>CM072879.1:12455000-15282500 GCA_036937835.1 Pampus argenteus
GAAGCCCTGTACAGGAAAATGTCACGCTCACAGCATAGATAATAGAAACACACACACACACATACACATACATATATATATATAAACGCACACACAGAAAACTGTGTCTATAAATGCAGCAGCAGGGAGTGGTGGAGTGGAAAAAGCCCAGTGGAAAACCATTCAATCGTTAGCTTAGTAGCCTAGCTCTAAAATTACCATTAGCAGCGCAGTAGAGTACAGCAGAGTTTAGACGCTCGCTAGAAATCAGCTTGCAAAGCACCATTTCTCACCTTAACATATATATAGAAAGAGAGAAAACAGCAAAACTGACTCAGAACCAGCCACCTACACCTCATTAGTCTACTATTCTACATGCAAGGCTAGGGTTAGCTTAGCACACAGAGCTCAGACTAATCTCAACTTCAAAGTATATTGGACATTATATCATCAGCCTGCGTAACCTATATATGCAAATCAAAGCTCCTCTCACTGAAGGCTTCAGTCACTTTTAGCAACCTCCAATTATGGCTTCTTGAATGAGCCCTGTAAGGTTAAAAAGACTTCCCATAATGGGAGTATTCTCATCAGAATAGCAACGTATAGCCATCACGTCCCCAACAGACTTGAATCTAAATTTGATTTTTCCTGGGTCTTTAGCCTACTTTGTAATGTGGGCAGAGGTTAATAATGATAACGGTAAATTAATCTGAAGCGAGGGGTATTGTCTTCCAAATGAGCTCATTGTGGTTGTGAGGACATGTTTAAGAAGGTGTCGGGTATGCAACAAAGGGATAAAACTAAGATAGCAAAGAGAAGTCATGGCCAAGGTTGTTTGAGAAAATTCTTCTAAACTTTGCATTATTCGCCATGCCTTGAATCTGTTAACCTTATTTCTTTTCGTATTATAGGATGATTTAAGATGAATGGAAGGTAAGGCTTTTGATTTACTTAGGTGCATAGAGGTCAGTGTACTTCTTTAAATCTTATGTGGGTATATATCACCAGCAGTCTTCAAACCTTATTAACAGAGCAAAGATTTCCAAAATGTGAACTAGTACATTTATTAGAGGGTCCCGTTTAGTGATTGAGATCATAATGACTTTTTGGGGGAAAAAAAATAATAATTAGATCAAATCAAATTAGATTTTATTCATGTATGGTTCACACTAGAGTTTTTTAATAACATATTTAGGAAGGGGTTTATGAAACTTGGGAGTTTAGTCTTCAAATTTTGCAAGCAAATAAAGTAAACAAAACTGTATAACAGAACTGAAACACGAGTCCTTCATTAAGTCTAGAGGAAAAAAAGACTTGTTCAGTTACTGTGTGTGTCAAGGGGAGGATTGGAGAGGGGTCTCACTTAATTTGAGTTAGTGGGACACTTGCGCAGGCTGTTTATATGTGTGTGTGACAATATCTTAGTGTCTGCATTTAACTTTTCCCCATTAAGACACTCCCAATATTAATTCTAGTGTGTGATACAGGAGAGCACACACACTGAACTATGCTTCTAATTACTCTGCTGCCGTGGCTTTTACAGTTCATTTGACATTAAAAGGTGCTACATAGTGTCGATGAACCTGTGCGGTGTTTGTAGTGCAGGGTGTGTGACTCCGTGCACAAAACAGCTGTTGTGATAGAGGGCGATAGGCAGGGTGTTAAAGAGACAGATAGTTGTTGAAAGGTAGGAGGGGGAGATGTGTAAGCTAATGAAATACAGGATAATCTTAGCCTTGGGCATGCACACTGTTATTTGTACTATGCATGTGTGGTTTGTGTATGTATGAGTGGAAGGTGATCAAAATATGACTTCACAAAAACTTACTGCATGTATTGTTTATGTGTTTGTATTTATGTGCATGTGCATGTGTGTGTGTCTATAATAAGAAGCAGAGCCAAGAGTTAGCTCACAGTTCAGATTTCCTTTTTAGAGTCAATCCATCTCAGTCCAACCAAACACCAACACTAGGCTGCACCACTGTATGACAGGTACTGAGAATGCACACGTCTGCCAAATCCTGATATTTGGCAGATGTGTGTTTATAAGGTTGCTACTACAAGCTTACATATTGCAGGCCTATGCAAAGACAGCCAAGCCGCAGCAAATCTTGTCCAGTTTCAGCAGTAAGATTCAGTCTGGCCTGCGTCCTGAACCCATTTAAAAACCAATGTAGTATTAGATAGTATACAGTATTTCGCTCAACTACATCTCTCCAGGTTTACCGCTGCTTGTAGGCATACATATAATGATGTCTCCTTCTGCTCTGTTCTGCTGCATCTTACCTCTGAGGCAGAGGAAGGTGAGGAAGTCCTCCGTCTTGGGCTTGCGTCTAGACAGGTCCTGAATGGAGGAGGACAGGGATGAAGAGGAGAGTGATGACAGGGAGGAAGAGGAGGGCATTGTGGCCTGGCCGGTGTTCAGACTGCTTGGTTCAGCCACTTTGACAGGCGTAGTGCTGGGTGAGTTGGGCTGCGACTGGGCAAACTTCCTCTGGGCCTGGAGCCGGGGTCTGAGGGGGAGAAGAGAGAGGAATTAATGTGTGTGTAAACTTTAATTACAGTTGAGCGTCAGTAGCAGGTGACCATGACAAGAAAACAGGCCAGAACTACTGTGAGATAGGTTAACCACTACGAGACTGGATTTCTGATACATTTTAATATCATCATAAAAGCGCTCTTTTTCTCTCTGGTCATGTGTCAAGTATCTCTCAGTGCAGAGTGGATAATGAAGCCATCTGTAAGGCAGAACCAAAGCTGTCAATGGCAGCAGATAACTAAATACACAGTAACAGTACACAAAAACAAACACACACACTCAGATAACTTTAATTTCTCCTTCTCTTTATCTTTCCTTCTTTTAATTTATTCTTTATTTCTGTCTCTCTTACCTTCTCTACCATTTTATCTTCCCATTTCTCTTAATCTTTCTGTCTACAATGTGCCCGCTTTCCTCTGCACACAATGCCTTTGAGATGTTTCATTTTTCTCTCGACTCGTCTCTTTTCTCTCTTTATTTCACCGTGTGTGTCAGTGGAGGCGAGGGACCGAGGAGAATATTAAAGAAGTGGATGTCTAAGGAAAAAGCGATGGATTGACTTGCCACACTGCCTCTCTCATACAAAACACACGCATATTAAACATGCACACACAGACACATACTATGAAACTCCCAGACTGTCAAGGGCCACATGAACCAGCAAGTGGTCTCAATTGATTTTGTGTGTGTGTGTGTGTGTGTCTGTGAGAGAAAGAGAGAGAAAGAGAGAGAGAGTGAGAGAGAATATAAGATATGCTATAAATGTTGTGGAGTAGTTATAGAAGCAACGTGATATCCTGGTATTATTTGTCAATTTGCCATGGACCGGATTGAAGTAAGAGAAGATAGGATCATGTCTGGAGAACAACCACAATGCATTTGGCGCAGCCACTGAAAAGGTGCACAGCTCCGATTACACTTCAATCAGTGAACATTGCAATGTCAAAACGTGTCAATTTCCTGCCGTGGGTGTAATGGATGTAAGCTCAATATGTGAGAAATTGAGAGATGATTGCACACACGTTGCCAAAGCGCTAAGGTGTGAGAAAACTCAACAAACAACTGTTTGCACACGTCTAGTTTGTTTAAAGTCAAACATTCTGTAAACAAAAGCCTATGACTGGGATCAGCTCAGCATTTTAGGAACTGGAATTCAATAGTACACAAAAGTGATCTGCATTTACACAAATCAGATTGGCTTTGGCTTTTGATTCTGCGTATACTAATGCAAAACTCCTTCCATAGTCATTGTTTTTGTTTATGTTATTTTCTGTCAGCACAGACTAAAAGCAAATATCACAGTGAAGCACACTGATAAAGTGAGCTGTTGTGCTTGCCATCCAGAACAAAAGAGTGAGATTAAAATAAAAAGAACGCACAAGGAACAAAAAAGACAGGGTGGAAATGGAAAATGAAAAATATTAAGAATTAAAATTAAGATTAAGATCAGAACAAAGACGAAAGACTAGAAATGCTGTGAATAAAACAGTGAAAACTCAAACACTAAAAGGACATGTTTTGCCTTATAAAATATTTACCTCTGCAGTCTGCATGCACAACACACAGCATTAGCTCTGACCACTAGGGATGGAGTATGCAGAGCACATTGATAGTGAGAAGTATGGAGAGGGAAGTGAGATGAAGTGATGGAGAGAGAGAGAGAGAAGAAAGGGCTGATGGAAGGGAAACTGGAAGCAATGAGATCTGTGTGACTGCAAGAGTAGTAAAGACATAGTGTGTGAGAAGAAGACACAGTATACACTGAAATAACGCAGTTAGGTCATTTTAACCACAAACATGTCACATGTTAAAATGCATAAATCATCAAGCAATTTAAGACAACCTGGAAATTCAAAATGTATTTTTGAGTATTTTTTGCAGTGTTACAAATTTCTACCCTTCATTAAAGAAAAAAAACAAAAACATAACTGATTGACCAAGCCAAGAATCAACCTCTCAGTCGGTTGTAAGGTTTATTACCCAAAGTACCAGTCCAAACCTTGCAGAAGAGTTTCCATCTCTTTGTTTATATCTTGGTACAGCTTGTAGTAAGTGGTAATCACTTTGAAAAACACTACTACCAATATAACTTAATGGAGCCACTGTGTTGGCTGTATGTATTAAACTGTGATTCACAGCAATAAAACTTCCAAAAGTGTTAACAGCGATGTTGTTTAAAGTATTTTCCTTTCACTTCTCTGCCTCCGTTTCATGATCACTCTTTGGTGTTCATCCATGGTCTTTCCTCTTTTATATCCTTCTTTCATCCACGTCCTTGATTTTGTTTCTTTCATCCAGCCTTCCTTTGACTATAGACAGAGAAAATGCAGGATCTATCTGCCTGTATGCTTGTAGTCTTTTTACCCAAATTTTGAATGAATGAATGTGACATTATCCACGGACACCTGTATGCGTGCATGGCTGTGAGCTGTCGCTACACTATGTATGGTTCAAATGTGCAGCCACCTAAACCTAGCAACACAGATTAAACTCTGCTATGAACATTTTCTAAATGATTGATCTCTTGACTGATCGCCCTGTAAAAGCCACTTTGGTAAGATAAATCTTGGATGGTTTTATTACTCCAGCTTCAGAAGAACAGGATCGTATTTAAAGAGAAAGAAAGAAACTAGCACAAGGAAACAAGGCAGTATGACAACAGAAATGAAGCACAAGCAACTCCACAAAAAAAACAAAAAAAAACGAGGACAGATGAGCTAATAAAGCGATGTGCTTGCTACATCCTGTCTAGACAGTCAACTAGAGCCACTTTAGATGAGCCTCAGGTTTTCCTGTGATGGTTTTGTATTATCTGTTATCTATTAACAAACATGGGAGATATGCTGGGAGGCCTTTCCTAAAGTCTAACAAACACTGACAACACATCTGTGTAAGTTCTGGTAATTCGTTTGTAATTGGGCTAGATACTTTACATGTACATTACTCTATGCACTATCAGTCGTCATCTTGTGCCCCCTTTTAATTGTATACTAAGAGCAGAGACAAATAAAAGGGCAATAATACACAGATCTGCTTCACTTGTGGGATTCTGCATGCAGGGGAAAGTAATAAATAAAACCTTTATTTCAGGCAGTACTCAGGTGGCACACCAGACTTACTGTTATACCATTATTAGGGGGGCAGAATATTAGAGCACCAAAATCAATAATGGTACTAATGTAAATTATGAATAGTCCTTAAAGTTTGCCAATGTGTCAAAACAGAGACACATCTCTTGATTTGCAACAGATGAAGACACGAGCCAAGCTTGCAGGTGGGTATAGCATATATTCACATTAGCACACACAGACATTTCAACACATTTCCGAATGCCATGGACCAGGCTAATATTGAGGAATCAGCATGGGAACAATTTTCAATGACATGACTGTTCTTGTAAGTGAGGCCTGAGTGGTAACATGAGCCTCTGATTTAGCTCTCCGTCTGGCCCAGAAGAGGGTTGCCTGTGTGTGTGTGTGTGTGTGGGTGTGTGTGAGAGAGCGTGTATAAACCAAGGTACACTATGTTCCCAAGCGTATCGAGCTATAGAATACTCATTGGTACGGTGCCATGGTAGGAAAGTAAAGCTTACGTAAGTTAAAATTAGACTGATTGCCCTGATTGAAAGCGAATGAGAGGAGAGTCGCAGTGGAGATAAGAGAGGAAACCAAGATCCAATAGTGGGAGAGAGAAAGAGATTACAGCAGGATGTCCCCATTCATCCCTTTCTAATCCACCTTTCATACATCCCTTCATCCATTCCTGCTACCTCCCCCAAATATCTACCCTTCAGAAGGACTGCCCCAATGTGAGTGAGAAATTTGATGATTCTGTCAGCCATGCAATTCTGGGAAAAGACAGTGAAGAAGAATAAAGGAAGTGGATAATGTGAAATAAGATTTTTTTTAAATGGAGGAGGCAGTGATGATAGGACAGAGAGAGAGAGAGAGAGACCTGCATGATGAGCCAAAACCAGACCACTGTCTTCAGTCCGCATCTTAACAGCTTTCTGGTGACGGTCGTTTCTATGGGAACTATTATAATGGCTTCATGTGGTCATCTTGGTTTATGCTACGATGTTGGCATGCATCTGCTGTGCTGAAGTGTCATCGAGCAAGGCGCTGCCTACTCTCTACCAGTTGCTGGGATGTTGATGTTTTCACCTTTGCACACAGTCAATAACTCAATAACGTTCAGTCTAGGAGAAGGGTGTGACAAAAAAACACTTCAAACCCTTGTATAGCAAAGAAGTATCAGCAGTGTATAGAGTGCAGGAAACTAGATGACTAAGCGCATGTTTGTGTTTGTGTGCAAGTATATAAAGCTGACAACAGCTGATTTACTAAACTGCACATCAAGTTGTTTGTGCATAAAACACCTATAATAGATTCAATGGAAAATACTTTGAATGCCAATTTGGCCTCCAGCACGTTTGATTTATTAAATAAGCTGTTGGCTCAACACATCAGCATCTTTCAATTATTTATATAAAATATTGATGAATGGTGTTCAACATGTGTAACTACAAGCAATATATAACTTGGAACAGCAGAGGAGACAAAGAAAGAGACACAGGACTAAATGAAAAGAACAACATGTTAATTAGTCAAGCGTGAGACATCATTTAGCTTGAAACAAGTAACCAATACCAAATACTGAGCCTGTTTCTGACTCTAAAGTTAGACCTGTAGTCTGATACTCATGTTTCAATTAAATGTGAAGCCAATTTTTCTGACTAAATGGAAAAGTGGATTCTGGCTCTAAATGTTCCAAGAGGTTTTCCATTTTTCTAAATATAGCATTGAACTACATACATAGGAACAAATCCTTTAATGAATTTAGTGAATAAGATATGAGAAAGCTTTAATGGCATGTGTGTCTGTGGCCGTGAGGTCACATACTGTACACCGTGCCCCTTGTAGACAATCCTCTACAGTGAAACCTTAGCTGTTTGGGTTCAGACCTTCGCTGCACCACAGTAACCCGATATCTAGATAAGTCTGGCAAGTGGAACCTGAGCTAGTCGTCCCTGTGTCGATATCTGACTTTTAAAGCACTCTGCACTCTTGTTCTTTGGATACAAGCAGTCACTGATGATGCCAAGAATACAATATTAATTGGAAAATAATTGTGTATCTTAACTGCCATCCATCCATCCAGAATTGGAGTAAAACAAAGAAAGGCAGATGACGAAAAGAAAAGCAAGAATGCCAGCTTTGGGTTAAGTGCATGGAAGTGTAACAAGCTCGAAGAAAGTGATGACTAAACAAAGCATATAGATTTGAGTCAGTATATTGCATCAGTAAATGCATCCATTCCAGCAAAAGTAATCCTCAAGCTACATGTCATTTAACATCTGGCTACTGTTTTTAAGTCTTTCACAGAAACAAGGGACATCTGAATCAAGCACAGTCTAAAGCTTGTCCACAATGTGTCCAGAGTTTGATAGATGTTGGCATGAGGCTGGGCTCCAGTCAGACTTTGTGCTTCCTCCAATGGTAAAGTTATTGTGTGAGGAGAAGAGCACTGATCCAGAGTCTGTACCTTAGGGGCTATATTAATTGGGTCCAGATGGCCCACATGGTCCTGATAAAAAGACTACCTTGCTGCAGCTGGCTCTGCAAGAGTGTGTGCACGAGTGGGTGTGTATGTATGTGTGTTTGGGTCCATTTGGTCCATATCCGAAAAAAATGTAATATACATGTTTATGTGCATAAGACTGAAAATGGTATGAATGTCTATATGTAAGGATTAAGCTTCACAAAATATGTATGTGTTTTAATCAGAGTTTGTGCCTGCTCACATGTATGCATTTATTTCTCTGTCTGTTAAGTGTTTGCTCAGATCAAAACCATCGGCAAATAAATGAGTATAAAAAGAAATATGTGTATGCACAATTCTTAAGATCTTTTGGTCTTCAAAATGTAACGCTGAAAGCAATGCTCACACTGTAATTGAACCCATATGTGTGTGTGCATAAATATGAGAACTAAAGCTCTCAAGCTACTAAGTTTTACTCAGCATAGATGCCAAAACTTTTTGGACTTGTTCAAATAAACAGACGTTACTTCTCAGCCCATGTGGATCAACCACCTGGGCTGAGAGTCCATAATCATATAAACAACTTGAGCTTCCAAAACTTCTTTTGTAAAACCACTGGTTTCCCGACACAAGCCCTAAAATTTTCCAGACATGGGAGGATGGTGCGTGTTCAGCGTAAACAGTATTAAGTGAATGCTCACTTTACTTAACACGTCTATTGCTTTTCTGTCTCCGTGCATTTAAAAGACACTTCACTGCAGTCAAGTGACACACTGACCCTGTGACCTTCACATTATGCAAACACCCTATTGGATAGACCCAAGGCACATACACACTGAGCATGTGCAAACCAAACACAAATAAAAACAACAAGAACAAATATGTACAGAGATCCACTTATTACTCACTATACTGCACCAAAACATGCACGCAGCAGTTCACTGGGACATGTCTTCATAATGATATGAACATGATAGTAATATGAAACAGCGTTTCTGGTTTAGCATGTGGTTTTTTTTAGCACTTTGCTTTGACATTAAGATGAATGTATGAGTATGTTGTAGTGTGTACGTCTGCCAGCTATACGATTCAAGCAGTCGGGCTGATATTCATTTGAGATAAAAGATACAGCAGGGCCTGCGTACGTTGCATATTTAAATATAACCTTGGCTTTTCACTTCTTTTTTTTTTATGAAACGATGAGAGGGGAGATGGCCTGATAGGCAGATGTGGAGAGAAAAGACATCTTGACAAATGATCAAGCTAAGCTGTATCCGTTATAAATATATAAATGCTATATTAATCACAGGGAAGTCATGCTTTGTCCCCTTTGTCACCACCAAAAAAACAAACTAATGTACAAAAGTGGCACTAGGCTTGACGTAAGTGCCACTAAAAGAGCATCAAAGCCAGAGGTTTTCAATTTGTGATGAATTGCATGGTTAAAAAAAAAACAACAAATGTATTTCTCACAACACTTAAACGTAAGCTTTGTTAGCAGTCAAGGTCCACTGCTCAGGGCTTTTTGAACTTCCCCCACCCCTACAGAACATATGCTGAACTCAAACCTTATGACCTTTGACCTTGCAGTCCACCTTAAATCAACCCTGGCCGTGGTTGGGTCAATACACATCAGAGATGGTGCTGTTTGTGCTTAGCAGTCAGTCTAATTAAGCTCAAGTTCCATATATGCATAAATAAACACCCACGGAGGTTGAGTGGACTGGAGGTCTCAGACAAAAGATTAGGCAGTACAATAGCTCATTAGTAAATTTATATGACAATCGTATATCATCTATAATTTTTCTACTACTGTGATTCTTTATTTTTTAGTTAAACGTGGTATCCTGTAATGCAGCTATCAGAACTGAGCAAACATGTCTAACATTAAGGTACACATGTACACACAGTGATGTTAGCACTAAATACAAACCACACACACACACACCACACACACACTGAGCTTGCTGATAACTGATCAATCTCTCACCTGTGTGTCTCCAATTTACAGACGATTCCCAGTTTGAGATGACAAGACTAACCCCCTCCAACAGGTCACTGCACGCTATAGTGGAGCATGCTACACTTCTCAAACACATTTTTTTTGTCTTTTCACACACAACCTTCAACTGAGCTCTGATTTCCACAGCACTGCAGTGTGTAATGTTGCTCGCCTTTAGCTTTAGTCTGCAAGTATTCTTTCTGGTTTTTACTGGGACACTTTTAATACAAGGATTATGCTTAAAGTTCCTTCCTTGGCTAACAATATTTCTGAAGCAAAAAAAAAAAAAAGAAAGAAACACTATTAAAACTAATTTGTGTCTTTAGACTGGGAAGCCAGATTGTTCAAAAAACAAAAAAAAACCAATGTAGAGTAAAACCTCTTGAAGCACTTTGATACTGTTGTATTATGCCATAAGAAGCACCATGCAAACCAGTTGTAACATGGTTAATCTGTGCTATAATCACAGTGTTGACAGTGATTAGGAGAGCAGGTTTGGGCGCTGAACGACATTATGCACTGTGATGGATGGTTAATACTCCTTCATCCTGCCATTTCAGCAGAGTGGAAGGCTTTCATAAAGGTGCTGCGAGGCATGGTGGGGTGAGTCACTGGCAGAGAAAAGGGGGGACAGAAAAATAAAGAGAGGGACAGCATTCAAAGATTAAAGATGTGTTATGTGCATGAGTGCAAGTGGATCTGTGTGGCTGCCTTTGTGTTTATACACAACGGTACTCCACTTTCTATTAATTTAACCACGTTAAATTAGTAGTCCAGCTAGGTGTTGCACTGCACATAGGCCCCCTTCACCATACCACCTAAAGCAAATCAATAGACACATTATGGCCCTCTATTAACACACAGTGTGTGCATGCAGAACTGCACACATTTGTGTAATCCTTCATAAATGGAAATGGTGATAATACATTACTGACAAGAGTCATTGGTTATGGTAGACAAGACAAGTGTGTGTGTGTGTGTGTGTGTGTGTGTGTGTTTGTGTGTGTGCATACACTTGGCATTCATTAAGTCGAAACAAAACGAGCGGCAGCAGCTGAGTGTGCAAGTGTGTGTCTTGGCCGAGACAACAGAGAGAACAGATTCAAAGAGAGCCAAAAGTGGTGTTCAATGAAAAGAGAAAGAGAGAGAGAAAAAAAGAGGAACAGAGAGAGAACGCAGAAGTGAACCAAATCTGTTTAAGAGGGGCACTCAACTTCTGATCCACTCACACACTCTACACACACCATGAGTTATGCAGCTTCTCATAAGTTCATATTCAGTTTTTTTAAACTCACTATTAGCTGAGTCACAGGGGGGCAACACCAGCATAGCCCCTTGTAAACATTAATCAATCATTTCTCATGCTACAAAATAAGTAACAGATCAATTAAACCACAACATTTTGAGATCATGAAGAGGAAAACCATAGTTATGTTCCAGCTGTGAGAGCAGTAATACAAATTTTAAAATACCAGTGAGTGATTTACTCATTTAATTTATTACTTTATAAGATTTATGAAATTCTGACTCAATTCCAAAATTACAACAGTTTATAGAAGAACAACAAGTAGGGACTGTTGCAAACTGCAAAGGATAAGGCTAGGAGACGGTAGGTTCATGGTAAAGACGTTTTGTGACAGCATACCCATTTAAAGGCCTGTTTTGGGGATTGTCTGGAGACACCAATGACAACTATACACAGTCATTTCTTCAAATGTGAGGAAAGGAACAGAGATGTAGGAATATAAGTGGGTCAGTAAACCATGGCAGAGGAGAAGAGACTGTGCTGGGTTGTGAATATAAGTTTCTGTGTGCACCCTGGTCCCACGCTTGGCAGGGGAACCCCCATTTGAAGAATACGGTCATGCCGGCAGGAGAGCTCTACAATAAGCTGGCATGTTTGAGGGGACGTGCTGCCAGTCTCCACCAATCTGAGGAGCATGGGAAGGCAAACACAGAGTTGATCTCAAAGACTTCTAAAGGGGGCCACTTCCTGCCAAAAATCACTCACACCTGTCCTTCTGTCTCTGCCTCCCTTCCTCTCTCTCTCTCTGTCTGTCTGTCTGCTGCTCCTCAGTTTTCCCCTCCCTGTCCACACTCGATCCCTTCATCCTCTCTCCACACACGTTGAAACTTTTTATTTACTTAAAATTGGAAGCAGCTACGCCGCCTCTCCTCCCTCTGTTTTGACTGGTGCCAGGTGTAAAAGCTCCTGGCGTCCTGTCAGTGTTCAGGGACAGTGTGAAGCACCCATGCCAGGGCACTGGAGTCATTCTTCACACATAAAACACACACACACACACACACAAAATAAGCTTTTTAAAAGAGGGCATGAGGCCTTGCCAAGCACTGGCTAGGCTTGTGTTTCATTAGCATCAGATAAAAAAGCCTTTCTTCATTCAGTCCTGCTGCGTCTGTTGTGCGCGCATGCATGTGTATGTGTAAAGTGAACTAATGAAAACCACCAAACAGGCCGGCCTCTTACTGAATTTACTCTTATAAACTTGAACTTATTCTTATAATGCTTTTCTCACTCTGAAGGTAGAGAGTGTTTACACTTGAAATGATCCACAGGGTCACATGGTTTCAATTCAACACTTTCTGTTCCTCTCACTGTATAGTCCAACCTCATTTATTGTGTCTTGTGACTTGTGACTTTAAAGCTGGAGTGCAGCACTTTTACATATAACTAAAGGTCTGTTACAGTCAAGCTTTTGCCAAACAAGTTCACACAGTGCTGACTAAGCCTATTGCCTCCAGGTACATCTTTCTGCATTTTATGTATACTGTAATTTTTAATCTGGTGTCTGTGGTATGGCAGATTTATGTCAATCAGCAATGATTGGTTTACCAGAGCTAAAGAGTTTCACTTTTATATTTATCTCAAGGTCAAGGCTATTTGATATCTTTAAATTTTAAATTCTACAACATCTCTAACATTTCAGTCACTTTCAACCTTTCTAACCTCCTAAAAAAAAAAAAAGCTTTAAAATCGAATCAATTTGGTGCAGTGGTCCACTCCTCTGTCTGAAAGCCAGGTATAGATGAAAGCTCGTAATGACCGAGCTCAGATTGGAGGTTACAGTATCGAATGACAGCCAGGAAGACTTAGGCAGGTGTTTGATACACACTGAATGGAGTCTGTATGGCCTGCTCATTACAGAAGGACATCTGCTGCTGTCCGGCCCCCCAGACTCCGCCCCTAGCTTTACACTGATGCTTTGATGCCCCGTCAATGTGTGCGTGAGAGACCAGCGGCAGAACAAAACAGCACACACCCACACTCTCTCACACATACACACACACACACACACCTGCCACCTACAGTAGCTGACTTGCTTAAGAATAAAATATGCACAAAAAAGTTTATAGCTGCTGATTTGGTTAAAACACAAAAATGTAAGTGTGAATGTAATATTTTATGTGGTGTTGCAGCACTTTGAAACATACACCAACCATTTTAATCTGCAGTAGACTCTATAGAGTGCGACTGTTTATAAATATTATCCTTCTTGTGATTTCAAAACCTGTCAGAGATGTTATTTGTCTAAGAGGAAGCAGTGTTTTGTACAATATCTTTTACTAATTTTCTCCCCAGAAAAAAAAAATCTATTTCAGTAATTCTTACTCGCTATATAAATGCTTTAAATTTATAGATACATGGCAACATTCCTATGGTGGCCAATTATAAATAACTAAAATGTAATAACTGAAACTGTATAAGGATGCAGGGTTGTGCTCATTAAAAACAAAACAACTCAGCACTCCTTATACGGTGGTAATATTTACATGTTGACCGTCATCTTTTATAACAGAGCTGATGGGCAACTTGCTCTACTTTAAACACTTTAAAGAAAGTCAGGAGAGTGCTTACACTAAGTTTAGATATCAGTGCAATAAACACTGAAAAATACAGAATTGATTTTGCTGTAAAATGAATTACATAGAGAGAAAGAGAGCAAATGAGACAAAAGAAGAAGCTAAAGCGTGTGTGTGTGTGTGTGTGTGTGTGTAAAACAATGTAGAGATCTCAAGAGCAGCTGGTATCATTTGGCAGCTTCTTAACCCTCAGAGTTCAAGATATCTATCAGAACTTAGCGGCACACACTGTTCACAATATGTGTGCAAAGTTTCCCATCACACATACGCTCTCATTATCAGCAGCAGAAAAAAAAAACTTGCATATACGGACACCAAATGGTTCAAAATTCAAATCCAATGTAACATTCAGGACTCTATGAAGTTCTTTAACAGTCCTGTGACTCACAAACAGCATTGAGAACCACACACACACACAGTCTCACCTCTTCTTAGCAGGACCGTCCTCACAGTACTCGCTGCTCCCATCCAGACCCTGAGAGCGCAGGGACCCATCTTCTTTGTGGCAGCCCTTTGACCCTGAGGCATTCAGCTGCCCATTGGCTAGGGAACCTGAAAAAAGACAGAGCCAAAATGGTAAGTCTGACCAAAGTTTTATATTACAAGTAGTACTACTTTTACTAAAGTGAAAGACGTAAGTACTTCTTCAACCTTTACTTTGATGATTACTTATGTGGACATTTGTAGATGTTTTATGATCCTGAGATTGATGGGGAAGAAATACAGAAAGAGTGAACGGGATGAATGTAGTGAGCCAAACACTCTTAAAACATCAACAGTCGATGCTAAAAGAGTGACACATCATCTATTAAATGTGACTGAATAAATAACTCACATACAGCTCTTCACACCACATATTGCCACATCTACTGCACCATACTTGGAGCTGGTTTTGCAGGAAAGGCACATTTACTTATTCATTTCCATGCCTGCATGCTCCCTTGCTGAATACAACCGCTGTTCTCTGCTGGTGTACCCTTTGACAAAAAAAAAAGCCCAAGGCGGTGAGAGGAGAGAACAGATATGGCTGGACTTGACAGCCCGAATGACAGGGCCCTAATTAAATATTTAGTAAGCAACTTAAGACAAGCAAAATAAGCCCCTAGACAGATTCTTAAATCAAAAGCAACAACAGGCACCAGGAATTCAAATTAGGTCAAACAGAGGAGAGGAAGTCAAAGATAATAAATTAAGACAACTAAGTTAAAATAAATATCACATCCTCATGGGCAGTTCTCGTCATAGAGGCCTATCTGATTCGACAACAGTCTGAATGAGCACAATAGCTGACAATAACTCATTTTTCCCGTTTTTTGACAAGTATTCATGTCTGATTGATTGATGTTTGGTACGAGAGGCTGTTAAATTATTCACGTTCATTTTGTAAAAACAAAGCAACGACTCACTGAACACCCAAGCTCAGAGTAGTTTGTTTAACTACCGCCATACACTCCCAGTGAAATTCCATTTGACCGTTAGAGGGATGTGTCAGTCATGCTGCACCACAAGACTAACAGGTGTCAAAAGGAAGATAAATTAAGATAATAATGAGGATGAGTGGAAACTTGAATCATATCCTGTTAGTGAGGAGGCTACTGTTGAACATGTCGAAGTATGTGTCATCTGGAAAAGACGGGATGAGGATGTGTGGAGTGAAATCGAAATGACAGTGTAGGAGACAGGATGTTGAGAGATTGTGGATCAGGTAAAAAGGAGTTTTCAAACGTATGATTCAACCGATTTAAAAAATGTGTTTTGAACACACACACAGTCACACTTTCTCATAATTGTACAGGCACACAGGGATGTTTTTCTCACACACGCCACATGTAGGGGCAGGTCGGTACCTGACAGCAGAGGTACAGTCATCAGCCGCTGCAGTCAGAAAGTTAACAAGCGGCAACATGATGAGTAAGACCATTGCATTGCCCGACGACGCTTTACAGTGGAGTTATCGGCCACGGGTGAATCATTATCGTGCAATCTTTTGGTTAGCACGAAGGGCTTTCATTCGCACGTTTTGTATCACTCAACTTAATATTGAGTTACTTAATATACAACCGCATAAAAAGTTGAGAGAACTGAGTAAAAATGGTAATTCGCTGATAAAGAGTAGATAGCTTAAAAAAAGTCTGATCATGATTTCTGGAAACAATTATTTTTCAGTGAAAATATCACCAGAGTTAAAAAAGGAACTAGCTTATTTACTTTAATTGTGCTCAGAAAAATGACTGACGCTTGACGTCCCCACAGAGTGCGAACAAACAGACAGAGGCCCAATTTATCAACCCCCTCTTCTCCGTCTATCTCCACCGTTCCTCCAAAGAGTTGTTTGACATATGCTGGTTGCACATGAGTGCCCATCTGAGGGGCTGAGCTGGGAATCTTGGGAAGGCAGAGGGGCTGGGGATGGGCGAGTGTGGCAGACAGGCGGGGAGCCAAGGACCAGTGCTTACCCTCGAGTTTCCTTGTGTTCGTGGTGCTATGACTAGGAGGCAGGGGTAGTAGTGGCAGAGGCTGAGGCTTGGGGGAGATGTGGGGGGTGATGCTAGAAGTACCATCCCAATAACTGCTCCTATGGGGTGTTTCTAATCAGATTTATGCATGCTTAACTAAGCCTATCACCTCGCTATGTTCACCTGAAAGTCTCGAGAGAGCAGGAGGGAGTGAGCAGAGGTACATAGCGTAACACGGTGTATCGCAGGGCTGAGAGGAACCTATTAGTGTGAGCAGCAGTAATAAGTAGAAGTATAGCAGAGAAAGACAATCACTGAAATGTGAAAATGAGTGCAATGTCATAAGATGGTAATTTATGTAATATAACAAATGAATGTACAATTGTGTACAATTAGAATTTGAAACCTAAATGTAATACAAGAATTTAATCTCCCTTTTCCCGCTTGTAAACAACAGCATGAAAATAGTATTTTATGCCCTTTTTTCAGTGCCTGTATACAATTAAAACTGTAGCATAACATAAAAAGAAACAATGATATTTTTATTTTAGGGAAATTCCCAATAGTACCCATTCCCATAGTTTTTTTTTGTTTTTTTTTAACTGCCTGGCAAGCAGATTTGAGCCCAAAATATATTGCTCTTCCTCCCAAAAGACACCCAACAACACTGCATGACAGTTTACCACAAGTCAGAACAAAAGCACATAATGTTCAGTTCAGAAACACGGCATCTGTTTTGCACAGTTCAAGGCTGTACATCTAAAGCATCAATGACAAAGACGGTACTCTGTAATAGCTCATGCTATTGTTAGAAAAGAGCATTAGAGGATGGAATAGATGCAATCATCTTTATTTAATATCGAAAACTATCCCTCTTCTTTGGCTCTTCTATTCATCTCCTCTTACCAATCCCTCTATCCTTCTCTCTGCTGGTATTCCTTCATCTGTCTTCCTCTGCCAGGTGATGCCATCACCACAGAGGGGCCTACACGGTGTTTTAGCTACCATGGCTGCCACTCTGGTCATGCAAGGGGTTGGCAGTATGGGAAATGCAGACAGACAGCAGAGTGACAGCAAAGTAAGTGCTGAAAGAAGGAGGACGACATGCATAAAAACGGGTAGGAGCGGCAGGTCCTGAGACAGCAGACAGACAGGAGGAGAAAGAGAGGAGACAGTCGGAGAAATGGGAAAACAGGGAGCCTCTCTTCAGTCTCTCCTGGTTTTTGGCCAGCGTCCAGCTCCTCCATCAATAGCACTCAGGAAAATGGAGAGGGAGGAAAAGAAAGATGGGAGGGGAGCAGAGGGAGATGGGGAGAGGAGGTAGAGTGTAGCACAGGGAGATGGTGAAGCAAAGGAGGTACAAGAATGAGGTACAGCATTGGCGATATGGAGAAATGGAGAGGAAGGATGGAAAACAGGACAGAGGGTAGGGAAGGGAGGGCGGCGATGGGGGAAGAATGGAGGAAGAGGGAAGGAGGGAGGGTTTGGGTGACAGATTCTGTGGATAGTTAAGACAGACGGGGGCAGAGGACAGGAAGGACAAAGCGGAAAAGAGGGAGATGGTGAGAAAGAGAGAGATGGATGGAGGTAACAGGAGGGAGCGAGAGAGAGAGAGACAGAGAGACTGTGGTAAGAAGGGGGTGGGGGTGTGCAGATACGTAATCGAGGAGATTGAGCAGTAGGAGGGAGAGAGGAGACAGGAGAAGGCAGTAACCAGAGTCCTATTGATGTGTAATGAAACCCTGCTTTGGGAGAGAGACAACCGGAAGGACAGACAGATGGATGAAGGGAGATAGGGAAGAGAAAAGGAGGGAAGAGGAAGAGTGAGGAAAGGGTGAGTTGGTGAACAAGCAGAAAGCCGGGACGCAAAAGGGCATAGATGTCATTTTGTTAAATAATGCAGAGAGCGAGTGGGAGAAGCAGAAAGTGTGATGGACACAGAGATGGAAGACTGCCAACAGCAAGAGGTAAAGTGGCTGGCGGAGATGGCATGATTGCTGGTTATGGGCAGGGAAAGGGCTAGGTAGGTAGCTGACACACCTACACACACCTACACACACACGCGCAGCTGACTGACCCCTCTAGAACAGATAGTCACTGTTGCCACACTGAGAGGGAATGAGAGGAGGAGCGAGGGAGAGGTTGGGGATGGATGGAGGAATGCGGGAACGAAAATGATGGAGAGACAGATTCCTGTGGAGGAGGCAAACACTGACTTTATAACACAGACAGTTATTTGCTCCAACCTCCGTCACTCAGGTGACACCTATTTCTCAAAATGGTGGAAACATACTCTTTGTTTAGTAAGTCATTAAAAAAAAATTATTATTTTTTTTTTACTTTCACTTTTCAGATATTCTATGGACTAAACATATTTGCCCAATTAACAAATATCTGATAATCAAATAATCATTAGCTGCTGCTGTACTTTAAATTATATTTTAATAAATATGTAAAAATGCTTTTTAGAAAAAAGTAATTCTATCATTAATTTTCCTCGATTAAACTGATCAATTACCAACTAACTGGTTAGACATGACACACGTCTAACCAGTTAAATGGTCAGTGTTAAACACATTAAATGGTCTGATTCTCCAAAATGGCTGATAGTTTCACAAAAATGCCTGTGTGAGACTGAAAACTGTGGCACATGTCTGGCCCCAACGTAAGCCCAGACTCTCTAACCCACAGTCCTCTAAAACAGCAGGGGCTGCCCATTCAGGATGTAGCACACGCTGAGTGTGATCCTCCAAAATGGCTGACAGTTTCACCACAACGTCAATGTGAGACGGGAAACTGTGCTGCTCGTACAGCCTCCCAAAGCCTTGCTAACCCACGGTGCTCTCAAACAGCAGGGCCCGTCTATTCAGCCCCGGCTCCCTTTTGTGTCAGTGCGGGCTGCTGTCGTTACCCCCGGTGCGACGGGGCGCCGACACTTTCTAATGAGTCATTTTTATTCAGGCGATAAGGTCAGCTACCCGCAGCGGCTTAAAAGGCCCTGAGGAGCTCTGGAGTGGCAGCTATGAGATGCCAGACAGACGCAGAGATACGCTGGCAACAGGGAGAGGAGAGGCACAGTCATAGAGGGAGAAATTAAGGAGTGAAAAATATATAATGAAGTATAAAAAATGAGTATAAAAGATAAGCTACATTTCAAAAGAGACTTCCCTTCTGTCTGTCTCCTCTTCTGCCTATGTATGACTGGCTGGCTCTTTTGGCTGGGCATGAGCTTTCAGAGGCTTTTTTTTTTCCTCCTCCTGTTTCCTTTCTTTTCGGCGTCTGGGTTGTGTTAATGTCAGCTGAGAATAGCTTCTGAGGCACGTGTGAAGTTCAAATCTCCGCTGTTGGCTGGCTGAGGGCTTTTTTTTTTGTGTGTGGGAGCACCAATGTCAAACAAAGACATGGTGGCAGCTCAGTCGAAAACAAGCTGTTCACCCCCCCACCCCACACCCCCCCCTGTGCTCTCACTCTTCTTGTGTTGTCTCAGATTTACACAACAGCAAAATCCCTCAACTGCTTTCTACCTGGAATTATATTTATGTCTAACTAAGCAAATTTGAGAATTTATTCAAGTCTAAGATGGGAAAAAAATTAACAACACTTTCACAAGTTCTCTTTAGTGTCAGGACACCTCTGTTTGATGTGTAAAAAAAAACCACATTTGAAATCAAATAGAGAATATTTCAGTTTAGGAGTTCTTTTGACTGCAGCTTGTTGCCCACTGACCTACAACAAAAGGCAAATAAGACTCCTTGATCATTTATCCTCATTGGATTCTCTGTTTTTTTTAAGTGAAATCAGGTTCCTTTGCCATGAAAACATAATCTTCAAAAAGTAAACAGACTAATAAAACTGTGACCCATAATTAAAAGGATCAAAGAGTTGGACTTTAAGAGTTAAACATTAAAAAAATATTAAATATTTGTCATCTAGTATCTATCCCAGTAAAAACATGCAACTGAAAGGTTTCATGCATTAAGGATGTGGATATGTTCTCACCATTGGAGTTTGTGGTTCCGTCACCATCCAGCTGCCGTTTCTGTGCAGTCCTAAACTCCTTTAGAGAGAGGTAAAGCACCTTCCGCATCACCCGCTCCTCCGACCACGGGATCCCATCACTGTCATCCTGTGAAAACATCCCACAAAGAGAGAATGGGTCAGTATAAGCTATCATCACAGATAGAGACAAAAACAGTGGGCTTCTTTGCGCCATTTTTGAAAAAAAAAAAAAGTTCCTGTTCTTGTGGGAACAGAAAGCCGGGATAACGGGTGTTCCTGTTGAACAGGAACACCCGTTATCAGCTGGTACTAAGCTGGAAAATTATCACGTTATTTTTGAAAAAGATCTGTGAGACAAGACAATGTGCAGTCCATTAATATAGGCTGCGGCCTTGCAGGTTGGACATGTTTATGCTGAGCGCTTTCCTTTGTTTCTGTTGTCAGACAACAGCATGGCCATAAAAGTGTGAATTTGAGGTCAAGGTCAGGAAATGCTTACAGGCCAGTTGTGTTGAGATGTCCAAGACAAAAATCTAACAAGCTAGTGCCAGCACGGTCTGTGAAATGTTTACTTTCTTGAGCCAATTCAAAAAAAAAAAAAAGCCATCGAGTCAATCGGCGCCTTTCTGCAATATGTTAACTCTCTAAAAACCGGCCTGGAAACTAAGCTTACATCATGAGAAACCACACCAGTAGATACAGCTGCTTAGCATTTTACATGGCATTCAGTGGTTGATTTGTTTTAACAATTTGTCCCTATGAAATAACAATAAAATATGGAAAACACACAAGATGTTGTATTCAGTGGGGGATTGCATGAAAACGTATGTTGGCTTTAGTAAAAAGGAAAACACAACAAAGTTCTAGTATAATAGGGGATCTCACTATATCATGACATTGGCATGACACAACATTAGCATAACATAACATTAGTTTGCAGCTAGACATAGGGCGAGACATTAGCATAACAACGCACGGAGGACTGCATCCACCACACAATGCCCGTGATAGGACAGCGTTATGGTGATGAATAGGTAGGAAGCAAATGAAAAAAGCATCATGGGACTGTGAGTTCATGTGCTGCTAATCTCTCCCAGTGAGACCGAGACAGAAGATGTTATTGTTGAACGGGGTCACTAGAAGTCACACAACACACAACACACACACACACACACACACACACACACCCCGACCCTTTTCTAAGACCATTTTTTTTTCCCCCAGTCAGTTTCAATCTGAGCAACGAACCCATGACATCAGCCACTGCAGCGAATATATAGCACAACAAAGCCGCTATTTATTCAAAACACTTTTGCTTCTATTGAGGATTTTATTAACAGCTTAATAGAAAAATATTCTCCTACAATAAGCATTGTTAAAAAAAAGGGTCTTTAGTGAGTGTCCAAAAGCAATAACCATACTTCTCTCTCCCCTCTCTCCCCTACTCTCATTACTCTGGCAGCTGTGTTTGATGTCAAACAACACTAATGACTAAAAGGAAATGAGATTAGGACATGAGTAACAACAAAGAGGTATTAATAAATAATGGAAACTGGAAATAGCTTTTCTCTAGTCAAGTTACGGGGTGAGTGGATTTCAGCTGTAAGGTTTGAGAAAAGAAAACACAAACGCTAATGTATACTAATTATCAGAATTAACACTGACACACACACACATTTCTGATCCTGATGACTCATCCCATCAAGCGTGCCCGCTGTGTGAATCAAATGTAATGCAAGAGGCAGAAGTAAAAGGCAACCTGTGTGGGAGCGTGTGTTCGGATCATCCAGTTGGCTCAGATCATTCGAGCCGGCTCGGCTATGTGGCTGGCGGACATCACAGTGACATCAGCGGAGGGGGGGGTGTATTAAAAGTCTCACCTCACACCAAAATAATTACTCTGAGACGTTTTAATCGCTGCTGTAATGACAAGATAACAGTCTCGGTGATCCATTAAGAGAAAGCACTCTAAGAAGATAGCTGAGAGACTGGTGGTTGGGGCAGAAACTGAGTCTGCGTGTCTTTCTGTCTGAGTGTGTGTGTGTGAAAGAGAGAAAGTTAATCTCATCCCGATATTATGCATCGACCTACAGCCTGTGAATAAAATGCAACTGAAATGACTGCTGCTCAAAAATATCTTTCATTTAGAGCTGCCAAGTAAGATAGAGACGTTATAATGGATGACACAGAGGCTACTCTCTCGTCAGGGCAGACTGGTATTTTAATTTATTACATCGTTAAAATCGGGTACGTGCAAAGGTTTTCTTTTAAGATTCAAAGTTTATGAAAATAGATTCAAGCAAAATTCATATTTCTGAACCTTTAGTGCTCAAAACTGAACACTATATACAGTGTAATTCTGCAGAAAAACACAATGGATCTTGGTGCAGTGCTTCTCAGTGGGTGGCTCCTAAAAACCCCACAGGTGGAACATGAAAGACAAGTTTGCAAGCAAACAAAGAACCACTTACTTATTGGTGATTATGGTTTACTATTTTAACGCATTTGAAAACTTCCAATAATCAGAACAAAAATATATATATATATATTACGACCTCATTCATTCACTTGATTCATTTCACAACTCTTAATATATTTTGACAATATTGACAAGACAGATTTTCCTTGTTTATCACCCTTCTGTGTTTTTTGTCTCTCCGGCAGATAAAAATAAGCTTTTGCAGATTTTTGTTTTGATTTCTCAGGTTTGCTCAGGGGCCTTGGGGATGGGGTCTCAGCAGAGCTAATGGAGAGGTTGGGGGGGGGGGCGAGATTAAAAGCTGGGTGTCTGCACATGATGGAGCTGATGGGTGACAGCTACGTCTCCCTGCATACAGTACGCATGCACACACACACACACACACAGGCAAGCGGACCGCTCAGTGCACCAATGCTTTGCAGCTTCTGACAGAGGTTGATGGGGTGTGTTTTGTGTGTAGCATGCAGTCCCTCATTACACTGTCACACATGAACGTGGGTCTACGTCTACACACACACACACACACACACACACACACACTAGTGTAGTGCAAGTATTCAATTATACCATTTTCTCCTGTAGTTAATGTCACCTAATCCTGTATGTGTGCGCGCGCAAGTGTACGTGTGTGCATGTGTGCAAAAGCCTGCCAGGTAAGCACCAATTACCTAGACAGCTCACTGGCACTCTTTCCCTCATGGTGTGGCACAAGGCCAAATGTACACTGACACACACACACACACAGTATATCCCAGGGTTATAAACATTCTCACATATACAGCTTCTATGGCATCCATATATCTACCTGAAAACAGACAAACACACAGTTGTACTGAGAGAGGAAAATAAAACCCTCCAAAAATCGACCTTAAAAGTTCATTTCTTTTTCTCTCACTTTCTCTCTGGTTTCCTCACAGTTGTTGGCAGAATGCCACAGATATTTCCTGCACTGTGTACACACAACAAGGTCTAGAAAAAAATAAATAAAAAAATGCAAGGCTGACTGACTTTTCATCGGCTGCGAGAAAAACAGTGGGTTTTAAAGCTTAGCTTGATTACAGCTGCTTCAACCTGAAATCCAACTTAACGTTATTCATAACTTCAGGAGAGCAGTTACTGTATACAGTTTTCACAAGCTGCAGGATGAATATTTGTCTGACCTCAGAGGTAGTTTGTCGTGTGTTTTAGGCCAAGGTAGTCCTCTACTTTCACTGGATGTTCACTCACAAAAGCCGGCTCCTGTCTGTTTTCCATGTGTAAAATAAAGTGCACAGAAATTGCATGCAAAATCCCTCCACAGACATTCACACTCTGCCTGCCAGAGGTTAAGTGCAGCAAGACGGTAAGAGAAAAAAATCCACTCAAATAAGCAATAAAACCGAATTGCATCTCGGATGTTTCTGTGTATGTGTGTATTTCTGAGGTTTTGCCAGAGCCCTTGAGAGACAGCTCTTACACAGAGCAATGCCAGCCTAACGCTACCTGGCACTGACACGCACATCTACACCCCGACCAGCTCCCATCAGGCTAGTGGAATCCCACTAATGAGCACAGGGACCTTTTCTGTGCACACACACACTGTGTGTGAGTGTGTATGTGAGTGTATGTATGTGTGTAACCAAGTGATACATTGAACATTGTGTGTCTACTGGCACCTGGCAACCCCACCCTTACCTCCTTTGGAATACACAAGTAATCCGAACCTGCAAAAACCACCCAAATACACAGAGAGACACCTTTTAGGTATCCAGGGGGATACTGAGCTTGAAAAATATGCCAAATAAGATCATTACATCTCTCACTCTGCTTCTCTACCTCTGTCACACACACACACACGCTGTCACAAATCAGACATGTTCAGTGCTTGGAATATGTACCAATATAACACCTTTCCCGCTGACTTTTTAACACACTTTAGCCCATGAAACTTCTCAAGATAAAACCCAAGAGGAAAATATCACTGAACACACCTGAGAAGTAGTTTCTATTTCTAACCCTAAACCACATCACACGGCTTTAAATCTTAAAAAAATATAATGTTACTGTCAGGCACATAAATCATATCTTTAGTCATCAGCTGAAGATTCTGTTTACTGACGACTTAATTTTTTTCCAAATAATATGCTAATTGGAAAATACTGTACAACTACATTACATTAAAAATAAATGCACATACAGAGCAATTTTACTCATTTAGTGAATAATCTAATCTAATCTAATAATCTAGAAAACATGTCTGCTGGACAGAAAAATCACAACCAAGTGGAGTAAAATTTTAAAAATCGTTTCAGAAAATTAAGCAAATGCTGAAAAACTTGCAGCAGCATACAAATATTAAGAAGTCAGGAGGCTGAATGGGATTAACCTATCACTGCATCTGTATCTGTTCATCTAACTTGATGAAAAGTGGGACTCATTCACACATTCCTCTCTCCAAAGCAGGCAAACCCAATAACCCTGATAGTTGATGAAGAAACAAGTCAGTTGCATTGGCTATGTGTAATACGTGTTGAAAAACACTGGATGTAGTGTTAGATACAGGAGTATGAGGACAGAGGGAGGACAATAAAAAGAGAAGTACTGGATCAAATTCATCAGCGACTGTTTGAATCCCAAACTACAATATAATACTACAACAATGGATACATTTAACAACACGGAAAAATGCTGCACAGTAGTTTCTTTTGTGGCACATTAGTATGTTTTATTAGCAGGGCATACAAATAGCAAAAATTCAAGCAGCACTAACAGCACCAACATTTTGTTAAATACTAAATGAAAATGTGTATGAAAATTGCTTATTGCAGCAATCTCTGAAAAAAACACCCACTGTGCCTTTAAGAACATGACAGGGCCTGTGTGTGTGTGTGCCAGCGCTCTGGCTCTGTGTGTGTGTGTGTAAAATTGTGACAGAAAGCCGAGCCACACTAACGTCATCGGTGCAGCGTATACGTGTGCTTACTGTATGTGAGAGATAGAGGCCACTGTTTAAACGGTAGTTAAAACCTGTTTGCTAATATTTTTCATTCATCAGTTATGTCTCCTTTTTTTTTGGATTAGATCCATATGATACACAGTCAGAAATGTAGGTACAAATCAACATTTTCTATTCCTAGTGAAAGCAAAAGCCTTTGTGCCAACACATGTACACGAGCGCAGAGAATTTGCATCTACGTGCATCAACTTTCAGTGCGTGCATGCTTGTGTTCGCACTAGCTGTTCTAAAAATATCCCAGCACTGTGCTGCTGCCGACTGTGCGGATGTCATGGCAGAGGAATGTGGGCCACGCGCCAGCCGCGATCTGCTTTACAAAAACCGGCCCAAAATTTGTTATTCTAACACACATTTCCACATGGAGGCGGGATGGAGAGATGGATAGATGGATTGATGGAGGAGAAATGTTATTCTTACAAATTCTGGGTTATTGTATTCAGTAGTCAGGATAGTGTTCCTTTCTCCTTTTCCTTCCCCGTCTTGATCTTTCTCGCTCTTTTACCAAACATATGGGCCCCAGATGACTGGCTGCAGGGATGTGTCGACCAGGAGTTCACAAGAAGTGTATTCCAAAATACGTCACTATAAACTTTCTTAGGGTCATAACCAGCTATTTATGGATTACAAATATTTATAACAACTAGATTACGACCCTGCAGAGAAAAACTGCAAACTATTAAAGCCGAGACAATGCAGCAAGGTCCAAATTATGCCGCACCACAATATTCAAGGGCTCTTCAAAGCAATCTTGTGAGTGAAAGGTACAAATGCAAATTCTAACATCTAAGCAGCATGTTTGAGATAAAGTGAATCATTAGGAAATTCAAACAGGCCCTCTGCCTGATTCTGGTGTAAATGAAAGCTCCTGCCCCACACAGAAGCACCCTGCCACTGAGAAACTAAATTCTACATCTAATCTTACATCAGCATTATTTGCACACAAAGTTAGTTGCTCAAACTCAAATAGTAAAGCACGTGTTTGCTTCCGAAGCTCACATTCCAATCCCAACTATGTCCTGTTCCCCACGTCCCTTATAGCTTCAAGTACACCGGATGCTTAGCTCAGCTTGGAGCGCAGGGAAAAAGCAAATGGAACAAGGCTGCGGGGTTGCCGGGGACATGAGGCCCTATAGAATCGCCTCATTACACTACAAGCTCACTGCATTGGAATGTGTATGTATGTGTCTGTGTGTGTGTTTGCAGCTACAGGGCCGGGTTGTCCCTGCAAACTAGAGAGGAGAGGAGAGAAATTCCACAAGAGCTGAGAATACTTCCTGCAAATGCGTAAACCACTTAAAACTTATTTCCCCCCCACAACTTCCTTGAGCAAAAGCAATTTTACGAAATGTATAATAACAAAGACGTCGATTTGAGTTGCATTTTTCAACTGGTTCCAGTTACATTCTGTATGTGGATACTGGAAATAAGACAAACTATATATAAAAAAAACTCTAAAATAAGTCATATTTTAAATAGTCTTCATGTTGGAAACTTGGAGTTTGACAACTCTCTGTACCTATTTATGCAGAACAATGTCTGCAGTCTGGCTGTGATCGATGCTTCCACTGAGCTCAGTGTCACACACACAGACACCTCCCGTCTCCAATGTCAATCACATCAGCTGTCGACATTTGCATGCTCATATGGAGACACACACACACACACACACACACACACACAGTCCAAATCTATCCGAGTGCGTGGTAGCAGCATTCAGCCCTGTCGAGCATAAAACGCTGTCAGCCTGGTAAAAGTGGAACAGAGTGAGAGAGATGGGGAACAGCGTTTAAAAGCAGACATGACAAAGGTTATTTTGACTGAAAAAATGATATACATGTGTGTATGTGTGTGTGCATAAACAGAAGAGGCCCAGCTGGCTACATAATGGGGGATTTAAATTGACTGGGCTGCCCACCCACCCTCGGTATGTGACCACCTGACCCTTTGTGTTTTTTATTAACTGTGAGAAACAACCAAAACATTTTTTGTAGTGTTAAAAAAAAATAGAAGACGAAGTAAAAGACACACACACACACACACACACACTAATAGTGTGTGGTTTCTTATCACATTCCTGGACCACTGACTTTAAGTGTCTCTAATAAAGTTAAGTAAGTAAGTAACCGTGTGATATCGGTTTTGCAGCAGCATCTTTGTGACCTCTGCGGTCTTGTTGCCATGGTTTTAGGGATAAGTTGACTTGTCTTCATATTCTGTTGAGAGTGCCGACTGTTGAGAAAAAAAAAACATAAGTCCTGGGCTATGTTTGGTCTTGTACTGAAGTACAGGTCTCATGGTAGAAAATATAGCATAAAGCAACCCTTGTGTGTGTGTGTGTGTGTGTGTGTGTGTGTGTGTGTGTGTGTTCTCTCTGATCTGACAGGTTGCATAACAAATGGCTCCCATTCAATAATAACAGCCTCATTCAACACACTTACCCTCCAACTCACAATATCACTTTCATTTTGGCTACATGCTGCTGACCAGAGATTTGACTCAATTCCCTGCACCCCGAGCACAGACACACACACACACACACACACACACACACACGCACACACACGTGCCCACTAGCAGTTATCAGGTGGACAGTGAGTTCTGATCGACAGGGCTCCCCACCCTGCTGTCATTCATCATGGCAGCGGTGGCAATGGCTCCTGCGCCTCCCCACTATTCCCTCGAGAGCCCCAGAAAGCCCTGCCACTGATCCCTCTTAACACAACTGCATTTGTAACCCGCTCACCTCCACACGTACCAGCTGCTTCACAGAGACAAATGGGACATGACTTCTGTAGCAATAGTTTGTCTCTTAAGACTCATGCAGCTAAAGGAATGTGCTTTTCATTGTCATCCAGGCTACGTCACCATGTGTTGCATCTGGAGATTATGACAATCCTTGCACAGAATATAATAAGGCCTGTCAGGACGTTGTTATACCAATACTGATGTCAACTTTTAACAGTATGTAACAGTATGAAAATGGCACAAAAGGCCTCAATATGGAAATATTGTCTGGGTCACAAAGTACATGTGTATGTACACACTGAGTAGTCTAAGGCTAAGGCTATGGTGGTCCAATGGTGCTTAACCCCTCAAACACCAGCTTTAAAGAAATGAATTTAATCTTACAAACTCATAATACTTTGCACTATTCGCTTTTAAGAGCTTTGGTTGGGTTTAATGCACGCTGGGGGTCATATAACTAACTTGGCATGGGTGCGTCACCTTAATGTAAGCACAGTTACAGTGTGTGGACACATCGTGCCACAGAGTTGAAGACCTCCTACTCCCACAAACACAAGGAGGGGACAGGAAGGCAGAAACAGGAAACAGAGTAACCTCATTAGCCTTATGCCTTGTCTGACAGGAACACCCTGCAGGCCAACAGGCTCATACAAATACACAGAGAACCGGCCTCTAGTCAGTTTATGCAGCATCCGTCTGTTGCTCATGCAAGGTGCCATTTGCATTAAAGCGAGCTAGTTTGGGGGCAACGCCTGAGGGGGACTACTAGAACGTCGGCCTGTTAGCCTTGGATAGTCAGACTCATCAGACTCCATGTAGGATTACATCTGGAATCCAGTTAGGTATGGCTGTAAACAATCAGACAGGAAGAAGCACACAAGCACCATCACACAGATGTGTACACAGAGGCACACTTACACAGCGACAACAACTTGTAGCCTGAGGGCTTAAACTCATTTACTATTGCAGAATTTTTTGCGTGAGCACAGACAGACTGCTTTACTAGAAAGACTCATTAATTCCCCCCTTTCCACAACCAGAACATAAAAAGATATTGGGCGTGTGAAAAAGGCCGCCACTAGCCCACACAAGTAAAAAGCTAAACGACTGTGTATTGCGAAACACAAGTTAGATTACCCCGAATGAGTATATTTGTGGGGGGGGAAAAAAGGAACCAACTTCAAAAAGCATCTTGTGCTCTCCATAGAGATGTTGTTGTATGTTTAGAATTAACATATGCACAGGGAAATTAAAACAGATGGCCTCTCCTCTCCCTCTTTCATTGCTTCAAATCATTTTTAGTTGCAGCAAATGGTGTTTGTTGATGCAAGTGTGATTAAGTAGTTAAAAGATTGATATAAGCACTTGTTTTTGTGTGTGTGTGTGTGTGTGTGTGTGTGTTGAGGCACCACACGTGAAAACAGCTTCTTAAAACTTTATATTGGGTTGTGGCCTAACCGCAGTTCAACATCCTTATCTACTCAGTCTCACGGGACACAGACGGGCATCGTGTGTTGATGAAATTTTGAGTGTGTGTACATTGGTTCTTCTGTAAGCCCTTGTGGGTCATCTTCATTTATGACTTAGCACCTGGGCACTGACAAAGAGCTGTGGTATCACATTCAGTACAGTAGTACCAGCAGCTTTGACTGTGAAGCAACAGCACAAACAGACTAGCCTCACATCGCTATTACAACAGTAACAATAATACAGCATGAGAGTGCAGTTTTACATGTGACATGTGAGACTGACAACGAGGAAGAAAAAACAAACCAAAACAAAATCTTGGTAACCTTGTTAAAAACCTTCTCAAAAAAAACACATAAGACACAATTGCACAAGCAAAAAGGACATCGAGCAGCTCACTCACATGCCTGTGAATAAGAAAACATGTGGGGCTGGGCTTTTTAGGCCATAATGCAGCACTCCACCTCTGAATACTGCACTACTTTTCCCCTAATGCATGCATGCAGCCAATACACTGTCCTGTGTTGTTCATTGAGATGGATGACTGCCCTCAAATGGCCTGGATCCATGCACACACACACACACACACACACACACACACACACACACACACAGTTACATGTTACATTTAAACTTGACTTTGTACGGTAGTAAAACAGAAGAAAGCAGTGTAAATAGTCAGAGACGAAAAGAAAGAAACACAGTGGCTCCTGTGTGGCCACTCTGGGCCTGGTGCCGGTTGGCATCGGTTGGTGTCGCCGCCTCTGCAGCTGGTGGCAATATTAACTGCCTATTGGCAGACGGGTAGTTGGGGCACGCGGGCAACAATTAGCCAGACTGAAGGTGGAGCACAGATCTATGCGTGTCTGTTTATCTGTGTGCCCTGAGATGCCCTCTTGTTACTCTACTACCATCACTCGAGGTTAAGTCTGACTTTGTCTACGTTACTGTCCGCACATGCCCTGGGTGTGTGTGTGTAAATATGTGAGTCAACATGCAGCTGCTTGCAGTGGTAGATGGCATACGGATCCCGACCATAAACAAACTAAGCTGAGATGAGAACATGACAAAGTACTTGCTGGGGCTCCAAAAATCGCATTTGACAACACAGTGCAAAAATAATCCTGGCTTGTGGATAACCTTGGAATGGAAATGATCAACTCCCAAAAGGTCACGCTCTCAGGCTTCAACTCCACTACAGGATAATGTGTGTTTTTCCAACTGAACCAATTCTTTTGCTGCAGACACACTGCAGTGTGCTTTATACTGATACTTGTCATTTGCAATATTTACTAAATTTGTTAATTAGATAGCACTAACATAAAATAGATAAAACAAGATTCTTCTTGCGAAAACATTTTGACACTGATAATTCCCCGTGCCAATGATACTACTAATGTATTGGAAGCACAAAAAAAATCCTCATTGGTTGGAAAAAGAGACACTCATTTTCCACTAGTGTGACTGGGGTTGATGACAGCAACAACAGAGTAGCTTGTACAGACCATGTAAGGTCAAGTCTCTCTCTGGCTGACAATCTCACTAACAAGCACGTCACAACACGGAGCCCTTTCTACACTGTACACACACACACACACACACACACACACACACACACACACATATATGTATATAAAACACACAGCTGTCTATAGAGGACTTAAAAGCTCACACTATACAAGTACTTGTCTGGATCATTACTGGCTGTGTGCTGTTATGTACACATACACACACAGTCAGTACCAAGAGGTGCATATCCATCCGTTCTGCATGCAGCGACGTCTGACAAGCAAGTCAACACTATTTGTATGCACACGCACAATCGCTAGTTACTAATTTTATGCCTTCAAATGTAGCTCACATATGAATCATAGAAACCATCAGAGTCAAAAGACATAAACCAGGAAACAGAACGTCATCTCGTCCTTTTCAACTGAAACAAACAGGAATGTATCTAAAAACCCTTCTTTGAAATGTACTTAATCCACCAAGAAACCTGAATGTCTAGAATATATAATATATAACAAGTGTTTATTATAAAGACATCTGAAATATTTATGATGACATGTTATTAACAATAGTCTCGCAATTTTTCATGCAACTTGCCAGATAAATGAGACCATTCCAACATAGCAATAATTAGGCAACATAACTATTATTTCATAGACTACACAATTATTTTGCAGTCTCCCATTGCTCATCGGGGGGGTGAATCAAACTGTTGTGAACAACCCACAAATATCACTTGGGTGACAAGTTAATTACCCAATTTAACAAAGCAAATAATTACCCTCTGGCTCCGAGTCTAGTGAACTATTTTCCTGATGGAAATGAGACTCCATGTGCAGACAGAGTTGCATGGTGGGGAGCTGACGTCAGCAGTTATTTAGAAAAGGGCTGTGTGGAAACTCTGCAGTGGGTCAATATTTGATATTGATGTTATTACTCCTGTTGCCTCTCCGTTCATTGAGGTGATTCAATATCAAAGGGGGGGGGGGCGAGATGGGGGGATACTCGTTTCTTCTGGCTCACACTTTAAGGAATGTGAGGTACATACAATGTTTCTGTCTCTCGCCATCTTTCTTCGTACAGTCTACCTTGGATGGATGGATGCGTTCATGTGTGTGTACTATTACAACCGCAAACCTGCATGTTAGCATTAATTGAGAACAACAGGGGTCACAGCAAGCATACATCAGACATGACACACTTACGCTGAGCTAAGTGGGTTTTCTTCCGTATGTGCACGTGCAAACACTTCACCGTGTAAACATGTATAAACACGGGCAACAAAGAACAACTTATGCCTTCAGTTATAAGACGTATGGAAAAGGCAACTATGACTGGTGTGCAAAAACTGATATAAGTGGCAACAATGAATATCGAATTGAGCGGGTAGAAGTGGAATGGTGCCAAAAATATCTCATATATGCATCTTACTAATATTAACAATCACAGTCAATAATTTCCTATATATATATGAAACTGCAAACTACAATGAATCTGTAATATGAATGATGAGAGGTAGCATGCATACGCATACACACAGTCCACCCACACACACACACACACACACCTAAAATACCTTTTTATTTACTGCACCATTCAAAAGGCTAAACCAGTCCACAAGCGAAGTGCTAGACAAGCACTGTAATAAATCTATAACAATTCGCAGGGGAATGGAAAAGCAACCTTTACAGCGCAACCTCTTATTCACACATCCTATCTCCCTTTATTGCAGTCCAGATGCATTCTGTTTATTTACCCCGACACCATGGCCCAATTTAGCCCAAATGACTAAATTAAATCAGGCCTTGTGAAATCGCTACACTTCCCGGCCCTCGTTTCGTCCATTAAATTGTCATTGTTGGCCAGCCATTTACGAGACGCGGCAAAACAAATGTAATGCTCAAGGAGCAGAGCAGAAAAGCCAGAGGACGTGGCAGAAATTGCAGCATGCTGGGGGGGGGGGGGGGGGGGGTGCCTCGGTCAAATGAGAAATCATTTACTGAATCATTCAATAAGATGGATCAGAGTTTTCAAACGGTAAAATGGGGTCGGGTGTAGGTTAAAAAAAACAAAACAGCACTGTAGCTTTCAAGTCGACTGTGGGGCTAAAATGCAAAGCATACAGTTGGTCAGAATTATGATTTTCAATTAATTTATTTATTCCAGATTTCAAAATAATCAGAAATAACCACCTAATTTCTTATCAAAGGCACATATGGTTTAAGTTCTACATTGACTCTTTGTCTTAGGGCTTTCAACGGAGAAGTCCAGCAAGAGGTCAAGGGTTGAGGGCAAGCAGGTGGCCGGAAGGGGTCAAAGTTGACCTCCAGGCGGACAGATCAGAGGGCGGGCCTAAGACACTCTGCTCAAAAGGACCCGTCAATCACAGTCACTTATTTACCAAGCGTCAATCTCTGATGGCCCCAGGGATCCCAGCTAGCTATTTCTCTTTTTCAACCGGAGCCAGATAAGGGCCTCTTTACATGACAAAGTGCTGTGGAAGACCCAGGCAGAGAAAAGAAAAAGGTTCCTTTCAAATGCCGATGGGGAGCAAATCCTCTGCCCACAAGAGGTCATGGTCACATGGTTCTAATTTAAAACTGAAAGGTGAAATGGGAACTTTGAATTCTTAGGCCTAATGTCACATTGAGTATCTTGTAGCTCAAATCAAAGTAAGTGGCCTTACCGTGATCCTCTAATATATGAAGCTTTGTAAATGATAAAGCCATTTATTTTATTTCCAACCAGTCACAACGTAATAATCACTTTTTTTACAGTCAGACTGCAAAACAAACATTCTGCACTCTAGAAGGCAATTAGATTGGAGTAAAACTCTACACCGCTACTCTAAAGCATGCATTACAACTTTAGCTTGCAGCTGTAAGCTCACTCACCTCATACTGAACCTCACCCTCACTAACGATGTGCAATGTGCTAAAGTTGTCAGTGTTTAAAAGAGATAAGAAGACAGAAGGAAACCATCTCCCTTTTTGTCCTCAAATGAGCTCAGATCTAGAGAGATGAAAGCGAATGTTTTTGCAAGAGAGAACCAAGATGTGAAAAAGGGGAAGCCTGGTTTCCATGGTTTACAAAAAACTGGCAGACAAACAAGGCATCTGTTATGAGTTTAAAAAAAAAAAGAAGAAGAAGAAATATATTAGTACAAGAAAGATGAAGGATTTGGGGGTTTGATTTTGTTTTGAGTCTGGGCTGGAGAAACTCCTGATCGAGCCATCTGCCCATGTGAAAGCGATCGGAGGAGTCACAGGAGACAGTTTATGCCAGAAAAAAAAGAAAAGGGGAAAAGAAGGGGTGTCACTGGGGAGTTGGTAGGAGGAAAAGAGGGAGGGGAGGACAGGTAGGCATTGTGTCTCAAGTTCCCCATTCTATTCATTCAACCTGGTTCCTTTTTGGCCTCTTGGGGGGATGGTAACTGAAGAGGGTGTTAGAAATGTCTTGCTGCTCTGAGGCTGTCATATGCAGACAGAAGGAAGTTTTGTATTCAGTGCTCTGTTATGGATGAAGGAATTCAATCAACTGGCATCTATAGAGGACAACAAAGTCCACTGAATATCAATAGCTTCAGGATTTTAAAGAGATGTGTCACAGCATTTGCAGCTGAATGCACGTGGGCTAGAATGCTGCAGCAAATCCTGCAAAGACAATGGTGTTACAGGGAAACTTTGATTAGCTTGAAGCCTGTTATGCGAATGAGGAACTAATGGGATGAAAATAAGTGAGGTCGTTGTCGCAGAATAGTTAGTGAATCTCTTTAAAAGCAGCAGCATACAAGCAAAAGAAGAAAAAAGAAACACCAAGGGCACCGAATTCTTCGACACACTCAGCCGGGTTTTCTTGACACAGAAACAAGGATTATAACCGTTTATAATTCTAGTAGTTAAAATGGTGATTGCCAAGTTACCGCTGCACTATGAGAGCCATTTAATTTGAGACAAGGTGAAGGTATGATGACAGATGGCCCCAGAGGGCGCCCGAATTCAACGTCCCCCGAGGAGAAATAGATTTTAAACCATCCACCCCCCCCCCCCCCACCTCTCCCACCATATTTCATACAGAAATTTTCAAATGAGTGGAAATCTTCATCCATCACTGACAGGAAGGCAAAATAAACAATCATACAGTAGATCAATCACTGTCTGTTTAATGTCGCACAGCGCCATGGCTGTGGGGCGGGGAGGTTTAATGCGGTGGCACGTGTGCATAACCAGCAAAAACCACAGTCAAGCCTCACTCTCATCAAAATCATAAATAAATAAAGCCAAGTCTACACAGATACACTCCTCAGAATTCTCTCTTTTTTTCTCCAAATTTGGCGATTAATGACAAATGATTTTAAAATATGTCCTGAAAATTGCTTCATCTCAAAAAAAGTCTTCAATGTCCAGTGATATCCGGAGGTGAAGACACATTAAACACCAAGACAGGAAGTCCCTCTCTGCTGATATCAGTGCTGCCAGGATTGATTAATCATAACCTGAGTTTTGGGCTCTATATATCTGTGTCTGCTTTAGAACCAAAGTCTACCGGCCGTCATCACCTGGCCTTCCCTCCTCTCATCTAACATTTCATAAAGACCATTCATCCCACCATCCTTTCATCCATCTATACCGGGGGCCTCGTTAATCCTCCTCTCTACCCTGACCCTGTACCACTCTACTGGACTGGGACAAACTTCAAAGAGAAGGAGAGAGAGATGGTGTGTGTGTGTGTGTGTGTGTGTGTGTGTGTGAGTGAGAGAGAGACAGAGAGAGAGAGAGGGGGGGGGGGGGCATATTGGGTGGGTGGGCAGCTGTGTTGTGTTTGGCCTACACCACAAAGCCTTTAGAGGACAAGGGCCCACACACACACACACACACACACACACACACACACACACACACACACACAGAGCTACTCTTCAGTAGTTCAATGTACAGTAAGTGATTAAAGAAAAATCTAGTCCTCATTCTGATCAAAAATGTATTTAAAAGTTTATCTGCAGATAAAAATCAATAACAAACTATATATTTAAGAATGTGTAGTCACAAAACTGTGCAGATGATCCATGTCACATTTTCTCATCATCACATCTGGGTAATTTTTGATTCCTACCGATACACGCATTCATTCAGTCTCAGGACATTCAAAATGAATCAATGCACATTTCACAAAACATAATTATACAGTAGATTATGTCCAATCACAGATATCGAATGACAGGGACACATCATTTTCCCACAGGAACATGCATTATTTAACCAACAGGCGTAGAATTACAACGGTGAACTCTGATGAGCAGCCATTAACTGGACTGGTACACAGTGTGCTAAGTTAATGCCTGACCCCATATGTGCTCCACTGTGCCTAGGGGAGGGGCACTAACACAGACAAGGATTTGACAGACAAGACCCAGCTAAAAGTGACAGTCTGTGTTGGAAATAGACTAGCACGCATGCATCAAATAACACACACACACATCTGATGACAGCTAAGAAAGTGACATTCCTGTCACTGGTGGATGTATGTTTATTTTATTAACCTGCCACAAACTCGAAGGGAGAGGGGAAGGGACAGAGGGAGGGAAAAGAAGGAGAAAAGGCTAAACGTCTGTCTGTCTGCACGCTGTGACCTGTAAACGTACATATAACCTGAAATCCCTCCATTTCTCTGTCACATTTTAGTTTGTGTGCTAATTTGAATTTATTTATTTATCTTTAAAGGTTTTTATTGTCCCTCTTCAGAGCCTAGAGCACTACGCCTGACTTTATTGTTGTGTAACAAAAGCATAAAACGAGTTTAATTATGGCAACGTACAAAACATGGCGCACAACAGATTTATTTTGCCAACGTGTTTCCATTATGCCTTTCACATGTGATGAGTCTAGCTCTTGACAAGTGGCAACAGTTTTGTAGCATCCTTAAACTCCTTAATGCAAACATTGATAAAGCATTTTTTTGGGAATATAAACCTGGAAAATTTGACCTCTGACATTAGCAGCAGCCACACATTCCTGTATCACCTGCTTATCTTGATAAACCTCATTTAGGACACAGCCTCACAATTATCGACTATAACCGCCTTAGGAATCACCGTGCAAGCTGGAGACTGACAACACAGCCGTGGGTACACCCCGTCTTTAATACCAACCAATCCCGCTCCGCTTATTATTGGCTCATTTCCTGCCCTTTTCCTGTATGTGTGCTTCTGCCCTACAGCGCTGTGGCTCTTAATTGACTCGTGTGCTTTAATAAAAAGCTCAAACACTTCCCCCGCCCGGAGGAATGCACCTGTCACATGAAATCAACAGACGAGGAGTGAAAACAACGCAGGACTTTAAAGGCCTCCCGTGCCACAGCTACCAAGACACACAGATGCACAGCAACAGAACAGCATAACGTGTGTGTGTGTGTGTGTGTGTGGCTAGACAGTTGCAGCTGATGCAGGTCTGCAAGTGAAAAGTATGTCAGTAGAAAACTATACTCCTCTCTAACTGTGTGTGGTGAATGCGAGCAAGAGAATGGATGTGTGTGTGTGTGTGTGTGTGTGTGTGTCAGTCACTCTTTGTGAGCTGTGTGTGGGTCAGCTGTTGCTCTTGGCCCGGTTTATCCGCACAGCCTGGTGGCTTCACGGCACAGTGACACCCTGTCCTCATTTCTCTTTCTCTCACAAACGCAGCTCATGATATAACAGTCCATTCACCGTGACAACAGCGGAAACACACACACACACACACACACTTTATGAGGGACCAGGCTCCTTTTAAAAACATGTTGAGTCAAAAAAAAAAGAAAATACTTCCCTTCTCGCCGACTGGCTTGAGACCATTAAGAATGCTTTTCCATCCACCACCGCTAGTACCTTTCCAAGAAATAACGTGCCATCAGCGTACCTTTAATTGTGCCCCACGTAGCATTTAAAACCGAGCTGGTGTTTATACACATTTTTGGCCGAGTTGCGTGATTTACAGAGCTCTCATAAAATGTGCCATTTAATTTAAGGTGATGTTCGGTTAGTGTACGTTCACAATCGTTTTCCTGTACTAGCTCGGCGAGAAGCCTTCAGCAGTTTTATTTCTGCTCTGTCATTTATAACTGGGGATTGGAAAAAGAGAGGAGGGAGGGAGGGAGTAAGAGGGGAGTATAACAGAGGAAGCAGAGGAAATACAAAGGCATAATTGCACACACCACTTGCAATCAACTTGAATTCTGCTTTTGTGCTGCTAAAAAAAAAAAAACGTGCTAAAGACATTAGAAATATGGGATCAAATCAATGCTGTGTTTATTATTATTAATTTTTTTTTTTTTACTACTGCTAGCACCCTTTTTTCGGAGTGGAGTGGTTAAACAAAAAGAACATTTGTTTATTTGAAAATGATATTTCGCCCAACTAACATTTCAAAGTGGTCAGATGGGATATGGGTGAGAAAGCTTTATTCAGTACTTGCCAATGCATTATTAAAATTACATGAAGAACATTGAAAATAATGGCAGGCTCCTATTATTATTACTACAGGTATAACTCGATGCCCCTTTTTACTTAAATTACTAAGACCTAGCCATTTATAAATGTAATGAATGAAGCTAGAAGTGGGAAAGTTGACCCAGCGCCATTTCCTGCTGATTGTGTCTGTCTAAAGTTAGGAGAAGTCTGTTACTGTGTTTTCTTCTTCACATGGATACAGACATTAAATCAACGTCATCTTGGGACAATTGACTTAAAGAATTTAAAAACTACAGATTAAATAAATAAAAGCAATAAAACCTCCGATCGTTGAAAACACTTCACAAAGTCTTTTTTGAAAACGGTCCCAATTAGCGGTGTTAAAAACTACAACACAAGAGGCGTTCTCTGAGCGCAGACACGGCAGCCAGAGACTTGTTTGCCAAATAACAAATGCTTGTTCAATTACTCTCACCTGCCAGAAAATGGTTGTAAATATTGCTGTAGGCAGGCGAGGCTGGCTGGGGAACAGCCCGAAGCTCTCGGGCCAAATAGGCCGCTAGCCTTCACAGAGTCTGGTACTTTCTCCTCACCCGGTGCAACCCTGAAACATACCCGTCCCACCTGACTCCACTCAGCTTTGCCTCTCTCCAACATGCCCTCTGGCAGAAAACAAAAGCACATACTGCATACTACATGCAAGTCATTCAAGTCAACTAGAAATGAATAAAAAAGAAACGGCAAGAAATTTCCATCACACTGACAACCTCTCGCTATTTACCTTTGCCCCCACGGATTCAAGAGATGCAGGGGACTTCAATTGCCCACAATTTCCTGTCTTGCAAATAAATGGTTCAAATATACATACAGTCTCTCACACACACACACACAATAAAAGTCTACCAGCCTGGCGCCTGCTGCCAGAAGTAGGAGTGAGGTAACAGAGGAAAAGAGAGGAGAGATATGTAAACTGAACATCCAGGAGGCGCCGCCACAAAGGGCTCCTAAGTGAGGTCATTGTTTCCATCATATCCAAGTCAGCACTAATTTCCCTTTAATGCTCACTATCTATACCAACTCAGCACATCAAGATAATAGCAGCTAAATATAAGCTTAAGATCTAAAATCTCTCTATAAAAGCTGAAAGTACTACTACCACCACCCGTGGGGGGCCTTCACTGCACTGCTTAATGAGATTTGGGAATGCTGGAGAGGATGAATGAGTGGTGAAGCCAGAGCGGCCAACTCTTTCGGTTTCAATAAACTCCTTTTGCTTTTGAATATTTTAGCCTTGGGTTCTTGATAAATGAAGTGTTGAGCAGCGACTGGTAGCATTTCCTGTGAGGTAGAAAAAGAAACATTCAGCTAATTCAGAAATTAACCATCTTCGGAGCTGCTCTTGCTTGTTGATTTTTTTTTTTTTTTTTAAAAGGTCTGCATGGCCAGATAGTGCACGCAGTAGAGCCATTTTAACTATGGCCTGATGATTTCATCATGTGCACCACACAACAAACACTCTTCTCATCAGATTCACATTAATATAAACTTCAGTCTGATAATATTCGCCATATTGTTGTGTATATATTAATAAATAAAGAGCTCAGTGCTTCTAGCAGGTAAAGTGGCCGTTATGCTTCATTAAGAATGCTGCGATTCCCTGGGCCCTGCTACGTTTACCCAATTTAGACGAGAAATGACATTGTGTTAGTGTTACCGAGCAGAGGAGGGCGGAGGGTTGAGGAAGAGACCACAGGCGGAGCGAGAGAACTGACTAGAAGTAAGAGAGATTAGATTAAGAACAGGGGGGATTGGGTCTACCATGAAGAGAGGGATTCATAAAGTGAATTAGTGAATTAGCACACACAGCAGAGGTGCACAGAAAACAACCCCAGCATGGCATTGCCTCAGCTACAGCAGCAAAGAGAGGTATACAGTGTTAGATAAAAGGAGAAAGAGCAAAAGAGAAAGCAAAGAGACTGTAAGACAAAGAAAACAGCATGCGGGAAGCAGGCACACAAGCCTAATCACATTAACGCTGACTGGAGGAAGGAAGGATGGAGGGAGGAAAGAGGGAGGGAGCAGAGTGCTGTAAGACAAACCCATATTGGAAATCAAGTCTCATTCTGTGAGCTAAAAGGTCAGCATGGTCACAGCACGCATGTGTGTGTGTGTGTGTGTGTGCCTGTGTACTTAACAGGTTGAGGCCACTGGAGAGCCCAAGGTCTGCAAAGCAGAGAAGAGGTCGATAGTGCATTACTGAGACAGAGAGCGAGAGAGGGGTAGAGAGATACTGCTGCTTTGTGTGTGTACAAGGTCCTGTCTGTCTATTTGTACTCTGCAGCAGTAGCACAGACAGTATCTCCACTGGGAGTCAACACCCGCCTGTATCAGAGTGCGTACGCATGGGTTTGATGGGCGGCAGCTGAATGAATAGGCAAGCTATGCAGCACTCGCAGAGTGGCTTCAGAGAGATATTTATATCCATACCTACTTCCCCAAAATACCAGTTCCAGTTGCAATAAGGAAAAAAACAACAACATTGAGATACTGACACTCTCGTTGTTGCTCTGTCAGACATTACATCGTAAGGTGGGGCCTGAGAATGATCTAGGAACGATTCTCACATTCATGACCGGCCCTCGTCCAAATCCCAAATTCCCATCCTTCCACTTCAGCATAAACAACAACAACAACAACAACAAGGATTAAGCTACAACATGACGTCGTGTTAATGAAAGCGAAATGGAGAATGTTGTAATTATAGCCTCGTTTGCTTGTATGCGACACATACTTCATTGATTTGATTAGGATATTTAAGACGGCAAAAAGGATGGGCAGAAGAAGAAAGCAAGGGAAGGGGAAGAGAGAAATGGTGAGAAAGCAAAAGAAACGGAGATATGTGGGAGTGTAGTCACAGTGTAGTCACAAACTGACTAGCGGTCCTGCTGAGGGCTAGCAGGAGGTGCGCACACACACACACACACACACACACACACACACACTAATTCACGCAAACACGCTTGCACACATGCAAATTGGGCCAAGGCATCTGTGCCGGAGACCTGTGTGAGTCAGGCTGACAAAATGACGGGCAGACAGACAGAGAGGAACCCGGCCTAAGTGGGGGAGAAGTGATCTTGATGTGCAGCCAGTAAATGTGGCTTCATCACAACGGAGCTGAACAAGTACACAACTTAACAGACAGAAACGAACACACTGAAATATGCACATATGAAGGGAAATCGTAGAAGGTCAATATTCAAGCAGAAACACATGGAGCCAGTTTATCTCTTTAAGTGTTACTTCCACACGTACAGTCAGAAAAAAAACACACACACACACAAATATGTAATAACACACATACATGGCGCACTGTGAAATTCTTTATTGGTCCATGTCATGAGATCCTTTGGCAACACAATAAACGATTTTGTATCACGTGTACCGACTGTGTCAAGGCTGTAAATTTAGAGAGCAGCTGCATGAAAAATGTGCCATTCTATACAAGTCAGACATGTTTTCTGCTACACAGTCATATATATCCGTTTCACGTAATAAACTGAGCTGAACAGTTTCCCCCTTGTCTGATTTACCATCTTTTTAAAGAGACACCCATTTTTTTGGAGGACACCCCAAACTCCCCAGGAAATTGGAGTGAGAGTGATCCAAACCTTTCACATTCCAAAGCCAACAAAAAAAACCACTTTGAAATAATCCTTCTTTGCTGCACTCAAAGCTCCCCTGTCTGCTATAAATCCATATAAGAGCATTAATGTTCCGCATCATAGTGTAAACTGCATACCAGCGCTGCCCTCAGTGTCCCCGCTTTAAAAAAAAGAAGAACGGACAAGACACTCTAGTTCCAGCTGTGGCCATCTATCTCCATTTACATTTACTTTCCAGACTGGAATCAGTGTCATGATATTACTTCTTCTTGTTACAATGTTCTACTGGGCGGGGCGTATGCATTCATTGGATATCTGCAAATCTCCCTTCACTACCTATCTGATCTCCTGAAACAGATTTCAAAAAGGCTATTATTAGAAAACATCATCCGCTTCAAACCCTGTACTGTAGACACAAATGCACACACACACACACACACAACTTCCTCGACCCAACTCTGTGACCCTTTGTTTAATCATCAGCCATGTGCAGAGGGTGGGGGTAGGGTTTACGCAGATTGCAGGATCAAAGTAAACTCAAAGGCAGACCAAAATAACTGGAGGAGCACGGTCGGGTGAACGATGTGTAGGAAACCAAGGGGGAGACTGAACAAGGAAGACGGGGAGAGAGAGAGAGCTTGCAACAGAGAGGCCAATGCAATACTTTAACTCAAGGCTGTCTGTGTATTGTCATAAAAACACTTCATGTGGCATCCTAACCACATTAAACTTCCTGGATTTATAGGCCCCAGCCATTTTTATTGGGTCTCCAAAATGACTCCAGCTAAACGAGCTATTAATGAAACGTGTAGCCCGGTGAGAGAGAGAGACCTATGCACTGTATGCAGTGTCACTGGTGAGTAAGGCGAGGCTTTGCTTTGATATGGCTGAGAGAAACAGCAGCCGGGAAGAGCAGGGGTGGAGGAGTGAGGTCAGGTTTATGTCAGTAGGCGAATGAGCTGTCTGGTTCAAGGGCTACACATGCTGAGTTTAATAATATCTTAATAATAAGTTAAGACCACAGTCTGAGACTTGCCCTGACTCAGGCTCACCCGTTTTGGTTTTTAAGAGAAAATAGGAGTCTCTAAAATGCGTCTTACTCACCCACCACTGGCTTCCTGCTAGAAAAGGATTCGTCAAGTAAACCAATTTGAATTTGGTCCAATGATGGTCATATGCAAATGTGGTCTGAGCAACAGGATGTCAATCCATCCTCAATTCACACCTGTACTTAAAGCTCACACTTGTGATCGGATCACCCAAGACACATTTTAATACCATGTGTGAACAAGCTACAAGAGTCAGATACACTCTGAACCACAAGATTTTGATATTTACAACAAACAGTATCCAAACAGTATCCAATTATAGGCTTTATTTATTGTCTATTTTAACTGAGAAACTGTATTTTCAAGAGAGTGAGTGAAACCACAATGACAAAAACCACGGTGCTAATAATAATCATAACAGACAACACATTTTAACCAAAGCCAGAGTTTCGTGTTTATCTCCAAAAGGAGCTTTCTGTCTGGCCGTGTCACAGCACTTCCCATGACATCATTAGTATATGCCCTGTGTCTGGGAAACACCTCCAGGGGTTTCCTCGTGTTTGTCTCAGGAAAATGACGCAGCCAGAGCAACCACATCAAAGCAAGATGTCTTCATCGCGGATAAGCAACACAGGGGCTGCTGCTGCTCACATGCAGGAAATCATTTAGCTGACTCAAATCTGTGTCAGTGACATAGTGCAGTGACCCGCTCCAGTTCTAGAAATCACACAGAGAAATATGACTTATGGTGATGCAAGGCCAGGAGAAGCCAGAGAGGAAGGGAGGGAGGGAAAAGAGAGTTTGGCAGAGGTGAATTCAGGTCTGAGTCAAATCCACTGAATCACTCTTTCATGTTGGCGTCATTATTTAATGAAACCCAGAGGAGGTTTCTTATGAGGAAACATTTGTGTGCAGTGGGAGGCCAAGGTATGCTGCACACTGCAAAAAGAGACTAGAAAAAGAACTGCATCAAGCGTGCTGGGAGAGAAAAGGTTGCGATAATGTTGACTGTTGACAATTTTTTTGTGTAGGAAAAGAAAAAAATACATTCCATGCGTGCTGCTGCCAGCTTTTTATAGCCGCTCTTGCTGGTTCGACATTAAGACAAGTCAAAAACCACAGTAGTCACAATATGCTAATATATTCCCACTTGTGTAGTGTGTAAAAACATCTGGAGAAAAAGAAATCTAGACACAACCACAGAGTATTTCCATTTCAGATTTATCTCGCCCTCGCCCAACATTAAGAAAAAAAAAAAAAAAAAAAAGACTTGGACCCAGAAATGACCCCCTTTCCTCATGATATCCTTATCAGAGCAGGAAACTCTTGCTTCTGAGTCCTTCTATATCTTATTCCATGTTATAATTAAGGCTCTTTTTCTCTCTCTCTCTCTCCGTCTCTCAAATACACACCCACACATAGAAGTTGGAGAAGTGCCAGAGTCTGAGAGGCGAGGAGCGCGGGTTAGATCGCATTTAGGGCTTCAGACGATGACTTAAATGGATCTTCCACTCAAATGTCACTTTGCATTGGCCTCGACTTCAGACTGTTGGTAATAGATTTCACCCACGAAGCAGCCGAGAGCATGTATAGACAATCAGATGCGTGCCTGGGTGCGTTTCGGTGTGCGTATCCTTATCTCACCCGAGCAGGAGGAACGAGTTCAAAATGATTTGCGATGCATTTATCCTGCCCTAAAAGCCTTACACCCATATGCACAGTGTGTACACATTTGCTTGTCTTTTGCCCTAGACAAAGGGTCACTGAAAGCAATCAATCACGGTGCGGTGCTGAAGAAAAATGTTAACATTCGTCTCAGTAAAAAATAATCAATCTTAATCTATTGTGTCCCTTTCATTTCACATTGACAGAAGGAGTGGGAGGGGAAACTAAATCAATAGGAAAAGAAATGTGTTGTTGCGACAATGACGTGGCATTAGGTGTGTGTGCTCGTGCTATGTAGAGATGTTGAGATCTATACTGACATTCTTGGGATTCCTGACGCTTAATACTTGATCTGGTTTGAGAAACCTGACAGCAAAAGGGAAGAAAGAGAGGGGGGGAAAAAACCTAGTTCACAGATAACGAGAAGTTAAAAAAAAGGAATAAAAAGTTTTCTCTCTCATATACAGTGATCCCTCGCCACTTCGCGGTTCACTTATCGCGGATTCGCTATTTCGCGGATTTTCATAATGCATTTTTTTTTTTTTTTGGTGCATTCTGATTCGCTAAAAACTCACTCCCGCTTCTTGTATCAAAACATAACATAACGTAATCGATGGTGGCATGTCGGTGTACAAGGATCTTTTTGCAAAGAAGAAAAAAGAGCGACAACAGCTGCCTATCACTATGTTCTTCTCCCGAACAAACACACCTGCACCGCGGGCTTCAGAAGAAGAGAACACTGCAGAGCGCAGTCAGGATGCAGCGGCCCAGTCTGAAGAGCAGTGAAACGGCCTACACATGAGTCACTGTATTTGTATACATGTAATAGTTGCTAATTGTAAAAAAAAAAAAAGTTTTCTATTTCGCGGATTTCACTTATCGCGGGTCATTTTCGGAACGTAACCCCCGCGATAAACGAGGGATTACTGTATGGGTATTGCAACATGAGCTTGGTGTTATGTTGCCAGGTTGCATATGAACTCCACATGCCCTCTGAGTTGGAGGTAAGGGGGAAGAAGGGTACACTGTGACTCTGGCCCTCTAAAACCACAACTTCCAGGCTTGGGGATTTATTGACCACAGGGGTAGTCTGGAGCTAACACAATCTCTAACCAGACCAACCGGGAAAGGAAGCAGAATTAGTGCGGGGAAAGGCCATAGGGGAGAGCGTGTGTGTGTGTGTGTGTGTGTGTGTGTGTGTGTGTGAGCTCACACAGAGAAGTGTTCCTGCGCACAGGAGACAGGTTAACTGCCAATGTCTGCACACATCGGAAGACAGGCCAGACAGCTGCCGCCCCAAACATCCGTTATTTAGGGAACAGCAATTGATCTCTCCCTTTCTCCTTTCTCTCTATACATCTGTTCCCTCACTGTCTCTCCTCTTCCCTCACACCTGCTCCCTTCCTCTCTCACCTCCTCTCCCCTTTGCCCACCACTCATTCCCTTTTTCTCTCGCTCCGTCTCTCCCCTCTCTCCTTGCCAAGCTACATCACTGAACAGCCTGACCACCAGGCAAAATCATTCGACACTGAATTAAAAGTACTCTTTTTTCCCCCTTGCCTGCCTCCTTCCCTGCGTGTAAGTGGCCGGTTTGTGTGGCGGGAGGGGGGCTGACTTGACTCCTGCTAGCCTTGACTGAGCAAACCGCATGCATAACATGAAAGGGGCCCTTGGACCTTTCCCTTTTCCCTCTCTTCCACTTCCCAAGATTGTTTTCCCACACAGTCAATCCCCCTTGCGTTTCTCCAGAATGATGCGAATCACAGGAGAACTGTATTTTTTTTTTTGCCATACAACACCAAGTGGGACGCTCAAGAATTTTGATGATTGTCGGGGATTCCCCCCTCCGTTTGCTCATGATTCGAGGTTTCTTTCCACTAAAACTTCAGAGTGTGGGGGAGAATGGTATCCTGTCAGAAAGATTCAGGAGAATTCTTTACTGAGTACAGTGGCGACTCAGTGGGGAGAGAGGCCCGTACACTGAAGCCATTGTGAGCAAGCCAGACACCCACACATGGTACTAGGCGAGAGCTGTGTCCTGAATCCACACTATATACCAACACTGTGAAATGTACATGTAATGCATGGAAATGTTAAAATCCCAAACTTTTTTTTTATTGCTTCATGTGTGACATTGTGAAACAACAGTGTCGATTAATTGCATAGTCAAGAATCAGGTGAACAACTCCTCTGTGCATGCACTACATGCTCAAAACCTGCTTAGAACTAGCATGCGTTATGGAACTGGAGCTAATGCACTAATATGGAAGGATGGGGCGAAACCACATGCATCCAAGTAACCAGGTTACTCAGCGAAACCAGGTTACGTAGATAATTGGTGAATGCACTTACATGCACCGTAGTAACCTGGTTACCTGGTCATCCAGCCACGCCATGCTTCCCCTGTGCGGTCTGTTGTTACGCACATTAAAACCGAGTAATCGACGTTCTCCAGGAGAAACCAGGTCTCTCTAATCCCCTACCACTATTACTGTAACAAGGTTTTTTTTTTAAGAAAACTGTAACCCAGGTACTAACGTGAATGTAAACACACTGAATGAAACAGAACTGAGTATGCTTGAAATATTATACCAGTCAAACAAAGGTGCCATACTTTAGGTGTACTGTTTTGTTATCAGATTAGCACCTACACACTCCCCAGATTCTCTGGTGTGACTCTGAGCTTTGCATTATATCATACAGCTCATCACAGTGGAGGAGTATGTGTGAGTGAGTGTGTGGCTTTGCATCATCTCAGCTTTGTTCATCACAATGGAGGAGTATGTGTCGGTGCATTTACGCTCGTACCAACTCCACCCTCTCATGTCCCCACACCTCCATTTCCTGGTGAACGTGAAAAGCTTCTAAGTCGAAGGAAGACGTATACAGTGAAAGCAAATATGGCTACTCCTCCTGTTCACACATACCTACACACGCTGTAACTCACACTGTAGTGCGTACACAAACACTAGTTCTCTGAAATTACCATCTGCACGACACAATGATGTGGCTAGCTATATAGACACAGCATGGTGCCGTTTCTCTTTTGTTAACCGGAGTAGGTGGGATCAAAGACAGTAGCACCATACTGGGGCAAACTTCAGGTTCTGTTATTAACTACTGCTTGAAAACAGTGCGACCATGTACAGAAGTGTATGATAAAAGTGTCAAGTTAATTAACTGGATAAAAACTGTTAAAAAAAAAAGTTACGTGGGATTTATTTCCTGGCAATAAATCGTGGCAGTGGAGAGCTGAGTGGACCGAATGTAAGAGGATGGAGTGAGTAGTGAATGTGAGTAGTACTTTTTGGAAAGCGTTGGTTACGTAACAGAGATTTTCCCCTATCTACGCTTTTGATGTTTATTGGTGATGGAGACTTTTTTTTTTTTTTTGTCAGATGCATCATAGTGAAACTCATCTAAAAATCAGGTAGTCTTCCTGTCAATAGAGCCGAGAAGGAGGAGGAAGAGGTGGTGCAGGGGAAAGTGTAAAGATGATGACTAAATAAAAATAATGTCGATGCGAGAGCACCGAACTAAAGCCAAAGATACAGACTTTTCCCTTTCTGAACATTTGTCACGTCTATCATGTTGGAAAACACAAGAGTAGGGACTTGAAACATTGGAATTGATGATTAAAGTAGCCTTTTTTTTACATTCAGTTACAAACACTACCACTCGAAGTTTTGCACTACTTTGCATGACCAAACTGTAGGAGGCAAGCAGGTCCCTGCACCGTCTCTGGGGAAACCCTGTGCATGTTTGCATGCCGGGCATCTCTCCCGCTGGTTTGAATAATTAACTTGGGGCCTGTTTATCCTCTGGGCTTATTCAGAGTTGCTGGACCGTTTACTCACCCTTTTTTAATTCCTTTAGGTTTTGGACTAAAAACGGAGAGACGGTGCTGGCTCTTCTGGGACCGTGTTTAAACACACCACAGACGCACACACACTTTCTCCTCTTCTGAGTGTGAAAGTTTGTGGTTTGTGGCAACCCATTCATTTCAGAAAGAAAACAAAAAAAGGAAAGAGTCACTCGCAAGATGAGATGATGCACCGTTTCTCTGATCTGTTCCCAGTTACCCAAAACACGGGGATTTTCTGCTAATTGTGTACATAGAATAATGCAGATATAGTGAGAAATTTGTATTAACAGGAATGACGGTAATGGAAACCCTAGTCATATTTAATCTAGTCATTATGATAACAGTCACAATATAAAAAGAAAATGTTTTTCATCATTTTCTATACATTTAACCTTCAACATTGACCGGATTTGTGACAAATGCAACCTACACTGAAGGTTTCAGAGTAGCTGAGTGAAAGTAAAAGACACTGCTTTGTGACTTTTTGGTATCCTCATAGATGCGCACCGATCATTAAATAAGTCATTTAAGTAACTTTAATCCCTCCAAGTAAAAAAATAATAATAAAACAGTACGGCTATATAAGATATATTCAAAGTTACACAAGAGGAGAGGGGGTAAGGAGCCTCGGCCTGCATTTCAAAATCAATGTTTTATCGACGTCACTGGTAGCAAGCAGCAGTTTTTATTGTATTTGGCAGGCCATTGATTTGAACACGTGCTGATCTCTCCGCTCATCTATATTCATTTGAATGTTAAAAGGCATCTTAAATAGACCAAATGAGAAAAGGTGCTCGTGGTCACAGGTACACACACACACACACACACACAAGAAAGAAAACGTCATGTTAAGAATCGCTCAAGGGAATACTCCATATGTGCAGCATTTTCACATTTAACATCATGTTGTTAACACATAGGTTTTCTGTGTATGTATTCAATCAACTAACACGTCTACAGAGACAGATCTGAACATTAATCAGTATCTAAAGCAGAAGATTCCAACTTGCATTTAAAGTGTGTTTGCTTGCTTGTGTATACATTACACACTGTTGTGCTGCCTTTATTAACGTTGCTCAACAAAATGCATCTCTTGTACAGTGTACAACATACCCAAGGACACAGCTCAGCAGCCATAACGGAGCAATCTTCAGCTCTGGTTTCACTTCCCATTAGCCATTCAGAGCCATGACAATACCCAGGGGGGAGACAGCCCTGGCTTTTCCCCTCTGCCAAGGCCCTCACATTAGTCAGTGCTCTTTCTCTCTCTTCACTACAACTCCCCAGCAAGTCCCACGTTTTACGAGATAATGATATTTTTCTCTTGATGTATGACCAACATAATGACTAATTTTTCTTCATTTCTCATAAGAAAAGAGAGTGTGAAACCTGTACTGTTTAGTACATTTGCAACTTAACTGAGAGGCAGTCAACCTTTTGCAACCCTGGGGAGGCATCATTAAGGGCAGAGATATTTGGAACTGGAAGATACCAGCAAAACCCGACTACAGTCAAATATTACTCACGCATATGTTTAAAAGCTTAATTAAAGTTTTGTGACTGACCTTGTGCTCTTAAAAAAATAAAAATACAATCCTAAAAAAATGAATATGAGAATTCAACATTGCACATGTTTAACTGTATTGCCAGGCCTTTTTTTATGCCCTGTACCCCTGGCTCAAAAGCAAAGCCAGCCTTATCCTTACCCCTGCCCTGACTCCCTGCCTCTCTTCCCCCCGGCTCCAGTCCCAGATTATCCATCAATCCCATTTTATTCTACTGGCTCAGACATCCCACCAATCAGAGGCAGGATGGGGAGGAATATGACAGTGGATTGGCTCGTGGGGGGGGAAGGGGTGGAGCAGCTCAGCCATCCCCTAACAACAGCAGCGTGCTGTGAAAAGAGTGAGTGAGCCTGAGAGAATTAATTCGTCCAATTTCACCCTCTCCAGCATTCAGTTCTTCCTCTCTACTTCTTAGCTCACCTCTCTTATAAGTGCCCTTCTTGTCTTTCTCTGCATCTCTTGTGCACACTTGCGCCGTCTCAAAAAATAGTGCTTTCCCTGTCCAGCGTCTTCTCCCCTTTGCTCCCTTGGCTGTCAGTCTGCATTTGAGTGCTGACTCGGTTGCTCGCAGCAACATTGAACAGAGCTCTGCTGAGGCTTTAGTCGTCTCACACACACACACACACACACATACACATACACACACGGTCAGGCTGGTTCTTGGCGGAAGGAAACAAATTACACACCGTGCTACACATGTCCACACACTCAGACACAAGTGCATATGTGTGCGTGCGCACACACACGCTCAACTCAGCTCGGGTTGAACGGGGTCTCTTTGCTGACCTACTTCTTTACCATCACTCAGAGGCAAACACTGGGCACACTCGCACTCGTCATAAACTCTGCAATGAAGACTGCTGTTCGCACGATGTGAATGTTTAGAGTCAGGAGGGGTCTTCTAACCTCACACTCCCCTCCCTCTCTTTTTCCTGTGGTGAGGAGACAGCAACAAAAAGAGGCCCCCTTCTGTAGGCTGGAGGTGTTAACAGCCAGCTTCAGCCTCAAGCAGCCATCTTGTCTGTTTGTGTTCGTGAGAATAATAGAAGGGAAGCAAAAATGACAATCAGAAAGCCGCCTCGAGTGCATGTGTAATTATTATTTCACACAGGTGCCTTTTACACTTTTAACTATCGAGTATGAATGGCAGAATTTGTGACGAGTTGGCGCATTGGTGTGTGCGCAATCACATTTTTTGATTCTGTCCTATGATCCTCTTATGACAGCCAGAAACACTGTTTAATGACATTTGTAGATAGCTTGCAGCATCTATATTCTGATTGCTTTCCTTCTATTTCGTCTGCCTTAAAGTAGTTCCTTTTAAAATAGAAAATGTTTGTTCAGAATCGATAGAGAGGTTTGTAGCACTTCTAATGCCTCTTTTTTTCTCCGTAATCATATCAAGCACAGAGTGCTTCAACTTTGTCGTTGCCTCTTTCAGCACCATTTGTTTATTTGTTTGCAGGTATTAACCAACACCTGAAAACTTTACATCATTCTTGTGTTGTTAATGGTCTTTCAACATGCAGTCCAACCATAAATCAAATGCCACTCAGTCAAGATAAGCGACTCTTGGATTACGAATATACCAAGTCACTGACATACCTCGGCCAACTCTAAAACAAAGGCTCTGCTATTCACACACTTCCTTTGTTCATCTCGTCCTGGATGCACACGTGTTCAGTCTCAAGTTTCATCTTCAGAAATGCAGAATTACATGCCCTATAATCAAAAAATATTTGAGTGTACCTTCTTCATTAGATGGCAGTTAAGTTTCAGGTGGTTTCCAGATACTGTAAATTAAAGTTTCTGGCTACGCAGCAGTATAAAATTACAGTGCAGCTGTGGTGTTTGGTGTTTTTTTGTTTTTTTTAATGTCGGGGTTTGCCAAGGTCATGGATCCATGGTTGGCTCATCTCAACTGTTTGTGCCAAAACACCTGCACCTAAAATAGGTGAATGAGACAGAAAGAGAGGTGCTTCCCAGACACACAAAAGGCCTTATCGCAGACATCCAACCATTACGCGCACACACACACAAGACACAGGAAGCCCACTGAGAGGAAGCATGTGCCCATTGTCAGGGGGTCTCACGAGCCCCCCTGCTCTTTCAGCCCTGACAATAGCTGCATTGATAACACCTACCAACTAGAGAGATATGAAAGGAGAGGGAGAATGTACAGAATAGGGACAGAGTGAAATAGAAGAGAAAAGGCAGTGGACATCCGTTCACATCCCTGCTTTGGAGAACATTTTCTCCCTAAACAGGAAAATGAAGTCTTGTATGGGATTTCCATTTTTCTCCTTTCACAGGACAATAAAAATACACTCTTGAAAAAAAAAAGAAAGAACTACGGCCAGGAAAACTGAAAAAGGGAGCAGTAGAGGTAGATATAACGCAATATCCTTGCATTACTTATCAGTCTGCCAGTCATTCGATCAGCCTGTCAGCTGCTGATGGGTCAGGCTGGGCATGCTCAGAATAAACTCTGCCTGTGAGTGACAGCCGCCTTCGTAAATCAATCCGCCTGACAAGTTATTCATATATCAACACCCTCGTTTATGGAAATCATATGCAAACTTGCTGTCGAGTACTAGACACATTTACAAGGGTTGGACTTATCCAATTCCCCCACAAGAGCATTTGGTGTTCTTGCAACGCAGAGGGAGGAAAAAAAAAAAAAAAAAAGAGATCATTTTTATGGAAATCTTTTTACTAACAAGAGGAGTGAATGATAAACTGTGCTAGCTTGGACTTCTCTGCAGTGTGGACACATCTTTCTTTTAAAAAGAAGTAGGAAGATAGAATAAAGCTGAACATTTGGCTTGAAAATCTATTACTCTGCAACAGCGGAGAGAAAAATAGATTTAAACACTCTTGCATCTACAGGCACAGCTCACTTCAGGCCTGAAACAATAAATATCTAATCCCCGTCACGTTACATGGCCCCTGTGCAGCTCTGGGCCCCCTGAATCGATCAGAGGTTTTTTCACCCGTACAGCGCCCCTGTCTGTGACACAAGTGAAGGGCGTAATCAATGGGATTTAGTGTGTGCTACAGATGAACAACAGGACAAGTGAATACAGGATTTAGAGCCGTGCGAGTGTTTATTTGTACGGTTTCCATTTGGGGAATGATTGACAGGTAAGTTCGGCGTTGTGCTGTCGTTCTCATGACGTGTCGTGTGCGCAAAAAGACAAAGGACATAATTTGAGGCAAGCGCTGTGGGGCCGCTTCATTTCCCATGATAACATCATGGCCACTAGCTCCTCTCACGATGACATGTCAAAAGACTAAAGTGCTCCGTTGGATCCTGTAGACACACATTCAGGGTCAGTGAGTCTGACCTTAGTGAAAAACATTCAGGTGTTCACCTCAGCAGCCTCTTGCATGTTCAGTAATGATAACATAATGACCGTGAGCCTTAAAAAACAAGCCCTCGACTTGTCATGTCTAATTATACTAATTCACCGAAATGTGGCACCAAACAATTATCTTGCCTCCAACAACGCTGATCGGGAGAAATGGCATGCCTCGCAAGCCAGAGTCGACACCAAGATTAAAAATTCAATATAGGCCGAGTCACTCGATATCACAGCCGTCATATTTCAGCTGTGCTAATCAAATTCACAAGCATGACCTCTGGGGTATATTAAATGTGTATATAACATGTGTCATCTCTCAAATGTTTTGCAGGGGAGATATCCATCTACGCTAGTAAACACAGTGTAAAGGTGGGCCGGCAAGCAGTCGCAGTAGCTACAACAAATTCATTCCCCCATAAAAATGAGCAGTGGATAGATTTCAATGTGCAGCTTGCCAGAACCACAGGAGGGAGACTAAATGATTATGTTACAACAACATCGCTCCGGCTCTAAGAAAACAACAATCATGGTCTAGGTAGGATATTGCAGCCAAGTAAAATTAAAGGGGAGTGGGAGTGAAACAGACAGAAGGAGGGTGAGTGGGGAGACAGATTTTAATGGAGATCATCAGTGGCCGCAAACACATTTGGCCGTTTGTCTCTGACTGTGCAACAAAGTGAACAGCGTCAAGCGGCTTGGAAGTAGCCCGGCCCCAAATTTATACATCCTCTTTATGAGTTGACAGAAGGAGGAGACAAGAGAGAGATAAGCTGCTTCTACGTCCGGGCAGCCTGACAGACTGATCCTCTGTCAGTCAAACTCAGTTCGAGACCTCTCAACAAGCCAAAGTTTAAAACCCGAAATGAAAACGCTCCCTCTGATTGTACAGCGCTGCACCACATGGGGGACGAACGAAAAAACTACGTCGTGTGTTGTGGCCTGGAAAGGGTTAACCAGCAGCAGACTTGAGTCTAATGCAGATTGTCAGGGAGATAAGATTACCAGTTAGTGTGGTGGTTAATGGAAGCCACCGCAGCCCTCCACTGACAGTTGACAGGAAAGGCAGCAACAGGGTCTGACCACAGTCTCACAAATACCCCTTTTCAGAGCGTCACAGTGACACAGGTTTGATGTGTGTCAATGGTCAGCGCACGTCGTCCGAACCGGCTGCACAACCTTCCATTTTGACATGAGTCAGAATCCACCGAGCTTTGATTAGGGATGGCTTCAGTTATATTTAACCAATGGCCCTGACTCGTGCAGGGTGTTGCACATCAGGCTCTGGGCCGCCAAGACAGAAATAAACTCTGACGTAAGCCTCAAATAAATGGGTCAAGTGTGCTGAACGGATATTCAGCAGATCCACGTCATACTTTATCTCCTGTATGCAATTAAAAAGAAAGATCAACTATCAGCTAAATCAAAATGTGGCTTTTCAAAGTCGATTGTATCCCTTTTCACAAAGGCTTTGGTCAAGAGAGATACTTCCATGTTAGTCCATCTTTACTGGTGTGAATTTAACAGACTAAACTGGATTTGAAACCATTGAAAGGCTTGAGCAACAGCCAAAACTAAATGATACCAAACCAGCATCTGTGCTCCACACTAAAGTATCCTCAATTTAAAGTGCAGCACATCTGCTCCTTACAACTCACCTCGACCTTATTGTGTACATTGAAAGCCTATTTTCTCTGTATTCTGCTGTGTCCAACATCTTAAGCCTTTTTAAAGCCTCTGCTTGTGTGTGCGTGTGTGTGTGCGTTGCTGTATGACTGCAGATTATACTGTAGCCAGAGAACGTTATGAAACAAAGCCAGGGCTTAGGCAGGGGAGTTCCTCTGCTCGGGGACTTGTAGTGCAGTCCCAGGAGTCCATTCCCTGGCACAACTGCTGGCACAATAAAGACAAGAGGCAATTAAGAAATGATTTTCACCTCGCAGCTTGGGACAAAAACCCTTGCACCTCACCCCACCCCTTTGCTCCACTCACTGTACCGCACATAAAGGCTGTCCCCGAGGCCTAAGGGTTGGGTGTGGGGGGGGGGGGGGGGGGGGGGGGGGCCTGACAGAACACAGCGAATGGCGAGAGACAAGGTGAAAGACAGCAAGAAAAAAAAAAGGTAGTAGTGAGGCAAGGTAAAGGAAAGATCGTGTGCAAAAGCCACTGAACATGAGAGTGTGGGAAAGATGTGAATAATGGTGTTGGTACAGTGGGAATGAGGAATGGAGGTGATGCATGAGGGCCGATTAGATGGTGTCAGTGTAGCTAGTAACCCACGGAAAAGAGAGAAAGGCGCCCACACGCCTGCTGTAGACTCCATCACTGGTAATACACCTCAAAAGAGAGGCTGGATGGGAAGTGAAATGAATTAATTTTGGTCAAGGCACAGAGAAGAAGCTGCGTGGGTCGAGCAGCTATAGTTAGTTTTGTAAACAAGTTGATGTTTTGTTACCGAGTCAGTCGGTTAGCTGTTAAACTTTGTTACTGGACATACCCTGGCTGACTCAGCCTTTCAGATTAATCTATGAATAATGTCATATCTTAAAACAAACCAGAGAGATTGTTTTGACAGTCAGGTTTCTTACACTTACGCACTATGTCAAAGTTCTCAATCATTTATTAGCGGTTTCCCACACAATACGATAAATGTCTGAGTCAAACCTCCGGGTTCAGTATCAGACATGCAACCTACCCTGCCTGCAGCCGGTGTTTAATGTTACCGATTGCACCTTTTCTCAGAAAGACTTGCCATTATGGGGGGGATTTCAAGTGCAGAGACGGTTATTATATGGTTGATCTCTCCAAGAGGCTTTATGTTGTGGGTTTAGCAGTTGGGGTTATGAACATAGATCAACCAAAAAACAACACATATTCCATTTAACTTTTTTACTGTTCAAAGTGCTCAAACATAACATCAGAAAAACTCTACAGCAATGTTTGCAGCTTTGCAGAAAGCATGTCACTGTCATTCTGGATAATACTCAGACTTGCCGTGTACAGTTTTCTTGGCACTATTTCTTTAGTAGAATGACACAGCTCCAATGACACTTCAGCAGATAAAAGAGACACTGTCTGCACAGCTAGACACATCAAGAGCAAGTAAGAAAACTTTTTTTTTTTTTAGGATATATGGTTAACTGACCTTTTACTTTCATTTAGTTCAAGTTGTTTGCTGCCAACTAACATGAAAAAGATGTTCCGACTCACAACTTTGTACCACACAAAGATGCAAGTCACAGCTGCTGTTATATAACACAGCTACTGCACTACATGCATTAGGAACCACAAGGAACACATCACAAGGATTAGTCATTATAATGAAAAACACTACAGGGTACGTAGTCTATACCTCTGCTGCACAATTCTATTGTCACGTTTGTTAGTGCCGTTCGATTTAACCGTTTCATTCTGAGCATGTATGTGACGTATAATGCATTCATGCATCACTTCTCTACTTCAGAACATCAGTCAGGAATTAAAACCATTTCAGAAACGACTGTCAGAAATGACTGAATGCTATGAGTAATATGAAATTCCACTCTTGATTTCAGCGACTGATTGGTGGGAGTGTTTGTTGAAAATGAAAATGTCAATAATGGTAAAGTAACTAACATACTGTCATTAAAAATGAGCCAACGTTTAAGAACTGTTTCTTATGACTACTGCAAATTCCTAAATAGAAGCTACAGTTGTTTTATACAAACAAAACAAACTGACTAAACAGGGTAAAGTGTTAGTCATAATGCACATTTTCTATTCTCTACCAGAGCTCGCTGTTCACTTTTAATTTTTTTCATCTCACATAATTGCAAGACAGATCAAGTAACTTCCCCAGAATACAGCCAGGAACCAGATGCTCCCACAACAATGTAAATTCACCCTTCATCTGTAGGTCTGCACCCTCATGAGCTCTAGCTCTGAAACAAATGGAAAGAGATGTTTGACTTGCTCAGGCAGCTTGTCAACATGTCAGTTTCTATAGAAACCTGGGGGAGGGAGGTATAAGTTCTCCCCCAAACACACACACACTTATATATATATATATATATATATCCTCCCCTGGCCCTATATATATATATAGGGGTATGGGGGATATACTTTCTAGTCACCATGGTAACAAATTATATTTACCTAGAGTTTGTTTCGATTTTGCGTGTGTTAACCAACATCTGCATTACTCACTTCAAATAGTGTGAAAGTGAACTCGTGTGACAGTCGGCCCTTGATTCAACAAGTGGTTACCTCACTTCATTTCCACATTTTCGAACGATTAAATCTAAAAACAGTCTTGTGTCAGCTTGTTCATTTGCATTTTCATGAGCCGTGTTTTGAGAGTCATTGCCACAACGATCAGTAGAGGACATATCTTTACTGCCGTCTCTGTGAATATTCCACTTGAAATGGTGCCTAATTTGATTATTTCTATCCTCTTGGATTTATTCTCCTTGACAATCACAGGTTGTGATTCCTCCACCCCCCGAGCCTTGTGATGTTTGATCCAGGGCCAGGGGAGGCCGGCCAGACATTCAGCCCAGACTTTGGCGCCCTTCCCTCAGTGTACCATGCACTCTAGTTCCCTGCTGTTAGGCCTGGAGGAAATCACGCAGCAAGGAGAATTGTAAAAGCCCTCATCTATTGAGGAGAGGTTAAAAACGGGGAACAATACCCTTGACTCACACTCTGCTTTCCTCGGTGGAAAAACTTTAAAAGCACCTACATCTAAAAAAAATAAAATAAAATAAAAAAATCAATAAGGAAAAAAAAAGAAAAATCAATATTGGTAAACTGACCTTTGTCAGTTCATGCTGTTTTATTGCCGCTTTTTATTTCAAGGAATAAGAATAAAAACAACCCCAAGGACACCCAAAGTGCTACACATAAGATTAGGAAACATTTCCACAAAATATTACAACAAAATGAACAATTAATAAAAGTTTGGTAAAAATAGACATCAATCACTAGAATCCCCAGAGGGCCAGATTATGCATGTGCATACATGTTAGTATGTTTGGGTGTGAGTGTCAGGCAGAGGGGGTTGTAGAGGGGGTTTAATTCACACAGCTGTGGAAGATCAAACCAGAGAGGATTCCAAAGTTTCCTTTGGCAGACCAAATCTAATCAAAACAAAACGGGTGGAAGTATGCGAGATGACGACTGAGTGGGAGTCCGAGAGAAGAGAGCTGCAAAACCGCCAACAACCTAATCATGTCGTTAAGCAGTCTGATCTTTCAAGCAAATGATTATCACATGCAAACACATATACTAAGTAAAATTAAATACAGAGCAACAACGAGGGAACAGATCCGGCCGGCCGTTGCACAGGCTCCGCCTCTGCAACTGCGAGGCAATTTCTGTCCCCTCTACAGTGCTGTCCCACAGAAATGCCTCTCTCCTGTCTTTGTAGCTGTGCTGAGTAATAGAGAGAGCGAGCTGAGAGGGAGGAGGTTAGAGATAGAGTGGAGCGAAGAAAAGAAAACCAACTCCGTATGCCATTACAATACAAAATGGGGGGGTAATGTGTTTCTCATGGCGGTTGGAGTACGGTAGTGTAGGATAGACGCAAACAGAATATATATATTGACCTATGAATCAAATAAACCGTTTATTCTGCCTCTCGCAGCCTCCAACCACCCACCACCACCACCTCCTCATTCCTGCTGTTTCCTTACATGTGGGCTGACACGGGAACCAGCACATCCGACAGCTCAGCAGCAGCACAGGCCCTTCCCCCCAACCATGTTTCAGCAATAAAACATGCTCTTGTCCAGTCCTCCAGACACAGTTTAGAAGACGTAATTGGTATGAGTTAAGGCCAGATGCAGTTAACACCTTTTTTTTCCTAACCAGTCATTTTCCTCTAAATCAGTCAAAAGCCACAAAATCTCAATCTACTATTCTGCCCTGAATCAATACACGTTGTATAAAACCTTTTTACGCCACCTTCACCACATATACTTTTTTTTTTTTTTATCACTTAGCAAAGGCTGAAAGGTAGAGATTAGACAGTAACAGTGGTCACCCAGCTACTTTGCTCCACTGGCTCATTACTCCCCTGTTTGGGGGAAGTGAGGGGGGGGCTGCCATCCTGAATTAAGGCCTCACAAAGGGCCAAACGCTTGGTGAAAAGGGTTGTATTCAAGAGCTCTTTAACGAAAGGGAGGTTGCCGTTTCACAACTAGCCATGTATGTTCGAGAGCCCGAAATGACTGTTGTAAAAAAAAAAACTAAAAAAAAACGATAATAATACTTGAATATTAAAAAAAAGTTATCACTAGAAAATACCCTCATGAGAGAGAGCGATCCATTGGCCAAGGCAGCACTGTGCCAAAGAGGACCTGAGTAGAGAGGCTAGTGACTTGTTGGCAGGAAGAAACAAACCGCTCCATCATTAAAAGAATGATTCATAGATTACTGTACTCGGTAGAAGCTTCCGACACCGTAACACATAAGAAGAGCAGTTATGAATGTACACTGAATGGTAAAACTGAAAAGGATTCCCGGACTGAAATCTGATGACTCCGTGCTACAGCTATCTTCACGGAAAAAATGACGAGTCCGCACATAGACGACTGACGGCAGAAAGCTTCAGGATTTCCTAATCTTAGCATCACAGTCAAAGTGTTTTATGATGAAAGCCTACAGAGTTTCACTGGCATATGTTCGACAGTGAAACTGTGGTATTCATGGCAGAAAGAAAAAGAAGTAACAGAGGATCGATACTGACTGAGCCTCTGCTCTGTTGCTTCATCCCTCGAGGCTTAATTCACTGGATGTGTAAAGACGATGGTGTCACAATAGGGGATCAGATGGGATTGACCACAGGATGAAAATGTAAGGAGTGTTTATTAAACTGATGTAGCTGAGATGAAGAACGGAGGGAGGGGGGGTGGCTGAGCGGAAATCGGTCAAGAGGTTGTCTGAGAGATGTACATAATAGTCATTAAACGCTAATGCCAGACTAAGCTACAATAGCTTGGTGATTCACAAATATAGATGAATAACCACCCGTTTCAGTTTTAGAGATTTTAAAGGCAAAACCCTGAGACACCTGAAGAATTGTACGGTTTTGTGGTTTGTCCTCCAGAGATATATATTTGACAATGCTTGCAGAAAGATATAGTAATTTTAAAAAAATAATAAATTGTTCTTCACACTCTACTGTTGCTTAATGTCCTTCATGTGTCCCCACAAAGCCTGCAAGGCCAAACCAAAGACAAACCTAAAGTGTTGATTCAGCTTCATAGGGATACTGAACGGATAAGCTGTGGAAACCACTCTCATTCACATGCATGCACGCACACACACACACACATAAACACACAGCCTCTCAGGGCCTGACCAGCTGTCTCGCTCCCCCATCTCCATCCAAACCCACAGGAGCAGGAGGATATAAATCACTCGGCAGAATGAAGAAGTGCACACAGGGAACGCACGTGATGTATGTGACAAAACACACACACGCACACACATACGTCCCCACCTGCATTGACTGTCCACAACAGACAATGCAGGTGAACACCTACACATGCCTGTGCACACACACGGAAACGCACATTTCATACAACAAAGAAAGTCACGCCTAGTTTTATGTCATTGCTCCTATAAATAGCGCATGCTGCCGATATCCGCAAGACACCTTGCAAGGCTCGCCCTTAAAACCAGTTTATCCCACCTACTGACTGCAGCTGTACACCTAAAGACCTTTGCCTGTGCATGTGCGACAGTGCCAGCAAAGTGCTCAATGCCAACAGCTGATAAGAGAAAAGGTCATATTGCATAACAGGGGGTTGTGCCGTGTATATGACATAATGTTGCGAAAAAAAAATAGCAAGCAAGAGATGAAGAGGCAGACGGGGTCTGTATTTATGTCTGAGGAAATAGCTGCGTGTCGATGCATTTGGCCCTCGAACATCCATCGCTGGTCCAAATTGAAGCAGGCAGCTCACAGAGCGCCCGTGATGATACAGAAAACTCTGGCAGACTTTATTTAAGGAGGAGAAGAGAGAAAAATCGCTCATTTCTCATTTTAGCACAAACTTAATAAATAAGGCTTAATTAAAAGAGACTGGGCTCGCTAGTTTTACTGCCCTTTTTCTGGCAGCATTTGAGTCAGCAAGAGGAGAGGTACGCCTAAAGTGACGCGAGACTGGGCCTGCAGCGTGGGAAGGACTGTTTCCTTACTGCTTCAACACACAACTGTTCAGAGGGGACACGTGAACAGAGGTCTGGTTATCGTCAATTACCTGACAAATTTAATTACACTACAAGTTTAATTGTCACACAAAGAGAAATTAGGCTACAGAGAGCATACGGTTATGAGTTTCACTATTCCTACATTTCATTGCGAGTGACATAGAAACTTCTTATCAGCTTCAGTTATTTTCCATTGCGTGTAAATTGCTGACAATGTTCACGAGGACTTTTTATATTCTTGGCAGTTACTTTTATGCCACCGATACAATTTGGCAACATAATCAAAGTGGCTCTGCTTTGATTTTTTTCCCAATGCTGAATTAACAAAAAAAAACAAAAAACAGCATGGTGATGTTACTTTTAAATTAAAGTATTGTCCCCTGTTGCCTGTTGTTCAAGGTTATTCCAGCCACATCATGCTGGTTTCAAACGCTAATCACTCACTTTAATCACTTTGCAGAGTGTGCTTAGGTGTACATTTATGGGAAACAAAATGTCCTGGGGAACAACTCAAAATGAATATGAAGCTTCACTTATCAACACTTATCTTTTAACGTAGTGCCTTTCACGGGTGCCACGTGGAACGTAACCATAGTGAACATCGTCAAATAAGCAGGCAGTAAAATGTGGCTTTTGCCACAGTACACTTTGGTTTGCCCTGGTAGCCATAGTGACAAAGAGGTTGCAAAGTGAACCCTGCCATGTTGCACACGTGAGGAGAAGGGAGCTTATGAAAGAAAAATTTGCATTGAAACATAAGGTTAAATGAAGCGCATTGAGGCTCAGGCACGGTGAAAAAAAAAAACAACCCTGTGACCCTCTCTTCATGGACCTACATGAGGCCCACATTTCATTTGGACAGCCCAAGAACGAGAGAGCGAGACAGAGAGGCAGGAGATAGAGGGAGATAAAGAGAGGAAAAGGGGGCAGAGGAGGGGGAGAGTCTGTGCCTTTGCACTCCCCAATCTGCCCCTGTTCTCTATTTTTGTTTCCTCTTTTTGTACACGCTCAACGCACACACTCACAGTGCAATGGATTTTCAACTTGGCCCTCATCAGTTGTGCGCCTGATGAAACAAACACTGACAGCCTCTTTACATTTGTAAAGGCCCCTGTAGCAGCTGTGCTTGTCCCACACACTCCATGCGTGCACACAAACACGCACACTCACACACACACAACCTTTGAATCGGAGGCCTAGCCCCAGCTGGGGCCTACAGGAAGAGCAGACTCTGCACAAAATGGCCCTGACTGCACTGAGCTGCGCTGTGCCGTGTTCTCCTGCTATTCTCACTTACACGCATTCACACACACACACACACACACACACACACACACAGTGTGTCATGTTTCGTTAGATAGAACAACACTGCCGCACATTAGTGCTTGCTACCTCAGTCATTACATAGCACTTAGCCCTCAACCACTGGCATGAAAGACACAGACAATTTTAAAAAATAAACCGACAAAATATATTTTTAATTATTTTAATGGGAGCGTAAAAAAGGAAAAGGTACTTGCTTGCTCTTACACTGTCACTCAACTTGACATGAGTCTCATGAGTCCAAAAGGAAAAAAGACCTGACAGGGCAATTTGGCTTTTCTTTTTGGTTCTGTTCACATTGCCGCCTATTTATCCTCCTTTTTATAATGTATTTTAATATCATTTGCAGATACTAGGTGTTTGTTGGGTGCAGAGGGTGGAGCGGAGGGGTAACAACCCACACTCATGTTTCAGGGGAAATGGTTAAGCCAAGCATGTATAATTGTCTTACGCTAATTAAGGGGTGGGGGAGGGGAAGGGGGATCTGTAGGGCCAAGAGTCCTGTCTGAGAGCCTGGAGGGGAGCTTGGGGATCTGGATCCCTCCAGGTTGTTGTAGAAATGCACGTTTTTTTGTTTTGTTTTTTAGCCTTATTTGGTCCGGGCCAGACGTTAAGCTTCAACTGCAGCTGCTGAAAACACGACAGATGTGACACACATGCACACATACACACTCACAGGACAGAAGCATGCATCATGCAGCCAGCTCTGATACTCTGGCTCCAGTTCTAATTATACAACCAAGTTATGAATAGACCAAATTAAAAAAAAAACAAAAAAAAAGCCCATCCAATTTTAGAGTGTGACACTGCTGGCAAAATGTTAAATGGGGACTTTTGTTTTAGTTAGTCATAATTGCTATGGCACATCCTGTTTCCTCAACTCAGGGAAACATACAGACAACTTGAGATCAAAAGCTTTGCTTTGTTTGCAATATACAATGTATTGGTCATGAAGTCAGCACTGCCTATGACAAAGGACACTATATAGGATGTAAATTGCTACTCCAGAATACATCTAGGCCAAATGTTATTCTCAGGAGACTCAGCTGTAATGTACCGTGTAAAAAAACGCCAGTTGAAGAAGTTCAGTTGATTTTCTCTTTCTTTTTTTGATCAATCACATGTGTCTTACTTTCTAACAAATACATGTTAATGGCAATATTTCTTTTTAGCAAATTATGTCACCGGCAATTATCTTATATTTTTCCCAAAAATCAGACTACAGTGTACTGCGGAAAGGGCCAATAAAACCATACTTTAACCAGGACATGAACAGTTATCATGGAGGCTAAAAAAAACAACAAAACAAAACACGTGGACACTTAACTGATATAAGCTGTTGAGAGAAATTTAATTCAGACTCTTATCAGAGATACTCAGTCTACGTTTTAACTGCGTGAAATGTATTTAATTCATGTTTCTTGCGCAGGAAACGTGCATTTCTCTGAGTCCAGTGGGATCACGCTGGAAGACACTCCACATGTTGTTTGGGTGGGTGTGGGTGTAGGGGTGTGTGTGGGGGGTTAGCCGTGGTGACTTCAGCTTCACAGCATTAGCAAACCTGATGTGCAACCCTCGTGCAATTAAACGCAACAACGTGTCCATTACACGCGTGACGATAATTCACAGCAACATTCTATAAATGCATCAAAGAAGAGCAACAAACTTTAAAGAGCAGACACACACACACACACACACACACACACACACACACACACAGGCCCTGCGTGCAGTCCTCGTGAAAAAAACACGACACATGGTAACTTAGTCGAGTTATATACCAGATTAAAAGTCTTTTGTTTCATTCACGCAGGAGGACAAGTGGCTGTTTATCAGGCCAAAACCTAAACTAGCACTACAGTTTAAGTCCCAGACGTGTATATATATATATATCTCACAGCCCCTCTTCCCCTATAAATTCACCACTGTTACTTGCAGAAAGAAAATGGTTCCTTCTCGGTATCGCTTCATACATGAACCTCTGCAATGCGACTGCACACAGCCTCGTTCAGAAAACACTGGCTCGTTGAGAAAACACTGCTCAGTCACATCGGCCACGTAATGCGCTGTTTAATGTGAATTCAGTAGCCGAGGACGACATCCAAACCCTTGTAAACTAATCCTCCTCTCTCTCTCTCTCTCTCTTCCCCCCCTCCTCCTGTAGTATCGCAAAAAAAATGGAGTTATCCCTCAGCAGGCTGCTGCAATATCTGCTCGCTCAGAGGTCACACCGATACCTGCGACATTCAGGGACCCAAACAAAGTAAAATACTGTAGCAAAAGACAGTCGCATAACAACAACAACAACAACAGTATCTCCCCACCACCACCACCATGCCGTTTTCAAGTGGTGGAAATTGAAAGAAATGCTGAATTGCATGAGCCCCCTTTTCCTCCTCACTCTTTATGGAGAGAATTAAAGAGCCACAACAGTCCGCGAAACAGGTCGGTCTTTACCAGCCCTACAGCAACACACACGCTGCTGTGTTTAATATAAAGACATATACGCTGGCCTCAGCATGAGAATGCGTTTACATATATATATATATATATTTTACATATATATTCTCAGGGTAAGAAAAATAATGCTCAGCATGGGACGAAATGGAAGCCGAAATAGCTGAGCCATGGCCGACAGGCTCGTCTTCACGGCTCTGAATAGGCAGAAATTAGGAGCGAACAAAAGCCTTTTTCTGAGCACATTTAGCCAAGTCCTTTTAATTTAAAACCTTACACAGCTTTGTCATATTATGAAGAGACACACTATGCACCCACAACACGGGTTAAAAAAATGCACGATGCAAAGCAACCCAATGTTCAAATAGCCTAAAACATGTCTGATGTCGAAGAAAACGCTGCAATATACAGACACTGAATAAACATTAGCTGTCTCTTTAAAAGAAAACACGTTGAGGGTTAACTTGTTACATTTTATTTAAAAGCATATCTGACCCAAATAGTACACAAGCTGCGTGATGTGTTCACAGTCACAGTCCGTGATGAAAGTTTATGCATTTTCATCTTTAGACGAGCGGAGTAAACTTGAAAATACAGCGATAGCATTTAGGCAAAGAGGTTTACTTACATATTTCTTTTGAATGATATTCCTCTTAGGTCTTTCCTTGCTCATTATGCAATCCCCCAAAAAAATGTTTGGCTATAGAGAGAATGGCCACATGAATTTCTTTCTTTGACTCGCCTCTCCAGGAGCACCACCAAAATGACGATTTAAATCCCCGGCTCTGGAAGGAAAAGCTTGCAGGCTTTTGCAGAATCCTCCGTCGGTGTTTTCCACCCTTTAAACTAGACGGATATAAATCCAAAATAAAAAATTCAAGGGTCGACGACGAACAGAGACGGACTAAACCCAAAGTCACTTGGGGATAACATAGTCAAAACAAACGCATAACAATAAGTTCCATACGCCAGAACAGCTCGGCTTCTCGTCTCTGCGCACTCACTCCCGGCTCTTTTCAAATACATGAGGTTCACACGAAGTTACATCTTGCTTTGAGGTGAAGATACGATGAGAAAATGAATAAATTAAAAATTAAAATAAAACGTTTAGTTGTCACGTCTTTTCTTTTCTTTCTTTTTTTTTCTTTTCTGTTTTTTTTTTCTTCTTCTTCTTGCTGGAGCCTGCGATCGACGAGCGAGCTCTCCAGCGGCACTGCTCTACTGACTGAGAGCAGCTCCTTTCTTCCCCTGTTTCAGCCTATCACATCCGTCTCCATTCAGCGGCAACTTTAAAATCCCAATGAGACAACCCTAAACACAAAACACTGCCAAATACCTCTATACCGCATTCATGTATCAACTTATATTGTGTTTGTGATCATTATAATAGGGATTATTTATTAGTATTTCATAGTGATTTTATACTAAATAGTGCGTTTTGACTACTATATATTATCAGGAGTTGATGTTTGGAGACATGGGTGGTCATAAAGTGAGTTTATACTTCCCCTATGCTGGTAGTATTTTTAAAATCCTATGTTTTCATAATATACCTATGGAGATAATGTTTATTTTTTTTTAATTTCATATGATATTCTTTGAAAGAACAATCACATGTGTTTGATGTAGTAACAGTGTCTGTGGTAGTTTTACTGTTTGTAAGGCAAAAAAAATTCTCAGAAGAAGTAGGGGGATAAATAAAGGTAAGGATAGGGGTATATGTAAATGAGAAGCCCCAACCCCCGCTGTCCACACTACCCCCACAGTCTAACCATGTGGTTAAACATTAGCCCACATTTTTTTTTAAAGTGATGTACTTATAAGAGCCCCAGCTGGAGGAAATGGAAAGTTTCAACTACAGGTGAACAGAGCAGAAAGTCAATAGTTTTAATATAGTCGTTCTTGCACATTTGCTCACCAGGTTCATCATCTAGTGAATACATTCCTAATGAGATCGAGCTCTCTCGAATGGTGCCTGCACCCCCACTTTAATGAATTGCTGCTCTGAAATAAACAGATCTGAATTTTAAACGTGTTCCCATGGTCCCACCAGGTTTTCATACAATGTCCAACAACAAATAAATGATAATGTAAGGCAACATTGTGGATTAGCCCTCCATTTATTCACAGAATATAATTCACGCCACAACATTTTAGAGAAAATGTGCATGCATCTGTATCATGAGTTCAGCTAATATTTATATATTTTTTTGTTATCCACTCTGTTATGACTTTTATCTGACTGGATGTCCTCATCCCCCTCACTAGCCGAGTCATTATTCTAATATACTGTGTGGGACGGTTGCTCTTTATGAACCCCAGAAGTAGTTAAGTGTAGTGATATATATATGTGTATGTGTATGTTTTGGTAGTCTTACTAAAATGTGAAGACACATTGCTGCTATCTTCATGTTTTGTCTCCAGGGTAACTTTTGAAGGAAGCCTTAATCTTGGAATAATGTTTCTTAATAAACTCAGCTGTGTTTAAGCTTTTAACCAATCTTTAGGCAGCTATGATCAGAATTGATTAACTTGGAGACTCAGTAAGATTCATAGTAATATCAGTTCTAATGGCATAGATCCTTAACTTTTAATCCTGTAATTCGGGATCTAGTTGCCAGTGATCAGTATATTGGACCAAATATGTAGTGACTTGCCAGACATCTACTATGCGTGTGTTTTTGTTTCTTTGTCTGTGAGTTTGCCTGTTAGCTGGTCGGTCCAGCACTTTGGTCCGGACTGAAATACCTCAACATATATTGGATGGATTGCTATGGCATTGTGTACAGACGGTCATGATCCCTGGAGGATGAAGCCAACTGACATTGATGATCACCTGATGTTGGATTATTGAATGGATAACCATGAAAGTTGGTACAGACATTCATGTCTTTTTTTTAGGTGGGCCTTTATTTAGGTGGGCCTTTATTTAGGTGGCGATAATATGTTTTGTTGTTGGCCCCATCCACCGCAGTATGTTTCTCAGCTTCTGTTGCCAGTACTCCTGTCTGTTTCTCCAGTCTTGGGATATGTGGCCCACATTCTACTGCAGGTAATAAACTGACGATGGATAACTACCTCATGCACTTCAAAAGCATTATTGTGCCTAAGTACAGCCTCATACAGCTATTAGCGGCTATAGACTCTTAGTATTGTTCAGAGATAAAGAGCATGAAAATTAATTTCATATATTTTAGTTTCATAGTTCGGTAATGATATTTTATAGGTTGCTAAATTATATACATTTCTCAAACTATTTATGTCTGTGTATCCAGCTGAGCACAGCACCCATAATCTTTCACCTCTGAGTATATGTGATGGCATGCATGGGCTCCTCGTTTAACAAGTTATTCCAGCAACACTGTTTGAGTTCTAGAGCAAGGGGGAAATCAGGAGATGAACTGGTTTTCTTCAACTGTGCAGACAAATTTCAGCATACTTTAACACTTAAGACAAATATTGCATCACTCAAAGTTAAGAGCATTAAAAATGTGATGTTGTGAACAATATAGTCCTGTTATATGAGATTTGGTGAATGCTTTTCAAAGGTTTTAGTATTCCATCTCAGAGAGTCAGGAAGTTTCTTTATTAGTCTGAGGATGCACATACGTTCAACATCACAGGTTTTCCTTTACATTGTCAAAGAAAACCAGTTTAAATGTAAAGGTATGATTAAGAAATGTTAAAAACAGATTCAGCATCTCCCCGAACCCCTCAAAGTTCAACTCCAATCAATCAACCAGTATCCGTGAAATCATACTGATTTCATTATCATTCATGTAACGAAGAAGAGCTTATTGATTCCTCTTCTGTGTTTGATGTAGATTTAGCATAACGTGCCAAATGATCAAAGTACTGAATTTACCCATGAATGCACGAACAAAGACACAGAATCAATAGCTGACGGGTCAATAATTCTAAGCGAGGCTTGCGGATGACATGATATTTATGTAGCCCCCCCCCCCCATTAAGTCATGTTGTATGTAATACGTAAACAGAATATAATGAAGGATCAGCAGTAATCCAAATATTATACAGTGTGAGGATTTAGAGAAGGGATAGCGGTGTGTTACTTAAATAGATGCTGATCATATTCACATTTATTTCATAGTAAAATTATTACTTATCCTATGCACATTTACTATGCTGGGGAAAACACACTAATCCTTATTTTCAGGTAAATCAATGGAAAATGTATGTATAGGAAAAATATATATATATGTTTACAGTACTTAATCTATAGACTTATTATTCTTTTTGCCCTCTAATAAATAATAGTCTTGACTTCTGACATTGTCGGGCTATTCTGAGACGAGGCTGTGGAACAATGCCTTTAGCCCCCCATCACCCTGCACTCTCAGTGGGTTTAACAGGTCTTCTGCCCCGCTGGTGCTGACATTTAGGCCCAAATGAATCAATGAGACAAGCTGTGGAGGGATGCCTGAATTTCACAGCAGCCCTCCTCACTGTTCACATTTAGCCCACGCCATGTACAGACAAAAAAGGTTTGCAGGGTCACATTTTTAGCCCGATTTCCGATTTTGTTCAGATCAGCAAAACTTGGCAAAACAGTTAATGGCACGAGAACTGTCAAAATCAGAATCTTCCTCCTTACGAGTACAATTGTGACTATTTTTTTCTATTTATATTAGAAGAGCTACAGTGAGCTACAGCATGCTAGAGGATGATTGTGATGGTTGTGATAAATTATAAGTCTGTTTGTGAAATGTTTCAGATAACTGATCTATTTTTATGTATGCAAGTAAAAGTGTTTTTGTGTGTGTGTGTGTGTGTGTGTCCTTGAAGGGAGGAGGTTTTTGAATCAGGAGGTTTCAAATGTGCTGTTTGGACTGCTCTGTTCTCATATAAATGGCAGAGACATTTACAAGAACCTATTTAAGAGTATTTGTACGTGTGTTTATGCGTGTCTATATGTGTGTGATGGAGAAGGCCAGGGATTGATTAGAGCTTTCACTCTCAATGTGGTTAATTGCCCAGTGAGGCTTAGCAGACGGTGCTGGCTAGATTGATGTCCGATAGCCAAGAAAAGGGGAGTCAAAGTGTGTGTGTGTGTGTGTGTGTGTGTGTGTGCGTGATGGAGGGAGGGAGGGTGGGTTGGTGGGGGGATGATTTACTGGGCAGCATGGATAGGAGGGGGCAGAGAATCCCAAATTAATGTTGAAAGATTGAATAGTTAAATATTGCACAGTGTGGAAGTAAACCCAAAGGAGTTTCCTTCAAAAGAAAGGAAAAATCAAGCTAGTGTAATCACATCTGCTGAAAACGAAGATGCACTGAAATAAAAAGGGGAAATACAGAGCCATGTCACCTTTTGTGTGCCGGTAGTTAAAATGGTTTGTTTTGGGCTGTTTTTTTTGGTTTTTTTTTACAACAACCACAGCCTCTCTGTTTAGAAGCAGCTTCCTTTGGGTTTACTTTGACAATGACCTGATGTTTTCATCTCTTCTCATTTCCCTGAACATACTCAATTTCAAACAATGGTTTCATTCAGGCGCTGAAGCGAGCAGTTTAAATCCTTAATAATAATCTATTTCAAGTAGATATTAGTTATACCAGCCAGAATCACTACTACAAATAGAATAAAAGTAGTTTATAATCCTGAGCTCAAAAGTTCCTGGAGTTGAAATGTTCTTATAGATGTCAGGAATAGAATAAGATCTCAATTGAAAAAGAAATGGCATTTGCTCTGTAGCCTTTACAGAGGGAATAATCTACAGCACCTGTTATTTTATTCTTCTCTACTTATTATCTACAGGGTTCATAAAATGATGTTTATTGTTCAATAAGAGAGGAAGGGAGGTATGTGGGGGAGGGGGGGGTGGCGTTCACTGGCTGAGCGTGATACTACGGGACAGCAACAAGCACAAGCCACAGTGTGGGCAGGGGGTTGGGTGGATAAGGATGCAGTAAAATCATGGCTTATACAACTCTCTCCTTTTCACGCTGCCTGTAATACAAGCACCAGGGATACTGAATGGTACATATAAAAGAAAGAGAGGAAGAGAAACAATGAACGGGTGTAAGTGAATGTAAGTACGCGGGCTAAGTATATTTATTAAGTTTACAATTTGTATAAAGTTAAAGTTGTACTTTTTTTAAAAATATCTTTGCTGATCATGTAAAAATATAACTCACTTAATACATTAGCAATTTTATCTTTTGTTTAATTTTAACTCATGACTGTTAAAGATAAGCAGCGAGCCTGAGTGCAATAATAATGTTGGTCTACTTTTAGTGCACTACTTCAACCATTATTTCCATTACAAATCTAATTTGTTTCATGAGTGTTGTAACTTCTTCTTATTTTCTTTTATGAAGCTGAGCATTTAGGCTGTTTCTTGTAGCCAGATAGTAATTTGAATTGGTGGAAATCTTTTGTGCTGATTTCAATCTCAACTCACTGACAGATGTTTGCTTAATACTAGCACATTTCTTAAATTACAGAATACCTTGCTTGTTTCTGTAATGTGAATTTTTGCAGTGTTACGTGAATACCTTGGAGTTAATAAAAAAGTAGACAGACTGGGGGTCATGGTGGCTTTAAATTACTCCACTGAAATTTGAATTTTATAAGTACTCTCATTAAAGTGAGGTTAACCTTCTTCACAGACACCCCCATCTCACACCCACCGCTCCCTTTCCACTGTGAAGGGAACTCGTTGAGATCACAAACACAATTTATTTCTCTACAACCCCCCCCCTGCCCCACCCGCACACACACACACACACACACACACACACACACATCTCCCCTTCTGAAGGGACTTGAGAGTCCCTACTCTACTACCATGGATAATTGGACACCTTCAGCATGAGAAATCCCATGCCGGAACAAAACAGGCACCAGCAGTGAAGACTCGTATCAGGTTTGTTAAATATAAACACAACAGTGAGGATGAGACAGAGACAGAGGCTCGGATGAACCGTAAGTACAAGATACATAAAACCCCTTTGGCAGTCGCTCTTTCTCATTCAATTCACACACTGAATATTTCACTTCCTGAGCTGCGGTGGCTACGGTGTGGTGGGGCAGGATCAACAGGAGGAATATCCACGCCCTCAGGCTCTGGGGTGAAGTTGTCCTCAGGGCACATGACAAAAATCAACACGCTTTTCACTGTGCCCTAAGTTGACCCATCTGGAAGCTAAATGCAAAACTGTCTGAAGATCAGAGCCAAGGGATGACTTGCCCTCATTCCTGCCCCCAAGGTTGTTGTTGTATTGCACTAATAAGGGAAGATCTCCCCAAGCTCACCTGGCAACCCCAGCAAAGTCTAGCTTGGTAAACAGCAGACTTCACATGTTAACAGAATAGTTAATGTACTTTTAAAAAATATGTAAACATTCTCCTCATGTGAAGGCAATCCTTAACATTTTTTCTTCATTTTTATACTTCAAAGATCTTATTCATTTGTAGTTATCCTTCTAAAACAACCTTTATATCCCTTTGTTATGTTACTATAGTGATGTGAAGAGACAGAAACCATTTCCCATGATATGGCAAACAGCTGGTAAAGAAAAACAAGTCGTTGACCTTTTTTTTTTTTTTTTTTTTTTTTTTTTTACGTTGAACATTTTCTAAGAATTGTCTCTTTCAGTTTTATTTCACGTATCCAAAGTTATGGGAAATGTCACGTCACCACGTTGCCCTCATTCATGCGCAATTTTCTATATTTACTCGTGTTCCACTTTAATTCTAGTTTCCTCATCATCCATTTCGATGTGATTCAACAGTCTTGTTCCCCTTTCTCACATCAACCAGTCTGGACTGGAGTACGGTGTGTGAATGAGTAGCTAAGCATGAATCACTCATGAGGAACAAGCAGCGTTGTAGTGTTGCCAGGCCTCTTGTGTGTATCTAGCCACGCAGAGAGTAATAGCGTTCAGCCACAAAGGTTCTATAGCCCAGGAGTGACTGGCTGACTCATGTGGGTCAAGACCTGCCACAGGTGGGGGATCCCAGGCTGAATAACCTCCCCCCCCTGACAGTAGGCATCCACAGCCTCTGCGCTCCTTTTCACCCACCCGGGACACCTGCACTGGACACAAAAGCCATCCCTCTCCGATTCTTTTAGGGCATGAGCAGAGAGGGGAAAAGGATGTGGGGAAGAACGGCGCAAAGAGAGAAAGAAATTGGGCTGGCTGGGTCACGGTGGGGGCTGTCTCAACCTTAGCCATGCGGAAACAAAGTAACACAAACTCGAGCCACAGCAGGGGAACAGCTGGAGCACACAGGGACAACTGTCTGGGTGGTCTGAGAGGGAGCGAGGGTGTGAGCATGCAGGAGAAATGAACTGGGAATGAAAGACAGAGAGAGGCTTTGGGTTAGGATAGAGATGCTGAAAATAGAGGCTATTAAAGAGAGCTGGCGTAGAGAAAGAAAATGAGAAAGGTAGAAACCACTCGGGGAAAAACAGCTACTTCTATGTTTCCCCTTTATCCCTGCAATTATGGTAAATCAATAAAAATCAATATCTAATTATTCAAAGGAGCCCTTGCACCAATAGGCCCATTAGAAGCAGAGATGTAACCCAATGTGCAAGAGTAGCCACTTGTGTGTAGAAAAAAGAAAAAATCTTTGAAATTAGTAATGAATGTTTTGTTTAAACAACAGCTAAAGATGGCATGATAATTATAATAACTTTTTTTTTTTCATTTTTCTTGGTAACAACAGATAAATTACTATTCCTCCACGTCGCATGCTAAACAGTAAGTTTGATATTCAAGCATTTTCGCAACCTCTCACCACCTTTCAGAGAAGGAAAATCCTGTTGCTGTTATCCGACAAATCTAATTAATCTTTTTGGCATTACCAAAGTTTGAGTGTTTATTATTAGGAAAGCATTTGATAAACTCCTCATGGAGAGAAGAAGCACAGTCACTTGCGCACAGTTAGCCAATTTCCCTGTGCTTTTTCATACAAGGCTTATCACGCCAACATGGTTTGCATGATAAAAAAGAAGGTAAGTCATGCGGGAGGTCCTGCACATTTGCATATCCCCTGGGTGCACGGTGTAATTTAGCTGCATATGTCCCTTCACTAACAGGCTGGAGTTGGCTTAATGTGAGGCGTGTGTTTTTGGAAGCGACCTTACTTGATTGTCTATTCGGATTCGCAGCTCTGGTCTGATTTGCAATTGAAAGACACATAATTGTACTTGAGCTAAGTGAATAACTATAGCTTTTTTTTTTTTTTAAAGAGGGTACGTGAGAGAGAATTCCCGAATGCTATCTTCTACATGGGATATGATTCGTTCGCATAGCAATAGGTCACACAGTGGTGGTTGTTGAATTTGGTGAAAAATACCTAACATAAAGTTGGCCTTATTGCTTACATTTGCTAACTCTAACCAATTTCGCCCATATCGTTCCACTGTATACATAATGTTACTAATCGGCCTCCATGTTTCCCATGGTAATACATAACATATCTGACTCAAACAAATGGAAATATATTCATGATATGCATTCACTTATTCTGCACTAAGTTTGACATTCTCTCTTCGAATCTGCAGAGATTCAGACAGCATTAGTAAGACTTATACATCACCAACCAGAAGCCACCATAAATTGAGGACCTACTTTGTTCCTGGTCATAGCCCGTAGCTTATCTCCTACATTTGACTACCATAATTTGCCTCTCAAATGCTCTGCTGTTAGGTGATCCGGCTGCCTATATCTAAAAATGCATATTCCACTGATGCAAGAAGCGTTGTGCGTGTTAATCCCAACTTGTTATCCACGACATCAAACCCAATTTATCCAGATTTAACATCAATTCTCGGTTCAACGGAGAGGAAAAGCACCAGAATATGAATTCGTGTTGTTTTTAAAAAAAAATCTTTATTAATAATAACCCAGCCACTCCTGCAAAAAAAACACTTACCATTTTTCTCTCTCTCTCTCTCCGACATTAAATATGATTAGGATAGCTAAAAGGTTAATGAGATTTCCTTCTTTTGAACAAACTGTGCCTTATTTCTCCCTTTCAGAGGAAGCCATAAACATCCTCCCTGTAATAACGAATGGTGATTATGCCGATGATATTAATTATCATTACTTTCAATTACTACACCCAGCCAGGCCCTGTCGGTTATGAGGGCAGCTCCCTGTGGAGGAGTGCCACCCGCCGCCGCACATTCATTAGCTGAGCCGAGTGATTGTGTGACTGTATGTGACTGTCTCTCTCCTTCTGCACCTCCGTCTTTCTTCTGTACTTTCTTCCTCTTCTCTTTTGGCCTTTGTTTCCTTCTTTCAATTCTTCTTCTCTTTTTCTAGCCAATGTCAATGAGTGCAAGAAGCTCTATATAGTGTCAAGGGTAGGCCAATGAATGAATGAGGTGAGTTGGAAGTTAATTGTGGAGAGATCTGAGATGAGCTGTAAGGGAATCCAAGGCGGAGATTGTACATATCCCTCAATTCCCATTCTCTCTGACCCCTCCCCCCCCTCTTTTATTTTCATATATTCTTCCTCTCTCATTTTCTCTCCTCTTGTTTCTTTACTTTAGCTCTTGTCACCGGTCCCTCGCTCAATTGTCTTGCTTTATTTTTCTCCTTTCAACTCTTCCTCACTCCTGACATGAAACATCCATTTCCGCTCCATGAAATATGGAGAGGGCCCTCATGAATTGTTTACAAGTTTAGCAGCATGCATGCCAATGGCAGCAGGGGGACAGGCTCAGGTTTTAAGGCAGGCTGCAGAGGGCTACTGATGGTGGCGGCAGCAACAGGCCTCACATAAAATGCCTGATGGCTACGATTATCCTGGCCTGCAGCCTATTTTTAAGAAAAAGTCCTCCAAATTAAACAAGAAAATATATCATTGGTCCACATAGTCCATAGAAGACTTCGGTCACTTGAATAAAAATAAATATATGTCATTTTGGGGAACTTGCACAGATGACACCTTGTTTGTGTGTGTGTTCATCTTTCATCTGAAATCTTTAAGTCATGTACAGCAATCTACTCAGCTCATAACATTCAGGGGGTGAAGTTTCTATCAAAAGTGCTTTTGTGGACATTTACTGATATATTGATATACAGGATCTTGCAAGCTGCAATACTAGTGGCGTATACTGAACTTTAGTGTCCTCTGCAATGGCCTCCACTTCAGTGCAACAGGCAGATAGTTAGTAGAAGATTGCACTCAAGTTACCCCTGCTGCACTAAATGTTCACCTCATAAATGTCCCAGAGGAATCGAAAAGAGAGTAAAGGGAAGTGGGCTGGGTGGTAATTTTCTTCTGATGAGCTTGTAGATCACGTCAACGTTGCACCTCAGGGATATGAAGGACGGATATGGAAGCATCAATTAAGATGTACTTCGGTGAGGGGTTTTATCAGTTGTGGCTTTTTTTTTCCTCTGGCCTAATAACATGTGATTGATAGTGATGTATCTGAGCATGAGGGGTGTGCATTTCAGATGGACAGATAGAGCATTTTAGAGGGCTTGCTGACTAAAGTGCTTTACTGCAGCTTGTGCACTTGTGGTTATAATGGAGTGCTTGGGAGCCACACCACTTCAGAGATTGTGTGGATATATTATTAATCTGTCCCTGTGCCGTTGCTGTATGACGCTGAAATGTGAAAGAGAAAATACCGCTGTGGCGCCGTCATCCCCTTATCTGTCTCTTTCTTTGCGTCTCCTCAACTTCCTTTCAGCCTCTCTTGTCTCCCCTGTCTTTGTCACTCAACCTCTTTCTCCAAGGACTGTCTGAGGAAAGGAGCTGGAGCTGAAGGAGAAGAGGAAGAGATGATCAGATCAATATTCCTCTCAGGAAATAGGTTTCCACTCCCTGACTCTCTGTCTCTCCTCCTGTCTGTGCCTGTCTTTTGTATAACCAGCTCGTCTGACCACATCATCGGAGCATCACGGCCAATTTCACAAGCAAGCCAGATAAGGAGCCATACTCAGCATGTCCCAGAGCATCTGACAAGCTCGACATGCAGTTCCCATATAATGGGTGTGGGAAGAGAGATACTGAGGAAAGTAGAAAAAGAGGAACATAATGTAAAACTGTTTTTGCAATGTCATGACTAAGTCATTTTGAAGTTACAAGTTGCACAGTGATATCTGACAAAATCATAGATCCTTACACATCTGACTCACTTGCAGTAGAACTGATACCACTGGTGTGAAAATCACCATATGATAACTTAAAAAATATAAGCATACGCTTGGATAAGAAAGTAAGTAGTGTGTATGTAAAAACATTGAATGTTTTTCGCTATGAGCACTTCCAGCTTTCTAGTTTAATCATAAAATAATAGGTCAGCTCCCAAAATGACCAGCTGTTTTATTCCATCTGTGTTATTTAAGGTAATTGTCATTAACTCTGGCTTATTCTTTTTATGTTAGTGAGCTGGCGTTGATCCCCACAGGACAAATCATGATTGATATTCTGACTTGCTCAGGTCACCAGGTGGTGGTTTTCTAACTGTACGTAGAATAAGATCCAGATCTAGAGAAGGTGAAGTCTGTTTTCTCATCCTTGTGCTACAAAAAATACAGTTGTCTCGTAAGTATATATATATAAAAAAGTAATTTAAGTATTCTATTCCAGAGAAAAAAAACACGAGACATGCTTGACATTTACATAACTGTGTTAACAAGCCACAGCTTGTGTTGTGTCAGCCTTCAATATATGAAGAGGACTATGTTAAGAGTGAGACCAATAGGACTAATGTTAAAAATGGTAGGTTTGGTTGTTTTGTTGTTGTTGTTTTTTTAGGAAAATACAGTTTTTAAATAAGTGCATACATTGATGTTGACATATACTGTAGAAAATGTTCATTGAATGAGCTTTTTTTTTTCAGAAAGAAAAATGAAATGAATCACAGAAAAGCATTACAGAACGAGAGAGGACAGACAAGCTGAACTGAAATCAAGCTGAAAAAAAAAACAAATGGAGGAACAAGATCAGACACGACAGCTGAGCTACTGTGCTTTAGAGGCACTGTGTTTATTTCCTACCAGAACGGTACATCACCTGAAACACAGCTCGCTGGCTGCGACTATCGTTTGATTACAATCATTTTTTTTCCCTTGTTTGCCGAGATTGTCACTAAGCGCTATGAATCGTCCCTCTGCTCCTAAAATCTCTCACTCCTCACTGGTTTGCGGCACCGTCTCCACATTCCAAGGTAAGTAATAATTTCCTGTCAAGAACTGCTCCATGTTTTGACTGTTGAGGCGATGAAGCTGTAACCACAATTTGTGTGTCAGCTGGAACACCACGCGGATGTCAGGGCCGGTAATGGCTCGTAAACTGCATTAGTATTATATCGTGGAAACATGTCATTTGTCAGATGTTTGTGGCGTAAGGTCATTGGGAAATGACCAAAATGATCACAGGGAATCTATGTTACAGATTATTTCTCACATGGGGTTGTTTTACCAGCGCCGTGTGGGTGTTCACATGTGTATATGTGTGTAAATAGAAAAGGGTGAGAAGAGGAAGAGATTGTGTGTGAGAACAGGAAAGGGGGTGGTGCAGAAGATACAGTTAATTGTGTGTGTGTGTGTGTGTGTGCAGATAGGGAGGTCTCCACTGCAACATGACATTGTTTTGTGGGAGTAGGGTGGTTCCTTCTCTCTCTCTCTTTCTCTCTCTCTCTCTCTCACATACACACACACACACATACTCTCTTCTATTTTATGGACCTGTTACCTAGAGATTAGCTTCCCCACAGAGGGGTGTGGCTGTGCCATTGACCACTCTCCAATCAGGCATGACCCATCTATGACAACCAGCCAACCAGCACATCCAGATCCCACCGGTCTGCCAAGGGGGCGGCACATGATGGGACCAACTGTCACCACACATGGTCGGTGTCTCTCTGTCTCTCTCTCTCTTTCTGAGAAACAATCCATCCGTTTATCGTTTATCATTAGTATCTGAGGGGAAGAAATCTTCTGCTTTTTGGATTTCAGTCAAATCTGCCTTTCCTCCATTCAGGAAGAAGGAGCAGGAGCCAAATCATCTTCTGCCTTATGTATCCTGTATGTACCTGTTGTGGTTTTTTTTTTTACAATGTTAAGAAAACACATTTTGCATGGATAGTTAAGTGGTTCAGTCTGCTGCTTCTGGAGCTGCACACACTCCCCTGATGGCAATAAATCTCCCCGGAGCTCTCCTGTGCGTTCCTCTTTGTTTTTACAATAGCCGAGTTAAAAAGATAAAAGTAAGAGGGCTCTTTTTCCCCCCTCAAAATTAAGAACACGCAGTGTTTCTCACAAAAGATTTTCCACAGGTGCACAAACATTATCACATTCTTTGTTGCAGCCTACATTGACCCCGACTGATGACTTGTTTTTTGTGTGTACAGCACCTGGACATTTTCAGCTTCATTTGACTCTAAATACAGTAATCCTGCACTGGATATTCACACTACATTAACTTTGCTAGGAACGACAAACACTGTGTTTGTTGTGGACATAAAGAAGGGGACATCTTGGCTTCTGTCTGCTCACTTCAGATAAAACATCACTATTCAAGGCGAATTTGAAACACTTTTGTTCCAAATCACACACCCAACTATTTGCAACAATAATGCTCTTTGTGGTTATTTGAATGTAACCTCTCCTGATCTCTGTTTGCATGATTTAGCTGATTTACTATGTGTTTAAACTGAAGTCACTAGGGATCACATTTGTATGTTGCATCCTGCACAGGTTGAGCGCACATAAAAATCTACCGAGGGAGTAGTTTATAATGTTGAATACACCACACTCATATTGTAAGTTGTGCAGAATGTGCGAGCGCAAACAAAGCCACAGCACAGGTTCTTTAACCTATCTTTAGTGTCCTTCACATGTCTCTACTAGCAGGCTGGAATGTATTCTACAATTATACTTGTAATAATCAAAAGTTCACTTCAAATAAGGCTTTACTTTAAAAAAAAACAAAAAACGAAGCTGTAAGTCTGTCTCTCGCTCTATGTCTCCCTCTGGAAATGATTAAGGCTGTTGGGGCAGCCTGGAACTATTACTGATGTACACTGATGAAGTCCCATTTGTTTGAAGTGCAGGCACTTTTTCTAAGCTCTCGTGCATGTGTGTGTGTGTGTGTGTGTATGTGCGTGAGTGTGAGCGAGCGAGCCTACATACATCTGTCCGTCCCTGTGTATGAAACCTCCTTCTCCTTCCCTTTCTCCCTCAGCCAAGCCCCACACCACTAAAAACTCATTGCAGAGAGGAACTGGGAATAAACTTGTGAGGAAACCCGATCCCTTTGAAGTGTCAGGCTCATAGTTCAAACCGTTGCTGGTCATCAAATATATGTCATCAATCCCCAATTTACGTATAAAACGCTTCCCTTGGCAGCGGATGTGTGTTTTGCCCATTGTTGTGCGACCCCCCCCCCATGCTTTGACAAGATAACACAACAGCTTTTTCCTGTCCCTGACATTGTTTTAGCAACAGAACATCAGTCTAGAGGAGCAAATCTAATGGTGGAGTGGAAAATTTGTTGCATGTCTCAACACATGTTGCAGGCGTTTTGAACAAATGATCAGAATCTGGAGTATATTGCCCAAGTTTTAATGTGATTTTCTGCAATTGTTCTTTCAAACAAAGAGACATACTTATAATATGTTTTAGATTTTTGGCCAGTGGGTAAAAAAAAAACTGAAACTTGTCTTTATATGTAGTTAAAGACAGCTGTGCACTCTCTGATGAGGTAAAACATCTGCCATTGAACTGGGAATATGCTGAATGTGTGAAAAAAAAAAGAACTAGTGCATACAGAATGCCACTCTCACAGGGTTACAACTCTTTATGGATCAATAAAAATCTATAGATGTGCACTTGCACAAAAAAAAGTCTCTAATGGAGATTTTGCATGTTGACTTTGGTTGACTTTTTTCCAAAGCATATTGTGAGGTTTTAGATTGTGATGTTACTGTGTGGTTATATAGCCGTGAATAGGGAATTTGAAAACTCTGCCTGTTGTTCTATTCAAGGTTACTTCAGTGCTCCAGGTCGCTAACTTCTTCTGTAACGCAAGAAATTGTCAAAGTCTCAAGATGCTTTTTCAAAACATTCATGTTTGCTTATTGTCTGTATTTGAGTACAACTCTCTGATGGTATCACTTGTGAATGTAACTGCCAAAAAAAAATGTTCAAACTATCAAGTTGTTCACCGTAATAGATTAACCCTATCCCGGAAAAAGTTTAAAGTCAATCAAAGTCAAGGTTGATGTGATCTGTATATGACCTCTTTCGTTTCCAAAGGGACTACTATTTAATTCTGTCAGGGCAGGTTAATTATTTTTTATACAATCTAAAATTAAAAGAACGGAGCGGGAGGAAAAAACTCTTGAATAAGGATTGTGATCATTTTCTCATTGTTGTGCTGTCATCTCCTAACAAAGCCAGAGAGGGGAGAGAGTGCAGGCGAGGCAGAGCAAAGGGTTATTTAAAGGAGACCTAAGGATGTCCTCGCTAATGGATGATGCACTTTACTCACCAGCACACAATACTGTACACTTCTATTTATATTCAAATTATGCCATTTGAGGTTTACTGTGTGTGCGTGTGTGTGTGTGTGTGTGTGTGTGTGTCAAGGGGGAGGGCATGACAAGTCCCTTTCGTGGTGTTTATCGTCGACAATGAGGTTGAACCCCTCTTAAAAATGCAAGACAAAGGCAGAGAGGTGCTAAGGGGCAGGAAACAGCTCACTACTTCTCTATTTCCTTCACACACGCGCTCTCTCTGCTAATTACATGTGCAACCGCTATAGAATGCAGCGCTCTAATTGTGGGATCACAAGTGGCTCTGGTTATAAATAGACTGACTTATTACGAAAGGAAACACGTCAGTGTCAATTATTGAGTCTATTGCTAGAGGTTCGAGCTCCAAATGCGCATTAGATCTATTTTATCTTGTTTGTTTCCTCTTGTCTTTAAACTTACTATTTTCTGAAAGTGATAGACTTTTAAGCCATATAGAAAAATGCATGCCACATTAGCAAGAGGTCACTGGTGTAAAAGCATGCAAGAGTGTAAAGGCGGGTGTTGCTGAACAAAAGCATGCATGCACAAAACAATTCTCACATTACAATAAATTAAATATTTTAAAAGATTTTGCAAACATTTTCCATTGTCTGGCCATGTTCTCGCAACATCTTTTCTGCCTTGGATGAGTTATAAGTGGCTTATAAGTTAGAATGACAGACTAATGTATGATTTCTGAATCCAGGCTAATATGATTATTCCTAGACCCCTTACAAAAGGATTTTATATTCTAAAATTGGATTTAAGCTGGAATCTGTAAAGTAGATGTAAGACGCTTAAATTCAAAAACACATACACATAAAGGTACATATACTCATGTCTCATCACTATAAAGGGCATATCAAATATACATTTCAGTAATATAAATTGATAATAAATATCAATAGTTTCATTAGTACTTTTCATTAATTCATTATGCAAAATTGTAAAAAAAAATTTGCACTTTTTTAAAATACATGGATGATGCACAAAGATTGAGTTGATGAATTAATTATGAAATGTTTCAGTTAGAGAAACAACTCTTACAGTAGGTCATTTTTCTTCTTAATGTCAAAACTGTGTTTAGATTTTCCTAACATTTTAATTGTACTTATTTGGTTTTAATGTGTGTTTCCTACTGTAGGACATTTGACTATAATTTTATAGTCATAAGTTATGTCCTCATCTGTAATCAAACACATTATTTGACATGAGATTACAATAAAAAAAAAATTATTCATTTATTAATCTGTGCCAATACAACTTTCTGTCAATATGTGAAAGCAATTAAAATAGAACCACCAATGCAATGACCTACATGTATGAGTACTGAATATAAAAATTGTGCTAATATATACCATATTTGAAAAATCAAGTATAAAAATTACATTCTAAGGTAAACTAAAGTGAAAAGAAGCCTAATATTGAAATAATGAGATAGTCATAGTAGATAGTGAGCTTTTCTTTTCCCTTTACAAAGACAAAAGCTGACAGAAGACTCAGACTTTCACCATCTGAGCTGCTTTCCTCCAGCAGACTGCATCAGACTGGTATAATATCAGTGTGTAGTGGCGGTAAGCCTGGTGAGTCCTTAATGATAGCTTTGCCCTTCGCCACAGACTAAATCCAGGCTTGCAGGGTAAACCAACTCAGTGCGACCACTTAACCCCCGTCTGCCCGCCTGCTGCCAACGCTAAAAATCGCTCTGTATTTATATGCAAATCTGAGGAGACCACCTGACCACCATGTATCCAGGCACCCTTTACTTTAACCGTGTAGACAGACGCAAGTCTTCTCTGAAAATAACTTCGACAAAGTCAATTTCCTGTGCCAGAATAGTCTCAGCGTTACTATAACAAATATCATATCAGGCTAAAAGGTTTGTAAAAAATGAGGTTTCTGTCTGTCTCTCAATAACTAAAACATGTGATGTTTTATATCTCTTTATCTTTATGGCTTCTAGTTTGTCATTTCTACGCTGCACATCACTTTTGGTATTTTCTGGTTTACCTATAAAACAGGGGGGGGGGAATCATTTGGGGGTTTTTGTATCATTTGTCATTCCAGCACACTGCAAGCTAAGACTACAGAGATTTCTCCATAAGGTCTTAGATTTCATCTAGATTATCCTCAGAGTGTTTTGAAACATCCATCTACGACGTCTGGAGATGCACCAAACTTGGAGCCCAATTTGTCTCTATAATGTGCAACTGTCAACACTTCACAGCCCTGTAAAAGAGACACCAAAGAGGCTTGCCCCTTAACTCCAGGGCTTTAAGAGAGGCATTAGAGCAGGCTTGGGAATGGAGAGGTTGCGTGTGCGTATGTGTACACATTTGTATGCACACGGCGCCTCAGGGCTTCAGGTGTGTTCACCTGTCTGCCATTTATATGCCTTCAAGGAGAACGAAGCAGAGGCAAGGCACTCATGATGTCCAGAGATCAAGTTACACTTTTCTGTCTCTGTTTCTCATTCTTCATGCAAATACACACGCATACACACACACACACCAGTACAAAGTATGCAGGAGGTCTATGATCCATGAAATGGGGAGTAAGGGCTTGGGGCCAGAGTGAAAGATGTGCAGAGGAAGGGAGCGGCATGATTGATGGCTGGGATCAGGAAGTTGTGCAGGTAGTGTTTCAGGTAGCCGTGGCATGTGGGTGGAGATATGCACAATAACGTAGATAAAGAAATGAAAAATGAAAGTGGGCATGTGCATGAAAAGGATTCACCCAGATAAATAAAAGAGAAGTGTAAAGAGGAGAAAAAGGAAATGAGAGTAAAATATTAAATGTTTTTTTTTGTAGTTTGTGAAAACTGCAGACAGCTATTGGTGAAGAGTGAAGAGTGAAGAGTGAAGGGCACAATGAGGGAGAAACAGAGCGAGCACATGACTGGATGCACGCCAACTCCGGCCACGGTAGTTAAAGCCTTTCTTGGAAGCATAAAACTTGAGAGGATGAAAAATATAATGGCAAAACTGAGCACTGGGTTAGAATTATGTTCTGCTGACAAATGTGGAGTTCGCATGAATGTTTCTAGCTCCCACACCTCACTGACTAGAGCGTCAATCTTATCGGGTGTGTTTTTTTGGTTTCACTTTGCTCGAGCTGCGTGTTTGGAAGATGACAATTAGTTAGCCTGATCTGAAATCTGAAAAAAATCAAATAAGGTCAAGGAAAGTCGTATAACAAAAGAAGAGTTGAGTTGGGTGGAGGGGTTCTTGTGTAAATGTGACCTAAGTATAAACATTACAATTTTTCAAGACCACAATTTCCTGTTTTCCCAGGCGATTAGAGCAAAGTGTAAGCCAGAAGGAGTCATGGTACGGTCACGCGTTTCCCTCTGCTTTTTAAAAAGGGGGTAGAAGAAGAAAAGAGAGCCGAGGAGGGCCAAACTGCTCTGAGCTCAGCCAAATTTACATATACGTTTTCCTCCTGAGTACATCCTGAGCACATTGTTTCACTTAAGTCCCCCCACGCTTTGCTGAGTGTGTCTGTGTGTGTGTGTGTGTGTGTGTGTATTACGTAGCTGAAAAGGCGTCTGTGTTGCTGCATGTACAAGCTGCTGCTACGTCACACAAGAATTTCCTGTATGTCTCATACACACATCGAGGTAACTCATAGCATCTATACCATGTATTGCACCTGCTAGAAATTATTGTAGATTTGTGATAATTGCTATGTTTACTTTTTAAGACAACTAAGTGCTAAATTATCAAGAGGATGGATGTAGGTGATAATTACAGTCTTTGGTTTAAGTGTTTGGGTAAAAGCTAATTTTGTTTTCTTGATGTGGTGCTTCTCCACTGGTTCTGCTGAAAATCTTACCTACCTCTACCTCTCCGTCGACTGTTTTTTCTTCAAGTTGTCATGGTGACGTTACCTTTACCAAACTCAATCTTATTCTTTTGGAAGTCAGAACATTAACTCCACACTTTGGGGAAAATTGCAGCACTCTAAAATGATTCATTTGTTATTCAAATTTTTTTTTTTTTTACTTTTACTTAGATTGTGGCACTTTATGCGCTGCATTTGGCACCAGTTGATGGTTATGAATATAGATTTGATCAGTCTAGATGACAGAGCGCCAGTCATCATGTTCCCACTGTACAGTTTCTTTTAAACATAGTCTTCTGTTTTTGGTTAAAAAATAACCAAACTTGACAAATTATTTGCCGTCTATTCCACCTATTCATGGTGAGGTTGACATCGTCAACTTTTCCCCAATTTCCCAAATTAAACATCATCTGTCTTTTTACTTATAAAATTACAGTTATAGTTAAGTACAGTTGGTATTAATGTAATTTGGCTTTGGGATGTTCCTTAAAAGACTCACCTGTGCCTGTTTCAGTTAGTCACTAAGTGTGTATCACTATTAGTATATTAGTATATTTCTGCTCCAATTTACAGCAATAACTCACTATTTCGTAAAGGCAGTAAATGACAGTGTGCTATCTGTCTGCTTTTTAATATCAGCATTTCTCACCAAGATGAAAGGACATTTGGAAGTCCTCAGAGACACTGTTATCGGATCTCTGTCTTTATTGGAGTTTCTCTGCTGCCTCCGTGTCTCGTTTTGCCCCCCCCTCCTTTATCTCTCTCATTTCATCTGTCTCACCCCTTTCTTTCTATCTTTGTCTTTTCTCCTGCAGCGCTTACACTTCTCTGAAACAGCCTCTTTTGTTCTTTCTCTCACTCTATTTCACCCGCTGATCATGTCTTTCGCAGACTGTGTATTAGCTTATTTCTGAATCAATAAGGGCTTAAAAATGTTTTGGTAACTTTTTTGCTCTTTACTCTTGTAGTCTGAGTGCATTATACTAGTGAGAAAGTAAATAAATACAGAAAGAGAGGAAAGGCAAGAAAGTGAAAGTAAAGCTTTGAAGTTGCCTCGAAAGAGTGTGCCATGTTGCCCACTTCACCTCCTTCCTCCCTCCCTTGTCACCCACCTCCCCGTACTGTCTCCTGTTATTTATTGGTGTGTATTTGTGTGCCTGTGTATGTGCATGAGTGTCTTTTTGTGTGTGTGTCCATGCACAAGCCATGGAAACCCCGAAAGTTGGCCCCATGACAAGTGACCCCTTTCTTCTCCCCCAACTCCCCACAGCAGACAGCACCGTACACACACAAAAAAAACAGAAAAGGAAAAAAGAAAGGGAGACGAAGAACAGAGTGGAGAAAGAGGGAGAGAGCAGAGAAGGAGGGCAAGCCCAGCTGTACGCAGCACAATGCGAATGAGAGCTTGGCAGAGACTCAAAGCTGCTCCGAACGAGTGCCTCTAACTAACCCTCCACCCCCTCCCGAACTCCTCCACCCCTCCCTGACAAATTAAAAGCGTTTGGTGCTGTAAAGCATGGGGGAGAGAGGGAGGGAAGAAAGATGAGGAGAAAGAAGAGGTGGGGGGGAACAAGGGAGAAGACGGGATAGGGAGAGGGGGACACGGGAGGGATTAAGAATTAATGCGTTTCTGCACCGGCTTAATCCTAATGATTACACCAAAATAAATACAACTTAGTTGTATTTTTTTTCCAAGTTTTTTTTTTTCATTTGATGTCAGTGACAGATGCCAGGGGCAAAGGTGGAAGGTGCAGATCTCCAATCTGAATGGACCCCTGTTTTTTTTCCTAACACGTGCCAAAAAGTGTCTCTAATTACTTCATTGTGTAAATACAGTATGTCCCCTGTCTTTTTTATTTAAAGCTAAAAGGAAAAATCAATCATGAAGGAATAAAAGAGGACAGTTAAAGAAGAGAAGTGTGTGTGTGTGTGTGTGTGTGTGTGTGTGTGTGTTATGCAGATCAACAGATACCAGCGATTCACACTTCTGAATACTTCACACACCCGCATACAGACCTGCAACACACACAAATTGGCAAGAGTGAAGCCAAGGTGTACACACAGGAAGAAGCCTCAAGTTAAACGAACCACAGATGAACCAAACCCGACCTGGCACTCAACCTGACATCAGCACTTCCATCTTCAAACCTGTGACCATAAAATATAAAAAAACATACCATATATAGAGAGGAAGACATTGATCTTGTTAATGGCCTTCCACATTTGGTGCTTATCCTTCACTGTCAATACATACTTATACAGCCTTCCAAAAACTCACATCTGTACAGCATCTTTCTGAGATCTTTTGGTTGCACTTTCACTGTCCCAGGGCTGCAGCTGCGGCTGTGAAAATGGCGTGCACGTGTGCGTCTTCAGAGATACTGAAGTGAGTTGTGTGTGTCTTTAGATAGATAGATAGATAGATAGATAGATATACTTTATTAATCCCAAAAACTGGGAAATTAAAGTGTAACAGCAGCATAACACAAATACAACAACAATGAAATAAAAGAACAACCAACAATTAAGATAATAATTAATAATTAAATAGGAAAAGATAATTAAATAAGAATAAGAAATTAAGATAATAATTCCATAAGAATAAGTAAAATAAAATATAATATAATATATAATATAATATATGACCGGATTTTAACTATTATAACACAAATACAACAACAATGAAATAAAAAGAACAACCAACAATTAAGATAATAATTAATAATTAAATAAGAAAAGATAATTAAATAAGAATAAGAAATTAAGATAATAATTACATAAGAATAAGTAAAATAAAATATAATATAATATATAATATAATATATGACCGGATTTTAACTATTATAACACAAATACAACAACAATGAAATAAAAAGAACAACCAACAATTAAGATAATAATTAATAATTAATAATTAAATAAGAATAAGAAATTAAGATGATAATTACATAAGAATAAGTAAAATTAAATATAATATAATAATATAATAATATATGTAATAATATAATATATAATATATGACCGGATTTTAGCTATTATTGTACACGCTGATGGCCTGTGGCAGGAAAGATTTCCTGTATCTGTCCTTACGACAGCGGAGCTGGAGCAGTCTGTGGGAGAAAGTACTCCGCTGTCTGTCCACTGTGTGATGGAGAGGGTGCTGATCATTGTCCATGATGGTAAACAGTTTATTCAGCATTCTCCTCTCCACCACAGTACCAAACGTCTCCAGCCGGACACCAAGTACAGAGCCAGCCTTCTTGATGATTTTATCAAGTCTGTTGGTGTCGCTGGCTCTGATGCTGCTACCCCAACACACAGCAGCAAAGAAGATGACACTGGCAACAACAGACTGGTAGAAGATCTCCAACATCTTGCTGCACACGTTGAAGGATCTCAGCTTCCTCAGGAAATAGAGTCTGCTCATCCCCTTCTTGTACACAGCTTCTGTGTTAGATTTCCAGTCCAGTCTGTTGTCAATCACCACGCCCAGGTATTTATAGTCCTTCACCTCCTCCACCACCTCCCCCCTGATCAGTACAGGCTGTGAAGGCATCCTCTTTCTCCTGAAGTCGATCACCATCTCTCTGGTCTTGTTGACATTCAGCCTCAGGTGATTCTGCTCGGACCACTCTACAAAGTTGTCCACCAGCGTCCTGTACTCACCCTCCTCTCCCTCCCTTATACACCCAACAACAGCTGAGTCATCAGAAAACTTCTGTAGATGACATGACTCAGAGTTGTATTGAAAGTCAGTGGTGTATAAGGTGAAGAGGAAGGGAGAAAGCACAGTTCCCTGTGGAGCTCCTGTATCACTGACCACCACATCAGACAGGACACTGCCCAGACGGACAAACTGTGGCCTTCCTGTCAAGTAGTCAGTAATCCAGGAGATCACTGTGTCGTCAACACCCATCACCTGCAGCTTCTCACCCAGTAGCAGAGGTTGGATGGTATTGAAAGCACTGGAAAAATCAAAGAAAGTGATCCTAACAGTGCCTTCACCACCATCCAAATGCATATGGGTTCGCTGCAACAGGTAGATGACAGCATCATCGACACCTAAATGGGGCTGGTAGGCAAACTGCAAAGGGTCCAGAAACATCCTCACCCGTGGCCTCAGCTGGGCTAAGACCAGTCTCTCCAGGACTTTCATCACATGAGATGTGAGGGCGACTGGTCTGTAGTCTGCCAGGTCAGATGGCCTCGACTTCTTGGGGACTGGAACCAAGCAGGATGTTTTCCACAGCAGCGGGACTTTCTGCTGACTCAGGCTCATGTTGTACAGATGTCCCAGTACAGGAGACAGCTGGTTGGCACAGGTCTTCAGGATCCTGGGTGTGATGCCATCAGGACCTGCAGCCTTTCGCTGGTGTAGTCTTTCCAGCTGCCTCTTAACCTGGCCTGTAGTCACCGTTGGGCAGGGGTTGCTGCAGATGTCTTTAGTAGAGGAGGTGGGAGATGAGGAGGAGGAGGAGGAGGAGGAGCAGGTGGAAAGGTGCTGTACAGGAGAAGGCCGGCTGGGTTGAGCCATTTGGAACAGTGTGGGTGTGTGGAGGGGTGGGGACGTTTGAGGGGTCACAGGAGGTGAGCTAAACCTGTTGAAAAACTGGTTGAATTGGTTTGCTCTATCCAGGCTCCCTGCTGTCAGCCGGTCTCTTCCTGTCATCCCTGTGATGTGTTTCATCCCCGTCCACACATCCCTCACACTGTTCTGTTGGAGTTTGGCCTCCAGCTTCTTCCTGTAATTGTCCTTGCATGTCCTCAGTCTTTGTCTAAGTTCATGCTGCACTCTTCTCTGCTCCTCTTTATCTCCAGACCTGAAAGCCCTCTTCTTCTTGTTCAGAAGTACTTTCAGGTCGCTTGTAATCCATGGCTTGTTGTTGGGAAAGCAGCGCACAGTCCGGGCTGGTATGGTGGTGTCCTCACAGAATTTGATGTAGTCTGTGATGCAGACAGTCAAATTGTCTATGTCCTCCCCATGTGGCTCACAGAGTACATCCCAGTCCGTTGACTCAAAACAGTCCTGCAGTGCATCAGCAGACTCCTGTGTCCACCTCCTCACTGTCCTGGTGAGCACACACGGACAGTTACACACACGAGAAGTTTTTCAGTCAAATAAAACAAATGTCATTATTTGGAAGCCAGTGTTTGAGTCTTTGCACCTTGCTATTTCCTCTTTCTGGTAAATCTTTTCATTTCCACAGAAGCTCGAACAACAGCTACTCAACACTTCTTTAAAAAGCCCAGCCGACTGTATCACTAGTTTGCATACATGTTGAAGTATTCTGGTATATTTCCAGGTATGTAGTATGCAGTTGAATAAACAAATTACATTTGACTGTTGTTTGGACAGATTGCAAGAATATGTGATTTTTATTTTATACAGCTGTCTGTTTATATTGAATCTGTGTGACTGTTTGACTAAACTTGGTTAGAGCTGAATGGACTGAAATCTGCTATGATAGATTTAAGTGAATATGCGCTTTAGCCTCCTGACTAATGCTATCAAGGCATTAGTCAGGAGGCTTTTCAGCAGTGTTACCTTGAGACGGCTCAGCTCAGTCTGGAGGTTCTAGGAATTGAAAATAGGCCACTGGAACACGATGTCCATCCCACAAACGTCTGAGAAAGAGCCCCAACTCCACCCAGCACTTCCCTCTCCTCCTGCCCTCCTCTTTCTTATTTACCAGGGTGTGAAAGGGAATACCCTGCCCCAGCGAGACGGCCTCACATTCCTCCATTACAGATGACAAGCGTCCCAACCCCCGCTCCCCCCTCAACCACCAACGTACACTCTACGACCCTAAATCCAGGCCTGCCGAGTCTGCAGCCTGCTGTTTCAAATGCCTCAGGTTTCACCCAGGGAAAATCCTATTTTGGCAAGGCATCAAATTCATCCACCCAAACCTACACACACACAAGTGTACACCTGATTGTCTTTCTATGTCCCTCCTCCCTTGTTGAAATCCTTCCAACACCCATCTGAGGTGTTGTGATTGATGGCAGTGATTGTCCATCTCCGACTGCTCCAATTAGGCCAGTTGCTCCAGTGAGGCACAGCAACTCTCCATCAGCCCTGTCCAACTTTTAGTTTAGTTTTTGTCCTGTCAGGCCAGGTGGTGAATGATGTTGGCTTAGCGATCTTTCTGTATTTTGTCTGCAGCATTGGAATACATTATGACTTCTTAACAAGATGGGGGGCGGGCACACACAGTGCCGGCAGGGAGCTAAGGATCTACAGTCTAATCAATCAACATTGTCATGTTTAGTCTGTACTTGTCTTTCACGACAGGAGGGCTGTCTGCTACTGTTTTGGAAAGCGACGCATACACCAGCTTTTTTTCTGCATCTGTATTGAGTGGAGAAGTTCTTTAATGATTAGGATTGCCTTAACTCAGATAGTGACAGAGAATCTATTGCTGCATTTACTTTTTGTTTATAATGCGCTAAGTGTGTGCCTGTGTTTAGCTTTTATGGTCACTATATGGTCTGACAAAATTAGCAAAAAACACAAGTGAATGATAACATCTGTGATCGTTTTTTTTCAATATCTACAATGAGCGACCACAAAGAAAGTTATAATAATGACAGAAAGTTGTCAACTTCACTTCACTTCAGCTTACATCATCCTTGTGCAAAGGCTCAGTTTTCCCACGTCCGTACTGAAACACCAAATCAGCATTACAAGATGTATACTCTCTGGAGGCTAGTTTGGAAAAGCTCAGTTTGAGGGGGAGACAAACGCTGTATAAATCTGGACTGAAACAGAGAGAAAAATGTGTTTATAAATGTAGGAATGTTGGATTTAGGCGTTGCTTGATAAGAACATTGGTTGCAGCATACTGATGCCTCAAACCTCCACTCTTTCTGTCTCTATCTGTGTTTCAATATTGCTAAAAAAAAACATTTACCGTTTGAACCGTTCCCCACCCCCCGGTTCAAATCAGTATTTGATACCATACAGATAGACATAATAATATAGCAACTCAAAATGTCCACCCTGCTGTAGGGTTCTTGAACAGGACACTGAATCCCTATCCACTTGCATCAAAGTTATCAATAAAACATCCAATGAAATATCTCTTATTGCCGCTTTTGTCACAGAAATGTCTTACTCCTTTCAAGCTTGATGAGAGAAGACAAATACTTTCCTTTAGTGTTGTGAATGTACATGTTGCTCACAACCTTGACCACAAGTCATCCTCCTCTATCTCTTATCATATTTATCTCTCTTTCTGCTGTATACAATGTAATAAGTAACAAAATGGCATAAAATTCCTCATCCATCTTTCGTGCGGCGACTAGTGGAACTCACGGGTCGCCCGAGGACACATCCATTCATTAAGCCTCTACACCCCAGAGGAGGAATTGGACCGCGGGCTCCCGAGTGCATCACCATGTCACCTTGAACAAATCTAGATGATTAAGTGACAAGCACTCCCACGTGAGGACATTTTATTTCCCAGGAAACCCCAACTCTTCCCCTCCTATCCAATTTTCAAGATGCAAATCTTGAAATGTTGCATTGAAGGGGGAAAAAAAAAACCCTCATGCTTCTCTCTCTTACTCCATCATTCTTTCCCCTGCCATGTAAGCAGTACTAATTGCCTTTCATAATTAGCCTAGTGACAATAATTGTTGAACTGATAAAACTGAGTGCTGTTGTGTGTGTGTGTGTGTGTGTATGTATGTGTTAAGTCACACTTGCCAGCTCTCCTCTTTCTTCTTCATGTGCCTCCTGATAAAGTGGGTCATGAATGAAATGCCCCATATTTAGATCACACAAGGACAATTCCTCCGCACATTTCCTGGCACGCGTTCTCGTTGTTTCTCTGCTCCCCCGCTTATTCTTCTGAGAGAGAGCAAGGGAAGAGGTGGGGGGGGGGAGTTGGTATTTTACAAGATGCATCCCACCAATTGAGCCTCTGCAACCTCACAGACAGAAGCTGGCATATAAATTTTGGGGAAAGCAAGACAAGGAAGAGTTTTAATTAGCCTGGTTAAGTAGGCGCTCACGAAGCCGACGGGGCTCAACAGGGGGATTACGACAGATTTATTTAGCCAAGGCTGCAGGAGACGCTGCGATATGATATATTCCAACAACAACAATAGCTCTGTAATCATGCTCCAACCCCAGAACCCCGGCTAATCTATTCCCGTGTCTCGAAACGAGCACTCATTTTATTCCCTCTCATCTAGAAGTCAAGAGTTTTGTTTTTTCTTTTTTTTTTTTCCCCCCTTTCTCCGTCTCTGTTCCCTCCCCTCCCTCCGCTCAACCCTTGTGGGCAATTTAGTGAGGCACTCAGACATGCTAACACAATCAACAATCAGGTTGTTTGCTCTCCCTAATAGGCACTCTGGTTTTCAGTAAAAGAAGCCGTATTGTTTATTTGATTGTGCTTACCGGGGAGAGTCCGCTGGGAAAGTATTTGTTACACGTGGAAGGCGGAGGTGGAGTTGTAGCAGCAAAGCATTGTTGCCTTTGTTTTGGTGAGACTACTACAGGAAGTCTGAACATTGAGCCACAATGCAAAACTATTAAAAAAAAAAAAAAAAAAAAAGCACTGTATTCAGAGTTTGGTGTAATTTTGGGATGCTTGTGGTACACTTGTTGAGTGAGTGCGCTCACAGTTTAGCCAGCCAGCGAATGGCTTTTCAATCAGCTTACAATATTGACACAAAAACACCTGAAACCTGATCTTTCAGTTAGATATGAAAGAAATTGAAAGGAATTTCTCGTAAAGCGTTCATGATGAATGTTGATGAATTTGTTCCCTGAATAGTTTTTTTTTTTTTTTGCACTGAATAAGTGTAATTGGTATCAATGCTATGAGGCGACAGTGGCTTCTTTACATCTTCTTTCTATGCATAGATGCACATGGAAATCAAATGTCACAGATAAACAGTGTCAGAGAGCGATGGGGGGAAAAAATACAGTGTGATGTTTCTCTGTGATGAATCCTAACCACTAAAAAAAAACCAAACAGAGAGCCTGCAGACAAACTAGTTTGAATGAGAGATATAATCTTATTCTTGCAAAAGCAGCCCATGTGGGAATTTCACAGGCCTGTTTTTTTCTTTTCAAGTTTCTGGCATGTTGTCACCTGTCCAAATACCCATCAAAACCATATGGGACCACATGAGAAGAAGAGGTATACACAGTAATTATTGTCAACACATACCACCTGTTTCTATTCCGCATGGGTAGAGCACTAGGAAAAGCCAAATGAGAGAGAGACGTGGTTTATCCTGAAATGCTTTATTTTGGAGGACTGGGACATACACAACTAAGTGTAATCTAATATACAGTATATCAGTGTAATAATGACAAGAGTTCATTTTTTAAATACCAGCTATAATATTAGGCAAATAATGGAATGGTATGCTAGACGACAGTAAGTGAAGTTAACCCAGGGAATGTGAACGGCACAAAGCAACAAGATATGTCATGAATTTCAAGGCAAAAAGAAAAACGTTTTCTCACGTTACACATTCATTTAAAAACAACTTTAATTAATCATGGTCTGAACCATAAAGTCCAACACCTACCTAAAAGCCACCATGGGGCTAACCGTATATCATTATTGTCTCATTCATGGGCTCAGTCAGGCACAGTTGAGAAAACACACCAATCTACAGGTATGTTGGACACCCAAGCAAGAAGCAGGGTGTCAGGGTTTGTACATACATCAGTGTCATATGTGGTGTCAATACACACTCACAGGTAGACATTTCATAAATGCAGCACAGAGGATTAAAATGACCATTTAACACTTTCTTCTCTTCAGAGTTGACCAAAGACAGGACGACTTAAAATGAATACGCTCCAAAGCACTGAAAAAATCATGAGGTAATGTTTATACCCTATAAAAAGCCACAATATTTACTTACACACACACACACACACACACACACACGTGCATGGATGCCAGGCCACAACACAGACATACTCCTGAGAGAATAGTAAAGCTCTGCAGGCAGACCTCACTCCCTTCAAACAAGCCACAAAGGAAAACATGAGCTTAAAGTAAACAGGAGGCAGACAGAGAGGGAAGAGGGTAGAAGACAACCACAACCATTTAACTGTAATGCACCGTGTGTCTGTGTCTGTGTGTGTGTGTGTGTGTGTGTGTGTGTGTGTGTGTGTGTGTGTGAGGGAGAGTGGTCTGTCTGTCCATCCTTATCTCTCTTTTGTGTGTTTGTGTGCCTGCCTCCATGTGTGTGAGTGACTCAGCTCGCCGCAACCCCACACACACACATGCACACACTACCCTCCCACATCGCTGATGATAGAGCTCCCATAATAAAGGACTTGTGTGTGTGTGTGTTTGTATTGAAGTGAATGAGACAGAGAGACAGAGAGAGGAAGGACAGTAGACAGTTAAAGCCGCTGAGGAACGTAGTAGCCTCTCTATCCTAAATCACTCTCTGTGATTCAGCGGGCGTTGGTGATGTCAGCAGGAAAACGTGACAGTGGGCAGACAGGCCCAACAATGAAAACACCCCCATGTTCCCTGATGCCTCATTTACTCACAGGCCTCATTCCATCACATCTGGCCCAAAAACCCGTTATTACATCACAGTCTGTATGTCCTGATACATTATCTAACAGTTTGGACAGGCTTGGACTACATAGCACTTTCTTTATCTAAGAAATTCATTTTTACAACAGTTGCTTATGCATACGCTGTAAATTTTGGCTCGAAAATAATGCACCGAGGCGATTCATCAAAATGATGAAGCTCGAGAAAAATGGCTGTTCTGTTTTTAGAGAGACTCTGGCTGGTTTTCAATGCTTTAAAAGGTTAAAAGCTGCACAACTTTTACAATATCCCATTTATTTATGAACGTGAGAGTGGGGAGGAAGCAGGGGGGAAAAAAAAGAATATTTGAAATGACAATAAATAAAATTAAAAACGCAGATGGGACAGACTGAATGTACTTAGAGGGAAACTTACAAATTAGCCTCCACTGAGGATTTTGACGTGTCTTCCCAAAAAAAAAAAAAAAAAAAAAAAAGAAAGAAAGGCTACGACAATTAGCATGAACCTCCCGTCCCGGCTCAGCCGTCTGCCAAGCCAAGCTGAACTTGAGGGGGAGCAGACATTTCCTCACCGTTTTAACATTCTCCCTTTTCTTTTTAATTAACACCTCAGTTACTCGGGGTGTTTGGGTTTTCCTCAGAGGGAGTGTGCACTAGCCTGTTTTTCCTTCAGGAAGATCGTCACACCTGTTCAATCAGCAGGTGTTCCAGTCATCTCTGCTGAGCCGAAAAAAAAAACACACGACTGAGAAAATTCCTGAAATAAGGAAGCGGAGGAATCTAAGAGACGGAAGTGATGTGATCAGAAATGATAGAAATGCATTAGATGTAAATCCACTGTACAAATCTGGTTTAATTTGCCAACATTTCCTTCATCTGAACAGTTTGATTTTGCTCCACATATCATCTTTTCCTTGTGTGTTTTTTTTCCCCCTCTATTTGTAGTGGGGTTTTTTTTTTTTTTACTCCGTCTAAAGCAGGAAACAAAACAAGTCAACACCACTGTCAGGTACATTAGCTATTCAGTTATTCTCTTTTTTCTTCCTTGCAGAATGCTTGAGTGTCTGCATTTGAATATCGACCAGGACTGTCACACAGCTTTCAGGTGAGCGCGGAAGCAGAAATATACAACCCAATAACAGTCCTTGGCAGCTGCTGTATTTTCCTTTTGTTTACCAAATTTGATATGAACACATATTTTCCGGTGTTACCTCTTGCACTGTATCATTTCACGTCAAAGGACTTGTATTGCGTTCATTAATCCACCCCACTTGACAGTTATTTGGTCCAAATTTGATTTGCGGCTGTTGGTTTTGATCAAGGCCGCACTGGGAATGACTTGAAAGCATTACAGCCTCTCTTGAATCCATAATGAATTTATTGCACCTTTATGGAATATTGCACTGACAGTGTTTGTGTGCTTTAATATTCTGTCTACGCTGGGCGGAGAGTGATGCAGATAGCAAAACATTGGCTTTATTTTTTTACCTTTAAATCTTTTCTTTCTTTCTTTTTCTGTTTCTGTGTATCCTTTTGTCTCTTTTCAGTCTATCTCACAAAGTCTCTCCGCCTCCATCTCCTTAATCCTGTAAAATGTCTCTCACTGTTCAGGCACATCCTCCTCCCTCTCCCAATTAGATATATGAAATCATCCTCTGCGTATCAATTGGTGACTTTTACACCCATTAATTTGCCATAATTATTTCATTTCAGATTGATCTGACTGCGCTATCGCAGATGGTGTGCTCGGTGAAGCCCCATTCCCTCTGCTGATCAAAGGGAGTCATTTTAATTGGAGCCTTTTCAACGCTAATTGTTCTCTCTGTTGTAAATCAGTGTCTGTTAGTCTCCCCAGGTCTTTGTTAGCAAATTGTCTTGGCAGTTTCCTTGTTTCATCTCGGATAGAGTGTTATTGCGTTGCATAACTGTGTGATTGACTGTGACGATTGTCATGTGTGATTTGTGAATTTGGGGATTTATTCCTACCGCCTGTCACTCATTTTCAGTACAATTTCTATCTACATTTATGGTAAATTACAGATATGCACTGGTATATGGTGACATTATTGACGGCGGCATTGAGAGTTTTAATGTCACAAAAGGGAGGATGGCTAAATTGAATCGCAACTAATTTACAAGGCCAAGAAACAACAAAATCAAAAAGAAATGTTTTATTGAAATTTGTCACTTGACACCACCCCGAGCTGCACAGTGCTTTGTATGTACTACAGCTTTAAGTCAGGGAGAAGCCTTTTGGCTTTTTGTCCAACGCTCTAGCCAACAAAAACAGCACCTGCCTTTGAATGTCCATCACTAGCCCATTAACTCATGTCTGGTGGAGCAGACTCTTTAAACTGACCAGAATGTGGCTGGCTCAAAGCCTCTACTCTACCAGCCCTGTTGACTCCGGCCTGCATTGTCCTGCTGACATGCCTGCATTCAGTTTCATTGGTCTTTGTGACAGGCCAATAGGGTAGAAATGGAAATGAGATTTGCATTCTTATTTGACCAAGAAGAACCCCCAAATGTTTCGGTTTTCTCTATCGTGGACAACACTCTATTAACTTTTTTATTTTTCTCTGTTCAGTATTTTTTTTTGTTAACTTTTAACAATATAAAATTCATCTGAACGGATAGATGTATTTTGCCTTAAAGAGGCTGTTAAGCAGACACAAACCTGTTCTTGTTTGTGTCTTGCATGAATGATTCCTGACCTGTGACCTTCCCAGAAGGGAGTAGGCTGGGCTTTTCGCGTTTGGGATTAGGTTGGGGGTTCGATGACCACTGGGCCGAGGGCAGGAAGTGTAAGCCGATACACATCAGACCCTCATTTAGATCTGAAGCGACAGCTTTTCATGCATGACTGCAATAAAAGCAACACTTCATCTACACTTGGTAAAGCCATGGTGCATAGATCATTAAAGCAGAAATAATCCCGCAGTCTGAGTTTTGAGCCTGTAAAACAAGTAAAAATCCATCGCATTAGTACAGCTGTTCAGACATGCATTTGCCAGTTACTCAGTGTGTGTGTGTATACGTCCAGCATGTATTTGCACACATACATGTATGTGTGAACAAGAAAAGGTATGCTTGTGCATGTGCTTTTGCCTGGGAATGTAAAAGCAGGAAAGAGTTTTTTGGGAAATCCCAGTTGGCCGGTCGGTATTTGTGTTTCTGAGAGAGCTCAAATCAGTGAAATCTAATAGGCTCGCTCTCCCAGAGGAATATTGAGCAGGACTCAACAGATTAGGACCTGTTGACTGATGGCAGCTTAAAGTATAGTGCCATTACACTCTCAGCTTCTCTGGAAAAGTGTTCCAGAACGATACTAGAGAAAAGATTGGAAGTAAAAGATGACGGAAATAGTTGTAGTAGTTGGCTCGTCCGCTTGAATTGTTTGTGTCTTTAAATTTCAGCCTGAATTACATTTGTTTCTTTCTTCCAGGCATTTATCTGCCACTACTCTGAATATCTAAATGACTTTTGGATGCCAGAAAATTTGTGGTGCCCAGAAGACGAAACGACAAGTTTTTACTTGTTGCACTTGTTTATGTCTCCCTGATTATTAATTGTAATCACTTTGGTGATCCACTAACTTTTTATCAGATGATAAACATTGCTGATAAACATCAGCATGTTAGTTTGTAATTGTGACCATGTCTGAAATGAGCCATTTACAGCCTCACAGAGCTAGCATAGCTGAGGACTCTTGTATTATATATTACATAAAATATGCCATATCTAAATTCAAATATCCCAACTTGTGTCCCCCAGTACAATGACAATATATTGATTAATCTAAAAACTGATTTAAAATATATATATACGAAATGGGTACTTTTATTTTTGTGTCTGGTCATTACATGACAAATGTTGTTCAAACAGACAACAAAATAGTGAAATAATTTAAAGTAAAAAGTGTAATATATAGCCTAAATAAGCTAAAAAATGTGTTTTATACATTCTCTTTTACGTCCAGAAAACCTTGTGACATGCTGATCTGGTTTTGCTTTTACTTCCACATCCCACAGTCCAATCCCACATTCACAGATCCCTCTATGAAAGGAAGACATAATTTGTTTTTCATATTTGGACTTATTTAAAGCCATAAATCAAAGGAAATCTTTCGAGATATTTTCGGGTAGTTTGCTTTGGTTTGCAGAGCCACCGGAAATTCTCATCATGGTCATTTGCTTTGAATGTTTCACACACTCCAAAAAAAAAAGTAGAGAATAGCCCTTTAGCAAAGCAGATTCATGTCTCACCCCCTACGGTGGCCTAACTTCCCCTCAGGGCTGAGTTCCCTATATGGTCGGGCCTTAAGCAGCATTCATCAGTCCAGGCCTTCTCTGTCGCTATAGAATGTGTAAGCATTCGGATGTCGACCGTCTGAAATGTAGAAACACTGTTCTGCCAGCAGAGAGAAACAGGAAAGATGAAGTACATGCAGCATGCGTGTGTGTCAGTGTTCACAAGTGTGTGTATGTGCTAGATAGTCATTATAGGTGCATGGTGCGGACTGTATGTTTATCAGACTGTGAATGCTGCATGTTTCATACAGGCATGTTACAGGAAACCATGAGTCAATGATCATGCTATACATAATAAACCAATTGGCCTTCCTTGACGCTACATCAAAGGCTACATTGACTCTTGTAAATTATTCCGCATCTGGCCAAGCTTTCCTTTAACAGTCAACTGTAAAGACATTGATTGATTGATTGATTGATTGATTGATTGATTGATTGATTGATTGATTTCAGCAGTGAAAAAAGACGATAGTATCAGAGCACGAGAGAGAAATACAAATACAATACTTTTTTTTTTTTTTTTTTTTTTTTTTTTTTTTTAAAGGCCATACATGAACTTTTTCCACTATGCTTGAAGTTTAAATCCTATAGTAAAGGCAGTGATTTTTAAAAATTAAGCAAAGAAGAAAGGGGTGTATCTAGAATAAAATTTAAAAAACCTTTAAATTGCCAAGTACATATTTAGGTCCGATTGGGGACAATAGTGTTACAAAAGCTTCAGGGATTCAGTAGGGAAAGTTTTTGTTTCTGATTTTATAGAAGAAAGCTTAGAAGAAAATTAAAATTCTCTCCTTAAATGGACTGGAGCAGAAACACCATCTCGAGTATCTGGCTTCTGTGTTTTGGCTTCATCAAGTGGCAGCAAATGCCAAGATGTATGGATGAGAGGCCTTGCACAGGTGCCATGCCAATACCCTAAATGGTTAAATGCCCCAAGTGGCAGTCTGCCTGGCACCAAGACAACTGGCACAGTGAGGCTGTCCCCTGAATTACATTACTTTCAGTGAGGGAAAAACTCAAATGCCTGACACACAAACCATTTCCATTCAAATAAAAAATGACTTCATTTTTGACAGTGGGGACAGGAGAGCTTATGTTTTAATGGCCTTGATAAAAATTGATGGGGGCTGTTCTGTCAAAGTTAAGGCACTCAAATTACAAACAAAAGGGTGAGAGAATATGAAAACTGTTAAAAAAAACAACAACAACAACTGTATAACCCTTGAATATTTGCGCAAGAAAGGCTGGGACAATTTTGCTGTTATATTCAGTGTCACTGAGTTGAGTTATGGTTCATACAAGCAGTTGAAAGGTGAATATATATAGCAGCTATGCAATCGTATCCCTCCACGAAGGTTATAATGCTCAGTTTGACTTTGTTTATTTTATTCATTTATTTATAAGTATTTTATACTTTACCATTGCTTTTCTGAGTCCATGCTCTGCACCAATGTCTGCACACCATGTATACTAATTCACATCAGATTTCACATTTTACGCAAAGTAAATAAACGCTTCGGTGGGGCCAATGTCAGAGACAGAGAAAATAGCCTTCTTGTGCCATTGACTCAACATACATGTGTGAGCTTTTTACCCTGAACATGACTGACAGGTGGAAGGAAGACAACTCCTTGTGCAATGGAGGAGACACATCGCTGCCAACACCTCTGTAGTCCAATAGTGGGAGTTAACTGTGACAAGCATTCCCAGTGTACTAGACGAGAATTGACTACACTGACTAAACCTGACAACTGCTGACTCTCCACAGCACAGAAAAACAAAGGGAGAACCGAGATTTATTGAGCTGTAACCATTACGTGTCACATAAAGAAGCCAAGTTATGATAATATTTTCTTGTTAGTCCAAATCTGGATTCATCAAAGAGACGTTATGTTTGGCAGATATTTCCAGGCTCTCATTAGCTTTTTACCTTAAATGAAGTGGAAGAGAAGTTGCTCTCCCCCACGTCTTTCATATCACAGAGAGACAGAGGCTCACAGATGGCCAGTCGCGCATCATTAGGCCTACGGATCCTGGACTGCTAGCTTAGCTAAACCAAGCAGCCCACTTCAGCCCACAGCTGGACCCTATGTGTGTGTGTATGCACGTGTGCTTGTTGGGGGTGTGCGTGTATGTGTGTGCGTGTGTATAATCCACAGGTGCACAAGCCTGCTCCGAACGGAAAAAGAGAGCATTAGCCCGAGGCCATGGAGGCAGGGAGAGAGAGGCAGAAAAAAAGGGGCAGGGCAAATGCTCTATTCCTCACAAAAACTTCCTCCAGTGGCACAGCTTGTAAAATATAGCACCCTATGGCTTCATTCAAAAGATACACCCACTAACCAGGGGCTGTGGAACCACATGGCCCCCTGAAACCACTCAACCATATCATGAAGAAAAGTGAGCTCTTTTTTTCCAAAGCTACTAGTCAATGAATACACTGAAGCATATTAGCTGAGCAGTTAAGGTTTATTTAATGTTTTGCCCTTTGGGCTGTATGTTGTGAAGATGTATTATATAAAATATAATATAAAATGCCAAAAACAAAAGACTGGCTGATATGTTTTTTTCAGGAATTAACAAACTCCTACATGGACTGAATTAATCCAGCATAAAACTATTTGTATCATCATGGAAAAGCACAATGCCAATGAAATCAGTTGCCAATGTTTAAAGTGCCTTCAAATGGCCGTAATGTATCATCGACTCGCTGTGCCAAGAGACAGGTGCTGATGAGATCATTGTTCTACTTTTTAAAAATACCTCATGGTTACTAAAAGGAGATATGCAAAGATCCTGTCAGTGTTTGGCAAATGACTTCCACACGATTAACAGAGATACCTGGTATTTAGAGCAGCAAAACTATTAACAGAATCATGTTTTTATACTAGGAAATATCACAAAATGATAACTGGTAGCTTTCTTGCAGTAACCTTTGACTGGCTCCACATGTTATTTTCTACTGTGTAGTTAAAATTTCTTGTACAAATGTGTGTGTTGCTTGCATTTAAATGATGGTCATATCTCATTTAAACTCTACAGAAAAAAAATTCATTGCTTTCCTTAATGATCCTCTAATTTATCCTCCAGTTTCTAAACTTGCAAATGAAACGTTGCTTGCAAAGATTTTATGCTCAGATGTTTTATCATTACTTACATACTAGTTTGACTTCCCAACATTTAGCACTCTGTGGGAAGTCCGAGGAGTGTTTATACATCTGTTATGGCTATCATAGCAGTCTGATGGCCAACAGGCTTTTTGAAAACTGCCTTTGTTTTTAGGACTCCCTTGACATGCCACTCACTGATACATAAACTAAAGGAAAATGTTATGCTAGGCATGACTGAGATACAGTCAATGGCGATCACATATACAATGTGGCTTTGTATGTGCGCGCACACACACACACACACACACAACATACTTGGTTTGATGTGTCCTATGAGTTTCATCACATGATATGATATCATAAAATATTATTGTTCAAAAAATATTTTGACAAAATTCTATAACTGTCTCCTACATGAATATGTGTGTGTGTGTGTGTGTGTGTGTGTGTGTGAGAAAGACAGTTATGGCCTAGACAACCTCATACCACAATACTGAACTATAAATGATACATACACACACAAACACACACACACACACACAGAGCAGCAATATTACTGCCTTGAGACAAAGAATCCTGAGAGTTTGTGGATTTTCTCAGCCTGCACTACAAAAAAAGACACTCTGATGGAAAAAACAGATGCCGCTAGTATCTATCTATCTATCTATCTATCTATCTATCTATCTATCTATCTATCTATAACAGTAGTTATCTATTATGAAAATAATTACAGTTTACAAATTTAATTCCAAAAACTACCATCTACCTTCTGTATCTATAACTGTAGAAAAGTAAGATGTAAATGGATGTAAGATGACATTACACTTTCTGTCACAGAAAGAATCTTCCATATTCTAGAGATATTGAATGATGTACTGGTGCTAATGACCTTTTCCTGTGAACATTACAGAGCATTACATTTCCCATCAGAGGCATTTACGAAGGCACAAACTGTAAAAAAACAGTCAGCGGACAGGTTGCTTTACTGCAATTATAATTGTGTGCATGACATAAAACAGGCTAGGTGTGTGTGTGTGTGTGTGTGTGTTAGCAAGGAAACTGCACAAAAGAGCACATTGAATTGTTTGTAGGAGGAGTAGGCGGATTGGAAGTCCGTAACTGTGAGTTATAGACTGAGGAGATGGCATTTTAGTAGACGACAAATGAAGATGAGCAACTCTGCAGTCTGACTGAGGAGCAAAGGGCGTCATTATGTTAAGAGTGGCATTAAAATAGCGTGCAGTGCTCTTCAAGCTCGTTCTTGAAGCAATACTTACATACAGTATATGTTATGTTATACCCATTTGATTTTCATGCATTACATAAATGATAACATTTCTTACAAGCAAGACATTTACAGGTATTTTTACTATATTCAGACCTCCAACAATGTACTCACTGTAAATACAGAGGTGAGGAATAAAGACTAAAGTTAGAATTTAAATTTCATTTTTAGTAATAAGAGGAGGACTTAGTAGTAATTAGTAATGGCCTATATCTTGATCGCACCAATTACGCACCTGCAGCAGACAACAGACTGTGTATTTGTCTTACAACGAATGACAATATGTGTTTGACCTTTCCAGCGCACCTGTCTTTAATGAGGCACTAATTAAGAGTCCCGACAGGATTGGAGAGCTTGCAGTTAATAAGTCTTTAAATACAAAGATTCAGGTCTCTGGTGAAACACCGAGACACTCAGCAGCCATCACTGGAGGCAAGATGTCAGCGCTCTCAGCAGAGAAAAGAGAACTGTATTAGTACCTTTGAGCAACATACTGTAGGTTGACTTGTTTTAGGAGAAACACAGGTAACATTAACTAAGGCTCTGTTCTCCTCGAGAGATGATGAGCATGCACAACACCCATTTTTTTGTATTTACTCCCATTGGCAGAGGCTTGTGAAATCAAAACCATTTCCAATTAGAGTTAGTTCTGAAAATGCTGATGAAGAAGATGAAGGACAAAGATAATCAAACATATACATGACAAAGAGAAATCTGGTGGAGTGATCGGCCTCGTGTCACAGTGCTGTTCTCTCTGGGGTCCATAACATGTGATAACTATAGAATACTTGACACGAGTTGAAGGGCTTTGTGTATGACCATGTGTATATTGTGTTTGTACTAGCATGTTTCCTTAAGCCTGAATCTGATATTGACTTTTCTTGGGCTCACTGACCTCTGTCTGGATAAGCAGCCTTCCTTCCAACCAAACATTGGATGAAAAAACTGAAATGTTCGTCTTCGTCTTATTTTAGTCTTATGCATGACTAGAAAAATCAGCAGGGAAAAGTCCTCCTCCTAGCCACACTAATCGAAAACAGAATAAGTTTTGTTCTCCCGTCCAATCATTAGCAGATAAAGCCCCTCTTTCTTGCCCTTTAATCAAACATGCAATGGCTTGACATGGCTGGTTAGCTCCTCGATAGAGTGCTCATTGTGCCTGCGCTGAAAAGAGCTATAGAGGGATTGTCTACGAGCAAATCATGGGATCACTGCATTCCTCCCTTCCTCCCCCATCGCTGCCTCTCTCTATCCATCTCTCATCCCCTTTGAAACCATCATATTGAAGAGTTCCATATTTACCGCAAGATTGTGATCAAACACAAACTCCATGCATAGGTTAGGAGGACAGAGAGAGAGAGAGAGAGAGAGAGAGAGACAGAGAGACAGAGAGAGAGGCTAACTTTGTTGGTCAACTGATTTGCCTCTTTTTAATCTAATTTTTCATCTGCCTCAGGTAGACAGCAAGGCCGTCCTGTTCTCCCCAACACACGTTTCTCCAAGCAGGGTCAAGAACAATAGGTTTGAAGGCAAAGGCCCTTCGTGCTTGCTTGTCTAGTTTGTGATGAACCCTTAAGGGGCCACGGCTCTTGAGTATTATACTTTGTCATTTTTTCTATCTTTTTCTTTTTTCTTTTTTGTTTTTGTTTAGTTTTTTTTTTGTTTTAAGGCTGCTCCGGGGGCAGAGGCGTTCAGCTCAATTCAGACGCAGCTGCAGATGAAGAGGAAGCATATCGGGGGGCAAAGCCCAGTGAGATTGACGAAAGAGTAAAAGACCTAAGGGGAGGGAAAAACAGCTTGTGAAGGAAATAACAAAAAGAAGCAGATGAGAGAAACAACGAAAACCAGGCTGGCGAGAGACAAAGATAGCAAATATGTGAGATTCAGAACGTACATAGTCAAGCGAGGGAGCGTTTAAGGGTGAGAGAACAAAAGAGATGGAATGTGTGAAAAAGGAAAAAGATAAACAGAAAAGGGACTCAAACTCGGAGAGATAAAGAGCGCTGAGACGGATCGAACTGCACATTTCTTTCCATGTTGCATGTGAGAGAAGAAGAGACGGTTGAGAAACAAGACTTTGTGGTTCTCCTGATCTAAATATAAGTCTGTGGTTGAACCCACTAACTGCTCTGTCTATAACAAGCGTGGCTTCTTTTTTGGCACCTGACACTCATAAGTAGCCAAAATGCCACATTCACTTATAAACCATGAGCAGTTTTGCCACAATTTTTTTGTCATCTGTAATATTCTGGGTCATCTGTTTCTCAATCATGGTTTAAATATTATGTATCAACTCAAATGCTTGCTTTGAATTCATTGCTCACTGCGCGTAATAAAGGCAGAGATAAAATAAAGCCATGTTTTAAAAGCTATTATTTTTAATAATAACATAAAAACATAAGATTTCCAGCTATTTGAATTTATAATGTAGAAAAAAAATGAGCTTAAAGGTGGTCGGAGCAAAAACAAACATTTACATTCCTGCTCTGCTTCCTTAATAAACGTAATTTGTATGTTTTGTTGATTAAATGATCTTCCTCAGAAATTCTTCATTGTCCCATACTAATAAAGCTGATGATGTATTATTTATTTTTTGGCTGATGTTCTGTGAGCGCTTTGAATGTCCTTGATGTAACTTGTCATATACATTTTGCTAAATCCCATTATTCTCCCATAAATATAACAATAACATTACGACAATAACATTTTAATACAGAATCAACCATAACCAGTTCATGCCGATGCCTGGCTGAACTTTTCAGAATGAATAAACATCACAAATCTTATGTTTACCTCATTACTTTGAAGTTGACAGTGAACAGTTTCAGACTGCTATCTGTCTGTCTGAGGCAGTGAAAAACAAGTTTTTGAAGTAGAAATGAATATCCGGCTGTAACGGGCCCGACCCACATGGCAGACAAACAAGAGAGTTGTTGAGAGTATGTTTATCATCGTGATAAAAACATCGAGTTCATATCACCCAATCACTGCCTTTATCTGCATCTCTCTAACTCGCATGCTGGAAACATTCAAACGCTCACTGTTTTTCAGTGAGTACGAGTGTCAGTGTCACCTCTTCTTGTGGATACAGAGGGAAGAAAGCATTGATTGTCAAATACAAGGCCATAATTGCATGAACATATATACACACAGAGACAACAAACACACACAATGCCATTCACCTAGACTACCACAAGACTGGGTAAGGAAGCTATTAGCCAACATTCTTCACATGTTTTTCAATACAATGCAGCTTTGGAAGGGAAGGAGTGGAAGTGGCAAACCAAGCTTATTTGAGGGCAACCTCTTAACAGAAAACATCTGCTGCTGTATCTGCAAGTCATCTGTCATGAAGTTCAAGGAGAGCTGGATTTGTTTTTATTTTTTTCAAAAATCATCTCCAACAGCGGGAAGTTTTCCTTTTTATGAACTGAATTAAAAACTTTCTTTTGTTTAAGAGGATTTTGGAAATTTCTTGATTTTATGGGCATTAATTCTGCTTAAACGTGTACAAATATAACTGAAACCGTACTGCACACAACACGTTTTTTTTTTTTTTTTGGCACAATTTCATTACTAAGCTACTGACGCACATGCACTTGCTCACATGCTCACACCGATTGACTACCGTAGTTTCTACAATTCAAACTGCACTCCTGTTACTTTTTTTCACAATTGAAAAGAACACTTGCTTTCCTATAAAGTGAGATTTATGAATATGTGAAAACATGCTGTGTATACATAACAGCTGTTGCTGTCAAGCTGTGCTGATTATTTAATTGTTATGTACACTGCAGCAAAGATAACGCACCGACAAGGTAATTGAAATGTTATCCCAATCTTATCTGAGATGATTACTTAAACACTACATTTCTAATGCATGTTGAATTAGGCAATTACATGCGTTTAACGAGTGCTGGTGAGTGAGAGAGAGAGAGAGAGAGAGAGAGAGAGACAGAGAGAGAGAGAGAGAGAGAGAGAGAGAGAGGTGGTGGTGGTGGTGGTGAGGGGGGGGGGATTAGCAGACAATGAAATGGGAATATTAAGTGTTTCAGCCAGTGAGTGTAGGGTCAAAGATCACAGAGTGCTTATAGGCATATTAGCCACTTGGTTATGATAAATTATGACTCTGTTGCTATGGCGACAAGCACACTCATAGCATGCATCCAGTAGAAAAGAAACACTTAATGAAGTAGGGCAGTGAGACTAATGTAGTTGTCTAATATCAGTTCTGCTAATGAACTAAGTAAAAAAATATTTTTAATAATATATGTTTTGTAATGTTAATATTTTAACACAAAATCCAGTGATACAGGTGCCTTATACAATCATGAGAGACAGTGTTTGTCCATTACCATGTAACTGCAAAGATATCTGTCCAAGTGTACTATAGTTTTAACTTTCACTATGGAGTATTTATTTTTTAAATAAATGTGAGGCAAAAAAAAACAAAAAAACTTTAAAAAGTCAAGGAAACAACTTCTATCTCACAGAGTGCGTGTGTTTGTAAAAATCTTATTCCCCACTATCTGCCATATTACAGTGATTCGCCACATACTTGACAATTAGGCACTAGCAGCTGGATGCTGATTTTTTGGGAAACAGTGCATGCTTGTCGCCATAGTCACGTCATATCCCCTGTGAGCTCATTAAGGATGGGAGGAACGCTGGGTTGATTGGCTTAAAATACTGGAGATGGACAGCCAGGTCTGTGCTGGGGTGGAGAGAAAGAGAAAGAGAGAGAGAGAGGGAGGGAGGAAGACGAGAGAAAAAAAGAGATCGGTGGATGGACCTATCAGTGAAAGCAGACATGATTTTAAACCTGCCTCTGAAGGATTTTTTTAGTCTTTATCATGTCACCTCTGAACCTTTTTATGTTTACATGCAGGTGTGTGCACGTGTAAGCATATGCCAGCTTGTCTGCACATGTAATGTTTGCCTGTATCCACCCATTCATGTGCATTTGTGTCAACACACACACACACACACACACACACACACACACACACACACACACACGTCACATGCTTTATAATTAGCTGATTGAGCTCTAACTTCATTACCAGGGGCGAGTCTTCTGCACACTAATCAATTTCCACCATCTAGTAATGGCTTAGCGCGCAGCACTGGTTGTCAATGGCAGAATTAGCCACAATGCTGTGGGGACGAAGCACGTGGCCCAGATTGCTGTGGGAGGGAGGGAGTGTAACGTCTGATTAGAAAGTGTGATTCGTGGGCACATTTGCATGCAATCTGCGTTTTCAGCGTGCGTCGTACATCTGTGCGTGTGCTGCTTTGTATGTGTGTACCTGGCTGCTCTCCTTTAATAGCCCCACATCCTGCTGCTGCCTGTTAAGGCTGGCATTTTTACAGTCTCGTTTGACTCTAACACTCCTTAATACAAGCAGGCCAACAAACGCCCAGCCACTTCCTCTGTCTTGCTCCCCTGATCCCTTCATTCCCTTTGTAGTTTTTTTGTTGTTGAATTTGTTGAAATACTATATTGCCATTAATTAAATTCATGAATTATGTCCGTACTGAATTAGTAAACCCCAATCATCATGTTTTAACTGTAGGATGTGTATGAATAATTGTTATTGAACATTTTCTCTAATGTATGTCCTTTCCATGAACCTGGGAATGTAACAAGGAGACTGTGGCATAATTGTATACACATTTCTCCAATCAGAATGAGACTTTTCAATACATACAATGAATGTGTGATGATTGTAAAGGGGCACTCCACCTATTTCCCACATTACATTTAGTTTGCACATCATAGGGAGTACTACTCAGACTGTGAAAACTGCTGTACAATGTCTTTGAAAATGTGGAACAAAATAACCCGAATGATGTCACCAGGCGCTAATGGAAGACACATTAGAGTTACATTATGGGACAGATAGGATTCAGTATTTTTGGGGCTTGATTTATAGTAGAGATTAAAAAATATTTTTTTTTAAAATACTGAAATTGAACATAATTTTTTCAAATCTGCCCCTTCTGAGTATAATACAAAATTTCTAGGAAAAAAAGGTATCATTACTATCTAATGTTCATTGAAAATCTCATCTTTTCATGTAATGTTTCCTGGCTATATAAGGTGTAAACCAATGAGAATTCAGCAAGTAAGTTTAATTGAAAAGATAAGGCAGAAGGGAAGAGAAGAACTGTGATGCCTTTATTGGTGTCTAGCTCTTTGCCCGGATGTGATATTAAGTACTAATTTTTACCAGGTCCTCAAGATTTTAAGGTTTTAAGGAAGAGATTTAGATATATTTAACCCTGACTAGGAGGAAACACTGCAGGAGGTCTTCTGAGTGGATGGTCAGTCTTGTAGCCCTCAGGCCATCATGTCAAACACACACACACACACACACACACAAACACACACACACACAAGCAGCCACACCAGGGAATCTGTGGGAACTCGAGATACTGAATGAAACAGGAGGTTTAGGAGGTGTTTCATTGCTAGCAGTTGCGACAAGTGGAAAGTAGAAGGGGAAGAGGATACAGACACATAAACAAGAGGTGAAGGGAGGAGTTACAGCCTGAAGGGAAGAGAGAGACGCCACATGGGCCTATTGACAAATGTTACAACTGGCAGGTCTCAAGATGAAAAGGGCATGTTCCTCAAGTGTTGATTGCATATCTGAAGGAGGTGCAGGCAGTACCAAGACGCTTCCTCCCTGCAATCTTATGGCACAGTCCAGCCACTGGGGCCCCACAACCACCACCCCCCTCACCCAAACTCCCCCTCTTACTGACGAGCTCCTCTGCCACTGGACAAAAGCTGCTGCAAGTCAAGCATTAAGGCAGGGGAGGGGAAGTCGAAAAAGAAATTAGGGGTGTGTTGGAGAGAAAATAGCAGGGGGCATGAACTGCCAGCTGTTGTGTTCAGTGCAGCACTTATGGAGCCTGCTCCTGGAGTAAAGAGTGCCAAAAAGTCCATCTAGGACCAGATCACAAGATTGATTTCAGATGTTGTTTACACAGCTTTTATGAAACACCGATCTCCCACAATACGACTTGAGCAAACTAGTTTCATTAATGCCTCTATGATATGAACTCCGATACTTACTCGGCCCTCTGTAGAGTAATTCTGCCTTTTGCCTCCAATCCTGAGAGACCAGTGCATAGAGCAATGACCCTGGAGCTAGAAGGGGATTTATTGTAATATTGTAATTTCTAAGGACATGTCAGTAGGGTGGAAACAGTCTGACTATGGACCTTGAAAGGAAGTGTTCATTCTTTGAACATGTGTAGCATAATACTGGAACAAGTTTTCTGTTAACTTGAGAGGAAGCGTAATTAAGTCAACACAAAGTCCTTGGCATCATAAAAATGTTGTTTACCATGTTGCTTGGAGCAGGGGCGTTCCCTAACAACTCATCTACACAGTTGCTTAGGCCTGTCCTCTTTCACTTCGCTACCCCTGACCTTTGATTTATGGTGTTTGCCTTCCCTGCAGGCACATTACTCTCGGCGTGTAAAAATATCTGTCAAGTTCAACTCTCCAGACTGTCCTCTAAAAAGCACTTTCAAGTCTATTGGCTCAATGAGATGCTTTCTTGAATCTACCACCTGTCAACACCATAACCTTAAAGTTGTGAATCTACTTATCGTGTTTATGTGTGATTATGTTGTCTCCCCCCCCTCCCCCTGCACAATGACAGCATGTTTGATTACAACAAGAGAGGGAATGAAAAGCAACAAGCCAAATCAGCCCCCTGAAGTGTTATGTATTGGCTAGGGAGATGTATTTTTCTGTCGCTCTCCTCTGCTGTAATCAAAGGGAGTGGCACTCTGACAGCGACTCCAATCACCAGAGGCTAATGGCTAATCAAACAGGAGGGCTGCCAACCCTCAATGGTTTTCTCTAGCTGTCCTGCACTCTCTCATTTTCTCTTCTTTATTTATTCAAGAGATCCAAGCTTTACAATTAACGGGCATGCAATCTCCTAATGGAAGATGCTTTTATTGTCGCACCAATTAGCAATATAATTACTTCAAAGCGTCAGAATTATAACTTTGCATCTATCTGACCTGATTACATGGTAGAACTCTGCCTCTTTTTCTTTTTTTCCCCTTACCAAATGCCTGATTTCTTGTATTCTGTGCTGATCATGCTGTGCAGCTCAGGAGGAGTAACTTTTGCTCACCCCCTTTTGTCTCCAGCCTTTGTGGAGAAACACAGGTCAAGGGTCAAGGTTCAAAGGCTCTCTGACCCAAGGATCTTTTGAAACGCCACATCTCATCAGTCCTCTGGAGCATTCTGAGGAGGATTTGTATGAATAATAAAGGTTTTTCCCCCCTTCCCAGTGTCCCAAACCAGGCACCGTCCCACCATGATTCAACACAGCATATTAACTTCATGCCTCCACAACACTATTTGTAATTGTAATAATTTAGGCATTTAAAGAGACAAAATAACAGCCTGTGTTGTGCGCAAATCATTTTATCTGTTACAGTATTTTGAATGATAAAATAGGATTAGAAATAATCGGAAACAATCAGATTGGTCTTCTTATGGTTAGTTTTTTTCTTGTAGGCCGGTAGGGTTTCAGTTCAGTGCCAGGAAAATCCTTGCAGAAAAATTATTCAAGACATTAGAATCAAAATTGAACAAATTGTACAAATGAAAAGCCTACAACAAGTAGACAAAAGTACTTTAACAGGGTCATGACATGCAATATATGCTGCGTGTATGGGATTTATCAAAACCAACATGTTCACAGTCTGGCTAATCTCAAACTAACCTGTGGGACTTACAGGTTAACAATTAGTGAGTGTTCTGCTGCTGGAACTCAGTTTGAGTCCCAGAAGTGAGACAGCCTGGACTCAAGATAAATTGGCTCTTTTACTGTCACGTTGTTTGTATTTAATGTCTTCCACCCAACAGATGCTTCTGTGGCAATATATTTTAATGGTCTAGCCTTGCTCCAGGCCAGAGAGTTTGCTAAAGAGTAGAGTTACATTGTGTGTGTGTGTGTGGGGAGGTGGGGTGGGGGTAATGGATTTTATCCATTGCAAATGTATAATAGCAAAAAAGAAATTTTATAAAGGTCAGTGGTTAAATGTAAACAGTAAAAAAAACAAAAAAAACACCACCTTTTGGTTATACATGACATTTTGTGCAGCTCAAGGACACTGATCCATGTGGTGAACTCTTTTTATTTTCTCCACATCAAGTGTTTCACTGAATAGAAGTCTCTCTCTCTCTCTCTCTCTCTGTCCCAAACATACACACATTGACACACTCAGTGGCCCCAGGCATGGCATGTGGGGCACAGTAATGTGGTGAACAAGTTTCAGGACACTCCCCGCTGGTCTCAGTCTGTGGTGCCGACCGCCTGTCGGACAACCTCTGGCCACCATCTGTATCCCATTAGAGCCACAAGAGGGCCGCGATGCAGAACGCATGAGGGGAAAAAAAAATAAAAAATACATCCACCGTGTTCCCCTCAAAGTCATCCTGCATTATTTAATTACAGAGCACACTCCATAAACTTCATGTTAATAACACAGTAGGAGCACATAAAAGTATATTGGATAAAGCGACACAAAAGCTCAATCAACAATTGGCTGGTGCAAAACAGGAAATTCAGGCCAATGCAGGTCAGTTATTTTAGGCACATTTGGGTAATTAGTGCATCTTTTAAATCTCCATTGGTATCAGCTAGTTTTCACGATAAAATGTATATATTTAAACCATAAGTTGAGGATGATGCATTGTTGAGTTTCTTCGCATTGTTTTACTGCTATATGAATACGTTCACATGCCTGTTACTTTCAGTGTTGTGAATATAAAAATGTTTTTGTCAAAACTTTGTGCATTCAGTGAACACAAGTTGAACAAAGGAAATTAAGTATTCTACTGCAGTTTCTCTTTTTTAGGTCTTCACTTGACAAAGACAGCCGAAAAATAAATGCCACAGTACATCTTTATCCAATAAAGCAAAACATTAAATTCACCCAGGTTTCTTGGTTATTTGCATCATGTCAAAAGTCTTTTGGCCTGAGCATGGAAACTCTATGCCAACAGCCGTGGAGGGGATTAGGGGTCACAGGTTTTGAGGCCACACTGCGTGACCTCAATCAGCGCTAAAGGGGACGTTCCCAAATAGCTAAAACTATCCAGATGATGACCTTTGACCTCAGCTCTGCACCCACAATCCACTGAGAGAAGTGGATGTTGCCTCTGGCTTTGGAAGACCAAACGCCTCCATTATGGCCTTAGATTGAAGCAAGGATTAGACTTGGGGACCAACCACACACCCACCTGCACAAACCCACACACACACACACAAACACAGATGCTGTCTATTTTCATCTCTCACTCTCGTACTTGTTTTCTCTCACTCCCTGCACTCTCTATCTCTCCCCTTTCCTTCCTGCTTCTCTTTCCTAACGAGCAATAAAGCTTTTGTGCTTCACTGACTCCTGCTCAATTGGGGAAGTTGCCTGTCTCCAATACTTTAGGTTGTTTAGATTTGCAGAAAAATAAAATATAACCTGCCACCTGCCTGCTCCTACACTGAGAAGCAAGCCAAACATAACAATTAGCCAGCGCAGAACTGCTATAAAATGCCATTATGGTGTGTCTGCATGAGTGTGTGTGTGTGTGTTATAGGAGACAGACAGAAAGCACCACACACTTGAAACACGTAAGCACATTTCCACTCCAAATAAATTCATAGCATGTGGGAAAACACAATGGCCTGACTTGAATAAATATTGGACGGGCTTGTGTACCCGTCCAAAAATGTAAATCAGCTGATTGATTTAAGGATAGCGGTGCGCATATATTCTGAAACGGCTTTTATCACTGCCACTGAAAGTCATATAAGGAAATCTCATGTCTCTGTAATGTAAATATAATGCCACTAATCTGAAGGTGCAAGGCAGCTTGAAATCTCTTCAAGCAGGCGTGCAGCGGCTCCTAAATATGTAATACCGTTAAATCAAATTAGAATTCCACTGTCTGACCAGAACGGAGGCCAATGTGCACCTCATATTGAAAGATAATTCAACAAGCACACTGAGGGGAAAGCAGATTAATTTGCACCAAAATTATCCAGTAGATTGTTTCAGTGAACACTTCCATTTTTTCCAATTATGCGGGTTCTCTCACTACAGGCTTGGCAGCAGAGTATATCACACCTCCCTTTGTCAAACTAAACACATTTTTGTCATTTGCTTTGGCAGAGGAGGCCTTGTACATGACATTTCAACCTCCATGCCAACCCCTACGGCGGCAGGCATTACAGCAGCGGGGACACGCAGCCCTTTGATGGAGGCTGTCTGGTTCCGAGTGGCACAGTTGGCTCGGATTGGTTTAATATCCAGCATCAACTTTTTGTGTGTGTTTTTGAGATGGTGTTTCCAATATTGAGGACACAAAAGGATCTATACACAGAAATTGCAGTCTTCTTTGTACACGAGACAAATGGCATCTGCATGTAGTCAGGTCTCCTTCAGGCTGAGATCAGCTTTTCTACAAAATGTCAAGATTTTATTAGTCAAATTAAACCTAAAGTTTTAGGTTTTTTCTAGGCAATAAAATAGAAAAATGTTCTCTCAGAAGAAATAGCAGATCTCCCACATTGCCACAAGTATACTTTGTTCAAGGAAGTACACGTTCAAAATGTCAGCTTTCAATTCACAGTGTACAATTTACCATGAGTTGATTTCCAGAAATATATATTGTGACGCATGCATTTTCTGTGTAATTCAGTTCTTATGTTTTTACACCACTGCAGATTTAAAAGGTTTAAAAACAGCAATTACAGTTTTGCATAAATTCATGTGAAACACCACACACACACACACACACACACACACACACTGGTGCACACACATATATAGACACACACACTTCCTCAGGGCTGGTCATATGCTCTTCATGCTCTTCATTCAAATGGTCTTTTGTGGTGAACCGCTTCACCCCAACAGACTACTCGCACACACACAGCTTTATCTACACACCTCCGTGTGCACAAAAAAGAAAAAACCCACATGTATAAATGACTGCATTTCACTGCATCCTTTTTTTTTGTGTGGGACATATGGGAATTAGAAGTGTTCCTAAATTGAATATCAATCGTAAAAGTTCAAAGCAACGGCCATAAACCAGCTGTGACAAGTGCTGTTTTCACGTTCAGCAGATGTGTCGTAAGAAAGAAAAATATGGGTCTGACCTGCTGACCTAACAATTATCATGATGACAAAAGGAAAGGCATACCACATAATTCAAGAACTACAAACTATTGATGAAGCTATTTTCCAAATTACAAATTGATAACTGTTGACCGTTATATGTCCCACACATATACTTACACTACCTGAGGTCTAAATATGTCAGTATGTATTGTGTTACTGTAAGTTGTTGGCCTGAAATGTTGTGCATTGTTATGTTTTTGGTTAGTAAAGCATTTTCCTTAAATGCCCCATCAATTATTTCAATTTGGTATTCAAAAATAAAAAGTGGAAACTAATAATCAATAAAGCAGCTCATTGTACCCGTGCAGAATTTATTTAGCATTGTTTAAAGTCTCTTTTCTCTGTGCTGGGTGGTCACACACAGTTGGGAGTCGTATATAAAATTGTAATGCTTGCCAATACTGTACATATGAATTTTTATTCCCTCACTTCTTCTATATTATTATGTTATTTTGTTAGTTTTCCTAGTATGACTGCACCTGTCATGGCCATTCATATGTTAATTATATGTACATTTAATTTTGTTGCCCACATAAAATGAATAGTATGTAATGGAAAGGTTATAATTTGCTAACACATTCTCCAAAATATTGTGACCAATTTAAATTGCTGCAATCCTTTTTCATTTAAGACAACAAAGTTAAAACTTGTGTTTTGTGGCGTCTACATGTGTGTGTGTGTGTTCTTTCACCTCCGCAGACATGACTGTGTTAAAAGGGGCTTGTCCTCAAAACTCTGTGCAGGAGTCGGCTTCTCTCTGATATTTTTATTACATGCAGGAGTGGAGTGTAAAAGGGAGATGGGTGGGGTGGAGGGGGTAAGTGTTCTTGGGGCTTGGTCAGCCCTTGTTTTTCAAAGCATGGTGCTAAACCACAGGAATGGATTCTTTGGTGCACTTCACGGCCGCAATCAGGCGCTCGGCCCTTTGAAGGAAGCTCTCATCTGAATTCCACAGCAACTGTGTATCCCTGATCTGCTGTGTACGTGTGTGTGTGTGTGTGTGTGTCAGTCAGTCTGTGTCAAATTGCTTGAAGAAAGGACTAACTCCGTTTCCTCCTGGATATTTTAAGAACAGAGTATTATGCACTGCAAACTCTTTGACTGATGCCAGGATGATTTAATATCTCTTATGACCTGTTCTGTGACATATTTAACACTCCTTATGTTGTTATGTTTTAGACGAAGGTCCAAGAAAAGTCTTGATCCTATAAGATGGTGTGTTTTGGAGCTGTACATTGATACGTTTTCTAATAAACTGATTAATTACCAGTCCATGGTTGCAAGTATGATTGAGCAAGAATATGTAGATTTATTGTTTTTGTTTTTTTGTCTTCTTTCTACATACTGACCTGTAAAATATGACAAATTTCTGTATATTCTATGAGCCATCTAACACCATACCATGCATCTTATATTTATATAATCAGTCAGCACTCTACAGATTAAAACAGTCCTTTTTTTTTTACAGAAACATGTGAAAGCACTGAAAATCCCACTAACTCCTCAATTCCGTGTTAGTATGTCATTAATACCAACATCCAAGCTCATAATTACATGCAAACATGGTTTTATAGGCTGCCACCTGTGTCAATAGACTGCCAGTTTATTTAGCCTTAGCTTTGGGCTAAAGGGTTAGCTGTTTCTATATCTGCAACAAAGCTGCACGCCTTCAGGGTCCAAGTTGAATAAAGATTACATGTGTCATTTTATTAAGCAGCAGCAGCAGCTCTTGTTCTGCATGTGGTAATATAGGGTGACATACATTTTACATGAGTTCCACTGACCGGCTACTGCTCTAAGGTTGCTCACTTCATTTAAAGCACGGACAGAATTAATTAGGTAAATGTCTCAGAGGTTAATCATTTCCTCCCCTCTGTTTTTTTTCTCTCTGTACTGAGTCTTTAACACACTCATAGGTGCTGTTCTTTTCCTCTATTTCTCTTTGATTACATCTATTTGCATTTAAAACTCAAAGCAGATGACTTTATTTGATTACTGACAATACTCCATGTATACACACACACACACACACACACACACACACACACACACGCACACACACACTGATTAGAGGGTGGTCTGTAAAGCCTGAGGTTAAGTTGATTAATTAACATTGATATAGATTAATTAGCTGTAGCGACACTTTGATCTATGAAATCACCTCCATATGTGGAGCCAGCTCTGTATTTAGCAGCAGGGTAGTTTGCATGTAGGCAAGCAAACTGCATGATGGATTTCGGCCTTTTGTGGGTTCAATCTTCTGACTCAAAGAGATATAAGATATAAGATTGATATTATTGCAATTTTGTGTGATTTCACATCTGATAAACTGTAAAGTAATTTTTTGGAGGACAGAAAAGAATTGCTGTTTGGCAAAAACATCAATAATTTATCATCTATCGTTTCTATTTTTGGAAAAAAAAACATATGTCAACAAACACTTTTCCTAAATGACTGACTTCTTCTACAAAACATGACTGTTACAGCTGAGAACAAAAGCTTAGGTAGCTAATGCACTGATTGATTGAGCCAAGCCGTCATCATGCTGCTCCTGCTGCTGATCTTATGTTCACATACGGTATGTAACTTAAATAACACTCCCATAAGAAGTGTTGTTTTCAAGGGGGACATAAAACAGGTAAAAGTTCTTAAGGAGAACCCATCTTTCTCAGAAAACAAAGCAGAGAAAACACAGATAAGACTGTGTCAACCTGCACAAAGCAACAAACAGAGGGAAAGTGATCTAGCTCAACCACCCTTCTGACTTTCTACCATCCATCTCTCTCCATCTACGTAGAAGAGAGGGTCTTCCACTGGCTGGCATCATTAAAAATCAATATGGCTGCTTATTTAGAGTTTGAACTGTGTGTGAATTCAAGAGGAGGGAGCTCTAACAATTCCCCGGTGCTAAGCCCTCCGAGTCACATGCGGTTTGTCAAGCTTTGTCAGAGGACAAAAAGGGAGAGAGCACGGTAGGGAGGGAGGAAGAGAGTGAAGGTGTGTGTGTGTGTGTGTGTATACGCAGGGTGAGAGTGCTGAGGATGAGTGGGGAGGCATAGCTGCTGGGGTCTCCATGGCGATGATGCTAGTTAGCTAGCTAGTGCTCGGGGGCCCTGGAGAAAAGTGACAATACAAGGGACTTAGCAGCAGCCGCAGCCACACTGCATTAATGAGATTTTTCACACTTATTATACACACACTCCCAGTTAGTGCCATAACAGGAGTGGTTGAGTGGTGTGTGTGTGTGTGTGCTCATTGTGCGCACACGTAGGCCTCGTTTCCACAAGCGTGTGTGTTTGACAACAAAATTAGGAGCGGACCGTGATTGTTTACGAGCAGCAGATAAATGCATACAAATGCATATGAACAAATGTTTTTTTTTTTCAATCAATTTATTTTTCAGAAACACAAACACACACATAACATAGAAGTAAACAAACAAAGACTAAATTATAGATCTAGGCTCTAGGCTGTCACCCTAACCATCACGCTCCTTTATTGTATTGCTTCACAAACAGAGTAATGTTGCTTGGAAAAAAAATACTAAGACATCAGTAGCTGTAAATAACTCTCTCATGGTCAAACATGACTAGAGATTACAATGAAGAAACAAAGTCTGAGTGATCAAATATTGATTTTCATCAGTTTTCCTTTGATTTTTCATACAGCTTGGGTTGAAGACCAATATGTATTTGTTCTATAAAAACAAGAAACCTGGCAAAACATATTTCAAAGTATGCAGTCAAATAATGTTTGTGTTAATTCATAAAGGAAGATCAAGCATTGGCTATATATATTATTTTAAGTTAAACACATAGAGGAAACTTTATTAGCTTTTCATCTTGTCTGTATTTCTTTTGTTCAAATCTGTTTGATCATTTTTTATTTTATCCTTGACGTGACTTGTTGCTTGTGTTTGCTTTTAAATATCTCATTTTATCTCTTTGTTGTGAAGTGATGTGACTCTGGAAAGTGCAACAAAATAAGAAAAACAGCCGTCAAAAATGTATGCATGCTGCAACGGGAAGAAGAATGTGCTCGAGTGTTGTTTTGTGTTGTAGTTTTGGAATTTATCCCATGTTGTACAGTATTTCTTTCAGATAAGATTTTTTTCTTGGTGACAGGATTTTTTTATTTTTATCAACCATCATAGCATTCATGCGCCAGTGAAGAAGATGCAAGGTAAAGGCCTTCCTTTGTAGAACATCAGAGCCTCTATATTTAAGGTAAATGTAAAGTGTTTCCTGTGATTTATGCACAAATTACATACAGTGTGTGCAGAAAGTAGTGCAACAGTGTCTATATGATGCCCGTGGCTGCTGACATAAAGACAGGGAGAAATGAAATGAGTGAAAAAAACAATTGTGTGCAAAGGAAATGAGAATCTCATTCTACAAAGGAAGTGTTCCTCTGCTGCCTGGCTGCTGGCTCACAGATTAAAGCAGCTGTCAATTGATCAAATATTTGCATTTCCCTTCCCTTTTTTTTTTTATTGTGTGCATTTGCAATCGTGTGTGTCCATGCGCGAGCACTCACACATTAAAAAAAAAGAATGCGTACACGGCACAAACCTACAATCAAAAATCACACACACAGAAACACGCACACACGCACTCTAAGCAGCACCATCAATTTTTGTCTGGGATCTCTCTCGACGCAGTGAGCGGGGGGTCCTTTTTGCAGCTCTGACGGCACATGCCCCCTCAAAGGTAGCAGAGGGCAGGGGCCAGAGTGCAAAGGGCGTGCCCTTATCACCGTGGTAACATGGTTCTCAGGGGGAACATTCCCACCAGTGTGGGGTTACTAAATCCAACTAGTGACGCGTTATCGGTCGAAAAGTTACATTTCAAAACTGCTCCTGTGAAATTTAATTCAGAATACAGAAAGCATGGCCTCCTTGAACATCTTTCACATAAACTTTGCACACAGCCTATTCCATATAATATAATATTTTTCTATAACTGCATTGGATGTCCTCAATTAATTGTCAACTTTGTCTTTAATTTTTGGTCTTTGAAGCCAAAGACAGTTCAGATGTAATATTACTATATTACATAATGCAAAAGTAATTCTTATTCCCCCCTAACAAAGAAATATATACAGACGTGTTGATAATTTCCCAGACAGTCACTTCAGAGGTTTTATAATTATTTCAACCTTGTTAATTATTAACTAGCTAGCTAAATAATATTTAACTGGCGTGTGAAGACACACCAGTTGCTTGCAAATGCTTAAATGAAAAATATGTCGATTTCAGATATTTATATACAGTGAGTCTGGTTTGTGCAAACAAAAAAACAATTCATCATATGGTATCATTATTTGCTGCATGTTACTTAATTACCCCAAATGTAAAAACAATGAAATATGTGTTTTATAAGATGATACAAGAGTTGCTCATTCACAATCAAACATTTAAGCCTCAAGAAAATAGCATTACTGGAGTTTAAGCATTTTTGTTATGATTTTGTAATTTATTGATAGCAGGGTTAACGCTAATTGCTGGATTTTTAATGTAGCTCCTTTGTGTGTGTGTGTGTGTGTGTGTGTGTGTGTGTGTGTGTGTGTGTGTGTGTGTGTGTGTGAGTGCCGACAGAGAGTACATGTTTACAGCTCATGTAAGTGTTCGTGTGCCTGCGTGTGTATGTCTCACCTCCTCCTCGCCCTGCTCCGCTGAGAGATGAACAGATGGACACAATAGAGGGGGGGGGGTGGAGTCTAGTGAGGCACACAGAAACAAAAGGAGGGAGGAAGGAGTTTTCTATCTGGTCTCATTCTTTTCGCGGTAACACAAGACACCAAGCTGTGCCGCAGACGTGTCAGACTTTACAGGTGATACAAAGGTGTCTTCAGGGGAGCATTTGGGTGACATTGAGATGATGTGGATAGCAGCCTGTGCAACAAAGGTGACATTGTTTTAGAGGAATGACACAGGAAAGGTGTACAGGTGACACCAATGTGATTTACAAGGTGCTCACAGGTGTCACTAAAGAGGCAATGAAGATGCATGAATGAAAGAAAAGTAGCCTCAAAACTGACTTCAATTCATGCTTGCTGCTTACGTCGCAGTGTTTGATGATTAATTAAATATTTCTTTGGTATGTATGCAGGAGTGGACTCTGAAAAAAATGCTCAAGATTCAAGCTTAGGCTTGAATTTAGTCAGAAGCAGATGTTGAGTGTCAGGACATAAGGGCTGTTGACACACTCCAGATACAGTGTTGCTGACGTGTAGAAAAGGGTCATACCGCGTAATCCATGCGATAAAACCTCTACAGCAAATAACTTCAAAGAGAAAAATCAGATAGCACAATGAAAAATATGGAAAGTTGACACAGCAAAGATAAGGCGTACAGTATGATAAACGGGTATGCTTCTAGGACACTTTAAGGTGAACCAGCCACCAAATACTATACCAAATGGTTTGTTTGAAGTAAGACTGACATTCTGCCATATTGTCCATAAATAGCAGTATTGTCATACCAACTTGGTTTAGCGGGAAATGCTTATGAACCTGACTTATAAAACCACATGGCTTTGCAGATGAGACTGACACCAAGCCAAAGAAAATCTGGAACTACAGTACGCAGCAACTTGATATCAAAGTTCAAACCAAACTGCACAAACCAAAACAGGGCAAACGCATGAATGTGTTCAAGCCTGTGGACAGAGATGTACGGCCTAAAGAAAACAATACAAATGGAAACAGAAAATCATGTCAGGCCTTTTCCTCTTGTGGCTGATTATACAGCAAAGCAAAACAAATCTGTTACAGATCTATCCCCATTTCTGCCTTGATGTATACTATTTGTAAACATGTGTCTGTGAGCCTGTGCATGTGTGTATATCATGTATGCATATACAATGTTTTCACGTGTACCAGCATGGGGTGGATCACTACACAGATCTTTCACAGTCATGTGTCAATGTCGCTAACCTGATTTTTTTTATTTTATGCATTTATTACACATTTTCTCACTGGGATCGTATTTGTCAAAAGGTCCCTTGAGACACCATTGCAGTAAAGCTGCAGAATCCCAATATCTGAGAATAAAAAATACAAATGAAGTAATGGTACTGATGTAATATGCTACATGTTATTTCTCCTTCTCTTTCTCTCCGAAGGGCAGAGGAGGAGTGGAGGAGCAGCAGATTCAGCTGGGCTCTCCAGGCCTTTGCACAGCAGTGATCTGCAGACCAAGCAAATTGAATAATTGCATGGAGCATGTGCCATCAGGGAAGGTAATATGTTCATGTAATTGACAGTGTGTGTGCGTGTGTGTGTCTTAAATGCCCTTGTTTCAATCTGTGCAGCATTTGATTTCACACTGGTCTACGATAGAGATATATCTTCTAAGTTGAACCTAACGTCTGCATTTGTTTCAAAATTCCCATTTAATTTCATGCATTTAAATGCACTTTTTAAATGCATGTTACCATGTCTGTACATTTTTTTAATATACAAGCTGATGCTGAAGCTTTATGTATCTTTGTACACACGTTTACCTGCTTGTTTGCCTGTTGGCTTTGTGTAAATGGACAGACACATCCAGCTTGTCCTTTATGTTCGGGAGTGGATCTGATGCGTTTCTCCTGCGACTGTGTCAGCGCCACTTTGCCCTGACGGTCTCCTCAATTTGAGCAGGAATTAGATTTACTTTCATCTGCCGGTGTCAGACTTTCATCAACAAATACAGGGCAGCAAGATCACATTCGACAAGTGCAGCACAGGTAACATACTGCCAGATCCATCATTTTAAACTTTTTATGTCTGGCAATGACAAGGCATAAATCCAAATGAAAAGGTAAGTGTTGGAAAGATGTCAGTGAGCTGGGAGATGTCTGAGGGACGCTGAAGGACGAGTGCAGTTGTGGGCTGTGTATGTCTCAGATTCAAGAGTTCAAAAAGTGGAGTCAGAGGATTAGAGCCTCGACAATAATTTGATATGCAAATATGCTCAGTGTTTACTCAACCAGATGACCGGTTCCTGACATAGAAACAAAGCTGTAACGAGTCATGTGTATCATCATCCTTCGGAGTTGAAAACTTTTCCTCGGGGTCGCTGAGAGAAGTTTTACTGACTCACAATCCTTCCAGTTCTGCAAAACCTGACAACCAAGGAATTGTCTTGTTTTCTGAATCCCACGTTTAAAACACAGTTTCTGATTCTGATCTGAACTTACTCCTCCAAACACCCACACTGATATCCTCTTACTAAATGACATCAAACACAAACGCCATTACTGTGCTGCACCAGCCTCCACAAAGCCTCATCTCATCCTTATCTTGTTTTAGACAGGGGGGGGGGGGGGAGCTCAGTCTCTTGCAGATAGCCATCATCTCTGACGCTACTTGCTCGCAGTGCTGGATGGGAACCGAGATGGATGCATTAGCTTCATTGATGAGTGAAATAAAACTTTACGCTTGACAGACTGTCCCAAAATGGATTCTTTTTGTACCTGCAGGTGTATCTGAGGTACGCTCATAATCCTTCTGATGTTGTTCAAGCATGGGACAGCATGGCAGGATTGTCTCTGGTGGTTAATTCCTTCTGTGGCCATAAGTGTGTGTGTGTGTGTGTAGCAATGTCTTCGTCTGTGTGTGTAACATATAGAAGAGCCTCAGATTTGTCCTGTCCTGTTACTCACCACAGACACAAGTATGTTGTTTTTTTTCTTTTTTGCAAACTGTCAGTTTGTCTTTGTCACAAAGTAGATTTGATTCGCACTTTGAATACACCTGTTCATTTACACTAGATATGTTAATATAGATAATATCAAGTACTACAAGATTTACCCCAGGTCTTATTTTACCATCTCAGACATCAGTACAGTAAGCAATAACAATAACATAATTAGCGAAGCAGCAGACAAAAATGTGTGGAAAATGTTCTAATTCAGGCTAAATTTATAATATCAGAAACAAAAACCGCCGCGCTGATTTACACGCTTGACAGAATGCGTGGTGATTATCATGTGAGATGGTCAAATAATCAGGAGATTGTGTGTGTGCGTGCACATGAATATGTACTACAACATTTTATTTCGCTAAGATGGAGATCTTAAATATTAACACAGGCACTCACTGACTGTTATTTCGTCTGCAGCCTGCACACACACAGACAAGTATATGCAGTTGTAAAGGCTTCTGTACGTGCATGAAGTAGCAGACACAAACACACACACACACACAGGGAGATTGATGAATTGCAATGGATGCTGGTTTTCATACAGATAGGCATGAAGAATGACACTGATCATCGTTTAGCAATGCACACTTTTTTAGGTTCTCATTTGCCTCTAAGATGCAGACACCAGTACAACACGCACAGCCAGTGTTTTGGCAAAAAGACAAGCGTCTTGTATCTTTATAGCTGCTTATTTTCTGCCTGGCATTTGAAAAGAGCGTTTGTGCCTCTTTTGAGTGCAGAGGCCTCATCGCGGTGCTGCTTACGTGTCTGTATAATCACTGTGTGCGTGTGAGTGTGTAAGGAGCATGTGTGTGCTTGTGCATTTGCAAAGAAACATGTGTGTTAAAGGTGTGGGTGAGACTCTGCAGCGGTTTGACATATATTCTCCTGTCTAATCATCTCTCTCTCTTTCACTCACACACACACACACACACACAGGATGTAAGTTGCAGCGTGGGTAACACAAAGGTGTTTGTCTTAAAAACATGTCTAAAAGCACAGCAGGTGAAACAAAGGTTCCCATGAAAAGCAGTTCACACATTTGTAATGCACTAAAACCTCAGCCTTTAATGGCATATAGTCTGTGGTCAACTACAATGTTTTTCATACATATACTGTCAGTAACTGTAACAATTATTTGCAGTGGTGGAGACAAATGCACTTTACTTGAGGAAATACTATATATTAAAAGGTAAAGGTCCAGCATTCATATTTTTATTTAAGTGCAAATCTAAATGTTTATCAGCAAAATACACCCTGTATTTGTATCCAAAGTGCTTACATTAAATATACAGCTAGTTAGTTATATTTGTAACAGTGTTTTATATTTTGATATATTTTATCTTTCTTTATCTGCAAAGCAAAAAGTAACAGTTAAATGTATTACAATAAATAATAACAAAACAACAACAACCCTCACTGGTGGTACGAATCCTTGAAATGTTTAAAAGTAGTGATAAAAGAAATGTGCTTTTAGTTTTTATCGGTGTTTAAGGAGAACTAAGCTTTATCCAAGAGCTCTTTTAATTATCTTTTTTCCGTTGAACTTGCCTCTTGAGGACCTCAATGACGAATTCAAGTTCACCAGCACTTGCTCTGTCCTGCATAAGCTGTGACTCTTCATTATAATGATCTTCCCCTAAAACATCATCACTGCTCAATTTAGCCACCTTGGACCCCTCATCATATAGATTTACTGAGGATAGCCCATAAAACCAATAAATATCACTTTTCAAACTGTTATCATACACCAGTTGAACTAGGAGTCATTTAATGAGACGTATTAAACGGCTAATTGAAGTGTAATGTGCTATGGTTTTATTTCCATTGTAAGTGATGGTGACACGTGAAAACCCACAGACCATTAAATGAGCTCAATGAATAGATTTTATGCGTGCGTGCGTGCGTGCGTGCGTGCGTCTCTCTCTCAATCTTTGGAGGACATACATTTGCCTGTGCATATTTAACCAGTGTGTGTGTATGCTCTGCACTGGGTAGAAGTTCTTGTGCATGTGTGTGTGTTCATGTATGTGCTCCTTTGCGTGTGTGTGTGTGTGTGTGTTCTAAGGCAGCACCATCCCAGAGCCAGTCACTACCTCCCCCTCATCAACCCGCTAATCACTGTGATTAGTGACTCATTTCATCATTACAGGTTTCATACCACACACTGCTTACCTCTATACACAACCATTCCTGAAGAGAACTTCACACACACACACACACACACACACACACACACACACACACACACACAGAAGTCTGGCTGTTGATCACACACACTCCTCCACCTTCACCCCTGCAGTCTGCCATCCATCACTGTGCCACTGGGGAGATAGATGGAGAGAGGACGGGAGGAAAAGATTGGGAAGGGGAGAGAGAGAAAGAACAGAAGACTGAGACAAAGGAAGGACTGACTATATCTGTCTTTTACCTTGAGCTGGGCCTCTCTTAATTCCTGCCGTGCACACACACACACGTGCAAACAGAAAACGATATGTGAAACTACAAAACCTAAAAGGCAACCACTTCCTCAAGGGGCAGCTCGTGTGTGCAAGTATATGTAGGAAGGTGCACCAGAAGCGATATATACAAAGCAGTGTGAGGTCAGCAGCAGACACCTAAACACAACACAAATATGCAAAGAAGCACACAAACACACACATACAAAAGATTGCAACTATTTTAATTTTAACTAACTAATAAAAACAACTTCAAGCATACAGTTTAAAGAACATCCTTGAATGCTGGATCACTCCTACTACAATATTTGGTCATTTGAAACTGATAAGAACAAATCAAACTGATAGCAACAAATTACTGTTTAATGTTTACAAACTCGCTGCTGCAATGTGGAAATTTTCCGTCAGTGAATAAACTCCTGATAAAAACACCGGTGTTACCAATTACACCAAATATTTTATAAGATACGATTTGTCAATGACGCTTAATATCTGTAGAGCGTTTACTTTGATCTTTAAAACATGCACAGAGAATCGGGCAGACGTGAGAGAAGCTGCTCGGTAACAGTTAAGCGTGTTCACAGCAGAGAGCAGGAGGGAGGACACACGTTTGACTCTGCTGCTGATGGAGCACACACTTTCAGCTGTAATTATCGATAACAGGCTTAGTATTTTGCAGATTCAAGTTTTTTTTTTTATTTGATAATTGTGGGCACTGGTACGCAAAAATTAACTTAATATGAAAAAAAATGCAAAACAACAGTGGGGTTGGTGGGTAATTGGCTTATGCCCAAACACCATGTAACACCAATGACACCGACTGATCTACATGACTGTGTGCATATATGTTTATCTGTTTTGAATCAAAGTAAACTTTACAAGCCTTCACGTGAAATGCAGAGTCAGGACCCAAAAAACACAGTAGAGAAAACTGATCTCCATGATCGTGAGCAACTACACAATCTATATTTATATTCTTGTCTGCTGCGTGTGCACAAGCATCAGACTGCTGCCTTTGTACACATTTCCTTTGTTTTATTTCCACTGCTCACGCGGTGCGTCACAAGCTCAGCCAAAACACCTAGTTAGCTTTCTTTGATAGCCGATCCTACATCTGTGTTTCGATGGCACCTTGTCCAACCTGCTCTGAATGATCCAGCCGTACACTGAGCTGAACCCTGTGTGCCAAGAGACTGTCGAAATAATAATCCCACCCCGGGTCAGAGTACATTAACAGTCTCTTTTATGAGGTACCGTACCCCCAGAGCCTTTCAGGGGGGGAAACCTTTAGAACAATGGAGATTGCTTCCTGGAGGCTATGAAGCAAATAAATTCAGCCTGTAAGGACCTTTGAAGGGCACATGGTGTTCTCACCGGGCTCCTCTAACTTCTCAGCGGCAGATAAGTGTTAAATTCTAATGCCCTGAATCCCTGCTGCGTATCTACTGCCACAAAAATATCCACACATGTAATAAAAAACATATTTCAAAGGAAATGTAATAGCCGAGTACTGAGAGAGCTAAAGTACAAATCAGCGCTGGAACAGGTGTAAGAAAGATACAAAGACAAGGAAGGCATGTCAGACTGTTGAGACAAGGCTATAGAGTTGTGGTAAACTAATCCTAAACAGACCTGCTTCGTCTGTCTTCAACCAGCGACACCTCATAACACTGAAGTGTGGGTGTGTGTGTGTGTGTTTGAATGTGTGTGTGCAGGAGGAGGAGGAGGAGGTGGGGAATGGTCTGCATCACGTTCCAACACAACAAAAAAAGGGAGGAGACATTTTCTGCAGAGTCTGCAGCTTCTCCCGTTCAGTAACACCGTGTGTGCAACTATGTACACATAGTGTTTGTGTGTGTGTGTGTGTGTGTGTGTGTGTGTGGGTTGCCAAAACCTCCCACCATATGGGCTGTTGTATCAGTTGACCCAGCGGACTGCATTACTGGGTGACAGAGATGCACGAGGAAGCCTCATCCATCTCCACATCTGTAGTGAAGACAGGGCGAGGGGGGCGGTGGGTGGAAAACATGCAAATTGGCATGAAGCTTGTGTGCAGAACATTGTTTTGTTTTTCTTTGACGTGTAGTTGAACATATGACTTCTGCTCAAAAACGGATAAAAATGTAAATGGTGCTTTTGAAGAAAAGTACCAAAGTGTGTATTTTGTTTTAATCAGTTTGGAGTTTGGAGGGTTTTTTTCTATGTCTTGGAACGAGCACTGCAGGGATAAAAAAAATAAAAAATACAACAACACAAACACAACCCCAACAGCATTTCTCCTTCCTTTCACTCCTACACAGTCTCTACTCTAACTCTGTACGAACACACTGTAAACATGTCAGCTATTTTTTTTTTAAAATGGACACGTCTTGGCATTCACTGTCTCCCGAGTAAAAATAGCTGCTCCTACATTCGAAGAACATTTTCTCTTCAACAATGAAATAATGCAGGTTGTTGTTTCAAGAAACAATTTAGGGATTTTCTATTATCTGCTGGTAACTTTTTGACCTTTTTAATGATTTTTTTTTCCTGTCAGCAATCAATCTGGGTTTTTTTTTTTCTTAATTAGTGAGAAGAACACAATACAAGTATAACTTTGTGAATATTCTTACCCGTGTATCACTTTGTTTTGAGTCCGGAAATAGGTTAATTAAGAGAGCTGCATATACACATATACACTTCACAGTTGCTTGGCGGTGTGACATCCATCAGCTAAATGATGTCTAGTTGAACGTACGCAAAGAAATCGTACAGATGTTCTCCTAACCTTACAAATTGATCTCTATCATCATCTTGCCTTTATTCTACAGCATCTTCAAAGTGTTCTCTGAGCTTGAGGCCTCGCAACGGCCAAACAAAAAGTCCAGAAAGCAGCCCGTTGGCAAACAAATAGAGAGAGAGAAGAGAGGAGGAGGAGTGAGGTGAGGGGGCTGTGGGAGCGGAGTGGGCGAGAAGGGTAGGGGGGTATGTTTACCTCTGTTCTCTTGGGGCACTGCTTCAGGGTTCGAGGGGAGGGGGGGATTGTAGCGGGGGAGTGGTAGTTCTTTTTAAAGAGGAATGGGGGAGTTTGCGGGAGGATTTTAGTAGGGGGCTAGTGGGAGTAAATATTAGATATTTGGGGGGAAATTTGCAGTCCTCCAATGCTTTCTTTTAGTCAAGCTTGTTGTTTTGTTTGGTCTGATAAAACGTGAGAAAAAAAGAAGAAGCTCAGACTCTAAACACAGACGGTCTTATCAGTCGCAAAACATCCTATGCATGTTGATCACTTCCTCACATATTTCACCCACTTTTTTGAACTCTCACACACTTTCACAGTCCCACTGTTCCAGTGGTGTGAGGGTACTGAAGATTCTAACTTTTACAACTAAAATCGTGAATCTATTTTCAAGAAAAAGTAACCTTGAATTTATTTATATTTATATATATTTATTTAGTTTTAGGACTTATTTATGTTTTCACATGGTCTGCATCTCAGTTTGGTTTTAAAGTAGGCTTGAAAAAAAAAAGAAAGTAACGATAAAGACACACAGTGGTGGTATATGAACTGATTATTTGTTAATTTTACCCCATACAGATGGAGTACATGCATATAAACACTGGTGCAAAATAAACTCCAGCCCACACCTCTGATAACCCTCCCTCATGCTCCTGCAACTCCTCACCCTTAAAACTCTCTCTTACACACACACACACACACACGTTCACACTAAAGGCCCCTGCCAACAAAGAGAGGGGGCAGCAGAGGAGCGAGAGAGGCAAAGAAAGGGAGAAGAAGGAAAATGCACGCTTGACTAATTCTTGTATTCAGTCCGTAGTCTCCTCCCCTCCCTCTCCCCTGGCCATGTGTGTGTGTGTGTGTGAGTGAGAACTGGCACACTCTAACCTTGACATTTTAGCATCATGGGGCGATGAATGAAAATGACCACAATACACTTGGGAGGGGGGAGAAAGTGGAGGAGGGACGAGAGGAGAAGATGATAACTGGTAAGCAAATGGCGAAGGACCAACAGAGGGAGAAATATCAGTTTATATATATACATATACATATATATGTGTGTGTGTGCGTGTGTATATATATATGAAGGTAAAAAAAAAAGTGTGTGTTTGTGTACAGTTTTTGAGAGTGTGCAACTGTCTGTGTGTGCGTCCAAAGTCAGCAGCAGCAGGATGGGAATGGGTTCTCTGCTCTAAACAGCCTGCCGGTTATTTAAAGGCCTTGGGGCCTGTGCTAGATTGATGTTGTTTTCTTTCAATCAAGGAGTCGTGTGGGACGCGCTCTCACTGCAGACTGCTCGCGTAAACACTCTTTGCCGCCATAGCGTAGGGAGGACGACAAGCCGAGACACTGTGTCTGCATCTCTCTGTCTCTGTCTCCATGCCATCCATGTCTCTCATGATGGGAACTTTTCACCAACTCACTAAAAAAACTTGCTGAAGATTAAAAATGCTGATGCTTTATCCCCATTACTGTACCATATATGATTTACAGCTTCTGATTCAGATTAATATTCTCATTTAGGATTCATCCCACCCTAGAAAACATTGGTTGGACAGCGGTGTTGTGTGCCTCTAATTTTTATTTATTTATTTTTAAATCATATATTACTTTGGATCAGGTAATATTATAGTTATTAAAATTAGACTTTAATGAAGGGACAGACTTAACAAAATGTTACATTTCAGAGTTGGGTAGAAAAGGAGTAAATCTGTCAACTCTATCCAGCGTTATGAATGTATGAACAGATGATACACTTTCATTAATATGGTAGAACTGCAACACAGTGGGAATTTTGCTCCACAGAGGCCTTTGTCACTGGTGCAATAAATGTTGTCATTGCAGCAGCTCAGCTTACTCATGACATTCAGCGCCCCCTTGAGACTGGAACGGCTGTAACATCGCACACCCTGTGGGAGAACTACTGTAGGTGGTTGATATGACAAAAAAAACATCATCTCTACATGAAATCCAAAGACTACATGAATGTGGGGTTTGACAAGAATGCAGCACCTCAGCACATACATCATAGTAGTTAGTAATGCCGATAGAAGATATTCTGTGACAACATTGTGAGGAGCACCAAACACACACACACACACACACAGACACATACACTCTCTCTCTCTCATTAGTGAGAGATTAATGCTTGCACTTTTAAAAGAAGAACAAATCAATATACTGCACAAAACAACACACACTAATGTTCCAACCTTGACACACTATTTTATACAAATGATACCAGAGGGACACTGCTGAGTCCAGCTTTCCCGGTTGTTTGTTTTTGTGTTGTCTCCTGGACCAGCTACATTTCAACAGGTAATAGGTAAGAAAAGGTAATAGGCAAAGACACATGTGTGAACTATAACACATCTTACAAACAAAACAAGAAGAATGAAGGGATTCAACCAAACAACCAGCAGAGCTTCAGCAGACTGTTCGCACAGGTCAAAAGGTGAACTGAACTAGCAACAAATGCAAAAAAAAACAAAAAAACAAGAGAAATTGTGAATTACTCAAAGTCCTGCTAGTTTTGTCCCTTGTCAGTTTGTGCCCATGTAGTCAGCAGATATAACACAAGAGCTTCAATGTCCACGCAAACCAGTATAAAACCTCCAAAATAAACAAGAAGACAGCAAAGACTTAAATACACACTGCAGACATTTAACCATCAGGAAGGAAACCAGCAAGAAAGACACGAATGAATCTGACTCACGTTATCTGATGTCAAAGCCCACTTTCTTCCTTCTTTCTTTCTTTCTTTTCGAAGATGAAGTGTCCATATTAGTCCTCTGCCGTTGCTGCTGTTGTCAGTTGCTGCTAGCTAACGTTAGCTAACAACACCGGTAAACTGACGTTAACTACTACTTCCTCTCCTCCCGGTTGCTGCATTCAAATGATGTTGCTTAATGTTTCTACATATATTTGTTATTCGACCACATAAGCTTCACAATAACTTAGATACGTTTCTTTTCATTGCCGTGAAGTGTTGTAATTTGTTGTGATGTGTGCGCATGTGCGTGGAAGTATAATCTTTATTTTAAAATGCATTTTAAAAATTTGCTAATAATCCCCACTTTTACTAAATGTATCGGTAATCTGATTACGTACTATTTGGGTCTATATATGTATATGTAGTGCACATATATATTGAGATTGTGTAAACTGCTCAGATTAGGGACAGAGATTAGAAAGTTACTAGATAGGTGCTATTATATTTTGAATCACCATGGCAACTGCACACACACACACACACACACACACACACACACATTTAGTTTCTAAAGGGCATAAAAGGAAGTGAGTATAACTCTTTTGAGCACAAGCAAAAGCCAAATGAGACATGTTACTATTATCTAACAGCTTACCTGTTTATAGACCTGCATGTTATAGTTACCTCCAGTAGAAATCCTGAGGAAATCATTATGGTCATGGTGGAAAATGACTGGAACAAATTATGGTATGTGTTGGATGAAATGGCTTGGGTGGAAGAGAAAGCATGGTGAACATGCACACACACACACACACACACACACACACACCCATCACAGCAGTAGCCTCTGTGACTTTTTCTTTCTCATCGACCAAATCTATTGATGTACTGAATGTTGGAAGACTAAGTCAATAAACAAGAGCAAAAGCTTTTTTGTGGAGAGAGTGACTGAAAGGAAGTGTGTATCCACATGCTGTCCATTTTTCTGTGCATTTGTTTACCTGTATGTATGTATGTGTGTGTGTGTGTGTGTGTGTACATGCATTCATGTGTATACCTGCACATCTTTCTCTCTCTATGAAGTGACTTTGTCTGTGTGCTGTCTCTTTCCCTCTACCTACATCTTCTGTGCTCTTGTCTCCCTTCTTCTCCAAACTCACAGAGCTGACTCGTTAATGTTTAATGCTCACTCAGGAAGCAGACACACTCAGCAAGGCTCGCTGAGACACACACACACACACACACACACGGCTCTAATAGATCCCCCTAGCGACGCCATTCTCATTACCAGCCTGAGATTTGACCTTTCACCCCGAGACCAGATGGCTGATGTTTTTATTCTGGAGGGAGAAGAAATGAACCAGGAGTGGCTTCGCATCGCAGAGCATCACAAGGAAGGAAAGAAGACATGTGTGCTGGAGGATGATGGGCCTGTTTGTCCATCAACAGGGCGATCAGACAGAGATTTTGCTAAATCAGGCAGAGCTATTGTCCATTTAGAATATCGCTGAAAAAATGGGTACCCCGTAAGTGATACATATAGCCACAACATAACTTGAATAAACAGATTGACACTGATGAGGGGAGGCTTCTTGATCACCACTAAAAGTAGTACAAATAATGCAACAATACCACTAATGACATCATTGCAAAAATGTGCACATTCATTTTCTAACACAATCATACCACAGTTGGATTAGAAAAAAACCATCTGGAACAGATGTAAAAACATAACCACATTTTTAAGTGAATTGTTCCTGGATTTCACCAAACTGCCAGTGTGAAAGCACCCTAACACACTATCATTCCTTCCACTCGCCTGTAGGCTTCACGGACTTCAAAACTTATGTGACAAAGTCCAGATCAGGCTGCAGGTCTTTGCCACTTTACACATCAAAGGATTCAAAGATTCAAACAGTGTGGACGAGAGGCAGCGTCTTGCACGTGATTGAAACTAAACAGGAGGCAATGTGTGAGAGGAGGCATTGTGTGATGTATGTGTGTGTGTGTGTGTGTGTTAGTTGTGGGAAAGAGATTGGAGAGAATGAGTGAAAGTAAAGGAGATTTCTCGTGTGTAACTACAAGTATAAAAATGGTTCCATCAGGTGGTTCACAAATGTAATTTTGGGCCAGAACTATTTTTTTCTAACTATAGTTATGGAGTTAGGAGACGGTGTGGCCATCCTTCCTTAGCTTGGATCTTGCTACAGCATTTTGGACCAAATATAGTGGTGAGAGAGAGAACAGGCACAGACAGGAATAAATGAAATTACAGTTAGGACAAAACCAAAGAATGGAAAACTTTAGGAGAAGATAAAAAAGACATTACTTGATGTAAGATGTATCAAATAACACTCACAAGTTTCTAACTACAGGCTTTACTTGGACTGACACTGATAATGTTATTATAGATCAAGTTTTTGGGAGGCCCATTAAAATGATCTCAGATGTATTACTGTTTAGATGCATGAAACTATTCAGCAATCAAATTATTGCCATCAAGGCAGTTTATGAGAGCTACTAGCTCTTAAAGTTGGATGTTGTTAGCCTTAAAATGAAGAGTATTAATAATCATCATTATAATATTTGCAAATAATTTTCCCAAGAGAAAGCATGTGTATGAAAAAAAATAGTGGACCTAAAATTGAGCCTTGAGGCACACATTACAAGTGAGATGGGCAAGAAGATGATTAAACAAAATGCTGTGGTCCACTGTGTTAAATGCTGCACTAAGGTTCAGTAATAGTGGGACAAAGCAACAAGAAATGTCTGATATATAGGTTTTTCTTTTTCTTTTATTATCCAATGGCAGCAAAAGTGGTCAGCAATACTCAGCCAAGTTATTCTCGAACCACAGGTAACAGTCTTCAAGCCACCTTCTGCCAACAACGGCACTACTTGTTCACTTCATTGCCTCGGTTTACCTCCTCCACAAACTCTCACCATCCTTTTCTACCCTTTTTTTTCTCTCTTCCTGCATCTCTCTGTCTCGTACACAGACATGTACTTTATGAACTACATCACAGGAGAGAGAGAAAGCCAGAGTGATGGAAACAGAAAAAGATTACTTTTCCATTTTGCAGCTCGCACTGCGCCTGCCTTTCATTTTGTCCACTGAGTAGACAGAGTCAGAGGGCACTGTTAGGGAGTTGGACGGTGTGTCTTGGCTCAGTATGATCTGTAGGAAAGGCACTGCACATGTTAAAACACAACTGCAATGTCTGTTCAATATGGCCTGAATGCTGACATCACCCTGAGATGCACATGAAGGCAGCATTTATGTGAGTGGGTGCCCTCTTTTCTCTTTAATCAGAGAGTGAGTAGAGCAGAACAGAGTGGAGGATTGAATCAGGAGCCTTTCTGCCTCTCCGGCTAACTTTAGGCTGGCACTTTAGTCGTCTAAATAACCAGCTCCGGATGTTTCTCTGTCTATGCACAGAGGATAGATTACTCCAAGCATCTCTTTATCTTACAGTAATCTTCTTCTCTCACATTACCCCTGAAATCTGACATATGGAGCAGGATTAAAACCACACACTACTATGAGCTCTGAGTATAAAGTGACTGTGTCTGCCACACTCCCACATTGCTCACAATATGCTGTGAGGAGGGGAAAAGAAGAGTTTCTATCTGAATGCAATGAATTACTCCCTCATTTTTTCCCTCTTACCTTGGATTCCTTTGTACTGTCCTCTTCATTTATTCATTCACTCTTTCTTCCCCTTGCCTTCCTTTCTCAGCGCTTTCCTTGCATTTTCCTTCCTTGTCTTTGTCTTTCATTGAAGCACTAACGATGTTGTTGCTATACTGATTACTAATGGTACTAAATTGGTTTATATCGAACAAATAAGCAGAGACATCATTTGTAATGCATATGAAAACATTCAAATAATAGACTAGACTATAATAATTGTTTGTTTTTTTTTTTTATTACTGGTCTACATGAATAGTGTTTGGCCTTAATCATCTGTCCAAAGATCTGATAATATTTAGTCTTTAATTTGGTCTTGACTCTCACTTTTATCCCTCTTCTTCAAAACCTTGTTGGTGAAAGAGAAAGAAAAACAAGAGAATTTTGTGGGATTTTTTAAGGAAAAACTATTGAAAAGAAAAGATTCTGCATTCTGTGTCTCCTATAAACGGTCAAATTGGCTGTTGTATGTGTTGGTGTGTGTTGACCTCTGCTGGTCATATGTAGGTTTACTCCATTAAAGGAGAAAAGTGACAGTTAAGATTTATCTCATAGGATTACCCAGAGAAAACCTAACTAACTCTCTTACTGTGAAACCCTTGTTCCACCTACTGCAGTCAAATAGAAAAATAACTACATGCTTGTGTGTAATATTTTTTTTATTGGCTTTGAAGACAGCAGATTTGTAGATCTGTATGTATGTTTCTAGTGTGCATGTGAATACAGCTCCAGTATACCTTATTTATTCAGTGCATCTTTTCCTTTTTCTCTCTCTCGCTTTTTTTCTTCTTCTGTGGACTTTTAAAATCAAAGATGCATTTAAATTACCTTTAAACAGAAGTTCCTATACCTGCAATGAAATAGCTTATTTCTGTCATGTTCTTAAAGATTGTTTTATTTCTAAAAAGCAAACACAGTACTAACCCTCTTTGCTCCATCATTCTTCAACAGATTGAAATGTGTCCCACATTTAACAGTAAAGTATTACTGACTTGAAACTTTGTAGTGTGAGAAATTGTTGAAAGACAGCGAACAAACTTTAAGAAGTGAAACGTGAGGGAGATGTATGCAATACTTGGTACTGACCTTGAGTGGGCGCCATAAGCTTGCCTTGCACCATAGACTATATAAATACATTAGCATAATTACATTAAAATATATTGAGCTAGAATCATCTGATACCTACACAGTCTGCAAGGATATGGTGTGACGTCAGCAACAGGACATTTTAAACGTAATATACAATATGTCTAATTCTACTGCAACAATAAGTTAGTTGTAATTGTAATGATAAAAGTGACAAAGGAAATAATTAGTGTCACTATTAATAAAACTATGACTACGGAGTACTGTCAACACATTCCTTTAGTGAATCAACAAGCAGTAGTTTCAGCTACTGGGGGGTCATTGAAATCTGCAGCTGTTGTATACAGGCAGCTTCAGGAGCGCAGGAATGTTGTAAAGCAGGACAGCAGTCAGGAATACGCTTCATCATGTTCTCCAAGGCCTCTTGCACTGTGAGTGTTGGTTACAGTAAGGGGTGGCTGTGGAGAAATCACCAAGATGTCTGGAAAGAATTACAGCTTCTTTTTTTTTTCTTATGTTGTGACCTGCACAACAGAGAGTTATCATTCCTTTCATCATTTTTCTGTTTTGGACCCCAAGTGATCTCTCCAGCTCTATGTGGTGGACTTAGGTGGACGTCTGAGCAGAATTTAATTTTAAAATGCTGTAATTGAATGTATATTTACCAGGCTTGCCTGACAAGTTCAGCAAGTAATGACATTACATCACATTACAGTGATGATCATTCCACAGATCTACGTTGTTGCTTTGTTGGAATCGTCATAAACTTAAATGCAGGGGTTATAATGACAAGATAGGAACCATTTACAGAGACTATAATAAAACTGTGTACCTTGCCTCTCATGTCTCTGCATATGTCATTTTTAAAGTTTCTCTGTACCAGCACACACATACATAGATACCACAAAATATCATACTTTAGATGCTTGTGTTATGACCACACAGCTTGTGGAGTGCATGATTATTGTTGAAATGCTCCATAAATATTAACTGTAAATAAGATTAGAGTTTTAGCTCATTCCAAATTGCAACATCTTCCAATAAAATCTAACTCACTGTGATTTAGGAGATGACAGAACATTTGTTTTTGACTGATGCGTCCTCTGGCGCACAGGAGGACCAGTGTGCGTAATGCTACCTTCAGGTGCTGTTGGAAATATTATAATTATTACTTGTGTGTGGTTCACGATGGTCATAAACTAGCAAATATTATGGACAGGAATGAGAAAGTTTTTTTTTAGTAATAATTGTAATGATTTAAATTTGCCTTGTAAAAATGTGTGTCATTTTAAATCCTGTGTTCTATATTAATCAAAAGATTACTGAAACTTGGAAAAATAATTTAACTTAAAGTAAATACAACTTTATTATTGCACATAAACTGGCAAAGTTAGATGAAGGATAAATAAAAAAAGGTATAAATGATGTATTTCACTGAAATATCTTTAGATTTTCTGGTGATCCTTCTGACTTTTCAAATCAGTATGCAACTTTAGCAGACAATAAAATATGCTATATAAATTAGTATTATTATTATTAGTAGTAGTAGTAGTAGTAGAAGTAGTAGTAGTAGATCTACTGGCTACAGTACGTGTCTCGCTAAGAAAAGTCAAAATAACGAGCGCCTTTGAACGCATCACAGGATCCCATTTTTGGGGAGGGCTGATGTCATTTCAAAACTTGACTCACACTCCCAAGTCAACGCGGCTAGTTGCTCTCCTCCTCCTCTCCTGTAAAGTCTTTCCTCATGTGTGGCGGAGCACTTTTTGAAAAAACTCGAGGAGGTGAAATAAGCTGAAGAAAACCACGTACTTGTCTGCTAGAGGCGAAGCAGAAGGATTTTATACGAATAACGCGGACCGGAGCCCCTTTTCTGAGGGCAAAAAAAAAAACCCTGCTGAACTTTTTTTTTTCTTTTTAAACTGCAAACAAAAAAAAACAACAAAAAAAATGAATCGGAGCTTTAATAAGTCGCAACCTCTGCGAAACGCGGACTGTAACGCAGTGGAAGTGAAAAGCAAGGTGAGTTGCGGTGGTTTGTGACTTACACGCTTTAGATTAGGATTTGGGAAGAAAATAAAGACTTCACATGGTCCCGTAACGGAGCTCTAGTTGATCGGGACAATCTGTCTGCAACTTCAGACACACGTTTTCTCTTTTTTCTCTGACCAAAAATCTTTATCTAGTTCACGAAACGGGAGTTGAATGCAGCAGTTTCTGGACGTTTCTGACATTTGCAGTGATTATTTTTCTCTTTATTTCCCACCGTGCAGACTGTGCTGATTTAGCCCCCCCCCCCCTCCTCTCTCCCTCTTTCTGTCTGTCTGTCACGAAGCTGGTGAAAAAAAAAAAGTTAAATAGTTTTAGAAAAGGCTGCTTTTTAAGCATTTGTCACAAGGTTTATCTGTCAAGTCGGATGTTTTTGCAACATTCAGCGCGGGTTTTCTGCTACATAGTTTCAGCCTACTGGTTGTTTTGGACTGTGTAATGGCTGCATAAATTATGTTGACTAGCAAGAAGATCAACACAAGTATCTATCTAATGTAGGCTTACGTAATTTATATCAAATATAAATAAATAGTAGGTGGTACACTAATTTGAGTCAAGTACAGTAGCTGTGTCCTGTGTGTGAGCTCTGTTTAATAAAAGTTGTCTCAGTCTGAGAAAAGTTTGTTTTTTAATAGATTGGTTGCGTTTACAGCTATTTATAACAGATACACACATGGCACTGTGTCCAATCATGACCATACAATAACAATGAGACATTTATCACTTTACCAAAGTCTCACAAGTACCGAGTATCTTTCTCTAGTTTCCATTAAAGCTGAGGACAATCTGAAGTGGTATGTACCTACATATGTGTACATGCATATCAGCATACAAAAAAAAATGTGTCTGCACATAATTGAAGGATGTGTTGCTGACATGCCAAAAATAAAAATAAAAAAATCAGATGGTGTTGTTGCAAATGATGACTCATTCAGTCCAGAGGTCATTTTCACTTTTAGCTTTGGCTTCCCAGTTTGGAGCAGTGAGCTGGGTAGCAGATGAACACTGATGGCTGATGGTAAAAAAAGGATGCTCATATAAATGATCTTCAGTACACAAAAGTGTCAGTTTCATGTTTGTTCCTCAGATACAGGAGTGGTCACTGTCTGTAAGGTACCAGAGGTTGTTTGTGGGTGGGGCTGACACGCCAGGAGCCGCGGGGCTGGAACAGGCAGGTTAAACAGCATCTTCACGTCACCAATGCAGAGCTGACTCACTGTCATACAACGTCACATGTTGTTTCCCTTTCTGGATCAGGCGTAGCTCACAATTACTGACTTGCGTCCCATTTAAAGGTTTTCGTTCCGAGCGTGATGTTCACATGATGCCGTGTAGTTTCACCTCGCTTGTGAGATTTGATGGATGTATCTAAATAAAGAAGGGAAGAAGATGGGTTTGAAGAGAAGACGAGTGTAGTGTGAATGTTTTGGCCTGACAAAAGCCAAAATGGAAGTTGAGGATATTTGAATAGCTTTGGGGAGAAAAAAAAAATCTTATCTAACAACTTGCTCCACCACTTTTGAGTCTTTGTAGAGCAATGTTTATTCCTTGGCGCTGATTCTGGTTATACGTCATGTGATGTATCACATGTTAAAAAGACAAATAACACGGATTCACCTGAGGCAATAACCTTTGCATTGTGGCTGCAACCATTAGTAGATTAATGGATTAGTCAACTGACAGAAAATTCAAGGCCTATTTTGATGAGCAATTAATCTTGCTTTTTTTTTTTCAAGATAAAGTCCTGATGTTAAAATAGTTTTTAGCTTCTTAAATGTGAATATTTATAGGCCAAACAACTAATATATTAATCGAGAAAATATTCAACAGATTCATCAATTATGTATATAAATAATGTACATGTATATCAATTATAATATAAATACTTTTTTTCTCTTTAAAAACATAATTATTGGATTACCAAGTTGGCGATTAACTTTCTGTTGATAACACTAATTATTCAACAAACCCTTGCAGCTCCATCGATGCCTGTTTCTCACCTGTTCACGTTCGGTTTCCTCAGAGGAAACTGTTCCAGTGATAAGCTTATCAGGGATAACACTGGAGGTGTCTGGCTGCCTGTCGTGGAGCCTCGACCAGGAGCTGGTTTCACTCATTTAAAGCTCTTATCAGAGACGGGGAGACTGGTGGGGATGTTGGGGGTTGGATGGGATACCCCCTCCCCCCATTCCCTCTGCCATTACTTTGATTTATCCAGTTTTTCTTTAGTTTTGAAAAAACCTGATCAGCATATTCTCATTTTGAGCCTTTGTACAGCCATGATGACTCACTATGCAGATCAGGTTGTGTACTTTATTTATTTATTTATTGTGTCTTCTGTTATGCCAAGAACCTTATTTCTCGGATGAGTTGTTCCTGATACACAAAGCGTTTGTCAAGGACCAAAAACAGGAGTCGGTTATCTTCTGTTTTCTTTCCAGACTTGTTTCAACCTGTTGACATCCCTTTATCCTGATAGGCCAGAAGGACGAGTGATGTCACATTTGTAGTGATGTATTCTTAGGCTTGGGTTTAGTATTGAGGCCTCTGATTAATCATGTTCCCATGTTCAGACTTGCTTGTGCCCAGGGGCCAAGTTCCGCTTGGAGAAAACAGACTGTTCTGACGGATTACGATGTGCAATACTAAGAGAGTCAGAGCATTTACACATCTCACGGTTTTTACCAAAAGCATAATTATTGTTTGATAAGTCAAACGCAACATGTTCAAGTCTTACGGTGTTAATTAACCATCCACCTCTGGATTTCAGTTTTCTAGAATACTAACAACAACTTGACAAACTTGTTTCTCAACCTCTCATACGTTATCTCCTAATGTAGGTTGACTTTTATAAACTGGAATCCAATTGGGTGCCACACTTTGAAAATTCAGTTCACATTATTGGTTTATAGTAAGGTGGGGAACTACACACCCGCCTAGCACCCCGACTCCCAGTCTCCTAACACGCCTCCTCTTAAATTTATATGTCATCTTCTAATTACAGAGCAGCGCTGGTAAATGTATCCCCTACTCTTCTTCTCTAAGCTGCTCTTGTCAGCAGTCAACCCCCCCTCCCTCCTCGTCTTTCTACTCTTCTCCTCCGCTGTCACCTTCCCTCCGCTGTGAGCTGATGATTACACTAACAAACAGCACCTTAGCCTACAAATTACCGCTGTGATTCAGACACTGCTGCGCTTGCAGTTGTCTGTAGTTGTGGTTTATTGAGCTGTGCTTTTGTGCTTCAGTTGTATCTCGTACTCACATCTCTTCCCCCCACCTCCATGCTTGTCTATGAGTCACATGATGACCCCGCTGTGACCCGCAGCTGTGCTCTCATTGGTGGTTCAATGACCTAGCCGGGAAAGCTGTAGGACATTATTGTTAAAGTCTGTGCTCTTGAGCATAAACTGTGGGTGGGAGGTGGGGCTGCCCGTCACTGTCATTCATATATGCTGAGACAGTTTACTCATCCACCTGTATTGTTCTGTTGTACAGCAACCCCCTGCTTCCCATTTCCTGCTATTTTCTTGGACGAAGTTACAAGTGATGTGCAGCTGAAATTAGTTTTTGCAATGATATGATTTTAGCGTGCAGTGTAAACACAACTACAAGGTTTCCCTGCATGATGCCATGCAGATCCACACATTGATTCACACTCATTAGAGTGAATTATGCACTTTGTAAAAAAAAAAGTGCTAAAGTTATTAGTATTATTATTGTTTTTGGCTTTTTTGCAGACGATTAGTTAGATGAGACGATTGATACCACACTATCCGTTCATTATAAGGCTACAGCCAGTTAGCTTAGCTTAGCTTAGCTTAGCTTAGCGTGAAGACTGGACACCAGACCAAACGGCTAACCTAGCTCAAAAGTTAACAAAATCCACCTACCAGTACCTCTGCAGCTCACTAATTAACATGTTATGTCTCATCTGTTTAATCTGTACAGAAAGTAAAGTAGGATAGCTGTTTCTATGGTGGCTAATTAATGTAACTCTCATGTCTCGAGCTAAATGTGATGCTACAGTCTTTGTGCTAAGCTAACCAGCTAATGAATGTAGATTCATAGTTTCTGTGCAGACATGGGAGTGGTATTGATCTTTTTCGGTGTATCGGTGTATTTCCCATAATGTCACCACATCCTTTTTTTGTGGCATTTGCTGCCTCTGCTTTCTAAAGGTCAGTCTTACATTACATAAAAGTGAATAGATTTTTTTATGACTGTAGCGAAAGTGTCATTGCAGCCACTTCAATAAAATCACCTTTTTTTTTTTAATATGTACAGAGACACTCATGTTTAGCATGTATTTATTTATGTACAAGTTGTTGGGGCGTTTCTATCTGTCAATCGTTTTTTTTTTGTTTTTGTAAAACTCTTCCTGAGGTGTTGACTATTAGTGTAATATGCAAATGTATCAAAAAATTATATTGCTTTGGCTGTGTTGAAACCTGTTATGCAAGGGATTAAGCTAATTTAAATTGTTTATTTTGAAGACACCGCTTCTCCTGTGCCGTATTTTTCATAAGTTCATGACAAAGCACAGCATGCATGAGGTCGTACTTCCCAGGTTTCCTCTTCCTGTTTGGTTGTCCTAGTGACTGTACCTTTTTTAATGTCCTCTTTCTTTTGATCTTTTTTCTCTTCAGTATGGGGCGGAGTTCCGCCGGTTCTCGGTGGACCGGGTCAAGCCCGGCAAGTTTGAGGAGTTTTACAAGCTCATTCTGCATATTCACCGCATCGCCAACATGGAGGTAATGATTGGCTACGCTGACGTCCACGGTGACCTGCTGCCAATCAACAATGACGACAACTTCTGCAAAGCGGTGTCTACAGCTCACCCGCTGCTCAGGATCTTTATACAGAGACAAGGTAGGTTATTAAGAGCATTTCTTATATTTATTACAAAGCAAGAATCAGGCATCCAACATAAAAATTCTGAAGATTATTTCTTAAAACTTTTTGTTAGTTTCAATACACAAACACTGGATGGTTTTTCAAATATCCTGCAACTTCTAAGCCTATAAAAAATAATCTATTGTATTAACTGTGTCTTGGGCCACAATTATTGTGCTGGCTCAAGTTTCCCCACAGAATATTTCCTTATCCAATTATGTCTGTCTTCCCGCTATGGGAACTCGAGGTCTTTTTGTTTACTTCATGCAAGGCTGTGTGTGTGTGTGTATTTGTGTGTCCTGCTCTCTTATTGGCTGGATCTGTCTTAGTCTGTGTCTGTCTGCCTGGCTAAGTCCTGTGTCTTATCCAAAGGAAGGGCTCGCAGGCAGATGAACACACACACACACACACACATGCATACACACATGCCGGTGCCTCGGCAGCCCATAGAAATCAGGTCATTGAGCAAAGCCTGTATCCCGGCATACCAGACATTACTGAGAGACAAAAGATCTGCATGAAAAGAGAGTCTCCTTACTGAGCTCCCTCCATTTGTGTGTGCATGCATGTGAGTGTGTATTTGTTCAAAGACAACACCACGGTACCCTGAATGGGAACCAGTCCTCTCTCCATCTCTCTCCGTCTCTCATTGATCCAAACTCTGGAGTGGGTCTTGACTGCCTACCAGCCAGCCAGCGAGCATACAAATGAATCTATCACCATTCACATCTATTCATACCCTCAATCCTTCTTGGAATGTCCCTGGTTCAGTTGTGTAATGAACGTGTACCCTCCAGGATATTGTTTTAATCATCCAGTGGTTCGACTACAAAAGATAGGCACAGTGCAGTGAATTATCTTGTTGCAGACTTCCTGCAAGAAGAAAGAAAAAAAAAAGGTTTTGGATATTCAAGAGGCCCCCTAGACTACTCTATTGTGTGATTTCAGAGTTTTGAGAGTGCTTATGGCTGGAGCTGAGCTAATTTATTGTACGTTTGCTGATAAGACATGAAAATGAAAGTTATGATTGTTGCGTTTGCGTTTTTCATGTTGTGTAAAGATGTCCAGTTAACAAAAAATAAATTGTGCTTTCCATTGTATAATGCGTCCCAGAAAACACAGATTACTTGAATTTTGAGAACATTTTCTCAAAGGAATAGGTTGACATTTTGTGTAATAACCTTATTCACTTTCTTGAATAAGAGTTGGATGATAAAATCACAACCACATCTGTGTGGTAAATATGAATCTACAACCAGCAGGCGGTTAGGCTTTTTTGTATGGATTAAACAAATGACTGTTAAATATTGAATTTTAGATGTTCTGGTAGGCCGGTTATGTTACCTCAGGCAGAGCCAGGCAGCAGTTCCCCCCCTACTTACTTCCAGTAAGATAATCATCTCCTGGTTTTCCTGGTTGTAGCTGCATATTTAAAGGATAGTCATATGAGTGAGTAAGCGAATTTCCCAAAATGTTGAACTGTTCCTTTATCTTAAAGTATGTTAAACTCTTCTAATTGAATAACTTCCCCCGTTTATTACAAACTTATACTATAACCATCTCTCCCTAAACCCCCACTTTTTTTTTTAAAGCACAATAACTTTGACCTTTGACCTCTCCTTTCACTTTTTGGCATCACTTAATTTTACACACTGTCACATCTGAAAAAGTAATGACATAATTAATTCCTGAGATTTGTAGTCAGTGTCGTGGTAGTTTGTACCGGCGTTTTTTTTCTCCATCCTGTCCTGTTACTGTCAAGAATATCTAATACAGGAGAAATGCCATACAACACCAGCCGGACTGAGTCACCCTTGTTAAAGGACAGATGTGGTGGCTAGGAATTATGTAGTGTTATTGTGGTGTAAACACAATGCTGACATGGTAATGTGGTTTAGGGGAATGTACTCTGTTGTGACTGGTGATGCTGCAACAACAGTCTGCGCATCTTAAACCTCACTGCAGTCTATTGTTATCTGTTGGACAAAGAGGTGAGTGTAGCACTGTGTGAGTACCTCATGTCTCAGAAGAGCTCAGTGTGGTACATGCACCAGAAGGTGTGATAATGACTGTATCAGTCAGCACCAGCCTACCAGCACAGGTCATCAGTGAGCAGGCTGTCGGTGCCACGGCGTACCGTCTCTTTCTCGGTCAGCAGACCACCCAGATGAAAGAATCTGCTTCATGCACATATAAAGGCAGTGTGACTCACCCTTCAGTCACGCTAATGACATTCGGCAGACTTGTCTTTCACATGTATGAGTATAGAGAAAAAAAAATACATTTAATTGGACTGCTCTCCTGACAGCTCAGATCACAGTGTTTTTTCTCTTTTTCTGTCTCCATAAATAGTGAAAATAAATAATAAACTTAAAAAAAAGCCATCTCAGCAGTGATTGGAGTTGTTACAATGAGTAAAACATTTTTTTTTAAAGATTCTTCATAGAACAAGTTCAGGGATACATTGTACAATAAAGGTCTTTTCATGTCCTTCCCCAGAGATAAAGATGAAACGCAAAGAGAGACGGGAGGAGAAAAGGGGGAAAATAAAAAGAAAACTAGGAGAGGAGTGTTTGTCAAGGTTGCATGTTTATGTTTGAGTCAGAGAGAGAGAGAGAGAGAGAGAGTCAGAAAAAATCCTATAATGCATCAAGGTGTGCAGTTACTAACCTCTACTAGGTTACCGCCCCGATCTGTGACTGGTCTTCTGTATGTGTATGTACTTTTGCTCCATGTAACAATAGGTATTGTACCGTGTGTGTGTGTGTCTCTTTTATCTACCTGACACCCCCCTTCCTGTCTTAGATTGCCATTGTTGGTAAGATCACTTGAGCATGTGCAGCAGTTGTGTGGCGATACAGCAATAATCCTGCAGATGATACTCGTTACTCCCTTTAGGGGATGATGGCAGCTTGTTTGATTATGCTGGTTAAATTTGCGGTTTATTCCCAACAATACACAGTAATATCTCAAAGTAGGTGATTACACAGTCAGGGGAAAGCTATATTAAAGGATAAAACCTGTGTTGTGTGTGGTTTTGTGTCACCTTTGTCATCAGGGCTTGTTTCGAACATAATTTAAACAACTTTCACTGGGTTTTTATAATAATATATGATAATTTCTAGTTGCATAGCGAGGAATAACTTTGGCAGTGCTAAACCTTTAGTTTAACAGCACTGAGCTGTAACATCTTTCATTTTGTATACGTTTCAGCACAGAAAATGTCTAGTTGTGCTCACAGTAGACGGGAGCCTTCTTGCACACTCTTAAACTGTTTACATAATACCTGGAACCACAAGCAGAAGACACACGTCTGTTTGTAATGTAATTATTAACACGGAGAAATTAGTTAAAGAGAAAAACGTGAGACTCTGACCTGTTCATGAATGTTTAAACGTGTATACATAATTACGCTGGGTTACAGAGTGTCTGCTGTGTAATTACCAACGGGACACTGGCATATGGAGCGTGCATTTTTTTGCATGTCAATACCTGTCTGTACTGGTTATGTTAACTGAGACATTTTAAGGTAGCACAGCAACTATGTCAAAAGTCAGATTTTTGTATCGCTTCTATCTCTCGACCCTTCCACCAGTTTGCAGTCAGTGCTTCAAAAATGTAGCATCGATCAAGACTTTTACATATCATCATTTTCCAACAGCAAAATGGAAATAACATAATAAAGACGAAGAGTGAGAAAAGTCTTCTTTTTTTTTTTTTCCTTCCTTTGTTTTTTGTTCAACAATGCGAAAGGTATTCCAGAGACGCATCCAAAGATTTGTAGTCAAAGAGGAGTAAAAAAACCAGCGCTGTGTTCGGACTCCTTGTCCGGTTGAATGTGTGGGTGTGTTGTTGTTGTTGTTGTAGTTGTTCAGTCATGTGTAGTCAATTAATGATTAACGTTTGATTGGTGTCACATGCATATTTGAAATGGCTGTGTTAGTTTCTGCATGTTAGTACAGGGTAAAAGGATGCAATTCCAGTACTTTGTTTTCCTATTTAATTTCATCTGGCTCAAAAAGTTGCCGGTCCTGCTGCACCTGACACATTGTGTTCAGAGGCAAGTTGAATATACTACACTTATCTAGACAGGTTTATGGTATGTTTATCAAGGGAAACTACTGAGAGTACTAACTGTTCATTCATAATCTGACTGTTATGACAAATCATGCAAATTAGAATAAAGATAAGCCTGTTTTTTACGTATATAACCTGACACTGTTATATAGATTAAAGACAAAATGTAAATGAACCCTGTGGAGAAACCTTGAGTTTAGCAGTGAAAAACATCTTGTCTATTCCTACAAATCCATTTTTAGAGTAAAATGTGCTGTGCTGTTCATGTGCTAAACGGCTGTAGTAGGCAATCTACCAGGTGTTGGTGCATAGCTACTACTTTCCCATACTCCACAATACAGTAATGTTGATGATAGTCATTTATGATAATCTATGCACAGTGGAAGACAAGTAGAGTTCAAATAAGTGAATTATATGAATTGAAGTTGTACCTGTAATTGCACTAATGGTCTACACATTACTGTCTTCAGCCAAACAAAACACAAGCCTGTTTTCGTAAGCTCAAACGTGGGGGGAAAATGAAGTTGTTGTAGACAGTGCCAGTGGCCTGCACACAGACTAAGCTTTCAACAAAAGAGAAGAGACCCTTGTTTTATTAAAGTTAAATAAATAAAGTAACAGGGTAGGCCAAGGTCATGTCTGTGTGGCTTCATATCTAGCATGCTGAGTGCCGCAGGTTTGCAGCTCCGGCAACCCGACTGCTCTCCACACCTGTGAAAACTGCAGGGCCAGATATCAACATCAGCAAAACTGAGAGATGTGGCACCGCAGCATAAATAAGAGCGCAGACATCCAGACACCCGTGCTGTTTCTCAACGACTTGGACGGCACAGTTGCTTAGAGATGAAAAACTAGCGTTATTGTACTTCTGTGGCTGCCATGACTGTTTTTTGCACTCTGCTGCCTTCCTTTCCACATTTGGCTGTCTAGCTTTTTGTTTTTGCATCAGTTAGATCATAAAATGCTGTTGTTAACAGAGCAAAGCTTGGCAGGCAGTGAATATAGAAGTGTCATTTAGACTCAAACCTCTGCTCAGATAGCCGACAACAGGAAAACTATGAGCATGTTGGAATGAGTGAAAAGTTTTGGTGTATTCGTCAGTTCACCAGGAAGTGTTAACATCCAGACTTGAGTTTTTATTTCTACCATTTAGAAAAACGTTCTTGAATAATGTTTTTTGAAATTCATCACAGACAAATCAGCTTTTTTGAAAAGAGCACCTCATGTCACAGCATGTATTTTTGAGGTATCATGATATGGATGATTGGGCAAAGGCTTGAATTTACTCTGACTTGACCTTTCCAACGATGCAGTCATACAGCTATAGGAGCATGAGCTCTGGTGGTCAGCCGCCTATAAATATCTTCACAGTTTTGCATAGAATTTGGTTCTAAATCTTTCAGCTTGTCGTTACGCTGTGCAAATTTATGAATATACAAAACATAAGATAGAATGAAGAAACTCTACTTTATGAAAGTCTGTGAAACAGAAACTGTCATGGCAACAGTATAATGCCTGAAATATGTACAGTCCAAATGTTGAAATGGAGAGGAAGGTTTTTGTTTTTTGTCTGGTTTTCTGTTTTTTCTGAAGTAAATTTGCCTAAATTGTCATAATATCTTATCATTTCCTCTCATAAAGGAAATAATGATTGCAAGCTGAAGCAATTTCATACATTAAATTTTGTCATTTCTCATGCTCTTCAGTTCTTTTGATGCTGGACTTTCCATTTTATTGTTGTTGTTTTTTCTTTTTTTTCTTTGAAAGATGGGATGTATCTTAACCTTGACAGTTTTCCACATTATTTGCAGTAGCTTGTATGTTATCTTTCAGGGTCATTGTCAGTGTACTTTGGTATATATTTCAGCACCAGAATTTACAAAGATAAATGTCTCTGTATATGCATAAAGCAGTGAATATGTCTCTTAGATTCACAGTGTTTGCAGTGTTCCTGTCTGTCTGTGTTCTGTTGTAGTGGCCAGCTGCAGGGATCCTCTTAGTACATCTAGCCAAAGAGCTTCTGACAACCTGTGTGTGTGTGGTGTGTGTGTGTAGTGTGTGTGTGTGTGTGTGTGTGTGTTTTTACTTTTGTCCACAAGCTCTGTTGACTAGATGAGATTGTGTGACAGATGTGTCAACATGCCAGTGCTCAGTCATGGTCTCTGTAGGTTAAGTCTTTGACCCAAAGGCATTTGATCCCTGTAGACATGAGGAAGAGGCACCTCAGTAATTAGCGTTGGCTCTTTATCCCCGCCAGGCCACACAAAGCTGATTTAGTTCTTGGACACTGGATTAAAACAAATCTCTTGATTCGTGTAGAAAATACAGAATTTATTCATGCCAGTCAGCATGTTTATCTATTTAGTCTTCTTTGTTCATTTGCATTTTGGAAGCCTTTCAGTGGATTATCAACTCCCATGCCAGTTATGCAGTCAAATACCATGATAGAGATAAGGCATTTATTCGTCATAGCAGCAGATCTATTTTGGTCATACCTCATTGTCTTAGTCTATTGTGCATTTGTGACTCCCTTTACAATCAGTCATTAAAAATGTCTTGAATGTGGTCTGCTATGCAGAGGCTCCCAGTTACCTCTGTGATCTTTGTGCTTGGTACCAGAGACGGGCCTGAGGCTGTGCGATGAAGGAGCTAGTTTAGTGTAAAGGGTTTCCAATGAACAACAGGCACACATACGACTGCTCCTTGAAGGAGAAGAAGACAGCAGCTGTCAGTTAAAGCCCATTTTCTGTTTTTTTTCTTCTCCTCTGTCTTGTGTTTGTTTTCTTTGTTACATCTCCAGCCCGCTCCGCTTTCACCTTTTCTGAGCACAGTGGTACAAGTGTGCGATTCCTGTCAGAGAGATGCCAACAAAACATCGCAACCAGTCTGCCCGATCATCTTGGTCGACATTCAGGAATGCTGTTTTAGGTAGCTGCTTAGAGCGATCCTAATTCTTTTCACATTAGAGCTCAGGCATGACTCAATTGTCAAGGGCAAAAGGGGAGAAAACCACTGCAGACAGTGGGGAGTCAGGCTGACAGAGAAAAAGACAGACAGGCAGGCAGGGAGAAGGAAGGAAGGAGGGAGGACTGGGCAGGTTGAGCCCACCTCCATCCTGTGGTCTGGCTATTATCTTCTTGTTGCAAGCTGAGCCAACAGAAATCAGAGAAACGATCTGAAGATGAGGGGAAGACCATGCAAGCAAATGTCATGTACAGTATGAGACAAAAGCCGTTTTTATTAGAGCTTTTATGTAAGCTATAGACAGATACTGTGATGACACATCTGGGTCACATTCAGAGAGCAGCAGCATGGGACAACTCGCTGCATCTAAAAAATGCCTCATGTCAGACAAATGAGGTGTTCGAGGCCGCATCAGTGTCAGACATTTTCTCACTTGCTGTGCGTGCATGTGTCCCTGTACATCTCTGTGCCATACCAAATAAATCCCCGTCTCTGCTGGAAAAGGTTTCTGTGCCGTAAAAAAAAAAAAGCTTTTTAGGTGGTGTGTGTGGGCTCCTCAATAAAACCTGTGTGTGGCCTATTCTCGGCGTGTCTTCAGACAATGCCAGCCATAGTTAAAGTGTGATGGAGATGCCTGGTGCCCGCCAGGAGCAGGACAACAGCCGTGTCCGACGGGGAGCTGCTTTCTCTTTGTGCCTCTAACTGCAAAGCCGCTGCAGACCAGCATGGATGATGCTGTAAATCATGTCCGCTGGCACTAAAAGGGACAGCGCGCACAAACACACATCCATGCCCATACTAAATATGCAGCTAGGCACCGTCGTGCACACACACACGCTGTTCCATTACATCCTATTTGTTGTTTGTGAGTCATTTTATGATCGTAACACCACAGCAGTCTTTTCCTTTGACTCCTTGAAGATGCACTTGTTTGTGCTCTGACCACCACATGTTCTTATGCATCACAAAGCACAGCTGAAACTCATATTTGACCCTTCTCTGTGCTCTTGAAGCTCGGGAGGGGAGCTCCTGTGTTTTAATTAAACTTCTGAGGGCTGTTGTGTTTGGCAAACCTATATTAGTGTTTGTGTTTCCTAAGTCCCCGCTTTCATTCTGGTTTACGACCCCACTTTGAACTCCATCCCCGCTCCCCCGCAATGAAATTTCCAGACATTGTGGGACAAGAGTGTCCATGTCTGGGTGTTTTTTGAATAGGACATTCTTCTTATGTCTTTTGATTTATATTTATTTATTTATTTTTATGGTCTGAAATTGCCCAAAAAAAGTTGTGTGTGTGTGGCTAGAAGCTTCATCCTTCTAAAAGATTGTTTGAATGTTCTTCTCCACTGTTTGCAATGCAAATATCCTGAATGATGCAGCTGATTTGCAGTTATTCATATTGGTAAAACTGTTATGACTGCTCAGATTCTCAAAAAGCCTGTGGCTGAGTTGAAATTGACCTAATTCCACATCTAAATGAGCCAAGAGACTCTAGGCTCTAGAAATTGTATGCTAGATGTGATGAATATAACCGGTCCTTCAGGGACAAACAAACAACTTCCGAAGCCGCCGCCACCACCGTGGCCACTCCTCAGCAGCATGAACCTTCAAAGACAGAAAACAAACTTGAAATTCTTCAGTCCCTTGTTTCTTTCCTCGGTTTATGGCTTGAAAGTGGAATGAGATCCTGTGACATGTGTAACTTTGAATTTCTCCTCTGTGTGGGTTTTTTTTTTTGTCTGTTTATATAATGTCATAAGAATAGAGGATGAGGGTTTAGGTTTGGGCTTTTCCTCTGTTTTAATTTTAGAGAACTCAAGCAGAGATACCAATTTTTATCATACTGGCTTAGGGCCATTGTAGTGGACAGAAAGCAATGCAGCCATTAGAAATGTGTATTCACAGTGGCTATTAACTCTATTTACCTACATTTAATTTCACCTATGTTCTAATTTTAGGAACTTGCTGAAGTTTTCATTACATGTTGAAGGCTTAGCAAACACATTTAATCAGAAAACGGCATTAAACAGCATGGGTTAATGATTTACAACAGTGCAGGGATAGATTCTTTTATTTTAAACGGGACAGAAACATTACTGATAATAGTTGCATAAGAGAATGCAGTGGAAAATTCCCAGGCAGAGTTTAGAACCAAGCCATGAGTGAAGTGAAGGAAGAGGATGAAGTTTTGGGGTTAGAGAGAATGGGGAATATGGACACTGGGTGGGTGTTAGTGGGTTTTTGAGGGAGGAGTTGCTGGTTTGTGCAGAGACAGCTTGCTGTGAGACTGCTCACTGCAGTTCCTCCTTAATTACAGCCCTGCTGGAAGACGAGGCCAGGCTTGCTCTGCCTCTGCATCTGTGTGTGTGTGTGTGTGTGTGTGTGTGTAGCTTTGGAAAACTCACACTAATTCACACATACAGCTGCAAGCATGAGCAAGGGATTTGTGTCCTTTTTTTGAGGAAATCCTAGTTTACCTCTTTATCAAAGCGTACATGTTGGTCTGAAAAGATTGCTCGTCACTGACGCACACGTCAGATCAAGTGTTGGATTTGTCTGAGTTTTTGTTTTGATCTAGTGTGCACACACGGATACAGTTTGAAAAATTATAGAAACTTTTGGATGCATTTCACCCTTTAATTTCCAATGTAAATGACTTTTAACGGATCATTTCAAAACCGCTCACTTGAATCTTCTTAATCCTCTGAGACATGTAGGACTACAATGACTTCAGGTTCTGGCCTCAAGAGACAACATGCAGCTTTTTTGGCATGCGCAGACTGAGCCACGAGAAGTGCTTGGGAGCTACTAGCTAGCATAACATCAACCTAGTACTGCCTCTGCAGAAGGGTTATTTTGGGAGTCCGTAATTACAAAGGAGGGACTGACTTTGCTTTTCAACAGTTCACCCGCAGCAAATACACTCACCATTGGCAAGGTTGGCTGCAGAGCTACCTAGCTCACTTTAAGGTTAGCTGTGTCTTGGCTACAAAACAGGCAAACAGGCTGATAGCTATCCTACATTTTAGTTAATAAAGAAGTAAGAATTGAGTGGATACTGCTGCTGATGCATACAGCAGGTTCATATGCTATAAATACTGCACATTGCAAACCTATTTCATCCCCTGAAACTTATCAGATCTACTCGACCCTGGTCAGAAGTTCACACACCCAGAGGCAAAAAGCCTGTGCAAATATGTCTATGTGGGCTGTGTGCTAGTGAACTGTATAAACTCTTTTAACTACATTCTTTAGCTTGCATGGACACAGTGTTTCTGTCCGAGTCGGAGTCCATGTTTTTTATTTGTGTGTGACTTTGTGTTTGGTCAGACCCCTACATTTGGGGAAACTCGGTCACAAACTCACTTGAACACATACAGTGCTGCATGCTGGACAGAAGTTCACGCCTTAAGCATTAAAAAGGCATGTTCATGTGTCATAATCCATTGAGTAGATATGCTTTTTCCCCTTGAAATGGCCTGGTCTGGACTAGCTGAGAGGGAGTTGACTGTTTCTTTAGGGTTGTTTACTCTACTGGTATCCCCTTGTGGCCAAGCCACACTGCAGAAATCAGAAGTCTTTTTTTTTTTTTTTTAAGGAAGGAAGGAAGGGGCTGCATTTATTTAGCACTTTCCGTTGGCCACTGTCACTGAATATGAATATGTCATCTGAATTGAACCATTGCTCTTCATATAATCTCTTTTTATTTGTAATAAAACTTCACCCTTTTACTGAATGTTTTAATGCTTGTGCATTAGAGCTCATTTACCCCTTTGCACCATTATTGTGTGTGTGTGTGTGTGTGTGTGTGTGTGTGTGTGTGTGTGTGCGTGCTTGAGGAATTAAAAGAACAACTACAGCCAGCTAAATGAACAAGTATAGCCATATATAGGTCATGAGGCTAAAACAATGAGACAAGCTGTCATGCCCCACACCAGGCTGACCATTGTTCATCCATAACTTGCACACGATTGGCTAGAATAGAGACAGAAGTATTTGTGATTGGCTATCACAAATCACCAGAGCTGACAGTGAGCCTGACAGTAGCCACTGCAAACTTTAACATCAAAGTAAATCACAAGTGGGATTTATAGCACACTTCCCATCGCTGGTTTGCTTGTGGTGTAATCGATTTATTCTTAAGAGTTTCTGCGGTTATCATTTGGTCATGCTGTGCTTTGCTCTGTTATGAAGCCAATCTCTTTACTTAAAGAGCAGTTTACTATCATTTAAAAACTACATTTGATAAATGTCTGTCATTTATTTAGTACCAAAGGGACATTTTGCAGGATAGTTGCAGGTTCAGGCCTGCTCTTGAGTCCATTTTGGATGACTCTAGCATTGGTGCATTCAGCATGCAAATAGCAAACTTTAATAAAGTTTGACAAATTGGGATTTTACCTAAAGCTTTGATCTGCTGAAAAATACGCCGTTTTATGAGTTCCTGAGCTGACTCACAGATGTCTGACAGGAATAGGCAGACACACCGTGAGACAACGCTGCCCCCTTACCCCCACCTCCCACCCCTCCTTCTCCAAACATGTGAGCCACGAGTTGGTGGTTGAATCAGGCCAACTCAGCAGTTCAGGATAGGAGAGGAAGGAAAAGAATGGAGGAGGGGAGGAATGAGCACTGACTCTTGTCCTGATATGAATTGTGTCCTAGAGACCCGTTGAAACAATAGACACTGACAGCTCATGTGGAAATACTCCCACCGACGGTTTTGATGTGTGTGTGTGTGTGTGTGTGAGAGAGAGAGAGAGAGAGAGAGAGAGAGAGAGAGAGTTGTGATTGGAGTGCAGAAACTAGATGAAGGAAGCCACAAATGGAGTCAGTGGAGCAAAGCAGGAGCAGGAAGAACCAAGGATATGTGTCACCACACACACACACAGGAAGTGTTGTGTTCTGCTGTGTGGTTGTGTAAGAGAGGGTGTTGGTGTTTCAGGTGCACCGGAGGATGAGCGCCGGGCCTGTTCAAGCTTGCAAAGGATTTACTCATTCACATTTGGGGAATGAGGGACCCTCACCTGGAGGCCAGAAAGGGGCTTTTCATTGACCCTTGTTCACGACTGAATAGGTGTTAATGAAGGTGCTCGCTGTAATGGGGCTCATACAAGTACAAACTCTACTAGTACTACTTTAAACTACTAAATCCTGTTCCTAAATCCTACACATCATATTGATTAGTTACAAAACAAATCACACATGAGTCCTTCTCGGTAGACAAGGTGTGTGTGTGTGTGTGTGTGTGTGTATTCCCTCTCCTTCTGTATTTGTCTGCTTGGATAAAGATTAAAAAAATGTTTTCTTCCAGCTTTTGAGACAACAGTTTCTCCGTCTTATAAATTGAGTTGTAATATGGTTATTTTTCTTGCCCATGGTGTGAATGAGATAAATGTCTCCAGAGGCAACCTCATAACAAAGGATCACTTTTCCTGCTGGTTGATGTAAGACTTTCTCAGCAAGACATCTTCTGTGAGACAATCAGTCTCTCTTTCTGTTCTCCCTTAAGTCCGTCAGTTTACCGCAAAAGAAACAAGCAGTATGGCAGATTGTCACTTTTCACCTTTTCACAGAAGGGAAATTTCCCAATTTTCAAACCTTGATTTTTCTCATTTCCTTACCTGTCTCTTTGTCATATCTTCTAGCATTTCTAGTTTGTCTACAGTGTGTCTGTGTGTGTGTAAGACATTGAGCGAGCCATAATCCTCCTAGTCTGTTTGTTGTCTGTCACTTGCAGCCGATAAAAGATTAGAAATGTGACTCTGGCACAAATCAGCTGCCAAAAGGTTGAGGAGGACAAAGGTGGAGGTTACAAACAAGGACAGCAGCAAACACATCCAAACCAGAAGGTTTATATGTCCTTTTTAAAGTTTATTAGTAATGAATAATATAACTATTGTGCCAGTTCCTATATTTAGCTTCTGAGATGTTCTCATGTTAGACAGATAAATATATATATATATATATATGTGTTATTGTCAGTGGTTTAGCTCAGGTGCTTACAGTATATACAGTATGTTTCATTTCACCCACCTCCCACAGAAACCACTGCATTCTCTTTACATGTGGGTTTATTATTCTTAACTCTCCCTGTCAGTGTGGCCACTTTTTATGGCAATTCACTAAACCTGTTTGCCCCTGTTTTTAAATAACACAAATAATTTCAGCCACATCTACAAACCTGGATGGGCTTATTCATTTTCTTTGTAAAAACTATCCCAGCAGGCTATTGCAAATTAACCATATTCCCTTTTTCCCCACTCTTGAAGTGAGCCCACATGAATAGTGTTCACACAGGACTCGTAAACATTGTTCCTTTCATTAAGCAATGTGCAGCAAATCCAATTGAGAGCAAATCTTTTCAACCTGGGGCTCATTAAACATTATCAAAGAGGCTGGAAGCTGCTACGCTTGCGTATTTGTGAGTGTCAGAGAGGTGTTGAGAATTTATAATAAAGCTGAAAATTAAGTCGATTAATCGTTTGATTAAAAAATTAATTGGTAGCTATTTTGATAAAATAATTTCTTAAAACAAGCATTTTTCACCTTTCCGTAACATGTTCGTAGCTGATTTGGCAATTGATCATTGGATCAGTCCATAAATTAAAATAATTGTCACAATAGTTGCAGCCTATTTATACAGCAAACTCTATTATATTTCATCATTGTGTATCCTCTAGATGTGTTTCTCTTTAAAATGGCACTATGTAACTTCTGAAAGAAAAATCGTCACATTCATTCTTTTACTTTTAAAGTTTCAAGTTTGAACTCATAAGAAATAAAACTCTTGCTCAGTCACATACACTCAGAGGTTATGCTGCTCCAGCCTTATTTGGTCTGGTATGACCAGTAGCTTATAATGGCTAATGCTAGCTTTCAATCTATATGTCTATGTAACAACCTTTATTGTATTAATTAGCTTTTTGTTCTATTGTTTCTTTACATTATAACATTTTCTGTTATCCTGTAACAGAAGGTCAGACAGGTGGTAAAGACTCGAGTCCAAGTCTGCTGCTGTGACTGCTGACACCAGAATCTATTTTCACTGATCCCATCTTTGCCAAAAAAAAAAAAAAAGCTCATTGAATGTATTATTTGTCATATGGGTTGCAGGCCGTCAGTGTGTTTCTAATGTTTTTACAGTTGAGTCTGAATCTTCATTTTTCTCTTTGAAATAAAAACTTGTTCACTGCTTATTATTTTATTATTTTGTTAAGTAAAGAGTCCAAGATTTCCATTAACTTTATATTCCACAGTGCCATTTTATTTATATCTTCACATGGGTAGTTACCAGTGAAGGCAAGCTGGGTACCTGTGGACCAGATGGCAGTGAAGCCTTTGTGGAGCTTAAATCAACAGCATGTGTTTTCTGAGTTAGGAACATGCATATGATCATCAGAGAGGCCGCTGGATTAAAACCAGAAGCAGTAGTTAGTTATTTTGAGAGAAAGAAAGAGAGAGGAAGGGGTAAAGAACCCCTAAAAGCATGTTGTTGTTTTTTTGTTTTTTTCCTGAAGTGGGGAGCACTTGATGGAGTAGAGAATGTTCCTATTGAAAGGTTGGAGGAATGTGAGATCTGTCTACTCCGTCACTCTCCTCTACCTCCACTCTTTGATGTTTCACCCTTCCCTCCTCTGCTATATGTCAGCTCCCCCACACGCAAACACAGGTTAATCTCCTTACATACACATGTGCACTCTCTCTACTCTCTTCTCTCTTCTCTTTAAATACCCGTCTCTTGGTCTTAACCTCTCTCTGTATGTGTGTGTGTGTTATGGGGGTGGGTGATACCTGCAGCAAACCTTAAACCTGGGACTCCTTTCTCCTCCCACCCCACTGTGCAGACCAAGCCAGAACAGAGCAGACAAGGCAGCTCCATTTAACTTGTCCCAGATGTGCAGCACAGCCCCTGTATGCCACGGTAACTGCTAGTGAGTGAGTTCAGGGAGTAAAGGAATGGAGCGGGTGCGGAGGGAGTGAACAGCATATAAAGCGCTACCCAGAACCTGCATGCATGCAGAGGTTTTGGAGCTTTTATCAGCAGGAAAAAGTCTTGCAGACAGTCATTCACCTGACTCTCACCTTTGATTTCTGTATTCCCAGAATATCTTGTTTTTTTTTTTGTTCTTCTTTTTATCTACAGGAAGCCTGAAGCAACATTGTGTATATGTCAGCACTGGTGTTTGTACACTACTACTATTAATGGTAGAATAACTAATCATATGATTAATTTCTAAGGTATCTACTAATATAATATATATATATATATATATATATATATATATATGTATAAAAATATACTTTAAGTTGTCAAATAAATGAAGTGGAGTTAAAGATCCAGGAATCAGTATTTTCTTCTGAAATATAGTGAAGTATAACCAAAAAGTAGTAGTACAATTACCTCAAAATTGCACCGATACACAGCACTTGAATAACTTTCCACCACTGCCTGTACCTTCATTCCCTTTCCATGCAGCCGGCACAACACAACAAGATCACAGAAACTTCCAGTAACCCAAACCTTCAGTGCAGCTGTCGATTATAACCATGTACGTTTATCAAGCTTCTCCAAATTTCCACCCGGGCCCTGCCTCAACCACCCATTCAAGAATGTGAAATATGTTTGCATGCTTTAAAAAAAAAAAAAGCTCTTCTTTATTCTGTCTAGATTCTTTTTCCATGTTAGTATTAGCTAAATGTCTTGGCAGCAGTCAGCCCCTAAACACAGGGATAGACTTGCAGGCCATCTCCGATAGGGAAGAGACATCCAAGAATACTGATTGTTTTGGGTCACTCCTTACATTTATGTGTACCTCTGTGCTGCTCCAGTTCTATTACATGGGAGAGAAATGTGTTGTTCAGCTCATTTTACTGTGTTTGGATGCATTGCACTACTATAGAGTCATGAAAACCAGCTATTATTGACCCTAAGCTATGAGAAGAAAGCAACACAAAAGCACTCTGCATTTCATTAAACCATCTCTTTTCTAATGCAAACAATTGAAAATGTGAGAAAAGGAAGAATGTTTCAGTGGACACATAACGCTAACTGTACAACATTGTCCTGAGCCGCTTCGTTTTTGTCCTGCATGGCTCTGCTCTGTCATGTGCTGTTTCATCCAGTTCTACTTTATGCCATATTCCTGGTGGTTTAAAAAGTGAGCATCTCCCAGCTGTGTGTGTGTGTGTGTGCGTGTGTGTCTGCTCTGTGGGGGCCCAGGAATGAATCCCACTGCCACAGCATCCAGTGACCTAATGCAAAAGGCAGCAGGGTCTAACACTATTCACTATTCTCCCTATGTGCCTCGTCTCTCCCCCTCTCCAGTGATTATGGTCTCTCCTGTCACTAAGCACTTTGTCACGCTTGGCTGAAAACCATGATGGGGGCTGAGGGGGGTTGTTGGGGTGCAGGAATGTCACTTGTATTAGATGGACTGTAGCTGAATATGCTGTAGACAGAGCAACAGGCTGTAGTTTGAGCATACACTCTGTATGGTAAATGTGAAGCTACAGCTAGCAGCCAGTTAGCGTGACTCTGGACACAAGGGGAGACGTATAACCTGGCTTTATATAAAGGTAACAGAATCCAGCTCCTACTTGTGGAACAGAAGTTCAGGTTTCACTTCAGCTCCTTCATCATCATACAAACTGTAATGTGTAGTGTTTTTTTGCATTGTCTGGTATTACCTCAGTATTGGCCATATAGCTTCTGTGAAGCTGTGTGAAAGAATTGTGTGTTTGTGAATTCCTCACCAAGGCTGCTATGTCTGGGTCATGTCACTGGGTAAAAATATCATTGCCAGAAGGTCACAGCCCTGAGGGGCCACCTCTAAAGCTGTTAGCAGGGTGTTGATGTTGTCGCCTCTACCCCAAGCCTCACACTCGCATAATAAATTACTATACGCTGATAAAGTTATGTTTTTTTTAAAAAATTGATTAGCACTTTTCAAGACAGCGTGGTCATAGTTGTGCTTTTACAGTATGTTATTAATACATATTTTCTAACAGCGGCATCTTAGACAGTGACTCAGCCAATCAGAGCTGAGGATTAGAGCTTTTTTTTTTTTATAGATGATTACAGTATGTACTTCCTTTTTTTTTTTTTTTTTTTACTGGCCACCAAGCACAAAGATGTCCATTCATACAGATTAACATGTTCATGCAGTGACACGCAACCACTGTGCATATACACATGCTAGTGTTTCACACACAACACAAACAAAGTGATACAAACTACTTGTTTTTCTCTTGTCCTTGTGATGTTATCTTTGCCAACACAGGTATAACAAAAAATACTTAACACAGCGTGCCAACTTTCACAAAGCGCTGCGTGAAAAATATCACACATGAGGCCGGCCCCAAACACCTCTTCAAACATCATCTGAACTTCTGCTTAGTGATTATGTGTTGCGGCTGCAGTGTTGCATATTTATTAACGTAAAGCCAGAAGCTTGTGTGTGTGTCTGTGTGTATGTGTGTGTTACTGTCATTACATCATTATCAAAGCATAAAAAGTATTTAAGATACTGTGTCCAAACAGTGTTTTTGTTTTGGTTCATTTCCATTGTATTTTCTGTCTCCATTTACAGTTTTGTTGAGTCAGTAGTGAACGTATGAAGACCTGCCAGGAACAAGTGTGCAGAGAGGCCCCTAATGGTTGATCATAAAACTCTTTAGATTCCTGTCTTTTATGGGACATGGTGAAAAAGCAGTAGGACTTTAAAGGACCTTCTTTTCACAGCTTTGGTTAACTGGAGGTGGGCTTCAGTGGAACAAAGACTATTTTTTCTTCTTTTTCCTTTGCTTTGTAAGCACGGGAACAGCGTGGGGCGTTCAGTAATAATAAGCACACTTCTACTGGGTCTGTTTCTTTGAGTAAGGCTGTGAAAAAGATTAGCAATATGCCAGCGATCACATTACCTGGCAAGCTTAAATTAGCATGTTGCTTTGGGTCAAAGCAGCCCTTGCCTTGTCTTGAGAAGTTATGCAGGTCTTCAGCTAGTTCAGAGATATCTCCAACTACATTTATTCCCACATTCCTCGAGTCTCACACACACACAGACACAGACACACACATCAATAGAGAGCAGAATGTAGAAGTCATCCAGTCATCTAAAAGCTGTCTCTTCACCTCTGACCTCTTTCCCCTGACCTTGCATGGGGTTGTGGGTTGGAGCCACATTAGGTGCCATTTTCTGGCATCATGGGGTTTTTGCTTCAGGTCAACTTGAGTATTCCTAATTTTATGTCTAGTAAGTGAAGTTTACAGTGCTAGAAATTTCAAATTTCCACTGTCAGTATCTGACCTTATTTCTTCATCCAGCAAACTGAGTCACGGCTCTCGTATTACCCTCACTGATACTCTTTACCACAGTTGTTTAATGTTATTTAAGTGAATAAATGTTTTTTCCACTCTTGTCAGCATTTAACCTACGTAGCTATTAGCTGGATTTCTTGTAGAATTTCCCTGACTTTATGTTTAGAGCAAACTGAACATTTGATTAAATGTCATTTTATATTCCATATCGTCTTCAGTAAAAATTACATTTGATGATAGATAACATCGTGGAAATATTGAGTAATTGCTAATTGAAACACAAAGCTATTCTAATAGGCTTTTAGTTCTGAGGTGCTGTCAAGCCTGCAGATGCCTGGCAGTGACCCAACAGTCTTTGATCAACGGGTTCACTTTGGTGTACCCATCATGCTTCAGTGTAGCAGGGATTAGGTTTGTCAGCAGTTGTTACGATAACCTTTGTGTGATCAGCCGGAACATGCTCACTCAGTCTAGCTCTGCACCAGGCTCCCTGTGTGTGACTCCCACACTTGGCAGGACTGAGTTAGGACTAGAAAGCTGTGACACTTGATAGATCATCCTTACTTAGCTCCTTTAAAGTAATTGGTAACCTTTGTGAGATTGGGTTGGCCGAGGAAAGCCTTTTGTGATCTGCAATTTTCTTCTGCTGTTGTAGATCCAATTTTGGTTTAAAACGTAAAGATGTATGTGTCTGTTCTTTATCTAGTTTTTTTTTTCTGCCAGGCTTAAGAATGCACTAAAGTAGCAGAGAAACTAAAATTATTTTTATTTTGCAATAGAAAACTCCAGTCTGACAAATGCACTGATCCTGAATGCAATGTAATACCCCCAGGCCGTCAGACAGACAGATAGACAGGCGGGGTTGTGCTGCTGCCACAGTCTGGCTCTATGACCGGGCATCTGAGTTTGTTTTAGCTTTTCCAAACTCTGTAATCACATAATGCTCTAAGGGTTTTATTTGATTAAGGACTTACACTATCAATTGATCTACTATTTAATTACTTCACTAATTATTTCAGCCTTATTCAATTCAAAGCAAAATATTTTATTTATTCTTCAAGGGGAAATTTGGGAAGTGCATTAGAAAACAAAGTACACAATTCATTTACACACATATATATAAATATAAAATACACAATGATTAATAGCAGTTGCTGGTCTGGCCAACAAAATTCCAATACCACAAAGGCACATATTATGTAAAAAAGTATTAAATGTGCAAGTGCATTAGTTTGTAAACAGCTTCTGGAATAAAACCAAATGTACTTCTGTTTGTTTTACATACAGATCTATGTATGTGTATGTATGTGCTTAAGGTTTTAACGTGTTGTATTTCTGCTTTCCTGGAACTCGTAATGACAGCCGGTTTTACAGCCGGAGTGCCAACTCACACAATACCTGCTCTACCTGCTTGCACTCACATTCTTCCACAAACTGTGAGACATTATTTGATGGCTCATTACTTTTTATAAAAGTACATAAAATCTAAGACTTTTAATTGACATTTTATTTAGGTATACAGCCATAATTACAAAGCCTGTGTTATTCATTTTTGTTTGTCACATTGCTAAACAATAGGAAACAGAATTTAAATTTAATTTATTAAAATTTTAAATGAAGCACTCTTCGCAGTGGGTTGTGACCAATGCGTTTAGCATAAGGTGTCCCAAACCCACATTTAACCTTTTACTCAGCTGAGCTAAAAATCTGTCATCTTCAACTATCGCCTGAGAATATCTCGAAATATACTCCTTGTCTTTGTATTTGTGCGTTTCTCCAAACAAATGACACCAGCGTGGGCTTCTTATGGGATTTTGCAGAACAGCTGCAAGACATTATACAGTGAAAGTATAATTATAGCTGTACACATAAGATTTGTGACTGAAAGATCATCTGTCCTACTAAATGCATTGGTGATGTGGTGTGCTATGTGGTGTGGCATTGGTTTCAGACTGAGGTGAGGGTGTTGCACCAGAGACCTGTAATGAGACGCTGCAGCAACTCCCTCCAATATGGTTCCCATCAGGGAGACTTGCACTTGTGGCAGAAATTCCAGCCCTATAGCAAATCCCCTTGTCTGGATTCAATCAAAACAGCTTCTGCCACAACATGCATGAGAAAATTAAGTATATCATGATTTTAAAGCAGCAAAGATGGACAGCAGGCTTATACCTCCTATTAGCTTGTTTTGGCACTGCAGCTTGACTTGTGTATGTGAGCACTTGATTGCATCATTTAATGCTTTGCCAAGAGATTTCAATCTGCCATTTCATCAACGCCCATTTATAATTTCTTATTTTGTCATGTTCCTTATTTTCCTCCAGTTTTATTCACTGTGCACACCGACCCTCGCACGCTGCTTCTATTCACCTGACAGTCCCCAGATTCTCCGTACTCTGTTTCATTTCTTAAAGTGTAATATTGCTTAGTCAACATTCTGCAAGCGGGAGCGAAGAAGTAGACGACGTATATTAATCATGACTCAGCATTGCATAGGGAGTTGTATGGCAGAGGTCCACACTCCTCTGGAGGCTGTAGGGACAACTAGCCAGCTGGCTCGTCTCTCTGACTCCCTGTTTGTTTCAGTGATCTATCCTTCCACTGCGTACTTAAAAAGCAATGCCAAACATTACAGTGACACCCGCTTTCACAAAGCAGGTGTCCCAAACAGTGGAGCAAAGATGAGTCATTGTTGGTGCCATGGAAGTGCAGGAGCTGATGCTCCCGTCTAGGGACCTTCACTTCCTGTCACATCATGCTTTGCTTTGTTCAGATTTCCTGTCTGCCTGAGAAAGGAAGATTACAGAGCTATTAAGTTTTGGGTTTTTTTCCATTTTGGAGGATATAATCTTTATCTCTATCACATGTCATCTCTTTCTGAAAACACATTGATCCATTTGAGACTTTTCTTAGTGAGTGAATATGTATGTTTGGCAGCGCTATGTTGTTCTGAAGGAGTCACTCTCTTTGCGAGGGTGATGTAGTCCTCTATGAAAGTTTTCATTGTTTAACTGATTACACAAAATCTCTGGTTGGAAAGATGCTTTAACCGAGATTACCAAACAAATCTTTTCTAAGAGCTTCTTCTTTCAACATTGTATTCTCTTGTATTCCTTTGAGGTTACATACTCTGTAGTGGAGCATTGGCTTGTATCCTTTCATAACTGTATAATACCAAAAAGCACAATCGGGGCATGTTTATATTTGTCAAGTTTTTTGTGTTTGTATATTATGTGCCTGTGTATTTGTGTGTAGAAAAGTATACTGGGAATCCCTACAGCTGCTGCCTGGTAGCAGAAGGGTGGATCACCTCTGTCAGCACAGGCAGGAATGCTGTGCACACTCAGCATTTTATCAGAACACACACACACACACACACACACACACACAGTTTCCTAGTAGTCGCAGTATGTGAATGCAGTTGACATGTTCACATGTCATTTTTCACATTTAAGTTGGGCTCATTTTTCTAAAAACGTTCATTGTAGATTAATACAGGAAGCACTTAGGCCTGTTTTATGGCTTGGGTAACAAGAAGTATGTTTATGTCACATATGGAATGAAATCCATGTAAACGATTGCAAGTCTCACAGTAAAACTCCTTTCAAGCACATCTGTGCGCCATTTAAATAAAGGTTCTTGAGTTTATAAGGCAGGTGGTATGATTTAAAGGTGTAGGCAAACGCTGGAGTGTTTATGCACAGAATGGAAACTTTTTCTCTTGTCAGTTTAAATTGTCAGATCTTGGGACTAAACATCTAATTTCTTCTTCTCCCTTTTTACTTTTTTGCAGAAGAGGTTGACTATGCTAACTTTGGCACCAACACAATAACACGTAAGAAGAAGGCGGTGGTCGCGTTGCGCAACAATGACGTCAACCGCAAGCGGCCACACATCCGCATTGGCATGCCACAGGACTTCCGGCCCGTCTCCTCCATCATTGATGTGGACATCCTACCTGAATCTCACCGCCGTGTCCGACTGTATCGTCACGGATCTGACAAACCCCTGGGCTTTTATATCCGAGATGGAACCAGCGTCCGCGTGACACCACACGGACTCGAGAAAGTCCCAGGCATCTTCATATCTCGGCTGGTGCCTGGAGGGTTGGCGGAGAGCACTGGGCTGCTGGCAGTTAACGATGAGGTGCTGGAGGTGAACGGTATCGAGGTGACCGGAAAGTCGTTAGATCAAGTGACGGATATGATGATCGCCAACAGCCACAACCTGATCGTGACAGTCAAGCCGGTGAACCAGCGCAATAATGTGGTCCGTGGAAGCAGGATCTCTGGCAGCTCAGGCCAGTCGTCTGACAGCAGCGGGTCGACTGGTTACCCAAGTTTGTCAGTAGCCTCAGTTGGAGTGATGTCGTCTGGAGCACATGGGTACCAAGACGAACTAGAGAGTGACGAGGATGCAGATATTGTCATTGAGAACAGCATCAAGCGGCCATCCCAGAGGTCCAATGCTTCCCTAGCGTCCAGCTTGTCTCGCACGCACCAGCAGACGCCAACAACCACCTCAGGCCCGGCAGCACCTCCCAGCCCTCCCACACGTCCCTCATCGGTGATCTCCACTGCCTCCTTCCATTCCCAACCAAGCCTTAACGGGGGCTCCCACCACCACCATCAACACCACCACCAGCACCACCACAGCAGCCTCAGCTACCAGCTCCACAGAGACCTGAGCCTGCAGCACAACCCGCACCAACAGTCCCAGCACAGTCATCACCACGTACAGCCTCCGCATCACAGCAGCAACCCCGCCCTCCGCCACAGCAACGGCAGCCTGCACAAAATCCTCAGCTCCCTGAAAACGGACCCACGACACAGTCTTGCACTGCCCAGGGGCGGGGTGGAGGAGGACGGCACCGTCATTACCCTATAATACTTATAAAACATCCACGCAGAGACAGAAACATCCTAACTGCTCAGAGACTTAAACTGGAACACCAGGCCGAATAAATATGAGCATGTTTTTTGTCACACTATTAATTTTGTAACTTCTGTTTGTTTCTACAAGATGATTGATATTAGGAAGTTGCAAGCCAGGAAACAAGAAAACGTATTGTATATATTTCTTGTACTTTTTAAAAGTTCTTTTTGTCTTACATTAAAAGATTTGTACGTATGTAAGTAATAAGCATCAGAACAAAAAAAACAGTTTTTAGGCGAGTCCACTGTATCCTACAGTTCTGAATGTGGCAGCAGCCTGATATCTTTTGTTAGTGACCACTTTTTTATTACGACTCTTTTCATTCTTATTACTGGGACCAACTTGGGGTTTGCTTATGGATGTTTTTAAAGAGTAAATCTATATTTCTTATATTCTGATAAATGCTGTTTAGAGTATGATTTTTTTTTTTAATAGTCCTTTTATGCATTGATGATTGTGATCAAATTCTTGTATCTGTTCCAATAAATTATTCTAAGTCTCAATTTTGTAAATTTGAAATGTGTGAGTGTAAAAGTCACTGATTCATAGAAAATTCATCACTTAATTACAGTTATGGGAACATGTATGTCTTTACCAAAGAAAGAAGCAAAGAAAAGCAGCTAAAAGCCTTGCCTAAACATACAGCGGAGGTATGGTGAAGTGAAACACAACCCTAACAAACTGGATGAACAAGAGGAGCTCATACAAGACACCAATATAAAACATCAGGATCTGGTTTCAGCCCTTAAAAAAAAAAAAACCACGAGCTCCTCTCTAGACATACCACTGACATCTCAACAGTATTTACCAACATCACGTATCTGTAGACCAGAATGCGTAACCAAAAAATGTTATGCATGTCATAAGGGGTGTGGCTGCTTTTTGTGGAAAGAACTGTTTGTGCTGTAACTATACTGCAGCTACAGTGAGAGAGATTACAGAATATTTCATGGATTTCCCCTTTTCATACCTCAGTACCTACATCAAATTAGGTAAAATCACACTGATTATTCATATGTTTGTTCAAAGTCGACGAATAATTTAACCCGGAAAGCACTGTTTTGTAACTTTGACCTCATGCAAGTCTACAGCTTAGGCTATCGAATTGAGGTGAAGCGTTATGTGCAGTCATTTACGTCTCATGAATTCCTGTCGTGTTCTAGACAACACAAAGTGAAGACAGTATCTCAAGGTTAAATTTTCCTTTTTCAGACACAAACAGTCTTTATCATGCAGTATAACTAAGCAGGACATGCAGCTCTCATTGGGTCAGAGGCCCTTTAGCAGCAACAAACTCCTTTCACCTCCTCTAATTAATGTTTATCTACTCAGGATGCCACTCTAATCAAACTGCTAATAGATCATTGACACCCAACTTGTCTGCTTTGGCTGTAATCAGCAGATTGTCCTGGGTGTCTCATAATCAGTCTTTATCTTCGAAGATAACCGTTTGCAGTTAAGCCCGTATTGTTAGGAATAGTTTGTACCATTTTCTCATGTGATAAATGCTCTGCTGGAAATTTTTTTGGGGGGGTACATGCCTTATTCAGCATGTTCAAATGTATGATTTATATTGAGAAAAATTCATTGCTGCACATTTTATTTTCAAATAAAACGATTATTAGATTAGCTGTCAAATCAATTCATAATTCATACTAAGTAATCATGAAAGCAAGTAAGTTTTTTTTATTTTTTTATACTATTTTGTAAATTGAGAGGTGTGATAAGCTTAATCAAACAATAGAGAAGACCTCTGTCAGAGCTGTGCAGACCATGTAGTGATTCTGGCTGCCATCTGCTGGCTGAGATTGCATTGACATCAACGCCATGCACCTCATATGTAAATATTCACTCTCATCTTTATCACTGCGATCCGTGTAAATATAATTTTGATTGATTTGAACAGTAACAATAGAGGGAAATGAATGAACAAATGTCTTAATTGAGCACTGAATATGATTTATATTGTTAGAATAATTTTGTAATACTGTTCAATTAATATCTTTCAATTCTGTAAGACAACTGTTTGTTTTTATGTATACAGATAGAAAAACAAAACAGAGTTCATAATATTGTACATTCAGTTCTCTATTTGGAAGGTACCGGTATTTATGGATGCCCTTTTGGTATCATATCTGCATTGGAGAGTTTCCACCAAGCAACAGAAGACATCTCAGAAGGTCTTCATGGAGTCCATTGCTACTTTGGTGGGTACAACAAAGAAAGAAAATGGACTAAAGGTAAACAAAGACAAACAAAGAGAGTTTGGTGTACAGGGAAGCACTCAGTGCAGTTTGACTACAAGCTGATGGAGAAGATTGGAAGCCTGTTGTTTCCAGATCCATGACAGAGACTGAGTGTAGATACACTCAGATAGGAAAGTAGTGTTTAGACTTGGTGTTTGGACTGGAAACGTTTCACAGTTATGTTTACCAACTTCCCACCTTCATGGTTGAAACAGATCATTGTCCATTAATTTGACTTAACTTGAATGAAAAGGTTGCCAGCACTTAATGATGAAACTACAAAGCTGGTAAACACACAGTGCTCGCAGATGCAGAGGAAGATGAAAATGATCACTGCCGCCCTGCCAGACACAAACAATACAAAACAACTGTTCAAAAACACTGTTAATGTTATAAATGTTCTAGTTTTGTTTAGAAGAGATGCCCACATTCAAAGGAAAAGGGGGTGTAATATCTGCAATTGTACTTCATACCATCTTTAGCCAGTAGAGGTCAGTAAAGGCATGTTATTGTGGAGTGTAACCAGGAAGTAAGACATTTGGGGAAATAAAGGCAATATATTTATTCTTTGAAAGATGAGCAAAACTTCAGTAAACATTCAAGCTGCACTCTTATGTGACACATGAGAAAACTTCATTCAACGAGGCAACACTATCATTTAGGTGTAATCCCTCTAGCAAAATACAGACAAGGAAATGATGATTTCCACATTTCAGTTCAACAAAAAAGATCTTTTACTAATGACAACCATTGAGTGTTTATATGTGCATGTTTAATGGCTGCAATGTGTCCAATATATTTAAATTGATACAAAGCTCCAGTCACGCATTGTACATTCACATAGGTGCTTTCATCTATTTGGTTACACCATTAGACTTTTTTCATGCTTCTTTTGTGCATACCAAGTTGCTGACCCCAGTAAATTTGCAGCTTTGTTCCATTCACATTCAGCCTTCAGTAGTCAAGGCCTGTAGAAATGTTTATAGAAATGCAGGCAAAATGAAGAGGCAGTACCTCTGCAGTACCAGGTAGGTAGGATTTTATCTGCTGTGGAAAGGGACTATTACAGGGTGGACAGGTGTGCATTCATTTAAGGTGGAATGCTGTCGGGTTAACTGTCAGGTCCAGTGTGGCTTGACCATGATTAGACATCAAGTGAGGGCAGCAGGCCTGGACCTCAGCAAAGGAACGACTATGACTTTTATTATAAATTAATAATGTATATGTTATTGTAATAAACATACTTAAACATGTCAAAATTAATAAAATAGAATAATAAAATGTCTTACTGCAAGCCAAGTATTTTTTTTTTACTTTACTTTTTTTTCTTTCATACTAATGATTTATTACCTCCTCCTTATTTTCACATCTAGCCGTTACAGACCAACATTATCATTTATTTGGATGTTTCTGTCCACCTGGTGAATGTGAGTCCAATATTTTTTATACTATTTTTAATTCTGTTTTTTTCTATCTATCAACTCTCAAGGGAAATGTCTGGCTGGTAAATGCTCCACTATGTCCCCCAGCTAGTCTACAGCTGTGTCTGTTTGCCGTTAGATACTGAGCAGGTAGTGTAGGTACAGTTGTTAAAGCTTTTTCACTGAAAACAGCAGCTGCTGCAGCTGAAATGAGCTGCAACTTGCTATAAACCAAGACCAGACCAAGAAAAAGCATAATAGACTAGATCAACTAAAGATCATTTGGTCCTAAATCATGTCTTCCTGTAAAAAGACCAGTAAAGTGGTTATATTTCCATCAAAATATGGCAATGACAACCACCTAAGAACCCCACTGCCTGTTTCCACTGCAGTAACAGTAACATCCCCAGCCACCGGCCTCAGTGTATATCCTCACTCTACTCTGTATGTTCATAAACTCTTTCATTTTTTTTAAACATCCTCAGACAGTAAAATTGTGTTATTTCCTCATAACTTTATAAAGTAGGCATCTTGCTTCCTTGATTGTGGCAGTAATGTGATGTTTGTTTTCTTTGGCACAGGAATGATGGTGGACTCCTTAAAGCACATGACAGACTGAGCCAGGGACAAGTTGAATTCATTGTCAACACTTACTCAGACTTGTGCTTTTTGTCTCTCAGAGCCAGTAGATGTGGATTGACCGTGAGGGTTTTTTTTATCAATCTAACTGGTACTCCCCACTCACATTTAAACGGCACTGCTCATGTAAGATTAACTGCAACTAGAAATTGTTTTTAGTATTGATTCATTTGCTAATTACTTTCTCTGATTAATCAATCAATTGTTTGATCTACACAATTTCTAAAACCCAAGGTGATGTCCTCAGATTGCTTGTTTGTCAGTATTTAATTTGATCTCATAAAAGGCAAAAATAAGCAGCAAATCTTACAATTGAGAAATGTGTATGTCTAATCTATGTAAAATGTCCCTTTGCTAGTTTCTACAAGAGTGTTTAAAAACAGATATTTCTTTTTCTTTTTCTTTTTTTGCGTGAATATCAATCATACATTTTTTTAAAAGTATGTTTTAAAGCGCTTTTTTTGTTTGACACATTATTTTTGACCCTTATGAGCCACCGTCGGCAGCACAATACACACGTGATCCGAGTCAGTTGACAGGGCAAAACACGGCAGTAGATCAGAAAGACAGGCGACATGGAGCATCATCGGCTTGACAGGGTGGGCCTCCTGTCTCCCCTGGAGGAGTCCAGTGCTGAGATAAGCAGAGACAGCGGCATCGTCTCCCAAAGTGCGAGCAGTTTGTCGATGGTGAGCGAGATCCTGAGCAGCGGCACCGTGTCGCAGAGCCCCAGCTTTGGCGCAGCAGCAGCTAACGTTATCTCGCAAAGCCCGAGTCTCAACGAAGCAGCAGAGCCCGGGACCGGCGACCAGCACGACCCGGAGCAGGACGACGAAGTCCTGAGACACACCGCACTCAGCTACTCCTCCTACATCAGGGCGACAGCGGGAGAAGAGGTTTGTTTGTTGCTGCTGGCGACCACAAGTCATGTGAGGCTAGCTACGTTAACATTTTTAGCTCTTTGTTTATGAAAGAGCTGCGGCACTCACTTATATTAATCATACATAGGCACAACAATACGGTACTTAAGCAAAATGGTCTCTAAGCAACACTGATGCAACGACATGCTGATGAGGAAATGCTTTCTTCCAGAAAACAAACTCGTTGATTTGTCAAGTCCCAAAAGTTATTGTTTTCAAGTCCTAAACAAGTCATTATGCACCCCACATCAACTGTAATGCCTTTGAAGACAGTGAAAAATAAAATAAAGGATGCCTCCTCACAAATTCACATTATAGGAAGTACTAATTTAAACAGATATACTATAATGTCTAATGTAGTTTTGTAAGAAACTCTCATAAAAACAACCCTGATCTCCACTTTGACGTGTGATTTTAAACAGAACCCCTGCATTACAAACCTGAAGTGTAAAATAATAAAATAATTTAGATATAGTATGCAATAGCTTATGGAGAGACGGCTGTGTTTATAGTTATTGATTTTTACACCAGCCCATTAACTAACATTAACTGGATATGTGTGATACCACATTATAAAGAAGGTAAGTAAGATGGATGGCTCTGGAGGAAGACAAAGACCCCCGTGTTTCTGATCATGTGGTTCTTTCTGACACAACTTAAAGGCATTTTATTAAATTTCAGCTGAAGCTGGTGCGTATGACTGAATTAAAAGTGTCTGTAAGTTTGAGGTTGGCTCACTTCATTTCATTTGTTGAAGCACCTTGAAGTTGATTTGTGATATTGGGCTATTAAATAAATAAATATGAAACTGAGTTGACTTGTCGGTAGCTTTACTTTGTGTCTCTGTGTCTGTGTGTGTTTCTTCTCTTCTAGATCCTTTGCTTAGAGAAAAGCTTGGAAGAAATGCTGACGAGAGTAGACGAGTTTGTTGGGATGCTGGATATGGTAAGATGGGGCGTGCTATAAAACTGTAATAGGTTATGAATGCTTGGTATCTCATTTTTTATTAAATGACATCTATACTTCTCTCTTTCATCTTTTTTTATGGGTTGTCTCCAGATTCGTAATGATACCTCCCAGATAGTGAATGAAAACCTACCTCAAATCCAGCAGAAGTCGGAGGAAATGAGACAAATATACAGACGAATTGATAAGTTAGAGGTAAGTAATGGTTGAAGGAGAGTCTTCATCTGGTTTTATGTAATATATTTTTGTATACAGTTAGTTTGTACTTTTCAATGTACTCTAAGATGCTTCATAAGAAAAAAAAAAACTTTGTTGTTAAATGTCATGGATCACAAATATTTGTCACCACAATTTTCCAGTGATGTAGTAGTTCTCTAGTCATTCTGTTGTCATGGTGGACTAGTCAAAAAAACCCTGACCTGGTTATATGACATTTAATTAACATGCCCTTTTGGCAATGAACAAGTGCCTTGGTGTTTTACATTTTAGTTTTACATTTGAGAATTGAAAAAAGGCACATTTGTGATTTCAGGCTATATAAATAAACGTGACTGGACTTATGCTTGCAGGCTTTTGTAAAGCTGGTGGGAGCTAATGTCAGTGCCATGGAGGAGCAGGTCACGCAGGCAGAAGGAGAACTAGGAACGCTACCGGGTGCTTTCAAGAAGATTCTTCGTACAATGAGTGTCCCAGGCTTCTTAAATGTGAGAGTTCCTTTGTCTTTACTTGTCATTATTTGTGTGTTAAGTTGCTATATCATGTATATCAACAATCATGACCTGTGAATTATCGGGTTAACTTTTTTTCACTGATGCCTGAGACCTTAAAATCTTGCCTTAAAATCCTCCATAATGATTGTTCCTAATTCTTATAAGATATCCATCTCTACTAATCTTTCACACTTGGTAAATATAATCTTGTGGATAAATTCATGAATTACATTAATACATTAAGTGCCTCAACATGGTCTTTGAGCCGTGTGATTTTTAATCTATGTTTTTTCACGCATAGAAACCGGCCAGCCCAAGAAGACCAGCACCACATCAGCATCATGAAATCCCTAGTGTGTTTCGGACAGACGATTATTTCGCATCACAGCCAGAACAGTGACAACCTACAACGTTAAACAGATAACTTGGTTCTAACCTCAGAGGCCTGTTGGGTGAAACTGTAGAGACAACTTTTACTGCCATTCATTGCAAGAGGATCTATTTGTGCAGTGGCCTCAACAAAGCAATAGTAGCCTTTCTGAACAAGTCACTGGAAGTGAAGTGAGTGAAGACATTCAGCTTTTTTGAGTGTCATCCTCCTGGCAGCAACAAGCACTGAACTGTAGCAAAATGATATCTCCTTTTTCTTTTTTTAAAAAGTGCCTAAATGGTTATTTCTGTCTATCTTGTTTTCACTAATTGTGAAGAAGACAATGTAAGATTTGCAATGAGTCAGAAGGACAAAATCATCCCACCTGCCAATAGGACACTGAAAAGGTACAGTAAGAGGAGTTGTAAAGATCTTCAGATGTATTACATGATGAATCAACCTAACCTAACCTTTTTTTTATAAATGACATTCCTGTTACTGGTGTGTTTGTAAAGACCTGCACGCTGTTATGGATTAATCTGTATTTCTACTGTCAATTCAGTCACACCCCTAAGCAATATTAATTAAGTATTTAAAGTCTTCCAATTCAAATATTCAGTATATTTCTAGCCTGATATTACTGACTACATTTTGAAGGCACCTTTTTAAACAAATGGAGGGGGGGTATAGATGTGCAAGTTTCACAAGTCAGACTAACTGATCAATCAAAGTATGGCCGAGTGGGGAAGCCGTGATTGAGTTTTGTAACAATGGGAGGAACCTTGAGATAACTGGACCATAGATATGTTATGTAGCCCTTGCCCTCAAAACAAAGTTAAATATCATTAATGGTCACAGGTATGATTATTTATTTGCCAAAAATAGTTAGAAATAAAGATGTTTCAGTTACAGGTTAATTTTGGCCACGTTTTTAAAATAATAAAGATTTATTTGAGACAAATGTTTTGTTGGATGTCCCACTAATCCCTTCAGTCATGGCCATAAAGGTTTTTAGTTTCATTTATCTTCCCTTCAGTCTGCTTACGAATTCCGCCTGAAGACTTTTTTTCCCCTAGTATGGCGACGGCCCGCCCTACTCTACCCCTGATTGGTTTACCGTGATATTCTTAACTCTACCCAATCCAGTCCTCATGCCTAAACCTAACCAACCCCAACCATCGAAAGGAACGCGTAGTAGCCAATCAGAGGCAGAGTGGGGCGGGTCATGCCGCTTCCATAATAGAATTCTTAATTCTGCGCACGGCGGAGGCTGAACTCGGGGATGAAATAACAATAATGCGGCCTTTCATTGGCCAGTTTCCAGGTGACGTCATAAATTTGTCAACTCTGAGGAAGCGGGAACCCCCATCAGCCTCGAGGATTTGACTCAATTTGTGTCCACGCTGGCTCGCCCGCAGATTGAAAAAGTAAGCTAAAAAAAAAAAAAAAAAGTAAGCTAAACACGGTAAAGTACTCTATTTGAGGTAAATACCTCACAAAGATAATGATGTGCCCTGTTGTATCAACACTGCTTGTTCGAGGTTAGTGTAACGAAGATAAATTAAGAGACAAAGAATAGTTGAACGGTTGAGTTAGGCTAACGGTAACCATAAGGTACGTTGCTGGATAACTTGTGGCAGTGGCTCCCGGTGTTGTGCAGCGAACAGAGTTTAGGTTCAGGTTTGGTTTGGTTTGGTTTCCGGCTGTATGTTTCTGTCTTTTTTAACACCCACAAGCCCGATGATGGCTCTAGTTTAGGGTAAATTTCTATCTTAACCTATGTAAATATGATAAAAACTCGATCTGCCGTGACTACTGTCGTAAAACAAACTTAGCGATATAAGGTTGCGTTTTTGTTGTCACGGGTTCAATTTGTCCATTAGCATTAGATGAAATAAAACAATATGTAGTTAACGGAGGTTGTATATAATTTTTTTTTTTACCACAACTAGTTATCCTATCCAAGAAACACAGCTAAGAGACTTTATTTGTAAAATTAAGTTCAGATGACCTACTTGTTAGTAGACAATATAGCTGGTGGATGCTCATTAAGCAAACCTGCAATGACTTTTTTTTTCCCCATTTATGGTTTCTAACAAAATGGACCAACAGTAACTTTGGTTAAAGTGGTGTAACTAATTGCTTTTTAATAAGTAGATTCTTACTAGATAAAAACATGCTGCCTTCCTAAATGAAAGTGACCTCCTTACATTCATCCAACTGCAATCTACTACAACTTTGACTGCCATGTAATGAAGACACTTTTTTTTTATTCTTTTACAGATCCACAGCTGCACACATGGCTTGTGAAAAAGAAATATGGCAAAAGATCGGAGAAGGCTTTGTACAAGAATATTACAACCAGTTTGACAATACCAACAGGATGGGACTGGGTAACCTGTATGTAAGTTTCTTCAGTTTCACTTCAGTTATGATATAATTTAAATATGTTTGCTGTAAACCTAATACCATCTCACTTGACTTTAACAGTTGAAATTACTTTTGTAAATGATGCATTATAGAATAAATTATGTGTGTGTATCTGATGTATAAATAAATAAATCTTTTTTTTTTCTTAGTCTCCTGAAGCCTGTTTGACGTGGGAAGGATCACCCTTTCTAGGGAGGGAAGCCATAACTGGTAAACTAGCAGTAGGTATCAATCCTGAGCGGAGCCATTTACTGGCATCTTTCAATCAAAGCCATTTTTGTATTGTTTTTAGTGTCTACATTTGTGCACTGAGCAGATTAAAGTCTTTCATTTGATTTGAAGCTTGCATGTGTTACACATAATGGTATACTGAATATGTTTGGATGCTTGTTTGGACAGTTCAACAGACAAAACAAGACATTTAAAGACCTCCACTTGTGCCTAAGAAATTATGACAAGCATGTTTCTTCAGTTACTTTCATTTTTTTTTTAAATTCATTTTATAGATAAAATGATCTGCAGATGAATCAATCATGAATATAATTGTTTGTTGCAATACTATAGGATATTAATTGTGATTCATTATGTTCCAATGACAGTATTGTTTCCAATCTGCAGAACTTGCCTTTCAAGCGCATTAAGCACATTATCACAGAACAAGACTTCCAACCCACAATGGATAGCTGTATCCTCATCATGGTGTTTGGACAGTTACAGGTAAGATGATACATTTTTTTGTGAATAACCTTGGGTCTGCAAATTAATCTTTTTGCATGATTAGTTCTTCGTTTTATCATGAGTTTGGCAAAAACAAAACCTTATGTGATGTATAACTCTACCATTTGTGTTTTGTCACTAATGTACTCCCAAATGTTTCCCCATTTATTTATTTATTTTTTTGCAATAGGTTGATGATAATCCACCAATGGCCTTTCATCAAGTGTTCATGCTTAAGTCCCAAAACTGTGCATGGGCTTGCACAAATGATGTGTTCCGGTTGGGGATACATAACATACCAGTGTAATGGTCTGGATGCGTTTGCTCACACACACACACACACACACACTGAGTGCAGTGGTAATGATGTCACTGTGGACAACACAAGGACTTGTATGTAAAGTTCCTTGTGTTCACAGCATATTCAACCTCTGCCATTTACATAGCAGATATCCTGTCAAATTACATTCCTGTCAAATAAAAGAATTTATCAGACTACTACTGTACTTTTGTTCACTTACTTTGTTTGTTTTAAAACTAATTGCCCCCATGACTGCAGAATGATGATTAATATTGTAAGTTAAGTGAGTAGTGGGCGTACAGATGTAAGAAATTAATATTCTCACATTATGAAGTCATCGATCTCTGAGAAAGAAACTCAGAAGCTTTTTTATCAAGTAACCGCATTGATTCACTTCGCAAGTTTGGACCAACCTCATGACGCCACCGCGAGTCGTGTAGTAAGTACGGTAAGAGTCAGGTCACATGGTCTAGTAAATAATGTTACACAACAGCGTGTGTACTTCAAAAATAAGAGAAGCATGCTGATACTTTTGCTGAAACGAAAGTTAGAAAAGATGCTGATGAGTTATCTAGCTTTACCCGATAAGTTTCATTTGTCTTGAGGTTTATGTGGTTTTGTAGCGATGTAGTATTGTGAATACCCCGCTAGAGGCTGGTATTCACTATACTACATGGCGTAACGAGTGTCAAGTTAGTTTAAAGGGTTTAAGCATCAGAGCTGGAGCTCCACAGAAGAGCCAAATGCAGTGTCCTGACACAGTCTTCTCGGGAAATGGATGTAATGAATGTAACTCACCAGTCTGATATTCATAAAGAATCGGTAAGTATATACAACACAGCTACGGAGTGAATATAAGGGAAGTAACGTAAAAATAACTATTACGTTACGTTCGTTATTGTCAGCGTGTTAACATTACTCCTCTGGGTAAATGGGGATTTGTTTTTGGAAAGGTCAAGTGTTAGCTGAGTGAATGTTGGTTACTACACATTTAATAACTAACGTTATAACATAACTGGCCTTGTCTGTACATGTTAGCTAACATTAGCTAACATGAACTGTTAGTGACGTTGAAGGAGGTTTGTCGGGTTTTAACACAACTGCCGATAAAATGTACAAAAAATGTTTGTGGAGCGTAGCGAGGTAATTTCTATCAATGATTAGAACTTAAATTAATAACTGTTAAATATAATATGGTATATGTTTATGCGAAATGTCCTTTGTTTTGGATGTTTGGACGTACGACTAGTGCGCAAGCGCAGTGACCGATTTAGTCATTAAAGGCATAGTCTGTAAAACAGTAAGGAGAAGAAACAAACTAAAACGTAGTAAGAAACTGTACTGGGGACTTGATAATTCAGCATTATAAAATAAACTGGTCCAAAAATGTAATGTGGTTAAAATGTGTTTGGGTTGTTTTTTTTATTTTATTTTAGAATGGCTTGAAAGATAAAGATCCTGACAGCAAGAATGGTTCAGAGACAGAGGAAGAACCTTTGCTCCGGGACAACCCCAGACGGTTTGTCATCTTCCCCATCCAGTACCCAGACATCTGGAAGATGTACAAGCAGGCACAGGCCTCTTTCTGGACAGTGGAGGAGGTGGGTGTTTAAGGTTAAGGTTAAAAAAAACCCAATCATCTAAAGTTGTGTTCTCTAGAGAATACAAACCTTTCAGTATCAGTCTAGTGAAGGTGAATCAAGTAATCCATAAGTAATTAACTGTGTGTTTTTCAGCTTTCTATAAATACCTTTTAAAGACTATCTAAAGAACTACAGCCTGTCATCACTTGAAAAACTTAAACAATCTCCATTTGGATTGTTGATGTGTCTTTCAGGTTGATCTATCCAAAGACCTGGCACACTGGGACCGTTTGAAACCTGAGGAGAAACACTTCATCTCCCATGTCTTAGCCTTCTTTGCTGCCAGTGATGGTATCGTGAATGAGAACCTGGTGAGAGTGGGTTTTGATGCATCACTCAGTTGTAACAGGTGTTTTGTAGCTTGTATGCCTCTGAACAAAGTATGAGATGTGTAACAGTTTTTTTTTTTAAATTAACCTACCACAGTAGCAAATGGATTTAGAGCAACTTATCTTGATGTGTTGGAAACAAAATTACAGAACTCTATGAGCACAGGTGGGTCCTCTTCTGCAGTTGCTTGTAAAATTGGCAGGGTTTCTAGCCACTGCCAGAATTGCCTTCCAAATACATAACTGAACATCATATTTGATGTGTTTTAGCATACCTCAACCTCACTGAAACTTGTGTCCTAGTTTACCCTGTGTCAGTAATTTATTTTATATTACAACTTCAAAGTGATGCACACTTTCTAGGGCGACCCAATAAAGTCAGATTAGTCTCAGTTTTGACCCCATGATAGGTGAAAATTGTATTTTAAAACAAAATATTATACCAAGGCTAAGGTCTGTATTTGCATTTCTGTCTTAAATAGGTGCAGAGGTTCTGCCAGGAGGTGCAGGTCCCTGAAGCACGCTCCTTCTACAGCTTCCAGATCCTCATAGAGACAGTTCACTCAGAGATGTACAGCATGCTCATCAATACTTACATTCGGGATCTGAAGGAAAGGTCAGTTACTCATAGCTCCAGTCCTCAGTCCTCTCTTTCTCTTCATGGCTCAGTGGCTCTGTCTGACTTTTTACAAATAAGCACATTTCTGTGGAGAATTTTGTAAATGTATTTTTTGGCCTAATGAACAACAGTAGAGTATTATATATGTACTCAAAACAGTTCCAACAAAAACACAACAAAATAGTTGTCAAAGTCAGTATTTACAATTGCAACATATTGTAATGGTTAGATAGAACATTATGTGTCTGAGCCCCAGCACATTCAGAGTGTGTAGAACTATATAAAGTCTAATTCTTCCATTTTAACTAAACAACTCTAAGATCTGCACCTGCTCATAACGGATAAGTCTTCACCACTTTGTGGCAATTTCCGTTGAATTCTGCATATTGCAGCTGTTGATGTACCCCAAGGATAGGAAAACAACAGTTTCATGGTCTCAACATCTACAGACACTTTACTGTACAATGCTTATAAACTATTTGGACTTAATATTTTATTGCTTTAAATAAACAATAAAATAATTATCTACCTTAACATGCCTTACCTTACCTGCCAATTAGCAAAAAACTTTATTACATCCAGTGCAAATCAATAAAACATGAAAAAGTGTGAGGCAGTGGATACTTTTCATGGGTTCATAAATTGTTATGCTATATGTTTAAAGCAAGAAATGGTTATCAGTACGCATCGTGAAATGTAAAAAGTAACTGATTCTGCATGCTGTGTGTATCTCAGGGACCATTTATTCAATGCCACACAGACCATGCCTTGTGTGAAACGAAAAGCAGACTGGGCCCTCCAGTGGATAAATGACAGCCAATCCACATTTGGTAAGGAAGACATGAGATTCAAAACATCATGTTTTACATCATACAGACGAGTTTCTATTCATATGGAGTTAATAGTAGTTTTGACAAAGACTTTTTGCCTTTCAGGGGAGCGAATCGTGGCTTTTGCAGCAGTGGAGGGCATCTTCTTCTCTGGCTCATTTGCTGCCATTTATTGGCTAAAGAAGAGAGGCCTAATGCCGGGTCTCACCTATTCCAATGAGCTGATTAGCAGGGATGAGGTGAGATGAATGTACAGACAGACAGACAGACATGTAGATTAAAGAGAATGAGAACTTCTGCATTATTGGTTTATATAGTTTTAATCAGTTGAATTATTAGCAAATGTGATGTGTTTTAAGGCCATAACCCACATACAATACATTCCTCTATTATAACTTTACATTTTTTATAATAAAATTATGCAAATGAGGCACTCATGAAATAGGTCAGAACAAATATAGCTATTTCAGGTGCGTTGCCCTTCCTTAATCTTATGACTAATCTTATGTTTAATAAAATAATCTGTCGATAAGAAAGTGTAGCTGGAATAAAATACTACACAAAAGAGGAAGATGACTTATGATTGATGATGATCAAAGCCTGCATGTGAAGTTATCACTAATACAGTAAAAGTCATTTTTACTTCTACTTTGTGTGTATATTGGATGATTTTATTTGACACCTGCATTGAGGTTTTGCTGACTAGGTTTTTCGTGGTAATCTCAACTGATTCTTAGATCACAGTATTGTATTACTGTATGCATTTACTAATCCTGTAATGTGTTTCCCCTTGAGTGCTGTTCAGTCAGTTTGGGTAGAAAATAAGGTTTACAATGTGCATGTGAACAGGGTTAATGGCTGATCAGACAGTACTCTGTCTTACCAATTGTTTTCATATCAATTATTCTGCAATGTTTATTAATATCTCTCCTAGGGCTTGCACTGTAACTTTGCATGCCTGCTGTACAGCTACCTGGTGAGGAAGCCATCAGAGGACCGGGTAAAGGACATCATCACCAAAGCTGTAACCATTGAACAGGTCAGCTTGCGTTTATTTTGTCCAGTTCAGTCCAGTAGTAGCTTGACTGTCTGACTCTTAAAAGACTACAATCTCAATAGGCCAGACCCGTTCTGTAAATAAGTAAACATTTGTGTTGCAGGAGTTTTTGACAGAGTCCTTGCCAGTGGATCTAATTGGAATCAACGCTTGTCTGATGAAGCAATACATCGAGTTTGTGGCTGACCGGCTTTTCATTGACCTTGGACAGGCCAAGGTGATACTTTTTAAATTAGTAATTAGCCAAATAGTCATTTTTCATTAAGTCCCTAGCTGTTATGTTTAAGCGGTGGACAAAAATGACAGGAAGGACATATGCTTTCCATATTATGTGATCAAAAAATAACTCGATTACATTAAAATGTGACAGTAGGTACTAATTAATGTTTATCGTTTGTAATGGTAGGTTTTGGTGTAAATAACCTATTTTCTCCTGTAATTCAAGGTTTACCAAGCTGAGAATCCATTTGACTTCATGGAGTCCATTTCACTGGAGGGAAAAACCAACTTCTTTGAGAAGCGAGTAGGCGAGTACCAGAGATTTGGAGTCATGTCGAACATGATGGACTGTGAATTCACTCTTGATGCAGACTTCTGAAATCGAGATTGACCAAGCTGTTTAAAATGTGTTATATTTGACATTATTTATTTATTTTGTGTATGGGGTTCTTTACAAAAAAAACAAAACAAAACGGATTTATGATATTATCAAGATTATAAAATATAAACAATGGTTTACAGGTCAAAACTGCACTCTGAGGGGCAACCTTTTCTATAATGTAACAGATTTTATTGAGTCTTCATTTCTGGCTGCGTGCATCTGCAGAATAAACTGTATGTTTGTACAATGAAAATTATTTCTGTATGGTAATTAAATAGTATGAACTGTGTTGTATACAGTGCAGCAGAGAGCCAACCGCATTAATTTCATGTGTGTTTGACATATAACATGATTTAACTGTATAATTATGGTATGGTCTAATGACTGACTTCTCAAGCAGCAACATTAAGACGTTTCTTACTGCGGATTGTAGTTGGACTGAGATTAAATTAGCCACTCCTCCGTTAGTAGTATGCGGTTGTTGGCAATGATAGCTAACAGTTAGCTAGTTGGGGTTTTTTTTTCGTGATCTGGAAAGATGGCAGGAGACTTACGAGGCTTTGTGCTGGAAAAAGCCGAACTGCTTTCTAGTCGTTTAAAGGATCTCCTGTCTTCCGGAGAAGGGTATATTCAGGCTCAGTTCGGGGTAGATTTGGGTTTGAAACCCGAGCTGTACCCGACGTGGGTTGTCCTCCTGACCACGGCCGCCGTGGGCCTGCTCGGCGCGGCTCTCTGCGGAGGTCTGCTCGTCGGGAAAAAACGCGGATGCTCGTTCACCCAAAGCAGCAGCAGCAGCAACAGCAGTGAGCCCGTTAAGGCCCATGTTGCTAAATTTACCAAACCAGAAGAACAAAAGAAGAAGAACCGAAAGAAAACACTTGAAAAGGTATTTATAGTGAGCCTCTGATTTACGGTAGTTCAGTAAAAACAACCTCACTTCACGATAAACGAAACTGATCTTTCTGTTAACGTTAGCTTAACTATACATCTATCAACAAGAGCAGTGCAAAACATATAGCTAATAAACATTATCTATACATCCCACAATGTTTACACAACTTAACTTAAACTATCTAGGGATTTATTTAGGTGAGCCACCTATAAAAAATACAAAAATAAACCAGTTGGCTGAAGATACTAGCTAATAGTTAAGGCAAGCTCAAACATAAAACACCAGTTAAAACAAACGTTAAAAACGTAATGGATGAACTGGATTTATTAATTTATTGTTTGCTCTATTGTTTATCTGATGTCTGCCAGAAGACTCAATCCAATGGACAACCAGTGACTGTGGCTCAAGAGGAAGTGAAAGTCACCGAGGTGGTTACCAAGTTGTCCCCTCAGATCAAAACTGAGAAGGTAAGTCTCTGTTGTCAAAATGAAGTTTATTTGAGGAGGCAAAACTTAAATGTGATGTTAGTGCACTTTTATTTTACTTATTAAAACCATATAGTATACTTTAATATAACCTAAATCTGTCTGTCCACAGGTGCGTGAGGTACAGGCACCAGTGCAGGTGAAAAAGAACAAGAAGAAAACCAAGATTGATGTGAAACCAGCCCAGCACGTGTCTATAAATGATGGAAAGGAACCCGATGATGGTAATACTCAATTGCTGCAGGGGAAATTTCACAAAATAACTTCTCGTTTTCAGCCTAACTGCAACTAAATGCCCCCTCATGGTTTCAATACAACTCCACCATCTTTTCTTGTCGTAGTCAGCCTCTTGGTTAAATAATCTGACAAATTTTATGCATCATCCTTATCATTGCTTTGCACATACCAAGCCAACTAATCATTTGATGTTGTTTTGTTTGTTTTTTTGCAGGTGCATGGGAGACCAAAGTCAGTAACCGAGAAAAGAGGCAGCAGCGCAGGAAGGACAAGGGCCCTGAGGACTCTGGTAGCCCAGGAGGGCAGGAGTCCACAAAGACCCATGGCGAGTCACCTGTGGCCACAGCACCCACCAATACAAAGAGGAACAGAGGAAACCATGGTATTCACCCAGCAAACACTGACTGTGTTTAGGAGTACTCTTTTTTTAATCCTATAAGTGATGAAAATGTAGTTTAATTTAAAAAGCCTAAACACTTCTCAATTATTATGTAGTGAACATACATTGTTATCACAGCCTTGGATGTAGTAGAAACTCTATTGTCCCGAGAGGAAATTTGTCTTGGGCACAGTGCTACGGTCCGTTGCTTCATATAAAAACATCACAATGTGAACATTTAATTTACTTACTCAAGTTTTTTTTTTTTTTTTTTTTTTACCCCCACTCTTTGTTACAGACTCCCTACACTCAAGAACAGCTGGTAAAGGGGATGCATCTGGTGGCTCAGTGCCCTCCAGCTGGAGAGAGGAGCCTTCAGTCAACGGTGTGCAGTGGACCAACATTTCCTTGAAGATCCCAGGTCAGATGGGTACTATGGAGGGGACTAAGTGGAGTGCCATGCACACAAATCCACATTACAGGACCCAACCTGAACCCCAGTCCTGGGCACAGGAGACTCAAGGTAGCACCTAGACCTACATAGACCTTTTCACACCACAAATACAAATATTTATAGCAGCATGTAACACAGCAAAATCTACAATGGAGTCTGTAAATAGTTTTTCGCTCTATGTAGCACATTTGATATGAAACGATGACTATGAGGTAAAGTGCTGACTTTCAGCTCTAAAGATGTTTACATCCATATTAGATGTGTATATTGCTTTCATCATACTATTTCAGCATTTCCCACAGTGCTATAAAGTCAGGGCAGGCTATAGTCACAACACAAAAACTACCAATTCACACAATTCACAATTGAGTTTAATTTCATTGGGTTTCTAATAAATTTAAAGACTGTGTCAAACTGAGCCCTCGGCTGGGCAGAAGTGGTATTACAAGTAAAATAGACTGGGAGTTTTATTGATGCATTGAGAAGATAACCCTAATGGGTTAAAGTACACATTTAAACTAAGTTGTGCCACAGCAGAGACATCGTAAATTAAACTACTTTTATAAGAAGTGGGGTTATTTTCTGACCCTTATCATGCTTGTGGATGTGATTGACTGTAACAGAAAACACAGTGCAGCTCTGATATTTGACACAATGAAATAATAACTGAGCAGCGTCTCTTATGAAACTTTCAGCAGTCCAACAGAATAATCTATCTTTCTATATAATCAGCAGCATGGAGTGGCGTCAATGGCCGAAGAAAAACTGACCTCAACTCTGCGTCGTTCTCCATGCTGGGACTAAACACCACAGGTTCGAACTGTAATTAACTGCCAGCTTTGTCTTCCAATCGCTAACCAGACTTACTTCTGTGTTCTATAATACAAATAATCTCTTCTCTATTTTTTACCGTTATATTTTTTAAAGCCATGGCAGGTTCACAGTTTTTTCACCTCCACTTTTCTTATTCATCTTTTGTCTCTTAGATTCAGTATCAAATTCAATGGAGCTGCAGTGGGCGAGACATCCTGAAGTTGAAGATGAGTGGTCTGGATCCAGTGAGTATATCAGCAAAAACATTCAAATTTAACATTCAACTAAATACATGCACAGCAATACATATACTATATTTGAATTTGGCTTTTTTTTTTTTTTTGTATCTAATAACCAATTTTTTTAATGTTAATTTTTAAGATGGGGTGGCAGCAGTGGACCCCAGCTCCGACTGGAATGCCCCATCAGAGCACTGGGGAAACTATGAAGAGCCTCCCGTGTTGGTGACACCGGCGCCTCCGCTAAAGGAGCAACCCGCCCCGAGCAAGGTCTGACTGATGCTCACAGGGCCGGCTACTTTATCGCGAAGTCCTCGGCTTGGCTGTTTAAATCTATTTTCTAAATAATTTTTATTGTTAGGCAAAGCCTGAAAATATTGAAAACATGTGAAGTAGGCTTCTGGATTTTATTGCTTTGTTTTTAATGTGGCACATCATTAATAGAAAACCAATATGTTAAATATTAGCCAATAGATAAGAGTTTAGCCTTCTTTATTCAGATTGATCAAACAATCTGAATATGTGTTTCTGCTATTGCAGGTATCAGAGGATGAGAAGGACACCGAGGATCCTACCGTGGGAGCAGCCAAATCCAAGAAGAATAGAAAAAAGAAGAAGAAAACAGAAGGGGAGGCTGCATCTGAGGCTCAGGCAAGAAAAAAAAAGCTGTTAGACTCATATCTTGCTCAAAAGTTTTAAACACTTATTTGTACATAGTCACATCAAGTTCAAGCATCTATTTTCCTTGTTCTGGTAATGTCATTTGTCGTTTAATTTTAGACGGTGAGCACAGTTCCCCTGGTTAATACAGCACCGAAGCCCCAAGAGCTTCCCATGCTGACCTCCAAAAAGCAGAATTCCAGCATATCCTCCTCTCAGAGTACGTTAAACTGTTCTGACTCTAAATCTGTGTTCAATCTCAGAAAAGGAAAACTTGTTTAAAATGCATAAATAACTTGCGACTAATAACGGTTTATTTAATCCTCTCATTTTGCATGCATTTAAAAAAAAAAAATCCATACTGTAATTTATGTCCATATGTTCTGAAGGACTGAACGCAGATAGTTAAACTTTCTTATTTCCTGTTGTTTTTTTTTTTTCATCTACTTGCAGAGAAGTCTGAGCAGATTGTGGAGCCTCTGAAGCCCCTCCAAAAGAAAAAGGACAGAAGGGAAACATGAAGTCACATCACAGGTCCATAAACAACTTATGCAAATGATTGTCAAATATGTCACATGCAATAATTACCAGGTACAGAGTTTCTTTCTGAGATACGTAAACAGTTTTATCAGCAGCAAAATGAAAACGAGCAGTGGATATCATCTGCTTGACTAAATAAAATGATGAAATGTGGTCCTATGGACTTAAATCTTATCTAATTTGCACTATTTACTACACTGCAAACAAGAGTGGAGTTTCAGGAGAGGTGGAACTTGCAGTGGAGGTACATGTTTATGTTAATATTTTTAATTTCAAAAGTCTTTCTTTTTTTCCCCTCCAAGAGTGTATGTTTATAATTGTTCTCTTTATTTTAATTTTTTTGCTAATTTACAAGAGAAGTGCTTATTTTCACTCCCCCAGAATGTTGCACTTTGTTTAGTTTGCAGTGCTGCCGTCCCGATATGAATTACTGAAATGTGTGTGAGCAAGCTGGTCTCAGATCAGTTGAAGCAGCATATTTAGCTAAATTTTGTTGGAACTGTAGTTATGGTTTAGGAAACATTGAGTATATAAATGGACAGTACAAAAGTAAATTTTTGATCAGATACTTTTTTTTTTTTTTTAAACTACATTTGAAATTTGGACGTACTAAACTGGTCAGTTATGTAGAGTGCACAGTAACTGATATGCACCACCAGGAGGCACTGTAATGTGAAGTTGAGCAGCTGTGAGATTATCCCATAATGCAGTAGCACTAAGTATTGCCCCTCTGCTTTTATCTTTCTGAGTATCTTTATCTTTATCAGACTAGACGGTGCATTGATTTTTCTAGAGATGTTTATGGTCCTTTTTTGCACTCTACATGATTTTTGTTTGGGGTTTTTTTGCTAGAAAAAGCCATGCCATATGTACAGATTGTAAGGGCTTTTTAAGTTCCGTGATTGCACTGTGCAAAAGGCTGTATTGAGTTCCTTTTGATGTCAATGAATCGTTTTTTCTACCTTTTTGCTGAATGTGAAATGTGTAACCTTTGGTTTGTAACTAACTTCCAAAATTTATGATTTTTTTTTAGTACGTAATTTTAAGACGTACATAGAGATAGATATAGAGCAGCTTTAATTCCACATCAAAGTCGGTTTTAAACAACACACAGAAACACACACACAGTATATATAACAGGAATTTAATTCCATTGCCTTAACCTGTAATTGTATAGAAAGTGCATTGGTGATCTTTTTTATAGTTTCCATCCAATTGCAAGTTTTGATGTCAATTAATTTCATCTTGCATGACTTTGGTAATAGTACTTGTGTACATGAAATGAACGATCTCTTGCTTTAACTGTTAGTACTTGGTCCTGGAGCACCACTCAGTGTGTGTATACTGTAATTGGAAACAGTTTTTCTGTGGGCATCTGATTTAGTGGAAATGAACAGGACTGTTATTGGTCAGCTTTTGAGTGTATAGTGCACTGTGGTGTTGATCAAGTGCTGGTGGTACATAGTTGTCAATAGACCTGATAGATCATAAAGAACAAAATGAAATGTCACTGTAGCAGTAGACACCTTTTTTTTTTTTCTTCATTTAATTTTTTACTGATGATTAAGATGATTCAATCAATGTATTTATATACATGTCTCTAGGAAATGGTTTTGTGAATGATTTTCTTTATTGCAGAGATACAAATGATATTTCTATGTCAAAAATGAAAAATAAATGAGAAGTGCTTGATATCACCTCATCGTAGACTTCTATTTTTGTCTCTTAAAGTAAACCGAAAACTATTTTTTGTAATATTTCTTTCTTTTAATCTTAAAGATTGAAGCATGATCTTTAAGTCATTCGACTTTTTGGATGTATCTTTTCCTGTGGTGATGAATGTTTCTAAAGGAAACAAGTAAAATACTTAAGATATTTGAAATATGACACTGACTACGAACTCATATTCACTAATATAGTTTTACCACTTTTGAATCATTTTCATGTCAAAATAACCATAAAGTATAAATTGGAGATACACTCATTCAGCAGAATTCACACAATGAAATGCTATTGATAGTAAATTATAGTAAATGGCATTTTTTTCTCTGTCCTGTCATGTTGTATTGTTGTTGTTTTTTTGCAGTAAAAACTAATGTGAAATCTGTGATTAATATAATGCGGATTCACTATATGCTATGGTGAAAATCTGTGTCAGCAGCCAGGCCTGTGATAGGACCCCCAGTTGCAAAAACCCTCCTGAGGCCAAAGTGCTGCCCCATTCAATGTGGCGAGCCAGTCGCGTGGCACGCTTACAGAGCCTGACCTCCTTCGCCTCATCTCTCTCCATCCCTTATCTCCCAGTTCATTTAGGATTTACCCATTTTTTTTAATCTCTCCCAATCTCTGGCTCACGGCCCATTCACCTTCACTTCAGAGAGATATCATGTTTTTTTCATTCTTCCTGTCTGGGGATTTTTGTGCTTATTTTCCTTTTTTTAGTGTATGAAAGGCGCATATATTAATAGTGAAGGTCACTCTCTAATGGATGGTACTGCAGTTGCTCAAAGCTGCTATGCTATAAAATCACCTGCTAATGCTGTTTTAAAAAAATCTCTATATATATACTACATGGAGAAATAAAGTAAAGTGTCCAAACATTAAATGACCAGACTAATAAATCTGACTTTGGGATTTGTTGCAGGTCCGAGGAAAAAAAAGGATTTAGGATTTGAATTTCTGGTCATTATTTCAGAGTCCTCTCTGCACATACACAATTTAATAATACAAATAACATCACTGTGACTGTTATGTGTTATGTTTTGAGGGCTAAGCAACGCTAGATCAAAAAGATTTTCCTCTGTAAATTGTGTTCCAGCATCTAAAGAGGTGGCAGTCTGGTCAGTATTAAGTCATGGCAGGACAGGAAAATCCCATAATGTGACGATGATGCAGTCCACCCACCAGAGCTTAGAGCTGTGGTCACTGGTCCATCTGTCAGGCTTGGTTCAAGATGTTAACCAGAAAGAGAGAGAGAGAGGCAAACTGATAATTAAATGAGGGTTTCTTGTTTTAATTGCAAAAGAAAATGTACTATGCTGGATGGCCCCAGATTTTCTGTGTGGGGATATGGTTAAACACAATTTAGGAATAAGCATCATACGAGCACAATACAATCTCAAATAATGAAGGTCATAAAACTAGATTATGATATAGGGTCCCTCATCAAGACAGGGCCTCAAAATCAAATTAAAGTAGTAGCGGCTTAAAGGCATTTCCATTCCACTTAAAGGCAAAGTTTTCCTCGCTGTAATCATTCCTCCTGTTCGTACTGGCTATTAAAAAGATCACATTCAAATGTGCTTTCAATGTAAGTGATGAGGGGCCAAACTCTTTTGTGCAAAAATGCATTTAGGACAGATTAAATGTTTCTTTAAAGGTTGAGACAGTTCTCCTTCTTCTTATCTAAATAAACTATTATACTAAAACCACACTTGGATTATCTGAAACGTGCATTGTTTGTCACGGATTTGAAAACAGGACTGTTTTTCTGAGTTTTTAGACTTTTTAGAGATACATGGTTTATAGAATATTTATAGAATATGATATATTACTAAATTAAATTTAACCAACAGCAGTTAACTAAATAACTACAACAGTAAAATAATGCAATTAATTAATTTCATCAATTTTTATTAATTAATATTCTAAAAACATTATATATATATATATGCTATTTATAGCATTGTGCATACATTTACTGCAGGATTTTTACTTGTAATGGAGTATTTTTGTAGTATTAGTACTTTTACTTATAATAATAATAATAATAATAAGTCTTCCACCACTGATCCTAATTATCCAATTTCTCCCAATAAGAAAAACCTTCAATGTTGCATCGATTAAAAGCCTGGGTCTGAAAGAAAGCATCATATCAGATTTTAACTGTAATACTCTGTGTAGCATTTTGCATCCCTAATCCTCCTCTGGTCACGTGACTCCGGGATGAGCCAGATTAACGGCTCTCTCTCTCTCTCTCTCTCTCTCTGTTCTCCACTGAGTCGCAGACCAACAAACAGACCAACACAGTATCAAACATCCTCTTGATGTGGCGGTCCCAGCACCGACAACCCTTTCTTCTGAGGACATAGGAGTCTTGAATAAAACATTCCCAGCAGCATTCATGAAATAGTTTGAAATTCACAGCCGGATAAACAATGATTTCGCCGTGGGACCGGTGGTACTCGACGAGTTGCTGCCTCTGCTGCCATGTACGGACGGGCACCATTATCCTGGGCATATGGTACATGGTAAGTCAGATTTTTACATGTTATGTCAAACCCGAATATGTACAAATATGGCTAAATGTGCGTACTATGCGATGAAATGTTTTAATAAATGTCACGTGAGAGTGAGTTTTCTAGCTTTAGCTTGCTAGCTAACGTTTACTAACTGCTGTTTTGTTTTTTATCCATTTGCCATTTTGAAGATGAAGATATGGATCAATGTATCACTTTTAAACAACCAGACGTGCTAATTTATCACCATCTTTTCAATCCTATATTGGCTTTTTTTTAATTTTTGTCCATAACGTTATATCAGAGTCAGATTCAGATCAGAAACGCAGATGTCAACAGATAAAACAATAAACACAAACATGACAGTGTAAGTAAGGGACAGTTATTTACATGTATGTCCTGGGGTGGACTATGTACATATTGACATGATAAAAAATATGTGTGTGACTAATATAAACAGATTTATGAATGCCAGTGTATATATAAATATACATTTGAGTGTAAATAAACCGTGTGTGTGTATTAGCAGGATATACAATCTATAAACATCTACACAATATGAATTAAAATGATATATGGAGGTGAAGTGGAGTTGTTTACAGACTTTAGGTTTTATAAACATATAAGATACATTCACATTGTCCTTCATAGTTACACTGTTGGTTGTTTTCCATGTGTTTTGTCCTACATGTGCACCAGAGTGTAAGTTAAATATAGAGGTTCCTTCTCTTTTTACCTACGGGATGACATAGTGTGCAGTAAGCCTGGTAAATCCCTGAGCTTTAGTAAGTGACTGTCCCAGTCTCTGTTTGACCCTACTACTAAACAATTATACATCATCTAATTGATCCAAGTAGGCCAGAAATAAAGTAACAAATACGTACATAAGATGGGGTACACATAGGTGAAAAAAGTGACGGATAAAAAAACAAAACAAAAAAAACAAACATTTTCTCATCATGCTGGTTCGACAGATGCTGCACTGAACCTGGCCAACAGTTCATCAGTCTTTCTTATATCAAGGTTCAAATAATTAGTCAAATGATTGATTGTACAATTGTGATACATTGTGGAGTAATTTGCCAAGGAAATATGCCAGATATTTGCTGATTTCTTTCATCTTTAATGTGTGCGCTTTCAGCTTTTTCTCATATCTCATATGATTGTTAAAGGATTATCTTTGTCACACATTTAAAGAGTCCATTTCATTATCGTCTTTGTTTACAACTAGCAAAGGTTGATCCAGGAATCAACTTGTGAGTGACTTCACTTTGACGTTTAATATTGATTTTTATTTTCCTGCAGCTCATCAATGCAGTGGTCCTACTTATCTTGTTGTCGGCTCTCAATGACCCAGTTCAGTACCGTTACCACCTTACCAGCACCGAGCTGGGGACTGACATCGATGTTATGGACGATGCAAGTGAGTGCAGCTCATCCCCTCATTGTTACAAATCATAGTTGCATAGAGATGACTGAGTAAAGAAACAGTTCCAGATGTCCACAGTCATTCAACACACCCATTCAAGGTGTACCTATATCAACTGGCTGTGTAGGTTGTTAGTTTTGGTGAATAAACAACTATTTTTCTAATGAGAAATTTCCTCTTAGACATAAATGACTCATAGGCAATAATACATTTACAATAAATCTTATTATAGTGCATACTTGAGTGCATTCATGTCGGATTTAACAGACACATAAAAAAAGTATTAAATGTATGTTGTAGTGCCTTCGGTGTTAGTGTTTCGTGTATGATCATAGGTCATTAAACAATGTGGATTTCATGTTAGGCTGGGAACAGAACTGCAGCTCAAAAACCTCCTCTCCTTTCTGCCCATCACCTCTTTTCCCAGAGTGCTGCTCTCAGCATAGGCATCGCTGAGTCGGCCAAGCTACATACTGTAGAGAGAACAAATCACAGTGCATGCGTGTGCTTCCCCTTACAGATGCTGTCACTAGCCACTCTGATTAAAAAACGACTGCTCTAATTCTCTGTCAGATTAAAACGGCCATCTTGACTGATTCCCCCATTCAGTTGTTTCTAGTAGAGCATCAGTCAAAGGTTGTGCAAAAGTGGGAAAAGGAATGAGATGAGTTGGAGTTTTGGTTTTGTAATAGGCAGGTGTCAATAGTACTGAGGATCATATAGTCAGAAATAATGAAATTAGAACTCAGATGTGTAGGATGAGGAGTATTTATGCGTATATTGTTTTATATATAGTATGTGTTAACATTTGTGTCTGTGTGTTGTGTGTGTGTGGTAAGGGATTAAAGATGGCAGGGTATCATCATTTCCTTGGGTCTTAACACAGTATCAGTGCTGTCATAATCACTGTTGCTGAGTGTAAAGGCACACCAACAGTCGTGATGATGACGTTTCACTCAATTTGTTGTGAAGTTGTATTTTGTAAAAGCAAAAAAAAAAAAAATGGCCTGAGCCACTAACACTGCTGGTTCAAAGTCTGTCAGGGATGCATTGATTCATTTGTTTCGGAAGTCAGTAGTGATTTTGAATATGATGTTCAGTAACTAGCGATGATCCATAGTGGAGTTTTACCAAACATCACTTGTTCTGTCTAAGCCAGACGTCAGCAGATCCCTGTCAGTGAGTCCTACAGTGACACTGACAACTGTCTCAGTCACTTTTGTGAAAGACGTGTTACATTTTGTCAACTTTAGCACCTCTTGCGTAACAATTACCCATGTGCTAATCATGTTTTTTAGAGAGGCAGATTGTGTGCTAAAAATAGCGAGGTTACTTAAGGTGCTTTGTTTTGTAAAATCCTCGTCCCCCATAAAGACTTTAGGATTACGTCAATGGATTCCAGAGTTCCAGTGAAATTACATGTTTGCTTGCTGCTCTTCACTGGTTAAACTAGATTAACTGTCCTCACATTGTCCTGTATTCTCTTTGCAGATATCTGCATAGCCACTGCAATATCCCTACTCATGATTCTTATATGTGGCATGGCAACATACGGTGCTTACAAGGTAAATAAATAAACAGTAGAAGTGAGAAACATTTATGCACAAAAAAATCACCCAAACAGACATATTTAGCTTGTGTTTCTTTATCTGTTTTCAATCTCTCCCATATAGCAACATGCTGCTTGGATCATTCCATTCTTCTGCTACCAAATCTTCGACTTTGCCCTTAACACACTGGTAGCCATTAGTGTGGTGGTTTACCCCAACACAGTGCAGGACTACCTTCAGCAACTGGTGAGGGCTGTTTTCCTATATCTAAATGACTTGTTCTTACTCCACACAGGCTTTTTTTTGTTCTTAACGGAAAGACAAAATGTTGCAGTTGAATAAAAACCTTTTTTTAAAATCAAGGGATAGCTCACAAAGCTTGTGATAATTGCTTAACCATAAGAGCGATACAGGAGTAGTGCTTCTCCAGAGCATCTGTTGAGTAACATTGCTAAACAAGAGGCATTCAGTGAAAACCGGCCACCCAGGCATGAACACTGGTCTTAGTTACCGTATGTAGATTAGGTGTCCATTTTAGACTCCATGAATGTTAAGCAGTTAAAGGTCAAATTTAGTAAGAGTCTGACTTTCTTACTTTATATCTCATGTTTCTCTTCACTGATTTTTGCTTCACACCTTGTATTTATTTTTTTCATGCATCTTTTTCTCTTTTCGTCTTCCTCCCTCCTCCAGCCAGGGACATTCCCTTACAAAGAGGACATCATGTCCACCAACAACATGTGCCTAGTTTTTGCAGTTCTTCTCTTCATTGGCTGCATCCTCTCCTTCAAGGTGAACCAACAGTCTATACTGTTCATGCAACACATTGTTTCATATTCTACATAGTTGGTGAACATTGCTCACTCACAATTGTACAGAAGTTGCCTATTATAGATTTATTCATCATATTACCATGTGATTAAGCCAATTAAGTCCCACACTCTGCACATCTCATAACATTATAAGCCATATTGCATGGATAATGAATCTGCCAGTGTGAACATTTCCATTATCAATGTTCTACATGATTATCACACAGTCAGAGAGCAGTGGGTCAGGGACAACAGGAAACCAACTCCTGTCAAACTAATTCCCCCTTAATGCATGGATGATTCTCCAGGCACAGCTACGCTCTGGGGCTCTGGGACGAGATGGGACATGAAGTTGCAGTCATCTGTACAATCAAATCATGTTGTTTCTCCTCTAAGCTCAGATTGGAAATGTTCTCGGCAGATATCCAGAGACAGTGCTGGGGTTTTATGATTAGAAGCAGCCACTGGAAGACACACTGCTGGACTCGCATTCAGCAGTTATAAATGTCATCTCTCAGACAGAGAGCTTTGTCGTGCAGAGTATGTTAATAGTTAAACTGCTTATCGCTTTAGATGTCCGCACTCGATCTGTCAACAAAAATAAATATATAATGTCTGTGCTGCCTCAAAATATTAATCTAAAATTTGAGTCAAGAAAAATGAGCAGTAGATCCTCTTTTTCAGTGATGGGATGCACTTAAAGTGTATTGGCCACTGTTGTGATTTAGTGATGATAGTTGAGTCAGTCCCCTGGACCAGGGCCAAACATGAAACATCAAAGATGCATCGAGCTCTCAGCAACACCTGCTGAAGTTCCTGCTGAAGACAACATCCCGAGTGCACTTGGCATGAATGATCAAGACAGTCAGGAAAAGGAAGAGCTGGAGAGAGAAGAGAGTGTTATGCAGTAGATACGGAGATGTACGTGAATACATGGTTGGATGAATAAAAAAGATGGATGACGGATGTAAATGGACAAGCTCAAACTCAAACTCAAAATTTATAGCAATATGTAATGCCAGCCCTGGATATTACTATATTACTATTCTGATTCAAAAAACTATTTGACCCAGAAATAAGATGGTTATTTTGAAATCAGTGACAGAATAAATATCCTTCAAGTATTTTGATAGAATGAGTACATAATATTATCTCTAATATGTTGTTAAACATGTGCAATTGTGTGCAGACTGCTGCGTACTGGTTGAGTTGACCTCAGTTTAAAGTTTGTATCACAGTGCGACTCAGCAGATGGTATAGTGATTGGCTAATAGGTTGCCTGGCTCGCTGGTTGGTCGGTTGCTCTTAACTGCTGGCAGAGGTATCAACTCAGCACGCTACTCACACACATACACAATGAACCTCCTGTTCCCATTGCCAATTCAGTCAAACCTAAACCTCACTGCCTTACTGAGGCAAGAGATGCCTGACAAGTTCCCTCGGCTAAAATGCCAGTTGAATAACTTAAAGGGCAACGTTGTCTGGGAAAATGTCGATGCGCAAAATTCTTGTATTTTTACAACAGAATTTATCAAGTTGTGATATGATGCATCTGTGCTGTCAGTATGCCTAACCTTGATGAATGGATGGCATCATAGCAAGCACCATCAGTAATAAAGAAAAGTGACTGAAGGTCATTGTGTGTTCTTTGTTTTCACCTCCTGGGGGACAGGCCTACCTGATTGGCTGCGTGTGGAACTGCTACAGATACGTGAGCGGCAGGGGCACCACAGAGGTCCTGGTTTATGTCACCACCAACGACACCACGGTGAGTCCTCACATCCACCTCCCAGCACCCCACCTCAAGGACACACTGACAACCCCTCCAGCCTCGTATAATAATATAATTGCTTTTGCACACCATTGATTTTTTTTTTTTTTTTTACTCTTTTGACTTACAAGCTCTCCATTCATTATATAAGCTAAAAGTAATAACATGCTTGGCTCAACAAAGGTGAAGTTTTTATTCAGTAGTACTAAAATATAGACTATATTTACTTTTGCATGTTATTGCAGTTCAGTGAGTTGATACCACTAAATATACAAGGTAAGGATTTAGGCATAACTTGTACATATGTTTGTGTGTTTAGAGCAGCAATTTAGAATCTAAAACATAAACAGACCTTTATTTTTAAAAGTAGTAAATGCTTATTAGTCAAGAACCTCATTAACCTCAACATCAGATTTGAGAAGTTAAATGAATCCATGTCACACAGGAAGACAGGAATCATTTGGTATCCAATGAATCATTTCCCCAGTAAAAAATAATAAAAAAAAGCAATCCTAAATACGACATACCATTGAGACAAAAGTATCACCGATGATTTTATTCGTCTTTCTTTGACTGTTGAAAAAAGAAAAGAAAAAAACAAGCAGACATTTTGTAAGTATACTGTTTGTTTACAGTCTATATGCACCAAATTTCCAAAAGGTTTCCTTAGAAACTCTGTTTATGGCAGAATCATGTTTTCTTTTCATCGTGTCTCAATGTGTTGCAGTCATTACAAATGACACATAACATTTCGAAGAATGTTCAGGTTAGTGTGGTCCTGCTTTAAAATCCCTATAGTTTAGTAAATAACTAATTTACCATGTCACAGTTCCTACATACATGTATTGTACAGGTATGTGTAGAATTTTAATCATTCATGATTCATGATTGAATACCTGCAGCTGAAATGTTTGCACAGATTTTTGATGTTTAATATGTTAATTGTTTGCTAAGGTTAAATTCCTACACATATCAATTTATATAGTAGAACAGATTTGTTTAATATTTTTTTATTATTATTTTTATTAAAATATTTGGTACTGTAGATATTAGTAGAATAGCCTGCACAGTACAGTGAAAATGCCATGTGTTGTCACCGTGCAGTTTGTCTCAGTTTTCTGACAGTCAGTGAAGTGACATTGGTGCCGTGGGTAGCGGTACAGTAGGTGCTGTACGTCACTATGAGATGTGATTGGCTCGCCGAGTGTCCTCCATCCCACTTTGTCCCTTTCAGCGTTGACTCATGGGGTTTCTGAGAGGCTTTAGCGTAGTCACTGTTTCCATTTGTAATCCTCCACACTCATACATAAGACTTAATCTGTCTCACACCCACTGTTGTCTCAATATGTAGCTCTTCATCTGTCTGTCATTTTGTCCTTGACACTTTTCACCTTATGAAACAGATACTACAGGACAGGAGCAGATCCATTAGTGTATCATATTGTCTTTTTAGCAAATATGAGATGTGTGACATTCACATATGATAGAGGCACCTCCTGCTCCTCAATCAAATTTGGTGAGAAACACTGACTTGAAAACACTGGTTTATATGAATATTACATATTTTAATTGCCTATAAAGGTTGCAAAAATTAACTAAAAATGAAGTACTAATACTACTGAATAAAATACTCACTGTAAATCATTACGCTAATGGAAACAAAGTGTATATATGGATAAATAGTAGTAGTATAATAATAGTAGTAAAAAACTGAGGTGACTGGGTCAAAGTGAAGGCCAGCAAAGCTTTGTGAATTTTAATTAGAAATGTATGAGAGCATAATTATTAATTAAATGTGACAAATATTTATAGCACATGGTTTATCACAGTCTAAACAGCTCTCATACTGGCCTGAATAGTGACCACATGGTTTTATCACTGCATTCCCCCGCTCCACACGCAGCTCTGAATGAATCAAGTGCTCCATCTATTTTTACTATTAGAAAGCCTGCGGTGTGTCTAAATGGCTTTTTACAGCCTCGAACATCAAGTACCCAGCTGCTTATCTGTGTGCTTTTATATAAATGCCATTAAAATGCACAGGGTTCGGGTTTCTCTTTTTTCACTCCTCCCCTCTGTATATCTCTGTCAGACCTCCTCTCTTCTTCTGGACATGTTACATAATTGTCTGCTTGTCCGCTTCATTTCAAATCCTCGCTGTGATGTGTTCGCCGGGCCTCCCTGGCTGCTTCACAATTCTGTCCCCTCAGAGCATATTCTCTCTCTCTCTCGCTCACTCGCTCGCTCTCTCCCTGAATTAGCAGCAGAGCTGAGAAACCATTTACAGAGAAAGACCTCTGAAAGAGAGAGACGCCTGTGAAAGCAGAGGGATGTGTGTAGATGTTATCCTTGCAGCTAGTCATGCCTTCTGTAGGGATGGAATAACGGGCATGAAAGATGAAAAGGAAACCTACAACAGTGGCTGAAATCACTCTGCTTGCTAAATAGTGCATTATATTTACTGTCACGTTATTCTAAAGAGAGAAGAGAAAAGTTAAGACACAATCTGGTTTTCTGCTACATTTCAGGTTCTGCTGCCACCGTACGAGGAAGCCATCGCCATCCCGCCGAAGGAGCCCCCACCCCAGTATATGGAGGCATGAGAGGTGTCCTCTATGGATCCCAAACACCCCTCTACCCGTCTCCCTCACACTTCCCACAATGGCTGAAACATGTTGAAAAACAAGACACAGCAATGTGTTAGAGGCTGTCTTAGAGCTGGTTTCAGCTTGGATTTGTGACTCTTGCCAACATTAGATTAGAGCGACCCTGAGCCAGTATTTCTATCAACTCTTTTCCCCACCACCCCTCGTTGTGACGTACTGTCCTCCCCTGTCGTCTCCTCTGTCATCCTCCAAGGACATTGTCACAGCAACTTCAGCTGCTCCCCCTCACCACCAACACCCCTCCCTCTTGGCAGCTGCGGTCTACTGGCAGCACCTAAACTCTTGCACACCCTGAACACTCTGTCCCAACTCAATTTGCACTTTTCTTTTGAGTGAATTGTGCACCGGTCTGGCCACCAACTGTTAACCCCTATACTGTGATTCTCCCTCGTGGTCTTTGTCTAGAAACAAACTACCTGAAGAGAGATAGCAACAGAGAGTGAGAAGGAAAGCAACAGACACGATCAGTTATGCAAGAGCACTTTTTTCAGAAATTGACGAATTCCTTCTTTGAATGTAATGACGGGGTATTTTTGTATGACTTTTTTTGTATAACAGTAAAAAAACTGAGAGAAAAAAGAAGACCTGAAAAGAGTTACCTGTTGTGATAAAATACCATCTGTTGTATTGATGTAGTTTTTCCTGCAGGAAATCATACTGAAGAGGGTTCCTTGACTAATAACAAGTATGTCTTCCTTTTGTATCTGCGTAACACGCTGTCTGTAAACCTGTAACCCATCGAATGCAAGTGTAAACCGTGTTGACCCTCTGATTTTAATCACAATCTGTTCCAGTTTGCCTTTCTGTTCCAAGATCTCAAATGTTAAGAAAGACATCAATCATCCAGTGAAGCACTTGTCACAAACATAATTTCTAAAATGTGTAAACATTAGTGTGCGAAAATGTTTCAGTAGAGACGTACGTCTTGTGTTCCCGTCGAGTTGCAGCTGCAACAGCATCAACTGTGTCTTCATGGGTTTTTTTTTCTACAAGGATCATAATGTATAATGTGATCTTTTTAGTTGAGCTAACTTAGCTGGACTGAGGGCATTTTCCTATAAAGACAGCGTGACATGCTGCTGTACATGCAGACACTGTGTATGCGTGCGTGCGTGTGTGTGCGTGCGTGCATGTCGGCGTGCTTGGCAGTGCGCTGTGTCTCTATGACGTAACTCCTTCATATGTAACGTTTCTTTTGCACAGCAGTGATACCATGTAGAGATATTTCCTGTGCTGGTGACCTTTTTTCCTGATTAACAATTGATGGGATCTAAAGCATTGATCTAGTTTAGCATAGTAGCACAAAATCAATATACAGTACATAAAGCTAGTTAAGCATATGCTTGTGTTTTGCCTGTTTAGGCAATCAGTCGAGCATTATGAGAAATATTAATGGAATAAATAATATTAGATATAGATATGCTTAATCCCATTGTTTCCAATGATTCCCAAGTAGTATTTGCTACCAACAGGAAAAAAGAAAAGAAATGTTTTATCATTCAGACTATGCAACAGTGCATTTAAGTACTTGTTAGACCTGGAAATGACCATGAAGTAGAACTCCATTTGATACTAATACTGTTGTTGATAATGTAGCCATTTGTCAGCCCCTTCATTGTTGTCCCTGAATTATGACCACTGCTTTTGCAAATCCAACAAAACCGAAAATGAAATTGCACTTTAAAGTCAGTGTGAGCTCAACGGAGACTGACGTGTTTATGTTTTATTCATCTGTAACATGGTAATATCATCCGCCCCCTCTTGTCTGGATGACACGAGCTTTGAAAAACAAGAACAACGATGCTCGTGTTTGTGCGATGCGACTAAAAAGCAGCAGAGATATTTGAACAACTCGAGACTGCTCATCATCGCTTTTTCATTCACACACATCATCTTGTTGGATCTGCATGAGCTCATGTCTTCCATTCTGAATAAAAAAAACAAAACAAAATCAAAACGTCTCCTGTATTTATTTATTAAGTCACTGGTATGTTTGTTTCAGCACCATTGTCATATACATTTTTAAAAAATATATATTTTATGATTTTAATAAGATTTTATGAATACAGTGATATAAGTACAAAAGGAAGAGACAACAGGGTGACGTTGAACCAGAAACAGCTCTAAACTTTGTTATTAAATGATGGTATTAGACCAACCTTGGATTAGATACTATACAGAGTGATTACAAAAGAGTATGTCTGTTTAAAAAAAAAAAAGTGAGTCAGCCTGCCTGTGTGCCGCCCAAATACCCAGCAGGGTCGGACAAGCTGCCAGATCAGCAAGGATTTAGCCGCCTGCCTCAAAATGGAGGCTGGCATTACTTTGGTTCTGACAGACACACTCACCTACTTTCTCCCACTGGGACAGGGCAGGAGGGGAAAAAACAAACAAACAAACAAGTGGGTCACTTTCTGTCTCTTTTCTTACTGAAATGCTTGTTGGATGTGGATTGTACAACAGCATCCGCTGCAAAAATGTAAGATATTATATGATAGAGGACATGTAGTTTTGAAAATTTCATATTCATATTCTCCTCTGATATTTTACATTATACATTCAATAATGTCATGTGTGATAAGATACAATAAAGCATCAAGTGAGGTGTAAGTGATGTTAACATACTGTTCAGTTTGTGTGCCGAGAGTGAAAAATTCAACAGTAAATTTATTTTGGTGTCCAAATATGACAATTTCTTTCTTTTTTGTTTGTTGTAATTTCTTTTGACTGAGTTGTATTAAAAATACTTTGTCCAACGTAACAGAAATAGAAAAATACAAATGTATTCAATTTAAACTGAAGTCAGCAACAAAAAAAACCCAAAAAAACGAGAACCCAAAAATGTGAAGGGATGGAAGATGATGTTTCGTGGTCCTCAACAGGCCTTCGTTCTATTTATGGTGCAGATTTGTTCACACTTGTTAGTTCACATCTTACTCTGCGATATTGTCCTCATTTGGTGCGGGGGCATCTGCAGCACGTGAGCAGATCATCTGGGATGATTTCACTTGATTTAAGTGGGAATTTTAAAAAAAAACGGCTTAGTGCAATGACTGGAAAAAAAAGAGAAAAACTGAGCCAAATCCCTCACTGGATGATGGACGGTTTATGTCTGTTTCTGGGTGGATGCATCAGCCCCTGTAGGGCAGCAAACTCACACCAAACAATGACATCTGATCCTGACATCATAGGATTAGTTTTTAATATCATGTTTCGCCAGTTCATCGTAATTCTTACCTTTCAGTGAATGACGGTGACATCCGCCTGATGTTGTTATTCAGTTCCTCTCTTGCAAAAACACACAATTTTGAAGTCATAAATTGGTTAAATATATTACACTTTATATTAAAATCATGCTATATATATATATATATATATCTATATATGCAAAAAAATGGATTGGAGATTTGCTGTATCTTGTGTTTTCTGGTACATTTTTATGAGTACATTGATCTAACACATTGCATTAATCTATTTTATCTACACCTACACTACCAAGCTGCCCTTCAGCAAGGCACTCAGCCTCCGCCAGCAGCAACAGAGCAGATTTGTGGCCACACTGTGACCTCGGTGGAAACACGCAGCTGCCTCGAGGGTGAATTAATCTTAATATATTTATCCTCCTCTGACGTTATATGTGTAACAGCGGTCACCTGGGTTGGCTGGAGCTCCATCGTGCTCTTCAGTCCACACATAGGCCTGCAGCTTGTTTCACAGCCAGGAAATGATCAGCATGTTCGTCTGTTACACAAGTGTTGCTGCTGTAGTGATTATAACATTCGTATTGTTGATGCAGATCCAAATGCAACTGAAAGTTTGAAGGAGAAATTCTGCTGAAATGGGAGTCTATTCTTTTAAAAACATAAGTAGTTAGTTTACTTTTAAATGTTGCTATATGGAGACATTTGCCATTTTCTGTACTGCAGTGTGCATATTACATTTTGCTGTTTTTATTTGTTCTGTACCTGTTAAAATTTTAGAAGCGTATATAAAATCTAATGAAAATGCTATTAAAAGTGAATTTTACACATTTCCCTGTGTCTGAAAATAAATTAACCTGCCAAACATAGTTTCGGCTTCTTCTAGATGTTGCTGAACACCAACAGTATGTGTGACAGTGGCGGCCATCACCCTGTAAAGCCTTTAATACCTTTGAAAGCAGCGCATCCTTACTCGATTACAGTCAACAGGTTGCAACTAATACATCCAAGGTTTATGTAAGTGAGGGGAAAAAAACACTGATGAGCAGTTGTGTAATTGTGACCAACAGGGTGATAAGTGGATGAGAATGATTTATACAGAAATTGATAATCCTGTTGTTCTGCTTTGTTACACAAGCCTCTGAAAGAAAGACCTTGTTTTGAATTGAACTGTTTCTGTGGCGTAATTCTGCTGACGGTGTGATATTGTAAACAGCTCACTAGACTATACTGTGACGCACGACCACCTCATCTGAGAAAACCAGAGGACGGCACTGCTCTCTTGTGGACACTTGCAGGACTAACATCATTTTATGACAGGCAGATTGACCTAAAAAAAAAGAAATTCAACAGCATGTACTCTTAAACACCAACTTTATTGACAACGGGGTGGGGGACAGCTCTACTGTGGTGGCTGCTGCTGGTCTGGCATGCTCCTGATGATGTCAGAATCGCCTGAAGAGAAAAGATAAACAAAGAGTCAGTGGATCAAAATAAAAACTGCCACATACTCAGTAACAAGATATCAAATCAAATTATCAAGACTCAGATCAGACTGGACTGGCTGCTCACTCTGCTTGCCTTAAATTCACTTTGGCGAGCAGGTCCAACAGGCACAATTAAAAGAAGGTGAAAAAAACTAATCTAATCCAAAAACAGTTCCCTCATCTCGGCTTGTAAAAAATTAGGACCAATTCAGAGATGTTTGGAGTCGTTTTTTAGCCGAATTCAGCCCCGATGACCTGATCTTGTGTGTTGAATATGATGCTTTGACATAACGTTGAGCTTATACTTCTATGCAAACAGGGTCTATTATGTAGTAGTGCAACTGGTATTTTTGAGTGAATACGTAAGATATCCAGAGCTCTGAAAGGACAATCAACCATCTTATTCCATGCTAATGTCCACCATCAGAAACCTCCCATTAGTCCATAAAATATTCTTGGATGGACCCACTAAGCCAGAGAACAAGCTCAGTGTGTGTTGCATTAACAGGAAAAGCTTAAACATCAACTGTACAGTAGAAGGTGTCCATTACCAAGGTAGGTACTCACCAGGGTCAATGATCGCCAGTGTGCACACCCTGTAGTATTTACCACAGGCTGTGCCAAGCTCAATGTTGTTTCCACTGTAGTGGTGGACACCAGTCTTGGCCAGCATGGCATAGTACTCGATCTCAGATTTCCTGGACAGGGAAGATAGGAAAAATAATGAGTCAAAACAGCAGGCACTCGGCACAAACATGGTGTAAATTTGACGACTGTAGTTAATGTGTTAAAACAAAATAATCCAATAATCAGTGTGTAACCAGACAATTTAAAAACAGAATCAACAGCCTTTCAAAATCGGTTGTGATCAAAAAGTTAGGCTTGTTTTTAAATTGTTGAATTACTTAAGATTTCAGCCATTACCTAAAATAACCAGAAAACAATTAACATAATTTTTCAAATCATAACCACAATAAGACATGTTAAAGAAATAAAACATGAAAAGGTGCATGTTATATTGATGATTTCTTCCCACTCAGAATCCTGAGCATGTTGTACTACAGAGAACTCTGTACATTTAGGATTTCAGTTTAGATCACCACGGCAACAAACCAGACCCAAGTTGTGCCACATCAGCATTGTCTTAGCTTTCCATCAGTTGATTGAAAGAATAGGTTCACAATTTTTCACTTGTCTTAAAAACAACACCAACCAGGTTCCCATATGAACACTGAAAGGTTTTCCTCATTGTAATCATTCCTGGTTATTAAAAAGATAATCTTCCAAAATCCAGTGTCCACACAGTCATTTTGTGCAGAAATGCATTTTTAAAAAGTTTATCTCAAGCTTATGATGCTTGAACAGTCTGAGTTAATCATATCAAGTGGATATCTGCCACATTTACAGTCTCTTTAGCATCAAATTCCCTCTTTGTGTTTGTTGAGCTGCGCTCAAAGTATAGTGACAAAAAGAGGGACTTTGGCACTAAAGACTGACGTTGAAAGATTCTGCTTGACTCGACCAATTTGGACAGCTGAAGCTTCATATTAGCCAGTATGAACAGGAGAAACTATTATGGCAACAAACACCTAGATCAATGTTCATCCGGGCCCCTGACTGTTGCTTTATGAACTTTGAAAGATTTCAGCATCATTACTTTAATAGCCTTGATGGTGCAGACCAGTCATCAACAAGTGACATTAATAATCATCACTGTTTGACCACCAATACTTCAGACTGATATACAGCTTTGAGGTTTCATGCATGAAGCTGCAGTTACTTTATGATTACATACCTGAGAGCAGGGCAGTTGTTGGCCAGGATGACCAGCTTGGCTTTTCCCTGACGGATCATCTTCTGGGACTGCTTGTAGCCCAGGACATATTTTCCACTCTTCATCACCAGCTGGAGACGAGAGTTGATGGACTCCATGGACTTTTTCTAAATACACATACAGACAAGAGTCAGTGACAGCAAAAGAAATGACACTGCTGATAGCAACTTACACCGTTTCCTCGATGATGCAAGATACACACAAGATCTAAGTGGAAGCACTATTAACATTTAGAGAGTGGGCCTAAGGACTTTAGTGCATCAAATCTGTTGTTAACATATATTGGGAAAGGTTGAGGGAAGCATATGATTTGCACCATACATTTATACATGTAAGAGTGTTATACATCCTAACAAAAAGCCTCAACACTGTTTAAACCCACTTTTAGATTTGGGAAACCTTTATTTTGCTATTTGACCATGTCCAGATTAGAAACCACTATACTAATTTATCAAATTTGGACTAGATTAACTCCAGAAAAACATTTATTTTGCTTATGAAAACAAAGAAAATGTACAATTTCAGTTTTTTCCACCAACCAGATCAGGTCCAGATCAAATACCACTGTACTTACATTTATCAAATCTTAATAAAAGTAATTAATGTAGTTCAGATTTGACAAGTACAGTGGTTTTAGTGTGTTGGATGGAGAAAAAGTTGTAAAATCTCTTTTTTTCATAAGTAAAATAAGGTTTCACGTATGTAAAAGTTGGTTTAAACAACATTACGGTTCCTTCTACGATGTGAAACAAGAATCAGTTGCTGAATATTGACGTACGTTTCCTTTAACTAAGAATCAGAAGCGACATTAGCCGCATTTAAGATAGCTGCTACAACCGAAGACACACTTCATATGATGCACACACGGAGTAAAAGGCGAAGTTTGTACGGAGAGACGAGAAGCCATCTGCAGGCCTGACACTAACGCGTCTCCACGTGAAGCCGAGCCCCACAGCAGCGCGTGCACTGCGGCCCTAGCCGACGACACTCACCGTTTTCTTTGCGGCCACCATTTTTGCAGTTTAGTCCGGACCGGCCAACCTGCGGGCGAGAGGAGGGAAGCAGAAGACTGTCGTTAAGCTCTGGGTAGAAACAAAAAGACTAAAACAGACAAATCCCGGTGATTTTAAAGTAAAAAACTCGGAGCTCGCCTTACTGTGAGTTTACTCCAATATGGCCTCGGAGAGAAAGGAAGTCCCAGCGTGCACTGCGCGGCTATCTGGATCCTTCTTTGTAGTTTTTAACGGCGGTGGGCAACCAGCGTGTTACGTACATTAGCGCCACCTTCTGGTTTGGAGTGTGCCAAAGTTTACACACAAAAAAATAAATTAAAGAAAGTTTGTGATTGAACATAAAAGGGGATTAATGATTGTCAGGTAATGACTAAAATGTTACTTCAGGAATGTGATAATTTAATAATAGACACAAACCCAATGACCTTCTATAAAAATGGATTCATTATTGTATAAGACATCTAAATAAAATTACTTTACATACAAAACAGCAGCATGGTAGTTACACCTGGGAAGATTATTGATTAGTAGATGACTTCATTCACTCGTACTTAAATATGTGTATACCTGTCTCACCATTCTCCATACTTTAACCGGAAATTACACTGCTTCGGTACAACAACTCAACGTTAACAAGTTTGCGCAAAGACGTTGCGTTGTACAACTGTTTCACTTTCCCCTAACCCCAATAGATGGCCTCTACTACACACTCAGTGAATAATGTATTTTTGTTCGTGCGCCAGCCTCATGGATACAGCCTAAGTTACAGTAAACAACATTTCACCTGCGTGTCAAACTCTTCAGAAACCTGAAGCCACATTACACAACAACCCGTACACATTTTTGGTGGAAAAACCACGATGCGTCATTACGCACGGCGCGAGACTACACTTTTTTTGTTTTTTTGTTTAGGGGGCTCGCTCTCTCTATAGTTTTAAGTGCTCTCCATTTTCAGATACGATATACATGCACGACGTCATCAGGGCAGCCGCAGCCTCTCCTCTCCTCTTAACGCTGAAGTTAACCATCCAGTCCTCTTTGTGCACAGGGCAGGATGGGATGCTCCACCAGTTCCCAAACTTCCGCGGTAGATACGACTAGACCCACGGCTAAGCCCGAGGAAATCAACGGAGCCAGCGCTACAGGTGAGGCAAAACGTGTAAAATATATGATATCATAATATAATGAAATGTTTATGAGATATGTGGAATATACAAATAACCTATGCAACACATGGGTTATTTTATATATTCCACATATCTCATAAACATTTTTATTATGTTATGATATCACGATATAATAAAATGTTTATGAGATATGTGGAATATACAAATAACCTATGTGTTACATGTGCAGCTGCATTCATTTCATACATGGTATTTTATAATTACATGGATTAGTAACTGAAAATAATGCTGTCATATCAAAAATTTTTTTTGACATACTGTAGATTAATGTGAATGTAAAAAATTTATTTTTTTTACAATTTTTGCATAGTGTGAAAATTGTCTATCTAATCTTTTAGGCTATAAGTCACTAAGCATGCATTGTCCACTGTTGCACATTAGAGATGTTTAATAACTGTTAAACATATGTTAACATCAATTATGCTATAATAAAATCCACTGGACTCTCTCTATACTATAAACAGCCTTTTAACATGTTTGTGGAAACGGTGTCATGATGGACGTTCACTGCTGTCCCCACACAGAGTTACACTCAAGCCACTTCTTTGATACGACTGCACAGTCAACATGCAAATTGCCATTCATGTATTTCTCTCGGTATCTGGTGTCTTTATATTTAGCGAGCCAGAGCCCCGGAGTGTGGCACGGGAAAGTTTATCATCATTATTTAACAGTGGCTCCTGGCTCTGTTCTCCTCGATGGGAGAGACAGCGGCATTGCAGCAGATTTGGTAACAGTCTACGGTTTCAATAGGAAATGGAGAAGCCATTTTGGACACTCCTTTGTTGTAGTCAGTCAGAGATGGCCCGGCTATAGTCCAAACTAGTACAAGTTTCAGGGTAAAACACCAACACTGGATCTTGTGTTTGCGTGTGGCAGTGTTAAGTGCAGGAACTTCATCTGTTTAAGAAAAACACCTCTTGGAGGAAAAACTCTCTTCTCTCTTCACCTCTTAAATTTGTTTGCTGTACTGTTCTGTCAGCATAAGCACTAGTTTTACTCAGCTAAAAGAACAAGAAGCTGGAAAAAATGGTAAAAGATTCACCACCACCACAGAGCAAGTGTCTCTTTTGGTCTCATTCCCTCTTTGCAATCATTAAAGGGATTTCCATGCTGAGCAGGACCATGAAAATATAGGAAAAACTCAATACGCAAAGTTTTCCCACTTTTTTAAAAGATTCCAGGTTTCCTAATGACATAACCTTCGTTTCAAGCAGCTCTTTATTGTTTATAATCTGTAGTTCAAGGAACTGCAAGAAGACAGAAGCTCTATAGTTAAGACTTCTGTAATCCTTGCAAATACTGTACTTGTGATGCAAATCTTCAGAAAGGGAAGATCCACAAGGAAGTGATACACAATATCACTCAACACACAATCCTGATCATAGAGCTGTGAACTGTTCAGCATGAGGCTGTTAATGTTTGTTAACCACAATCGACACAATCATTAACTTTTTGTGGTTTGAATTTTTATGTTAACAGCGGTCACATGATGTTACTTTTCACTTTGCACTTCATGATCTGTATCAATTAGCAGCAGTGTTTCAAAAAAAAATCTTTTATTTTTCTTATAGAGAAATAGTTGAGTAAGTATATTTCTGTTATAAGGATGTTGCACACATTCCTGATGCTTTTCTCCATTTGTCGCTGCATGGTCCAGTTCTTAAGATGTACAACTCAGCCTGTGCAAACACTACATAATGACCTCTGTGCCCCTGGAGGATCTGCTATCCAGTTGCATTATGTGAAATGTAGTATCCAGCCTTTTTGGAGCTTTTCACATACTAGGTAGGGTATATCTTAATGTTTGCTGCATCATTTATTTAATCTGTCTCTTGCAAATCCCCTAACTTTATGAAAGTGCAATACATAGCTGAAGTACCCCTTTAAACAGTGACCCTTTAAACTCAATGATTCTATATGACACAAACTACCACAAGGCACCACAAATGGAAAGTAAACTAAAACAGGGCAAGAGCAAGAATTGATGCTCCAAACTGTCACATATTTATATAGATTTAGATAATATCATCAGAGTATTGCAATGTAACATACAGTAGGTAACTCTACTTAACTGGTATGTAAATAAAACATTAAAATTGGCACTTGAGTGTCACGCTGTGTTATAAGTGATTGCTGTCGCGAGAAACTGTAAATGTAGGTTAAGAAGTTAGCAATTATTTTACTATAAACATGACAATGTTTTTGTATGATTATCCTTCACTGTATGAACAGCAGCATTGCAGTGTATACTTCATGTGTTTTTAATTCAGGTGTTGCAAAAAGAAACACCTTTTTATACATTTTTGTCATGTAAAAAGTAAATCTGACTGATTTTACCGTGTGTTTGTTTGGATGACATGCCATGTTAATGAATCTGTTCTTGACAGGGGCAGCCAGTGAAAATGGTAAAGTAGCTGAGGACAGTGAAACTATTCCGGACCAGACACCTGCGCATGGCAGCGATGCCAAGCCTGCAGATGAACATGCTGCAGCCGCAACGTCTGCAGGAGACACCGCTGCAGCTGCGCCAGCTGCACCTACACCTGGAGAGGCTCCGGCAGCAGCAGACAGCACCGCCGAGACAGCGGCAAGCTCCTCTGAGCCTGCAGCTCCAGAGCAAGGTAGGTTGTAAATAGAAGTTTTTAAAAAAAAAACTGCACTGTGACAGGTCATTGACAATTGTTTAATTTTATTTCTACCATGTACAATATTTGTCTATTAAGAGACATTCATTCACAGTTGAAAGGCTGTGACCCATGCCCCTCAACATTTTGTTAAACTGTGAGCTGCAGACAAATCTACTCAACTTTTGATTCTGCTGAGCATCCTCACGTGACCAACTCTCTCTAGAACGGCAGCTGAGCCTGTGCAAAGCATGTATTCATTTTCAATACATGCTTTATTTTCAATGCAAATTACACTTTTGTATTTATCTTCTATCTCCTGACACAGTGACTGGTGACAGTCTTCTATCTGACTGAGCCCTTATCAGAGTTATAAAGTTGATGGACCTGCATACCTGTGTGTGCATGTGTTGGATTATGATATGGCCATTTGAAACTGTTACCACAATAGGAAGAATACAATAGTCTTATTATTTGTGTGTCACTACGAGGGACAGTATTAAGGACAATATGTACAATTGTTTTTATTAACCTGCAGTAACCTGAGCAGTTCTCTGCCTCCTGCATAGTGACCTAATGAACATGGGCTGCAACAGTGCACAGGTATTGTACATATTGTCCCTTCCGTCTTTCCCTAGACCTTCCTCAGTCCCACTACAACGTCGGTAACCAGGTGGTATCCAACAACATACAGACATTACTTTGGCCTTTAATGAACACACACCAGTGGCCCCAGGAATGTGTTTATGTCACACATCCAATTATTTAGTTTAGTTTTTAAGGATGTGTCTTGACACTTGAGATATGGGTTGAGTTTACCTAATCAGGTTACAATGAATTAATTAATTATTTAATAAATATGAATATCTTATTTTAATATGTATGCTTTGATGGAGGAGTGTTTTTATTGAAGGGGATTGACTTAGGAATGTTTGAAAATGTATTTCGAATATGTTCTGGCAGTGTACGCATGCTAGATATATGAAGTGTGGTGGCGCGCACACAGGTGCCTGATTAGTCAGTTGATCAATAGTTACTGTATGTTGAGGCTATAACTATTGTAAAGGATTAATTTGATGTCATAGTTTTGCTGAAGTAACATAAATTTCAGATGCCAAAGGAATGTAAGGAAAGGAAGTGTAATTTTATAAAGCAGGTGGTCCAAGATCAGCTCCCACAATAACATCTAATGTAGTCAGGATACTTTTAATGTTAAAACGTGGACACATATGAACTTTTAAACACTTTGCATGTGCCGTGTCTGCAGAAAAACTGAACATGAACCAGTGTAGTGACATTAAGAGACACTTGAGAGTGACTGCAGGTCTACATGCTGACAAACTTTCTGCACACTTGACTTTTCTACAGGGAGGCTTGTGAGTTCAACATTACATTTACTGCTATCAGTCTACTTATTGCTTCATGATGCAAATGACTAGCAGCCATCAGGTCCCATGAGGTCAACTCTTCATTGTCCTCTTTGTCTGATGCAAAGTGTCTGATCCTGAAGCAAGGACCATTAAACTAAGATGGACAAGCAAGTGAAGCGATAACTCTGTGCATGTATCAAACGGGTACTGACTTGCTTCTGAAACTAGTGTGTTCACATTTGGTTGCTAAATTCATTAACATACAATATTCATCTACTACAGCAAAATCATATTTTAACTGCTACTATGCAGTACATACTTAAAGATAGTGGAAACAGACAGAAAAGCACAAACAAGTTGTTTCTGATAGATAATTAGACACAAAATAAATGTGTTGAATTGATTTTAAATAAGTATGCAGATTTGTAGATTTTATTCAAGAGGAATTAAGAATGAAGTACCCACAACCCCCAAGAAAATTATTGATTTAACTTTTTTCATTAGTTTTCCTTAATATAGGATTATGTACCTAATATAATAATTTGTTCCGTTACAGTATTCAGCAATCATTTATAATGTGATGTAGACACGAAATAGTCAGTACTCTCCTTGACCTTCATCCTCACTTGAGCTTGACCCCCTTCGATGTCCAGCCTGACTCACATTTAGTTTAAGCTTGACCACAGCCCTGTTTGGATGCCCTGTGTGTGTGCTTCCAACACTTTGTTGTCACTGCCGTGTCATTAAGGTGCAATCTGAGTCCACAGAGAAACTAGAGCATGCCAACACATATAGGGCCTCCACTGGCGACGAACGATGTCAGGCCCGCTCAGCCTCCCTGCCTCTGTTTCACAGCCAATGGAGAGAGAGGATCAAGTGTCACATTAGCAGCGCTCATCCCGTTGTGGAGCAGTCAGGGTTTGGGAGTGGTTTGGTGAAAAACATCTTTGAGGGAGAAGCATTCATGATGAGTGTGACTGAATTTTTACTTGTTTGTCACAGATGTGATGTGTCACACCTTTGGATTAAAATGTGTTGTAGGCTAAATAATTAACGCTGTTTCGCTACTTTATTGTTTTGATTGAGAGACCTGTAGCAGCAGAAAATTACATACAGTGCGTTTAAATGTGATATTTGTTGCTTACATCTATACATTTTTCTTTCCTTCTGATTAGAAAATGCAGAACATACGGCTACTGATTCAGAGCCCAAAACAGAGGAGGCACCAGGTGAGCAGTGCTTAGTTTCAACATGCCACATGTCACACAATCTATACAATAACAATCTGGACCATCATAACATGTTTTCTCTCCTTTTTATGTTTTTTAGCTCCCAAAGAATGAATCCACAAATGAGTTCTCTGGAAGCGTCCGACCTGATTTGTATGCATGAGCGAAAATATGTGTAGGCGTGTGTGTGTGTGTGTGCGTGTAAGATATCGCCTCGTTGCCAAGATATAGAACCTGTGGGTTCCTCAGTCAGTCATCACTGTGCCTTCTTCCCCTCACAATGGTGTTTGTCTGCAATTTCTGCTCACAAACTGTACACAGACAGAGTACTACAGCACTAAGTGGGTGTGTTTGTTTTGTTCCAGATGTCATCATTTGAGAATAGATTAAATTATCCATTAAGGTTTCTATTTATTATCTGTATACCTGTTTAGGGAAACATCATATGTGTTTTAAATCTAGTTGTATCCACGAACCCATTCTACTTTTCTACAAAATCATAGTACAAAGAAAAACCAAAGCCAAAATATGATTTATGAAATATTATTTTTTGGTAGCTGGCTTTGATTTAACAACCATGTCTATTATGAATATGAAGAGCTGCTCCACTGCAGGTGTATTTCTGTAAGCATACACATGGACCAACTGATTTAAACATGAATTTATACATGTGAGAGCTTTTTTTGTTTTTGTTTCTGCTGTGTCATGATTTCTCTCTTGGAAGAAAAAACCTGAATGTTTAATATGTAATAAGCTATGAACTGTCATAAAAAATTAAAAAGATCATGTAAAAAAAAAAACACATTTAATGCTGGTACTTTTATTGACATCTTAATGAAGGATGAAGAATTACTTTTCAGGTGAATAACCACTATAGGGTCAGAGGTTTACTGCATTTATTTATCATATATATATCAAATGTTTGTTAATTTCCTCTGGAATAACACAGAAGATGAGTTACTTAACCAGAAACAGCACCAACAGGAAGTCCATTCGACACTGAATCTTGGAAATGTTAGCTTTGTGACACATAAAATCATCATCATGTATGTATGTAGGGTGTGAAATTAAGTGCTCTCTTTTATTTAGGGATTTAATTTAAAAATCAGTGGTTTTATAGTACTGAAAATAGTCCAGCAGTGCAGTCAACAAGCCACAGCGGCTAGTTGAGCAACTTACATACAAAGTATATATACTTTATACTATACTTAGACTATAAATGGAAAGAAGGTCAACAAACTCCTAGTTGGGTCTTTCATTTGTTATATGGGAACATAATAAGGCTTCCACAGTACAACTATAAAGGTCACTTGATGGTTGGACTACAGCTTGTTTGTGATATTGCCGGTTAGTCAGGAGTCTGAGAGAGGACCGACGACAGCAACTGCCTCGATTTCCACTAGTCCACCCTGAAGAAGAAGACAAAGGGACATAGAGGACATGGCAGGTAGAAAGCAGTTTGGGTAATAAAACGCTACAATGCAATATCACTCAACAGTGGACACACACACACCATCCAGATATGTGTAGTTTACTATTAACTAAATAGCATCTTATAGCATAACAACAATATTGATTTGTAGCATTTCACCCTCGTTTGAACTATATGTACTAGTAGTGTGCTGCAGTTCTATATTAGTATACAGGCTTTGTGTGTACTTACTCTGGGGAGTGCAGCGACTTGGTAAGCAGCTCTGGCGGGGAAGTTACTGCTGAAAACTGGAGGAAGAACATGTTACATTATACTTCTATTACAAGAGAAGAAAACTCAAAGGCCACCAGGTGAATTTAGAAATTATTTATACATCAGTAATCTCTTTTGCTGATGTCATATTCCATTTCAATTTTTTTATGGACAGAGAGGGGAGGATGACATGCAACAAAGGATGCTTGGACAACAAAATTCACATGACTTTGGATCACACTCTCCCTCCTCTCATCAGGGTCACGGAGAGTCCCCCTGCTTGTGGTTTAGGGTTGGGCTTGAACCTGAGTCAATGACCTGCACAGCGACGCTGGCTGGAAGGGGTTGGGTTACATCTCTGCGTCTGTACGCCGGTGTCCACTTACAACTCACAGGACACTGCAGCTTCCATTACCCCTGTCTGTTGTGATCCAAGAGGAAATGCCCAGCCTCTGTGCATTCATACCGTCTGTCAGGTGACTGCTACACCTGTCAGCGGTCATCTTCTGAGAGATGTCAGTGAAATATGAGGCAGTCATGATGACAGGAGAGACACAGACTAGATGTGACCACCAACCAAGACAATAAAAGGGAATATTTAGGATCCGTTTCATTCCAGTTCCAGAAATTCAACACCTACCATGACAGAGAAGTTTTCACTTTCTGCCTTTGCAAAGCATGTGGTCAACTACAGATCAGCACTGCTGGAGCAGGTGTCTTGTCTCCGTAATCATAACACACTACATATATGGAAGAAAACGGTGAAGATGAACTGGCCACTCATCCATCCTCCGTATAAAGATGTTTTGATGAAATAAATCCAGTAACTCAGACTTTTGTGTATATAAATATACAGTAAAAGTAAACAAAGTGGGCTGGGTAACACTTTTCTTTAAATCACTCTATTTAGCATTTATAAGTATAGACATATAATATATATGTTTCAAGTGTTCACGGATATATAGCATTTGTCAACACTTAAAACATCTTAATTAAAATTATATCATTATAGTGTTTACACACAGCTAATGAAGGCTAAAGTAAAGTGACTTGACTGGCCATTGAGATAACAGCAGCTTTAACAATCTTGGTTGACGTTTGCCCCCATGTGGCTGCTTTCATACTTTAAAGCAGTGATAATTATGGGTGAAAAAACATACAGTGCATAAAAGGATAAGTCTGGTTTTATTCTATGTTTGTCTTATTGTCCACAAATTTCATGAAAAGAAACAACAATAAGTAAGTATGTCCCTTCTCTGTCTGTGGCTCTCAGCACTATATACTATACTATACTATACTATATAAAGAACATGTCATCCAGTGCAAGTGTGTTTTTATTAGGTTTTTTGTCCAACAATGGCACAATGAAATAAGCTATCAGACGTTGGCTACTGATGGAAAAATAGGTATAAGGTTGGAAGGAAAGGTTTGTGGAAAAGTCCCAGCAGTCTGGACCTTGACTGCTCTAGATTTGGTGTAGTGTGTGTGCCCTGTCCTCTCGTCTTTATCTCGGCACAAAGCTGCACCTGCTTCTTGGGAAAATCAGTGCCGTGGCCTTGGTCTCCCCGCCTGCTCAGCTACACAAGTACAAATATCCATCTCCAACTATGAACTTTGATGCTAATGTGATTTTCTCCAGGTCTGTGTTTAATGAATGACTGTTAACCTTCTAGCCTGCTCAGCCATCTATTTCCTGTGTGCTGCAGGAGGACAGAGATCACATTTTCTTTTATTTAATCAGCTACACAGATAATACTTAGGGTTAGGGTTAGGCTTATCCTTTAATGCATTAAGTAAGGACTTACATGTCTTGTAGACGTCATTGACACTGTTAAAGTCATTTATATCGGCGAGCAGCACAGTAGTCTTCACCACTGAAATGAAAAGGTTCATTCTGTCAGTTTGTTTTGAGCACATGAAACACGAGCAGCAGCTGAAAGACGGAGCGAGCTGACAGAAGTCGTATCTCACCGTTGCCGTAGTCACAGCCGGCAGCTTTGAGGATCTCCCCCATGTTGATGAGAGCCTGACGGATGACAGAGGACACAGGAAAGGCATTGTGACACCCAGTTAATCAATTTTTAATCTTAACTTTTATATTTATATATGTTTGAATTAGCCAATGAATTAATGAAACACTGTGAGCCTCACCTGTTTGGCCTGAGCCTGCACTCCTCCGTCCACCAGCTGACCAGAGGACACGTCCAGCCCCAGCTGACCTGAGATGTACATGGTCCTGTCCACAACCACTGCCTGGCTGAGGATGATCAAACAACACACACACACACACACACACACAGACAGAGAGAGAGAGAGAGTTTAATACACAGATACCGTGGTGATAGTTTGGTACAATTAAAAAAAATACTGACTCTAAATCAGAATACAGCCTTACAGTTAATTAAGACAGAATTAGGGTTAACTTTCCCTTAAATTCATGAATGAAGGACGTCAGTACACTGCAGTCTCCTGCTTAAACTCCACCTGCTGGCATCCTATTGGCCAGAGCAGGAACACCCCCTAATTTGTGCTGCAGCATTAAATCAAACTGCACAGATTCATTCAAAGAAGAATATTTACAATAGAAATTGATTAATTAAGTGTTGTTTCTCTGCTTTTTGGTCACAGTTGTAATCATCAAATAATACTAATTTAGCACAGGTTTTTTTTCCCTGTGGTTTAAGACTATGCATATGCATATACTTACATTGAAATAATTACAGGACATTAGTTCTTACCTGTATATTCCCTGCCTGACAGGAGCTTTTGGTGTGTAAGGGATTTGTCGACGAATAGTTGCCATGTTTGAGATTTCTACTCTGCTGCTGCTAAAAGTTCAACTCCGGCACTTTTTATGGTCAGGCAGGTAGGTTCATTGTACACTAAGACCCGCCCCTGATCAAACATGACATGTCCAATGTGTTTCATATTCATTCAAACATTTACGTACCAGCTGTTGCGCACCACGTGTATCAGCATAGACCCATCATGCATATTTCTGTTGTTAAAAATGGTCTTACCTATATGGGCCGATGGCACCTGGGGCTGATGCGGTGTTGACAATCTTTCTGTTAAGAGCAGACATGATATCCTGATTTGTTCCCAACCTTTATACACCGCAGAAGTGGACGTGAAAGAACCAAGTAGTGGTGCAACAAGTGGTGGAGAAAAAAAAATCTACCGTAATGGCTGTTAACAAGAGCGCGCTGCATTTTTAGAGGAGCCCCCACCCCTCCGAAATAGCGTGTAGATGAAAACTAATTGCGCCCATTGTTCCACAATTACGGTACAACAGGTGCGTTGTCATTTCAGTCCAATCCAGAGGTTCAAGTCTCCATTTATGAAGTCAAAGATAAGAGAAAGAACATGCCACTGCAGTTATGGTTAACTAGAAGTGACTTTTTATTATTTCTTGCACCTTCTCAAAAACTTTATAAAGTATTACAAACAAAAAGATAATAAATTAAAGTGGTTTCAAACATAAATGCTTACATTCCACTCTACACCCTTATGTCATTATTTAGCGGAAAATAACAGTGAAAATAAATGAAATCATATAGCTATATATAGAAAAAAAGTGATTTTCAGATATCTATACATCATATGGCAAATTTTCAACAATGTCTTATTCAAAAAAAAAAAAGAGGAGACAGTTTTTGTTAAAAGCTGCAATCATAAACATGCATAGTCTAAAACACAGATATCAAGCCACATATAGTTGACAAAGGGCAAAAATATTAACAGCCAAGTCAGCTTCTATATTTAAACCAGTGTCACGAAAGGAAACGCATTTAATAAATAAAAGGTGTGAATGCTTGTGTGTAATAAGTCGAGTGGCAGTCAATTCATGGTAAGCGTGGTTGATGATTTCTGGTTCAGAAAATAAAATAAAACATTTGAAAGAACAGACAGACATGATTATTCACAAGATGAGAAAGTACTGATTGAAATTTGGATTCTGGTTCTTTTTGCTCCTTTTTTGCCACACTGTCCATCAGATATTAGGTCATGTAACAGATTACCATATTATTAAAATTAATATGCAGCATGTGTGGACTAATCCACATCACCAAGACTACATATTAACATTCATATGTAACAGCAACCTTTGACGGTCAAAGGATCGTTACTAGCATGTGACAAATCAACAAAAATGTTACATCAACACAAACTAATATATCGCCATGACGGAGCAGTTTGTTTCCTTCATGAAAAAAATGTCATTAACTTGTTAATGAGGGGATTTCACAAACACACAATTGATTTCTGTCCTGGACAGTTTTGCGTTGAGTACAACTCACAAACATGCATGAAGCACACATCATCTTCCATCCTTCATTAATAACATCCCACCTCATAATCGCAACTTTCTCACTCGTAACTGCTGAAGCGTACATGTAAGCAACAAGGAAATAAAAAAAAAAAGCTCTTAATGCAAATAAAGAATGAATCTGAAATTCAGACATTAGACATGTGGCTTATACAGCAGCTATCCAATGTCAGTCGGTCACTTGAGTGAATCATCTCAACCTGATGCTTTTCTCCTGAAGTGGACAACAGACGCACAACAGTTTACATGACAAATTGTGCCCGTTTGCTTTCTTCTCTTGAGCCCTGAAGTGTTATCTTCCACATCAACTGTTTTATGTGAAGGATGTGTAGAGGAAATATTTGAGAAAGTCAAACTCAAGTATAAACTTTATCAATCGGAGTGGAACAATCAGAGAAGACAGACGTTAAAGACTCTTGGTATTATGGAATGATTTTGTTTGTATGGAAATCATAGACATTTTAAATTTTGTTCTTAGTCTGGAATGAATTTGGTTTTAAACTTTAAACTTTTTTTTTCTTTTTTTGCAAAAGGGATGTAGAACTGGGACAGACAATGCCCTCGATGTACAAAGTATCCCACAACATCAGAATTAAAGCGAAAAAGATCCAATAAATGATAATAAAAGATGAATGAAATAAGCTCTGAACTTACTGGTTCACAAGTGATGACAGGCACCTTCTTCAACCATCTGAATGATTTCCATCCATTCTGCTTTCCGTGGTCCACTTCCAACTCATCTCCAAGTGAAGCACGGAAAAGATTTTTGACATTGCTTTTTTTTTTTCCTTTTTTTGAAAACCAGCTTTCAATTTTTTTTAAGGCATTCTCAACTTAATCAACATTATCTTGATTGTCTTTGGTCATGGACAAACCTCCACAGCTTTTGTTGCAGATATTTCCAAACTAGGCTCTATATTATTTTATTTACACTGAAAGTAAAAAGTTTTAGGGAAAAAAAGATCACTGGTTATTGACTGCGCTGTTTATAGCCTCACTGCTGCCAGATGATGGGTGAAATATTGGCCTGGATGTCATAGACGGGATCCTTCTTTAGGTTTCCAGAAGGGTATCTGTGTGACATGAAAGGTAACTTCATTGATAAAGGGGAAAATTCATTTTTCATTTAGGCTTGGTTCTCACATCATCATTCATGAAAGAAAACAACTTTACAGGAATTCTAGAAACAAATGTTAAAAAAAAAACCAGACAAACAGCATCCAGAAAAAGTGTAGAACAAGCCAGGCGGGTGTATGAGTCTGGAGTCCAGGAGCCAAAACGGACATCACGCAGGCAATGAATCATCAAATTTCACAGACGACAACGAACACCAACTGTTCTTTCCTTTAGTCAGCAGTCGGTCGACCAGCAGTGGGCTTCCAACAAGAACAACAAGGTTATCTTAGTTCTTCCAAGTCAACTGGACATAAGTTTTGTAGTAATGGTGGCTTTGGGAAACCCAGACCGGAGGGTGAAGGCGACAGGCAGCAATACTCAGAAGTTCTGTTGCCGTCGCTTCTTGGCATCCATGGCATCCAGGATGGGCTGCCTCTTGGCGGTGTAGCGCTGCCTGAGCTCCTCGATCTCCCGCTCCATCATGGGATCCAAGGCAGTCAGGCGCAGCTGCAGCTCCTCAAAGTCCAGGTTTTTCAACTAGACAGCAACACAGACAAACAATGGAAAAATACAACAATACTTTGTGTCTTGTTGTGGCTAATCCTGATAGAACTATTTCCGTTTGGAAAATTTTTAGCACTGAATCACTGGAATTCAAGTTGTTCAAGTTTCCACCTTAAAAAAAACCCCCCATTAATCATTCAGTGAAGATGTTACTCACAAAGTCAAAGTCTCCATCCTGAGGCACCTTCCAGTTGTCAGGGAAGACGTTCTTGGACTGGATGTGGTAGCCGGGCTGCTCCTGCGGCTGGTTATGGTTGTAGTTCTCCTGCTGCTGAGCTGCCTTGTTGGAGTCCTGCTTGTCAAAGTAGTCCATGAAGGACGGACGTATGGGCTGCTGCGGAGTGGCATGTCCTGTTGATGAGGAACAGGGCCTTTTAACTTCTCTTGAAGGACACACTGTTACAAAGTTGTACTTCATATATTGGATATTAAGCAATGCAAAAAAACACAAAACAAGTTATTAACATTGTTTATGTAAGGCTGCAAAAATAATTTTCATTCATTAATCTGCCTATTATTTTTCTGTTGTTAAGCGTCCATAAAATTAAATAAAAGTGAAAAATGGCTGTTATAACCTGTTAGAGCCCATGTGATGTCATCAATGACACATACAAGCTTAAAATTATCACACAGTCGCTGATTCATTTTCTGTCAATCAACTAATAGATAAATCAAGGCTTCAGCATTTCAATTCTGATCCAGTCTCTCAACAGAATGAAGTTAACATCATGTGTGCTCACTCCTCATGGATCCCTGATCTTCCTCCTCTTCTTCATCATCACTGTTGATGACCATAGTGCCCAGGTCTGACTCCAGCATGGTGCTGCCGTGTTCAATCATTGTCTGTGCCCCATCACTCATGGTGCTGGTGGCCCGCATGGTCCCTGCACCTTCCGAGCCCGACTTCACCATAGTGTGAGAGTCCACCTCCGTCTCCTCCTCCTGGAACACAATACAATCATATATCCATGCAGCCATCACATATATAGCTGTCTGGTGGTTGCTTTTACTCGAGCTCAGCATACATACAGAGTTGTCATCCTCCTCCTCCAGCTCTCTCTGCTGCTCCTGTTGCCTCTTTGCTTTCATCTCCATGGCCTCAGTGATCAGGTCTCTCAGGATGGTGACGGGCTTGGCCTGGCTGATGAATGGATGCTGTACATCCACAAGAGTGAAAACAATATTGAGCGTACAATATTTTACTACTTTGTGTAAAAAAAGAAAAAAAGAAAGTTGAATCTATTCTCTTTTACAAGTGGAAAAAAAAATGTGTGTTGTGTCTTTCCTCCAACCTGGAGAAGCTGTGTGGCAGTTGCTCTCTGCTCTGGATTCTTGACTAAACACTTCTTGACAAAGTCTGTGAAGTCATCTGACCAAAGCTCCGGCTTTCTGAATGTTGGAGGAGGGTTGGTGGGGATCATGAAGATTGCCTGTCGGATCGCAGAAGGGATGCAAGAAGGGTTCGGGTGGAGTAACAACAAAAAGAGAGAAAAAAAAAAAAACTTGAGTGGTAAGTGCCTTAAATCCAAACTGTATTGAAACAACCACAAACAACAAAGTCTACACTCACTCTCATGGGATGGATGTCAGCGTACGGAGGCTTGCCCTCTGCCATCTCTATGGACGTGATGCCCAGGGACCAGATGTCAGCCACGCAGTTGTAGCCGATCTCCTGGATCACCTCTGGGGCCATCCAGAACGGAGTACCAATCACAGTGTTCCTCTTTGCCATGGTGTCCTTGACAGAAAATATATAATTTTATTATTATTATTATTATTATTATTGTTCTGAACCAAATTTTCAAATTGGATCATATCAATTTGCAAAATCCATAAATGGTCAACAGTATATTCCATGTGTAAGTTTGATAATATTCACAAGCTAAATATATGTAGCAGTAAAAGTACACAAATAATCAATCCAATCACTTCCATTGGCTTTATTGTTATAAATCACCAACGCCTCATTGTTCTAAACATCAGCAATAATATTACCGTTAGTTGTCCAGCAACTCCGAAGTCAGCAAGTTTGGCGTGTCCCTCTGTGTTGAGGAGGATGTTTCCTGCCTTGATGTCCCGATGGATCTTTCTCATGAAGTGAAGATATTCAAGACCCTTCAGTGTCGACTTCAGGATGGTAGCAATCTCATCTTCTGTGAGCTGAGATGAGAAAGAAAGAAAGAAAGAAAGAAAGATCAAGCATTCATGTCTAAACATAACATTTTAGTACAGCTACACACAGAGCTGTAACTCCCTGTAAATACCCACCGTTTTGTTGCGTAGTCTGATGATGTCAGAGACAGACCCAGCTCCACAGTACTCCATGACAATCCACAGGTCTGTGTTCTTAAAGTAGCTGCCATAGTATTTTACTACATAAGGACTAGGAGGAAACACAATGCCACAAGTCAAGTTTCATTTAGGAAATAAAGATGAGAAGTAAAAAAAATCAGATAGATCAAGACAACAAAGAGCTGTATGCCTAGTACAGTGGCAGTTATGGAGGAAGCTGTGATGTTTGGGAGAAAACAATTCAAAATCTTTAAAACTAATTTATGCAGTGAAAGCAGAGGAAAATGTTGTATTCTGCTCTAACCTGTCACACTGTTGCATGATGGAAATCTCCTTGATGATCTCCTGCAGATCTGACTCCACAGGAACCTGCTTGATGGCCACAACCTGGCCTGACTCCTTATGTATGGCCTTGAACACACTGCCATAAGAACTAAATACAAACACAAGTTAAGGCAACAACCGTTAAATTAATAACATTATAAACAAATTAATGTGTTAAGGTGCAATTTCAAACATGCATGACTGTTGTGTTTTCTTTTCTCTGAAAGAAAGAGGCTGTTTGCAATCAACACTACATCAGTAACATAATCACTTCTTACCCTTCGCCGAGTTTCTCTAAAACATCAAACACTTCCTCTGGTTGTTTGGTCAAACTGTCTTCACTCAGCTTTTTCAGCTTGCTGTAAAGAAAACAAGTAGTGAAACCAAACTAATACATATAAACAAACGTACGATAGTTTCCGGTGCTTTCCATTAGGTTACACATATACAGTCTGGAAAGTTAGGAATAATTCACTATTATAAATGGGAAGCAGGTAAAAGCAGAAGAGCCGAATAAGTCCTTAAGTGTATATCTCATGTAGTGCTACATCAATTAGTAATTAGACAATTAATACTATCAAAAGATCAGGGATTAATCATTTAAGTCATTGAAGGAGCAAGTGTGTCAAACTTTTGCTGGTTTCAGATTTTGCAATTTGAGGATTTACTGATTTTCTCACTTAAAAAATACATAAAAACTGAATTATTTTGAGTTTGGTTTGACAAAATTACGATGGGCAATTTTCAACATTTTCATGATTTGTCTAACACGGAGGTGAGGGATTGTTTTAATCTAAACATTAAATTTTGCATCTCATGCTCAAATAATAATAGCTCATACTGTCTCAATATTAACGTGTACAGAAACACATCAGGGAGCTATTAGAAAGTTAAACACCAAAAATTACCTCTAAAAACAGCCAACATCTAATTTAATTTACTGCAACTTAATTTATGAACAAGTTTGAGAGAAGACAAGCAAAGCTAACCAAGGTTAGCAGCTTCAGCTAGCTGAGCTACAGCTACCGCCTGTGTTAGCCTTTTAGCTAGTTAGTTAAAAGCTTACAAGCACGTTTCAAACCCGTCAGATTTACACAAACCTTTTAGGCGCAGTGGGCTCCATGATTCACAGCGTCAACGAATAAAAAAGGAACAGACTGATGGTACGTTGTGACAGGTTTTTTAGCCAATAGTCACGACATGAACATTGTCGACAGAGTCGTTGTTGTCAAAAACTAGTTGAGGGCCAGCTGAGTCTCCGTCAGATGATGGACAGTTTTTACGTATAACATTTCCCCACAGCGCCCACTGTCGGCTCGGAGCATAACAACACATTCACAACTCTTTCTTATTATTATTATTATTATTCTTATGAATAACTTGTAATACATAAACCACGTGGAATCTCATACAGTGGGAACTTCTTATACATTCACATTCACATTATAATTATTTTATTTTATTTACTTTATTAAGTAAATGAATGAACATTATTTTGTGATTTAACTCAGTCACTGCGCAATAACCCATGAGATAAAATAAAATTAGAAGAAATAAATGAAATAAAAGGAAAAATATAACGACATATGATGGAGTATTTTATGACCAATCAGAGGGCACGTTGCTGCGAGGTAGAAGAAGGTTCTACGCATGTGCGCAGGCAGTCGTGTGAAATGAGAGGAGAGAGAAACAGCTAACTGTTAGCGTGCTAAAACGGTACGATGCCTTATTTCTACTATTTCCTTCTGTGTACTTCATGTTTACTGTATTCATATTGCATTTCCGTGTTTAAGACCAGTGTTGTTGATTACGGGGAACGATTGTGACGGTTGAAGCTAACTTTGTCGGCTACGCCATGCTGTTTCTGTGTTAGCATGTTGTGATAATATACTGAGGTGAAGTTGAAGTTGTTTTCTCTCTTATCGTTTAAGATCAAAAATGGATGCACAGAAAGATCTACAGCCACCCAAGCAACAACCTATGATCTACATATGTGGAGGTATAATGCATATATTACTTATATGTACAATAGCTAAATTAACTACTTATAACAATATATAGACAATATACTAGAATAGAAATCTTTCATTGGTTTTAGTGTGTAGTAAAGCACTGGAATATTTCAGGTTTCTATTGAGCCATTTCATGACAAATTGATCACTTAAATCACCATAGTATATATGATCAAAGCTGCAACTAATGATTATTTTAATTATCAATTAATTTGTTGATTTTCTTGATTATTTGATTATTTGTTTGGTCTAGAAAATGGTTAAAAATGTCAATCACTGTTTACCAAAGCCCACGATTATTTCCTCAAAAGACATTCTGTTTACTATCATAGACAATTTTTTCTCTTTTATTTGCAGAGTGTCACACAGAAAATGAAATTAAGGCCCGTGATCCAATCCGATGCAGAGAGTGCGGCTACAGGATCATGTACAAGAAGAGAACAAAGAGATGTATCCTTTAAATGTGTGTGTGAAAGATATATCGAGTTATTGCTGAAAATGACAAACTAAATTTTTTATATTTTCTTGCCTTTTCCTTGACTCGTGGATTACAGTGGTTGTTTTTGATGCCCGGTGAAGAATAGGGGCGCTACAGTTTTGATTGTTTTTGTTTTTTTACATATTTGTAGTGTATGACCATGTAAATACATAACTCAATAACCACTGAAAACCAGGCCTGGTGACAGATTTCTGAATTTTCATCAAAACTCACAATTTCCATGTAGACACAAACATAATGAAGATGAAAGGTTTTGTTTATTAAAAACATGATTTTCACTGACTTTAACTGTTTTTTTTTTAATGGATTTCCTTTCTTGATTCCATGATTTATGAATATCAGTTCACCAACATATTCACACACACTCAATAGGTCAATCAGCATTATTCTTGAATGATAACGCAGATGAATGCAGGAATATGTACATGAAATACAAATTCAAAATATTTGTTTTTTTAAAAGCCCAACTTCTCAATTCTTGTACCTATTCATCTATTAGTAATATGTTTTTAATGCAAATTATGAATTGTTCTAGTGGTTCCCAACTTTGGTTTGTGACCCCTTGGAATAAATCAACGTCTACTTGTAGCCCCCTTCACCAGTCTACCAGTTGTGAACTTTTCAATCAAAGGCTGATGTTTTTATTCTTTAAGTAAATAAAAAATGTCGAATACTGAAAATGAGCCCATGAAGTGTATGAAGAAATGCAAAATATAGTGGAAGGTCTGAAAAAATATGTTATTTTGTGGTAGGAAAGCAGAAAAACACTTTTCTGCTTTTCTAACCTCTTATATTGTCAGTCAGATTTAACTAGCAACCCCTTGTGAGAGTTTCAGTTGGCAATCGCTGATCTAGTCCATTAATAATAATCATAATAATGAAAGTATATAAAAATTTTAACTTTAATTGATTATTGGGTATTAGTTTTTTGGCTTTTCTGTAAAATCACCAAATGTTAAAAAATAATGCAAAATGCCCTTCACAAGACTGAGACCAAATCTGTTTCTTCACATTACTCTGCCTAACAATTATATTTTTCACAGCAGTCATAGTGGGAAAAGCACGTGTTGCTAATAACATTAACAATGGCTCTGCTGTGTTCATTGTATCCAATAAGCCATGTAATTCAGCCATCATTAATTTTATTTACACCTGTGCTTTTCCTACAGTGACATGTCAAAATGTCTTTTGTGAAAAGTATTTAATCTTTAATGAAATTAAAAATATCAAAGAAGAAACTTAGTGTTTTTTAAAAAGTAAATATTTGGTATTTTAGTTTGCATTCAAGTGCCATCCATCTGTGTCTATTTGTTAATTAATTTTTTTTTCATATTTCAGTCGTCCTTTTCTACCTCAGTCGTGCCACCGGAGCCAACCTTTGCTCTGAAGTCTAAACTGAGGCTCTCCCATCAGAGCTGTCCTACTGCAGTACTGCATCACTGTAGCACTTCCCCCCTCAGTGACGTTGTTTCTGACATATTATTCAGGGGGCGTGTCCAACAGAGATCCCCAGCCAGGCACAGATGTAGCTGCAGCTCTGAGAGAAGGAGAGGCACGGGAGGGAGGAAGAGTTTGAACACACTGCAGAGGGAGTGCAGCTATGGGGAACGCACAGGAGAAACCCCCAGGCAGCGGAGGAGGGGGAGCTAGACCAGATCAGGCCACAGCAGGGAGCGGGACAAGGAGACGGGGTGGAGGAAGCATGGAAAAGCCCCGGACAGAGAAAAGGGTGGCTAATGGCACTCAAAGGGAAAGGAACCCTGCTGGTGGACAAGAAGAGCAGGGCAGCCCTGCAGTGGACACAAGTTACCTGGACGCCCCTGCTGGGGCCCTTCCTCCTCACATAGCCCGGCTTAAGAATGAGGGCAACCACATTTTCAAACATGGGCAGTTTGGGGACGCCTTAGAGAAGTACTCCCAGGCTATCGATGGCTGTGCTGAAGCAGGTGGGGAAGATTTGACAATGTTTATTTTCCTGTTGCGATTACCTCCTAAACTGTATTTACTCTGAGGCAAAACGCCTGTTGATTAGACAAATTTAGGTTGAAGACAAATTTAACCTCCAGCCATGTATTAAAAAAGCAATTATGCACTTGTTCAACTTGACACACACAGTGATCGACATTCTCAGTGTCATCAACAGTTGCAAGTTGCATGAGAGCTGATATTTAAAGGATTACAGTTAATATATATAAAGTATAAAATGTCAGAGGATATTGACAAATACGTCAAGACTAAGAAAACCATCAAAAGTCACACTGGAATCTGCAAATTTTAGTAGTATTTGATTAAATTGCTGCCAATTAATCTACTCAGTCAAAGCTAGTATGATGCTTACTTTATGCATATACGTACTATATGTGTACCTGTTTTGAAATCATCTTTACAGTATAAATCTTTCTCTCTAAGGTGCTTTTTAATGAAGAACCATCTTCAAAGGTATCAACTGGGCACTAATGTTGAACAGATGGGAGACAGACAGAAAGCCTCTTCTGACATCTGTGTATTAGCCCTTGTATGGGTATCAGTTAGATAACAGAGCGTCATTTGGCTCCATAATCCCTAGTATCCCATGTCAGTTATGAATGTATTATGCCCGTGCTTGCTGTTTGCAGGTAACATATATTCAGATCTTTAGCTAAGACATGAAACATTATTGGTAAGTATTGGCACGAAACAACACCACTGACCAAACACTGAAGTCATGTGCTGGTGCATGTGAAGCCTTTTGGTAATACTGAATGTCATGCCGCACTCAGTCAACTTTTACTCTTGGCAGGAATGATCTTTTTTTTTTTTAATATTGTAAAAAAAACAAAAACAAATCACAAATGTGGAGGAGTAAACTGTTGACTTTAGTTTCAGGCACTGAAGCAGTAGATAATGACTGATGCTCTGCTAGCAGTTGCGAAGCTGCAGTTAAGGCTCAGAGGAGAAAGGACAGAGTAGAATATTGCTCTACTAGACTGTTCTCTATCCGTCCACCACACTCACCCCCCTCAGGACAATCTACAATAACTGCTTTAAATTGAGTTGTTTTTATCATCTACATTTCTCTTTGCACTCGAGCCTAAGGCCACCAGAGCCAAAGTTTAAAAAAAAAAAAAAAGCCTGTCCTTACACCCATGTGAGTTATAATCAGTGTTCTGGTCTTTCACATGAGTGCTTGTTGTTGTTGTTCCCCTGCAGGCATTGATAGTCCAGAAGACCTGTGTATTCTCTACTCCAACAGAGCTGCCTGTTACCTGAAGGATGGAAACAGCACAGACTGCATACAGGACTGCACCAAGTACACGACCAGTTTCATCTCTGTTTGTTTCTGTTTCATTTTCACTTGACGAAAGTTGTGATGTATTGTATTTCTGTTCTTGTTTATGTCTCGTATTTATGAATGGAGAGCCACAGATCAACCCAGTTACACAGTGTGCAGGTGTAAAATGGCTTGATCCTCCCTGTCTTTGTATCTCTCTGATCCTCTTAGGGCTTTAGAGCTGCAGCCGTACTCCTTGAAGGCTCTGTTGCGCAGAGCTATGGCCTATGAGACTCTGGAGCGCTACAGAAATGCCTACGTGGATTATAAGACAGTCCTGCAGATAGACACCGGTGTACAGGCAGCCCACGACAGCGTCCACAGGTCAGCTGGACAATGTAGCCGAACATATGAAACTATGGCTGCTTAATGTGGCTGCTTTACCTTATAGAAAGTAGAGGAGATATGTAGAAGTTACAGTGACAGAGTTCATTCAGAAATGTCTGTTTACTTCTATATCTGCTTCTACCAACATGTCACAGAATTATATATTTGTAGAAATATAAGACGGTATATTTGGTATCCTCGGAAACCTTGATAAAGGTCTATACTGGGGTTTATCAATCATGTGCCATAAAGACCTCAGAGTGTGCACATTTTCATTTAGCCAATCACTGAAGATGCTGATTTTATCATATTAGCTCCTCCCAGAATCAGATGTTCTTGTGTTTGGTTAGGATGATGTGTCACGTTAATAAACCACAGACAAGGAAATGCAAGAAACATGTTCCGAGCAAAAACCTGCCCTCAGTGAAGGAAACACTCATGGTGGGTGCATGGGTGGTTTTCCTGGCGCTCAGTGTCCGGTGTTTTGATTCTGAATACATATGTTACAGGTGAATCATATTACAAAAATATTGTACGAATTGGTGAGAAGACATCCATACAGAAAACATTTGCCCGATGTACACTTAAATTGTAAATATGTCTCTTTTTTTCACGCTGGCATTAAAATGTTCAGCTTCCTCTCAGATTTAGTCTCCTCTTAGCAACAAGCGAAGTGGTTGCAGCACTGGTCTAACTAATACAAATCATTGCACTTCTAAAACCTTTTGCCATCCTCATGATCGTGTTTTGCACACTTTGTGTATTCTGCCAGGATCACAAAGTTGCTGATAGAACAGGACGGGCCTGAGTGGAGAGAGAAGCTTCCTCAGATTCCCGTCGTCCCGATGTCTGTCCAGCAGCAACACAGAGATAAGCCGGTCAGCGCTGAGGTGGCCCAGGCGCGAGCCGCCAGGGCTGCGCAGGAGGAAGGTCAGTGACATCACTTCCTCTAAGCTTTGTGAGCTGTTAAATGTTAAATCATGTAGTCCGATACTGCTGCTCTGGCGAAAAAGAATTAGACACCTGTCAAAATACTGCCTGTAGTAAAAATGTGAAATGAAACCTTTAAACTGCAGCAGAAGTCGGTCATTGAGAGAAACAGCGGTGAAGTGAAGGCTCTCCTGCTGATAGATAGTGTGTGTGTGTGTGTGTGTGTGTGTGTGTGTGTGTGTGTGTCTGGGAGGACTATCAATAATGCAGAGGGGAAGGCGATCCACAGAGTGTAATGCTGCTGTAATGGAACAATCCAGGTCAGGTTTCCTGTAGACGGCTCAGACTAGAAGACTCTGCATGTATATGTCATATATTCAAATATATTTAAATGCATCTGCACATATACACATACAAATAAATGCTTTATTTCTATGTGCTACATATAATTGCTATGCAAGGATTTAAATCTCTGGCAGACAAAGCACACACACACACACACACATATATATGTATAAACACAGTAATAGCACGTAGACAGAACAGCACCAGAATAGTACAATGCTGTTGCTGGGGTAACAGATGAGTTAACTCATTTTCAGTGTTTAGCATTATATGATAAATACAAAAGCCAAAGCCTCATTTTTTTCTTAGTAAAATCCTATTTTACTACTGAAAATATGCAGCAACCAATTTCTACCAAACTGACACCAGTCTGTTGTTGTGTTTTGCTGTTTGCTGTTTTGTTATTTTAGGTGGAAACGCTCAAAATGAACGAAAGGAATGTGTTTAACGCAGATTAATGATATTCTCATTTTCCTTAACAAAGATACTGTTTCTGTGTTTTATTCATTTGATGATCCAAAACATACAGATTTAAATAGTTACAGTCATTGAGGATTGAATCACAAAAAAAAAAAAGCCAAAATGGCTTATTCCTAATGTGGTCCACATAATAACAAACAGCATGACAACAGCAACACACAATACATACAATGACACGGTAGCGTGGTCCGCCTGCACTGAGCTGCTTTCATTATGTATATCAGGTTATAAATGACAGAGGCCACTTTAAATATGTGCTCTGACGTGATGAGTCTTAGACTTAAAGTAAAGTTGTTCCATAGAACAGCTGCACAATGAAGGAAAGTGTTTTAACCCATCAAAGTCTTAAAGTGAAACAAAACAAAACAAGTTTTAAAAAATGATTTAAAAGACAAAAGAAACAGTGTTCGTAGCCCTGATCTCCTCAGGCAAGTCTAGTTGAGTTATTACCAGATTTAAGATCTTTGTTTTTTTCCCCTCTGGATTGTGCAAGAAACATTAAAAAAAAGAAAAGAAAGATTAATGGTTGATTAATCTCTTGCGTAAAGCTAATGTGCAAGAGAATTGTGCTTTCCATAGCTACGGGGCAAGTTAATTCAGTGCTGCACTTCGGTTAAACTGTTGTTGGTGTTAAAATAAAAAACTTCTGATGCTTGCAGCTAATTCTGCCTTCAAATATTTTATGTCAGAATATTAGATGGTTTTATTATTAGTGTGTATGGTTTTATAGTCTATAAACAAGATTGACTATGATTGGTTTGTTGTTTTGATACTGACTGTGTTAAGTCAATTTTCTTTTAGATTTGTATTAATAATTGGTTTGTTTTATAAAGGCCAGATCAATATGATCTCTGTGAGTGTCTGTGTATGTGTCCATGACTCTGTGGATATGTTAAAGTGTGTGTGTGTTTGTGTGTGTTTTCCTCAAGTCATTTGATATAATGGTTTTCTCAGCACAGCAGAGCGCTCAGTAAGCAATGGTTGAGTCATCCTCTCTGGCCCATTCAGACTGCTGCTGAGAGGCTGATTTATTGATTTATTGATCACTCCTAGAAAACTTTGCATGCTGGACTGATAGCAGAAGCTCTTTTTCAAAGACAAGCACACAGCATACAGCATGCCTTGAAATGTGTCACATATCCATAATTGTGTTTTTCTGTCAACAGTCAGAAGAAAAGAGGCCCGCTTTACTTTACTGAAACGGGAAGGCAATGATCTGGTCAAGAAATGCCACTTCCAGGAGGCTCTGGAGAAGTACAGTGAATGTCTCACCATAAAACCCGATGAATGTACCATCTACACAAACAGGTCTGCATGAAACAACTTCAGCATGCATACACAGAACAATAAAAACATACTGGACATACTTTCCTTATCAATTAATTAAATAAGCAGCAGCCTCAGGTTTGACGTTTTAGTGACATTACATGTTCAGCTCTCACTAATCTGACTACAGAGAGAGTGTGGCTGAACTGAATGTGGCTGACTTTAACAAATTGGCCCAATTGGCCCTCCAGACCATATTATTTTTTATTTTTAAGGAATATTAATGGGTCCTAGTGGTAGTTTGGCCCAACAGGAATTGATGTGCTGCCCTCTTTGACTGTCCTCTAGAGCCATTTGCCTCCTGAAGCTAAATCGCTTTGAAGAGGCCAAACAGGACTGTGACTCTGCGCTGCAGCTGGAGCCGGCCAATAAGAAAGCCTTTTACAGACGGGCCCTGGCTTATAAAGGTTTACAGGTGCCTGTCACTCGTCATCGCAAACACACACATTCATTTTTCTGCTAAGTAGATAGGAGGTGGTTTATGTCATTTTTCCTTTCTCTTCACCTCCATTGCTCACTTGTATGTGTGTGTGTGTGTGTGTGTAAATGACATTATCCTCCTCAGGATTACCTGTCGGCCAGCAGCGACCTCCAGGAAGTCCTCCAGCTGGACCCAAACATCCAGGAGGCCGAGCAGGAGCTTGAGGTGGTGACGAGCTTGCTGAGAAAGAGCCTGATGGACAGCGCTGCACACACACCAAGGGTGAGAGATGGCTCTTAAAACACACACACACATCACACTTACTACAGTGGTGACTTTAATGTTGGGCATATATCTGTCGTTGTATTTTACTCTAGATAAGGTTCAAGAATAAGAACAAAACCACATAAAGCCTGACTTCTGTTAATTTCCTCCAGGTTTGATAGTTCTTTGTGCTGCAACATGGAGGCAGTGAAATGATACAGGTGTGTACACATACTGTACTGTAGCAGTTCTGGAGCAAAAGGACTTCTAAAGCCATCAACTGCAGTAAGTAAGTCCTGTAAAAACGGGAATGACTGATATTTAATTCCCGGGATGGCCTCCTCGGACAAACCAGCTTCTCAGCCCTGCACCATTTGCAATGTGTGCAAACCACAACATAACTCCCGAGTACACAACCTTACATAACGGGGCAGCTTCATTTAAAAAAAGGCTAATGTCAAGGAACGTGTGACTTGCTTGCACTATAAACCATTCACATTATGATGTAATGTACTGTATATACAGTTTACATGTAACAGGCTGCAGAGTGCACGTGGGACACGGAGGGGGAAGACGAAGTGTATTATGTGTGCCTTATTGAGATTTCTACCAGTTAGGATGAAATACGCCAAGATCAAAAAGTTTTATTTTAATTTGTTTTAACCACGTTTGTGTTTGGTTCCAATATGATAAAAAAAAAGAAACTCATTGAATTTTAATGCATTGTATATATATTTGAGATGCAGGTTGTGTGTGACTGGATTGTATATAGAGTAAAGGAAGGCACAGAATGATCCTTATGTCATTGTTTACATACGTCATCGTCACTACAGCTGCTACAGATTTAAAAAAAGAGCCAACAGCTTACAGTAAACCCATCGTCATCGTCACTGAAAATGATAAAATTAAATATCCTGCTGCTGAAATGAGAGTAACAGCTTACTTTATAGTGTACTGTAAGACTTACTGCAAGTCTCAGGTTCAAATTTTGAATGTAACCAAGATGACTGTGTGTGTTTCTATGTGTGTACAGAATTTAAGTTTGATCACAATACCATACAGTTCTCTTCATGCGTCGTCATTTGCTCTTTTCACTGGAACTCGTCGTCACATCTTCCTTTTGGAGGAAGTCAAAAAATATGTAGTAACAAGAAGACAAAAATATTTTAGGATGGTGAGATCGGGAACCTTCATGTGACAATTATGTCCTGAATTAACTTTATAAATGATTAACTTTAATGTGCTTGTTCTCCCACACATGAAAGTTTTAACAAACGTCTCATCTAATTATTGAGTGCAATATCAATGGTTGAGAAGAATAATCGAATAAGGCTTTTTTCTTATGAAACAATCCACCCACCCTCAGCCTGGATCTCCTTTCTCAACTCAGCAGCAACTAAATTCTAATGCAAAGGCACAAATCTGACAAAATAGGATGGATGGATGTGTATCATCAACACTATGACACACAAATAATGTAAATCTTTGTATAGCACAATGTGCCACTACTGTTCTTTCACTTGCTCTTTGTAGTATACACCTAGACTGCTCAACCGACACGCTTTGTTTCCCTCTATCCCTAAATGAAAAACACTTGATGTGAGACTTTATTGTTCCAAACTGAGTGTTGCTTTATCGAATGTAAAAGCATGTACTGTATGTAAATAGTCTGAATGCTAATGTAAATAATAAACTGCAATGTGAATGTTTTTATGTGCCTGTTTGTTGATCTCCAGTGACACACATCTGTTGACTTGTAGCTACTCGCTAATCATCATCATCACTACAGAGCAGCAAACAAACTGGGAAAATACATAGATAAGCTTGATTGAGAATTTTATTGTTTAAGTAAATGCATTTATATGCACATTACAAAGTAAATAATTAGGAAATATATACTTTCAAATAGCATGAGCTTATTTTTGACTAAGTTTGAAAAGCGACCTGGCACCAGTCTTCAAATAATAATATAAAACTCTCAGGAATTGAACAGGCATTTTCCACAAAAAAGAAACATCAACAGGGTGGAGACATCCTGCTGCTGGAGGCTTTGGAGGTGCAACCAGTTACTCTGATGACCGAGGCTGAAAACTGACTAGAGTTGATCACTTTGGATAACAACAGTGCTGACAAACGACACTTGGTGAAACAAATCTCCAACTCGACCATCTTCATTGGACTTTGGCTACTTTAGAGAATCATTCTTCCAAAAATATACACATTTTGGTTCTTGTGATTTCAAATACTGACCCAAAATTAGGTTGTTGTGGCTTTTCTGCTCATTTTTTTGACTTCATAAACCAAACTCAGTACAAATGCTCAGTACCATCGACTCCGCTGTATATTCTAGCATTTAGCATCAGGTTTTGTGAATTTTTATGAGGCAAATAGATGATTCTCTTATTATGATTTTTATAATTTTAAGATATCCAGAATGAGGAAAAAAAAAAAAAAAACTTTTACAAAGCATTTTCCTCAAAAAGGCACCGAGGGTCCAACAAATATAAAATTATTTGCATTAATCTTAGCACATAGGTAAAATATATCAAGAGCTCAGAGTCAAAAATTAAAAAAAATAAAAATAATCATACCTTCACTATTGAATATTACATCACCAAAAGGTGTGTTTTTCTCATTGCAGTTGATCAGAGCTTTTCTTGTTTTTTCCTTGACTGGACATGTTTGCTCTTCTTGTACTGAAATTATTGAAAGTTGCAAAAAGTCATATTGCAAATACATGGTTTGGTTTCCAATTTTTAGTGATCAAGAACTAAAACAAGCCCTATAATTTGTAAAAAAAAAAAAAAAAAAAGGCTTTGATTTTGCGTTCCTTTATATTTTGAGGAATAATTCCCTTGTTGAATGTAACTCTCATGATTCAGTAATATTCTAAAAACATTTGCACAGGTGCAACAATGAACAACAAAACATTTGTTTGCCAGTGCAGACCTGGGTGTGTGAAGTTAATGCACAATGTCATCTGCCTTTTTTGCTCGAGCTCTCAATCATATCTGTTAAATCCACAATATTTAAAAAGGAGGACTACAGTTGTCAACTCAATTCCCACCCAAATTAATCATAACAAAAAGTTTGGACCCAACACAGGGCTGCAACATTAAAACCAACTTTCCCAAAATGGAAAATAAAAATAAGCAAATACATAGCCAAATAAAACAGGAGTCACATTTGAAACAAAAGCAACACTAATCAGTTTTCTTGTAAGATAATTATTGAAAAAATAAAATGTGCTACTGCACGGACTGGTCCCTCTCAGATTCAGATGCTCCACTGAAGGTTCAACAATCCTGTAGCTGTGCTGGGTTTCGTTCTTTTTTTTTTTTATACCATTAAAAAGTCACAGAGAATGAATCGGTGGCACAGGTGGTGGACCACAGTGATGACGTCTCCATCCCTGATTCATGGAAACGAAGAAAAACAGTTTTTTTTTTGCAGATGTGACAAAAGGAGATTAGGTTTAGGCTTCATAATAGCAGCTTACTAGTGAAAACAATATCAGACATTTTACTTGTCCGATCCAGCTGCATCTGTTCTGCTTTCTGTGAGCCATCAGCTCAATTCCACTGAAAATCAGATCATCATAACAGCTGGATGGGCCTTCTGCAGTATCTCTTATAACCCTGCCTGACATCTGTCCACATACATTCACCTCCACCTACTGAAACTTCTTGTTCACGTCTGCTCGTCTTGTCTCAGAGCAAACGATCACCTTTGACTTAACTGTGCTCCATTTACTTTATTCACAATCTCTCGCCATCTTAGACTCGACCCTCTCTGTAACTGTATAGACATTCACATAATATTCCTGCCTCCACAGTAAATAAAAAGCATAATTAGACTTTATAGCCTTAAGGCTGATCACCAGCTTCCCATGATGCAGGTAACACAGTTCCTTTAGATCTGAGTTTGTATGCAGCGCTTCCTTGTTGGACTAACAGGCTGTACGGCAGTGTTATCGGTGGTTTCTTTTATGTTCTCGTCCTTCTCTGGCTCCGTGTCTGCAACGTTGCCTCTGCTCTCCTCTGTGATATACAGAAATGTCCCGCTGCTTCCCTCTTTCGGTGAAGCAGGTGGGGATGAGGACAGCAGGCGGTGGGTGAAGGCTGCATGGCCAGTCTGAGATGTGTAATGCTCCAGGCGATCGTGCTCCACTTCTGGCATTGGCGTGATGGTGATCTCATTAAAGGTGATAGCAGGCCGAGGGTGGAGGTCCGCTGGGCCGGAGCAGGGCGGGTGAGCTGGTTTTGAGGTTTCTGGGTCTGAGCAGCTGAGCTCTGACGAGAAGTGGCTACAGTGCGAGTCGGCTACTGAAGGCAAGCTGCCGCTCAGGGACGGCGAGTCAAATTCAGAGGAGTTTGTGCTGCGCTGCTCCAGCAGCTGAGCATCCATATCACCTTGTGTCTCATTAATTTTCGTATCACCTTTGCTGCTGGCTCTTTTCCACAGCTTTCCTTTAGTCTTCTTGACCCCTGAGGTGGAGGGCTCCTTTGACCAAGGTGGCGAGGGGCAGCGGTGGTTGTCGTGCTGCGTGCAGCAGCGGGTACAAGGACATGAGCATGTGCCACCGCTAGCACCTTTGAGTCCTGCAGTGCTACTGCTGCAGCTGACTTCATCCAGGCTGCTGCTGGCGCTGCAGTGTCTCACCTTGTCCTGTTTGGACTCCACATCAGCCTGCACCTCCAGACTATTGTCTCTGTAAAATAAAACAGTACGACCATTTTCGCGTCACAAAAGAAGAATCAACTACTCATACTTCTGTTGACAGAACAAACAATTCTATAAGACAAAACAAATCCCTGATTCTTCATCCTTATGTGCTTCCAGCAGTATTCCCTGCTCTCTTATCTTTAGGAGATAAGATGTAGATAAGATGTAAATTTAGCTTGAACTGCTGACCTTTCCAGAGGCATGAAGGCATTGAGGATTGATCCTGCCATGGCTTTTGTGCTTGCGTTGTCACTGACTGTCCCGAGACTGACGGTGGCTGACTCTCCGCTCAGACTGCACTGCTCCTTCTGGACATCAGCCTGCACTTCCATCCTGCAATGAAGTAATAAAACATAATATGATATCTTAAAATATTTTCCAATAACAATGCCATGAAATGTACCAACTAATACTCTCAAAACGATGAATATGTTAAAATATTCAACAAGCTCCACAGTAAATACAAAGTTTGCATGTTTTGCTATTTAAATGCGAGTTGACATTTGGGCTGACACAAATAATTCATTTGAACTATTCTCTGGCTATAATTTTCTTCAGGTTCAGTCTTTTACCTGTTGTAGCAGCTGCCAGACAGGCTGCCAGTGATGCTGGTCCCGGCGATGGCCGTAGTGCTGGCGTTGTCGCTCATATTGTCCCGCTGAGTGGAGCTCACGCCACAGCGCTCCATGTGGCTGCCGCTCACACTGAGGCCCGTCAGGCCGCCCACACTCGCTCCATCGCCAAGGCTGGGATTGTTGAGCCGTGTCTCTGCCACTGATGTTGTGTCTGAAAAGAAAATCAGGAATTTTATCAATTTACAGATATGGTGGGGAAAAAAAGAAATAGGTCAAAAGGAAAAAGGGCACAAGACTCAAGATGACTCGAGATCAGGCCTTAAAGTCTTTTATCTTCACCATCAATGACTTCAATGACTTTTATACAATTACTCCTACAACAAGAGATTGGTGATTTCCTGGGTGTGAATAAGTGTCATCACGTCTCACACCTCGTGTTTTTAGAAAGGTCAAATTCTGTCCTGTTATTTTGGATTCATAATTATCAGTCACAGTGTTGACAGAAGCTGTAAAAAAAATACAATCCGTCTTCCTCAACACCTCCTGGGAAACAGGAGCAGAGCACAACCTCGCACAGCTGTCACTTCGACAGTGACAAAACACACGCCGACAGGAAAAACCACTGACATAGTGCCAGTCATTTCCCATCATAGCACACCGCGAACACTGCTACGTCTCCCATGAACAGTGTTTGCACTTCATGGGCTATGAATGATATGCATGTATACACAAAGACACTGACAGATGCAGGAGTACTTCTGGCTGCCAAACAGAGCCGCACGCATGTAAATTTGTGCCATGGTTACAGTATTTTCCAAACACACTCTTCTTCTGTGCCTATAATAACAACATGGAAGACTATCTACAGTGTCTGTATGACCGGAGAATGTACATGTATGAAATATATAAGTATAATTATATAATTTATTTCACCCATTTAACCAGTCAGTTAGAAACGCTCACCTGTGGCTGCAGCTCCGCTACCTATGTTATCATTTTCGTCATCAAACTCAATTCGCACCCCTTTGCCATTGCCAGCAGACACTCCACAGCCGCCGCTCCTGCACAGGGAGATCGGGACAACTCCATAGACGTAAGCCAGCATGATGGGAACACCGATACCTTCACAACACAATAGAAAACACAAATACACTTAATTTTATTAGAATTACAACATATGGACAGGCTTCTCAGATGTCGAGATGGATCTAGGTGAAACTCCAGATTTTGCTTCTATGGTTTAGATTTGATGGCAGTCGCTGCAAAATACTGACCGACCAAAGAAACCCTATTAAATATTTAAAAAGTTGTCGAGAGACAGATGGTAAAAAAGAGACAGAGACAAGGGGAGAAGAGGAAAAACAACTTTTTTTCTTACCAACAGTGACTGCTGCAACCACAGGCGATACAATCACAGACAGCGTCACCCCACCAGCTATTACCAAGTTCCTCTTGTGTTTAGAGATGTCCTTGCCCTCATAACGATTATGGATCTGAGGAGGAAAACTTTTATCAATAACCTCAAAAAAAAAAAAAAAGGGATCGGCTGCACAGATAACAATATTTTTGCCTGTGCAGAAGACAGATAGCACACTGAATATTCTGCATTTTACTCCAAGTAGGCAAATTCTTTTTATACCCACTATTGTTTCTGTTTTGCAAACATGCAGGATGGTACATTCGATATATTGTGTTCAGGATATATATTTTGTAGTTACTGTAGGGACTCTGCCTGTCTCACTTTAAGAAGTCAAGTAGTCTTCTTCAACTGCCAAGCTATTGAACGTTCAGTTCAGACTTTAGTTAAAATGTTCCCTGTTCTCCATCTCTGAATAAACTGTTAGTTTGGGCCACTGTGTGATTCCCAGCTGCCTCACCTTTCTGCCCACATAGACTGGGATGCCGATGATCATTGCGGGGATGGCAATGCCAGCAATGAGAGCGATGCCCACAGGTGCGCCCACTAATGTGCCGAGCTGCCACAGAATCTTCTTCTTTCTGCTCCAGGGCTTCTTTCCCCAGAAGGTGCAGCCTGATGGACTAAAGGGACGGGAGACAGAAAATAGGTTGTCAGGGTTACTGAATCTAAGGATAAAGATCTGCATGAAAATATACTTGAACATGTAAAAGAAGTACAATTCAGCTAATCTTTGCCGTTTAACATTAGGACAAAACTGAAATTCAGTGCAAACAATTCAATTAAAACCCTCAATTGAAACACGACTGTAGAAACTCCTCAGTGTCCATAAGTATTTTTATTTGTCTTACCTTAGGTAGTGCAGGTCAGAGATCTCCTTCATGCAGAGCCAGCAGAACTCACAGCCGCAGACAGCACAGGTCATGTGATTACAGCTCCCATCATTCATCTTGATGATGTAGGCAGCGCACCGCGGACACGGCTTGATGTCATCGCCTAGTGGAGGTCGACTGAGGGTGAATATTTTCTGTGTGTACTGTACAGTCGAATCTACCTATTCTATCTACCACTAGAAAATGTGATAGGTGTGTAATGGGTTGGTACAGAAGTGTGTAGTCGCTGATGTGTGTATAACAAACAAAACAAAAAGACTGGTCAGGTTGGTCTGTGTGCATTTGTTATGTATTTGATGTTACCTGCGGCTCCGCTCTCTTGGCTGTAACTGAGTGAGGATGACCTGAAACTCCTCAGCCGTAAATTCTGGGCCCTTTGTTGCCGTGCCGTATCACATGTTTGGTTGGGATGCCACAGCTGTTTGCAGTGGTAGCAGAACTCTGTTCCGCAGCCCTCACGTCCACAGGTGATCTTTGGGCAGCTGGCACAACCAAACGCAATGACTGCGTAACTGTAAGAGGAAAAATACAGCCAAAATGGTGGTACGGTAAGTATCAGCTGGCAGGAGAGCATGGGTGTAATAGCTCAGCACAACACAAGGGGTCAGCACGAACTGCCAAATGTCAGAGGAGTTGGAGAAACCGAGAATACATATCTAATGTGTTTCGCTGTTTGTTACATAAACGGAGGAAATCAGCTGGCTGGCTGTGATTATTTATCAATAAGCTCTGTTACAACAATTCAACAGTAGCACAATCAGTTCTGCATGACTGTGAATCAACATAGTATCATTAGTCGTTACAATGGTCAATGTGAGAGCTTTTATTGATAAGCACATGACGGATGACGGAAGCACATTTCAATGACCGTTTTGTTCTAAACATACAAATCTAAATATGGAAGAGACACTAATCTGGAAAACATAGCAAACATAGACATAGCACCAAACCTCTATTGTAATTATTTACATTGTGCTACAATTATTGCCTCCAACAATGTCTCTTCTCTGAAAATGCTAAAAAAAACTAGTTATATCCATCTAGTATGGATGTGATGAGAGATGACTGTGGAGCCCATGACATTTGAGCAAGTGAATAACTCTCAGTCAGCCTCTGAGATTGTTGCAGCCATCTGGCCTCCTATAGAATGGAAACATTACAAAGAGACAATAAGGAAGAACAAACACTGTTGCTGACATATAAACTGGACGGGACATCTCTGTGTGCCTACACATAAAAGGCCCAGTGTGAATTATCAACATCATGAGAGTCAGCAGCTTGCACAGGAGGCCTTCAGTTGATCCACTCAAACACAACATGAAAATGCAGAACACAATATCTACATATATAAATGTAATCATGTACTGTACAAGTCAAAGTCCTGTACAAACTTAACATGAGCAGAAATAAGGGCATCAGCTAATGTACACAGTTGGCAACTTAGTGAAGATCATTGTTAAAAGAGATTCACCTAAAACCAGACAAGCAACAGTGACTACAGTAGTGAAGACATGTTGTAAAGAGGCTCTCTTGCTTGATGTCAGCAAATCCAGAATTCATTTTTTGTAAAAGTAATTAATTAATGAAAGCAAAGCCTCGTCTCCATGCTATGCATAATTTTTTGTAAACCTTTGCATCCAATAATGGTTTAATTACTTCTTGAGAGATAAACAAGAAAAAAGTGCTCAGTCTGTTTTTGTGTTTTTTAGAAGATTAAAAGAGATGACAGGAGGTAAATTAAAAGTCTTTCTTTGCATGATTATAGTAAAAAAAAGACCTTTTTTTCCACACAAAAAGTTAATAGATAGTTAAAAAAATTTAAATTGAAAGTAAGGTTGGTTTAGTTAATAAGGATCAGGGATACTGATACTTATTTTTCAGTAGTCTCCTGTCCTCTTGTGTCAGAAACAAAAGCAAAAGTAATCACTGATGTCTATGAAATCTACATTTTAAACCGCTATTGTTTTTCACTAGTAACTGACATACAAACAGCCCATTGTGAGGGTAGGGTGTGTAGCCATCTTATACATACCTACAAGGCATTCAGTCTAGACAGTTTCCAGACTGTCTGCACTAACACCTCCATGAGACAAACTGATGGCAAACAGTGTAAAGTGATGGGAGCATTTCCAAATCAACAAACACTTTGAATATATTTCTTTGTCATAAAATATTAGTGTAAAAATTGCTTTGCAGTTAAGTCTGAACTCATAATCTGCAAAAAAAGAAAATGCAAAACATGTTTTTATATGCACACATATGACAGCACTGAAAAGCCAAAACTAAATGGTACAGCAGAGTTCTTAAATTTGGCAAACATAACTTTCTGAGCTAACACAGCCCAACATTTGCAAGCATTACTATTCAACAATAAGGAGCCAGACAATTAACAAGTGGAGAGCGCGGCAGCAAGCCAGAGCTCTACTGTTTTGGAAGATAAGAGCTGAAACTTATGAAAGAGCCATTATTCAAACAAACAGGGTCAGCAGTGTTGTTGCAACAAAGCTTGTGAAGAGTAAAGCCGTTACTGAATTCAGCAATCACTCAAAACTAAACTAATGATGACGACTGGACTGAATGCAGGGAACATGGACCACTGCTCCACTGCTCAACTGAATACATGAAGAGTTGTCTCTGAAAGCTGTTACCTAAAAGGTACACAGAGCAGCAGGTGAAGCAGGGTGACCTGGTAAGCAGGGCACATATAATGTTAGCCTCAGTTCAGGCTAACGGTGAGCAAACTGTTGAAACTCTACCAGCTCCGAACAAACAGGACCTGACCTGATCTCACCTACACCGCCGTGTGCAGGAGGCAACCAGAAAAATGTTGCCGTTTTGTTAAACTATTATCACAATACATTTTGAGTTTTCAGTACAGTGTGTGATGGTCAACATAAATATATATATTCTGGTAACTGATTTATACATATTTGCATCTTTTTGTTTTTATTTAATATTACATACTTCACGCCAAGTCTGAGGCCCTTTACTGTTCAACTCTATAGGTATATGTATTCTTACTGCCTATGAACAGTTATGTGGTTATAAAAATTGACTCAAAAAACTAGTTTATTACAGCTACATGTTATTTATAACTCGGGCATTGATGCAGAAGCTGGGGTGAACTTCAAAGCACATATTCCAGCCTTGACATTTCCTTGACGTAGATGTTATTTTTGGGACATCAAAACATCAAGAACATCCCAGGAAACCGAAATAGATTTCAAAATATTAAAAAAGTTATAGTCAGTGTGGAAACGATCCCACTAGCCAAACTTATACAGAAAACTGGTTCAATTAGTAGCTCTTTCTTACCCGCAGTCTGGGGCAGGACACCAGCGGCAGTCGGGTTCAGCCACCAGCCACCTCCTCAGCATGAACTCCTCATACTTCTCCATGAGGGCTCGGTCTCCCAGGATGATTTGGATGTCGTGGGGATTGAAGCGCTCTGAGCACTCGGGGCAACTGATGTTGACTCGGGACTCCGAGATCTCGATGCGCAGGTACTGGCGCAGGCAGTCCGCGCAGGAGCGGTGGTGACAGGTCATGATGTCTGGGAAGCGCTCGCGTGCATGGCGCAGTAGGCACAGGGGGCACTCTAGGAACTCTGATAAAGACCCGGACACCGAAGTAGTCGAGGCTGCGCCTGGTAGGGAGTGGGCAGAGGTTTTATCGTGAAGCGTCTCTGACTGGATACTTTCTGTGCTGGCAATGCCGTCCACTCCAGCTGCAGCCTGCACAGGCCTGGACTTGCGCTTGGCTTCACGGTCAGGTCGACGTCGCCGACCAAACAGCGAGTGGAGGGACAGACGCCGCTTCTTGGGCGTCTTTCTAATGGAGGGGAGGCTGACAGTGGAGACAGCTGAGTGAAGGTCTCGCTCTGAGCCTGTGCTGCCATGATGCTGCTGGTGCAGGCTACTCATCGTGCTAGAGGGTGTTACGGCCAGAAATCACCACATCAGGAGATGAGATAAGGGGAAAGGGAGGAATGATAAAGAAAGGGGCTGGGATTGAAGGGACAGGGAGGTTGGGGTAGGGAGTTGGACTAATATGAGCTAGGACATGGTGGCTGGAAGCTGGTTTAGGAGTGGTGTGGTCTCTCCCTGGTTCATATCACAGTGAACAGGTTCTTGTTGAGCTGTAGATCAGACAAAACCTGAGAGGGACAGAAGAAAAACACAAGTACTGTCAAATACTGAACTAAAGCTGAATGCATTAACTTTTAATGTTATGCAGCAAAACAAAAGCATTTGGCAGCACAACGTGATGTTTCTCAGGATGCATAACAACCCATCACCTGCAGATATGATGTTAAATAAACAAAATCTAAGACAACTATCAGTGAGGCGTACTGGTCTCTATTTTCAGACGAAACCATCCCTTCGATAATTAAGACTGTCTGGCAGGCTTCAGGAATGTTTCAGGCTCGCCGACTGTTATGTGTGCACGTTATTATGATTACATAAACAACTACAAACTTTCCCTGGAGTGTATATTAGTCAAGAGCAGGCAAAATGAGATGAAGCGTTTTTCATTTCACAGCTGTGTCAATGAGCCTTTACACTGTGTGCACATTTGTATTTCTCAGGATTCATTTGTATTGTTGAACAAATACAATGCTCTTAATCAATCCACAATGTCACTGAACCTCAAAAGCTGAATGTTTAACAAAGGAAAAGTGAGCACTGTTGTCCCAGAAGTTCTCAGTATGATTCAAGTCAGTCGAGGAAGGGTCAATTTTTGAGGCTTTTGCTGGCTCGCCAAGCAGTGGAGTACTTGGATGAAGCTTTGTTCTGCATTAAATGGAAAACTTGCAAAGATTTGGATCCAAAAGTGACCTGCCTTGTGTGTTTAATTTTTCTTTTTGCAGACCAGTACAAACAGATCTTTAAAATCAATAAAAAGCCAAATCAGGTTATTATACAGCTTCAGATAATGTTCCCAGGTTTAGTGAAGAGACAGCATGCTTTATTTATGTCCTCAAATTTGTGTAACTCATCTGCCATAAAAACAAAACAAAACAAAACACAGCACTAAAGACAAAAGACATGACATCAGCATGCCGCCCTGCAGCTGAGGGCTTGTGAATGTTATTATAAAACACATTTAATCTCCTTCGAATATACCGTCATTTTAACCATGAGGTATGCGTGCAATGTCAGTTTATTATTGCATTTCAACACAATCTTCCCATTAGTCTAAACAACACATTTGTGGCCCTGTTAAGAGATTGCGTCCCTCTTTAGTTTAACCGCAGGAATTCAAAATGTCTGTATTTGTGCAATACTGTGAGATCTTGCCTTCGCTGGACTTGACACGTCCACAAAGCTATAGCTGCAGATTTATCTTATAGTAAATAAACAATATGTAGGGCAAAGAATGATTTCTCTCTGCCTCTGTATGCTCCAACTTGTGTTTATGCAAGTGTTTGTCATTAGGGATCAATTTCAGGCAAACTCTTGTGGGAGCCAAACGGTGACTAATTAACAAGTCCACTGCAAATCTCAACTGGGACAGAAACCCTGCAATAACTTATTAACCCTGGTCTGACTGGCTGCAGGTTTTTGTCCTCTCATGATGACATGCAGACAGCAGTGAGATTTTATTGCAGCTACTTCAGTTTTAGAGGGGAGGTTTGTTTTTGTTTAAAAAAAGGCTTTCAACTGCACAGCCAGAAGCCACGTTCAGTCAGAATTAAATGTGCATCAAGTGGTCACTCGATCCCATCTTTCTGATCACTTCTGCTTCTTATAACTCATAAAAATGACCTACGAACCTTAGCAAAAAAAAAAAAAGAAAAAAAAGAAACCCGCGTTGGTTAAATACAGTAAAGTTTGGAGAACAAAATTACAAGTAGAAGACTGAAAAGGAGAGCATTCAACAAACCAGATCACTGACACTGGTTTACCAGTTAATGATTTACCATTGGCCTCATAGCAATGGCTATGCATACACTGTGGAGCTAGCTGTGCGGACATTGGTGGGTTCTGGCTTTTTTGGTCATTCAGTTTGATGTATGTTTTTATGTTTTGCAAGACTACTTCCATTACATACAGTAAGCAATTTCCCTTTTTTCTTATCTGGTGCTCCTGATATTAGGACAGTAATGACTTAGCGCTGTTGAAGTGGTTAGAAGTTTTATATATTATATGAAAATTGTCAGAATCTTTCCATAACTGACATGATTACTGCCAATCAATACTGGCTTTATCTTAAGTGATTATTTTTGACCAAAAAAAAAAGCTAAATAAAACAAACATGGGGCGTTGTAGAGGATAAGATGCTATTATAGCTATATTCTGCTGTAAACGCTGTATAAGTAACTTGAATATAATGTCTACCTATATGTTAAGTTGTGAAATAAAGACAAATGGGATGGAAAGTCTGTAAACCATAATTGCATCTCATCAAGCCATTTGCGCAGCAGCCAAGTTGTTAAGGATAATGTGTTTTAATTGGCAGTTCTGAAAATATGAGTCACATCTCAAACCAAAGCCTGCATATAACAGCGGGTAAGGCAACATGAGGTGATGCGAGATGACGCGATGCGACACGTCAGTCAGTTTTGTTGGTGCTTGTTCTGTGAACCGTGTCAAGGGCTTAAGTGGATCTTCCCTGAGACGTGGTACAGTTGCCTGTAAACTGGCATTAAAAACTAATAGCGGGATTCACTGTATCAGGTAACATATGTATATTTTTTTAAATTTAATCCGTTGACTCCCAGCAGTCACAATCAAATACTTTAAAACATGTTTCATCAACTACATTGATCTTTTAATGGCCACTACCCTCAAATATCCCGGCCGTGAGTTGTGTCATGGATCAACAAAAGTAGAAAACGCTTTTCTATTGATTCAATTAGTAATCACGGAGATAACTGCTCTTCCACAGTGAGGCTTATCTGATTCTGTCCAACACTATGTCCTGATGCTATAATTGAACACCACAACAAAAGCTGATGATGCATCAAGTCAAGTAATCAAGTCGTGTGAGAACGGGGACATTTTAACAAGACAGAGGAACAATGTCAAGCAAACCGCAAGTCAATGTGAAATTACAATCCCAAAGTCATAATTAAATTGGAAAATCCTGCCTCGGCACTGCAATGACAGTGAGTGGGACTTTCCATGTGACTGCGGTCAGTGTGTGTGTGTGTGTGTGTGTTTGTGTGCACATGCATGTATCCACGTTCTGTGGCTCAAGGTCGATCAGATGCAGCCTCAGTTCACACGCTGCGAGAGCGTCCCAGTTCCTGAGACAACCCCAGGGCAGAAAGCCTACTGCGGCCGTATAAATGGTTTTAACCTTGCTTCAACTCTTAAATGAAATCCCAGAGTTTGCATCAGCTGATGGCATATCATGATCACTATGGAAAATCTACTTAAACCAGTGGTTTTCTACCAAAGAGTCTGGTCAACACAATGTTAGTGAATTAAGGTCTTTTTACAGAGAACCATGCCGTAATTTCCACCCCCTAAATGGTAGGTGGAAGTAGCTAACAAACTGTCCTGAGGCTGTAATGGTTTTAACAAGTGTGCCCTTTAAGACCACAAAGCAATAACACCTTGGCTCCTGCACTGCAATAAACAAAATATATTTAGGTTTCCACTGCTGCAATAAAATAAATACATTTAGGTTTCCATGCCTGTAATTTTAGCAAAGAGACCATTAGGTGCATAACCAAATTGCAGTGGAACATTTTATGTTGCAGTTTGTGACTGAGCACTTGCATGTCAAAAATTTGGACTATTAATAAGCCATAAACAGAGCATGACTCTCTCCAAAGAAACATCCTTTCCTTGCTCCTTTTCCAAAGTAAGCAGAGACGCAGTAAACCCGACAACAATAAACATGCCCTCCACTGCAGACGCAACTTACTTTCTGGAACTAATCAGATTAAAATATGTTGTACATTTGTAATTCTATAGTATAGTATAGTATAGTATAGTATAGTATAGTATAGTATAGTATAGGTGTTCAAAATGTGAAAACGTATCAGAGGGATTAAAATATATTAACACAGACCAGTCTCTGAAACATGGGCAAAACAAACAGTTGTGATATGCTGAATAGTATAAAATGTTTACTTTAAACCTGATCACCAACTGTTTACTGAAAGTTTAGGTTACTTGCATATCCCTGATTCACTTTGTGGATCCATGCTGATTCAAATATAAAGCTAGCTGGAGATGATGATTTTTACAGGTTTGGTTAAAAATCTCTGATACAAGAACGCTTTCCGACACCGTAGTTCAAAGTGATCTTCTATAAAGTGTTCATCACGTACGCTACTTTCTGTTGACATTCCAGCTGGAGGACAGACTTCCTGATCATGACAATGCTTTCAGTTCTTCGGGCTTTGGACAGAGGAACAGAAGAGAGACTTTTTTTTTTTCTTAAATACATCATTTTGTTTACCTACCACATTGACAGGAAATATTTCAGCTCCGTAGAAACTGTTGCTGCTTTTTACAGCACTAAAACATTCCTCTGAAGCAAATTCACACTGGGCTAAAAAGCTATTGTTAGACTGCTCAGCACTCATCAGGTGTAAGCCAACTTTCTGTCAGCTGCACATCGAAATAACCCTGTAGCTTAATGAATCTCTATTTAGCCTATTATATGCCTGCCAAGGTATAATAATAATGTCTGACGTGCAACAGAGAGAGAAGACAGGAAGTACTTGAGTGATTGTCCTTGCGGCTGCTTTTGGTGGCGTTTACTAAATAGTCTGATAAAGCCAACAGTAGTTGTACTTTTCCACTGTATCTGGTACATTATGATGAGGCAGTGTCATTAAACCTAAGGATGCAACTGAGGATGCAATAATCAGGTTCTGTCGTTTTCCTTTTTGCATGCAGTTCCATGGAGACATTAAATAAAGAAATAAACTCCTTTTTTTTTTTCACCAAAACGTACCATCTCCGTCTTTTAGCGTTTATACAATGCAGGGAGCAGGAAGTGATACCGTTTGCCTGTCACCAAAAGGGAATTTCCACATCGCTATGAGTTCTGACAAGGATGAAAAAGAGGAAAAGAGACGCATCATAGATGTACTCTGAATACAAGCACACCCACACATTCATTGCAATGACAGCTTGGGTTTTGAGCAATATGTTATGTATGTATGCATCTCCCATTTCTGGAAGTCTTGATGTTTAGTGGCTTCTAAATATATACTGGACCTAACGGTTCGAATTGTATAATATTTGAATGTCTGCAGCACTCAGAAATGTTAAAGTTAGCTTTACATCTGATGTGTATAACGAAGCTTTTGTGGGTCATGTGACCTACATTACATTACAATCATCACACAGTCCAGTGCTGTCCCTGTCTGCTAGAGCGACAACAGAAGCCAGATGCTCACCTGCGTCAGCTATGGTCTCTCACCACCAGTAGTTGTTTTTCTTTTTTATGACAAGAGCCGTGGAGAAGTAGGGGAATTTCCTGGCTCAAACCAAAAGCACCTATTCTCTCCTTTAATGGGTTTCAGCACCAACAGAAGTAAACATGCCACTTTTTTTTTAATTAGGTAGATGAACTCAACTGAATAATGTCCATGTACAAACTTTCTTAATGTCTGAGCCAATTTCATGCAGCATGGATGGCATAAAGTAAAACCACTCCATCAGGCCTCTATATCATGACTCACTCTTCCGATTACTGCATACCACGAGAGTCTCCTCACTGTCTGACTTCTCTGCTAAAGACTTTTTACCCCAACCAGCGGGGGAAGAAGGAAGCAGATGGGTGGTGTAGTGGGGGAGAAGGCCTTCTTCCTTTCTGAGCTACAATGAAGAAGGAAAGAGACACCAAAAGCTATTCACAATCCACCATCAAATCAAAGCTACAGACGCACATATTTGACTGCCTTTAAATGTATTTGAGCTAAAAAATTTGGATGAGAAATTAGTGAATACAATGAAAGTGCTGTCAGTCCTTATTTAGACCACATACTGTAGAAAACATAGCACATACTGTTCATATTCACTGACATGAGTAAAATGTCCAAATTTGAATCATTCTTACATCGCAAAACTAACTTTAATACATCCTGTAATAAGACAAGGACTGAAACAGAATCTCAATACCAAAATTACATTTTATTATCCATAGGACTAAAGGTAATCTTTTTTTCTTTTGGATTACAATCTCCATTGGAGTCTTTACGTCTGTTATCAGCATTCACATGGTTGTTAACTAGCCGAGCAGCATTTGAAAATCTCTGAATTTAACAATTAACAACTAAAGTAACAGGAATTTCAAGACGACAACCACAAAGTCATCCCTTTTTGCTGGATACAATGTTTGCTATCTGTTCCTGGTGGACAAATGTTTGCTAGCTCATTCATCAAGCCAAGGCGTCAGTCAAGATAAGTCTCCGTGCTTGCAGATAGGAGTCATTATTTAAATAAAGCAAATGTTTGCGTAGATTCACAGCTGATAGAGCCACACCAATGATAGAGGTGTGATGATTACTGAATTATACAAAAGCATCTTCAAATAAAATGTTGCCATCCATCAAGATAGATCTATCTATCTATGATATAGTTCACAGCACAACTGGTCATACAATTTAGGTCAGTTGTCCATAAACTAGTTTCAGACTGGAGAATTTCTGCCCTATTTAATTTATTTTGTTTGTTGTTTTTTTTTTGTTTTTTACAAATTTGAGGTGGGGTGATGGAAGCCCTGTGTGTAAAAATTTGACAAGAAAGCAGCTAACTTTCTTCATAACAGGTTTAATCACGGGAACAATAGCTTTGTAAAACATGGGGTTAAAAAATGTCAACAATGCCAGCTGTAAAAGTCACCCATTAAATAAGGAAGGACTGTGCCCAGAAACTGATATCTTATCTATTCAGGAAGACATTTCTGACTATGTATACCATAATGTGACGACAGAAAAAAATACTGTAGGACAGTAGAGTTGCAACTATTAGTTGAAAGCTATTACATTAATCGGCAACTATTTTAATAATCAATGAATCACTTTGATTATTAGAGTGAGAGTCTAGCTTATCAAATGTGCATATTCTCTGGTTTCTTTAGTCTTTTCTGTGATAGTAAACATAACATCTTTAGACGTCATAAGTTGTGGAAAACAGAAAAATATCTGAAGAAGAAGAAAAAGAAGAAGAAGAAGAAAAAAAACAACTAAATTTAAAACTAATTATTCGAGAAAAATAAATATACCGAAACGAAAGTGAAAATAATTATTGGAAATTATTAGAGATCATTTCCACTTACTGGGTGTTTGTTAGCTTGTTTGTAAAAAAAAAAAAAAAGAAAAAAAAAAAAATCACATCTTTACTGTTTATCTTAGACATATATTTAAACGTTAGCTGTAGCTCTATGGCGTTATGTCTACAATAAAAGTGTAGACACAAAGTAAATTATATCCAAAACATGGTACCTAAAAACTGACTGCACTCGTATCGGTTTATATAACATGTTAAACATAAAAAAACAAGGACTATTTTGTGACTTCTGTCTTTGTGAAGCAGTCACAGAAAAACGACACACAGTTTAGCTAAGCTATAACAAATGTAGAGTAAATAAAAGGGTAGTTAAAATAAAAATTATTATACTGACGTTATATCGCAACAAAATGCACCAACCACTCAAGGTCTAATAAAAATGTTAGTTTGAACTAATAGTGACCAAATTAACATAACTCACTCACAAGAAGGTCAAAAAGAAGAAGGACCAATATTTGTTTACACTTTCGGTCTTGCTATCCACTGTTAGCCTGCTAGCTACTGAAATCAGATTTAGCTAGCAGGAGGCTAGTGTCTAACTTTAATCGCCCGAAGAGTTGCTGACAAGCTGAGCTAAAGTGTTTTAGTCACATGCCAGACAGTTAATCGACAATATGGTGCATCTATGTTAACATCAAGGGTCATATAATTTTAGCTGAAGACGAGAAGAGGCATTTTGTCGATCCAGAGATTAAACAGGGGAATTTACATGCTACCCAATACAGCTTAAAACTGTTAGCTTCTCGACAGCCTCGAAGAGAAGGAAGTTCTGATCTGCTGAGATATTATTAACCAACGGTTAACTTCTGTATATAAAGCTCAGGTCTCATCCACACTTACCGTTTAATTTATCCAAGTTTTCTTTTACTTCATAGAAGAAATGTAGCTATATTGCTGTCTCTGTTCATCAGGGCACCGCAGTGGGAAAATTATTGCAGAAAACTTCCCAGGACAAGCCGAGGTACGTTTCCCCCGAGTGAGTGATTCTGTCGAGTCGGCGAACATAATCACATACACAATCTGTACTTCCGGTCAGCCCTTCATAATAAGACGTCAGGCTTTAAAGCATAGGTTCACAGTCAGGTGCCGGAATGAATAGTGAAAAGTTTCCTTGCTGTAATAGTTCCTCCTAATTATACTGGCTATTTAAAGATCTCCTCTATAGGATATGATATGGACAGGATAAATGATGAATGACAAAAAACCTATTTCAATGTTCATTTGGACTCTTGACTATTGATTTAAGAAAGTCTAAAGATTTAAGAAAAATTGTGAAGTGGTGGAAGAAGTACTTAGATAAAAGTCATAATAACACTGTAAATATTATATTATATTATATTATATTATATTATATTATATTATAAAATGAAAATACTTGTACATACAGGATTATACCGAAAGCAAACGCTGTGGTTTTATTTGTAAGCCAGTCAGAGCATCTGCTTCTGATAGCAGCTGATGACTTGACACATGGCCAGTCTCAGCCTTTATGTAGTGGTGTTTGAAATACTGCCAGCCTGTGGCCATAGTGGTGCAATTCCTCTGTACACTCACAGATACATACACACAGGTCGCGTTTCACATCACATCACAGGACAATGTATTGATTTAGACCTACATTGATTTCCTGGAAATCTAAATACTCACATGTTGAACTCTTAGTGTGCTAATTAATTCTGGAAAGGTCCAGGTTCCGCTGCTATTACCACAATCATTATAAACATTCATTTGTGCATCTCTCAGTTACTCTATTGATGGGAAACCCCTGGAGGATAGACAGAAGGGTTTGTTTGTGAGATGTGTCTGTTTTCTTGTAACTTATTATGTACAGGGGTGTGTATGCTTTGAGATGTTTGCCTTAAAATGTTTTAACAAAGTAAACAGTTTTGTGCAAATTTGCTTTGTTGGGTTTTTTTTTTTTTTTTTTTTAATCTCAGTCTTGTGTTCTTTTTTTAATGTGATTTTATAATGTTTTTCTTATGTTGATGTTGCAGCAATTAATCTGAGACAATATCATTGTCTTAACCCTTATTACCCTTACCTTGCCTTAAGTCTTTACCATAAAATTAAATGATATATGTTATGGGGACTTGATTTGTATCCCCAACAGGCAGGTAGGTCCCCACACAACATTAGTAATACAAGTACATACATACACACACACACACAGGATGCTTGTTTTGACTACATTCATTCCTTAGAGACTTAACTAAAGTACATATAGCGGTGTGAAAAAGTATTTTCCCACTTCCTGATTTCTTGTTTTTTTGCAACTTAAATGTTTCAGATCATCAAACAAATGTAAATATGACAAAGATAACACAAGTAAACACAAAATGCAGTTTTTAAATGAAGGTTTTTTTATTAACGGAAACCAAAATCCAAAACCTACATAGCCCTGTGTGAAAAAGTGTTTGTTCCTCCTGTTAAAACATAACTTTACTGTTGTTTATCACACCTGAGTTCAATTTCTCTATCCACGCCCAGGACTGATTACTGCCACACCTGCTCAATCAAGAAATCACTTAAATAGGACCTGAAGAAGACCAAAAGATCCTCAAAAGACATCATGCCAAGATTTAAGGAAATTTGGGACCAAATGAGAAAGAAAGTTATTGAGATCTATCAGTCTGGAAAAAGTTATAAAGCTATTTCTAAAGTTTTGGGACTCCAGTGAACCTCAGGGAGAGCCATTATCTACAAAAGGTGAAAACATGGAACAGTAGTGAACCTTCCCAGGAGTGACTAAAATTACCCCTAGAGCGCAGCGATGACTCATCCAAGAGGTCACAAAAGACACAACAACATCCAAAGAAGTGCATGTCAGTGTTCATGACTCCACCATAAGAAGGAGACTGGACAAAAATGTCCTGCATGGCAGAGCTCCAAGATGAAAACCACTGCCGAGCAAAAAACAACATTAAAGCTCGTCTCATTTTTGCCAGAAAAAATATTGATGATCCCCAAGACTTTTGGAAAAATACTCTGTGGTCTGATGAGACAAAAGTTGAACTTTTTGGAAGTTCACACATTACATCTGGTGTAAAAGTAACACTACATTTTAGAAAAAAAAACATCATACCAACAGTAGAATATGTATTAGTGTGATGGTTTGGGGCTGCTTTGCTGCTTCAGGACCTGGAATATTTGCTGTGATAAATAGAACCATGAATTCTGTTAACAAAATAATCCTGAAGGAGAACGTCCGGCTATCTGTTTGTGACCTCAAGATGAAGCGAACTTGAGTTCTGCAGCAGGACAATGATCCAAAACACAGCAGCAAGTCCACGTCTGAATGGCTGAAGAAAAACAAGACGAAGACTTTGGAGTGGCCCAGTTAAAGTCCTGACCTGAATCCTATTGAGATGCTGGGGTGTGACCTTTAAAAATGTGGTTCAAGCTCAAAAACCCTCCAACAATTCTGCACAGATGAGTGGATCAAAATTCCTCCACAGCTGTAAAAGACTCATTGCAAGTTATCACAAATGCTTGATTGCAATTGTTGCTGCTGAGAGCGGCCCAACCAGTTATTAGGTTTAGGTGATAAACACTTTCTAACACAGGGCCATGTCGGTTTGGATTTAGTTTTCCCTTAATAAACAACAACTTTCACTTTCTGTTATCTTTGGCTAATATTTAAATTAGTTTAATCTGAAACATTTAAGTGTGATAAAACGTGCAAACACTCTTTAACACCACTGTAACATATTTAATAACAAATAACACTACATTTTAATTGTTAAACTTGTTGAGACCAACTTTCTATCTCTAAATAGGAGATGAGTCACCATAATGTGACTGTCCCCGCAACTTAAGACAAGTACACACACACCCACACTGCTCTCTAACTATAGTCTCACATTGTTCACCTGCAGGCTTCTTTCAGGTCTAGTAAATAATAAAAAAAATACCCAATTTGCTAAAAAAAATGTCCAGTGGCTTTGAACAATCATTATCCATACAGGGTTGTTGTATGCTCCATGTCAATCTAGAGCTGTCTGTATGTGTCAGACATGTTCAGACCTGTCATTTAACCAAGCAAACAATCTCCTGAGGCTTTTTCTCCACTGTCTCCTAGTAACCTGGCTCAAAAAGGGAAGCAAATGGAAGAAAGATAATACATGCATCTAAACTACCAGTGGCATTAAGGCAGACCTGTGTTGGGTGAAAAGGGAAATGTGCAGCAGCAGCAGCCCTGTAACATTAGAACCGCTGCTTTGACCTCTTTGTTTTATTTGTAATTAGTCTCATTTGAATGCACAATGAGTGTGACACTTCTCAGCTATTAAAGAACTTATAACTTGTAAAATAATAGCCAGAACATTGTAATGTTTTTCTTGCTTTATTTAAAAGTTTATCTGAATCTTTATCTTTCTGCATCTTTTTAATGATTTAGAAGGAATAGGTGTCATTTTAAGGCCTTGTGGATTATACTTTTTTGTGGTAAACCCATCTTAGACAAAAATTGCTTTTTAAAGTAGAGATTTTTACATCTTAAAACATATCTGGAGGGGAGCTTTGACATTATTTATATAGTTAAAATAGGTGCTTTAGTTTGACATCTCGTCGTTCAGTAAAATCTTTGTTGGTTTGACAGCTACTGGAGGGGGCCTCTGTTGGCGCATGCGCACATGCTACTTCTTTAGACGTCAACTAGTCAGGAGCATAACGGACAAATAGCTAGCGAGAGGTTTACGACGCAGGGAAGCAACTGCTCTTTGAACAAAAGCGCTTCTTAGCCTGAATAAAGTAATGAGGTAGATAATCGGACAGATAATTACACTAACCCTTAATGTACCAGACTGGCGTTGCTTCAATAATAATGGACCAGGAGTTTGAAGACATAGATTCGGAGGGCCGGTGGCAAAAACTCTACCTCGTAAGTGTTTTAGCATAGTTAGCATGTAGCTAACGCAGATGATAGTCAATACTTTTAAGCGCGCGTTTAATTAAGCAAACTAATTATTTAGCTACACCATCATGTATCCGATATTGAGCTTGTCTTTTTTATCTTTATCTTTACTTTTATCTAGATGTTTTGTTTATATTTAATCGCCTGTTTCCGTTTGTCAAAAAGAAAAAAAACAAAACAAAGAAAAAACAAAACAAAACAAAACACAGGCACTTTTGTATCATACCGTAAATGTCATTATATGACCAATACGCGGCTGTCTAAGGCTGATTTTCTGTAATACATTTTGTATTACTTAGTTATTTACTTTGTACTACTTGAATGTTGTAAGTCTAATCGTATAGTGGAAATGTGTACAGTGTTATATACCTGAAAGTAAACGGCTGTACATTACCCGGGATGTGATTAATAACCTTTCAGATAGCATGTGCATTGAAACAGATTTTTCTTGCCATAATCATTTCTCATGTTCATACTGGCCATTTATCTGAAGCTAATATGACGCTTCTAAATTGGTCATTTTTTTTTACAGTCATAGTCCCTCTTTTTGTTGCTTTACTTCCAATGCAGTTTAATAGGGAAACAGGAAACACAAAAAGGGAAATATATATGTTAAATAGATTATTGTTTTGTGACACACTTGATGAAATTGTGAACCTATCCTTTAAGTGTACAAATACCATCATTTTTCACTATGTCATTTTGACCTTAAATATGGTGATATACTTTTTCCGCATGTGTTGATTTCTCCTTTATAAACAAATGTTCTGTTGTCGTCAGGAAATCAGGAATCAGTCTCACGAGTGCTCCTACAAAGTGGCGAAATATCCAGAGAATCGCAACCGCAACAGATACAGAGATGTCAGTCCATGTAAGTGTACATTTGCGTATGTAATCTATTATAAAGAAGTAGTATGAATTAGGAAGTGGGATGAATTGGTGTTTGTTAGCTAATAATCCAGTGATAATTGTGTTTCACACTCTCCCTGCAGTTGATCACAGTCGGGTGAAGCTGGAGAGCACAGAAAATGACTACATCAACGCAAGTCTGGTAGTGATGGAGGAAGCCCAGAGAAGTTACATATTAACTCAGGCAAGTCCAAGGCTTTTCCATCCACGCAGGTCAGTTTTGTGGTGGCACAAGATGTAACCACTGGTTTAAGGAAACAGGTGGTTGACAAACCCATGTGCCAGAAAAGTAAGTCGGCGTTAAATTACCGTATGTTAACGTCACTGTCTTCTGTTAACTGTAGGGCTGTACATGCTTTTGAGAGAGAAATTGTGTATAATTATGTGCCTACGTAGCTACAAAGAAAAGTAGGGCTGGTGACTATGTCATTAGGCCAGTTCAGTAGGCTCATATTAATGATCTTAAAGTGAACATTTAATGCCAATGAAAATCTTGGGAGAATCTGTCTCAGGATGACCCTTGTTGAATACCTTTTCTATTATATTGGTTCCCTCATGTTTCGCAGGTACCCACCCACTTGCATTTCTGTAAATCAAACACTACCAGTTTCACTGACAGTTGGATGAAAACATTACGTTGTTTAACTCAAGTCACTGAGCGTTGTATAATGTTTGCATTATTAATTTTTACAGGTTTTAGACATAACAACACTACTGAATGTTTGTAATTGCACATGCGTAGAAAAAAGGGAGACATCAGATTTTTTTTCTCAAGATAATTGCTTAATTCGTTGTTGTAGTTAGTTCAGAAGTTGAAATTCTGGTCTGGGCAAAGTTGTATTCATAAAAGGTGACACAATATGTTGGGGTTTTTATTGGAATCTCAAGTAACCTGCAAAGTCATCAACACATAGTGAGCTAAGATAAGCCACTGAGTATTCTCATGTCTTCAGGAAATAAAAGGTCAAATAACCACTAAATTTATTTGTGTGATTTTGTTGTTCTCACTTTCATGACGACAGAAAACTGACACTGGGCTGATAAAAACAATTCTAGTTTACCAAATGATATTGCTCACCATATACTGCCTCAGATGTTGCACTTCACAGAGTGCTATGTTGTTGATTCAGCCACATTATAAGCTTTACCAGTCTTGACCTTTAAGTAAACTTTGGTCATCATTCTGCAAATCTCTGCTGCACAGATAGGAAATTAATGATCTCTCCAAGTAACTGATGAAATTGTGTTTGTTGCACACAGGGTCCCCTCAAGAACACATGTGGCCACTTTTGGCTCATGATCTGGGAGCAGAAGACCAAAGCAGTCATCATGCTCAACAGGGTGATCGAGAAAGGCTCGGTAAGCATACAGTGAACAAATATATCGTATTGTCTAGTTTGACTTCTGTATGGCGCATACACACCTACACACTGTCTGTAGAAATACTGAAAAGACCACGGAAAGACAAGTCATGCACACATACAGAGCACTTCCACTAACTACAGTAACGCACATTTTGTTATATTCTCCAGCCTGAAAAAACATGAAATAATATTTGCATCATCATCTTACAGTAAAGCAGCTGGCGAGGATCTCGCTGGGTCATGACATGAGATTCACTCAATGACTGTTTCCTTGGAAATAAAAGATAAAGAGCACCTAGTCCACAGAGATTATTAAACTCACACGGATCTTTTATTTAGGTCAGCTCTCCAATCCTTCGGAGAGAAGGTTGCATAATGGATTTATCCTCAACTGTCCTGGACATTTTCTGTTTAAAATACTGTATGATGACAATATAATCAGTCAGTTACAACACTTAAAATAGTTGTCACAGTCTTGGACCACAGTGCTGCCAGAAAGCTTGCTTTTCTGTTAACTTCCTGTGCAACTCAATCATCTTAATCACTTCGGTAGATTTTTATGTAACATAATGCCGTGGTTTACAGCTGCAACTAACAATTACTCTAATTATCAATTCATATGCTGGTTATTTCCTCAATTCTTCATTGGGTCCATAAAAAGTCAGAAAATAGTGAAAAAAGACAATTTCCTAGAATCAAAGATGAATGTTTTGTTTTGTCCGAACAACAGTCCAAAAGCCAAAGATGTTCTGTTTAATATCATGTATAAACAAAACAACAAGAATAGGTTTGAGTCTCCTTCATTGTTAAATACGTTGACATTGTGTTTGTACATGTTTCTGAGCATGCATGTGTGTCATGTATGTGTGAGGAATGCAGGGGAATATGTGGCTATGTTTAAGAACAAAGATGAAAAAAATAACTTTTAGGGCCCTTTTGTCCTCAGCTCTTTTATTTTCTCGTTCAGCCTTCTTTTCAGTGCAGAACATCCAACTGTCCTCCTCTTAGTTGCCAGCTGCTGCACCTCAAGGCCAGACTCTTGGCTAGCATCTGCTTTCTGCATCTGGTGTATTTCTTTGTCAGATGTTTAATTCCTTTGGTATCTCTCTCTCTTATTTCTTGTTCTGTGACAGGAAAAGTGTGCCCAGTACTGGCCCATGGCTGAGGAGCGACAGATGACCTTCAGAGACACACGTTTCTTGGTCACGCTGCTGTCAGAAGACACCAAGTCTTACTACACCACCAGAGTGCTGGAGCTGCAGAATATTAATGTAGGCCAGAGTATTATTTAATACCAGGGGAATTCCCAGTAAGAGGTGGTACTACAGAACTGAAATAGTTCAAGATGCACATGTGTTGCCCAGAACTTTTTAGAATAGAATTTGTTCATTGTTTCTACAGATTTTCACTTTAATAATTCAACCTTCCTCCTTTTTTTTAAAGAGCAAGACAGATTAAGCAGTTGTTGAGTTTCATCTGCCCACACATTCAAAGTTTTTCTAGGGCGTAGGTGGAGAGAAAATGCAAATGAGTTGCAGATTATAAGCAGTTAGAGCAATTAAAATAAAAAATAAAAAAAGAAACCTGGTTTACTGCAAGTATTGAAGTGTTGTAAATGTTTGCTTAGTTCAACTGTCAAACACTGAAATAACCTCCAGTGACCTGAGCAGGAAATGATGATCATCAGCATCCAAAGGCTCAATGTAAATAAATAGTCGTCTTTTGTCTGCTGACGAGGTGTTATTGTTTGTTTCCTTTCATAGACTGGGGAGAAGAGAGAGCTCTACCACTTTCATTACACCACCTGGCCTGATTTCGGTGTCCCAGAATCCCCGGCGTCCTTCCTAAACTTCCTCTTCAAGGTGCGGGAGTTGGGTGCATTGGGCGTGGATCACGGACCGGCTGTGGTGCACTGCAGTGCCGGGATCGGACGCTCAGGAACGTTTTCATTAGTGGACACATGTCTAGTCCTGGTACGCTCTGCCTCTTTGTTTGTTTCTGTGTTTTGTAGACTAATCACAGTTTGCTTGACCCCCCCCCCATACAATGAATAAATTAGCAAAATGTTTGCAGTAGGTGCTCAAAATATATACTGTATATAAGTAAGAGAAATTTTCCTAATATGAAATGTTAGGACCAGCAATACATGCAAATGATGGATAATTATATATGCAGTTAAGGTTAACTGATTGATTTGGAATATGTGAAGCTGTGGGTTAAGTCACCATCTTCTTTTATTTTGGTCTACTTTTGGTTAACATCTTCAAAAACTGTGATTTTGAAATTATAAATGAAGATGATGAAAAGAAAAATTATTGATTTGAGGGATATGACCAGATTAAATATTAGTTACATACTAATTAATGTGTCGTTCAGTTTCAACTTAGGTTAAAGAAAACAAAACAAAAACAACAAGAAAGAAAGAAAAACAGCCTGAAGAAAAAGCAGTCATTCTCGAAAATGTATGAAAACATGACACTGTAGAGGTTAATGTTCCCAAGGAAAAGATGGTACAACGTCATCAGTTGCACTCCACTGACAATGTCTAAGAATGTGCTTAGCGTAAATTTTCCTTTACAACACAGAAATGAGTCACCTTTGATTGAATGATTTCAAACATGACATGTCAAACTGTCTGCTGTCTTGTCTAGATGGACAAGAGGAAAGACCCTTCATCGGTGGACATTAAAAGCATTCTTTTGGACATGAGGAAGTACCGCATGGGCCTGATCCAGACCCCTGACCAGCTGCGCTTCTCTTTCTTGGCTGTCCTTGAAGGAGCTAAGTACATAATGGGAGACTCCTCTGTACAGGTACGTGCACCACACACATCTTGATCAACTCATTGTGACACATTCTCGCTCTCTCAGTGACATAGTTACTTGACACTTTGTTTTTGTTTTGCTTGTAAATCCAGAGACTCCGTTTAGCCTCATTTTTTCAGTGGGAGTTGTTTCTCATGAATAAATTGATGCAGTGTTTTCTTTCTGTGGAAACGACACAAGGAAGGGTGAAAAGCCAGCCGGGATCATAATCATTTAAATATGTTCATAAATTCAAAATTGACATTACTCCAGGGGAGCTCATTTGGCTGCTATTCATTGTGTATTCATTTTTTTTTCATATGTTTCAGAGATGCTTTTTCATATTCACTTTCTCTCTTCCTTTGGGTCTTTTTCTTGTCTTGGTTAACAGTGCATCAAGCCACTGTGTGTGTATATTTTTTTTCAGTAGAATTAATCTTGCTACATGACTAGACTTGTTTGTACCAACATATTTTTTTTTTATCACACACAAGATTATCATTCCATCATGAAATTTTCTAAACAAACTAACCGGATATCATCTTTTTCTGTAAAACTAATGCTAGCCTGCTTTGCCAACAAATTTCTAAATGAATGTTTTTAGTTATCACAGTAGAATAAAAACTTAGCTTTATGATTGTCCTCCTCTCTGTATAGAATCGGTGGCGGGAGTTGTCCAGGGAAGACCAGGAGCCGGCCACTGACTCTCCGCCCTCAACTCAGCCTCAGGCCAGGTGTCCGACAGAGCGATGTAACGGCAGCCAACGAGGAGGACAGCTGGACGAGGGAGGAGACTACAGACAGGACGGCAAAATACCTGCACAGTCTCCATGCAAGGAACAGGAGCTGGATGGCAGCACAGCACAGTCAGTACACACTCTGGCCACACAAGCTACTTTAAAATGCACCAATTATTGGCCATTGATCATTAGTAGGTTATTGTTGATTGGCTGATTACAGTCTCAAAGGAACTGAGGTGATGGTCTCTGCGTGTCACATATTACACATGTTGGATTTGTAATGGAAATTGACTGTTTCAGGTAAAATAAAGTGGTCTATTTAGAAAAACAACATTTAGACCAAAATGTAGGGAACCTTTACAGACAAGATTAAGATGTAATATAAATTGTGAATAAATGAATAAAATGTGGAACTTTCATAGTTGTTCTTTAGTCCAAAAAGAGCTGTGTTGTGGTGAATCATGACACTATTTCTAAAACCCTGGCCTTATCAACACTTTAAAAATCATCACAGAATTATTCACATATTTTTAATCAAAATCATTTGTTTTTACACAGCAAGCGACGCAGAGAAGACAGTATCTCCAAATCAGGCACACCCAAGATGGCCCAAACCAAGCCCAGGACAAATGACTCAGAAAAGAAGAGAAAAAGGTGAATTCATCTTTTGGCTGAAACCTTTATGTGCACTGTAAACTTTAGTACTTTAGTGGTTTATTCTCCTTTTAGACAGAAAGGCAATGCAACTGCTTCTTTGATGATGAAGAAATGTCTAAAAAGAAGATATGATGAGTCATTTTTAAGCTTATTTTCTTTAAACCCCACAGAGAGGACCCAGGTAGGCTTTCCTGATGCAGGACTCAACCTCATAATAGCATGATTCAATGCCAGCACAGCGCTCAGGCTTCATATCCTCTCTTTTTAATTTCTTGAGATTCTCAGTCATTTAGTGCAAAGCCACTATTCTAGCTAGCTGACTTCTACTTCATGTTCTCACAAAGGCGAAACAATTAGACTTGATGAAGCAGTATTTTCTGCTGATTGCGCACCTTCAACAAAGCTCCGCCTCAATAAGTCATTTCTGAGAAACCTTCCTTTGTTGTGTGACATGTCACCATGTGTTGTTCCAGTCAGCCCTGACGAGGTCTTAATCTGCTGTTGTGGTTCTTCTCGGACAGTTTGGGCTGCATTTGCTGCACATGACAAGAGCTGGCCTGTCCAGTGAGGGGCAGTGTATCTTTAACCCCCTTCTGTGACAGAAATGACAACCATGAAGAGCACATTTATAGAGGAGGAAGTTTACCCGCAGCTTTAAAAAAGAACTCCCACTCTTGTACGTGGAGGTGTGTGTGTGTGTGTGTGTGTGTGTTTTTGTGTGCTGTGTTTTCTTTCTGTTGGGGTTTTGTTGTTTTCTTTGTGAGTTGCTTGGCTGTGGTTTGGAGTTGTGTTAATTCTGGCTGCACTCTAGCATGAAGTGTGTGTGTGTGTGTGTGTGTGTGTGTGTGTGTGTGTGTGTGTGTGTGTGTGTGTGTGTGTGTGTGTGTGTGTGTGTGTGTGTGTGTGTGTGTGTGTGTGTGTGTGTGTGTGTGTGTGTGTGTGTGTGTGTGTGTGTGTGTGTGTGTGTGTGTGTGTGTGTGTGTGTGTGTTTGCGGTTAATCGTTGAAGCTCTGACACTTCAGGTGGCTTTGGAATAATACAAGGTGCGAAGTTGAGCAGTGCATCGTGTCTTTAAATTTAGCTGCATCTTTCATCAAATGTTGTTAGGTGCACAAATGTACTTCACTGCTATGCACATCAGAGTTTCGCTGTTTTGGTTTGCAAGTAAGTTAGCAAAGATGGAGTACGCCCTAAATGGACAAATACTGCAGTGTGACACCAGTAAGGAGTCACACGAAGTGAATTCTTGTCTTGGGTGTTAAAGTTAAAGTTTGTTACATGATTGTGTGTTTTTGCTGGAGCTCCTAACTTTCAGATCTTTGTTTTTTTTTTTATTATGGATTATGTTTCTTGGCATAACAGTGTTACTAATTGGTCTGTGGGTTCTAAACTGCATTAGTTGCATTTTTCCATTTTTAAAGTTTAAATGGAATTGGGGCATATATATATATATATATATATATATATATATTTTGATTAACTTGTATATTAATGGTTTCAGCTCTATTTCCACATTGTCTGAAGACATGTCTGAGTTTAGTTCACAGATCATCACATGTAATGATGCGTTCAAATGCTCTGAATTCGTATTATATCTGCAGTAAGAACATCTGAACACAGTGTGACATGTTGCTTATTAAACACGATTGCTGCTTTAACAAATAACTTTCTTTCTGCTGGAAAGTTTAAACCTGTAAACTTGATTAAGCTGAAGACATATTTTGGATTTTTTGGCACAATTTTCTGTGGTCACCTTTTGAGCTTGACTGACAGTCTGACAGAAAATAGTTTTGAGTTGAATCCCTTGAACTGTTTTGTCTTGTGACAGGGCGAAAACCAGTGACTGCTAACCACCTCCACCTGCAGCCACGTGTGACGACAGCTCTGGCAGCAAAGCCAACATCGGCAGGGAAATCCAGCTCTCTAACCTCTGTGTCCTTCTCCAGCTCTCCTCTCTTCATCGTTTTTATATTTGGTTCCAGCTTAATAGCATTATCCGGTCACCACCCTCTTCATCCTCCCATTAGTAGCACGTCACTCCCATGTGCTCCACCTCCCACTGCCCTCTCCTCGTTTCTCGTCATCCTCTCTTAAACTGTTTACAGCAGACACTTCAACATTCTTTTGAAGAGAGCACATTTGAAAAGACAAAACACACCAGCGCTTTACCCCTTAACCACCACCTGCGCTGCTTCTGGAGTCAGAAAATCTGTTTTTTTTTGTTTTTAATATTATTTGAAGCTTGGTCATTCTTACGCTTCTTTGCATTCATGAAACTGAGACTGAAAATAGTGGCTATGCATTGCCAATTTGTAATGCTGTTCATATATGTATTTTTAGAAAAACAGTTTTTCAGAGGCAAAAATAAAAATGTTCTATTTTTTATAAGAGATTACTTGAAGTTTTTCACAGATATGGGGGATTTGGGTTTAATGAAAAGCACTGCCCCCTCCCACATGAGAAATTCAGAGGCACGTTAAGTTTCCAACATGTGTATATATAGTGTTCTTTTTAAAAAGATGTGTAAAAAGACATATTTTTGCTTGTAAAAACAATGTTACAGATTTGAGTACAGTAAAAAGCTGATTTGATGACTTGTTCTTCTTTTGAAATGAATTTAAAATGAAGTTTCTTCTTGTGGAGTGTAATCTACAAATAAAACTGGTATCACCTAGTTTATGTAACAACATGGTCTTGCCCTTTTCTGGTTAATACACTACAATGCTTTGGTTAAACTTTAGGTAGAACCAGGAAACAGCTGTTTCCAGCCCTAAAATAATCCTGTTCTTCAATAGCAAGACAATAACCAAAATGTTATTTCACAAAAATAAAGACTCCTCCATTAAATGTGCTTTCAGGGAATAAAATATTCTCTGAACCCCCTGTTTATTATATTACATTATTATTATAGAATATCGATATAATATGTACTTTTAGGGTCAGTAATATTTCTCAAAAGATGGATGTCTCATTTTCCATTTTAAGTTTCATACAAAAACAGGACATTAATTTACTACAACCTGTCTGCACAGAGGTTCCCCAAAACGATGCAATCACAGAGAAACTTGGCAGAACAGCTCAACAAGGTCAAAGTATGAATCTGAATGCAGCCTTGTTGTTACCACTATATATTTGTTGAAGCGTGTTTTAAAGAGGAATCAAATTACAGAGAGGCGGGACTGCCAGGAAAACAGTGTGGCGCCTGGCCAACCACTTTCAGTTAGACGCACGGAGGCCAGGATCTGGCTACGGGTGAAACACAATCAAAGCCTTTATCGTTCTAGATTAATTCACACTGGCTTCTTGAAACAATCTTTTAATAAAAAAAAAAAACAGCATTCAAATGTAATACTAGGAAATACTCTAGTATCTCAGAAGTGCACATGTAAGTAAATTCCTGTATTTGTACAACTATGCTTTTTTTTTTTTCTTTTCTTTTTTTAATAAAAAAAGAGGGTTCTTTTGAGGACAATTTACAACCATGTTTCAGAGCCAGACCTGTAAATGAGCCAGATATTTCTCAAAAGAAACATTTAGTAACACTTTTACTTTTACTTTTCTTTGCAGGTTTTTAATAGTTCACTTTTAGGGCATTTTAGAGAGAGGCTGAGAAAAAACATAACTGTTTAATTGGTTAAATACCCACTCAACATATTTGATTTCATAAACAGTTGTTAATTAGTAAAACATCTTAATAAATTAAACTCTCGTCAGTTATTTAACTGACAGGAAATGCTTACAGTTTTCATCATATAGTTTTATGTGTCAAATGATTTATTAATATATTTGGGGTTTTTCAATAATTTCCTAAAAGTGGATATTAATTCTGTAGTCTTTAAAACTTGGTAGTATTCAGGGTGTGCTCTTGTGTTTATTAAGAAACAACCCAATATGCAGTTTGACACACAAAACTACATGTTAAAAATGTACTAACTAAAACACTTTAACAAGTCTGTTTCTGGTTTTTCTTATTTGGTGTACCAAAATGCACCAGCCTCTCAAAATGAACCGTTAAATACCTGCAAAATGTCCAGGATATTGGTATAAAATTAAAGGACCTGTAAAATAAAGCATTACCAAACATTTGAGCGTCTTCACAGCTTCGATTTTGCTGAATTCCCCACAAGCCAATTATAAAGTGAAAATGGCAAAAACTACGAATGTGTGTTTCAGAACAGGGCAGGAGGGATGCCGCTCCCGAACAGAAGACTCCAGGAAGTTGGGATCTTCCATTTGTTGGGTTCTTGACTCTAAAATGAGAAATTGGGCAAAACAATGACATTTATCATTTAAAATCACAGTGATTTGTGCCAACTAAATTTAAGCATGGTGTTCATTGTACCAATACAAGTAAGTATTGCAACAAAAAAAAGTAAATAAAACATGTTATGAGCCTACAACTGCAGTATTGCACAGCAGCTTTGTCACTCACAGAATTGTCCAGCAGGTGGAGCCAGTCGTTGAGGTGATTGACAAGGGCGAAGGCGTCTGGGATGTTGTCGCCTTCTGAACAGAAGATCAACAGCACAGCCAGCGGGACGTCTTCTGCACAACTAAACACAACAACCAGCACTTTCACTACTGTGTTTCGGAGCACTGACTTCAAACAAAATACTGTAGTAGGTAAAGTGCTTTTGGTAGCATCATACTGCATCCTGCAAGTTTTAAGTTCATCTAGTCACAGATATCTATGATACTACGGTATATAACATGACATTAAGAAAAAAATAAATCATCTAAAATAGCGTGATACTTGAGAAACTTCAGTTTTTGGGATTGAGCATGTTCATTTTTGTATAGATGGACAATGCACTCGCCATAGAAAATGGTCATCACATTTTTAACAATGTTGCTGTTTGCCACACACACACACACACACACACACACACACACTACTGCTGCTGCTAATAAATAATTCCTTTGAAACATTCAAATAATAAAAATTACACTTTCTTTGAGGTTTCAGTGAAGTGTGTGAAAGGCTGCTCGTTCTCAGTACCCGTCTGTGTAGAGGCCTTTGGTGATGCCTCCTCCAGGGATGTAGAGTTGTGGCTCTGTGCTGCTGTCTGTTATTCCCGGGAATGCCAGCATTCGCTCCATCTCCCTCCAGCCCAGCTCCTTCAGCGCATCTTCGCTTACCTTCTGCAGACCCGGTGTCAACAGGTACCTCAAAGGAGTGCTACCAAAAACACACAAATAGTTGACTTGTAAAAAGCAGAGGCAGAGTGATGCACTGTTAATGTGGTGCTCTACAGTACATAGTTACATACATACATACCTTTGCAACTGCTGGTCATTCCTCTGGTAGGCGTGGCTGCTGGACAGAACCACAGTTCTGGAGAACCCGCTGGCTTTGATCCAAGACATGAGGAGCTGACGGAACTTTTTGGATTTGTTCTGCAATTAAAACAAGAGATTAGAGCAATGAATAAATAAACGCTGCTTCCATTTCACTTAGAAGAAAATACAAAACATCTGTGATGACATGCTATGTGTATAAAGTGAGACACTTAAAATGTGTACATCATTTACACTGACGTAACCTTTCTTATAATATATATGGTTGTGTTGGACCAATAAAGGCAATGCAAGATAATGTAAATGTAAGGCTGCAATTCTATGAGCAGGTCTGCTTTATGTTGAATTTTATCAATTAAACATAATATACAGTTTTATCCATAAACAGTCCCCTGATTTGACCATGTACGGTAATATAAAATTGCATATAGCATCATCATGCCTTAATTCACCTCATGAACATGGTGTAAACAACGGTTCACGGCCTGAACAAGTAAAACCTGATGATGCAACAGACTGTGGTTTTACCTGAACAAGTGGCGTCCTGATCTGGAGAACCGCCAGCTTCAGCTCTACTGCTGTGTAAACTGTTAAAGAAATAATTTTAGTTATAAACTGGTTATAACCAAACCCACACAAATCAGTTAAAGCTATCAGCCACTGAGGATCTGTTTTGATCTGTTCAGAAGAAGGAACACCGCTCATTTTTGTTTTCAGTCTTCGACAACGTTTGACTTAGATGAAATATGGGGGAATAGCTGGGGAATATGGTTTAATAAAGGGCATATGTGGAGCCATTTTCAGCAGTGTTTAGACGGGACCTTCTGCAGCGGTGTGCAGCTCCTCGGCGTCTTCTTTGCAGGTGGGGTACGGGTTGTTCCCGGCCATGGGGATGAGACAGTCTGTGTGCAGGTAGCCCACTCTGCTCATGTTGAGAGTGGACACGATGAGGTCCACCGCCAGCTGGCCCACGTTGCCAACAGCCACAGCTGGCTGGAGGAAGAACAAACAACATATAGTAAGAAATGTAGAGGTTGATGATGATGATGATGATGATGATGATGAAGGTTGACTGGAATAATGGTTTAATCTTTTACTAATGCATTACAGATCTGTTAACAAGATCAACTATAAGTTCTCAGATCATGAAAAATAAACTATTTGACATCTGACCTGTTGGAAAAGAGTCGTATTGTTAAGATGTGTTAAGAAGAACATATAGACATTAATAAGACATATGTATAATATAATAATAAAGCCAGTCATGAACACTTTTTTTGCCTCTGAACACCAAACTCACCATGACGAGGGTGAAATCTTTGAAGCCGGACGGAGAGTTTTGTGAAGCGATAAACATGTTGCTGTTTGTTTTGAAGACACACGGAGCCAAACAGGTGCTGAATAAGATATTTAAATACTATTATAAAAGACTAAAGTTATGTTCTTTCGGCAGCTTTCACTTCTATTTTCATGCCTGGTTGTTGTGGGCCTGAAAGCTCAACGTCGGTTGTTGATGACTGACTGACTGAACGTTTTGGTGTCCGCTCTTAATGCCTGATTGAAATGTATCTTTGAAGCTACATTTTAGGAATATTTTTTAATTAATACAAGGTCGAAAAACGCCGAAGTTATTTGTGTTAATAGCTAAATTGGAAATAATCCTTAAATAGTTGTTATTATAAGCAGGCATATCTACGGTCTACTGCAGCTCCGCAAAGATGTACTGTGTTTTAGAGATCTGCAACTCCTTCTCCCTCGATACCCTAACTACGTACTTACTGATTATGCAAACAATAAATAATATAAAAGCTAACACACTCTGTAGAAAATGAAGGTTATACTAAAATAAAAAATGCGATTTGAAAGGAAAAAATGTTGTAATAACATACAACTATATTAATATTAAAAATGTATTGTTTTTTACATATTAATTTGCCACTAAATATTAGATTAGAAATCCTTTTTTTTTTGAAGAATAGAAGAATATGTGCAGCATATGCCACTGTACACAAGTTAAAATAAATATGAGTCAAGTGCAAATACTTTGTATGCAATAAAATCCTTTTCAACTTGTGAGAGCTTTGAGAACGTTTCTCTTTTAGAGATTTTTAGATGTTAGATATTAAAGGGACATTTTCACTCTGTATCATAGAGACGAGGCGAGGAGAGGCATAATGTGCTTCTTGTATTATTCACTTAAAAGTAAATAATTTATGAGGAGAATCCCGTCTCCAGTGAGATAAACTCTATAACCTTTCAGGCTCTGACTGCCCACAAATGTTTTGTCTGTTAATGATACTGCGAACTTGAAATGAGAATGATATTGTTGAGTCATGTCGTCTGAGATTGAGCTATTACTGTATAAGAAGGCCTAAAAAATCAGGTAATTAAGACAAAAGTGCAAAAATACAGTGTAAAATCTGAGGTAGTTTTATTATTTTTTCATTTAGTCTAATAGTTATTTAATCAAAATGTGTAAGGCTTCACCTAAACATTAAAATCATTTCATATCCACCATTTATTTACACTAGAGTGATGATATTAATGATTAGCTTATTGATACATAAAATAAATGCCTATCACAGTGATTCTTACAGATCATTAAATAAGAAATTGTGCAACTTGTGTGAAATTTTTTTAAATAAAACAATAACGTCAACACTTCAACACTTCTCACTGGAGAGAGACGAGGTTATGTTGAGTTAAGTCACTTTTGGCTTGACTTCATTGGGAATAGACTGGCCTTTCACTGCAGCCAGAGCATTGTCTACCATCTTCTGTACCATCCTTCTTGTGGTTGTGTAAGTGTTAGTGCCGACGTGGGGGGTGATCAGCACATTCGGGAGGTCGAGGAGAGGATGATCCCTGCATAAAACGAAGCAGAGATGTCACTGAATGTGTCACAAGAGGTTTTTAATCGCTTACTGCAAACCAGTGCCTGTGTGACAATGCTGCCTGTTGCTTTTCAGGTTGTTGTGTTTTAATATTCTCTCAGCGTCTTAATTCATTCTTTTATAGGGAAGCATTTTTGAATATTTATTATGTTGTTGTGTTTTATCATCCCAGCGTTTGGCAGTTTTTGTTTTTATGTACCTTAATTTTATTTCCCCCTGTTTTATGATCTCTTCGTTTATTTTTAGTTGCTGCTTGTTAATGATTTCTTGTTTTCTTCTTGTTATATATATATATATATAAATGCACTAGTGCAGTTTTAAAGAAATACTAAAGATAAATAGACATAATAACAAATTATATTTTCAAAATGTTGGTTTACACTCCACGTTGAGAAGAAATGTATAAATCAATAAACAATACTGATTTACTTTCCTTCTTCTGAAACAACTTCACTGTCCTTTCACACTGCCGAGCTCTCTGAATATGCTGTGCATCAGTAGCTACTGTGTTCCTCCATATGCAGCTGATGTGACAAGGTTATGTTGAAGAGTGTGGGTGTTTTCAGAGAGACCTTGGTAAAGGTTCAGGATGAGTCACGTCTAGCGCGGCTGCTCGAATACTTCCACACTGGAGAGCTTTGACTAAAGCATCCTGGTCCACGACGAGACCTGAGACACGGAAAGAGCAAAATTAGGCGAAATGCGTGTGTCTTAGAATAACAGGTGACAACGGTTACAACAGTTAACGCTTAGGAAACACATTATTCACACCTCTGCTGACGTTGATCAGTGTTGCTGTGGGTTTCATGAGGGTCAGCTCTCTGTGGCTGATGAGGCCTGATGTCTCGGGGGTCAGGTTAACTGCCAGCATGACGAAGTCCGAGCCCCTCAGCAGGTCATCCATGCTCTCACAGTAACTCGCGCCCACCGCCTGCTCATCCTCAACACTCCTGAACAGCACCAAGAAAAGATGAAGCTGGCATAAACATTGTCGGGTTGATTCATCGCCTTAATATTTAAAAAAAAAATGATCAGCAAACTATTTCGTCCTCACAGTTTTACCTTCTCTTTCTGTTGTAATACAAGATCTTCATGTCAAAGCCTTTGGCTCTTTGAGCGATTTTGTGTCCAATATCTCCCATCCCAATGATCCCCAGAGTGGACCCCGTGACTTCAACTCCCATCGGGCATTGTTGTGTATGGGTGGTCTTTGGATCCACAGATATTTGATGACCTTTGAAAAATAAGAAAGACACTGAATGCTGTGAAGGTCTTTACAGGTTAAATAGTTTACTTTATATCTTTCTTATATCCTGGCTTTGCTGTTTTTTAATGTATAGTTGTCCTTTAACTATATATGTACAAATATTAATATACCCACAGACAAGCCGAATGTTGTGACTGATGCCACATTGAGAAGTCTTCCTCTGAATCTGTTACTTGTTTTAGTTTTTTGTTCGACCTCATGCTCAAAGCTGGAAAAAAGATGAAGATCTTGGTTTTTATTTAACCTCTGACTTCACCTTCAACAATCTTCCGTGCTGATGCCAGAAGCAGACCCAGGGCGATATCTGCGGTGGCATCGCTGACCACACCGGGCGTATTGGTCACCTTCACCCCAAGACTGCTGATGTACGGCACATCCAGGTGGTCGATGCCCACTCCTCCGTTGGCGACCACCTTCAGGGCAGGAAGTGAAGTGAGCAGTGAAGGTTTGACTGCAGGGCAGGCGTTCCACACAAACACGGCCTGGATTTTTGGGCCGTGCAGCGAGGGGTTTTTCATGAAGTCTCTGTGACAGATGATTTGGAAGTGTTGTTTCATTATGTCAGTGACACCTTTAATGTAACCTTGCTCTTCCACCTCGGAGATCAGAGCCCATGGTTTGTCCTCTTCCATGACCTATAAGGATGAAACATGACTGTAAAACACAGTAGGGCAACAACTCAAACACTTGGAAATTAAACACATTTAAAAGCTAATTTGGTTGGTTTTCATTAGTGGTGGAAAGTACATTTATGCAGGACTATTACTAGTGTCAAAATCAGTATCTGTTGTTACACTAGTTTCCAAGATGGATGCCTCGTGTTACTCAAATCATCTCTTATTGTTGGCAAATTGCTTGATAAATTAACAATTGACAGGGCCACACTAACTACTGTTACTTGTTCTGATTTTCTGCTGCTCCTGAACTCTAGACCCAGGAAGTAGTATGATTTTCAAAATAAGAGCTCATTGACATGAAAAAACAACAATCTTACTAAAACTATTACCCAACAACTAATAATAATAACATAATACATATGATGTATATTTATGTTTAGAAATTTTTTTTGATGCATAGATAGACACATTTTTGCATGTTACATGTTACAGGGACATTTTTTTTATATCTATATATATTACAGAAGTCCTTTCAGATTTTCTGACCGGAGGACAAACTGTTTTTTTAGAGACGTGATTCAGTATTTGTTTTTTGTTTTTTAAGCAAAGGGTTAATGTAATCATTTTTTTTAAGTTGAACTTGTTTTCATTGTTTTTATTGTTTTATATCAGTTAATGCAAAGCTGGAGTTCAAACTTTAAACATCCACACACAGTACAGTAATATGTCAGAAGCATTGTATTAACTAGAGGTTGTCATTTACTGGTCAAACCAAACTGCACAAGTTGTGCTGGACTTTGACCTAGACTGTCCATTTATAGTGTAAACATTATTTATAAGAAAGAAAAAGGCCATTGCAAGTATAAATTTTAACTTTATATTATCTTATATAATAAGATAATATAAAAAGCAGATGTTAAGCTGGAAGAAAAGTACTCAACAGGCAACAAACAACCTCAAATTTATGGGTGCTCAAAAGAATAGAAAGAATAATCAAATGCATGTAGTGGTAAGTGGTGAAATACTTCTAAAAAAAATTAATTTCACTTGGAGTCAAGTTCTCACCTCTTTATCTGAAACTTGAGGACTAAGAAGCAGTAGATGATGATATTTAGCTGCTCTTTGATGAAATCTGACCTCTCATTTGCTTAAGATGAAGACACAAAATAGACTTGAGAAGCAGATCTAAAAGTAGGACACGGGGGCCATATACACCCTGTGGCATCAGAAAGGGGGAGGGGTGGAGGGAGGAATTCATTAAGCACAGTGGCCGAACGGCAGAAGAGATTGCACAAGAGTGAGCCTGAGTGTCCAATGGACAGAAACCACAACATCACCCATAAAGAGACAGTACACGAGAAAAGCCTTCTGTGGGTTTAAAAGCATGAAAAGAAGTCCAGCGTGTTTATTGCATTTGCTTCACAGATTCTCCTCCCCAAATTCTGTGGAAATTACAGATTTGGTTAGATGACAAACAAAATATCCTCAAGGGGCAATTAAGCAACTGTAGCAACTAAACGGTTAGAAAGTGCTTTAGAAAATGATAGCTGGAAATAGAAGACAGATGACAGAGACATGCGGAAACCACAAAATATATAAAAAGTTGTCATATAATGCCGTCATCACATTGAGAAACAGTCAAATGTGTGCAGCAGACTCTGCCAAAAACTAAACTAAACCAATGAGTCGCTCTGCCGGCTGAGGCTGGTAGCTGATCATTCGGGAATCAGTGAACACAATAAACACTGGATGAGAAGTGTTGATAGTAGCATTAAAATGTCTCGTTCTGCTCAGACTCTTCAGGCGGGAACAGGCCTTATTCACAGCAGGTGTATGAGGTTGACATTTGATAAGGTTTCATCAAAATCTCAACTCAAATGTCACCAGATAAAGAGTCTTTGGCCCTGAAATATTCTAATGTAGTTAAGGACACAAACATTATTTAAACATTTCACCACTAGGTGGAGGTAATAGAGTAACCTGTGACTGTGGTGGCAGCATGTGGTGGCAGCATGAAGACGGCACATGTGTTTGAATGAGCTTAGTAAGCTGCTGCTCTGTTTTGCTTTGTGCTGGTGTGTCATCGCCACCTGGCCTGCCTGCACTCGTGCTGCTTCCTCTGTGGGATGGATGACACCAGCTACCTTTTTTTTATTCTATTTGCAATAGCATATCAAAACTATTGATCAACAGACAACTGCTGTACTGTTAAAGACAGTGGTTCCCAAGTATTACAGCTTCCGAGCTACTCCTTGTGACCCTTGTTTCAGTGTAATGATTTTTACACACCAGAGGAGCTAAACGTTTCTAGGAAGTCAAAAGGTGTGGTCCTTCTCCTGAAACGTGCTAGTTAAGCTTCAGTAACTGTCAGCTCATTTTAACATTTCATTTATTATTCTCTAACACATTTTATTTTTTGGTTTCATGTTGTAAACATTGCAGAAACACTTACAATCCATTTCTTTTAGTTTTGGGCAGTCTATTATATTTTTGAATGTTTTTGCAGGGAACCTTTGTTGAGCGTTAAAGGTCATAGATGAGGTCACAGGCTTACTACTTTAAGTGTGTGCGTGTGTGCCAAACCATCAGGTAAAGCCATGTGTGTGAGGCAGCTGCAGATCAGATCAGTACCTTACCTGCTTTTCACTGTTGAATAATCCCAACTCACAAGGTGTCTGCTCCTCCTCCTCCTCCTCCTCCTCCTCCTGCACACTGTCATTCCTTATCACCACAACCCATAGTCGTCTCCCCCACCACTCTTTTTACCACTCCCCTTACACATTTTTTTCTCCTCCACTTCTTTTGTCCTACCTCCATCTTCTGCTATTTTCAGATCTCCACCAGCTCCTTCCCATCCAGATTCACCTCCTTTCTGATGTGTAATGTGACTGCTACCATCTCCTTGCCTCTATCGCTACTGGCCAGGAGTCATTTAGGCTTTCATTAAGCCAATTCAGATCTCCAGCCAAACTCCCGTTCCATCTGCCGCCACACCATGCGGACAGGTGGCTTTTTAACAAAGTGCTGACTCACGTGGTAGACACAGCAATTACATCTCATTACACAGCATTTTGGAATTTTGTTGACAACTCTCCTCTCTGATCAATACACAAATATGAAAGTGTGATCCATGGCACACCAGGAGGTCATAGAGGATTTTTTTGTGTTTTAAGGAAAATGCATCATTAACACTTCACACAATGACTGAATATGACACAATTAGTTGTGTTGCATGTCACAGTCTCGTGTTTGGAGGCAGGTGAGGACTTATACCTGATCTGTGGTGTCATAGTTGTCACGGTACAGTGCCGAGGAGATGCTGCTGAGAGACAAAGTCCTTAAGTAAACTCTGGCTCTCTGTAATAGTTTGCTGACGTGAGTGTGCAGACCCATCCTGACTCAGCTTATCTGCGCCAGAGAGCTTTTTGAAGTCAAAGTGTAGCTGCTTTCACTCAGCCTCCTCTTAGCAGATAAAAATAAAACTGCAAAACAAAAACAATAGAGATGACTTTGCTGTAGGATGTATAAATGGTTCTGTAGTGTCATATCGAGGGCTTTGTGTTGTCTGGCAGAAGAAAAGTGTAGTAAAAAAAGACCTGAAAATTTCAATTTACTTTTGATTTTATGTATACTCTCCAGCTCTTTAACTCATACGCAAAATAATAAAAGTGATCTGTAATAAATTAGAAATAAACTCCAGAAACAATGTACTGTTAATTAGACAATTAGACATTACTCTAATCTAATCTAATCTAATCCATTACAGATTCTATATTCCAAATATTACTTGAATAAAAGTGTGCAAATATAAGAAACAACATCTACTGAAAGCATCAAAAGTCAAAGTTGTCATTATACAGAATGGCTACAACTTTAATGTTGTAGTTAGTTGAGGTGGAGCTGATTGTGAAGTGCTTTATATACTGCTGGGAAGTTTAATCATTTAAAGCTGCCTTCATTTCCTTCTTTTTGTAGTTGCAACTATGTTAAAACTATGATAAAAAGTAAAATATTGTAGCTCATGTCTTCATTGACACAGGCTTCCCTGTGGTCTTTGATCCCTGAGGTTTTCCCCCTCCTGCATGTGCTGATGACTTACGGGAATACAGCAGAGACACACACACACACACACACACACGGTCTCTCTAACGGTTGTGAAGAAGCTCAACACGCAACTCTCAGCATGTTCTGGTTGAGAATAAATTCACCTGCTGTGTAATCCAGTGAGCCTGAGCATTAGTCTGCTGCTCATGACGCACAGCGAAGTAGAGCCAGCCTTGTTCTCTGACTGCTGGAGGATCACCTGCTCCTACTGATACATGGGACACCTACAACATACCTACAAATGAAGCTCTTTCACACAGACTTATAATATCACATGCTGTTTTTTATTTGCAGCAGAGTCAAAGCCAGGAAAGTAACGCAGTGAATTAAACAGTAGCAGATTAATTTCACACACGGTGTTGGTGATGTGGACCACTGTCACTTTCTGTAATTTTTTCCTCAATAAGTCTTTAGAGGAGGTTCAGAGCTGCGCAAGGTAACCCCTTTGTGGTTAGGTAACAGATAATCAGTGAGAAGAGGTTGTTGGGTCTCTACTGTGCAGATCAGTGGCTTCTCCATCCAGCACACGGCTACTTAACCTTACCTCTAAAGCCGGTGTTACCTAATGACAGAGCCCGTGCAGAGCCATGGGCTCTGGGATTTAGAAGGTGGCCATCCAGTTCAAAGCCTCTTGCCAGTTGAGCTGTGGCAGACCAGGTCTCATCGGTGTTTGTGTGTGTTTATATGGATATGGAGTGCGGAGTAGGGGATTGCTCTTCAGTGGACAGCCAGTCAGATCAATGTTATGCAAACCTATTAGAGGTTGCAGTGCTAACTCCACAGTACTCAGGGACTTTCCCTCAGGGTCAAACTCACTGATGAGCTCTCACTTGTGTTAGGAGTGAATAATGTTGTCTGCTGGTTAAAGGTCACAACAGAGAACCACAGTTTTACAATGTTAAACAATGCTAGCATGACACTGGTGTACTTGTCCTGGCAATGCATTGGTTCAGGTATGAATGGATTTTGACAGTGCAAGCATTAATTCTTGATTATGTTATCTTGAATTTGCACTATACAAAATGTTGATATTATATTTGTTTAGTCAACAAAATATTGATTTGTCAATTTTATTTATTATTATTTTTTTAAGTTCACTATTTGTAAATAAAACTGCTGAAGATTTATGTACCATTAAAAGGTAGGTTCACAGTCAGGAGGCCAAATGAACATTAAAACAGGATTTTTCTTGCAATAATCTTTCCCCCTGTTCATACTGACCTTTAGAAGATCAGTTTCAAATACTTTTAAAATGTAAGTGATAGGGGCCAAAGTCCACAGTGTATTTAACATGTATTTAAAAATGTATCTGAAGATAATATGAAGCCTTGGCCGTCCACTAAAGTGGATATCCTCCACAGGTGCAGTATTTTTTAGTATGTTGTGGAAGGATAGTAACACAAAGCTCTAAATAGACTGACAGATATTGACTTGATTTGACAATTGAAGTGTCATATTAGCCTTAAATTAACTTTTTATTGCTTTTTGCATGAAAGGAGACTTGTGGATTTTGTCCCCCCATCACTTACATTGAAAGTGCATTATGAAGGATTCGGTAATGGCCAGTATGAATGAAAGGAGACTTGTGGATTTTGTCCCCCCATCACTTACATTGAAAGTGCATTATGAAGGATTCGGTAATGGCCAGTATGAACAGGAGAAATGATTACAGCAATAAAAAGGTGTCAATGTTCATTTAGGTACCTAACTATTGTCTTCCATTTCTATCCATTATTATGTTAGAAAGATATCAAAACATGCTTTATGTTTTACTTTTTGAATGCAATGAATCATGTTGCCTTCTATCAGTGCAGTCAGGATTTTGCGGACTCAGCAGGAGGGAGGAGGCGGTTCTCAACGTGCTTTATAAAGCCATTAAGAAAATGCTCCCTGGAACACCGTCTGAATAAGCCCTGTGGCTTTGACTTCCACTAATCATCTTAGACAAAGCGTGGCTCCCAATGTGCCTGCACCTGTACTGGGCGACAGCAAATGCATGGTGTTTATCATCATTATCATCATGCAATACTCAGAAATTAACTTGTTAAGTGTATTTTGTTATCACTCTAACAGAATGACTCAGTTTGAGGCAAAATAATGGAATGCAAGTACAGCAACATTTTTTTTTTTTTAAATTAAGTGTTTAAAATGAACAACTGTTTATCTTTAGCCATTAGGTGAAAAATAACAAGACAGAAAAACATGCATAATGCATGAAAACAACCTTTGGCATCAAATGCAGTTGCATTAAATTACTGAAGACAAAGATGTGAGCAGGAAGGCTCTGGATACTGCAGGCCTGTAAAAACAGCCAATAAATTATTAATAAATGATAAATAATTATTTTATTAAGAGCTTTTTATATATTTGAAATCACTGTTGACTTAAGATCCATTTTTTTGTGTGTGTTTTAAAAACAATTAGCAATGAATATCATATAATATCTTCTCAGCCTAAGAATCTGTTGTACTTTTACTTTTCAGATATAAGTTTGCACGTGAACATATGATGAGCTAGTAGTTGAACTATATATATATATATATACAGTATATATATATATATATATATATATATATATATATATATAGATATATAGATAGATAGATAAGTACTTCTTCCACCAAATCAAATATCAAATATTATACAAATAATATAACACTTAATAATACAATAAATGAACATACCTTACACCACTGTACACAAATGTTCATGTCAACTTCATCTAATAGTGTAGTTATCTTATGTACAAGAGATATTTAGAGGACACAACACTTCCATGTTCAATATAACACATATAACACATCTACATCTACTCTTCTTCACATTTTAAATCTTTTTCATAGACTTTATTAGAAAGAAAAGGTTAACTTGGTTGGATGGCGGTTTGTACCATTTGTACACACTAATCGCCATCCAGGTGCCTGGGTTCTTGTTGCCAGGACAACGCGGCTCCCATTGGCCGCCGCACTACCCATGTGACGCGCGATCTTGACGTCACGGCGAGAGGCTGCAGGGGCAAAGCGGCGTCTGAGCAGCAGCAGAAGGAAAAAGCTTGGTGGAGTTTGGACTGAGAGCAGCCGGGAAACTCCAGCTCCCTGTGTGGCGCCTGCAACCTGTTGTTGTCTCAGAAACTTTTAGTGGTCCGCTGCTGCGACACCGTGAGCTAATGGACTATTAAAACAGGACTTTTAACAGCAACTTAAACAGCGAGGTAGGTTGTGGCTAATGTGACCGTCACACTCGTCCGCTTCCTGTTACTTGTTTTATTGTTTTTTTGCTTCTTTTTTTTTTGCTTGTAGTTTAGGTGAAATGCGTTAACAGTTTGAAGCGGTTTCTTTTACAGCGTGAAACTGTTTTTTACGGCAGCAGTTAACATATTTTGGACATTTCCCTCCACAACTTTGCAGTGCAGCAGGTCCAGCTTTACCTACATGTCTAATCGGATGAGGCAGCTTCTCCCCTGGCTCTGTCCCATATATATATATATAAGATGAACCCTTCAGATGAACCAGAGTAAAGCTTGTTGTTTTTAATATCTTCACTCAATGTTAAAGTGTACATGAGTGAGATACAGGAAGTGAAAACAGGAGTCCTGCCACCACACAATGCTGAGTGAGGCAGGGTATCTCATTTCAGCAAATACACATCAGTCAGTCAGTAGATTAAAGCAGACAAGAGTAGGGAGCATTGTTGGCCTGAGGGTGCTTTACCTTGACAAGTCAGCAGAAATGTTTATTTTACTGTGTGTGTGTCTCATTATCCTGTTAGTGTACAGTCACAGTTTAGTAGTGGTGAGTTGTGTTTTCATTATAATAAGACTTACAGAGAGTTATAAATGTCATTATTACAAACAAAAGTTATTATGCTTAATTATTCTCTAATTGTAGAACAATGTTTTATTGTCTGGTTGATTTTTTTCTTTCTTTCTTTTTTTTTTTAGTTTGGTCATGTCATTTTTTGTTAAAACAGGGTTCACAGGGTTTTTATTATTGATTAATTTGTTGATTTTTTTTCCCCTCTCGATTAATTGATTGTTGTTTGGTCCATAAGATGTCAGAAATGACTTGATCACCGCTTCAAAAGGCCAAAAAGATGTCTTCACACTTCCTGTTTTTTCCTCAACATAATATATTCAAGATATTCAGTTTACTATCATAGACTAAGAATACAAGTAGTCGATTATCAAACTAGTTGGTGATTTATTTTAATAGTTGGCAACTACTCGTTTAATCATTGCAGCTCTACATTTTTGACTTGAAGATTTTCATTTAAATACATGTCTGTTAAGTCACTATTTATCATCAAATGAGGTAAGACAATAGTAATTGAGCCTAGGGCCTACTGATGAAAATCCTTGCATTTGCAGCGTTATGACTATTACAAATTGGGTGTCGGTGGTGACTTTCCCACCTTGCATTCAAATCACAAGCAATGCAAAGTGATGTGTTTTCCATCACCCAGTGGTTGGTTGATAACTGGGGCCGAAAATTTGCTATGTCTTGCTTCGCAAATGTTAGGATTTGTTGGTTTTATCGGTTGTGTGTACATATAACTGGAAATTGTATACATTTAGGTTTAGTTTCAACAGTTGGGTAAATGTTTACTATTTTCTGACAGTTTTAAGAATAAAGAATTGAATCAATTAGTTGGGAAAAGTAATCAAATTGATATTAATAGAATAAACTCATTTCCATTACATTTAATTGTTTTTCATCAGTGAAGCTTGTTGGGTTTAGGTTTCCGCCAGACAATCAAACGGCTAAAGTAGATTAAATGGACTGAAGATGAGATCGCTACCTCTCAAAGTGTCTTGCATAAATTAACAGACCTTAGGCCCTGTGTAAATTTACTTTATTTTGGTTGATGGCTTGTGGTTATTGACTGTTTTTGGTTTGATGTGGCATGTAAACAAGACCCTGTGATGGTGGTTGAATTTCCTTCTGCGGGTTAAATGAAACAAGATGATCAGGGAGGGTTATGGCCTTAAAAAGAAGATGAAAGGTTTAGATGCAGAAAAGACACACAGACTCAGAAATGATGTTGTGTTTTTTTTATTTCTGCATCCTCCAAAATGTAATGTTGTTAAATGTAAATGTTTTTAGAAGTTTTCAACCAAAACTGAAATGAAAAACACCAGCCCCTCCTCTTTCCTCAGGCAGCCAATACAACATAGCAAGACAATGTAGAGGCCTGTGGAGGTGCTGACATAAGGGTGGAGTCGGGAGATAATAGCCACCTTGGTGTCAAAAAGCATCCCTCCAAACATTTCAAGATGCAGAACTCTTACAAATACATGCTAAATTTGAACATGAGCTCTATTTTTGTCGGCGTGGGTGTCCTGTGGGTTTGTTTTGGGCCAGACTGACCACATTGGCAGTCTTCTCTGTAGTTAGGCTCGTCTGGGCGGTGGTCAGTGCTCGTTTGAAATGAATTAGAGCTTTTTAGAGGAAGAGGATGGGAGAGTGGTTGAGAGAGGCAAGGATGAGTGGATAAAAAAAGCTGCATTTCTCACATGCTGCAGCAGATATTGCTGGCAGAGAGGGGTGGGAGTTGTTTAGTCATCAGGCAGATTGACATTTCCATCTCTGCTGCTTTTGTCTTTACAACAGGGCTCTGGTTGTTTCACATAGAGGCACGTTTAGATATTCAGTGCAAAGTAAACAGCACTCTCCTTGTGTAATCAGTGGCAGTTTACTGCGAGTGTGTTACTGATTGTGGCTTTATTCAGCGCCTTGATGCACGAAGCTCTACAGCTGACAATGGAAGTGCATGTGTGCTGCATTATGATGAAGTTGCTGTCTCAGGTTTCTCAGCATGAATAATGTTTTGAGAAACATTTATGGAAGGAGAGAAACTGTGTTATCAGACAAGGGGGGCCGTTTTGTAAAAAAAAAAAGCATTTCAATCTCCCAGCGCAGTGGCTGATTTTTCTAGACATTTCTGCTTAAATCTCTACAAAAACAATTAATTGGACAAATATCACTGATGTAATCTGAAATGAAAAGATATGAGAAGCAATAAAGGAGGCAGTATTGTTATAAGCACAAGAATTAGGAAGTGTCACAGGAAGTTGTGGCTATTTTTAGAGCATTTGCTATGAAAGCGTGACTTTACTTATGAGTTTGTTCTGAAACTGTCTTTATGTTTGCTCTCTTTTGGAGGAAGCTGCAAAAGTGGAAGATGTTCATGTCACAGGGCCATCCCGCAAACAAACCCACAAACACAAACCCATGTTTTCTCTGTGTTTGAGTCTTGAGTCTTTTTTCTTTTTTTTTTTTTGTTGCTGCTAAACTTTCGATTTATTTCCAGGCTTGGCTGTAAATTCCTGTAGCCCTGGTTTCATTGAAAACTTGATGATTACAGTGTTCATAACGAAACTTTCTGCAAAAGATCCGTGGACTCTGGTACAGATCAGACCAACAGTGGACTCTGACCTTACACAAAGTAACACAGGAGATAGAGTTGCAGTCAGAAATTCAAGGAGTCACTAAAGCACACTACAGTGAACAGTACTCGTCACGATACTTGTAATGTGAGTATGTGTGCTCTCAAAGCTATGCCATGCTGCAGCAGCGTTTAGGTGGTGGTGGTTTGAAATGTGGCGACGTGTGTGTGTGTATACGTGGTGTGTAAAGATGTTGAGGGGAGCTGCAAGTCATTGTTTTTATTTTTGACTTGTCTTTTCTCTCCCTATGCTTCTATTTTTATGAGTTTCTTGTGGATGGCTACCTTGAACAGTGGAGGCTAGTTTTATTTGGTTTTGGCAATAGGAAGTTGCAACTTGTTATCTGGTAATAACAAGTTCACATGCAGCAGTAGATGAAATCTAAGTTTGAGATGAGGGTGCCTGTGTGTCGAGTCTTCTGTTAAGATCTTACTTGTATTGGTGAAAAATTACTACCTCGTCAGGTTTCTAAAATTACACTGTTGTTGATCTTTAGAATTAAAGGTTACACTTGTAGGCTTTGCTTGACATTTACATGCACCAAATGTCAGTCCATCCTGTCAACTGAGGTTTGAATTAGTGTAAAAAGAAATTGATATGAGTTTGCAGTAATATTGTAGAGCTTCCAGCTGTAGTCAGTTTAAACATGGTCCAATATTTCCCCTCCATCTTTGTTATATGAGCTGCTCCGTCCCTCTGACATTGACAAGAAGTGCGCTGCAGCAACGTCAGAACAATCCCTCTACAAAATCTACAAATGTACTTTGTAATGTAATTAGAGTGTTATATAAAGCTGAAATCCATAAACTTTTAGCCCCTTTTTTGTTGGCGAGAGGTGAAATGATTTTCGAACTGCAAAGCATCCACAGTTCACATCAACTGTGTAAAGAGTTATTGATCCTGTATGACAGGATATATATATATATGTATAATTTATTTGCTAATGTGATGCAGCTGCACACTCAAGTAGCATTGGATGACATGGTTTTTTTCAATATGCATATGCATTTTCAGACTTATTATAAAGTAAGTGAGACTGAACAGTGGTATAAAGCAAGTCCAATCACACTATTTGTGTGTTCACTTTTTTTAATGTTATTGATAATCTCAGATTATGCATCATAAATCGTACAAGGGGTAGTTTAAAGAATGATATAACGGATGTTTTGGTGCTCACCATGCTGCTGCACAGACCTGCTGTTGGACTGTGTTAATCAAACATGGAAACACTGAGCCAGAGATCAGACTTTGTCTGCAGTTGTAGCCTCTCAGGTTGTTTAATTAAGTCCTTGGCTAATCTGAGACGGGTAAAGTTGTTGTTTCAATGTCTTATCACATCTGAGAGGAAACATGACGATTATAGTTTTGAGCTGTGGGTGAATATTGGATTACAGATCCTGCAGGTATAATAACTGCTTGCCTGTTAGGTCAAGAATAACTGGCCTCAGCTGCAGCCCAGTCACACATGGATCATATTGCGTTGTGGATGTATCATTCATGTCTCTTTCATCCCACAGCTCTCTTGTTCACTCTCTGTTCTTTGGATTATCTGCAAAACTCTTGAGTTAAGATTTACCTGCAGGATATAACTGGAGAGTAGAGACTTCTGCCTGTTACGCAAGTGAGCAACAAGATGTCCTGAGCTGAAAGCCGTGCGTGTGTGCGTGAGTGTGAGTGATCTAAAATGCACAAAAATATTGGAAAACACAGATGTGAGTTGCCAAAAGTTTAGGAAGATACAGAAATCTTGTAGTTAAGTAGCAAATAGAAGAGTTTCTTCATGTTCAGTGAATGCTGTGGCAATGTTTTTTTTTGTATTCACCTACAAGATACAAGATTTTGTATCTTTGTGTTGCTTTCAGTAGTTTCAAGAGCTGGATGAGAAGCTATTTGCCCCCCATAAAGATGGGGTGGGGCAGAGCTGTTGTTGGTTCCAGGAGTTAAATCTGTCTCAGAGCTCATCTTGTCTTCTGCTAAAGGTCTCAAACCCTGAACACAAAATGTCCGAGGTGATCATGTGTCATTAGAGACTGAAAGTGACAGTCTGTTCTCTGTTGGCTAATACTGCACAGCCTGAGGTGTTGACTCTGTCTCACTTGTCCTGACCTCAGGAGGTGGTCGTTCAGAGCGACACAAGTAGAACTCGGCTCAACCGCATGACATATCCACTTATCAAAGCCTCGGTTATGTAACAGTGCCATCACAGGTCTGCCAGCAGCAGCAGGTAAGAGTCTTAACGGTTAATTGTGGGCAGTGATCTTGCAGCAAGTGCCAGAAATAGAGTTCTTAGGGTGACTGGTTGAAGGGATGTTATGTGGAGGTCTTAACTCTTTCATCCTATTGTTTCATCTTTTAAAATACACGTAAAGCTGCTTTTGTCCAAAGCAGGTTATAGTTTTACTCACAAATACTGCACACGCAGAGAAATAAGTGGTTCTTTGTCTTTTATCAAGGACATTTTGGACATCTGAACCACTAACATGACCTTTTGTCTGAGCAACAGTCCAAAAGCCAATGATATATTCAGTTTACTGTCACATATAATGAAGAAATGCAACAATTCCTCAGATTTAAGCAGCTGGAACCAGAAAATGTTTTGCGGTTTTGGCCTAAAAATGAAAAATGTTTGAAATGATATTCTTCAATTAACTCAGCAGTTAATTGAATAATTGACAATACATACATGTCTCACACAACTTAACTAAAAGTGCTGAAATGTTTAGTATAGTAACAAAGTACTCTTATTAATCCATAGGAATTATTAATAATTTATTATGCAAACATTAGCAGAGTCCAGCCTCTTAAAAGTGAGGATTTGCTGCGTTTCTTGGTTTTATGCTGTTAGAAATTGAATATGTTTGTGTTTTTGTACTCCTGTTTGGGAAAAAAAATAAGCAATTTTAAATATGTCAACTTGGGCTCTGGGAAATAATGATAAGCATTTTTCACAATTTTCTGACAGCTACAGTTGAAAACATGTTTGAAATGTGAGACTTTAAACTTAATATATACTGTAACTCATGTTGCTGTTGTTGTAAAGCCATTAAGAGCAACACTAATTAACCTTTCCAACCTCAATTTGAGTAATGGAGAGAGAAAGAAGATTTTAGTCGGCTCTGTCCTCCGCATTAATGTGTAAACATCAGCTGGAAGTAGTCCAGATTAGAACCGCAGCTAAAAGCAAACAATTAAACAAGCTGCCGGTCTTCGCAGAAAGTGTAATTAAATGCTATTGTGAATCAAAGGCACTATGTAAAATAATGTGTTTTTTTTTTTTTTTTGGCCCACTCGCTGCCAAAAACAAGAGTGATTGTACGGTCAGTTGTCATGACAACACAGCCTCAATAATCATGGAAATGCGCCATAATCCATTAAGCAATTAAAATGAAGATTGCAGACTATGTGGCTTCCCACTCACCGCATCAGACAAAGAATGGAGTTTATGAATAAAATGAATGGAGGTAGTCAGGATGCGCTGTTGAGTGTGTGTGTGTGTGTGTGTGTGTGTGTGTGTGTGTGTACACGGTGAGATGCTGTGTATGAGACAATTGGAGTCAACAAAAATAATTTCTCAAAGTGAAGCTGACTTGTGGTAGAAAAAAAAACCATCATGTCAAAAAAGGCAAAATCAGAAGTATGTGTACATTGATATTAAAACATCCGCCAAAATACCTTTTTAAATTAAATATTGTCGTCCTGGCATACACATCATATTCTACAGACTTAAGTAAACATCTTTGTTTCGTACAGATTCATGCAAAAATCACACCATAGTCATTTTAATGTTTTTCAAATAAAACGTCATGACAGTAAACTGAATATCTTTCGATTGACAGCACAATTAATTTATAATTTAATGAATTTATATTTTATTTATAATATGGCAGGTTAATTTGTAATGAAAATAATAGGTAGTTGCAGGAATTTCCCCTCTGAGACAATAAAATTGAGATTGAAGTTAAAGACATTTTTCTTTTGCTGCGTTGCTGCAACACCTTCTATCCTCGCCATGTTGCAAATCTAGTTTAACAAGCTCCAAATTCACTTGTGACATCAGCTGACAAATGATCCACAAGTGTTTGTTTGTTTTAGTTTTACCATCTGTCTAAAACGGGAACAATATAACTTGATTTGACACTCTGTGAACATTCGATTTTCATTTTATCATTATTGCCATTCAGTGATCGGGCGATATGAATCTTCTGTCCTTAATAAATCGCATGGAGTCTTATATACGTCCTATATACATGTTGAAATTGGGTGGGCCGTGATGGTGTGACCAGCAGGTACGATACCAGGAGTCTGAAAGCAGCTAAATAGAAGACATTAATTTGATTACTCTCACCGGCTCTTTCAACTGTGACGTGTCAAAATGTCCTATGAAGATATGAAGATGTAAACTAGTCAAATTATTTTTTTGTCTTTTAAAATATAAGAAAAAGGAGAAAAGTGACTGTCCTTTAAAGCTCAAGGTGATAAGTTCAGTTTACTTGCATTTGTGACAGAAACGGTTAACATTCTCCCATTTGTTATGCTAAATATTTATCATTGTTGCCTATTAAAAGTCTAAAATAATAATTTAATCCAATTCATTTTTTTGTCGATCATCGAATTGTGTTTGTCAATATCAGATATAGGCTGTTTGCTTCTGTTTATATTATACAGCAGCTGTTCACAGTGGACACCTGCTGTGTAGCCGCTGATGTGTTTTTCCAGGATGATGCTGAGTGTATAAACAGGAGTTAATCTCCTTTTCATGCAGCTGCAGCATTCACACCGCTGTTGAAGTGAACTATAGGTAACAGCTGGGGAACTCATTAGAGGTTGCCGCCACATTGCCAGAGCCTATTGTTTACTCTGAGTTAATTAAAGCATTTTACCTGGCTGTAAAAGGAGACAAAGACAGAGGTCTTACAAATGGCTGTTAACAAAACTAATTTTGATTCAAACTCAAACTGTTTCACCTAAAATGGTGTTGTATTGTCACCATAGCAGCTCTTACAATAATGTTCATTGTTATTGGGAGAGAGAGCATATTTCCACTTAAGCAACGACTTTTAATGGAAGTAAACATGACGACATACGACATCTTTGAGTCAGCTTTGATCAATTAATGGGTCGGCTAAATGAGTGACCTCAGTTGTGATGGTAACAGTCTAATTGCATACAGTGACATCAGTGAGTATGTACCTGTTTGGGTGTTCAGTAAATAAATAATTGATCCTGAAATGCTTTGCAAGTGCTTAAGTTAAATTTAGTACGTAGTTCCTATAAGTTGATTGATAAGTTGATTCGTCACCACATTCTCTGGACTGTCCGGTTAAGATTTGAAATGTGTAATCGTCAAACAAAGTCGGATAATTAACTGGAAACACAGAGGTGACTGATCTTTCTTTCTCTTCCTGGAACAAGCTCCCTGTACCCTAATTTGCTTTGGCCTGGCCTGACCTGACATTGCTGATTTTATCTGTCATTATCCTCGGCTAAGCTTAGAACAGCTTCCCTCTTGTCTTTAGCCTGGTGAGCTCAGCAGCAGCTAGTGGTCTGACAAGAGAAAGTGCTAAGCACATTAGCTGCAGGGTTAACTGAACTGTGTCCTCTGCTGAGTGGTGAGACCTCCTGTTCACTTTATACAAAAAAACAAAAGTGATTCTGTGATGCTGAGCAATACCTCATCAAAACTAGCTCAATGAACGATCTACACTATTAATACAGAGGATGTAGATTTATGTGTTGAGGCATCCGAGTTCCTGCACGAAATAGAAGTTGCATCTGCAGCATTTTAGCATGCGTTAGATACGGTGTGTGGTTGTATGTCTGTGGTTGCTCTGCACCATGAAAACATTTTGGTGGTCTGTTTCAAGTGCATAGAAGACCGAACTGAAGACTGCATCTGCACACAAGATCACACACTCAACAACTCAAATCTTCCTGCTTTTCTTTCAGCATACTGTCATTGTTGTGATGTTATGATCATGTTTGTTTGCGTTTTGTTGCGAAACAGGGACAAACCAAATGGGGAAAAAGATAAAAATAATGTTGCTCAAGGCTTAAACCAGACACTCAACTAAATTGCCTCTGCTTAAATCTGCTTAAAAGGACCAAATACAATAAATTATTCTGATGTTGCTGGTTGGTATTAAGTTGTTAATGTAAAAAAAATGGTAGCTGCTACCTTCACAAGAGGTGTTTTCCCAACTTTTGTTACAAATTTAATGTCTGAGGGTGCATTAAGAATTTGTCTTCTGTCATTCCTCCCTGTATTTCCTCTTTTTCTTGTATGAACAAGGTAATTTCAGATGATTTCTGACCTTTTCTGTCTCTCTCTTTCTTTTTCTTCCTCAATGTCAACAGTCTAAACAACCGCCGCCGCTCTTACATCAACCACAGCCACTATACAAGCAGCAACCATGGGCAAACAGAACAGCAAGCTCCGTCCCGACATGATGCAGGACCTGATGGACAACACAGACTTCACCGAGCACGAGATATCAGAGTGGTACAAGGGCTTCTTGCGGGACTGCCCTAGCGGCGCGCTCTCCATGGAGGAGTTCAAGAAGATCTACGCCAACTTTTTCCCGTACGGCGACGCCTCCAAGTTCGCCGAACATGTCTTCCGCACGTTTGACGCCAATGGAGATGGGACTATTGACTTCAGGGAGTTCATCATTGCCCTGAGTGTGACCTCACGTGGCCGACTGGACCAGAAGCTGAAGTGGGCATTCAGTATGTATGACCTTGATGGGAATGGATACATCAGCAAGGCAGAGATGCTGGAGATTGTAACGGTATGTCTGATGTGTTTATATCCTTAATTCTCTAAAGAAATTCTTCTTTTCTAGTTTTATATATCCCTCAGTCTTTCAGTGGCTACTGCATACCATCATGGTAACACCATATTCCCCGGTCTTTAAACTACTCCTGCAGTGAAGGAAACTTTTTGCTGCTACATCATATATCCATCCGCTTCTGTGTTCTGCATCATTTGACTGCCCACAGCAGGAAATCCGGCCACTGTGTCATTTTAGAAACAATCAGGTTCTCAAAATAAGACTGGGCCACGCTGTATTTCTAGTAGGGAGCGGTCCTCCCCTGATCCTTAGTTTGACTCAGCACTACATCCAGCAGCTGTGCAGTTTCCTCCGCAGCGCTCTCTATTAGAGAGACTGTAGGAATGAATAAAACAGGAGTGCGTTTCACAGGACATTATTTCTTATTTATTAAAAGCACATGTTATATTTTAGCAGTGTTTTTGAGTTCAGTTGCTGATTATTCATCATCATTATTATTATTATTCATTGAAAAAACTAAATTAATTAGTTTCAACAAATCCTTCCTGTTTGTTTCTGTGCAATCAAATCATCGGAGGTTCCTTTATCGCTCTTCCTCCCTGCAGAGAGAAGTTGACTGATACATGTGTATTTCAGAGGGTTTTTTCCCCCTGCGCTTTGCAACAGTTTAATATTGCTTGCAGTTGTGCTTCTAACCAGATTAGCTCTGATGTTAAATAAGATTAGAACACAGTTTCTAAATCATTGTTGTCAGATATGTCTCAGTAAAACTCCCATCCGTGATGTCTGCTTATTGAATGCATTATACCTACCTTTTACAAAGTTGAAACATTCATGAAAGGTCATTACTTCACTCGCTAAAACATTCTTTTTGCAGATGCAGTCATGCACATAAAGGTTTATTCTGTTTCCTCTGTCTCCAGGCCATTTATAAGATGGTTTCCTCTGTGATGAAGATGCCTGAGGATGAGTCCACACCTGAGAAACGCACAGATAAGATCTTCAGGCAGATGGACACAAACCGAGATGGTAAGATTTCTGCACTGTGTCTTGTCATCGTTACAGAGTTTGTTGTTGAAACAGAGGCCTCTTTACAGCCTATAAACAAACAAATAAAGAAAAATCCTGTTTCAGAACACAGACACGTCTACGATGACCTCTGGAAAGATTTTGGTCTTTGTTTTGGTTCTAATCTATGTTTAGTCTGCTGCAACAAAAAAAACAAAATAATAGGATTGTGAACTCTAATCTCTCCTCCTCCGTTTCTCTCTCAGGTAAACTCTCCCTGGAGGAGTTTGTTGAAGGAGCGAAGAATGACCCCTCGATTGTCCGGCTGCTTCAGTGCGACCCCAGTAGTGCTGGGCAGTAGACACCTGGACTTTTTCCCAATGCGGTTTGATTAATTTAACACATTTTCAGAATCTCTCCCAGCGGACCCACTTGAGATTGTTGACATTGGTTCACCCGAGCTATAGAGGTGCATGCAGTGACACACACACACACACACTCATACACACTCATACACACACACACATGCACACACGTACTACAAATACCAAAGCCTAATGCGTATATAATCTTGACACTCACATGCACATACTGTACATGCGCCTCTATGCCTGGGCTAAAGGTACAGTTAACACGGGTCTCGTATATGGTACAAATATAACCCAAAGGACTCCAATCCTATCAAAGACTTGTTTAACACTGAATCAAAGCTGTTCTATCTCTGTCTGAGAGGACGGCCAGCGGGGATAATCCAACATTCATGAGGTACGATTGGTCTCCTCAGAATTGAGCCGAATCCAAGTTTGCTGTTTCTTTTTATTCTTTTGTTTTAATATTTTTGTCCGCATTGTTCCTGAAAGGGAATCATGCTCATTTTTTGTTCTTTCTGTGACTGACTCGGCCTGTTGTGTGATGATGGACAGATCTTTACAAAAGTATTGCAGTCTAACTCTATGTTAACACTGGATGAAATGAAGTATATGAGTCTGGGACTACAAGTGTTGACAGCTTGCAGTATGGCTACGTAGACAAGAGATCTGGGAGATGTAGTTTTTAACCAGAGAAGCTTTTTAGATGGAATAACCAAGGCTTTTCTTTTTTTTTTTTTATGTATATTTTGGAGGAATGATACACCAGAGCAAAACTGACTCAGATTTCTAAATGACTACACATCTGCTCTTTTTGAAAGTGACTTTTTATGCTAAGTTCTGTATCCACACGCACACACCTACGACAAACACGTACACACACACACACACACACACTTCACATAAACACACACATTCACCTTGCTGATGAATACATGAACTTGACATACGCATGTAAACAGAGCTGTGATTCTCTTTCTCCAAATATGGTTCAACAACTGTATAAGTGAAAAAAAAACAAAAAAAAAACAAAAAAAAAAAAAACAAGAAAGTTAGATGTTATATAGTCTGTAATTATATATTCTTTTATTCTGTGATACCATTGTGGCCATTTGCCACAATGGAAGAGATTCACTTTAAATTTTTTGACGTATAAATTATTGGAATGTGACAATTTTATTTTCTTTTACTTGACAATTATGATATGAAAGAAAGTTGTACAGTATATTCACTCATATTTATGATAGTGATGTGAAAAGAGGAGAGGACCACACATATTGCTATGCATTCAGGTTTGAACATCCACTTATACATTTAGTGTTGTGTAGTTTCTTTTCCCCTTTTTGAGAGCTGACAGCTTGTTCCCCGCTGACTTTATATTTCCCAGGAAGCTGCTGAACATTGGCACGCTTTTTCTTTACTGTCCGTCTGTGTGTTAACGGCCTCCAAATGATGTAAATGTCATTAAAATGTAACGGTAACATCTGCAAATCTTACCATCGTGTGCAGATTGTCGCATTGTCCTGAATGTGCACTTCATACCAGTGTGATGATGGAAATTAAATGACTGTGATGCACAGTAACGGACAGTCAAGTGACAGAACAAAACCTTTTCTGCTCTCTTTAAAAGCACTGACATTGGTAGCGATTAACAAGCAACCTACACCTTTTACCTATAAATCTTCACTGTTTCCAACTTGCTTATTTAACCTTGCTGGTCTGAAAACAACATGAGATACAGTCGGTTTTAGAGTTGGATGAATGTGACTATAACTGTGGACTGCACATTTCAAGTAGGTGATCTGGTACTTCAGTCCCACATTTCACATCAATAGCATCTTGTGGTCAAGTGCCAAATATAGATGATGATGAATAATAAAAAAAAAACACAGTATTGTATCCATTTATACTGTACAGTTGTTACCTGTCGAACAAAAAAAAAAAAAACTTTATCATTATCATTTTGTAGATTTTTGTATTGTTAACTTGCATTATGTGTTCTGTGTAGGATGTCCATTTTGTTATTCAAATAAAGACAAAATGGGAAAAATGATTGTCTTCTTTCTTGTAATATTGATAATGTAGAATCTAATAAAGACAGAGTTAGCTATGCTGGAAGCGTGGCTCCAGGCTGAAATATCTCAGCAATTACTGGATGTACTGTCATTAAATTTTTTTTATAGATTAGTTATTGGCCCAAGAGGATGAATTCTGGTGAGTCCAGACTTTTAATGTAACCCCACCATGAGGCTCATGTTTGTTGTTTTGAATAAAATGTCTTTAATTATTATAAACATAAACTAAAAGAGTAAAAATAGTAAATGTTGGCATGTAAGCATGGTGATGGTTTTTTTTTTTTTTTTTTTTACAAAAGATGACATCTCAGTGTTTATATTTTTTTTATTATTTTTTTGAACACAGCCAAGCAAGCACATGAGAACTATGCAACAACCAAGTGCTATTTGTCACCCCTCAGAAGTTGTTTACAGTATTTTTGAGACATGTAAGGCTCTACAAATAAACACAGTATATTTGACATGAAAACATCACAACGTGGCTGTAGACATGAACATGAAATATAGAGACATTTAAAAAGCACTCTTATAGAAGGCGACTGAAATGTGAAGTACTTGAAATTCTTGGATAAATTGCTGGAGAAATGCAAAATATTGTCCTTTTAAAGCATTAATAAATAATACAACAGCTAACAAAAAACAAAAAAACAAAGGCTGGCATGCAAAGAAGCTGCTAACGTACTTAAGGTTGACTAATTCAAGCTGTGGATACATTTTATTGTACATCAGGCATTTCATGAGGCTACTCCTGATGTGTATTTGGCAAAAAAAAACACAAGACTGTACAGGTTGAGAATAAATGTACACAATCTTTTATACAATAAAAATATTAGGTGGAGGACGAGTAAATTAAAGCAGTTCATGAGAATCAAAATGTCCATTTGTGTAACTTCCTCTTTTTTATTTATGTCACGGTCCTCCTCCTGCACAGAAAATGCTTCATAGTGTAACAGTGTCAGAGGGTGGCAGTGTCAGATCAACGCCACCAGCAAACTCTCTCCAGTAATGTCAGTCAGCTTATCAGCCAGTCGATAGCAGCCTCTTGGATTTCCAACCAACCAGCGGTCACAGCGTCTCTTTGGTCTCGACCTGCAGTTCTTCAGGTCGGCTGACGAGCTGTCAGATCTCTGTCAACGTGATCTTGTAGGCGTCTGCGTAGCTCTCGATGTTGAGGATGAAGGTGTCTTCGTTGGAGTAATGCTCGATGATGTTATCGTCCATGTTCACCAGGATCCTGATGCGAAACACAAAAGACACTGTACGTTTTACATATGTATGTTCAAAGGCTCCAAAAAGGCCACGTTATTCTTCTCAAAACATGAGAACAAGGTCCTTTAGTAAAAGTACCAATATAGCAATGTAAAAATACTCCATTACAAGTAAGTAAGTACATCCAGTATATCCAGCATGAAAAATCATGCAGCAAAATGTACTTAAAGTATTGCAGTAGAAGTACTCATTTTATCTTCTGGCTGATTTTATATATATGACATCATTAGATTATTAATACTGAAGCATCAGTGTTAGCGCAGCATGTTACTGTTGTAGCTTCTGGAGGTGGAGGATTGAACAACTTTATATACAGAAAGCTAGTTTTGTCCAGTGGTTCCCAACCTAGGGGTCAGGCACCTCTAAAGGGCCACCAGATGAATCTGAAGGGTCGTGAGATGATTAATGGTAGACGAAAGAATACAAATCTGATTTTGTTTTTTTTTGTACTTTGAACTAAAATAAATATAGTGGAGTAGAAGTGTTTCTTAGTTTCTAGTTTCTACCACAGTTTGTTTCTTTATTTCACTTTCACAAAGCTTCCTCACTCACCCTTTTTTACTCTTCTTGTACACTTTCACTATTCTCTCCGTCGGAACGCCGTATTTCTCTGATATCTGCACAAGACAAATGAAAGCAGTTCGTAAACAGGCGTCCTGTTGCAAACGAATTGTGCTTTTCACTTTCAAAAGAAAAGCATTACTCACTGCATCCATAAGGCCTCTGAGTGTGGGAGACTTGAGCATCAGAGCGTCAAAGACCTCGTCCATCTCCTTTCTTACGTACAACAGTACTGCAGAGAGAGAGGAGGAAGGAGAATAAAGTTTTACTGATAGCTACAATATCACTTTATACATGTGTATACAACACTTTCATGACAACTGGAAGCTCCAAAACAGCTCAAAATAGATCTTATGGTGAGATTGTTTTGTCAATAAACAAATGACTAGTTGATAAGGGAAACTGTATCATGTCTTGAAGCTCACTGAAGGAGATAAATGAGAGACAGAGGAGGAAGAAGGCATCATCTTGTACCTCTCTTGTGTGTCTCTTCTTTGATCTGTTTTTGAGGTGATGGACACAGATCCTCATCTGACGGCCTGAACATCCTCTTCACCAGCACACTCCTGGAAAACAAAAACAAAACAAAACACACACGAACATGTGTCATGTGCCATACACACGTTTCTGCCGATGCCTTTTGTTTGCATTTTTGTGGTGATGTGCACTTCCTCTGTGTGCATTTGTTATCGGCACATGCTTTCATTTGCATCCCTTATATTTATAATATGATCTGATGTAAATGAAAAAACACTCACCCGTCTCTATCGATCTCCTCTGTGTTGAAAGTAAACACCTAGGAAGTAATCAAACAAGATGAAAAATAAATAAGTTGAATATTTAACATAAAATGAGAAAAGCGAGAATACACACTACTGAATTATGTCTAAAACCAGAAAAACTGGTTGAATGTTTTGATCTAGATACCGAAATTCTGTCATTTTAGTTCATTTCACATTTCAACAGATTGAAATCTGCCTACCTGTCCGGCCCTCTGCAGGTTGCCAAAGTGAACGTCGGGGATGAAGAGGACGGGCTGCGCTTCCAAGTCGCTCATGGTCTTAAAATAGGTGGTGTCTGACTTCTTGGGAACGGTTATTACCCCTACGCCTCCATCTTTCCCTGGACACCAGTAAAGAAATACCAATCACAATTATTTACAAGCAGGAAAGGGAAGATGAATTCAAGTCACATGGCACCCTGAAGTCATATTTTAAAAAAGAAACAAATTCCAATGCAGTTCAAACCTTTTGACTTCTTGCGAAACAGTTTTCTCTCCTCGTCCCTTATCTTCCTCTCTGCTCCCTGAGACAGATCAAGAAAAAAAAAACAACAACATCAACATCAGTTGGTGGATCCACCTATAAACATAACCGCTCCTGACAAAACTGTTGTAGGACAGAGAAGTCTCAATTTCTTATTTTTTTAATTTAACAATAGAAATGTCCTGCACGTTTGTGTACTGTATATACTGTGTTTATGTTCAGGTGAGGCTCACTGTGCAGATGAGACCACTAGAGGGAGAACTGGTGTCATGATTTAACTCGCTTACTCCTCTCTTTGCAGTCACTAGTATAAATCTGAGCATTTTTACGGTTACATTTATGTTAATACTCAATCATCACACACGGTGAACTGACCAGTTGAACACCACACAAAAAGGTCATTAAGCTGGTCACCTTGTCACAGAAGACCTTGATCTGCGAGTACGCTCTGTGCAGCGGCTTGTTGCTGCGGTTGTTGTAGCTGTAGGTGTCGATCTGGATCATCAGAGGAAGACCCTTCACCCCCTTCTGAGAGGAGAAGTCTGTGCTCAGACAGTTGACCGTGATGAAGATCTGCCAGCAACACAGGGGAGGGGAAAAGAGGGAGAGTTTTACACACATTTGTTTTCCTTCAACTTTCCTGCATTAATAAAGTTTGCTTTATTGATGCACAATTTAACCCGTCGGACCTTCATAACAACTCAAGTATATTTTGACGAGTGCATATTAGAAGCTGGTCTTTGGTCTTTGCTGCTTTCAAAGACTGCGACCCTTTAACGTTAACATTAAAAGAACAAATGCTCAATAAATACATTTAACATGAGACATAGTCCAAATTAAAACAGTCTGACGGATTACTGTGGATTATCCTGAGTTTCTGGAGACACACACAAGTTTTTTTTTGTTTTTTTTTTAAATACTTTGAGCAGCACAAAATATGTCTTTCACCTCTTTTGCATTTGGCTAGCAGCGGAAGTTTCAGATATCCTGGAAGATAAAAACCAAAAACTTCATGTAACTGCGAGGCTAGATTGCACTACAGATAAGTAAGACACTTTTTTTTTTTTTTTATTCATATGAACTGACCCTTTAATAAATTTAGCAACCACTGCTAACTTTTGCTACTTATTGCAGGGTTTCTGGTAACATAACAGGATTGTATTTCACTTTTTTTTTTCTTCTAGTAAGTAGGTTGGTCATTAACCATAAAAACTCTTGTGCTTCTATATTCTGTACTCTGATATGTAGCTACTTACTGAGAAGACTTTACAGGTATAGTTCAGATTTTTAGCCACAAAGCATAAAAATGCTTTATCTCTTTCAAGTATCCCATTATTTTGACAGTTTGACAGTTTGACAACTTCTATTTATCCTTTGTAGTAACTTAAAAAGACATTTCTTTAAGCTCAGCATGTACAATAAACTATCTGGATATTACACATGATCCTGTGCTGCAACATGTATAATATAATCAGGCTCAATAGTCTCCACAGATTAGGAGAAAGAGAGAGAGAGAGAGAGAGAACGATGTAGAGAGAGGAAGAGTCAATATTGGCCCAGAGAAGTGTAATTGGATTTCCTCCAGCAACGTCTTTGTCCCTGAGCTGCTATTACAATGAAACACACACATACAGAATGACTCACACCCACACGGACACACAGTCAGTCGCATTCACACAGAAATGAGGGCAAAACAAACAACAGAGGGTGGGGACGGAGACTGGTGTGTGTTGGCCCTTGGGGGGGACTCAAGAGTTCAAACAGTGACTGGGCTCCATTAAAGGAGTGGCCACAAAGGAGTGGGCTTCACGAACACAAAGAAGACAAACAAGAAGAAAAGTACACAACACTGCCCATTAGTTTTTATGACGGGGACAGTCAAAAATATAAAACACAGCAAATTCTCTTATAATAACACGTGGCTGATCCCATGTTTAGGATGAGCTCTGGATTTAGTGTTTGTAATGTCTACATTTCAAGTGCTTGCATCACAGTCAAGAACTGGTTAGTTTGTCATGCGATTGCATTTGTTTGCCAACAACTGAATCAGCAATAAAAACCTGTCCCACTGCTTTTTTTTTTAAACAGCTATACGACACACCTCCAGAGAGAGTAAACATAATAGACGTGTTTCAAGGAAAATTACAGTGACATTTATTTACGGCTGATATATTTCTTTCCTTTTTTTTTTTTTTATCTTTACCTTTGCCTCTTCATTCACATCCCAGGTGAAGGAGATGGCGTTGTATGCGATTTCTTCGATGTTGCCGATTGTGTTGAAGCTCTCCTTGTAATCAGCTGCGAGCAACAGAGAGAGATGAGAGATGGTTTATTTCTGCCATCACAATAACAGATTTTAACATTTGCTACAAAATCACACTCAAAAGGTGTTCACAGAATTAGTATTTTGAGTCAAGGCATACATATGTTTTTTTTTTAGTTATTGCAGGCATCTGCTGTTAAAAAAAAGAATGTAAATCCAAATCTAAAACACAAGACCTCCCCTCTGAACAAAAACCCTCCATATACAGCACAGATTGGTCAATAAATAACAAAAGCAAGTAGCTATTGTTTGTTAAGATAAGCAATCAAATGGCACGCTTCAATTTTATAAGATAAATCCTTATCTTCTTGGGCAAACAAACTCTCTGGCTTCAAAGGCAGCAGGAGGAAACACAGGAGGCTATTCGGCTCTCAGGACCATTAAAAGCCTTTCAGATGAGCGTATCGGCTGGCTATTGTCAACCTGTGTGACTGCAAACAGGAGGGGCTCTGAAAATACCGGGTCAGGTACACTGGTATGCTTCTATGTGCCTTGTGATAATAAATGATGTCCTTCATTTACTTTTCTTCATTTTGAGGGAAACATGATGATGATCTGAAAAATGCATGATGTTCAAGTGAAAAGCAGCAGGCTATTTTCTTTTTATTTTGGAGATAGAAAGACTCTCTCATGATGTCAAAAGCGACAACGGCGACTGCTCGACTACAATTGGTTATTCAGATCAATGCTTATTTAACTGATGACTGCAGGTGAGACTGTTCACCTGCTGTAGTTTTCAACTGAAATAAAGATGTGTATAAATCTGCCTGTGTAGGAGATGCTGATAGGATGAGAACCCGGACAACACTAGTTCTGCTGTTCTCATCTCAGAGCATCCTCTGTCTTTCTGTGACCTTTGACCTCTTCCATCAATCCAAACCACGTCACTGTGACACATCCTGGATCCTCAGCAGGTGCCCAAAGCAGCAGGGCAGGCAGCAACATGCCTCATTGCTAGTATCCCACATTAAATAACCCCATTCAAATGATCCATTCAGAGCTATGGCCTAGGGGCATGATACCCCCACAGACACACACTCACAGACACACACTCACCCTCCTCCACCGCTATTCAAATCAGCACTCTGAGCGGCTTCAGGTTACAGGCTGCATCCAGCTACAGGCTGATCCGACTCAGAGGAGCTGAGTGGAGGCCAGTCTGTCATTTGACCTACAGAGTGTCTAAGACATTGAACAGCCCCCCTATTTAATCTATAGTCTACAAATAAATAAAGTCAAGCTGAAAGGTCGATTAATCGATTAGTTGGTTGACAGAAAAGTCAATCAACAATCTCGAAGCTTAAGTCACTTTTTTATGTTTTATGGCCTCAAATTTAATTATTTAATTTAGTATTTTGGTCTCAATTTACAAAAAGAAAATTGTAAAAATAAAAATGGTAATCGGAGAATTTGGACTAACTAAACTATTAATTGATTATCAAAATAGTTTAATTAATTCAATAGTTAGGCAACTAATTGATTGATTGACTTTTTGTTTGCAATCCACGTTGGACTGTGTTATGACTGTGTTGGTTTAATCAATATGTATATCCAGATATGTATCACTGTGATGGATAAACATTTCAGAGCTGCATGTTGAGATATACCGTAGATGCATCTTTACGTATCTGTGGTTCGTACATACAAACAAACACACTCATTACAAATGCAAATGCCAAAGGCAGTAATGCTGAAAAAAATAGCACACTTCCTCTTAACAGGAGGAGGCTACGTGGAAAAGCTGTCAAAAAATACTTTTCAATTTTCAAATAATGTTAATATTAAAATGCTATTTGACAACAAAACAACTTGTTGCGGCTACCAGAAAATCTTAAGTAGTTTCATTTCGTACTTGTGTTTGCATTTTCTAGCAAATCTAGCAAACAAATCTACGACATCAACTAGAGGAGAAAGTAACGTACTCTTTGTCCCACATTTGGTTTGTTGGGATCTGGGCACCCTAATGTGAGAGTGCTATTTATCTTCTCATCTAACTCTCGGCTACGTATATTTCTCAAAGTATTAAACTTTTTTTTTTTTTTTTTTTTTTAACAAAACAACGTCTACTTCAGGGTGCATGTTTGTCAGTTGTGCGTTGTTCAGTCAAAAGAGATTTTCAGTGTACAGTAAAGAAAAGATTAGAGAAAAGTCCAAAAAAATAACCAGTTTTGTTTTGCAGAATTTTACTCAGTTCAGTAAACACATCATAGCAAGAATAAAAGTACGTGTGTGAACTGTAGGCTGATTAGGATTCGTTTGGGTGAATGTAAATATATGAATGTAAATATGAGAATTAAGATGATTATCTAAATTGGGTAAGAATGACTTTCAACAGACCAACTGAGGTAACAGTGTGTCTGGCATTCCTTGCCCTGTCCCAACAGGCTGTGTATAGGTGTGCTGCTATGTATGTGTGTGTGTGTGTGTGTATCCCATCATCCACCCTGAGTCTCCCACATACCTCTTACTCTTTGCCTGGTTAGCAGGCCCAAGCTTGTCAAACACAAACCGCCTACAAACTTCTCACACACTCACTTGCATTCAACAAGGCGTAAAAAAAAGCCTTAGTTCAAATTCAAATTCATCTAACCCCCCCGCCAAAAAAAAAGGTCAAAAGTTTTTAGAAACAAATACAAGGCAGCATGAGAGACAGTTTGCCGTGTTGTTGACTTTTTTTGTGTGTGTGTGTTTTGCTGAATCTCCCAGGTAATGTTGGGAGGATTAGCGGATTAAAGTTGTGCGTCTTAGAGATTCAGGTGTGTGTGTGTATTACAGCCTCCTGTCTGAAGGTGGATGATGGTGGCCAGCTGAACAGCCCCAGGCAGCCAGTTGGGTGGGGGCTTGTTTGCTCTCAGTTAGGTCAAGCCTTGTTTATTAGCTGCTAAGTGCATTCCAGCATTTCCAATAACAAAAAATCATCCATTGTCTTTCAGTTCACTTGTTCTGATTCATTCATTAAGCTGCTGTAAACATTAATGTTTTGAAAGAAAGAGGTGGGCAGCTGCAGCCTTACCGATGTCGAGGACTCTCTGTTTGGCCGTGTGCTGCCGAGAGTGCCAATACTTCCAGTATTTAAGCTGCTCGTCTCGGTTCTTGTCTTCACTGAACACCACCATGATCACGCTCTGAGAAGGGGGACAAGAGGACAAAGCAGGACAGGGCAAAAAGTTAAGATGAGTCTCAGTCAAATGATGATCAAGTTTCAAATCAAGGATGTGTATTTATTTAAGATAGCGCCTGGGTTTAAGATTGAGCTGATAGCATCATCATTCTTTCAGCTCCAGTTTATTATAACTCTGGTCTTATTTCTGTACTTTTGAGCATCATTTCTATCAGTGATAATAAGATTTGACTAACCAAGCTAATTACTGTGCAGTCACATCAATACATAGAAGTCACATGATCATACAGGTTTTAAACAAACCTCCAAAATTAGTCATATTTATTTGAAAGGAAAAACAAAACAAAACAAATGTTCTATTACAGATTATTACCAACATTTCATATTAACATTTAATTCAGTATTACCATGTTTTAAATAATCTGGCTATCCTAATGACTTGTGTTGATTGTGTGACGGCTCATTTCTTGCGCTGCTGATTGTTGTTGAAGGACTTTTATCATGTTCCCAGATCTAAGCAATTACTTCAGTGAATAAAACTTTTATTCAACTGAAGGAAATGTGCCAAAACTAATATTGTCATGTTATCACCTTTACAAAGTTGAAATGCTTATTTACACATCCAGCAGATATTAGCGGCACATTAGCATTGCTTCGGAGGTGCCTGACATGCGGTGCAGGACAGGTAATGTACAGGAGGTTAATCTGACAGCACATTACATAAAGTCATTTAATCCATTGTTAATATGAAAATATTGATTACTGCAGCTTTGGAAAATATGCAATCTTAAGGTTTGATTATAGACTTAAATTACTGCCTAACTGGGGACATGAAGAGACTGAACTGATCGACTCACCCGGACTTTGCTGATAGGGTGACGGAGGCGTTTGTTGGTGCTGAGCTCATTGAGCGTCACGGCGTAAAACTGGCCCTTGTTCAGGTAGGTCATCGGTCCCTCGCCCTGCTTCTGACGCAGCGAGCGAGTGGCGTCCAGCGTGTACTGGAAGCTGTCACTGTACACACACACACACACGAACATGCACAGATGTAGAGATTGATATGTGATTAGACACAACAAGGTAAGATGGAGGTACAACAACACAGTGTAAATTCTTATACTTTGGCATATAGGGATGATTGAGGGGGATGCTGGAGACTTACACTCCCTCCTGATGAAATAAGAAGTCATCCGTAGCCAGAGAGGAAGGTGTGTGGTACTTCTGTATAGAATAAAAAAACACAAAGAAAGAGGAAATTATTTGGTCACTCTAACAAGTAAATTTAATTTGAAAGGAAGTGGTCAAACAATGCAGTAAGTGAGGAGGAAAAAAAAACATGGAAATCTCAGACTAACAGGATCCAAAAACACTGAGATTCCTGTACAGGTGAGGAACCTTTGAACTCTATCTGTAATTTTACGTTAACCATATTCCAACAGTTCATTTCTACAGGAATGAAAGAAAATCAAAACAACCGAGCCCAGAAGTGCAAAGAAAAACAGTTATTGTTAAGTTATAATGTGTTTTAGGGCAGTGGTACCCAACAGTTTGGGCTTGTGAGGTTTCATATGCCTGAGTCGGTGTTTTCTTTTCCTCATAACGTGGTACCTGTACAGTTGACGGACTCACCCCGTCCACCTCCTCTTCATACGGACTGTCCGGTGGACTCTGCTGGTCTTCTTTCATGTAGGAGTTGTGACTGACGGTGGTCACTTCATATGGACTCTGCTCATAGATCACCCTCGCCGGCTCCTCCCCCTCCACCCTGTAGTGAAGCCCACTTCCCGCCATGAAGACGGGTGCGTACACCTCGGCCTTCACCACAGCCACAGCTGGCGAGGCTCCGTCCCCTGATGCTGCCCCCACCGTGCTGCTGAACAGCTCCCGTTTGGTCTCCGGGTGCTCCGTGTTGAGCGACAGGTTGACGGGGACAGATTTAAGGACCTGAACACGGTTGTCCACTGTCTCCTCCGCCTGGCTGCTGGTGTTGCTAGGCAACGTAGACCTGAATAAAGACATGAGTTTAACAGGATCTATGATGCATTTCTGCTCTTTCTAATATTGTTTTCTCTCTTACTGAACATCTAAGTAGTGAAATGCTTTAAAGAACTACCTCTGGAAGTAAAATACAGTACATGCTGTTACTGGCCAAAGACTGAGCCCAATAAATGCTCTATTTGCTCCTAAACTACAGTGCCCAGCTGTCTTCTCGAAATTATTACTACTGCTAATACTACTACTACTAATACAACTTCATATGATGTGATCTTAAAATGTAAGAGGATAGGGAAATCAGAACACATTTTCTATTTTCTGCACATCTGAAAATTTAAACCTGCATTCATGTAAAAATCCTTACAATGTCATATCATCTACAGTCAGTAGAAAATGTTGGCTACAAGTAAAAGAAACGATGAGATGTGTTTCTTTTTTGTAGATGAAGTCTAATGTAACACCAGAGACACATTATATCATGAACTTATTTGTGCTTTCTCTTTTTCTAAAAGGGAACGGGCCTCATTCCAGCTTTTTTTTTCTTTCTATTATTCTGCAAGTGCTGCACGTGAAAAAAAAAAAGCTCTCTCATCTGTGATATCAGCCCATGTGCATACTTGTAGTGCTTGTCTTATTTCACAATAATCTTGGGTACATAGTTCTTTATCATGTTATGGAAATTGTATTTCAGTTCTTTGAAAATCTGAGAGCTTTTAATAACAAACTGGTTTTTTATATGTAATCCTTTAATCACAGGTCTAATATGTCAATACCACAGTTACTGGGGATTTAACTGCTGAGAAGTGTCAGCCAGAAACTACATGTTTTTTTCTGTCTTTCTGTCTGTACATGTGCATCCTTGAGTGAGACATCGGGAGACACAAATTCACTGACCTTTTCTCCTGCTCCTCTGTAATTTCAACGACCTTGGGAACTGTCAGAAGCCTCTTTTCTTTAGGCACCTGGAAGGAAATATGTTAACAATTTTCTCTTTATTCCCGAAGAGGTTCGAGTACAAAACAGTTGTGTTGTGTATTCATTTGTTCAATTTAGACTATTATAATCCTGTAAGCAGATTGAGTTAGACTGTCAATATTTTTCTTTGGAGCTCTGAAACTCTTTTCTTCTTCATTTTCTCAAAAAAAAAAAAAACAACTGCTCAGCCAAGTAAACAGTTGTAAAGTACTTATTTGACCTGCAGTTTATGCCTGAGGTGATTCTGGGGTCTCAGCCCCATACAGACCATGTGACTCACAGCTCTTAAAAGTCAAGTCAGTCTGAGAACATGCTTTTTACTGAACGAAGTGAAATCCTTCTTTAAGTCACTAAAAAACCATCTTGCCATCACGAAATAAGTTATAACTACTGTATGTCTCCGCACCTTGTAGTAGTCGTAGAGCAGGCCCAAGGCATTGGCGCTGTCTTCATCCCCGTTGATGCTCATCATGGCCTTGGTGGCGGCGGTCAGCGGGTTCTCCAGGTACGACCTCCATGCCTCATCCTCACTGGTGTAAGCACGCCGCACTGCGGGGTAGGAGCTGTCGTTGGGGACCACCACCACCAGACGTTTACTGGCAGACACACAGAAAACAAACACATTTTGAATTCAAAAGCGAATTGCTATACTTTCTCACAGCTCAAGGAGAAGTATTCAAAAGCTCTGTCTGATCACAGACTAAATATGTATATGATGAATAAAACAAGCAAATCTTGACTTTTAGCTGGAAGCAGTTATTTTCTTCATGAAACTTGAAACTTCTGTAGGATGCTGTGATTGTAATCAGCCATACTTTCCTCAATTTCCTAATACAGTATTACAAAGAAAAGTAGGAATACGGAGGTCAAAACTTTAATATCTAAACTATTAGTCATTATTTGGACATTTTCTGTGTGATATAAGTGAAGAAATTAACTGAAAATTTGCTGCTGTAGCATTTTTTGTTTGTGTGTGTGTGTGTGTGTGTGCATGGCTTTGTCTTTCTCTGTAGTCCCACTTAGGTGGAGATCACACACCAGTTAAACACACAGTGTTGTCACAACATCTTTTTGGACTCAGCCAATCACAAGAGAGTAATGAATGTGTCAACTTGCACATAGAAAATGATATATCAGCGGTCACACCTTTACGACAACAAAACTGCTGCAAAAAACGTCTTTCACTGCAGGAAATTATAGCCTCAAGTTAATTTTTCTTTATTTGTGTGGACGGCTTGAATCACATTTGTATCATTTAATAAATTTCAGAATATTTCCTTCCTAGATACTAGCCGTGGGAATACAAATAACAGATTAACAACATATAATAACTCATTCGTATTACTAGTGTGGTTTCTTTAATTGACATTAACTGTGTGCCAGGTGTACCTGCCAGATAAAACAAACACAATCACCACACCCCTTATCTGTGATGAATTACTGATGCGTACTTCATTGTCCACACTTCTTCTAGTTTTCGATGTTGTTCCTATTCTGCAAAAACGCAGGTGAAGTGAAAACTGTTGTCTATAGCTGCCAATCAAACTCTTTATCTTCTACTGATCTTCCATCTGTTCCAAATCCTGGTCAACTTTGAGAAATTTCTCCAGGCCCCAAAAAAAAACACCACAATATGATATTCAGAGAGAAAAATACAGCAGGAGATGAGATAATGATTTGTGCAGCTCTACGCTGGCGGATTTGACTAAAATATGTCTGCAGTGAGTCACAACAGTTGTAGACACCTGCTGTTTCCTCTGCAGCTCTGATGAAGGATGCATGAAAGTGCAAAAAATCAACTACAAGCCACCGCGTTCATACATTTAGAGACAGTTAGTGGTTTCATATTTAAATACACACAACTGTTTTCATGCCACAATTATTACTTATTCTAATAATAATAATAATTATGTAATAATAACATTATTACATATTATATGCTAGTTCGTTAAACATGTAGTTAACAGCACATCAGAATCTAGATCATTATTAATCACAGAATAAATATTACCTAATAATAATTTTAATGCTAAATAGGAAGTTTGTGATGAGATTTTCCCAAACTAAAACCCATATTATAAATAATTTAAGTCAGCAAAGGCATACTAGTTTGTATATTTAATAAAAATATTGTACAGAAAAATTAGGTACAATATGACAGTCTTCAAGAGCACACATTTTCTTCGACAAGCAGCTATGACTTAAGTCCAAAGGTCGCAATTTCTTCGGTAATATGAATAAAAGATGCTTTTTTTTTCTTCTAATGTTACAAAACAACACAGAACAGAGAAAGGCCCAAACTGTCCCCATTAAGCAGATCCATCGCCCACTGCAGGCCTTACATATAAAAAAAATGCAATGCAGTACAAAAGTAGGACTTAAACTCTATTATCATTCAAAGAAAAAGACAAAAAATAGTGTTTTGAAATCCAGTTCTTGCACTTTGCAGGTTTCCCCCATCAGTCAAAAATGGCGAATTCAGCTCTAACAGAAATCCACGGCGCCAATAAGTTTGCTTGTCAACTTTTCTTCCAGGCCTAAAACTTTCATATTTGTCAGAAAGGATCCAAAAGTAACACAAACAGCACATGAGCCACTTTTTTTTCCCTCCCACAACCAATTCCAATTTTTTTAGTAGCTTTTCTTTTAATTACAGACTCTAAAGAAAAGACTTTTTAAAAAAAAGTTTTTTCCCCCCTCTTCATTCAAGTAGAAATCATCACAGATCCTCTCCGCTGGCTCGATCACTTACTTGTCTGTCTCCTGTGACATATTTTGCTTCCTCTACGGTTCTTCCTTGTGAAACTGGACTTTCAAGTCGGAGCAGGTAATAGAGTGAGCGAGTTGCCAGAAGTTGGTCTACAGGTAAGTCGACTTTTTCTCGCCCCGCTTCTTTTCTCCCTGCCCCTCTCTCTCTCTTGTCTCTCCTCCACCTGGCAGGTAAAGCTGCTTTTGTCCCCGGGCAGCCAATCACTCTGCCTGTTGTTCAATTTGTAGAGCGGATTATTACAAATATTAACACATCCTGCTGCCATGCATTATAATATTTGCCTTAGCTTGCTTAATGGCAGCGGGTCAACTTTAGCTGGAAATTCTTTCACTGCGAAAGAATTGAAGGTGAGGGCGAGCCAGCCGCTGATTGGCTGCCTTGGCACCGAGCTGGGCTCTGATTGGCTGTTGAGTCAGAGAGGCAGGTAATGACCCACCTCACCTGCAAGCAAACCAAAAGACGGCATTGATCACAACAGTGACAGAGAGAATAAGGGGAAACTCAGGCAAGGTTTGCAAAAAATTAACTACTTCTATAGATAGTATTTTATTAAAAAAAAGGAAAGAAGAAAAAACAACGAGGGTTAAAAGTTAAATGGAGGAATAGGAGATGAGATGCATGACTGCACAGCCTCACAGAGGGCCTCAGACCATGCACCTCTGATTTAACCTTTCTCCCTCTGATTTTAATAATGACTGTGTGCCTGTGTGTGTGTGTGTGTGTGTGTGTGTGTGTGTGTGTGTGTGTGTGTGTGTGTTTCAGGTGAGCAGACAGAAGGCAGGGAGGAGCCCTGTCATTAGCTGACACAATGCCATTGTCCCCTTAATGAAGCCATTGTATGAAGAGATCCTAGTGTTTGGGATTACCCCGCCAGAGCAAACAATGATATGTGTGTGTGTGTGTGTGTGTGTGTGTGTGTGTGTGTGTATCACTGAGGTAAGTTGTGATCACTGACACTAAATACTTCTGTTTCAAGTAAGTATGAATCTCTATTGGAAATTGTAATGCAGAGCTGCAATGAATGATTATATATGTATATTGATTATATATGTGCATTTATTGCCTATATAACATTAGAGACATGCAGCATGCAATCATGGTGCCTGTTACATGATTAGTGCAGATATTATATAATGTCTTGTACTGGGTTGAAGGTGCTTCCTGGGAATGGCACAGAAGAGTAAATGAATGTGGATTTGAACACTGTTCAAATGTGCTTATTTATTCATAAAGAAATAATTCTGTTCAATTTATCAACATGAAGATGACCAGAAACAATGCAAATTAAATAAATTAATAAATTAAATTAATAAAACGTGTGTATATCCATTTAGTTACTTTATATGTCTACATTACAGAGCCACTACTTTTTACTTTTAACTCCAGTCCATTTATTTGTCAGCTGTAGTCAGTAGTTACCTCCCTGATTAAGATTTCACATAAAGAACATAAGATTATGAAATATAAGCCACTGTTAAAGGTTAAACTAGTGTTTCTCTTTATGTTATAGACGTCTGTGAGCAGTTTCACCAAAGGGAAAATGTTTTTTTTTATTTAAAAAAATCAATTCAAGTCAACTTTTATTTGTGTAGCGCAAATCACAAATTTGCCCCAGGGGATTTAAAATCTTTACAGCAGTGTAACATCTATATTTAGACCATTGATTCAGATAAAAAAAAAAAAAACTCCCCCTGAAAAACCCTTTTATAGGGAAATAATGGAGGGAACCTCAGGCAGATCAACAGAGGCGGGATCCATTATACAGGATGGACAGATGTAGAATCAATACTTTTACTATTGAAACTTCAAGTATATTTAGCTGATAATACATTTTTATTTTTACATTGTGGTATTGGGATTTTTGAGAAACACCTTTATGAACGTGTTTGCATGGCAAAATGCGGAGATTTGCTTATGAATGCCTTCAGGCACTCTTGTATGGAAATCTAAAAATTACGTTTCAGATTCAGTTTAACCGTCAGTAGTGTCGTCTGTGTGTGTTTGCGTGTGTGTGTGTGTGAAAGAAGTAAGTGTGTGTTTGTGTACCCTGTGGATGATCACTACTATCCTCCCTTGTCTAGTTTGTTTGTCTAAACTCTCTCTCTCTCTCTATCTCTCTATGTCTCTTTCTCTGTGTGACTGCTAGTTAAATACAGGTGGGGTCCTTTTCTCCCAACAACATGTAGACACAAACAAAAGAGAAGGAGAGACAACAAAAACAACAAAAAAACCTTGATTTAGATGTAAAAGATAACAAAAGAAATGAATAGCCGATGAATTCCAAGCATATTTTCATTTCTTTTCAACTTTATTACAGTTTTTTTTCCACCCATGAATTGTGAACTCTACTAAGAAAACAGTGAAAAAAGAAAGGAGTGGTTGACTTGGTGAAAATAAATCTTTCATATAAGCGTTTGTCTTATCTGTACCTTTCCCTACATGACTTCTGTCTGCTGGAATGTCTGCCATGTGCAAATATGACAGTTGAAAAAGTGTGAAGGCTACCGTACAAGCTGCCACAAGCAAGCATGGACAAGACTGGAGAGTTAAGGGCCAATAGCCACAGAATACCTTCCTCTGTGTGTGTGAGTGTGTGTGTGTGTGTGTGTGTGTGTGTGTCTCACTTTGTGAGAGAGGTGAAAGGTGTATCCTACATACCAGGAGTTTTTTCGCAGGGAGAAGCAGCTTGTCTGGACTTGGCCTGGATTAGGTGTCTGCATCTACCTAAGCAAGAAACAAGCAGCTGAGCAACCGACAGACAGGTGAGAGGGGATGTGTTGTCCTTCAGATGGACAGATGTGAGGAGAAGACAAGGCTGGGATGGAGGAAGAAGAAGAAGAAGGAGGAGGAGGAGTTACATTTGAGGACAGATTAGTGGTAACCGATTAGATTTACAGGCACGTAAATATGAAAATCTTCTTAAGCATCTAAATGATAGGTTTCCATGTGTTTATATCCAATAAAAAAGGCAACATTAAGTACATTAGTCAGTGTAGTTTGGTGCAAAGACTCTAAAAGTCTATAATCTGAAGTATTACTACCGGTACTAGTAATATATTAGTTGTATAATGTATCAGTTTTAGATTTAAATTTAATATTTTTTGATTTAAAAAAAATTCATTCTTGAACTTGGAAACAGTAGTTTAAAAACTCAATGTCCACTTTCAAGCTTTTTCGCATCTTGCAGTCTTCCTCAACAGAGTTTGCTCAGTTGTCATGGAGATAGCTCAGTCGTCACATGTCATACTGTAAGTAAGTAAATTGTCAGATTTGTCATAATCATCCTATGAAACATTATACATTTTGTAGACTGCCACACAAATAGGGGTGTAAATCACAAGTTTTATTACGATACAATATTATATCCGTTCTTTGGACAACGATACAGTATTTGTTGATATCAAAACATCTGCCGCGATACAGTTTCAATTTGCTTCAATGTAGGGGCCTGTGACCGATATGAGATGATATCACGTGCCCATTTAACACAATCAGTTACAGAAAAATAATCTGTTCTTTTTAATAAAATGGATAAAAAATAAATCTCTTACTGTTCACTATAAAGTGCCACAGAGCCTAGTGACCTCAAATTACCAGTTTTAAAATATCTGTTGTGCAGACACTACAGCAGCTACTGTAAATGGTTAAAACTGACATTTGATCCAACGTTGTTGACTTCACTCACTGACTGTCACAGTTGGCCCAAATATCAGAGAGTTACTGCTGTTAGTGAGCTGTCACCACCTTCACAATCAGCCTCTGTGTCTGAGTGGCTCAGGTCTGCCCGACCCCAGACCTCACCTCTCCTTCAGTTGCACTCTGTGTGTACAAGTGTGTGTCCGGGTAAGAAATTAACTTTTTTTTCACCCCTGGAGACATGGTTTACTCTCTTGATGTTGATGGTTTCTTGGGGAATCTCAGGGTCAGTTTTAATTAAACAATAATGCATTTGCAAACCCTACTTGAGTGTGCTATATATGTAAATTCTTTATATATCAAGTCACATGACACAAGACCTCTAAAGTTGCCAGCATGTGGATGTGTTGTGACTGTGTCACAGCTTGTGTACTGCCTGACTGGTCTGGCAACATCGTGGCACGTCATGGTGGTGCAGCAGCAGCAGCAGCAGCAGCAGTCGACTGTGGCAAAACCTGTTGGTTTGGAAAAAAAAGGAAAGCGTGAGGGGGGAGAGTAGGGAGAGGAAGTGGCTGATGGGGAAGATGAAATCCAACTTCCTCTTCTATCAACAGCCCCCACAGAAACAAGGTCACACTTGCCCCCGTCTGTTGCTCTCTGTTCAGCCGCTTACACAAGTTTCACAGGCCTGTCTCTTCCCCCCCTGAAATGTATCTTTAAGAAACCTTTTTTTAACCTCTTGGAAACTAGCTGACCCCAGATATGTGGACAAGCAGTGCGGAACATAAACTACAAACCGCACTGTGACAGCTACTAGATCATTTACAAGGAAAGGATCCTTCAGAAGTAACTTGGCTGAGCCGAAAGTGAACCTGAAAGCCCTCGTGGCGGCAGGAAGAGGACCCGAACGAGAATACGAATCTCAGGCTGTCTGTGGCAAACCCCTGCTTATTCATACACACAATGAACAGACAGATAATATTCTCCTCTACTATTGAATAGCTGACACCTGGAAGATTTGTTTTCACACAGGCCCTAAGGCTGGACAACCCCACCCCAAACTTAAGCTGGCAAGTCCCTGCACAACAACCTCCAGGGTGGGGGAACTTGAGCAATGTGTGGCTTTTGTCATAAGGTAGACCCCCCCTCCCCTCTCCCCTTCTTTCCTTTACTTTTTGCCCCTTTCTGAAAGCATAATCACATCCTTCTCTCGAGAGATATTTCCCCCTTTCACAAAAGACTGAAAAGGATTGTCTCTCTTTTCTTATGATGAGGGGGGGAAAAAAGCAGGAAGGTGAGGAGGACACAATGGCTGGCAGGGGACTTTTCTCACAACGATAAGATTTCTCTTAAGAAAGTCACGACACGATACTGAAGGGAAGATTTACAGCAGGGATGAGCGAATAACAATTGACACACACATATATACTGCTTTCTGAACCTTTGCTCACTTCTTTCACAACTAGTCAAACAAAAACTATGATCTCATTTTGCACTTTATAGACTGATTGATATTTTGGTGTCACTGGGACAGCTCGTGAGTGTGTCTCTGTCATGAGATAACTGGAGTTGCAGGTCATTTACATATTAGCTGAATTTTAGTCAAATACTGAGCAGAGGTGAACAGCTCTACTGTTCCCTCTTGATGATGGCAAAACCACAGCAACAGGTCAGATAGAAAAGATAAATGGGATCTAATTCTGTCCCATGACCCACATTATGGTGTAAACAGATCTTGTATACAGGCTTGGTTAAGTATTTAATTTGAGATCATTTTCATCTTCTATTTTTTTTTTAACGTTACAAACATTATTAGTATTATTATATTACTATCAGTTTTTCAGATCTGAAATGGTGCATATAATCTGGATGCTGGTGGCATAAAAGCCCTCACAGCATATTTTAAACCTGATGTTTGACTGATTTCTCCCAGACAATGGTGCAGTAGTCCTCCACACCTGCCCCCTAGTGTTACTCCGAGGGAACATCATTTATTTCTCAAAATGAAAGATTTTTGGTCCTTTGCACAGGCAGTACAGTACATGCAGTACAGTCAAACATGGTAATGGACATCAAATTAGGCGTTGCACAATTTTGGTAATAATATAGGTAAAATCATACAAACATAATGTCATAAGGTGCTTTCAAATGAAGAAAAACTAGCATAACACATTATATGGATCTGTAAATCTGGTGTACAATTTGATAATAAAAAATAGTTATAAAATAAAACCATGGATTAGTGTTTTCTGTAGCAGTGAGTGTAAATACTCTCTTTATTACATAACAAGCATCAGATACAAAATTAATATTTTTCTTTAAGTATCCATTAAGTTCACGTACACTGTTCATGTCCTGCATCAGTTTTCCACCGATAAAATAAACATTTGTGAATACCGTAGACACAAATAATTAGCCAGACAAAGTTTTATAATATATTTTATTATTATATTGTTTAAATTGTCTGCTCTTTTCTTTTATTAAAGAACTGCACATGTGTGTGGAAGGTGCTATATAAATAAAGTGTTATTATTATAATAAAACATATACACTTATATTATATTATTACTATTGATATCAATATAATATTAATATACCCAAAGTATTGAATTACAACAAAAGAAGTACATTTACCTGCCTATCTAGACTACAAGATTCATAATTAAATAAAGGAGCTGATTATTTATTCCACCACTGCAGAAATATCTGATAAATTGTACTAGTTTGTTAGTCTAAAATATCTGCTTGCTCTGCTGCTTGTCAGTTTGTTTATGTGAGTGTGTGTACTAACCCAACTCTGCCGCTTGGGGGCGACCTTTCACACGCCATGTGTCTCTGCAGCATGGTGACTGGGACGGTGCATTCAAGAACCATTCTGTAGACGTTAAATAGCAATTAAACTAGTTACATCAGTCTATACAACTAATAAACGCAGTGCCTCTAACAATAAAAAAATAGAGCGTTTATTACCGATGTTCTCTTATTCAATTAAATTAATACTCATCTTGATGTCTTTCAATCAGCGTAACTTTATAAATACGATAGGAACCAGAGTTTACTATAGTCATTGAATGCAGCTTTGACGGTCACTTGTCAGTGGGAACCGTGCAGCTGTCACAAGTTGTGTGTGCGCGCTTTCAGTAATCGACACGTACTCCTACTGTTAAGAGGTGAGGTTGTCTTTTAAGTCGTTATTACCTATAACATATTATAGGGTACAAGATAACACGGTTAGCCACAGGTTGGAGCAAATATCCACCGTGGGGATAGCCAGGTTTAACCGAGGCTAGCATGTAATGCTAACCCACGTTCCAGCTGATTGTAGCTTCATCTAATAGTTGGATGTGTGAGAGCTAAAACAAACTAAAGTCACACCGAGTACCTGTAACCGCTAGATGGGAATTTTTAACTCAAGATGCCTAACCTGGTAGGACTTGTTTTGTCCATACTGTAAAAACGAAGAGACGATACCGAATCATAACAGTAGCTGCGAAGCTAACTATCTTGCTAACTGCTAATTCTCTAGTGTTTCTCGTTGTTCTTACGTTTGGAGAATAATAGCGATCACCAGAAACAACTGAAACGACCTACTTGTGCTTCTCCTATGCCCTAAACACTCGGTAAACAATGAAACCATTTTTTTAATCAGCTAGTTAAAATACGGTGTTGACAGAAGTGATCATACTAACATTAATTCCTTATCAGGCTAAACAGGATTTTCTGAAGCAAACCAAACACTTGAATATATTGCTGTCTGACACCAGACTTTTAATAGAAGTTACTTGTAAGCAAGGCTGAGTTTACCAGCAAGGCAAAATTTACCCCTACACCTTCAGGGGCCTTGAGAGCTCCAGTTTAACAGTGTCAATCAGAGGGTTGCTATTTGATCAATTGCACATTTGTGTGGGCATATACACCATTAAAGCCTAATATAAAACTGGAGTGATAAATACTTTAAGAGGGCTAGAGTATGTTATTACATAATCTTAGCTCCATAGTGTAAATGTGAGAGAGGAGAAAATAACACTTATTAGACCACACAGTTAAAAACTATATTCAAATGACTGTGAGGGCAAGAGAGAATTTGCCTCCCCGATATCATTGTCTCAAAAATGCTAATTGTAGGTAAATCTGTAGCAAGAAACGGAGTTAGTTGAGCTAAGAAACATGTTTGTTTTGTCTTTGCTGATCTAAACCTGGTAGATCTATTCACATAAGTCAGTAACTTTCTTCTTGCTATTGAAAAAAAAACTGCCATTTTCCTCACCATCAAATACATTAACTTAATGCAAATCAAGGTTTTATGAGCCTGCCTGCTGACTGTTTTACCTAAAGTGCCTGTATTTAAGTTGCGGTCGGACTGGAGCTTTATCTTGTTTACTCTGCTTGACCCTGTGTGACTGGCACTTATTTGCTTTATTTTGTACAGTTTCCATACCCATAAAACTTTTATCTGCCTATAAGAAAGACCTTGTGTTGGTGTCTTTATGTCTTTATTTATTTATTTATTTATAAAGACTGATGGGGCATACAGTAAGGTCAGAGCTGCCTGTGTCATACGCCACTACTTCACTTTTGGTATCACAGTAAACATGGTATGACTCAACCCTGGGCATTAAAATAACAGCTATTAGGCTTTTACTAACTGACTTGTTGATGGTAAATGTTTATCAACAATAATACAAAGTTAAAAATGTCCACAACACTGATGTTTCCCAGTAAACATTTTAAGTCCTCTGTCCATGCGTCCGCCCCACCAGGCTTCGTCAGGATGGCACGAGGGCATCAGAAGATTCAGTCTCAGCAGAAGAATGCCAAGAAACAGGCTGAGATGAAGAAGGCGAAGGGTCACGATCAAAAGACAGCAGCCAAGGCGGCACTAGTTTTCACCTGTGCCGTGTGCAGGGTGAGTATCAAAGTATCAACTCTGACAAACACCTGTCTCAAGATGAGGAAAAGCTTAGTTTTTCATTTTAACTGGCTAATTCTGCTGTCTCTGCTATTTAGTCCCTTTTCTATATTTGTAACTTTTGGATGTATTGTTTCTTCTTACAGTCCCAGATGCCAGACCCGAAAACATTCAAGCAACACTTTGAGAGCAAGCACCCCAAATCCCCTCTGCCCCCTGAGTTAGAGGGAGTGGAGGCATAAACGGTCCCCCTGGATAACCAAATCGACCTCCTCAAGGCCCTGCACCAACTCTGCACTTGTCTCAGTCTGACATCATTGGATTGATGTAACCAACATAAATCAGTTTTTCCTTTTATTTAGGCTTTAACAAGCCTGGTTGCCTTTGACACAATGCTTCCTCCCATCCAGTCCTGGCATTCGTGTGTGTAAATAAACCCCAAAGGCCTGTTTTGATTTCAAGGCCATGGAAGACCTGTATGATCCATGAACAATCCAAGTCGTGAATGAAACAGACTCCTCACTGCCCCGATGCGTTGTGCACATAGGTATAATTCTTGCTACTCTCACTTCCACGCCTTCAACCTTTATAACACAACAATGCATCCTTTACAAAGCAGGGATTTGGCTTGGGTGGGAGATACATTTTTTCTTTAATTTTTTTGTTTGTTGCAATCAGGGCAATGACAAATGTGACCTCATCTATTTTTATTAGTAATCAGATTTCATTTTGCTTTGAATGCTGAGCATTGAATCAAAAAAAGTCTGACTTTTCTTTTCTTTTCTTTTTTTCTTTTTGTTGCTTGTTGTTCAGTATGACATTTTCGCCTTGTTTGAACTGTAACCTTTCATCTAGCAAATCATAACTTCATGTTGGGGTCATCACATCAAAATGTGAAATTTTGTCAGCCATTTCCAAGCTGCTACATTGAAATGCAAGTTAATAAAATTTTACAGGAGCTTGTCAGAAACATGAATGTATGCTCCAATGATGTATTATAGCATTTTATTAAATTTTACTTTGTGGTATGTCTGCTTTTTTTCTTGGAAATGTTGGTAGAATAAGATTTTCCTCCCGAATTTAATAATTTTTGAATAATAATGGCCATTTTTATAAACACAGTATTGCAATTTGCCTCTCGGAAGCTTGACTATGTGGCACAAGGGGGAACAGGAAGATTCACATGTTAATAATGTGACATTTTTTATATAAATAAATTAGCTGCGAGTTGAGGTTTAAACACCTGATTTCAGCTGTTTTGTTTTTTTCATTTTTTGGTAAGGATTTATTTTACAGTTAATCAAGGTTAAAAACAAGGGTGAATGGGAATAGTTATTCTTTTAGAAGTACAAACAATGTTCCACAATTAAAAAAAAAAAACGAAGTGAAAAGCCAGATGATAATTTCAAGGTTCTGGATTTTGCAGCAACAAAACATGTGAGATGGATATTCAAAGTGTAATGAAACAAATATATTAGTGGTGCGCATCTCATACCAACTTTCATGGAAAATTGCTGCTAAACAGGAAATGACTCAAACGGCAGCACTGTGTGTCTCCATTCAACTAAAACAATTAAGCTATGACTGCATTCACTGATGTTGCAAACCTGGCCTGTATTTGCTAAATCTAAAGGTCACAAAATGTGCCATAATTAAGATGTGAGGGGAATAAGGCATTCAGAAGAACAGAAATAACAGAGCCACTGCCATGCTGCTTGTTTTTTTTATAATGTTTTCAACAGACTCAGCTATGAATGAGTCACAGGAGAGCCTGTTGTTCCTCTTTCTCCTTACACACCATCATTTCCTTCCTTCCCTTGTGTAAACTTGTGAATGAATAACAATAACACATGTTCATTCATTCATTCATACATACTAACACACACACACTCTCCTAGACCTCCTTTGTCTGTTTGAATTGAAGGACATGACTGACAGGAAAAAGAGGAGCAATTACAAAAATTACTTAATTAGGTGAAGGAATTAATGAATTCCCACTGGCTGTAGATAACCTATTTCTAGGCAGACATCTCAGTTTGAGATGAAAATAACTGTTCTCGCTGTAGCTACTCAGCTCTCATGAAGAAAACTTGCTGTGTTTTGACTTTCTTTGCCATCTTAGATCAAAATGCAAAGAAACCTCAGGTTTGTGTTCACATTGACAGCTAAAAATCTACAATTTATTTTAGCAATAAAAACAATATTTTCAAGAAAAACAAATTAGGATTATGTACCATACTGGTCACTATGGTAACAGCATTGCTTATCATTTCTATCTCTGTGTGGTTATAAAACTAGCTGTTTTTTTCAAAGTCAGTTCAGAGGTCCGTTGCCATCTGCTGGCTGCTTTCAGAACAACTTAAAATCCCACCCAAAAGTCACTGAGCACATTTTCTCCAACGTGTTATAGCTGTAATAGCCGATTATTTTAAACAACATCTTTAACCCTTGTTTTATTTGTTGATGTTGTTTTAAAAAGTGTGAAAAAAATGAAAAGAATTCAAAGTCAGTTTAAAGGTGCATTACATCAGATAATGGTGTCTAATACCTAAATTGCCTGGTTATTTTTTAAGATTAGTGGAACATGATAACCAGGGATGGAGGATGGACAACTGAAGGGCCCGTCAATGCAGTGAGGCCACAATAAGTGATGCAGCCTCAGCAGATATAATGTAGACATGAAGCCTGATCAAGCAGCTGAGTATTAGAAAGCAGTTTAAAGGTATGTTTGATCAGAGTTACAGAAAGAAATCACCTGCTGGTTTATAAGATTTAGGACAGAACTACTTTCTACTTCTACTTCACTACATTTCTGTGTGAAATATTATACTTTTTTCTCTACTACATTAATTTTAGAGCTTTAGCTGATACTTTTCAGATTACATTTTTGTTTTATTTTTATTTAAAAAAAAATCTTTAATAAACATAGTTAATACATTAATTACTGTGGATGATTTTCTCCAAAACTAGTACTGTCCACAAGTAAATTTAGCAGATAATACTTCTGTACTTTTATTTAAGTAGGATTTTTAATGCAGGACTTTTACTTTTAATTGAGTTATTTTTACATTGTGGATATAATTCAACAAGTGCATCTCCCATGAGCCTTCGCGACCCTTGTTTTATATTCATCCAACAGTAAAACTTTGTATATTTACAGTTAGAAGATTTCAGAAAAGGGACACTGAAGAAATAATGTGTTGTGTACGTACTTTACTATAACTCTGAAGAAAGAAAATGAGACAAATATTTAAAAGTGGTTGTAAAATAGGATCTTTAAAACTGAGAAAAAAAAAAGAAAAAAAATTTGCCTCCGATTTTTGTTACCCTAGCAACCCGATTCTGACGTCACCCGTCCCGGTGCGACCCTGCTGCTGTGTCTTTGATTGGAGGGAAACCCCGTGGATGAGCGGGAGCGATCATCAGCTGTGCGGCCGGGAATCAGGAACAACATCGTTGTAAGACACTCACAGGTTAGTTCTCGTTTATTTAACCAACGATGCTCGGTGATATTTTCGATGGGAAATTAATAAATTGATGCGTGTGCTTCGAGGGCGCTTTAAAATCCTGCGTGAATCGTCGCTGCCGGACTGAGGAGTACAAACCGGTGATGCTCCGCTGCTCAGTCATTGTTCGGCGCTGAATGGGGAAAACGCTGCTGCACGTTTACCCGTTTATTTCTTTTCACTCGCTGTGTTTGGCGGGCATCTTTCTTGTTTGCCAAATTATCTCTTGTGAATGCGGTAACCTACAATTAAATGCTTAAACGTCGCTCAAAACCGACAGATCTAGTTTGTTTTCCGGGAAGCGAAAAAGGGCGTTTACTGTGGACTGAACCAAGCTAGGCTCCTTTCATTCCAGTTTGACTCAACTATTGTGAGCTCCTATCTGTCCTTACGCGGCGCCATTGAAGCATTTTTTAACAGTAAAATATTAAAGCCAAATCGTGCGGGAAGGTTATATTTTGGGCGGTTTGTGCCTTTAGCCAGTGTAACGTTCACGGGCAGGTGTGTGTGTGACGTGAAACTGGGTGGCCGACATTCCTGAGAAGGGCGCAGGTGTCTGTGCTGGCAAATCTGACTCACCGGTAGTCTGATCTCTGATAGGTACGTCTCATAGGCTTCTTGCTTCTGCAGCAGTCGTGCTGTTTATCCTTGAAATGAAGCAAGGAAATGGTCAAATATATATGTTAATAATATATTTTAATAGCCTGCAGGCGTTTGATCAGAATATTAATATTGGCCTCATTGGTTACTTCACTGGTTGTGTTGCTTGTATATGTCTATATACAGCAGCCTTTCTGTCCTGTCATGTACAATCAGTTTGTCTTGAGTAGAGCTGCAATTTATTAGTCGATTTGAATCGATTAGTTGCCAAATATTGAATATTTTGATAACTGATTAATAATTTGGAGTCATTTATTAAAAATGAATTATCTCGTTCCTGCTTGTCAAATGTTTGCTGGTTTCAGTCTTTTATGATTGCAAACTGAATATCTTTGTGTTGTGGACAAAACAGATATTTGAGGACTCTGGGAAAAAATAATCAACAGTTTTCACCATTTTTTTTGGACCAAGCAATTACTTGATTAATTGAGAAAATTGACATTGATAACAAAAATAATCGTTGGTTGCAGCACTAGTCTTAAATTCATCTTTGGTCTACTATCTAGCCAGTTTTATTTTTGTTTTTTAATTATGTAACATATGACGGTCATTACTGTAGTCGAATACTAACCTTTCATTTATCAAGATAACATGCTAAACATTCAAAATAGAGGAATTAGCATCAGAAACTATTAACTAATAATTAAATATTAATCATTTTTCAGGCATTAATAACAGACGTTTACTGGCTTCAAATGCCTGTGTTTGTGTCATATATGATATGATATGGCCTGTTGATCAGAAAAAAAAAATAGCCTGAACGATCAGTCTACTACAAACTCACTCTGTTGATGGTATTTAATTCATCGTTCTGTTTCCTTTATGAAACCTTCTCTCATTGTATTTCTGATGACTCAGATTCTAAGTGAATTAAGTCATCAGTGTAAATCACGTCTGTGCCGCCAAATTGGCTGAAATCCAAGAAACACTTCAAAGATGCTGGTGTGTACACACCTAAGACAGGCTTACTGTTATAAAATGTTCAAAGCCTCTGTGAGAGACTGAAACACTGCTGAGATTACAGCAGAAAATAATGAAACTGATCGACCAATTTACCAAATGTTTTTTGTGACATGGACGTTTTATCACAAAAAAAAACACTCAAGAGATCTCAGGTTACGCAGGAAGGACAGCGTTGACATGCATTGTAGTTCTCCTTCTTCCAAGTGAAGTGATCTTATCCCTCCCCCCTTCCCCCTCATGTTGCTCCTCCTGCCCTCCCCCAACTCCCTTACCTCTCCCCCCCTCTGTCTTCCTAATCCATCTCCTGTTCCCTTTGTTTTGTCCTTCCTGACTCCCTCTCCTCCGTCCTTCCTTCCGCAGCCCACACAGGAGCCATGGCAGACAAGGAGGAGCAGGTACAGAAAGCCAAACTGGCTGAGCAGGCGGAGCGCTATGATGACATGGCTGCAGCCATGAAGGCCGTCACAGAGGAGGGCTCTGAGCTCAGCAACGAGGAGCGCAACTTGCTCTCCGTTGCCTACAAGAACGTGGTGGGGGCAAGGAGGTCCTCCTGGAGGGTGGTGTCCAGCATGGAGCAGAAGTCTGATGACAGTGGGAAGACCACACTGGCCAAGGAGTATAGAGAGAAGATCGAGAAGGAGCTGAATGACATCTGCAAGGAAGTGCTGGTAAGGAGCAGCGATGGTAGAGAAGGATGGGTTGGTGGAAGTAAAGCGTGTAAATGCTGGGTCAAATGGGAGGATTTTCTCAGTTTTTATAGCATTATAATCTGATTATTTTGTGGTTTTGGACTGTTGGTAAGACAAAACAAGATATTTGAAGACATTATCTTTTGGCTCTGCAAAAATTCAAGGACAGGTTTTTTTTTGTTTGTTTTTTTAAATATTTCAATGTGAAAACATATAGATAGATAGATATACTTTATTAATCCCAAAAACTGGGAAATTATTATATTATAAAATATATAGTAGAACCAAGAAGTAATTCCAATTTTAAAACATCCAAATATTGCTTGCTTGCTAAGGTCTATGCCATGTGGCAAAAAAAAAATGCATAGCACCTCTACAGCAACTTAGTCATCATGTATGCAGTCCTGGACTAATTAAGGGAGCTGGAGATGTTGTGGCCAGTCAACCTTACAGGCGGTTTGCCCCAGTGGCAAACTGCAGTACTGCAGCAACAAAAAAATCCCATGTGGCCCAAAAAAAACCTTTTTCCTGTATCGTTATAAAGGAGGCGTCTGTAAACCTGTCAAAAGGACCTCTTGAACTGTAGTCGAGGTTAGTTAATACTTCGTATTATGCATATTTAAACTATAAAAGTTTTATATTTGTATTTAGTATTCAGAACATGTAAAAGCTATTTGTATGTGAATGTCATCACAGTGTAAAGTCCATGGTACGAGCTGGTCCAATCAGATGGTGGCAGAAAGAAACGTTCATTTTTTGGCCTTCATGCTGAATGAGTCGTTTTGTTTTTTTTACTAATTATTGGTACCATCGTTTATTTTAATCCTTAAATTTAAGTGTATAATTCAAGTGTGTTAGTTATATCATGAAAATGCTTGTCTTGCTTAATGTTTGAGTTCTGATAACAATTGGCACTAAAATCAGAAGCCATCTTTCATGCAAATGAAGGCTCCCCGACCCAACACCAACAGATATACTCTGCAGACGTTGATGGATAACCTGGATACATCCTGCATTTACACATTCACAGGCAAATAAAATAAAGCTTAAAATCTATTGCTCTCAGAAACACGGACACACCTTCAGTGAGGATGGTGTTGTCCTTAAATACAAGTATGCTGGCTATTTTTTGTCACAGCGCTTAGGTTGCGCTGTTATCAGTGTAGTGTAAATCCTGAGCTGGCTTGTAAATACTGGTGTAGTCGAGTACCACACATTTCAGTCCTTTATGTTGCACACCCTCACTTGCAGGACCTGCTCGACAAACATCTGATTCCTAATGCTACGCCTGCTGACAGCAAAGTCTTCTACCTGAAGATGAAGGGAGACTACTTCCGCTACTTGGCTGAGGTGGCCACCGGAGAGGACAAGGAGAGTGAGTACCTCTTATGTTTCCTGTTTCTTTTTGGTCATCGTTCATTGCTAATAACCTCTCCATTAGTCTCTCGTACAATCACTCGAGCAAATCAGAGCTCACCAGGGGTTATTATACCTGGGGTTCATGAGCAGAATGTAACACACTTCAAACGCATGTAAAATATGCCTCTCGCTGCTAAAAACACATGATGCTGTGCTCTGTGATCGGCCCTGTCGTTTCTATGGCAATGGTCTATTGCACATCTGCTGGAGGATGGGATGAATTCGGGCTGATTAATAGTCCTTAAGATCCTCTTTAGGATGAGCATGCCAGGCTCGCTTCAGGTGTTGTTTGTGGTCAAAATACTGACCCCTCCCAGTCCTTGACCTATAACTAAATGGAGGCTAGGGCTGCTGTCGGGTTGTCATGGCAACAGGATCAGCACCAGGGTGTTGGCTGTTGCTGGGAGGCATTTTTTTAGAGTTTGTTCGGTGGCTGTGGCAACCCGGACTGTCTCGATGATGATTTTTTTTCTTTTTCTCTTTAATCAATGATTGTCTTGCAGGTCATGTTGTGACTTTAAGCTTTTTTGCTTGGAAAAAAAAATCTCAGATTTAGAAAAAGGGTTTTTATTCCTGTGGGAAATTAAATAACCTAATTTTTAGTGGTTTTTTTTCACATTTACTTGGCCTGTCTGTGAGCTATTAGTTCTCCAATCTGATGTTTGGCTGTTAACCTAAGGGTATATTTTCAAAATCACATGAGCCACTCAAAAGGTTTATCGAACAAATGCTTTATATTTCTTTTGTTTTGAAGATTTTTTTTTTTTAAATTCATAAAAACGTAAAAGTAATTGGTAGGTGGTTTTATTGCCTTTGCCGTTTGTGGGTGATGTTGCTGGAATAACTTGCTTCAAAGCCTTTTTTTATGATGTTTTGTAACATCCTGGTCCAAACCTAAAATGTTTAAAATCTTTAGACTGTTTTAAAGTAACTCTGTTAGACGGTCAGGCAGCGTTTGGAAATCATGTTTATGGGCGTTAAACTGTATACAGCCTGTTAAATTAGTTTTAATCTTTAATCCTACCCAAGGCAAATACAAAGTCATGAACAAACCTTGTGAAATTGTATTGCTCCTACTTAAAATGTTTGTTTTCTGGTTGGTCTGTCCCCCCCCTAATGCAGCCATCATCAACAACTCACAAGAAGCCTATCAGAAGGCCTTGGAAATCAGCTACAATGAAATGCAGCCTACTCATCCCATCCGCCTAGGCCTCGCTCTTAACTTCTCTGTCTTCTACTACGAGATCGTCAACTCACCTCAGAAGGCCTGCCAACTGGCCAAGACGGTAAGGACACTTCCTCTTCTCACATTTGGGCTTCTGTCCATTTATCACCGACTTTGCTTCATTCTTGTTTGATTTGTCTCTATTTTTGTCTGTTTCTTGAAGAAGAATCGTACTGAACCTAGTGAAAAGTATAATACAACTGGTCTGTCAACTGTCAAATGAATTTGGATGTGTCAGTTTTTGGATGTTTTATTTTATTATTATTCATTGTCAGTATTTATTGAAATCTGTCATGTATTGGTGATTTCACTGTTGCGTTAGGAAACCCTCACACTGCTTTTGAAAGTAATGTTGGCTGTCTCTGTCTCCTCCAGGCCTTTGATGAAGCCATTGCTATGCTGGACTCCCTCAACAGTGACTCTTACAAAGACAGCACCTTGATCATGCAGCTGCTCCGTGACAATCTGACGGTGAGTTTTGTTTCTTTCTCTCCCTGCACGTCAGTTCTGTCTTATACTCACTTTTTTTGCTCTCTTTCATTTCTGGTTTTGTTGAGATTCACATTACAACTGCAATAGGAGTCAGACCAGCATTGCCTCTCTATATTTTCAACTTTCGTTCATGCCAACACCATGAACAAATAAGCATGTAAACAAATAGGAATTAAACTAGTTCCAACATTATAAAACCTTCAGCAGAATTTGCTCTAATAATGTTAAATGATGAAATTGATAAAATGTACATTCACTGTGGGAAGAGGTAGAGATCACACTCCCTTAAAAGTCCTGTTAAAGGTACCTTTACCAAGTCATAAGGAATATTTAACACCATCTATGTCTGACTGTTAAGAAGTCATCATTTTAAAGAAAAAATGCACAAATTCTCTGATTGGATTATTGGTCATGGAAAAAACAAGATATTTAGGAAGCATATTGGGCTTTGCGAAATGTTTGATTGAATTTTCTGACATTTTATAGACCAAACAACTAATCGAGAAAATAATCAATAGATTCATGAAATGAAAATAATTGTTGGCGTCAGCCCCAGTTTGTTCAGATTTAGTGTAGCTTCAAGCATGGATGAGGATCAAGGAATGTGTAACGCTTGGTGTAGTTTCCCTTTTAACAGATAAATGAAGGCAAAGCAATGTTGCATATTCCGTATCTGACAAGGACTTGAATATTTGAGATGCAATTTTTTTTTTCCCCCTCGTGCTTCTGAGTGTGCTCTAATACCAGTATCCTGTGCTTTATCACAGCTGTGGATGTCAGAAGCCCAGGGTGAGGGCGAGGGCGAGGGTGAGGGAGAGGAGACGGAGCAGGCAGCCGAGAAGAACTGAACTTCAGAAAGAGAGAAAAAAAAACAAACAAAACAAAAATACACATTTTTTACCTCTCACCAGCCTAAGTTGTGGTTGTGTGTGCACATACATGCACAGATATGTATGTTTACACTCCACTCACAATGTGTAAAGTACAGTATGTGTGTGCAGATACATTGAAGTGTGTGTGTGCGTGTGTGCATGTTAATTGTGTGAGCACCTCCACGGAGAAAAGAATGGAATAGATCTGTTGTTTTTTTTTGTTTTTTGTTTTTTTTTTGTTTTTTATTGAACATTACTCATTGTGTGAACCAGTGGATGTTTTTTTCCATCTTTTAGTCAAGATGAAATCCCTTCTTTAGATCAAAATCAGCCCCATGCTCTTTAACCTCGTTCATTGTAGCAGACTGCAGCGGTTGCAGGAAAAAAAACAAAAACCTCTAACTGTATTTTGATAATTTGTATGTTTTTACTTGAACTGAACATATACAACCTTTGTGTATACTTGGGTTTACAAAATACCTTTGAAGCATGTAAACTATAAAAAAAAACCCTCTCAAACATTTAGGTTTCATCTGACAATTGTAGTGATAGTATTGATGGCTAGATTTTACCTTTTGGTAAAGACCTATTACCATATTGCTTGTATCCATCCTGCCCTGTTGGTGTCCAGTGTAGCAGGTCGTGTTTTTATGGATGGTACATGTATCATGGCTCAGTGGGTTCTATGTGCATTCAGGTGTAGGAAAAGTTTTGTGTGAATGGCCACTTGCAATAGTTTTGTTGAGGGGATTTTATTCCATTTAACTGTAGAATATAATTTCCTGCAATTCTCCGTACCATACGACAAGGTATAGACAGCCTAAGACAAAGTGAACAACTTGATTAAAAACGGCTCGATACTGTAACTTTTGATATTTTATCTTTTCAGCAGTGCAGAGGATACTTTTGCCATGTGCTTTTATGTGGCTTTCTACTCTTTTCTATTCAGGTGTTTTTTGTATTTTCTTTTGTGTATTTTATTCCCTTTTGACTCTTGATTTTTGACTCCTGGAATGTATGTGGTTCTCAGTAGTATGGTGTGAGGGTTAGGCGTGCTTTGAAACTGGCAGTTTTTGCTTAGGATTTAGCTTCAATCAGGTGGTTTACAGTAACATTTACCTTCCTTGAAAGTACATTGTGAAAATATGAACTAAAACAATGCTAAATATAAACTGATTATAAAAGTAACTTGGTAGAGTGCTGGGTTATGTCCATTTAGTAGACACAAAGTAGTGCCAGTTTCTTATGATTACAGTATCTCGGTTTAAAAAAAAAAAAAGATGGTTGCAGGATTCAGAATTTGCAAGTTACTGTCCGAGTACATTATTTGGTTATGTGCTTTCATGTAAGTGGAATTAAAACATTAACTCAAGTGTGCTGTGCTTAATGTGATTGTTTGTCTGTACATGTGTAATAACCTTTTACAATAAGTTAAATGCATATGACTGGTTTTAAGATACAACTCTGTATAATCTCTCAAATTTAGACTGGTATGTGGGACTCAACATTGACCTGTAACAGAAATGAAAGTAGAGTTTACATATACTGACATATTGTTCCTGCACTGAACGTGAATCACTCTCGTGACTTCTAAACTTGTTCTGAAACAGAAACTGAATCTTAACAGCAGAGTCATGGGGTTAAAGAGATGATTGCATGTGATTCACTATAATTGCTGAAAGACTAGGGAAATGATAAAATGCTGTATTTCCATTAGATCTCTTGATACTGGTGAATTAAAAATGTCTGCACTGCATAGCATGTCAGGAGGGGATGTGTTTTACTGACAACACTGCCCTCTACAGATGGTGATGGCTGTGAAAGGCTATGCTGTGTTGTAAGTGAGACGTTACTAAAAAAAAAATGTTACAGCTCATTTAACCTTTTTGATGTGCATTAGTGAACTAATAGAGATGATCTTGCACCTTCACAGATAATTGTCTCTACATAAATATTCTAAGACTTAAAATCTAAAGTCTTGACTCATGAGCAATGACGAGGCACAAAGTCTTGATTGAATAGATTTCAAATCCTTATCTATTCCTCAACCATGCAGACAATGATCACATTGTTAGCCTAATACTTATGAGCAATACTAAGTCCCATCACATTACACTGCGGTTTTATGTCAAGGGGGTCAATCTGCAAACATTTGCTGATTTCAGTGGGACTTGAAGAGTGAGTAATGTGGCTCTGTTTTTCATTCTCACTATGATAGCAGCTGATGAAGCCCCTTTAGAGTTAATCAACATAAAGGCCAAGCATCACACTTTGAAAAAAACAAAAAGGGAAATTCCACTCTATGTAACTGATGCAATAGTGTATCTCATTTGCTAATTGAACCTACGTGTTACAGTAAATGTATTACGAAAGGCACGACCAACTCACGACAGCCCCAACACTGTAGGCTATATAGTAGTTGTGATGGACGCTAAACAACTGAGTATTGTTGTCGATACAATGAGACAGTTTCGAGCTTTTAACAATACGTTTTTACAGGATTTCATCATCATGCGTACAGTGGTGGTTAACGCCCATTTGTTGACGTTTTTTCAACTATACTGGAAGATGATTGGTCTACGTCGGTGACGCGTCAACTAGTATATATTCCACAACTTCCTGACACTTCCTCCCCTCAACCCCGGCTGTTAGTGGTGTGTGAGTGCGCGTGTGCTCCTGAGCTCGCTCGGCACACATTCTAAAAAAAAAAAAAATACAAAAAAAAAATTCAAAATATAAAACAAAACCAAAAAATCATTTTTTTTTCCTTTTTGTAACAAGTCGGTGAAGCTGGAGAAGACATTCGAGGACCGGACGGGTAACGTACAAGAACGAGCTGTCTAACGTTAAATCCAACGACACATTTTCAGTCGACGTGTTTTACCGGTTCAGAAGCGAAGCCAAGTAACGTTAATTTGCTTTTATCCTTGCGTGTCACACGTGAATGACAGTTTTTAATTACATTCGAAGTCGACGCTGTGTCATTTTAACATACCCATCCTCTAAATTATTCCCGAAGTCACTGCAACTGACAAGCCCAACGGTTGCTAACGTTTACCATCAGGATTCTGCCCCGAACTGACGTGACACCAGTGACCGTTGGAAAACCCGTTTGTACAGCAGTCGAAAAACTTTTTCGCTAAGAAAATCCGGCGTCGTCCGAGTACTTTGCTCGCCTCCACAGCCGACGAAAATGAACCCCAGTGCTCCCAGTTACCCCATGGCCTCTCTGTACGTTGGAGATCTGCATCAAGATGTGACAGAGGCCATGCTGTACGAGAAATTCAGCCCTGCCGGAGCTATCTTGTCGATCCGGGTCTGTAGGGACATGATCACCCGGCGTTCCCTTGGATACGCATATGTCAACTTTCAACAGCCAGCGGACGGTAAGTAATTTTATGAAAATACCGGTTTAAAAGGATAAAAAAGATACATGTCTGTAGTAATCAGTCAAGTGTGAGTTAGCTTTTTTTTTCAATACACGTGACTGCGGCCGACATATTGTCGGCAGGGTCTCCTCATTTGAACCTCCCAGCAGTGGCGTAGCGTTAGCAGAAAAAGCACAACGTCCATCCGGCCCTGCCCACCCCTGTAATGTAGCAGTGGACTGCTGTCTACCAGCTGAATGCTGCATGTATCTTTATCTCTGCTCTGTCAAGACAACACCCCATCTGTACAGCCCAGCCAAGTATTGTCACAAAAGTTAACCCCCCCACTCCAATATTGATTACTAGACTGCATTGTTGTGAACATGGGCGTCAATTTATTTCCTTTTCTGTTAGGAAATGTCTTCAATTACTGATTTATATTTGTCAACTTTACAAACCCCAGAAGTCACATATCCCTCCACAAAAATGATCTGCATTCCAGTGATAAGAGCACAGGTCTGTATTTTCCTTTTGGGTGTGTGTGTCAGTGTTTTTACTGAGATATATTCAGTTGAGGCTTTTCCAGTAGTAGCCTCTTAATATGCATGTTATTAGGGGAAGTATGGGTATATAACATGATATGGCAACATTCCCAAAATTCAGTTTAGTAACTGTTATAAAATATAAAATATATACAGGCAGTGTCTGGATTGAGGTCTTTTTTTAAATTTAATGAAATTTTTTTTAGATAAAGGTACTTAATTACATTGATTCACAAAACTTCCAATCCATTAATGCCATAAAACAATGGCAGCCTAATATTACCAGAGGTATTAAAGGGATGACTTTCACGTCATAGCAAAATCTCTAATGGTGGACAAATTCAGTTAGTCCTCTATGATGGTAAACCTAATCATTTAGGGGTTTAACTTATGTTTGTAAAAATAAAATAAATTAAAAAAATTTAAAAAAAAAACAATACAAGCAATATGGATCCTCAACTTTGGCTCTGGGAATTTTTCCTTTGATATTTTATTAACTCATCTGTAAAGGAAAATAATGACCATATTAATTGGTAATAAAAATAATTGTTAAACATAGCCCTAGATAATGGGTAAAGTATGGTTACACTAATTTATCTGTAGTACAATCAAGTTTTAGTTACATAAAACTGCCACTATGAAAGACACAATTGTAAAAATTTGTCTGAATTGTTACTTGTGACTAGAAGGTCCTCTTGTGAAACAAGGGAAAGTTGATAATCATCTATTGTCGAACTGAACCCTCTCAAGACTAATGACCCCACCCCAACTCTAACCCAACTCTGCTGTCACACACACAATAGATGTCTAATCCACCAAACAGCACCTTAATTCAAACAAATAAACTGAAGCCATATGTCTGTGCTCCTCCACTCAGCTGAGCGTGCTCTGGACACCATGAACTTCGATGTGATCAAGGGACGACCTGTGCGCATCATGTGGTCACAGCGGGATCCCTCACTGAGAAAGAGCGGCGTGGGAAACATCTTCATCAAAAACCTTGACAAGTCCATTGACAACAAGGCCCTGTACGACACCTTCTCTGCTTTTGGCAACATCCTGTCATGCAAGGTAAAAGACTCGTGGTCATCTCCGCCTTGTTTTAGCTCACCTTAGCTATCAGCATCGCATTGTGCGTATAGGAATAATTGGCATGTGTGTGTCTTGTAAATATCCTCCAGTTGTTTGAACTATAGCGATGTGCAAGAGTGGCTCCCTAACTAATAAAGACACTTAATAAAATAGGTAATGGATGATAGATTGGGTTTATAGCTGCAGACATACAGGTGGAATAAACATGGGAATGTACAAATAAGTGGATAGTTGTTGGGCGAAGGAGGGGGTCTCTACTACAGAAGAAAGACATGTGCCCTTAATCCAAACAATGAATTTATAATAGCAAGAGTGGAGCCAAGTATTTCATACATGATCCAACACACAATTCAATTTTCTGTACTGCTACTGCATGTGTGTGGCTTAAGTGCAGCATGTGTGTTCTTTTCTCTAAGGTGGTTTGTGACGAGAATGGCTCTAAGGGCTACGGCTTTGTGCATTTTGAGACTCAGGAGGCAGCCGAGCGAGCCATTGAGAAAATGAATGGCATGCTGCTCAACGACCGAAAGGTGTAAGTGAATGTTTTAAATAGGTTTAAATTGCTGAAGTGCATACTAATGTGTGGGTTAAAAAATATAACTGAAATGATGACTGAATTAATAGATGTGTGGCAAATAAAGTACAAAACTCATTTATTAGAGTTCTGAGTGTGTATTAATACTTAAAATAAACATGTCGATGCAGATATAGCTTGTACAGCTCACTAAACATGAATAGTTGGCTTTACTGTTATGATAAAGTTGTGATGAGCAAAACAATTTTAGTATTTTTGTGATTTGTAGGTAAAGTGTAATAATAAAATTTAGTTTAATGTCCATTTCAATGCAGGTTTGTGGGTCGTTTCAAATCTCGCAAAGAGCGCGAGGCTGAGCTGGGTGCCCGAGCCAAGGAGTTTACAAATGTCTACATTAAAAACTTTGGTGATGACATGGATGATGAGAAGCTAAGAGAACTCTTCAGTAAATATGGTCCGTCAAGGATCTTCATATTTCTTTGAAATGACCCGATACACCTGTGCATGCTTACATATTTTTTATCCTCTGCAGTAAAACATTATGCTGCAAAATATAGTCACTCAAGGATATATCTTTCTGTTGCCTAGGAAACTCCATGAGTATCCGTGTCATGATGGATGACAGCGGGAAGTCTCGAGGCTTCGGTTTTGTCAGCTTTGAGAGGCACGAGGATGCCCAGAAGGTAAAGAAATAATAATTTGTGACTATGGGGAAATGTCCACTCTTTCCTACCACTGAGCTCACCTTGTTTTTTTGGTATTTTTTTGTAGGCAGTGGATGAGATGAATGGGAAGGAGATGAACGGTAAACTGATCTATGTCGGCCGTGCCCAGAAGAAGGTGGAGCGACAGACAGAGCTCAAGCGCAAATTTGAGCAAATGAAACAAGATCGCATGACTCGCTACCAGGTCTGTTCTAGTACGCAAATTCACAAAATCTCCACACCAAATAATGCACCATAGTCCAACAGCAAAATACTACTACAACTTATATTGACCAGCTCAGAAGTCTTGTGCTAATTTTAGACTGCAGTGCCTTGTAGTGAAACACTGTAGTTTGACAACCCTTTCCTGGTCGCTTTCAGTCTTATGAGTATCGTCTGGTGAGACATATTGAAAGAATGCAGCTTTGTCAAATTCAGTGCTCCCTCCTTAGTAGGTTGCACTGGCCAAAATGGCTGCAACAGTGACGCTGTAGTTCATGGGCCCCACATTCCTTCACTATGGACTCTGGGGATAAATATGTACTACAGACAAAACAACACAATTAAAAATAACAGTACTGTTTTTAGTAGACATTTTTTTTTGACGTTTTAATTTTTTCAAAACCTAAAAGTTTACATTATTTTTGTCTTTTATATTTATTTTCAGGGTGTCAATTTGTATGTGAAGAACCTTGATGATGGAATTGACGATGAACGCCTGAGAAAGGAGTTCTCGCCATTTGGCACCATAACCAGTGCCAAGGTAATACCTCAGCTGTTTTACTTATCTTACTATAATTAATATATGGCTAAGAAACTGCATTCATTTTCTGGTACTGATGCGCTGTAGCTGAATATACTCTCTACTATAGTACTGGTATTTTTAATTGTGTCGAATTCATGTCATATGAATCTCTCAGGTGATGATGGAAGGTGGGCGCAGCAAAGGCTTTGGTTTCGTCTGCTTCTCGTCCCCAGAGGAGGCCACCAAAGCGGTGACGGAAATGAATGGACGCATTGTAGCCACCAAACCATTGTATGTGGCCCTGGCCCAGCGAAAGGAGGAGCGGCAAGCCCACCTGACCAACCAGTACATGCAGCGAATGGCAAGTGTGCGTGCAGTACCAAACCCCGTTATCAACCCATACCAGCCCGCGCCGCCCTCTGGTTACTTCATGGCAGCCATACCTCAGGCTCAGAACCGTGCTGCTTACTACCCAGCTGCTGGCCAGATGGCTCAGCTCCGCCCGAGCCCTCGCTGGACTACAGGAGGTGTCCGACCACAACGTGAGTATCTCGCCTGTCTTGATTAGTTAATCTAATTTAATATTTACTTTTAAAAGTGTATTGATACACATTGGTAAAACTACATGAGGCTACTGTTGTATGTGTGCCCATAGACTTCCAGAACATGCCAGGTGCCATGCGTCCCTCAGCTCCACGCCCTCAGACCTTCAGCACCATGCGGCCTGCCTCTCAGGTTCCCCGCATGATGTCCACCCAGCGTGTCGGTCAGTCATCTATACACAAGCAGTCACTCTAACTGCACAGAAAATTCAGTCAAACTGTGTTACTGCTACTGTGTGTTTTGAATGTTTCTGTCCTACTGTTGTCTGCTCTTGCAGCTGCTCAGACTATGGGCCCACGACCAACCTCCACAGCTGCAGCAGGTGCCGCTCCAGTGCGCGGAGTCCCTCAGTACAAGTATGCCGCAGGAGTCCGCAATCCCCAGCAACACATGAACGCTCAGCCCCAGGTCACCATGCAGCAGGTAGGAGTGTACACGTCTGTCAGTCGCAACATGCTGACCTCATCTGAAAAGTCTGACGGTTACCTTTTTTTTGTCATTGTTTTCTTTCTCTTAGCCTGCTGTCCATGTTCAGGGACAAGAGCCTCTGACTGCTTCCATGCTGGCCGCTGCTCCACCGCAGGAACAAAAGCAAATGCTGGGTAAGGATCAGCAACAGCACTGCATTACCAAATACCCTGTGTGGTTAAAAATACCATTTCAAGTTGAGACTTTTTCTGGTGGGAGTGATAACACAACTACACCTCACTGTACCCTGTGTATACCGTGTATGACAGGGGTGTTTTAAATGATTAAGTTACTCAACAAATGCAGCATTTGACCCTTGGTGAGTGTTATTAACATCTTCTCTTAACATCTATTTCTGTCCCTCCACCAGGTGAGCGTCTGTTTCCTCTGATCCAGAACATGCACCCAAGCCTGGCAGGGAAGATCACTGGCATGCTGCTGGAGATTGACAACTCAGAGCTGCTCCACATGCTGGAGTCCCCTGAGTCTCTCCGCTCGAAGGTCAATATATGATTACATTAATATTGACAAAGTTGTTCAATGGGATTTCATATAAGTCGGGGGAGGTGGATGCTGTGAAATACCACCATGATGGTGTAGTGTAGCTAACATTAAACTATGTTCTTTGTAGGTGGATGAGGCGGTGGCTGTGCTTCAGGCCCACCAGGCCAAGGAGGCCGCTCAGAAGACTGTGACAAATTCAGCCGGTGTCCCAAGTGTCTGAACCCAAGGTGAGGACAGCGTTAAGCTTACAGTATAGATCTTCATCATGCCATCACTTGTTCTTTGAACTCCAGTCAACTTGTGCAGTGTATTGATTTACACACCTTTGTAATTGTAGTCTCAGTTTACAATAAGGCTGTTGTTGATTGACAGTATGTCTAGGACTGATCATATTTTTGTGTTTTTTGCAGGAAGGGGGATCCTTGTGACTAGCTTCACCGATAAAGAAAAAAATCCAACAGTGGAAAAAGTGAAAATACACAAAACACAATACACAAAAAAAGTAAAAAGAAATCAAATAATATATTAAAAAAAACAATGGAAACAAGTCTCCAGCCAGGCCTTTAATGAACAGAAACACCAGGCTTGGTTTGCTGAGTAAAAAAGAGAAAACACGCATAAAAATGGAAAAAGGTAAAATAAAAAATGATCAATTTATGAGTGGTTTTAGAAAGATTCTGTGACAATATGATTGAAAGCATTCCTTTCTGCCATTTTATCCCTTTTATTGTTTTGAATGTTTGGGCTGTAGAAGTGCAGGGACAGCCTGTTATTGTGACTTTTCCCTTGACATTTGCTTGCTTGAATAAAACTTATAAACTAATTATGTGTCTGTTGCTGTCTGTTAGAGAAATGACAGATTGTCAAGGACATGTCTGTTCTGATCACTCTTATACCAACTTGATTTTAATAAGAGTAATTTCTCCACTGCACTGAAGAAAAAAAACTACACTTTGCGACCAAACTGGCTCCTCATCAGACACAGAGGCATCAAAGTTATAACACTAAAGTTCTAAATTTGTGCTAATTTAATGAATAATTTGGATCTCTAAATAAATAAACACATAATGAACACACACACACACAATGAAATTGACACTGAAGTTGTGTTCTAAGTTTTTAATTGTGCTTTGGGACAGAGATAATAAATATCCATGTTAACAAGCACTGAAACACATTTTGGGCTTTTGACTGCACCTTTAGACCAACCATCAGATGCAAAACCATTAACTCCACAATGGAGAAGAATGGTGATGGCACATTTGCATCGTTTGGAAGGACAAGTGGTTTACTGACCAATGGCCTTGGCCTGCTCTGTCATTTGTGCGAGGATGCCCTCCATCTGTGTCTGGAAGTCCCTAATCATGGGCTGGAGCTGGGCCTGCATGCTGGCAGCCAGGGGCTTGATCTGCTCCTCCAGGTTGGAAGTAATGCTTGTCAGCTGCCCCTGGATCTGAGCAGCCAGTGGCTCCAGCTGGGCTTTCCTGTCCTCCAGGAAGGTCCTGTGGGGTAGAAAATGATGAATCAACTCTACAAATACAATACACCAAATACAATACACCAGTAAACACCTATTATTACAGACTGCTGAAAATGTATTATGCTTACAAAGACTGGTAGTCAAAGTGAGTCCAGGGCACACTAATCAGCCACAGGGACAGTTGGAAATTTCAATATTTCCTTCCCTCATTTATATTTATTCACTCTAGAGGGAAGTAGCAAAACTGCAATATAATTATACTCTGTAACAGATAACTTATTGAAAATGGAGAATGAAAAAAGTTATTCCCAAAATGTACATTTCAAGTATCAAAAGAATGCATAATGCTGAAAATAAATGTTATAATGTTATGTGAAATAATAGAAGCATAAAGTGGCATAAAATGTATTGAAATACAAACACACCAAACTTGTCCATAATTGCGGTACTTGAGTACAAGTCTACAAGAAGTAGATGTTAATCATCTTAAACATGAGTCATAACTAAACCTGAGTGGATGAGAGGAATCAAGCAAGGCTTCACTACTCACTGAGCCTGGCCTTGCAGGTCTTGGCTGCCGATGATCTCAGACATTTGGGAAGTCATTCTGGTTTTCATTTCCTCAAAGTACTGAGCGATTTTTTCAAAATCGGGCATTTCTTGTGCAAGGCTTCCTGTGGGTTTCCAAAAAAAAAAAAAAAAGAAGAAAAAAGTCAATCATTAAGTATGTAATATATAATAGACAAAATACTTAAATATGGAGAATGTAAAATAATTTGTGTGAAGGTCATACCTTGTGCCAAGGCAAGCACGACAAGAGTTGCAATGAGGGAGAACTTCATGGCTTCTGGCTGGGACAAGACCTACCAAATAAATAAATACATAAATTACTTAATACTTATTACTTAAATATTCAGGATGATATTACTTGATGTTAATATGGTGTATGTTTCTTTGTCATTTTGGCACTATTGTGCATATGCTGTGACGATGCTTTATAAAGTTTGTTTTTCAGCTGTTGGATGTAGGAAGGACTCCTGTTGCTCAATCTAATGACTCACTGATAAAGGTTGTCACATTTTCTATGAATCCCAACCACGCTTTTTACCAAGAAGTAATAAATATTTGTGTCCCCGCATGTTTGTCCAAAACCCACACATGAACTTGCAAACTTTGTGTGGCTTATCAGCGAAAACATGTCAACAACTCCAGTAAATGTAAACTTAGAATGAGTTAACCTTGAGTTTGAAATCATTTATTACACAATGTCAACTATCAAACATACGGCAGATAACGTTTAATTGCTTTTTTTCAAGAGCAGCAAAAAATTTACAGAATTTTAATACTACACTGAAATGAATTTTAGCATCAATTTTCCTCTTTTGACTGTAACACTGAACAATATCTACTTATTTTGACTAATTTGGATAGTTTCATATCAGCTTCAGATAAACTTTTAAATACAGTTTTGCACAGAAGTCGGATTGTGGATTTTGGATCCCATCACTTACATTGTAAGTATATTGGAGGGATATTCTAATGGTCAATATGAACAGGAGGAATGGTTATCGTAAGAGAAACCTATTTCAATCTCCATTTCCACCTGACTATTGTTTTAAGACAAACACATGAAATTATGAACCCATCTTTTAAGAGCAAATCATACAAATAACAGTATATTAGGTTGTTTCGAAGTGTTCTCATGTGCTATTACTTCAGTGCCCTCTGTTATGGGTTTAACTATACGGTACAAGAGTAATTTTGTTATTATAGTATTTAAATATACGATGTGCAGGTATATATAACATACATTTTACTATTAAGTGATAAAAAATTTCAGATACTGAGATGTAGTTGAAAGCTCCAAAAAAGTTTGTAAGTGGACATTGAGTTAAGATTACAGGTCATTGATTGATTTCCAAGGTCAAGATTTGACCTTAAATTTCAGTATAAGTTAAGTTAAAAATCGTTACATTCAAGAAGCCCATTAAAATAATAACCCACAAAGAAGAAGCGACAGTCAGAGTGTTACTCACCTGTACGACAGGAGAATTTGGACCGTATGGTGCCTTCTTGTGGCACCCTCACGCTTCTTATACTTCTTACGGTCCTGCTGTAATGTGACTCTGATTGGACCAGATAAAATGGCAAAGCATTATTGGGTGATTGAGAATTAGTGCTGACCCTTGCAGTTCAGTTTGCCACCTGGACAAACTAAATCAAAGTCCAATAGTCCCTATGCTGACTGCATATAAGCGTGCATCTTATCATATTGATCAAATAAAACACTTAATCACCGGTAACTGTATCTGCCTCATGTCACTGAGGCCACATTTTGTAGAACACTTGATATTGCCACATCAGCTTCGTGAGTCATGATAACAGATGAGATAACTGCCAGGATCGTCTCGTTTGATTTTGTGTTGTTTAATTGTATTATTGTGGATGTCTGGTTTGGCTTCATGTTGTAAATTAGTTTGTAATTTTTATTGAGAAAATGGTCTATGAATAAAATGTATTAGAATTACTAGAATCAAACCCAGTAGGTATGTATTTAGGTATATAGTATGTTTTTATGGCATTTTTATTGCACTGATGAACTCATTGATTGATTGACGTACTTTGTGATGTGTGTATGTCCTGTATTTGTACAAAGGTCCTTCCGGAAAATGTAATCTAAAAGGCTATAAATTATGATGTAGGGGGCATCAGACTATGCTATTTCTCTTAATAGAAATAAACACACAATTAAAAAATATTGTATTGTAATATTAATAATAATAATAATAATAATAATAATAATAATAATAATAATAATGATACATTGTTTTTATGTAGTGCTTTTCCAAGTGCTCAAAGATGCTGTCATGAGACATTATAACAGCATTAAAAGGTTAAAAAAAAACCATTATATACTCAGAAAAGTGTTCTTACTTGTTTTCTAAGACTATGATGCATGTCTTGAAGTTTTACTGTGTGAAGATTTATGTCAGTCTCAACAGGGATTAAAAGAGTAGATATACAAAAGTAAATACACAAACCTTTCCTCTGAGTTAGGAAGGAATTCTGAGGAGAAATAAAGTTATTTAAACAATATACTCTAAAAAAAATGTTTCTTTAATCTGTTATTTATGTAAATCTTATTTCTACCTTTGGTTTACCTCCAACAAGGTGTTGTTACTTACTGTCTATCTTTATGATTGTTGTAAAGTAATTCATTGTCAACCACACACACCACCCTTGTCAGTAATAAACAGTTCAACACATAGAATAACACATATTTGGATGGAATACAGTTATGTGAGCAGTGGACATGAACAACATACTCTAAAATGACTATAAGTCTCTTGTGAGAAAATCCTATTCTGCAGTTTTAAAAGTCAGATTTTCAACTATAAAGCTTTGATTAAAACCAGATGTGGGAATGTGGACCCTGTTTTTAACCAGAGATTGTTCTCTCTGTCCAGCATCTGCTCACCACTAGCCTAGACTCGTCTGTTTGAAATGACTTAGGTTGTTTACGTCTCTCAAACTCATCCTCTAAAAACGAAAAAAAAAAGGCTTCCAGACATGGGAACATCTTTGCTGTGGTATGAAAGGTATGCAAGGATAACACAGACCTGAGTACTACTGTATATAAATGAGTTGCAGGGGAAGTGAGTGTTTTTATAAAATTTTAGCAGAACAAAATAAGAAAACATAAGCTCAGATATGTATGTAGTTATACTGAACATTAATTAACTTTTATGTGTAAAAAGTGAAGTACGAATTTTGAAAAAATAGGTCAGAGGAACTATCATACTAGATTTGTTTGGATCCATCGTGGAACTTGATCCATTGCACAAACACACAGGAGCTTAAACAAACTAGGCATTAAAAAAAACAAACCTCAATGTCCAAATGTCAGAGGAACTGAACATAAACCAATAAACTGCATAGCTGAGGTTATTAACTGATGTAATGAAATGAGAGCACGCCCTCCAGTGAGCCAAACACTCATACAAATATGATATATGACTGTTGAATTCCCCCATTCAGATGTGTGCGCAGTAAACACTGTCAACAGCTTTCAGACATTATGTCTCTCAGTCTCTCAGTTTGTGCTAATTTCTTTTAAAATATCTCTTAGTGGAACCAGGCTGAATAATGCAGATTCAGTTTTTAAAAAAGATGCACCCTAGTTCCTCCTCAGAACCTCGCTGGCCTCTTCCCAGACCACAGAAAGAACGAAAAATTATACAAGGCCCAGAAAATCATAAAAAAAAAACCTCTAGAAAGCACAAGAGGAGGTCCCATTTCCTCTTCGGCTCTTTGTTCTGCACAAAGTTGGTGGTCCAGTAACTTAAAGCTGAACCTAGTATCTTCAAACTGGCATTAGGTTATCTGTTTGGCTGTATTAAAAGAAGTAATATCAGTTTTTTTCCTGCCCTCTTATCGAGTGAAACTGAGTTACTCTGTTTCCAGGTTTTAATCACATGCTCCATCCTGCAGAGCTGGAGCTGTAAGCCCACACTGTAGTTGTGCTCTGTTGATGCCAGAGAACAGAGGAGGCTCAGATTTCTTGGCTTGATATTTCTCTGACTTTCCAGTGGTGCCTTCAGGTCCTGTACTAAACATTGTAATTCTCACAACAGATTGCTTAAAACTGTATAAACTCTATACTATATCAGAGGAAAACTTGAATGTATTGATACTTGTTTAAATGTGACATTTAGGGTTGTATTAAAGCATTATAAATGCAGCATCTATTTTCTCTTCTTGTTTAGCTGAAGTACCGTTCCATTTGACTATTGTGAAAATACACTAAATGACATTGTCATTTTCTATTAGCAACTTTAACAGAATTGAAATGACTTCAACACAGTTTGCAAATTACAAAGTCCCAGTTTTACAAATGAGATTCACATATTAGTATTACAAACAAGCATCCAACAGAAATCAGAAACCTGTAATATCATTTTCTTCTTTATATATCTAACATTTTGTCAACATATTGTATATAAATAGTGGTGCACAAACAAGAAATATCTCACAGCATACTGTAATCCAAGCCAACACAACACTGGCACTATATGGCCTCAAAAATGACCAAAATATCAATAACCAACATTTCTCTGACTGAAAAACTGAACACTATAATTGCCAGATTTTTTATTGGATTGCAATAGACTCTAAAAGTTAAGTTAGATGGATATATAGATATTATATACAATAACAATAAAAAGAGAACAAAAAACACAAGTAAACTTAAATAGTCAAATAGTGTTAACAGGGTCAAGACTACTTTATTGCTTAACATGAGAGAAAACCGTTTTGGATAATAGAAATGTCATTGACATAATAGCATTGACATGTCATAATAAAGTAAGACTAAAAGAATAAAACAGAAAGTGTATGAGTAAACATATTTGGCCAATAAAGATGATTTTGATTCCAAATGATTGTTAAATATGTTAATTGTTTAAATTCTACACAAAAAACCACATCAACCTTATAAATTACAAGCATACAAACACACATCTCACTTTATATGTTTACAACCTGGACATGGATGCAGTTTTGTGGTAGTTAATAGACAGAAACATGCACAAATATCGGTGTGGTCGGTCCTTTAACTCCGAAGCAACAGATTACGAGATGTCCCTGAAAGCAGCAGTTGACTGACAACCCCGCAGCTAATCCAGAGAGTGAGGCTGCATAGCAGCACTGTGATGTGTCGACTGAACATCGGTTAACTGCTTCTTTAGGCTGTGATTGACAAAAGCCTACGAGACTTTGTTCATTCAGCCCTCAAAGCCCGTTTTTGAACGTGAAAGCGTCGGGTCGGTCAGCACAGATTTCAACCAGACCGGGACTTCACAGACGTGACGTTGGGACAATGGAGTCTAACGTTATCCCGGACAGTATCCGCCCTCAGAGGCTGCAGCCGGGGATTGGATTCGGTTCAGGACCGACAGGGACCCTCCGCTCTTCTCTCCGTCCCGGGGTTACGGTCCCAATCGCGCCGCTGCTGCCCTCGTCGGCCTCTCTGGCCGCGTCCTCCGGGCCTCCTCCGCCGCCACCGCCGCTGCAGCTACACAGCCTGTACGGCGGTATCGGCGCCGGGCTAGGGCCGGGGGCCACCGGCCACTGTAACCCGGGGAACCCGGCGGTGCTGAAGGAGGCGGTGGAGGCTGTGGTCCGCAGTTTCGCCAAACACACGCAGGGTTATGGCAGAGGTAATGTTAATGAATAATGCTCAGTTCAATGCGGAGATAACGTGTTGAAGTGTGTCACATTGTCTCAGTTTATACTCGGGGAGTTTTGAGGGGCAGAAACACACTTTTAGCTGCGCCATTTGTTTGGAAGTGGATTAGCAGCGGAAAAACATGAGCTACGTCCAATATATTCATGTTCAGTTCAACATACCGACTTTACATTGACTTTACAGTGTACTAGGCACACTTTAAGTAATGTAACATCACCACAATGTTTCTTTTTGGAGTTAAAAATGTACCTTTTGATATTTACTAAAGTGGCGTTGCTTTCAGTCACAGTTCATTATAGGATTAACTGCTACTGTACAACTGGGGGATTAATTACTAACAATACGATGTTATACCTCTAAACTAACCATGTTAAAGCAGTTTTACATGAAACAAGGTACAATAATCCTGTAATATAAACAAAAATCAAAACATTAAAGCTATTTTTACTATTGCCAATTAATAAAATCAAGCCATACACTATTTTTAATTGAAGAAAATGATTTTAACTATCTTTCTAGAGTTGAAAAATCTGTTAAATCTAAACTATACATTATATTACAGTAAGCACTACCAGATGGAAATGTTTACAGAAACTGGTCTGAATTATAGATTTCCTGAAAAGATGATTGATTTGTGCTCATACTGATAACACTGTACATACTAACTCATACTGTAATCTAGATAGTCACCTTTTTATTTATCACTACAACACACCAGACCAAAAGCTGCAGTAATGTTGGTAGTTGGAGCTGTAAAGTGTTCCTGTCTGTTGGTAATAGGATTTATTTCTAAAAGATTGTCCCTCTGTGCTCTTCGCTCCTCTATCCTATTTATCCTACTGATCACTGATCTACATTAGCAACACCATAAAGACTATTTTTTTTCAGGGCTTTTATGTTGTTATGCTCCAGTTTTTGTAATTTCCTAGTTTGGTATTAATAAAGTATATCTATTACTCTTGAGACGAAAGAGGGTGTTAGAAGAAAGCCTTTTTTGTCTCCCTTAAGTGATACAAAAATTTTAAGTGATACTATATTGTATATAATATCCATAATCTAAAATGCGATAATCTACTTTTGCTGATAAAACAGACCAAACATATTACCATACCACTGTCATGAACCCTTTATTCTTCTTAGATTTTCAAAAGCAACTTTGTCAGGGTCTTAATTTGGTTTGTTATACATACATTTTTTTTATACTAACTACTGCACAATAGCAAAAAAATGTAATAATAGAGGTTGTGATGTTTTATATAGAGTACATTATAGACTAATGCACTGTATACATTTTGAGAGCGCAGCTTTCACATCAGATATTTATTTGTTAGTTGTTCTGTTTTAATCATAGACTAACAATAACAGCTAAGTCAATAGAGAAGAGTTGACTTTCACACCGTAAGAGAAATTGTATATTGTTTACAGTATCTATCTGATCTGTTAGAATAAACCTCCATGCTTGTTTACAGAAGCCTCGATAGTCAGCAAAGCTGCACCTCTAAAACGCACTATTCAGGCTCCAGACTATGTGTGAGCCAGAAGCAGGCTGTCTGTGCTCATATCAAACAGCGAGAGCTCAGCAGGAAAGAGCTGTGAGGTAACAAAAGTCAAAGAGCCTTGGATAATGTTGGCTGCACTCACACCTCCCTGCAGAACCAACACTGAAGAATCATTTATGACTCAGTTGCAAATTTTACTGGTTTTCTTTGTTGTTTTTTTTCCCTTATGTAGCGTCACATCATGAACACATGAAGTGTAGAGTTGAGTGAGTGTTTTTCTTTAGAAGCTCCTCTGATGGGATGTAGAGTTTCCTCTAAGCAGGAAAAAAAAAAAAACCTCTGGCATCCATGAGGCTTGAGATACCCCCCCCCCCCCCCCCCCCCCCCACACACACACACACCATTTCAATTCCTTTGTTTAGGGAGGATATTGCAGAGCACAGCCAGCAACTAATCTGATATCTGTACGCCTCAGTTTTAATAATGTCACTGCTAAAAGAGTGTGATTATACTTCTTCTCTGTTTATGCCCCCTAGTAAACGTGGTGGAAGCTTTACAAGAGTTTTGGCAGATGAAGCTGAGCAGAGGAGCCGACTTGCGGAACGGAGCTCTCGTTGTTTATGAAATGGTCCCATCCAACAGTCCACCGTATGTTTGTTATGTTAGTCTTCCAGGAGGCAGCTGCTTTGGAAGTTTCCAGGTACAGCATCTGCAGTTTGTTAGCGTGACTATTGCTAACTGTACCCACTTTATTTATGGTGTGTCTGATTGCATGTGAAAGCTAACACATTATTTATTCACTGTTTGACAGTTCTGTCCCACTAAGGCAGAGGCGAGACGCAGCGCTGCCAAGATTGCTCTGATGAACTCTGTTTTCAATGAGCATCCATCTCGTCGCATCACAGACGACTTCATAGAGAAGAGCGTCAGCGAGGCTCTGGCGTCCTTCAATGTAAGTTGCATGTTATAAATTACTGAAGCTTGTGTTAGTAAGAAGCAATGCAATATCAGAAAATGTTTTTAAAATGCCCATTATAATTTACTAAAATCAAAGGTGATGTCTTCATATCTCTTATTTTGCCTGAGCAACAGTCAGAAATGCAAAGATATTGAGTTTACTATCATTATGACGAGCATCTAATTGTTAAATGTGAGAAGCTGAAAGCAGCAAATGTTTAGTATCTTTGTGTAAAAATGACATAAACAATTATTTGATTATCAAAATATCAGAGATCATTGTTTCAGGGAACCTCACCCAATAAAAGTTATGGAATATGTATCACATATTTTAGTTTTCCTCTTCATTGTTATCTCTTGATTGTGTTTACCCCAACATCCAGTTTAACTGTAGTTTAAAGCAGCACATTAACTGCTTACTGTCATTCACAGGGAAACAGAGAAGAGGCGGATAATCCAAACACGGGGATTGGAGCATTTCGCTTCATGCTTGAGTCCAACAAAGGAAAATCAATGCTGGAGTTTCAGGTGCATAAAAATCAGGAATGTGTTTGACTGTGTTGTGTCATGTAGCATTTTATGCTATTTTATGCTCCATGCATGAGAGTAGTGTGAAAATAACACGCGCAATGTTTGGATGCAGATTATATGTGATTTAACGTGAATACATACAATGTGTTAAAAAAAATGTAGCTTTGTGAGGCAGAGGTTCGGTCTCTTATTCCCGCTGCCTTGTTGTGTTTTGTTTCAGGAGCTGATGACTGTTTTCCAGCTCCTGCACTGGAACGGAAGCCTTAAAGCCATGAGAGAACGACAGTGTTCCCGACAGGTACTGTTTGATTATCAAAGCACATTAGTGGGTTTCAGCTTTCACATGAAGTATTTCCTACACACACACAAGTCCTGTGTCAAATCTTTTTACATGATATTATTGTTCAAGATGTATTAGTACTTGTGTCAGTGAACAGTCTAAATTGCTTCTTAGTTAACATTCAGTGCAGAAAAACTAAATACTTACTGAAAGAAATGTGCTTTACACTATAAAACAGTGTGTGTGTGTGATTCTTATTTTACTCACAGGAAGTGCTGGCTCACTATTCCCACCGGGCTCTGGATGATGACATGCGCACTCAGATGGCTGCCGACTGGGTGAACCGAGAGCAGAGCGTCGCGGGCGCAATCGGCCAGGAGCTGGCTTTGACGGAGCGAGAACTGGAGGAGGCCAGACTGGCGGGCAGAGAACTGCGTTTTTACAAGGAGAAGAAAGACATCCTGATGTTAGCTGTGGGCCAACTCAATGCAGCCAACACTGCCACTCTGCCCTCACACTAAATACATCATCCATTCGCGGAAACATGCCTTCACACTCAGTAGGATTCCTGGTAACAATAATCTCATATATATAATGGTGATTCTTCTGAACTTTTGTTTTATGTGTTGTTATGAGGACCAGATAATCAGGCCTTGATTTACAGTATGCACATCCGTCCATAAAACAAGCATTTGCCGCCGTAGCCGTTACCTCTTTGTGCCTAGTGATTACAGGATAACAGTGCTCCGTTCAAATAACCTGTAAACATGCTTGGCATATCAGCTAACTGGGGGTTTTCGTGTTTTTTCATGATTTTTTTATAACTGAATTTACTCAAAATACGCCGACAGAAACAAAGCCTGCCTTTCATCGATGAATGTACGGGACATATGACCCATCAAACCAAAACACATTCAAGGTGTGTTTCTTTAATTGTTGTGTTTACTTACATATAGTATTCTTTATCCAAATTGGTGAAACGAAGGGGGTAAAAAAATCCCACAGAAATATCAGCACAACTCAATCAGGTTTTCTATGTACGACCGTGTTACGCCTGATGTACAAAGAATATTGTGTGCATATTTGGAAATTGAAGCATCTAATAATAGAGTTACGGTGTGAATAGAAACATACTTATTGGCTTATGTAAAGATTTGTGGGTACTTGGCAAAGATGTCAGCAGGTAATTGGCCGCTCTGACAACAGCTCAGGTATCTCAAAAGTCCAACAGTAAACCATCAAGCTTTCTTTTTTTTTTTTTTTACTGGCGTGTGAAGTCTTATGAAAACTATCTCAGCATTCGTTGTGCGCTTGGTGAGCATGACACTAGCAGAATGTATATTTTTTTTCAGTGTGCTCTCAACTAAAGGACCTACAAAATAACGCTGTTAAACATGTAGACTATTGAATTTACTCCTGTGATACTGGTTGTGTTTGTCATGTGCTTCAGCTAGAGGAGTTTAAAGGAGCTGGTGGACGGTAGACTAAAGAGTAGGAGGGGATCTCGACATAAAAATCCTAGCTGCAAAGTTGTGAGTTGAAGAATTGTTTTGTTAAAATGAAGTGTGAGTCATTGTAGTCGATACACAACAGCACTTGTGGTTTATGTTTTTAGAAATATTAGAAGCAGAATTTGGCTGTGAGTGGTGCTAGTACATTCATGGGCTCAAAACAATATATGTAAGTTGCACTTACACCTTCCATATACCTGTGATATCTTTACATTTCTCGGTCTATCTGAAATGTAGTTTAACAGATTATAAGAATGAAGGCGTTTTAGCGAGTAGTCTTTTAAAGGCCACGAGCAATGGAAGTGAGTGAGAGTAAATCGTAAAATGTGGCTCTGCGTGGAAGGAAATGTGGGAAACAAGTGCAAGTTAAACAGCAGGAGGGTCTGTACTCCTGCTGAATGCTGGATTGTCAACAGCAGTAACTAATTACACTAAAATTTGAGGAGACGGCAAATAAAAATCAAAGAATCCTGAATGAAGTATGATTAAAGTCCAACTTTGTTATTTTATTGCTGTATCTCTTCCTCTGGAGCATTGTGCCTTTATGAAAATAGTAGCCACGTTAAAAAAAAAGGTCAAAGGTTACATTTAATTTAACGAGGTCTTTAAAAGCTTTACTCAATTCTACGAAATCTTTTACGTCATTTACGTAAAGATGATGTCAGAGATCACATGCTATATTACTGTTACAGTACAATATGTTACACGACATTAGATTATGAAGGATTTAATAAGTCTAACTATCTTTTGGTATACATTTATTATCTTTATTTATCGTTTGGTTTGGTACTCAGCTTGCAGAATTTGTGTGCAGCAGTTGTAGAAACGTGTTTGCAAGTAATCCAAAAATTCTGCACCTCTAAGTAAATAATGAAATGGTAAAATTGCCACATCAATAACAGACTAATTGATATAATGCACACTTTGACCTCACTATTCTGCATATTTACTTGATTTTACACTTTTAACAAAACAGCTCCCAGAAACTCAACTGCAGATATGTTTTCTGAATTTGCCACTGACTGTATCGTCCCATGAATTTCATGTCCAGCTGTACTGCCAGTACACTCATGCTAAAGCTGAATTGTATTCATTGAGAAGAAAAGTATTTCAATGAGCTTGTTATAGGAATGAGGCCGGAGATCCTGAATTTTGTGTATTTTGTGTTTTTCTAACTTAGATGCTTATTATGTGATTTCTGACCACAACCCATTAATGTCAGAGCTCTCTTCTTACAAATGCCTTTGAATTTTTTTTCAATCATCATCAATGAAGGCTTTTTTTTTACACAATATTTTTTTGCTATCCATTTTATATATAAATATATATATATACATACAAAAAAGTTGGGCTTTTCATCTTTTGGCTTTTATGCATGATGTGTTGACTAAGTTCTGTTTTTATGTTTCATATTCTATACAGTATTGTTTTATAAAAGTGTTTCTCAAAGCCCATTGTATGTATTTTCTATGAACATTTTGTATTCCATGTTTATACGTTTAGTAGATTTATATGATGTAATAAATTGGCTGATACAAATGTTTATTCATTTGTTATGTCACTTGTTTCACTGTTATGACTGTTTTCTCAATTAATTGATTAGTCTGACGTTGTCTGACATTGTCTTATTGACAGTTGACATGATATGATATGATGATATATTCAAATGTTTTTTGTCCACAACCCAAAGATATATAGTTTAATATTATAAAAACTTGTAGAAATCAGAGAATTTAGACTAAATTGAGTCATGAAAAAATTAGAAGATTAGTGGATTAGCTGGCAATTAATTCAATAATTGACACTTTACAATTGTCTAATTGCTGTATCTCTAAAGAAAATCTAGGTCTATAGTGTCTTGAAACGATTAAGTAAATATTTTCTTGAAATGCCAATATCCTGTTTTGTTTTATTTTGTTACTTCCGTCTCTGAGCGCAGGAAGAGGCGGGGCCTCTGCTCAGGACGCTTGCCTTCCGTTGTTCATTCAACATGGCAGCGGGACCAATTTCTGAAAGAAACCAAGGTAACTGCATCATTGTAACACCAGTTTCAGCCTTTTCATTTGAGTTATTTATAAATGTGCATGTGGTCTACACTTCAAACTGTTCGTGTTGACTTTGTTGAGCGTCGGTGGCCGCCTGGTTAACTAATAGCTTGCGGTAAACAACCGGTGGATCACATGGAACTGTAAAGTTAACGTTAGCTTAGCTTGCTGCTAATTTAACCACTCACGTCCATTTATGTTTACTTTATTTTCTTTTTACTTGTTTGCTATATATGAGCACAAGCGTAGCGTTGATTTTCTTTAATTGATTTAATTAGTGTGACGGCTGTTGTTTGTGTATTAGGAGAGGATATATACTGTTAGCTAACAGCTAAAGTTAGCTTAGCAAGCTACGTAGCTAGCAGGGTGTCTGCGGCAGAAATGAGTTCACTTATGTGACAATACTGATTCAGGAAGTTTTTACACAGTTGTTAATCAAGCCAAGAGTAGCGATATAGTCTTTTAGCTACAATATATCAAAAATATTTAGCGTGTAGTTTGTAGTAAGATATTGCCATGTAATTATTTTGATATTTTAAATTATATAATGACCTCTTAATTATTTACTTTCTAACAAATTGTGAAGCTTTGTTGAACCTTTGAACCTCATCAGAGTTCAAAGTGATTCTTTCATTGATTAGTATTAACTAATTTTAAAACTAAGAAAAACAACTTGTAAGATATGTGAACCTGTAATAATCAAATATTTGGTGTGTGTATGTCTACACACAATAAACCACACATTAGCATCTTAATTTCTTCGTTTTGAGTTCACCTCCAACATTTGGTCTAATTCAGACTCATCTCTAAGATCTCAAGTTTATTTTCATCTCCCTTTTTCAGATGCCACTGTGTATGTTGGTGGCTTGGATGAGAAGGTGTCAGAGCCGTTACTATGGGAGCTATTTTTGCAGGCTGGTCCTGTTGTCAACACACACATGCCCAAAGACAGGGTCACGGGTCAACATCAAGGTGAGTATCAGTTATATACATGTCACTTGAGGGAGAAAAAAAACAACTTTAAGAATGAGTATCGTTAGGGTTTTATAAATACTGGTATCAACAATGATACCAATACTTAGTATACTAGAGTATGTTGCATTTAACTGCATTTTCATTAAATTTTGTAAAGTGAGCCCACACTTCTGAACGTTTTGCCATGGTTACTTAAGTACAGAGCACACAGTTGGTGATATGAATAAGCCAATCAGCTAACTTTTTCACCCTTCCTCAGGATATGGCTTTGTGGAGTTCCTCAGTGAAGAGGATGCTGACTATGCCATCAAAATCATGAATATGATAAAGCTCTATGGCAAACCAATTCGAGTTAATAAGGCCTCAGCGCACAACAAAAACTTAGATGTGGGTGCGAACATCTTCATCGGTAACCTTGACCCGGAGATTGATGAAAAATTGCTCTACGACACATTCAGCGCCTTTGGTGTGATACTTCAAACGCCAAAAATCATGCGAGACCCAGACACCGGCAACTCTAAGGGTTATGCTTTCATCAACTTCGCCAGCTTTGATGCATCAGATGCTGCTATTGAGGCCATGAACGGTCAATACCTCTGTAACCGACCCATCACAGTGTCCTACGCCTTCAAGAAGGATTCCAAAGGAGAACGTCACGGCTCGGCCGCAGAGCGACTCCTGGCTGCCCAGAATCCTCTTTCCCAGGCAGACAGGCCGCATCAGCTGTTTGCAGATGCTCCGCCACCACCGACTGCTCCGCCACCGGTCCTGACCGCAATGGGACCTGGGATGCCCATGCCTGGTATGACTGAAATACTTTGATTTAAACATGGTAGATATTGATGGATATAGGAAATCCATGAGCGCCCACAGTTGTAGTGCATTGCAGAACATATTCATCAGCTAGTTTGTCATATTCATAATAGATGGTAATTTTCAGTAGCTGAGTCATAATAATGATAACGGTTTAGTTTGAGTAGTTAAATATTGCGTGTGTTGAGACTGTAGTTAACAGATTTCATTGCCAGCGTGGAGATTAAGTAGAATCCAGTCAAAAATGTGAGCCTGCTACTCTGCATTGCAACATTAATTTGATTTAATCTTGGACAATGTTGTTATCTTAAAATCAACATGACAGGTGAGAAATAGATTTTTTTTAAAAAGATTAATACAATTACATAATAACATTGGCTATGATAAACATAATGTTATATTAAACTAGTTCAACAGTCAGACTTTGTGTACTTGCAGAACATGAAATAATAACTTGTAAATCTAACCTGTCTCTGTGCAGGCATGCCGCCTCCTGGTGCTTTCCCTCCTGTTCCTCCCCCGGGGTCAATGCCTCCATCAATGCCCCCTAATATGGCCATGCCTCCAAATGCAGGGACACCAGGCCCACAGGGTGGTGGTGGACCTCCACCTGGACCACCGCCTTTCCCTCCTGGCAACATGCATCCAGGTAATGTCTTGTTGCACTTAATACGTGGGAAAATCGTGTCACTGTATATTGACCAAGTATGTAAAAGCAGTTTAACACTACGTTCAGTATTGGTACATGTATATTCTGTGTTTGAGCATGTCTGCAGACTTTATTGTTTCTGTCACACAGGTATGCCTCAGATGGCCATGCCCCCTCCTGCTCCTCCTGGCATGGTGCCACCACCTCCTGCACCTCCAGGATCAAATCAATCACGGGCACCACCGCCACCTGGTATGCCCCCACCTCCACCTATGGGCATGCCACCTAGAGCACCGTATGGACCTCCTATGGGTAAGCACTGTGGCATCATCTTACAGTCATTTGAGGAGAAAATGCTGTTTGTTTTTTTTAAATAATTGAGATAATTGAGTGTTATTGGCTGACCTCATCTTAATTTTATCAAGTAGGGCTGCAGTCGGTCTAAACAGAATCCAGATTAGAGTTGTAGAATTTTTATTTTTTGATTAATTTCACACTGTTCACCCAGAGCAGCACAATTAATTTTAATAGAATTGACTGACAGAAAAAAAAATACAGAGAAACAAATGAAAAATAAAAATAAAAGAAAAACATGTAATTCATCACAACCTCTTGTTTTAAAAAAAATAGTAAATACTGCATAAGCCCACTTAACTTTGCCTGTGGTGATAGAACATAGTCAAAGTTTGAAGTATTTATCACATAATGGCCCCTCTTTGACTCTCTCAGGTCACCCGGTGCCTCCAGGTATGAGAGGGCCTCCTCCCATGCCTCCACCTGGCTATGGTGCTCCTCGTCCTCCTCCCTTTGGCTTCCAGAGAGGTCCTCTAATGCCACCAAGGCCCCCCGGTGCCCCACCCCGGGTCCCTATGAGGGCCCCAATGCCACCGTAATACTACTTATACTCCAAAAATGGGCTGTTTTTTTTGTTTTTTTTTTTAAAAACATCTTTAGACCTACTCAAATGCGTAATTGTGAGACTAATTTAACCACCTGTTTGTATTTTTTGGGTCACTGTACAGATGAAAGACCCTTTTGACAAATAAACGTTTTAGTACAAGTTTTGGCGGGTTTTTAGTGATTATTCTTAGTTTTGTAGAATATTGTAGAATGGCTTAAATTTGTCCAGAGTAGAGTATTAAAGTGCTACGTAATTTCATTGTCATGGGCCTTTTTATAATTCTGAGATATTATTAGGGAAATTTCATGTGTGATTGATATTGATAACTGCATTTTAATAAGGGTATATATGAGGCTCTACTCTCCAAAGTGAAACGAAATGAGTCAAAATATATTAGTAACATAAAAGTTCCTTCGATTTCTTCCCTCACAATATCAAAACAAAAGCTGGAGTTTAGGACGATGTGTATAATAAGCATTCAGCCCACACACTCTACAAAAGAGACATATGACTGCTTCTCATCATGAGTAGAGATAATAGTATATATAATACTCACAGTTTTCATCATATTCACATAATCCATAGTGGAAACAGGTTATAACATAACGAAAATACTCTGAGTGGTTGATATTTTTCTCACTCCTGCTTGTTGCTACACAGGCTCGTATGTCCGCAGTTCTCTAAATTAAATTTATAATTCATATCGTACAGGTGATGACATCACACTGCCAATAAAGCTCACGTTTCTTCATAGCGGGTCTTGATGCAGTAAAATGGAATTAAGAATGGCAAATGGTTGGCATGGCAACAGGAGTCAGGTGTGCTCGCACGTGTGTGTTGTCTGTGCGCACAAATTGATTTTCACGTGTACAGATCATCATCATCATCATATATTTGTAAGAAAAAAAAAAAGATGGATGGAAATAAGGTGTTTGTGTGCGCATGCGTGTGGAGGACACCGTATTTAATATGAATTGAGTGTTTCTAAGCATTTGATGAATAAACGTTATTAGCTGAATTGGCTTTAGATTTAAGGGGGGGTAAATTTCACGAGTTTAACAAAGCTTGAGCAGAAGAGCGCAGACTGTGCAGATATGCGCCAAATATAAAGGGGTTAATGTGTTTGTGCGCGCGTGAGGGGCTCGCATGGGGGAGGGGACCCCTGCGCATCACTGAGTGTGCGTGGATGGCGTGGGCTTCTCTCCTCCGAGCCGCCGCACAGCATCATCACTCGGTTCACGGCAACAGCCTCGTAGGCATCACCATCCTCCTCCTCCTCATCCTCACGATCTGCAGGCTGAAGAGGGATCACATCGCAGGTCGGAAGGTGAGCTTGGATTTTTTTTTATCATGAATAATTGGTTGTTAGAGGCTAATGGCGTCTTTTAACGGCGGATGTATTATTTATTCTTTTACAATAAGACATGAGGGGAGAGACGATGGGCGTGTTCTCCAACCGTTTGCTTAACACAGCAATAAGGATCGATTTTGTGAATTGAGAGCTATAATCTAATCCAAGTCGTGACAAGCCGCTGGCAGTGAGATTTCTAAGTATCAGCGCAGATGTCGAGGTGCAGGCGAGGAGACAATCCGCTGCTATTTGTGACAGACTTGTATTTGCAGGCTGTGTAAATGGCCCGTTAGACAAGGCCTTTTTTCTCTCTCTCTCTTAATTAACATCAATGAAGACAGTTATGATGGACCGGAGGCCTTAAATATGCACATATTTAATCAGACTCGTGAATTCACATTTGCTGCTGTTATCTTTTCACCCAATTGATGCTTGTGGAAAAAAATAAAAATGTTTATGTTCAGATTATTCATCACGACACAACGACTGACAGCCAGCGCTTCCTTTAATAAGACTGCGTGCATGTGATGTGATGTGATGGCTATCTGCTCCGTTGCTCAAACCATGCAGGGAGTAATAATAACCTCCATCTGTCCTGAAGATGGCTGATTTATTTAGGTTTATTTCTATAATATCCCTACAGCGACTCTGTTAAACACTATCTGACCCCTTGCAGTATCACCTCCTAATTAGTCTCTATGCAAATTTCTGACAGCTACTGTGATTTAAATTGATTTTTTTTTCCAATGTGAAGAATGCAGCAACAGTTTTTTTTAAAAAAGGTCATTCTTGAATCTCTGAAAGCATATGGGTCCAATTTAAGCTGGAACATGTACAAACATGTGAATCAGCTGCACAAACATTTAAAAAAAGTTAAAAGATTTAAAAGAACAATTTAGTCTAAAAGAACAGTGTTTATGGTATTTTTACTGAGTTAGTTATTCTCGCTATGCCATGTTGGAACAGAGCCATTGTTAATATTATTAGTAACACCTGCGCTTTTCCTATATGACCAGTCAAAATGTCGGCTGGTAAAAAGGTTTATTTATCGGACCTCTGTTTAATTAAATGAGGTCAGAAAGATGAGATCAGTAGGAAATATATAACAATATTTATTGAGATTAGCAACAGAAGAAGAATTTTGGTACATCTTGTTTTGGAGCATCTTCATTAATTGTAGAAGAGGAGAAAGGACCAGCAGGTGGTTGATGTAAACCTCTGGATGATTGTCTCTGGACATCATGGAGCTCATGGTGGTGATGGGGAAGGAGGTAGGTTGCACAGTAGTAGGTCTGAAAGACAGAATGACAATGACAGTATCTAAAGAACAGCATCCTGGGACTGATTGGCAATGACGTCAGAAGTGTGAATGTAGGGATTTTTACTGGAAGTGACAGAGAAAACTGAACCCTATGCATCTTATGTATGAGCACAGGAGTTACTAATAACATTAACGATGGTCTGTTCATGTGTCCCAAGTAAGCCAGCATGTACAATGCCATGGCCCTGAAACTGAAGCTCAAACTGGTGCTTCTCCTACTCTCATATGTCACAATGTATTATTGAAATCTAAAAGGCTTATTTGACAGGAGAGTGAAGAAAGTGTCCATCACGCTGTCACAAGAAGAAGAGCAATCAGGGAAATTTAAGGGGTTTAAAAACAGCTGTGTTGTTTTCTTGTTTACCCCTGGCTTCACAGGATGATATTATTATTTTACACAGGCTCGTGTGCTTGTGTTTTTAAGGGTCCACAGTGATTACACACAGATATTATTAGTTTAGCCTGGCCTGACCAGGCCTGGTTGGGTTCCTTTGATCCGTGCCAGTAAATATGTTCATCATACTGACAGTGAAGGATCTGCAGACTGATGACTGAAGACAATGGATGAAATTTAACATAAACAAATGAAACAATGTGTTTGAACTCTTGAGCAGGACACTCAGTTACCGGCATAGATCCTGTGTATGTCCTGTGAACGTAAAGATTCAAGATATGAGAAACTTTTTGTCTTTTGCACAGGTGCAAGTTAAACACACACATGGGAATTTTTGTGTAGTTCACTTAGTCAGGTTTAAAAAAAACAAAACAAAACAAAAAGATCTATAATTAAGGTTTAAAATTTAATTTAAAAGCAATAAAAAGGATAGCAAAGGTCTGAGAGAAATTACACCATCTACAACAGTTATTTACAACACTTACAACCACTTATATAATTACTGGAGCAGCAGTTGGAAGGAGATATTGCACCACAGTGTAGCAGCAATGTTATAACTGGATATAAAAGCGTTTTGAATAAATAAGCATACATAAATAAGTATAAAATAACCACGATTAAACAATCCAGGTGCCAGATGTAACAAATGAAACAGTAAACTAAAGCAATACATCTCCAAAAACCTTAAATGTAAGCATTTCACATTGTACGTGGTTAGTATTGCCCAATTTATCTATTTAGTGTACTCATCTGCAGAAGGATAAGTATCAAGAACAGACACCTACAGGAGCTTCTGTATGCTCAGAGTCAAGTCAGTAGGTGAGGCCGCACTAATTTGGACCCCTGACCTCAGTATTTGTTAAATCCAGTCTACATCCCCCCCTCATCATTACCTGTCAGACATTGTTTTTGAAAAAAAGGGGTCATAGTGAGTGTCGCAGTGATGTCTCTCGTTCTCTTGTCTGTTGTTTCAGAGTGCGTACCGCACTGCAAATTCAAAGTGACATGTTGTTTTATTGCAACCTGACCCTGAGGCACACACAGTCTCTCCACACAGAAGCATATGGATCAGTGGTATTGCCAATAAACAGCACAAGTCAGTGTCTTAGTATTTTGGAGATGTAATGCTGCAGCAGACAGGAAGAAGGGATATTATCCGTCTTCTTTTTGTCAATGTTAAGCCTCATTTATTTCACCACCACCACCGGCTTCTCTAAAACAGCAGCGACAGGAAATGCTATCTTCGATGAGTCCCTGAAGTACATTTGATTATTTTTTCCTCAATATTATTAATGTTTTATTGGCAAACTTAACATTCAGGCTGACATAATCAGGTGGCCACGTAGTCATCGTCGACCTTACAGTGATGTTATTCCCACTAAGTGTCTGATCCTTTTGGAGCATTATCTCCACACCACATTACAATTAATTCATGGTCACGTACTCTCACTCTTAACTCACTAACTGAGACATTCGGCTGCCCTGTTATGACTCAGCAGAGTGCACATGCTGGGCAGATGTGGAAATGCAACAGGTTCAGCCTTGAAACACATCAATAATTGCTGGTTAGTGGAATGAAAGAAGGAGCTGATCAGTTCAAGGAAAAAAAGACAAATCTGGACAGTAATAGCTCACCAGAAATGTGCACCAATGCTTTTGAAGCTGCCACCAAATGCCTCCCTTGATCACAAAGTGGCTTTTCAAGTGTCTTACCCCAGATGCATAAATGATTACCAAAGAGAACGTAAGATTAAATAGGCTACCGGTAATTTAAATATGTATTTTTTCTCCCCAGACATAAGAAGATCCTGTTCTCAGTCGAGTGAACTGGAGTCAACTCTTATTCTAAACAGATTGACACTCCAGCACAGCACATTCAGGTGGCCTCAACCTTTGACCACTTCTGAACTTCTTTAAAATGGAGGACGGCTATCAAAACCGGACTGCCTTTATAAAAGGTGCCAAAGATATTGCCAAAGAAGTGAAGCGGCAAGCCTCAAAGAAGGTCGGCCGCTCAGTGGATCGGATGACTGACGAGTACAGCAAGCGCTCCTACAGCCGATTTGAAGAGGATGACGATGATGATTACCCCATGCAGGGAAGCCAGGACGGAGGCTACTACCGTGGAGACAGCCAGGCTGCCAACGATGACGAGGGCGGACACAGTGACTCCACAGAGGGACACGATGAGGATGATGAAATCTACGAGGGCGAGTACCAAGGAATCCCCAGAGCTGAATCAGGCAAGGGCAGCCTGGCTGGAGGGCCGGGCTCAGTGGGGGCCGCCGCTCAGCAGTTCAGAGATATCGGGGCGTCCGAGGCGGAGAGGAGGAAGGACCAGGAAGAGCTGGCTCAACAGTACGAGACCATTTTACAAGAATGTGGCCACGGGAAGTTCCAGTGGACCCTGTACTTTGTGCTGGGGATGGCGCTCATGGCAGATGGCGTTGAGATCTTTGTGGTCGGGTTCGTCCTCCCCAGTGCTGAGAAGGATATGTGCCTGTCTGAACCTAACAAAAGCATGCTAGGTAAGACTCTTTATTGGTGATTGTGTCTCCTCCCTTTGTTGTAGAAAAAAAAAAAGGATTTCTTAACAAATGTCATGAAAAGACCAAATCCAACAGTAAATTGATTCTTCTAACTGATATCATCTGTTGTTTACTTTATGTTGTTCAAAAACTATTCATAACATATCAGTGAGGCTAATACTGGGTGACACTCTCTGTCATTATTATACATACACCATCCTGCTGCAGTAAATACACCAGAACACTGAATGTGTATTTATCCGCAGCTGAAAATAGTCCCCAACAAATGCACAATCTCCTCCTGTTTGAATAATGTTTGTTAAAAACTATAACGCCCAATGTTATAATGACCTGTATCCTGTTTTTAAAGATTTCAGTCTTCAGTGTGTGTCCAGTAAATTCTACTTTAAAAGTATAAAAATACAATACGATAATTTAGCAAAACAGTTGTCTGAATAAGACCTGACATTTTGCATTTACATTTGTACTAGTTTAATCCCATATGCTCTTTCCTCAGGTCTGATTGTATATTTTGGGATGATGGTCGGGGCGTTCCTCTGGGGCGCTCTGGCTGACCGGATTGGTCGTCGGCAGTCTCTCCTCATCTCTCTCTCCATCAACAGTATCTTCTCGTTCTTCTCCTCCTTCGTCCAGGGTTACAGCACATTTCTGTTTTGCCGGCTCCTCTCAGGTGTTGGGTAAGTGCAAAAATAACTTTTCTGATCGGTTTTGGTGGTATAAATATATTTTGCTACTCTCCACTCAGGTTTTTTTGACCTTTTTAGCATGTAGCAAAATTCCTTCTTTTATGGTGCTAGAGTCTTTACGTCATTTAAAAACAGTCGTTTCGCTGGTTTAATGAAGCTGCAAATTGAGATGCTGAAATTGTTTCCATTTGTGGTTAAATCTGTCACTTTTACGTTTAGCTTTTAGGAGTTAGCTTCGCACCACAATGTCGAGGTAACAGGAGCATAGCAAGATAGAAAATCCCGTTATAGCTTTAGTGACCAATCAAATCACTTGCAAACAGTCCAGTTGCTCATATCCAACAGTTATTCAAAGTAAACAAATTACACTTTAACACCAGTATTTGAGGATATTTCATTTTAAAATAATGTTAATCTCACAATCTAAACTAGATCTCTGCTATCAAACACAGTTCAACTCTGGGCTCAGTTGGTTTCTGATCTTTTGCAGGATTGGAGGCTCTATTCCCATCGTGTTTTCCTACTACTCTGAATTTCTGTCCCAAGAGAAGCGCGGCGAGCACCTCAGTTGGCTCTGCATGTTCTGGATGATTGGAGGAATATACGCATCTGCGATGGCCTGGGCTATAATCCCACATTATGGTGAGTAAACTAAACTATCCTTGAATTTACACGTTTTCCATTTCTAGCTTGCTAGTTGATCATTCTTGTTTTTATTCACTCTTAGTAGATATTCGCAGCAAACAAAGAATGAACATAGATTGGAGATTGGGTTTGGTAGCAGGGTGAGCTGATTGGTGGAAAAATGCAGGTTCCAGCTCGTTTTCTGGAAAGCATCTTCTCAGAGATGCAGCGGCGCAGTTGACCTCTGACCCTGTGTACATACATAAATGTCTGATTATTATTTATTTGATGCACATACAGAAAGGTTAAGAGTTGATGGTAAAAAAAAAAAAGTGTGAGGTGTGAGCTCATTTTTTCCCTTTTTGGCTGTTTCTTTGTCTTCTCAGGATGGAGTTTCCAGATGGGCTCGGCGTATCAGTTCCATAGCTGGCGTGTGTTTGTGTTAGTGTGCGCATTTCCTTCTGTTGCAGCCATCGCTGCCCTCAGTGCAATGCCAGAGAGCCCACGCTTCTACTTAGAGGTTAGCAGATGTGCTTGCTGACACTCTTGGCTGGTTTTATACTCATATGTGTATATGAGTGTGATACTTTTTCTGAACACTGATGGGGATATGACACACACAGAGAAAAATACAGCATGACCTTTACTTTTCTACCCTAAACAGAATGGCAAACATGATGAAGGCTGGATGATTCTGAAGCAAGTTCACGACACTAACATGCGAGCAAAAGGACACCCAGAGAAGGTGTTTTCTGTGAGTATCTCTGAGAAAAACAACCAACACTCCCCATTGTTACGATCGCCTCAGATATTCAAGTAGACGCACATATAACCTACTTGGACCTTCACAGCAAGATGGCCAAACAAAGGTTTATCTGTAGAAGATTTAAAACTAAGACATGAAATTAAAGTAGTTTTCCTTTACTGTATTTTCTTTTATTGTTCAATAGCATCATATTAGGAGAGCATTGACTATTTTAAACCCCCAAATTCTGCAGATGAGTTATTTTTTCCAGCACTGGGTAACGCCTACTGTTTTCTCTATGTGGTCCGAGAGGTGAAAACTTTTCTCTTCTCTTCTCTCATCTAAATTTTTGGCAGCCGGATAATCGGAAATCTTTGTTTCAGAGACGTTAATAAATCAAACCTGAAACTGTAAAAGTGTGACCGACAGACAGAAGTCCCCTCAATCCCCAGTGGAAATTATGACTTTGCTTATCTCAAAATGTTACACTCAGTATTTGCTGAGATTATTATCCGTTACCTCTCAATTATCTGTCTGACAGTCTTCCTCTGTGACGGCCTGTTAAAATTCAATTCAGCCTCTGAATGACTTGCATCTTTTCCATCCAAGGTCACCACAATCAAGACCGTGAAACAGATGGATGAGCTGGTAGACACTGGCACAGACACTCCGGTCTGGCAACGCTACAGGCTGAAGATTATGAGCCTCTCCCAACAGGTGAGTGAAGTTGAGCGGAAAAACTCTCATGGTTAAAAAATATAATTACAAAATATAACATATACGTATATATTATTTATTTAATTGGAAGTGGAGTGGCTCCGATGCCTTCTGTGTGGTTTATTTGATATACACAGCTTGGATCTGGCTGTATAAGACCTCAGTGGGAATGTGGAGATTTTGTCTCCTTGACCTACCTCTGATTTTATGACTGAAAATAAACAAATTGTCTCGTGTCTTTTTTGGCAATATCCACATGCAGACTCTCTGCTGCCTTTTTTCTTTTCTAAATTTGAATTTGGTGAAACTAAATTTCCTGGACAACTGTGGAGAATTTGTCATTGACACATATTTTAAATTTATGTTTCACTTTCATGTGTTTTAACTTGTTTCTCATTATTACTGCTGCTCTGGTTCCAGCTTTGTTCCTGATTTTCATTTTCAGCCTACGTTCTGCTCCACAGACGCCTACACCCTCCATCATCTTCTGAATCTGTTTCTTCTTAATGCTTAATGCTCACTGAAAGTCTCCCATCTTTGAAGTTAAAGCACTTTTCAGTGTTGAGACTAAAGTTGTAGTTTAAGGATTTTATTGTATTCAAGTTTCATCTCCTCTTCATCTGCAGAACGCATGTTCAAACTCAAATCTGTTTGGCGTCGTCACAACATTCAAAGGTTAAAGTCTGAACATATGCAATGTGTGCCAGAATCCTGTCATTTGATCAGACAGAAAGTAATGGATTAAGACCTCATGATGAGTTTAAATCTGGTCTCCTAAGATTTCTTTATCAAAAGTTGTGTGTTTTCTTGTTCACATGTTGCAGATGCGGAATAATATTCTTGCCTGCTTCAGCCCAGAATATAAACGGACAACTTTCATGCTCATGGCTGTTTGGTTTACGATGTCTTTCAGGTAAACTAAAGACAAAACACAAAACCACCTGTGTTTCTGTACGATGAATCACGGTCACTTTATGGGCTTATCTCATCTGTCTCGACTCTGACAACTTTGCAGCTATTACGGCCTGACGGTGTGGTTCCCCGACATGATTAAGTACATCCAGAAGCAGGAATATGAATCGCGCACAAAGACGTTCACCAAGGAACGAGTGGATCACATCACGTTTAACTTCACCCTGGAAAACCAAGTGCATCGCCAAGGACACTATTTCAATGACAAGTGAGTGTGATGTGAGCTGCTTTTGAGTATAGGTACATAGAGTATTGAACTGGTATATTGAATTAACAATAAAGTACAAAGACAATTTACAAAGCAAAAACTGAAAATATACAACCTGTCTACCAGATTCCTCAACCTGAAGATGAAGTCCATGGTGTTTGAAGACTCTGTGTTTGAGGAGTGCTACTTCGAGGACATCACCTCCACACACACATTCTTCAGAAACTGCACCTTCATTGCAAGTTTGTTTTATAACACAGGTAATTATCATCAGAAATCAACAGTACGGATGTGCAAAAGGTGGTCAGTATCATGGTGAGCCTGCTACTAATGATTACTTTAATTAATAAATTAATCTTGCAGTTATTTTTGAAGTATATTAATGTCAAGAAATAAGTAAATATCACCACCTATGAGAGCCCAAGTATTGAACTCGCTTTGTTTTCTCCCGTAATTCGCCAAACCCCAAAATATTCTGTTTAAACCTGCGTTTAAATGGGGCTCTTGGGAGCAGCTGACATTTTATCACCTTGTAAAGTTGATATAGTTAGCAAACAATTACTTATTTACACATTCAACAGACAAAAAGCAACATTACCAATTATTTGAAATTGTTTTTGTGTGGAATTGGAAAATGTAAATCCAATATGCGTTCTCATTTTAGCTCTGGTTTGAGGGAAATATCTGTCACTTTAGGTGCTAAATGCTTCACTATGTTCATCTGCTAGTCTCTAACTGTGTCTGTTAGCTGCTTAGGTGTTTTCTCAGAGCTGTTTTACTGAAAATAGCTTAATGATTTGTTGATTGGCTGTTTTAATCACTCACTGATGTGTGCAGCTCAGCAAGGTACAGAAACAAAAATAATTTGTGATGAAATTACATTGCAGCCTATAGTAATAATAGCACAGAAATACAAAACAAAACAATATTTCAGCTGAACTGCAACCATAGAAACATCTGTTGCTAGTATCCCTTGGTTACACTGCAGCAGATCTATTACCGTAGCAACACAAACAAATCCAGCTTTTCATCCAGACTTCCTGATGGCAGAGTGATCGTGTTTAAGGCGCCAAAAAGTGCTTTGTGATTAAAGGGAAACGGCTTCAAGAACGTGTTTACTTGCTAATCAGAAGAAGAATCAGAAGAAGAATCTTTCTAACCGAAGATATTGTTGGTCTAATTCATAGAACACGTAATTATGTACATGCAATATTTGCAGTAATGAATCAAGAATCAAGTATTCAAAAAGTCAGTGTAATAAAATATTTTTTAACCCTATACAGTTATATACAGTCAATGGTGGGTTTTTTCTATAGTAACTGCCTGTGTCTGGTTTTAATTTCTGATCACTGATCCATGTCTGAGAAAACTGGAGAAGCTGCTTCTCTGCTTACACAGTGATCAATCAGATGCTGAGCTGTGAGATTAATCCTCATCATCACTTCCGCAGTAACCGTCTCTGCAGCTTTTTACAGCAGCAGCAGCATCTACTGATCCCCCCGGAGCCAATAATACATTCTTTTATCGTTATGTCATTTGTGCATTTGAAATTGTTTGACCATTCAGCACCGTTATGCCTGAATCCAGTTCTTAAAGCTGTTATTGGTTATTGGTGTGGAAGCAATTTCAACAGTGTCATCAGAAAATATGATGTTATTTGTGCAGCTGCAGGCAGTAAAACATAAATGGATAAACAGAGAATAAAGTAACAGGCCAGTCTGACCTGTCCTGACCTCTTCTGTTATTTTAATGTACAATAGGGTCCAAAAGTCTGAGTCCCGTATTTTACAAAGTCTCACAGGACAGAAAATGCTTGTAGTGGATTCTGTTTTTTATTTTTAGACTGCTTAAAAAAGGAATTTTGATCAAAACCAGCCGCTGATGGAGGATTTGGTTTTGTGGTGGCTGCATAATTGTCCTGGCTTCTTTTGCTGAGAGATCATTTAACTCCCTCTTTCCATTTGTTGCAGGAAATGTAATCACTCATGCAGGGATATAGGATTGGTTGAAAGCATGTTTAGTTTCATTAATGGAGACCTGATATTATAGTTTTTACCAGTAAATCATCCAGAGCAGGTGAGAGTACTTTATCTGTAAGCCGTATGTTGCTTGAGAGACAAAAAAAAAAAAGTCCCAAATCCCTCACTGCTGCTTGTAATCTTCTTCTCTCACGGGGATTTTGGCAGTCAGAGGATGCAGTTTATAGAGATTTTAGTGAGGAAATAAAACTCCACATAAGCTGTGAAAATTACACTCTTGTATTTACGTATTAACCTACTCATAAATGAATCAATGTTCTTATTTTTTTGAGTCAACATCACAAAGCTTTAACACTTCTTTCTCCTCACCGTTTCTCTCCGCAGATTTGTTCAAATACAGGTTTGTCAACTGTAAACTGGTGAATAGCACATTTCTCCACAACAAGGAGGGCTGCATACTCGACTTCAGTGATGACTTCAACAATGCCTACATGATATACTTTGTTAACTTCCTTGGCACACTGGCAGTGTTGCCTGGCAACATCGTTTCAGCTCTATTAATGGACAAAATTGGGCGTTTAAGGATGTTGGGTAGGTAAATCTAATCATCAGCTCAGATAATTCGCTTGTGACTGTTGAGGCTGTTTTTGACTTAATGTGATTGTTAATCGTCTCTTCATGCAAACAGCGGGATCCAGTGTCATCTCTTGTGTCAGCTGTTTCTTCCTGATGTTTGGCAACAGTGAGTCAGGGATGATCGCCCTCTTGTGTCTGTTTGGTGGCATCAGCATCGCCTCGTGGAACGCCCTGGACGTGATAACGGTGGAGCTCTACCCCTCGGATAAAAGGTAACATGAGCTGACAGAGAAGCTCTTATTCTTATATGTTTTTGTTTTCTGATGATGACAGGACAGACACTTTATGTTGTTTTTTTTTTTTCTTTCTGTCACCTATTTGTATATCACTCGTTTCTGATGACTTTTTCTGGTTGCATCATCATAATTATTATTATATTATTATCGATTGTTATATATTGTTTTAGAAGGGGGAGGAAACAAAGCCCTTTTTTTTTTCATCACAGCAACAATATTTTTGGCATCTCATAGGTTCATGTGGGATGGGCACATGTATGTGCATAAAACAATGAACAGGAACTACTATCACTACTACTAGCAGTGCAGTAAATGCACAAATAATAGCGACGTATCATTCATTATTATTTATTATTTAAGACCATTTTACATTCACATTTAAATCAACAAATGGAATTGTTTTATGTTTTAGACTATTTATATAATTATTACACTGCCGCTTGATATTTTATGCTCATAAGAATTATTATTATTTTTTTTCAGATAATGTTTAAAGTCCTCTTGCTGAGTTTGTTTGTCCTTCTTCTTGTGTTCAGGACCACAGCGTTTGGCTTCCTCAATGCGCTCTGTAAGCTGGCGGCCGTCCTGGGTATCAGCATCTTCCAGTCATTTGTCGGCATCACCAAGGCCGTACCTATCTTATTTGCTGCTGGCGCACTCGCTGCAGGTAGTTTCCTTGCAACAAAGTTGCCTGAAACGCGAGGTCAAGTGTTGCAGTAAAAGCAGATGACCAGCAGTGGGCAGCACAATACAGCTGGAGCGTGTATGACAACTAGAGCCAAAACATCCCTAAGAGCTCCAGCACTGCCCGTCACGCACCAAGACAACAGACTGCCCATTGTAAGCCCAGAATCCTTTGAAATATGGATTTCATCATTCAAAGTCTTTACAGATCCACAGTGATTAACAGAAGAGCAGAATAACAGTTTATCTGTGCTGTAAAAAAATATCAGATCTTTTATGCAGCAAAAAATGGAAATGTGCAGTTAGGATAACCTGTTAAAATGCCCACAGATCTATAGTAGAGTGAAACGACAGAGTGGTCGAGTGGAAGTGATGAGACTGCAAAAAAAAGCCATTTCTTGGGAAACGTGATTCAGTCAGCGTACGTTTTCAAATATGACTGCAGTGTTTTTTTCTTTCTCGTCTGTGCTCACTGACTGGCTTACAGTGCTGATTTTAATTTTTCTGTGATGTCACTGCTACAATCCAGTTTTCTTGAGACAAGATCATATAATGATTTTCAGGGTGAATATATTTTTTAAGTATATAATATATTTAGCGCCCATGACTGACTGCCTCTTGAAAAGCCAGACCTGGTGAGAGCTGCTATAATATAAAAAAAAACATTCCAGTGAGGCCGACTGAATTTATACAGAAACAGTTTAACTTTACAGATTCCTTGTCCCCGCATAAAGCCGGTCTGATCCTCTACTTATTGCCTCAAAGCACAGACAGGAGGAGATACATTTCACAGGATTCTTCGTTATAAATGGGAGTAGTTTGATCCAGTTCCTGAGTGTTAGGTGTTAAACGTCCATCTAATGTTTCTCCCTCCCCCCTGTACAGCTATGGCAGCGTGATGGTGTCTGCAACACAGGGAACTTCTGTGTGAAGCGCTAATGTGAGAGCAGATACTATTGTGTAATATTTCTCTAAATTAGTTGAGTATGCGAATGTGTGTGTGTGATTGCATGGGTACGTGTGGTGTGTGTTAAACAAAACCTGCATGATTTATTTCATGCAAATCAGAGCAGCCATGTAGACCATATTTTTCAGTCATTGGGGGATTTAATTGATCCAACAGCCGAATGTACAAAGCAGTGGTCACACACATTTTAAGGCTAATTACTTTACATCATGCAGTAGCTTAGGTGTGGTGAAATGCTTCGGCTATGTTTACAGCTAGTTTAATATTTTGGCACCACTGCACTGACTCCTATTGATTAGGCAGTGTGGCACACAAAGTGAAAAACAGACATTACAAATCACTTGTCTAATTTAATTTAAGGGCTCCTCTTCAGTCATTCCTTCACTGCATCCAGTTGTGCCAGAAGAAATGAAAATGTACTACTCATTGTACTCTAGTATGATGATGATGCTTTACTGTCGTCAAGGACAACATGAGTAGTTTAAAACATTTTTCACAAAATACCTATTCTGACGTTGATCAAAATTGGATACAAAACATTTATACATATCACCACTTAGGCATAATTTCTCCAAAGGTGTACATCAATACATGTGCTGACAATCAGTGAGTGAGTGAGTGGTTGAGTGTAAAGATCGGCCTGAAGACGTCCTCTTTAGTTCTTGCTCTTGCCACTAGTAGTGCTATGGAGCAGTGTCTCCATTTTGAAATATATCTTGTGCGCAGGCATGAGGATGCACTTCCACGTGACGCACACTTTCACTGTGTGCTCATTTTCCTGCTGCCAGTTTCACGCTGTTGATGTACAATTTGACAGGCAGTAAGCAAAAAAAAGTAGAGAGTAAATGTAGAGTAAAACAAGAGAAAAAAAAAGAGAAAAAATACTAAACATGGATTCAAACAATGCAGGTTTCAAGTTTAGCTTTGCAAATGTTTAACGAGGAAGGAAAAGCATTCACTGTGTTCAACAAGCTTGAGGTGCTGGTAGATATTCAGCTTAATTTTTTTCCTCCTGCTAAAGTAAACTAGGCTAACCGGTTCTGTACTCAATACACAAATACACATCTGTGCATTAAGTGCTTTTCCTTTAATGTTGTCAAATCTAGGTTTCATTCTGAGGATCACGTCTCTCCTTTGCTGTTGGCATACCTGACTGTTTGGACATGTTGTTCATGAGGAATACATGTTTACGTGCGTGCGTGTGCGTGTGTGTGTATAAGCTGACTCTAAATGCTCTGTCACATATTTTTCTACTTTTTTCTGTTGCTGTTGTTTTCATCCTTGTGATGGATAAAGCTCAGTTGGGGACCATAGAAATATTAATAATATTACACTATGAGAAGAGGGGAAAAAAACAACAACATCTAATGCGATGTATGCAGTATAGAATTTAATGTGTTGTTTTTCATAATAGACTCGGGTGCTCTTTTGCTGATACAATTCAGTCTTTTAAAAAAAAATAAAAAATCCCATCAGTGATTGCCGGTCTCAGAGATAGTGCAGTCTGTTCCTCTGTTTAGAAAGATCACATCCCTAAATTCACAGACGACTTCACCCCTATTCCTACTGTATTCAACCGATCGTGACGCATGTTTGTATCGTCGTATTGTCTGACTTCTTGGGCGTCCTGTATGCCAGCTGTTTTTGTCTAAAGCAAGAACTAGTGTTTTCATTGTCGTATGATGACATAGATTTGTTGCTTGCAGTGATTGTTCTTAATCAAAGTGGGGTTAAATTGGTGAAACTTGAGTATGTGTCCTGAAAGTAAGTTAGTGGTGACTGTGCTCCTTGTTTACCTTTGACCTTTAAGGTAATTTTTTTTTTTTTTAAATATATATGCCCTAATTTCTGAGGAGGATACTTGTGAAGCGTGTAATTCATCTTGTCACAGAGGTACAAGATACGGCCGGAAAAAGGGCAATACACTTGAGGTGAAGGGAGCAGAAAATGCATGTAGATGATTGATGATGTACAAACGGTACGATTTTGATATTTTGTCCATGTGAGTCTATTTAAACGGGGGGAAGCGTAAGCAATAAAGTGGAGCCTTTTCCTCTCTGTGGTTCTCAGGAATTCTGAGGAAAAAGGAAGTCAGCGTTACATCCAAAAGGACCACGGCTTATCAACTCATCAAAAGAGCGCCCTCTGTCAAACTAAAGCTCCTATCCAAAATGTAAAAGTTTACTATTTAATGTTGCTATGTGTAGAAATTTCATTCTATTTATATATATATATACACACACAGACACACACACACGTATATGTGTGTGTGTCTGTGTGTGTGTATATAGTGGGTCACTGGTTTTATGTATAATGACGACAGTGATATGGTCAAAATAAAGACTTCCTTTACTGATGGCGGTCTGATAAAGGAATGGAAGGCTTTTTATGGCATGGTTTCTGTCCACTCAACTCTACTCAGAGCACACTACTGACGGATCAATCCTGAATCAATTCACAAAAATAAGGACCGATCCATGCCAGAAAACAACTCCTTCATCGGCGAAGAACTGCAAGAATCCTTCAATGTAGTTGTACTGAAGGAGTTTATGTTTGCGTTTCCTTTAGTTTGACCGTTTATTGAAATGATAAAGGTTGTACTCTAAATGTGAGTTCAATTCAAAAATCTAAAAATCTATGTACTGTGTGTAGAAACTGTAGTTGTTTGTACGTGCAAGTATGGAATTTGTGGAACAAAAGATCAAGAAAAACAAATCCAAAAAACAAAAAAAACAAAGTTCAATATGACAAAATCTATTGTGTGTTGTCTTTGTGTTTTGTAAATGACTGAAAATCTTGGTAAATTCAGTATTTATTACTTCTGGATATTGAGAATATTTTAGTGATGCTGAAAAGGTGCTGTATTTATTTTATGTGAGAGTTGTTCATTATACTGGGATTTGCACTTTTGTGCCATTTATCCAGTTCTGAGAAAATGATAAATCATAATGGAAATAAAACTTAAAGACAATTACATTGCAGAGCATGAGATTTTTTTTTCCCAGTTCAGAGTTTTGTTTTACATTTTGGAAGTAAAGCCTACTGACAATATATTCACTATGAATCCACTGACCTAATTGCAACTGTTAACATTTAAATTTAATTAAGGCTATTGGGCCATCATTTGCATGCTTTCCTTGCATTTGTCAGTATGAGTTTGACTTGTAAATATTGTTCACATCTACCTCCAAGACAATTATGACTAATGATCTTTCTGAAGGCTCTGATATAACTGTCATTTAATGCCAAAAAAACCAAAAGAAACTGTTTCAATGCAAGTACAACCACATTTAAAGGATGTCTTTTTAATCCTTATGACAGTTATACAACCCTTCCCGAGTTGTCAGATGTTAACACTCAAGTAGGACACTTTAATCCTTCCCATCTGTCTGACAGTGAACGCAGCATTTGACAAGCCAAGATTTTTGCTGTGAAAAGGCTCCATCATTGTAAACTTAGCGGTTTGGTTGGTGCCAGTATTGGGGCCCATGGTACTTTTTCTGAAGTCATCTTTAGGTGGCTGCAGTCATTGTGTGAGATGCTAAAGCTACTGTGACAGAAATGTGCAAAACCAGATTAGATTTAGTCAGAACTGCACCTTTTAAGTTTGAGGGGGAGAAAAAAAAAAAAGGCAGCACCCACAAGTATAAGTTATTGTTTATTTTATAAAGTTCAAACTATCAGATCTGTACATCCAGAAGTGGGTCATCAGCTGATCACATGATGGGGTAACAAGCGTAGAGGGCGATGCCGCACTGGTTGTGTTTGTTCCGAGCCATCTTGATGTAGCCTTCATCTCCATAATTCACACCCCAACTGCAATAGAATTCATTTTGGTAAATATAATCTTCGTCATCATGAGATAAACAAGTCTCAGACTCACCTGTTTTTGACCAGCCAGTAGTCATGACCCCTCTCTGTGCCGTAGCCCACAGCCAGAACGCCATGGTTCACATCATGGGTGCACGTGTGGTCCCTGTACACACCTGTTGGACCACAGGTCATGTGTCGAGAGCAAAACTAATCTCAGCATGAAACCAGGCATTCAAAGATTGAGAAACCTCGCTTCCTCACACTACCAACTTTAGAGCACAAACCACAGATCAGTTTCACTGAAACATGCAAACAAATTTACAGAAAGGGGGTAAATGACTACTCACCATAGCGGTAGAACGCAAATTTGGGCCTTGATGCATCAATTGCTACAGAAATTGGGCCAACGTCAGTAAGGGCAGCCTTTAATTCAAATTCATCCCCCTCAGGCAAGACTTCATATCCTGAGCATTTAGCTGCCCGATACAGTGGGTTATACTTGCATTTGCCACACTGAAAAGGAAAGCGATGTGCAGGAGTTACCGATTTTCCAGCCGTATTTTAACCACAATTGAGCTCAAATGTTGTTCCATCATTTCCAGAAGCTCACCATGCCTACGTAGGGGTAAGATGCCTCAGAATCTATGCCTTGGTTTTTAATGACATATTCAAAGCCATTTGTCATGAAGCCACCATTGCATCCATGGTTTCCATATCTCGTGGAACAGTCCACAAGATTTTGAGGGCTCAGGGACATCAGGACACCTGTGGACTTTTTCAGTTGTCCTTCCAGAGCGCCAACTGCACTGAAAGCCCAACAAGAGCCGCAAGATCCCTTCAAAAAACAGAAGTTGTTTCCATGAGTGGACCAGACTACAAAGACGAGTACACATTAAACCCATTAATGTGCATCAGTACTTTGACCTCACCTGCATCTTGACCTCAGTCACCAGGCCTTTGTCCCTCCAGTCCAGTGATTCTGGTAGAGCGGTACTGACCCTGCTGAAGTTGGATGGACTCCTCTCCAGGTCAGAGGGCACAATGGTACCCGTGAGTGTGCCAGTGATCTCTTCAGTAGTCTAAATGAACAAACATTACCAGCAAGTTTCATCAGTTTGTTTAGGTGGGACTAAATGTTTGTGGTTTGAAGTCACTTGAGACAACATATCAATGACATGCATGTGGCTGGTATGGTGGTATAGACTACTCACCAGGTCTCCCATGTGGTTCATTGCCAATTCATAAGTGTGCAAGCCCAGGGAGGCTTCCAGGTTATGAACGTTTATCATTTCCAGGTTTTCTTCCCATATCCGCCTGCGACCCAACTCTTCAATCTGGAAATAGATTAACCAGATGTGATAGGCAACAGCCAAGTAATCCATCATACAAGACAGCGTGGCACACAGGTGACGATATTGTTTTAGATGAGGGGGGGATGTGTTTTCTTCAAAACTTAATTCAGATAGTAAAAAGAGAAACAATCTGGTTCAATTCGGACAACCATTTACTGGATAATTTAATGCAAAAAAACCCCAACATAAACAAACTGTTGAAAGTGACTAGTTTGACAAACTTGGTTTTACCTGATGAGAATACACTTTATTGTGCATCTTCTTCCACAGTTCCCAGTGTCGATCCAGCGCTGGGGCAATAACAGCCGCTGCAAAGCCACAGAAGAGGGTGAAAAGCAGGTGTCGACACATTTCTGGATCTGAAAAACAAGACGACAACCGGATGCCTCATTTAACAAGACTCATCAACATCCTAACTCAAACAGGTTTGGTTCATTCCTTGACTTCACAGCTGCAGTAGACATTGTTAGCATTCAAAAAAACCTCCAGCTGATGGCAGTTAACAATTAGCAACAGTGGGGAAATAAAACAACTTAAATTCTTATAGTAAAAGTGAATGTTAAAGATATCAGCGAAACACTGACATACTACCCACATGAGCTGGTGACCCAGGGAAGTCCAAGTTGAGTCTACGAGAGCCTGTATTTATTACTCGTGTTGTCTCACACCTGCAGATCATTACAGGCAGCAGCCACTTTGATTACAACTGATCAACCAGTCTGCTATTCTGACTCTGACTATTCTGGGTCCTCTGTTATTAATGCTCCTCTTTCTCTCATTAGCCTAAACAATAAAACATTACAATTGCTAAAACATTTCTAAAGGTACAAAGCAAGTAATCTTGAACTCAGACATTTGTAAGTATTAATTTAAAAATTCAAAAACATCAACAAGAAAGGATACCAAAACAGATACAGTGGTTTAAATATTGTTTATTGTATTGTATTTTTCACTATATTCCAGCCTTTCAGCACAGTAGCTGCAATGTGCTGTAGGTGTTGATGATGGTGGTGATGGAAAAAAATGATCTGATGTCAGATATTAAATTAAATAACTTTGTTGGGACGTGATTCAGGTGACTGGTCTCATGTTCACAGTGTAGGGTAGACAGCAAAGCTGGCAATGCCACAGAGATTATTCTTGTTCCTGGCAATTCGAATGAAGCCTTCTTCTCCCCACGTGCTTCCCCAACTGGAACCACAAAAAAAACACAAAATATCAGTCACGCATGAGACGTCACATGTCACCAAACACACATTTTACAGGTGAACTCTGTACCTGTTCTTCACCAGCCAGAAGTCTTGTCTGTTGTCTGTACCGTAGCCAACAACCAGAACAGCATGATTTATAAACTCTGGGTTACAGTCGGGTGCGTTGTATAAACCTGAAAGATGCAGAAAGTTAATGACATGTTACAGTGGCTGAGAAAATTAGATGTAAAGCTGATGACATGCATCGCTCTTTAGCTTGGGACCTTCAACCTGTGTTTCCAGTGGAGGGACCAGTATCTCAATTAAGTTAAAAAGCTTCTGTACTTTTGGAAAGCAGGGACTTTTTCAGGGGGTAGTACTTTCCAGAAGTACAGGAACTTTGGGGGTTTACAAAGCTAAACAGTTCTGACTGATCTAGTACTTGAATTTACTGTATAGGATGATTTGCCTTGAAGACTCTAAGACTAAGGAAAACGCAAATTAATTTGCCTAATCTAGGTTTAGACTCCAAGGAAGGAAACTTTTAGTTCTTTTGAAACTTTAGTTTAACAGAGCAAGACATGTTGTAACTGCAGAGATGGACTCCCTTTATAGAAGTTTGAAATAAAGGGGAAATATTGAAGCAAAGAGAAGTCACACTACATGTGGTATTTCCTGTAAAGAGTAGACGTACTTTATAATAATCTGGATTTTTTTTTTAAATGCACCAAATTAAACATAAAAATGTCTAAAAAAACGTTTCAATTAGACTTGACCTATTATTGGCTCGTCACTAAACCAAAGCCAGGGTATAGCAGCTATTCATATTCACCTCCTTTGTAGAGGTGGAAAGATTGCAGCATGGCGTTCACGGCCACAGCGACAGGTCCCACTGTGGCCACCGTAGCCTGCAGAGTCTTCTCATCTCCCCGAGGAAGGATGTGGTAGTTGGAGCAGTAGCCGGCCTTTCCCTTGTCAGAATAGCGACATTTCCCATTCTACAAGTAGAAATGTCATTTTTCATTGTATTATTTTAAAAAACTGGTTAATATTTTGCATATTGTAATTAATTTATTTGTCTAAAACACCTTTTTTTAAATCTCTGCATATGTGCAAATATTAATATGCAAATTATTTTACCACCTCAGCTAAAAACATATCTTACATGCATTCTAATTTTCTTATCAGATATTCTGAAAAGATTATATCCAAACCCTCATAATGCTTGTTACCGGAAAGAAACAAAGAAAAGAGAAAGAGATGAGGATGACCTTGTGTTCATAGGGGTAAAAGCTCTCTGAGTCGACACCTCTGTTGCGGATCACGTAGCTGAACGCTTTAGAGATGTAACCTCCCTTGCAGCCGTGGTTTCCATCATAGGTGCTGCAGTCCACCAGGTTTTGTGGGCTCAGGGGCACAAGGACACCTGTTCGCTTCGTCATTTGGCCCTCAAGGGCTCCCATAGAACTGAAGGCCCAGCATGACCCACATAATCCCTTATGAAATAGATTATCATGTTATTTTGTGGCCCTAGAAGTATAAAGTTATATTTAACATTTTTTATCAAAAATGAGTTGCATGCTGATCCTATAGCGGGGCTTACTTGGTCTTTGACGGGGCTGACCAGGCCGTCCTTCCTCCAGTCCACATTCAGAGGTATTGTGAAGCCACTCGGGTCCTTAAAAGTGTTGTTTCTGGAATCAACAGGCTCCTCCAGTTCAGGCCGTTCAGCTTCTCATTGATCTCCTCGGCTGTCTTCATAGAGAGGAGAGTCGGTAAATATATGAAATACAATACGAGTGAAGTATTACAGTGTTAAAGATCAGTAATGACCTCTGCACAACAGCACTCTTCTTAAATTCTGACCCATTTTTCATATACATACTAACAGATACAGCATAATGAAAATACACCCCAGCAAAACAATCATAAAACAACCACAAGTTCCCTTGATTCATATCTAGTTTGAACTTCTGCCTTCTGGGGAAAAACAGCACAAAACCAACATCATTTTTATTTTATCTAGTATGATGCCACACAAGGTTTATAGCGTGATGATGACACCCCTGTGAAACCGTCCTCACATTTTGTCTCCTAGGCAACTAGAACACACACTAGTTCAGGATTTCTGACAGGAGTCCAAAAGCTAGAGTGTGTCCCAAACATTGATGCCAGGGTCCTGCAGAGAGCGTGTGAACATCAACACGTCATGCTCATTCGTGTTTCACTGCTCAGGCTTCCGGCTTTCAGGATTGAAGGAAAAAAAACGTTGACTTTCTGGTACCTTCCAGTGCAGCTTTGGAAATGCTCTTCCTCCCTATTTTTTTTTAATACCTTTTTCCCCTTTTTCAACTTAAGTCACGCCTGAACAAGGAAACCACACTGAAACATGATCCAAAATCCTAAATGTCTACCAAAACACTAGACATTTTTTTTTTCTGTAATTTGTATAATCACTTCTTTTTTTTTGCATTGCATTAAATCTCTTAACATAATAAGACAGATTAACAGAGTTGGACACTGACAACCATCTTGTAGCAATGCCAATGAGTGTGAATGCACTTTAGGTTGTGAGGTCATGCATGGGTCTGAACGGGTCCTGGGAGAGATTTTTGATAAAGTAAGGACTATAATTTATGTCTAAAATGTTAATGTCATGCAGTTTGGATCCACCAGAGGTCTCTCAAATACATTGTTGTTGCGAATAGTGTCATTATCGTGTTCTGATCGCTCCATTTCTGGCTCTGCAGTGTGAGGATTGCTGTTTAATAAAATAATCTTTAATGAGGGCATTTTTTCCCCAGTGTCACCACTGGCTGATTTCTGTTAATTTTCTTGGTGAATATTTGGAAAAGTGTGTCATATGTAGGCTGTTTTATGACAGAATAAAAACCAAACCAAGTACTTTGTGCAGGAAGGCTCAACTTAAAGCTCAAGAAATATGAATGAAACACAGTGAGACAGCAATTAACAAGTTGTAAGATGTCTTGTGCTAAGAGATGTAAGTGATGCAGAGATTAGCTTTGAGCCAGTGAAAAAATGCCTTAGTTATTCCTTGTTTTTTTTCTGACCTACTTGGCTGCACTGGTTTGAGGTTAGCTCTTGCAAATATATCACTGCACACCCACTTGTACAGAGGAACCTTGCTGGATTATTATTAATCAACTGTAATGTGACACAAACAAATAAGCATTCGAATGAGCCTTCTTTTGTTGTTACTATATTGGATTTATTTTAGTACTGATTAAGTGAGAAGAAGCAAATTATCTGCATGTCTAAACCTGCATAATTTCAGCGCATGCTTTTTTATTTATCGTTATGTAACTGTGAGCGACTCCAGATTAACGGGATCCTACCATGTCAGCCAGGTGGTTCAGTCCCAGCGTGAAGTTGTGCTTTCCTGCCGAGGCCTCCTGGTTGTGTCTCAGCACCAGTTTCATGTTCTTCTCCCATACCGCTCTCCTGAAGACAATCTCAGACTGAAACGAAAATATAAGGACTGCATGATCTGAGACATCTAGGGTGCCTGTATGTGTGTGTGTGTGTGTGTCTGTGTGCACGACAGCAAACAGAGAGGAAGACGGGAAAGAGAAATTCACAATCCTACCTGATTATCATAAACCTTGTGATGTTTGATTGTCCACTCTTCCCATCCTTTATTTATGGTAGACAAGTGGCCGTAGACCAGAGAGGCCATAAGCAACGCTACACAAAGAATGTGCATCCTGCAGAGGTAAAAACATTATATGAGCAAATATGACCCGTATTATATTCTGAGTTAGTTGATTAATTTTTTAGTTGATTGCTAAAATGACAAACATTCTCTACTTGCAGCTTCGCAACAGTAATCATTTGCTAATTGGTTTGTCTCTTGTGATACCAAACATAATGTTTTTGGATTTTGTTTGTTGGCCAAAACAAGCAGGTTGAAGATTTTTAATTCTTACAGGTCTTTTTAATTGTAGTATGTAAATTCCACCAGGCTGATTGCATCAGTCTCTGTAACAACAGCTAAACAAGTCTAAACTCACAACATGGTCTATTCCATCAGCACAAACATAATTATCAATGCATTACTAGGTAACACAAGGTGTGTCTTTCTAACACTGTGGCTATTTTTAAGATTGCTTCACCTCAAGAAGGAAGTTCAAACCTCTTCAACTGTAATCTCTGAGCATTTTTTTCATCTTACAGTACGTTGTAACCACACTATACTGTCAAAAACTCAACCTCACCTCAACTCAACCGAATACCAGGCAAACAAACTAAAAACAAAGATAGTTTACATTTACCTTATTGCAGTACAGTCAGCAAGCTTATCTTGTCTTCGTAGAGAAGGAGAACCCGTTTTAATGACAAAGAGGAAGTAGAAAGGTTTCCTCATACAAACACGGCACAGTTTTTTTTTTTACTCTGTCAGGCTTGTCATGTGCATCTAATTTACCACCAGCTGCAGTGGTTGAAAATGCACGTCCAATATGAGATGTGGAAGTGATAGAAGTTACATGTGCAGCTTTACAGTAAGTGATGTGACAAAATGCCTGCGGATGAAAAAGTTTGGTGACGAATTGGGTTAATACAGATTGATAGAAACGAAAGCTTGTCGTTTTCTAGATGACTGTTCCTTCCTTTTATTATTCAAAACAAGATAACACAGGATCCAAACACAGACGCCGAGTTATATTTGACATTGCACAAGTTTCTGAGAAACAGCAGAATCTGAATCAGAATCATCTTTATTGTCATTGTATTTTGTACAACAAAAATCGAGCAGTGTCACATTGTCAAATCTTTTCCTGTTCAGACAGCTGGAGGATGTTTCCCAGTTGTTTGTTTGTTTGTGTTGCATTGAGTGGGTGGAGGGGGTTGTGTCTCTGGTGGTGTTTTTTTTTTTTTCATTTCATAACATGATTTCTTCCTTGGAGTAAACACAATATACTGTAAAACACACAAATAAACAACAACAAAAAGGGAAATACAACATGCATTTTATTAATATCAGATTCATCTTAATTGTGTATTTATTTATATTGTACTCCAGGATACATAAATTTCAGTGTAGTATACAATTGGCAGTAAAGTAGTGCATTATCCTTGTCTGAGGAGATGTAAGTACATCATGAAAAAGCTTTTCAATGCTAAATATATGACTGTGATGATATACTCATGCAAGCTGATGGCTTGTAGAATTACCCAGAAACATCACAGCTGTCACCGCTACAGGGAAGAGTGATGACGACAAAAAAGGCAGGAGGATATAATGCAGTTTTGAACTTTGGTTTTTCCCGAGGCTCTAGTTGGCTTTCATCACTGATCTTGTGTCTCTCTGAATCCGGGCTTGGACAGAGATCCGCTGATGAACGCAAGTTACCAAAGGTACCAGATGGTAAGCTGCTCGCTGACTCAGCACCAGCACTTCTTGTGGTGTGGTGATCATGCACCTATTGTATCAACATGCCACGTAAGCCTACAGCTGAGCAGAGAAGCTGAACAGGACACTTGATTAATGTCTTAATGTGATATAAAATCTGGACTCTTTGAATTTACACCTATTAAATATATGAGGCCACACAATTTTTCAAGTCTTCTAGAGATGTGGTGATGTAGAGGAGAAACCACTTGACCAAGAATCAGCAAAATCTAAATGCACGAGAGAAACTGTTACCTCCTATTTCTTATCATTGAAACTTAAAATGTCAATTATTTATGATTAAATAATTGCACTTATTAACAGTGTTTACCCTTGTTTCGGGACATTTTCATCATATAGTGTCTGTAGCTTAAAGAATTTGCATTTTGCATATATACAGTATACTTGTCTTTTTCTTAATCAAATGTTCAATTGGCTCTAACAGAACAGGTATTCCTTTATTTCTAAGTGGCATTATTAGATTCAATCCCATCTGTTGTGCTCCTAAATCTCTATATTTGGCTGACCTGTGCCTGCCTCCTGTCATCCAGTGCAGCTTGTTGGATGCAGTCCACGAACAAGTGCATATAATCCCCCAGCATGCGTCGAGCTCCCGCGCGTCCCAGAGCCAGTTTTCTGTTGCCATGAGGACCACGAGGCAACAGGGGAACTGATTTGGATCATCACGCTTCCTCCGGAGCTGAGTGTTTCAGGATGAAGCTTTCTTGTCATAATACGTCTGTGTGTTTCTATGCAGGTTTCATTTGGATGTATTTTTGATCAAGAGCTGAAAAATCAAATGATGTACTCCGGTTTCTACATTATCTCCACTAGTATATACAGTTTATCCTCAGAAAACCTCAGAGAAAGAGACATTATTCTCAACACTAAATTGCAAAAATGGATTGATTACAATGACAAGCCCTCCAGACTGAAGAGACGGTGAGTTACAATACTTTATTTCTTTGCTTTCTCCGAAATATGAATGTAATTCTGCACCATTTATATCACCATCCTCGATATTAGAGCTCTTGAAACTGTCAAGCCACAGAAAATGACTGCGGTTTCATGTTTGTACTCTATTTTCACTCTCTGGCATGTGGCTCCCACAGGAGTTCAGGAGGAGTCAGCCTCCATCATTCACTGCTCTGGGGAGCTGCTGTCATCACCAGCAGTCAGGTTATACAGTATTCCCCACGTTCACATTCCTATAACTGTGCTGAGACTTTAAAAATCGGATTTTAGATACGATAAGAGATCACGTCTTCCTGCTGGATTTTTTAATTTTTTTTTAAATTTTATTAGATTTTGAATATTAGGTGACGACAAGTTTCAAAAATGGATAATTTACTGTAAGTGGAAAATCATTTATTATCATTTATTGAGCATCATTACTTTTCGATAAAAAAATCACAAATGTGTGGGGGAAAAATCCCTTCTGTTGTGTTCCTCTACTCTTCTCACATGCCATATAGTATATAGTGTTGCATCTTTCAGCAGGACAACGTGTGAGGAGAGCTGCTGGGGGCGGCATCACAGTTAGGTGAAGGTGTTATGTGTGTGTATATATATATATATATATATATATATATATATGTGTGTGTGTGTGTGTGTGTGTGTGTGTGTTAGTGTTTTATATATATTTATAACACTGAGGGTGGCATCATTCCTGCATTCCTATTCATGTTCAAGTCTACATTTTCACATGAGGACAATATATATTGTTGCATGAATTACTTTTGGAGTCATGACCCATTGTGTAATCACAGAAAGCAGTTTGAGTGTAACTGGGTACATTTTTCCTGTAATAGTCAATCTTTATATAAATAATAGCGTCACCATATTTCTTGAAACTAAAATGAATATTTTTGCTTTTGCTGTCCCCTAATGGTGGATTAGCTACAGTTCAAGTAAAGTAAGAAATCATGATTATTCGAAGTAGCCGTCCCCAACTCACAGTAACGTCTCTGTCACATAATCATGATCATTTCACTGCAGTCGTTCTGGATCTAAAATTCAAGAAAGGACCTAAACATCTTTCTGCCTTTGCTGCAGTAAGATGTTTTTTGCAATTTCTGTTGGTTTTATAGATTTTACAAAAGTACTTAATTGTGGTTTAAATTATTTACATCAGAGCACTTCACTCATATGAAGCCTGACTGTAAAGCCTTTAAAACAGTTTCACAAACAAGCCTTAACCTTAATTGCTTAACATTTTCTCGTGATAGTGTTTGGGAACTTAAGCTAAAGTTTTTTAGCAATATGTGTGTCAAAGTTTCTGAAGAGGATGAAGATGAATGAGTGAAGGAGACAGAATGGGTGGATGACACTATTCCCTCTGCAGCTTTGATATTATATTAATAATATTGCAATACTGTAAAGAACTTAACTGCACATTGTTATTTATAATCTGACAAGATGATTCAGCGTCACCATCTGACAAAATCAGATTTTTTTTTTTTGCTTTCTATCTCAGTGTCTTCAGTGTCTGTAGGCCCTAAGAGTGAAAACTCCCGATCAGCAGCTGTCTGGTTATGAAACGCTACTTCCTGTTATCCAAGAGGTGAGTAAAGAGCAAATATGTACTTATAGTGCTTGTGCCATATATCCAATCATAATATTATTTTCAACATCTTCATAATGGTTTTCTTCTTGTATTTCTGTCTGCCATTAAAATATATGACTTTTCATTTTCTATACTTTTCTTAAAGTCAGCAAATCTCATCTCAAACCAACAATGTAGTCATCCTACTTACACATATTGTGTGTGTATCCAGAGACATATCGCATTGCTCTGTGTCACCGTTGTTATCCCAAAACTATTAAAAACACGTCAATCAATCACGGGTGCACTGGGTAACATGTGCCTTTGCCACCAATATTACTGTCACTGTAGCTTGTTTAGAAACTGCTCCAAAGACTAATAACAGAAATCACATTTTCAGTATCTGCAGAGTAGTTCTGTGTAAGGCTCTAGACTTTATACTAAAGTTATTTACAATGTACAGTGTAGTAAGTCAAGGGGTTGTATTATGTATCATAGCAGGCTAGTGAAACTCTGTAAACAGAGCTGTGTTCCCCACATGCACGGTGGCATCTGCCCTACAAGGAACTTCTCTCCTGAGAGTGAAAATGTGATCTCTGTTATTAGTCTTTGGAGCCATTTCTAAACAAACTAATGTGACCAAACTCTTTGTGCCGAAGCAACGTGTCACCCAGTGCAGCGATGTGGCTCATTAATGTGTTTTTAATACCAAAATGGACAACAATGGAGGTCTACAGGCTTTGGATAGACACACACTACATGTAAGCAGATGAATTAATTAGTTTTGCTCTGTACCGTTTTACCAGCTCTCTCTCTCTCTCTATTACACACACAGGCAGGCCACCAGATGTTTGTGGGGATTGCTGTCCACCAAAGGCTGTGCTGGGGAGCTCTGTACTTGTTGGCAGCAGGGCTGGCATTAACATCTGAAACACGCCGGCTGTGTCCTCACTCCTGCCGCTGCAATAATGTGGTGCTGGAGCTGAACTGCTCTTATGGCCAACTTACCACAGTGCCTGATGGTCTCCCACAAGACACTAAACTATTGAACTTAACTCATAATATAATAAAGACTCTGGTGCGTCAACAGTTTAAGACTTTAACACACCTCTTCAACTTGGATTTAAGTGACAACTTTCTGGTAATAATTGAAGTGGAAGCTTTTCTCGGCTTGCAAAGCCTTCTAACTCTGCGTCTTGCTCACAATCACCTGAAGATTATTCCTGTAGGAGCGTTCGCTGGATTGTCAAAACTGCAGTTACTAGACATAAGTGACAACAAGATCCTTGTTTTCCTAGATTTTACTTTCCATGACTTAGCAGCCCTGCAGTATATTAAAGCAGCAGAAAATGACTTAGTTTTCATCTCTCATCAAGCCTTCGCTGGCCTAACCAGCCTACAAGAGATGCACCTTGATGCTTGCAATCTCACTGCTGTGCCAACAGAGGCGCTCACACAACTTAGTGGGCTGAGAAGCTTTCACTTTCACCGGCTCGGCCTCAGCTCACTGCCAAACTATTCTTTCCGTCATCTAGCACGTCTAAAGGAGCTTTTCATATCTCATTGCCCCCGGCTGGAGACTCTGTCAGGAAACAGTCTCTTTGGCCTAAATCTTACATCCCTCACCATCAGAAACTGCAATCTTAGTGCTGTCCCCTACATCCCTTTGCATCATCTTGTATACCTTGTATACCTTGACTTGTCTTTTAATCCAATCACCTACATTCATGGAAACCTGCTCGGTGACTTATTGCGACTCCAAGAGTTTAATCTAGTAGGAGCAGCATTGCTGCGTATTGAACTTGGAGCATTCAGCGGTTTGGCACGCTTCCGATTGCTGAATGTGTCTAGAAACCTTCTAACCACACTCGAGAAAGGAGTTTTTCATTCAGTGGACACCTTAGAAAGTCTGGGACTTGACAACAATCCACTTGCATGTGACTGTCGTTTGCTGTGGGTGGTGCACCGGCGCCTGTATCTGGACTTTGGTGGATATCCACCGTCTTGCACTACATCTGTCCAGTTGCAGGGCTGGAATTTTCTAGACTTTTCTGAATCTGAGCTCCCAAGTTTGCTCACCTGTCGGCAGCCTCGAATTCTGAACCGCAAACCTCAAGAAGTGAGAATAGATCAGGGACACACGGTGGTGTTTTACTGCAACGCAGAAGGTGACCCTCTGCCATCTGTTACCTGGCTAAACCCTCAGCTAAGACTGTTATCACCCATTGGCAGAATACGAGCTCTCTCCAATGGCTCGCTGGAGGTCCGGTATGCGCAGCCTCAAGACAGTGGGACATATCTCTGTGTGGCATCCAACGCAGCAGGAAATGATAGCCTTCCTGTCAGCCTTCATGTCAGACGCTTTCCGTCATCTTCTAAAAACCCCTTTCGTCTTAAAGGTTGGTTTGCCTTTCCGTCTCCTTCTCCGGGTGTGAATGGACCTCAGAAACTCCCATTTGATGTCAAGACGTTACTGATAGCAGCAACCATTGGGTTTCTTTCATTTTTCAGCTCTGTGAGCATATGTTTCATTTTCATGTTCTTCTGGAGTAAGAGCAAAGGGCAAATAAAACACACAGCCACAATTGCATATGTGCCACGAAACACCATGTCAAGTAGTAATGGAGGCACAGGCAACTATATGGAGACAAGCAGGTTCACCATGAAACTAATATGAATCAATAAGTGAAAAGTTTTTTTGCCCAAGAAAGGTTTTAGCTGTTGTTGCTGTTTACAGATGGAATTTCTGCACAGAAATTAAAATGTATAATTAGATTTAATTATACGTATAAGTATACTAGCTTGTTCCATTCGAGGCTAACTGATAAATTAGGTAAATAATACGTGAGCATGCATTTTTTAGGAACATTCACAATAAACATGGACATTATTATTCAGGTTTATTTTTCATGTCTGCCTCTATATAAGACAGAAGCTCCGTTATATCTGAGCCTGCATGTAAAGCAGTGTGTAGTATTTTATAGGCAAAGTGCATGTAAGATATAAAGATGTGATTTATTCAGTTAATTGCTTATTGCTTAAATTGTCCCTGTTGATGTTTTATATAGTAAGTATGTAAGAACTCAACTTTGATCAAAAATGATTATCAGCCATGAGATAACTTTAATATAGTAATAGGCATGTTAATCTTATATTAGGTGCACAATACTTGTATATAGCATGTCATATCTACTTTGATTATAAACTGAATATTTTTGCATGCGTTTGAATATTGACATATTTACTGCTGTACTCAATCCATGTATGGGATGTATGGATTTTTTAAAATCTCTCCAATAAAGCACATTTGCAGCATAAAATGAAATTATTGTGCTTTCCAAAATGTTGTAGTTGTTTTTTGTGTGCAACAATACAGACGGTCTTAGGATTTCAACAGGAGGTCTGTAATGAAACGCAGATAGAGACAATAGTAAAAAAAAATAATAATACAAATGAAATATGATAATCAGAAATGGCATAGGTAAATGTATAAAATGTATAATAATAATAATAATAATAATAGCAATAATAATACAATGTACATTTCAAATGTAATTGTATATTAGAAGTAGTGGAGATGTTAAATAAGGATTATGGAGGTCCATCAACTGTTAATGAGTGTTTTGTTTTTAATATCTCTTTTCTGTTATTTTATTTATTTCATGTATTTCCCCTGGATTTTTTTCCAATAGGGTGGGAAAACACTTACAAATACACACACACACACACACACACACACACACACACACACACACACACACACACACACACACACACACACACACACAAAATTGAAATTATGTTGCTGCCATGGTAACAACACATTAGCTCTCTTGAGTGTCAGACATAGATATATGGTGTCAGGCACCATTTTAGGTTTTATAACAACAGTGATCATGATTCACAAGTGATTCAGCAACTAATATATATGTATGTATAATATATATATATATATTATACATACATTATTTATATATAATTTAAACTGACACTATAGTCGGAAGTACGTCATTTGTTCCGCCGGATTCCCGTATGTGTGGAAGGTAACGGCTAGTCTAATTAGCGGTTAGCTCTAGCAAATGTGACTGGAGTCGAGGCGAAAATAAAGTACATTAGCGTGATAAAAGCTTAGTTCTAACTTAAATAAATATGGGTACCAACAGATAAGTTAGTAAAACACAGCAGGTAACGGAGCCCCCCCTTCTGAAACAATATATGTGGTGTGCATAACAGTTAGCATAGCGCTAAATACAAACCCAGCCGTTAGCATTGTTGAGTTAGAAATTATTACAAACATGACTCTCGCGGTTGACCGAGAACCCCGAAAGACTGCAGGTAATCGCATGTCAAAACTACTGGATGCTGAAGAAGAGGACGAGTTTTACAAGACCACTTATGGAGGCTTCAACGATGTGAGTAGCGTTTAAACTGAAAGACACGACTGTGCTAATAAGTTAGCATCAAGCTTGCGTTGCTCTGTTGAAAAGCAGGCCGATTCTCAGGTTGTTGTAGCTTTATATATTGTCATAAAGTTAAGTCACATTAGGCAGCAACTGACCATGATGTATTTTTTTAAAATAAATCATTCATAACATTCAATAATATATAGAGCTAGACCATGCATCAGTCAAAAAGACCATAATGTGATATTGTTATGCGTTTCACATAAGCAGAAACTAACATGATGAATGATAATCTAAATTGAAACTCATAATTATCTTTTGATAGATAATATAAATACTCTACTCTGACTAATAATTTGCCTGGTGTAGTTCATTTATTGTTAAAATCCTTAAAATGACTCCTTATCATTAATTTTAAAGATCTATGAATATACAAATATATTTCACCTCTAAAGTTTTAACTTCTGCACACAAGATGTCTTCATCACTCTTACATCCATTGTCAGTGTATGTGCACTGCAGGCTTTATGTTTCCACATCACATTTGTCCAAGTTAAATATTGGACCAGAATTGGCTTAGGTCGTTTGAATATAAGTACAAACAGTTTGAGAGTGAGGTTTTTGAGAAATATTTATAATATTTAGTCTCCCCCTGTTGATATACAGTATCATGGAAAGGTTTGGACACATTTTGACTGCTACTGCATGAGTGATGTGATCCAAATATTATAAGCATCTCTTTATAAAGCAATACAGTCCTAGACATCACAAATTACAGCCTTTGAAAAAGTCCTTAAAGTTGAGCCAACCCCTCTCTAAAACAATTCAGTCAAAAGCCTCCATGAAGGTTAAGTTCATTACAGGGCTTCTATACTCATCATCAATCAGTTTTAGCCGTGTATGTTCACTTATATCTCCATATCTCTGCAATGCCAGAAGACATGCTAATTTAATTGTGCTCATATCTCCATACCTGCCATTATCACCACAATAAATAGAGAAGATTACACAGTATTATAGACATACACACACAAATAGAAAGAAGAAAGCCTTAGGCTATAGTGTATGTAAACATTAACAACATATATTATTGTTTAATATTGTGGTAACCTAATTTCAGATTTGTTTGCTCAATTTATATTCTAGCTCATTTTCTTCAAACAGCTGCTGGTTCAACGGTCAGCTTGTGTAGGAGGATTTAGCACTGACTGCTCTGGCAGGTCTGACATTCGTCTCAGCTGAGTTTGATGAAAAATAACTAGACGAAAAATTGCAGATAATCCTGTGACACCTCAATCATCTGTGATAAAACTGTATGATCACATATATGGATTTGAAGGCTAGTCTGAATAGTAATATCACTCATATATTCTCGGCTTCTGACTGTCAGTCGGGTATTTTAACTCTTTGTCGCTGCAGCTTGAATTTACATGTCACATATAAATACATAAACTTTTAGTATTTCTCTTACTTATGGACTTAATATTTAGGGACACATTATTTTGCTTCCTCAGAGCTCTCTTAGTGCTGCTTTGAAAACTCATCAAAATGCAGATTGCCAGGACTCTTTAAGGGTGAAAACTACTGCTATATGGCATTTAGCTTAAAATTAAAGCTTTTTTGTGAATGTGATGAAGTTCCATATTATTTTGTCCACCCTTTACAAATATACCTAATTAGGTTGATTCCCCTATTAAATCCTGATATTGCTTCCTCTATGTATGTGCTTATGTTGTAGGACAGTAAATATGAATAGCTGTAGTAGCGAAAAAAAAAACATGCTTGTTATATGGGGAAAATCTTACAGATTTTTATACCTTTCTTAACAGTAAATGTGTAAATTGCAGAAGTTAACCTAGCCACACAGCACTACACTACCGTAGCCTGATTAGCTTCAGAATGTTGATATTACACATGTATTAACCCCAAGTAATTTATTTTATTGTTTTTATATTTCTTCAGCTAAATTGTGCCCTTTACTTCCTTCCAGGAATCAGGAGATGATGAGTATCACGGAGAACATTCAGATACGGAGGATGAGGTGGACAGTGATTTTGACATTGACGAGGGGGATGAGCCCGACAGCGATCAGGAGGAGGACGCACCTCGGAGGAAAAGTCGAGTTGTCACTAAAGCTTATAAGGTAGTGACAGTAATTTCAGGATCTGTCACAATTGATTTAATTACTTTAATTAGACATAAGTCTTCCCTCTAAAATCTGTGTGTTTTTTATCCCAATTTTATCATGTGGAAGAATATTCCTCTTTCAGCCTCATGTACATTCAGACTATTACACATAAACCTCTTGAAGTTGCTTTTTTTTTTTTTTAACTATTGCCACTCTGCAGCAACGGATTCCAAATGCCGTCATTTGCAGGCATTTCTAACTTCCTTTCATAAAGGTTTGCTTGTTTGTCATATATTTGTGAAATACATGACTTTTTTTCCATTGTTTAATCCAAGGAACCTATAAAAGTGGCAAAACCCAAACCCAAAAAACCCTCTGAGGAAACAAAGAAGACTGAAAAAGCTAAAGTGGAGCTCAAAAGGAGGATTCCGCAAGAATTCCAAGATTTTGGTGAAAGTAAGATTACTACAGATACTTTTCCATAAATTCAAAATCCAAAAACACTTAAAATGTTCCATCATATCCTAAACACAGCATTATTACATTACAGCTCCATGTCCACGGAGACTGAAGTGAGTAGTTTTTGAGCACAACTCCTTTGTTTGGGTTAATTAGAGTTCTTTATTCATCTTTAGCTCGGAAGTCTGTGCGACAGTCCACCAGCGAACATACTCGGAAGACCAATCTGCGCTTGCAAGAGCGTCAGGATGCACCTCGGCGACGGAGAGGTGCCCACCGTGACCAGCCCCTAACCCAAGAAGAACTGCTGGCTGAGGCCAAGATAACAGCTGAGATCAACATTCGATCACTAGGTACTCTAATGTTGTAGTTCTTAAAGCTTAAGACTGTTAAAGAACTACACAAATATTGTAAGTGTTTGAAATGTTACTAAAAAAATATCAGTATACCCATATATTGCCACATTTAAAATACGAAAGCCCATTTCATTTTACTTTCTGTTTATTGTAGAAAACTATGAACGTCTGGAGGCAGACAAAAAGAAACAAGTCCACAAGAAGCGACGTTTCGAAGGACCAACTATCCGTTATCATTCAGTCCTTATGCCTCTTGTCTCTCACTCATTCCTAAAAGAAGAAAATGTTGATGTTGAAGGGTACGTATAACCTCTTTTTCGGACTTGTTTGGCTCCAGAAATAATTTGGCAGATGAACAGATGTATACATTTTTTATTTACTTGAAGTAATCTGCTCACTGGAAAACAATATTTTGCTTCAAATACTTTGACCATATAAGTATTTAATTCCTTTTAGATAATCATATACCAAACATTATATGCCCATGATTAGTAATTATGTAACTTGGCAAGGAAATTTATTACATTGTCAGTTCTCCTGCTGTGAAATTTATAGTGCTTCATTTCCCTTGACCTCTTATAGCCCATGTGACCAAAAACAAAAAATATAATGTGAAAAATCTGACACACATTATCAGCATATAGCATGTTTGTGTAAAAATGGTAATATTTGCGATGTCTCCATTTTCCAAAGGTTGGATCAGGACGTTCCTCAGACAGCTCCACCAAATCCCTCCACACCTTCCCAGCAGCCCGCTGGAGGCTTGTGCTCCCGCACCTACATAACGTTCAGTGATGACGAAGCGTTTGAGGCAGGCTTTCCACGCAGCGCACAGTCAAGTCCTCAGCTTCCTGTCCAGGAGGTTTGTCCAGTCACCCACAAGGCCGCATTGTACCGAGACCCAGTAACTGATATCCCTTACGCTAACACACGAGCCTTCCGCATCATCCGAGAGGCGTATCGTAAATATGTGACTGCTCATGGATTTCCAAATACTTCTGGAGGGGCGACGGGACTTGACTCCTCAGCACCTAAGGGTGCCCGACAGAAAATGGTGGTCAAGCAGAGCACCATTGCAACATAGATTACTTTCATTCAGGATTTTGGAAATAGACTTGTTTCTTTTTCAGATTTCTTGGTTCAGGTAGGATTACTTGACTTAGTAACACAAGGGAAAGCTACAACTAGTCGCTGGCTGACACAATGACTACTTACTACAACTGTCTACATCTAGTTCTTTCTCCACCCACACAAAGTGTTCCCGGCACTAGGAAATAACGGGAATAAAACATTTGGGTTGTGATTTTAACAGTAAGTGTAATATTTTGTGAATATTTTCAGCGCTACTGAAAATAGGATTACAAATAGTGCAACAAACAGACATTAGCACAACTAAATCAGACATTACCTTAGACTGCACATAAGAAGTCTTACTTGTGTTTTTGTGTTTATTTTGTAGATCAATGCATTGAAAGGCAAGCTGAGTGGATAAAAAAACTCAGTCTTGCCTTTGGAATCAAACATTTTGTTTAATAAAATCCCTTTTTTTTACTGTTAAAACCTTTGCTTTCTACAAATGTACACTTTTCTCAACAAAAAAATAAATATTTGAAACTCAAAATAATTTATATCTACTATTTTCATGAATTCTGGTCTATAAAATCTTTCATTAATATCAAATACAAAATACACTGTACGGAGTGCTTTGAAAACACACAAACACACTAAAACAAAAGCATCAGACTTTCTACATGGTTTTGTTCAATTAATATCAACATTTTAACTATAGTCATTTTTGATTAAATTGTATTTCATCCGTAACTTCCTCCATGTCTTAAAATCCACATTGATTCAACCTGTACAGTAGGATCCTTTCTGTCATCAGTGTTTAACCTCAGTTTACTGACAATGACAAAATATCATAATTTCAAACCTTAACTTCATGTTTAGTTTGGCCTCATTGTTGAATCACATGAGGTCATTTTAGGACAACTGTGCCCAGGAGTTTTATTTGCTGCCTGTATCTATCAAAATAGCGTGTATCGATCAAAACATTCAAAGCTAAAATTTCTCTGCTAAAATAGAAATGCTAAAATTAGGCAGATCAATAAGCATTAAAATATTTAAGACCTTATATGGTTTATATTGCCTCCTTACTGTAAATGTGCTCTCGACCTCTCCCAGAGTTGAAAAAAAATCAGTGTTTAGTCTGTCACAAACTGCTCACTGCTTTGTTTAAATATCTGGTGAGATATAACTTCTGGCACACAATCAGAAAACATTACAGTATCTAATGTAGACAGGCAGAACATTTACAAGCATTTTGAGTCTATTTTTAGCTTGTCATGAAGCTATTATTATTATTATTTATTTATTATTATGTTCCTGGTTAATAGCAGAGAGTTATTTGAGCTCCAATGTTGTGTCACAGCAAACAATACTGCTATCTGTTGATCCCTCCAAGGCCTTAAATTAGGTTTTCTATTTTTATTCTCTCAGGGTACAATCACAGAGATACACAGTTGCCCGTAACGCCACTGAGCAATCGACGAGCACGTCACCTTTGACTCTTCACATAATGAACAAGAATCACTCCCCTGCAGAACGTCCAGTAGCTTTTGGCCATCTCAGCCTGCCTGTTACATAAAAACCCAGTGGGGAAACAAAAATAATGTTGAGGTTTAGTCACAGATTTCAGTGCCTAAAATAGTCTAGGGTAGAAATAACACTCTTGACATACAATACAGTAAGTCCCTGTCACATTATTTCTATTATTAGGAAAAAGTCTTTCTGTAGTTGGCAGTTTTGACATTCATACTTCAGCTGGGAAAACGATCGATGAGGATGATGACGCCACGGTGGACTGGTGAAGGCGACCTCGAATTATTTTACAGTTCCAGGTACAAATTCTGCTGAGCGTGCATCCGAGTCAGTTTAGCTCTCAGCAGATGGTTAATGAAGTTTTTTTTTTTTTTTTTTTTTACTTTTGTAGGAATGCTACCGAAATTCTGATTTTTACCTGTCAGCTGCTCTTTGATTGTGCAGTAAAGAGAAAATGCATTTAGCATTGCTCTCATGTAGAACCAATATCCCTGATTTAAAAGCTCTTCTGCTGTACTCACTTCATATATTCTCTTAAACTAGTTTGTTCTGTGGATTGATGAGAAAAAAACAGATAGAAGAGGGAAAATAGAAGTTCCTTTTCACAACCCAAAGGATAGTTTAACAGTCAGGTGCCCATATGAACACTGTACTTTTTTTTTTACTCGCTGTAATCTTTCATTTCTCCTGTTCATACTAAAAACATAGAAAATAAATAAATCCACTGTCCTTGCTTTGCGCAAAAAGTACTTAAAAGTCTATCTGAAGATAACATGAAGCTTGAGCCATCTAAGTTAGACAAATAAAGAGGATATCTTCCAAAGGTTATATTTTCAGTAAAAATGTCCTGCTTCATGTCTAGATGGACAGTGTTTTCCTGTTCAGCTGCAGTGAAAAGATGGTACACGAGGGAATTCTGAACAAAAATAAAATACTCTTTTCAATTATCTTCAAATAAACTTGTAAATACATGTTTGCCCAGAAGAAGGACTGTGGATTTTGCCCCCATCAGTAAAAAGAAATAATAATTTTGCTATCACTTTAAATTTAATTGGCAGTGACGTTACACAGCATCAGATGTATTTAAACATTTCCCTTCAATACAAAACAATTGTGTTAATTTCTTTTAAAGCTACTGTCAGTACAGCTACAAAAACAGTATGAAATAAAGCTTTTACTAAGACATTGATCTATTTGAAGGAATACATGAATAATCTATTATATAACAGACATTCACACATATTGTGATTAAGTTATCATAAAGACCAAAATGTCACATTTGTAATGAGGAAATGTGAGGCCAAGGGTCCTGTGACAAACCAGGCTGCTCAAGTAACACCAGGTATAAAGATCTAATGTACTTCTCTGTTCAGGCAGTCACATGCTATCTGTCATAATGCCAACAATGCTGGTGTAGTGAAGAGCAGAGGCGGATGGGTCGACCATCTGGGCGTTTTTACCGACGACTGACCTCATCTATTTGTCATATGCCGAGTTGACAGACAGATTGTACTTTTTGTAATAATCATGACAGTCTGCCCCGCAAATCCCTTTAGACAGACTGACGTGACCAAACGCCACAACTTGATGAACCTGTAGTTATGCTAACAGAAAAATACTGGCAGTTTTGAGAAAGCAAAATGAGTCCATAATAGGATGAAACGAAGACACGTCTCAAATAATTTCACTAGCCTTTTCATGGATAAGATAATTTTTTGTTTTTCCACTCTAATACCCAATAAAGCGAAGTGCTCTGGTATCTTCACCTGTGTCAGACACAAAGACCGTGTAGCAAAAATGTTTAGAGTTGTTATGATGTCACTTTACATTTTTACCAACAGCAGCAACCTCATTCGGAGAGTGAATTAATTTTATCATGCCTTTTCAATTCAATATCAACCTCAATACTAGTTTTTTTTTAAAGCAACCGCTGCCCACACACTGTGCCACTTGCTTCAGCAAAGATGAAAAAAACCAAAAACCACATTAATTCAAAAATAACAAGTTATCCCTTAAAGCGATGGTGATGAATTCAGTATCAGGCTAAGCCAGTGTCTCTGGTGGATAGATGGATGTATCAATACAGTTAAAATATTTATTCTTGTAGAGAGGAATTATAACCGAATTCTTCTAAAACACTCCTCGTCATATGCTACAACAAAACACTGAAAGCTTTGTCTCCCACATACTGCACAGCGCATATGGTACCAATTGAACATTTTTCAGAATAGGAAGAGAGGCAACTGCATTATCACTTGCTCTAGTGTGGTAGTTGCCATGGCGACGAGTGTAGGTGGTGTACTGTGCTGTACTCAATGCTGTACTCCTTCCCTTGTCCTCTCCCCTCTTCTCTTGCCCACCCTCTCTGCTCTGTTATCTGCAACATCCCCGTAACTTTGATTCCTTCATATTTACTCAAAATCTTTGCAATTGGTATATCAAGCTGTTTGAACTGAGCTCGCATTCGTATGTAATCAGCCTGTAATTAAGCAGAAAGTCAGATCTGAGCCACTCTTTAGTGGTTGAGAGCATTTTATGATGCTACTCTTTGGTTTGCATGAGTATCATTGATTTAGCATGTTTTAGTTTTTTTTCGTTCTTTTTTAAATGTGGTTCTTGCTGACCATCCAAGTTCTTGTAAACGCTTTGTCAATCTCTTCTTTTTGCACACCAGCGTTTCTTTTATCAGTTTCCATGGAGATGTGTCTGTGCCTGTGTGTGTGTGTGTGAGTGAGTGAGTGAGTGAATGAGTGAGAGATAGAGAGAGTGTGTGTGAATTATAGAGTAGAGATGTGTCATTTCCAGTCTATATTTTTTAAGATTGCATGTGCCGTACATCCAGTGTCCCAAGTTAGTATTTGACATGCAGGAACAGCATCAGCTTCCCATCCAGTTCAATCAAGGTTTCTCTTGTGTTCAGTGCAGCTTCAGTCAGTCAGAATACACTGTCAATCACAATTAAATGATCACATTAAAACCCTACTTTAGATTACGAGGATTAAAAAAGGACAAAACTGTTTTCTCTTGTTCTATTTTTAACAGATCAAACCTGTAATGATTCATTCAAAGGATTACCGTTAAGAAAAAAAGGCTTTCATCACGTCACGTCTCCGTTTTCTGATCATTTTTTGATTCACAATTTACCACCATTCTCATGTTTATGATATAAATACAAAACAACCCTCTAACAGAGTTATACCCTCTTTATTGGGGATTTATGTAATGCTTTCTTTATATATGCCCACGAAATGTTCTATGACACATACAGGATTTAACAATTATCAATACACATTTACGTAACATGTTTACATAGCAGATAAAAAATAAAAATCCCTTTGAACCAGAACAATTGCTGTTGCCTCCACGCGTCTGCGCCTATATGGACAGTTTTGTTGGACTGTCTGGCTCTTTTTCAGTGACCAGAATAAAACAGATTATAGACTATTAGAATCCAAATGAGTCACCCGCAGACTTTGATTCCTCCTGTGTATGAGAAATAGGGTTTCTTTTCAAGACAAAAAACATCACAGTATCACAGAGTTTTTTCAAGTCTGTCTAAAAACATACATGCATATATGTATATATGTATTTGTACACTGAAAGAGTTCTTGGTCTACTGTTATAACTCCCTACTAGGACTCTATATGAGTTTATATCTCTATATCATCCTTTACAAAAATGTATTCTGAAATTCAGCTGGAAGCTACGTGAGGGCTCACCAGTCTAGTTTAATCAAATCAAGTGTGTATCTTCTAAAGTTACAGTCTTTTCAGTATGAAATTGGCTTTTTGTGTTACTGTAGAAGAGGGAATTTCATAGTAAAAAGACTGCAACTTTGGAAAATACCCACTTTATTTGGCAAACTCAGGCTGCTGAGCCCTCATACTTGCTTCAGGCAAACTTAAAGGGGCACTTCGCTGATTTAACATCAAGCTGCAACTACCACAGCTTGAGGCTGAAGCTAATGCAGAAGTACCTTCACATTCAATGCCACCAACAGCAGCTGGATGCTGGCTTAAAAAAAAATCATTGGCTACAATTGACTTCCCATACTAAGTCATTATGGTCTCAATCACTCACAATTTGGACCCTCTTATAAGATGAAGCTACTCAGCCTATGGAAACAGTTGCACAATTCCCATGTGTGGCTGTTAACAGGATGCCTTGGGCAACATAATCATTCTTTACAACCAGTATGAACAGCAGAAATCACAACCACTGATAACTCTTTAAAAAGCACATATGGGTATGTTATGGATTTAAATATTCACACATACATAACACACATAAACAGATTTACCTGCTAGGGACATAATTAGGTTGAAATGTTAATGAAATATTAGACAAAGTTAGAATAAATTTACCACAACCAGTTTCTACACAGTAAACCAGGATTTTTTTTTATTTTTTATAAAAATTATCTCGTTCCCACTTTCTGTCCTCTAAAAAACAAGTTTATAGATTATTTTTTAGGCGTGCAAACTCGAGCCTCATTAACACGGGAATCTGTGTGAGACATTAAGAAGTAGTTTGAACGAACTTTGTGGTCTCCAGCCTCATTTCCATGTTAATTATTCGGCGCAGTGGGCGGCGGGCCGTCATCATTTCGCTTTATTTTAGGGTGTTTCAAACTTCAGCGATGGCAGCGCGCAGGGCGGACTGCCTGCCGTCGGAGGCGGTGGTTTCTGTCTATTACGCACTATCTCCGCCCTCGAGGGAGAGACTTTTTCTTTTTTTTCACGCACTGCTGTTCAATCAAAATTAGGTGTGACGAACGGCAGGAGTGCAAAGGACACCGCGTCAATTTGGCACCAGATTTACCCCTCGGTATGAATTTCTGGATTATGGAGACGTCGGCATGCCACGCAGGGTGAACCACATACGCTTAACCAAGATTAAATCAAACGAGCTAGAAGCAAGGTGCGCGTAAAAAAAAAAAAAAAAAAAAATGTGCACGAATCAGATATTGTTCATATGCTGCTGCACATAGTCGGGATTTCGCCTGTAAATACCCCTGGGATGTTTATTCTGATGCTTTTGTGGTTTTTGATGCGCGCAGTGTGCAGTCGGTTTGTGTGGCGCTCAGAGTTGGCATAGACGACACCTTCATAATTATCCTCATATTAATATCAGTAATGGTTAATGTGCAGCAGTTATAACCGTACATTGTGTCGTTAATCTCTGTGTTAAATGAGTGACGGGTGATGAACTGACGGGCTCTGTGGATCGTTACACCAAACGCGCTGACAGGACTTCATATTGTTCCAATATAATAAAGCGACGCAGGGGCTGTCTGAAGTCACATGTGCCCAGAACAAACAACTAAGATGACAAAGCCCATCCTGAGAAGAGATTCTCTTTATTACCGAGGAAGCCGCATTGGGATCACATCTCAGTTTCTGGATTGCAATAGAGTTGGAGGACAGGGAGCAGAGGAAGGAGAGAGGGAGGAGAAGCAGAGGAGAGCCGCTGAGCTGCACAACAGAGCCGCTGCTGAGAGGCAAGCTTTGGCTTCAGAGATGGACTGAGCTGAAGGTGACAGTCAGCGACACCTTTTCTTCTAAAGCCTCCACACCTGACAAAGGCATGTATGGACACATTGCAGCATAGGTGAGAAACAAAAAGGATTTGGCAACGTGAACACAACAAATTGGCCTAATGAATAAGATAAAACAATCTTTGAAAGAGGACAAAACCGGCCTTTTATTCGGAACCCGACTCTCAGGTCTGCACAAACTGATTCTACCTTGGTCCCGAAAAGCTAGTAAACCTGGAACCTCAGCCCCCTCCCAAGTGCCCTGGAAACCCACCGGATCCCATCCGCAGCCACAGATGTGACTAAGCTCTCAAGATTTCAACAGCAGGAAGCCCTGTGATTTTGGGTAAGTGTAACATACTCTGAAAAACCTGCATTATTTAAAATGTTTACTACATCTCAAGTGTTCACCGGTGTTACAGCTGAGCAAGAGATGCACTGATCAAGAGGTTTGAGCTGGTTCTCACAGCCTGAATATTGTTGATACAACAGTGAAACTCACCAACACTGCTCAGGTGTCAAATGCACAGGTGTCCATGCAGGTATCTTTTAATAGGTGCACTATGTAGGATTTGGCCACCTGATCCAAACATATAGAGGGCAGCATACCACCAAATGCAAGCGTAAAGATCGCTGTTTACTGTGGAATCTGTGCTATGGCGTCTTCGTGTTATCAAAGTACTGTGGAGACATTAGAGGCCAGCGATAAATTACCAAATATCTGCACAGATCAGTTCATGAGATTATGCAGCTGAGATGACCAGATCTCTCTTTCAGCCAGCTAGTGGCTGCAGCAGATGTCATCTGAATAGATGCTATTTGGGCAAACTGACAACATATACCACTTTCTCGACAGAAAAAAAAAAAAGTTAAAACCTAATAAAGTGACATGAAAATTACAACAGGTCTGATCTTGGGCCAGTGCTACTTCTTCTTCCTCACATGTTGGACTGAGGGCAGACTGGATGCTACAGTGACTCACTAGCGCTTCTCGAGGTACAAAGAGGTATTAAACAATTAACTAGCTGTTGCTGGTTAGCATGCTAACTTCAGTGGATATCTCTGCAACACAGTACCTAGATGTCTTTGACTCAATGTCCAAAAACTGTTATGTCTTCACATTCTGTTGATGATTTTTATTAAATCTTTTGAATGTTTTTATTCTGAAATTCAAATTGCACCTTTTTAATGTGATGCATTGCAGAAAAATTTGACAAACACTGGGATTAACACAACTAGAATGGTTATGTAGAGACAGAAAAATAATAACAAAATTTGCGCTTAATTTTTTTTAAATCAATCATTCTTAGTACATTTATGTAATTTCTTTCTTTTTAAATATACATTTATACATCCTCTCAGAAATGTGTAGGCTGTTGAAGTGGTTGGCACAAAAACAAAATGGCACATGGTTTGAATCGGCACACGCTGAATTTGCATTTGATGTATCAGTTGTTGTGGGGTTAGGAATAATTGTGATAAAAGTGATGCCTTCAAATGTCTAGTTTTGTCTAACCAACAGTTCAAAGCAAAAAAAAAGAAAAATTCAATTTACAAGGATATAAAACAGAGAAAAGCAGCACATCCTTACACACACAGCACGTTTGATAAATAACAAAATGATTTGATCGATTGATTACTTGTTCCAGCTCTAATATAATGTTACACAAATATCATAAAACTGCATTCTTAACTGAAATTTCTAGTCAGGTGTCACAATACTTATTTAGTCTCACATATTGGAGGCCCCCCCAAGGTGCATTTTGGTTACATAATAATGTTCACGGCACAAAACTCCCACTGAATAGAATATAATTTATTCATATATTTAATTTTCAAGAGAATTTTAAATCTGCTTCTCCCTTCAGATGAAGTCGGTGCACCTGGCAATCAGCTTCTATAGAGTCGGCCAGAGTTTTTTTTTGCTATTTTGAACTGATTTCACTGATACCTGTAGTTTGCCAATTAGCAATCTCTGGATGTTGCACACTGAACACCTGCACAGACTGTAGGAGGGGGTTTCTGGGTACTGAGATATGCAAATTGGATATTAAGAGCCAATTCTTTTCACATAAATCACTATAACTGTAGGGTTATTTTAGCAAATCAGTTTGCTATGATGATGATGTTCACTACAATAATAGTTCAAATAAAAATGTCCCACTTTAACTGGGCTTTGCACTGGGATCTGTGTGTATTTTTTATAGGAATAGATGAAAGAGGAACTTTCTTTTTTCTTTTTGGTAGTTTTCTTTCATCTCAGCTGGTAACAGATGTAGCTGATGCCGAACAGTAATGTAATGTAGTACAGATATGATTGGATGCAGTGTGAGTTCATGCATACATATTCTCTTCTCAAACCAAAAAAACAAAACAGCGCAGTGGAGAGAGAAGAGCGTCAGATAATGAAATGTCTGCGGCTGCACACTTGACAGAACAAGATAAGTCCAGCTCACTCTGACTCAGTGCCCCTTGAAGGGTTTTTCTCAACCTCCTCCATATGAAATGCCTGTAAGATATGACCTATCTCATACATCCCTCCTTGGAATTAGTTAGTTTTGCTAAAATAGACAGCCGTGAGTCATGTATATGTATTAATCTTTTTTTCAATTCCTCACGAACTGTTGAGAATCTGGATTCTTTGCCTCTCGACCACAGTTGTCGGCCAGGGAGCCCGACAGCCGACATAAGAGCTGATTCTACTCCAGCGTCAAGTTTCCGTCATAATTCTGCTTCTGCTCTTCAGCCATCTTCAGTGCAACACACAAAGGGTGCTTTCTCTCACTGCCAAAATCAGAAAAAGGCTTTGTCAGTCCGTTTTGAATGTTCTCTGAAAAAACGTAGGGACTCCTGTCAGCGAGCTCCTGTCCTGCAATCTTCTGAAATTGTTTTCTTTTGCCCGAGGCCATGGATTTCTACCCTATTCTCTTTTTGTTTTTGTTTTTGAGCAAACCAACAGAGAAAACACAAGATATTTTTTTTTACCCTCCTGGTATTTCTTCTCCATCTTGAGCCTCTGTTCTTGCTTAACACAGTCTAACCTTGCAATGCCTTGTATTACTCATCTGTATTATCCTGCAGAAAATCCAAAAACCCTTTACAGTAATCCTCCTCTCAATCTGTTTCTACTGTGGTCACTATATGTTATTCATCTCAAACTGCTCATTTTATATGGTAGCCTAACTACACAGCATGTCATATTGCATGTTCTAATAATCACAATTTTTAAACGCTCACATTCTCCAAATATCCTAGTTTGGACGACAGTGAAATATGTACACTATGGGCTGTTTGTTTGTTTGTTTTTTTGCACCTCACTTCTTGTTTTTATGAACCTAAATTCCAATTAGAAAAGATGTGGGAACTGAAAAGCTGATTTGTCTGTAGGAATGCTTATCAATTAATCATAGTAACAGCTTGTGGTTTAGCTGCCTCATGACATTTAGCCTAGAAGGCTCTAAAGGGCAGCTATGATAAACTGAATGTCGTTTGTCCTTCCAGTATATTATTTACTGTGGCCTGCAGTTATTTTTTGTTTTTTGTTTTCTGCAGTGACTGAAATGAAGATGAGGGTAAAAATTAGATTTTTTATTTTTTTTGTATTCTCTTTGATGTATAAGATGTGAACCAAAATTGAAACTTTTCAGCATTTTTTATCTATATGAATGTTATGAAAAAGAATATTACTACCCTATACGTCTTAATGTATAACAATAACATGTTTTATATGTTTCTTGTGCTGTATCAAAGAACCCTGTGATTGACCCGTGGAGTTGTAAGTGACTGTTGGTTCATTGACCTCCAAAAACAAAAACTTTACTTGTGTCTGTGCCGTATAGCTGCATGGACACATCCTCAAAGACGTGGCTGCCGCATCAGAGTCAGTTTGGGTTGGTTGGTCAAGTGGAGGTTTGCTGTGGCGGGCCTGGAGTTTTAACCCCAAGTGAGTCAGTTGATACTGGTCTACTTTTCACCGCTGTCAACTGTGCCTACTGTAATTTCACAGCCTCGTCTCCAGTCTGTCATGGTCCAAATAAGATTTTTCTCTGTTATATGTTTGTATATGTTTCCCTTTAGTCCTCTCTTTCCTCTGAAATCTGCCGACACAACTCTTGCCAATAGTTAATGAAAGGTTTAACATGCACTACAACCACAGCTGTGCCGTCATGGCTTTACGGTCCTTTTTAAGTACTATGAAGTTTTACAAAAGCGTCTCAATATATCCTCCACCGGAGCATCAGTCACCCTCTGAGCCCTGCTTTGTCACACTCCCAACATCCTCCAGGTTTGATAGCACCATTTGCATTGTACTTCGGCTTTGATACACTCCAAGTCTTCCTCCTCTCTATGCTGTCTTTCCTTCTCCAGATGAAAGCAGCCATTTCTGCTCCCTCCAGGGAGCGGAAAATAAATTATTTTGTTAGTCAGAGCAGCGTGTGAAGCTGTTTGTTTCATTTCAAACATTTATACCGACACAGAACTGTTAGGGAGAAACAAATAAGAGGAGTCTTATACTTTAGGGGATGTCTTAGTTGAAAATCATCTTATCTTGAGCTGTGATGTGGTGAGATAATACAACGCTCGGCACAGCGTAAAAGAGCATCAAATTGATGCTTGAGCTCTAGAATTTCATTTTGAGAATTTTTTAGCCGTTTAATTTGGGTCTCATCATTTACAAGCACAGCAATAACGCTTCTAAATACATTAGTAAAAAATGAAGGTAGTTTGATGGAGAGCAGTGCACAAGCTGCGAACATGTTCCTATGGTAACTAGGCCACACTCCCCTTGGCTAGCTCACACAGGCAGAGGGACAAGCAGGAGAGGGATGGAAATGCTGGAAAACACATAAACTTCAGATTGTTTATTTAGGTTTCTGTTCGTACGCCTTTACTGCACTCAGAGGTAATTTACATTTTTCAAATAGGTCTTTTGGTTTCATAGAGTAGTGGTTACGTTGCAGGATGTTGGAAGTTTCTGTGTTTCGCCTCCTTTTTTCTCCAAAAATATCTGCAAGTTTTCAAGCCGATCACAGGTTCTTTCCCATGGCTCCCTCACTCCCACACTGCCCCTGCTTCCGCAACCCCTCTACCCACCTCTGCTTTCAAATCCTGCAGCTCTCCCTCTTCTGTGCATTTTATATTTACTTGATTACACTGCTGTTTCTAAAAATGGCACCAGTGGCTCTCTGAACACTGTCAGTAGTGTCACTTCTAAGCATAAACCCTGCTGACTAAGTTTTCTTTTATTTCAATTTCTTGTCATTAATGCACCATTAACTTTAAAGACTATTAGTTTTTGAGTGTATAAGGCTCACAATTAACCTATTTTGAATATATCACTCCTCCAGGTTTGTGTTTTTAGTCAAAAAGTTTAACTATATCAAAAAAATCTAATTTTATTTGAAAGCACCAGACATCGCAAGACAAGCGTTTATTCCACGAAGAAGAAGCTGGCTCTCTACATGCCAGCAGTGTATTGGTCTGTGTGCTTGGCATCTCCAATGCCATTCTGTGTTTTGTAAATCACTGCTTACACTCCTACTGTGTCAAACCTCCTGGGGTGATGCTGCCAGCGTGTCAAAGAGCCACAAGGTTGATGCACTGAGATTCTGCTCCTGTCAGTCATGCAGGCTGATTGTTTGGGCAGCTCGCTCTTCATGAATGGCCTTAACTCTACAAACATTTGAACTGTCTGTGGTTTCTCAGCAGCTGTGACGCTGGTTGAATCTATAATGACAGATAAACCACATTTGACCCAATGTACTTTGGAGATTGGCACTTATTTTCTAACACACATGACCCATACCTTAATGGTTTAATGGTCAGGTCACTCAAACTGTGAAAGTTTTGAATTTTTTGTGCAGATGATTTGTGATGACTTGTTTTAGCCTGAAACAGCCCCTATATTATGTTCAGAACAATGTATTCAAATCCACTGTGCAGTGAACAGAGGGAACATGGTGTTGCCTGTACTTTGTGGTTGTGGAGTTCGAGAAAATGTCAGGTCACAATTTTCCTTTTTTTGTGGTCTAGAGGAAAGAATGACTTTTTTTTTTTTTTTTTTTGACTGTACGTGTAATTTACAAAATGTGGACAGCCATAATTACGAGTCTGTTATTGACATGAATAGTATTTGCTAGTCGCAATATGACAATTATGGAGACGTCCATATGACATGAATGCGACATCTGCCACGGCACACCTGCCTCTGCGTTACCAGAGGCTTCTTTAAGTGTTATATATATTAATATACAATATTGTTGACAAATGCCTAGAAAAGCTAAATAGGGGGGTGTTAAAGTAAAGTGTTACCGTTTCACAATAGAACAGGAGAACATTGACATAGAACATACCAGAAACACTGAATTTTATTAATGGCATTAACGGTAAAAATGTATTTAATGACATCCAATCTTTTTAATCAGGTCAGTATCGGAACCAAAAATCTTATTGATGCATCACTAATTATAGTTTTGATAACGATTGTTTGTTGCCAGGGCTGAAGGGAGAATATGAGTTATAGTTAATATTCAGTTAGGGCTGCCTATGTCGTGATCCATCTCTTCATACTGCATCTATTTTGTGACTAATTTCTGTAACATAAAAAAAAAAAAAAAAAAAATCCATCCTTTGAAAAAGGGTTATGATATTATTCAATTTATTAAAAAAAACAAAACAAAGTTTCCAAATGTGTATAAATAGATAGATGTTTGCTAAAGGTTGATTATGTTTCTCCAACACCCACTCACAGTCTTCCTCTTTCTGTCTTTCTCTCCCTCTGTATCACAGTTTGCTAGAGGCTGTTGCCACCCACACTCTCTGTCCTGACAGCAATTTACATTCAGAATAGCCCATGTGAACATATACATGTGTTTGAATATGTCACGTTTACTTAGAGCGCCACATGTTGAAGGTGACTGAAGGTGATAGTGGATGTTAAAATCGGCAATATACTAAATATGCCTCTGCAGGGTCATTCAGTCTGTTCTCTGTAACTCTGCCTCTCTGAGAAGCTTGTTGAGATTCAGCCTCACGAGACTCAAAATAAACGGAAATATTTTCCTCCAGCTCAGGAAGATTTCCCCCGTCGAAGGCAGTCGATAGATCGCATGTGTGTTACCAGCCAGAAACTCAGGTGTTGTGCAGCACTCTACTTACTGTTTTTCCATCATCTTTATTGTGCAGTTGTGTCCCAATATCTTCAACAGTTCGAGTAGAGGCCCTTAGAGTTGTTTCCATGGATACCAAACAATTAGCCGGGATTCAGAATAGAACCTGGAGAGTAGCCTATTTACAGGCTTTGGGGGAGCGAGGAAATCATAAGATGACAGAGTGTCTTGATTCTTTGTTGCAAAAGAGGGGGAAGCTTCTTTAAGTAGTGGGTAATTTCTAAAATGAAATAATAATAATAATAATAATGCCCCAAAAGATCAATCCCAGCAAAAGATGGAAGAGAAAGGTGAATATCAACATGAAACTAATTATGTTTTAGCTTAATCAAATGTATGATGAGTGATTCTGATTACACAACCTCCTTAAAGATGCAGAAAATCCAACACTATCTGGATATAAAATAGAATAAGGCTCTATTGTACAAACTAGGCTGAAAATCCTGTTTGCCCTCGAATAAGGGCCACGTTTTAGCTTTTTAGACGTGCTTCATTCTTCCTCGTATTGTCGTCATCACAAACCCTAAACTGTGTAACTGGATATAAAAAAGCTTTAGCAAGAGGAAACCTCCATTTTTAGAGTTATGTGGAGGGAAGAGTGCTAGGATGTGCTCCAAAATTTCCCTTTTTTAAAAAAAATACAACAATCTTATAGCAATAGTTCATAATTTTGCAAAATATGTTTATTTGCCTTCTAGCATCTGTTAAAGTATGAAGCTACAGCCACCAGCTGGTTAGCTTTGTTTAGCACAAAGACTGAAAAAGAGTAAAAAAAAAGAGCTACTCTGGCTCTGCCCAAAGGAAAAACCAAATCCACTACCAGCACTCAATAGCATGTGATATCTTCATCGTTTAATCCATAAAAAACTGGACTTTGGCTTTGTTGCTGCTGTCCATTTAGCCTCTCTTGCGTGTCTGTTGTTTGTATGGTGACTTGGTGAGATTATGATTTTGGAAGCAGTATTCGCCCAAGGATTCTCCTGCTCCTGTACATTGATGTCCTCTTTCTGTAGCTAACAGATAGTTATACAGTGAAAGCATCAGATTCCCAAGTTGACAGCTGCCCGTACCTTTTTATTGATCTCCTGCCATGTTCCTGAGTTTGCCCAAAGTCAGAGAAAGATGAGTCATTACACCATGTTACTTATTTCCATTATTAAGGGGTCCAATATAGTTCTCGCATCCGGTTTTTGCATCACTTTCTTCTTGGCCCTGACACAAAAACTTTCCCAATCGCAGCTGACAATAAATAGCTGCTATTACACACAAACACAAGTGTCTTTCAGACTGTCAGTGTTTGTTCTTTGTAGTGTTTTTGGAGGCTGTAGCTGTCTGTCCTTGTTGCTGAGCTTCGACTAACATCTACTCTATTCTGCATTGTTGATGAACTGGTAGCTTGCTTTGTGACGAGTGTGTGTGTTCTGTCATGATTTCTGAAGCTGTTTCCCTTTATGTATGTATGACCAAAGCAGCTGCAAGGTAATGAATGACACAAGAGATGACTAAGATGATGTAATAACCTGTAATAACTTGTACCGCAGTTATATACCGTTTTTTTAAAATGTGAAGTTGTTTGAAAATTATTTGTGTAGCTCATAAAGGGTGCATGCAAGAGTGACAGTGTGTGTGTTTCACCTGGTAATGTAGCAATATGTGATTTAATCTCCAATTTGAACTGACTATTTTTGCACAAATTATTATGTATGTTACTCATGTTGTTTTAATATCTCGTAAAAAGTATCAGAGCACTTTTAAAACTAATACACACTCTTAATTGTGATTCAAACTCACTAGTCCGTGCAACAGTTACGTCACAATTTTCTGCTTCTTCTCCACATTTTCTGCTTAGACACATTTTATACTATTTTTCAGCTTTTCTCTTACACATTTTCGTCTGTTTTGATACCAAATTTGGCACGTAAAATAATTGGCTGCACCTTAAAATAATAATTTTTTTTTAAAATTAATATTCCATATATTGTTCCTATAGCTGGCTGACTTATGTGACAAGCAATTTTACAAGATGTGATGGCATTTTACTCATAAGCAGCCCTACAGCAACATGATAAAAGATTTATGGTATCATAAATCAGCAGCTATTAGTCCGGCTCAATTCACAGGATTTTGTTATTCAGATTTACGAACATGATCATGTATCACGTAGAGTTTTTCAATGTAGAATCTGGATCCAGATGCAGATAAGCTCAAACTAAAAATATTCTATTTTAAATAGAATAGACACGTTGAAAAAATTGTGCTTTCGCATGAAACATTTGCATTTGTTGGCTAGATGTTGTATTATGGTTTAATATGTAACATTCCCGGTTCATTGGTCACTTTTTTTTTTTTCTTTTCTTTAATCCTATTTTTTTCCTCATAGACCAATCTCGCAGGGCAAGTTTTGCCTCTGTAAGACAGTCAAGCATGGAAACCCCTCCGAATGCCACCCCGCAGCCCTTCAGACAGCCGGTGAGTTCCCTAAAGCCTGATACACACGTCCTGATGCAAGTGTTGTGGCATATGCAGCCTTTCTACGCACATAGCAAACACACACACAGTTTGGCTTCCAACTTTGCTCTAATTAACTGTAATAATTTCCATTTTCCCTCGTTGAATCTTCAGAGTTTCCTCAATCGGCGTTTGAAGGGCTCAATCAAGAGGGCCAAAAGTCAGCCCAAACTGGACCGAACGAGCAGCTTCAGACAGATGATTTTACCCCGTTTCCGTAGTGCCGACCAAGAGAGGTAAGTAACCTTAATTAATATAATTGTAGGTGACATCGTCCATCCAGTTTTTAGTTGCATTATTTTTAAATTCAGTGTCACAGAGGTTTGGAGTCTGTCCCAGCATGTTTTGAAAAGCAGGTGAGTCTAGGGTTACTATGAATTATATTTTCTTAAATTTGTAAAGTAACTTTTTTTTTTTTGTGATTACAAAAATATTAATCTCGGTGTTTGTATGTTATGTACTTTAACGACAAGGACGTCCCTCCACAAGCCGCAGCACTGCCCCTCAGTTGTCATATAGAAAAAACATGCAGTATATGTAATTAAAATAAGGTTATAGATTAGTAAGAGCACAACCTAAATCTTCAAGAATAATATCTTTTACCGCTTGCATGGCTGATGTGCTGCTTTGTGTACTTTGTGTATCACGCTTCTGCATGGAAACTGCTAACCCATGTTGCTGAAGGCTGTATTTCTTGTCGAGCTGCAGCTAGAACATTGCTAACCCCAGGTCCTAGCTGTAAGGTTGCCCCTGACAATAGGACAAGCTGTGCACTGCTGTAATTCTAGTGTATAGTGTACTTTGTGTAATTATGGTGCACTAAAACAAGATAATGTCATTGGTCGTGGGTGTACTCATAATGTTTTTGACAATTGGTGTGTTCTAATTGCAGGAGTGAATTGTCTTTTTTTTTTTTAAATCACGTATTTTTATGTAGTCAGTGTCGGTTAGCTGATCCGTCAGTCCAATACTTTGGCGATACTGAAATGAAGTGTGGAACGTTTCAAAGACGAAATAGGATGGCTGCTGTTCAGCAAAAGTTACATCATCTTGCTTTAATTAATAGATTGCCAATTAGTTTGATAGATGTTCACGGTCCTGATATGAGCGCATTAGCAGGTCAAATTGTTCAACACACAAAACCAATAAATGTTCTTCAAGGTTATTGCTCAGATACCATACTTGACAATATTATCCTTAAGAAATGTGTGGGTTTTTTTTTTTTAAAGAACTAGTCTAAATCTACACTGTACCACCTTTGGCTGAAGCACAATGTGGACCTTAGACTGCTAGCGGTGCTCTGATGAGCCGACTTGACCTTCTTCACTTGAACTGTGGCTCCTTATCAACCACTCTGAGTAAAGCAAATCCCTGCTGAATGAAGGGAATTGCCTTAAGTGATACCTTCACAGATGGCTTAAGCTTGTGCTTTTTCCAGAGTGTTTAAAGCACCGACTGGTTATTTATTTGAGGGATATTAACATTAACATTTGTCATAACCCGATAACTGTTACATATGTATTTTTTTTTTATTTAATTTAATTTAATTTAATTTAATTTAATTTAATTTAATTTAATTTAATTTTATTTTATTTTATTTTATTTTATTTTATTTTATTTTATTTTATTTTATTTTATTTTATTTTATTTTATTTTATTTTATTTTATTTTATTTTATTTCAGAGGTCTGTTGGAAATTCTAGTAGAATTGCTAGAATTATTTTACATTTCTCATATCATCCGATCATGTCAGGATGCAATAGCCTGCAGCGCTGGAGGGTCTCATGAAACCTTCTCGTTTTGTATTATGACGTGAGCAATCTGGCTTGCTTTGTGATCAAAACTGTATGCAGTACTCGCACAATCCAGTCACGATGCACATATGGGAAATGTAAAGATGTAGAGAGGGAGAGGCAGAAAGTACAAATGTAATGCTGACCATACATTTTCCTCCAGCTACAGGAGATGCATAATGGACAGTTTTGGGGCAGGTGTGGATATCCGATGCAGAGACGTGTGTTTAGCAAAGCATGCAAGTAAACAAAAAAAAAAAAATCCTTTGTGCTTTAATGCACGGTGAGTGTCAATACGAGGAAGCCCAGGGAAAATGTTAAGACAAATCATAACCCAAGTGGTAGTGTGGAGGCAGCAGTGGAGGAGGTGGTGGGGAAGTTTAATAGCGTTGGGGTTAAAGTGGCTTTCTGTCTCAGTCAGTGTACTTTCCCCTCTAACCACAGCTATTCTCCGGCTCCCACTGCTGCCTCAGACAGTTGCCTTCACAGCCGGCTTCGAGTTCTGCCCACACACGCTTAATTCACTCAGTAGTGTTAAGTTGACTTTGCTATAAACCCTCAGCGTCCAACTTCACACTCTAGCTTTCCAACGCAGCTGCTCTACCTCTGTTGCCAAGTCAGGTTTACCAAAGCATTTTTAATGTGCAGCATTCTGCCATCGCACTGTCAATGATTCACTGCACATCAGACTGGCAATAAATCTGAAATTAGTGCTCCTCATTTTTTTTATTTTTTTACATAATTATTATATTTCTTCAAAGCTGCTGCTTTTTGCCAATGTCTTTTGCCAATGTCTGTCCTCTCTTTCTTTCTCTTTTTTTTCCTTTAATGTTCTCTCTTATGTTTAAAGCCAATGTTAACAATAATGCAGCATGCTAGCTCCAGCTTTTCAGTGCAGATAAACGCCACATTTTTAGGTCTTTTTTTTTTAAAACTACTTTTAGAATAGAATAGTCTAACATTTTAAGAAATACACTTATTCCCTTTTTAACCTTACCATCTACCATCAACTCATAAGCTCAAACCTTCCATAAAGCAAGATATCATTTGTTAATAAGTGAGCTTTTAGAGGTGCTGGGTGATTGGTTTGGTTACCCAGAGCCAAGCTAGCCGTTTCCCTCTGCTGCCAGTCTTTATACTAAGCTAAGCTAAGCCAACGGTCTACATTTAGTTTAGACAGGAGGGGAATCGCACTTCTCTTCATCTTTCCTGAAAAGTCACACTATATATTTTGCACCAAACTTATGGAGAAATAATTATATTTTTACCAATTACCAATAATACAAAAATGTTCCCTCTCCATCTCATCTCTGTGTGAGCTAGCACATCAATGTATTGGCTCACATGCAACCTATATTTGCTACAACTCAGTCTGAGTTGTGAAGCAGCCACTCACTGACTTGCGTCCTTGACTTAACATGCATAGAGGCTGAACCGATAACAGATTGATTTGGTTTGCCTCCTTTCCCCAGCGACTCTGAAGTAAAATGTTATCCTCAATACATTTTTTTTCAGTTGGCTTACTGGCCTTGCTTCACCTGATTGACAGCCTTGGTTCATGTGCTGCTTTCACTTCCACCACTTTATTTTCCTTTGCAGAGCTGCGCTCCCCTAAAGGTTATCCTACAATTAGCCTTTTCTATAACGGCACTACAGTATTCCTGCAGACTGTAACTGCTCCCCCCCCCACCCATTTACACACAACATTTATGCACTGCTAACATTATATTTACATTTGCAGTTTAACATTCTTGTGTAGTTATTAGAAATTAAAGAATTGCTCGACAACAACAAAAACTAAGACACTGTAGCATGTTTCCTAACATGCCGCAAACAAAATGAGTCACATGCACCTAAGAGCCGAGTGAACAGCAGACCAAACTGCAAACACCAGAACTAAAAAAAAAAATCTGGTAGTGTTGACTTTTCCATAAAATTCATTATAAAAGGATCAAATCTCTAAAATTCATGTTGAGATTGAAGGAATGACGCACAAGGATCTCTTAACCGCAGTGACTTCTAAAGATCAATATAGCTATATAATCATACCTGAAAATTTGAAAGTAAATAAATCTTTTCTCCTTTTCCTCCTTCTCTCACCAGGACACGCTTGATGCAGAGTTTCAAAGAATCCCACTCCCACGAGTCCCTGCTTTCTCCCAGCAGTGCTGCAGAGGCTTTGGATCTAGTTTTGGATGAAGATGCCATAATCAAACCTGTCCATTCTAGCATTTTAGGACAGGAGTACTGCTTTGAGGTGTGTACAGTATTTATAACCGTTTCATTCTCCCTGCCTTTGTATAACCAACAATTATAATAAAATGTTCTCAGTACGTCAAGACATCAGGGGTCCTGTAAGCATTTCTTTTCTTTTACTTTTCTCTGAATATTTTTTTTTTTTTTTTTTTTACAGTTTCGAACATTTTGTTGTTTGTTTTGCAGCCATATGACAAATATTTCCCTCGTTCTCTGCATGTAGGGATCATGTATGTACTAAAAACTATATACTTTATGTGTCTCCAGGTGACCACCAATTCAGGGACAAAATGTTTTGCCTGCCGTTCAGCGTCGGAGAGAGACAAATGGATTGAAAATCTGCAACGAGCTGTCAAACCAAACAAGGTAGACACCACATAGACTGCTTTCAAATTCCTGCAAATGATGAACAATATAATGTATGATTATGAACTGAAACTGAAAAGGCTGGACTGATGTAAATAAGGACTGTTATAATCCAGTAATAGAACTCCTCGTTCGTCTTTCAGGATAACAGCAGACGGGTAGACAATGTGCTCAAGTTGTGGATCATTGAAGCTCGAGACCTCCCAGCTAAGAAACGCTATTATTGTGAGCTGTGTCTGGATGACATGCTATATGCCCGCACCACCAGCAAACCCCGGACCGACACCGTCTTCTGGGGCGAGCATTTCGAATTTAACAATTTGCCTACCATTCGTAGCCTTCGTTTACACCTCTACAAGGAAACAGACAAAAAGAGACGCAAGGTAAATTACGAGTTTCAGTTTAGTCGTTCATATTTTTCTCTTTTTATTGATTTGAAAAAAATTCTTGTACACTGTACAAGTTATAAACATTGTGCTACAGAAATGAAACATATGTTGTTACGGTTGTCTGTCTAGGAAAAAAGTACATACCTTGGCCTTGTCAGCATCCCCATCTCTAGCATTACGGGCCGGCAGTTTGTCGAGCAGTGGTACCCGGTGATACAGTCCAGCGTTTTGGCCAAAAGCGGTGGAGTTGGAAGCACTAAAGTCATCAATGCATCACTTCGTGTCAAATCTCGCTACCAGACGATGAACATCCTCCCGATGGAGCTGTACAAGGAATTTGCTGAGTACATTACCAACAACTACCGAACACTGTGCGCAGTTCTGGAGCCGCTGTTAAGTGTAAAAAGCAAAGAGGAGGTGGCTTTTGCTCTGGTGCACATCCTTCAAAGCACAGGGAAAACCAAGGTAAACAAAGTGTCAGAAGGTAACTTAACTTCCTGTTGCTAAGTTCGTTATTTGATCTGGTCTGTTTCAATACAATAAACGAAATCTTCTTACTGGAAATTTTTTTCTGGATCTGTATTGCATCAGTCATGTTCGCTCTGCTGAACTGAAAATGTAATCTTTCCACAGGAGTTCCTGTCTGACATGGCGATGTGTGAGGTGGATCGATTCATGGACCGTGAACACTTGATTTTCCGGGAGAATACACTTGCTACAAAGGCTGTGGAAGAGTATCTCAAACTGATAGGTCACAGATACCTCAAGGAAGCTATAGGTAAAGCTGCTGTCGGGGAAACCAAATTATATTTTCTGCTGCTTGAATGAAAAATATATATATTTTTACTCTCAGTAACTTATGAAATGTCAAGTGTTTTGTATGTAGTTGTGTCGAGGTCCAGCTCTAAAGGTAGTTTAGGGCTGAACTTTTTGTATAGTTACGGGAAACATTACGAGAATGCGATGTGATCAATTTGCAGGTGACTTCATTCGAGCCTTATATGAGTCTGAGGAGAACTGTGAAGTGGACCCAATGCGCGTGCCGCCGTCGGTCCTCGCTGACCATCAAGCCAACCTTCGCATGTGCTGCGAGCTGTTACTCTGCAAGATCATCAACTCCCTCTGGTCAGTTTTGTCCCATTTGTACTTTCCAGATAACTCCGTACCTGATCCCAGAAAAGATGCATCACATAAACAAGGCTGAGGCTGTGAAAACAATGTGAAATAATTATTTTGCAAACTCTGAAACAGAAATGTGATTCCAGTGATATAATCAGAGGAATCGTAAACAGCAAGTTATACTTTTTTGAAATAGGTTGCATAAGCACATTCTTCATCCATAAAGTATGGTCCAGTAATTTTCCGTATGTTTTAGTTTTCTGACCTTGGTGAATTCCCCAGAGCTTTAAATGAGCTGCTGCATTTTCTATCCGTTTCAGCATATTTCCCCGGGAGCTGAAGGAAGTTTTTGCCTCATGGAGAGCCAGATGTGCTGAGCGTGGAAGAGAAGATCTTGCTGACAGCCTCATCAGCTCCTCCCTGTTTCTTCGCTTCATGTGCCCAGCCATCATGTCCCCCTCCCTGTTCAACCTAATGCAGGAATACCCTGCCGAACGCACTTCCCGCACACTCACTCTTATAGCCAAGGTGATGCAGAACCTGGCCAGTTTCAGCAAGTGAGTCTCTGCCGTCGCCTGTCCTCTTACACATTACATTAATTTGATTCAGTTCATTTTTAGATTTTCAGACGTTGATGCTTCCGCTAGGTGGGATGCATGTCACAGAAGTAGAGGCTTGCAGTTTTGACAGCGAGGGTATAAACTGTTACTCACCCACAGTGAGCTGCAAGTCTTTCAGCGGCAACACATTTGCTTTAACCTTCACTCTGCACTTTATCCTGACTTTAAAAAAAAATAAAATAAACAAACACAATTCTGCTGGCTTAAATTAACAACTTGCTTAGTAGTTAGTCAGTAAAACAACATACATTTTAATTAAATTAATTAAAACTGAACTTTCATCAAATTCATCCACTGATACAATGTTTTATATGTTGTCATCCTGTCCTCTGTCTTCATGACGTTATTTATCTGTATACTCTGCAGGTTTGGGCCGAAGGAAGAATACATGTATTTCATGAACGAGTTCTTGGAGATGGAGTGGGGCTCCATGCAACAGTTTCTCTATGAGATTTCCAACATGGATGCTGGAGGAAACGCTGGAGGCTTCGAGGGCTACATCGACCTCGGCAGAGAATTGTCCATGCTTCACAGCTTACTGTGGGAAGTCATGGGACAGCTTAGCAAGGTAGGTGGAACAACGTGATGGGTAGCTAGAAAGTCAAATTAAACATTTGACACAATTTTACTCTCTCCTTTCTGGAGAGTTGGGAAAATTGGTTCTCCAATTTATATCTACCCGACACAGGATATGAATAATTTTAAAGCTCTGTAAACCAATGTGGAATTAGTACTTAAATATTTAACTCTAATGCTTTCACTGTTAATTCAGTGAAAGTATTTTGTAGATGTACCGTAATGAAGGTTAATATTTTATGCATATTCTCAAAATTGTCTCACAAGTTGACTAATGTGAGATTATATGATGGTTTATGTGCCCTTTATTGCCTTATTCTGTGTTTCATTAGTGATATTGGATATTCATGAATGAATAAATGAGTAGGATATAGCAGAACTTCCCAATCCCGGGTGCACAGACCATAGAACCATGCTGCAAAGACATGATATGATTCATCAAAAAATACAGAATAATAACAAATATTGGAATAATATTTATGAATAAGTAATTGCCTTAAACTTTGCAGTGTCTGACTCTGCTGCCACTTTCCTTAATCAGTTTGACCTTTGATTTAGGTCGTGCACAAATTAATACAACAGTCTGCAGTGCAAAAAAAAAGATTAAGATTTTAATATTGCAGCCCCTGGTACACAACACGAGTGCATAGGAATCTTGGTTTTTTTGTTTTTCAAAACTGTTCCATGCTGTAGGACGCTATTCTCAAACTCGGACCCTTACCACGGCTACTGAATGACATCAGTGTCGCCCTGAGGAACCCACAGCTCCACATGCCTACCAATCACCAGCCAGATCGGCCAAAGGACAGACTCTTCTCCCGGCCATCTTTCAATCGTCTCATGTCCTCCGACTTCCAAAGCCTTATGATGCGCGACTTAAACAGGTATCTTGTCATGATTTCTGTTTTTTTTTAATATATTTTTGTTGTCATCACTTCACACATGACATTGGATTTGCTATAATCCTTTGATAGATTATGTACTGTGCACCGTGATGGGTAATGCTAATGGGTTTTTTTCTGAACACAGCATTGATTATCGAGACAATGTCAGCGGTCGTAATTGCAAATGTATCTACTGCGCAAAGGCTGGAGTTGCAGCCTCACATGGATGCAATTAATCATATATCACACAAATACCAAGAATACACAATAAATAGGAATTCAATGGCTTAAAACATAACCATAATGTGAGACCATAATGCGCTAATGCACCTCTTAAAGCTTTGTAAGTATTTTATCAATCAGTAATTGCCAGCACCATCTGTTCCCAGACTCTTTCACTCAAACCTCTTTCCTCTGTGTTTCAATGTATTTCAGCTATTATCAAGAGACAGTTGCTCTTATTACAGCATAACTGTTTTACATAAGAGAAATCCCAGTGGTAATATAAGAGGACGCTGCTGCAGCTATTTTGTATTTGCCATTATAAGTCTGCTCGACTAATTAAGCATTTGTCCGTTAGGATAAAACACATTCTCGATCGAGAATTATTTAAATCTGCTGCTGCAGACAGGTGTGAGAGGACAGAGATCAAACGTTTTCGAAGTTCAAACCGACACGAGGAGTGACTCACCTGCCGCTCCTCGTGGCTCTAACCTCAGAGGTATCAGGCTGCGAGTGACTGACAGGCTGCTTTTTCTCCTCACTGGGTCTTCACATGTTTCATTATGAAACGGTTACATAATGAAATGTGCATGCTTGCTGCATATCATAAAGTCATTATTACTGACGGGTACGTACGATCAAAAACTGAAACCAAGCAATCCCGTAAACTCCTGCGCTCACTTTATCAAATGAATGAATGATGTTACTAAAGCGAGTATAAGATTAACAGTAATGCCTCTTTCTGTTGCGTACCTCTAGTTCAATAGACATCTCTCGCCTACCGTCCCCTACGACTGGAGTCTCCGCTGTAGAATCCCTCTCATCTAACCTGAACATGAGACGCCATGCAGAACGAGACCTCCGTTCATCCAGGGAGGTGTTCTATGTGACCCGCCCGCCGCTGGCTCGATCCAGCCCTGCATACTGCACTAGCAGCTCAGACATCACCGAACCTGATCCAAAGGTACTTTGTGATGTAGTCATGTAACTGTTCATTTTCTCTCTGGTTCTGTTTGCTGATTTATATCTTAATTCTGCAGCTTTAAGGTGAATTAAAACTGTGTTGTTGTGAGCATTTGTGTTTGACTGCTTCTGATTTATTTGGAGTGCCTAATTGTATTGTTGATGAGGACATTTCAGACATTCATTGTCAATTTAATAACAGTGTCACCTATCTCTTGGGCAATTCAAAGTGCTTCACAGAAAACATAAAACGACATTATAAACACAATTCAATTTGATAAATATCCTGTTTTTGTTGTTTCTCTCAGGTCCACAGTGTGAATAAAAGCGTGTCCATGATGGACCTTCAGGACTCCCGCATGAACAGCATTTCAAACCTAAACTCTGTGGGAGACATGCTCACTTCCTCTCAAGCCTCCATTGCCGGCCTAGGCCACAGCTTCGGGAACCTCAGCGGTCCTCTTCGTATGAGCGGGCATATGCCCACAGGCTCAGCAGGCTCTGGTTTGAGGCTGAGCCAGATGGGCCACATAGGGGGGCCCACCGAATCCATCTCTCAACAGCAGCAGCAGGCAGCAGCGGCTATGCACTTCCCCCTGTCTTTCCAGAACCCACTGTTCCATCTGGCTGCCCAGAACTCCCCAGCTCAGGCTCAGCCTCCTCCCCCTCCTCTCCTCCTCGCCCCTGAGCCAGAGAATGGCCACCATGACTATGCACCCGCCTTTGGCAACAGTGCTTTCTCCCGCAGCGAGGACTTGTCCGCCCTGCGGTCACAGAGCAGTCTGGTGCAGCCCAGCATTGTCCACTCACACAGTTACAGTGATGATTTCACCCGGCAGAATCAGAGCAATGACTACGCCTGGCACCAGCTGTCGCTGCAGGTACAGGTAGGGAATCGCTCACTTATCTTCACACGTTAAATATTACAGAAAGACAGTTTTAATCATATGCGACAATATTTTTCTTTTGGTGAACCTTTTATAAAGTCAATATAGAAATAGAAAATGTAATATAAAATATATTGTTATCATTTATTGATGGAGGTGGCTTCCATAATGTTATGGAAATCTTATCCATTAAATGTTAAGTGTAAGATTGTACAACCCACAAGAGACCACTTCATTCAGGATGGTAATGGATCTCCGTATTTATACTCTACTGCAGCTGAAAACACAAAATGGAATTGTATTTTAAAGAGCACCACTAGATGGAGAACTTATTTATCCATAAATTCATAATATTCAGGCCGACATTTACTTTAGATGTTTATTCTGTTTTGTTCACTTTTTTTTGTCACACTGGGAATCTACAAATTAGGCTCTTGTATGTTTAGTGCCTTAGACTGGCTTGTTGTTGGTTGCTTTCGGTACATATCCTGCTGCCTTTAAGTACACATAAGGCTGAGCAACAAAAACGTCTGCATGAATTGCTGACTTTTTATATTGGCATTTGCAGTCCATCAGATCTTGTTTACATTGTCATAATAGACTTCAAGTCACAGAACAAAGCCAAACAAAATACTGTAGGAAATATAGCAGCAGAAAATGCGCATGTCCTGCTACAGACGACACACTGAACCAGGATCATTCATGTGCCTCCTCTGCTGAACTGTGTAGGGTGCTCAACATCTATTTTACTGCGTGTCCTTGTTTCAACAGGACTGAATAGGATCATAACTGCAAATACTACACATATGATATTACATACTTTAACCCTTAGTATGGTCCAGACCAACCTTGGGTCTCCTAGACACAGATGTATGACTGTGTGAAACAAACAACCTAAACTCTCATTTGTTTAATGGACTTAAGTAGGATTCTTGCAGTTTGTCAAATAACTTTTAATGAAACAGAAATGTAAAACAACCTTTTGACTGTGACTTGATGGTGTATTCTGGCTGCTAATCTGTCACACTGATAAATTTACTACAGCGTGTTTGTGTAAAAATGTCAGTGTTTAATGATACTGTCATGTACTCTGAGCTATTTCTGTGCTGCTGCGTGGGACTTAATGGAACAAACATCACAAGCTTCCTGTTTATTAATACAGATGGTGTTGTTAGGACATTGCTTTATGAATTAATTATCTGACTATTAGTCATCTATCCATCAGTGGTATTAGATTGTACCACTGAGGGGCATCAATCAAACTACAGAGTGGTTTTTAGTTGACATTTGCTTCATTTTTCTTGACGACCTCTTCCTCTCTCCTCTCAGGAGTCTCTCCAGCAGCAGCACCTGATGGGATTAGCCTCTCAGACAGCCACTGGTACGGGCACCCCCGCCTCTTTGGCCACACCTCCCACCACTGTTCATCCTGTTCGCCAGACATCCATAGCCCCGCCACAGCATCTCAAGTCACAGCGGTCCATTAACACTCCAGCCACAGCCACTCCTCCAAAGGTACGCCCACAGAGCAGGAACCTCCTCCTCGAGTCTTCAGAGACGAATTTCGGTGGCAGTCAGCCAAAGTCACGCCAATCTCAGCAGCCACCGCAACAACAGCAGCAGCAACAACACCAACAAAACCAACACCACCAACACCACCAACAGCAACAGCAACACCACCAACAGCAACACCACCAACAGCAACAGCAACAACACCAACAGCAACACCAACAACACCAACAGCAACAACACCACCAACAGCAACACCAACAACACCAACAGCAACAACAGCAGCAGCAACAGCAGGCACAGCAGCAACAACAGGAGACGCAGCTGTCTGTGACAGACAGTCCAGCTCCTGGGCTCCCATACCAGACAAGCTCCGCAAAAGAGAACCAGGGCCCGTCAGCAGCTGCGGAGGAGTCAACAGACACGCCAACAAAAAGCACCAAGAAGCCTCAATCGTCACAACTGCAGCCTCCACAGCCGCACCTGCTCAAGCCAGTTGTCAATAAACAGGTCAGTTTAACTTAATGACAGAGCTTTTATTGAAAGCAAACTCTGTGGAAAAAAAAATATTTATAAAAGTATCTATAAGATCCACACAAGAGAGATAGTTCTTTAGTGGCTCATATTATACAAGTTGTTAAATACTAAAATATTTAAGTGAAAGCTACAACAATCTTCAAGCATTTGATGGTTTCAGCTTCTCAAAACTAGAAATTTTGATTTTCTTGTCTTAACACTACAAAAATATATTGTGTTTTATACTGGATTCTTTACACCAAAACATTGATTAAAAACATTTGTTGTTGTTGTTGTTTTTAAGGGTTCTCAGTCGACCTTGAGCACTCCGGGCCCCAATGAACGGACAGTCGCTTGGGTGTCCAACATGCCACATCTCTCTGCTGACATCGAGAGCCTGCGGCCGGACCGTGAGGGTCAGCTGAAAGAGTACTCCAAGAGCATGGATGAGTCACGACTAGAGAGGGTGAGCACATTATTTTTTTTTTTTCTTTAAGTAAAATGCTTTATGCTTAGCATAAAAACAATTGCGCGACAGAGTTCAGTGTCTATATTGATAAAATCATCATTCAGGAACATTGTTGAAATCCGTGGACAACACCACTGATGTCCCTATATGTCGCTCATCTTTCAGGTAAAAGAGTACGAAGAAGAAATACACTCGTTGAAGGAGCGGCTGAAGATGTCTCATCGCAAACTTGAAGAATACGAGCAGAGACTTATGTCGCAGGAACAACAGACGAGCAAGATCCTGCAGCAGTATCAGTGCCGCCTGGAAGACAGTGAGCGCCGCCTGAAGCAGCAGCAAGTGGAAAAGGACTCTCAAATCAAAGGCATCATCAACAGGTGCTTAGTGTTTGAGCTGAACTGGAGCTGGCAGAGAGGAGGCTGTGCAAGTTATTGCTTTGTGCTTATTATTTCATCAGACATGTCACACAATATTTAAAACTTTTTTTTTTCCCAGTTACATCACAGCTTATTTACTGATGCTGTCAGTAAATCATGAAAGCGATTGCCACGTCGTACTTCTCAGAAATTGATTCCATTTAGAGAAATGTTTTTTTTTAGGTCTGTTGTAAAAGTACTTCAAATACAAAGGAAATCAAAAATCTTATGCTTAGTGAAGGAAGCAAATGTCATTTGTCACTAAACCAAACGTAGACGTCATCCACTAAAATACAACCTGCATGATATCATATGTATCTGATTTTAAAGGAATAGCTCCGAATTTTGGGAAATTTTGCATAATCACCATCTTTTCAAGAGCTAGGATAAGAAGATTGATACCGTTCTCATGTTTGCATTCAATACGGAGCTAGAGTCGGGAGACAATTAGCCTAGCTTAGCATAAAGACTGGAAGCAGGGGGAAACGGCTAGCATGGCTCTCTCCAAAGTTCAAAGATAACTCTCTCTCTCTAAAAGCACAAAATATTTTTACACTTTTGTTTCTGTACAGATTGAATAAATGAGAAGGAGCCAGTGGGTTCACCTTGCTTCCAGTCTTTATGCTAAGCTAGGCTAACCACATCCTGACTGCAGCTCGGTACTTAATGCACAAACAAGAGTGGTATCAAACCTCTCATGTAACTCTATTTCCCAAAATGTTGAACCTTGTTCATTTCCATGTTCCTTTTTAAATGTAGCTCAAGTATCAAAAATAATATTGAAAATCATACCCATAAGGATCATACTAAATATGAAGAACAAAGTCTCAAAGTCATACCCACGCATAGAGGTAATGTTCTTGGAAGAAAGCAGGATTCCTGAGATCTTTTTGTGCGCCACATTGCATATCTTTCTGAAAGCCCAGATTGTGCTGGAGCTCTCGTTTCATTTGATAGGAAGTCTCCTTTAGTTAAACTATACATTTACATTTCTAGCTCCAGATACCGCAGGCTCCAGAAAGCACTGAAGATAGCCGATTGTATCTAGAAATATGTCAGGATCTTAATATCATCATATGGCCACATAATCTTACAGTAAATTTGAAGAACACCGGCTTCATAATTCTATTCTTGTCAACCGGTTTGTTTGTTTCTATTTCCCTGTTGTCAGACTCATGGCGGTGGAAGATGAGCTGAGAGGGGGTGCCATTCCTGATATTAAGCCTCGAATCCTCACAGACCAGGTTTGTGCCTGTGTCTACACCTTTTTATCATCCCTATTTGCTAAAACTTCACTCTTATATCACATCCAGAGCACTTGCCAAAGTGAGAGCAGGGGAAAAGTTTGCAGCTGTCATACACCTCACCTATACCTCCCATCATTTCAAAAGTACATGTATGTCATGTCTTAAATAACATTTCACCATTTACTGTGCATGCCTGAGTGGAGACTGGAAAAAAACATAATCCAAAAAATCAAGAGCTGGGTGGAGTTTAAATTTATGTACATATGTTTGTCTGTCTATCAAGTCTCAAAAAGGTTTTTTTATACCACAGTACACATTCGTCATTAAAAAACAAAACAAAAACAAACCTTGACTATGACTCATCAGCAGCGTCACAGTAATGCTTCAGGGCTCCACTTCGTGAATGCACCACGTAGGCTGGATTGTGACGCAGCTGAAGAGGCTGTGTATGAAAAACAACAGTTGCTTTCTGGGTTTCAAGGACAAGAAAACACATTTGCCAGTTGAAAACTCAGACTATATATAGAAATTGTATCCACTGGGTTTTCTGTGAGACTGTAATTCTTTTTCTAAATAAATGAGTGAGTGATGAGGATAAATGTCCAAACTCTGCAACCAAGTTAGTAGTCTAGTTAAGCAGTTTCGTGTCGGCAAAACAGTATTAGTTTTTGCTTCTAATTATCGTCCCAGCTATGAGGTAGACACTCTCACTCTTGATATTGAATTGGAGCCCCATTAAAAAAGACGAATGCACAGTCACGCTTGGCTTTGTGCCATTTTGAGCTGTCCAACACAAATGAATGAAATCTTTTGTTGTCAATCTAAAACATTTGACATACTCAATGTGTCTGCTGCTACATCACGGGTCTACAAACCAACCAATCAGAATACGACATAAAGTGATACAGAATAATGCCATTTCTGTCAAAGATAAAAATAAAGTTTAGACAAAATAACACACACACACACACACAAACCAAAATGAAGGAGGTCATTTTTAACGCACTAAATCTGCTTCATTCCTTTGTATCTCATTAAATAGTTAATTAGTGAGTTTTAGAGGTGCTCGTAGGTAATTCTGTTCCCTTCGGACAGAGGCAGGCTAGTTGTTTCCAGTTTTAAAGCTGAGCTAAGCTAATCAGCTGCTGACTGTACCTTTTGCATTTCACAGACAAAATATGTGGTGTCAGTCTTCTTATCTAACTGCTGTCAAGAAAGTATTTCCAAAATGTTTAACTGTCACCCTCACAAATCTGTAAATGGAGATAAGTAGTAATTTAATGTTTTTTTTTTCCCCCTTCAGTCGATCAACCAAGGTTATGGTGGCCACCCAGGATCCTGACTGCCAATTCCAAAGTGACCAGAGTTCATGATGGTCATTCGAGTGTAAGAAGACTGATTCAGATCCTCCAACATAACCACATGAAGAGAAGCTCTGCAGTAGATCCATCAGGACCGCTGGAGGCTTCTTCTCACAACATTCTTCAGAACAATAAACTTTGCACATAATCAGACTTTGCCTGTATCAGAACTTGACAATCAATTTAGTGTGAGAACCAATGTGTGCAGTAAATCCTCTGCACATGTTGGCTGAAATATAAGCCAATGCCACAACAATGGCAATACTGAACATAACGAGTTTCTTTATTTAATCGGAAGTAGTAAGAAGAAGTGTGTAAAAACTGGAGATGACGATGGATTCATGATTTTTTTTTTCTTACAACAAGCAGCACTTCTTCACCTCCTGTAAGTGGCTGCAGACACAATGTTGAAGGCTTTTTTTTACAAGCACAATATCACCTCACGGTGACGCCTGTGACAAGCAACAAGCATGTTGTTTTGTGATCCTCAGATGCGTGGCACGAGCAAAGACCTATATTACTATTTGATTCTAATTTAATCATTTAGTAACATATTCTCACTGCAAAGATGTTTCCACTTACAGAGGTGGTTATCATTATGATTTTTACATCCTTTATAGTACAGCATATCCATCTGAATAGATGCCAAACAAATCACATCAGCATATATTATATTATAGCTGCTTTCAAAACAATATTTCCCTTTGACAGTGTAAAGCGATAACCTGAAATTAGTATATATAGCTACTAAACCTTTTCACAAATAAAATGTGATTTATTCACTTTGTGAAAATAATAATGATGATGATAATCATAATAAAGTGTATACAATTAAAAAAAACAGCAATACAAAGTTCTTCATAAACATTATAGACAAAGAAAAGGAAGAAATAGTGTGAAAATGTAAGAAAATACATAATTCAAAGGGGCACTCCACTGATTTTATTCAGTACCAGAGGGAATACTCTGCCTGTGAAAATAATTATCTTCACATGTCTTCTGTGGCTCTAGAGGAACTTGGGAAGGTCAGTAACCCCGATGATGTCATAATGATGCTATCAGAGTTATCCTGGCTTAGCCTCAGAGACTGCAAATTTATAACAGGCTGTGTTTACTGCAGCAGGGTTATATATTTATAGTGGTTGAAAGATCACCAGGTTAGGAATGAAAAGATGCTTTAAAAGTAACATTATGAGAAATGTAATGAACTCATACCTGGGACTAAAACTCTGAATATCTCAACCTCTGCTGCTTTGATTTTGACCATTCTTTTAAAATGTGTGTCTTATTGAGTCCCCCGACTTTATGGAGGTGATATAATAAAATGCTGCTGGAGTGCCCTTCGCTCTTTTAAGAGAAAACAAAACGCTATATAGACTTAAAGTCATGTGTGTCTAAATGATTTCTTAAAGAGAGAGACAGTGTGTGTTGCTCTAAAGTCAACCTAAACCCACAAAGCCTCAAAAGTAATGAATCAGCCTAAAACATTGTAAAATCAAGGCCTTCACGTCCAGCATTTTTTATTATTTATCTTTTGAGCTTCATTACTTGTTTTGTTCTACAGCACTTTGTAACATTGGTTTTCAAAAGTGCTATATAAATACATTTAATTATGATTATAAACATTGTGTGCAACTGGAAACAAAGCATATTATAGCAAGTAGTGAATTACTCATCTGTTGTTTAATGTTTCTGAAGCATAGATGTGCAACAGTTCTGCATGTGCTTTTTTAAATGCGAGGACAAGTAAGTCAGTTTGCCGTCAGATATTATTCAAGTGTACAAAACAAAAAACAAAAAAAAAACAACCTTTGAGATGGCTTTCTTACTGGAAGGCATCTCTCTCTCTTTTTTTTTTTTTTTTAATCCAACCAGCTGACTCTTCGGTTCTGTCAGAAGAGGATGGCATTCAGCCTTTTGCATTATATGACATGAAAGCACTGAGAGAAATGGACAGAAATATCAGTGAAAAGGAAAGACGGTGAAAACAACAGAACAATAAGGAGTTTCCGAGCAGGGATATGTAGTATATGTGCATATATATATCTGTGCTGCAGGGCCCGAAATAACAATGCCAATACAAAAAAACAACACATGTAAACTTTGTATATTAAATGTCTTTTTTTTTCTTTTTTTTTTTGTAGTCAGGTGATGAATTAATAAGCAGTGTGTTGGTTAACTCTGTATGTTAGTCAGAATCATTTATATTACACATTTCATAGTTAATATGATTGATAGTTAATATAATTGATCTTAACCTCTTGCCTTTAAAAAGACTTTTTTTTTTTTTCCAGATAAATATCAATGATACAAAGTTATATGTTTATGTTACCAGACATGTATAAAAATAGCTTAATGTATATCTATTCTTATATGTAAAATGTATTGAAATCAAGGGTAGGCCTTCAGGCATGTTGAACTTGTGGTAAACTGATATTATCAACTCTTAATGCTGCAATCTAGAAACAATTAGTGCCATGGCAGGACTACGTTCCTGAGAGCTGAATAACTTACTGAATATTTAACCAGCGTTAAAGATGAAATAATACGGCTTCAGATATCTCACCGGTGTTGTGTAACCAAAAACAGCAGTGGTGCTTTCAACAATACTGGATTGCAGTTTTAAGTAATTCTTCTTTAATATGCATTTTATTTAAAAGATACAAACATATATATATATATAATATGCCCATGTATTGGAAAAGTTAAGCAACTTTCTCTGTCTTAGCTGCAGTGGTACAGTGTGCTACCTCTGAAATCGTGCCCTGATCGTTCTTCTCCGTTGCAGTACACCACGGCCTGGGAGGATACTTTATTACATTTGGCTTAAAAACCTCCATTTATTTATTACAAAAAATGTTAAATGCTGGTTTTGTTTTTAAGAATGTGCAAAGTCGGGCTTAATTTTTTTTCGGTTGCTTGTTTGTTGCTATATTAGGATTACTGGTATATAACCTTTACCATCACAGGGCCATTTCTAAGGTATGTCCTGTTTATTATTCTATTTAAGTGCCGTTACCATTAAAAAAAATCATACAAATATACTTTAATTATGGGAAGAAATCGATTGTGTTCCAGGTATTCGTCAGACTCTCAGGTGTTACGAGGAATACGGAGATAACTTTTTGATATCTTCAACGCCAAATGCACAAAAAAAAACAACAAACAAACAATTTTTTGGCAAGTGAGCATTAAAGCAAAATACAGTTCAAAGAGCACATCAGATGAGTGGTCTGTGCAGCGGCAACTACTCTGCTTCTATTTTGGTTGGCTTCTAGCCCTCATCTCATCCAGATAAATAGTGGAATTTATGAGTTTCCATTTCTTGTTTGAGATGAAAAATGTGACAAATGATCCACTGTAATAAATCTTAAGGAATATTATGGAAGATGCTATTGAAGAAGTGCTTTATGTATACAGAAATGTGATATTTTAGAGTATTAATGACGCTTTGTTGACCCAAGCTGCAGCTAAAGCAGGACCTAATAAATTCAATGAAATATCTTGTATATTTTGAATAAGGGTATTTAACCACACTCAACTTATCTATGTTTCTAAAAATGGATGTATAGCATTTTAGAACTACACACTAAGTTTTTTTTTTTTTCTTGGCAGCTATTATTCTGCATAATTGATTTACTATGTCACAATTTAGTTAGTGAGATTTCTGACTTGAATTAGGCCTACTGGATGTAATACCTTCATTTACTTGACATTTCTTTTGAAATAAGCCATGCCCCATGGATAAGCCATACCCTACAGTCCCCTGATGTTGTATGGTGGATGTTTAATGTTGGTAGTTTTATTTATAATGATAATCGGTATGATTGCACTTGTAATTATTATTATTATTAGTGACTTGGTTGATATGATTTGTTATGTTTGAACAAAGGGAATGTATTCATTTTTCAGGTGATTTTTCCGAGTGATTTAAATAAATTAATAAATCCCTAATTGATTTTATTTTTTTTATTTAAAATACTATAGTGAGCTATTAATTTTAGCAGCTGTATATATGAATTTACATTATTTATGCTAAAGACCTAAAAGATTGGAGATGAACTTCAAAGATTTAAAAAAAAAAAAAGATTATTATGTGACCAGAGGGGCGCAGGAGAAAATTTAAGAGGTATGTTAGAATAATTTATTTTATAAATTTTAAGGTAGATATAATTTATACACATATACTTTTTAACACAACTTTATAGCCGGTTCATGACTTACTTTACTTTTAAATGAAATATTGAATCATTTCCTGGTTCACATTAAAGAGAAAATCCAGCTGCTCCCTAAACTGTCTGAAACAGTTCTTTCTATACTTTAAATCCACTGTGTGATGTAAAAATTATCACCATTTAACTTAAGTCCTCGTTACTATGATACAACATACAGCTTCCACCACCATTTATCTGTATCAGTGTACAAAATGAGTATACAAAATTATTTATAGATAGATGGATAGATATACTTTATTAATCCCAAAACTGGGAAATTACAATGTAGAAGCAGCATTTTCACAAAATACAACACAATGAAATAAAAGGAACGACCAAAACAAATTAAGATAGTAAATAAAAATAGAATGCGATACAAAAAGTAAGTAGTACTGAGCGATATTAAAAATAAAAATATACAAATAAGCAGTATTGCCATTAGAAGAATAAAGAATAAGGTGCCACATCAACAGTTTCTAAGACATGTTTTTTTCTTTAGGTGTCAGTATTATGTATCTTTTGTAAATTTATTTCAGTGTCATGGTATCACAATTTTAACCAGAAAAAATTGAAAACAAATTGAAAAAAAAAAGAAAAAATCTATTAAGATTAAGATAAAAACCAAGCTGCTTTAAGTTTTGCATTCAACACAATCATCCCAAAACTCAAAAGAAAACTTACTCAGCTCATCTATCACATAACTACAGATTTTATTGTATCATCGACAACTCCAGTGATCCTTTAGTCAAATTTTCCCCACTATTTTATTCTATTACACAATCTGCTGATCGAAACACTCTCAACATGATGACCGACTTCTGCAGGCCCCACCGGCGTCCTCTTCCTTTAATGAAACATTTCCAACCTAATCAAAACACAACACAGAACGATACTCCTCCTCTGTCAGCTACAGCTGTATGTGTCACAACCACTCATGTCATTCATCACAGCCTTGTTTACCAATGTCTCCTGTCATTGAGCAGGTAGCAGGATGTCAGCTGCTCTCCATCAGAGATCTGCATGATGCCAGAGGACTGCAGGAAACCACCTGCTGCTCCCTCAGTTTCTTCTCAGCAGCTGTCACTCACCTTGAAGGGTCATATATGCCTGTAATATATACTTGAGCAGTCAACAGTTAGTCAACAACTTACTGAAACAATCTTATGATTGAGATAAAAGATAAAAATTAAAATAGAAATAAAACATGTTTTCAAATTGCATTAAATCGTATGTGACTGTAAGAATATGGTAGGACTCAAACAATCAAGTCCATTAAACTATATCCATGTTAATATGTGTGATCAATCTAGGCTTCAATTAGTTTTATAGATTGAATAACAGCACCATCTTGTGGCATGTTGGGAAGTCACAGAAGGTAGACAAATGCAGCAGATGATTTTCCACATATTACACACTGTCCAAATTTGATGTTACATTTCACATCACAATGATAGATAAGTTTATATTGAGAAAATAAGGATATCTTCACACTTCATAGAGGATTGCATATAGCATATAGCATAATGAGATGCACTTCAGACATGGCATTACAATTAAATAAAGGCACTTTTTTATATGCAAAATTATGATATGCCAGTGGCTCTGCAAGGCTCTATTAACTTCACCTTGACATAATGCTCACAATGGAAATGCTAACATGATACATTTATCCTCTGAGGATCAAGAATATTTGTGCAAAATGTAATGAGAATCCATCTAAAATAGATTAATTTATAGATTAAGTTAGATAATATTGTCATGAATATAGGAACAACTAACTGGTATTACTATCTTTTTTTATATAGATAAAATAGATATATAATTAAACCCAAACTGGGAAATTAAAGTTGTTTTTCTTTTGTTTTTTTTGTTTTTTTGTCTTTGTTTTTTTAGATAAAAATAGCTTATGCTGCTTATACAATATTTAAATGCTATGTATGAGGATATATTAATGTTTCATATGATTGATATGTCACTTAAATACACACGATTTGTGCCTTTAGTGTAAGTTGGAACTCAAAAATATATATATTTTTTTGGTTATTCAGTAAAAAATCAATCAGAGATCATGGTTGTTTTTAAAGTAACAACATGAAGTATGAAATCATATATACAGTATGTATTTTTGATAATAAATTTAGGTCTGTAGTGAGTTAGTAATTTACTATTACTATAGAGAAAATATGTTTTGGTTTATTTCTAACACAGCCTCCATATTACCGTATTTAATGTCTTATTCATGTATATTATTTTCAAAGAAATACAGACACATGAACCAAAATAAGTGTGAGATATTATTTTATTTTATTATTATGAGGGTTTTTTTTGTTTCTGCACACTGTATGTGCAGTAAACTTGTTTTGGGGCTGAGTGAACAGCAAAAACACAATCTGAAGTAGAAAGTGTATATTAAGAACAATTTTATTCATTAATTTCTATTCAAAGAAATGACAATTTTTTTTTCACACCTGGACAATCTAAAACCAAGAAAACCACAATTCAGACCGACAGTGCTGCACTATTCATTTGTACATTAGTTTTATACAACAGTCAACTATTGTATACTCTTTCCATCGTAATAATACTAACATTAGTATACTTAGCACAGACCCACACACACCATAACATAACCTAGAATCTGGATCATTAAAGATAAGCACAGTGAACAATACAGACAGCAAAGACCAGTCTTAAAAGCACACAATCAAAACTTTATGAATGAGCTCTATAAAAATGAAGCATGCCATCCTTTTTACATGTAGTTTAAGTATAGGTGTAAATAACTCTGTATAACTGTGCCTTTACAGGGGGGAGACCATTGTTGGAAGTGTTGTCAGTGGTACGTATCTCCTTGTGTCAGTTTGGGTTGTCTGGCTGTCCAAGTCGTCCAGGGGAATGGCCAGTTGTCCAGCTTGTCCTGATCCCTCATCAGTATTAATGCCATAGGGCATCTTGGACATAATTACCAGGCTCAATTTTAAGAGCACATTATGGAGAGCCACACGGTATTCTTTTCGTACCAGGCAGTAGATGACAGGGTTGAAGCAGCTGCTGGTGAAAGCCAAGCAGTTGGCTAGAGGGAAAAAGTATGTTTGGGCCAAGTAGAATGACTGACTGATATCAACAATGTCAAGTTGGATCAGGACACTCCAAAGTGTGAGGATATTGTAGGGAAACCAGCAGACACAGAATGACAGCACCACCACTGCCACAGACTTTGAAACATCAGCCTTTCGCCGAGAGCTGCTGCCTTTCAGGTTATTATGTCGACAGAGGAAGCGCAGCAGAAGCAGGTAGGAGACAATGATGATGGCGTAGGGCAGCAGAAATCCCAGCATCACTCGCAGCAACTGGTTTATTCCAAGCCAGGCTGTACCATCTGGGAAACGGAGCAGGCACGTTGTGTCGTTACCACTACCCACATGGCTCAGATCTGCAAACACAGCTCGGGGTGCCGCTGCTACGAGTGCTCCGGCCCAGATAAAAGCTGTGGCCACTGGAGGAGTGTAAGATCGACTGCACAGGGAAGCAGTGGGTTTGAGTGCAGTTGCCACATAGCAGTACCGGGTCAAACTCATAGCTGTCAGGAAAAAGCAGCTAGCAAAGACATTTAGCCCAGTCAGTAAGGATATAGCCTTGCATGTGGTCAAGCTAAAAGGCCAGCTGTAGTCCAGCGCAATGTCTATGGCCCAAAATGGCAAGGCCAGGGAGAACAGTAGGTGAGCCAAAGCTAGGTTGAACACAAAGAAATTGATGATGCCTGTTGTGATGGTGTGAGTAGAATACAGCAGGAACATTACTAACAGGTTTCCCAACACTCCAGCAATAGCCACAATAAAATAAACCACAGAGATGACTATTCTTAGCCAGGGAGACGCATCATCAACGATCTCCAGTCCATTATACATGCTCATGTTGAAGGTCAGGTGAGAGTGATTACAAGACGGATCTATACTGCAACCATTCAGGATGTTTCTTAAGGACTCAAGTCTCTTGAAGTCAGGGTCTGACATTTTGGAAATGGAGTGTTAAGGTTGTCCGACTATTATTTGAGATGTTTCCCACTTCTTCAAAATGTAAGTTCTTCTGGTTGTTTGTGTAGTAGCTGACAGTCATATATCCCTGCAAGGAAGGAGGAAATTATTATTACATAATAAGCGCTGTGGTTTATGAGTAAATAAGTAGATTAGTCTTGTCAGATAAACAAATTACACTAAAGTGTTACCCACAGAGTTAGATAATCCAATTTAGATCTCATAGAATGAATCTGACCATAAATATGGAGCAATTAAACAAATGTGACTCTTCGAAGTGGAAAAGCATCTCGAGAGTCTTTCAGAGTCACTTTTTAATCATGCAGTTACACCCATACAAGTCCACAGCCAATCACAATCAAGAGTGTGATCAAGTATTTAAAACATAGCAGATGAACACTGTGTCTCTTATGAATTTTTAGGAGTTTAAGTTACAATATGACAGTTTACATCATTAGGATATCAATCTGGATGATTCAGAGAATGTATAGCAAAACAGATATGTTACAATAAATGGTACTTTTTGCAGAAAACTTCAGTTTTCTCATTTCTTTCTTGTCAAGTGTTAAACTGGTCAATAATATGCAATTTAATGCTGTATAAATTGTACATACCGGATAATTTCTTAATCAAAACTATATAAATCACTTGTTGTAAATCTGATCTGAGGCTCTTCGAAATTCGAAATCACAAGCATTTAATTTTGCAAACAAAATGTATTTTCCAGGTCTACGTTAATAATTCAAACAACCATTTATGCCCAACCTTGTGATCTATAAATAGTGTAATAAACAATTAAATCTAAATCTAAACAATTTTCATTTAAAGTTACACAGAGATATACTGGACTGTTGTTAGCTTTGCAACCACAGCTGTCATTGTGGCCACCTTTTCTTTGAGAATAACAACTGTCAGACATGAAACAGTCAAATAAATATACTGAATTTATGAGCTATATGCAGAAAGAAGTCTTACCTGAATAATGCAAAGGAGGTAAATCTTGAGGTTTCAATGGTTAGTCTACTTGCAGCCACGAGGTCTGCTGCACAACATGGAATTATCTCAAAGGCGGTCAACAATAATAACAATGCGGTTGTCATCGGACCTAAATTCATCATGCTCCACCCCCATCATATACCTCCCTCTACATATTAAGACTGGAAATAACATTACTGAAACACAGGCAGTATTTTTTTCAGTCATCTCTCTCCATCATCAACAGTATTTTTTTTGGCCAATTGGGCCATTGACCAATCAGCATGTAATCTGCTTCAAGTGAAGCTAATTAACTCCTTGATTATGTTTTTTTTTTACTTATGCACCCAATGGTAAAGCACTTTCTAACTGTGTTTATAAAAGAAAAACATAAATGAAATAGTAAGAAATTGAACCTTTGCCCATTTAAACATGACTGGTTGATTTATGTTTTGATTTTCATGAAAAAAAGATTAAACTAAAAATTACATTTTGAGGTTTCTTAATTATTTCTCTGACAATCCTAACTTAATATGGTTTCTCAAAAAAAAAAGAAAAAAAAAAAGATGCAATATTTAATCTGCAACAACAAATCCAGTTTATTGGGAATTGTTAATGGACATCACAGGTTTATTATGTATAAACCTGTGATGTCCATTAACAATTCCTTGCATTACTACGGCTTCAGTATTTACACATTGATTGCTTCTTTGCACCTGCATGAATTAAACAGAATTAAACTTTAAAGGGTTACTAAGCCTCTCTAGGTCTTTGCACAAAAGGTGCTGCAGGTGCTTAACATATTATTGGTGGTATTAAAGGCACATACAGGTAAAAACATAACAAGACAAGAAAATAAAACTGTAGCAAAGGCAATTTGTTGTTGTGTTTTTTTTTTTTTTTTCTATTTATATCTGGGGTGCTGCTTCAAGATTAGATGGAGCAGCAGAGATAACTCTTGATTATGAATTGTTGATTGTGGAAAGAGCATCAGCAGTGAATGACTAAATGAGATTAGGTCGGAATAGGCGGAAGAGTGGGGAAGTTGATTAATGTCGATCTGTCTAAACTGAACCATCTTCATAAAGTAGCTGAACAAAACATGCAGCTCCCTGAGCGTTTGTCTTTTGATTGCCAGCAATGTGCTAAACAAACAACACCTTAATTCCATCCTGAGTGTTTTCCTCTGTTGCACATTTTCACTTTAACTATCCTACAATAGAAAAATGATCCTGCACTCTATTTTTAGCTTCCAACTTAAAATTAATTTAAATATAATTTTAATAATGAATTAATTTCAACATATGTTCTGATCATATAGTATCTTCCTCAAAGCTAGAGAACATTTCTTATCTTTTGGCATCCATTTATTTAGTATTGTGCTTTAATGGTTTGGATTTTGACTATCATTCACTGTGTTTATAGGTTTGCACTGTAATGTAAATATGAGGCTTGAGCCAGGAAATGGTTAGTTTAGTTTAGCATCTTTAAAGCTCACACATTAACATATTGTATCTCATAGATTATTTTGCTTGAGAGGTGTTGGTAGGCAGATTTTGCTACCTTTAGACAGAGCCAGGCTTGCTGGTTTACCCCTATCTGTCTTTACTATACAGAATTTCCTAAAATGTCAAACTATTCCTTTAAATGAACTCTTTATCAACACCATACCGTATGTATGGTATTAATGGCTCCCCCTACCACCAACACTTTGATAAAGCTTCTGATCTTCTGAATGTGCTACAGGGAATGAGGAGGACTGTGAGCAGAGTGAATTTACTGTAGCAATGTGGCTTTGTCGCCACCCTTTGTAAAAATGAGACTACAACACCTCACTGTGTCAAGAGGAGGAGGCGGCCTACAATTGTTTCTGTTTAGAAAGCCCATGCTTTCTCATGAAGTGAGCCCTCTGGTGACAAGTGTCTGATCTAACAACAGGCAGCCTGAGCTCATTTGTATAGTATGGTAAATAATGGTACGGTCATTTTTGTGGTAGTTAGTGGTATTGCTGATTTGGTTGAACTGAGAAGTGTTTCTAATATTTATTCTATTTTTATTGAGATTGATGAGATGGACAAAATATTAGAAATTACCCTCAACTTTCCAAAACTGTTAAAAATTTAACTTCACACCCATTATAAAAGTAGGATTTATTGGATGGCTGTTGTATTAGACTACATTATTTTGCCCTAGATGCACCTGGCAACTGAACAGTGTTGGAAAGTAAGTACATTTTTGTACTCAAGTACAATTTTAAGGTACTTGAACTTTACTTGAGTATTTTTGCTTTGTAAGCTACTTTAGGCTTCCGCTACATTTCAGAGGGAAGTATTGTAGTTTTATTTTACTCCACTACATTTGTTTGACAGCTTTAGTTAAATTTCCGATGACACAATTGGTCTTACAAAAAGTGTGTAGTCAGAGTCACATTTCAAATGTCTGTCTAGTTAACAGCTCAAAATAGTGATTTTTCCCTTTAAATTACTTACATAATTTATTTTCAACAAGTGTTCAAATAATCCAATATGTTACCAAAAATCAAAGATTAGAGGAAAAACAACAGAAACAGATTAGATTAAACTTTGATTTTTCTTATTCCCTCTCCCATTAATCCTCACACAACCCATCACTTTTATCAGGTGACCCTTTGGAGGGGCCCGACCCCTAGGTTGGGAACCACTGGACTATCTAACTGTATATAAGATAGTTGAAACTAGCTCCACCTCGAGCAGCTACAACAGTAACATGCTGCTCACACACCAATGCTTCAGTATTAATAATCTAATGATGTCATATATTATAAAATATCAGTGCACAGGGGCAAAATGAGCAAGTAAACTACATTTGATGCTAATACTTTTGTACTTTTACCTAATTGGGATGTTTCATGCAGAACTTTTACATTGTTGTATTGGTACTTTTACTGAAGTAAAGTATTTTTTAATACTTCTGCCACCACTTCAGCTGAACGTAGCCAATATTAAGGTGAATTGTCCCTTTAAAACACAACAGTTTGGTTAGGATGTTGAGGTCTAAACATGTTAGCCCATTAAACACCACCGTCTGGAGGCCATTGTTAGGTACAGCCACCTTATATCAGGCTACAAGATGATCCAGAGTGAAGTAACGTCAGCTGAATGTTCCGCGCGCACACGCTGGTCACCTCTCAGTGAATGGAGTAGAGGCGCGCGCACGCAGAGATCACTCTGGCTTGTTATTAACGGTAATAACGTTATCTCTCACGTCACTCATTTCCCCAACGACGACGGCTGCTGCTGCGGTGGAGGAGGAGGAGGCGGAGGAGAGGAGGACGGGACTGCGATTCAGGTGCACCGCTGTGATTGAAAAGACGGTGAAGTTTTTAACGGTGAACCAAACGGCTGAAGGATAGCGCCAAGTGTTTATCTGTCAAACGTGGCTCGCCATTTGTTTTCTTTTCTTTCTTTTCTTTTTTTCCTCTAATCAGTGACGGGATTCCTTCAGGAGTGTCGTTAACCCCCCACTAAAGGTAAGGAGTAAAACGACGGTTAACTAACAAAAGATAATGTGTCTTAACAGGAGTAGGATGCTGGCGGTTTGTACAAGCCGGGGTTGCTTTGTTGTGGAGTTTGTGTTGGACCAAAGTTAACTACAGCAACCCGGTAGGTCGGTTAGATAGTCAGCCATGGATGTCAGTTATTGTAAAACACCGAGTCGTGCGTCCTCTGTGAATCTCGTGTTGGGGGCAAACTGCTACCGGCTCCCCACATCATCCTCAACCGCATTATCATTATCATTAGACTACTGCTATTATTATTATTATTAGCATTACTGCTGTTTTGGCACAGCTGTGAACAAGCTATCAGTGAACACTGTCAATGTACGCAAACTTGTGGTGAGTGAGTGCAAACGGGACAGACAACAAGGCTGCCATTGTACCGGATCAGTGGCGGATTAACGGAATTCCTTCTCTCTGCACTGTCTGAATGGCCTCCAGTCTCTCTCTGCCTGCCTCTGTGGGTACAGCTTCTTGATTTCTAGATGCTTTAACCTCTGGCAATTGTTAGAAAGAGTAAAGTTTAAAAACACCACAGGACCAGCAGCCACCAAAGCAGAGATTCCCAACTGGGCCATTGTGAAACATGTGGATGGGGCAGTGTTTGCCAGAAAATTGTTGTCGTTATTGTTATCAGGGTGTGTAGCTGAAAACTGAGGATTATCAAACACAAAGCAGGGCTGCAACTAACAACTTTCATTATCAATCAATCACTCACAGTCTGTAAAATAATAGAAAATAGTTAAAAACAATACCTGTCACAATTTCCCACAGGCCAAGGTGATGTCCTTAAATAGCTTGTTTTAAACGACCAACACTAACTTTAATGTGCAATTATATAACAGAGAAAAACAGCATCACATCTTAAAAGCTGAAATAAGATAATATCTGTAATCTGTGCTTGATAATTGACTTTAATGATTAATCGATTATCAAAATTGTTGCAGATTAATTTTCTGCCAGTTGTTTAATCTATTAACTAACTATATGGTCCATCTCCAGTAAACAGAGTGATGCCATTGAGTTTTAAACCCAGGGTGAATAGAGTTAATGAGCATGAGAGGGCAAATATGTGTCTAATAGGTCTTCAGGGTGTTGTTTGTTTACCCTACTGATAAAAAAAAGATGTTGTCTCATGACTGATCACCAGTGTAAGCATTTAAGGGTAAAGATTGTTATGTCTGATGCAAAAGCTGTAATTACATCCATCAGACAATCAGACATACGATAGCTCTGTTAGCTCTTTCTATTTTCTAGTATTCACAGACAATAAACAAACCCAGACCCAGATTTTCAATATCTTACTCCTCCACCCCTCTCACCCTCCTTACATACACTTGCACATCATGCACAGCATGCACCATCCCCAGTGCTCCCCCCCCTCCCTCCCCCCAACCAACATGTGGGGAGGTAATCCCAGCTATTAGGGTAATCTCCTCAGCATGACGATCAATAGGGGAGGGTGTGCAGCAACTACCAGACAAGAGTAGTGGGGGCGACAAAATTTGTGCTAAAGAAAAATGATTTAATCATCTAGATTAGGTCAGGAGACTGGGGTCTGGACAGGGGCTTGTTGTTGGACGGGGGGGATGGGTACAGACAGAGCAGACAGGAAGATGTGAGTGGTAAGGCCATCTCCACTTTGGGCAGCTCCCTTGTGTGATAATGGGCTGATCAAATGAAAACAACAAGAATACAGCTTCACAGTGGGACAAAAATCTATTATGGTACTATCGCAGTATGATGAGTAAACAAGTAAAAATGGATACAAACATAATCTTAAAAAAGCAAACAAAAAAAACACATTTAACTGAAAATAATAGGTACAAGAAAGTGTGGGAATGACTGGGCCAAAATTGCTCTTTGATGTTCCCTTAAGTAAAGGGTATTGTAAAAGGAGGAGACCCCAGGAGAGATAGCAATCTAAACAGGTCAAAATCTTTACGCTGTCAATCCTGGGAATGTATGTAAGGTAGTGAAAATACAGCATGTGCTCATGGCTCACATCCAAACTATGTTGTAGACAAACTAAGCTGCAGGACTTATGACCACAACTATAACCCTACTATGCTAGACGTTGATATCTCTTCAAAAGCAATGAAATCACTTGCTGACGATAATAATAACGCTTATTATAAAACTGTCGAATACCTTATTAAAATTTAAACTCAACAAGCTCACATATATGTTGTATCATGTGTCTCCAGGTCATTGTGTGTAGTTTTCTTGATCAAAATTAAAGTATAAAAGCAGTTGAGTGTGTTAAATAATTAATACAGTATATGGAGTTGGTAGTAGTGACTTACAGCTGCACTGTTCACAACACCAGTCTGCATATCATGTAATTGCTTTTGAAATAGTGTGCGTGTGCATATATGTGCACAGTCTTCAGTCTTGTTCAGTGTGCATCCTCTGTTCAGATATTGTTACCTAACAGCACACAGATGGACCACATACTGGATTCCTTCTCATGGAGGCGAATGCTAGCTGTCCATGTAGTTGTTGTCTGTATGGAGTATTTTGTTTAAGCTACCTGGACCTTAGGGCCCAAAATATTAAACAAATAATATGACTACATGTTAATCAATCAATCAATCAAATTTTATTTATATAGCATATGAGAATGAAATCACTTATTTGTCAAATAATGCTATTTGTCAATTAGTCAGTTGATTGACCGAAAATACAACTTTGACACTTGTTTAATAATTTAATATTTTATGCAGAAACTTCACAGGTGTCCGTAATTGTGAGTTATGATTTTGATTTTGATTTATTTATTTGCTAATTTCTGTTTTATATAATTGCAAACTTAATATCTTTGGATTATTTGATGATTGGTTGGACAAAGCAAAACAATTTAAATACGTCTGATTGAGCTCTGAGGAATTGAGATTGGCATTTCCTCCCCTACTATACCAAATGAGTCATCAGGGGGATTGGTAAATTAATCAATAATAAAAAGTAATTGCTAGTTGTGACCTACATTTTAAATCATGTTAAGATTTATCAATAGATTCTGGCAAAATAGCCTGAATCTGTACATATATCCAATATGTTTGAAAATAGGATAATACTACTTCAATGTCACTGCCAGTGTTTATTCAAACATCAGTTGTTTTTATTAAGGGTACTGTAGTCTAATTAAAGTAAAGCACTGGCACAATGCAATGCATCATTTTTCCTTTGGCCACAAATCAGCTTTTCTTTGTGCCAGTGAAAACTGAATGGGCTGAAAACCAGGGTGCAAAAGGAACTTTTTTGTCCAAATGGGTAGTGAATGTTGAAATTTTACCAGCCACTCAATAGATTACTATTGTTACCATTGTTGTTTTTATGGCTGGTGAGTGAAGCAAAATCTACAAGGCACTTGAATTATTTTACCAGCATTTGAGCATTTAGCTGGTGCTACTTTTGTGCTCTACTGACAACATTCCCGGTTTATGATAAATCAGATTGGTTTCTGGGAAAAAATAAAGGGACTTGCCCTTTAAGTCTCCAGTGGAGGAACTGGAGTGCAAACACTGGCAAAATGTCCAGATGGAAGATGGGAGGGATGAGTAAGGCGTTCACAGATCCCTTCTGTTTGGCCCCATTGATACAGAGGGAGGCGAGATTGGATGGGTCTGAGGGAGTCGGGTTACCATCGCCCCATTCTACTCCAAAGAAGCGGTGGTGTAAAAGATGCAATAACCCTATGGGAAACCTAATCCAAACCCTGCTGCCAGCTGTCATTCTTTCGCTCCAGGGTAAAATCGCTAAGCAGGTATCGCCTTACCCTTCTCTTCAATCATTACCTTAATCATAGCAGGAAATGGGAAATTACACACATGTTGTTCTGTACAACAAATCCACATGTATGATATAATTTGAGAATTTTGATCGTATACAATAATAAAGATTGACAGTACATCACAAAAATGCAAAGCCTTAATCAAAGTCAGCGTCAAAATGTCTCGTGAGATTCTGCTGTAGGTGTATTTAATTTGTCTTTTTTTATTATTATTATTTTAAATCTTAAATAAGTATCAAGTTGGACACTTTGCTAAAAACAGTACCAGGTATTTGTAATTGACTAATTTTAATGTAGAGTACATTATACTATGCTTTGTGTGTGAAGAAATTATTTTGAACCTACAAGCATAAATATTTCATTTCACATGTCACCAGGATTTGTTAAAAAAAACACAAAAACAAAATAAAATAAAGTTTTAACACCATAGTAAAATACACTATGGAGATGAAGTAACCTTATCATAATCAATTTAGATGATTAACACCAAATTTAATGAATTCTACTATTATTTCTGCAATGTTCAATAGTGTAGGGTTCAGAGTTCAACTCCAACTGAACTTTGACTGAAACCAGGTATCATCAGGGCTTTAATCACGAAATTGATCAGCTGAATCCAGTGACTCAGGTATGACTAGCAGGGCACTCGGACCAAACGCATGAGTACGATTTAGAGTGGAAATGATTAATTGATAAGCCTATTGACTATGTACAAAGACGACATTTGACAACGTCATCTTTGGCTTTGAGACAGTGAGATCAGTGATCAGCATTTTTGGACATTTTGTACACCAGAAGACTAATTAAGAAAATAATCAACAGTTTAATTGATAATGAAAATAATTGCCTTAAAACACTGGACGTATTCTTTACACATAGTCAATTTTATATTCTTCATAACTGAAATTTGAGAAGCATTTCTGTGGCTTCTAGCTTTAGAGGAGTCATATTGGCTATTGCTTACATTACACTACAGCATCCTGTACGTTTAATCTGTGTTAATGTGTAATGTGTTCTTAATTGCATTGGATGTGAAATATATATATATATATATATATGTGTATGTGAGACTAAAATCAATGGCAGTGTTGAAATATACACCTGACAGAGAACAAAAGATTACAGGGACACTGATAAAGTAAAAGACAGAAAGCAGAGTGATAGAGAGACAGAGCGAGTCTGAGCTGACCTTGCCATGATAATCTAATCCCTGTCGAGAGTGCTTTTTTTAGAGAGCAAGTTAATGCCAGCAGCTTATACTCCAGTGTCTCCCACACTAGCCAATCCACACTGAAAAGAGAGCCGGTCCACAGTGGATCCTGAGACCTACCACAGCAGTTAACATAATCTCAATAATGAAGGATGCACTACATTCAAAATATTATTTAAAAAAAAGAAAAAAAACATCTCTTCATCTTTGCTTATCTGATTTCATTGGTAGTAGCTCTTTGGTATCTGATTTCAGCATTTAGGACTGCATTATAATAGCTAACAGCTTACATTTCCACAACAGGTAAAAACCCTGCCAAGAATATCTTGTATTCCCCTCGCTTATGTCATCTCTTTGTCAGTATCCCTCCCCTGTGTGTGCTTTATTGCACAAAGGGACATCCATGATAAAAGGCCACTCATTGAGCAGCTCATCTGATGCTACGAAGAGTAATCCCTGTATATGTTGTGTAACCGAGTGGAGAGTTGGAGGGGGATGGGGGAACGAATGTGTGCAAGTTTGTCCGTGCTTGTGACTGTTGAGCTCATGGCTGTCTAATCTCTTAGGTACATTAGGCTGTTCGCCCACAGTAGTGTGCTGCTTCACAGTTTTTTTCTACCTATGAGTTATGTGCAAGTTGATAGCTGGCTTTGTTGAGGTGGTGAGGTATGTGCTCTGGACTCTGGATCATACGGCAATCATGTACAAACACCAAAAGGTGTGTCTTGCTTTTCTGAAATAGTTTGAAGATTATTGGCAGAGCTGGGAAGACATTACATTTTTACTTTTGATTTCTGCTTGTCAAGGAATCGCAACACTGCGTAAAAAGATCAACTAATGCCAAACTGACTCAAGTATTTATAATTTATCAAATCTAAATGTATCACCCTTTTCCCAGCTGATTGTTTTTTGTTGCTGTTATTATTACAGTTTCTTCAGTGATCCTGTGATAATATTTTCACTGTACAGTATTTGTTGCTTTTGTGATACATTTTGTATGCACTACTCATATTTTACTGAGTCTGGCCCGAAGATGTGCAGTGATCCTGTGTTTGAAGCCACACCCAAAGGAGGGACTAAAGTCTATTTATGCAGCGACACACATCTGAGTCAGTTTGGTCTGTACCTGATTGTTGTATATTTTCTAAATGTAAGGTTGTTCTGTGGTCACATAAAGACAGCTAATTTTGCATTCACGCCATGTTGGCAGAATGTCAAGATTAGGGAAAAATATCCTATTGTTACCTTCTGGGAGCGCTCATATCCTTCCAAGATCCTCACCTGCCCAGTGTTAGCCCTGTATGTCACACCAGATAAATAGACATGTAGTGTAAATTATTTTCACAACTTATTAACAAATTCAACCATATTGAAACAAAACTGCTGGCAACGGTGACTTCACAGCTCTTTTAGTTCTGTCTTCAAGTGGGAGAGTATTCACACTGTGATATATGATGTTGAGCATACTGACCTGTGTTGGACAGTCATTAAACTTGACATTTTAAACAAGCACCTTGGAGTTTGTTTTGACTCCACTACATCTGGAGGGAGTCATGTTGACCTGCATCAACAGTGAATCAGCAGATATGTGTTTATTGTCTGCACATAGAGTAAGGTATTTTGGTGGAGGAGTTTAGTTTTCTTTTGCCTCTTTTGTGATCTTAACTTTGTTATGCAAAAAAAAAAAACATAACAAAGAACTTCTCCAAGACTTTTCCAATTTTATAATATAATGTAATCATATAGCATATGTATGTATGATGTAGTGTAATATGTCCACAGCAGACAGGTTTCTAAAATATAGGAAAGCTGGAGGGAACACCTATAGATGAGGAGAAAATCTTACAAAAAGGCTTCCCTTTGTATTAAGACAACATTTATAGCAAAGAAAACAAATCTCAATCTGTGTATTAGATTTGTTTCTATGCTTCAGTTGTGTTTGCTGTTGGTGGAAACAGACAGGATTATTAGACACAAAACAGGAGCTGCGAGGTGAGGCTTAGCGAGTGACTATGGCTTTGAACACTAGCATAAGGACAGTCACATGCTATCTCCAGTCAGGGGTATGTTGGCACAGGCTTGTTGCTGGTTGTTGGGAATATTTGGATGACTTCAGCACATACACACACACACTCACACAGGCACATATGCACGCACACAGTCATGGGGTACACACATTCTTGCTCGAAAATGTCACATTTTCCACTGGTTTACAACTACAGTTGCATAGATTAGCTATAGATATAGTTGGACATTCTCTCTTACTGAAAAAAAAAAGAAGGGTATTCAAGCTCTTTTGGTGCGTTGGATGCTTAAGTATCTTGCAAAACAAATTCAGGGATAATGCTATTTCCAGTTCCCTGCAGGAAATTACACCCACAGTTTTGGTGCAGCAACAAGGCATGCAGGCAGAGTGCACACATACGACAGTGGATATTTTCATGCAAGAACACACACGAACACACACACACACACACACACACACACACACACATCACAGCACACAGGCTCTCAGCATCAGTACCCTGACCATAGGGAGTTTGTGCTGAGCTGGTTGGGACGTCAGGATGAATCAATGCGAGGACAGCTGACTGGACATGCCTATTCATCTGCTTCATCTGCCAAAGAAAAGAGAGAGAAAATGGGAGCGAGGGATTCTAAAAGAAATGAGTTAAGCCCCTGGAGCAACATGTTTGGCTATCTGCGTTACTTTCCAGATCCTCCAAAGAGCTTTCGGTGTTTATAAGATGAAAGCTGAAGAGGTGGGAAAGATGGGGTCAAGTGAAGTACAGAGAGGAAAAAAAGGAAGAAAAAAAAAGATTGATTTTTGTTATTAAAAACGAAAATAAAAACCTAATCCTACTTTCAGTAAACAAGCAGTACGTAGATGCTATCTTATATATGATTAAGTAAAACTAGGATATTGCAGATGCAGAAATATAGCACAGACTAAGCATGTAGGCTGCTTTGACAAAGGCATAAGCTCATACTGTAGAGGCGGCTAACTCCATACTGATGGCCCGTTTATTCCCATCTGTTGCCCTCAGCTCTCTGACTTTATCCCCATTGTGTTAACTCATTACATTCGCCTTAACCTTAACCCCTTAATTGCCACCCTCCAGTTTCTCTTGCACATCCTCCCCCTCTTAAAGACAGTGTACCACATTGCCCGTGCACTAATCTGATGGCGTCTGCCTACCAAACACCTGCCATGTTTGGGAAAGCCTCCTAAACTCCTCTCATTTCAGATCCAACACCCATTCCAGTGTGAATGGATAATCACACATGCAGCAAGCAGGCACGAATGCAGACAGATGCGACGGTGGATGCAGATACAGATAATTAGACGGACAACCTTATCCCTTGAAAAAACATACTGCAGTCGGTCTCTTTTTTTTTTGGCCTTTTATGTGTATGTGCACCTAGCTCGTCCTCACATCCAAAGACTGAGAAGACAAGCAAGAGTCGTCTGTTGTCCTGCCTCCTTGGCCAGACATGTATTCGAAGACAGTGACATGTAGGCCTAGGCCTCTTTGGTTTAACAATAACTCTCTCGACCCCCCAATGAGGGGTGGAGGGCCAGACATGAGGCGATGTGACAGTTCTGGTGCGGCCAACACAATAGCAGGTTTTTCTTTTTACTGCCTGGCTGGCTGTATGCCACAGAATACTTTGTTTTCACTGGAACAGTCTAACAAATAGTCATGTTTGCCCGAGGAATATGTTTAACCACATCAGATCATGCCACAGTAATTTTTTTATATAGCGCACAGCAAAGCATGTTCCCTTCCTGGATGATTGTGCCCTGGTTTTACCCAGATGTCTCTGAGGTATTGTAGCCGCATATATCAATGTTCTCCTCCTGGTGTCTGAGATAATCTGCCTACAATTATGAAGGTTGTGTAAATTCTTCTTTACATATTAAAACCTATAATTGAGAGAAAAGGGAATATTAAAAGATATCTCTCCTATTTTTTTAAACAGTAATATTTAAAATTGTTTATAAACTCAAAATCTTATACCAGCACTTACCTCAGACTCAGGGGTATGTGTGTGTCTGTATGTGAGTTTCTAAAACAAAGTTTGTTCATATTGGATTATTGATCGTGAATTAGAGTGGACTGCCCCTGAGGGCTCATCCCGGCTGGCCAGGATTGAATACATCTCTTCATGCTTCACCTCACACACTCAATTTAGGCAGAGGAAACCAAGGACACAACCACACATGCATGTTGAGACACTGACCCCACGCTCTAATGCGTGGTGCAAACAGGCATTGCTCATCCAGTGAGGGAAAAAGAGACTGTATAATGCAAATTGCCTCAATGGCCCATCTTTTCCCACATACAGAGTGAAACTACCTTATGTGTAAGCTACTTCTGTTGTCATTGTTAGTGTATTTATAGTGGAACCAGTCTGCATCTCTGGAAATGTTCTGCGTACATAGAAACAAACAAACCAAGTAAACAAAGAAACATGATTATGTTTGTTTGGGAGGTTTTTGATGATTACTCAACCATCTGGCTGTTGTCTTGTTTCAGAGAACATGATTCTGTTCAAACTGTCACCGTTTTCTGATTTAAATATCCTCTACTGATATTTTTCAGATCTGTGATCAGATCTCAGATCTTTTAGATGGAGATGGGTGTATTCAGGTCTGCCTGAATTACTATAAAATACTGTAAATTCTCATTTAGGTTTATAATGCAACAAGTCAACAAAAGCCTTACTCATCTCTTCGAATTTCAGTTTTAGATCTCACTAGTTTATTTCCCTTTTTATTCAGAATCCTAAATTAAACTTTACTGCTGATAATGAGTGCCTGTTGTACACCGAAAAACACCATAAAATATTTCATACTCAAATATTATTATTGTTCATGCATTCAAAGCTAAATAACAGTTTGCTGATCATTTTTGATCTGATGAAAAAAATGTAATTATTACAAGCCTAATTTTCATTTCTTCTATTTCCAGAGTATGCAGCTTGCTCAAGAAGAACATCAGGATGGACACTAAAACAGTGATGGTTTCCAATTTTTTTAAGCCTGCTCTGAGAACTTACTAACTTTTGGGACACAAACTACAAAACTGTAAGTCAAAACATACCAGTGCTCCAGGAAAAGTAATGGAGACAGAAGAGAAGGAGGATGTATCACAAAAACGCACAGCTATTGTAAAGGCAGAGGCAGAGGGGGATGTGACCTCTGGCCACACCTGCGGGGTGTGTGGTCGCAGCTTTCCTCTGCTCAGCTCTTTGTCACAGCACATGAGAAGACACACCCGGGAGAAGCCTTACAAGTGTCCGTACTGCGAGCACAGGACGGCTCAGAAGGGCACTCTCAAGGCCCACATTCGAAGCCATAAACTGGGCCTTTTCAGCCATAATCTCATTGACAAGGAGGGAGGTGTAGATCAGGGGCAGAAAGATAATCCTGAAATACCCGACACCCCTGAAATCAGCAACACACCTGACAAAGGTCATACTGTCAATGGGAAGGTGAAGAAGAAAGGTACAAAGAAAAAAGTTAAGGGTAAAGATGTAGTCGCTGGTGTCGAGCTTGGTGGTGATGCTGGGAATGACGCTGGGCCTTTTACCTGCAGCATTTGTAGCCAGGTTTTCCCTCAGGTATTACTCCTTAAATCCCACATGAAAAGGCACCGCAGCGCTCAGGATCATGGTTGCCGGATTTGTGGACGCCGCTTCCGCCAAGCATGGTTCCTCCAAAGTCACATGCGTATCCACCGGGTTAAGGCCCAGCTGCGGGGCAGCAAGAGCAATGAGCCGCCTGCCACCGTTAACGGGGTTCCTCAGGACCCAGCATCACTGATAAATGAGGAGTGCCTCTATGAGCTTTGTGCTGGCTGTGGTAATTTCTTCTCTGACCGCAAGACATTGCGAATACACGAAAAGCTACATAAACTGAACCACAGCCGCAGTACGATACAAAATCCACCACAAGAAGACCTCAAGGCCTCTGAGTTGCACACTGCTAAGAGGCAGTTTTTGGAAAGCCTGAACCTCACATGTGCTGGACTTAAGGAAACTGAGGATAAGAGTCCGGGCAGGCGGATTCCAGAGCTGGATCCTGTTTGTAGTTACCAGGCCTGGCAGTTAGCCACAAGGGGACGACTAGTGGAAGCCACAGAGAAATGTCTGGGATGGGAGGAGAGACTTGCGGATGCTGAAGTGGCATATGACATGGAGAAAGGTGAGTATGTACCCCTGAAGCAAGAGAAGAAGAGAAAGCAAATTGACACAACCAGCTCCAACATTAAGAAGAAAAAAGGTGATACTGGCCTTAATCACACATCAAACAGCCTGGCTCATACTAAAGGTGGTGACAAGAAGATTTGCCAGAAGGACCGTATTCTGTTGAATGGACTTGGTCATGCATTTTATGAGGCTCTACAGACTAAGAAGGTCAAAGATGCCGGTTTCTCATCTAAACAGAACAACAGCATCAGGAGCCAAGACCAGGAGGGTAAGTCTGTATGCAACACTACTTTATCCATGCAGCATTTAAAATAGTTAATATTCCTTTAAAACAACAAGCAGCTGTGTCATCTTTCCTGGTAAGAACTATTGCATTCAATATCCAGTCGACTACACATAAAAACAGAAGAACCAAAAGTCTCTGTGACATTACTGTAAGTAAAACTTACCAGGCCAGCAATGTGGAAATTCAATACTAGCGCTGTAGTGGGTGGATAAAACACAAAAGTCAACATTATGTTGTGGGAAAGGGAGACATCTTGTGAATTTATAATGGTATTACAGTATCTGTAATTATTACACATGGTTATAGAAAAAGATTTTGAAAGTGCAGCACAGTGAAAAAGAAAAATCTCACACATTCATTTTTCAATCCAAATTGCTCTTTTTATATTCTGCTAAAATATTTGTTGTATACAATTCATAAATGCATAATATGAAGTAACTGATCTTTTTTTAAACAAAGTTTGTAGTGGTTTCATAAGGCTACATCACAAAAATGTGGTTTATTTGTACACTTGTAGATATATTGCAAGAGCAGGTGCTCTTATGTTATTTAATTGCTGATTAAATGCATATTTCTGTGGAATGGGAAGGCAGCGTATGTGGATCAACACAAGATAAATGGATCAAGTAAACAGGCAATTGAGTGGCTTACATAAAACTTATGTAGTAAAATGAGCACTATTGATAATTATTGTATGCATTGAGGCTATAACACTTAAACACAGTAAATGCAATTCAACAAACATATCTTCATGTAAATCATACAAATACACTATAAACTAATACAAAAAAGGTGTTGAACTAACGCAATGCAACAGTGATTCCTGTAAATTTGGATTAAAATGATTGTCACAGCTTCTCTAAGTGTATATTCTTTCCACTGTGAAATCTTTGATAATACTTTTCCAGCTGGGATCGTGTAATCACTGCTAGTGACTGTCTTTTGGTAGTTTTGTTTTCTGTATGTTATACTCACAGTAACATAACTTATTACATATCCTTTACTTTGCTTCTTCTTCTCCTACCTACAGATAAAAAACCCTACTTCTGCGAGCACTGTGATTTCCGCACTGTCGACGCCTCACTACTCAGGTCTCACCTGCACATGCAGCACCAGGATTTGCTGGGTCCTTACAGCAAACAGGGCACCATTTTGAACAACATTAGCCAAAGTGGCTCTAAATCCTCAAGATACATGGACTACCTCAGAAACAGGAGTGTGTTGCTTAGTCAGCCATATTGGAATCCCTACACATGTCTGCCTAGTCAGGGGTCATTAGAGTCAAACATTAAAACAGAAAAGTCAAATGATACTGAGGTCAAAGGGCAGGGACATACACGTAGCGATGCTGGCAGTCTTCTCAATTTGTCTGCATTACCTGCAAGTAAAGGAGATGGCACTGTAAATTATCCAGTTAAAACAGAGGGTCTGGTGAGACATCATTGCCCATACTGCTCCCACACCTCCAACTACCCAGAGGTGCTGTGGATCCATCAGCGGGTTGCACACAGGGTGGATAACAGCAGCTCCATGGCACCAAAGTGGGCACCCTGCTTGAACAACAGCAAGAGTGTGAAGGCAGGCGCTTCCCAGTGGAGACGCACGGGTCCCCCGCCATTCCTCGAAGGCAAGGACTGTCCAGCTTTACCCGCTCCAAGAACTCACCGCACACAGCCGCCAGGTTTCACAACCCACAGCAGCAGCAGCAGCAAGCACTCCGCTCCTAAGACCCAATCAGGTGTCCCCAAGTCCAAGCATCAGTCAAAGGAGTCACGATCTTCAGATGGGACACATTCTAGTGGTAGAGCGGGACTTCTACCTCAAAAGAAGTCTGGTGAACAAAACCGGGCAGTGGAAGGGGGACGTAAAGGCTCCAGTGTCCGAGCCACTTCATCGAGCAGTATCGTGCGTAGCAAGAGTGTCCCTGGTTTTCAGCCGACCAGCAGCCCCAAACAGACAGGCCACAGAGCTGCGGTGGAGGGAAACTTCCCACAAGAGGGCTTGGGTTTTATGTTGGCTCGAAATCACGGCGGCACCTCATCTAATGCAGCTGCAGATAGACTCCATCCTCGCAGGCAGTCATGTGACTCCTCTTCAGGTCTTAAGGGTCCTGATCTATGGGCCGCCATGAACATGTGGGGGCACAAAGCATATTTAGAACCACTCCTTTTTGCTCAGGGAAAGAGTGAGTCAACAGGAGAAATGCCAATGGACATTGATATTTTCAGTCTCCTGAAAAACTACAGTCCCCATGATCTGGCTGCTCTCTACCAGCACTGGGGGTTTGTTGACCCCAGACTTGATCCACAAGGTAAGAAATGTTTTGTTTTATTTTCTCATTTGTCAGAAATCAAACTTAGTTCTGCTTTTTTTAATATGTTGAGTTACCCAGAAAGAGTGACTGTTAAATATTGTGACACATTGATAAGTCTTGACTATTAATAAAAGTCTGCAAACCTCATAATGGGACATTTATTTATTTATTTATTATATTCTATTTCTCTTTGTACAGCAATGTTGCAGTTAAATGGAAATTTTGGAAATGAAGTCCATTCCTCCTCTGAAGCGTCAAAACAGGTATATTTTTGTTTTCTTTGCAGCAGCCACTAATACTGTATGTAGGTTTGGATTTATTGCAAAGATTAACAACTACTACCACTATACTACTTCCACCACAACCGACTCATGTCAAATTAATCAACAAAATTATTTAATTTGAATCAATTAAATGCATAATCATTAACAAAGTATAGAAGAACTAAGAAATCAGCATAAACTGTCTCCCAACTCATTATTAAAAATATACATCTATTTTACTACTGTATTTACAAAAGTATTGAAATTAAATCTTTAACCAAATTAGATTAGCTGTCACTTGACTTGAAACATGTGCCATTAATTCACTTTCCAAAATTAGGAAGAACATGAGAATGTTTCCATCTATCACAAGTCTTTACCAACTGTGTGTGCCTGTTCTCATGTCTGTACCTTGTCTGTGTCTAAGTACAGCGTGGCATCTCAGTGCACATGTGCATCTGCGTATTTTCATGTGTTTGCACATGTGGCTGTCAGTTTCCACAACCTGGCTGTCTCTTCCTTCTTGTTTTGGTAAGAGATGTTGACAGGGATGAGGCAAACAAATAATAAAAAAACATTGTTGTCCCCCTTAGGGTAAAACTCGCCCAGCATCTCCATATGGTGTGTCATCAGCCTGTCAGTCAGACGTACCCTGATGCTACCTACAATTGTTCTTGCTTTCTCCTCTCTCCCCTAAAGTAATGTGTGGGCAACTTTGTAAACACTAGATATGGCTAGTATTTTAGTCTGAAGGGAACGAGGAATTACAAAGCAAACAAATCGAATATGGATAACACTGTAGGTGATGCTTTTAGTAACACAAACATTTGTTTTTTTTCAATAAGTGCTGACAAATTATAAACATTTTTTTCTTATTTTACATGTTTCCTATGGCTTTTTGGTCATGGTTCCCAATTCAGAAACAAATTCACATTAGAGGGGCCTTTTAGGTGAACAAAATATGGAAACTAATGCATAAAATATCATAACATAGTGTGAGGGAGCCTGAACTTGCAAGGTACTTTATGTTGTATTTTATTATTAACATTAACAGAAATGCACAAAAGCATCATTCTGCAAATAACAATCATTTCCATCATTGATTATTTTCCTGATTAATGAATGAATCATTTGGTCTATATATGGTCTATAACAGTGAAACATGGCCGTCACAATTCCTGGATCCCAAGGTGCCATCTTTAAATCTTACATATTTATTAGTTTTATTATTTTAAATTAAGCCAACAGCTTTACATGAGGGACAAACATTATCATTTTGCATCATTAAACAAAGCGAGTTGAGGCTGTAAACCTGTCACAAACCAAAGTGAAATAAATGTGAATGAACTAAAATGAATTATTTAAATAAATAAATAAATAAATACAACTGAGATCAATAAACCTGAAATGAAAAATAACAAACTTTCTAAAAAAATAAACACTTAAAATTTCAAACCAAAGCAATTAACAATTATTTCTTATAACCTCATTACTTCCTGTCGCAAATACATGTAGTTTTTGTAACAGTCAGATAATGAAACAATAATGTAAATGGTCTGAATCTTTGATAACTGTTAATGCTTCTAATATTATTAAAAGAATTAAAATATTTCAAACTGATTTCGAATTATCACCATTGTGTGATTGTAAACCTTCATGCTCTGCCAGCTTACATATTGATGTGTTAATTTATTAACATGGTGTATATACAGTATATCACACACAGACACACATTGTTGTTAAGTTAGATCTAACACGTATGCATCACACATGTCATCTGCAGGTGAACAGCCGCTCCACTTCCTCCTCAGGGTCTCTACATAAAGGAACGTGAAGATTCATCGTGCTCCTTTTGGCTTTCAGCTAGCACGACACTAACTGCTGAACAAAGAGGCCTGCTGTTCTTGAAAGGAACCAGCCATAACTCCTAAAGGACAGAGGCCCTTGATTATGCACAATATACGTAAAGCAATGAGGTGGACTAATTATTTTGTCATATGGTTGTTTCATTTGAAGTGTTATGCATGCTTTTTGTTTGTTAAGTGTGTAGATATGTTAGTTACCAAAACACACATGGAGATATGTTTCATGGAAATGAGGCAAATGAGTTGTTCGTGTTTATTGTAAAAATAATAAGAGGACACTGTAAGTGTGGAAATAAAATGTGAAGCTACAGTCGCAAAAATGTAGAGAACGTTACTGTGGTTAAAAATATCTGCTGTTTTGATGTAAAGAATTTTCTTTAGCTGGTGAGATCCAGCAAAACAATACAAAACCTATCAAATCTTACAAACCAGGATGCCATTAAAACATTCAGAAGTAGTTAGAAGATGCAAGCTGTGACCAGAACATTTCACTTCATTTTCATTGATATCTATATATATATATATATATATATATATATATATATAGAGAGAGAGAGAGAGAGAGAGAGAGAGAGAGAGAGACCAGTTTTTTCTTCAAGACTATGCTACACTAATCACAGAAAAGTACTGTAATTCGTCACAGTTACTTACATTTCGTTTACAGTGAAAAATCTCTTCCACAGTTTTCTAATAACAAACCACAGAGTCATCATCCCACAGTAAGGCCCTAAAGGATACTTTAATTAGAGCTGAATCTGACCAGAAACCAGGCTTTAGCACTATTAACTGATCATCCCACACACACATTTAGTAGAACAGCATGCACTGGGTGTATTATTATCTCTCTCACAGTGGATATTGTGATTACAATGCTGTGCAGCCCTCAGTCCTGGGTTCAACATGAGTAACTGAAAAAAATATTTCCCCTTAGCATCACTACGATGCTTCAAATTATTTAAAACATATCTGCATATTTTGTATATGGCACACACATGATTGCAAATACCACAAAAAACTTGCCATACATTTGACAGGAAATATGCATCAAACTGAAGGCAATTGGATGTTCTTTCTGGAAATGCATCCCAGATCAGTGAACATACCCACACGCATACATTTTATTAAGTTCCTTAAAGGACAGGTACAGATGTAGCGGTTGTATTTGTAGGTAATTAATGCAGCGCTGTAGGGCATCTTAAATCTGTCTACTACAATATTCCCTGTAGAGTCAAGGACCAAATGAAATAACTGCTCTCTTCCAGTTTACAGTCCCAAATGACACCACCCAGTGTAAATCAACAATAACTAGGGTAGCATACTTATTTCCAAACTTAACATCAATTCATGTGAGAAAACCACTGACATACACATAAAGTGGTGGCCATCATTGTTTACAAGTTTATGTGTCAAATAACTACTGAACAATGAGGTGGGGTTTGTTTGAAAGTTTAAAATGTAAATGTCCTTTTTTTCCCTCTATTCTGAAAGGTGTGTGTGTGTGTTACCATCTGCACTTGTTTCACATTATGCTAGCAACGTAGCAATTAAATGCTGTGATCATTAGACATAGAAACTGGAGTCCTAACTATTTTTAAAACTCTCTTTAAAACTCTTTTTGTAAAAACTCCAGTTCTGAAGACTGCAAAATACTAGTTTGACTTGTTCTTTTTTGCAATTTGCTTCATTCAGTTTGTTTTCCTGCATTTTATGTTTGCAGATTTGTTTAGTATGTTCATATTTTAGTTCTGATTCTGTGTATTCATCTCCCATAGAGAAATTGGTCTATGCATTTGTAGCAGAAGAAAAGCCATCAACTTATGAATTCTTGGGAGATCTTGAGAATACATAATTTATTACTAGAGTATTGACTTTGATATGTGTGGGGAAACTGTTTTTGATAAATATTGTAAATGATAGTTTTATTTAATGGTCTTTTTTGTTTGATAAGAGTGGACTTTCAACACTCCGAATTACTTGATATTTGTAGTAACAACAGAAAATGATTTAAAAAAAGAAGTGTTTTCAGTGATACACTCACAGGGAGTTGGGAGTGATGCTTCTGCAGCAGGTGTAATTGAGTCTGTGAATCTTTTTTTTTTTTTTTGCAACAGTTATTTGTGACAATAAGGCAGGAAACAGGGCCTGAACTTTTATGCAAACCTAGGTTAGTTAATATTTCTGACTATGTAAACATGTTTCATAGTTGATGATTATGTTGACATCAGAATTTCTATTTTCACCTGTTCTATATTTTGTCTGACTGTACAAACATACAAATAAAGTTGGTTAATTGTTGATTTAGATCATAACACTGTACCACTGTTTTTGTTATCATCACCCACACACACAATCTGATCCTTATTATCAACCCTTAAAATGAATATATAATTTGATCTACCACTGGTAAATAAATAAAGTCCATTGGTTTTGATAGACTGTAATCTCTTGAGCTGTTAGACTAGATTTTAGAATTCTTCATACAAATAAAATGACATAAACCAGTGGTTCATACATGTTCTTTTATTCTCTTATTTTTCAGATATACACCTTAAGATCCCTTAAAAAACAATCTTTGTACAACATTGTACATATTTCAAAGAACTTATTTAACACAACAAACTAGCGAAGCTCTGCAAACAGAACCAAATTCCTGCACATGTGCAGTGGCGACTGCCGTGCATATAACTACTCTCCAGATACAGGAAATGTGATCACTGTCACAGTCACATTAGTGGAGTCGTTTCTAAACAAACTCTTTTGGGTGAAGACACATGTCACCAAGGGCAACAGTGCAGCTGATTGGTGTGTTTTTAATACTTTTTGGACAAGTACAGATACTCACACACAATGACAAAAAGAAAAACATAGAAAAGTGCCAGCTATACTGTATGCTGTAAGGAGTCACAAACCACCAACATAAGCAAGCCTTGTAGTGGTTTGAATTTAGCTGTCACTTTAGTTCAAAACATAACGTTAGTTGACAGGCCACGCTTTAACAAAATGGCACTGATTATTAATCTCAGTATAGCTGCAGTTTACAGTTTCTACCAGCAGGTGGCAGACAATGTCAAGAAATAAGAAAGCGGCTTTATTACAAATCTCCCCCTCCTGCTTACATTACTTGTTTCCTAAACGACTACCTCGTGTTGTATTATGTTTATTCTGCTCTTTTCCTTAAACTCTTACCCATAACAATGAGCGACCTGAAACTCCCTCTATAAGCTACCACGAGTACTGCTTGAATTATCACAAAGGCAAAGCATCAAATTATGGATGAGGCCTATTTTCCATCGCCAGACCTCTAGCAGTCTGCAGGCAGGATGGAGATATTATATAGAGTTAGTACCTTTCAAACTGAATCCACAGGTATTAAAGTATTTAAGTTTTTTTTTTTTTTTTTAAGTGTTGAGTTGATAAGGGTCATAAGAATCATAAGAAAGAAAATGTTTTTATGACAACTTCAATGTACAATATGTGCAGCTGATCTTACGTGGTTGCTTGAAACCAGGAGTGAAAATAAATACTGAATAAAGCTTGTATTTGCGGCAACTGTTGTCTGGCACATCGAGGCATGAGTTCTTGTGACACTGTGTATATGTGTCTGTGTACACGCTGCCTGTATGTCCTTGTCACATTGTGTTTGTCAGTAGGTCGTGTTATATCTTGGTGCAGTGACAGCATCACTTAGCTGCCTGAGAGACATCAGAGATCATGTTCGTGGTGCCACCAGCAAGAGGGCTCAGAGTTGTGCCGGCCACAGGGTCTGGGAGTAGATAATGTCAGCCGGCTCGGAGCAGGAGAAATGCGGTGGCATATGTTGTCTGACAGGGAAACGCCTGGCTGTTGTAGAGCATAGAGGAGAGACGGACTGGTGGCCGATTGGAGTGACAGCTGCCAGGACATAATCTGCGTGTGTGTGTATGTGTGTGTTCGTGTACTGCTGTCCTTATGAGAACCAGCCTGAGCTTTAAACCTCGCAAGCGGGAACATTCTTGGAAAGTAACATTATTATTTACAATGTTGAAGTGAAAAGAAGCCACAGCCAACACTGAGGACACTGCGGTCATGCCCTTGGTAATATTACTCTAAATGTTAATAACAACACAACACAATCTAGGACTACACACATATATACACATTTTCTACTATTTTTGAATGAAATTTGACAGCAAAAAAATTATTAAAATTAAATAAAAAGGAACTAATATGATCGACATAATGTGGGGACAGTACATAATAAAGGGAGATTACAGAAAGCTTTATTTCTTTTCATTTAAAAAAAAAACCAAAAAAAACCCCACTAAAATAACACAAACACACACCTAAAATGCATACTAAAATGCCACACATTTATATTACGGTAGGTATAATTAAACATTTGTTTTAGCTGTGCATGCATTTTGTATATAAAAGAAGTAGATGTAAATTGTTAAAATGCCTTACACTCACCCCGACTGTGACAGTAATGAGTAGACAGCAGGCTAAAATACCGAGCTCTGCCTCAGACAGGTGGACACTGGTGATAAGGAGATTCCCCAGCAGCTGCATGAGGTGAATGGAAATGTTGTTCTGTATACCTGAATGAGAAGAGCATGTCATTAAAGTTGCCAGGGTCAGAGATGTGATCCCTACCTGCATCAGTGTACTGTAAGATGCATCCGCTAAAAATTAAATTTTTATTTTTTTAGGAGCTTTGTTTTAGGGATAGTTATAAGCATATGAAGCTTTCTTTCCTAGATATGACCTTTATTTAATCATCTCTTTATCATCAGCCAAGACTCAGACCTCAAATATAACAAAAAAGAAGTTGGTTAAACTATCAATGTGGACCTGCACTAAACACTGAAGTTGGACAGTCAGGTAGAGAGAGAGACATGAAGGAAAAAGAAGGCATATCCATCAGATTAACACGCAGTAATGTCTTCCTGGTCTGGCTCCCGGCAACAGTGATTTATCAATGCAAAGCTAATAGCATCAATATGAATCTAACTAAAAATCAATATTTCATTACCTAATTGTTAGTGGGGATGAAGAAGGATGATTGTAACGACAGCGTTGAGAGCATCTGGAGTTCACAGAGACATCTGGAGGACAAACTCCAACAGTCACTGCACACATAGTTACGACATACTTTTAAAGAAGAAGGAGAAGAAGAAAAAAATCGATGTCTGCAGCTTTAATATGGTAAAACACAAACAACAGACAGACAAAAACATGATTTGTTGCATAACTACTGCAAGCTTAAAATGGTGTTACAACCTTGCATTCATATAGATCAAATAGATCTGAGCCACACCACTCAGTCGTCTCCAGCATCCACTTATTGTGTTATCATACATAGTGATAATTCATGAAATAGATATAATTTTAATCCTGAAGTTGGACCATCATCATTCCTGAAACTTTGTGCCAAAAATAAATAAATAAATAAAATAGATTTTTAGTTTGATATTATGGTATGTCTTCTTGTAAAGTCTTTGACCTAAGAGTATACGATACCTATACTGCTTTTCAGATCAAGTCGTGCTGCTTTCTATTGTAGCCATCTGGGATAAAGAAACTACACTACCAAGAAAAACCACACAATAGCTCAGTTGCCCAAAAAAGCGACACATAGTAGCGGCCGTAGTAAATTTGACCTGGAGCAGTGGAGATAATGTACGTATATGTCGACAATCATTTGGAAGAGGAGGAGGAGGAGGAGGAGGGGGAGGAGGCTGGAGAATATCGTAACGACAACGGTCCCCTAACCCTAACCCTAACCCCATGGTTAATATTGCAGTCATAATGACAAAGGTTCCCTAACTTTAAGAAAGGAGTACGATCTCCTGGGAAAAAAAAATCAAGGCTCGATTTAAGGCACAAATGAGTCATCTTATAATCAGGGTCAATCCAGTATGAATCAAGTGATCTATTTGTTCGTATGAAGATCAACAGACAAAAAACATGTTATCATCGGCTCAATTGCAGTTTTATTGAATCATTTTTGGACAACAATGCAGCTCTATGGCAAAGAAGAAAAGGTATAGCATTGGACAATAAGAGCCCTTTACAATTTATTTTTTCATTTCCACTGAGATTGTGGCAAAAATGATCTCCAATACTATTTAGTACATTTCTGCTTTTATTTACTTTTTTTTAAACATTGTCTTTTGGAACATGTCGCCTTTATTTTGTAGACGTCAGTGGACACGTGAAAGTAAGAGACACACAACAACACTATATTTAGTATAACTGCACAGTTGTGTGGTCCATAAAAAAAAAAAAAAAAAATCACACAAAATGAGCTAATGTACATCTTTAGGAGATTTCCTCAAATGAAACGTCTTGTGTTATTTTTGCTCTGCAGCTCCCCTCATGTCAACATAGGAAAATAGAAAGAAATATTATATAACCATCAGAGCTATAATTATTCTTCTTTCGCACACACAAAAAAAAAACCACAACAACTTTCAACAAGTGAATACAAAAACCATGTATTGAGTCATAAGACTGGTAACTTTCTCCATATTATAGCCTCTTCTGGTAATAAATGTGTCCAATACATCTAAATATCTCAAAGGTTATCTTAAAATGTGTAATTTTACATCTATTGTCCCTTTTTGAAAAATAATTACGATACGAAAGATATGCAAGCGAGAACATGACCATGAGCGTATATGCACAGTATGTACTCACAATGTGCAGTGAAGCTGCCAGGTTCTCAGCAAACTGAGGTGAGCATAAACTGGTTTGGAAATTAATTTCATCATACTCTTGAACTTTGATGTTGTGTAATTCACCATCTTTCTACACATGTCCTATTGTGCCTCCTTCAGCAGTTCCTCTAAAAGGTAAAAAGGTAGACCCAAAAAGTCCTTAAAGCCAGGGACAAAAGGAAAGTGTGAATAGTGTTGTTTTATAAAATGTGACATTGAAGAAAGCAGAATATCTGTACCACAGTTTCTATCACGTATACCACAACATCCCTCTATCTCATTATTCCACCTCGAGGAAAACAGAGCAGAGCAGAGATGAATTGGTTATGCATCATTTGGCCCTTTAAGGAACTACGGGAGAAGCAGCAACATCCATCCCAAATAAAGACTAGCCTGACTATGTATAAGAATATGAGAGAGTGTCTATCTGCATTATCCAAGACCTTGAAGGTATCACAGCCATAGTTGTTAAAAAAAGACTGAGAGGGACGATATTGTCAAAATAAATCACGGAGGTAAAAGGTATTATTTGTTATGTCAAAGATCTCGCAGCACGCCAACACTTGTTAATGCTTTTGTAATTTATGAAATGGTTATTTACAGGCTTTGAATCTGTAGCACAGAGTGGGAAGAGGGGGTTTTTGGTTTAATTGCTGTGGAGCAAAGTACACGACAAAGCCCAGGAACTGGAGAGAAGCCAGATCCCTCCACTGTCGGGCACTAATAACACATCACGGTGACAGAAAGGCGCCTCCTTTCTACCTTGCTGTATCGATCTCCCATCTCACTGTTAATAGTCCTGTTAAACACCAGCTCTCGGCTCTTTACTGTGTCCAAGCCCACTTATCCATAAAACTCCCCCTCCGCTCACCTTTTAAAATGCTTGAGAGGCAGCGAAACAGCCTTGGGCAAAACTGTTGCTACTGGAAGGGAATCACCTGCCTGCAGGAGAATATGTTTATATCTGTAAAATGTGTCTTAATTAGCTTAAAGCACAAATGTGTTGCACATATTGATCTGCATGAAGGAGAGTCTGCTCTTTCTTAACACGATGGTTTGAGAACAACTAGCCAAGAACAACAGAGATATTGTGTAAAATGTGTCATTTAAAGAGTAAATAACCCTGATTCTCTCATGATAATATCTAAAAAGTGTTATTCACATGAGCATCAGATATTTTTATAATGTCCGCTAAATGAATATGTTTAGGCAGTAAACAGTAATTGCCAATGTGGGACGAGATGGAGGAGTTATGTCTATAAGGCAAACAATTGCTACTGATGTAGAGCAAAAGTCCAGAGGGAGTCCAAGTCTTTAGTCAAGGACTTGTGTATTATTAGTTGAACGATATAAAACATGACAAAATGCCTACTCTAAGCGAATCATAGATTCAACCCTTCCCACAGGGACATCTATGTAGGGCAAGAGCTCCTCGCATCTCTTCCTCTCCTTCATCGTCAGAAACAGACTCTAAAAACCTCCATGAACATCCGTGAACATTTTCCTACCTTGTCTTAACAAAAGCACGTTCATCAGGGCAATCTGTAGTTTGAGAACATAATGTTTGATTCTACTATATATTTTATGATAGTTATGATCAACTTTTCCTTGAATCATTAAGATAAAGTTTACTAATCAATGGTTTAATCTACATTTTGAAACACAGAAGGTAAACTGAGAGTAATTTGTCACAATTTGCAACCCTTTTGTCACAAATCCACATTGCAGAAAACCAAACTCTGCACGTGTCTTTCATGAATGTGCTGAGATTAAAAAGAAAGAAAAAAAAAAGAAAGATATTTTTACAGGGTGTGTATTTGTGCATTGAAACTTTTTTGATAGTGTGCTCCATCTCGTGCTGGAGCTCCTTTCTGTCAGGAAAAAAAACAAACATTCGAGTAACTAAACAGGAGCATAAGTGCGATGTTTGTTGTATTTGATTTCACTGATGCCTTTAGGAAGGCATTTCTAGCTTTGGTGGTGACACTTTGAAGAGAGTTTTCTTAAAGGTGTGCAATGTTTTTCTTGTCTCAAAGAAGCATTTGATTTTTATTTATACTGCTAATGTTTTCAGACACACACACACACACACACACACACACACACACACACACACACACACACACACACGCTTAGATCAGAGAAATGTTAAAACAGAATATGCAGTACCACACATACTCTAAGATTAGAAGTACTCGTATATGAACCAAAAGAAGAGGTCAACTATATTTGTTTTTACTGCTCTTTAAAACAACTTGTTATTCATTCTCATCTATATAGCTCTCTATCATAACATTTAGGCTCAACGTGTACAAATCCTCTAAAAATGGAGGTATTCCAGCTCAATCTAAAGACTCAGACAAAGAGCCTTTTAACGAGCTTTCAGCTGCATCTCACTGTCTTCATCAGAGGATGGAATAGTGTGGAAACTCCCACAGATGAAGTCATTTGACCTCAAGTTAAAACATTTTTTAAAAACTGTTTTCAAGGTTAAGAATGAACGTTCGTGCTTGACAACGAGGCCATTTTCATGGATTCAAACATCAGTAAGTGATAAATCTAACTGATTATGTGGTGTGAGAAAACCATGATGAAGAAAAATGAGTGAGCATGTGTGTGTGTGTGTGTGTTTGTTTGGAGAAAATTGTGTTGAAAAGACCATGCTGGCATCTCACATTACACAATCTATCAAAACATCTACTTTAAACTTTTTTTAGAGAAAAAAAAAAAAAAAGACCTAAACACGTGTATTTACATTTTCTACAAAAAAGGCCTCTTGACTTTGTAAATAAACGCAATTTAACACACAAAAGTGTGACACAATAAACTGAAATTCCTCCACTGATGTGTGTTATTTGTCACTGTCCTGGCTGTAAAACAGTCAGGTGCTCCGACTGTGTTCATGCAGTGTTACCAAGTGATTCATAAACTCTGCTGAATCTGCACTTTTGCCTGAATGTGAATATTTTTCTCCTGAAATGTTCACCATAATAGCTCCGGTCTGAATTATAGCGTTGCTGAAGGTGGCAATCATGTTGCCAAATTAGTCATCCTAATTTGACAAAAAAAAAGAAAAAGAAAAAAGGAAAGAAAAAGGACATACAGTGAAAGACAACAAGTATTTTTCCCTTACAGAGGAGATACTTCAGTAGGAACAGTACAAATCCTCTAATATTTATATCATAAAACTGATAATAATCATTCGGTTTTGCTGATTTTCATACTTAATTTGAAATGCAGCTGTACTTTAACTAACACACACACACACACACACACACACACACACACTTACTTTCTGTGGAACTGAAAAATCAACATGGTTTAAAACAGTTTTTCTAACAATACCATAAACTGTAGTGGCTCCAGATCATCTTTGTTTATCGAGCTTTTTTGAAATGACTCTTTTGAGAGATGAAAGATAAAGTGAAAGAAGCGTTTCTCACAGCGGAGGCCCCCGAGGCTCGGCTCTCGGATCCCTCATCACTACACGGGACCCGTCATGCTTGTCATTTTAATGTTCCTGAAGGTCGCTTCATCTGAAAGGCCGCGAGGGAGAGAGGTGAAAAAAAAATACTGGCTGATGTCAGAGTGTTAAAATAAATAACTTCAAGATGGAGCTTCTTACTTATGATCAATATTATGTTCTTGTAAACAAACACATTTGTTTTGACTCTTAATAGCAGCATAACTATGGCTTACTTGCAATATCTTCCAAAAAAAAATTGGAAGATAAAACATTTTTTGTAAAAAAAAAAAAAAAAAATATTTCCATGTTGTGTAAGAAGACAGTTTTGGACTTTTAAAGACGGTAGTGCGTGCTGCTTCATATACACAGAGAGGAATATGAAAGCTTACTTGTTCATAACTTGTAATATGTTGTCCCACATGTTCAGTTTGCGTCAGAGGAGAACTCAAAAAAAAACTTGGGACACAATCAACTTTTCAACCAATAAATTCTCCGGCAGTAAATTATAAAGTGTCATCTGAATCATGCAGCTGTTTGAGATAAACTTTTATAACTCTTAAGAGATCACAATGTTGAATAGACAAAGACGATTATTGTTGTCTTGTACTGTGTGAGCGCGCTACTGTTCGCCGCCTTGCACTGCTAAAAACACGGTGTGTTTTATCGGCTGCATACATCACTTCAGCCTGAGAGTCATTTTCCATGATCCCACAATGCTTTTGATTAATTTACTGGTATTTACTTCAAAGCTCTGTATAGATATGTCATACTAAGATTTATTGTTTTCGTTTTTATCCTGCAGCAGGAACATACCGCATCTTTCTGCTTTTAAAAAAGGAGAAACTGACGACAATTTCTGGTTTTTAGATGACTATTTTGCTCCAATTACAAGCTTTGTTCTTTCCAACTTCCACCTAGCCCCAAGTAACAGTACTTAGCTAACTGACACAAATGACCTTGGATTGCATTTATTTTTTTTACACAACACACATTTTTGCAAGGCTTTACAATTCACTATGTCTACATCTCCGTATTTGTTACTGGGATTCATTTAACCGGTTTTCTGCATGTGTCATTATTGCTTTATAAATTCAGTGCGTGAATTCAGCCAGGAGTGAACAGGATAGTCACGTGATTGGTTGCAATATATTTTCAGTTCATCATGTGTTACTGTCTCTTGTTGTGAGGAGCATCTTCTGCACAGATTTATATTTAAATGCATGTAACTATGACTTACTTAAACCTTTACGAGCTTTTTGATCTGTTGCTTAAGTGTTGTATTCGTATATATTTTGTTTGGAGGGTTCTGTTTCTATTCTTTTTTTTTTTTTTTGAAGGGTGGACGCTGGTCAATGCACTTTTACAGGAAACAAGTTCTCTAAATGTTATTGCAATTCCTGCTGGTCACCAACAGAGGCTGATAAAGGTCATGTATGACTTCATGTGCTGTGAATAGTGATACAGTGCTGAACATATTTAGGTAATGTGATATTTACAGTCCTGCACTGGTTCCAATCACTCTCCATCTTTGTCTCCAGTTTAATTGCTTTACTGCCCGCTGAATACCCTTCCCTTTCTTCTGCCTCTCACTCGCTCTCCTTTTTTTTTTTCCTTCGCAGTCCTTACACACACACACATACACACACATACATTTCCTCTGGCCCTGAGTAAGGCAGGGCAGCTGCAAAAGGCCTCACCAATGCGGGCTGACGAGAAGTGACAGCTCTCTGTATCACTCCCTGGCACTGACAACTGACAGATGGATACCACTCACACACACTGCAGGGGAAAAGAGAGAGAGAGACTCAGAGGTCGAGGAAGAGGAAAGTGCCAAGGAGGATGATTCTCCAGCATTATTCTCCTTTCATGGGGCTGCTGTGTGATTGAGTGCTGGCTAGAATAACAAGCTTGTGTCATGCCAACCTTAAGCTCTCTCCTCCATATAGATATAAACAATGCTGCAACAACCAAAAAGTGGCTGAAAAGTAAAGAAACAATGACTTTTTGACAGAATAATCTGAACATAGTGTACATGAAATTCTCTGATGTGAATATTTACAGCCCGACTGAAAACGTATTTGGAAACATTTAAATAATAATTGCTGTTATTCAGTATTTATGCGGTGCATGCTTGAAGTATGTGCTGGATATTCAGATAGACACCTTGTTATCTTTATCACTCACATGCCATCTGTTTTTAACATATTGTCTCTGATATTAATATGTTGTTTGATTTATGCCAACACGTTCAACTTGTGAATGTGAAGATATTTACAGTTCTCACTTCTGACACGTCGAAGAAAACTACATAGATCCATCAAACCATGTCTGTTTTTATTAACAGCATCATCGTGTGATGTTGATGTGTTTGATACAGAAGAGTCAAAAGCATAAGAGTTGTTGTTTTTTCCCTGCATCTGGTATTCTGTTATTGTTTATTACATTTGCTCGTCCGGCTTCTCAAATGGCAGAATTTGCTACATTTCTGTTTTAAATTGTTACAAAAGGAAAATCTTTGGGTTGGTCAAACCAAATAAGATGTGTGAAGATGTCACCTTCAGCTCTGGGGAATTGTGATGGATGTTTCTCACCATTTTATTATTATTTTTTTTTACATTTTATAAACCTTTTGAAGAAATAACAGATTAATCAACAATGAAAATAATTATTAGTCACAGCCCTATTAAATCTATCATGGACAGGAAGGGCTTTTTGTCATTGTCATCATTTTTCTTTGTGCGTCTCTTGATAGTTTGTTTGGTGTGCTGGATATAGTTTTGTCACTCACAGGAAGTAGACAAAATGCTGGAAACGCAGCTAAAATCTTCCTTTTACTTCTGTCATATTAATCTTGCTCCATGTGTGATGGGATGTTGATGAACAGGCAAGAGGTCTACTTTGTACTTCGTGCTCCAATTTATTATTAAAAAGTCATTTTCACATTTAATAAATACAGAAAAAAATATATCTTGTGCTTACAGATACAAGCCGATTGCCCAAAACACACCTCAGTTGTTGGCTCATGCTTATTCACATGAGAATCAATAGCCAGGTGGTGATTGTAGTGTGACTGATTCAACTGTGCAGAAAAGTGGGACGTGTGAAACAGAGAAGATGAAATGAAAATCTAACAGTAAAGGAAATCCCAGGGGGAACGACGCTAAGCAGACCCAAATCAAAATCAAAAACTGACAACAGCAGACCATTTAATATTATCTGCCTTTTCTCTCAACTATAATGTTTTCTTAAAAAAAATGCACACACTCGGAGAAATCTAATTTTTATCCTTAACTGTAAGAGCCGCACAAGGAGATTTGGCAAAAGTTGGCAACAACGCACTCAGACTCGATTTTAAGTTGGCACACGCTCATCCGTGCCGAGACCGATTGAACTAATAAGCTCATGCCCGAAACCGTAAGTGACACTCTAAAATAGCAACAGCGTCAAGTCTCAAATGGGCGACGCCACACCAAGGCGGTGATGACAAGTATTGTGTATAGGAGGTGAAGAGTATGGTAATGTTGTCAGTGCAACCCTGAGGCCTCGGAGACATCATACTGTAAAAAAAAACAAGAAGCTCTGCAATATGCTGTCTCGTTACTGGCTGGCACATATTCTGTCAGTCTTCCTAACGCCAGACTGCTGCTCTGATTACTTCCTCTCCACTTCCTGCATCCCTCCTAGACTGCTTGACCTTTTATAATTACGTAAAGATGATATTTATTTTTCTCTTTTTCTGGAGGGGGAAAATCTGAAAACTTGTGATCATGATAGCTCGAGTCTCATGTGATCATCATAACTGCAGTCTCTCTTGAGCATGATTGCTAGTGTGTTGATAGCTGAAGGCAGCTTGTTTTTTCTGTGTCTGATGAGTTTGATTTTTTTCAGCCGGGGAGATACGAGGGGCGCTCGATGCTCTGGAAACCTCAGCATCACAGCATGTTTCTTTCTTGAGTTGCTAACAATGTCAACAACAATGTCCAACAATGTCTTCACATTTATCAGCTGTGGCTTCACTATTTTACTGTGTGACACAATGAAAGTTACATAAAATTGTATATGCAGCCCCCTCAGTTCAGCCTCTGCCTGAAACAGGCTCCTTCAGCTCCATTTACTCCACGTACTTTATTTGAAATGGAAACTTTCAAATACATTTGTATTCGACCAAGCATGAATCCAATCTGAATATGAGTGGACAATGCAAACAATAAATGGAACGACCTCAGCAACGGATGTTCATTTGTGGACATGAGCGAACAATTTGATGTCATCGCCAGGAGAAAGTAGAGGCAACTTTGCAAACGGAGCATTCAGAACAGACTGAAGGCTTTTGACTTTCATTGAACATTTCAGAAAATCATTCATAGTTAGTCATAGTCAATCAGTCATAGTTCAAAATTCAGCAGATCTCAAACTAATTCAACTTTTTATTTAATACACTCAGTGAAGACGATACTTTTTCAATGTGCAGCCACCTCATCTCCTACGCCGTCTCCACAAAAGTTATTTTTTCCACTATCTGTAGTAAAATAGCCAAATCTGCTCTTTTCCGTCACTAAAATAAATCCCTCTCACGCGCACACAAGGCACACAGAGGAAATCTGTCATGAACCTTAATCACAAAAGGTCATGTTGGCGAGTAAGGAACAGATTAAATTAGCATAGTATTAGATATGGAAAAAATGATTTCTGTCAAATCAAACTGTAGCACAATTATAATATGTTAATTACTTATTTCATTAAGGAAGTTGATTGCAGTTCACAGATGAAATCATGCGGGCAGAGACACCTGGAAAAAGGTGATGAAGCTTGAAACTCGTCTGTCCCTGTTCTGTCCCTCCACTCTGACTCCTCTCGTTTCATCTCTCATCTTTTCTCGCGCTGCCTTTTTCACGTATATGCATTAATTGCCGGAAAGAGCTGCACATAAAAAATGCTTCAACAGGCGCAGGAATTTTCATATGTTCATCAAAGGGAAGATGATGAGATCGTATGACCTACCCACAATGCTCCTGGAGGGAGGTGAGGAGCAGACTCAGTGTGTGAGGCAGCCAGTGAAAATATGGAAAAAGAAGAAACAATATAATCATAATTAGTGTTATAATAACATGAAAATGTTTGATTGATGTTTAATTGACATTTTCAACACATTAATTGAAATATAATCAATAGATTAATTGATAGTGAAAATAATTGTTTCTGTGTAAGAAGTCAATTTGTTAGATGTAGATTTACTTTATATACTACATGCCTTCAAATACAACTACTGGAAACAAATACTTCTTTTTTCAGAGGTACTCTTAATGCTGCCGTACTGTTCTTCCACGGGGTGTGCCGCTACCGTGACATGAACCCAGAAGAAACACGGCTGCCGGAGGAAACATAGTGGTGTTTATTTATACTTTAAGTGGGTGGAGGGAGACTCAGAAAAGGGGGGTGGTACAATTTCAATGAAGCCCCTTGTGATATAAGAATCAAATCTCAATGGCTTGTTGAATCACAAGAGTACAGAGCAAGCCAGCGCACACCAAACTGACTGGGTTGTCTTATTCCACAGTTTGTGTACTTGTAGGCCTCATAGAGACCCAAATACATTTGTTTTGGTTTTTTTATAATAAGGGCCCTTTAATACTTTCTGAGGAATCTGCAGGTGAAGCAGCAACACTTGCTACAAACTTTGCAAAGAAACTAATACTGTTTTGCAAAAAGAAGGGAGTGCCATCACTCAAACTAACGGCAGACTGTTCTGATGGATGCATTGCATTGAGGGAGGATCAGATATGTCCTCAAGGACGAGCTTTAAAGGTTTTGCACTTGGAAGGGAAAAAAACGAGTGAGATGAGTGACTGTGTGTAGCACTCATAGTGGATTTGAGGTGTTGTGTTATAAGTCTGTTGTTCTTATCCAGGTTAAGTGTTGTACTATGCATGTATGTATAATGGAGTGGTTGTGATATATGGAAAATGCATGTGTTTGCATTATAAGCTACTGGCACAAGGTGGCTTCTCAATAAAAACATTTGAAAGGAAACAGGTAGCTTTGAAATTGTCTTTGACCTCAAATGAAACGGACTGTGTAACTACAGAGTTAATATTTGTACATGTTATGTTCACATCAAGCTTAAATCACAAATACAGCAAAGCGTAGCCCAAAAGAGATCAGAGTGTGACCTCGAGTCGAAGACTAGCTATTATATGTAATCTGCTGCACTATTATCTAGCAGTAATACGGCCATTCACCAACAAACCACCTCCAGCCGCTGAGGAGAATATACTGTCTAATGAACTGAGCTAAATATTAACAGCAATCTACCTGATACAGCAGCAGCAGCAGGCTAAGTCTCATCAAACATGCAGCACATCATTATGAACTTAATAAACTACAAATAAGCAGCAGATTGACTGTTAGCAGCATGGAGAAGAACAGGAACAGGCTCATCAGTTGGATGTAGTTATGATATGGAGAGTAACAATGGAGCAAGCTGAGTTATGAGCCGTGCGTTGGGAGAAATATTTATGCTACGCTGAATATGAGGTATGCAGAATGAAAAGGTAGAATCTGTAGGTGGAAAACAAGCACAGTAGAGAGAAGGAAACGCCAGTAAATCAATATTACAGCACAGATCAATGATTATCTTTTGTAAAAAAAAAAAAAAAAAAAAAAGGCTGCTTATAAGATCACAGTCATGTTTACATAAAAAAAAGACAACAGATTATTTTACTTACTGTAACTACCGGACACTTGATTGCATTAGAAAACCTCCAAAACAACAGCAACAGAAACTAAGCAGAGGAAATACTGTATCACACTCACACACTCAATAAAAGCCAATGAAATGCATACAAATGAACACAGTGAAGGCCAAGAAATGCCCAAAATAAAAATAAAACATTTAAAAAGATGCAAAAGAGCAGAAACAATCAGCCAGCAGAAGCCAAGACCACATGTTAATGTTACTGCATGAACTGAAGACAGCCAACATCTCGGGTTTATACCCGTCCTGTAACTCTAACCTTGCAGCAGTGATCAGTTGGAGTGGATCTTCTGTGGTCCCACACTGTGTTTGAGGCCATCAGCTGATCTGGAAAAACGATCAACACAAGTTTTACAGCAGTTTTACAGCAGATTTAACACCGCTGCATATGCGGTTCAGCAGGTGAACCGCGCGGCAAGAGAGTGGGCGGGGCTTGGACGTGTTTAAATAGACCGCCCAGCACCGCAGAGAGTTTGTCACGTGACTGTAGACGTTTATTCTGATTGTCTACCTGAACCGGCTCAGAGAGGCCTCACTGCATTAAAAGTTGAGAGCAGACATGTAGAAATGTATTTAAATGATTTAAAAATGAGAGACAACTAAAAACATTTACGTTAAAAAAGTATTAATAAAAAAAGAAATATTTGCACCCTTGTTTCACTGTGTGATTCATATTGTTTTTCAGGTTGACTGTACCGGTACATGATGGGAATAAAGAGTCAGTGTACTGTAAGTATGATGTTGGATGAGACGGGACATTATGATGAGAAACAATCTCACCTCAAGGTCCTTTTAGTAGCCGTTCTGGAGCTTTTAATCATATCACACGATCTTCATCAGCAGATTTTTTATTTTTTATTTTTTTTCACTCTGAGCACTTTAAGGACGTTTCATTCACGTCGGCCTAAAAGTTGGACTTCAAAGTTCATTCTTCTTGGAAACAGCTGCTGACTAACTGGCGTCACTTCAAGGTCCATTTAGCAGCTGTTGCGGAGCTTTCAATCATATCCCTCGGGCTGTGTCTTAAAATCACTTCCTGTTTACTATATACTGCTCTGTATTTACTGTCCAACATTTCATTTGAATGTTAAAAATTCCCACAATATAAATAAAAAAAAAAAGTCAAATGAGTCAAATGCAAAACATTACAGACAACACTACACCTATCAGCGATGGTGCAAATTAATGATCATTCATTGATAAGTGCAAAAATCCCATTTTACTGCTCATTACAGTGTATCTATATAATATAGGTAGTAATGAATGAGAAAGGGACACAGCTGTGATCTTCATCAGGACTAGGGTTCAGATAAACACTTTAAGGACTTCTCATTCATGTTGGCTTAAAAGTTGAGTTCATTCTTGACCTTATTATTGGAAACAGTAGTTGACAAAAGAGTCTCATCAATCTCAAATCAGAGAGTAGATTTGTCTCCACTTGCGACAACGTGTTTAACCGTAGGCTAGTGAGGACATAGGATGCTCAGTTGCCTCGTAGCATGTACTGCTGCGTACATGCTACTTATTACATCTGTGTGGAGGAGCCAGTCCATCAGTGCCAAGTGGATTTGTAAACATCCACACACGCCCGACTTCTGAGCTATAAATCATTCAACAAAGCATTCATATTTTTGCCAAATTGGATATTTCTGGCATAATTTATAATCTAATCAATGGCCAGAAAAGTTTAAGATGATCTGAAACCTTTTTGGCCTGATTGAAAGACCGACACGTCTTGTGTGAGTTACTGAGAGGCTGAAAGACGAAAAGGCAATGATGGCAACGCTAAATGACACTTGCCTCTGACAAGTGGCAAATGGGAAGGATTAACATAAGCCAATGAGCTTCAGAATGAATATATGTTCAAACCTCATTTGAAGTGGCATCTGTGACATTGCCATGCCAATTTAGAGAGAATTCAATCTGCTGGCATCGACTCTCTAAAACTGTGACTGGACTTATGAAGAGAGCAATTTGTTTCTAAATGTGTGCAGTCAAGGCTCTTTGTGATTATGATACGATATCTGTATCTATTCTTGAGCTTCAGCTGTATTCTCAACTCCATCAGCACTCAAATTAGCCTTTCTTATCAAGTATTTGAGGGAAGATTAGAACATAATACAGTCTATCATTTTGAGAGGCAGGGTTAATGTTTGCTGGGATGTTTGAGAGGTTATCAGCTGTCAGTACAAATTGCTAGAAAGTTGATGAAGTCTGTGTTTCATTTGTGACCAGCAGCTAATCCAATGTAGCAGACTTGTATTCTGGGGTGAATTATTTTTGATGAAGCTGCCATCCCCTTTTTTTTTTGTCAATTTCATGCATGTTTATACAGTCCAAAAATGTAACTGTCAACTGTCATCTTTGCCATTTTTTCTCAATGCTGCTACTTTTGTGTTTTGTTAAAAATAAAAAAAAAAGTGTATGCATCCTTTACAAATAGGACATTTTCCCACTCAATGCTGCTATTTCATAGCACTTTTGTTTCACATGTATTGAGTGGATGCAACCTTAAAGGAATAGTTTGTCATTTGGGGAAATCCTCTTATTTGCTTTCTTGCCAAAAGTTGAAAGAGTTTAACATTTCATTGACTTTCAAATATACAACCCACACGAAAAGTCTGATCAGCAAATACATGCATTAAAAACAAATAAATAAATAAATCTAAATAAATCAGGAGACCAAAAATGGTGTCACATGAGGCTGAGATACAAATATATCTTTTTGATCCATTAACATAGTTAAGATTTCTTGATGGGTAAAAGAAATCAACACATTAAAGAAAAAGTACTCTTTCATTTGCACTCACTCTGGTAATCAATATATACCAATCTATAAGCAATGGGGGCATGCATAGACTTCCACTGTTGCACAAGCAATCTCCTGCCAAGCATTACCGGCCATGCAAAGCCAATCACAGTAATACAGGATCTCCTGATCATACAATTATGTATCAATGTTCAAAATTTCTTTTAACACGTTTTCAATACATATGAATTAGTGTCATAAATGTCCAGCAAGTAGGATCATCTTTAACAGGACATTTACACATGTGGACTCAAAAGCTGGGACAGCGACAGCTTCTATTCATTGTGAATGAGACTTCACTCTACAGCCCAGAGCCCCCCGATGAGCGAGAGAGATTCAGAGAGAGCCCAGCTACCATTTGATGGTATCTAACAAAAAGAGGACATATTCCAATGACAACTTAGATTCAATGAGAAAAAATAAAAACAGGAATATAGGGAGGAAAAAACAAAACTCTAAAAAAAAAAGAAAGACATTATTATTAATTAGTAAATTATTATAATTATTTTACTGAGATTAAAATACATATATGTGAATTGCTGCTAACAGGCATGCAAATGCTTAAAAAGACACATGAACTATGAAATATTGGGGGAAAATATTTTATATATTTTTTTAAATATTTACTGACAAAAATAAATAAATAAATAAATAAATTTATAGCATTTGAATTTGTAATTCTTCCACTGGCAAATCACTGTCTGCTTCCTGTAACTTAAACTTACCAACTGTGGAAGTCAGATGTGGCAGGAAGCTGCATGAAACCCCTCTGTGGTGTCTCACGGTTTGATTATTGTGATGAATGATTATCATCTCTCTTGCTCTCACAGGGCAGCAGAGTATAGGAATGACCGGTTTCTTAGACTATTATCTCTCATCTGTTTGTGCAAACAGCACTTTAATGCTTCAGAGGAGATGTGTCTGAATAAAATTAGAATAACGGGATGTGAAAGAGGCGGTTCACTCTGGTGGGGCCTGGCGTTATAACAAATTGTATGTGTGTATGTGTGTGTGCAGCAGGAGCCAAAAAGTCCTGAGTGTGTGTTACGTGTGCAAGAGAGCTTGTGTATGCCCTGTCGTATGATAAATGTTCTCTCTCTTATAATCTATGTGCTTCAAAATATGATGTATGTGAGGATGAACTTTGAATTATAACCTAAAGAGTGACTCATTAATCTTCTGACTTTGGTGGGGAGTGGACCAGTGGAATCCATTTTGCGTGTTTATGTTTTATGAATAATGCAATATTGCAACTGGCCAGCTGGATCTGGGCAGTGACGCTCAGACGTGTAGAAGTCAACACACAAACACAAACAGCTCTCTTTGTTGCTAGAAGGAAAAGGAGGTGAATAGATGTTAGTATTCACCAGAAAGGTCAACAGATCATATTCGAGTTTCACTGTGTGTGACATCTGACCTCATTGTTCTGGATTTGGAGCTTTAGCTAATTTCCTGGTGTAATTTAGTGTTTTCTAAACTATATTATGCAATATTGGACTTGTACCTACAACATTTAACTCCAAACTGAATGTACCCAAAACATAGAGGCAGAATAGTCACACAATTTAAGCAGAGATAGGATCCACATTTTCTGGTGAGTGTTGCAGCAAAAACATGTTGCGTTCAAGAGCAACCTTCATGTGTTTCGTTTGATTTATTATGCATGATGGCAGTTTGCCACGCTCATCAATGATCTGCTGTCTGACATCACCAAAAACTCTCCTTCAACCACCTAATCAGCCACAATGAGAACAACTTAAGATATGCACAAATTAATTATTTAATTAAACAATTTATTGCTGTGCAGTAACTGAAAAAAAAAATCAATGTTGGAAAATGGAAAAATACCTAAACCTCCTCTACCCTGTTTATTGTGTAATTTTCAGTCATAAGTCGGGATTTGTGGATCTGTTCTGTTCACGAGTGAACGTAGCACATTTTTTTTCAGCCAATAAAAATAGACCTCGACTTTACAATCGCTGATGCATCTTCAAGGTTGATCATTGTTTTCCACAGGGAGTGCAAAAATGATGCATGACTGTCTGCATTGCAATTTTAAATAGTCGTTTAGGTCCTGAGGCCTCAGTGGTGTCTTCAACCCGAGAGGCAAAAAAAGAAAAAAAAAACAAAAAACAAAAAACAAACCAAACGACCAACTTATCCAGTGATCCCAGATACAATGTAAGAGGTGATTTACTCTGAGCAGGCTCCATGTCACCAGGGCTTTCTTTGTTTCCCCGAGGTCTGATTTAAACTTAAATTGCTTCTGTGAAGCCTCAGCTTGGCTTCTCATTATGTTGCCCCTCCTACTGCTCAAACATTAAGGAGCCTCTTGTACTGTGCTGCAAATGTATCCTCAAATGTTAATGTCTCTATTATTTCCAAGTATTACTGTATAACCACCTGTCACACCACTGAGAAAAGGGGTTTAAACGTGTTATTTTCATCATAGAGCAGACAAGCTGAGATGCAAAACTTGTATACAGTTAACATTCAATCACAGTGTAAAATATATTTCCATATTTTGTTATTTAATAACTTTTTTTGGCATCCATGAGCAGACCACATTATTATATTTGAAGGAAATATCATCCCACCTGGAGCAGAGCTGGTACAGTAGCATGTCTTTGATGATAACATGCAGACAGAAAAATCAGAAGCACTGAATACTGCAGTTACTGTACTGTACTTTACTGTACTACGCTAACATTCACACAGTGAAAATACATAATACATTTAGTGCAGTTAGTGAAGTTGCCATCTTCACTGGTTTGACCCCCGTCGTAAAAGACAAGTCTGTTAAACTGTTGACAGAACAAACCTCAAACTGCAAACAAGATCAATTATGACACATTCAATTATGAATTTTCAATCCACGGAGGTTTTATATTCTTTACTCAACCCGTGAAAAGTGAAAAATACATTGATGTTACCACAATGTAAAGTCTATGGGCCAAGTGGGAACTCGTCACCGGATCCTGTGGGAGAAAATTCACTGGGCTACATAACCCCACTGGTAACCAAGGAAGCTTGAACTGGGGGGTACATAAAAGGCCAGAATAAGATAAATAAGGAGTTTTGTTAAGTGTAAATCATGCAACGATATTCCAGTAGAGCCCTGGTATATAAATATAACCTGTAAATGTGCATGATACATCCCCTTTAACAATATTGTGAGATGAAAAAAATATATATATATCAAAAGTGATTTGAGTTTTGGAAAGCAATGACATCAGATCAGAAAACACTAATAAAAGTCATTCTGGAGGGCAATTACAAATGATGTAGGCTATTTTGTTGTTTAACTTGTTGGATAGGAGACACACACATATCTGTACACACACTGTATCACACGGTACTGTTGGCTGAGCCACTACAATCACTCGGAACAAGATAGAGAAGGATATAGCAACAAGGAAAGTATACATTAACAAACTCGTAGTGACTCTTACCCTGTGTGCAGCCAGGCAGCCATAACCCGATGCATCAAGCACACATTACATCCCTATACCCTGAGTATTTACTCTGCCATCCAGCTAGAAAGATTAGTTTAGCTGGAGAGTTGATTTATGGACGACAGAAAGTAATCCCTTCTTGTCCTGCGTGCTGTTGTCGTGCCTCCTCCTTTGCCACAGCACTGGGCTTACACAGTCTGAAAGCCCTTGATACCGTGTTCGCCCTAAGGTGTAATGTTTGATAATATAACTACTGCTTCTGTCATCCAGACCCCCCACCCCATCAGCACCCACAGCTGAGCCGCCACCCCCCCACAAATACATTATAGCCCCACCACAATGCTTTGAGATTTATGAGAGAGTAGTGGCATAGGAGAGAGTGAGAGACAGAGAGACAGAGACACAGAGAAAGAGAAAGAGATAGAGAGAGAGAGAGAGAGAGAGAGAGAGAGAGAGAGAGAGAGAGAATATGCATTGATTGAAAGCCCCAGATAGTCCCATCCAATCCCGCCCCAAAGAACATCAGTTATTTTGCATCCTGACACAGCGATTGATAACTGGTAAATGTGTGCAGGGATGACAAATGCAGATGGAAACTGACTCTGACTAAAATGATAACGGCATCGGTCTCGAGGGGGGTGACGGAGGTGGAGGCGGGATGCTGCTTAAAATATTTAATAATTGATACGGAGGTAGCAAGATGTTGTTTGACCCTGGAGGAGTGTGAATGTCATCAGAAAATTGCCAAGACTTTGAAGTGAAATACATTAATGATGCATGTATGAGTGTGTTAGCGTTTGTGCATTTGTGTGTGTGTGTGTGTGTATCTGGAGAATATGGCGGGAGGTTATGGCCTATGATAGCCATTAAACTATGTACATTATCGTGATTATTTGTCTTTTGGGTATAAAATGTAATATTTTCCATTTTCCAAGACGGTGAATTGCAAAAATGCAGTTTGAACAAGTCGTATGGTCTAGTGTTAGCAAACTTTTGCTTTTCTAGAAGCAAAGACACAATAAGAGATCGACTATAATGTATAATTAATACTCAGACTGTAGGTCTGAGTTTGTTTTAAATCTGTAGGTTCTTATAGAGTAGGACACGCTGATTTAAGGTATGGAGAGCAGTGTTGACTCTAGTCTCAATATTTGCTTTTGTATTGAATACACAAAATTGATAACATCTGGCTGATATCATTGTCAACCAATCAAGCGGCCAATTTTTTTAGCCTTCCCTCTCAATGAGCCCACAATACAAACTATTTAGGATGTGAAGGAGAACTCATACAGTAGAGAATAAGAGGTGGAGGACATGTAAAATAAAGGTCCCTGTTTGGGCTTAAACACAGCATGTTGCAGCTACAGGGTATAAACCTCCACTTCAGTTCCCACTGCAGCTATGCATACTCAAAATACACTCAATAATATAATGCTATAATACACTGATGTGCTTTGGATTAAAGCAGCAACCAAATGTCTCACGTTTAAACATCTGAATTCCTCCATATGGTAAGTTGTTGGACCCCTGTGGTGGAAACAGTGGGACGCTGGACATTTTATCCCCATAACCCCTCAATACCTTCAATTAAACAGCCCTTTAAAATCGTTCTGCCGTCTAGTTCGGTATTAAAACAGATCGGTCTCAAAAACTGCAGTATGTGAAGCATTTCAATCCTCTTACAAAAGTCTGATGTCCGAAAAGTAACAGATTAATTAAGAGGCTCCAATTAACAAAGTGGCGTGAGATTAGGGATAATTAAGGATATTGGTTAAGTCGATCGGGAAGGAAATTAAAAACAGGTAAATTATGTTAAATGTCCAGTCAACAGCCAAACAAAAGCCACCATCATGGCCCTACAAGATAAGCCTCTTGGGTAGAAACGTGGTGCAAATGATAATCATGTGTTGCATCAAAGCAATGCTAAGCCTTCATCTAGACCTCCAGTTTCCTGACCCTCAGCTCTGTGTCTGATGCCGATGCCAACGCATTAACCTAAGACGCACGATACTGCAACTTCCAGCTTCTAGCAGATGAGAACCGGGAGTGATCAGGCTTGTCCTCACTTGGGAATGTGAGAACAGGTGTTTAGCAGGATGCTACAAATGCCATCACTTTAATAAATGTGCTTCTCCAGAAAGCTGCAGCAAAATTCTGATTAAAGTTGGACTGATGTTTCTCAGAAGTTGGTTCAAGCTTCTTTTTTTTTTTTTTTTTGACATCGCCTACCTCTAGAAAGAGGGGCGAAGACACAGAGGAAGCAAAGGAGAGGGAGACGACAGGAGCAGAATGTGAAGAGACATTAAAACATTTCAAATGAAAGGTGCGTCAGAAGAGCTTGTCACTGCATTAACGCCGAGATTAAAGGGGTCTCGGTGTCTTCTGTCGGGTTCAAGGGAGACTGCATGAGGATTTGGCTCAGACTCTTAAATACCTCTGTCGACTAAGATTCAAACAAACACTTCCACAATAATTACATGTTGACTTTTCTTCATAGCAAGAGCGGAAGGTAAAGGATTTTTTAAAAAAATGAAACTCCTACATTGTCAGCGTAAGTACTCGGTGGTGTTTATTCAAGTTGGACATTTTTGAGACTATTATTCACTGATTAGGGCATGTGGCGTAGAAAACATAATGCCAGCACATTTACAAGCCTTAGGAGTTCAAGGGGAATAAGGTATTTAGTTCAGGTATTAGTTGGGAAATGAATAGTTGTCATCGAGAAATAGGCAGCCATGCCACAGTCGCTTCAATTTTTTTTTTTTTTTAGTCCTTTAAGGGCTTAATACACACAAGACGTTCACACCGTCTTTGAAAAAGTGTTCATCTCTCGTACTCCAAGAAGTAGCTTTCATTTTTCTGTTTGCTCTTTCTTCTTCTTCTGTCTTTCAGCAAGACACTAAATCACTTCAGGGTGCTGTCCTTCATCTGACCAAGACATTTGACGTCAGATAAAAAAAAAATGACTATATGGAGCTCAATAAAATAAAGCATCATTATGGATATGCAAAATGAGAGGAACAGCTGGTTCCAGATGTTTGCTTCACCCCGTATAATAACGATCATGAACAAGTTTGAAGTTATTTAAACTTTGACGGGTAAAAAATGATTTCTCGGAAACATTTTGGCGTGATGGACAGTAACCGGTATGGAGTCAGAAGCACAAAACTCAAAACGTTTCATTATCGAAGTTAAGAACTGGAGACTGCACTGGATGCTACATACTGAACATCATGCAACAATAGTATGTACTGTAATACATACTTTAAAGCCACTGTGTTTACAGCTTAATGTATAATCAGACTGCCCGCTGCAAATTTTTAACATGTTTATGTAGACAGGCTTGTACATAAAATCTTTCATCAAAGAAACAGGTGTTTTCTAGCACAGTTGTTGAGAGTTTTATGCACCTGCAGAAGTTCCTCCAACTGTGAGTCACATAATATTGTCTATGGGAAAAATGAATTTTACTACTGGAACCAAAGGAGCCCAAAATAGCTCCTCCCACCTTGCAACACGATTACTACACTCAAGTTTTATGTGGAAGAATTTTAAAGCGGGAGAGTTTGGAAGGAAAAAACACACACACTCACTCTGCAGTCTCTAAACCAGTCAGTAGCTCAGCGGGAAGCTGCAGGCTGCTGGTGTCTTTAATAGCTAAGGCTGTCAACACAGACAGGGTGGCTGAACTCTAGACGGGCCGTCAGACGTCCAAGTGGCTGTGACTGGTGCTACTGAATGCAAACATCAGTAGTCATTTGTATGATTCTGGCAGGCTGAGTGGTGACTGACAAAACCTGGTGTGAGTATAGACACGTGGTACCAGTCTCAATGGTGGAACATTTAAGGAAGAGTATGACAAATCGTGAAGCCGTTTAAAAGAGTTTTGCATTCAGTTCTTCTTCTTTTTATAGACATCTATCCTGTTGATCAAATCTCTCAGGACATTCAAAAAGGATTTCATTCATGTTTATGCATTAGAGAAAATGTCTCTCATCCTGCTTGAGCTTGAAATGTCATTCTTGACCATGGAAACAGCTTCTTTTTTTTTTTTTGTCTGGGGGGTATGACATGTAACAAAAATCCCCAGAAAGCAATCAAACCATGGATGCTGCGGTAATGTGGTATGTGCTTTAACCATTAAGCCATCAGGGCACCTGACCTTAGAAACAGCAGTTTGACAAAACAACATCCATTTACTAGCTTGTTCTGGAAAACTGTGTGATGTCGCTGGAAGTATTGTAAGAAACTAGTAAATTGACTCTTTTGTCAAACAGTTTCTGAGGCTGATGCGTCTCAGAATAAACATCTAAGACCCTTTAAACAGTCCCACCACTCTCTCTCTCTTTTCAACCCTACTGCCAGACAAATACATCATTACTGGACTATTCTGCAAAATCCCTGATTACATTTAGTGACAATGATAAACAATAAAATAACAATAAAAACATATGCACATGGCAATCACAGCACAGTGCCATCCACCACCATGACCTCCACACTGTCACTTTCTGCCTTGCTAAATAAAGGGCACACACTACTTCCTGCACTGGAGCTGAGCATTGGTTTTGGAGAGATGGCAAGGTGCAAAAAGTATACTGGACTGAAAGCATATTTTCACAGGTAAAACTGTCACAACACAAACATGCTTATTATCAGAATAATTCGCATTTATTTAAAATTTGAAGATGTTCCTCTCATTGTTTGTTGTGTAATTAAAGAAAACGTCTTACGACTGGATTGCAACTACATTAACGGCAAGGTGTAAGGGTGCATGTTTTGATCTTGTTTAGCACTAAATGATTACTGCCTTATGCATATTCATGACTTTCATTACTAAATTATCATTACTAAAATCAAAATGATCCAATGTGCATAATTCACACATAACACACAGCGGATCGTTTCTAGCCCATACAGGTTCAAAAATATGTATTATAACTATACGGATGCCATATTGCTGCTTTTAACATGTAGTGGTAGGAAGCACAAGTACAAAACACATTCAAGTGTTGTCAAGTTATGTTTGAGGCTAATACAATAGAGTGCAGTATGAGGATAAAACAGCACATCTTTCACTGAAGGGACATTAACTCAAATGTTTTATAAAGACAACAGAATACTCCAAATGTCAAGGCTTGGAAAACCTTTCCAAAACAAATGGATGTATCTTTCCCAGAGGGATGAAAAATGGCAGTGCATAATAACCACGAATGATGTTAAGCTACTTAATGTAAAATTCTGCCCTGGAGAAGGAAACTCTGCTCTGTGTAGTTGACCGGTACAAGGACATACACATATCACAACAATGAAGACAGAAAGAGGCAGGAATTAGCTGCAAAACTGTGTGGACTGAAACAGAAGTGGCTGAAAATTGATTTCAAGTTCTGTCAGTGAAAAATGGTTAAAAAAAATAAAAAATAAAAATAAATACTGCTAAAAAAAACATCTCTCACCAACTGCCTGGAGAACACAAAACTGTGCCATTAAAAACATAATAGGATTATCATTTCTGTTTGTTTGTCACGCTGGATCAAGAAAATTACAGTTAAGAGAAGAGCTTAGAGCCACATTGTTATCACCACTTCAGAAAAGCGAGGCGCAAACACAGGTCATTTGCATATTCATTTACTGCTTTTGAAATTCACCTTTTTAATTAGTCTGTGTGTGTGTAACAATCACTTAATATCTGCAAACACCTTGACACTGAGAGCTGCCACAAACAAGTCCTCAGCTGCCGTGCACTTAACAACGGGATCATCAAACAGCAGGGAAGTTACACAACGCTGATGTACGCTACGAGTGAAAGCCTGAGTGGGAGGGAAAGAAGTGGAAAAGAAGAAAAGAAATACGATGAAGGCCAACAGTCACTCAACAAGGTTGTGGGAGCCGTGTTTGTTTGTTTGTTTGTTTAGTTGATCGTGTAAAGAACAAAAACAAGCATAGGAAACCAGAGAAAAGCTTCAGGACAGGAAGCTGTTGCAGCAACACTGATTTTGATCATCCCAGTGTGTTGTCTTGTTTGTTGTCTTCTTGTTTATTTTCTTCAAGACAGTGGCTTCAGAGGGTGACAGAGTAGACGTCCTCTGTGTCCTCGCCTGCCAGAGCACAGGACCTTCCCATCTTGTTCCTTTCTTCTTTCTCCCATCATAATTATCCAGGAGGACAATTGGTGAACTTGGTGGGACAGAGCGCGTCTGGGACACTGCTGGTCGTGTGTGTGTGTGTGTGTGTGTGTGTAGCGCTCTGGGCCGAGGCAGGCTCATGGCTACGATGGAAATGATGCTTCTAATTATGTGAAGTTGGCAAGAAGAATTTGGTTTTCATCCTCCACCTTCATTTTGAGGAAAAAGTCAATTTATCCACTGTGAAGCTTCAGCAGCTTAAATGGGGCAACAAAGAAAGAGTAAACACTATATTAGAGAAGAGATATAATCTAATTTGTTTTGAAATATGACTATAATAAGGATATATTAGAAACATATTTATTTATTTACAGGGAAGATGAGCTCTACTCTGAACATGTTTTAAAGCAACAACACTGGATCTGCAGTCAGGGACAGACAGCACCAGAATAAGGGTTGTGTTTTTCTACTCATTCTGCATCTTTTCATCAAATTATTGGACATCTGTTTGCACAAAGTGTAAAGTTTACTTACACCTACATTATTAAGATGCAATGCAAAGGACAAGCATCTCCCTTGCATTGCATCTTAATAATGTATTGACATAGTTTTAAACCTCTGCCTACCAAATGTCACAATTTTCACATTGTTCCACATTTTCTGGTATAAAGACTTAAAGAATGAAATGGCCACATATACTGTATGAACTATACTGTATATGTGGTTTGGCTCTGCTTCTAAATAAGTTAAGGTAGTGTAAATGATCCTTTAAATAATAATGCAATGTTGTGTAGAACATAATAATGAGAGAGAGAAATAGATTTTATATAACACACACACACACACACACACTCTTCATTGTTGGCCAATTAATAATAATAAATTCAATGAATTATTGCTGAGAAGCCAAAACTTTGAGAAGATACATTTAAGTTGTTAAAAGGAAATAATCTTCTGCAAATGAAATGTATGTTTCCTTTTTATTAAAAAAAAAGTATTTTATACAGTTTTTAATTTTAAAAAGGTGATTTTTATTTATCAAGTTTTAATTTTGGTGAAGTGGATTTAAAAACTTAATTGCATAATTAAATATAAAATGTTATGGTTTTGTTATTTTTCTAAATAGTGTATTCAAGCGCACACTGGATCGAAACATTAGTTACTTGTATTTGTAGATTAGATATTTGAAACTATTGTTTCATTTGTACTTTACAAATTGCATTGTATTATTTAGCATAATAAGACAATTCAGATTTTTTTTTAAATTTCAGACATTATGGAAAACATGAATTTGACAGCTGTCTCTCAGTGTGGCAGCGTAACATTACAGCAGCTCTGGTGTTATAATGATTATCAGCAGCAGTGACAGATCAACTGCTAACAAGCAGAGCAGTAATAAACATGCAGTACGAAGCCCGTCGGAGTCTCTTTTTATGTCTTCATTGTTAAACGTGTGTCCTAATTGCAATAAATCTGGCAAAACTGCTTGTAAATATATTATATGTATTTTTAAAAACAAACAAACACTTGATGTACTTAAGGTTATAGAAGCATGTTGAAAGTATTGTTTCTATACAATATGCGTTTGTTATGGGTTTTAGGACCTAATAGTAATAATATCAGTAATAATCAGCTGAGCCTTCGTTCAGGTCCTTGTCTAATTTTGTGCTTACAAAAACACATTAATTCTGTCAATATGAACCAGAAAAACATAGGTTGAACTTTACTGTACGTACATCAGTGGGTAATATTAGATAAAACACATTGACAAAAGCTTAAAAGCTCAATAAAAATTAAAAAATTAAAAAAAAATCTAGTTGATGTTTGTGTAAAAATGCTGAAACAAGTAAGACATCTTGTATAATATAATATACACTACAATAGCAAGAATGTTTAAATGTGACTCTCAATTCAAATTCATACCATGAGACTCCTGCACCTGAAGGACTGATGGGATCTGATTGTTGTCCAGAGTGACACATACCATCAAACCCAATAATAATTTATTTCACTAGTTGCATCAAAAACTATTTTTCTTCCATCAGCTGTCAGTGAGCAACAGACACTCCAGGCTGCCTATTTGTTTTTTTGTGTGTTTTTTTTTTGGGATATCCCCATGCACAGCACTGGCAGAGAGCACAGCCAATTTACTGTATACTGTGTAACCAAACCTGTTTTATTCTTAGGGTCGGTACGTAGCACTTTCTGACATGTTTGATGTGTTTGCATGTCTTGGTGTGATGTGTGTGTACATAAATAACTCTGAATATCTGTGTGTGTGTGCAGCAAGGAGGGGGACATCATCCGGATGTTCCTTCTGCAGTGCTGTCTTGTTGGCGCATTTCTTGCTGACAGGTCTGATCAGAAAGTGATGACAGCCTATGATTGTCAAAACGCCTGTCGCTGAGTGGCAGCTTGGCTTTGGCTTTGCCTTATTTTCCACTTCCCTTCCCCCTGGTTTTTGTCACATCTCTTTCCCAGCAGTGGGGTTGGCTTAACTCGGAGTGAAGGTAAGAAGAGAGGCGTACAGGCAGCGTGAGGAACTCAATCTTGGTGTGCGGTGTTAAGGCCATTGTAGATGTCAGCCGTTAATACTCCCACAGCGGTGAGGAAGCGAGCCAGATAGTGACAGTGTGGGAGTTAAACCAGGAGTTGGAGAACTGAGTTTGGTGAGTGCCTTGACAAACAAAGCAGAGCCGCTCCTTGCATTGTGTGCTGGACAGGTATGACAAGAGCAATACATGTAGCTTCACCTGAGGAATGCTGAAACCAAAAACCTTGAATAGTGCACCAACAGATACATTTCACAAGTTCCCCTTTATTTTCCAATATTAACTAGTTCATAGAGAGTCGCAGATCCTCTCAGATCTAACAAAGAAATCTAACAGTTAACTAGAAACTGATACAATATATGATATAAGTCTTCTGAATGTGTCAACTTCTAGCTTCACTTGCAGCATATTTTGGTGTTAAAGTGCACATTTTTCAAGGTATTTCTTGCCAAAGGTCAACCGACAAGAATTTATCAGGTTTTGAGAAGACACGCTTGAAATTTCAGACTGTGGATCTGGACTTTAATATATCAGCATAATACATCTGACTATGTTGACGGCAATACCTCGTACGCACGACGTTCAGAGCACTTCTTTTTTATTAATCACATGTCATACTACTGAATTTTTAGGGATAGTCTATAGTGTTGGGTAGAGGTCATTATCTGAGGCAATCGACAAACTTTGGCCATCGTTCAGCTATGATAATTCCTCTGTCTTCACTTAAAAATATCACCAGTGAAAGATCGACATCAACTCCCCATAGAAAGCGTGACATCATCTGTTAAACATATACAGAACAGCTGCAGTCAATGAGCGTTCAGGTACAAAGAGTAAAACACATGACAGTAAGTTCAACAGTAATTTACACTTAGCTTAAACTAACTTCGAGGTTGTATAAGCAACACATTAACCACAGACGTCTGGTATAACTGATAGTTTGGTTAAGTTAAGCAAAAAACGGTTCAAGAAAAACTAAACCAGCTAATGGTCAAAGCTTGTCACACTCATGTTAATGATAGGGACTTAATTTGGGGCTACAAAATAAAAACAGGGACGTGTGCAGCAGTGTCGAAAGAAAAGAAGCTCCATCCCCTAACTTTACAGAAAGTTGGTTGCGTTGTGGATCCAGGACACGACACGACTTACCCTCAGCGGAGATGTTAGGCAAGGCAAAAGTGACAGGACAACATCCATCCACCTCCTCAACTTGTCTATTTATATGTATATTCATATTCATGAGCTATTGGACCATGCGCTGTTGGCGATGCATTTAGCGTTATTGGAAAAACTGAATCTCAGTCCTCCCCCTGGCAACTGACAGAGAAAGATTGCAGTGCCCAAGTGACAAAGGACTGGCAGGGCCCGGTACTAAATCATTGCATCGACGTGGGCAATGAAAGCCGAATCTCATCTCTGGACTTGTAAAAATGACTCTACCCTTCAGTTTGGGCATTAAGTGGATTGTTGGTTCTTCTATTAACACATCTCCTTAAGACTTGTAAGTCTTTGAGCGGCTATTTGAAGATGAACACAGATGACGTGATAATTTATGACTCCCTTGCTTTTCATGACTCTTTTAACTTTTACCTCCATGCCTGCACAGACAGGATCATTTTGGCCCGAGAGCAGAGTGCGTATACATCAGATGGGCTGGCAGTTAACCTTTAAGTCAGCCAATAATTTTCAAAACGCAGCTAAATTAAGAAACTCTTAGATCATCAGTGTCTGCTGCACACAAAAGAAGCATTTTGTGTTCTTTTAGAAATGCTCTTTTCCGGTAAGATCTTTGCGAGCCAAAGTGAACGGAAAAAAACGTATTTGCAGAAGCCGAACAGTTGCGGTGCATGCTGTACATTAAAATAGGTTTTGAAGGGGCTTATTGCATACTGTGCAGTGACATTTACACACTAAAAAGGATGCTTCAAGTCTTTAATTGAGAATCAGTGGGACACAGTGCACAGATCAAGAGGTTAGTATACTGTATAGCACCATAGATGAAATTGCCTTGTATTGATATCCAATACAAGAAATTGCTCTGTGATAATCCCATCTCATATTGACAGTGATAATTACTCATGTCATAGCGGCATGTGTAAAATTAGAGCACAAAAGGTAAGGCTTTGTAACCTTCAAATTGACCAATGTATCTACAAAAATGATCTTAATGCATACACCACACTGTAAAGCACCAACAATAAAAAAAAACAAACAAACACATAAAATTCAACAACGTGTATTTTTTACTGGCAGGCAGGTGTTGTGAAGTCCATGACATTAACGTTGCTGCACTGCACCACTTGATCATTGCTGACACATGTCCTACTGTGTCTCTAACTTGAACACAGTCCAATTCAGAGTGAGTCATCAAAATGCCAGAGGGCATAGGTGAGGGGGAAAAAAAAGAAAAGTACTGGTGTCTTGATAAAAATGCCACTTCACCGCCACAAAGCCTCTCAATGCAACCTCAGAAAATAGAGCTTTTAGTTTATTATTGGGGCATAAAACCTTGATTTCCTTAAAATAAATTGGACCAATAGATTGTTTCACATGCAGATGTCAGATCTTATGAAAATGTACTTTAAAGAACTACAATACCTGCAAATACTTAAAAAATATAGGATTCAAGGAACAAGGAAGAAATAAGTGAGATGATACCCGGTTTTTCATTTTTTAAGAAAACTAATGACTTTGTAGCACATAGTCATTACTTAAAACAGATTCCCGCACTTCACTTATTGATTTGCAGCTTCTTTCTCTCCACGTCACCCCCCCTCCCCCCTCCTCCCCACAGGCCCCGGCACTTCCTTCCTTCCTCAGTTCTTCCTTCAAGCCTCTGACAGTAGTGCTGCACATAAAGACACTGCTACCTTTGCATAATGCGAATGCACCTTCTGTAGGTCGAATGAAGCTCCTTCGACATGTGTCAGAAGCTTGCCGTGTAGGCTTGGACTAATGATGGCACAACGGCCAGCCCACTGCCCCTCAGCATATGCCCACTCTCACATATGTGTGTGTGTGTGTGTGTCAATGTGTGTGTATGTGCACAGGGGGTGGCAGGGTTCGTCATGCTGATTAAAAGAAACCCCCACCCCACAAAGCCCCTCAGAAAAAGACAGCAGGGAACATGAACCACTGTCAGGTTGGCCCAGATGAGGACACAGGATCCGTGTCACCTGAATTTACCGGCCTAATATGACAGCCAAGTTGTGATCCCTTGTCTAGGACGTGTCACGTTTGCAGAGTTTGGGCTTATTCTCATGCAAATGATGTCAGGTTTGGACAGAATGTGAATGAGACTCGTCACACTGTCCAAGGGTCTAAATCGAACCACATGACATTAGTTTCTCGCACAGCTCAAGATGAAATAAATACGACATTTGACATTCAAACCTGGCAACCAAAACCAGGAATAGTTCAAAATAATGAGGAATTTGTGAGCGGAACCACAGCAGCATGAGTGTAACCTATTTACCTTTTCTTAGGTCCTAAATAGCACATATATAAACTCCAACAGGAACACATAGTCTCTTTTAATAAACATGTAGACAGACGCACCCTGTTGCCCCGAGATTTTCCTGTTCCATTTTCCGTGTTTAGACAGATTTAGCATTTACTCACTACAGCTGATTCAGAATCAGATTGTTAATTACATGAAAATAACAAGCATGTTTCATACATATGTCGTCCACGTGTGCAGAATCTACTGGCAAGAAGATTATATCAAAGTTATCTTTTGAAGAAATCCTGAAAACAGAGAATAGATAATATTTGAGTATTAAAGTAGTGCTAATAAAATGTTCAGTGTGAGCTCTCTTATTGTGTGGCCGCTCTCTAACAGTTCTCTTTCAATTCCATTATAAAATGATCAAATCACACAATTTACCCAAAATGAGATATTCATATATAAACGTCTCAATATTTCAGATGCTTTGACACACCACCACTGACAGTGCCGCACAACACACCTGTCGGCGTTACAGCAAACCAGCGCCATTGGAAAAAGCCTTTGATAGATCCTAAAAGACACTCCATCCATTCAATACGTTGGCAGCCGTCATTATTCTCGACAGAATCGACTTTGTCACTTCTTCATTCTTCAAGAGCCTCCTCCTCAGTCTGATGAATTATGTTGTCTGTATCTTCCAAAACAAGGCTCATTCCTGACAGGTACACAACACTTTACGAGATGGTTCTGACTGCCTGCAGATCTCAGCGGGGACAAAACGTGTCAACAAGCAATCGGACTGAACTCTCTGTCCATGATGAGATGTCTCGGGTGATTTTAAACCTTCAAGCTTCTCTTCAGTTCTATCGTTGAGGCTTAATGCTTTTACAAAATTTAAGGTGTTATATTGTTTTGTTGTCAGAGTGGCTATAGCAGGAAGAAATGAGTCTGCCACCTCAGGTGTATTTATTTGTTATGTGAGAAACATGTGGGTTCAGATCTGGTCTTTTACAGACACCTTCATGCAATAAGTTAGGGGCCATTATTTTAGGATGAGTTGATCGTTTGTAATCATTATCAATCAATAACACCTAAAAAAAATAAAATAATCTATAGATTATTTTAAAATGAAAAAAAAACCCCTCATTTTGTTACAGCCAAGATGTAACCCAGAGAAGGAGGAGGAGTTTTATGCCCTGCGTTTTGTCTTTCAGGCATCATATAGAATAGGTTTTTTGATTCAAGAAATGTATGAATATTTAAATATGTTCCTATAAATGCAGCAATTTTTGTTGCAGATTAAATTTTTCAATTGCTATTATTACAGAAGCATGACAAACACTTTCATCAGAATATGTCATTTGCCAGATAAGAAAAGAAAAAAAAAAAAGTTTTGTTTGTTGAAGAATAGATATACTAACTCCACATCTGAAATCATTAACATCTTTTTGTACATTCAGTTATTTTTTTCTTCTTTCTTTTTCTAGATATTGTTTCTTGCTTCTAGAGAGCATGGGAGTTTTAAAAGTGAGGTCTTGTTGTACAGAGCCGTGATCCAACAGAAGGTTCACCAGAAAGCTGTGAAGGATGAGGTTAATTCACCGAATCCTTGCGGTTGGCATGAGTACACATGATATGCATGTCACAAGTATTCAAACACACCATCGCGTGCATCTTGCTGACACATAATACTTCATGGAATTACAGATGTTACTACTCTGTAGCAGAACAGCTTACAGCAACTCGAGGCTTTTCATTCTGATTATTATAAATGGATAACACGACGCCTCTTGTCATGAACACCCTTTTGTTTAACATCAGATTTGTGCTGCTGTCTCGTGAGCCTCTGTTTGTCTGGTATCGGCGATGACATGGAGCCAATTTATTTTGTGTTTGTTTAAAAGCAAACAAGAACCACGAGAGAACAAACAAAACATCCACTGTTTGACAAAGTCATCTGTGGAGCTTTTGTGTGTGTCTGACATGACAAGAGAAAGATGGCTTGTTTAGGAGACCATCACAAAAACAGCCACATGTCGGTGCTGCATGTGTGCAACACCGTAACCAGCATATTGACAGAATGATCCTGAACACAACACAACCACTCTTTTAAATAGTGATCTATTAGTTATTTTATTATTTTTTAAAAATTCTTTAGTAATTTAAACAACATAAATTATGACACCAGACTCTCAGAGACCAGCGCTCTGTCTTATGGTATCTGAAAAACAGCAAAAGTATTCATCTCATAAATATATTATATAAAAATACAAAAAGACTTGACAAAGCTCTGCAACTTTGCTAGTAAACTAGCTGGTCAGCTCCTTGGTTAAAAAAAAATCTAATAAATATTTTTTAATCTAACATATTCCAGAGCTAAAAAGAGATCATATTATCTGCATCACTGACTAGTTTCACCACAAAGGTTTGGGCACTACAGCATATTCTGATTTAATTTGAATGGACCATTTCATGCAAATAAAGTAAACCATTGTTATGAGTTTCTGTGGATCTTCCTCCGCGTCTTCTTTGTTTTTACACATGAGCAACTTTCTTTATGCTACGCTCCTGCATGTTTCTATCTCGTGTGACTTTTATTGTATGTGACTCTAGCCTGTATTTCTCACTGCAGCTTCTTATGTTTCCCTGCCACACCGAGCACACTGCGAGGCACTGGAACTCTATTGTTTCTTGGGAAAAAATGCCTCAGGCTAGTGTTCAAGAGCTGCGTGGGGTGGGAACATGTCGACTTAAATACCTTCAGTGGAGACATGCCATGGCCTCTTTTATCAGGTGTCTCACTTGCTGAACTATAAAGCTTAGCTCCATGTTAAACCATAAAGTCAAATCCAGGTTTTTTTTATGACAATATTTTATTCACTTTTTTTTCTCTTAAAAGGGATTATGTCTCTATTTGAAATTGCGTGTTCACCAATTTGGGGGCTCTGAATTGATAAACCTCTCATTCATTTAACACTATATGAAAATGTGTCATACTAACAAGGTGCCGTATAGTAAAAGAAATATGCAAAACACGATCAAAGTTGTGCTTGCAAGTGACAAAACTGTATTAGAAAACTTGTTTGCTTTGAGTATATTGTCTTCCTACCAGCCAGTTAGACAGTAACACCTCACTTCAAAATGATACATGGCCACATGGAAACCTGCAACCAAGGATATTATTTAACCTCATTTCTGTTGAAATTAGATTTCCTTCAATTATGAAGCCCAAGCCAGCTGTAGATTGGTGGAAAAAACACTACTTGGAATGAGAGAAGTCAATGATGTAAAAGATTAGTGCGTATTGCCATGAATTAGTTCAAAGTTTCTGTTTTTGGGCACTACTGACTTGAGAAGATAAATATAGAACATACATTATTCTATAAAATGATGATCTTATAAATAACTTAGTGGAAGATATTTTATATTATATTATCTAAAATAAATAACCCAGCACTAAATTAATTTCTAACAATTATAATTTCAACAATTGTGTTGACAATTTTATTGCTGGTTTTAAACTGCCATATCGATTCATTCAAGGACTGTGCTGGTTTGCTTAAGTTTTTAATTGTATCGTATCTGTTGGCTGAGAGATTTTGTATAATTCTTTGAGGTAAGTTGGCTCTGAGATGGCTCACCAGCCTCCCTAAGCTCTGATTCAATTGCTCAGCAGTGGCCACAAAAATCTGCAGTCTGCTTCCCCCCCAGCCACCCTCCTTTTTTCAAGCAATAAGAGAGTTCAGTCTGGAAGAGGCTGCTGTCACCCTCACCCAAGGGACTCAAGCTCTGTCTGGCACCTGAGGAGACCGAGTCTGAAGCCACGTCAGAGTCAGAGATCTTGACCCTGCACGGTAATTGAGAATAGAGAATCTCTGAAACCTGTTGCAGGGCACACTGTTTCAAACGCACTCCACTTCTCATGGAAGTTGCAGAAATAGGAGCTGTGGCAGTGGGAAAGCAGCTGCTCTCCCAGTCGGAACTGGAAATGGTCCAGAGTGTGCTGCAGCAACCCTTCTATGAGGAGAAAAAATTAGGGGATTTGATGTGGCTGTCACTGAATTTGTCCCAGTAACACGAGCCAAGTAGGTGGTTCTGTTGGTGCAGTGAATCCTGGCTGCACTCTACACTCCTGAAAAGGTTTAGGGAGGGGTGGATGCTGGATTTGAACCCAGTGTTTCTCCCTGAAGTGCTCTTAGTCACCGGACTAGTCCCCTTTGAGCCCCTCCTGCCCCCCCAGAAGGATGAGAAGGAGTTCATTAATTATATACAGATTCAGAAGTCAAACCAACTATTTGTCTGCTTCAAGCCAGAGTACAGGGGCTGTCAGAGTGCTGTCAAAATGCAGGCTGCCACACTAGATCGTATTTATAATCCTGACAGTAGATGGTTGGATGTACATTTCAATGCAATGGGGAATAAGGGCGCTCTCTATCTGCAGTGCGGTGACCACTTAAGTGGAATCCTTGCAGTGGGATTCACCTCCTCTCAGAAGATACTATGTGAATTAAAAGTGTCATATAAATCTTTAAATATATAAATACAGCAGAAAAACTGTGTCTAGATTTAGGATAATTATTATAAAACCTTAAAATAAACATTTAAAAGACAACAGGACAAAAACTGTTGGACAATTATTGGTAAGAGTTTGCAATATGCAACTCTCAAAGTCACTCAAACAACACGACAGTTTAATCCAGGACATGGAGTTTATTTTACAACTCAAGCTAAAAGAATGCCATTGTGAATAATTGGGTTGGTGATAAAACCTGGAAATCCATCATTGGTGAGTTTTTTTTTTTAATGTTATGTACACTACCATGCATCAGAGAAGATGCCAGTTAAATTCTGCCATTTTATGTAAACCACATTGAAGGACCGACTTTTTACTTGAAAAATGCACTGCGGTCCGACAATACTCTGTAGCTATATACATTTTCCGCATATTTGTCTAGAAAATAACATTATAAAAATGCACACAGTACAAATAATGTTGAACTGTAAAGAGCAAGATATGCTGACGTACATGTATACATACTTGCTGATTAATCATACAATAAGTTTTAAACTTTATTAATTTTACAACTGTAGCTTCACGATAATGAAATTGGCCTACTAACGCAAATACTGTACATGTTGAAACAACCAGGAAATTATATTTCACTAGATAAACAAAGATTCTAAACATTTTGAAGAATTTCTGCTATTTAATGGCATATACAAAACAATATCACAGTTATTCCCCCAAATTGCTATGTCAAATGGGGAAATTAAAACTCAAAGCGGTAATGTGTTTTCATTTTTTTATCCTACATTTCTTCATCAATTTACACTTGCTTAAAGTGCTGAAATCATTTTAGAACTCCATCATTTAAATGGCTGCTTTTACCTTCATATAAACGGCTGCACCGTAGGACAGGGAAATCAATTTTGTCAACAGGGGATGTTATTTGATCCCTTTGAACATACGCTCACTGCTTTACATAAAAACATGCACACAAACAGTCTCATAAATAATATGCAAGTTGTGTTGAAATATATATGTATATATATATATATATATACATATATATATTAAAATCATTCAAAAACAGTGATCAAAACAAGAGCATGGCCCAGTTTTAAATCAACAGATGGACTTTTCCCAAAAGGCTCAGAAAAGATGCAGTGCATTAAGAAAGCAACAATCAGTCAGTGACTACATAGTGCCATGGCTGCTGCACCAAAAATTCAACTTGTACATTGTAGCTTTGAGCCTATGCAGTGCAAGCTCCTGCTACTGTGGATAACTGAATAATTACAGTATGTGGTATTAAAGCTACCATGTTTTCGTTATGTGTCGTAACAATACTTAATACAGTTGTGGCACTATCTATTATGACAGATTGAAGCTTGGAGTTATAGTGCAACAGTAATCTGTCATGCTATTAACTTTATCTTACTTCATTGTTTATCAAACTTTGCCATCTCTTTCACAAAGATGAGATGGTCCTCTGGTGACTTTCCATGTGTTTTGCAAAGGTGCAATTTTATTGCATGTTTGCTCATGAAGGTCCGATTGCACAGTTTGCAGTGATATATTGAGCCAGTGTCTTCATCTGTAAATCCAGATGAAGTGAATGTACTGTCCTCTATTCTGCTGACGGCTTGCTGCTCTATTAAATCTATGGAAAGCTTTGAGAGGTCCTTTAGGGTGAACCCAAGGTGGGTCTCCAAATGGTGAATGTAGGAGGAGGGAGTCCTGAACTGGGACGCACAGTCACTGCACAAAAACAGAGGTTGGCCAGAGTCCATATTTTTTAGGAACTTTGTGCCTCCTGTCCGCTTTAACTGGTATTTGACATTGGCCAGCCAATGTGAGATAGTAGTCATGGAGAGACCAGTGAATTTACAGATGTGGACCCGTTCCTGGGGTCCCAAGTCACTTATTACAAACTTTCCCTCAGGAGTCTCCTTAAGACTAGAGACAAACTGGGCCTGAAGAATCAAGAGGTGCTGGGGATTCCAGTTTGACTGTCGGCCTTTCCGTCTCTGGATGGGAGACAGCTCCTCCAAGCCATCTTCAAACGTACAGCCATCAATGTCAGATTTTTCAGAGATGGAAGATGGGGTTGTAGACTTTGGTGTCAAATGGCCAGTCAGATTTTTTACCATGTCTGAAATATCCATCAATGCATTCTCTCGTAGCGGTGGAGATGAAGACTGAGAGAAATTTTTGAAAGCTGGTTTGCTGTTTATGCTGTTGTTGTTGTTTGGTGTAGTAGAAGTACTCTTAGCTGTACTTCCATTGGTGTTTTTAGATTTTGTCAAGTCCATCGGCTGATCATCGTCATCATTGTGGTACTGAGTGGCAGGCTCTGCTTGCTTAATCTGAGCTGAGTTGCTATTGATCTTATAAAGCATCGCAAAGGGGTCTATGAAGGGGGTGGCCACTTTTGAAGCTTTCCCCAAGTGGTTGTTCATGATAGACTGCAAAGCGCTGAGAGGGTTGACAAGTGGTTGTTCAGGCGAGTGATCAGTGATGATGGCCAGGTTATTGCAGCCGTTGCTTACAGGCTTTTTTGGTGAATCAACTTCACTCTTTATCTGTGTATCTACTTTACTCTCCATCTCTTCGCCATCTTTGCCTCTCGACTCAGTCTGGTCCTCTACTGCAGTACTTTTCACTGTATTTGATAGCTTTTCTGGATTGGATGAAGTCTGTTTGTCCTTAGCATTTGGCAATGGAGATTTTGCAGACCTGCACTTATTCTCTAAGGGTTTTTCCTCTTTTTCATTTTTTACTGAACTTTTTCCTGTCACTTTCTCCACTAGCTTCTCCATGGCCAGCACATTGTTCTTGTGGCTTGGAGGTGGAGAGGGGCTATTTGGCGAATGAATCAGACTGCCTATATCAGAGGACAGCATCTTCAAACTGTTGCTGCTGAATAAAGGCTGAACTTGTGCACATGAAGGCAGGGTAGACTTCAAAGACCCATGGAGCTGGTAGGCAGCATGAATGCTGGGGTATCCACCCCAGGTTGGTGTGCCTGTCTGTGCCTTGCTGATTGCACTTGAAACTGTGTTCTCTAAAGACTTTAAGATGTCCAGGCCACCTTTAGGCGTCTCCTCCAAGTCTTCTTCTCTCAGATATTGGTAAGACCTAGCCTTTCCAGGTTTGTCAGATTTTTCAGGAGCGTCTTCCCTCTCTTCTTTTATTTTTTTCTCTAGTTCCATTGTTTCTATATGCTCTTCTTCTGCCTCTTCATCCTTTTCTTCATTGTTTTCGTCAGGGCTACCTGGCTGCAATGGGGAGTCAGGCTTCCCATTTGGGGCTGGAAGTCTTGTGGTAGTCGGTGGCAGAGGAATCGACTGAATTTTTTCCTCAATAACAGGATCAAAGACTAACTGCTTACCCTTTTTAGAGGCTGAATTGGTTACTTTAAGAAAGTGTCCAGTGACCATCATGTGGGCTGTCAGTTGTTGCAAGGTGTCATGTGAACTGCCACATTCCATGCATTTAAGAATTTGTGCCTTGCGTGCCTCAAATTGCCAAGTATAACTGGCACCGTTTTGGTAACCATATCGATTGTTAGGAGTGACATAGGGATTGGCCAATTTTTGGTCTTTAGGGGTCTCTCCCAGGAGTATGCCAGATGAGACAGACTCTGGGGAGCTCGGGGACATCAAGTCTTGAAATGCTCTTTTTTTGGTTGGGGGCACTAGTTTAGAGGTGAGGGCTGGCATTGGTTCTTTTAGAGGCACTTTTTGATAGTGTTTTGTTTTAATCATATGAACACTAAGGTCTTGCAAAGATTCAAAAGAATGGCCACAGTACATACATTTAAGAACTTTCTGGGCGTCTTCCTTGCCCTCCATCTCAAGCAGGGAACGTTTGCGTGGCTTAGACCACTTCTTGCCTCGATCATCCTCAGTATCCTTATTGTCGTCACGGTAGTGGCCCGTCTCATTCATATGTACTGTCAGGCCCACCAAAGTGTCATAAGCTGCACTACAGTCCTTGCACCTGAACTTGCTGGCACCGGTAAACACAGGTCCATAGAGCTTATTGTTCTGCCTGTAGAGCTGCACGGTGCTGAAAAGGCTAGGTTCAGGAAGGAGTTGGTAAGGAGTGTGCTGTAGGGTTTTGGCCAACGCTGCCTGGTGCCAGTCATAGGCTAATCCTGCTGTGTTGCCAGAGCATACACTGGTGCCACTGTGGCTGTTGCTTGATACCGTTCTTGTGGTGGTACTGCTGGTGGTAATATCAGTAGTAGCTGAGGCGTTGCTAGTGCTACATCTGTTCTTCAACGGGATGTTACCCTGGCTGTGGAACCCATTGCTCCTTTTGTGATTGCTCCCATTGTTGTTGTTGGTACCTGTGATGTTGTTCCCTTGTTGACTTTTTAGCATGTCCAATGCAATGCTGGACCAGGAGGCATCAGAGATCAGGTTTGCATAGACGGCTTTCATTTTTGCCAAACTGTCCTGCAGTGAGAGGCCATTAATAGACTCGGTGCTCTCCCCTAGCTTCTCTTCTACCTTTTCTTGACCATCACTGAAGGACGATGTTGTCTTAAGATCCACCAGCTGATCACTGGTGGTACTGAGTGGAGAGGCGTACCCAGCATCTGGGTTAGTGCCATTGCTAAGTGGAGAGTTTTGGCAGCTATAGCGATCTCTTCCATCCTCGTCATCATTGAACAGATAGTCTGCGTCTTGACCATCAAGAGAAAGGCCATCATCCTGCAGATGTTCATCTTCATCAATCTTGTCCACTTTAAATTCATCTTCAGGCCCATAAGCTGAAAAATAAGAACACAGTGGGGGAAAATGACATTAGATATTATTTTTTTTATATTTATATTTGACACAATAGAATGAAACCATTCATGCACCTACTCTATGATGGTGGTGGGTGAGATAATCTGGGAGAGATTTCATGTCAATAGTCCCAATCGAGGACACAGGTTTGCATTAATAAAGTGGAAAACATCCATATCTTGACAATGACAAATAGTCATCTTCACTGCACTGCCGAAAGAAGCTACACTACAGCTCAGCAAGGGTGGAGACCATGAGATGAGCTCCAGGGATGTTTCCGCTTAGTTGGAAAATCAGAAAACAAGCAAAATTTCATATTATGCAGCAACAACTCCTCAGAATTGATGATACTTATTAATCATGTGGTGTAATCCGTTACTTTACATTTGAAATTAAGAGATTCGTGTCTCTTCACAATTGTGAAATATGTCTTGATGATCTGATTCATTCACAGCATATACAGAGAAGCAATGATGAATTAATAAGATTTACTGCATATAAGCACACATTTCAGTATTTTAATCAAATGTAAAACCCTTTTCTTTATCACCAAATTGAAATGCCAGAACAGCCTACAGTCTCACAGACATATTCACTATTTATTTCACTGCTTTATTCTTCCAAAATGGCACACATACTATGGATTCACAAGTAAGAGATAGTAGAGGAAATTGCCAGCTGCCTCAGCCTTGCCAAGCCATGGTTGGCTGCAGTCAACTTGGCATCGGCTGTGGAAGTCCTCACAGCATGATGCTAGGAAACGGCCAGTGGACATGACAAGCTGTGTTGTTACTGCCTATGCTCCCCGAGTACTCACTGCATCAAGTGTGCCATTTTAAAAGAAGAAGAAATTTATACAATCAAAGGAAAATGGCGACCATATCTCAATAACTGTCTGCCTGCAAAATACTATTTGTCAAAGATTAAAAATTAAAAGTATTAATTGGAGCACTATAAAATAAATAACATATTACAGAGAGTCAGGGGAAGTGAAAAATAGAGGGTTAAATGTGCTAAGGCAGCTCCCCCAATCCATCCCTCGTAAGATGCTTGTCTGAGGTGCCAGAATCAGTCTCCAGTGAGGAGGCAGATGTGCTGTCAGCTTCAAACAGCATGTAGCTCTCTATCCCATAATCGGAATGGACATAATACCTGATGTTTGTGAGGTGCCAGTTACTGCTGCCTGGGAAAAGCTGGAGGTTCAACAGCTGCAACTCTCTGCCTTGTGTGTGTGCATGTGTGTGAGAGAGAGATAGAGATAGATAGATAGATAGATAGATAGAGATAGAGATAGAGATAGAGAGAGAGAGAGAGAGAGAGAGAGAGAGAGAGAGAGAGAGAGAGAGAGTGGATACATGCTCAGGTGTGCTGCATTAAGATGTAATTGACATCCTTCTTCTAGTTCATTAAACGGTTTCTGTGTTAGTTTTGCTCTTAACTGTAAACTCTTAATAATTAATTCAATTTACTTGAGTAATCCACTAAATTCTAAGATTTGCCGATGCAGCTAAACAGAGTTGTTGCATCCTGCCTCATCCTCCTAACATAAATGTGGCCCATCGTATTGAAATAAATGTAAAACTGAATCCATTCAAAGTCAATGTGGTGAGAGTAGTTAAAGACAAAGCAGCTCAGCTAACGAAGTAAGAGACCTGACAGCACTACAAACACACACACACATTCACACACAGAAAGCACACCAACATTAAATTCTAGTCTTTCCCTGCTATCCACCGTATGTTGCCTTGACAGGCATCAGTGTCAAGAGTGTGTCAGTGTCAGCCCGAGGTGTCAGTGTCCACGCAAACAAGACCGAGAAGAGGTGGGAGGGGAAAGTAACAACAACAAACACAAGTCAGCCATTTTTTTCTCCCCCTTGCTTGAGTCTCCTCCTTCACCATCTGTGTCAGAAAATCTGCGGGTGCCACCGCCGGCTAATAAGGCAATCAGAGATGGAAAAGATGCTGACACGGCGGCTTTCGAGCGTCACTCAGAACAAAAGAGGAAGAGGAGAGGGAGGGAGAGAGGGATAGGGTGGGGATTAAAATGGGGGTGGAGGGGAGGAGGGGTGGAAGGTGTCTGTTGTGGTTGTCAGTCAAAAATGTAAGCCCACTTTGTGCTGTCAGGGTGGATAGGGAAAAGAAGGGAAGTTTTGAAAAGAGAGGAGAAAAGATGTGTTTAGACCAGCGAACAAGAGGTGTGTGTATGCGTGTGTGTGTGCGTGCGTATGCATATCTGACAGAAACAACATAGCAGGGAAACGAGTTAAACAGATCCAACAATCTACATATGAGATATCAGGAGAGAGAGAAAGTAGGGAAATTTTTTGCTGTGCATGCTACTTTGTAGGACTATGTGCGATAGGTCTGATCACTTTTGTGTGTGTGTGTGTGTGTGTGTGTGTGTGTCAAGTGTCACTGTGTGTCAAGTGCAAGCAGGGATGCACTGTGGCTGTTGGGGGGAAAGCGAAGCCATCTGCGTCTGGAGAGGAGCCTGTCACTATTGTGCCCATAGTCCAGGATTTCCTGCTGCAGACAGGTGACACCACAGTAGGACATCCCCCAGTTACACGCACACACACACACACACCTCTTTCCCCCAAACTACATCACTACATCCCTCTCCCAGGGCAGGAAGCTGTGTGAGGTCCACACATGCAAACACACTTACAATATGGTTACTGACTAAAATGTGTCTAATCAGAGTATCCAAAGGCACAGTATAAAAAACATTTCAAATGACACCAAACGATTGCCTGGAGACACACACACACACACACACACACACAAAATTAAATTTTCAAGTATACTTTTGGCTACCTAAATATTATATGCCTTCATTATCATCACTAAAACAGTAACATTTGGCTGGTGTCAGACATCCTGACCAGGTCTGAGTGTGACATGACACCGGTACAATCGACACAACTGTTCATTCACACCCACACGAAGCACACACTTTCCCTTCTTCATTTATTCATGTTGTCTTGGAGAAGAGGGCAATCCTGGCTCTCATTTGCAGTGCTAATGTCCAATTCCGCCAGCTTTCACCCTGCTGATTTACCTTGCATGGCCAAGCGCTGTATTCGGAGCGGGGCGGCCGGCGAGCCTCCCTCGCACCGTTTAGCGGCCCTTCAAAATGGGAGCTCTGGCATGGCAGTCTTATTTCTCTCCCCCGTTTCGCTTTGTCACCGGCCTCTCCATTCCCTGCCACTCACCTCTGATGGCTTTGGACAGGCCTGATCAGTGTGTGTCATTGACCTGTACGGCATGCATGAATGTGTGTGTGTGTTTCAGCAGAGAGAAGGCTGTAAATAAAATGACATTATTATTTCCTCTGTCCTATCATGTAGAAAAGCCAATTATGGTAATGCTTGGTATGTCAGGCAATCTCTGTCTCTCTCTACTCTCCCCCGTCTGCTTCATTCCTGCTATTTTTTTTCTATCTCTGGGTTAGTCGTGGCTGTGGTTTCACAGAAGCCGACACTTTCCTTGGACTACTTTGTGGACGGTGCACACTGAGGCACGCTGGCAGAGACCAACAGTCTCCTCTCAGCATGAAGACAACCAAAACTAAAAGAGCTTTTTATAAAATTCAGCTTCAAGAGTCAAAATGATCACATTGTAATCCATATCCTACAAAAATGAAGCTACGCACACTGTAAACTCCTCAGATCAATGTAGGTTTGTTTTGTTATATTAGTCACAAAATCTCTTACACAGACTTTGTCAATCATAAAACAATTTCATCTTAAAACAATCATTTTGTAAAGTGATGAAAGCAACTTTGCACGGCTAAATAATGCCGCATGTTTTACATCGCTTCCACCTTGCAGGACAGTACAAAGCTATGTAGCCAAGTGTTGCCAGGGATACTGCGTACAAGCCATAATTTGACCCGTAGCTTGCTTGACCAGACATGTAAAAGCCTACCTACAGTAACAAGCCCCCGGCTCCACCCTCCCCTACCCGCATGGAAGAGTCCACCATATGGCACAATAGCTCCCGGGCTTCTAATAACTTGTGCATCGTACAAATCCACCTTCTCAGCTCCCACAACTCTTCTGGTTGTAAAACAATACAGGCCAGTGCTATAGTCTGCTTTTCATGTTGTTACTGCGTATATGCAAACTACATTTTGAATTGCACTTTTTCCTCTCTTACTGCATAGATTCAATCATGAGTGTTACAAAGATCTGTCTACTTTCTAATACATTTATATGAAATGAGAGATAAATGATTATTTTTCTAAATGTTTGACTGTCCACAGGGCTTTCACACGTGTCTCAAGTAATTTGCAATTACTCAAACTCATGTTAAGCTAATAGCCTTTTTAAATGTTCATATAGACAGTGCATTTTACCTCTGGCTTAGCTTCATTAGGACTATATGTGCGAATAAGAAAGACAGAATAGATCAATGTTGAAAGAAAGAACTAAATCTGAAGAGTTGCAGCTATTATTTTCCTCTAAAATGCTAAAGCATTTCCAGTTATTTCTTGAATTGCTTTGCCAGTTTCTCTTCTTATTCTTTTCTTCATTTTCTTTCTTTTTCTGTGCCTGTTTTTTCAGAGCTCCCATGAGCCAGTTTTGACACGCCATGACAGCGATGGTGGTCTATAAATCACCTTTTCCTTGGACTGTCAGTGGATGCTTGTTGGGAGATGAAACAACAGCCATTAGATCATCGGCACCACAGATTCCAGCTCTTTCTGCTTGACTGTGCCAACCCCCCCACACCCAACAATCGAACATTACTCTAGTGCTGCACAACCATCTGGTTTGTTTTCAGGCAAAGTACAGATAAGGCATTACTAATGCTAATTAAAGATGATGTGGCTGAGATTTACTCAAACAATGCCAAGCACTGATTCAGTTTAGGTTGTATCAGACAGATTCATTAAATATATGTTGTAAAGTATTGTTGATTTCCTTATTATAAGATGTTCTGCATGAGCTGCAGTGTTTAGATTGAAGTTTATAGTTATCAGATTTAAATCTCCATATAACGTATATAATCTTCTGTTATAATTGTACTCTTTTGGAATATGTACACATCTTTAATTAAGGTTGGCTGTTACTTGACAGTTAGGTGTTCTGTTTAAATCTAGAAAGAATGAACGAGCTTAAAAAAAATAACAAGGTTTCATCCTTTCTTCATAGACGGCATCTTTTGAATTCACCTGCATTGCCCCTGACAGTGGAGCTTACCCCGACTAAACAACAGCTGCTCCCATCGCCTAGCAACAACCAGTTGATGGATGACCCCAAAGATGGATAATTACCATAAATCACTATGGTTGTGTGGAGAATAGAAGCAGAAAATCATTGTAAGAAAGAAACAAGCTGAACCACAGTTTAAACTGGTGATGTTGCCTGGTTTTTAGGTTAATTTAGCCTCTCCTCTGTAAAAAGCAGTTGGTAGATTCTCCCTTGATGATGACTGAGAAGTTCAGAAAAATCAAAAACACCATTGGATCTGTCTGTAAGGGTTGTTTTTTTTCCGGAGCACTTCTTGAGACTGGCCAGTGTTTCAGATAGCAGGAGACTGTATGAATAGAGACTGTAAAATGAAACCTGATGAAATGACTCATGGGACAAAACCTGTCCTGAAGGAGCAGTGACAAAGAAAACAAAGTGGGCAGAGGAAGGAAGAAAGGAAACAGCGAAGAATGAATGATGGCAACAATGATGAGTTTAGTGCTACGAGGAGGGGTGGAGAGGTGGGGGAGAAGACGCAAGGAGAGGAAGTGTGTGTACAGTCTGCACGTACATGTACATTTATGCACTGTGTGAGTGTGTGCAAGCGTGACAGAGGTAGACGGAGATTACAGAGAGACGAGAATAAAAAAAGAAGAAAATGAGAGGGCACAGGGCCAAAACAGGGTCACAACCTAACCAGTTCGGTCTAGCCGAGTCCGGTTGCACAATAAGCCATCAATCAACCTTCTCTGCGCTGTCAGCTCTCCCCTCAATTCACAGAGGCCATCCACTTTGTACACTGCTGAGGAACAAAACAGAGAAGGAAAGAGAGACAGAGGGGGAGAAAAAAAATACATGCACACATGTAGGCGCACACACACTTCTGTGAATCAAATCCTTTACTCTCTGTGGGAAGGAAGCACTCTAAAGACTCGGTCACACCAGAAACAGCAAAATTTATCTGCTTGTGTTTACTAAATATGCATGTCTAGAAGTTTGGTGACGTAGTGACTACTTGCAGAGCTAGTTGGTAAACTACTGTAGCTGCTGAGATAATCACTCACATGTTACTGGTCACAATAGTTCTGAGAGCTAATGGGACAATAACTTCATTGAAATGATGTGTTCATACCAATGTCTGACTCATATTTGTCTGTAGACCATTCCTCTTTCGTGAAGCAGTTTAAACTCTGACAGAGGAGGTTAAATAAAAGTTAATGGTACAACAAAGCTGAAAAGCTGCATATGCTTTTGGATGCTCCAGCACTTTGTTCACACAAACAGCTTCCTTTCAGATAGCTTACTATTAATCAATGGTGCAACTTTGCATGTCAAAGTTCACCAAAGTCAGATGTGAAAAATGAATTTCACCCCGGGAATTACATTGGAATGAAGTGATTTTTTTTGCAAAATGGCCATTTTCAAATGATGGTGTAAACAGATTTTAAAACTGTAATATGTTTGATTTAAAACAGCAGGATACCACATGCAGTCATAAGCTTTTGTCTTTCTGGATCAAAACATTCCACCACCTCCTCTGCATCCTTATTTACTCGACGCTGCAGCATTCAAAAACAGCCCAAACACCAGATCTGCAACACAAGCCTGTATACTAGAATGCAGAGGTTTTTGTGAGACCTCACTTTTATCCCTTTCCCCAACATGCACAAAGACAGACAAAGAAATCATAACTATAAAGTTACTTCAGGGAAATTAATTAGAACCGCAAAACTTCAAGGCAGGAAGCTACTCAGGACAACCAAACATCCCCATTTTGTGCTTTTAACTGCGTATCACCAGGGAATTTCCAGCAATTGTACACCATCAAAACTGTTATCCTTTATGCATCGCCACATTTTGCATGCCGAAGTGACAAGGTAGTACTGAAATCTGGCACTCCATTAAACAAGGCTCTACTGTTTTATTTCAACACTAGTTTAAGATTTAAAGTGTGATGAATAGCACACATGCATAACAAAAAATATAACAAAAACATAAAACAGTTTTGAGTGTGTATGTGTGCTTGCTTGCAGGGTTTTTTTTCCTTTCCTGATGGCCATGGCAATAAACTGACAAAAGAAGAAATGATAGGAGGGAGGAGGGATTAGGGGTTGAAAAAGGGTCTCTAGAGAAAGTCAGTAAATTATGTACTGGGCTCTTAGAAGTGGACTAGTATCAGTAGCCATCTCACTCTAATCGTGTGCGACTATGCATGCCTGTGTGTGTGTGTGTGTGTGTGTGTGTGTGTGTGTGTGTACAATGGCCATGAACAGCCTCACAGTCGCAGAGAGAGGCAGGAAGAGAGGAAGCAATCCTTCAACAGAGCACAATATCAGACTGCGGACAGACTGCGGACAGACAACGAACGGCTGGAAGATCCTGGAAACGAGAGAAATGTCTGCCTCCCTCACATTTCAGCTCCTAACGCCGCCTCCCAAAGTGCCCTCCATCTAACACTAACACACACACATAAATGGCACCATAACTCTATATCCGCAATCAATCTCCGCTATGAAGACACATCCATCTTCAGTAATGTTAATGGGAGGGTTTTGGGGGTTGGAGGGGTGGAGGACAGGGGTAAAACAGAGGGTACGTGACTGCACAGCTGACCTCAGAGCAGTGTGAGGTAATGTGGGCTGTGTGTGTGTGTGAGAGAGAGAAAGAAAAGAGAAAAAGGAGCTATGGAGCATTTCTGAGTACATGTTAGTGTATTTGTCTGCATGTCAGGAGGTCAGGTGTGTGTGTGTGTGTACTGGGAGTGTGTGTTGGTGTGTGTGTGTATGGGAGAGAGACTGATGGCTGTCAGCTTGCATCTGGCAGAGAAAATAAATTAGGCTTATGAAGACAAATGAACGGGCTATGGAAAGAGTAAATGGGGGTGGAGGGGGATCATGAAAGAGAGGAAGGGGGAGAGAGGAAAGGGAGACATAATGAAGGAGAAGAGAGGGATATTGTGCGTATGTGGTGGCATGGATATGAAAGGAAGGAGATGGAGCGGTGTTGCCAACTAAGAGTTCCTTTCGGCAGCCAGTGACCGTTCATTAAGAAGGACGGGCACACAGACAGGCCTGCTGTTGGCAACAGGAGAAGCTTTGGCTACATCTTGTCTGGCTGCAAGGGAAACATATATGTGGGTGTATGTGTGGGTATGTGTGTGTTTGTAGGTCTGTTGCCAGGATGTTAAAATCCAGAAAATATATTTTTTTTGCCTCAGATGTGTGTTTAACAAGACTTTTGTTTTTTTTCCACTGGCAAAAAAGAAGCTTTTAAAGCAACAAAGCATCTTGGATCATGGGTTTGTATCTGTGCTTGACGTGCCTCTCAGTGTGTGTTTCCTCTGCTTGTGTGTTGATGTCAGCGTGTATCCATGTGTGTTCCATCTCCGTAGATTTGTCAGTGTCTATCCCATGACACACTCCCCTCGTTGCGAGAGGAGGAGAGCTCTCGGGGGGCTTTGTCACGCGGCGGTCTGTTCTTTTCCTGAGGCCTGGCGCCCCTCATTTGATAAATGACACATGTCATTCTGTCAGCCCCTGCCATCCGGGCTGGGAGGCCCCAAGCTGATGTATGGCCGCCCAGGCTAAAGGAAATCAGAGTGTTTTGGCAGCGCCCTGAGAACATGGCCTCTTACAAGGGGTATGTGTCTACAGTTGCAAGTGTGTGCGTGTGCGCGTGTGTGTGTAAGTGTTTGTGCCTGTCTGTGATACTGAGTGCATGTTTAATTGTGTGTGTATGTGCCTATTAGTGCGTGTGTTCGTGTGTATGCTCTCAACCTGTCAGGCAGACGGGCAGAGGGAGACAAATCATCGCCATGGCCGCCCCAGCTGTTCCCCAAATTTGGTGCGAGGAGGAGAGCGAGGGAAAAAAAATCCTGTCGTTTGAGTTTTAAACGGCTGATGCTTCCCAGAAACGGGAATGAGTGAGAGGACAAGTGGAACACACACACACACACACACACACACACACACACACACACACACATACACACACAGAATCAAAAAGCCAATGCTGCAATAGGAATTGAGCCAGAAGGAAATAACAGACAGCAGGAGTGATTTCTGTTGCAAACAAACATGCACATACACACATATAAACACACATGCTTCAAACATACACACATGTAAACACATGAACAAAAACTTTAAACAAGGCATTTGCACCTTAACCAAAATGAGAGTCTGACAGTCAAGGAAAAACAAAACCTTAAGTTCGTTTACAGAGATCTCATTTCTTGTATGTTTTCACATGAAAATTTATATTTTTTAAAACAATTCTGCTTTTTTGCATCTGAAAAAAAAAACAACAAAAAAAAACTCACTCTCCCGTTTAAACCTTCACCACAGCTTGATTTATCTTCATCCAACCCAAACATCTAAAAATTGTATCTTATGAATTTCTCAAAATGTCCTTAATAATCGTCACAACTACACATAAACATTTTCCTGGAGGAGGACAGTCCCACCTGGAGGTTGTGAACTCTGAATGACCCCGTTTGATTGGGCGCGGGCCGAACTCCCTCCCCCTCTCCCACAGAAAAGAAGCAGGAGAAGTGAAAAAAACAGCGTCATTAAGCTGTGAGTGATGAGTGGCAGCCATGGGTGACATCCTCCCCTCTCTTTCTCTCTCTTCCACTATCCAACTGCTTTCACTGTCACTCTCTTTTCTTTTTTTCCTCCTTCGCCACTGCCTTGATACTTTTCTCTCTCGCTTTATTCACCTCTCTCTCCATCCCTCAACCCCTCAAGTCATTTCTCTTTCACTCCTCTGTTGCTTTGCCTCCTCTTTTTCCACTCCCTCATCCCTCCCTCCCTCACACACCCCTCCCTGGTTCTTTTTTGTCTGCTGTCACTCTTTTTTTTCCCTCTTTTTTTTTTCACCCTCTTTATGCCCCTCCTTCCATTGCTTCTTTTCTGCCCTTGTCTCTCTCTCTACACACACACACACACACACACACAAACACACACACACACACACACACAATAGTGGTTCACTCAGTCTTGTCTAGCTCTCTGGCCCCGGTCATGTAGATACTCAGCTCCTCCATACATAATAGATCCCAAATATCGAGGGGAGGGGGTGAACATTTTCACCCGCTCAGGATTGTGCCATCAGCACTGCTTCCACAGTAGCTCCACTGTCACTCCACTGTAAAAATGCCCCACAGTAGGTTCAGAATAGTTTTAAGGCTTCCTATAAATATGTGAAAGCATCCATCTCAAGACTAGATCTAATTAACCAATAACCATTTCCTTCATTTAAGATGCATCGAGTTTACAAACATCAAGATGCTCTAAACCTTTTTTGAGATACGTTAGATTTGCCATTTTTGTTGCTTTCAATGACCATGATGCTAAAAAAAGTTGCTCGATGTATCAGAAGGTTGACTGGATGGATGTTACATGATTACAGACATGAATGGTTTGCTGTTGAAGCTACCAGACTACCTCACCTCTTCTCTTATTTAAATCTTTTAGTGCAATACACAATCCAATAATTAAATATCTGTTTTGTATGTAATACTGGCACATCTTGTATTAGGTACTCTGCACCTTTTAAGAGGAGTGAAATGTAAAACTTTTTTTAAATGTGTTTTTTATTCTTGATTGATTGTGGCCTTATTTGTGTCATTTTGTGTGCCGTTTGTGTAGTTCTCTGATTATGAATGTTTCTTTTTCTCAAGTCTCTCTTGAAAAGGAGATGTAAATCTCAAAGACTATTTGTTAAAAATGAAAGAAGAAAGTAGTGTGTTTGCACACGGTATGGTCAAAATGTATGTAGAGGCATACATGCACAAAAGTTCTTAACTGGAGTTTAGAGGGTTTTCGTCTCGAATGGCCGGCTAATTGTATATACCAAGCTGAGGTTACATTGTGTAAGAGGAGTGGAGAGTCTAAAAGTAGTGAGGTAATTGACTGAACTTGATAAACTTGATGTTAATTGGTGCAATTCCATTCTGCTCCTTGATCTTGTTTATTTTAACCAGGTTTAATTAACCGATCCTGACAAGTCTTTATTCTTCCTGCTGACTAAAGCACTGCTGCATGCATTGAGAGGAAAGTTAATGTTATGGATATGATTCTACTTATGACACGAAACATCTAGATAAAGCAACACCTAATTAACAACATAGCTAATTATGTTGTTGTCATTTTACTGTCGGACTAAAGCTGTCCAGGCCTGTAGGGCACATTGTCAGTGTGAGTCTCACACAATAGACTCACACATACACTGATGCTCTACAGCAGACTGATACAAAAACAACATGTTGTTGTTGATGCCAAAGAATACTCTTGAATAGAGGAGTTATAGAAAGAGTTATGGATAAGTATAATTATGTTGTGTAAATGATTTTTCATAGATATATATTAACCATTGTGCTATTATTGATGCTTGGCACACAGTGAGAGAAAGTATGGGAATTAAAGACTCGGGATCGTAATCAAATCCTTGCACCCTCAATCAAAATTTAATCTAATTTTCAAGAACAAAGAGATTCCCAGCCCAACAACACATTATAATACAGTCATGTATAGCACATTTACGGTAAACGTTAAGCATAATTTTAGCTGGTGCTTTCCACTTAAAACAGTTAGTGAGTCATCACTAAGGACTCATAGTTCAATGTTCACTGCTTTTTCCAGGCTTATTGTCTGCTTCCTAAAATCTGACAGCAGGTATTGTTAAACCTGAGACGTTAAAGAACGAGGCTCCGACTATAAAGCGTGTAAAAAAAGTCACACTCACCCAAAATTGACTCTTACACACACACACACACACAAATGGTGAAAATAGGATTGTTGCCATTCTTGGACTGAATGTACGGCCAGACAAATTCCAAATATACTGTAAGCGTTCAGCAAAGTGACATATATAATACACAGACCTCCATAAAGGTGAAGGAGCAAGAAGGTACCTAGTAGAGGCAAAGAAATGGACCAGCTAGACAGTAACCAGAGGCCTTTCATGGAACGTAATTTTGCAGGAGGTCGCCACGATCATCAACAACACAAACAAGCATGAACTTTTCACTGTTTTGAAAGAATATCAGACTTTGTTCCATATATAAACATTTGGAAATGCAAGTAGTAGCACTGGGCTACAAGCAGTGGTGGAAGAAATATTCAAATACTTTACTGAAGAGAAAATTTATGTTTTGCAAGTATTGCCTTCAAAAAGTAGAGAAGTATCAGCAAAACGGAAGTATCACATGTAAATGTACTCACTATGCAGGCACAATCGGTCCTGTCAGTGTTATACAGTATATTACTGGATTATTATAAATGTCAATACTGACATGTAAGAAGCATTAACTACTTTATGAGCTCTTGGGTGGTTCAACTGACAACAATGTATTGTATTTTATGAACTCATCATGTATTTCATATGTAAAATCTTAATCTAAAACTTGTAACTCAAACTGTCAGATGAAATAAATAACATTGGGGATAATTATTTGAGTAAATGTTATTCCATTTATATTCCACAACGGGCTACATTCGACATCATGATATTAATTTTGGTGTATTTAGGTGGAAGCTCAATGTTGGTGCATAGTGTTATACAAACATTAATCAATGTCAAAATGTTTTCTGGGTAGTTAGTTTGACATAGTGGCAGTCCTGTCATCACGTACCATGGTGATGAGAGAGACCAGAGGCAGATGGACCAGAGATAGACAAGTAAACAGGCCAACAGTTGGGTCAGCAGACAAACAGAGACGGGCAATCGGAAACAGATGCTCAGGTGGACATCCAGCCAGTGAGTTAGACACACAGTTGGTTTGGTGTGTGTGTGAGGGACTGAGTGACGACACTGACAGGGGAGACATTTGGGACTACAAGAGGCCTCCTGCTGCTCTCTTTGAGACAGGCGACTTAGAGGGACAGAGCTGAGCTTATACCCCCCTGTGCTTGTCACTGTCTGAGACAGAACAACGGCTCAGGAAAGATTTGGGTAGACATTTTTGAGGATAGCATGTGTTGTTGGATTGACTGGGATCTTGAGACATTATATCCCCCTTCAACTGCCCATCAAGTGGCCCGCTAGAGTAGACGACTGTTAAGTGATCTTGTGTAACCTCGAGTAAATTGTGATCAATGGGTGTCTTTTTAATGAAAGCATCAAACAAAACTGAATAGCGCCAAACCAATAAAATATGCTTTGATTCTTTTCTCGTGCAACATGCTTTATGGATAGCTGTCTGCTTAATGGGGATGAAAATGGCTCTTGGAAAATATGTGACAGTCATGTGTTTAGACTTCAAAGAGGAAGACACGAGACTTAAATGCCCTTTGACCTTTTAAATTTTTTACAACTCAGAAGTGTGACTGCAGAATGTCGCTAAAATCAGATTACTGAAAAAAATGGGTCCTTGAAATATGAGAACAAGGCCAGTGGGCCTGAAAGAGGAGAGTATAACGCTCGCCTTTTGAGATGTCGAGTTCATGTTCTTGTAACCAGTTCACTGAGTCTTGAGCATCCGGTGAGAGAGCGATAGATGAGAGCGAAAGACAGGGAAGAAGATGAAAGAAAATATGAGCAGGGTAGAGGAGAATTGAGTCAGTAAGATAGAGATTGATGACAGATAGGAAGATGAGAAAAGGCTTACAGGGAGAGAGAGGGGGCCAGTAATCCCCTAAAAAAGAGAGGGAGAGAGGGAGTAGGCTGAGATAAAGATGAAGAGGTAAAGGGAGGAGAGAGATGTGAGAAAAGAGAGATGGCTGTGGCACTACACCAGGCTGCAGGATGACCTTCCCTAGCGTCCGCTCTCAAGGACAAAGTGTAATCTGTTAACTGTATCCATTCCCAGATGGCTTATCTGCAGTAAACTAGTGTCCAAAAAATGATATTCATTGCCTCTCAACCCACCTTATCAGTTAAATAAACACTCCTCGGGGAAAGAAAAATTTCCGCCCCCTGACTTTTGTCCACTTGCACCGACTGCTCTTTGGATATGCTGAAGCCAGCTTTCATCAATTGCCACATAATAAAAAAACAAGTACCTTTCTTCTCATGATATACAGTACTGGTTCTTGTCTGCTTTTTTTTTGCACCACAAGCTTTACATGCAGTTCAACCGCTAGACCGCGTTAGAGCTGTGAAGGGAAAAAGGAACTTTATACTACTAGCTTGATGCACATACTACATTCAAAACACAGTTATCACACCATACATATACATTCCATATCCAGCCTGCAACTATCCAGTACAAAGTTTTAATTTTCATGTTTTAAACTTAAATTGAATTTTTGTTGAGGTGCAGTATGCAGCAGAGCAGTGCTGCAGAGCTTAGCAGAAAGATGCCGTTTCTCTTCACCAGATACTATCTAAAATTGTTCTAGAAAGTCTCTCGGCAAATGATAGCCAATGTTAGCATTTTAGCATGCCCCTTTCATATCAATACAATTAGTTTTATTATATATTAATCTATCAGGGTTTATTGATAAATTGGGTAAAAAATGTCCAGAAATGGTGAAATAAAAACTAATAAAAAACACAAAATGTTTACTAATACATTTTCTTGTCTAAGAAATTGAAGTTGTCCTGTGGATTTTTCTTGTAAGCAAATAAACATTATGATTACGTCTTTATTCTCAAGACCTAATATACTGTAGTAATCTTGAATCCACACGGTGACTAGTACGCGATTCCTAAGATGAACCCTGCTCTTAGAGTTATGGGAGATCAAAAGAGAACAGAACATCAAGAACAGAGCATTTTATATCGTCGACAAATTTGTAGCAAAAGTTGATTCCTATAACCTGACTTTGCATAATTTAAAAATAATAATTTAATTGTTCTAAAGACAAAATGAAAGTATATTAACAGTTAAGTATTATCTGGGGAGCTCTTGAAGCTTGAACGTGCTTCACTTGGACAATCCCGTATACAGTATGTCTGTATCCATTTTTACTTATATGTGCACTTAGCTCTAAGGATAAAATATATATACCTGGCAACAGCAGGGCAAGCATCAGTGTCGGTGTGCATGTCTTCAGTATAGCACAGGCACATATAATCAGTGGCTAATAACAACTAGGTGGGTGTCGTTGCCCCACCGTAAATCAATGGCCAAAATAATTGCTAATACACTGGTTATCGATTAGCGTGCCCGCCATGCACTCATTTTCTGGGGCGACCGCGGCTAAGCACTAACGCAGTGACAAGGGTAAAGTGTTATTTCTCAAAAAGGCACACAGACAGACAGCTGGGCAGGAAAAAAATGACTACAGGGTCTCAACAGTAATTCTTAATTGACACCTGTCAGAGCAATGGCAGCAGTCACAGCTGCTGCGGGAGAACGTCTACCCAAGTCCTGTTCATCTGTCACTTTTAATACCTTTTCTTCACAGCCCGTGTTTCTCTCCCTCTGTTGTCTACTTCCCCTCGCTGCCGGTACCTTGCTCACCCACAGCTCTTCTTACCCACCCTGCTTCCATCCAGATGTTCAAGGCTGGTTAACAGAAGTAATGTAACTTCAAGGCTGGCGAGTAGTAACTCACCATTGTATTTGTTTATTATGTGGATCAAAGGCAGTTTTTCAGTCTTAGCTTAAGATACTTTTGATCCAAGTATTGGCAATATGAGGGAGCAAGAGATTTAATCAAAAGCAGTAAGAGTAATTTAAACTCCACTCTTTCTGCTAAGCTGGCCATGTATCTCCAGTCTTACTAGCATGATCACCATCACTACCACAACAGACAATTTCTAATATAATAAGTGTAGAATTAAAAAAAATGTGGACGCTGAGCAAAATGTAGAAACAGATATTTGACCAGAGCAAATCTCCTTTACTTTAGACAAATCAGATCACAGTGGCAGACACTGACTTACTCTGTCTCTCCAATAACAGTGTCCGTCTGGCATGCAGTGCATCAATCATAAAAGGACACACACGCACTCACACACACGATAACAGTAGAATCGTAAAGTGCATTTATGCAAACGTACTTAGACGTAGCTGCTGTACGCTGAAGGAAAAATGATGCACAAACAACAAAACACACATAAAACACATGCTAGAAGGGAGGCAGTGGAGACCGGAGTTCCCCAGAGTAGACTTTGACCTCTGAGTGTACCCTGGACCTCCCGTCTTTTCCTCTTAAATCAAGACAACATTTTTCTCTCTCTTTTCTGCAGCCACACACACACACACACATACAGAAAATCAGAAACAATGTCCTACATACAGGATGTATTTAAGAGTGAGGACATTGGTGATGGTTTTATTCCTGTCCTTGTTTTCTGGATTTCTTTGTCTGTTTGTTATGCTTGAGTGAAAATCCAGGTTTTCCTGCTTCCTCTGAACCTCATTAAGCTCGGGGATAGTTTTACCTCGCGACTGCAGTGCTGAATGCCTTTATATCGTCACCCTGCCAGCAAGCCTAATTCCCACATATTTTCAATTCAACCCTCTCTTTTCCATAAGAGCAGTCATCGATCTTCATTTGTCACTTAACCTCCACGAAGATGAGGACAGAGAGTGCAGTTGTGCGAGCGTGCGTATTAGTGTGTGTCTTTGATTTGCTGAAGGCCTACTGGCTCCGACACCAGATGCAAATGAAACTACGGGTGTAGCAGAGTGTGGGATAGCAAATATATCCACTGACTCCTTCAGTCAATGTCACCTGTTAATGACACTTTACATACACTGCCTTATCACAGGATCAGAATATTTCACATTCATATGCACGTAGGCACACACACACACAAACGCAGTGTTGCACAAACTCATCTTGCTCAGTACACACACACACACAAACACACACATATATAAACACACCAGCTCTCACCTCTACTTACTCTGCAGGCTTCTCACTTCAAATAGCTTGTTTTTTTTCACAGCACAGCATTAACTTGTGACAAATGTCATTAAATACTTTATCAGAAGCATCCAGATAAAACCAACACGAGGTTCTAATAGTCATCTTCTGGCGCTGGCTCCTTAGTTGACAGCTGCTGTGAGCTAAAATTCTGCAGAAGAAATACAATGGCATGTAACAAAATGTAATAATGCTGCTCAGGCTTAGAGCTTTGTTCCTGTTCTGTCAAACAAACCAAAAAGCTGTTACCACCACAAAGATCAGGGAGGAAAGCAAAATATTAAGAAAACCTTTCTCTTTGGAAGCCACATATATTCAACTACACCTAAACCTGTTAAAATACTACTGTTTACGTTTAGTTTATTATATTTATTAGAGCTTATTACTAGCTAATTTCTGCAATCCCTGGGCAGGTAGACACAAAACTATCACAACATACTGTAACTTGGATGGAGGTTGAGTATTTGTGTACTAGCTGTCAGTGTACATTCATACTTGAGACTACAACCATTCATAACCTTGTTACAGTGGTGTTTGTGTCCGGCGCAGCGTTGGCTTTACAAGTCACACATTTTGTCACACTGCAAGCCACCTTTACTGTTGAGTTTACACTGGAACAACTGGGGGTTTGTTATGAGAAGTGGCTAACACTGAGTTGATTATATCCAGGCAGCTTGCAGACTTGACACCTTGCTGAATTTGTCAGCATTAATCTGTGGGGCCCTGTCACTGATCCGTCAGCTACCTGGATAATTAGGGACCGCGGCTAACGATGCCGTCGGGAAGAAGGGAAACTCACCCCCCCACCCATCCTCAAATCATAATTAAGAGACTCTTTTTGCATTGAAAAAGTGATAGTGGCAGTAAAGGGGGATCTGTTTAGGCAGCCGCTGATGTCAGTAGAAAAGCTCACAAGGCGAGGCACTGTCTCGTTGTGGCTTCAATATGGACAAATGTTGCAGAGTGCAGTGATCAAACACTAAGCTATAGAGACACATCGTGATTGATGCACATTAGAGAAAGGAACAGCATTATGATCAGTCATTGATTGTAAGCAGAACACAATCACTTGATTTATGTTTAGAGTGTTGTAACTTTTTGTTAACATTTCTATCGAGAGAGCAGACAAAGAATTTCGGTCACGTTTGAGAGTATCACAGCATGTCACTTTCTCTTCATGACATGCGCTAATTCTGTCAGTATAGAAACTGCTCTCTCTGCTGTCAGTGGAAATGAGAATCCAGATGAGGATCAAATATTTCTAAACTTTCACGTCTATGAGTGAAAGGAAAGTGAGTAGGTTTCAGATCTCACTGCCTAATTCTGCATAAGAACAGTAGAGTAGAAAGATGGCAATCCCTCTGTACTCATGGACCTGTATCCTGGTTGATCCCACTGTGCATTGGCCTGCTCCACCTCTTCCTCTGTCTCAGTCAGTACCTCTGAATGTTATGCAGGATGGGTCATAAAAAATGATATTTTTTTAGCAGCTAGATTCCTTTTAAACTCCAGTGGAATAAATTTAATGCAGTGTCACACTGTAATCACACTGACATGTTGAATGATTAGTTGACAGAGTCATTACTTAGAGTGACAGTGTTTGATTTAAGATATTGTGGCTGGCAAACTAAGAGAGAGAGTAGAGGTGGTGCAGCAGTGCCTTTAATTCTCCAACAATCAATCAAAAGTGTGACCTCAGTATTGAGGCAAATACAGAGTTATGGCTTCTTTGCACGTTTTACATACAGTATCTCTAATATACTAATTAAACTAATTACTGGTTATCTAGCTTCAGGGTGTTCTATGTTTAAATGTGATAATATACTGTATATTAATCACAGCTTTCTGTAAGCAGTGACAGACAAAGTTGCTCTAGTGTCAAAGGTCACTCGATTACTACAGTTACTATCAACCTCTTCAGGGTCCGCTTTTCATATATATATACACACACACATACATACATACTTTACAATAATATTAAACAGAACAAGACGCATCACACTTGAGAAGCAAGGATCAGTCAATGTTTTGTCTTTTTGCTTTTTAAATGACTTTAAATGATTCATCGATAATCAAAATTGTTAGTGATTAATTTCAAATCAGCTAGCTCCAACTTTAATTAGACATAATCAAAGTTAATACTTGCACAATAACATTAATTGCATAGTTTGCTATTGTTTTTGTCGTCATTTACAATGTGATTTAATTTAAAAACAAATTATTTTACTTGAAATACAAAATCCATAACAGAAACAGGAAAACAAAAATCTGCAGCTTGTCCTGTTTACTTAACCTCTTCTTATACTTTTAATCTCATCATACATTAGTGTTACTTGATATTACTGCTTTGTTTACCTTTCATTAATTACCTGAGGTCCTGTGAGAAATACTTCAATACAACTGCACTTCAGTGAAGGGAGACAAAAAAAAAAGAAAGAAAATGACGACAAATGACTGCAGCAAAAGTCTCTGCTGCTCAAATTGCACTGCACTAAACTCAACTGCCAAAACTAACAGATGCAGTAATGCGGTTCCAAATGAAAGAACACTGATGTATTGTCACTGGTCATAAACTAGATAGGGTACAGCGCCATTACAGGGTCTAAAATCATCACTGTGACTGATGAAACTGAGTCCATTTGAAATGCCATACAAAGAATACAAAGACCCATTGAAACCTTTCTCTCCGAGGAGTGTGTGCAAGATTTTGTTTTAGTGCAACTCCAAAGTGACAAATCTGGGTTGAGGAAATATCTGGTAATGCATTGTAAAAAAAAATAGCTTATTTATAGGTGTGTGCACCATTTCACAGACGAAACACACAAACACACACATGCACGCACCCACACACAAAAGAGGGATGTTAAACTTTTTTTGGACTGACCATACGTCAAGCACTGGAAATAATGTAGAGACAAAGCCTGCCAAGTTGGGATTGACCATTACTGCCTGTGATGTATGTGTCTGTCACAAAAACAGACAATTAAATCAATATTCAAAGGCTGAGCCGGAATGGGGCCACTTCAGAGTTTGGCTCAATGACCAGAAGAGGCTGGAACAGGAAAACTGACACTTTTTTTTTTTTTTTTTCGCTCTCTTTTGGGGATTTCACCGCCATTTGTAGCAGAGGTAGAAATCGGCACTATTCATTTTCACGTTGCAGACTTGTTCTTCAAACACATTTCTCTCTATCCATCACTAAAGCCTCGCGTCAATTAGAAATTACAGCCCCACCGAGTTCAAAGTCTTTCCGTCACAACCTTGATTAAGTCTGCTTAACCTCACATTTCAACCGCCTGCTTAACATTCTACAGCTGTTTTATTCGGCTTTGGTCATTACTGCATGAACTTCAAAGGCTCCTCTCCCGTCATTTGGAAACGCGTGTCAATCACACACACATCTCTGAGGGACATCAAATAGATTCAGGCAAACATGTAATTCTTTTGCAGAATAGATCATGTCTGGTCAACTTAGCGACAACATGGAGGCCTGACTGTCAGAAGGTGATGTGTGCATGTAAAAAATGGACATTTTGGTGTTGAACTGCACTAAAAATGTGTAATTATTTACTTTTACTGAGGCACTTTTTCTTAGAAAATAAAAAAGAAATATTCCTGCTATGTGAATTAGTTCTTAAACTTTAACAGTTTATCTGCATGCATGCAATTTGTAACACACCTAAACACCAAATAATCATTATATTAAAGGGTTAATTAGAGATAAACTAGATTTTTTTTTAAAAATCATACTGCATCCGTACTGTTTCTAGTGACTTTTAGAGCGAGTCTGTGGTACCCAATAATGATTTTACATCACTTCATCACTAATATATTCATGTTTGGTATTAGATGTATATAGATTTGCTTTTGCGTGTGTGTCTTACACATGTATGACATCTTTACAACACCCTTTTCTAAGAGATGAACACAAAGTTCAGGTCAAGTGACCACAATAAAGTGACCATTAGAGGTAACCTCCCCAGTTCACCCTGCAGTGTTTTAAGCCTACTTCTGTATGAGATGCTCCCTCTGTGATCTCGCTATGCCCCAGCACCCTCCTCCCCTTGTTCCCTCCCCCTTGGGTATTAATTGCAAAGTATTTATCCCGCTTGAGAACTTTTCTTTCAATTTGTCTTTTCTTTGCTTCCTCTGAGGGGGCAAAAAGTTATCCTTTGAGGGAGTCCAGCTGCCGGGGCGCATGCGTGTTTCCATGGTGAATGATTTACTGATGTTTATCAGGAATGAATAGATCAAAGGCAGTTGCATGACAGGCGATCAATCAAGCATCAAATCAAGGATGGCAATCCCAGAGCGGAACACAAGCTGAAAATACGCCACTTTCCTCTCTTTCTCTTTTTTTCCCCTTCTTCTTGTTACTGACACCAACACATCAAACACGTTAGCCTGTGAAATTACGATAAGACGAGCTTTGTTTGGAGAACTTGGACGCTGGCGACATAGTGGTGGATCAGCTTTAAAGCGTTGAAACTCAACTGCAGCTGAGCGCATTCACGTCTCAGAGGCAAAATTGGCAATGAAGCATATGGCTGCGTAAATGAAACAAAGCCGCTGCCAACCAAACACGCCTTATTAGATTAGTAGAATAGAAGTAAATTGTCATGGGTTACTCCGATTTTGGAAAACTAAACACACAGACATAATTAACCTGATTTCTTTGCTCCAAAGTGAATGTTGAAGCTGACTAGACTTGCTGGTACAGTAACAGAGAAGTCTACTGCTGCCCTTGTATTATGTCCTACATCAGGCTTATCAGCTGCTGTGTAAACTTGCCTTCATGTGTCTGGTCCCTGGCTGTGTGCGGGGAATCAAGTGTGTATATCTCTGGTGGGGGTGTTTGTTTGGAGAGCCGGGGCTTACCTGCTGACCGCCGCGGTGCTTGCTGCTTTCTCCTCGGCATGCTGCTGAAAGACTTTCCGCTTGACTTTTCATGCAGAGATCACAATTACAGACGAGCTGGAGAGGAAACCGGTGCAACGGGAGGAAATCAAAGCCGGCAGCGTTTCCTCACTTCTACAGCGGGGTGGTTTGATTAAGGTGGCGGTGAGTGTGTGTGTGAGTGTGTGAATCCCCCGCAGGGTGAAGAAGTCTTTATTTTCTCAAGTGGAGGTTTAATCTCTACGCGATCGTTTTCGTAATAGATATGTCCGGTGAGAAAAAAAAAATTACAAATAATTTAGAGCAAGATGGGGCTCGTCCGTTAACTTCTGCCGACCACACAAACTCATCGCCGGCTGGGATGGTGAAAAACTGGCGAGAAAGCTCCGTGCGGATCTCAAGTCTATCGAGGAGGGATATAATGACAGCTGCCTCAGCCACCGTTGCTGTTTTTTTCCATCAAAAAAACACCCTTCACTGGACTATTTCATACCTCTATTCACGCCAAAAAAAAAAGTGAAGAAAACGGGGCTCCTCTTGCGTTTTAACTCGGTGGAGATGAGTCCAAACTGCGCCGTAGCGTGTCTCTCTCCCTCCGTCTGTCCAGGTGCCAGCTCGGGTCTCCAACCTCCGCTACAGTCTTTGGGAGGAAATCAGGAAAAGAGAGCAAAGAGTGACACGTTAGCCGGAGCTGCGTGAATGTCAATCAGTCAAAGTGTGTGCATGGAGAAACACCCCCCCAGCGCAATCCGCGTTTCTCTAAAAAAACACCCCGCGGATAATGAAATACTCACATTGAAGCTACGCTGTCCGTCCGATTGTCAACACGGACACTTGACGAATTTTTCAGAAACTCATCACAAAACCACAGCGAGCAGGCCCGCCCTCTGAGCCACAGACTGTGGGGGTTATTGTTGTTATTACTTCCTGTTTCTTTTTTTCTTTCTATTATTATTTATTCTAAAGAGCGCAACGAGCGTCCCTGGATATCCTCCGCAGTGAAATGTGCGCACATTGGTGATGCGCGGTGCGTTCAGACAGCTCCCACTGATAGACAGACACATCCAGCTGCCTTTCCGGCCTCTCCTTTACTCCACCCCTTCACAAGCGTCACCCTGACAGTCAGAGCCCACCTGTCAATCTGCTGCTCTAATTGTTCACTTGGATGGCTTTCATTTCAACGCCTTTCTGTCCCCGCACACATACACATGGAAAGGTGCGCCCAGCTCTTGGACACGCAAAGTAAATTTACATTAAAACAACAGAATAAAAAAAAAAAAGGAAATCTCAAAAAAGTTGATGTGCAGCCTGTGTGTGTGTGTATGTGTGTGTGAGAGAGATAGCTTAAAATGCAACTGAAAAATGGTTTAACAGTCACTGCCTCACTATTTCAGTCATATTCAGTCAGTGAGGTGACGATTGCCAACATATTTTCCCTTTAGGATACATGCCTAATCATGTATTATAATTTTCTAAAACATTAACAAACAAATAATATAGAAATCACTGTGTTGACCTTACACAAGGAGCAAAGCCTTTGCAACAAGCACATCACATGTATCTTAATACAGTCTATTGGGTTTATACCCTGAAATATCAATCACTGAGTAACATTAAAAATATGTGGCAAAACCCTAATAATTAGTGGGATCATTTAATTCCCTCCCTAATGTCTCTAACTCAAGCTTAAAAAAATACGAGGAAAAATGCGATGGTTTTAGAGTTTTACTTGTTCAGATGGTCTTTGCTGTGTACTGCGGATCAGCTCTTTGTCTGTCTCAAAGTTTGCAAGAATGTGGATATTTTTCGGTGACCTCTTTAATGGGACAAAGGAGGTTGCAGATCGATTCGTTACACCTTTTTAGCGAGGCTTCTGCTGAAGGGGAGGGGCTCTGCATCCACAAGAGGCTCCATTAATAGCCAACTCTCCATCCTAACTATTATCGACCATAAAGTGTTTAGAAAAGGGCGCACAACTAGGCTAATATTACCTCAAATGAGACGTCATGATATACTAGTAGGGACGACTGAAGAGGAGAGTCTGAAGTTTGTTTGTATTACTGAGTAATAAAGGGTGCAGCGACTATCACGACATAACTTGGATGAGTCCAGACTGGGTGCGCTGTCCTCCGGTCTGCAGCCAGCCATCGGACTTTTTTCATCCACATACAGCGGCTTCAGACACGGATAAGACCGACGGAACATGTACACAGATCTGGATTACACACTTCCCGGTTTAAACTGATTTCGGTGAGTATCTGAATTTACTTCTTCAGCTTCATTCAACTTTGCGTTTTCACATCGGACAGGTAAACAACAACAACAACAACAACACTGTTGTCTCCTCCTCATTACGCACAGCATTGAAACTCTTTACACTCGAGATTTTCGAGACACTACCTTCAGTAAAACTGATTATCTGACCAGGGACGATGTCTGAGGTCGCTTATTACGTGGTTAAAAAACAAAACAAACAAAAAACAACCAAGTACCGCCCCATCATCTGTCTATCTCTGTCGCTGATTGATGGAGCCGACCTACGTCACTAATATTTCCACCCTGAAGTCAGCGGACAGACAGACAGACAGACAGACAGACAGACAGAGCTGCAGCTCACAAATGATTGCTGCTTTTACTCGTAGAAACGTCACAAAATCTACAATATGCTCTTAATTAGGCTGACGGTATTTAACTTTACTTTTTTTTTTTAAATGTAAACAAACAGTACACACTGAAAATGAATATGAAAATTAAGGTTTAACTGGTATTTTGCATCCTGTGGTAGCTCATTTAAAATAATTATGAATCCTGATGTTGAGTTACTGAGTAAACTGTGAGGTAAATCCATGAGATGTGCAGGCTGCAGCACAGTGTTTAGAAAGGTAGTTATTACCGCAGTATCTCACCCACAGAACATAAACATAAAAAGGTGGCTGTAATTACATCACGGGTGCAGAAGTAAACAGATTGAAGTCTATATATTTAATGCATTTTCATTTACTAATTTCAGTGATTTCGGGCAATATTAACCATCCAAAGCAGAATAAGAAAAACAAGATGTTTCATTTGAATACACTGATTTTAAACTTCGGTGAAGATTTAAGGTCTTTCTTTAATCAGGAAAATGCAGAGGCCAGCGACTTTAAATTAGGAAAACAATGAAACTAGGAATCAAAGAAACAGCAGAGGAATCACAGCAGAGAAGCTTGTGCAGAGTTTGATCCTGGGCCAGCAGGGGGGGACATGGGGTACAAGAGGCAGGGGCAGTAACCATCTCTGCACTGAAATACACCTACATGTACACGACTCCTCCAGAATTCAGAACAAACTCCAGTCTTTCTCTCCTTATGATGCATTTATGATGCTTTCTTTTACAGTTTTGGCCTTTCTTTCTTTTTTTCCTCCCTTTACATGCCATATATAAAACTACTGTGAAGCAACAGTATTTTAATTTCAAACCCTGTCATTTGATGAGTACTTGTAATCCTCAGAGCTGAATTGCAAGAACTGAACTGTTGGGCTTTTATTACAAATTGCCCCGTGGTTCCTTGAAAGTCAAACATAGAAACCTAACTCCACAGCTGCGATGAGAAATATACACTATTTGCCACATCATAATCCAAATTGCTTGCTACAGTAGGTACACTACCCGTGATGCAGCCAGCCGTGTCCATATGCATGTATGACAAAAGCCGAACACATAAACAATTGCTTCCCATCACCCCCCAACTTGTATACATGAAGCCCCTTTCCACATACTGTGGCACAGTGACAGCGTAATGACATGTCGTTCTGTTTCTTTCTCTTCGGCGTGAAGATCCCTCAGAGTGGGGGAGAACATCCGTGTAGTCGTCATGTATATTTACATACATTATTCTCTACTTTTTTTTTTTCTCTCTCTAGGTCTGACATCGACATCTGAAGAGAAGCTGTTTATAAGATCTAGTGGATCACACTACAAAGGAGTCCAGTAGGTTGTCAGATCAGGTGAGGAAAAGTTGATACTTTCAAATTATGATTAAAATACACATTTTTTTATGTAAACACTATAACTTTGAATATCATGTGTGTGGTTCTCATATATAGTAGGGATAAAACTAAATATTGGTTTTGATTTGCCACCAATATACATGTAATCAACGCACATTAAGTTTTACAGTGTGTGAGAAACATCATTAATAACCTGTACACTGTAAAATATAAATGCTGTTTACGTCATTAACTTGTATTTTTGTCAGCTGTGACACACATTTTAACATATTTTTTTCCTGATTCACTTGAATTCCAATTGAACATATTTTCACTTTGTATTTTCACTAAATACTACCTAACAATACAAAATTATTTGAAAAACTCTGTTTAAAAAATAAATACAAGTCAGCCTTGTTATTCTACAGTTGTCTTCACGTTATTGAATTCCTTACATAAGCAATCGTACAATATTTGCAGCTCAAAATATGAAGCTTTAGGAAATGAACAATTACCACCTTACTTATCCTTTCCCCCTACACTTCATCATCTTTACTACTGTTCCTACTCTCCTCATTATCATCACTATTGCAGATACAGTAGCCTCATATGATCCTCTTACCATTTTTGGAAAAGTCGTATTGCAATAAAATGATAATAAATGCCACACAGTGCAGCAATTTGTATGTAGCATTTAATCATTTACCATCCTTTTTTGTAATTATGTAAATGAGTTGAAAATCACTTTCAATGCATTTGGAAATGTCCGCAGTGTAGTCAAGAGAAGTTTTTGGACTGACAAAGTATACAGATAAATATATATATATAAAAAAAAAAATCTGTAGCCACATTTGTACAAATTTTGCCCTTAGGAAATCATTTGTCAGTATGTTTTAATCCAATAAAATTGATGCATCTCAACTGAGTTTAAGCAAGAATATCGAGAAAAATCATGATAACAAACCAAGAGGTTATTACCTCTTAATGTTCATAAATAATTAATTTTGTATTGCATATTTTGGCCTGTGGCTAACCACTCGAGTTATTCTGATGTCATGAAGCAGTTTGGGTTACTCTGACATGCACACCCCAAATTTGCTGTCTGGGCTCTGTGGTGTTTAACGTGTCTTTTTACAGGTCTTTCTGATATGCTGTTTGACAAACCTATTATTTATTTAACGTACGTTGAATAGAAATCTGCCACAGTGTCTGACTTCCAAACTTATTCTTGGTGGACTTGAAATAAAGCGTAATCTTTTCCGTTAGTATCATTCAAAGAAGTTAACATTTGGAATGATGAAAGGCTTACAGCTTATGATAATGCCTCTCTTTATAATCTTGAGTAATCTTCAATCAATGATGGGTCCTATCAGATTTCAGACACTCATTGACAGTCTGAATATAAATATATATATAAAAAAAATTAATAAAGAAGAGGCTCCAACTTTGACACAAGCTATATCTCCACATCTATCAGATAGGACTGCATAATTAAAATGCCAAGTGTGAGTATGGAGAGAAAGGTTTTTTTATATATATATATTTTATAGAGATTTACTTTTGTTTAATGTGTAGACTTTAAAATGATATGTTGCTATATTTTTGACAATGCAATTTAAGGTTTGTAATCCCTACCTGAGCCTTTAAAAAAAAAAGTCAGATTGGATAAAAAAATGTGATGAAATGCTGCGCAGTGGTGACAGGTGCAAGTTTATTAAAATTATTTGAGTCTCAAAGGGATTTGAGACATTATTTTAGGTTATTTTATGACAATGAGAAAGCTCAAAGCATACAACTTCAGCTTGTTTACATAAACTATGAAGTAATTGTTTAGAGGATCAGAATCCAACGTAGTAAATCTACGAGTGAGTGCAAGAGAGATTTCCTTGCTAAAAATCCTTACTAACTCAGCTAAATAAAGTGACATATTTCACTTTTCAAAATACCAGCCTCCTTCCCCTCTCCTCCCTCCTTTGCCTTTTGTTTTCTTTGACACGTGCACTCCAATTAGCATTTTTCATCCATTAAAAAGGAAAGAGAACCAACCAAATGTTTGTCTCTACAAGCTTTTTCCAACAAGACTTTTTGAGCCCTGCGGAACGAAAAAAAAAAAAAGAAAAGAAAAAGAAAAACATTCGACAGACTCAATAATTATCCTCAATGTTAACATGATCTTCTTCACATAACAATTACCAATAGCTTTGTGTGGGGAAACTGATGTGACAATGCAACTGCTAGCATTTACAGTTGTCAGTCAGCAATTAAAATGATTACAATTACTTTTTATGCGAGTACACAAAACATAAAGATTATTTTCTTCTTCGGTGACATCCTGTAATCTTTTAACCATTTTCATTTCTTCAATAGTGGAATATATTTCCAATCACAGTAACTAGTATGACTTCATAACATAAGGAACTCCTTATAACCTTTCACAAGGAAAAAAAAAAATCAGTCTCTTCAAAATTATACCAAAAAACTGTATAATAATGCTCAGTTAGACAGTGAGCCTACAGTCAGAAGTCTAGTTTTTTTTTTCGGTCCTCTTGTGTGTCAAATTTCTGCATGCTAATCTTCATCTTCTTTATGCTTAAATTTAAATCTGTGAATCTCTAATTACACAGATTCTTTGCTGCGGGCTTTGGCTGCAAAATCTGTCATTGCTGCTTGTGTGCTGTACATTAAGGGGAAAAAATGCTCTTAAAAAGGTGCTTTTCTGACATTAAAATGACTTGTGTGCACAGCGCCGGTCGATCTATGTAGTTTGAGGCATATATTTATGAATAGGAACCTTTAATTAGGGCTTGTGTTTCGTCCCTAGTCACATTGAGGGATGGTCCTCGCCGACATTCATTAATGATAATCACCAAGAGCGATGGCATAGCTACAGGCCAAGTCTCAGGGGACCCGACACTTGAAAAGAAGCATTAAATTACACAGAGGGACTCTTTAATTGCAAAAAGGAAAATATATAGCCATCATTGTTAAATATGATCTTTTGTAAGCCTTTACTGGTTCAAGGATTTGTCTAAGGGTTTCTTATCCTTAAACTCTTTCAAATGAATATAGAGCTATTTCTGCGATAATACACCACAGATCACTTTTTCAAAACACTGATATTTACTCCTCTGAGTCTTTGCTATTGCAAACAAGAAAAATAATACTTTATATGTTTTATCTATATGCATGTTACTATAAAATAAAACTCGACATGAAAAACAACAGCAAATCAGCCACGCATCGGAGTGAATGTGCGTTTACGCTAGAGTAGAAGCAATAAATACATTAATAGATCAGCCGATAAACAGATCATTTTAGTAATCCTTATAGTCACTTCTCCTAGCAAAAATATCAAACATTCTCTGGTTGCAGCTTTTCAAATGTGAGGATTTTCTACTTTTGTTTGTGTCATATCATAATAAACTGAATGTCTTTGGGATTCAGGCTGTTGATCAGACAAAATACGACATCTGAAGACCTTCAGGGAATTTCTACAGGCATTTTTCACAATTTTCTGATATTTCTTAGACTGGACCAGTGATTGATTGAGAAATTAATCAGCAGATGAATTGATAATGAAAATAATTGTTAGGTGCAGTCCTAATGCACACCTTCAGAAAGTTGTGCATGAAGACACACACACACGCAGGCACACACACACACGTGCATATACACAGCCAAACTCCTGACCTAATTGCTCAGTCTCACTCAACTAATTAATCACAGCTGACTTAACATGGTGACAAGGTTAGCTAGGTGACATTCTCTAAAAATCTGTCTTTCTGCCTCTCCTTATTGCATTTTTCATCCTTCTTTCTAGCTCTACTTCTCTCCATGTCTGGTTTTCATACATATTTTGTATTTTAAAATTGTTTAATGTGTGTGAATAAATTGCTTATTTTTATAAACCCACTTGTCTCAAATTGCCTCCTTCAAGGACAAATAAAATATTTAGAATAGACCCGTCTTATTTGTTTCTTTTCATTTCTCAGTCTCTCTCTCTCTTTCTTTTCTTCCTTTCCTTACCATCTATATTTTTTACTATCAGATCATGTCGAGCATGAATCCAAATGGAGAGCATAACTTGGCCCACATCTATTTTTACCTGTTATTGGGGAGGGAGTTTCACAGAGGTGAGAGTGGGCATGCTGGGAAAGAAGGAGGGTTAGGGGCGGGGTCACAATGCTCCATTAATCAAAAAGAATGACACTCATGTCGTCCCTGACAACCATCCTGCCACCCGCATGTCTGTTCTCTTCCTCCTCCTCCTCCTCCATCCCACTCAACCAGGACAACTTTACTGATGGGGAGGGTGGAGAGAAGAGAATGAGAGGGGGTGAGCGAACTTTATTAATCAAGCATCTCAGATTAATTGTTATGAAGTGTCACCCATAAATTCTCCATTTGGATTTAATAATCTTGGAGGTAGACTTAACAATCTCTGTCGTGATTTGAGTTTTATTGAAGAGGCTGCAGAAAGAGAGAGAGAGACAGAGAGACAGAGGGAGAGAGATGCAGTGACACAAATAGCTTCTCAGCGGACAGTCCCTCTCCGCATGACAGTTATGAAATACAATTATCAGCGAGATCTGCTTAAGAATTCATCAACTGCACCCCTGCCTTCCAAGGAGGAAAGGAAAAAAAAATCCTACATACAAAGCAAGTCTTAACTGATAAGGCTTCTCTTTTCCCCACAGCCCTTAAACTATCATTTCAATTTTTTTCTGTCTCAGACATGTTAAGTCACTGTAAAGGTAAGGTGCGCATATTGCTTTGAAAGGCCTCTGTGCATTATATTAAAGCATAAATCATTAGGTAATCAGGGAATATGGTAAATGACACACCACATGCAAATCTCCGAGATGTTGAGCAGTTTGTTTGAAATGTATTACCCGTTGGTTTGCATCAGGGTCAATAACAGCAGCTAAATATACTGTCACTGTATTGTGCGACAACCGTTGTCAACTCACAAAAGTAACAGAATCATAAAACACAAATGATTTCAATCAATTGTCATCTAATTGCAGTCATATCTTTTAAAATGAATGGAGAGCGACCGCTATGTAGGTTGACAGTGTGCATAAAATTAGCATAGCTTTGCATATTGGAACACCATTAATGTTAGTTTTATCACATGTTCGGGTTTTCCTCTTATTTTGTGTGTTGGCATTGTCTTCAGGGAACAAGGCCAAAATAATACTGGTTTAAACAGTCCACATGGTAGTTACAGTAATGGTTTGACTCAACTATCATTAGGACACTTTTCACAAAATGGAGATAATTTCTCCATCAAAGAGCAGCATCTGGCCTTGTTTCTATCTTGTATTATTCCGTCTGATCCAGGGAAGCTATTTCCTCAGAAAAGTAATCTGTTCGTTGTGGATGAGTTGACAAAAGACAGATCTGAGGAATAGAAAAAGAGTCTGTCTTTGTTCAGAATAATAATGGAAAGTCTTTATGTGACTGTTTTTTTGGGAAAATGCCCGAGAAGCTTGTTACACATGTACCTTTAACTACATGTTCCCCTCCACCAGATATCATCCTGATCAATGATGCCCCGCTCTGTGAAAAATGACGATTGCTGGAGGCGCGGTAAATGTTTTAGCTATCAACGCTGCTTCACCCCCACCCCCCCTCACCCAACACCACGGACAATCCTTCACTCACACTATATCATGGCTCTTGCCTGGTTAAATCCAAGCCCGTCTTTACCCATCAGTAGCTGTAGTTGTCTTCTTGTGATGTAGGACTTCTGAATGATTCTTTCACTTATGTACAGCTCATCTGTTGCAGCGCTAATTCTACGACATGGTGGGAACATTTTCAAATCGTGTTGTGACACTCGAGCACTGCAGGAGGCCAGACCACAGGCAACCCTTAAGTGTTTTTACATGCAGTGTAGTAATGAGATTAAGGTCAGAGTAAAGCAATACGAATTACAACAAGTTATATTACTTGAATCAATGTTGTTTGATTACTGTTGATCTTTCAAATTACTCATTATTTAAACTCTACCTAAATCCTCCCGGACATTTACTTATCAACCACACTTGTTCCTAATTGAATCAAGCATCTTAAGAACATTTAAAAAGGAACATACATTCTTTCTATAGAATATAAAATAAAAAACAGAGCCAACTCTCCAGCCTACTGCCCCCTGCATTTATTGCGTCTGCCCCAGTGGTCAAGGACACCCATATCAGTGGACGTCAGGGTAGGCCCCATCCATCAGAAGTGTATGGGTAATGGAATCACCCAGTGACAATGATCATCAGCACTGCAAACAATGGCCCATAAACATCCCTTGACAAGTGGTCAAATGCGGGAGAGGCGAGGTGGGGGTTGGGCGAAGGGTTTGAGGGATTGTATGTGTTTGTATGCGTGCGTGAATCAGTCAGACAGAGAAAGCGGCTGTAACGCGATGTGAAACTGCGCCGCAGAGTAGCAGTGAAATGGTGAGGAAGATATCTCTCTGGGGATGATGTGGTGGGCAAACACACTACCTCGGAAAACAAATGTCTCCTGTGGGTCGGGGTTCAAACATGCCTCAGCTCATTTTAAGAGTTTGTCTCTCCTACTTTCAATCTTCCTTCTCCCCCTTTCGCTTTTTATCAGTTTTATTTTATCTGATTGTTTGCTGGGGAGAAAGCTAGACAGCATATATACACCATTGCCTGCTTTATAATGACAATTCAATATAGAAAATTGCAAAAATGAAAAGCTCTGATCTGGGGGAAAAAATAAAATCTTGCACTTTTGTCCAAATGATTGTTTCACTTTCTGCTGAATGAAACCTAATTAGAAAGAAGATTTTCAAAGAAAGCAGAAAGCAGATTTTTTTGTGTTTATGTTAAGTTTCCATCACAAGGAGTAGTTGTTTTCCCTTTTGTCAAGCTGGGTGTTTCGTCACTATTTTTTGTCAGCTGGTTTCTCTCTCTCACACACAACTACACCCACCCACAAGTTTAATTAGCCCCCATTTGTCTCAGCTTTCCCTCTTTTCCTCTGTTTATCCAAACGTCAGGAATGACATTGGCCAATTAGCGCAATGAAATAGTTTAGCCCTCTGTAACACTTGGAACTTTACAAACCAAGTGGGATATTTGCTTGGCGCTTAAGGACTGATGTGTTGCACTGTGTGTGTGTGTGTGTGTGTGTGTGAGTGTGTGAGTGTGTGGGTGTAATGAGGGTTCAAACAAAGAAAACAGTGAATGAGAAAGCACAGTGGGTGTTTGGTAAAGATATTTTGCTGTTTATTTCTATTATTAGGTCAATATTATCTGTGTAATTTTATTCCAGGCTCATAACACAAAAACAAGACGGCGCTTGTTATTGGCACAACATATTTGAGGTGGAATGATAGAGGGAATCATTTTTCAATGTTTTGTCATTAGTTGCTACATTGATCAGTTTGCTCCTCTAAAATCCAGAAATCCACGACAACCGTTGGATAATGGGCGCTTCAGCAAATTACTAATTGTCCTCAGGATTCACATTAATAATTGGCAAAGCGTTTGCTCAAGTGCACATCTAAAGTAGTCTTTGTCGATCATTTGTATCTTAAGGAGAAAAAAAAAATACAAAAAGGCAGCTGAGACGATATCATTAACAGTCTCTTCAAATTGAAACAGTCATCAAGAGTGTCTTTAAATGTCTCTGGAAGCTTTTTGTTGAGTGCAAATGACATCTCGCTCATTTTGCTAGTGGCTACATGACTGATGTGTTGAATAAGACAGTCCGTTTTGACGCTTTTGAAGGCTGCGGGTTTGAAGTATATGATTCTGAAGTGCCAGCATATGCTTAGTGAGATAAGTAATTTGACACACAGACATCACAGCCTGCAAATCTTTCGTCTGGCTGCCTTGAGTGTCCACGTCGGGTGCTTTTTTCAAGAACACTTTACAACTGTCACAACTGACTGTCAGCGTGCAAATGACACGCGCAAACAAGCTCATTTTGAACAAAGATGAGACAGCTGTCATATCAAAAAATATAAATTCATGCGGACTAAAAATACCATTAATTTGATCTCGGGCGTTTTAAAAAATAATTTGGTATTTAAGAACCAAAGAATCGTTCTTTTTAAGCATCAGTTTGTTTATTAGAGTAATTAAATTAACTACTCATCCTCTGGAGTAAAGCTAGTTTCATTGAAAGCAACACTGCAATAACACCACCCTTCAAATGACAGAAAAGCTTCTCCTGCTGTTATTTCTCTCTCTGAATAAGACACATTTGGCTGAGCTAGCTAACATAAAGAGACAGCACAGATAATACTACTCTTACTGCTACACACACACACACACACGCACAAAAACAGAACAGAGCATATATATGTTTACACACAACACTTGCACATTCACACACACATCAGGCGAGAGGTCATAGCTGCAAACGAAGTCGCTGACATTGTGGCACTTCTTTGGCAGCGCTGTGCAGGTGTCGTCTGCACACAGGCTTCTGAATAAATGGATCTGAAATGATTTACCCAGTGTATCTGCCACCTGAGCACAGACACATGCACTGCTCCTCGCATACACACCCACTATTCCATACTGTACACACATAACACAACCCTCCATCCTGCTGTTCGTAAAGAGACGCTGATGCAGAGACACAGCAACACTAAGAATGAAAAAAAAAAAAAAAGAGAGAAATCTGGCAGAGCAGCATACTATTGTGTCACATCACCTGACAAATACAGCTTTTACCAACGTGAGAGTTTCATACCAATTTGTTTTCAGACATAATGGAAAATATGACTATGAATAGCCGATTCCCGGACCTCAGCTTTTTCAGCGACGTCTGCAACATTATCAGCTGAAATATTTAAGTGCTAACAAAAAGAGACATTAAAGGCACAAGAGCAGCAGCACGCAGGACGACTGGCTTACGGCAAAACATCCGACACCAACATCACACTTGGAATCATCCTGTACAAAAGTAAATATTTCTGTTTTGTGATAGAAATGCTGCATATGTGAGTTAATAAAGCCACTGTGAACAAACTCTGTGTGCCTATAAACTGTTTATGCTATGCCGGCATAAAAATAACTACATCAAAATTAAGTAGTAGTACAATTTCATTCTTAATTGACAAGATATATGTATGTATGCCTGTACAATGAATACAAGCGTAAATAGAGAGAGAATACAAGAAGAGATGTGCTGCCATAACAGTACAACACATGGCTTACAATTATAGTTTCTTTTATTTAACAGTTATCTTTTTTTTTGGTTGCATTTGCATTAGGACTTGTGACACAACACATGGCCACAGATGGCAGCAGAAGTGCCGTTAATTTCTATTCCAAACTTGAACTTGGAAAAAAATCTGATCTGATTTGATCTGTCTGATCTGTCTAAATTACACATTTTATCACAAAAGGCTGTTTCTTGTTTTTAAACGGGCCATTTTCCAAATACACTGTCACTCTATCTATTGTATCCCCTGTTGCTCAATCAGTGAAGCTACTCAGTGTTAAATGGATGTTCATGACATCAACCCATCTGATGTAAAGCGTCTTTATAAAAGTACCTGCAGTCACATTACCAATCCCCTGTTAGCTTGTCAGTCATGCAGCAATTGCACTGACCTCCGTTCTACAACGTTGTTTAAAATTAAGTCATGTGTTGTGTTCAAATTATTAATGTCACGTTAGTTGTCATTTTTTTCAAACTAGGTTTAGAGTGTACTGTGTGAAAAAGATAATAGTGAGAGTGAAAAAAGTGAAAAGAGTTTTGGCAAAATGCAGGATGGTACAAACTTATTAAAAAATATTTAACGACTACAACATGGGACCCAAATGTGGATGATTACAATAGATTCTGTTAGTAAAACACAATTTGGTCATTTTTTTTTTTTTTACAAACATACAGTCCACTGTTAGTTTTTGGTCATGTGTTGCATATGATTACATAGCAAAACATAGATAAATGCACTATATTATGTCCTAAATATGCATTTTATGTTGCAAGTAAGAGAAGGTGAACTGTTCTGCAGGTTTGTTCCAGGGTACACAAGGTTAACAATTTGACTGTCCAGCTCTGACGGGAGATACGTCCCCGGCTGATGGGCAAAAAATTGACACTGACACAAACGAGAAAAACAACAAGTCAAGAGGTGAAAAACGAAGGCATCAGAGAAATACATCATCATCCCACCTCTCTGACACTCTGTAGGGCTTGACCTTACCAGGCTGCCGGGTTGTCAGAGTGGCCTAATCAAGTAGTAGGCAGTGCTGCCAGACCAGCCCCGGTCTGAGAACATGCACAGCCTTGATTTCATCAGTCCAGCTGATACATGTGCATAAAGAGTGTGGGGTTTTAACGGTGGCCGTTTCACCTTTCTTCTATATTCAGTTTAGCTTGTTTATCCACACAGACAGCACAGTGAGGCTATAGGTCAAAAAAGTAAAGTGACATATGAGATATTTATTCTGAACTTAACAAATATTTCAACTGAGACTGACATAATATACTTGCATTTAAAGTTTCTAAAGACATTTAAGTTGTAGGTAATGTCCTCTGATATTTAACAGACTTGCAGGTTCACTATTATGTCGATAGATTGATTTAGTGAATCTGTTACTAGCTGAATCACAGATTCATTACAAGTACACCACCATTCATATTATAGGCTCCCCTGAAAAAAGCAGCTGGCTTGTAACAAATCGAATGAGCTTTTATTACCAAACCATCAATAATATCTTTATACATATATCCTATAAGCCTTGCACCAATATCTCAGAAATAGTACTTACTTTCTGCACTGTTTTAAGTTATTAATCATGCGCTGTAATTACAGAAATACCTTGATAATGACAATGTACCTTACACACACACACACACACACACACAATTTCTGAAATACAGTAGTATAATACCAGTTCTGTCCACACAGTCCAATTTAAAGGTGGCGTGTAAGAATATGCATATAATTAGCACAGTATTAAATGATATCAATGACCTTTCCATGACTGTGTGAGTGGACATCAAACCCAACTTTTTAAAGTCTCTGCCATGTAGAGTGTTATTAACATATGCTGCTCTTAATAAATTATCTCTGTCACATTATAAAAAAAATTAAGCACAACTCCACAGTTTTATGAGTCTGTAAAGGTGAAGGCCATGCATATTAAGATTTTCATGCGCCATGAACTTTTGAGGTATGCTACAATAGGTTACATAATTAATTTCTGCAGGGAAACCTGAGCCATATATTTCCAACATTTTTCTCATTTCCAAAAGGGTCCTTAGTCTTAGAAAATCTCCACTATCATCATGCAACAAGGTTCATACCTCAACTTTATTGACTCTAAAGTATAGATTTGACAACAGCAAAATGACAGAAAGAGTTAAGAGGACAGAAAATGTTATGTTTAAATGATTTCATAAAGTACACATATGCTTGAAAATGATGTTATGAACGACCTCTAATAATTTAACATGGGGAATTTAACATGTGCATTATTCTTAGTTTGTGAGGATATTATTCTCTTCACTTGGACCAAAATGAGAATATTTAAGGAACATGTAAGCTGTTTAGTCAAAGATCAGTATTGAACAAGAATATTTACAGTATAGAGCAGAAAGACTACACAAGCCAGGCCTACAAATTCCTGCACATTCATTCTGTTCGCATTGAAATATAAATGTGTTAAGGAAGTGGCTCTTTGCTCAAGGCCCTTGTCACATTGTGGCTGTTTATTGAAAATAATCACCTGGTTTACTGATGGAGTAAATTTATATCTGCATGACATCCTCTGCGTGCATAAGAATTTGAAATAATTTTTGCTCCATTTCTTGTGATAATTGGTTTCTGCGGCACTTTTTCCCATATCTTAAAATCACCTGCTTTCCTCATGTTTTTCTCATGAGATATTCTCATATGGAATGGCAACTTTCAGGAATCATTTAAGATGTTTAACAAGCTCCTCAATCCAGTTAACATCTAACAAGGTGATTACAGTGATTATTAAAATGTGACACTCTAATACACGCATTGCCATCCATTGCCAATATTATTATCATTAGTCATTCCAGTCTGTGAAAAGTGCATCAGTGCTTAAAAAAAAAAAAAAAAAAGTCAACATCTTGATCTTGACAGGTGTATACTTGCTGAACCACAAGTGCGTTCATTTTAAACACGATCACACCCAGTAAAATCAATGAGCATCATCCTCTGCAGTTACACATGAGCACTTTCCTATCTGCAGTTTAGCTGTGTTGAAAGTGTACAGCATACCTACAGGCCAAAGGATTTAGTTCTGTGATATCCTGTTGTGATTTTCATTTGAGTCACAGTGTGTAATACCTGTTAATTTGATAAGCTCTCTCTCTCTCTCCCTCACACACACACACACACACACAGATATTTCATATTTTAAACTGCAGAGACCAGTATATAGCTGAAGCTCACAGTAACTACTGCGTTCTACGTCATTACAAAAATCCTTTGATGTCTACTCCAGACGTCTTACTAATTGTCCTACTGATGCAGTTTGGATCTTTTAAGCTTTCAGGTTCAATCATGCTGTGTAATGACACTTTTAATTAAAAGGTATGTTTTATATTTTTGGGGTGAGACATATTGCTGGCTTTAGTGAACCACGTTGGCTGAAATGAGACAATACTACATATACAATATAATGGCAATGGCTCAAACAAGCTTGCTATACTTGTTCATTCCCAACGGCGTTCCTAAGTGGAAGAAGCCACTGGCTCCAGAAGTATTTGCCTGACTAAATCCTTTTCAATGCTCCTAAAAATAGAAACACCAGAGACTATTGGATGATGTACTGCTACTATGGGGTTATGTTATAGCTAATTATTTCAACCTTGTTTCTGAAAAAACAGTTCAGCATCGAGGTTGGCTCTAAATAGTGGAATTGAGAATCGTCGTCTGTAGCAAATCGCTTTGTTGTTGGAATTATTAATACCACTCTATAGTTGCACAATTTCTCCAAAATGAATCCCAAATCTGAAACCTAAGACAGTTAAAATGCTAACTGGATTGTCAAGTTTCTAAAAAACATAATTTTTTACTTACTTGACATCAAAAGCAAGACGTAAGTGGTGCTTGAAGTGTCCATCCATTCAATCCACAGTGACTTCGACACCCGCTCACCGATCACTGTCCTCAGAACCAGCTGTCCTGTCAGCAGCACAGCTCCTGTGGAGTTGAAAGGACAGCAGTGGGTCTAACTATCTTCACCTGATTGAACATCATCATAAATTTACTGGACAAAAATAGCTTTCAAGTAGGTTCCATGAGGAGTGTCTATATTAAAACCACTGGAAAGATTTTAGCCAATCTGAATCATCATCTGAATCATCATCAGCAGGATTAAGACAGCATATTAATTTACCAAATGTTCAGAATGGAGAAGTAAACCCACTTTTTATTATGTTTATATTATTTGCTAGTATAGCCAATATGTAATACTCTCAATACGAGTACAAGCCTGAGAAAGAAGTACTTGGCTTCCTTTTTTGTCCTCAGGTGTGAATTTTTACACAGTACAAACATTTTACATGTCTATTCCTACTATTACCAGTTCTACAGCCCAGACAACACTGAACACAGGTAATATTGCACTCTGAAATCAGCCTAGACAGCTGAACGACGTCGATACAGAAGCCAACATCTCTGCGTACTTGACCCCTTCCCAACTAGTACCAGCCGACACCAATATTGCTTGCTGTTGCCACTCAGCACATGACAGCTGAATGGACACAGAGGGAAAGTTTAGTTCTGTTTCTCACTCTTCCTTATCTGACTCTTACAACAGAAAAAAAAACAAGCAAATCCAATGCACTCTGGAGGGGGGGGCGGCGACACGCAACAATAGCATCCACCAATAGCACTGTCAAACAACGCCGTCTCTCTCGGATGTTAAAAGCTTTAAGAGCTGAGGCCTCTGTGACATCTATAGCCTCTGGATGTCAAAGATGGTTGAAGACTTGCCTCTGTTTTAAAAATACTGTGTGTGGGTGTGTGTGTGTGCATGTCTCGAAGCAGCAAAAGTGACATTTGAGGGGCACTTTACAGAAGCCAGTGGTTGCTAGGGATCTTCTGTATCACCTAAAGAGCCTTTGTCAGTCATTGGAAAGCTGTCACCTTTCGGGGGGCCGATACGGTAGGGGGAGCTGGCTGACAGGTAGGAATTAATGAGAGGTGTATGACAGCAGACCTCGCTGCTCTTGTATATGTGTGTGTGCGTGTTTGAGAGTGTGTACACATGTGTGCGTGAGTGAGGTCCTTTGTCTCAAGAGGATGAACCAACTTCTTTGTCATCCTGACGCAGGAAGAATAGAAAGAATGATGTTAGAGATAGATTAAAAAAGGGGGATTTAGGAGGTAAAAATAAACATTTCAGGTTTTAGTTTTAGTTATTTTCTCATTTTAGTGCATGATTTGTAGGGATAATGAAAAGCCTTGCTAACAGAGCAATCCCATTTCAATAGCCAGTTCCTCACAGCCATACTGATGTGCGATTCTCACAATAAACACCTGTGCACATACTCACAAGGATCCAACAGTGCAGGAAGCAATCACCAGAGATGTTTTCACCTCTGCCTCCCAGGCTACATGAGACCATGAGTACAAATCCAGAACAATTGAAGAGGCTCTTCAAACATGGTGCCAAATTACATTCTCCTTTACTAATGTATGTGTGTCTGTCTACCTTTGTGTGTGTGTGTGTGTGTGTGCGTTGATGTAATAATCTGTGTTCCCTTCCACATTACACAGTTCTCCATCACAGTAAATGAGTTCTGTCAATGTTTCTGCATCTCAATTACACAACGGAAATAATAGGCAACAGCAGTGCAGGACGTGGGAGGAGGAGGAGGAGGAGTACAGGGCAGCTCATCCACAGAGCTGAGGGATCAAAGGCTCCGTGGATGAGTCGATGACACTAGGTGACTTGTTCTCACTCAGTAAAACGTAGCGTACCCATTATAAATCAGTGGTATTTTCAAAACCGATGAAATGAATGTAAAAGTAAGTGGTGGAAAAAATAACATCTACTGCGGTCAGTCTGACAAAGCAAGTGTTAATGGGGATAGAAAGCAGATACTGTGTAATGATAAGTCATTAGTAATTAACTGAGAGACATTTTATGGTTCTCGTGTATGTGTGCATATGTGTGCGTCTGAAGTAAAGATAGCTATTCATCATTTTTAATATAAATTAACAAAACACGTTTTTCCTCTGAGGTCAAGTAAAAGCCTCTTAAGCCAGAAGATGCTCATAGCAACAACTGGTTATACAAACATGTTCAGCTACAGATCAAGTGCTCAGTGTTGTTGACACAAATTGCTATATATGAAACCTTTGCAAAAACCCAAATATGATATAGGAGGAATTTTCCTTTAGACTTCAAGTGCTAATTGATAGTGACAGTACACCACCCCACAAAGCCTAGACACAGTCCAATTCTAGTAAAAAAGGCAACAAACGTAGTTTACCTTAATCATTTATTCCTAATGCCACAGTCACAGGATACCATTTATCATTTTGATTGGTTTCCTAACTTCCAAGAGGGCGGATGTCAACTTATATGAGCCAGACAGATTTAAGAATTAAAGAGGTAGCTGTTTCTCAAAGGCCATGTCTACTGGTACCAAACTGTAACATATCTAAAGGAAAATGTATGAAAAATAGATAGTGAGATAACCAGCCAGTTAGTGGTTTTCAGCCATACAATACAAGACTATTTTTTCCCGGGGATATGTGGTCATGAGGACTATAAACTGTGGCAGACTACATCGATAATGTAATAAAGATGATGTCATATTGTCATACTTTTATGAACCCGTGCCACTGAGCTACACTAAGCTAACCTCATCATTCAATTTAGCTTCCTGCTGCTTGCCTCATTCTACACAGGTCCACCGAAACTGAACAACTCCATTAATACTACTATCACTGAAAGTCAAGAACGTGTAATGACTTCCACTGGCATTTTAAAATAGTCAAACATTCACTAAGGATTTTTTTTTACAGACAGTGAAAGCCTGTCTGAAACATGTCTAAAGATAGGATATAATTGGATTGCTAACAGGCTTGACTTATGCAGCTAAAAGAATAGCACATTTGTTTTAACTCTTGAAAGATTCAACAAAAGTAGAGGGCATTCTCTCACATAAACATTTAAAAAAAATCAACATTTCTTTTGGATATCTAACAACCAAAGTCAGCAAGCTTGAGAGACAAGCCCAAGGACAAGGAAAAGCGCATAATATATGTATGTGTGTGTGTGTGTTTGCATGTGAGGCAGTAAATTCTGATAGGAAGATGTTGATTTAAATAACTGACTCTCTAAGGATCTGACATAAAACTGGAAAAAAAAGAAGAAAGAGATAGAGGAAAAAGTGAAAAAAACACAACCTTCACCGAGTGAGTTTATCAGCTTGGCACCTGCTACTGGAACATTCTTGATGAACCAAAGGTTGTCTTCATTAAGCGCATTAATATTCATGACGCATGGTAATTTTGACACAGAAAAGGTCTTGGTAACCTTTTCGCGTGTGAGGAAATTTTTTTTACTTCTCAAGGAAATTACAGTCCGGCAATGACTTAATTAATGCTCGCTTTCTTGGCCACGGTTTGAGGGCCTGTCAGTTTGGTGCAGCGCTGGCTGTCAGGCTTGCCGAGGGCTCGGGGAGAGAAGGATTGAAGGAGAGGAAAAGACAGGAGAGGAGAAGAGAGAGAGGAGAAGAGAAAAAAGAGCAGACACATGAAGTCAACATGCATTCATCTTTCCCACAGAACTTGGTAATAGGTTTGCGTTTAAATTTCTTTCTCTCTTTCTCTCTTTCTTTCTTTCTTTCCCAATTTTACCCTATCTGACTTTGGCATTCTTGATTTACAAGAACAAGTAGTTGACCCAAATAGATTAGAAATAATTTTCTCTATTTGAAACCGAAATTAAAAATATTCCACATGCAGTAGCGGTGCTATTTGTAACTGAGATTAATATATCACTCTTAATTTTTTTCACTAATTAAAACCAACCGTGCAAGACTCACGTGCTTCATTGCTGTTATGACTGACATGACCTGAGGATCTATTGAATCAAACCTCTGTAGAAATGTCTAACGGCTGACAATCTTACAACAATATTCATGTTTGTTTTCTCTCTTTTCAACCCACCCACCCAGCAACACACACACACACACACACACACACACACAGCACAAACTAGTTTCCAATATAGTGAATCATGGCATGTCCTACACTAACATCGGGCAGTAAAAAATGTGAACATAAGGTAGCATTTCCTTTATCATGTCCCATAAAAATAGCAATTTGCCCAAGCCCTTGTAGCACAATATGGAAGGCGGTGTGTTTGGCTGATAATGTTGGGATGACAGATCGTTCCATACAGGGAGGTTTCTCTGCTGTCTGCCCAGCCCCTGCAATAAATCGCAGACGAAGACCAAAAGAGAGAGAGAGAAGGAGGGAGTAGTTGGAAATGAAAGAGGAGGGAGGGCTAAAAGGAGTGATAATGAGAGAAGATGAGCCGGGGTCAGAGATGTTGTGGGGGGTAAACCCACCGACACTCATTCGAATTTATGAACAAAGGAAACATTACAGACCTGTATTAAAAAACAAACATTCCTATATACAAATTTTCCAAAATCATTTTCTCAGTTGCAATTGCTTCACATTACTTCACGAGCATGAGCTGCCATCCAAACATAAATAAATACTTTAATGCTCATTAACAAACCATTTCATTTTTGCTTCAACATTACAAAAAGCAGAGTCTTACAGCTTATATGTTGTCAATCTGTCAATATTTCACTCATTGTTTAAAAAAAATTAATCCATTTTAAACAAATGCCTGAGGCTACGGAGTGCATTCGTGGATGTGACAGTTTGTTGAATATGTAAATGCTGTTGAGTCAGATCCTGGGACTGATAAAGTAGATCTGTCGGTGCGTGTGTGTGTGTGTTAGTTGCAGTTTTTTTTTTGCATGGGGATGTGTGCATCTCTTCTGCTGTGCTTTGTTGCTTTGATCACGCTCACTCAGCTCAATGCTTACTGCTCAAAAACCTGCCTCAAGGAGTGTGTGTATGTGTGTGTAAACAACTGTGTCCTAACTATGTCCTTCTAAAGTTGAGGTTATTTTTGTTAGCGGTAAAGACTAAAAGTACATCACCCTCCCTAAGCTGCTATAGCCTTTAAACATAATCCATTTTTTGTATAACATAATGTGCAATTAAACCACACACAATATTTTTGTTCCTCATAAAATGCTTACAGAACATACACATTTTTGATTGGCTGGCTCTTTTATGAAGCAGTGAGTCTCAGCAGTCCATTCAAACACACATCATCAATTGTTACGACTGCCCTTAAACACAATGGCTTGAAAACATAACACTTACTGTTTGTGGGACAGATACACTACATTAGTTTTAGAGTTACAGGCCTGTGATGACAAATAACAGCGAATGACATGAATGAAAGTGCAGTATCTGCCTATGTGCCATTTTCAAATGTGATACTCAACCCTTCCATCTGTCCTGCATATCGTCTTTTTCTCTCTTCATCTCTCTTTCCGCCCTCTCTGCCTTGTATCTGTCTGCCATTAGGCAGATAGTTGCCGGTCTCATCTGTATCATGTCTCTGACCGTCCCCATAGGAGCACCAAACCGTTGCTTGCTTAAGGATTCAGGAGCCACAGCCCCGTCCCACTCACCGATCCCATGGATCAAACTGACACTTGGTCAGCATCAGCACATTATGAACTATGGCCACCTGCCACAGCAGACACATTGTTCTCTCTGTAGTAATGTAAGGAATATAGAGAGGACTGGTGTACTGGGCCTACTGACAGCTTATTCTCTCTCTTATCGCCTTTGTGGTGTGTGTCTGTGAAAAGTGGACGGTAGGGCTGCACTGAGATGTGAGGGTGTGGATCATCCTATAGGCATGGGTTATTTTACCTGTATCCTGACCTTTACCCAGAATTCAAATATTTCAACTAGAGCAAAGGTCAGGTTTGGTGGTACTGTCCTTCAACAATAACAAATTTGAGATGAACCGTTCACAAATACATAGGTCATCTTTAAAAGGAAGCTGGGGTCGGTACTCTTTAAAATTAATTTAGATTTTTTCTTTCAATTTTATAATTTATCAGGCATTATACTCAAAAGATGATATGTTAGATAGTTGCACATCACATGTGAACTGTTGGAAAAAGAAACGGATCCAGATTCAGACCTAACTAGGACTCGAGCTAGCATCTGGCTGCCCCCAATCATTCAATCAGCCAGACACATTAAGCAGAACGTGAAGTAACAGATATACAGCCGCACCTTCCAACTTCCCTGAGCACAGTTTCTTTGGATTTTCATCATCACGATGCAATCTCCAGTGAATGAGATTTAAAAAATGACCTCATTTCCAAAGATAAATCGGACCAACAAAGATACAATCAATTTCTTTTATTTCCCATCTTTCAAAAGAGGCGCACACAGTCGCTGAGCCAGACAAATGTGCTCCTGCCTCCGCTGAAAATAAAGAGGCTTCTCTGGACTGGACCTCCACAGCTCCTCTTTAGGATGTCTCACTCCACTTCAGACTCTGGATCCCATTGACACCCTTCATGTATGACCAGGTGGCACCTATCCACTGAATAATGAAACAGGTGATTAAAGTGACTGATGTCCAGCCATCTATTCTCTCAGGTCTCCTCTTTAATGCTGCCATTAGGCTCTTGTGTCCAAACTTAGCTCATTAAATGGCCTCATTTATGGTGAACTGGCAGTGTGCAGTATATTGAGGCAAGATTGAGGAGCTCTTCACATAATCTACATTTGGACTTACTCTTACAGATAAATCTGACAATGACGCTGTCAGTATGTGGTCATACACTGGAGTAGAGTGAATGAAATTAACACCTAAGCTTGCATGTAAAATCTGTGTAATTATCTTCTTAGGCACATTATCGGTACATCTTTTTTATTTCAAAGTTAAATGTCCTTACTGTACATGTTAGGGGAAAAGATGCCACACTAATTAGATGCTCCAAAAAAGATGTATTGAGTACAATAACAAGGTTTCAACAATGCGCCTTCATGAGGAAATACCAACATGTGACCAAGATCAAGATTTTACATAATCAAACCCAGGTGTAAATCCCATATCCCAAATTATTTACACTATTTATAACATAAATCTCTGAGATGTCAATTACATATCAATCAATAGGGTGCAATAAAAAGCGAGATCCTCAGAATGTAGCGATGCAGTGGATATAGTCACTATAATAAATAGGCTACATCTCACTAAGACAAATTGGAAACATGATAGCGTAGGGATAAACCTGTTTACACAATAAGAGAAGTCATTATTATTCTATAAACCAGTGAACAAACATTGATACAAATGAGTAACCCAACGTACTAAATGATTCTCCTCATTGCTCCACATAGAGCTGATGTTTTTGTCTGCTTCTATTTTTCATCTCTTCGCTGGAGTGGAAACATAAGTCACAAGACATTTAAGTAACCTGCTTCATGTACATCATGATTTATTCCCCAAGTCTGTTTCCATTGCACTTTGTCACATTGTTCTTATACATACACCAACTTTCCCACCTCAGTCAATTATTTTTCTGATTTATAATCACCATCACTGAATTTGTTGTCCGATACTGTTTTCAGTGTTTCATTATTGCTTCCAGTAAAAAGGCAATCCTGTCTTCAACTTAGCTTCTACTGCATCCAGTAGCTGTGTACCTACATGCGCAGTGCGGGCAGAAGTAGATGCAACCCTTTCTGGTCAGACAGCCGTCTCAACAACATATCATACTGTAAATGTCAGTATCAAAACTGACCTCAATCCTACAACTACAGCACATCGGTAGATTATATATTAAGTATATCTACATTTATGGCTCAAATGTTACTGTAATGGAATACTTGGCAGCAACCTCGCTGATTTTTTTTTTTTTTTGAGATGGAAGACAACAAACCTCATCTTATCTGGTCTCCAGAGCAGTGTTGCTGTTCACTGCCACATAGTGGCATTACTGTCACCTAGCATGTCAGTCCTGTCTATCAAATATGGTGCCTAAGTAGAGGGGGGACCCAAACGTGTCACTAACACTCGGGCATTACAGACAGCTAAATGTGCTAATGGCCCAGCTAATGCAGTGGTATTCACCGGTGGGTTGACCACACATGTACACGCACAGCGTACGCATTCATGAGGTGATCCTACATTCACCTTCACTCATTCTGTCATTCAGTCACAGCAAAGGTACACGGATATTCACTCAGACATTAACGTGCAAAATGGGAACAGAGTTAAAGACGCCCACGTAGCACATGCCCACTCACCCATTCTGTCTGTCAGAAGTACAAGTACACACTTAGACATAAAAACCTCAAATGATAGCCATTCACTGTCTTATATGACAGTAAAGTTAAACAACTTTTTGGTTTTGGACAGTTGTTTGGGAAAAAAAATAGCAATATTGAATCATCTTGTGATGGGCATTTTTTTTACAATTATCTGCTAATAATCAAAAACATAATTGACGGATTAATCAATAATAAAAAAAATAACTTAGCTGCAGCCCTACTTGAGTAAATCCCTTTCTATGTTTCCACATACATGCTGGCGTATGTGGAATAGTATGTTTTCACCTTTTACGGGATGACTGGATCCCAAAGTTAATTTTCCGTCTTACCTGTTGGCTTATTACAGAAGTAGTGCGATCAATCAAGTAGTTGTTCGCACAGTCACACAGTATTTGCTATAATTGATAGGTATACTGAACAACCTGTCTCAAAGTCAAGATCTATAGCTGACATGTGATAACAGGAAACTTGAGCGGTTAATCCTGTCTTGAACAATTATATCATGCTGTTGCTGCTCTAAACGCAGCTTATTCTCGGTCAGCTTGCCTGGTTAAGTGAAGATGAAGAGAACTTTCCTGCCAGGTCCTGTAGATCAAGACTTGACATCCGAGTATTTGTAACAAGGTTCTACCTACAGCATCTCTCTGTGGGACACTGTACACTCTTGTGGAAAGACGGTAACACTGATGCAAGGCTTTGAAAGCAGCAATTAGCACTCCTGGTGGTCTGCACTGTTGTGTTTTTTTTTCTCCCTTTACCTTCCCGATTCTCTTCTTTAACTTCCCCCTGGGAATAGCTGTTAAGGGATACAATTAATTTTTTGACACAAAAATGAAAGTGTTAATTCACCTGTGATAATTAGAGCTATTCTTACCGCATGTTGATGAATGTAAAAATGCAGTGTTTATTTATTAATTAATTTCCGCCCCTGCCGTCAGAATGAGAGCTCTCATAATTGTGTGATCTCGACTTACGAAGGAAGTCTCAAAGGAAATAGATTATAGACCTGCCCGGCAGTAATGAAACATTGTCAAAAATGTTCAGAAAAGTTACTGCATCTTCACTTTGATGTCTCTTTTTTAATACATGTCTGAAGAATCTTTGATGGTAATGCTGGCATTGAAGAAGTATCATGGATTTTATTAATTCTGTTGAGCAGGCTGGTGGGATGTATGACAGCCTTTACATGTTAAGTTTTCTTATTGAGAACATATTATATTAACATTATATACTATTTTTCTGTGCAGTATGAAAGACAGATATGTAAGACCCTTATGGAAAACACAGATAATGAAAACTTACCTATCAAGACTATTGGTTTTGGGGAAATTTGGGGAAACAGCCCCGATCAGAGCTGATCAGTTTACCATGATGACAGCTCAGCCGAGAGCAGACAGTGTTACAGTCCAGCTCTGCTACCACGGCTATGATATGGCAGGTCAAAGGCATATGATCACAAAATGCCACACCACAGCTAAAGTTTGCTATACGGAGCCAGTGGATAAAGACATAGACCTCCTGAACTCATCAGCCTATGTCTACATGTCCACTTGATACATGGCCATACCTCCCTACTGTTCCCATTTAAAAAAACAAGTCAAAACCTGGAACAACAATAGGCTGGCAGAAATACTTTTGTGGTAACCTCACAGAGCGGTCCTAAAACACTCTTGACTCAGTCAGTTAAGACAATCACTGTCCAGCGAGGCCCAACCCGCTCCATCTTGCCTGGCAGACACATAAAGGCAGCCATCTTAAATCACGTCTCACGGCACACATCTAATGACTACTGAGCCCCTGCATATTTCAACATTAATTCATTAGAGGCGGGGACTGGGGGGAGGGAGGAGGTATATGTGGGGGGGGGGTCAGCGGCAGCAGGGAGAATCCTCGGCGCACTCTGATTAAGGCCGTTATGTTTTATAGAAGCCATTTTTCAATGCCTCCTCTGACAGCACTTGAGGTTATTAAATTGCAGGCTTCAAGGAAAGAGTGAGAGAGGAAGAAAGAAAGTAGGAGGGAAGGGAAGAGAGAGAGTAAGAGACAGAGAGAGAGAGATCATGGGAGGAAGAAAAAGGGAAAAGACAGATGGAGGCTGGGGAGAGAGAGAAAGAACGATTAACAATAGCGAGGAGACAGCTTGCCAGGTCTCCTTTGGCTGCTGATAAAGTGAACTTCTTGTGATTTGTTTGTGTGTTACCTGTGGTTTCTGGGGTTATCTATATCTCATACAGAGTAGATTAGTGTGTGTGTGTGTGTTGTACTGTACATAGAATGCAGCTATTTTCTCTCCGTCAGTTGTGATACAGGGATTGAGTGAAGATAAGCTACAGAGGACAGTATTATGTCCACTGAACGACCTTGAATCAGATCTCTCCAGAGTCTGCCACACACAGCACGTTCACAAACTATACATAAAGTTACACAATGTTTTCTTTTTGTTCAACAGTTCCCCAGGGAGCTTACATTTCTGCTCCTATTTGTTGTTTGCTAGTATAGTTTTCTTCCCATGCAGAACTCACCAAACAACATAAAAAAATGTCAAAATAAACCAATAAACAAAGTGCCGTGAAATTTAGCAGCATTTAAAATACAATTTGAAGAATGTTTCAAATGTCTATTAATTATATGCAGTAATTTTTTCAAACAATGTTTAACCTTATCAAATTAACTGTTTTCTAAATGTAAATTTCAGTTTAATCAACAGGGTTAGGAACACCCATAGCTTTAACATACTAATGCACCTGCTCACAAGCTCTGCAGGGTCATGTATGAGGATCTGAAGAAGCAGTACATTCAGCCAAATATTGGTTAAATAAAAATATTTAAACAGGCTGATTTTTCTGCTGTGACAACATGGAATCCATTATGACTGCTGTCAATCCGTCCCTTCACAGTTGATACTGTAGTGGGTAGATGACAATATAGTTACATAAGGGACAGCTCGAGTTTACCATCATGGTGAAAGATTATAGATTCACCCATAGCAATCAGTTTCTTCTACCTGGAAGCATCGGTGTGCAAAGCAAGACCGCCTAGTCTTTGAAATATGTATTGTTGGTCACAGAAAAACTGATAGTGGGATAATGGAATAGTGTGAACGCTGACTACATCTCTCATTCAGTACTCCCACGATAATACAGACACAACTTTAGTGCGAGCCCTTCTCTCCCCGTGTTCTCTCTCTTTGCTTGAATTAATAGGCAGTGGCAGTTTCTCATCAACCAGTATCTCCTTCAGTTTCCGAATGGCTGCTCAGTGCCAGGCTTGTCAAGAAATTGAGTCATCACATCCTGACAGCTGTTGCTTTTCTCTCTCATGCTTATATGAGACAGATTTATGAAAGTATTATACAAGCATTTATGTCAAAACTTAAACAAGACATACAGGGATGTAATGTAACATATGCTTTTTTGATATTCTGAGAAACAAATTGTCCTTTGTTGGCATAAATGTATGTATATAGTACATATGCACCAGAAAAGCACCATTACACATAATTATGTATTGTGAGTATCTTGATGAAATCATGTGCAACTATTAGCAATAACAAAACAAAGTTGTGGTGTGCTTTTGTGCGCATCAAACTGATTCAAACTGGTTGTTGAACTTGTTATTCAACCACTTTATATGTTGCAAATCATTGGTAGTTTAACTAATGGTGAAATCCTTCAGATCATTTCAACACAAGATGTTCACACAGTTCAATGACGCATTTTTCTTCATATCCTCATCCTAACACATTGATACATCAGTTGCAGTTGGCTGCATCTTTGCAATGGTGTATATTCATGATTTGAAACAGCAGTCACATGATGTACACATCCACAAAACCTCAGTGGAGTGGGTGCTGGATACAAAAAACAATTAAACTACATTTATTACCCAATTCAGTGTGTGGGTATGTCTCTTATCTAGCATACTGTAAATGGCACACCACCTTCTCTTATATGAAATGAGTAACTGGTTATGGTTATGCTGATAATCATCACAAGTATTTTTACGTGTATATTTCTTATTGTCTGCTAGTATGAGAAAACTCACTCCCGTACTGCACTTACACAGGCATTCCAAGTACATACCATGTTACAGTACTATGTCTTTATCCCTGTGTTATCCTTGACATCTTTGACAGTTAAACAATATATCAGTTTGGGGCCCACCAGCCAGGCAGGGATATAAATGGTTTCATTCACAAAACACAATGGATGTGAATTGTAAGGGGGGGAACATGCTCCAATATGATCTTAAAATGAAAGCAAACTCCTGCAAGGAAGAGTGTGATTGCACTGCTGAGATCATACCAGTGATTTCTCTCACTCGTACTTTTCATTATATGTCCTAGATTTAAAAAAAACACATAAAATATGCCATTGTGAATTGTTGAATAAACCTCACGATTTAAGGTTAGTTGACTTATGATGTGTGCCAATTAAAAACTGATCGATACGACTAATGTGAAGCCAAAGAGAGACAAACGCAGTGGAATGTTTGTACAGTTGAACGGCAGCGAGGATCGAGAGAGAACAAGATAGAGGGAAATAAAAGGCAATACAGAGTGTCAGGCAAAGAAAAAGGCTCTTACAGGCTAAATGACGCCTGAGTCCCTGGATATTTGGGCTCCCTCTGGGGAACATATAGTTGTTGCCTGGCACTGACAATTTGAGAAGCTCCTGAGGGAAAGAAAAAAAAAAAACACTGAATAAGGCAGACAAACACACAAGCATCTCTCTGTGGTTCAGACTGACAGACTGTCCATCCGCATGTCCTAGAAACCATCATATTGGAGTTAGCAGGCTGTTGCAAAAGACATTGTCGCAAATCTGAGTTGGTCATTTGAAACTTGAGTAATAAGTATGAAATCAAAAGTTTATAGAAATTTATAGAGAATTTTCAGTCTAATGTGACTTAGCAATCATCAGTGAGCCTCCAAAATATCAGCAGCAAATATCAGAATTGTCACCTAAAGAAAAGAACAAACACACAAACAAATAAATAAACCCAATATATACCCTTGTGCTTACTGCAGAAATTAGTTCAGATTTCAAAATACAAATTCCAAATATATAAGAGTAAAGATCTCTTGCAGTGGTTCAACATCTTCACTCTGGAGCACCAAGTGATGTATTTCCAAGACACATTGGTGGCGATGAGGATCAAAAGAAAGAGACAAACCGAGTGTCACACACATGCAGCATAATAAAAATTCATTGAATCTACTGCAGACCAAAATAGATGGTGGCAGCTAGGTCATATTGCATCTGTGCAGATGGGGTCAGGGGTCATGTAAAGTTGTATGAGAGGACAGTGTGCTTTCATGCATCATATAGCAGATAAAGATTTTTGGGGCTTGGAGAGAGTGGAGGTTGGGGGCTAGTTCACTGCAAACAGCAAAAAGCAGCCTGCGTCTCTGGAGCCACCATCTGCACGTCTTCACACTCATGTATAATATTTATGTAAAAGTGTCTTTGTTACACACATTTTCTAAATTGGTGTGAAAGTTGCATACATACAGTTTGTCCACTATAGAGCACTTACACCAGTATGTGTGTCCATGTTATGTATTCAGTGGGAAATCCAACTTGAATGTGTGTGTTGAAATGTATTTGATTGTGATGGGAATGAGTGAGACAAAAGAGAGGGAGAGAGAGAGAGGGGAAAACTACAGGCATGTGAAAAGCTGTATAGCCATTCATTTGACTTCTTCACTTTTTATTCAAATAGCCCTGACCTATTTGTTGTTTGATGCCAGCCTTTATTTCAAATGATCCACCAACAAGCCAAGAGCGATTATTCCAGCACAAATGGCATGGACTTGACATGGGCCCAAAAGCGTTCATATACCTCTCTGGCCTGAGGCCACAGTTTGTCATAACACGGGGAATTATGTATTATGCCTGCGCCCTGTGATGACATCACAATAGCAGGATGAAATATAAGCTCTGATATGGCTAGCTGATTGTGGAGAGCTGCAAGGGCTTTCATTAAAAACAGCATATCGCTCATAAAAAGATTAGAGCTGGACAGCTGTTTCCTGATAGTATGAGGCTTCTGTAGTGGCTTCATCATGAGCAGGCACACCTGAAAAATATAAAATGCTCCAACACTTGCGTGCATTATGTTGTGCTGCTGTGCAGTTTCACAGCAGCAAGCAGAAATACAAAAAGCAGAAACCTCATCTTTGTGCTTTATATTTTTAGATATGCATATTGATACTTAAGATGGAACAATATGAAAGTCACACTAGAGAATACATTATTATACACAACATGACTAAAGATGCTGTTAGTTCTGTCAAAGTGATCTTATATTAAAGACAAAACATTCATTACTTTAAAAAGCTAATACACCACTAGACAATGAAAACATGCATTTTGTGTAAAATATACAGAATATCAAGTGAGCATTGATGCTTATTTAGATTAGTAAAAAGTCTTTACTACACACAACAGCAGCCTGATTTTTCCATTTAAGCACCGCTAGTTGTTCCATTTAAATGCATGCACTCAATCTATTGGGTAATAATTAGTGTAATTCAACAAATGAGTTATATAGGAGATTTGCAGTGCATCTGTGTTTTTTTTCCTAATATGCACCCTTCTCACTTTGCCACTATTCAATTCTCTACAACCCCCACAGTGAACTGTACATAATGGAACAAATATTACGTGGCTGACAAACAAGAGGAAAATAGTAAGTGCTGATTGTTTAAGAATAAAGAAGGTGTACAGGTGCCATTTCTAATTTGGTGGGAGAGGCCGTAGGAGGACGGCCTTGAAGAGCACAAAGCAGCTGGAATCAGCCTCATAAACTCATGCAACATCAAAGGCTCTTTAGCTTGTTTCATCAAAGGTGTCTTCGTTTCTCGGCTTTTACTGTCTGCGAGCGCACTCAGTGTGTCACTCTTGTTATGAGTTTCAGGAAATCTTGGCATGAAAGAAAAATTTATTCTATCATCCAAGAAAGTGATATTCCTCTAACACAACACTGTTTACATTAGGAAATGAGAAATTAAAGAAGGCAGTCACACACACACACACACACACACACACATTCATGTTACTTTTTTATGGGTAAAGAAAAACAACATCACTGGCTTTTCAGGGGAACGTAGTGGGATATGACATTTAAACACCAGTGCGAGCAGTCAGTTCAGTCTGTGACGGGTGTTTCAGACGTGGATGTAAATCAGTTTCATACGTTTTCTTTCTAAATTGAGTTCGGAGCACAATAAGAAACCCAGATGTGATTTGCAGTTGAATGTATGTTCGGTTTTATTCAGGAAATGTAATAATCAATTTCTGTCCTGATGCACTCTCAGAGAAAAGAGGAACAGTTGGTGTCATCATAGTGTGTAATGAACTTTAGATGCTAGTGCTCATTAACACCACTGTTAATTTAACCGTCAGTATTTTCACAGGCGGTAGACAATAGACATCTGATTACATTGAGCTTCCCAGATTTTCATTGCGCATTTTTGTAATGTAAGAACTATAGTTGTGTATAGCTGGAGGCATCAGTGGCGCATTAAGGGTGCAATGATCACCATATTTGACATGTCCTGCGGGACAAAGTTAGTCAGTATTGTTCTGATGGGTTGAGATATTTATAGACTAAACTACTGGATGTATGTAATCCATTCTTTTTGTACGTTGACCCACACTAGGCACTAAAAATCATTATATCTCAGTCTGTGTGCTTCAATTTTGAACATTATTCTTTTAATCTTTTTTAAATTGCTGAAATACCCATTTAAAGGCTTGATGTAACAGTTTTTTGATAAAGGAAATAAAGCATTAACTGATTGCTTAATGCTCAGTATCTCCAATGTGTTTTTCTTTTATTCACATAATAGCTAGTATCCTGAACATATTTCACTAATTATAACTATGTCTAATCATGAGTAAACAAATACAGAAATATTTAGCATTAACACTTAATTGATATGGGGACTAAGAGAATAATATTTTTGCATCAATAATCTCAAACTATACACTTGCTATTACAATGATAAACCAAAAGAGCGAGGAGAAAGAGAAAAAATAAATTGCCTGTGTAGATAGTGGAAAACTGACCAAAATTGAGAGCTATGATAAGACAGAGAAAGTGAGAGAAAGAAAGGGAACAGGGAAAGAAGACAGAGAGATGTGGCCATTACAGGTGCGCTCATCACCGAGGGTAGCGTGTGTCGGAAAGAGAAAAGAAAGTTCCCTCTGGAAGACAATGGCTTTAGACAGGCACACAATAGCTTCATTAGAGGGTTCACATTATCAGGTCATGGGAGATAGAGGGGAAATATCAGAGCAGACACATTCGAACGATGCCCGTCGCCAAAGCCTGCCAACTTGGCGAGCCACAGCTGTGACGAAAGCAGATTTTTATTTTTTTTTGTAATCTGATGCTCCTGAATTTGGCAGTGATGGGGGAAATGGTCAAATAGGTAGAGTGTGAGGAGGAAAAGGGATAGAGCGGGAGATTAATGGTTACTCTACGGCCATGTTACATTCTATTGTAATACCATCCTCTCTCACAGTCCTTTTATAAACTCCTTTTCACTGCTCTGATAGAAGGTTACAGGTTGTAAACAACATGACAGAAAGTGAGCTGTTTGTGAAGGGGACTTAAGTTGCATTAATAAAACCAATTTCTAAACGGAATAACAGTTTGGTCCTTTGTTTTGTCCCTTGTGTGAATTTTCCCTTAAATGAAGGGTCCAGATATCATTTCCTACCTTTAAGACTTACAGTATGAAGAAAACAAATCAAGACATCTAGCAAATGTTTACTAGCTGCCCAAGCATTAAGCATAGACAATAATTACAACAGCAGAAAACCCACACGTCACTCACTATTAGTGCTAAACGTGACCCCGCTCTCTATGTGCACCGACCAAGCTATCGATTAGACGGATCAATCACTGGCTGCTGGTGTGCAGGCCTTTAAGTGCAAACGTCACACTTGTTCACCAGCATCAGGGGAGCTGTCATACAACACTTACAATCAATTACAGAAATTAGCCCCTTAACCTCCATGTGGTGCTCGAGACTGTAGTCAAAAGCAGAGATGATGGACAGCAAGAAGGAAAGCATTTAGACTCCAATGGAGCAGATAAGAGAAGGAAAAATGTTGGAGATTGTGTTTTATTATTTGCTTTTATTTTTATAAAGCAGTGAGTAAAAACATGGCATGAGAGAGGTGATGATATACAAGTCCCTACCAAGATTCAAACTAGGGATGTTGGGATTATGCAACACCTCCTAAAGACAACACGTGTGACGCAAGTCACGTGAAAACAACTGTGCCCATTGTTTTCTATGTAAAGGGATGCCTACTTCAACAATGGGCCAGATGTAAAATGGTAAGAGAATATGGGACAGTTGGCAATGTTATTTTTGAACGTACCTGATCTAAAATGCTAACATTAACCAATAATATATATATATATATATATTGGATATATTGGTTCACCATCAACAGCATTAAAAGCAAGTGAGGTTAGCACACATGTGACAACTACACTGGATTAATACTGAATGACATTTCAAACCGAACATGTCCGTTTACCCCACCAGGTACTGAAGGTAACACTGCTAAGCAGATAAAACAAGCAGTGTCCCCGTAACCCACCCCAGAAAATCTCTTCAATCCCTTTCTTACATATATTCCCACACACACTCTGCCTTCCTCTCACTTTTTTCAGGTTCATGCTATGTATATTGAATATATGTCTCCAACACACACAAACTTACACCCACACCTTCTCCTTCAGCAGGGAACAACCTACAAGGTTGCAGGTCTCCGTGGATGTGCCCATGTCATGGACAAAAAGTACTCTAATTTCAGCCGAGTTCACTCTCACCTGTATGGTAGTAATAAATCTTGTTTGGTGACAAAAATAGATGTCCAATTAAAACAGAAATTGACACAAGGAATGAGCAAAGGGTGCCATTTCAAGGACAACATGGCCTGTACTAAAAAGAATAAGTAAAAGTTACCCAGAGTAATCGAGTAATATTTCCTTACAACACACATAAAATCGGTTTCTATCGTTTTTTCCTAAACTGCCTAGTATATATAACCTCAGGTACAAGCAGCCTTTCCAGAATGACATTATTAAGCTTTTTGGAAAACTTCAGCAAATGTCTTTACAAACCTGTGACCTGTGATCCATCAGGTCAAGCTGCAATTTAAAGCTGATTTTAAACTGATATCACACTCAGTCTCAACTCTCTGCAACTGTGTCTCACTTTGTTTGCAGCCATGTTACTACTCAAGGGTGTCGGTATTGACTGCAGAAGTTATGTGTAACGGGTGGTAGATTTTTAGTGTGATTACAATGCATAAATGGAGTATGACACTCCCATCTCTGCAATTTGGGAGACACTTATCCAATGCAAATTACCAATTGCAGAAGTCATGTGTTAACAGTTACACGCACTCTGTGTTGAAAACTAAGCTCGCCTGAATAGGTCATAAAGCCATTCTATAAGGTAACATTGGAATTGTCATGAAATAAATGATGGACATAACAGCAACACCTGCACGGTACTATCTAATATAATATATACATAATATTAAATTTTAGTTGTGTATATGTCAGAGAGATGTTCAACTCTATGGTAATTTCTAAAGCCTCTTGCCATGGTACAGTTTTACTCAAAGGTGTATTGGATTACACGTTTCCAGTGTATTTTTCATTGCATAAAGATTTTTCATTTTAATTGTCAGAGTTCTGATTTCATTTTCATTTTATTCTTCTGTACATATATTACTTTAGAGGATAAGGCTAGCATTCATTTTTATTGTTCTAATTGCCAGAAATCCAATAAAAATATACCTCTTTAAAAAAAGGCTAAGAAGTCTCTTTAAACAGGTTGTGATTGTAGTTGTTAGCAAACGTTACTCAGATTTAAATAGTGTATTTGCTGGGGACTATGCGTCGTGGATGAATATACATTTGGTAGTGAGTATTTATGGCAGCAGGACAGTGTATATGGGATTGATTAAAACTATGGTGGCTGTGTTGATTTTAATGAAGAACTAGTGCAGCGGTGTGTCTCATAGTTGTGCTTTTACTAGTTTCTGAATGACAATTTAGGTCTATTTCGCAAATGAATAAGCTATATCAGACTCTGGCTACACAGACAGTTCATTACTGGTTTTGTTCTTTTTATACGATTTGTTGAAATGAAATATCACTTAGTCTCATCTTTTTGATTGTTTTTTTCAAGGCAGGGCTTTCACCAGTAAACCAATTTGTTGTATTGTTGCATTGAATCTTGAAGTCCTCTTTTTTGTTCTTTCAATAAAAACGCATGTAGGTATTCACATGTTGACACAGACATTACAGTGATAGCATGCTGCTTGGGAGACTTAAGTAAATCAATTATAAGTTAGCCTTAATTGAAACTCCTTGAATGATTCAATCAGTGGAGTTTATCATTCAGACAGCCTAATGCAGCAACACTTTTGCCATGTACTGTTTTTGTCATTGGTGATATCCATCTGTTTATAAATGGAGCTGTCATGATAATGCTAAGAAGGATCACGCTAACCCCCATTTACCAATCTCTTCGTCAAATCCCAAAGGGCGGAGCTTTGATTACTCCTGCAATTAGTGATGTCAACCTCCTCTATGAATTAAGTATTCAGGTTTGTGTTTTCAAACCAATTAGCCTACTCTCTTGCTATGACTTGTTGATTAATTATAGATATTTAGTTAGGAAAGGAGACATTAATTATTAATCAAAATTGAATTATGTGGCATAATCAACCACAAAACTTTTCTATTTTTTTTTTCCCCATCTTGATATGTTTTCATTTATATAATCTCAGACTGTTTGTGACACGTGGGAGAACTGAGAAGAATATGTGACCTTGGCGTATGTGAAAAGGCGTTGAAAGCATTAACAAGGCGCTAATAGCTTTTGTGGGAGTGTTTGCTGTACTGTCAGCAAGTTGCTGTAAGTGCTCAACGTTAACACACACTCTCAAATCCAAAATCAATGGGCTCTTAGAAACCTGTTGTGCTGATGCACTATAAGACTCTATTCATCACCTGTTTATGGCTACATACTATGAAGTGAGGTAATGGCATTTATGGGTATTTACAGGTGACATGTTGAGTCCTTAAATAATATTTATTGCGTCTGCCACTCTGCTGCTATTGTAGCCAGTGTCCTTGCAGAGATGATATAACAGATATCTGGTCATACATTGAAAGAAAGATGTGATTTATTGCAAGGTCACAGAGGTTATATAGTGCTTTACAAGCAAATAACAGAATGCATCACCAGCTTTTGTTACAGGCCCAAGTTACTTCACCGTGTAATTAGCATTGACTGACATGCTATTAAATAGGAAGTTTGTGACTGAAATGCTATAAAATACTGATGTTGATCACTGTGTGTTTGTTGCTGGGCAGATATGCTGTTGTTGTCTCCGTCATGCAATGCAACTACTGTCTCTGTGAAACGGCTAAGGGGCCGTGTAAATATTTGTCGTCATTGAAGCTGTATGGAAATATAAAGCAGCCAGGTGGTAAAACAAGTTTAAAACCCACGCTTACACATTTCTTCTGCAACTGCGATAAAGTAACTGCACTTTTAGCAGATTCCAACTTCGTGATTGATGTAGTTGGTGTAGTTTCACACGATCAGCATAATGTTATGAAGGGAAACATAAGGGAGAGAGACTGTGGCATTGGTTGCAGTTTTGCTCAATTTCTGTGTCTATTGATGCATTTCATAGCACATTTCAGTAACCAAAGAGACTGTGATGAGATAAGGAGATTACCGCACTTATCATAATCACCATTGAACGTCTGTGAATTTGCATGAACATACAGTTTATTGCTTTGGGATACGGCTTACAATAGCAGTGTAGCATATTGGCTCATAACCACAGGTAAATCTGAATGGCAGCTGTAAAAAGTAGCAGCTAATGGAATGCTAAATTCACTCAGGATGCCTCAGGAAATGCAGATTCACCAGGCAGCCTTTATCTAATAAATGAAACTGATATCTGATAAAGCGTAAAGCATATGCACAAAGACAAAACACCACATTAAAGCAGCTAAACCTATCTGTGTATTCAGCCTGCTTATAATGTCACAATGATGGCATTTGACAAAAAGTGAATTATTCTGACATGGGTATGAAACAGCAGTTAACTTACATTAGCTGTGTCGCAAGGTGTACAAATAAAACAGTGTCCATTTAATTTTTATGGTGTCTATAGGGCTCTAATACACACATACACACACATTAGTACACATTAGTACATTAGCTATTAGTACACAACTGTTTTAATACATGTATTGGCTTGAAATGTATCTCTTATTACTCTTACAGCATAAAAATGCAAAATTAACAGACTTAAGTTACCTCACATTATTACAAACCTGCAAAGAAATATATTTTATTTCTCCATTCCTGCTTTTTCCCTGTTTTCATGCACACAGTGGTCACAAATTATCCATACTCCAACTGCATGAACCACAATAATTCCTGAAAAGAACAAGTTTGGTCTTTGAAACTGTCTGGGAGAGATATACCCTCCCTGTAATGAAAATGTTCGGTCAAGCCAATTAAAGCAGAGTCATTTTGTCTTTGTGTCTTCCCTTCCTCTGCAATTAATTAAATGTGGTTATAAAAGGAATATTCTTGAGGTCTGAATGCCTGCAACAGCCCTCCGCTGGTCATGTACTAAGGTTGAATTACTATGTTGTCAATGGGGCTATTATGTGAGAATTAGGTTTGAGCTTACCCCCTTTACAAAATGCTATTGTATGATATGATTATGAATGCTGCATGAAAACGACTGACTCCAGAGAATGTTACGAGTCGTAGATGTGAATGCTATTGAAACCTAGTCACATGTTCTGCCATCTTATTAATTCATTCAAGCCGTTTTAAAGAAATTCACCTATTTCTATTGCTTTCATTAATCAACGTATCCTTTGTTTCTCATATTCTGTTGCTGGTCAATGGTGGTCAGAAATAAAAATCTATTAACAGACCATTTCTGAGGTTACATTAGTCTCTCTAAAATGACAAATAAATGCATGTAGTGTAAATGTTTGAGACTTCACTGATGTGGTTTCCTTTTTATTTATGGTCAGATACTAATGTTTATTATCTTTTTGTTATTAGGGGCAGATTTCACATACACGCATTACATAAATATTTTTGATAAGCACCCATTAAATTAATTTTAAAAAACTTAAATTGTGATGCAACATACGACCTGAGCAGAACATTTTATAGGTGAAAAAATACATAACACTTGCAAATTATACTATACAGTTATATGGTATATTGTTGTTTCGAAATTACTTATACCTATAACTTTATAACTTTGGCAATTCTGAGCAGCAACTTCTTGTTACTTGACCAACTGGTCGATACAGTCTGCAATAATCTTAATTTGTCTGATAACAGATATGAGAAACTGATATTTGTTAGGCTCAGTTTACATTAAATAATCTGAAATTATTATCAATTATGTGCGTTCTTAACTGCAGCTTTTAAAGTAACACCAAAATAACATCCTGAAGTTCCTGACTGTTTTACATATGCATGACTGGCAGGAGTAAGACACAATCTGATTTTGAAAAATTTCACCTGTTTAAATGCTGTGGTGTTTATAACTACGATGGCGGTTGAACAAATCATTGGTGCACGTGAGATTCCAGGATGGCAGAGCAATGAATATTTCATCATGTACAATGAGGATATAAGAGGCGTCCTTGAATGTGGATAAGTCACACTCGGTGATCCCTCCCAAGGTGATGGAACATCTGGTCATGGATCATTGACATTTTAGGTATTTGACATCAAGTGTGTCCCTTAAAGTTGTGTGTACCTTTAATTTGAGGTTTTGACACAACTAATGTATATGGAGCAAGAAGGACTTTTTATGGCGCTAAAGCTGCCGGGAATTCACCTACAGACTGTCCTAGTCCAAATGCCTTAAGGCGCAGATGAAAACTATATATATAGAAAAGGAGGAGAAGGGAGAGAAGCATCTATTGCAAGTACATACCAGTCATCGCATTGCTACATACAGTACTGCAGACATTAACTCATCACCTTTTTATTTTAATACTAAGCACCAGGTGCCCAGGATGGACAGCAATACAGACCTCCTAGTTTCACCACAGGGCTACTTATTATTATTAACATCATTTGTCTGGATCTCTTGCTGGTTCAACAGACACTGTGAGGATGACATGTTAATAAATGACCCTGGGTACCTCTTTGGCATAGGCCTGTTCCTCATCTGCCCCCTCAGCCTCATCAGCAATACATGTGCACATGTGCACAGACACATACATCCAATCCCCAACAGGGACAGGAGATGGCGATTTATTTTCCTGAAGGTCCCTACTCTGTCTATTGTTGTTTGCACTGAAGGGGACAAATTCAATTCATTCTTATGACAAGAACGCTGTGATACACAAGAATAAAGAGAGGAAGGAGGAAGCAGAGAGGAGGCAGGAGGTGGAAGGGTAGGAAGATTCGACTGTCCAGGAGGAAACAAACAGATGAGGAAGAAGACAAAAACTTGCTGAACGCAACAATACGATACAAAGTAAAACACAATGGCTGAGCAGTTGGGCTTTGGGGAGTTGAGGACTGCAGCTGGACACAAGGTGTACTTGGTTTACTTGGTTTCGTGGTCTAAGCCTCACATGCATATCTGTGTGATAATTACAGCAATCTGAGTTCAAATAAAATTTTAATTTCAGTCTGTACCTGACAGTTACCATGTCTACAGAATCAGTGACGTCTGTGGTAAATCAGGAGTTTATTTTAGCTGTACACCAGCAGAGCCCCAGACTATAAATGTAGATCTCGAAATGAGTACAATAGGTCCCCCCTTTAATGTAAAATAAATACAGTTAATAAAGCAATGCCAGTGTTCATACTATTTTTTAGAAATTAATGCCTTATTCTTTTGATTATCTAAAGGTGAAGTTAGAGTTTTCTAGCTACCAACACTGCTCATCCAAACTATACTGCACAGCACAGAACAAGTGAAAAATATATAAATATATTACTAATCATATAACTAATCAAGTCATAATGATAATTCTAGAAAAACCTGCCCAAAACACATTTGAACATGAGGTCAGCATTATGTACTTTCCCTTTTAAAACCTACCTGCTAAAAGAAACCCCTCTCCTGATTCTCCCCATGATGCCTCTCCTATGAACTGTCACATTAATAACCCTATGCTCATATTCAAATGCTCTGTCGAGAGCTAAAGAAAGATTGAGTGCCTTTGCCATCGTGAGGCTAAGATTGAAGACATGTCCCATTGACATTGTTAAAAGTTTATGAAAATATATGAATCCTCAAATGTCATTGGCTGGTAGGTGTCCCCAACTCCTGCACAGGTTCAGGACAAAATCAGTCTTTTAATCAAAATGATTGAATACTAGCTAGTTGGATTCAGGGATGTGAATAAAACAAGTAGGATAGGGTTGATGCAGTGTGTGTGTGTCATACGATGGTGGTGGTGATTTTACTACACACTTCTGATACAAAGATATATCCGATTTTGTTCATGTGTACGTAAACGTGTAAGGACCACGTTTTCAAATTGGGATAATGTGATTCTAACAGAGAGACAACCCTCCATCAAATAAAGACATATGGTATCACATCTACATGCAAAGCGTTTCATATTTAACACACATCTTTCACCCTGTGAGCCTGAATGACACGAGGGAAACTTAGTGGGACATTAACAGACATATACAAAAATAGAAGTTTGGTTTGGCTGTCTTCTGTTGCTGTAATGGTTAGTAAACATTATTGTGCTTTGAGTTTCTATTATCTTGCGCATCATTCTAGTTGCAGAGGATTAAAATGAAAAGTAAGGATTTAAAAAAGAGCTTATTTAATTAATCCTGAGTAGAAAGTCCTATTAGTCCTTGCCTGTGTGTCATTGCTTTTATACTAGATTGCAAGGATTGAAAATGATGGACACCCACCTTCAGTCTCATTGGGCGGTTGGGATTCTACCATTTTATTTTAAAATGAGATGTATCTGTGTAGCTTTAACAGAAGCTGTGGTGCAGTCTTTTTGTGATATTATCTGCTGCTGTTATCATCCGATTACAGCTTAAATTCCACACATATGTCCACATGTACATGCAAGTTCAGATGCATAAGCAGACCCTCTTATGAAGATAACAGATGCAGTATGATTGTGCCACTACCGCAGGAAAGATGTAGGCTACATATGAGGTGATGAGGTTTGGCCCCTCTACTGAACCTCTAAGTTTAGTTCTATTTAATAAAGGCCAATAACATCATTTCCAAAAGGGTCTATTTATATTATATATATTTATTTATTTTATTTAAAAGAAAAACAATATCTTTTTCAAAAGATGAAGTTCAACTGAACATTTTAATTTATGTTAGACAAAATAAAGTCACTGAAACTGTTCTTTATAAAGAAGCAAATAAATTGTCTTTGTTTTATAAACTCTGTCTCTGAAAACATCAAGTAGGAAGAACAAGTATATCTAAATTGTTAAGTTATTGGGTGAATGTAGCGTTGCTGGCAGTCTGTTGGGAGCACTATTGTGGGACTGGGAGAATGATTGAGTGCCGCGGGCCTACAGCAGTCGTCCCGTCTGTTCTGTTGCCACTCTATTCCATCATAGGTACATTTGCCCTTAAGGGAGTCTCCAGAGAAAACGGGTGCTGACCTTGTGCACCTGTGCTTCCCTTGATGCTGGGGAAGGCTCACTAACCTAAGAGTTTGCTGTCCCATCCTCTCCCTGTTTGGTCTTTTAATTCAGATTATAATTTAGACCAAGGACAAAATGTTCATCTCTTAAAGCTTCATTGTGACCGAGAACAAATCTGGTGTTTCATCACGTCGCATTTCATTATAGTGTGGGTGTTCTTGATAAGTGGTGAACTGGAAATCATCCAGAGTTGGACCGTCACCATGTAATGTCCGTTATGGCCTGTCACTCACAGAGATGTGCAGAGAGATAAATTACATTGCTGTCAATCTGGCCATCAAATTAAACAAACTGTGAGTAATCAATGGCAAACAGAAAGATGAAAAACTCCTTATTTAACCACTATGCCATGAATACATCAAATGATAGATGCATTTTTGCACTCAACTCCTTTACAACTATCCTCATTTGCATGCAATGCTACTCAACCATCCCAATTAGGGGGACAAAGAAGGGAGTAATTGCAGATTAAAAACTAGAATGCTATATGTAATCGCATGGATCAAAACACAATTAAAACTTCATCTCAACCTGTTATAGCTCACTGACGAGCCCAACCCCCCTCCCTGATGTTAATACTTTAAATCATATAAGGGAGGGTCGTTTGCCGACGGACAGATGAAAACACCTCTTGCGCCCAACAGTAAATTAATCGCACCAATTATTCACCACCAAGAGACATTTAATGCAAGTCTTTGGAGAAACGAAAGCCGGGCACTCAAATCCTCTCATTTGTAATTGGCTGTCTACTTCAATAATTGATTGGAACAAATGTGAAATGGATGAGAGGGTCTAAGTGTTCTCCATCACACGCTTTCTGGTTCAGCAAGTTCACGGACGACTGCTCAAAAAGGAGTCCCACTGTACAGACTTAGCAGATTTTTATATCATCTGGTTCCTGTGCATGTAAACGGAGGTAATAGTAGTGAGCCATTTATATGATATGGTTCAAAGGACAGTTTGTCCTGATGTACACAAGTGATGCTGTAGGCTCTAGTGTCAAGTGCCAACCATATAGAGGCAATAAAACAGTCTATTAATGTACAGCTAGAGTACCTCATTGTGTGTATGTGTGCGTTTACACAAGCTTAGTATAAACTGTTCTCCAACATCCCCCAAGATTATCGACCACAACTGACTCTTTAACACCTTTAAATGTAAGAATAAAATCCCTTAAGAATTATATATATATATATATATATATATATATATATATACACACACACACACACAACTACTGTGTTGGGGTGGAGTTTCTTCAAGGGTCCTCAGCTATAAGCAGTAGTTGTTGAGCACAGTCACAGAAACCTATGAGAAAATTGTTCCCTTGGTCCTATACAATATGTGCAGATTGTGATTCTCATGTGTTTTTCACTCTCTTTTTTTTGTGCCTGCATGTACTGTATGTTTTTCCATGTGTGTCAAGATGTTTTTACGACAACGGAAGATGAAGTCATGAAATGAAAACCAACATGCCCGCTGGGACCCTGAGGCAGAAAAATGAATCAATGACGCTAAGCAAGAACAGCTCAAGGGGGCATGTGGGATGTTGTTCTCCTTTCACTGTCTTGTTGAAGACAACATAAGCACAATGCTACAATGTGCATGCAAAAGGGAAGCGCATACATGTATCCACACACCATCACTGCAACAAGTATTAGATCAAGAGTATTATGAGTGAGCAGAGTGATTAAATGAAATAAAAAGTTATTGAATTTCAGACAAATGCAAATATGTTATTTATATGTTGTGGACATTTGAATAAATACTTTTCCTGCTATGACAAGTCAAAATGTTTGCTGTGAAAAAAAGTTCTATTAACAACATCTACAGAAGTGCTTCTTTAACCTTTTTGAGTCACCTTACAATGAAGCAATCTCTCCTTGTGATCCCTCATCATACATTTAACATGTTTTAGATTTTTTTTTACAATCCCATTAATCATTTTATCAGATTTATCCTGCACCGTCTTTGGGGGTCCCGTCCCCCTGGTTAGGAATCAGGTATTTGCAGTCTGATCAATCAATTAACTGTATTTTCACATTGCTGAATTTATGTTAACCTAAGCTCATTTCACACTCATCTCTTTTGTCCGTCTCTTTTGTCCTCTGTCTCATTTGTGACTGTGTGTGACTGAACAGAAGGAGAATATCCTGTCGTCATAATGCATGATGGGAAAGAGAAAGCAGGTGCTGAAATGATCCCCTTTCATGCTGAATAATTGCACCGACACCCCTCCACCACCCACCCCCAGTTGCTTAGCAAATCCTCCCCACAAGCCTTTGCTGCTGCTTGCTGTGGCGGGTCCCATCCACCTGCCAAGGGCTAAACACTAGTCCATCCATCACTGTACCACTTGACAAATACATTCCATAATAGAAGTTTATTTTTTATGGGAGGCTGAATCAGAGGCCTTCCCATGCATACAAAAACGTGTCAAAGTTATTTATGGGACCTGCTGAGAAGCACAATATGTCATATCAAACTCCTATTTTCCCTTTCCTACCACCACATTGCCTGTCAATATCACTGCAGCTATCAATAATGTGGAACACCGGCAGAGATAAAACCCTGTGGAGCTGTGGGTCAGATGGAAGAACGTCCTCCCCTGCTGCTTGAGGAGAACACACACACACAAATAAGGCCACACATACACACGCTGGCAAACACAGATACACATTTCTAAAAGGAACTAAACATCTAGCCTATTACACAGACACTGAGAATAAGCATATTTAGCATAGAGCACATATTTGTATAGCAAACATATGTTGCTCCAGCTCCTACATTATGGATTGCACACAATGAAAGGTACATGATTGCTCAGATTCTCACTCATTACTCATTAGAGTTAGTTGTTTTCAAGTGTGGTAGTCTGCTTTGGTTGCACTTCCATTCAAGTATAAATTCTCAAATTCTTCTCAAATGTGAATATATTCTGGTTTCTTTACTCTTCTTCTGATAGTAAACTGAATATATGTGGTGTGTGAATTATTGGTTGAGACAAAAAAAAAAGACATTCACAGAAGTCATCTTTGGCTTTGGGAAATATAGATAACATTCTTCATAGTTTTCTGACATTTTATAAGCCAAACGACAAATTGATTAATGAGACATTAATTGATTGATGAAATAATCATTAGTTGTAGCCCTACATTTAAGCAGCAGGAAAGATTAGTTATAGTCTTTCATGGTCAATCATGAAGGACTCTCTCTCAGACTCTTCTATAAATAGCTTGATTTAAGAATGCATATTGGAAATAACCACTAAGATGCAATGTGAGCAGGAATGTTAAGCCTAGTTCAAAAGTTACACAAATAGTGGCAAGCTGTGCTCTGTGAGCCCCAGATGCCAAGAACACAATGGAATTCAATGCATTGACGGCCTCATCTGTCTCAAGGTGTCCAAGTAAATTCGTTCACTGATGCACGCTCCGATTCCATATACAAATCCAAGTTGAGCAACATATTAATTGAAATCGAACACTGTATACCAGTTCACCTTGGACACTGTAGTGACACTATGTTACTGATCCTACTAGATCACTAATGAACAGCTTTGCTGAGCTGTGTACAACATGGAACAGACATGGGGGCAATATAGAGAAGGGCAGTGGATTCATGCATTTTCAGGTGGTTGTGGAAAATAAAGTCATGGGGAGATAATAATATAAACCATACTTAGATATAACAGAAACCTTAAACATTTTCTAATAGTTTTTATCATCAGCCAGTTTTTCTATTACAGAAAATAGCAGCTTTGATTTGTTGCATTAACAAGCCGAAGCTGTTATACACTAATTATTATCTGGGCTGCATTGCTGCACCTTTTAAACACCTTTACCTCATTCCCAGGAGTAAGATAGGTCTCCTGAGAGTCATTTGATGAACCGGATATTTGACACAGTTTATCACATTTCTAATTAGTTTTATATATATATGAAGTATTTATACTGCTTGACATATTATACCAACAAAAAAAAACCAAGCCTGAATAAAGATACACAGTCATGAGAAAGTATCTTCTCTCTGCTAACATAAAATATAAAAACACCAATACGACTGAGTCATGTATAGTTGGGTTCTGAGAAATTAAGCTGTTTAACTTAAGCAATGACTGAAAGCACAAAAATGGTGTAAAACCTTTCCTGAATTCACCTACAGCCTTTCAACAAACAGCTGTGCATCATTGTGTGCTTAACCTGGTTTGATTTACACCATTTCAGAGGACAGTTGCAGGAAGAGCTGCTGGGAATCGTTGCTTTTCCACACAGAGCCTGAGGCCTGTCAGTCATCCTGACAGACATGTCCTTTCAGGGTAAGAAAATGTACCAAATAGGGTCCCCAAATAAAAGCAGACAAACCAATCAAAAACAGACAGAAATTAGACTCTCCCAACTTGAGAACTGCCAGTCACACTGATTGGCAAGCTTTGCAGGTAACTCCCTGCTAAGCAACAGAGGGAAATATCTGCTTTAGATCAAACTCCCTGAGAAAGAAAATGCAATTAGTTTTCTCTTTTGGTTGTTCTTAATTATTCATAAGTCATAGTGGTGAAGACAAATCTCACCAGAAGGAGCCTACTGTGGTCAGTAACTATTAGGGTCTTCTAAATGTAAGTAATGTGCATATTGACCAATATTAATGTGTGTATTAAGTTATTCTTATGTTTCCCCAAAAAGTATGTGCATAACAGCATTTGCAGGTGACGCGGTGACATGTTCACCTGGTTATCAAAAAAAAAAAAAAAGTATTACTAACTTTAAATTCAACTTTAATCTCTTCCCCCAAAAATCATTTCATACACCATACAGAGGTGTGATCACCGTAATTACCTCCCTACATAACTGCGGTGGATACAGAGAGTGGTGATGCAGCGGAGGGCAGCGCAGCACTGCTCTGCTACTTAATGTTAGCAAAGTTGGCTAAACTACTATTGAATCAAATGCTGGTACAACCTCCTCTCACGATTGCTCACAATAATATCAGATAACTAAAATTGGGATTACATTTCAATATCAAATTCTAAATTTACTTTTTAATCAAAGTGGGTCTAAAATTTAAAGAAATAAAACAAAGAAAGTAATGCATATTAAAAAAATAAAGGCATGCTTAGTTTGAGATTTATATGGTTAACCCTTAACACAAGCTCTGTGACCGGCAGTGGGTGCAAAACTGCTTTGTGAATATATGTACTGTAAAAGAAATGTTTTTCCCACACTTAACTTGATTTTCACAAAGTCTACAGATAAAAGCACACTTTAGATGTTGAAAAGTCATCTCAGCATCAGACTGGATGATGGGCACTGCTAAGGTTTCACCTCAAATCAATAAATGATCTTGTGAGCAGTTCAGTAAACAACTTGTCTTTTTTTTTATTTTGGTACAAAAGTAAAATATTAATATTTGTTCTGACAACACTGTTCTGTATCATTCTGCTCTACTTTCTTTTAGATTCACTAAAAACAAAGTTTGCTGTAATATTATGGATATTGTGTCATTCTTGGAAGAATTTTCTTATACTTGTTAATAGCGACTTAGCTGTCCTATAGGCTATAGGAACTCCTAAGTGATATATTCCTCTACAAACAGGTTTAAAAAGTTAAATGAAGCAAGCAAAAAAGGGTTGAACCAAAGGGCCATGCTAATGACGAAAATGTAAAACATCAAATGACAAAACATTTTCAGCCCCCTGACTAAGTTCCCTGGCAGGGGGGCCCAGCTTTCTCCCTAAAGCCTCATGTTAGCGAGCAGCTCAAATAATGATCCACAAATCCCCCCACAGTGATCGTGACAGACCACGGCCTTCACTTGCTTTTATGTGTTAATCCTTAAAACATGTCTGAAAAAAACAAAACATCTGATGGTGATGGGGCCGAGTCAACTTTTCCACTGATTATCTGAGTGAGTGTGTATGTGTTTGTGTGTGAGGAGGGGTGAAGTCGGATAGTCCGTAACAGCTTGATATGAGCTGGGTTGCAGCAAGGCCAGCGTCACATTATAGGATGAAGTCATGTTGAAGGGAGAGAAGTGTACGTCAAGCTCATTTCGCTCTCCATCTCATGCTGTCTAAGCCTATGTGGTGTGCAGTGACACTCAAACGGCTCTAAATGAGCGCTGATGCCCTGAGTGTTGATGTGTTATGCTATTTGCCGTTTGCCTCATTCATAACTTATGATATTACTCATGGTAATGGAGCAGACCCTTTTGCCAAACATAATGAAAAGTGATCAGTAAAAGGAATGTCAGTTCTGTCTGAGTAAATAAATTTAAGTAAGTTAAGCTGCAAATCAAATGTTTAAATTCCTTGATCTCATTGCAAAAGAAAGGCAATGTTCTGAGACACAAGTAGATGGATAAGTAGACTCTAGCTCAAGGTGGAAAAACATTAGCTTCTTAAAAATTAAATCAAGATATTTCAATAATTCTGTTTGCATCAACTTTAAGTCGCTGAAGTAAACACATTACAGGTAATTGTGTAGAGAAATGTATACAGTTAACATTTGTCCATGTGGAGAGAGAGAGAGAGAAAAAAAAAAGAAAGTATGTATGCCCATCGTGCTTAAAGCCGACAAGTCAACAAATCCCCCCCACATTACATTCAATGACTCTTAAAGATAGCACAAGATCATTACAGGAAATTAAAAAGGTAAATGTTAATTGCAGGTCTCATAACAGACCTGCAATTAATGTGCGATTCAGGTCTCATGCATCAATGTCAGATAAACTATGCACTCATCCACCACTCCAACTTCTGCACCTTTACTTTCTGTCTTGCTTCATGAAAAGCACCCTACTCTCTACTCTGCAGTGACTCTCTGCAAACTGTCTAATAGAGCTGCAATTCTGGGCTGAGCAATTACATACAAAGAACCAACTTGGAATATTTGTAAATGCCAGTCGGCAGTGATTCAGTGTCCGTCCGAACCTTTGGCCCAGGTTGTGTGTTCTTCTCAGTAAATATAGCGCTTCAACTTTTTCTGGAGTGCTCTTGTATCTTATGGGCATCTCTTTCTACTTTGTTTTCTGTCATCTCTTCACTACTACTATCTAATAAAGTCATAAAAACCTCAAAATAACCACATAGGAAAACTGGACAGTGTTGGAATTTAGGTTAAGAACAGAATAAGAAAGGCCAGTTAAGGTTCTGTAATCTGTGTAATCCCTCCACAAATTGGGCACCGTTTTACTGCCAGAACACATTTAATTCATTGCTAATTGCTGCAGGTTGCAGCCTCTACAGGTACACTGCAAAGCTATTTTGTCCGGAAGCATTAAGTTGTATTTCATTGCTCATAGAGCATTACAATTACTTTGATGTTGACCTCATTGCTGCTGTTTATATTTACAAGCTCTTTCACGAACACAGTTTTACTACACACTTTATTTACTGCAGCTACAGCGGGTTTAATGTATGTTGTCTCATAAAAAAACGCAACAATGAAAGGAGCTCCACAGTTACTATTACTCCCTGGTGGCTATTCAGTCTTGTCACACATACAGAAGCCCAAACAACAAACAGCTGTTTTAAGGCTATGCATGTTTTAGATTGGATTGGGATGCCTAATTTATTCTAAATTGCACCTTACTAATTTAAAAGGTAAAGGTGTCTTTGTGTGGTTAGGAAGAATGGATTCACTTGATGGCATTGTAAACTGCATAACACCTATGTCAGATTTGTACTTACCAGATAGTGTATTTCTACATACGTTTTTTTTGTAGTGGAGCTTGTAGCATTTATTCAATATATAGACATTGATACATATTCCTAAGATCACAGCTGTACAAAAAGCCATACCTCATTCCAAACCATAAGGATCTTATCAGTCCAACTAATGCTGACAAATTCCCTAAAAGGACAATTGTCATCACTATTTTATCTGCTTGGGAAAAAAGTCAACCATCAGCACTATTTGGAGATCCAGCAGAAGGAAAATCCTTCGTCCTTTGCTAATCAAAATTTCCATTTCCTATCATTTGGGAGTTCTTGATGCAGGATAGCCTATGCTTTCATCCCAGGTAGAGGTTTAATTTGAAGCGAGGCATGGAAATTAAAAAGCCAGCCTATGTCTACCTGTCAATCAATCGTTTGTTCATATGGGAAACTCTCCCGCTTAGGCACTGACAAGAGCGAGCCTATTTGATCTGGGCTTTTCAAAGAGGAAAAAGCCTGGATAGCCATCAGACATCATTTGCTTCTCACCAGGACATTCGAGCGCCATCCTGACAGGACACAATCGTACATGGGTTATTTCAGTATCTATCTTGTTAATCTTTTTACTATTACAACTAATTTGGATTTTATATTTGATTCTTTTATTCACTCAAAACTTGTTAAATAACTTTAAGTTAGTGCTTTTAAGTTTCGTAGGTTGGTAATATGAACACTTCACAAATCCACTGAAAATGCTCAAGGATGCGACTGTCCCAAACATAGCTGGATACAACTGATTCATCTTAATAGAACAAACAAGGATTTGAGGTTCCTACAGTACAGTGTATTAGCTGCAGTCTTCTCTCTGGGGGCGAATGGGTAATTTTTCTGTTTAGTGGCAGTTACAGCGAAAATGTGGATATAAAATTGCAATGTGTCTGAATATTGACACAAATTCAGACAAGACATCAAGTCTATTTCATTAAGGTGCCAGTTAGTGGGAGGTACTTCTGGCCTTCTGCATTAAAATCAGACTCTCGTCTTTCAAAATATTGACTATTATTCATAATGTTCACTTTAATTATTGTGATTATAAGATGATTTATAAAATTGTGATAGCCGATATTTCATAATTATGAGATCATTTAAAACTCAATGAAACTTATAGATATCTACAGCGATGTAAAACTAAATCTCCTCCTGCCTTGAGTCTAAATAACTGCAGTGGAGGGAAAAAAGCAAGAATCAAAGTCAAATCTTTTTAAATTCTCCCTGAGTGACGTGCTGAGGTAGAGTTTGAGAAGAGTCTACATCCTTAGAGATCACTGGCACACATCTGGCTCAGAAGTGGAATTGCTGTGATCGTCATACTCATAAAACATGCATAAAAGAGTATTTAAGAGTCAACCTACGTCAGTATCATAACAAGTTGATGTACTAAGAAATATTACTCTAACGAAATGAGCTCAGTGCACCCAAGACCGAGAGAAGGATGAGGTACCATTTTGAAATTAATGACTGAAAGAACCCAAGAAAAAGATACGGGAAGTATGCATTGTAAATGATGTCACCGAAGAAACAAAAAACAAAAACAAAAAAAAACAACCTCTGCATTCATGGTCAAACAATACATGAATTCAACAAATGAGAAACAATTATGTATATGCAAAAACCAAACACATTTAGAGCACTAATTTAAACTAACTATGGTCTGCTTTACAGATTGGAAATAGTGTTTGGCAAGGTTGTAAAGAATAACATCTTAATATATAATAATATAATATAATTTTTGTAATAGTTTTTTATAATTGTATAGCAGGTGTCCTTAACAATACTGTCATGTACAAACTGTCATGTACAATGATCAACCCAGTCTAACACAATGTGTTAGACTGGGTTGTATGTTTGAATGTTTTTGTGTTATGTTGCAATCTCTGATAAAAGACAGAAAAATATGAATCCTTCTCCATCCCTGATGTACACACTACCTGCCTGTTTATCTGTTTAATGTACGCTGTCTGTATGTTGCACAAACAGGCATAATACAGGGGCAGCATTCAGTATTTTTGATGCATAATTCATATTTATGTATTCACGTTAAAAATTCAACAGCTCAACAAATTATATTTAAAAAAAACCAAACAATATATGGTATGAAGTATAAACTGGTAATTCTTTACATCAAACGTTATTTTCACAAAAGCTGCTTTCAAGACTGTTTGTGGTTGAAGACCATATTTTCAAATGGCATAAATGTCCTCCCTAAACAACATCTGTTATGTTATCAGCATCTGTATCTCTATACTGTAGAGTGGCCACACCTCTTAAAAGACAGGAGCTGGTTAACAGATGACACTCCATTTTGAAATCACTACAACATTATTCCGCTTTTAAGTGAATTAAAGTTGCTTGGATGGACATTTAAATGAGATTTAAATTAATGCAGACAGATCAACGAGAACACTAATCGCATGATGAGGGGTCTGTCTATTCCATCCAACTTAAATTCCTTCCTTTAAGCATGGGAAGCACAGTATACATGAACAACATGGGAACCTGATAGTAGCCTTCCCTACCAGCTTCAATCTACTCCACAAAGCCCCAGGCAACAAAAATGTTAATTGGGCTTCTAATGTGCAATTTTGCTGGCCATAATCTGTAAATATCACTTAACATCAATGTAACAAACCAAGCAGGGTGACGTCCACAACTACCCCGCTTCATTTGTCCTCTTTGCTAATAATTGGTTGCTTTTTTGTGATCACTGGCTTTGTAAAATATTCAACCACTCAGTACTAGGTAAAAGAAAGCTAGTTTGGTTTGATTACTGCAATGTAGACTAAAGAAAACCCAAAGAGGTTTGATCGAATCCTGAATAAAATTAATGTTATAAGGTAGAATGTTTGTCATTAACTTTAGTGGCAGTAATGGTATAGTCAATAACTATTATATTATAGGTTAAAAGAGAGACCCATGCACACAAAAACTGGTCGTCATGTAATTGTCCAGAGTTAAGCTCACTCGAGGCTTGGAATATATGCAGACAGACATGCATTATTTTGACAGTAATGTACTAAAATGGCCTATCAACAGCAACAACTGTTCATCTCCCTGAGACAACCTATGTTGCTTATTGCTGTACATTAAGACCTTAAAACGCCGCCAGAATCCCATTAATACATCTCATTGCATAAAATTTCCATTTGATTTGTATTCAGAATTTTAGATGACCAGTCGAACACCAGAAAACCCTCATTATATCATATTCAATCAATCACTCATCGCCGAACGCCTGTATAATGCCAGTTCTAGCGGTGTGTGGTTTCATCTTGATTATGGAGATTGGCATTAAAATCACAAGAACAACACAGCCTCCTCGCGCATGGCCATTCTTGAACATGTCACAATTTCATTACGATTGACAAGCTGCATTATAATGTACTAATGTGTCGCCCTCATCTCTATCGGCTTTGAGTCAGACTTCCACTACTGCAGATTCTATAGCAAATTTGGTTTCCTGTTGTTGCTTTAAGGTACTTTTCATTCAAAATTCAAGCTATTGGTTGAACAGGAAAGAAGTTTAATAAGCAGTATGTATCTGTTCAAATTCAACACAGCATATAAATGCAAAAGGTGCCTCTAACTTGAGATGGCGTTGTGTGTAAAATACATTGTTAGGTTAACCCATTTATGTCCTATTGACCTACTGTATCAGGAAACTAGGCTGTGGTTGTTCTCTTCATTATTGCAACAAGGAGAAAACCTGGAGAAAATAAAGCCGTGCTCATGATAATACCAATTTTTTTGAAAAGTAACGAAAAAGTGTTGGAAAAATGTTAAGATTGTTAGCACATGTTGGCGAAGACACTGAATGAACAGAACAACGTTGATTAGGATACATGGGGTGCATTCTGATTCATTCGTACTTGACAGAAAAGGACATAAATTGAACACACCAGGACGTCATTTCAAAGTGAGTGACCGATGAACTTAAAGAAATAAAGGGTAAAGAAAGTTATTCTACCAAACAATGTCATAATCACATTATGGCTGTGTGTTCACTCAGATGTTGAGGACAGCACTTTCATCACCAGAGCCAAAGTACTGCTGTCACACAAGAGGAATTTTTGGGGTGGAGAAGGTGGAGGATGGGCTGTCTTAGTAGCCACAAACTTTTTCAATTTCACTGTCAATTTCCTGGGTAATTACTGGTGCTTTTGATGGACTTTTTATGACATTGGCTCCCCTCCTGCGAGACGCTGTACGTGCTTTACTGCAAGAGGATGGGGCAGCAGTTCCCACTTTTGACACCAATTCCCACCTCCCATAAGTGGACCTTGTCATCACTAGTGACCCCTGTGGCGTTCTCTCAACAGAATGAGGCTGGCCAGTGAGGCCAGCTGTACTTTATCTGCACCACTAGGCTGAAGATGGGTCAACTGGACCATGACCTCATTGTGTGTGTGTGACTATGTGTGTGTTTGGATGTGAGGGGTAAGTTGGAAAATATGCAACAGAAGAGTTCAGGAGTTTTATATGTAGTGCATATTAAACTGTCAGTCTGGTCAGTAAAATGTGCATTGATTATATCTATGATGTATAAGTAACAGATAAAAAGGAGCACTTAAACATCTATTTCCTCTTAATCTTTCCAGATCAGCAGCTTTGACAGATCAGCTAACAAGAACAGGGGCAGCAGGGCTTATTGGCCGGCACTGTCTGGATGGCACTCTGTCTAAAGAGATCAGAACACCAAGCACATCTCCTGTGAGATCGACGGGCCGACAAACAGATGAGCCCACAGGCCGAGGGTCACAGATCATTAAAAGCCATCTATCAGCGGCTTTCAAGGTCTCTAATTCCCCCCAAATCGAATATTTCCATGTAAATATGTCAAAACAGGAATGAAATTAGCGTGGTAGTTTATTGACTGTGATAAAATCTGAAAAGCACCACTGCACATAATTACATACTTGTCAGAGTCATAAAAATTAGCTTTATTATCAATGGAATGGTTTTGTACAACTTCATTTAGGCCCGATGTCTTCCAGATGGGGCTGCTCTCTGCACTTGAGCAGTTTTTATGCAGCCCCCTCCCTCCCCTTTCCACATACACACACACAAACCATCATCTTTTTCATCCCTTTATTCCCATGCTGAGGGAAAGGGGGAAAAAAAAAGAGTGAAAGAGGAGCTGATGTCTATGGCAGAGCTGAGACACGACATCAGCTGTGTCTGATAGTAGAAGTTTTTGATCTCATTAATGATACTGGCCCTCATTGTGAACCTAATCACACGCAAATCAAAAAGTTAGTAATGTTAAAGATGTGGAGGGTAAGAGGGCAGCTATTTCATTCCCTTTGAAAGTTTCAAGATAAGCTCTCATTTGTTCACCACTGCAGGACTTGTGAATAACTGCTAGTATCTTTGGACACATAGGCGTGGGCCATGGGTGGGTTTAGATGTGCCTGGTTCCCTCCCACTCAGAGGTCAGGCCCAACAAATCATCATAAGCTCAAAGCTGAATGATGACACAGTAATCAGCAATTTCTAAAATGTTCTGTAGATTATGCAACTGATGAAATGTATTATTGTTGGGTCTTGTTTACCACCTAATGATAACCAAGACAGTATTTGAAAAGTTTGATATTGAGCTTAAGGTTGATATTATCTGTAATAATAATAACAAAAAATGAGATACTTTCTAAAGATGTGACATAAAGGGGTATAAATCTGTATGTGCATGTCTGTCTCCTATTCTCCATCTTCATCGCAGACGGGATTCTCCGGTTCGAGTTCAAAGCGGCTGCCGTCCTCTGGCTCATCCCCGTGTCTTGTGTGCATTGCAGCCCAGGTGTACACAGACAACATGGAGCTTCTTGCTCTCCCCATTCACTCTCTTGCTCACTCGACCACCATTGATCTCTCTGTTTCTCTCGTCTTTTTAAAAAAAGGGTTTGATAAAGCCTAACTTTATCAAACAAAGATTTGGTCAACTATTGGTGTTGAGTTTCAGACACAACAAACACAACTATGAGAAAAAGAAAAGTTTAAATTCAGCTGCCATTCTCAAAGATATCTAATCCTGTGATCTGAATTTTCCCTGACAGCCAATAATTAGACAAATGTGGTTCTTAATTCAGTGTTGAAACTACAGCCAAATAATTCCAGTACTGACATGCAATCATCACAGGTAGGATATTTACATTCTCTGTCCCTGCTGTGTTGCCTGTTTTTAGTTTATTTGGCATAAGTGTACGGATTTTACACCGTGTTTTTCTGAATAAGCACACTGCTACCTCAGTGAAGCTTTTCTAGTGTGACATTCGACTGCACTTTTACAGTCGAACAGTTTTACCTCCATCTTTTTATTTAGTTTTTCATTATTGTTTGTTGCTATTGTTCTATCTTTTCCTAACCCCATTATCATATCAATTATCATCTCAGTCACACATCCTGATTTCCACTCATACCACATTTACATCAAGTCGATAATGCATCCCTGTTACTGAATTATTTAGTTAACAACTTGAACTAGAAGGGGGGTGATTCATATTTAAAACAGACACCTATTCTTAATGGCAGCTTCAGCTTAATGCTTTAGAAGAGTTGGCTTACTGTGATTCTGTCTTGATCTTGACATGCACACTTCTCTCTCTCCATTTTTCCTCTTTCAAAACAGCGCAGCAAAATGCACTAATAAACAGAAAATAGCCAGTCGGCACAGACATCGCGGAGCTCATGTATACATGAGGCAGTTTAGATTCATCAGTATTTCTGAGGTTAAAGGATAGGTTCACAATTTTTAAGACTGTCTTAAAACAACAGTCAGTATAAAAGATCCCCTTCAAATGTGCTTTAAATCCAAGTGATGGGGACAAAAATCTACAGTGTGTCAACAGTCATTTTGTGCAACATGTAACTTTATCTGAAACTTATACGGGGCTTCAGCAGTCAGAGTAAGTTATATCAATTAGATATCTACCACATTTACAGTCTTTTAAGCATCAGACAGTGTTTTCCCATTGAGCTGAGTGGTGGAAGTATAGGAATGCAAAGAGGGACTGGCTCTAGAAAGACTGTAACATTGAATGATATCTCTACTTGATATTGGATGGATTTTGGTCCCCATCATTATGAAGGGATCTTCTAATAGCCAGTATGAAATGAACAAGACGAAGAAAGTTTAGAAACTGAACAGAAACTGTAGGTCTTATGCTAATCCATTACATTCCATTATTATTAAATGGCAAAATGTGCTAAATTAGTTTTGTATCTCTGTGCTGTGTGGTAAAAACAGCATATGTCTAATTTGGTATCTTTAAATTTATAACTTAATTACATGCCCACCAGAGCATGTAATTGTAACTTAATTACAAGCTCTTCTGAGAAAATTAACCACACCTTAACATAACCTTGGGCTTCTGCCATCTTTTCAAAACCTGTTGGAAAACTATAATATTGACTTCACTCACATCTTTCATTTTTTAAACCAGGCGGCTAGTCTGGAGAGACTTCAAAACTATCTCCTGCAGTCATTTTTTATTTATCACTCCTGGGCCTGAATATAAGCCATTCTACTTTATTTATTTTCTACTTTATTCAGGCTTCAATTTTTTTTCTTACATGATGTAACTTATGAGAGGCGACAATGCACATCATCATCTAAATATCCCCCATAGTTTGGAAAACATTAAATGATTTCAAGTATTCCAAACTCAATCTGCGTTCACAAAATCAAATCAAGTGTGAGAAATTTAATTTAGCACCTGAAATGATGACGACTCACAGAAAATCTGCTGTCTGCCACTGGCCTTTCAAAATACATACCATTATTAAGCATGCAGCACAGCACAGAGCAAGCTAAGGTAGACTTTCTATGAGCACTAAATAAATTGATAAATTATAGCTTCTTTGTTTTATTAATCAATTAAAAAGGCATTTGCTTAATCTCCTTCTCCTTTAAATGCATATTTAGCAGCTAAAAAACTCCACGCACATTTCACGCACGAGATCTCTAATCTACACTATTCAGACTAGAAGGTGACAGAGTGGAGTATCTGTTCTGTCCCATTCCTGTGCTCCTGTGCCACTTTTTTTTTTCCAATGCAATGATTGAGGGTCTCAACATCATTTTCTTAGATTGCTGCGTGTGCTTCAGTGTTTCCCCTCAATGTTCAACAGAGGTGTAGCGCCGCTACAAAATGATCAGAACAGAGGACAGAGACGGGGAAGCAAACATGCCATTCTCTCCCCATCAGTGCCAATTAGCTGCTCAACGTGGACAAAGTGTGTGTTCATTGTCACATCATCACAAGGGCAGTGCCAACCTCCACACCAACACAAAAACACACACGCACGCACAACGGACAGGATATAACAGATGAGTTTCAGCTCTCTTTTGTGTGATAATACTCCTGGAGCAATACAGAAAGACTGATTCCTGTCCTGCATGCTGCTGTCGATGTCCCATTCACGTCACGTGATGAATAGTGAAATTGACTCCCATCCTGTGGGAATCCCACAGGAATCCCCCAAAAAATGCTTAAAGGATCACCGCCTCTAACCCTTCAGTAGAACCCCTTTGAGAAATGGTGTCTTCACACAGAGAACTTATTTGATAGAGGAATCTCATTACCCTGGACAAAGGATGCAAACAACAACCCAAAAATTGTGATTATAAAATGTTAATGCGCCTCCCATGTTGCCTATTCTGAGCATTCAGAAACCTCTTCAGTAGCTTAACCTATTTCTAATGAATGTATTAATGATGTTTCTGCTCTTGAGAGTCACTTTCCAGGTTGTTTGTGGGCACTAGAGTCTTAAATTGAGCTGCCTCTTCTAACATATAGTGTTTTCTCTTAATGCCTCCCCAGTGTGCCATAATACCTTCTTTAAAACCTCCCAAAATTGCTACAAGTAATGTACCAGAACTACCATCCAAAGTATGACATGTTAGGGTCAGGTTTCAAGTAAAAAGATCAACTGTTAATATGCTGCCGAAATTTACAATCTGTTTAAAACATCTAAATGAACCAAATGTTGCTTGTTGTTAAAATACACATCCTAGAGGGTATAAATTCTGCAAAATGATACTAAAGTTAAAGTGATACAGATCAAATGGTTACACAATAACACTTATTGTGCACTGCATCAAACTCCTGCAGAGATATTCATGCTACGCAATTAACATACTATTAAGGAAGACATAAGCGGGATGTGAATGTGAAATTATTATTATGTGTTGTCCATCCTGTGTGTTTAACACAAAGTCTATGAAGAAGCTGTCATAATGTGGAGATGGGTATTGTCAGAGTACAAAATTCTTTGGCTTTTGATGTATGCAGGAACATCATTATTTATACTGTGCATGATGAACACCTTGATCACTGACCACAGATCCTGTGAGACTGTGATTTGCATTCCCATTGGGACAACATACTATATTGAATCTAAAACAAACTGCTTAAATATGAACCAAAGAACTGGTCTCTCTCCTGATTCAAGGGCTGTATGACATCCCGTATTGCATGTCAAACAAATGACTAGCTCAGTGACATGCAGCTTCTGTTGCTGATAACAGGCACACATTGCTGATGCTAAAATAAAGCACAATAATAAGGTTTGATGTGATTGTCTGAGCTTTCACTAGATACATCTCTCAAGCTTCAGGGAATAACGGTGGTCAACAAACCTGCAAACAAACCCTTCCCATCCCTACACCAGCACCTATGCCTAATTCATGCCACAACTCTACAAGATTTAAATGACAAAAAAAACTGCATGCATCAAAGTCACCACAGAAATCATTAGGTGAGGAAACACTGACTGATTCTTGTCTGTACTTCAATGTGCACAAGCAGTAAGCAATGAGCAGCTAGCATGCCTTACAAGCATTCGTCACAGGAGGAATTCATCCTGGAGCACAGCGCAGGCTGTATAAATGCAAGTTACTATCATTTGATTTGACTTATGGTTTTGTTTGAAAGGCTTCCTCCATTTGTTTGTCCTTTACAACTGTGACTGAATGCTGAAACAAACATCCATCCGCTGTGCTATATTTCTTAAGTCACCCTCTATTTCAGATGACCATTTTCCCAAGATCCTTCGTCTCCCACTTGTCTAATTACCATAGAAGTCTTTTTTCAAACACCCCCTCCATCTTTCCCGAAGGAGATCACATGCAACTATAATTGCCTCCCTCATTAGTTATGTTTTCACAAGACGGGATAGGGGGCAATTAATTTTATCACTTAATTTTGTCACCGATATGTCCACTGCCTTAGTATTGATGTGTCCACCACTGCCAGGACCATATTTCAGGAAAATTAATTGACAAAGCGGTGAAATTTATCAACATATCACCAGATTAGGCGACAAATTGATGCAATGAGGGAATCAATTGTGTTTCTGTCATGAGGGTGCAACAGCGCAACCGAGAACAGAGCCGGACGAGCTAGACCACTGCGAGAGTGACTTCTGTGGCAGGTGTTGTGATTTATGTTTTTATTTAGACAGGGGGCATAAATCAGAATGAGTTACAAGTACGGCGCTACCTCCCCTTGAGAGTCACACAATTGCCAGCACAACGCACATGCAATCCACACAAAGTTCCCACACACAAACACTTACACACAAAAGGAATGAGCAAAGATATAATCAAAGACATCCACAAAAATCAATAAGAAAAGAACAAAGCAAAGAATACTGAATAGATCAACTGAGGTAAAAACAAGCATTACTGAAGAATGAAAGAAGTTTATGAAGTTCTGTGTAGAATGAAAGAAATTAAGACAAAGTGATTTTACTACTCAGTAATAGTTGCAAAACTATTAGGCAATAGACACCTTGGTTCAGTTGTGATTATGAAAGTGTGTAGTCGTTTGACAGAATTCTGATGATTAAGTAATTTTTAGGGTTGCTTGCAGCATTGCTCTGCATAAGGCAAAAAAACATTCATGGTCACCAGAGGATGAAACCTGCTGACTTTGGTTAATCCCTGATTTAACTGCTAGCGCCACCACAAGGTTGGCGTTTATAATTTTTTTTGTGAAATGTCTCAAGTATTGGATGGATTGCCATGAAATTTGGGACAACATTCATGTGCCCCTCTGGGTGAACTGTTATCACTCTGGTGATTGTAATCTCTTGGTTTGGTTTATACTAAATATCGACAAAATTAATGCTAAAACACTAAACTAAGATCATTAGCGTTCAATGGTTCCTTTTCCTCTTCTCTCAGAAGAGAATATGTGCTGCTTTCAATGACAATAAACTAATTATCTCAATTCAACATAACAAAAGATAATAAAAATAGGCAGATAAATCAATAATAAAAATAATCCATGACCCAATGGTTACAGAAATCTTTATGTATGTGTGTATATATATATAATCATTATGTTAATTAAAATTTCCAGTTGTGAACAAGAATTAAAGATTCCTTAATGTAAGGTTTTCAATTCTGAAACAGAAAATGGGGGAAATAATCTATTCTCTCGTCACTCTGGCGGACAGTGAAGGACATCAGCTGGACTCCCCCAGGTGAGAGGAGCAACGGTCATAAAGCCAGAAGGTCATTAGGGTCCTGAAAACGGCAGCAGAACCATTTTAGTTTATTATATCATCTAAAGAAAATGAAACCTGGCTGAATAGCTTTAACAGGAACATGTCTGTGTGACCCTGTCAGCACGTGGTTGCTAAACACTTTTAGGTTGCGACCCACCAGTTGAAAAACAGGATCCTACCGTAACACATGACCCTGGTCGTCTGCATTTCATCTGTTCAGCGTACACGAAACAGTTTGCGTGACAGTTGGTCTATCAAAAGCATTCAGTTGACCTCCATGCAATACCTCAACACATGGTGAGAACAAATTGGGGACAAAATGGCCATAGCGCATCACTTACTGTTCCATCCTCTCAGGAGGGCACACATTTTATCCTCAGCAGAGGAGAGAGGACGAAAGAGAGGAGAGGAGAGAGAGAAAGAGAGAGAGAGGGGGGTATAACACAACGTCTAGAGGAGCAAGCAGGAGAATTGCTTGGGCGCCGGGACTGTCATGTCTGTATAAACAGGCATTGATTTTTCTGTCCAGCCCTGGCACCTCAGCCATTTATTCTCAGCTTTGTGGTTGGAACCCAGTGGGGCTGGAGAAATTCTGTTACAGTCCAGTTGGGCCCTTGAGGTCTGTGTGTGAGAATAGATTTCACCTGTAAACGAGGAGAGGGACTGGAGCCACTTAACAAGGGCAGGCTGTGTCACCAGAGGGCAGGATGGGTGAAGTCACACTGGATGGATAATGACACATACTGTGGAAAGAAAGGGAAGAATGAAGGAAAGAGAAATAAGGAAAAAGTGGATTGAGAGAAATGATTGATACTGTGGAAGTAGGGATAAGAGAAAAAAGAGGTGTTTGAAACACTGAGTAGAATAAAATTGTCACTTTCAAAACCAAAGAGCATCTTAAGCAATATGCTTTTTGGGAGACCTCACCTGAAAATAAATGTGTCACATATTGTAAACCACACATGATAAAACCTCATGCTACCAGCGTGATGAAAATCAAAACCACTGAGTGCCACTGAGATTTTTATTGTCTGCAACTTCACCCTCAAAAGGTGGTCTATAACCCTTGGTGGTTCCACAGATTTCATATTTTACTGGATTTTCTGACAGCGTGCATAAACGAGAAATACTGCTGTGACATCAGCTTTGACTTGTGAAGTACCGATGGACTTGAGCCAGAAAACAGAAAATGCTTTAATTAACTAAAGAAACTAAATGAAATGTGAGCATAGTTACAACAATTTATGTAAATGTGTGCCATTTTCTGAATTAGACACCAGGATTTTACATTGATTCATTGGTTCTACACCTTTCAGACAGCCAGTGGTTTCAGTTTAGGCCTAATAAGATGTATCAACTTGCTGATAAGAGGCAATGCATGACAGTGATCAACACCTTCTTTTAGGTTATTTGTAAGGCCATAGCCCGAGGCTGTTACTTGAAAACTGCAATATATTACTCATTGTAAAGTTAAAATTGACTTTATTCGGCGGCAAAAGTAACGTGTTACATTACTCATTACTTCACTTTCATTACTCAGCTGTCAGCTCCATCAAAGTTGAGCTCAAAATCAGTCACACCCACACACTATATCTTTTGTATTTAATACATGTAGATATAGAAAAGTAGATGTAGTAGTTTAACAAGCAGACAGGAAACAGTTTGGGATTTATTGACCAGCCAACAGCTAGCCCCAGTGACCACACACAGACCCTACAGAAGATCTGACCTCAGCTGCATGATTGACATGCGCTCAAACTCCGAACCCGACCACTGACAGCTGACTCCTAACTGTAGAGATAGCCATGGTTAATGTTAGCAAGCCAGCTAAACTACAACCACAACTTGCAGTTTAGGCTATTCGTTGTTGAATACATGCTAATAAATGCAGAGTTTCAAGTGAAAACTTGGGCCAAGACTCACTTAAGGTGAACTATCCTTTAAGGTGGATCAGCTATTCTCATTTCAATGACAAGCTGCTTCTCCAACTTTCACTCAACCAATAAATATCTATATAGGTTCTACACACAAGGTATCCCTATACATTCAAAGTACAGTATGTTGTATATCTTTCTTAATAGGGCATCAGTCATAGCTTTTTGAGCAGTGAGCTAATACTCTTGGCCTATTTGCGGGTCCCTAGCAGTATATTTTCATTTAGGATTTTAGCTTGTTAAGATGTTATTGACAACAGTGAATTGATTTTGTTGTAACTCTCTCCTTTTACCGTCGTCCGATTGATTAGCTTGTTTTGATGCTGGACAGCACTGTATACAATACAGTCTGCACTCTTCACTACTGCTATAACATCATTCAGGTTATCTCAGTAAAAGTGGAATAAGTCTGGGAATGTCAGTCTACATGACTAACAAAAGAAATACAACTTCAAAAGTACACATTTAGGGTATTTCTTCCATATTGTTATGATAAAGGCATTCGCAGCACTTGAATCTACAATAATTGATAGTCTTGTACATCATGATATACACCTTTTCTCAAACTTCAGTCTGGCATACTTTGTATTTTTTGGTAAGTAATGAGAGTTTAAAAAAAAGGTTGTCAGCACATCATGAGGTTCTGTAGATGGACCCATCTGCATAGTTTCACAGTTAAAATACAAATAAGAATGATGAAATTTACAATCTAAAAAAAATCTGCTTTTATGAGACAAATGTTAGAAACAGTTTACAGAAACAGCCAGCTTCAACATCAGGGGAACCTGTAATTGAGACAAATTAAAGACAAACAGCGCGTTTCAACTCTTATGCAGGCACGCACGCACACACTCTGCAGAAAGTGAGCTGCTCTGTGAAGTTTCAGTGGAGAGTGACAGTAATGATAATGTGTGAAGGTTAACTCCTAGAGAAACCGAAGCACTCCTGCTGAATGGATAGAAGAGGTGCAGGTTTGAAAAGTACTTATTAGTCAAACTGGGTAACAACGGCGCGCGCCTGCACAGTATAATCAAATCACTCTATATACCTAGCTACAATACAGCATTTCAGAAGCAGCCATCCCTGCAACCTTGACAGGAGGGTTATTTTTACTGATACTTTGCCTGCCCATTGTCTTACACACGTATTGAAAATGGTGCCATCAACAAATGGAAATAAATACAATGAAGGGTGAATGGGGTGGAGAAGACGAGGGATTTTTAGGATGGTGGGAGGAATGCAAGAAGCCATTATGAACACACACTCCTCATGTTTTCCCCTTTCTGTCCTCAAGTTAACCATCCACTTGTTTGTTTGTGGAATACATAGAGTGCCATGCAATTTTAATGACCCCCAGCATGCACAGATTTCCTGATTCACTTTTCGTCGGTCTCCAGTTTTTATTTAGTACAAAACACTCATACCTGTCTCCACTGTGATCAATACGTGGTGTCTTGGAATGAGGCACCTGGTTTTAATATGATTTTATGAGATCAGATAGCTCCCTTTGATCACCCACTGTGATTTCTCTGATCTCCTATATCCGACAGGCTCCAGTGTTCATATGCATATTATGTCTAGGAACCTGAAGAATGAAGGAAAAAAATGTAGGAGGAAAAACAACATTGTCCCTGTTCAAGGAAGGTGTTTGTTAACCAGAATTAATATGAAAACCTCTAGTTATTGTTGTTGTTGTGTTGGTGTTTTGTTTTAGCTGGCACTGCTGCTTGTGAGAAGTGCACATCAAGCAAATTAACACTTTCAGCTTTGTCCTTAATTATGAGAAAAGTGGTGGCTTAGGGGATGTTGTATGTAAATAAGGTTTCATTTTGCTTTGTTTGCTACTGGTGTTTTATAATAAAAAAACAGTAACTTCACATATTGAATCATGTTGGGCATACAATTTCACATTAAAACCTCACCAGTGCCCATAATTTACACAGAAACTTTATAAACCAAAGATCAATGGCTAAGCCCAATTTAATTACTTGTGCTGACTTGACTAACGGGAGTGTTTTGTTGTTGTTATTTTTTCACATAGACAAAACATATAATATTTCTGCGCCCAGGTAACAAAGAATGTCGCTAAATACTGTAACCTGAATCAACATATTTTAAAAATAAATGATATATTCCTATTTGCACAAAGAAATACGCACTTAAAACTAGATGAAACTGTCTATCTATGACTATCTAGGATTGAAAATGATTGCATATCTCCTGCCAGTGTCTTAAAATGCAATCATTGCAATATGTATCATCTCTGTGTCCATCCTCAAGTTGTGTCTCTGTGACTGCTAGAGGTAATGATAGCAACACAGTCTGGTAGACAGGATGAAAGAAACACCACAATAAAGAAAGAAAAGGCCAAAGCAGTAAATACCCCTGGGCCACACAGTGCAGATACTAATTGCATTCCCAAACTCGAGTGCAGTAAATAATGAAATTTTAATTTCTGCTCTTGCCATTGCGTTGTCCTCATTTGTTTTCGGATGAATGTTTCAAAGATATTTACTGCAGTGTTGATGGGAAAAAAATGAAACTGGATGGCTAAGGGAGGAGTGAGAGGGTAAGAAAGAGATAAGAACAGAGCGAGAGAAAAGATGGAATATTTGTTCAACATGATGAGCAATTGGCTGAAAGGTTTTGAATTAGGCTAAAAAGGCAAATAAAACCAACTATATCTACAAATACTTGAAAAGTGGTATCATAAACATGTGATCACGCTCATTTACTTTGAAGGCATTTTGTAAAACACATCTATGAGCAATGTAGTCACTAGGAGAGAAGCAGAGGAGAAACCTTCTGATCAGTTCAGGATAAAAAGTCTTAACAGTCCTTCAAACATGACCTTAAAATAGTCCAGTTGTGGCTTGGTTGTCAATATCAGCTAATAAGATATTATAACAATATAACATAAAAAGTCAATAAACCCTTGTTGAAGTTAATTTTGGGGCTATTAAGATTCTATAGATTCTATTTTAATTGACAAAATAATCACACTTCAAGGTTTCATTTAGTAGCTGATCTTGAACAAACATCAGAGCAAATGAAAATTCTCACATTTTTTAATTTCCATGACGACCAGGCACACACCATCAGCTGATGAAGATCAGGTGATATGATTGGAAGCTCCAGAAAACCTAGTAAACGGATCTATTCTATAATAAATTAAATCACAAATCTCAATTTCACTTTTCTGATTTTTGAAGTGATTTTCTTAAATCTCACAATAACTGATTTGCTTGTAGAACAACTCAGTATCTTATTTATTACAATGAATATGTTATTTTATACAAAATACTTTAAAGTAATTTTAGACACACTTTAGACTACTCAGAAGTCTTTTCCAAAAGGGAAAAGGGCCTTGTTATCTAGTCTCAGTTCGTATAATTGCTGGTTTGTCTTTCACCAGCACCTATTTGTCTAAAAAGCTTTTTTTTTTTCTTCCTTCTTTCAAATAAATCTTCAAATAGTGTGTTACATCACTGTCCACATAGTATCACCAACAAAAATTGTGCCGCTTCCTCTCAAGTGGAGCACTGCCTGGGATGTTAAGATATTGAACTGCAAAAGTAACGATTTGGAGAAAAACTGAAAGCATCTGCCTGAGAGTTGAAGTTAAATTGACTCCACTTCAAAAGGTTTGCATTTTTTCTTACTGCACTTAATGCATTACAGTAAAACGAGGACAGATGAGATCAATTCTTTATATAAAAAGCTGAAATAAAAGTCACGCATTTATAGCAAATAGCACCAATACTAATTTAAATCAGTAGTAAAAACAAACGTTTATACTTCAGCCTACAACTCATTCACAGCATTTCAGACTATTGTTCTTTATGTTTATCACTGATGTCATATTACACAAAACAGACTTGTTAGCTGGCGAAGGCTTCCTCTCCTCTCCATTCCTTTTAGTGCTGGCGAATTTTAAAATGAACAGTCATTCATCTAGATCCACTGGCAAACAAAATCAAATAAATCAACACTTTCCCCAAATATAAAAATATTAGTGTTGTGGGTCGATAATTAATGAGCACAGCTGCACTAATTAAAAGCCATCTGAGTTCCATTAATCTTGGTTGTTGAGTCCCATCGTTTCTCAAAGTGGACAGCCACGCCTTTCCTGTGCAATGCCTGTTGTCCTTGGACTCATTTTTCAGGTAATTTGGAAGAGTATTGTTGCTTTATTAGCATCATGAAGAAACATGAAAGCACAATTAATAATGCATTCCAAGATGAGTACAAAGAAAATGATTATTTCCGTCCACTGCAGGATACCGTATGTGGAACTAAGCTTTGTAGCCGCCGAGGCTTCACTTAGACATAGGCAATTTGACAAAATGTTTATCTTGCTTTGTTTTTGCTAACTGTGGGGGTACTAGACATTTTCCAGCTACTTAAAGGACGAACGAATCAGGTGGTCCTCAATATTACAAAAGCAAACTCTGAAGTGTTGCTTACATGTTTCCACAGCAGAAGTTTCAACCGTTATTGTGGCCTCTTGTTTGCAGCCAAGAACCAAACGTAAAGATAACCAAGACATAATCTTTGGGAATAGTAAGTGTTACAGGTCCCATTTCCAACCATATTTATTCTTTATAGTAGTCTTAGGAGTCAATGCAAAACAATATGAGATATTTTATAAACACACAAATGAATAAAATGACCAAATCCAGTCTCTATTGCTAAACTATAAACTCCAACTCCATCTAATCTGCTTATCTAATAAAAACATATTCATCCCTGGTTTGAGACATGCAGAGGGATGGATTGGCAATATCGTCATGGTAATCAATGTTAATCCACAACTTTACGTTGCTCTGACACAGCTCATAAATACTAATAAAAACATAAACTGCATTTGCCTCTTTTGCATGCAGAACCTTTGGCAAAGACAGAGGGAGAGAAAGGAAGCATACGGTGCAAGACTGCCATAAACCGGTTTTATGAAGATGGCTCGAATGTTGATTGAATCCTCATTTTACCAAAATTCTCACTTCTTCTAACTTCATGTCTTCTGAGCATAATGATGAATACAGCTTGATTACCGCTACTACGCAAGTTGTGTTTAAGATGCTACTAAAATATTTCTGTTTTGTGACATACATTTGTGAAACACATTTTCACCATTGAGCGAATTTAGAATTAGCTCTTTATGCGTTTTATTTGATATTTGTGATCATATCATTATTATTATTATATTATTTCTTGTCTGTTCATTGTGAGCCGCTTTTAAACTATGTGAATGGTGAACGAGTTCCTGTGGTTTCTGTCCAGTGACTTATGAACAAAGAATTGTTTGCAACAGATAAATACATAACAATACTCCTTTATATACGTGTTCAGTTATACAGTTCATTTACAATTTATTCTAATATTTATCTTTTCATTTAAGATGTCTGAGTCTGAAACTCACTCACTTCTTTTGATAATCCTTGTAGTTTACAGGTCTGATTGAAGGATTACTCTCCTAGGTCAGTGTAAAACATTTCATTTTTTCTGTTATGTAGTCATTTTCCAACATAGTGTGGGTTCTTCTGAGAATAAACCTGGATCTGTTTGAATCTCACAGACTTATTTTACCTACCACAGGCTGTTCTTAAAACCAGCCAGACATTAGCCATGCATATCATTGTTTAAACCTGTTTTTTTCCTATATTCTTAATTATTAATTTCGGCATATGCTTTGTGCAGTACATAAAATTGTTGACGGTAATCACAGGGGCAATGGCCATTAAGCCCTAATGTGGCTAATGTTTGCCTAATCAAAGTTTTATGGACGGCAATAACTTTGAAATAACATTTTTTAATTATCCTTTAATTTTAGATGTGATATTGGTGCAATCCCTCATTGGAAGAAAGACCCAAACAATAATGGTACCCTTGAGGATCGTTATTGTTTCACACATTAAAGGTAAGAAGGCAACGTACAAGAGCTACTTTTTTTCTACAAACATACTTTTGCACTTGCAGGAAAATTTGTCTGCAGTTGAATTAATTTAGTAATTAATTTAAAAAAGATTGATTCATCACACTAAATGATTTTTTTTTGGTCTCATATCATATTTTAATTCACTATAATCTCTTAGTGTTAATTTCCATAATGCAGTGACATTTAAACACTAAAGAAAGGGAGTCACAGTGACAGGCAATCTTACTGTTCGATATATGGTCATTTAAATCTTTTCTCTGTACTTATTCTATCACTGGTTCAATAGAAAGTGTTAGGATTGATAGGTAAATGGTAATGAATGAATTCTAACAAATTATTGTCATTGCTGGAGTAGCTAATATATTACTCAGAAATATGAAGGGTGGAAAAACAACACTTTCAATTCATGTGACATGATGAATTTCAGGGAAGTCTACATCTTATTACTGTTCTCCCTACCCCCAAATTACCTTTTCTTTGCACTTTCTTGGTGGAACATACAGTATTTACCCCCTTTCACAATCCCCACCACCCAAGCACAGACATGTGAGCGAGTTTATTAGTTCAAAAGGATTATTATTCTAATGTGAAAATGGAACTAATGGTGTGCCAGATGCTTTTTGCACAATTATCTGAGAAAACAAGTCTCAAGTCAAGTCATGTGTTATTATTTGGTCATTTTTCAGAGACCCTTCAAAATTGCCCAATTATGTTCTATTAAGGCAAGGCCAACCCTGTCAATCAATGAAGCAGCGTTTGCCCCTGCCTTCAAAGACAGTCCACTCAAGATTTAATGGCTCTCAGAAGTTTTCATCACTGCAAAGTGATAATGTTGCTCACACTAATAAAGTTTGTTTTTCTCTAGACTCAATATCATTTCTTGTTTCTTTCTTTTTTTGAAGAATTGTTACTTTATAAATGCCAGGAAATCTGATTTAATGACATTACTCCTAAAAAACCTGCCTAGATGAGTTTAAAAAGAAAATGGTAACTTGGCAAGAAGACTTTCATGGAACATTTGTAACATGACTTAGTATTATATTGTCATAAAAAAAGATTACATTTTAACTGCAAGTGTTCTTATGGTGTGTTAATAAAATTATTAATTATTTTTCAAGTATTCTTTCAAAGTAAACTACAAAAACTACTGCAGGGCACTATATGAAAACAAAGCTAAACCGATTTTTGGTTTTGTACAGGACTTTAAATTTATGATGTCCCATCACTTCAAATGACAGGTCTGTTATTCCTGAAAGTCATACCATCCACTGCTGTTGCCCAATTGCCAAAACTTGTGCTAGGTCAGCTCCAAGCACATGCGCTGCCACTGGGAATTTCTGGCAACCCGGGTGTCATATTCGAGCAAAACATCTGTTGTTTTACCGGCCTGGCCAAAACCATTCTGTCGCAGTGAATTAGGGAAATGGGAAACGGTGTCACCCATGAATCTGACACCGTTGCCTGATTGGCTTTTACCCTGCATACACATAGCTGTGCATATATCTTTATTTGAATCATCCACAGTGGCTTTATGAAAGGCGATGAAACCATTTCAACAGGACTGTAGACAGACTCAGTATGGTGCAAACTTAATCTGTCTTAGTCTCTTGTAAGGTTGTATACAGTTAGAAACATCCCACTAACATATTTTTCTCAACTTCTATCATATCTAGCATTCTAAAAATACCGAGTGAATGGTAGGGAGAGGTTGGGATACGATAAATAAAGTCTCTGTGACGTGGCCCACTGCTGCAATCAATCTTCACCATCGCTCTGCATTCCCTTCTCTGCGTTTCTCTCTTTGTTTTCATATCTCACTGTCCCTCCCTCTTCGTCCTACACCTCCCTCCTCTCTGTCTAACTTTATCTTGCTTGAGAGCTAGCATATGTCTCCAATCATTTCCTCCCAGCCCCCACCCTCCCTCCTTCTCCTTCCTCCCAGATTTCCTCTCTCTTCCTCCCTCTGTCTCTTTCCCAGTTACTCCTTCATCTCTCACAGTTTGACTCGAACCATGACTGGTGCAGTTATCAATCAAGAAAGCCAAGCCTTGTCAGGGACGACTGAACCCAGAGGCGCTCCCTCTCCCCTCTCTCCCTCTCTCTTTTATCTGTCTCGGTCTCCTTCCTTTAACAAATTTGTTCCAGTTAATAAGCCCTCCCAAATGACCCCCTCTTCCTAATTAAGCACAGGCAGCATGTAGGGAAATATGATACTTAATTAATGATGAGATAAACTCTCTCCCAAGGCCCTGTCAGAAAACCATGACACCATGTTTGGCGGTTTGAAATCAAATTAACACGCTAAAAGACACAGAAGAAAAACTGATGGGTGATTTTGCTCTCCCCCTTCCAATTCTTCATCTGACAGGGGAACACGGTAAATCTGGATTTGGATTTTGAAACCAATCACTTAACTTGTAACCGGCTTGTACTGTCAACCAAGACATACTATCATGTGAACATGGCAATGGAATGCAGGCTCTGTTTATTAATTACCATGTCTTTATTATTTGCCCGAATAAGCCATTCAACCAAGATTTATTTGCTTAAGTTGCTTTAAGTACTGTTAGTGAGCACAGCTCACTAGTGTTGGTCAATAGTATTAGATAAGGAACTGTATCAGGGTCAGCAGGGTTACGTTTTGCTCCCATAAAAAGCCAATAAGACCTCGACTCGTGTGCTCCACACCTTATGATCGTCAAGTGGTTCCACTATCTGAATGAGTTTTGGGTGCAACAGTTGCTCGTGTATCCTCTTATAGTTTGTGCCTTAGAGGAAGACAACTGATGCAGCATCTGGGATGGCTCGCAACATTCCAACAAAACATAAGCCTCTATTATTGTAATTTAAAAGTATTATTTTCTTTATGATTATGATCCAATAATGTACAGCAAAGCAACAGACCAACATATCTCTGACTCTTTGAGCTGCCCTCAACAACAAACAACAATTCTGACAGATACCGTCAGATATAGAGCACCGTCATAAGCGTTTTAAATAGCAGAATATTTAATATGCAAACAATTATATAAGTTACAACAAAGAATCCATATCAATCAAAAGTAGCTCTCTTACCATAAATAATGTAAAAGACACTCGCTGCAAATCATTTATTCTCTCTTATCTCATTACCTTTTATACGATTTCTGTGTTTACAACAAACTTCAATATCTTTAATCATGTCCAACATCTCATTCTTTTATTATGTTTTAACAAGCATTCATTAACGACTGACACAACGAATCATGTTTAATAATGCATGGATAATATTTTGTCTAGAACATATGCTGTACTTTATGAATGTTCAGTATCAATTGTCACATTTTGTCTGACAGGACCTTTCACAAGTAGGCCATTGTGATGTGACTATAGATATGAACAAAGTTCTGAGTGATTTGTCTGTCAGTTTGACTCATTTATAGCCTATCAGGTGGAAGATAACACTTTCAGTTTGCATGATTTGAGGTTATGCATTTATGACTTCCTTTGGAATGTATGGAAAAACAGATTTCCTTCGGATCTTTTTGTGAAATATAACCATTTTCTGCTGGCATACAAACTACATACTTTTGTGGCTGTGACTTTTATCTCTTAAGATAATTTAAAAACTTCTCAGAAGTAATGGTTAACAACTCTACATGAACGTAAAATAACTACAATTTAGGAAGCAGTATTTAATGGTGAATTAGTAGAAAGAAATGCAGATGAAGAGAAAAGAGAATACCATGATGATAATAACATGATGCATAAAGTTGTGTGACAATATTCAAACTTTCAGCTTTAGCCTGAGCCTATGTGTTTTGCATTTTGTAATTTATTCATATAATAATATATGACACATAATTTACAAGTTTCTATTTTTGTATCCACATTCCTTAAATCTTACTTTTTCATTATTATTTTTTTTTTTTACATAAAACATTCAACCAATAAAACCATCACCATCCAACCAATTCCTTAAAATCTGCAGCTTCACAAGAATAGCTTGCATACCACAAGAAATCTGTTTGTTTATTGTGAACCGCAATTATTACATCCAAGCAGCTACAATGTACCTTCATTTTAAGAGACCTGATTTTTCATGTTTCTGATATGTTGACAAAACATTAATAACTAATCCATCATGCTGATAATTGTTTTAAAAGAATAATTGAGCTACAACACGGAGACATAATTCAAATGCTGTTTTCTTTCTTCTCAAAATGTAACAAGAGTGATTTACAGGTTATAAACAAAGAACAAACAAAGGCCCGAGCTTCACGCTATATGACTGCCCTTAGAGACCAAGTAGACACAAAGATGCTGCCCTACATTATATTATTTGAGCTCTAGCAAGGTTATTATAAGGTTATTACATTTTAGACAGGCCTAATTCTGATCATAACAGCATGTCTTGACTTCAGTACACTGAAAACGGGTTTGTCACTTTGGCTTCCTGAAGTCAGCCAAATGTATCATTTTCCCATCATGCCACTTTGCTGACATAATATTTTTTTTATAAAGACAGACTAGTTGCAAACTATTTTTACCAAGTTGGGCACAGGGAGTGAATTGCCAGTTGAGCTCCTCATCCTGGAAATATGACTTGACGATGACAACTACATTTTAGCTCTTGTTCCCCCCTTATCTTCAAATTAAATTTACACTGACTACTTTGATATGTGCAGAGTGAGTGTTTACATCCCTGCGGACTGTGTGAAAAAATAAATAAACCAAAACTATCACATCCGCAAACAACCAACAACAAATCTGACATATTTACCATAACAGCCGTTCTGAACTTTGGTCTAAATGAAACACATCCATAAAATAAGTGTTTGTTCTGCAATGTCCTTTGAAGTTGGATTTGTTTTTGCTCTTTAATGATTTCTTTCTTCTGATGATGATGGAAGCCGTGCTGACACCTTCTTTTGCTTCATCAAGTTCTGCTGCACAATTACATGAATTTACTTTCAATAAATTACCATCTTTGCATACATCAGTCAAATCATCCAGCTGAGGCATTCACAAACAATATGCATTATTAATTTCATTGTCAGTGTTTATTTGGCTAACTTGTAACCGACTTGGACAGCCCATTGCCTTGATGATGCATTTAAAAGCATCAGGGTCGGCTTTTTAAAAGGAAATCAGGGGATGACATGCTTCCACACACCACTTTGCTCCCTGCTGGGGCCACAGAGGGAAAAAGACTGAACTCCAGTGAAAGACCAATCAAAAACTCAAAAGATGCATCACAAGCTGTTGAAGTCAAAACAACAGAATCAGGAAGATCATTCACATCACAGCGATTCTCAGTGAGTGGCTGCTAGCACTGATTGAGTATATTTCAATTTAACAAGTTACTCCTGTCTACAATAGTTAATTGAATAAATATGCTGTGTTCATAAAAGAAAAAAAAACATGAACAAAGTTCAGTAAGAAATTATCTCTCATTAAGCATTGAGTGAAGAGTTCAATAATCTCTAACCATCACTATCTCATGAGACAAATGAGATAAAACCTCATCAGAATATTTTAAAACATCTTCTAAGCAGCAATCTAGCATATTTTACTTAATTCACCATCAGTGCATGGGATTTCAACGATGGATTCTGTATATGAACATAGAAAGATCAACGGGGAAGGGTCAGTGAGTTGTTGGGATAGAGAAAGTTAAAAGAATGATGCATCCAAAATACACATGTCTGCTAATGGCAGGAAAAACACAGCCGGTGAAGACAAATCAGAGCGAAGAAGCACCTTCTAAAAGTGCCATGTTGCAGCCATCCATTTAGCCCCGAGGGCACCTGGAGGGTGCTGCAATGGCAACTCTCATCTGCCATCAAACTATCATCCCAGATGACAGCTCTTAGGTACACTCCCAGCTAAATCCCAAACTATTGCACAGGCTTACAATGAACAAAAAAACAGCAGGAGGCGCACACCATCTTTTCAGATAACTATGCATTACAGCCATGCCATAAAAGCTGGGGGTTTGACAGAACCGAAAAACTATTTATTGATAGATTACAAAAATATGATTGGATTGTATATCATTTTTAACATGTTTTCAAGGATAGCACTCAAAAGTGTTAGAGCCAACTTTCATATATTTTGGGTGATTTCTAAGAACAAAAGAATAATGAAAAACACTTCAATGCTTTAGGTTTACCAAATAATTTCAGTTGGTTATAAATCCATAAAACTACAGAGACTGCAGTTCTTTATCGAATGTCTGATAATACCTTCAAACATAGGTTTCTTTGTGGCATAGGGCGAAAAGCTGCTGGAATACAAAAATTGATTTGTGGACGTTAAATTACTTAAATTACATCAATAACTTCATGTTGAGTCACAGTTAAACTTATTATGTCTTTTCTTTTTCTTTCCAGAGTCATGTTTTATGTCACGGCATCAATGCATGATCCTAAAGTGGATGAGTGTCTGGCGCCAGGAGAGACGCATTGAGAGAGCTGGGTCTCCTGCTTTATCTGCCAGGCCTAATGATGGCATCCACCTGCTGTTTTATGGTCACAGCTGGAGCAGTGTAGCTCCCATTTGGCCCAAAGCGCACAGCCTCTCTCTCTGTATTTTTTTCCCCCTCCATCTCTCTTTGCCTTATTCCTTGCCCTCTTCTTTACTCTTTCCCTGAGTCTATCCTTTCTCTCATACTTTCATCTCACTCATTCACCAACCTGCTCTCAATGTCCTGTTTGAAACAAAAAACAAAAACAAAAACAACCTCCCTATTCACAACCCTTCCTTCACTTTGCCATCTTTGTGGCTCATTGCCCTGATGTTCTTTTTATGGTCAACAGCCATGAGCTCCTCATCTGAGCTAGTCTGGCCTCATGTGTTTCAGGAGGGGATGAGTAGATGTGGGGGTGAAGGCCCACGAGGTGCCCATACCGCCAAACATCAGAACAATATGTCACACAGCTGCCTGATGACCTCGACCATTCAACCTTGCAGGTCTCTGACTGTGCATCCCCATCCTGAGGGTAGCTGCAACATGAAGGCAATACATCTTTTTCCACACAGGAAAATATTCTTACTTGATTATCACATGATACCCATATAGGTCCACGATACAGTCGGCACCCAACGCTGAGTATCTCTTGCCATTTTAGCTACTTCTATGTTTTTGAAATGTATTTCATAATAAAATGTGGAACTTGGTAATATTAGAGAGTCTTGAAAAATTGGTGATAGATATTTTGCTTGCATGCACTTTAGATGTGGTAATTGTTGCTTATGTGGTGACAGCTTTTGATTTAATACTGAATAGTTTTATATGAACGATCAAAGGACTAGTGTATGTGAAGGGGGGCACTTCTAACTGTGAACTCAGCAGAGAATTATCACCTAACTCTGCTGCTGTGTTTTAGCATCGTCCAGCTCATAGTTTCGCAAATTTCCTGTTTTGGTTCACCGTCATTGCTCTGATGAACCTCTTTTCCAGCAGTTGCCGGCAACTATTTTCAGCGCAAAAAGAAAGAAGCTCAGATAAACCCAATGTACACTACAGGACAAAGGTAAAAGGAAAGTGAATATTGAACTTCAATTCCTTGTGTCGCCAAATACACAACTCTGAATAAATGCTAATGTTGCTCAGTGTCTGCTGGTGCTATAAAGAGGCAACTGTTTGCTGACACATTCAGCATATCAACTTTTATAAAGTGATAATATGTCAGTGTTAGGTTTACGGTAACCGGTAACATCCACATCTGCACTTGAAGCTGAACAGCAAGGAATTTTTCAACAATGTGTCAGAATTTCCAAATGATAAACTTCACCTAAACTTTCTATCTTGCTATCCCACCAGGATCATAATTTTTAGCTCAATCAAGAAACCCTCAACTGGCCAGATTTTAGACAGGTGATCTCCAAGGAACCTCACAGCAGGTGTTTTCTAGACAACTTCTGACTGACTTGACTGAGGAAGATTGGAGTTTGCACTAAAAATAGGAGCAACAAATCATTTCTGGGAGACAAGCTGAAATTACTCAACAGCAGAAGGGGAAAAAATCATGATCGCAGCTAAGGCCCGTCAACAACCCAAGACGTCCTCAGAGAGAGGCACCAGCTTGACAACATGTCAATATCACTTTGAGTGCTTCTCAGCGAACACAGCTCTTTGGGAAATCTCATTTACCTCAACAGCTTTACACACAAAAAGACAGTGAACATTTGACGAATGCTTGGGAAAAAAAAAAACAGCAGTTGATCTTTTAGACCGCAGGAAGACAATTTAAGAGAAAAAAAAAAAGTAAGACAACACTTCTTTGTTGATCACTGTCAATGCGTTTACTGGACCAGACGGTGTTGTCTAACTTTCGGCAGCTAACACCCGTCTGTCGGAGATCTTACGCTCACAGAAAAGAAATCGAGTTTAGCCTCTAGTTCGGCTGCCTCTTAAATGTGTCACTCATATGCCTCTCACAAGCTGACAGAATGATTGAATATAAGACCATACAGTATTAACAGTGACAACTTCAGCTGCAGTTAAGCAGACCTGAGCAAACAGAGCATTGTGCACAGCTCTCAGTCATTCTACCTGCATAAAGGCAAAACAGAAAAAAAAAAGACATGACTTGAGTTTATTCTTATTAATGAAACACGCCTCAAATCATGGTGGCTTTAAATTTTTACCATATGTTATTTGTAAAAAAAAAAAAAAAACGAGCAGTGGGTAAAGTGTATTTTATTTTGAGGAACTGCACATATTAGTGAATATGCATATTGGAGCATGTCTTGCAATTTCCATATTTAGCTCCACACCCTTAGGTGGTTCTCTCAGTCTCCAGGGGCGACAGCCACTCTTGAGTGTGATTTGTCCCAGGGGCTGTTACGCATGCTGAATAAACATGAGCCTAATCCTCCTTCCGCTACACTTGTAAGAGGTCAAAGTTCTTATTTACAAGAACAGCAAATCCACTAACAATCAAAACGTGTTTTGAGAATGGGCCATTTTATATAAACTACACGCTAGCCAACACAACCTTGCAATTTATTCTATATGTACAATATATGTCACATTTGCCAAAACTCAAGTTACCTGTTTGGACATTTTTAATATCACCAATTAGCAATTTTAGCTCAACACAACTCAAGAATGAGTTGAAGAAGAATGAAGTCAATTTCTTTCTTCTTATTTCTTACTTTAAATGACTCCAAAATGTTACAGCAAAGTAGCAAATGTGTTGCAATTTAACATGGAACAACTTTAAATAGCTACACAAAATAATTGGACCATTTATTGCTTTAATCTTTTAGTGTTCTCGTCAAGATGCATATCAAATATTTTCTATCAAAGATAATATTCCTTTAGGCCTCTAGATCATCTTTTGTTCTAAAAGAAAATCTCTCCATATTCTGGATACTAAGCAGATAGGAAAAAAATAAATTGGCCTCTTTAGGATTTAGCGAGTGTTAGAGCGATAAGTGATGCAAATAGCACTCTCATCTCAAAAACAGACAAATGGGCTTCTGTTTACAGATGGGAGATTCGTTAGTTTCCCCATGTGGTGCAAAGTGCTCTAACTAACATCTAACATCTCTGCACTGTGTTCAGATAAAGTTTGTATCGTGGCTTTCTTGATGAAACATGTAATGTGACTGAAATGCTGGCTGGACATGTGTAAAGCTTTATTTAATAGAAACGGATGAAAGATTGCAAGCAAGTCCAGATTTGGCAATATACACCATACTCTTCAATGAATGGGATTATTAAACAAAAACAGAAAAGGAAATGCATTTTAGCTCAAGTTATTTTTCAATGAATCAATTAGTTGATCAACAGAAAATTAATCACCTAAAAGTTTCAAAAGGTTACAGTAATAGAAATAACAATTAACAAAGGTCTGCATTCATTCATATAAAGACATATATGTGGAGGCTACATTATTCAGACATTGATTTCTATTTAAAGGCCAGTTAGCACTGAAAAATTACAGCTGGCCAGGGGCAAGACTTAGAATACAGATGTGCATAATAATACTCCATGTGGATAGCAAACAACAACAAACCAGTCAAGCCAGTTAGTTGGTGTTGTAGGTAAATGTATCCACCATTCCTCCATCATCCACAATCCTTTTACTTTCTACTTTGCTAGTTCAATGTCAGGTAGCTATCTATTTCTAGGCATGTCTCATCAACATTATCCTTTTATGATAAAATAATGCATCTCTCTCACGTTTTCCTTGAGAACATCTTGTTATTTTAAGATTTTATAGTGGCATGATGGTCAGTGGTCAGTGTGGCCGTGTAGCCAGCCCAACCCTTATGCATGCCATCAAAATAGATGCATTACCTTTGGCATAAGTACATGAAAAATACATACAATCAAACTCTATATGGTCACATAAAATATTAATTTTACCAAAGTATGCGGTATGCATATATCCCTATTGGCAGGCTTTGTATATGACAGGCCGTCAATGTTGACTCCTTCTGCTCTACTTTTAGCCACCAACCAAGTGGCTGACATCTACAATTCAGGGTTTGTTGTAAGTTTAAGAAAACTCTAAAAATCAAAGTATCTCTTGTCAGATAACAAACACAAGGGTTTGTTTATTAAAAAAAAAAAAGTTTCCCAGAGAGTAATTTTAAAGACATGACATGTTTTTTTTTTCTTTTTGCTGTTGTTTTGTTGTTTAATTGTGAAATATACAGCAAAAGTGGAGTAAGAAACCCATTTTTAATTGTCATTTATTATTACAAAACTACCTCCTTCTTCCTCTCACCAATTAAGGAATAAAAAGAGAATTTGTCTTTAGATTTTATCTCTGTATGTGCTCCATCTCCCTACTAAATCATTCAAGAGCACAGTGCTTCTCATTAGCCCGCTTAGCAAAACTTCCTCAAAAATCAAATAAATCAGCGCCCAGGAATAGAAATTAAAGTCCTGCCTGCAAGCTCTTGGGAAGATTTTTTTTTTTCAGTCTTTCAAAGACAACCCGTACTTAAGATTTAGAGCACTGCAGTCCTGAAGGCTGGCTTAGCTTCACCCTTGGGTGCCAGCACAATAAAGGAAAAATGTGAATGCTGGTGTTATGAGACAAACTGTATTGGCTAGTACAGCTAAGAACAGGCCCAGTTAAGACACTGAAACAAAGGTGTGATTAGAGGTGAGTGTTCTGGTGTCTTAGGGATCTAACACACTCATCATCTAACATCGGACCTTTGTTGCCCTTCATCCCCGATACAGTATGGCTCTCCCTACCTCTTCTGTCATCTCTCTACTGTCTGCTATTGAATAAAGGAAAATAAAGTACCCAAAAAATATTTAAAGGGGAGGTGGGTGATACGATTATATTTACTGCGATCTCTTAAATATGTCTATTTGTATTGCATGTAATGCAGCGCATAATGCAGCAAATTCTCAGAAGAATAATTTTCTGTTGACTGACTAACAGATTATTTGGCCGAGTGTTGCAACAACAAATTTTTGCACCAATATAACTAACTTATAATTACTGCTAAATAATGAAGAACTTTCTCTGCAACAGATTCCCTGTGTGAAAAGAGCCAATAAATCTTAGAACAAAAAGCCTGCTAAAACATCCCCACAGATACAGACAGAAAGAGAAGAAAATGATACTGCATTCATGTGTCAGCAATTTCAGCTCAAACTATCATCAGCAATAAGACCTTTTTTTAAAGCCAGAAACAATCCTCCTTGAGATTTTTCTCTCTTGATATTTATTTATTTTTTTGTTTATTTCTCCCTTCATTCCCACCCGCCTCCCAGAAACGACCATCGTTTAAATGCAAGCCAACATCTGACGTCGTTTGGTCTTGGTTTGTTTATGGAGGGTGATGGCTAGCCGCTGAGATGCAGGACTCACTTGGGACTGGACGAGTCAAATCTCGTCAGGCCCTGGATGACTAGATGAAACAGCCGTTCAAGGCCCATTCGCACAGGTTTGCATTCAAAAGACAGCATGGCATGAGGCCTGGGAGACGCAAATGCCCATGGGTGTGTTTATAAAAAAAAAAAAGGGGGTGGGGGGGGTAAAAGAAGAGCAGTGAGGAAAGAAAAAAAAATGTATTTAGCATGTTTACTGTTTACTTTTTCTTGGGGAGCAGATTAATTTTTTAAATAGATATGAAATCCCAAATGTATAAACCTTCAATTTAGTGGAATCTGACATCAGCACTGATCACCTGAACATCTTTCACCTTCATGATGAAGTTCATTTTTTTCCCTGGTTTTATGTATTTAGTAAATAGTTTTACCATCAGACATTCAGAGGATGAGGTTTAGGGTTTCAGGGTGATAACTGAAGCTTCTTCTGATTACAAGTGAACAAGTCACAGTCACATTTGATTAAGCCTCACAAAGGAATATGATTGTTGTACAAAAGTATAATTACACAGCTATGATTTAATTGATTTATCATGTATGTTTTAACCTGTATTGTTGTCCCTAAACACTGCATGTTCATTGTCGAGTCAGTCAATGAAAACTTCTTTTTAACACTGTAAATTAGTTGTGTGTGAGTGTGTATGATTGTTTTCCAAACCTACATGACCCTATGTGAAAATGTTAACACATAACTTAACTGTGGTTTATCACACCTGAGTTCAATTTCTGTATATGTCATGTTTATGTACACTTGATCTTGATCTCAATAAGATTTCTTGAATAAATAATGCTTAATAATAATGATGAAGGAGCTCCAATGAGAGGACAATTACGCTTTTCACAGACCGACTATATTGCGTCAGAGTATACCGAGGAGGAAATGGTGCTGAGTCAAGAAGAGTATGAAAATGAAAAGGCCAGAGAGGCTACAAATAATTACAAAAGCAAAAATATTGCTCTGTGTTTTGGGAAATGACCGACACAAACAGGAGGTGTAAGCAGATTTGGCTTAAGACTGTGAAACCAATGGTAAGGTCCTTTAAAAGCAGGACAGGTGAAAATAGTTTTCATATTTCATGTCGTTATTAGTGCTTTCTAGTTACTTTCTTACACACAATCCAAGCTAAATTTCTCTTGTGATGAAATCTAAACGCAGACTCATGCACCGGCTCTACATTAAAACATCATGTAATTAACACCTTTCCTCCACTTTTGAATTCCCCATCGTCATTCTCAACACAACTGCCTTTTTCTGAAGTCACAGCCTCTCTAACGCCATCAAAAGTAGCCAATTTAAATTGCAGAACACTTGCAGGGGCTTCTCAAGAGGACACAGGAATAACGGTAAGTGTCCACCATTAAGCGAGTTAATAAATATATAAAAAAAGAAAAAATAGCACTGATGCAAATAAGGGTTACGATGAGACTACTTTTAGGCGACTTTGTAATGCAGCAGCTATTCATCACTGTGGCTGAAGATGCACTCTTTGCTGTCCTTAGCTTTATCTAATGAAGCCACCATATGCAAATGAGCCTGCCCTTTTTCCTTGATTTTTCTTCTTCTATGTTTATAACTGAATGTGGAAAGGGGGCCATAACAATACGGCAGCAATGTTACAGCACAAGCACTCTAAATTCACAGGATAATGTATGTATGGAGGGCATATATATTTATATATATATATTTTAAGAATCACACTTACTATCACAGAACACACTCATGCTGTAACCGAGTTATTGTTTGTTTCTACACTGTATTACAGCTCTAGAGCTACCAGCAAACTGAAAGTGACTGAAAGTAACATTTTCTAGTAACAAATCTAAAAACTTGCTGTACGTAAATATCTTAAAGTGGCTTTGCCATTCGTCAAAAAGGTGCAAGGCCTGCTTAATAGGTAAATATTAAAAGATTAACTGATAGAGACCTTCATCAGAACTCAAATATGTCTCAACTGTATGTTCACTCATTTATGTGTGCACGTTTATAAGTGAGTGGAACTAACAAAAATTGAAGATGGACAGTTACACCATGAAAGATGCCTCACTGTTGTTACAAACCTTCGTCTTTCATCTTTTATACACCTCATCACCTCACACGTAATATTCCTTTCTTGTTGTGTGTGTGTGTGTTTGTTGGACACACTGTGCATCACCCCTGCTGCAGTAGCAATATCACATGTTCATCAACATAAGCTACTCTTCAATCTATCACCAATACATTCCCAGTTGTTAACCTTGTAGTTTATGTTTGTCCTAATACATTATCAGGCAGTGGACACTTCCATTTTCACTTATACTAGATAAGCTACTGGTACTGTACTCCACACACACACAGCCCCAAAGATGGTGTATATTTGTGGATTTTATCAATATCAATATTCCAGGAAAAAAAAAACAATAAAATGGTTTGCATTTCTACATAAACAAGCATTTTATTAATATAGATCTCGTAAATGTATTTTTAAAGAATTAGGACTAAGAAGCGTACTGAAATTGATATTTTACAGTTGAAAAACTATGTAATGTCAGTGTTAATAAAATACCTCAAACACATTATGTACTGTGATTGCTATAAATCCTAAGACAAACATATATACTGATATCTATGATAAGCTAATATGTCAGCTCTGCAGATTTACTGGACCGGCTCTGGTATTGTGCTACTGATTTCAACAATATAGGCCATTCCTAGTTGCTACTGACCTGCAGTAAACGCTGACAAACTCTGGTAAGAGATAAAATCTTGGAATCTACAGAACTACAACATCAGAGTTAATGACCTTTAAATGTTGGGGTCTGAGAAAGTCTGTGGCTTTAATATGGGATCGCTTGGTGAAAACAGAGCCCTTTGACTCAGGGATGTACACAGATTGATGAAGTAGGAGTAAAACAGCAAGAAAGATGAAAAAAAAGTCCTTGAGAGAATCCTGCACAGTCAGCTAAAGAGCAGAGAGGAAGACGAAGAGCGTTGAATTGTGGATCGTCTTCATAGCATTATATGATTTTAGCTCAACAGAAGCGGCAAATAAGTCACAGAGTGTTATAATGAAGAGAGAGCTGAACGGTCGGACAACATATTGCCAGACAGCAGCCATTAGCCAGAGCGCTGCAAAAGCACATCAGGGGAAAATTCAAAGAGATAGAGAGGCAACAAAGGAAGACAGGGGAAGAGAGAGTGAGGGTTAGAGGCAGAGATGTGAAAGGAGCGAGGGAGAGAGTGCAGAGTAGAGTGTGGAGACTGATTGCCGTTGATCTTCACAATAAGCGGGGCCGACAAGCAGCAAGCGCGCCTCTGCTCCGACACTAATTGCCCGTGAAAGGTGACCCGCGGTGAGGCGGAGGCGCTCAGCTCCGATCGTGCTTGCCGTGCGACGTCTGCCCTGATCGCACGCGACACCAGACAGCCGAGCCTTCACACCGGCCACCAGCCCCACCAGCTCAACAGCCGGAACCCATCCACAGAGAGAGACAGATAGAGAAGGATTAAAGAAATGGAGGATAGGGACTGGGAGAATTGAAAGAGTGAGTGGAGAAAGAAGCCGGACAGGGGACAGAATAGACCAAGATGGAGACTTAAAAAGAGGAGCAAGAGCTGGGTGGAAACAAGAGAGGATCCGTCATGGAGGGGAGGGGGGGTCACTAGTGAGAAGAGAGACAGAGACACAGATAGTGCATGAGCAGTGAGATGGGAGATGCAATGTTTGCAAAGAATGAACTGAGAAACTGAATGATAACAAAGGAGGGTAAAACTGATTGCACTGTACTTCTGTTGCTATGCACCAAATTGGTAGATTTCAAAGAAATTGATGCTGTGGACTGTGTTTGTGTGTGTGACACAGTTAAAGGGAGCAGAAAGAGGGAAGTAATAAGGAATAGCCCCTGATCCCTACCACAAGAGTGTGTAACCTTGCATAATTTACTCAGATCTTTTAATATACATTTAAACAATGTGATGTGGTTTTCCAAAATTTGTAGGAAAATCATCTTCAGCCACACAGAAAATAAGAAAGTAGGACGACAACTAACAATCATTTTAAATATAAGCCATTTATTTTCTTGATTTCTGGTGAATAGTTTTTATATAGTAAAGAAACGCAATGCGCCAATGTCTCTTTTCCCCTTAACCAACAGAACAATATAATACAGAGAAAACTGGATGTATGGTTTCTTTGCATGAACAAAAGACAAATGAGAAGCTGAACGAGAGAAGGATGCCTCGTGATTTTGAGGCTCCAGAGAGTTAAAGCAGCAGTCAGGGTGGCAACAGGGCCGTATACAATCATGAGAGGATAGAGAAGTGTGAAAAAACAACATAATGGTTACAGATGATCAGATGAAGGGAGGCTGGTGCCATGAGATATAGGAGGGAGGAGAAGACTATGCTGCGAGTACTTAGAGTATAAAATGGCTGGCTGGAGTTTCGCCACAGATGACAGCTCTCCAATAAGCGGACAGTGTGTGAAGCTGCTGGCCCTCCTACTTCAGCACTCCTCATTCTATCCAGGACACACACTCAAATGCTGCCCTGATTTCTACCACCATAGCTTACTCTTATTGGATTCATTCACTGGGTTTCCTGCTCTTTATGTAAAATATATCCCAGTTCAAAACGGAAAAGTTACTTAACTAGTAGCAGAAAGGAAAATGCTCTCTACTGAAAAGTATTTCATACGTAACACAACAGTATTCCTTTCTAATGCACTTTTCCTTCGCTCACTGGAGCACACCGAACCCTTCATGAATGTGTTGTATTGTAATGACTTCCCGTAACATTTATCAACTTGTTGGAAACTTCCAGAAGCCTTTTTATTATTGATTTCCCCCTGCTTCTCCTTGGTTTTAAGAGGTTATGAAAGGATAAAGAAGAGAGACAAGCCTGTATCTTTTTACACAGTGGAGCCAGACAACTGGAGCCCTGTGTGGGGGAAGGAGTGTGGGCAGGCTACAGACCATTTTCCCAGCACAGATACAGAGATATTGGAACGCAGTGGCCATTAATAACAACTCAGCTGTCATCTGCACAGTCATTGACCCCCAGACCGGTCAATATGTGTGGAGAGAGTGAGAAAAAGGCCGTACCTACTATATGTATGTGTGTGGCATGAGCTACATCTGCTACTACTAAATCATGCATAAAAATATCTGAGAAAACTGCAGTACACACTGTAAAATATATATAAATGTAAAATACATATATTTTATTGTGTCCATATATTCAGTAAAGGAATTCTAGACTCATATGTATGTGTGTGTGTGTGTGTGTGTGTGTTAGGAGACTAATTCACTTTGTGGTTAGCACCACCCTTTGGTAGTGCACAGTATTGTATATTGGCAGCACTTGCATGTATGGTTCATGTTAATTAACCTCCTTGCATGAAGACTGCATGCATTATGTATTCATCTTAAGCAGGGTACATGTGTTGGTGAAAACATGCCTTCATTCATGTAATGATCTGTGGTGGCAGGTCAATGTTTTTTTCTATATAGTCAACATCTACATTAAGAATACAGTAATTAATTGATGAGATCTACAATGTAATGAAAACATAAATCAATAGATTTGATTGAATTTGATTGTGTTAGACATTAAATTTGATATTAAATTGACGGAATTGACTCTAAAATAAGACAAAGTAAGACAAGCAAAGAAAACGGTGTCTGTCTAAAACTGTCAAGAGCCATTATACTTATAATGAACCCTCAAAAATTATAAATGGTTATCAGGAAAAATAGTGTGAGCTGAGAAAATGGAAGAAACAACTTATGACATTTAAGACTGAGGATCGTCAGAGAGCATGAGCTGAGTGAATGAAATGAAGTGACCAAAATAAAAGCACTGGCAAAAAAAAAAAAAGGAAAAAGAAAAATATTTTCCAATACAATAAATGTGCCTTTTGTATAACAGTAATCATCATATTTCTTGCTGTCACTTTCTATCTAATTGCTCGCCTTGGAAACATGCTTCCCTGCGACCAATGCTGTCCTACTGAGTGCAGCACAGGAAAGACAGACACACCAATTAAAAAGAATGCAGTCCGTTTTAGTTACCTGCATCAGGAGAACCTGACAAGTTAATTCTTTGCAATCATGTCATTTCTTAAGCAACTGACAATACAGGGCCTGGATGGGAATACTTTGAGCGTATTCTGAGCAAACAATGCTCAATTACAGTCATGGAAACTATCAGGTGAACTGTGAAGTTTCAAGGAGGTCCACAAAACAAGATGTTTTGTTGTTGTCTGCACAATCTGCAAACTAGTTACTACTAAATGTGAGGTGTCGGTACAAAAAGAGGGTTTGATTTCTTTTCTTTCTTTGCAAATTGCAATTCAACTTAGTTTCTAACCTTAACTGAAATAATGACAGTAAGATTAGCAAAATTAGCAAAATGGTCCATCATCAAGCTTACAATTGACTTCAAATGAAGTAAAAGTTTGTTTATATGTTTACTCTTTTAAAAAATGCATCTTTATTTGGGATAAAAACATTGGAAAATGTGTTCCCTCTTTAAATGCCGCTCTTAAGGAAATGTTATAAACTGGGACAGTAAACTGATGACTGAAACTTGTTTTTACTTCTTTCATCAGTGAATGTATCTATCTGCCACTTTGATGGACCAAATTTTAAACCTGAGCCTCACAACTAACCAGCTGAAAGAAGCTGTCCTCTGGCTGAAGATAATCAAGCTTCTAAAGTTCTCCAGTTTGGCGACAGTGCTACATATCCATAAGCCATTCAAGGGACTTTCTAATTAAGAAGTTAACATTCAGGCACTTTCTGTGCAGTTTTACCCAGTTAAAAGAAAGTTCCCTAACTTCCCCCAGTCCTGTACACTTTGTATTGCTGGAGCATCAACTCTCAAAGTCAACGGTGCTTTTCTAGTTTCTCCCTGGAGACCATCCCCAAGATTTCCCTTTGCACATTTCCGCAAGACTACTGAGAGCGGCGAGTGATAACGCGGTTTAAGATGCTAACACCTCGCCATTAACATGTGGCCAGTCCTAGCGCCCTCTCATCAGCGCCCCGAGGGTTTCTTCGTCTGAAATGCTCTTTTAGCAGCTCCCTGACAGGCGAGCGCTTGGCTTTCTAGTTAATTAAAGGGAAAAACATGGCCTTAACTGGTGCATGGTCGCGCCCAGCCTGCATAATGGGACGTAATTAACTTCCCCTCATCGTTACTTCACTTCAAAGGGTCGGTTTTGAGTCAGCCATCCAGACAACCACCCCCCAAACACACACACACACACACACATATATAAAGATGTGTATGTATTACAGCTGGTGCACATGGGTTGGCCCAGTGAAACAGATCCCTATAGCTCTCCTCTGGGAGTTACATACAAGAGGCTGAACTGTCGGCTAGATCCTGAAAAAAAAAATTGTTTCTGCCAACTTGTGAGTGAATGTTGAGTATGGGAACATACACACACTCATACATACATACATTATACTGCATGTACACTGTAATGTAGAAATCAGGGTTTACAGGTTTAAATATCATGTTAAATAACTCGTATACAAAAAAGAAACAGATCCTTCTCAGACAGACATATAAGCACCTCTCATTCTTCATATATATATAATCTTCATACAATCCACCTCGCCTCGTACCTTTTAGGTGACAGTGTGAATTGTGAAGTTGAAGGTTAACTGATGGAGTTAAAACCAATACTAAGAATACCAAATACTCACTTGATATTTGTCACTATAATTGTAAACTACATATAAATGAAAGAAATTATTTACTTATTTATTATTTTCTGGAACAATCCAAAATCCAATAAGAAAATCCCCCTGGCTTTTTGTCGAGAGAACCAGTGCGATGCTAACTTTTGGATTGGCCTATAAAATGTCATCCCTGCACCAGTATACAGTGTTTTTCTTTCTCTCGTTGGAATAGTGCAGTCCCCTTTTTACTCAAATATATATAATCAATAATTAAATGTGCCAGCATCTTGTAATTCTCACTTGTGGTCAGTAAAAGTTACATTGTCTCATTCTAAATTGACATTGCAACGTTTTTTTTTCACTAATTGTACTTCAAGTGTCACTTCAACATTTTTCAATATTTCATATCAATATAATTTCAGTTGCAACTGCAAGCACGCTTAAAATAGCTTTTTCTCAGTATGTCATATTCTCTTTTTTAACCTCTTATGAATCCCAATTATACATATAAATACTTACAAATAAGCATACAGTACATGTGTGTATAAATACACACACCCAGCACCCACAGCTCCTTTTTACTGCAGACAAACACTATAGAGAGGAAAACATGTGAATGCTGACATCTGCCACATGCATTTGGCCGCCAACATCGAGGTGAGCCCAATGTTCGGAAAGACTTTTTCTCCTCCCCTCCTCGACCAAACCAAGTTACCGTGAATTTTCCAGCTGTGAGTGAACAAGCGAGCGACAAGGCTCGGCCAAATCGAACTGATGGCTGGGCTCTGTTTGCCTTTTGCTGTTATTTATTCATGTGTTTATTCTTCCTGTCGTTATCCCCTCTGATCTAGCGTCCCTCCATCCTTTCCTGCCCCTCCCCCAGGTGCCAGCAAGGAAACAATGTCTTGTTACATCAGGTGTGATATGTACCCACTCCAACCCGTTTGCAGTTGTGTGTCCTTAACAGTCTCAGATAGTTCAATACATCTTAAATTGGGGTTTAAAATAGTTTTTAATAATAAATAAATAAAAAAAATATTTAAAAAAAAATACTAAAAATTTGTAGCCTGGTCAGGACCTAAAAACATATTTGTTAACCTGAAAATCATCAAATTCAAATACTAAAGATGTTTTTGTTCTTTTAACTGAAATTAAAGTAGTATATAATGACATTTTTAAACCTGTGTAATGGCTTAATGGAGCGTTTTAACTGATGTTGACCCTGACTGAACCCAAGTTTATTATCATTATTTTTTGCAACTATTACTCTGTGTACAGTGTGTCTGACATAGCAGAAGGTGAAACGTGCTTGGTGGCTGCTGGTAGTGATGAACAGGGTCAGTGGCTGACGGCCAAACAGTTACTGGCAGCAGGGGGTCCAACACACGCACTTGTGACAACACAGACTGTCCTTCATTGGTCAACAGTGGTGGACACCCCTCTTACACTTGTCTTATCTTGTGTAAACTCAGTGAACCACACACACACACACACACACACACACACACACACACACACACACACACACACACACACACACACACACACACACACACACACACACACACACACACACACACACACACACACACACACACACACAGCCCCCTACGCACCCCCATCATGAATAGTTGCCATGTCGCTGTTGGTTGTCCCTGGATGAGCGCCACGGTTACCCTGAATTTACATGTGTGCTAATTAGACTGGAAGAAATGATTGGCTGCTCACAACATCGCAGTAAAGAGGGCCCATACACAAACACACATACATGGACCTATGCTCGCCTGCCTGCACATACACATATGGGTGGCCACATACACAAAGCCCTGGTGGACAGTAATGCATTAGGGCGTATCCCATCACACCGTGTCAAGAGACACACCTCGGCTGAGTTTGGGTTCTGTCACATGTGATTTACCCAGCGTCAGACAACCTCACACCCCTCCCTTCTGAGTGTACAAATCTATCTCCCTCCAAGTCCTGTGTGTGTGTGTGTTTGTGTGTGTACTGCAAGGAGGGAAGGGTGCATTAACTATGTCCTCCATACTAGAAATTTAAACCAATAGCATATGCTATGATGCTATGATGTATTTTCTAGATTGTTCTTCTCAATGTAAGCTAGTGAGTATGTAAATTATGTATGTCTGATGTGTGTGCATGCGTGTGTCAGGGTGGTTAAGACTGAAACCCCCACTGAGCTTCTCCATAATAGTCCTAAATCAGCCTTGTAATAACAACATCTCACCCTGTGTTATTCCTCCTGCAATCCTATGTGCTCAGGCCCCCCAACTTCTGCCAAATAGCCCCTTTTGATGTCTCCACTGCTGGCAGGACACAGTGGGCTCTTTACCGTCAGCTTCACACAGTCAGTGTGAGGAAAAAGTGAGACTGAGCAGCCATGCCGTGTATCATATATACAGAGCCATTCTCCATTTGCTCTAAAGGGGGGTTCTCTTTTTCATTTTGAACATTTCTTTCAACTTTTTATCATCACAACATCCAAAGGGGATATTAGATGAGATAAGTGCAATATGCTTTTCACAGACATTTAACAAAGTTGAGTCTATTTGTGTTCCTTAGCTTTTTCTTTTCCCACAGCCAATCTGAATGTCATTGAGCAGTTTTTTTTTTTCAGCTGGTGAGCTGAGACCATAGAAGTGGGTCATGAGATGTTCTGCCAGAGCCGTACTTGGAGGAATGTTATTCAAAGGACCGTCATCTCATAGACAAGGTCAAAATGGATTACTCAGTTTAGAACCTCGGTGTTCTTTACTATTAGTTTCACACCATTGCAGAGCACTGTCTGCCTCTATTCAGCTTTAGCTTTATAATCGAAAAACATTACACAAGGTCAGTTGTTCAGAAATCCTGACTGAGTGAGTATAAATATGCATGTGTGTGTATATTAGCAGAGGGACACACGTAGCTACAACAGTAACTTCATGCTAGAGTGCGATTAAAATATTGCTGAAACACATACTTGATTCAGTCAGACAAGGAAATACTCCTCCAGCACTATTTCAGATCTTTTGCTCTCTTCTCTCTTTTCAATCTTTGACACAGGAAGATGAGCAATACACCAATTATTTGTGTCTTAGTCCTTTGGAAAAGAGCAAGTTCCAACTCAAATCATGTTGAATAATTTGATTATTTATGCATGTGTTAAAACATGAACGCATTCACAGTAATTACAAATGTTTATGTACATTTCATGCATTGCAAATTCTGAACCATCTGTTTGTGTGTTAGAATAAGTTGTTTGATTTACTGTAATTAAGAATTGCAGTTAGTTATCTTCTGCATTGCTCAGACAGAACTGAAATTATTGGTACAAAACGGTACCACTAATACAACATGTTTGCTGAGTCCCATTTCATCAAGTTGTGGGGATTCTCTTAATAAGAAATTGATACTTTGGACACAGTAGTGTGACGCTCAATTATAATAAAATAGAGTGGAGGGGAGGGTCTAGATCTGAGATAATTAGTTGATTAATTAATTACGTAATACATTAATGTACAATTAATTGCTTAAATCTTTTATCAAGAAAAATGACAAATATTCACTAGATCAGGGTTTCTAAATGTGATAATTGAATATAAGAAAGCTGCTCCTCTCTGAGTTTATATAATTCCAAGTGATATATTTAGGTTTTAGACTGTTGGTAGGACAAAGAAGCAATTTTTACTATGAATAGTCAGTAAACAGAAAAGATAAATAAGTAATAAATGATAATGATAATAACTGTTAGTTGCAGCCCTAGAAAGATTTTTTAAAAAGACATTCATTTGATTCAAACACAAAAGACTGTAAAGCCAGGAACTGTTGTCAAATCCTACTGATCTACAGAGCATCCCACAAGTATGAACATTAAAAACCTCCAGACTGAGTGCAAACAGCTTTGTGCACTCCACTTTGCAAACATTTAGCTCCATGTTATTGCTCATAACCATCCTGTTGGGGAACGCTTGTGGGAACACCAACTATGTAGTGCTTTTGGCTCTGCAGAGAGTCACACAAATATCCAGCATGTGTGTCAGGTATAACACACAGATACACACGTGTATAATAGGAATAACAAACAACACAGAAAAAGACAGTAGTCATATGTACAAAAGAATATAACATAATAATGATACTACATTTTCAAACGTATCAAAGCACAGAGGAAGCGCCTGAGAAGGCATGTGAGTATGTGTGTAAGAGAGAAACACTAACAATAATACATTTCAAGTGGAACAAATACTGTTTTCAATTTTAGTCCCCCTCAAAGGTTCAGGAGGTATCTATCATCCGTCCAAAAAGAAAAAAAAAAAGGAAATCATTCAATTTAGCAAAAGGGGGACGAGTGAGAGAAAAAATTGAAGCCCCAATTACAAATAATTACCAGTTTTCACTCTCAACATGGTGAAATGATTTGATGTCTTTCAGAGGGTAGTCTGGTTTAGCTCAACACAGACATCTCCTTCTGCCTTGTGTTAGTCTTTGGCGGTGTTAATACGATCATTTGGTGGAGATAAAAGGCGGGGCGGTTAAAAATGATGGTGCTGGAGCCGGATCTGCTGGCCATAAATCACACAAGGTGGTATTGAGATGAAGCGAAGGTACGTGCCACGACAGCCTTTAGCTACAACCAACACTAGAAATGATAAAATAAATATATCTCTGAGGGACTGTGCGAGGTGTGTGTGTGTGTGTGTATGTGTGTGTATGTGAATGATTTGGTTGTGTTGTGTACAAGCCTTATAGCAGGGCTATTTCCATTAGCCAAATATTTTGCTGCAATCTCAAAACAGGTTTGACTGGACTTCAAGTTTGTGAAATTAAGCTGTTAAAGACTGAATCCAGAGGTTAAAATGCTGAGATTTTTTGTCTGCTTCTGGATTTCCACTGACTACTAACACATATCGCTCCAATCATTCAGTGCAGTGTCAGGCACAAATGGCCTCTATTAATGGTGCTTTTAAAGCACCAATATTTTTGACATGTCGACATCAATCATGACACAGAACTGAAACTTCCAAGCTGCAGAAATGCTACCTGCAGTCGGAAAATTCTCAAATATACACATTAATGTAGATTAAAAGTGCTGAAACAAAGTCAACAACAGTTTTCCTAATGTATTGATCATCTGTGTCGATAGCCAAGCACAAGGTTTTTAAGGGAGTTAAGGGTTTGCTGATTTTCTTTGGACGTTTTGTCAAATAACAATTTGTGAGGTGAATTTTTTGATTAATATCTGATATTTTACAAATGTGATTATTTATTGAAAAAAGAAAAAAACATAGATTAAATATCCTAATGACTTAAATAATGAAAATCATCATTTGCTGCAGACCAATAGATACACACCTATAGAGACATTCACATACAGAGACAATAGTCTCTATATAATAGTCTATAGCAGTTTTGTGAGGCTACACTTAGGCACAGCAGAGCTTTGAGCTAAATACTAACGCCAGCATGCTAACATGCTTACAAGAACAGAGCTAACATGCTGATGCTAAGCAGGTATGATTTTACCGTGTTAACCATCTTATCTTAGTTTAGTGCGATACCATGCTAACATTTGCTAATAAAAGTAATGAATACAGCTTGTGCTTTGTTTTGCAGATATTTGGTCTTAAACTAAAGTACTACACAAATTAATATTTGGACTTGATGAAGGAGCTAGATAAAACGTTCAGTAAATCCGAAGTTATAACAATTAATCCGAAATGCACATACATTTCCTAGCTTGTAAACTTGTTTGTAACAACCATTCATTCATCTTCTTAATATGTGGAATAATTAAAATCAGACCATATGTCCTTATTGACAAGACCCTTAGACTAAGTGTTCAGACTCTACTGTTTAGAAATGCTGCAGGTCAAGTGGTTACCAGCTTTGTAGCATCATTTTCCCTCTCCTCTGTCCTCCCTCTGCTGCAGGTCAGACTCACTGCTGCTAGAGAGGAGGAGCAACTAGATGTCAGCCTGATGTCTACAAGAATTCAACTTGGTTTAAGATACTTAGCCAATTCGATTCAATCGTTACATACAGTGAACGTCTGTTTTGAACATGTTCATAAGGAGATAAACCATTAGGAAATGAATGACTGGGTTGGATTCCAAACCTTAGTTACAGACAATGGAGAGACAACAGGAAATGAGATAAAGAGAGATGCAACAAAAGGCCCCAAAAAGGCCCCAAAACTAAAGCCATGGTTAACAGGATTTATCCTTTGAGCATTTTGAATGGCTGTACAAAATGTCATTCATATTGTTGTTGAGAAATCTGCTGGACGAATGTGCTAGACTGACTGGCTGATCGATTAAATGACCAACATTTCCATCCCAAGAGCCATGGCGCTACAGGCTAGTAGAGAGTAGTGTGTGTGTGTCTGTGCTGATGAGTGTACACTGGAAAAAAGACACAGAACAAATATTCAGAAAAAAAAACACTTTCCACCTGTGGAGAGACCACGGGGTGAAAACAAACTTGTTTAGAGGGTGATGTGACCCCTCTTACACCATTAAATCACAACAAAAGCCCCTGGAGACGAGCAGAGAACGTATGTCTATCTCAAAAAGCTTGCTTCTCTTAGGCTGCCACAGCGCACACACACAGCCTGGCGCAAGAGATACAGGCGCACACACACACACACACACACACACACACACACACACACACACACACACACACACACACAGCTGCTAACTCCCAGTATAGCATCTCAACATCCACAAAAGGCAAATACAGTTCCAATCCACCTGGTCGTTTGATAGCTCACACACTCACACATGACAATGCATTGATTTTTTTTTTTTTTTTTTTATTTTCCCTCCCCCTCTCTCCTAGCTTTGCTGGGTGCGTAGACAGAGCAGTGTGGAGAAATCCATTAAGCCGACACTACTCGTTTCCATTGACTGACGGGCCTTGACGGGCTCGGGCTTTTGGCCCACAGGCTTGACTGGCAGCTCGACAGTTAAACAAGCCCTCCAGTTGCTATAATAGTTTAAAACACTTTCAATTACCCGAGTCAAACAAATCCTGCAGACGAGCGCTCGGGTGCTTCTGTACAAGCAATCCTACACCCCAGCGGGTACTTCTCCAACTATCATTTGGTTTATCTGGAGATGGCCCACGCTATGATGAAGGGGAAGAGTTTTTGTAGACAAAGTAAGCATGAAGTCAGTGAGGGAAATTTGAGGGTACAAACTACAGGGTACTGAGAAGAAGAATGATTTTAAGTTTTTTTGTTTGTTTTTTTTACATGGTGTTTCAAAACTCAAAACTGTCTGTTTTGTGTGGTTATGTTGCTGCATCTTTCCTCCAACCACAGAACCCTCCTGTGCTTGTGAGTGTAAGATTTATAACAAAACTCATTAAACATTAAGTAAATCAGTTTTGACAAACCTCCTCACTTCTAGTGTGAAAAGCACACAATAACCGGGGGTGGGCAATTTCCACAAATCAATGAAATCTCACAGTAATAAGCCAGACTCATAAATCACTTGTTAACAAGCACTTCACAACAGTGGGGTTGACTTGCAGGTTTAAACAACACTGCAACTGAGACAGTAAAAACATTAAAAAGGCAAATGTCAGATTGCTTTGCAGAGGACATGCATAACTTGCATAAAGACGAACAATTTGACATATGACTCAAATATGTCACCCGTGACAACCTCTTATCATTGTGGTTTAGTATTTTAAAACAGGCATTTTTTTAAAATTACATTTGTATGAGTTACCCAAAGCACATCTGCCACTATATTACTATTATACTGCATTATGTGTTAGTTATGAATTCTCTCTGCTGTATAACTGAATACATTACAGACAGTCTTAGCAATTAACAGATAGCACACTAGGGAAAGCATGTTTTTGGAAATAAAACATAATTATAAAAATATTTTATTTTTGAAAATTAAATTTCTAGGTCTAATATGTTGCTTAATGTGAACCATGATCATTTTCCTTGTTATTGTTTTGCACTGAAAAAATTATGTCTTAATTAAGTTTTAATATAAATTGTTTGACAACAAAGCAGAATAGATTCAATCTACAAGTTTTTATAAGACAGAAAATATATTCTAAGTAACAACACATTGTTCACCCTTCTACAAATGAATAAAGCTAAGAGTTAGTACAGTTTACATCAATCTTTAATCTGGAGGTGAGTAATACAAATATGTAATATAAAAAACAACTGTTATCTTGTAAAGAGCACTGAGTCCTAATTTAGGATGACTGAAGTTACCTTCAATGGTAATAAGTAGAGAATGCTGCACATCACTTGCAATCAGCACCCTTATAAATAATTATTTTTTTAAACGTACTCTAGGTACATTTTTTTTGCAGGCTCAATCACATTTATCTCAGTTATATACATACACTGTATTTTGTGTTCTTTTAGTTAATTTTTTCACCATATGATATGGCCTGAGAGCCTTGGCAGTATACCTTTTCTTGAGGTTTGTTTGTTTATGCATAATTATCTGGCATCACCAGCAGCACCTAGGGCTCTTGCTGCAATAATAATCTCCGTTGCCCCAGAAACAGAAGAGACACACCAGTAAAACATTGAAATCATTCCCTCTTTGTCCTTGAGTTGCCGTGAGTCGAGAAGCTGTGAGATGTGCACGGACGAGTAGAAAACAGTAAGAGTAAGATTATTTTCACAGTTCTGTTGGTAGGGTTGGCCACCAAATTTAAGAGCTTGGTGGTCTGTGGGACCGGTGCTTAAAAATATTAGCGTATAATACCTTGACAGAAATAAAAGTGATGAGGACAGTAGACTACAAAGTAATGCTATTGATTTTTTTTCTGTTTATTTTGTTTTAATGCTGCCTAATTAGTGTGTGCCAACTAGCTGTGCCCACTTGCTGAAATGACATAACATTATGACAGGCAGTAACACTGCAGCAACTACACACGACTTATGTATTCAAAACACAGTAGCTGTGGGAGACCGTCCTCACAGACTATAAACGTCACTCTGCTCATTGTGGTCTAGTGTGACTCAACCTGCATTAGGGCTGTTAATGGGGACAAACCAAAAGTAATTTGCATATGCTTGTTTGTCATCAATTAAAAAATATTAATCTGAGCTCCTCTTTGGAGACTTCCACATGAAACCTTTCTGCATACCAGATGCACACAACCACATCCCTGGAGTCTGACTTTAAAACATGGTGGGTTTTTTCTGGAATCATGAAGTATAAGATAACTAACAAAATCTGCCATGTACAATAGGTGATACAATGCCTTTATAGCCTCTAAACCCACTCCCCACTGGTCACTAGTACTTAATTGAACTTAATTGATCAATTGTGACTTTTAGACTTTTGATCACTATAGAAGATTAGAAATAGCTATGAACTTCTTTTCTCCGTAAACATGCAACAACGTACAGGTTCCAGTGTGCTGCTCTAAAAGAGACATTTGCTTATGTTTTTTCATATGTCTGATGCTCAGCTGTGCACTACATGTAGCCTATGTTGTACACTATGCTTTTTGCTATTAAACTCCAATTGTATGTATGTAAATGTAATAAACACATTTTTGTGGGCTCCTAATAACAATAGCAGGTTAAGTAAAAAAATAAAAATGTGAATGTGCTCACATTGATGAAATTAAGTTTTTATTGACACTTGAATCAACACCTTTTATTACTTTGAATAAGTAGAATTGTGTCACAGTACATTTTAAAACTGAATACTTCAGAATATTTGTACTTTGTATATTTGGTAGTTTCGGTATGTTGTTTAAAAAAAAGTGTATAGAACAGTATCCTTCATTTACATGCTTCATTTTGATTGCAGTTTAGTTTACTTTTAGTTTACAAAACATGCATCTTCTTGAATACATCAGCAAAAGTATGCGGAAAAAGACACTGAAAAACCTGTTACATATCTACGTCGTTTTTTTCTTTTCTGTAACTTGCTAATTTTGAAATGAGAGTGAGATGCCGAGAGTGAAAACACATTCCACTACCTTCTTTATGATATTTTTGTTCTGAGAGCTATGGTGACAAATTCTCTCTCCGTCCTCCTTACCCAGGCTTCCTATCCTGGTCAATACAAGCAGGCGCCACAGTGCAAACAACGCAGGACACACCATGTAAAGTGACTCTGCAATCCTTCCTCCCCCACCCCCTCGGACACTATTCCCCCTTAACAACAACCATTGATTTTTTTTTTTTCCTGATGAGGATCTAGCCGGCATTTAATCTAACACTGTAACCCCCTCGCTGTAGGACACGGCTGAGCATGTCATGCTAATCGATTGGTCACAGTAACCAGTGTAGGTTGAGCACTTAACTTTACATCAGTTGATAAGAAGCTGTGACCAAGGATACACCATCTATATATCTATCCATCTATCTATCTGAGCACATAAACAATGACTAAATATAATGAGAATATGGTTAAGCAGCAAAACACAATATAAATTTCTGAAATTCTTGATTTTTCTCACTTCAAGGGCAGAGGAGCTCAGGATTATATCACTGTAAAAGCCTCTAAACCAGAAGACAATTTACATTTAGTCACAGCACTTCAAGGCACTGTACATGTTTGACTAAAAACACCATCAAGCCTCTTCAGTAGCCTATTGTTTACAGAAATCTGACTTGACCAGTAGTGCTGCAATCAAAACATGGGTGGGTGCCTACCCATAATCCCTCACTTTAGGCAAGGACACTGATTTTAAATATTGCCATATGCAAATTGTTGCATTCAATTAGCATTTTTAAATATATCAAACCCTCGGATTCACTAGATTCTCGGTGCTTGCTAATCACAGATTTTTGCAGCTCTGTCAATCATATTCAAATCTCAACATTTTTATGCTTTTAACAACAACTCAGGAATGTATATATATTTAATTATGCCGTAAATTAAATGTGTTTGTAATACTGCCTTGGTGCCATTCACCGCTATTAACTGTTGTGTCATGAGCTTGAATTAAAGCACATTAACACCGCTCATTGTTCATTGTTCATGATGAAAAACCCCTCTAATTCAACTAAAGTGTTCAAGATGCGTTTCAGGATTAAAAGGTGCAGCTCATCTACTCTGTTAAACATATTGCATTATTTGGACAATTATTTATTTATCTTCCACCAATGTAACATCACCTGAGCAGTAAAAAAAAATAAAATAAATGATGTGACACAGATAAAACAGTGTATATAGTGATTTACATAAGACTGAATGCACACAGTCCTTCGTTTCTGTATTTTCTTATTTGTTCAGCTCAGCTTAATTCTAGCAACAACCATACAGTCTACAACATAAAGCACTGCACTAACATTTTATCTAGGTCTCATCACACACATAAATAAATAACCAACATATAGACTGCATCCCTATTGCACATCAAACACAGCCAAGATTACATGTGACAACACTGGCAATTAACTATTTCTCTCACTCTGAATTCAAACTATAAAAAAAGATGATCAAGGCTGGTTGATATCCACAGACTATGCATAATTTATGTGGCTGGTACAAAATACCGTTCTGTTGCAGTTCTGTTCATTCACTCGACTAATTCATTGAAATAAAGCGTCCCAAGGGGTTACCCATGTAATCAAGCCTAATCCCAGATTGATTTGAAAGCAGTTGAAGACAGAAAGCTGAAGAAATCTGGGAAAGCTCTCTGTCACAGGAGGAAGACTGCGGGAAGCCGAGTGATCGGAAGAAACTGTTTAAAAGCTCCGGTTTCAAATGGCAGGATAATAAAATAGGTCTGGGAAAAATTTGACAGTAAACAAGAAGAATAAAGGGTAATGACAGTTTAAACTATGACAACATATAATTGCATTATTTGCTCTTTTAATTTTAAGATTCAAATTTAGCCAAACATCTTATAATGCTGCCATTTCTCTTTTTATAATGTCCCAAAAACACCAAAGATTCTCAGGATTTTTGCTGTTTGTGCTAACCTATTACTGTTCATATCAGCACAGATTTGATAGAGATGCAACTGTGTGTTTGTGTTGGCATGTATATATTTATGTATTCTGGGACTACTGAAGCTACGCTCTGTCTCTGGAAGAAAGAGAGTACAAAGAGGAAAGCGATGAGATTCCAGGATAGTGCGAACACAGGAACAGTAGTCAAAAGAAAGCATGTGGGTCTCATTCAGTGATTACAAGACCAAGATGAGAGACAATACAAGCAGAGAGAGAAGGCAAAGATGATTTCCCCTTTTTATGTTGGACTGTATGATTCATATACAAGACATACACACTGTATTTCGGAGCCAAAGAGATGAACTACAAGAGTTGGCGGTATATGTGGGAATACTCAAGTGATGCATTTTAAAAAAATTATTTACTGGGATGTTTATCTTATACTTCCATACCGTTTTAAAACTAGAATGCTGCAGTTACTCATTTTTACAAGAAACAAATGTTGGATAGTTTCTCTTAAAAATATAAATTCATGTAAATCCACAACCATAACATGATCCCTGACCACCTTTTTCTTTCCATTAGTGTAGCAGCGGAGACAAATTATGGTCTCTGTCTTTGTCACAATTACCCTCTCAACACGCTCTCCTCTACACTCACATGGCTACACAGCGGCTTCATATACGAAAGGACTTCTCGAGGAGCTTCACTGCATCATTATCCTTTTCCACGGACCCTGCAGCCTCAGCTTGTCCCAGTTTGACTAACACACAGCGGGCTGAATGTTCTTCTTTGTCCCCTCTCTGTCACTTACCAGAGAATCTAAAAAGGTGCCAAGTCTAAAAATGTTTGAAGCAAGGTGATACTGAACTAAAAAGGAAAAAAAAACAACCCAAACATATTACTTTTCTGTGCTAATTATATTTTAATCAGTCAAAGAACGTTTCTTGTTATAGAGATTAATTCAAATAACGTATAATTTGGTCAGTTAATGCTTTTTCCTTGTTTGCTTTTAATAAAAAATGTTGCAAAAAAAAAAAAAAAAGAGAAGACGTACACATAAGTTCAGCAACACTATATGTGGTGTTGTATTTAAACTCATGCACAGGAAATGTAGAACTCAAGTATTGTATGTCATAAAACATCTACTGACAACATTTGGCCAATAAAATCAAGGATAAAATGCACACATTATTCTATAGCATGCTATGTCGGTGTATTCATTGTTTTGCTTTTTCTGTTCAGGAGAAACCTTATTTACAAACAGTACAAATACAGTGTCTACGTCATCCATCTCCTTAGATGTAAAACTGTAACTAATCATAGCCTTTTCCTGCAATAGGTACATGTAATTTATATTTCATTTTCTTCATGACATGACAACTGATACCAATTCATAATTTGGTTTATCACTTGCAGTTTTTGTTTTCTCTTCAATACATGATGTGATTGTTTATGGACTCATTAAAGGCTTTCCTTTTGGACAAACTACATGAAAAACACAATATGTTTGTATTAAATTGGATGTTGACCGTATTTACAGTGCAAACTTGCGGCTGGTTATGTTTGTGTTTATATCTTTCTGAGTCACTAGTTGTATCTTGTAATGCATTTTTCTACTTTTTTTGTATATTTGTGAGTATGTATACCTTGATGTGTTATATGTTTCAACTGCATCGTGGCGACACCGACAAACCAGTTAAACAGAACAATTCAGAGTAACGAGTAGTTCAGAGGTCAGCTGGCGCCATCTACTGATAAGCAATGGCCAATGCAACAAAATGCAGTGAGAGCTCTTCTATGAGTAAAGTTCAAAGCCAGATTAACGGGTCAACTGGCTCCATTTATTGATCACACATATAAAAAGTAAAATAACATTAAAGACATTTACACACATCAAAGACTATGAATATTATCCCAACTCTCTTAGTTTTTAGGATCTAGATCTTAAAAATTAATTTGGTTATATAACAGAAAACAGGCCAGATTGCTTCAGTTTGACTATCAGAGTTGATTAGTATTGATCTTTATCCAGGCTTTGGCACAAGTACAGCAACAATTAGTTTCTGAAAACCAAATCAAGAAAAAAGAAACTGTAACAAGTTTGAATTCTAGGCCATGCTCTTAAAAAATATTTGATTTGCCATTTAATTTCATGTTTTTATTGTCTTGAATGAAATATTTTCTAAACTTAATTTTCCATCATTGTCTCAAATCCATTTTATGTAAGGTAACATGTTGTCAACACAGGCTGACTGCTCAGGCAGAAGTTACAGAGGTCAGGTGGCACCATCTAGTGTCCACTTTAGGCAAATGACTGCAAACAGCACACCTTATACAAGTGTCCCTACTACTGTATATAATAATAGAGGTAACATTTCTCCAAATCCACAGTTCAGTTTGGTTTATTTGGGATGCAGGGGGGATTGCTGGGTTTTATGATACACCATAAACAATATACTACAATTTGGAATAAATTATCTAAGTAAACAAAAATAAATAAAGAAATACATTTTGCAGACAACCAATCTACATATTAACTAAATAAACAACATTAAATGAATAAATGAAAAAAAAAAAAACATAACTCAAGACTGGTCACAAATAAACTGTGGTTGGTGCATTCAGTTAACCACACATTTTGATTGAAATGCTCAAGAACACCATCATGTCCTCTCACTGGGGACAGGTGCTGCTGGGACTCCAAGGTAGCATTTAGCCAACTTGGCTGAATGGGGAAACTGGCTCTCATTGTCCTTGGATTTGACTCCATTGGGAGGCTCTGCACTGCCTTGTAACACTACAGCTCCTCTTCCCCAACTTGGGTGATGGTGTCTGTTCTGCTGGAAGTAAATTTCCAAACAGTTTAGTGATTGGTGGTCTTTTGGCTGGAGGATAACCACTGCTGGATGGCCTTTCTGACTGTCTCCTCTGTCTCATCCTCTGAGGCCTGGGCCGAACAGAGACGAGTCCACGAAATAGTTGCAATTACTTAAATTATATTTAAATAATATTACTATGAGATTTTATTAAAATTAAAATATATGAGAAAACCAAAAACAGTATGATGTACATTTCTTGGTTTACGTTTTTATCATATGTTTAGTTCTAGTTAAATGTAGAAATTCAATTAAAATAAAACTGATCAAGATCATTAAGAATATTCTCAGTCAAGCTGTTGAGGATGTTCGAGTGGTCTCATCCAGAAAAGGCTGAGATTTAAATCACAGATTAATAGCAGCGCTCACATGAACAAAACCCAGTAAGTGTTGATTCAGCAAGAGTATCTGTTGTCAGGTGCAATGGCAGATTTGACATATTTTACAACTGCTTTCACAGCCATTTTGCTTTATAGATGCCAGGATTGTGTTTCAGTGGGATTATTACTGAAACTCTTGGCAGCTCTTCAATGCTCAACAGAGTTGTGACTATTTTCAGTTGTTTGAGAGCCTGAACCACGTCATCAGCTATTTTTATCTTCATCAGACAGGGTAACAATGTCCTTAATGTTCCTCTTAATACTCCTGTCTGCAAGTACCGAGAAAACAGCAGCCTGCTGTTCAAAGTAGCGCTCAAGCATGTCGTGGCTTGATTTCCACCTAGTGGGGATGTACTGAATCAGCTTGTGTGAAGGAAGCTGGAGCATCTCTGCTGCAGCAGTAGTGCTATGATGGAAAAAGTGACCACTTTTCACTCTCTGCCTAAAAGCTGGGACTCTTTAATGCCCATCACCGCCTGTTATGCTGGGTTAAGTGTATGTGTAAAACATCTAATGTTTGGTGAATATCCAGCTGCAATAACCACATTCACAATGTTCTTTGCATTGTTAGTAGTCACACGAATGAAATCTGGTCTGGAAATGTTCCACTCTGAAATACTACAGCTCCCTGTAGTATTTCTGTAGTATACTACAGCTCCCTGTAGTATACTACAGCTCCCTGTAGTATTTCTGTAGTATACTACAGGGAGCTGTAGTATTTCTGTAGTATTTCTAGTTACTTGTGTGACTTTCATAGACAACACATGTCTGGAGAACACGGTTCTCTATTTAATTTGTATCAGGGTTCCATAGCACTGAGCACACAATGTTTGAATCCCTTATTTCAACAAGTGAAAAGGAGCTCATAATTTTCCCAAGTCCAGCTTCCCCACATGTGTGTACTACATCACTCATTACAGTATGTCAACATACAAACCAGGATTACAAGTAAGTAAAATCACGATCAGTGTTCTCCCATAGACTACAATCAGTACTATTAATTTAAACAACTTTCTGTTGAGACTGTGTCAAAACGCAATTTAACTCTATGTTAGTAAGTACCAGGAATAACTTATTTATATATATATATATAAACAGGCTACAGTACAACGCCACATAACTTCACCTCAGCCCACTTAGAGAAATAAATTAGAAGCATTTAAAAAAAATAAAAAAATAAAGTTAGCTAGAGCATCAAGTGGACGTGTAGCAGCTAGCAAGAAAGAGCAACAAACAAAACTTTAGCCATCAGCAAAGGGAAAAACGTCAAAAACGACTCACCATTTCGACGTCAAGACCCCTTGAGAAAGAAGTATATCCACCTCGTCGTGGTTAACAACTTTATTGTCAGCGGTTATCCATCGTTGAACTCATATTTGAGATAATTGCAGCGGCCGTTGGCTCTCCAGAACAGAGACAACGTCCTTCTGTACGAACGGCTGCCGCCATTGTGACGTAGTTACGTGACCTCTTGGAAGTGAAGCCGACGAAGGCGCCGCGGTAAACTTTTACCTTAAAGCTCTTCAACATACAACGATGGTAACAGAAAATTATCTCCTCAAATTAAGTAATATACAATTTATAAATCATTTTTTCATTCTGTTGTTGTGGTAAATGAGCAAGCCTTTATAATACTTGTTTGTTGTCATTAGCTTAAGAAACATCAATGCAAAAAAAAAAAAGTTAAATTTTTAGAAAACCACCATATTATTCAGTAACTGTTCTGAAACTTTCAGTCATTTTACATGGTCTTCATTTGCAAGTCCCTTTTAAGGATGGGTATTGCAAAGTAGTTAGGCTATAAATGTTTTGATATGTAGCATTGGTTCATACATGTCCTGTAAGCTATTTTAAAAAAGAAAAAACAAATTAAATACATTTCCTTTTCCTCAGGACCCTTTTGTCTATTTTGATGAAAATCATGAACAACTAAGGTAAAGAATGAAGCTCAGGTAAAAACATATATTTATTGTCCCGCATGGGGATATTTGTCTCCACAGGGGCATTGTGCGCACCTCCAACACATAGATAGAGTCAGAGAGTAGTGCACTGTAGCTGAAGAAACAATGTATTGTGCCAGTCTGATTTTACAGAATAATGTCACCGAAATTACCGAAATTGTTTGAATTTTGTGAAGACTAACAGCAACGTAATTTTCTATCACCGATTTAATGGTCTACCTCTTCCTTTCTGTTTTTCTACTGTCATTTCAATTTTACTGTCAATCGAAATGTTTAAAATAATATTTTGTTCCATTACTTTGGCAGACTAAAGTAGGCTCATATTTTGCAGTCTATAGACTTACATTTAGGTGTCAGCGTAGTTTTGTGATTTATTATACCTCCTTGTCTTCAGTCAAATCCACTCACTTATTTGTGTTGTGAAACTGTGTCCATTACAAAGCGGTCGCAGGAGACAAGAAAAGACAAGTTAGTGTTGTTATAATTCCTACTGATTGCCAATAGAGGTCAGTCAACGTCATACAGTTGACTTTTTTTTTTTTTTTTCTGAAGTTGTGACCGGATCCACTGTGTTTGCTGTCCCATGGTGATGCTGCTTAATTAATTCATAGATTAATTAATTAATTAATTAGAATGTGAGCTCAGCTGTCTGGATCCCTCGTTGATCAGCAGTCGTAATCTATTTTGTGAGGAAACATTTGGGTCTTCTAAAATGCCACGAGGATTAGTGGTCACATTTTGTACAGAGTTATGTGTCAATGATTAAAGTGTTGACAGGTATTGAGCTGGCTTGTTAACTACAGGGGGAGTATTAGTGTTGTTTTGAGGAACAGAGCAGCCCCTGGCTTACCAATTTTAAATCTGTTACTACTGACTCCTGTGCACTCCTTGTTTAAATTGATGGATTATTTAAAGAGTCACTGGGTGGGCTGAAACATTTCTGGGGAGCTAAAAAGAGCTAAGACGTAAGCACTTTTCATTAGCTATTCATCCTCTGTGGCGACCCAGGAGCTGCAGATACATTTAGTGATGGACTTCATTTGCTTGAAAACCCCCATGCACTTTCAAGCTGTAGAAAACTCTCATGACTTGTAATATCTTGTTGTGACATATGCAGCGTGAAAACTCAGCATCTTCTTCTGTTGCAGGAGTTTAGAACAGCAGTCACAGATGCAGCAGCAGAAATAATGTTACATTCCCAGTGATAAGGACTTCCCCAGTGAATGAATGGATGCAGTTTAGGGAGTTCATCTCGAGGTAAGATAGCTGCGCTGTTATTCATATAGTTTTACACATTGTGCCTGCAGTATTTCCCCTGCAAAGCAGTGCCTGACTGTGAAAATTAGTTTTCCAGTCACATTTGAACATCACATTATATATATGATCTCTGGTTTATATAGTGGTGTACATTCCAGTATATGGATTTGAATACAATGTTTTGTTTTTACCTGTTAATAATCAGCTAAAATAGTAACAGCACATCAATTTGCAGGAAGTACAGAGACAATAAAGACAGACACTTTTTTGTGTTTTTCTTTTTTTACAAAAGCAATTAGCCTTTTTTAATCTTACATTGCATTGAAAATTTACATAATAGATTCATACATTTTACAAATAATTTCATCATAAAAATATATTTCTGTACAAAACACTTTTTTATTCTATATTTCATCTTTTTTTTTTTTCAAATGGTGAATATTTCCAATGTCCCCAGGCAGGAACGGCTTTAAGTCTTTCAAATCACATGGGTCTTATTGCGGTCAGTCAGTAGGAAAAGCTTGTGGCAAAATAGACTGAAGCTTAGAAAAAAATTACTTCTGATGAAGGGGAGGACTGGAGCAAGTGTGTGTGTTCGTGTGTGTGTGTGTGTGTGTGTGTGTTTGAAAGAGCTTTTGTGGATGACAGTGTTAAGGGGAGCGGGGGGGGAGTCCCATGGTTTTTGGTAGGCACTGTGTCAGATCCATACCGAAAAACAACAACAACAGCAACAACGACAACAACAGCAGCAGCAACAATCAATCCAAACTGTAATAATAAACAATATCACCATAGCGATGCAGTGCGGGAGTCGCAGTGTAGATAAACAGGGAAACTGCAGCTACCATTGCTTTTAAATCAGTAATGACTCTAAAAGGAGTTTTCTGTCAGCTGGTCGGATTCAGCAGGGGTTCTTAAAACAAAGTCGATGTTCTCGCTCGCCCTGGCACCCAGACTCATTAAAAACAACTGGTATTCATCATGTGTTGGGACACAAACTCACTAAACTCAGTCTCTCACTCCTTAAACCAGGCTCTTTAAAAGAAAATAAGTACTTTTTTTTTTTTAAATGGGGACCAAAGCTGAAAAACAGTGAGTCATGCTCATTGATATATGTATTTCTGTCATTGGGGACCAATTAATATGGGTATAGTATAGGATGCATTTTCAGGCCCAAAAGGAAACTACTGTATGGATGTTATGTACACTCATATATGACATCTTCTCTTAGCTGTAGTTTATCAATGGCACATGAAACCATCAGAAAGGCCAACACCATGAGCAACAACAGCTTCCTGTGGCTAAATACAGTGAAGGTTGCCAGCTATAATTTTATTTTATTTTTTTGTCAGAGTTGGTAGCAGAACAGATCTGAAAAACAGCTACCAGCCAAAGAATACTGAGCTGAGATTATAAGGATATATATTAATGAAATTTAAAAAAGCATTCAATGCAAGGGGAAATAACAAATCTCAGTGGCCTTGGTTATGTTTGAATTTACTCTATTATCAACTTGAAAACCTAAGATTTTTTTGCAAAATACTGAGATTATTTTAAATGACATTCAAGGCCCTTTAGAGCCTTTTTAAATGTACCATGCACACACATAACACTGCAATGTTATTGCACCACATACAAATGGATGATAGTTCTTAAGTGCCAAAGGGAGTACAATCTTTAAAGTTAAGGTTTGTACATTTTGTATGCCAATTTATAATTGATGTGGATTTCAGTACAAGGTCAAATCTGACTAAGATGAAAACAGAATTCATGTTCTACAATGAGATTTCAATAGTGATTTGTGAGACCAAACACATCTTTAACAGAGGAGCCAACTTGAACACAGAGACTCGGTGATATAAAACCTGGAGGTGAACTTAGGAGGAGGTTAAAACCTGTATGTTTAGCAAATAAATTGGGTCACAATGTTAGTAAAATTTCACAAAGAAACCCATGGAAAACATCCTAAAAGCCATTCTTTCCGAATCAAATTCATCATTCATTGTACTTTTGACCCATCAACATATGACATAAAAATGCAGAAAGGAACCAGCATGTCAATACACAACACAAATTTTCAACATGGATCAAAGCATGCTGTATGTGGTCCATCATCCGCAAACTACATGTTAGGCAGTTCACCAGCAGTTGTCATTACTGTCTTTACCATTACTATTATTATTTTTTTTACAGTGCTTGTGTTTCTTTGTTTCACCACGGCCTTGTGAGAGATGATGGAAAATATTAACTTCACCCAGAGTCAGAGCTAGATTGGCCATGTGTTATCAAAACAATGGGTTCTATTAAGAGCTAGGGTTTCTGTGTTGCCATGACAGCAATGACATTACTGAACTAGGGAGAAAAGTGCTTTTGAGTTTTGATGTGAACATATCTGTGGCATCATGTTAGCAGTTTGGTTGGTTAGAAAAAAGTGCTGTTATTCCATCCGTTAAATTATAAATTATAGATTGATCAAATATCAATTGCTGTTATTGGTGGATGGGGCAGGAAAAATAATGGCAACCACAGCACAAACTCCATCTATTAATGATTATAGAATAACCAGAATTTCCTCTCCTTGGATCAATAAAGGCTCATTTTTATCTCAGCTTATAAATCTGCCATGTGTAATAAATGTGTAATGAAACGTCAACTTGAAACAGCATGATTGTTGCCGATCAAACCTTGCATCTCAACAATGACAACAACAATACCACTGACACCATGATTGCCTCAGTGGGAAAGACAGTGATGTTGTGAGGAACGTCACACGTTACACAAGAAATTAAAATAAAAGCAATTTCATGTCACAAAGAAAACAAAAATATTGTTTGTGACTTCGACTGTGAACAGCACATAGTTGTAATATCTGATATTTCTTTCTTTTTCTTTTTTTTTTTTCTAAAAACTCTGCTGCTATAATCTGTCTTTCCCCTTCAGCTCCTCCCCTGTGGTAAATATATAGCACAAAAATATAGGTGGTGAATGCTCCCGAATATATATGCAATAGATTTACAGATCAGAAGATTCTGCAGCAATAACAAAGAAAGGAGAGAAGCACTCGCAGAGTGCAGAATTACAGTGGAACGTGGTCCACAGTCGTAGGGCGTCAACCCTGTTTGTCTTTTAGCCTGTCCGTCAGTTTGTCTGTCTGTAAGCACGTCTGTGTCTCCTGTCTGTCAGCCTGCCTGTGTTTAATTTGTCTATAAGCCTGTAAATCTGTTTTTAAATCCATCTGTCTGTCTGTGGAGTGGAGACACTGGATGTCTGCAACAGTCTTAAGACCCTGCTTGTCTTCTTGAACCTGTCTTGAACTTGAACTAAATCTGTTTTTTTGTCTCTTAATACCAACTGTCTGTCTCTCTAGAGTTTTGTTAGTGTGTGCACCTGTCATCTTTTCTGTCTGTCACTCAATCCCGCCAGTGTCTCTGTCTGTGTAACCTTTCTATCTGTCCATCTCTCAGTAGATAGGCAGGTAGTGTTCTTGTAGAATGTGCTTTAGTGCCAAAGCTTTCTCTGTTTCTCAAAGTCTTTTTCCTTTGTTAGTCCATCAGAGCCATCTGTATCCATTCAGCATCTTTCTCATCAGAATCCATTGAAATGAATTTTCCTCAGGGCCATATTCTGTCTGATCTGATTCATTACATAGAGGGAGGTCCGACCTCTCTCGGTAGTTGATTTCAGGGTAGACAGGCTCTGATCGGCTGTGTTGGGATTTTAAGATATCATCTTTTCTCTTGATGACTCCTTTACTCTCCTTCCAGTTCAGTTAGAGGTTGTCTCTGCCTCCTCAGCCTCCTCTCTTATCCACTGCATGAGAAGGAGCAGTTTATTCATTAGATGAGTCAGTCTCTTCTCATCTGTTCTATTAGTGCGAGCTCCCCTTCAGACTCCTTTTAGTTTTGCTTAGCTGTAATCCCAGTTCAGTTAGGATTATAGCTTGTCTCCAGTGCTCCCTTATCCTTTGCTTCAGAGTTTGTCTCTTTTCAAAGCAACTTTTGCTACTGTCTACTAGCATTAGCTGTCTCAGATTTCATTTTAATAGAAAAAGACAAGAGATTGGTAATACCAGCCTCTGGATGTCATGGAGACAGGATGTTGTCCTCTCTTGTTGCTAGGGTGTTGTATTCCGTGGTTGCTGTAGAGATTTTAGAGGCCACTGCTCACAACTAGTCAGTTTCTAGTTTACCGAGTCTCCTGGTAACAGTTACTGTCAGTGTTGCACCCAGATAAACAGCATTCTTTGCTTGACAGTATCTTTTGTGACATCCTTCTCCTTCTGCAGCCATTTTGCTTCTGTGTTACTCACAGTAAATATTTGTTCAGTACAATTGGGGAGACAACATGGTACAAATGAAATCAACCCATTTTTGTAGTGCAGTTTATCTCTATGATGTATAACCACAGCCAGAGCACTGATAATGTGCTCTCGCTCTCCCCAGGCAAGGACTCAGGTCACAGAGCGGAGAGCGGAGAGCGGATCCTTCTCTCCAAAGCTCTGTGTGAGATACAAAATTCGGCACTGAGTTACGGTGACATGTCATGATATCCGACTAGCAGGTCATGACTTTATCATTACTACTGGTATTAAAGACAGTGAGCAGGATTAAATAAGAAGTCGAAGTATAATGGCTGTGTTCATTTTAGAATCAAATTATGAACTATCCTTGACCAGCTAAGACCTGGGGTTAGAGATGGATAATACATAGGTCGGTTCATCTTTTTCTCAATGTCATATCTCACTGTGAGTCTATACTGGCTGTGTTGCACCCTTTGTTTAAATTCAGTTGATACAAAATGCTGTGAGTGAAAGGAACCAAATGCCAAGTTTTGGTTTCAGGTGGACTGTTTTCCTGCGACTGGGTGAGATTAGGTTTCCAAACTGGGACTGAAGGTCTTTTGTAATCAATGTATAGACCACGTTGCTGATGATGTTGAGGTTTGAGTCAAAGCACCCCCCCTCCTCCCTCCAGCCATGTACGAGTTCTGGTCCCACTACACATCTGAGTCATTAAGTTCAAGTGAGGTTAATCAATCCTCAGACCATGGTGCAGACAGTATTTAGATTTGGATCGAATCTAACAGCCTTTCCTTCCACCGCCTTGGTGTTGGTGTTGTACATGGGGTTCTCAAAGGCAGCCTGGCCATTGTTGTTTTCATGGACTGAGCAGCCCGTGTACTGGGTTTTTGGTGTGGTTCTGTGAAAAAGCAAACAGAGCAGCAAATATAAATACAGCATTAGATGGATTAAACTGTTCTAATTGTGAATATTAACATAACTGGTAGACAACAGCTATGGGGAAGTCTTGGGGTGAGAAGAATAGTAAACAAGTTTTAAGAAGGATTAGAAGGAGAGTTGTGCTTTTTAGGAAGCCTAGTGAGAGGCCAATCAGCCCATCCAAAACTAATTCCTTTAGCAAGGTTTCTTATGAGATATTAACAGTAGAATAGAAGACATTTGCATCTTTTAACAACAAGAACACCATTAAACTGTGCTTAAACCAGAACTCTGAAAAATCCAATTTACCACATCCTAAACAGAAATGTTTTCCAGTCCAGTTAGCAATAGACAATGACTTTACTGTCTCCTAGTACCTCAACAACTATACCACTGGGACAGGTACTGTTTTCATGAATCTGACAGCTACTTAAATGTTCACAGAGCCTTTGTACTTTTTGTATGACAGTACAACACAAGTGATGTAATAATTCAATGACACGAACCCATTTTTTTATATATTGCTGAAGAATGGACATGACTTAAATGCAATTCATGTATGTTTTTTTTTTTTTTAGCACACCTTTGTTTGTAGAGATAGAAGCCAAAGCCAGTGAAGATTAGAGCGAAGAAAGGCACCAGAATAGCGATAGCCACAGAACTGCTGTTGGTACCAAGCTGAGGCGGTGGCGAGTTCTGACTCTCCGACATATTCAGACCTGTTCCATACAAAGAAATACATTGTCACTGGTCACACAACTGGTGAGGGTGATATGATGAAATGACAAAGAATTAGCACAACTGTGATTATGTTATTTTAGAAAAAAAACCAACTCATTTTTGTTGCATGTTTGAAAGGAGATCTTCCTAAGTGACAAAGTATATACAGGAGTGGCATTTCTCTCTACAGCAGCTGCAAGTCTGATGTTGTTAACTGTGGATACTGGATGATCACAATTATTTTCTCTTTTTAGCATTAGCAGTTGCACTGAGACCTACAATATACAGAAAACTGGTCAGATTGTGTTAAATGTCTTGTTAATCCAAAATTAATAAGTCTACCTTCACATTTGCCTTGGCTTGTTTGCTGATTTTGGAATCAGTGCAGATCAGTTACTGATCACCTAAAGTAAATGACTCCTTTTAGCTCCATTTGTTTGCGATGGTAGATGCAGGCTGATTGAGATTTCCTCTTTTAAGATGAGTTTAAGTGTGAAGAGCAACTTTAGCAAAGTGAGAATCTAACCGCTGCAAGGCTTACTCAGTGTGAGCAGTAAGATTACTATTGCCAGCGAAGCTGTTACTAAACCTAAAACAGAATTACCCAGTCTCTGAAGTCCAAACTGTCCGTAGTCTTTTCCCTGAATGAAACCCTGGAATACATAACTGGAACCATCAGGCTCTGCTGATACCTGGAGAGGAAATGAGGGGGTGACAAAGACAGGAGACAAATGATGGTTTTTAGTAAAGGTTTTAGGAAGGCGGAAGGAAGAAACAGGGGAAAAGATATGAGGGGGACAAAGGTTGGTTATCATTGTAACATGTCAAATTCAAGATATACTTCGGAATTTTGCTTAATCTTTTGTTTAAATATCTGACAGGCAAACAATGTTAGATTTACATAAGTTTACACAGTTTAAACTTGAAATACATTTTTCCAGTTTTGTGTTCCTGAATTTGTCTGTTGAAAATCACGTTAATAGACTGAAAATGTTGAGATGAATCCTCTGTGGTCACTGAGACTTACAAATCCATCCATGGTCCAGGAGTCATCTACGATTTTGGCTGGAGAGATGGCTGAATCTTTCAGCTGGTTTCCCTGGTTCACATAGTTCACCTGGTACATCAGCAGGAGCAGCCTGGCATCAGCAGCCTTATACACTCCTGAACATGACAGAAAAAAAACACATGGTTTATAATATCCCAGGGAATATAATTGCTATCCTGCTGCAAAACATTACATCAGCACGTCCCTTTTTCCACTGTTGCATCAACAATGTGCATTTATCATGATCCTCTGGAAATGATAAAGACAGAAGAGAGAGACATGTCATTGAGACAAAAAAAACCACCTAACTCCTCCTAAAGCAAATAAGTGTACTTCCAAAATTGTTTAACAAACAGCAAAAAGAAAACTATTTTTTTTAAGTACAGTGCTTAGGTAAGGAAAAAGAATATTAATACATCACTGAAGTCTAATGCAACAGGGCACTGGCCCTTTGGTGCCTGTGTGAGCGCCGCTTTAGTTCTTATTGATCTAAAAATGCTCCTATAAGCCAGATGATGGATGTTAAAAGTCTGATAACTGCATGTTTTTTTTTTGTATTTTTGTGCTCTTTGCTACTCCAGGAACCAATTCTAGCTTCAACAAGATTTGTGTTTTAATACGGTCTTAACCCCCTGCTGACACTGTTGTAGGACCCTTGGAGGTCTGTGTGTGAATAAGTGTATGTGTTGATGTGGGTTTTTTGGGGGACATATAGTAACAAACATTTAAAAAGAAGCTGGCAGCTTTAGGCAGGGAGTGAACAATATTATACAATATTCTGCCATAAAACAACACAGTGCGTGATACAAAGTGTTGACAGTAGGAGCTCCAGCTCCCAGTACCACTACAGTATTGTACCATAAATATGATATACAGTATGCCCATGCCATGTCCTGTCACATAAAGTTTACAATATATACAGTATGTAGGGTATAATTAGCATCGTAACATGCCTGATAGGAGCAGTTCCATGTTGCTGTTGCTAAGGGTAACATTGACTCTCCCTGTCGTGGAGTTGAAGCTGGTGATGCTCAGTGTCATAGGCTGTTTCCTCCCACGGTAATTATAGGAACCTTTCCATATGTAGTTAGGAGCAAAGACATCATCTGGAACTACAGAGCAGAACAGAATAAAACAGAAATGTTGAAATATAATAGGGCATGTGTTTAGTATCAGTATCAGTAAGATCTTAGATTCCATTCAGTTTAGTTAAATAAAAAACAAATATACATGAAAAGATATGAGTGAAAGTTCTTGCTTTTTCTTTGTTTTCTATAGTTACATAGGTAATAACAGCATTACTACATGTACTAAGAAGTCAAGAGTTCACATGTGGCTTGAGTCAAAATCTTTCAGTATATTTAAAAGCTGCTTTGATAGTTTCAAAAACTTGCACATACTGCAGCTATAAGAACTCTTTCATGTGCAATGAGAAACAGAGATAGTGAAATATTGAACTGAACAGCACAGATCACAACAGAGCAGAGCTGGAAAAAAAAAAAAAGAACTGAACAATACCACATCATAGAGAAGGGCATAGAGAACATCACAGTAGCTAATTTACCTTTCTATGTGTAGTGAGGAAAAAATATATTATTCAGAACTATGATGGAATATAATAAAATCGACAAGAGCACATGAAGAATAACACTGTGGAGCAGAAAAGAGCTGGTGGAATGAAGCAGAGCAATTTATTAATCTACAGCAGACAAACAAGACCAAAATAAAATGCATAAATAAGTCAAGAAGAGACAAGACATGACAGGACTATACCAGCCTGACTGTAATAGAACTGACCGTTAAGTTTTGGGCTGGGAGTTCCTGTTGCTGGTTTCACAGGTTTCTTCTTCTCTCCAGCTACACACATAAGAGAAACAGAAGGTGAAAGATGACATACTATTAAAACATGAGCAGAGATGTAGTGACACAGTATGAAAAGATATTAAAACGTTCAGCTAAGGCCCCAAGAAACCAGGCTCATACAGGGGCGAGTGCTTTACTTTATATCACCAAATTAAAATGCAGCGTCGGTCACTATTAGTCACACATGCCTCAAAGAGGTCACCAAAGATAAATCTCTTTAATGGTTATTTGTAGGCAGAGCAATGCAAATAGAGTTCATGACCAATAATTGCAGGGCGTATTTGTTTGAGTTTGACCATTCTAAACAGCTTCTATCATTGCTTCAAGATGCAGATATTGTTACCAACAAGCAAGGTAAGCAAGCCAGAGGGTATTTTCTCCTAGAATCTCAAATTGGATCAGATAATGCTTCTATCTTAAAGGCTACTTCAGGGCACAAGGGTACCAGCCTTGGTGGAATAATTTTAAAGTTAAAAATTGCATGTATTTTCTTGCACAGAGGTGGCCTCACAACTTAATCTGTTAACGTTTGCGGTTAAATAAGATAAAAACGTAGCACTAGTTCAAACTATTCTATGATGCAAAAAAATGAAATCTGTGGTATGATCGAAACCGCAGAACAGTTACTAAACGCACGTCAACTAGTGATTCCAAAGTCAGTAATGAACTTTCAGTGTCATCTTTCCTGTCCTTAAAGTGCTGTGGAAATCTGAGCATTGCCAATTCCCTGAAAACTACTGATCTAGTTTAAGTGCAGCCTAATGGTGAGTATTATATGTTAGTAGTTACAAGCTGTAGCTAAGAATGGTGGTCAACAGATCACAATCTCTGCATTAGCACATGTATACATTTTAAGGATGCACTGATGGATTAGAATAAAATGCACAAAACCCCCAGACTGGCTTGGCCTGGTTGATCCAATGCAGGATGAAACACCGTGGGACATTTTTAAAATCTTTTTGTATCAGCGCTGCCAGACTCACCACCGACCCACAGGCCGACCTGCCCATCAGGAAAACTCATGCTACTCCAGATGGCCAGTCTGTCCCTGTATGTGTGCTGAAAACATGTCTTTGAGCAAGACACACCTAACACTTTTACATGTTCAATTAATCTCAATTGCGCTGGACAGGATCATGAATCAAATGCACTTAGCAGATATATCAAATACAGATAAGGATTTTTTTTTTTACCTCGACATATAGGCATCTTTCCAGTCCAAGTGCCATCACTCTTGCAGACTCTGTGTTCAGAGCCCCCAGCTAGGAAGTAGCCCGGCTGACAGCTGTACACCAAGGTGTAGCCAAAACCAGGGAGATCCATCCCCACTACATCCACATGGAGCGGACTCTCTGGCTGCTTACAAGCATGGGCTGGCGGGTGAGGAGAGGATCAGTGCACTGGAGTTAGAGTCTGATAGACAGGTAGGATGATGTTAATAACTTAAAAGGATGTACATGTATGTTTCTTACGTATGCACTCAGGTTGTATTCCACTCCATGTCAAATCAGGCTGGCAGGTTCTCGAGGAAGAGCCCTGAATCAAATGACCTGGTTGGCACTGAAAGGACACAACACTCCCCACCTGAGAGAAAAGCAGACACACACAAACACAGATAAAGAGAGTTGGAGAGAGTTCTCTGTGTTCATGGTGCATGGTGTAATATTGGTGAAATGCTATTTATTTAGTTTATTAGAGTGGAAAGCTAGTATATGAGATCAATTAGTAATGTGCCGACAAATAGTACAGAAAATTAAAAGTATATTAAAAATGGGGTTTTTTTTCCTTCCTTTCTCTCTCTTTTTAATTAGATACACACGTTACCTTGACAGGTCCCATTAAAAGAACCAAAACAACATCCGCTATATTAATAAGGAGGCTACGCTGATAGAAATGTAGATATGGAGTTAGTTTATCAGTGCAGATGTTTTACCTTGAAACCGTAGGTCCGGTTTAAGGAGCCATAACGTGGTGTTCCTGGGTTATCACAGCTGGTTTTGGTTGGTTCTGAAACGTAAAGCAGCACAAGAGCATAGATAATTACACACAAAATCTAAAAGAAAGATAAATTACCAGGAGTATTACATGTCTTTTCTCCACTCTCCTTTTCTTTTCACTGTTGTCATGGTAACAGTAGGCTATATATCCCAGTATGACAGCAGGGGGCAGTAGCGCTTTATCAGAAAACGAAGCAGGGCCAGCTCTGTCAGTGAGTGTGAGTGTGTATGTGTGGCAGGGTCATCAGCATGTAGAGCACATCCTAACGCAGAGCTCGATTTAATACAGCTTCCGAAATGACAGATTCACTCTCCTCCTCACCCCTCTTTCTCTCCCTCCCCCCCTCTCTCTCTCTCTTTTCCTGTACCTCTCTAAGTGCCCTCTCCCTCTTTCTCTCTCTCCCCACTTTCTTCCTCTCGCTTTCTGTCTTTCCATGTCACTCTATCCTCCTTCTTTCCATCCCCCTATCCCTCATCTGTCTTATTTAAAGAGCAGGCTGCTTCAGCTAAAAACTAATTCTGTTACAGTCATATAGTAGTTCACATCATACAACAACATACAGCTGCAATCACACACTAATAAATCACTCTGAAACATACACAAACACACAAAGAGAGTGCACTTCCTTCACAGAAAAAAAGAAACACGAGAGCCTTTAGCGTGCATGTTCATGTATGTTTTATAGTCTCAATCTTGAACCTGAAACAAACCTGAAGGCTTTCACCTTACCAGCAGCATACCTATACTGTAACTACTCATTTTTCAGTACTCATAGATTTAGTCTTAACATCAATGAAGTAATACTTCGGAGGGAACCTCTTGTTTATAGATTGTCTCTTTATAAGCAGTTTGCATGTCTTATCTAGTGCTACTAAAGGATAACAAGTCAAGTCTGTTCGCATTACAAAAGCTCTCCATTATTACAATTCATAACCGTACTTGATGTTTAAGCATCTGATCAGAGAAGTGAAGCGGTGCTCTAAACATTACACGTGGTGGTGAATTGACCCACTGGGACCATTTGTAATATGTGCTGAATATCCCTTCTCATTTTCTCGTTAATCCCCAGAGAGAGGCAGCTTGTTTGAAGTTGGATGTGGATGCCTGTCTCTGGGAGCCTTTTACTAAATACTGTAAATTACAATTGTGTAATTGGTGTTGTCTCACTTATAAGCAAGCACTTTCTCTGTAATATCTGAAAAAGGTTTCCCATATAATTTTGTCATGAATGTATAGACATAACTGATCTAAATCTAACTGTTTCAGTTCTTAGACTTCACTGCTTTTAGATGAAGGAATATATTTTATTAGTTCATTCACTTTTTAATTTATATTGACTTGTTCCATCTTTACAGTCTAGATTGAAGTTGGCAGTCGATGGTTGTGGCAGCTGGAGAGTATTCACTGTCATTCTAGCCGGACATGTTAGCAGAGCAACGTACTTTTCTCCACTACTATTTCCTGGTAACTGCGAAGGCCATAGCATATGATTCACATAATTTCCATACTCCATACATAAAAACCATTTAGTGACCCTTCACGCCCCTATGGATGTGGCACGGTCACCCTTGAAAAGACCACTCCCATCAGGACAGAAATATTTCATCATAAAATAACTCAGAACCACTTTGTATTGATTTACAGTGACTCTTCCCTCTAAGGGGACAAATGCAATCCATGCCAGCAAAATGCCCACAGCATAACAGAGGCACCTGGTCCCTTCACTGTAGGGTTCAAACATTCTCATCTCATCGTAATATTAACTGTGTATCTATGTAAATAAAACTAGTGTTTTTTCTGTATGTATTGTGACTTCTGAAGAACAAGCTCTTCTCTGCTTCAGAAATGCTTCCATTGAACTTTGGAACAGCAACAAAGCCGTAGTGTAACTGGAAAGGCAACGCAGCCGCATCCAGTGGACATCTAACATTTTATCTAAATGAACACTTTATGTGGAATATGTTCATCTCCAAAATTAGCTGGAGCTACATCTGAGGACACACAAGGTTGCTCCCGGTCCACAATATATATATATATTTTTTTAAAGTTAAAATAATTACTGGATGTAAAAAAGAAACATCAAAGATATTGATTCTATGTAATGGTGGAAAAAGGCAGAGTTGGCATCTGGAAATGATGTTTCCACCCACATCAGAAGTCCTCCAAAGGCTCCCTGTTCATTTACATGATTGTCTCAGATTTGCCTCCAGTCATTATTCATTATTATTCCAATAAATCTGTGTAATTTTAACTTTGACAGAACAGTAGTTACTATGCACAGTAAACCCATAAATAAACTGAAATAAGGTTTTAAAATCCATAATGATGGGCCATTAATTGCTAATACCATTAGGCAGAGGGACATTAGACACCAGTCCAGGCTCCGTGGTGAGTGTTAATAAATTGACAGACTAATGTAAATAATATGTGTTCTATACTATGTCACAAACTGACACAAATTGCCAGTCAGGAAAGGAAGTAAATTTAAATAAAAAGTAATATATCTGTATAGAAATGGGACAAATTTAACATATGAGGCTATTACATAAAATTAAGTCTGTAACACTATGCTTTGATATGTTTTTATTAAGAAGATACTTATTTTACTAGAATGACCTCTTGAGACCTCATTCTAAAGTCTGGTGGCTCCAGTGGACCAACCATCACCGCCTTTAATTTTAACCCAGACTTTAAAGTAGGTAAGATACCCCTGCCTGAGGATACCAGGCTGTGCTCCAACTCATGTGGGGATAAATGATTGATGATGTAGTCAGGATGACAGGTACCATTAATAAGTAATCAGTAAAACCTTAAATCAATTTTTAGCGAAGGTTAAAAGCCTCAGTACTATATTTGAACAAGTTGGAGACTAGTGGAACACTATCAACTTTCTTAACTTATAAATGCACATAGAAATACAGTGAATTGACTATTTTAAGTTGGTTATCCAAGAAATGGGGCTGGGCATTGACTCTCAATACTTTTTTGGTACTGACTGAGCTGGCATTGAATATCCAATCAAGTTCATGAATTGTTTAGCTACGTATTCTTTGATCACATAGTGATTTAGATGAGAATTTTGCTAATTGTAGAATGTATTTTATTTATTTACAGTTAGACTTTTTTTAGGTGTTTTTTATGTAGAAAAAATATGTATATTTCTCAAACTGAAGTATCGAAAGTTTGTCATTGATACAGAAACTCAGGTATCATATGGCAATATGAAACTCTGCTAAGGCATATTGTTTTTTACAGTCTTCAGTTGAGATTGATTGATCATATGGATATGAAAAATGAAGAGAACCTGATACTTCTTGGAAAGCACAGTAAAAAATGTACATATCAGTAAAATACTGTATGTAGGATTTGAATGTTTTTATAGGTCTTCCAGAAAAAAAAACAAAAAAAAAAACTTCAAGGGCAGTATTCCCCACCATTTGGTATTTGTATTCATTATTCACTATAAATATTATAATGAATGAAATTACCGATACAGCGTGGCTGGGTCCCACTCCAGGTACCGTCACTTTCACAAAGTCTAGTTGCTGTGCCAACCAGAATGAGAGGTGGAGCACAACTGAAGGACACTTCTGATTGATAGATGAAACTTCGTCCCTCTCTGAAACCACCAACTGGAGTACCTGGGTCACCACAAAACTTGGCTGTGCACACACAGACACACACACACACAAAATCCCATTTCAGTATATGGTGCTACAATTGCTGACAAGCCAGCTCAAGGACAAATGCAGATTTGTTTCCAACTGTGATTAGTGATTGTCAAAGAACAATGTGTGTGAACAGGAAACGTGTGTAAATGTACCTGCAGTCAAATGTGTGTGTGCCAGTATATGTGTTGACATTTGTGGATGTAGATGTGTGTTTGTGCGCTTACGTAAGCACTGTGGTAGCATGCCGCTCCAGGTGCCATTGGCCACACAGGTCAGGACAGCTGGGAATGAGAGCTCATATCCAGGTGAGCAACTGTAGCTCACACTGCTGCCCCATTCAAAGTCACTGCCCTGCAGTACTCCGTTACTGATAGCAGGGGGAGCCGTGCAGGTCACCGCTGGGAGAGAGCGGGGTTAGAAAAGTGGTTTACAATGTATTTAGAAATGACTGATGAATACAGCAGTTGTACTGTGCTACCTGCACACTATCCCAGTACAGTCCTCTCTACAAAGTAGGGCTGTGCAGGGTAACATAGTGTTAGTAGTGGTTTAATAGTATACATTACAGTAGAACGAATGTATATTAATATGTTGTAGTATGTATAGTTAGCTTTGACATAAAATACACATGGTTAAGGTTGCCCAGATGAGTATTTGGGTAGTTATTATGATTACTATAACATCTATTTATCTGCATATATTAAATATATATTTATAGTATGTGACTGGTGTTCATTACAATTACAGCATAAGAATTTAATGTACCTGTGCATGTCAGCATATACCCACTCCACGTCCCATTTTGAGTGCACGTCCTCAGAGATGATCCATCCTCCTCCACTCGGTATCCTGGTTGGCACTGGAAGGAAATATTCTGACCAATCGTAAAGTCTTCTCCATAGCGAAGGCCGTTAGCTGGCACACCTGGATCCCCGCAGTTTATCACTATGGCAATGGTGAGTAGGGTTGGAGTGGAAAAGAATTATGAAGATTAAGATTACTTTTCAGGAGGTGCTATGTACCAAGATAATTGAAATTATGAACGATTAATTAATGATTATTCTTCCTGCATACATAGGCTACTTTATACAGGTCAATTAAATGAAAAGGAAAAGCAAAAAAAGGTTTTATCACTGTTTAAATATTGAAATGTATTGGACATTAGATTGGAAAACTTCAGACTCGAGTCTATAAATCTCACATGATTTTGTCTAAGGGACAAAAATTCTGTGATCAAGTGATAAACGTCTTTTCACATTTCCTGATTGGCTTTATTTCTCATGAATGGAACAACAGTAATATGTATATGTTGTCCTGGGATTATTTTAGGGAGCATAAGGATTCCCTTGACAGTAGTGTAAAGCCTTCCTTCATAGTCTAATAGGTAGTTTAAATGCTTTTAAACGCACCATGCCTGTTAATAGATGTAGTGTGATCTCCTCTAAAAGCCATTATCCTTTAAGTCTTATTTAAGTCTTTTACTTTAAACTCTTTCCTTCCAGTATAAGAACTTCGGTTTCTCAACATGTCTTTCTCCTTGCCCCTTCCAAATATTTTAACTATAATTTATTTGCACAGTGCATTAAATTCAGAAATGTTACTGATAATTGGAAAACATTAAAATACCACTCCTTATGTGAGGTCCCTAGTAAAGTTCACCTTGAGATAAAATGCAGAAATGTGGCTATTTTTTAAGGTATTTTCTTAGTTAGTATGTTAATCGTTAATGATATACATCATCCACAGTTGTTTTACATCCATGCGAGCAAGCAGAATTTTCTCTATGCAACATGCATCACTGATTAACACTATTATTACATACAATTTAGAGAATGTTAAACTTCATAGTTATTTACACTTGGGAATTTCCCTACAGTGTTGAAAAATCAAATTAGCTAAAGTAAACAATGATCAAGGTTATTCAAGTCACTCCTTAATGTTTGTGGCAGGAGGATGAAGATTTAAGGCTCATTTTATTACTAAGAGCCTAAAATGTCCCAGAATAATTTAAAACCAAGAATAAACAAGGTTGCAAAAGGCTGGAAAGGCAACCTTATAATCACACATCACGTGTTTGGTTTATGGAGGTTTATGGATTGCAGACTATGGATTGTCACTGCAATGCAAGAATGTCATATTCTGATTATAATAAGTAATACATAAAGCTGACAGTCTTCTTTTTAGCCTCTAAGTCCCCGATACTGTTAAATTATCTACAAATTGATGTATCAGCTGTTTGTCAATATACAAGACATATCTTACTGCTACAGTTGGGCTGTGCTCCTGACCAGGTCCCATTGGCCTGACACAACCTGGTGGTTGCACCAGTGAGCAGGTAGCCATCCATGCAGGAGTAGATGACAGAGTGAGAAAACGTTGTTCCATCCAAACGAAACACTCTGCCATTACTGGGAGTGCCAGGGTTACCACACTGGACAGCTGGGGAAAAGCGAGAGAATCAAGAGAGAGAAAGCCTTGTGCATCTAATTGAGCTTCAGCTCTATAACTAATTATCCTGAGTAAATTATTTTATGAGACCGTGCAGAGCATTGATGGATCTATAACTGGGTCAGTGTCAAGGTGCTGGTTAGGAGAGCTTGAGATTATGTAAAAAGTCTCTCCCTACGTTTACAGAAGGGTTGCGTGCCAGACCAGGTCCCATTAGGGAAGCACATCCTCTCCGAAGAACCAATAAGATCATAGCCCTCTGTGCAGCTGAAGTAAACCTTGGAACGGATCCTGAAATCAGTTTGCTCCCTTGAACCATGGGAGGGGATGCCAGGATCACCACAGGAACCAGCTGTATCGCCTAAAGGAAGAGAAATGGGGAGAAAAAAACAAAAACAAACCTGGTTAACCACAAGAAACATCTGCATCTTCTGCAACATTGAAATATGTTAAATGTCAAAAAGAAAATTAATCAAAGATATGGATTTTACATGCCACGTTAAAATCAAATTACAACACAGAAAACAAAGTGAAGAGGTGTATTGCATTTAAGTGTTGTCCAGCAGAGAGCAGCATAGAGCTGCCAATACTAAATACAAAGCGCTATCATTAGTTTTCATGAGGACGTGCGGGGGAGCCTTTTCTTTATAAGAGATGGAGAGGCACTGTTCATGCCAAAATGAAAACAATCAACTGTCAATCAGCTTTGAGGGCGGGGATTATCTGTGCTGACATAAGCAAATTTTCCATACTGAAGTGTACCTTAAACCTTAAAATGACTTTAAAATTAAACCTGCAGTGCAAGAACTTTTACATATAAATGAATGTCTGTTATATTCAACGTGTTCACACAATGCTGATTAAGCGCTGGCAAGATGAATGCGTATCAGAAACTACTGCTGGCTAACATGCTAAATTCCGGTTAGCTCTCTGCTAACTTGAAAGTGGATAAAATAATTTAATCGTGCATCGTTTTTCTAGACTTTCCAAATGTTATCAGACTGAATGGATCAAATTCTGCTAGTGAAATGAGAAATTTTGCAGGGGTTGTGTGACCTCCAGAACAACTTATCCACCATTTTACAGTTGCAACTGTAGCAACGGAAAAGGCTATGGTGATGAGGCTATGACGTAAGCAAGTGTCAAAGTAAAAGGTGACCATTTGCTCTGACCATCTGACCAGTAAATACATGCTTGCGATCTTTAAGTATGAAATATGTTAATATACGACAATATGTTAGTGAAAAGTGTCATATGTTTATTTAAAGAGTGTATATGTGTGTATGTGTAGTGATGATGGGGTAGTCGGTAGGGGGCAGTGTGTCCGTGTGTGTGTGTGTGTGTGATCCCTGATAATAATTAGTGTTGGATAGTGAATGCAAGGTATGCAACAAAATATGTTGTGTGATAAACAAGTACTCTAAGAACTTTCCAAATGTATCTGCAGTGTTTTTTTGTGATTTTCCTCGTATTTTTGACAAATAGCCTAATTCAAAAATGTCTGTTTGCTCTATATTGCAAATATCTAGAGGCTTGCTGTTAAATTGAGCATACACACACCACAGACACAACAACTAATGCCTCGGGATTTTAAATAAGCCTGTACTGCATTGTGTCATTGTTGTCTTTAAAAGCTCAGAAAAACTATGAATTTTTATTTCTAAATAATAAGAACACATCAAGAATCCGCCTATCAGGACATACACACACCTTCAGAGACACAAAAACACCATCAACACTACTCCTGTAGGACGCCTGCACACACACACACAACTCCAAAGTCACTATGTAGCCTCAGGTGAATCAGGTCCCAACAGGGAGCACAACCAATCTACCTGGTGTCACTGGTTCAAGTGTATGTGTGCATGTGTGTAAGTTTCGGTGCAATGTGAAAACTAATCTCTGTCATTTCCCTCAGGTGACTTTGGAACAACCGCTAATCGGTGACACATGCACTCATCTGCACATACACAAAAACATCTATCAGACTGAAATATTCTGGCAACACACTGCCTTGGATTCATTCATTGGTGTACTGAGCTAAAGCTCCTTTGCCCAGGTTTGCACAGGTTCGCTTAAATCTGAAAAAAACGACTAAGCTATAACACTGTCGATCGTCTCATTCAAGGATTTACTGCATGAATTCTTTGACGTTGGTGGAAATACACTCACTCGCTTTCTTTCAAAGAGTTACAAGACTGATATCACTCGCCGTTAAACACGCAGCTACAGCGGGGAGACAGTTAGCTTATTTTAGCATGACCCCAATGTCTATGCCAGCTGGTGGTGGGCCCAAAGGATGGTGACTCCATAGGTCAAGCTGCGTATAGTAGGCTCCGGGCATGGTATGGCAGCGCAGACATTGCCTGTCTGTTTGGAAAACAGTGGATCACTCGGTCCATGTTGGGAGTAAGTTTCTGTACAGGACATTTGTGGCGGAGGGAGCTGAACCTGAAGGCAAAGCTCTGAATTTATTAGTTGATCTATGTTCCAGTCCTCACATATAGTCATGATCTTTGGATAGTGACCAAAAGAATGAGATCGTGGATACTAGGGGACGAAATGAGGTGGCTGGGTTTACACTAAAGATACGGTAAGGAGCTCATATCCACGTCAATAGGAGCCAGCTGTAATGGTTCGGGCATCTGATTAGGATGCCTCCTGGGTGCCTCCCTTTTGGTATGAAACCCTGGGGTAAGAACATACTGGAGGGATTATATATTTCATCTGGCTTGGGAATGTCTCAGCATCCCCCAGGAGGAGCTGGAAGAACGTGTACTGGAGAGAGATGTCTAAAGTCGTTTGCGTCATTTCTACTGCGACACAACTCTGATAAGTGACGAGAAAATGGATGGATGGATGGATGGATGGATGGATGGATGGGATGTGCCTTAAAGTCAACTTAAAAGGAATTTGATTTGAAGCTTCGGGTCCAGACACAGTAACCACTGGACCTACTTGGTAAAAATAAGTATATTAATGCCCCCTAAAATGTGTGTGTGGTAACATAATCAACATAACATCAGAAACATGATTTGCTTAACAGAATTGCGGAATGAGAAATACTAAAATGGGCCGACTCTGTACCAGAGCCCTGCAGCTCTACAGACCTGCAAGGTAAAAAACATGAATCACTGCTTCTTAAACTATTACCTTCCCTCACCATGGTGCCCCCCCAGGCAATTGGAGTAAATAACAAAGTATTCTTAGTCAACTTGTCTGGAATGTGTTTTCAGTCAGTTTGTTATATATGCAGCTGGGAGCCTCTCATTCTGGAGAGCCATCATCATGCCCCCAGCCAGCCAACTGAGAACCATATAACTTAGATGGCTTGTTTATACATGATGGAAAGTAAAGACACTTTCTGTCTGGAGAGAGAATCTAACTCAATAAGGGGTGAAATATGCATATACAGTGAATCCAGCTGGGAGGAAATATACATGTGTAAAGGAATTTAAAGAACAATGACAGTGGTGCATATACAGTTCAGTATATTCTCTGTTTAAACATAATGCTAAATAAATAAATTTACTTTTTAAAAAAAAAAAAAAAATATTTAATATTTAAAGAGTATCTACTGATTTTTTATAATCATGTAAAAATCCACAAAAATATGCCTAAAATTAGGCTTAACAAAGGTTTACAACAAAGTTAAATTTAATTATGAAGAGTCTCTGAACAGAACAGAAATGCACAAATCCGGTGTGTGTGTGTGTGTGTGTGTGTGTGTGCAGGGGGAGGTTATGCTCCACAGCCCTTTTAACAGACGGATACTGATATATTCTCTTTCCGTGCACCAACTCTATCCTCTATCAGCCCACCCATCCCTCCCATTATCACTCCAACTGAATACATATGGATTAAGAAAGTGTGCCTGCAGGATGTAAAGGCATGAAATGCTCCACAGTCTGTTGAGTTTACATGTTTTAGACATCTCCCTTTTTCATTTACACCTCCTATCCATCCATCTCTTCTTCTGATAGGATGGAGTTCAAACTCTGTATATTCAATAGAGGTTAAAATGGTTACCAGAGCAGAAGGGCATGGGTGTGCTCCACATCCCATTGAGCTGACAAGTTCTGGATGATTCTCCTTTCAGCTGTCTTCCACCCAGACAGGAGTATCGAACCGTTGAACCAAATGTAAACTTATCTCCACTCAGCACACCGTTGGGGGGAGAGCCGGGATGACCACAGTCTACAACTAGAGATACAGAGAGAGAGGCAGAGAGGCAGAGAGGTGATGGTAGGATAGACACCTTGTTTCAGCTCATCACAGTTTTGCAAGAAGAGCTGCAGTGATTGCCGTCAAGAACTGGAGACACAAATTGGAACTCTCTGATTAAAGATGGCTGTAGGATTAAGGATACAGACACACGCTGGGAAGATACCTTTATATGAAGGGATAGAGGAGAACCATGTTTATAGGACATTCTGAGCCATTGAGATATAAAGATACTATTCATGAATTTTACAACTCATATTGTTATTCTTTGTTTATAATTCTGAATGATGTAGTTTTGGGGAAGAGTGTCCTTATTGACACAAATTGCATCCAGAGGGTTAACAAAAGGAAACAACGGCAGAATATTTAATCTAGATCTAATTTCACTGTTTGTGTCCCATAGTCACATCAGGTTAAAAGACAAGAGATAAGAGTCATACGAACCTATACATTCAGGTAGAGGTTTGTCCCATTGTCCGGTGGGCTGACAGGTGAGTACAGGTGATCCAAACAGGTAATACCCAGGGTTACAGTCATAGAAAACCACAGTGCCAAAGGTAAAGTTCCCATGTTCTATTTTACTCTGCCGAATGGAGTTGGCTGGTATGCCTGGATCAGAGCAATTGACCACTATACACAGAGAGACACAGAGATGGACACACACACAAATACAGAAACATAAAAAAAAGCATGTGTTATTTGGCATGAACCTGGGAGGGTTATTTCTTTCCCCCCCTCGCCTTTTTTTCCCATTGCATTGTACCAGGATTACAGCTCTGTGAAATAATATAGGGCATAAAAAGGGTTGTGGTGAAGAAAGAAGAACTGATTGGGGCTTGTTTTTAAAAGGGTATAAATATTGGTGAATGTTAGGTGATGCCAGGGTGGAGACAGGTTTCTACAGTATGTCCTGGATCCAGCCTCCATGCAGTGTAACGGCTTGTTATTATTGTTTAGCATTTTTTATTTTACACGATTCATTGGCACGCCATTCTGCAAACTGGGCAGAACGCTAATAGTTTCTGTGTAAATGTTTTTGTTGCTACAATTGTTGGAGCACAGTCAGTAAGAATCAGTAAGATTTATGATGGACTGAAAAAAAAACAACTTTCACAGGGCTGGAGCCAGGAAAGGGTTGAGAGATGTAGATGTTCAAATCCACCTCAAAACTGAAATGGGGGTTAATATGCATGGTTGTTTTAGTAAATAGGTGAGAAGAATAAATAATAAGACTTAAGGTGGTATAAAAGGTTCGGGATAAATAAGGTTAGGGGTGAATACACTTAACTTTTCTCCCCACCTTTACACGTTGGGGGCGGGTGGCTCCACTGGCGGTTGGCCTGACACTTAGCACGTGCGGGCCCCTCCATTTCATAACCCCGATTACAAACAAAGCTGACCACGTCATTGAGGTTGAAGCCATTTCCCACCGTACGACCGTATATGGGACTTCCTGGATGGCCACAGCTGATTGCTGTAGGGAAGACATTGTGAATCGTGGATACATGTACTTGCAGATCTTTACACATTTTATATTACATCCAATCAGATCTCTTTGGGATAATGGATAACAAATTAGCAACAATGCTAACACCCTTTTGTATTGAAGATATAAACCTTTAAAAATAGATCAGGCTCTGTAGTATTTTAACACACAGAGTAAACTGTACAATGCTATTGTTCGTGGTATTGAAGGAAAACGCCACCCAGTGTAACAGTATGGCTCACTGATGTGTTGTTTTTGTGGTTTGTTGACAACAGGAAGCATATAAAACACCAGCCCCCAGCCTTATCTTTTAACACATTGTCATCTAACTTGAACTAGCACTATGGCTATAGTACATGGCTATGATTTAGCTGTATCTGTGTTCTGAATAAATGTTTTATGCAGTCATACCCAGCTGTGTTATTTCCGCAGTCTATGCCATATAGATGCATATAGCTGACCACTGCACGTGCTTTAGATGCAACTCTATTTCATAAATCTTTTGGCTTTTTAAAAGCCATTACCTAAGTTTCATACCCAATTACAAAATCTAATTTGGTAGGATTTCTTCTTGATGTGAAAGCCACAAAAAGATCAAAAATTACTAAATTACTGCATACGCCATGTAGAGATAGATGTCTATGTCTGGAAAACCACAAAAAGCCCAGATCTGGACCGAATGTAAATACCTTTCTTACAGTAATTCAGAAATATTGATAAAAACATCAGCGGACCAAGAAGACATTACTGTTATGACTATTTTGGAAATATTAACACTCGCCCTCTTCGGTGTGTCCTCTGTCCTATTTACTTTATTCACAAGGACTACTTAAAAGTTTGTGTGTTCTTTTGTGTGTCGTCATTGTGCTGACAACAGTGATTCAATGTTTGTGCAAACACACAGTTCACAGTTACTGCCAAATCCCTCTTTCAAACACCCCCACTTTAAATGCATTGCTTTATTTTATAGGAGAGGAGAGGAGAGGAGAGGAGAGGAGAGGAGCTTGACCAACGTGAAGGAAATAACCAAAGAACAGAGAGGAAGAGCTGGCACTAGTGGAGAAGTCAAGACAAGAGAAAAAGAATAACTGAGGTGAGGAGAGTAGAGATGATAAAGACAAGACGGGAGCAAAGGTCTTTTTGTAGTTGATGAGTGAGAATTAGACATTTGTTTGTTCGCCCAAGACACAAATTTATCTGACACTGTCAGCATGCCCTGCAGCTACACGCACACACGCACATCATATTCTCATCATAATTCTGTGTTTGTGTCTCTAAACAAGAGCCTCTCATCTCCATAATTACAGTATAATTTGGCTGTAAAATGATTTCCCTCAATAACTCTTGCATGAATAATCTCAATAAAAACAGCATAGCGCAGAAACACACCGCGAACACACAGATGGACATGGACATAGATGTGTGCACTACCCAAACACATACACAAAAACATACATCTGATTTGAAGTCTCTATATGTACTGAACATAATAATCAAAAACAACTTCACAGAGAAAATAAATTCTCATGCGTCTTCCAATCAAGAAATGTAGACACGACGTCATGAGCTTCATCACGTGTATTTAGGTGGAGATGGCTCTCATCGTTATCACCTGAACCTTAGTGCCCAGTTGCTGCCTCGAAACATTCAGTATGTTAGCAGCAAGTGACCAATTTTAGAGAATTTTCACAGTAGCTTGAACATGTCAGAGCTTTGTTTTATCCTCAAGCTCAGCTATTTATCTCATCCAGACCACACTGGCAGTTGGGGCCCCTGGCCCTTTATACAGGACTGCTGAAGTGACTCTGCAGAACCTCAGCACTATTAGGCAATTACCTCTGGGATAGGGTATTTGTCAAATGCAAACCTCACGCTGGCTTACTTTCAAACAAAAAGGTTTATTCTAAATGATTTCATTTCTTTTTTTTTATTTGGAGTTTTTCACCCTTGATGAAAATTGACAGGGGTCAGCTCTACCAGACAAACACCCTCGGTGGAGACTTCGGTGCTATGTTGAAAACAATGTTAAAGGTAGCTCGACTGTTGATATTGAATATCCAATTTTCATTTGTTTGTTGGCTCTGGAAATTGTTCAAAATCATATCAGACAGTGGGCGGCGGTACATTTCTTTGCTTGTTATCATCTTTCTCTCCCAGCATGGATATCAAATTATTGTTAACAGCAAGTGTTCACTGCAACACAATGTATGTGTTCCCCTACAAATGTGATTTAATGATAAATATAAAATGTAAAGTTGAAATGTGTAAATATTATTCTCTGTTTATTTACTGCCCTGTGATCAGGTTGCCTTTATTTAAATTGTAAATATATGATATTGATTATTTACCTCCAGAGGAAAAAAAGAAAATCCAAATTTCAAATGAAAAATCAAAACTTTATTCCCAAACTGCGTCTATTTGGAAAGACTTTATTTATTTCCTTTTTCCTTATTTGGTATCTAACCAACAGCAGACGGTTTCAAGGCATGCCAAAATGTTTGATCCCTCAAACAATCTGTACGATAATGAAGAGCTTCATCTTATGGGCACATTTACAACTCCTGATCACACAACTCCACACTGGTTTCCTCTTAGATTTTGTTATCATTGAATCACTACAAAGTTATGAATGCAAGTGATTTATCCCCTGCACGTTTTCATCGTCAACAGGATAGAAGGTAAAAGATTTTGGAATTGGCCCACACATAGTCCATTTCACCATGTTTCAGCGTTATAAAGTTTTCATTCTCTGGAAAAAGATCATCCCTGAGGGAGTTGGGGGGGAAGCTGGATTCTTGCTCAACAAAAGTGTTTCTACAGTTTCTACAAAATCTGTATAAAACCTAATGACGTCTGGGTGTGACAGTATGTGAATGTTTGTAGTTTGTTGAACAGATAGGCGGCCATTCAGAGATGTCCACAGGTTGTCATGGAGACCGTTTTCTGCAGTAGAGGTTTGGGTTAGTTTGTTCATTAAGATGAATCTTTAGTTGGTGGTAAATGCGTGGTTGTGTGCTTTTCTTACGTATGCAGACGGGCAGTTGTCCAGACCACTGGTTGTCTTGGAGACAGATTCGAACAGATGAGCCTATTAGCCGAAAGCCAGGCAGACACTGATACACAACCGTGTCACGGTAACCAAAGTTCTCCCCGATGACCTGGCCATTTACAATGCCTTCTGGGATCCCACAGTGACCAGCTGAAACAGAAGCAAAGACACATTTAGACTGTGGATAATACTAAACTTGCCTCAGATATGCTGTTGTAAAGGAAGCACTGTCATTGTAAATGTCGCATTAACTTAAGCCATAATAAGACAAACAAACAAGGACAGGACATCAAAAAGCAATATGTCTTGGCACTGCTATATTTTTATTCAAAAACAGATAACGAGGATTATTACGACCCTTACATATTGTGTATTTGCAATTTTATTCTAAGTTTGAATTTGATTTGATTTTCCCCGTTATGTTTTTTTTTTTTTTACTTATTTTTGTTGTGATAGAGGAATAGATAGTTGTCCATCTGACAAATAATTCTGGCATAAATAACTATACTTTAAAAACACGAGACGGGTTGTCAGATATTTACAAAAGATACAAAGACAATATCAACAAAAACACTAACATTTTGCTTGGGCCTGAGAGTAGTAAACACACCTTAAAGGTTTTATATCTAGGATGCAGTTTGTTGCTTCCGTGTGGGACATTACAAACGTTAAACATCTGCTGAAGCCTTTTGCAAGTGTGTAAAAGTAGGCAATAAGGCAGCTTGGAATCAGTTTGATCCTATATATTAGACATGTGACTTACACACACAATGAAATATCAAAGTGAGAGCATAACAAGCATTCTACCTTCACAAAATATTAGAGGTTTTTTTTTTTTTCTCATAAATTGGATCGCCTCTCATGTACAATGAAGCTCAGATGGTCAATTGCCCCTTACAGCACTTTCACAGCTGCGTCACTGTTCCCACTTCCTTTCCTAAGCATCCGACTTTTAAATGATTAGACTTCAAACAGGAAGTTAATACTTTATTCATCCCAAAGTGAAAAATTAAAATACCTGATCAGATCGGATTCATTCTCAGAGAACTTTATTGATGCAGAAAGCAAACGCAAGTTGATGAAAAGGCGTTATTGATTTTTATTTTTTTTCAGTACAGTAGATAAAATCTGCACTGTGTCCCTGATGTCAGCAAATGGCAACAATTCAAAAGCAGCCACGAAAGTGGGAGAGACACAGAGAGGAGAAAAGGTCGCTCATATCACCTTTGTCATTTCACATTATCTTTGAAGGGTTGATTACTAAAGTTAAAGGACATTGCTCAAGTAAGTCACACACTTTACCTTCTTGAATATATTGCAGAACTTTGGAAAAGAGTCAAAATCAACTTCTTTATAGTAAGTTATCATAGTTTTAAAATACTTTATAACCACTGTTCAATAAAGAATATAAAAACATTAAGAGTAATAAATAAGTAAAATAAAATAAAATACTTTCAATTATGTTTTTTTTTTAAGCAGGCAGTGCAGATAAGTCAATTGAGCTTTTCCTAGCAGAGAACTTTATCTATTTTTTAAAATCTCTTTTTTTTTTTTATTTGATATTTTTAATCTTATTTATTATATTAGCTTTCATTACTATGATGGCAAATAGCAAAATAATTGTACAGGTCTACACGTTAAATAAGCAACACAAGCACAGTCAAGCCAGTTCTGTTTTGAAGGATAATAAGAAAAGGTTACTGACTGAAAATGCTGTTTATAGCACTTTTTATGCCAATTTATTTATTTCTTGACAGAATCATGCCTCCTCATCAGGCTAGGTTAAGTTTCACTGAACCTTTCCTTTATAAATTGCATCTCAAATCCCCAACAGCCTGTGAGGTATTCTGGGAAGCACTGTTGAGGTATCGAGGTTTGGAGAAGTGACAGCACCATGGCACAATATCTGTTACCTCTGGCTTGCATACTGACAAAAGAAAGCAACTGTTGTTTTTGTGTGTGTATATATATATATATATATATATATATAAAGAAATCCAAAATGAATTTAGTGAGTGAGCAGCAGACGTTGCCTCGAGTTTTGTTTGTGAGGTGGACAAGGCCAGAGGGAAGCAGCTGTGCAGCCAGACGAGAGGTGCAGGGCACCTACCTACCTTTGATACCTGTCCTCATTAGATTGACTTGAAAAATAACATCTTTCAAACTCCCTCTCTAATGGGGATGCTTCAGTGTGTGTAAGTATAAGTGTGTCAGTATGCGTGTGTGTGTGTGTTATCATGCGGTATAAGTCGTACGCCTTGAAGTTCAGTCACCAAGATTACACAGACTGTTTTAACATACTTCAACATACATGTCATACCAGCTTTGACATCCACATACCTAAACATCGTGTTTCAGTTCCACTCCAAAGTCCAGATGACAGGCACTCCCTGACAGCTGACCCCACCAGCATGAAGCCAGCATCGCAGGTAAAGATGGCTGTAGCACCAAATGATGTCTGAGTACCAATCTTCTTCCCATTGGGTGGAGACGGCAGCTCACTGCAGGAGATAACTGAAACACACAGTCAAATGCAAGCTATTTAAAAGCAGTTGTGCACCAATTTAGCAAGTTCATTTTAATTTTGACAAGTTAATTTGAGTAGCTGGTTGCGCTTGTTGGTTTCTTTTGTCACAAAGCTATCTGCTGTTATTATATTGTATTTTTTCTCTCTTTTCAAATTGTTCTTAAGAGCCTATGGTACTAACTTTGCCTTCAAATTGAATCACCTATATACACCCCTACTTTTTAATAAATGTAAGAGTAAATATGTCCCATTATTATCCATTGCAATTGGCACATATGTGTAGATGCCAGAATAAACACAAAAAGTTTTTCCACGTGTTACAGTACAGTTACAGTCATACTGGAAGTTGGTATATTAGGATCTGAACACACAAATACAGTGTGTATCTTAACTGAACTGAAGAGCCTTTTTTTTCCAATGTCGACATGTTAAAATTTGTACTAACAACAATAATAATAATAAATGTAATAATAATAATAATCTAATCTAATCTAGGTCATTGTTGATATGGTCATTGCATCATCACTTTTCTCAGTTACTCACCTTGACAGTGTGGCCTCTCGTTTCTCCAGCTCCACACGCCATTGGGCAGGCACTGGATGTGGGCGGGACCTAACCTGTAGTATCCTGGATCACAGGTGAACACAATGCGAGTTCTGTATTCATAATGTGAGCCGTTAACGATCCTCCAGCGGCCGTGCTCCAAGGAAAATGACCCAATGCTGGGACACACTACCACTAAAGAGAAAGAGAGAACGAAGCCTGAAATTTACTTACAATAAAAACCCTCGACAATATTATTGATTAAACAATATATCATTTAATATTTTGTGATATTTGAAACTAAAGCAATACGCCTTTCATTGCAGTCTCTTATTCACATTCATGGAGGTTTTGATATGTCCAAAATCAGCAACACAGTCAAATTTGGTATTCATATTGTTGATATTCTACTGATATCTATGTATTACAAACCTGAACATCGTGGTATCTTATTATGGTTGCTCCAAGTTCCATCAGGCTGACAGATGGCCGACGTCAGTTCTTTACTGGAGAGTCTGTACCCGTCGTTACAAAAATAGGAAACTCTTGTTCCGACAGAGTAGTCAGCTGTTAAAACGCCGCCGTTTATCGGCGCCTTGGGCGCCCCACATGAGACAGCTTGGGGAGGACAGATACACACTGGTTAAAATACAAACTGACAAACACAGAAGCCCTAATGCACAGTTATGTCTGTCAAGTATCCTGGTTTGATGTGTGCTTTGTTTGAAATGTTTCTAGGGATCCAAAGACACAATTGTGAATATATTGTATATTGTGTAAACAAGCTCAGTTGTTTCCTTTAATGATGCTATCATGCAACTAACAGATGTTTGATTCCCAGTTCTGACAAAAATACATCCATCTTGCTGAACATGCTGCTCCACAGTGTTTTAAACAGACTGCCTTGTAGAGCACTGCTCTGCGTTATCAGTGTTGGCAATCCTTCATCTGATTTTCTATCAATACCAGCTACAATCTGAACCTTCCTACGGTTAATTAATGTGTGATATTAGGCAGGCGCAACATTTGAATTTAATCAAATCTTTGTTTAACATACAGCAGTATATTCATAGAAAATGAAAAAGAAATTGCACTACCTGGAAAGTCATTTTTTATCATTCACATTTCATTTAATTTACCAAATGTATAAATTTTGTCAATCTTATGTAACATCCACACACTGGCCTGGTATTTTACTCACTTCAAATTGGAATATGTCTTTGATGGAGCAAAAAAAATAAAAAAGATAAATTGTGCTTAGATGAAAAAAAGCATTTTCAAGTTGTGCTAGCTACATCTATGTCTTTGGCTATCTATGTGCATTTTATTGTATCACTGTTCGCTGTGTTAGGGAGAGAAGAGGAATGAAAATCGGTAGGAGCAAGACAGAAAACATGTGCGTGAATGGGAGGAAGGACAGTGGAGAGGATGTAAGGAGTACACGTGGTGGAAGTGGAGTAGTTTAAATACTTGTGTTCAACTGTTCAAAGTAATGAGGAGAATGGAAGAGAGGTGAAGAAGGAAGTGCAGGCTGGGTGGAAAGGGAGGAGAAGAGAGTCAGGAGTGATTTACGACCGAAGGGTACCAGCAAGAGTGAAAGGGAAGGTTTACAAGAGGAGTGAGACCAGCTATGTTGTCTTTGAGTCATGTTAACATGACTGATGTATTTGATACTAATCAATATCACATGTACATCAACTTTTCAGTGCAGTTTAAGAACGCAAACACACAGAGACAAACACCTTGACACGCAGGTACAGGAGAGTCCCAAGCATGGTAGCCGAGTGATGTGCGTCGGCAGGTCGCCGTGGCATTGCCTATGAGACGGTAACCGCGGTCGCAAGCCCAACGGACAACGCTGTTAACATGGCCGCCACTCTGAGAGGAGATGGAGCCGTGGAGGGGAGAGTCTGGAGTGGAGCAGTACAGGGCTGCAGTGGAAGAAACACATTTAAAAACAGACATTTGAAATGATTTCACACATTTCATTAAAACTGGAAGTAGAAAGGTAAAACTGAGCGAGAAACCTTGTTAACATGAAATATCAAGACAGGTAGCTTTAGTGTTTTTACTATAATACACTTACTATTATATACTATAACTATTACACAGTAACAATAATAAGAAGCACCTTTTTGACGGAACGATAAATGAGAGGTTTTACAGCTGATGCCACACACAGGCTGCAAAAGTCATGAAGAGCGTGGCTAGAGCGAATGTTTACTATCAACTCTGTTTATCTATAGGTTATTAATATTCTACAGCCGTTGACTCAATGGGAGCAGATAAAGACCCTTATACAATGACACCAATACATCGAATGATAAGTTACCAGTAGCAGTTTCATTATGCTCCTTGCATATAAAGATTATCTAGGCCTGGGTCCAGAAAGATGTAAATTTGGGCCAGCTGCCTGGTCTGTAACTCCCCACACTGGGCAGGTGCCCAGAAATAAAGTCTTAACTGGCCTTATTTATTGGTTCTTTTATACGTCCCTCTACACCACCCCAGTATCATCTGTGTGGTGACCAAGCACCACTTAAGAGGCAGTAAGGGGCTCCTTACTGTGATTTTTCTTGAGTCACTGCTGGCAATGTTTTATATAGTTTGTCAGTGGTTTCTAATTAAGGCTCTGACACTGCTTATTTCTAAAAGCACAAAAAAGTTACCGCAAAAAAACAGAGACGACGGCCACAGTAGGGGCTGGTATAACCAAAGTGGCATGTAGGTAAAGCAGCCAGATCCAATCTAGCTATTTTCCCCTCTTGTGCTTTTAAGAGTAAAGTGCTGGTCAACCGCTTACAGAAACTTTTTGTGGTTATACTGACAAAATAAACATGTAAAATAAAAAGTTGGCATGTCTTAATAACAATTCAAATGTGATAACATAAAAGGTTTTAACTTGAAACTGGTCATATTTGTTTTTAGTGAGTCTGCCTGTCGTACGTCTACCTTATTGTTGTTAAAAACATCCTGATATTAGAGGACTGAATAAGGCTGCGGGAGCGTCATGGGAGGCTATTCTGTTACTATTATAGTGTATAATTTCTCATACAGAGTTCTTAATTTGGAAGTTACAAGTACAAAGCACAACTGTCACAAAATGCCCTTGAATAACCCCTTCAAGCCCTGTTACCAAGTGAAGATGCTTAATGCCCAAACGTCTCAGTTATAGTCAGCATGCCCAGGTGTAAAACAGCATCTGTGCTCATCAAGCTTTTCTTGAATGGATACAACTTAAGAACTAACCCATTATACAATTTAGTAAACTACTTAGGAGAGAGACAGAAGAAGTGAGGTAGAAAAGTATACTGAAGATGGAGAAACAAAATGCTTAGGTTACTAATACCGTAAATATTTAGTTTTCCATGCATTTTTCTCCTCACAAATTCACAAATTGAGTAACTTTCTCAACCAACTTTTACATATCTCTTGTGCAAATTATAATCTACGCTTTGACATATTTAGGAGGTTAAACAAGATCTCCTCCAAGAACTCAGTAGGTCCTTCTGTCTGTCTCTGTCTCCCTCTGTCTCCTTATATCCATGCAATAATGTTAAGTAGTAGTAAAATAAAGTTGGGATACATACTTTGGTACTCACCAACATAACGAATTTTGAAGCCTTTCTTGTTTGTGCCGTGGTCTGAGGACCAGCGAACCAGGAACTGATGACCCAAGGTTGTGAGGTTAAAGGGTGTTGGCAGGTCACCGCTCAACGTTGCCAAGGTGGGACTGTTTGCTGTAGGACCTGAGAGGGATCAGGACAAGGTGAAAGAGATGGGGGAAGCAGGGGGGAGAGAGACAAGGAGAATAAGAATAAGAATAAGGAAGTGAAAATAAATGGATGTGTTCTATTTTAATATTTTGTATTGTTCTGCATTTTGTGACAATAACTGTATGCCCACAGGGATAAGTGTCATCTTAATATAGTTATACCTTTGAGAGAACAAACACTTCTTGACTCAAATCTTAGTGTGTTAGTGTGTGTGTGTGTGTGTTTTTTTTTTACCGTCAAAAATCTCCAACACATCAAACTCTCTTTCGGTGTGGAAACCTTCAAAAGTAATGGTGACGTTGTATCCTTTTTCTACTGTAACGCTCCATGAACACATTTGAAGATTAGGGTAGCTTTCTGGCCAACCAGGACTCAGGATCACACCTGACGAGTCATATCGCACATCATGCGCGGGGCACTGAACTACGGGCAGAAAATCAAGGGTTATATACCAATGTGACGCTATTAATTTAATACATTGCTATTCCTATTGCATTGACATATACGTACCTTGGCACGTTGGAGGTGGTGCATCCATCTGTAGTCGCTCTCCGAGGCGACAGGTAAGAATCTCACTTCCGACCAATGAGAATCCTGGATGGCATCGGTACCGGATGATGTCACCTAGAGGCCCAAAATCAGGGTATGAGGAAGGTGTCCATCAGAGTGACATGTCTAGATGTATGGCACGCAGACAAACAACTCACCTATCTCCAGCTCTCCATCTTCCATCAGTACGTCAGCATTGGCCACTTCTGGAGGAGGCTGACAAACCCTTAGTTGGTATGCTAGGAGAAAAGACACAGCAGAGGAGAAATATTTAAGGAGGAGAAATAGTTAATGTTAATAATGGATAAGCTTCCAGTTGTCTGTGAGTGGCGGTGACCGAACACAACTTGGTTTCTGTGTATCTTTTATTTAACCTTGTTTGTTTCAGTTTAACTTCACTTTTCTAAGTTCACGTGGTCAGGTCAGCAATGCATGGAATCAAAAGCAGGCTGCGTACACAGATACACGACTGCCTTGAATCATAAAAAAAGAGAACAGACTTCTACATCTACTGGGCTGAAGGCTGTAATCAATATTACTGCATGACCATAGATCACTCACTAACAGAGAGAGAGAGAGAGAGAGTGAGGGGAACACTAAGGGAGAGAGCGGAGGCTGAGTCAGGATGAAATTGACTATGAAAATGAGACCTGCCAATAGTATCTGCTGCTTTCATGCATATCAAAGCTCTGTGGTTTGTGTGCCAGTATGTTTCTGTGTGTCTGCGTGCACGTTTATACCTACGCGGCTATATCCACGCTTCTGTGCGCGCACAAGGAGAGGACCGCTATGAGCAGTCATTGATCTCACTAATCTCCGAGACCATTAAAGCTACTTCCGCATTCATGTCACATTGGCTTCCTTAATCTCGTGTCCGTGACAACATTATCCACAGCTGTATGGTGCTCATCTTTAGTATGGAAGCACTGGCATCCAGAACCCTTGACCCCGCAGATAAATAAAGTGGGAGAATGACACAGATAAACATCCCTGAACAGTGGATTGATGTTTCCTTTGAGGTTTGGCATTTCAAACCAAAACTACACTTTAGCAGGTGTCTCGGATGCAAACTCTGGCATTTTGAATTTCAGCTGCGTTACTGCAAGACACTGAAGAAGAAATGTAGAAACTTCTTCCCCCTAGTGTGACAAGTTTCTGCTGGAGAAAAGGCTATCTCTATTCTTCGGGTAATTATCAACTAAGATTTGCTCAGTCTCATTTTGTTTCCGTGTTATATTGTCTAATAAAAGAGAAGTGACAACCACTAGTAACAACCACTACCATACATGTCATCTCCTTCTCCTCTTATCCATCTTCCCTGTCACTCTCTGCTATACATCCTCCAGTAAAGCAGAAATTGAAAATAGACTGAATCCATCAGATGGTACTGTTCCTGTGTGAGTGTGACAGCTGACAGTTAAAACCTGCCAACGGAAATTCATTAACAACTTGTCATCTGCCTGAAAAAGAAAAAAGAAAAAAAGAAAGCCAGCTCAAAAGAAAAAACAACAACTTGAAATGTGTTCACTATAGAGCACTAAACAGGAACTATCGAAAAGAACCAAATATAAGCTGCATAGAAGAAGAAGTCAAATTAAAAACTTTATCCAAAAAGGCAACTATTTCAAGACCTAAGCTGGTGAGAATGAGGACACAGCAGCATTAGTCTTTATGGCTAGTGAAAATCTACCATTGCTAAAATAAATAGAAGGTCTTTATTTGAAAAAAATGTTTGAGGGCTTATAATGAGAGAAACATTATGAGCATTCGACTGTATACACACTAATTAATACTAATAATTAGTATTAATTACACTATACTGTAAGTTAAAGATTGAAATATAGTGAATTCTAGTTTTACACAAATGCATAAATAATAATAGTAAAATACAACATGCTAGATTTCTTCAACATATATACGTTCTTGAGGTTTTTGTGCAATATAATTCAAGCTTTGCTTTACAAATGTCACCACATAAATGCTCACAAACACCCCAATATTCAAATATGTTCAAAATGCAGCAGAAGCTTGTTGTTCGACTGCTGTGGGAAGATAAATTCAATGTCAAACACAGTCTCTCAATTTCATTACTTTCAAATGTATGAAAAAGAGAACAATTAGGATGCAATATGAGTGGTAGGCTGTCATATATACACACTGTTGATTGTTTTTGTAAAGTGAATGGTTATTGTTTCACAAAGTTATGCTAAATTAAATAAATGACAGGGGAGAAGAGGAGAGATGGCTGGAGAGGAGAAGATAAGACAGAGAGAAGAGAAAATGAGAGAGAAGCCGAGCAGTCAGACTCTCCTGCTGCCCACACCGGTTTACTTGTAGACAAAACAACAGTTTGTTTATAATTGGCCACAATATCTGGACTTCTTCTGTTTATACGATTATGGTTGTATTTTATTAATCCCTAATCTCGCCATTACATACTATAAAACAACAAATGGGAAAAAAAGCAATGTAATAAAATACACAATTAGATATTGTATACAAATAAAAATAAAAATAAATACAAAAGCTCATCCCATGTGTTAATGATTTTTTGTAATTTTTTTAAGAATGGCAGTAAATTAATTTTCAAATTTCGATTTTTCTCTGGGAAGGATACCAAATGTTGACCCCGTGGCTACAGCCATGACAGTAGATGGATGCAAGCAAAAAACAAGAGTGCTTGAAGATGTTTACAGGCAGTCAGGTGAAACAAAGAGAGAGAGAGAGAGAGGATAGTGGAGGTTTTCATCTTGAATAGTGATAGAAAACAAAAAGGGAAACGTAAGTGCACTGAAGGACCACAGCAAGAGATTAAAATGAAATGAAAAACTGAATGGCATAGACAGTTTAGGTATGGAGAAAGAGCAGCTCAGGACCAGCAAAAATACAATCTCCACAACCCTGTGGAGTGAAAATCACCCTGTGTGTGTATGTTTATACGTGTGTGTGTGTATGTGTGTAAGACGGCAACAAAAAACTCTTCTATATTCAAGCTGAGAGTCCGACTAATGAACCAACCAAGTTCATCGCCTTCATGAGAATATCCAATTTTTTTTCTAATTGTTTGTGTTGCACATACTGCAGGTTTACCATTTCCTTTTACCTGAAGAAGTAGTTGCGTGACCACAGCACTAATTAAGACTAAACTATTTTAAAGTAATTTAAAAAAAATCAAAAAGTTAGTTTTGCTTCAGATTGTGTTGTGTTTATTTTTCTTTTGGGGTAGTTATAGTTTTTATTTTTGGATCAATACACTTTTTAAAGAAACTTTTTTATTTTTTATTTTTTTAAACAAACCAAAGTTATGGTATTTTACCACACACCACAACAAGGCAAGAAAGTGCTGATACGATACAAGATGATAAGTTCAATTTTAATTTAATTATATTATTTGGAACATTCTGTTGTGATACACCATACAAAATAAATGTATATATGTATGTATGCATGTATATGCACACACCCACGTGTGTATGTACATACTCTGTGTGTGTGTGTGTGTGTGTATATGTATCTATTGTTGTTGTTCCTACGTTGGCATAATTTATCCACTGACTTGAATGTATCAGTTTCTTCAACTACTATACCCTAAGAACTGGTACATATGTAATAATGTATGTTACTTACTAATTACATATGCTCAGTAACTCCAATATCATTATGTTATGGTATATAATTTCTTACAATGCATTAATAAATAAAAAAATAATAATTCAAAATGGCTCAGCACACTCAAAGACAAAATTCTATTGATATATAAGTTGTAAAAATGTCGGCCATAGGGGACCTTTCTACAGTTCTGTAAATGCCAATTGTACGAACACGGAAGCTATCAATATCGCTGCAGAGAGTCATGTATTGTTAGTGTGACAAGAAGCCAGCTTCGGTCAGAGGAAGAGCAAACTTTATGAGGAAGGAAGAAAGTCTGAGTGGAACCTAATGAGGATGAAGTTGAAGAGACTCGAACATACCGAACAACAAACAGATCGATGCCATCACTGCAGCTACAACTAATGATGGCATTACAGTTTTACCAACAAAACCTCAGGAACAAACAGAGAAAAGCAGTTTAGAAAAGCAGACACAATCAAACGACGTGTTCTACTTATACCACAGGCTGATACCGCCACCAGCTCTGTGACAATAGTGATAACATTGTTACTGTCTCACCGTGGTAACTTAAGACAAAGAAGCCGGCTCCGGAGAAGTCAGAGTGGAATTTGATGAGGATGATGTTTGAGGTGGAGTAGACCGACTCCAGAGCTGTGTTCCCACTGAACTGGCCGATCTGAGGAGATGATTGGTCTGGACCATCCCTAATGGAGAAATATAGAGAAACACAAGCACGCGGAAAACAAGTGTTACAAACGGCTACTGGAAATCAATGAATGGACTTGATCTTTCTTTATAGAACAACAAGAGGAGAAAAGCCAACCTAAAATATAATTAGCATTAGTTATTGCTACCGTCTCTGACAGTTAAATAGCTATTTGTCAGGAAACAAAGATGGAAGAGACTTGATGATATTTATGGGACAAAACCTGGAGCTGCTCCATTGACTGCAAATGGAGATGGACATTGTATGATGATTTATGCATGAAGATGGGGCCACCTTCCTTCTCTTAAAACAATACAAACTACAATGTCAAAAAAAACTTATTTAGATATAAAACCTTCCCAAACTCACAAAAACTTTTTTTTTTTTCCCCAATTCAAAAGAAGCTCTCTTATTCTTGCTTTGGAAGAAGTTCATAAATATTGATTGAACTGTCTTGAGATCATAAGAATAACAAATATGAATTCTGTTGTAGTCTTGGCTGATATCAGCTTGGCATTCGTGAAAAGTTACACAATTACCACCAGCGGGGCAGACGGCAAGTTATCTGTCAACTGCCAGGTCAGGCTCTCTGTGTAATGTCGTGAGCATATTTCAAGGCCCGCCAGCTGTCAGAGTGGGGCGAACCAATAGCGAGCTCATTATCAGTGATTAAAAAGTATCATCGTGAAGTTAAATGAAATGATTATTTCCTGCTGCTAAGTGTTTTTGGATGAGGCCAATTATACCTGTCAGGTTATGTAAGGAATCATCCCTTCCTCTGATTCACATTAGGTGGCTCAGAGTAATCAGAGGAGTCTCATTCATTGCTGATGCTCACACTCACTAACAGGTTTGAGTAGTTTACTGCAACACATACAGTACAGAGAAGGTTTTACAGTATGACGTAACACAATACAAGACCTACATTTGTGTCATATATAATAATAATTTCGTACGATGAAATCTTGTAGTAAGCCTCCCGGTATGAGGCCAATTAGCAGACTAACTGACTGTCAGGTTGGCTGGCTCGAGGCTGAGAAGACTGCTGTGAAAATCACACCTTTATCATTGACACTGTGCTCTCTACAGGGAGCCAGCTCTGTGGCTGTGTGACAGACATTGCGACTTTTTAGTGTGTTTGTGTGTTCTTGCTGTCTTTGCTTTGTGTGAGTTCAGTAGTTTGTCCACTTTTCCTGACAGCAGGGTCAGGAACATGCTGTGCGATCAAATTCATGAAATTCTCAGAATCTGGCGTGGGTGGACGGCACATTGGCTCAACAGCGGTGTGGTGCATGGTGAGAGATGCACAGATTGGATGGTGCAGTTCGGAGCTACATCTATAGTATATGCTCAAGACGGTGTATGAACAGGCTCCACCTTAATAGATGGAAGAAAAACATTGTCACATGTGACGGTTGCTCTCATTACATGGAATAAAAGCTGCATCGATCAGTCGATCAATTCGTTAATTGCCAACTATTAAATGAATCAACAAATTGTCTGGATTAATTGTTTGGAGTCATTTTTAAGAAGAAATTGTAAAAAAAAAAAAAATCTGATTTCACTTCTTGCTTCTCATCTCTTATATATTTTCTTTTTATTCTTCAATGACAGTAACTGGAATATGTTTGGGTTATGGGCTGATGACTGGGATAAAGACAGTAGAGGACATCGTATTGGGCTTTGGGAATTCGACATGTTTCATCACTTTCTGACATTTCATAGACCAAACAATTATATACAAATATATATATTAATGAATTATATATATGTATGTTGAGAAGAGATAATCATTATCGTTAGTTGCAGCCCTAAAATAGAAAAGATCTCAGTTCTCAAGTGCCATGTCTAGGTTGCTCAGTGCTTTTTTTTTAGCCAGTGTTTGCACATTTTGGTTAGTTGAGCCACTATGGTTGGTAGAAAATAAGAATTATTTTGTGTCAAAAGATGGCACTGGCCAACCACTTTAAAGTAAAGTATTCTAAAAGGTAAGGTAGACTTAACCTGAGACTCTGTGGATGTTACAGTAACTGACCTCAGGACACTTAATAGGATCATTGATTTGGGCAGAAAGTTAAGCAACTATTTTAAAGATACAATATTCAGTTTCTTGGAGTGCTACTGAAGTAATTCTAACAGCTCCCTTAGCCCCGGGTTAAGAAAGCTGTCACAATCCTGGCACACTCCAAAGTGAGTTAACCCCGACTTTAGCCTGGAACTTGCTGGCCCTGCTCCGGAGCAGGGTTAGCCCCGAGTGCATACGGTTAGGCCCTGAAAATTGACTAAACACAAGGCTAAAAGGTGCCAGTATTTAACCTGGGGTTAGCAGATTCCAGGCTCAACTGTTAGCCCAGGGATATCCTAGAAAATGTGGTGTGTCCTTATGTCGCCAGAGTCTCTCAACAGGTAACAACAAGCGGACACTGCTGACATTACGACAGGCTAACAAATGATAGCTATTTCTACCCTGCTGTTGTGTTTTTTCCTGCTTAGCCCTGCCGCTCCATGTCTGTCATGACACGGACATTTCTTCACACTGTCACCTATTTCTAAGAAACCTGCTTCAGTTATGGAGAAAGGTGCAGCGACATGACAACCATAGAAATAGAATGTAAAGTCTATTTGTGGTTCTGGTGCCACCATGTACCTGCAGATAACTGTGTAACATGGTATCTAAGCACTATTTAAACACCTACATTGACAGTGTGTCTTCTGCTGCCAATGTCAGCATTCCTCAAGATGAATAATGAAGGGAGAAGTCAAGGCTGGGAGAGAGAGAGACGTATTGTATATAACATATAAAACCCCACGGAGAGCTGAAGATAGTATGAGTAATAGAGGGAAGAAGAGAAAGACTTGTGGGTAAAGAGAGACGGAGAAAACATGACAAGAAGGAAATTATGTAATTTTATATTCAAGGAGAGATGCCTGTAGTCATAGTAACTCTTGCAGGAATTTAGCCAATTAGTGACCAGTTCTGAAAAGATGTTAAAGAGCATGACATTGTGTGTGAGTGTATATCAGAAGTTCTCTGAAAATATGGTAGGAAAAAAAAACGTAGCAGGAATTAGATGATAAAAGGACTGGTAAAATCAGTCTTTTCCATCCCCCCCCCCTCATTTTTCCTTATTTTGTGCAAAGCCTCTTTGAAAAGCACTCAAAAATAAATAAAATGTATTATTATTATTAACACTGACATTCTAGCACTTACATGAGGATGAACGGAGTCAGTAAAGAAATCAATACAAAGCCAAGTAGCACCTACCACACAGTAATGTAGTCATATATGGCCTCAGTGCTTAGTACGGTAAAATTGATGTAAATCCCATGTCCAGGAGGAACTCTCACACTCCACACACAGTCCTGGAAGTTGGGGTATTCCTCGGGGTGACCAGGAGAGTAAATGGTACCGTTTAATGATGTGATGTTACCACCACAGAGAGCTGTGAGATAGAATATTAGCAGAATTATCCTAACTGGATAACGCCTTAACACCGTTAATAAATTGTCATTACATTTTTATTTCAGATCTACAGTGCAGGTATTCCTCCAGTGAGTGTATATGTTGCTTTTTAGTAATGTGTTACCACTGCTGAGAGATATAAGAATTAATATTTATAATATTTCTCTTCTTGCGTAAGTGTTAGTGCTCTTCAGTCTATGTATTCTCCATATATAAATTATGAATAATCGTTGGATTAATGTCCAGTTGCATGTTATAATGTTATAACATTATAATTTAATGATGTAATTTTGCCTCCACAATTAGCTGGAAATCTATATTGCAACATACTTGATTTATTTTACCCTCTTTCTGTGATAATAAAGTTTCTTCAATTCATTTAATATACTAGGGAACAATTTTCTTTCTTTCTTTTTTTTTTTTTTTGCTGAGTTACAGGTTGCATATGCTTGTAATTGCATTCGTATATTCTTCCACACTTCCCAGAGCAAAATTCAATATCAACTCATTGTAATAGAAATATGAAGGAAAATACTGTGCTTACTTCCTGACAGCACTGTTGGGAGGTGAGTATAAAATTACATGAAATAGTTCCGGCTAGGAGTGAGATAACAAACCAAGATAACTCTCTCTGTATAATAATGGACTGATACTTCGACGGAGTCCAGAGAAACATCATTACAAATATTCACAGCAGTGATAAAATCAGCGCTGAATAACAAAATATTTACAAGTGAGGCTGTTTTTAGGAGGGATAGGAGAATACATAGTATTTCAAGAACTTCAAAAACAGTAAAAATATTACTTCTATATCTTTGGATCTGTTATATCCCACTTGTTGCAAACCCCACATAACTCAATTTAACTTCTAGCTGCAAACATGAAACCTGAAGAAAGAACACTAAAGCATGCATTTAAACAGACAGTAATAGTAATAGGTACAGGGATTACCTTCACATCGCGGGAGTGGATGGTTCCAGTTCCTGCTGATTCCATGTAAACATGTCAATGAAGCATCTCCGATCAGAGAATATCCAGGCAGACATTCAAACGACACCGTCATCCCAACGCTGAAATCTGTGCCAATCACAATGCCGTTTCGAAATGGCCGAGGGTCTGGACAACTCTGGAGCTGGTAGGCTGGAAAGATAGTGACCCATTTTTTTTTTCAAGTCAGTCAAAAAAAACCCAGACTGAATGCATTAAAATTTCAGAATTTCTATAAAAAATACACTGAAATATGAATGCTAGAGAAAATATCTGACACAGAAACGATCAGATTTTTCACAAATAACAAATATATGGGTATAAAATTAAATGTTGCCATATTTTTGACATTCTGTCATTCCAAAGTACCGTTTTGCAATTTTTGCATGAATGAAGAAAGGGAAACAGTAGTAGCAATCATTGTGGTGAAATAATAAAACTGGTAGTAGTCATATTTTTTTTGACAGAGCCATTGTCATGAGATAAAATGTATAATTCATCAGTCACTATAATTGGCACAATTAGCTTTAACACATTTAAGCCATCTACAAGATGTGTCAAAACCTTTTTAGAGACAGATAGAAGAAATATGCATCTTATTTGACTACTGAAAAAAGGTGTGTATGCACCTTTTTCAGGCCAGTTCTCAGAAGTCAAGACATATTTTTGTGTTGTTAGAGTAGTTAATTTTATTGTTAGTGAAATAAGTTTCCCATTTTGGCAACAGTCACTGTTTCAGCTAAGCAAAGTCGTATGGTCTCGTTTTCTTGCTCAGAAAATGATCGGTGTAGTGAACGAGATGTCAGAGTGAAACTTGGTTTGCAGTTCAAACATAATTTACCTTGATACGTGATATGAAACCCTGGTTTGTTTTGTGAATAGTCACTGTGGAAGAAAAAGCTGGTCTGGTGGGTGGTGCTGAACAGAGGTTTTGGGATGGCTGGACCGCTGAATCGGTCAATGACTGAGCCGGTCTCTAGCGTTCCACTACGGATCTCTAAATAATCATGGATTGCTTCAGTGGAAAAGTTCACAAACTGGAGATGGATACCTGAGGGAAAAAAACAAACAATAAAAACAGTTTATGATATTTACAGCAATAAGCAAAGGATGACAGACAGAAGCTGTCAATAACTTTGGATGCATGTGAACTCCACAACAAACAGTTTCTTGCTCAAAATTGACAGCGTTTCTTACCAAAGCCGACAGGTAAGTTAACTGTCCATGTGCAGTCTAATCCACTGGGGTAGTTGCCGGGGTAACCGGGACTTAAAATCACTCCACTTACATCTGTCATGGACCCACCACATTGAGCTGGAGAAACACACACACACACACACACATACACACACAGAGAGAAAAAGAGTTTAGTGTTGAAAGCAGTACATCAAAAGCAGGAGGTTTACCCCACGGAGAACAGCAGACATGCTTCTCTGTTTTAAAGACACTGCTACTGGCCGCACAGTTGAGTATCTTCAACCTGACATTTTGCATCATATTGAATAAAACATTAATATTCTGAGGCATTAATAAATTCCCTTCTTGAATAAATTACCATTGTGCCAGTAGATGTGTGTCCAGGCCTTGCTTCCTCTAGTGTGCTTTTGTGCATGCTGATGCTTTGGCACACTGTGTTTACAGCAAACTCTGACTAAGCTTTGCATCAGTTTAAGAGCCTAATCATATTCTGCACAGAATACTAAATCATCAGCTCATCAGAGAATGGTAAATTGATCAAACAACTTATTTTTTAGGAAGTTGCTGAAGGTAAGGGAGACTACTTGTACCATTTCTGCAGCATTGAGTTTTGGCATATACAGTATCTTAGTGTATCCATGCTGGATTGCATGCATGTGTGTGTTTGCATACACAGTATGTACAGTTAAGAAAACACCTACCGAGACATAGTGGCACAGGGTAGTTCCATCTCCTAACAGGTCCAGGCATACAAGTGATATGGGCATTTCCCTAGAAATATGACAGCAACCACTATCAATTATTACACAACAGTTGAGCTTCAAACAATCAAGTTTATAAGTAGTACTTCATGCTTTGCAGTGACTGGCACTACAACCACATGTAATAAAGCTGCTGAGCTATAGTAATGTAGAGCCGTATATGAAGCGTGAGGGAGGCAAAGATCCATATGAGCCGTATCACCACACCAGAGACATACTGTATATTATTCAGGAGTTGTATGTTTAGCAAGAGCTGCGAAAACCACCCGAGATTGGGGTTTTCTTTCTGGTTCACAGTTTGAATAGTTCTTGGTTAGTGCAACCAGGGGATAAAAACAGTGAATGACGCCACATGAGAGGAGCTGAGAAGCCTTTAATGAATACACATACAGTACATTTCTGGCAGTCGCTTTGCATTGAGCTGCGGGGCTGTAGTGCATGTATGTGTTCTGTGTATCATAAATGGCTGGCCTCCAATGTGTATCTGCGCTTCCTGAACTATAAATCTATATGGAATGATATACTGTGGGTTGTATTTTTTACCTGAAGAGAGTATCCTTGTTCACATGAAAACTGTACAACATCCCCCACCATGAATCTGTCTCCTTGTCTTATTCCATAGTTTGGAGTGTGAGGCTCTGGACATGACTCCAGGCCAATGGCTAAAAAGAAAGGTTATATATAAACATCATTATAAAAGTTCCAGATAGCAGCATAGCCACAGAAACTGTAAAACTATAAAGAGAAACACCCTACCTGTATATTCCAGGTGGAAACCCGCAGCTGAGACACTAATATCCGAGCTGAAGCTGAGATAGAGGTTGTTAGATGTACTATTCAGGAGTTGGGGGATGGTGGTGCCTGAAAGCAAGGAGAGAGAACGAGAGCAACAGAGGACGATGATAACATTTTTCTTCATTTTTCAACTGTGGCTTAAAAGCAAATGATCCTACTTATCTGACAGCAAATGAAACAACAAAGGCCTCCCAAACCTACATTTTCACACTTTTTTTTTTTTTTGTGATGCGTTCTCGAAGGAGGGAGAAAGGAAATTACTTTTTATCCGAGACATCTGTTTTATTTGAAACCGCTTTTCAAATGTTGGCTTGACCTACTTTGTGTAGCAAGGCAAAGTACAAAGTGAAAACTGTACTGCACTACTGAAGCAAAGCTGGCACCGTTTAACAGCATTTCTGTCAAGGGCCTTCACAATTACACACACACACACATATATATATATATATATATATATATATATATATAATTTGATGTAAAGGAATATTAACCTCCTCTAATGTCTTTTCAATGGAAATGTCATTGGCTTGGTTTGCTTCTTCTTCTGATGTTATCAACTTGTGGAGTTTTATATTTTCCTTGAGGCCATTTAACTGTGATGACTGTCTGTTTTCTGTTCAGTGTCAGTCCCGTCAGCAAAACTTGCCAAGTATCTTAGAAATACTTCTGAAGGAACAGTGAATTAGGCTAATGGATATTATTGGTTGCCTGGTTTGAGGGGAATTAATTAGCAGGTTTTTCAACAGCCTGCTGCCCTCCTGCTGGTCCTGTTGTTCACATTCCAGAGGAAAATCTCATTCATCTCATTCATCACCATCACGGGAAAAAAAAAAAGATTTTTCCATAATAATAAATGATGAATGGTGATGAATAATTAACTGCATGGATTTAACCATAATAGTTATTTTGGAATGTATGACAGCATTAATTAACAATTGTAATTAACCCTAGTAAAACAAGTTTTATCATTGCATTAATGATATTTGACAGTGTATGGAAGGAGAATCACTGTCATTTCATTGCCTACTATATTATATAATCTCTTATCCTGATTCTCATAAAGATGTGACGCCCTTCCATTGATTATTTAACATAACCTGCAGGGTAACCAGATGACTTTGCTTCCCTAAAAGCAGCATTAGAAACTCTAGATGCTGAGTAGTCAATGTTGACATCCAGACAGGTCACACCGCATTAACACCTTTTTTTGGTACTCTGTTAAGTTCACTTTTTAGTTTTACTTTTTATTTATTTTTTATTTTTTTAAGGTAAGGTAAAAAAAAAAGATGTGTATAAAAAAATAATAAATTATTGCATTGTTTTATAATTTGTGTGTTTGACAGATTCTGTCATAGCTTGTTTAGGAATTTTCCTATTCATAGTAGCGGAAAAAAAAAAAGAAACAAAATTAAAACAAACAATTAAAATACTTCCATAATTGCAATTTAATTATAAATTGTACTGTATGATTAACTTCTAATTGACAGCAATTATATTGTTAGCTAGTAACAAAGTCCTACCATAACATTGAGATTGAGCGGCTGTTTTTGGCCTGATTACATTTTGGCGAGAATAGTATTCACATGCTTAAAAAAAATGAGGTTTACCAGAGTAGCTGCCCAGTCTTGGTGCGTGATTGTCAGCACCATCGAAGAAATCCAGAGAGTCCCAGTTATGCTCAGTAGCAAAACTCACGACTTGTATCTGGAGAGACAGATAGTGACATGGTAAGCAAGAAAGCAACATATTTTTTAAGCTCCTGTTTTGTTGTCTTGAATGTAAGCAGCTAGAATGCATCTTGTCAAATGTGCTTATGCTATGAACAAAGTCAAAAAAGGAGTAAAACACACGGCATCTGAACTGATGCAACTTTCAATGAAACTGTCAATCAACCGAAAAAAAAATTAGATATGAGGTAGGGGTGTATGTTTCCAAAAATCGACCATCATTAAATTGATGAAAAACTGTCAAACATTGCCAACAGACTCCATGTTGTGTCAGAGGCATCTTTGTCTTTGTATTTGTCCGTGAGAGCGGTTTAGCTTACACGCAATCGGGCATTATCTCTCACGATTAGATCCTATCTCGTTATCTCCGGATGGTCCCTCTTTCACAAGGCTTCCATCCATTCATCCTTCTAATAATACCCTATCTTCCCTGACATCCTGCCTGCTCAGCTTTTAAGCCAATGATACATAGGTCAGCCAGGAAGCAGCATGTGACAAGCGTTACCTGTATTCCTGCCCCTTCTGGAACAGAGACCTTCCACACACAGTTCTGGTTGTTGTCATAGGGCTCTGGATAACCAGGCGACAGGATGGTCCCACGACGAAAGGTCAACACACCCCCGCAGGGAACTGGGAGAGAAGAGGGAGTATACGGACAGAGCAGAAGAGTACAGAAAGAGGAGAAAAGTAGAGGTTAAAACAACTCTTTGTCAGCAAGTTATTGTAGAGCAGAAGAAGGTTGGTTGGGTCAACTCTCGCCACTGCAGAGGCCTATGTGACATCTTTAGCATGGGTAGGCCATAGTACTAGCTGCATTTGAGTAGTCTTTATTTGTTTGCAATTGCTTTTGAAGTGGAGAGTAAATTATTATATTAATATAATAATGATAACGCATGCCAATATGTTACTGCATCCTAATCATGGAAAACATGTCTTCCGTCTACTTTCTGGAGTGATACGTACCTATACAAGTTGGCAGGGTGTCATTCCACTGTGCCAGGTTGTCCGGTATACTCTCACAGCGTATGGCAGTAGAGCCGTGCAGGACGTAACCAGGATTGCACTCGAACTGCACCAAGGAGCCAACTGCAAAGTCATTGCCAAGACGCCTCCCAAAGCGTGGCTCAGGGACTGAACTACACTGGGTGGAGCTGGTCCGAGGTACGGCTAGTAAATAACATAAAATGATTATTAAAACAAACCAATATCAGCATACTATTAGTTTAACTGGCATACTGTGTATAAAAGGTCCATCGCTATGCCCTTTGACTTGGCTACTTTTGACTGGCTGACCTTGGTAGACAAAGTGGAAGCCTTTAGCAGTTTCTGGTCCAACTGTAGTAAACTTGATGGTGATCTGGTTACCCGAACTCAGAGGGAGAGACTCACCTACACAGAGAGAAAGAGAAGGAGACGAGAACTTAGAGCTCATTAAAGCTATCCATCGATTTGACCATGTATCCATGCATCTAGCCGTCCTTACCAGAGTGAGACCCAGAGAGAGATGACAGTAGTGTATTTTGTTGAGTGGGCCCATCATAGATCTCTACCACATCGTTCAGAGACGTCTGGAACAACACAAACTGACCAAAGAGGACTGGAGACAAAAAAACAAAAAAGAGAGAGGAGTTAATCTCACTTTGAATGGTGGCAATGAATAAACCTGCAATGCCTTTTTGAAGTCAAATATTGGCACATGGTGTGTTAGTCCAACCCAACCCTTTCTCTGTTGGCTATGGCAAATCAGTATAGAGTGAATGACACGTGGTGCTCTGTCAAACGACGCATAACGATGGCGTGCATTTAAAATCAATCCTGTGTTTCCCAACAGGAAGGAATGTGAGCACTGGGCCATTAATTACATACTACAGCTGTTTCACTCTGCTTTCAGTACAATAAAAGGTGAAAAAAACTGCTGAAGTAGCAAGGAATTAAACCCAGGGACACCGTGTAATAGCTGGAGAGTCTGTTGCTATCTTTAGTGGCAAGTAGCATTACATGACCCCCTGGAGGCTTGAGGCCCTGTAGCTGCTGTGTTTGATGATCATTGTGATTTCACCTTAAGATGGAAATCAGTAACTGTAGCTGCACAAATGAAAATCTGTTTGACTGCAGGACATTGCAAAAACTGTACTTCAGGATAAATTACATTTCGGTTTCAAGGAAGCCAGTTTGCTGACTGCACGCATGCATGCACCTACACAAAAACAAGCGTGCACGCACACGCACACACACGCAAACGCACACACACACTCCATCTCTCTCTTCAGCCCCCAGAGGCTGAGGTGTAAAGGATTAAGTCTGAACATTACCAGGGATATTTGGCTATAAGAAGGTCACTGGTCATTTTGTACAAGGCTGTTTTGCTAAAACATTGCTCTGGCTCTGACTCTGCTTTTATGTCAAATTTTATTTTAAATTTTAAAATAATGACAAGGAACACGGGGGAACTTGGGGAATCTGACAATAAAGCAAATCATCACGAAAGAGATCTGTCCTGTCAGTTTAATTAATCCAAACTTATGTTTTATTTAGTTCATAGCTGTACATGAGGATGTGTATAGGGGTAGGGTGTTGCATGTTGAGTGGACATAAAGAATGACTACCTGTCAGCAAAAAAAAAAAAAAAGTTAAAAGCTCCCCACTGTGTATAGATTCTAAGAAAATGATTAAGATTTCCATCACTCCACGCTGTGAAATCGACATGCTGCAGAGCAGGTGGTTGACTTCACAGTTGATACAATTTCATAACAGCACCGATTTCAGACGGGAAGACACACGTGCACCAACATTCCCACAGAGTCATCAAGCATCAACACACACCGGGAAGAGTTTACGCACTGTTGAGGTCTCACAGTGGATTGCTCACACACTGAGATAACAGAGGGCAACATATATGCCTACTAGCACACAAAGAGACACAAACAAGGCCACACACATGCACATGCAAGTGATCACGGTAGTTGTTGTCCCATACCGAGTTAACCACACAGCTTATTCACGGCTCTGTCCTGCAGTCACATACACCCGAGTCACCGATGGTCGCAACATGCCCAGTGAAGTTATAATCAATCTGCTGGATGTGTTATCAAATGATTGAAAATGTTTCACTGTTTATTTGAAAGACTTCTTCAGCTCTTGACATTAGATGGAGAAAACCTGGGCATCAATCGCCGTGGAGCTGCCGTGCTTCCTGATGAGCTGCCTGTGTGGGTGTGTCCCTGAACACGTCCTCATTCGACAAGAGGTTCAGCATCTCAATGGGCCTAAATGCCAATGATTTTCTCTTACCAGATATTAGAACTGAAGAAGAAATTTGTATAATTGGAGAAACATCATCAACCATTTATTTACCATACCAGCGGTAGGATTTCAAGCTGTTTTCAAAGCGTAGTTACTGCAACCTTGAGCCTGTAACCTTCAATTGCTGTAAGATCATGAATTACAGACATTTTTTTAAATGAGAATGAAGGCTTCTTAAAAATCTGAGCATGGTGTAAAGCTAGAGCTTTGTTTAACAAAAAAAAAATCTGTCTCTCACTCTGCGTGGGAGGTTCAGGAAAGGCTCTCTGTGTGTCTTATACAATATGTAGGCCAACCAAATGTTAGCTCCTCTCAGTCAAAATGTCTACATGGAGCTGACACTCCAAAAGCTGTTACACAAATATAATAAGACAGCAACCATCAACAGCCTCAGGGAAAGCTGCTATTTATTCATAACACCACAGGGCATAATTGGACATTATATCCACCAATTACTGATTGTTTGTAAAAGCTCAGAACCAATGAGTCATGCTAATATTCAGTCAACCAATAACTTAGATGTAAATATGCAGTATTAAGATGGGATATTATAGATATAAATTATATGTTGTAAACTTGCATCTCCAAAGGCAAAAATAAACTTTATAATACTTGATATTGACACTATTTCTAATTATAACAGCCACATACACATACGTTATAAATAATAAGAATGAAAATTGATTTTCTGTACGTTCATTTTGAATCATTTGAGTGGGTATATTTGCTCCAAAGATTTGAACTGCCTGTTATAAGCAGCCTAAGAGTCTGGATGAAGATTTTTCGCTGTCTACTCATACACCATGTGAAGTTACTTTTCTCTGACTTGCTTATTTCTCCAGTTGTAATCTGCTGTCTCATTTCTCTCTCTCTCTGTGTGTGTGTGTGTGTGTGGTCATATTCACACCAAAAACACATTGTGGCACCTTCCCGCAGGGATGTGTGAAGGTGTGCAGGAGTGTGTGCATGTTTATCTGTAACTGCTGTAACAATCACAAAACAATGTTTTACTTCTCTGATTCACAGTTTTTTTTCTCTGTTCTTTCTCACTACCGCCTCTCACTGTCTACATTCACTCTCTAGCTCGCTCAACCACTACTGCTCTCTCTTTCTCTCTCTCTCTTATTCTCTGTCAGCTATTGCTCAGCTTGCTCGCTCGTGCTGCCTCTCTCTTTTTCTCTCGTTTTCTGATCCAACAGCAAAGCCTAACAAAGAGAGGTGTCCACCCTTATTCTAATAATGTCTTCGACTCCCTCTTGGCAGGGTCGTACTGCTCTCAGTCTGATCACCAGCTGTGCTCGTGACTCAACTCAGTCGCAGAGCCCTGAAGCCCCACCCTCTGTGATGTGACGGTGTACACGGAGCTTAGCGGCTCGTGTGTTTGCGTGTTTATTCAAAGTTTATTAATGTAGTACTAATAAATGTGACATACATACATACATACATACATACATACATACATACATACATACATACATACATACATACATACATACATACATACAGAGGCCTTCCGTTATAATTAGATGTTAAACTCAGAGGTAAATTCTATATAACTGTAATCTCTTTATTCTACAGGGTTTGGGAGGCATTTAATTTTAATTCATATAATAGTGTATAATAGTGTTATTGGTGTATGCTACTAACATGAAAACAATATTATTAGCAATACCAAATATCAGTGATTTTTTACTCATTACTTCTGACAGCACCCTTCCTATTCCTTGTCATGACCAGAAGAGGTTCACATGTCCTCTAAATGACCCCAGGTTCACTTCAAATGAACACAGACTCACTAATGTCTGGCTTAAGAAACACTGATCGAATGTGTCAAGATAAAAAAAACAACTACCTTATCTTCAAATGTCACTTCAATGATGAAACCCTAACCTGGATCAAATAAAAAGATCATGTGTAATGTGTATCTCCATTGATTCTTACTGCAGTTTTAAACCCCCAAAGGGACCTTCAGGGCCACCCAGGAGATCCCCTTTACAAGTCAAACTAAGTTTTAATGTCACTTTATTTTCACTCAGTAAATTAACAATAAGTGTGGCGACCAAAACATGTCAAAGAAAGTTGTGATCACAGGTTGAAAACGTGACCGTTGTCTCTTTACCTATGTTTCAAAGTGATTACAATAAATCTAATATTAATGAATATGGGGGTCTGATGGGGGTGACCGAATGCCCAAGCAGCAAGTTCGTGATTGGATTTCCGTTTTCCATTTACTGCATGTCATTCTCCTACTCTCATTCCTACATTTTCTCTTCCTCTTCTCTTTATCTCTCTCCACTATCACTATCAAATAAAGGCATTAAATGCTCCCCCACCCCCTAAATAACAACATAGAATAAACTGACTAAATAACGGCTACTTTTACAGCAGTTTTTACTCAAACAAACTGAAATTTGACATACAGGTATACACAATACACTCAGATGGTATTCTCTCAAAGAAAAGCTTGTTGAATGTAATGCATTGTGTTTATTATACTATGTATATGAATGAACCTACCAAACTCTCTAGGTACAGATATAGAGTAGACACATGTTTGTCCAGAGGTGTAATTTCTGGGGAAGTTTGGAGATAAAACAGTCCCCTCTGTTCCTGTAGAACGACTTCCACAGGGAGCTGGAGACAGAAAGGACACAAGGACAGGAAGTGAGGCACATAAGCACACACATATACAGAGATGCTAACATATTAGTGAACTTAAATAGATTTAAGTTGTTAAGTTAAGCGATGGAGAGATGTGTGTGTGTGTGTGTATGTGTGCATGGATTATTTCTTCCAGAATGTGTATTTTAGTGTGTGTTACCTTGACAACTAGGCAACGCCCTGTTCCATCCAGGTCTGCCATCATCTCCCATACTGCAGGTTAGAGTAGAATAGCCCTGCAGAAAAAAACAAACAAATACAGTAGGAAAACCAACCAACCATCAGAACAACCAACCAACCAATAAACCAAGCAGGCACCCATCCATCCATTCAGCCATCCAATTCTTGTACCTGCAAAACATATCCCGCCTCACAGTAGAAGGTGACAGTAGAGCCAAGCTTGTAATCAGATCCCAACCGGGTCCCGTTCAGAACCACACCTGGGTCGAAACACGATTCCCTTAGCTTGGCTGTACAGAGAGAAAGAGAACGAGAAATTAAGCGAGAGGATGAGGAAAAGAAAAAGTGACAGGCACACACGAACAATAAGGCAAATTATTAATAGCTAAGTCATTTGCCATGATCAAATGAGGCAGGCATTTCATTGGCCTTTTTAACAGTCTGTTTGACTTAACTTCCTTTGCTAAAGACGGAGCAAGAACAATAACTTCATCCCCCCCCCTGGTTTTTTATGCTACATGAACCTTGTAAATTACGGCTTTGCCCGAAAGATTAGCGGCCGCCCTACATTAAGTTAACACTTAATTCTTGAGTCCACATGAAACCAATGTTGATTCTTTTATTTAAGTGAATCAAACTCATCATTCTGACGCACTACTTAAACAGACACTAATTCAACACTTTGGTGGGAGCAATCATTATTTTTCATTTTAATATCAGCATGATACATAATGTCATCACTGCGGGAGACTAACCGCATGGTGTTATATACATGTAGACATGTAAATCTGTGGTTTGTGCTGTTTCCAGTTGCAGTTTTTATTTTATTTTACTTTATATAAGGAGTGTGGTACTATTAGCATTATATTTTACCTTTGTATTCCAGGTGAAAGCCAGTGTAAGAAACAGACCCATCACTGCGGAAGGCTAAATGCATGGTATTCGAACTGCTCTCTATCCGCTCTGGGAGTTTGCTGTCCTGGAAACTACCAATCAGAGGACTGTTGCTATCTGGACCATCGTAGATATACAGGAAGTCATAGTTTGGCTCAATGTTGAAACTAGAGAAAGATGAAGGAAAAAAGGAAGATAGAACAAGGGGTGGGGGAGCAAATGAGGGCAACAGGGGTACAGAGAAAGTTTTAAATTTTAATATTGTGTCCACCAAAAACTTCACAGAGTTGTTATTGTTGTAAATACTATAAAGCGTGTGTATAAAGTCCCTGAGATTGATGGGTCCTTAGAAGATTTTCAGAGAATTTTCAGAGCACTGAAGGGAAGAAGTTATGATTTCCATTTTAAGAAGTGTTGCAGTCCCAAAGGATTTTTAAACTCTCATGCAGTAGAAACAGAAGCTAGTTTTGATCTAAGCATTTGTTGCAAGTTACAAACCCTCTATCATCTCATATGGAGAGATTGTTTTCTTTCTTTGGCCACTGCAGCTAAAGCACTCTAAAAGATGCCAGGAATTCAACTCTTTGTACATTGTCATTACACACTTCATGCAGTTCAGTAAAGAAAACCCTGAATAAATAATAGTTTCAATCAGTGGGCTGTTAAGCCAAATGGAAAGTTACCTGATGAAGGCCAGTGACAGGACAAAGTCAGAGTTGACAGCAATGAGCCAATCACAGTCCTTGGAATGAGGGTAAGGATGTGGGTAGTTAGGAGAGAGTATAAATCCATTCGATCCTGTCAGGTTTCCTCCACAAGGAGCTATGTTGGAAAGACAGATGAAGATAAATATTAATTCTACTATTACAACATTTCTTTTCATTTTATTTAGTGATTCTAAGTCTAAGGATTTATATTTATATGCTTTTTATGAATTTAGTAGCAAGTTCAGGCCTCTAAACATCTTTTTTTACACAGATAGGTCACTCGCAGAAGTATAATGAGCCATAAACAACGCCAGTTGTGTATGCAGTGCATCTATTGAATGTCCTTGTAAATATAATATATAAGCTGGACTTTTCACCTATGCAGACAGGTGGGCTGGGCTGCCAGTAGTATCTGTTATCCACTTGTATACAGGTGATTTTGTCGTCCCCCTGGAGCTCGTATCCCGGGTCACACTGAAAGGACACCGAATCCCCCGGCTCACGTCCATCTCCACTACGACTGCCGTTCATTGGTACTCCTGGGTCCCTGCAGGCTGTAGCAACTGAGCCTGGACAGAAACAGAGGAGAAGAGAGGTGGCAGGGAGGAAGTGGGAAGGAAAAAGAGAGGAGGGGAATTGTAAAACTTTGATTAGATCTTAATTATTAGAAATGATGAAGAATTAGATGCACTAGAAATAATATATTAATATGTTATCATACAATATGCATGCATAAAATGCATATAAACACTTGTAAAAGACATAATGCATGTCAAGTAAAAGATATGCAGGCTGCATATTAAAAATCATAAATTGAACAGTAGGCAAATTTCATGACTCCTGTCTTTGTAATAATGTTTATAGTTGTCGGTATTTCTTACTAGAGAACTGAATAGCGAATCCTGACTTGCTGATGTAAAAATCAGTCTCAAACTGAACGGTGACAGTGTTCAGTGTCGAGTGGATTCCTTCGGGCAGCAGAGAACCGCTGAGCTCTGCCAAAGACATTTCATTCTCAGGTGGTCCATCCCAAACCTTCAGCATGTCATGGCTGGCTTCAGTGTCAAAAGCCAAGAACTGAAGACTGTAATTTAAAAGACAATAAAGATCAGTAGTGCCAATAGTGTAAACATGATATCTTTGTTAAATTATTCTAAAAGTTTGTTCCAAGATCAGAATAAGACCAACAGTTACAGACTAACAATGAAAAGCTATCATGAGAATCGACGGCACTTTGTGGATGTTGACACATTTTGGTGGAGTGATTTAATATGAATAATAAAACCATCGCAGCCAAACCATACACTTAATCAGATCAATTTTAATTTGTAGCTAGTGCATAAATTAAAGAACTATAGTCAATATAGTAGCTGAGCAGGAATAATCACAATGCAATTTGAGATTTTTACATCTGGACATCATCACATTTTCAAAATAACTGATTCTACTAATAACTCTGAGAAAACTACTTTTCATTTCCATGTGTAAATGTTTTGAAATAGGCAATGAATCACATTTTTTGGATGTTCACATTACCTCACAATGTTTCCTGAGTCCACCTCAATGGTCCAAGTGCACCGTAGATTATTGTCATAGGGAAACGGGTAACCGGGGGAGAGAATCCGCCCTGTAGACTCACCTTTAAAACGACCACCACATTCAGCTACAAACACAAGCAAAGCAGAGAAACATTAGATACTGTTGATATGTCCCCACATTTAAATGCATGCAAATGTTCCACAGTTTATATATCTGATTATTTGTGACAAGTGTCACAACATTAATCCAACCGTGAGCAAATATTGAGGGTTTACACATATATTTAAGTGTTACTGGATATATGACAACTGGATATATCATTTATCGGTCTGAGGCAATTGTTTATCAAGGCAATTAGATTTACCAGGTGCACCTCGGTAGCCACTGAGAAGGGATTAAACAATCACTCCGGAGACAAATGGATCAAGAAAGAAGCTAACTCTTTCCCTGTGTGTATCTCAACCTTTCTCACCGAGGAGAGGAGACAAAGTGCTGATTCTGCATTCCTCCCTCAAGAAATCACCACACGTTATATAACAGAAAATAATTCCCCACCTCTCTCTTTGTCTCTCTCAGTTATATATTTTCACAATCTCCATCCTCTCTGCTTTCCCTCCCCATGTTCTTCCTCCCTTAGGCTCCCCTCCCTTCATCTAGAATATATTATCTCGAGTAATAGGAGCAATATTAAGAGCTGGGATAGGGCGAGAGAGAGAGACAGACAGAGAGAGAGAGAGAGAGAGAGAGAGAGGGGGGATTGGAGGCAAAAGAGATAAAGAAAGGAGAGAATCAAAGGGGTAAAGAACAAAACACTACGGGAAATAATAAGAGGCAATATAATATTAAGACTGGGGGTGAGCTGAGGTCACAGTATGTCACTGCTAAAATATAAAGTCAGGGAATATCAGCCAGTGGTTTTATGAGTGTTTCATTATTGATAGTGAGAAGGAGAGAGACTTATTAAGCTGAATCCAAAATCAGAAGTTCAGATGCAGCAATGAAGGCAGAAAGGTACTTAAAACATTGGGTTTGCTTTTATGCTTATAGCTTCCATCTGTGGCACAGCTGCAGCAGTGATTTTATATATGTCACTCTGTAGCATTAGTATAGCTCTTACTAGAGATCCAAATCATCCAAACAAATACCTATCAGTAAGGACTGTTTCCAACCTACAAACTGATGGATATGTGAGAGTTTGTTTATGCGGGCGCCTGAGTTCTGAAATTGCACAGCGAGTAAATGCCCATTATTGACTTGTCAATATTCGGAGCTGTGGTTCGTATTTTCCCCAAGTCTTGAACAATCAATTAAAAAGGCGATGATGTTATAATGGAATATTTAGAAATACATCAATACTCAAAGAGGAGTTGCTTCCCAGTAGGTTGCATTATTTCCCTAAAATGGCTGTGCTTTAATACAGTGGTGTGCAGCAGAGCTAAATCGATTAAAGTGTGTTTATGAAATAATACTGACAAATAGGTTTGTCTTGGCCCTTAATAGAGTAAGAATGGTATAAATACAGGTTAAAAACAAGCAAAGAGGCAAATATAAAGAGAGGTTTGATCGACGCGTATCTGCACAGGTGTGTAGGTATGTTGTTTAAATACATTCTCCAGGACCAACAAGCAAAACGTCTACTGCAGGAAAGGAAATGGATCAATTGGGCTGAGGAAGGCCAGGTGGTAAGCATAAATGAGACTTAAAAACTACCAGTGTGTGATATCCTGTGGAAATCAAGCAGGCGATCGCACAAGATATTGGCCTCCACCTGTTTTCTTTCCAAATTACTGCATCAACATTCTGAGCAGGTATGCAGTGGGCAGGTCCATGCAGAGTAATGGCTACTGTAATTTGAAATGTGTATGTACACGAGTAAATGAGATATTCCAGCTGGACAATAGGTCGATACCATAATCAATTTTGGAAGACAGAACCCTGAAAAGAGAAGGAACCTACTTTCTTTTTTTTTTTTCAGTAAATATATCATGAGTTTGATTTTTGTCGTGTGTAGCTACCAAATACCTTTGACAGCAGCTATCAAAAACAAATGAATTAATTGGTTATAGTTAGAAGTGGATCGGACTGCACACCACAAATCACAAAATTAATCAATACAAGTGAAAGCAAAGGCAGTAATGAAGCCTATTCACCCCTCTCTCTCTCAAGCTTATTAAACAGTATTCAAGGTCCAGCACATAACTGTGTATGTTTGTATACATCTATCTCTTTCCAATAAACCTCAATTGAATTGACAGCAAGAAACATACCGATACAAGAAGGCAGGGGGTTATCCCAGGCTCTCCTTTCACCTGTCATACATTTCAGGGTGGAAGCCCCATGCAAGGTGTATCCGGGCTCACATCTGTATGTGATGCTGCTCCCAGAGAAATGACCTTGGTCGTTGACCTTGAAGCCAAACTGAGGTACGCCTGGGTCCTCACAATGAGACAACTCAAAACCTAGAAAGAGACAGAAAGAACTTTAGATCTTTACAGTGTGTACTTTTTGAAACACTCGCTGAAGGACAACTAAGACCCACCGGAGAAAACTTAATCTACACTGTTGTTTAGATGCAGAGCAATATTCCCTTAATATCTGACACATTCAAGTATTCTATTTATGAGCTTGCTGATATCACAGACTCAGTTCAGTTCTCATCCCGATTTAATAAAAAAAGAAAGAAAAAAGATACATGAGTCATACTAATATTAGTTGCTATACTGGGGCATGTATACCCGTTTCCAATTTAATGTTGTTTTTCTATGTAAGCTCAGTTATTAAGAATATTCCGTTTATTCATGTGCACCAATTTGGAGGACGGGATATGAAGATTTATATAAATAGCTTATCCTTATAAGTCCTTACCCAGCGTTTGATCTATGGTATTACCTGAAAGACGAGGTGTGGATGGATTTGAGCTATCTTCTTGAAGACTGTCGTGGGTTTATGTTTAAATCCATAACAATGGCCATTTGCAAAGATGCACGTCTGCTAATTTGCTAATTTGAACATACTTGCCATCTAGTGTCATTGTGAATAATTAATACGCGACTAAAGTTTTATTGAACTCAAGACTTCTTATTAAACATAACTAAAAACATACTGTGTGGTGACTACTACCTGCTGCAATATTTTTTTCAGCCAGTGTACTTGTTTTTGTACAGGAAACTAACTTCTGTCTGCATCAGAATGGAAACGGTCAGGTGCAGAGGAGTAAGTAACGCTCCACTTTACTTGCACAGCGGAGAGACAATACAACATCAAAGTGGTATGCAAATCATCCTGCATGACTCCATTTAAACAATTAGATTTTCTAATTCCAACTATGCATCTAAGAGGGCACTTGCAAAAGTGGGTGTGCTTTGGTGAACATCAGAATGCACCTTTAACATCACGTCCTACGCTGAAATCACGGCTTTCTGAAAGCTTTGTTAATCAAACGTGACACGTTTCTTGTGATCGTTTCAGCAGTGGAATTTACAATCAGTTCCGTGATGGTTTTCAGAAATGAGAATCGTTTAAAATTTGATTAATTCAGCGAGTGAGTTTACATTTGTCAGGAAATAATGCACCAGCTATACTTAATGTTGCTGTATATAACTACGTAATGTACAGCATACTGACAGCAGTTGTTTTTGTTAATAATATGCTGGTATGCATGCTAATCCTGTCTACATGCAATCTTTTTGCATGCATATGTTATCATGCATATAGCGTATTTTACCAAAAGGATGACGTTGTTTCATTTAATTTATTCATGATCACAACAGAACTCAGCGGCATTTGGTTTTGACTAGCTTGGGCTGTGTGTACTGCAAGTGCCTACTGACTGGCTGTGTGCACTTACTGGAGTAGACAAGTTTGAATCCTTCCCCTGTACTTTCTGCATCACTATAAAATTCCAGCCACAGATGATTCGAAGTGGAGATCAACGTCAGGCCCAGCATAGATGACCCAGTGAACGCTCCGAGGACATGAGCTGTGTTGTCTTTACCATCATAAATCTGGAAAAAACAACAATGCAGTGATGATACAAGTACAACGTAAGACCCACCTGAGATACTCCATTGTTGTCCAAAGGCATGAATACAGATATCAGTTTTAAATTTTAAGCAATAAGAATGACAGACGACTCTCCGAGTGTGCGTGCATGTGTGCGTTTACCTTGAGTATATCCCCCTGGGCAAGATGAAATGTTCTAGCAGAGATATTGATGCCTTTCCCAGCTTGTACCTGGTTATTAGTACACAGTGAAATGTGCCAAAAGTTAACATTCCAATGGAAGCCAAGTGTCTGTATTAAATTATATTTTGATCATTAGGCCCTGCAGGTAGACATAATGTAACTTTAAGTTGTCACTGAATCCCTCTTTCACAAAAGCCAATAGCAAATAGCAAATACCCCCCACACCCACCACACCATTGCTATCACTGGCAGCATGCTGCTCAACCCACCAATAAACAAACCTACAAATCCGCAGCCTCCTCACCTCAAGAAAAGGATACACTTGTCAGCTAACAACATTTTATGAAGTAACTACAAGGCACAATGAGTGACAATGCATTGATTGATTAAGAACACATTTAATGTATTTTTTCAAATGTGTTTGAGCTTGGTTACCTGGATGCTGTAGATGCACTCATGGTTGTTGTCATAATTCATTGGGTAGTTTGGAGAGAGAAGGATCCCCTCATTGTTTATAACTGAAGAACCACACTCCGCTGATGACAAAAACAGAATAAAAGGGAAAACAGAATCATGAAAAAAATTTATTTGACAAATAAGAACTTTTAACATATTTTTCTTCTTCTTTTTGTACATTTGTACGAGCAGTCACAGAGAAGACATCGGAGTAAAAAAGACTTTTTTCAGCTTATAGAAGATAATTAATGATTCTTTTCTGCTCCATAGATGAATGAATACTTTTTAATGTGTGCTTGCGTGCATGTGTGTGCGCGCATGGGAGTAATTTAATGACCCTGTTAAACTATTGTATTGTCAACCATCTACTTCTGTTGGAGAGAATGGTAGCAGGTAGCAAAATTCAGAAACCAATTTTCCTAAAGATACTTTTACTCACATTTACAGTATCCATGTCCCCTTCCTCTCTCTCCCTCCCTTTATACACCTCTCTGTGTCTCTACTGGTGTAATAGTCATATTACAGCTGTCATATCGTCAATAAATCACGCTGCTACATTGTCCATTTAGAAAATTACCTCTCTACCCTCTACCTCTTTCTCCCTTAACTCCCTCGCTCTTGCATTTTCTGTCTCTCTCCCTCTCTATGAATAGTGCTCCTTTACTCTCCCCTACTTCAATCAACATTCCTCTTCTGTTTCTCTTGAGTTTCCTCTTTTCTTATCCTTCTTCTTTCTCATCTTTTTTTTCCTTTCCTTTTGTCTTTTTCCTCAACAGTGGTAAACTGCAGATAAATTATAGTGAAATATACAAGCCAAAGGCACATTTGATTCTAAAAAAAAAAAAGGAACTATTCTGGCCCAGCTGAAAACATCCTGGACACTACTGAAAAACAATACCTTTGACCTGCTAGTGAAGCAAAACAACAAAGCAAAACTTTTAATCTGCAAAGCACCGTACTGTTGGCAAAGTGTTCTCACCAGCAATCTAAATCTAAAGTGAAGTAATGTCCTCTTTTACAAAATATGGATGCTATGAATAATGTCTGTCTCTATGCACCTGTATTTTATATGTTTCTTTTGGTTTTGCTTAAAACAAGAAGTGCAGGGATATTGTGTGCTGTCCCTTTATTGATTTGACATTTGCACCCAAATCAAATCTCATTTGCAAATATCTAGCTTACTAAGATCCTGAAGTTACTGATACAAGCTATTGATTCTTGTGGGAAAATACATGCTCTGCATCTGACTAATCCCAACTACTGAGAGAAAGTAGGCAAGCACTACTCTGAACCCTCCTAATAAAGCCAGAGAAATACAGTGCAAATGCAGGGAGATTGGGGAAACAGGGACTTAAAATCAGACCCAGATTTTCTCTCTGATATTTATTTATTTTTTTTGTAATTTTGGTTACTTTCACCCTGGTTTATTATTATGAAAGTTATGAAGTTTTTTTTGCTTCAGTAGTGTCTCTTTACTGATTGACAGCCAACACAAATGTTTATAGATACATGCTAGTTGTAGCCAGAAGTAAACAAGCTGCCATTACTGCTGCGGCGCGTCACATGTAAACACTATAGCACCGGTATGTTTCGGAAAGGGCTGATCCTATAATAAATAAAACTTCAACTTTTCAATTAAATTTAGTCCCATTTTTATCAGACTGCTGTGCTGTTATCAGCTGCCCCAGCAGTAAACTTTACCTTAGTAAAAGGACAGTAAAAGCCACAAGCCTCTGCTCCATGAAATGTAGTTAACTCCCGTAAATCTCCATTAAATCTTCATGTTGGGATCGCATTCGGAGCACTTAAGACCAAGCAATCTGCTGACAGATGGTGACCCACCACCCTGCATATTTCTTGGCAGCTTGGAACTATGTTTTCCTGGCCGAAATTTCACTTTAATTCACATTATCATGCGTTTCCCATGTTTATTAAATTATGCATTATTTCTGACTACAATGCAAGAAATCGTGGAGTTTAACAATTTAGATCATAATAACTTCTGCCGGGTTAAATTTGTTACTCCGCACAGCACTTTCATATTCGGTTTCTAGAGGTCAGACAGTGTTATTTGTTCCACTAGGTCTGTGTTTTAACAAAAGAGTCAAAACAATATGTTTTCTTTAACCCAACATTTCGTGGCCTTTGCTGCTTCATATGAAAAGCTTTCCAATTACTAAATAGTGGGAGACTTTAACTGTGAAGAATTTGTAGGAACTAAAACGAGTTCCTCACTGAATAAGTGTTGTTGACACTATTCATCAATAAAACAGTTCCACAGAAAAAAAGATTTGGAGACATTTGGAGCTCTTTGTTCAGCAGATCAGTTAGACATAATGCAGGGAGGATTAGTACAGCCTCCAGTAGGTAAACAGCTTATTGAACTTTGTTGTGCTCTGTAATGGAAAAACACTCACGGCTATAGTTGCTACCTGTTCTAAAAGATGTGACTGAACTGGTGCGGGATGTGCTTTGTTCTGTATTTTTGACAATCAATTCAGTGAAAATCAATGGAATAAAATATTACAGGTTTGTATACTATTAAGAGAGAGAGAGAGAGAGAGAGAGAGAGCGAGAGAGAGAGAGAAGGAAACCCTCCTACTCTGTTATCCCTCAGCCTATCTGTCATGTTATGATCCACTGGTTAAGGGACATGCTGGGGTCCCATTTCCGTGACGACGGCAAGGACATAGTAAACAGCCAGAAAACCAACAAGGTGATAAAAATGACATTAAACATGCTAGGATGGCACTTTAAGTGAAAAGTAACCAGTTGCAGGCTAATTGCTGGAGTGCCAAAGGACACAGAACCGTGAGAAAAAAAAAAAACATAAAAAAGGGAGAATAGACAGGAGAACATGGTCGTTGCATGGATTATTTTGGAAAATGAGACATGGTAAGCATGTGTCAGCATGTTCTGTAATTCTGTCGCTTTTCCCTGCATTTGCACAGATGATTGCAAAACAGAAATGAAGTTTGGAGTGTGGACCTATGAGTCCCGCAATTAAATATGTGGGCAATTGTACATGTTGTGTTGAGTATCTAAAAATAATTGTTAATTGTTTGACGTGCAGGGCTGTACGCCTCATAGCTATGTGGGCATTTCGGCCCAGCTGAGTACACACAGTAAGGCCAAAATCTTCTTACAAATGTCTGGTTGGCTGAGACCCGTTCTATTAGTGTCTGATGTGATTATTCATTGTAAAGCCAGAGTTTGTCTGGTAAATATTTGAACACAATTATGGATTAAAGTTTAAGTAAAAACTTCTACATTATGACCCATCTGGTTTTAAGAGTAAATGCAAAGTTGTCCATTATGTTACAGGACGGAACTTTTAACACAATATCTGCTTCGTGTATCATATACATTATATGCCTCCCAGGCTGTGTTTTCTTTTATATTGTATTCTATACAGAATTTTTCCTTTCATTTCAGTTCATTCAGTAAGTCATTTAATAGCATCCACAGTAAGAGCTCCAGTGCTCCAATATTAACCAAAATAGTAGTCATATTTCCGATAATGTCCTTGCTTGTAAAATTCATCATTACAGTATTAAGGCTTGAACAGGATTGTTAACAGGCCTAAAAAACTCTGCCCACTGGTGACTCACATCTGAGAAATATCACAGACATTTATTGTCCATCCACTGACTGAAACTTGGCTTGTATAAAAGTGTTTTTTTAAATAGAGTGCTGCCTGTGAGATTCAGTTTAGTGACATTTTGTTCTCTGTATTTAATACATTTTGGACACGGTTTAAGTTAGTAAAATCACTAATATGGGATAATGGACCTTTTTTGCTGTAAACACTTTCATACTCCTGTCGATGTCATCCAGTTCATAAAAACTCAGCTACAGGATGTATTATGCATCAATCCATCCATTCACTAAAGGCTACCACTTATCCACTAGAGGGTCAGCTGATATCAGACGACATTGGGCGAGGGGCGGGGTACACCCCCTGGACATGACAGCAGTCAATCACAGGGCTCAGAGACAGAAAACCATTCACACACCTACGGGCAATTTAGATTCGCCAATTAACCTAACCTGCATGCTTTAGGTCTGTGGGAGGGAGCCGGAGCACCTGGAGAGAACCCACGCAGACACAGGGAGAACACACACACAAACACACACACACATATATATATATATGCATATTTATATTTGCATAGTACATCCATGGTTGTTGAACGCTTCCTGGCTGCCTTGATCCAGCTTGGCTTGGATTAGGTACTAGCATTACATGGGAAATATATACTTTCTTCAAACCTCTGCCTGGCTAGCAAAATAGTTAAATTGAGAGATATAATCAAGAACGTAGTATAAACTGCTTGCACTCATAATTATATAAAAAAACTTTTCTTTGTAGCAGAACACTCACAAACCCAGACAAACTATTCTATAAGTGTGACAACAATATTGATTCTTTGTCATAGTACCACATACCAACACATCTTGGTAGAGGAGCACTCCACATTCTGCGACCGCCTCCCAGACAGATTAACTCCGGTGCCCCCTCAAGACGGTACCCCATATTGCAGGAAAATGATAAAGTGTCTCCAATGCCAAAACTGAAGCCGTTTCTTCTGCCAAACCGCGGCATTCCAGGGTCCTCACATGGCTCCAAGGTGTATTCTGCAGGAAATACATTGAAACTGAATACATAACAAATATGTGAAAAAAATTTACTTCAGTAGGTTAGAACTATGAAATCTATGTTATTGGTTATAATTCATGATGAGGAAGAAAAATATATATATATACATGTACATAGTATAGAAATACTATGTACATGTATATAATAGTTTATCTATTAGTATAAACTACCGTAGTTGAGCAAAATAAAATGATTCTATCAGTAACTTTTAGTCTCAACGTCCTGGAAAATCCACTTAAATGTTACAAGTAAACCGACACTATGACCATTAAATATTAAATAAGACCTACAAACAGTTCATGGCTATGATCTAACTCTCTCTCTGCACAAAAACCTTTTCAATAATTCAATAACTCTCAATAACTATTTCTGCACAAGAATTTGTGAACAATTAGCACACAAATTCAGAGTCTGAGTTGTCCTGAAATGCACTTAGGAGGAGATTTAATTTCTGCTTTCTGAAAATGATAATGTGATGTTTATTACAGAGCACGGTGCAGTATGACACCACATGTTAAGCATTTTGAGATTGGCAGAGTTGCGTCTCTGGTGACACCTCCCATGTGTTACGTTAGGAGTATCACTTTATGCCATCTGGGAGGCGTTAAAACATCCGTCAGTGCAGACTCAGATCTAAGTACTCCTTTTTTTCCAGAGTCGATGAGAGAGTTAAAGGAAAGTTAAGTAACAGATTTTACTTCATAATTATACCCCTTATTCCTTCAATTCATTTTGGATGAGACTGACGTAACATGTGTCTGGATTATGATAGCATTTCTGACTTGTACACATCCTGAGGTGGCAATGAAGACAGATCCATCTCTATCTTATTTCTTCTTCTTGTGTTGTTTAACGGTGGATTGTGTCAACTTTAATGTTGTGTAACCTCTGTTCAGCTTTTTTTTCATGAGCTATTCACAAGGTTTTATGGGTAGTCCTTGGGACTTGAGGTGAACTATCTCAGTGTAGAGGGAGAGTGAGAACTAAACCTTCACTTAAAACAGTTTTGTGTTGGGGGGTGCTGCACCATGTAGGGCTATGAAAAACCCTCCACATGTGACACAAGAGACATATTTTTTTGTGAAGTCATCAATTGAATAGGATTGATGTTGACTTTTGTAGACAGGTGGTAGCCTGGGCCAACCCTGCAGACTCTTAAAACTCTGGCGGTGGTCAGTGCTGTACAAGCACTGTACAAGCACTGTACAACAGTTATATAGATTCAGTCATACATCTCCTTTAACTCTCATTTAAATATGTAAAAAGATGTTTCCCAATTGCCTATATTCAATCAAGAGCTGGGTCGCAAATAATTTGACAGCATTTTAATTTGTATTAATCAAGTCTTATTGTGCCCCAGTCAACCATTTTTCCTAGTGTGAAGGAAAGTCTCTTTCATCATCTCTAATATGACTCAGTGCAAGATCCTTTTGATTAGCTCTGCAAAGTCAAGCACTCGCCTACATTCGTGAGCTAATACAGTCTTTTATCATAAGAAGGTCACTGAGACCTTTGATTAGGGATTATTAGTTATAACTCACTCCATGCTTCAAATTAATCTTCTTTAGTTTGCTTTTGTGCTTGTGACGTGTTAGACCTTAAGATCCTTGGACACTGTGAACACTCGAGACCCACCTTGTTACATCTGCCTTTGTTTGGCTTTCCACACGTATATTGTGTATTTTATATGGGTGTTGTTTTACTACTCCTACTACATTCCTTTAATACCTTCACTGTTTGAGGCAACGTTGAGATCATTTATCACAGTACATTTTATGTAGACTGTAAGTTAATTCATCCTGGTAGAAATGTGGCTCTTCTCCATTTTCTTTTAAAAGAAGCTATTATTTCACTGTCGCTGGATCTTCCTTGCATGAGTTTCTAGGCTGATTCTATTTAAAATTGATGAATGCTTTTTATTACTTAACTGGTTTTCATTCAGCCTGGTTCAATTTATAAACTTGTACAGAGTTGTACAGTAGTACACTGAATTGTTCCAGTATGTGAAGTAAAAAGGGAAACTGACTTCTTTAATTGCCTAGATTGAGGGTAAATGACCTCATGGAAGAATAATAGCACAATATGACTGTTGTTCAGTAAATTACCAGAGAAAGTTATGTTGAAGCCCTCATATGAAATGGAAAAGTCAGAGATGAATCGTAGCTGGGCTTTGAAGTTGCCATAGAGACCAGCATTGATGTTGCTAGGCAACTCGTTGCCGGTCAGGCGAGCTAGTGGTTGCAGGAAACTCCCGTTTTCAGTAACCAAGAGGTAGTCATGTTGGTCCTCCAGATGAAAAGAATTGAATTGAAACTGGACTCCTGTTGGACATATCGAGAGAAACATACACAGACAAGAAGTCTTTTGACTGCTGACATCATGACAGGATAAAAATACATGAAAATTGTTAATATTAATTTAATTGTAATCTGTGAGTGGCATTAATGTCTTGTTTTTAACCAACTTTTCTGTAATCGCGCATTGACATTTGTAAATGCAATGCTATAACTATGCTAAAAAATAATACGAAAAAGTTAAGTGCACATGTGCATGTGTGTTGTGGTACTTCAATGCACTGCTGTGTGTACCACTTGCTACTTTCTCTAACTCCGTCTCTCTGTATTAAGGAGTGTAGATCTGCATGTGTCTCTTGCCTTTCCCATGGCTGACTTCCACAGTCCAGGTACAGTTGAGAGATGAAGGGTAGCTGTCTGGATAGCCGGGACTAAGGATGGTTCCCCAGGGACCTCTAACATCTCCGCCACATAGCGCTGGATAGATTGAGATAGACAGAGTCGGGAAGAGAGAGAGAGAGAGAGGGAGAGAGAGAGAGAGAGAGAGAGAGAGAGAGAGAGAGAGAGAGAGAGAGAGAGATAGAGAGAGAGAGAGATGTGCAAAGGGGGACAGAGGCAGATAGAAGGTTAAGTTCAGATAGTTGATAGCTAAAACAGATAATGTTTCCTTGTGGACCTTTAATACCACTTCTGTTGTACATACACACACACACACATATATAACCACACACACACACTTGACTATTAGGATAGATCTTTATGGTCTGTATGCACTGACAGCTGCAAAATTTGTGTCTCGTCATGTGTTAGGAAATGCTTGAATGTGTATTCCCTTAGAGCGTTACTTTAAATGTTTGAGCTTGAATTTTCTCTTTTATTCTTTCCACCGTCGCACAAACATGAATTATGACAATGATGGCTTATTCATTCTTTATATATGTCCCTAAAAGTAACCAACACCTGGTTATGAGTGCTGCATAGGGGATTTAAGTTACTGCAAATATGTTTATTCGTCTATTTAGAGAAAATTAATGTTTATGTAGTTGCCTGCCCATACAGTATGTAAGACAGCTCTTCAACACATTGACTGTAGGTCAGCATGTGTGGTAGATAGGTAGGTTTCTAACACATATGCATCTCTGAGCTGTGACATGCTCAGCAGACACAGACTGTTCTCACATAATTAGGACTTGAAACCCATTTGTAAGATTTGGTTGCTTTGGGTTATACTCTCTGAAGACAGAAAACCAACACACAAAATGTGTATATTGTGCAGGAACCATACAATTTCTTTTATTTCTGAAATCTTTTTCTGACAATACAGTTTGATTTCAAGCTATTTAAATCAGTGATACAACAAAACTGTTAGAGAATATTTAAATCATTTTGAACTTCACAGTACAGCCCCGTGATGACCCAGCAAATTCTGCACACGGTTCAGCAGTGCACATTGTTATGCAGTAAGGGACCCTCAGAGTTGAAACCAGGTCCTCAGAAAAGTTTGGCAAAATCTGTTGCTCATTCTATGCATACTAATGCATTGAATGAGTTGGTGCTTCTTTCCTGCTCGCTCCAGTTGGTTTGCCTTACAGTTGGACAACTTGTCATTTTCCTTTAGAATAAACCAATAAAATGCCATAACATTACCTCAAAAGTGCAAAGGTGGCAGAGCAGTTGGGCGGCATGATTAGGGAGAAGGTCAGAAAGTTCTGCTTAAGTGTCCTTGAGCAGGACATTGTGTCATTCTCTCATTGTGCTGACAAAAGCTATGACTGCAAAAAAAACAAGGCAAGTCATAGATTGAAAATATGCTCAAACCACAACGAGGCATCAGTATCTTCAGACTTAACCACCACGGTTTTTAACAACATCAGCACTCCCCCCAAAACAAGGCTGAGTGAGTAGTGAGAACATTTCCAAACTAAACAAATACACAGATGTAAGCAGACATGTGTGCACATACACACAAATACGGTATGCACACAACCCAACATGTGCACGCACGCACAGAGGGCTATTAATTATTAATCCATTTCTGCCAGGAAGCTCTTAATGTTGAATGCTGTGGTATGTGAGAAACCTAAAACACTGCATCACATCTTGATCTCTGCCAGGTTCTTTCCCTTTGTCCCATCTCACCCTGTTTTTCAGTTTATCTTTTACATCTCCTTCCGTCTCTTTCTTTTTCTATATCTGAATAAAGTGGTGTTGAGTGATTCTACTATAACATCAATCTTTAGATTTCAAAAAAGGCTGACAAAGTTTATACTTTGATGTATTTACAGTTATATAACTAGAGATGGATACGTCTGCCTTACGGAAAAAATCTGATCTATTGGGGTCATTCTTTAAATATAGATTTTTACATAAACTATTTTGGTTAATGATCTAGAAATATTTATCATTTTCTGTTTGATTGATGCCATAATCTTGTCATTACTTCTTTCAAATTGCATACCACGTCAAATGTTAAAATGTTGCATGTACGGTATGAACATCTGATTTCTCCAACATTTTTTCATAGCATACTACTTGTCAATCATAAGGCCATTTTTTACCCACCACTGCAGCAAATACTTTCTATATGTTCCTATATTTGTTGTATGGGTACATTATGTGTAAACACAGGCATTCAGCTCACAAATTCCAGCCAGCATGCTTGATGTTTATACGCTCAAACTGCCTCCTCGGAGAAAACTGCCAGTCCCAGGAACTGTGCAATTTAAATGTGGTTAACAAGTGAATGATCCAACAAGCTGAACCAAGCAAACTGCCACAAAACTGATGCAGCAGTGCTGCATCTTTTTTATACTGACTGCTCTCCTGCTCCACCATGATTGGAGTGAGGAGACAGAGAGAGAGAGAGAGAGAGAGAGAGAGAGAGAGAGAGAGACAGAGAGAGAGAGAGAGAGAGAGAGAGTGTGTGTCTCCCTCACTCCTTGATTTGAGAGAGAAGAGAGAGAAGGAGGTGACAGCCAACACAGGCTCTCGTCAACCTTACCTCAAACCTTTCTGTGTTCACAGTTCACGCAGGAGAAAAGGTGACAGGAGGCACAAGGATAAAAGCACCACACACACACACACACACACACATAGTACACATATATGTGCTGACGTGCGGTACAAATGCGCAGATACACACACACAATGTACATGCCCACAGATCTCTAATCTTCCCCTCAAATCATCCCCACATCAGCCACAGCAGCCTTCACTGCAAATTGCCCCTGTGTGCAGCCAAAGGTGTGTATGTGCAATCACATGTGTGTGTCTCTACAGTATTGGATTCAACCAGAGTTTTGGTGCAGAACAACATGTTCTAAGTGACTCAGCTCTCCATACGGGGACAACAGGCTCTACTGCTAAAAACACAAATTCATATGGATCAATGAAACAATCTATTTTTGTATCAAAAAATGTTTTAGGCCATGTCTATGGACTTACTTTTCATCCATATATTTATATATAATCTTTTCAGTTATTTACCATCACATGTAGGTAAAGTGTGGCTCCACCAGTGGTTCTTTTCACAAACTAGCGGCTCCTCGTGGCTGAGTCTGTAGCCAGAATCACAACCAAACGACACTGTGGATCCTATGGAGAAATCCTGTCCATACCGTATACCGTTGACAGGGATGCCAGGGTCCAGACATGAGTAGCTGTCTACTGTAACACCTGAAAAACAAAAAAACAAAAAAAATGTTGAATGTCTTGATGGTGTTCACATTCAGAACAGGCAGTCTTTGTTATGTTTGGCTTTGATGACCTCACAGGTACATGTACTGTTTTTGTTTCTGACTTACTTTCATATAATATTTTGAAGCCAGCATTTGATCGACTGTTATCAGTGGTAAAGAGCAGATACAGAAAGTTGCTGCTGCTGAACAGGAACTGTGGCACCTGGGTACCATTAAAAGATCCGACCAGAGGAGACAGGAGGTTGGGTCCATCGTGGATCTCGAGGAAATCGTAACCCAACTCTGTCTGGAATCTGTGAGACAATACCAGAATCATTTTTGTTGATCATGACTTTGAAGCTGATATCTAATTTTGTCAATGTCATCAATGACAAAAAAAAAAAAAGACAAAACTTCACAAAACGGTGGGTCTGTTTGCTGCATTCATTCATTCATCACTCATTATTTGGATCTGAATCACTTTGATGGCAAATTGATGCAAACCTGCTTAATTTGAAATCATACTTCTAAAGTGTTGCTTCTGTCATCTATCCCCAGACCAGACAAAATATTACCCTGCCTTCCTGATCAATAAACAACTCTCAGTATTAATTGCAGCCTGTTCAATTTAACAGATTATTATATTCTCTGCAAATCACTGTTAACTTCAAATCTTGTAAATCTTTGCTTGTCAAAAGTAATTGATGGTAATTCTGATGCATCATCACAGTCCTGTTCGGGACTCGATAGTCTATAATCTAAAGAATTAGGAGACCCACCTGTCGAATGTGATTTTAATGGAGCGTCCAGGTTCTGACTCAATCACCCACTCGCAGCTGAGGGAATCTTTGTAGTAACCAGGCCACCCTGGAGACAAAATCACTCCATTGGGAGCTGAATAGTGGCCTCCACATGGAGCTGGAGGAGGAGAGGGGGGAGAGAGAGGACAGTGAGGGAAGATATGGAGGACTGGAGGGAAGATAGGAGATGATTTGTTGCAAGACCACTAAAGTAAAGTCCAAGACCAGCTTGAGGTCGTGTGAGCAGCTGACATGTAGGCAACTTGAACTTTTATTTTAATGAATCTGAAAGAACATTCACTTCAGTAAGTAAAAAAATCGTGCTATAGAGGGGAAATATTTGGCTCTTCAGCTGCTAAAAAGCTTTACTATCTTCACCAGCTAGTTGCTCACTTTTTATCTCTGCCTCTTTGGTGCTGGCCAGGTATCGTACTATAAAGTTGCCCTAAAACCAAAAAAAAAAAAAAAAATCGCTCAAAGATGCAGAAACGCTCTGTAATAGAACAGAGGGAATTAGCAGAGTCGGGTGATAGTTATATGTTGATTTGTCACTGTGAGACACATCATACAAATTACATGGAGGCACTTGCTCCATCGTTAATATTAAGAGTATTAATAGTGCAGGTTTAAGTATACTGTAAGGAAAAGTCTTACATATATACTAAGAATAACTTTGTATGCAACAATCAGGTCATAGACTGATGGACACACTTATGCATCATTAGATCAGTTCTTATGCATGTTCATTAAAAATACAGATGAACCGCATGTTCTATTGTCCTCCTTTATTAATAAAGTCAGATATATATTTAATTGCGCCATACAAAATGTAAGGATGGCATTAAATAATATGCAAAACGAACATTAACGCTTAAAATAAACATGAACACTCCTGCATATTTCAGCAGAAATTTTACAGAGTTACATTAGACAGGAGAGACTCTGTTTCAGCTGTCTTTTTAAATTTCATCTGATTCAATGTTTTAATTTAGTTTTATTCTGGCGGGAACCTCCTGAATACAAGTGGATTTCCCATATAAGTAGTTACAGACACACATTAGCTACAATGCTTCTGTGACCATTAAATGACCTGGAACACAATTAACACGGCCCTCCTTTTGTACCGTCAACCGTAGATCCTGCATTAGAATTACCTTGACTTCATTGTATCTGCTGTTGAAGATATAGCTTAATCACATATAAAGTGTTAGCGTGTTTTTTTATTTAAAATTAACAGGTCAACTTTACATGTCTACATTTCTGTACTCTCACACAGGCTGTTAATTAGACTCTGCACTAATGTCACTTGACAAATCAATATATATTATTTCATATAATTACACTGACTCTATATATTGATGATGAATGACAGTGTTATAGTGAGGAATGAATAAAGTAACAATATATAAAATAGCTGCAGTCAAAGTGGAGAAGTGTAACAACTAAAGACTTCTCTAATGCAAGACTATAATTATAATGCAAGACCATAATTATAATTATATCCAATTACGTCTACCAAATTTATTGTTACTTATGTATGTGTCACCATATGTGTCATGATTAGGTTATAGATAGATAGATAGACACTTTATTAATTCCTGTTCTCACTTAAAACGTACAGGGAAGGACTTTATATTCTCATAGCACTACTGCAGTGAAGGTATTTGTAAAATAGTGGCTGTGGCAGCAGATTATTAACAGTTTTTTTTCCACTGGATATTTTAAGTTAACTGGCCACCTCCACAGTTCTTTCCTTCAGCCGTGCTGACAACAGATAATGTCTATCTCCTGGGTCTTTATGCTGTAGTAATGATGATATCTTGGATGACATATAGTTCCCAAGTTAATAGTTTAATTATCAATCTAGTCAATATTTACCTTCACATTTAGGTATTGGCCCACTCCACATGACTTTTCCTCTTTCTAACTGACAGGAGATGGTTTCGGTTCCTTGGGTTTTGATAAAACCGTCTTCACACACCACAGAGATGGAGCTGCCAAGTTGGAAACTGTCTCCAAAGCGCCGAGCATTGATGGGAATGCCAGGGTCTGGACACTCATTATGGCCAAATGCTGGAATAAAAAGTTACAAGGAGACACAGATATGATAGAGAAGATATATTGGAGACTGGGTACTCAGAAAAAGAGAGAGAGAGAGAGAGACATACAGGAAGCATGAAATGCTATTAGATAATATGCAACCTATACTTTTCAGGCACTCACATGCATGCAGATGCAATATCTTTGCAAAAAGTTTTCCCAGCTGATAACTTTACAGTGAAGACAGAACTCCTAAAATGCTAACTGGTCCTAAAATCCTAATGTCTTGGTTTCTATTCAGACAGAAGTTAAAGACAAAAAGAAAAGAAAATAGTTTTTTGATCATGACAGATGACGTTTAGATAGTAAGGATGGAGTTTTACAATGACATCACCACACACCTAATACAAGCACTAAAGGTTGAGGCTGAAAGTCAACAGTTCTTTCTAACTTACTGCTATAAGTGATATTAAATCCTCTTCCTGACATGGAGTGATCAGCTTGAAACTCTAGCCTCAGTGTGTTGGTATTGGACGTCAGATGGGAGGGACTTTCAGCTCCAGAGAACCTCCCGATGACAACAGCGTCATTTGTCTCACCATCTTTCACCGTTAGGGAATCGTAGGGTGCCTCTAAGTCAAAGTCATTGAAAGCCAAGTGGATTCTGGAGCCTGGCTCTGATTGGATGAGCCACACACAGTTCATGTTGTTCCCATAGCCTTCTGGGTAATCTGGAGAGAGTACGGTGCCCGAGGGAGCTGTGAAGTTGGACATGCAGGGGACTGTTGGAGGAAGAGAGACAGAGACAGATAGAGAGAGAGACAGACAGAGACGGGGGAGGAATGGAAATTTAGGAGAGGAAAGGGAGGAGGGGAAAAGAGATTCACAGAGATTTTTTTTTCTCCTAAATTTCATTTCCACAGCATCATCGGTCATCATGTACTCTAGGCCATAATAAGCTCTGTACTATCACCATGGTGACAGGTGGTCAAATTGAATGGGTTCTGCCACAGCAGAGCACATGTTTTTTGAAAAAAAATCTTTCCTCTGCAGCCATATCCCTGAAATGAACATACACACTATTTAAATACTTACATATGCATATGGGGATGTTTGCCGACCACTGATTGTTGTCTTGGCAGGAGATAGTTTTCTCTCCAATCAGCTCAAAGCCAAACTGGCACTCGAACCTAAGGATCCCTCCATTTGAAAAGCTGTCCCCTTCTCTTACTCCGTAGAGAGGAGTTCCAGGGTCACCGCAACTCTCCTTGTCTATTTCTGTAAAGACACAATTTCAAAATGGAATAACATCTTCAGTGGATCCTTCGATAAGTCTGGTGATATCTGTATTTTTGTCCTTGTGAACAACTCGGATGAAAAGATCAAAACTAACGATAAATTGAATTCCTGTTAATAAGTATTTTTTGTGTGACTAATTCTTCTGTGTTGTAATGTTCCATTGCTGTCCAAAAAAAACCCCCAATACATCAGTGAGAGCACTGGATAATGTCCTTCCATTATGATGAACATGGGTACTGGAGTTTATTGTAGCAGCCTTGTTCGTTTAGATTTTTTTTTCTGAAACAACCTTTCTTTAATTCCCAAGAAAGGACGTGAGCGGTTTCCAGACGTTTAGACTGACCTTCTCACCTCTCGGATGGCCAGACCTCCTGAGAGACCATGGATGACAAGATAACTAAATTAACAACTGAACTGAAAGCATTTAAATAACCCGTGGGTCATTTGAACTGGATAAACAAGTCAAAAACAACTCCACATTAACATGGACAAAGACTCCCCCTGGGTCTCGCTTGTGTCCAGAGACTGTCATAAATCTGACGAGTACATTCATGAGTTGACTTAACATTAGTATAGTTCATGTTTTGGCCAAGTTTTAATTAATGCGAATTAGGCTGTTTAATCATTATTAAGACAAATAATATTACTCAGTAAAAGTTTTCCTCAAGAATAGTCTAACTCCTGTGTTGTGATATAAAATGTCTAATGTCTGTTATCCATGTGATAATAGTGCCATTCAGTGATTACAGTTAGCAGAGTTCTTGAATACTAAAATATGTAATAAGTGAGTTTATGTAAGACTGTTTTGTTTAGTCTGACACCCAGTAGTCACATAACAGGATCTTTTAATTTGAAAAAGCAGGTTTGCTTTGAGTAACTATATTTCTGTTGAAACTACATTTAGACATCTATATTCTTGACAATCATTTAACCAGAAATATTATTATTATATATACATATATAGTATATAGAATTATTATGAAATAAATGTAATGGTAAACTATGTATATACATTGTCAAGATTATTTAACAATAGTGATGTTTAAGTATGTAAAACTTGAATTAATTCACTTGTTTCAGATATCATCACCCGCCATATCTGACCACAGAAGTAAAGCTGCCATGTTAGCTCAACATCACAATTTTCTTTTGGAAATGAAGGAAATTAATTTCTATTAGAGGTCTTGGCAGGAGGAGTCCTGTCTATGCCTAATAATTGGCAAACTGATAAAGCCTGATGGGACCTCGCATGCTTCAGGCTGGACCTCACCCCAAGCTTGGAAAATGTTTCTATTTAAAGTTTTCCTTAGTCATCTCTTTTATTTTGCTTAGTTCCTCCAAACGGAACTAGAAATCAGGGTAGTCCAATTAAATTTCTATCTGACACTCAAACATAAAGATCACAAAGACATCAACAAAGCCTGAACTCAACTAAGATTCCTTCACGGTCATCACAATCAACTTTGCTGCCTCAAAAAGCCATTTTCAAGTGTTTTTTTCCCCTACAACTATGTTATAGTGACTCCGGCGTGAATTGCCAGTCAGTACCCACACAGTTACAAGTGATATCCTGACTGGGAAGTGTGGAGCATCGCTGATGCTGATTCTTCTTTAGGTTGACTGTGTGAACCATCACATGTGATAAGAGTCAGATAAGTAATGAAAAAGTAATTGCCTTATGGGAGTTGATTTTTTCCTAGCGTCCCTCCATTATTGTAATAACTTAAATCACATACAGTACGTCGCTTCACTATTGCCCACTGAAGAAGGTTAATTTTATTATTTAAAGATGTTTTTATTCATTTGATTGATTGATTTTCACTATCAGGTTTAGTTATAAATTAATGCATTCACTTTGTTAGAAAAAAAAACTGTGTGTTGTTTGGCAGCAGTAGACAAGGACTTACCGGTACAATTATAAGACTAATTAAGACTGTTTAAAGTGTTTCCTTATTGTGTGCTCTACCATAATGAGTGCAAATTAATATAAACATAGTGTTACTCCTATATCCTTTTGAGTTGATCTTACATATACAGCCCTGCTCATACTGAAGAGCACCAAATGTGTATCAACACAGCTGAAAATATTCCCCAACAAATTCATTATTTACTTCTGATAGAGCAACAATAAAGCCTCATTACGGATCTTGACCTAAGATTCATAGATACTATACCTCTATTGAGAAATGAAGTTAATTATATAGAACAGAAAGATTAAGTAGCGTAATCATAACAATGGCATCAATGTGGATTGTAATGTGTCAGTGTCACCTTTCAGGTAGAGGCTAATTTATCAGAACTCAGAGATGGAAATTAAATATTTATCAGGAGGAAAATATTCATTCATGAGAATCATATAAAAAAAAAAAAAGGGACAGTGCGTAAAAGTAAACAATGAAAGTGACACATGAGAAATACAATAAACAATATAATGCAAAACACAGTGTTTTCTAACACAACTGGCATGTAGGCTTGAAATGCTGACTGGAGGCGCAGTGTTTTCAGTATATTTACTTCAAAAAATATTTTTAGAATCCATTATCATCGTGTTATTTTTGGTACATCATGAAGCTTAAGTTTGTATTCATCTCTCTCTGTATGCCTTCCTTCCCCTGAGTTTGCAAGTATTCACGGCACCTCTTTCCCACATTAAGGTTAGACAGATCCTTCTTTAATTCTATATAAAGGTGCCACTGTGTCACCATAACTCTCTTCAAATTTTTGTGTATGGTATTTCTGGAAATATACCCTCTATTTCCCCAGCCTTGCTATCCTTTATTCCCCTGCTCTCCTCTCCCATTTTCAGTATTATTTACAGGAGTGGTCCATGGCAGCAAGCAAAGGTGTGTCTTTGTGTGCTTTCACTGTTAGTAATACGGCCATGAGTGCGTGTTTGTGATGTATTGCATTAATTTCCATCATGACACCATCTTTATGAGACCCACACACTCACCCAATCACAACCTGCCTAACCCACATGCTTGTGCATGAACACACACACACACACACACACACACACACGCACATACCTAACCGAAGAATGGAGAGCAAATTGCTTTGGAGATAAAACAGGCATACTGTCGGAACATTCCTATAGTACTGCCACACGCGTATTGTACATGCATGCACACACACATTTTTGCTCCCTAAGCATCACACACAGTACACAGCATACACACATACGCGTGCACAAATAATCCTATTGTGTTTGTTACAACTGGTCTGACAAATTCACAAAGGGGATTAGGCTCCTTATAGCAACTGTATGTGTGTGTGTGAATGTGTTTACACTACGTGTGCAACTTCGATATTATGTTTGTGATTGCACATTGAACCCCAAGACCATTCTTTTTCATCTATAATATTACATCAGGCTCACGCCATATTGTCCATGGGAATACACATGTATGCACACAAACCTGTACACACCACACAAACCCAGGCACTAAAGATCTAAGAGAGTATGGGAGATACTCTACATAGATTTTGTGAGGATAATGATATTGGAGAAAAAAAAACAACTCCTTATTGGTCGGTTTCTTTTGTGACCATTGCAAAATAGATTTTACTGCTATGGCACTAATAGTGATTGAATGCTGAATGTACAGTTGCAGAGTTACATTCATGGTCTAATCTTTATCATATGAACTGTCTACTGCAAGTTCTGGATATTATGTTCTTTATTTCCAATGGCACTAAAGGAAAACCAAGATGCATTAACTCATTAAATCACATAAAATAATAATCTAAGGTAATAGTCATTGAAGAAGAGGTAAGAGGAAAGTCTATTATGTGCTCTCAAGCAGGATTGCATGGTGAGGACGAAATGAGAATTTTCGGCCTGTCTAATTAGCTTGAGGTTGTCTGAATCTGTGACCTAAAGGGAGTGGCTCAAATTGACTTGTTCACACTGTGGACATCTGTGAGCACGGTCTGTTGAATGAAAATTATCTCATTTATTACTCTCACAACACTGACACTTTTTTTTTCCCACCTCTCACAGGTTCCAAACCAGGCCACTGAGGAGCTTTTGAGGACTGATTTGATACGAGATGTAGGCTGTATAAGAAAGACATTAATTTTCCATTCTCATTACTCAAACACAATCTCTGTCAGCTCTTGTTACATGAAGTGCAAAAAACGGGTAGATGGTGTAACTCACAAATACCGGTAACATTCCTCAAATTGGACTTGAGGATCACAGATAATAATTAGTCTGTTTCCTTTGATCTGGACATGTCACGGTGCAGAAATACATCTCTCCGCTCTGCTGTAGAAACTCCTCGACTACAGGCCCACACTCTCCTCCATGACCTGTACCTGTAATGGGCTTGTGATTTCAACACCAGTGAATTTCAGGATGTGTCTGTCCTCACAAAGATTGCTGCCATCATCTATGTAGAAGGTGATAACAGTATGTCATTTTTTGCCACTGGGTATCAAAACAAGTAAACAAAACCTATAAAAAACATGCCAAGACTACACTTAAGAAAGGTTAAAGAAGAATTTCCCAAACTCTTCTGCAAAGCAGCGCATCTATGAGCTCTAAACCATCTGGAGCTTCATTTTGATGAGCCTTTTCTAATGACTTCATGAGCAATGAGGGCCAAAACAACATCTTGTATGTTATACTTAAGTGCAGCAGCGCATAGTCAATCCCTGGCCATTTAATCTATTTTTTTTTTTGTATTTTAGGAAATGCTATTCTTAGGGAAGTTGCTATTGAAGTTTGAAATGACCATTAGTCAGAATAGAAATCAGGGCAATTCTTCAAAGTCTCTGTATCCAATGCCATATGTAATTTGAAATGTATGGAATATATTATTGACTGAGGTTACTGAGACTGAGGTTATACACATGTTGATTTTGTGTTTGAATGGCTTGACTTGGGTTGCTAATTGTGCTGATTGTGCTCATTATTATGTCATGCATCCCTCTTAGGTTGTGACCCAAGTCCTACCTGAACTGTCATGACCTGGGATTAACCAGTGTTCACTGAATTGACAAAAGAACGGTTGAACATTAGTCAAATAACTCTGGTCCGACCCTGGTCATTGGTCTGGAATGTCTTAATGAGAGAAACAATCAATTTTCTGCAATGAACTTTGACTAACTGAGCTACAGATATAGCATTTGAATATTGATAACACTGGTGGCTAAGAGGACTGCATATTACATGAATCAGTAATTCATGGTAAGAAAATAAAATGCTATTTACAGTTCTGTGATTAAGTAAGCTGTGCCCTTCACAGGTTACCTCTGTAGCACATGTGCATGAATATGCATATGCACACACACAAATACAGCTTTGCCTCAAGACCCCTATACTAAGGTTATTGACTGTAAAATTGAACCACATTTCTGGTTACGTTGTGAATGAATATTTCATGAATGGATATTTCATGGTGTTTTTCAGTCACTCTGAATGAAATGTGGTTTAGTGCTGCATGATTAAGAGACCGCTCAGTACCTTGGCAACAGTGTTGCAACAGCATTGAGACTATTTGGGTCCTATGGACCCAAAAAATCTGATGGGTGCAGGAAATATGTACACTAATGCTGGTTGTAACATGTGGTTAGCATCTTTATCACAGGATATCACAGGATTCCATGTATAAAAATATGAGAGGCTGCTTTTAGTGTTGTCATCCATGAAATAATATGTTTGGTCCAAAATAAAATTTAGTTTTAGTTTGTCTCCCTCACAGATTCTTTCTAAATTTACACTAGCGTTGCAGGTAGAGGTAGAAGGACACAACACCAGTGCATTAGAAACACTTGCAAAAACACACAATGACTGCACAAATGGAGGAAAACATAAATAAATACAGACACATACATACACACAGACTGCAGGTTCTCTCTGTCCCTCTCAACATAAACACATGTACCAGTCAAACCAGGGGTCAACTGGGCAGTAAAACGCCACCTTGACATCTTTTCCTCCAATAAAATATATCACATATTAAAAACCATAAAAAGCAGATGAACAATCTTAAATTAAATCTCAAAAATAAGAGCTGACATGAAGAGAAGAGAAGAGAAAAAACATTTTTCATGAGATGAACATGACCTCTTTTACAACTGTCTATGAACAACCGTCTGTGACACTTAACGTTTATGCTGCATTTTGTACTCCTCTCCTAGCACAGTGTTATATAACATGTGGGTTATAATGCTAGAAGGAATGCGCTCATAAAAAGCCAGAGCTCATGGGAATGAGTCATTGCCAGAATCAATTACTCAGAATCACCACTCATGGTCAGACAGGTGATAATTCTACTTGGTGGTGGTGTGCTGGAGTGCATTATATTGAAAAGGGGAACCTAATATTTTGCCCAATCATGCTATTTATGATTGACATTTTTGTATTTACATTCATCGAACAGTTTATGATTGCTAAGTTAATGCTAACACAAACACAACATGCAATAGCTGCTGCTTCAAAAACCCCCCCCAAAAAACCCAAAAAACATTCAACTGGTAAAACACAGGTTGGCTTTTAATGTGAAGCAGCCACAAGAAACTCAATTTATTACAGATGTTAGAATCAACAACGATCGTTCACCATCAAAAGTGTGTCTACAAAACAAGACGAGGGTTATTTTCGGTATTTTTTTTCGTCAGCAGAGTGACGGAACAAGAAGCAGCATCTACAGTGAGCTGTGCTCTGCTGTTGTGTTGGAAAACTACTCATGCAGCATGCAGCATGAAATTGGCTTTAATTATTATTGACAGACTCGTTTATTAATCGAAGTTGCGCTTGTTTGGCTGCACTGTGAACAGACACACCAGCTGTTCTTCCGTTGTTTTTCTGAAAAAAAAAGGCGTGGCGTCTATAGTATTAAACATTGCCGCGGCGACGACAGGTGTCACTAAATCAACATTAAACGCCTGTAATGCTCAGTGTTGTCATTTAATCTCACTAACTGATTGGTATCCTGACGGGCACGATGGCTTGTGACAATCATACGAGTTGTAACTCAAGACACATGTCTGGCAACACCAGTGTATCTGACAGTTCAATCACTATGATGTACAGGTGTCTTTAACTGTCACATTCCCTGGTCAAAATGTGGCTTTTCTATGCAGTACGTGAGTGAGGGCCCAATGAGCGCCTGTGCCTGATCCAACTGTCAGGAATCAGCTGGTGCTTCTAAGTGGACCAGAAGGTTTACTCTGTGTGAATCCTGCAACAATCCAACTGGCAGCTGCTGCATTTAAATTATAGAAAGCAATGGCTGTGCCCAAAATCCTACTCTGCGGCGGCCTTTGAAAATCTCAAGTGTGATGAGCTGGTGATAGAATACTGTTGACGCCCTACAGAGATCTGGCAAAAAAAATTGATATAGAAGTGACAGTAAAAACCAGTGCATAGGGTCCATCCTTATCCCAATACGCCTGGCACACACCAAAAAGCTGTAAAGCTGAGCCCCTGTGCACCCATTACAAGAAGAACAATATGTGCATTTCTTCTGTCTGCTTTGTGTTTTATGAAGTGATAACACATAATTACATATTTAATGTGCACTATTCATTCCAAAGACAACACAATGGGAATATTGTATCTGTGCTGTCAGAGGTCCATGTTTCACGGGGTTATGTATTCAAAACTGACACATGCAATACAGAAAATGCATAATGCAGTCATACCTGACCCCCAAGTTAATAAAAAGATACCAGTTTTAACCTTACGGAATGGCTTGTAACCATATTGTGGCTGTTTTATTTTGTTTTCAAACCAACCAAAAACCTTTTTTAAAGTCTGATAACCTTCTGTAAATATATCACACGGAGAAACCCTGACATGCATCTGTGCTGTAACACATTCAATATCTTTTTCATTTCATAGAAAATGAAAATAAATTACTGAGACGCTGTTTTATTGCTGTTGATCTCAAACCATAAAGAAAATTTAAGGCAAATATTATGCTTTGAAGGTTTCTGTATACAGATATTGTATACCTCTTCTGGAATCACAAACATAAACACATACAGATTTATTATGCTTTACAACCTCAAAGACACATCTTTATGGACTGTGCAGACGTATATATGCATTTGATGAATTCATTTATTCATATGGCAGACAGAAACTCACTGAAACTTCAAAGTAAATGATGTCAATAATGTTGCAGTGCTTGCTTAAATCCATAGCTGTGACATGCATAGTTGGGTAGACTGAAGGATTGGTGTATAGACTGTGTGTGTGTGTGTGTGTGTGTGTGTGTGTGTGTGTGATTTGTATGCCTTACAGCAGCGGGTGGATTCAAAGGGTTGCCAGGTTGGTGACTATGGCTTTAATAATAGATTAAAGGTGACAAGAAAGGAAGAGGAACAGAGACAGTGAGATAGAGGAAAACTGAAAAAGAGTGAAAAGAGAAATATAGAAGGAGGAGTGGTCATTTGATAGGCGACAAAAGAGAAGAGGGGTGTCTGATACAGGGAACGGGTTGAGAGAGAGGAAAGTAGAAGCAACGAGATACAACATCAGTGCATGAGACAGCAACTGACAGAAAATGTTGTGATTTCAGAAAGAAGGGAACAAGAGTATGTGGGATAGAGATGGGGGGGTAATGAGGAAAAATGAGACAGCAAGAGAGACAGAAAGAGAGGGGGAAAGAGGAAGCGTGTGAGGAGTGGAAGAGGTGAGTGACTTGTTGGTAGAGCTTCATTGGCTCACTGATGGAGGACCTGTCTGACTCATACACACAAAACATACACACACACACACATACATTGTGCAGTGCATCATTGACTTTGCAGCAAGGCTAGAGTTACTGATAATGTTTATATTTCATAGCCAAGGTCTATGGGATGTGGCTTTAGGAATGAACACGCGCACACACACACACACGCACACACGTGTGCGGGCACACACACGGTCTCGCCCCTTTCTCACATCTCTCAAAAACACACACATTTTACACAGCCACCCACTAAGACCACAAGCACCCATCTCTATAGTAAATCTCGTGGGTGATGGAGCTCACACTCGCAAACACATTTATCAAGCACTAAGTATTGATGATATATTTCAGGTTATTTGGGTTTGAGTGAAGATACATCCAGGTGAATGTTTTCTGCTGTTATTTAGGAACTGAAGTGTATGAAAATGCACATTAGGAAGATACATTATTGCTTGAGATGATATAGTAATAATAATGATAGCAACCAATATTACTAACATAGACATAGACAAACTTATCAGCCGACAAATGAACCAAAACCAATTTATCTGTGGGATGGTAACACCGGCTGAAAAACCTAGCCAGTGTGAACATCTGTAATACCCAACAATTTTCTGGCATTTGACTGGCCTTTTGAGATAAGTACGATATCAGTGTATCACATTGGTCTCTATGTAAGTATGGAGTTGACCTACTGTGTTGAATACAAACAACTAAATCCCTGCAAAGAAAAGAGCATCATCACCCCCATGCAGTGGAGCCTTATCATAAGCATAGATGCATTTAAATAGTGGCTCTCTCCATTATTTTTCTATTGATGGGGATATACAGTACAGACATGCAGTTCTTAATTGTTCATGCTGTTCAACTATAGCATCGTTTAGAGCACATTATGGTTCACTTCAATGAAATAAGACAATTCCATTAGTAGAGATTGGGCTACACACTGTGTGCATGATTATAAGGCAAGTTGTGTTTTTATCAGGATTGATATAGTTAGTTATTATACAACTACAGTGCTCTTGGTCAATCCGAAATGTTAACAAAACCTCAAACCTGAACATTTATAGTGACATTTGTAATAGTGATGCTTTCTTAAGAAATTAGGCAACTAATAGTATAATAATAATAAACCTCAGTCACCAACAGAGCCACCCTTTTTTTCGATAACAGTCACAAGCCTTCCATTCATGGAGTCAGTCAGTTTCTCGATCTGGTCAGAATCGACTTTTTGTGCAGCTGCAACCACAGCCTCCTAGACACAGTGTACTGTTTACCTCCACTGTAAAGAACGGCCCAAAAGTTCTCAATAGAGTTTAAGTCAAGGGAAGAAGGGGGGGCCATATCATTAGTTTTTCATCTTTAAGGCCTCAACTGGCCAGACGTGCAGTGGAGTACTTTGATGCATGTGATCGATCTCTTTCAAGGGCTTTCCGCACTTTTGTCCTATCTTGGAGTTGTAACACCAAGGTCCTATAAGAGACTCAACATAGATCATGAGGGCAGATCTAAATCAAATTGAATCTAGTAAAGCATCTCAGAATACCAGAGGCATCAGGAGCCTCCTTACAATGGTTAGATTGGGAGTCTCCTACATGTGGAATACTGTGTCTAAGGGTGAATGTGCACCTGGGTAGACCACTACTTTTGGGGATATCCTTAAAGAAACAAATAATCTGCGCACAAAACCATTGGTAATGATGGACTCACTGAAGACGACTGACAGTCTACTCTAAAGAATCTGATAATTTCTTGGTAAATTTATTTTTTTTCCAGATTATTCCATGTCAAATACACAAAATCTATTTGAGTTTTCCACTTGTTCCTCTCCTCTCCTCACAAACAAAGACATGCTCATTACTCACCTTTGTAGTTGATCTTAAATCCTATAGATCCGACACTCTCATCTGACTGAAGGTGAAGCCACATCTGGTGGGTCATACTGACTATCAGGTCAGGCACAAAGCTACCCGATAGCCTGGAACACAGATGACATTACTATTAAATCACTGTCATCACAATAACCATTGTAAAATGTGTCATTTTCATCATTGCAATCATGGCCATAATCCAATTCTCAAGTGCCGCTCTGAGTGTGGACAAATTACTGAAGCAAACTGTGGTGGAATTGAATGCTTTGGTTTAGTTTGCCTCGGTTTTGCAGAACGCTGCCTCAGGAAAGCAAATTACTCAGAGTAACCTCATATTATCTGTTCTTTTTTGAGCTTGACAGAGCCTTTTACACATTAAGAGTGACCGTCTGCAAAGTGAATTAAAATCATCTGCTTTGTAAAGGCTTTGCATATCCTTTTGGGCACTGCAGACTATTAAAAAAACAAACAAAAAAAACTGTCAGTGGAAGACACATAATGTAGACTGCTTTTTTTTTTTTTTTTTTTTTTAACAATGTAACCAATTGCAACAAAGAAGGTGGGGAGTTTGAATATATGTTGACAACTGACAGCTTTACATCAAGAACCAGAGTGAAAATAGTAGTAGAAGAAAACCTGGTGGTAGGTTATACGCTGATCACATAACAAAATATGTTTACTGTACTGTCCCACCTGCTTTTTGCCTCAGCATGACTAGATTTTGCCATCCAAAATGCAGTCTGACCCCACTTTAAGGCTTGAATTATAATTTCAAAGTATTAGTGAACCATACTTTCTCTGTAGATTTGATAAGCAGCTACTGTACTATTCTGTGAGACAACCATCACTACTCATGTTGCCATTCTTAGAGATTTTATACAATGCAGGACAACTCCACACCTTCTATCTTTACACACAAGTTGGAGAAACTCCACAAAAAATTGTTTGATTTGAAGGATAGTGCAATACTTACACCTGTAGTATAGTTGTAGGATCCCCCACCTCCCCTCCGTCTCCTATCGTCAGAGTATCATAGGCTATCTCCAAGTCAAACTCTTCAAAGTTGATCTGGATTACCTACAGGTCACACACAAAAAGACAGCCAAATACACACACGTCAGTATTGGAACTGACATTTAGATTTCAGGTCACTAAAGTATGAGCTACTACAACAATAGCCACAACAGATGTTTTCAAGATGCAGATCCTTAAAACAAACATATACTGCAATATTAAATGATAGTTTATTGTAGAACTGTACGATCACAGGTTCTCTTTGCAAATACAGTGGAGATCTTTCACTTCTTTAATGTTAGAAGACGATGCCAAGTCAAATGCAGCCATAGCTTGTTTTATCCTTGCTAAGTTGCTAATGGTTGCCCCATGTATCCACTGAACAGTGCAACAACTGAATCGAGGGCAACTGGACTCGATTGTAGATACTTGAAGACCTAAGTTCTAACTGGCTTTTTAACCTCTGTGGGGTCATTATAAACGTCATCGATGCTACTTGTACTTGTTAGTACTCCTGACCGTTGTATCAACAGTCATTAGAGTTGCTGGAGTCACCCGAGGCGTGTAAATGACAGTCATTTGTCACATGAGGACAAAAATGGACCGGCTTCTGTCTTAGTGTGTGTGAGACAGAAACTGGTCCACCTGAAAGACTGCACACCCAAACACAAGACAAGTGTATGCGTATGCAGTCCAATCCATTGAGGAATGCACAGACTTGTATATTGGGGAAACTAAACAAGCATTAAAGAAATGAATGGCTCAACACAGGAGGACCAACTCCTCAGGTCAAGACTCAGCAGTTTACCTACAACAGAATGATCAGGGGACCTCTTTTAAGTACACATTGTGGATAGGGAGGACAGATTGTTTGAAAGAGGAGTGAAGGAGGATATATCTACAGAGGGGAGGTCTACGACACCACTTATCCCCCTCCTACAATGCTGTCCTTTTATCCCTTCACAGGAAACTTAACCATGTGATAACTCCTGTCATTTACATTGGGTTCAGGTGACTCCATCAACTCTAACGATGATCGTTTCAACAGCCAGGAGCACTAACAAAGAAAGTGACCCCAAAGAGGTTAAAACCTGGGACTTCTAACCAGTCAGGTAGAACTGAAGAAGCCCATTGGATGAGAGGAAGGGGACGTCTTCAAGTATCTACAACCGAGTCCAGTTGCCCTCGATTCAACCCTCCCTGGATAACCATGACCTGGATAACTGAGAATCTTCACAGACATCACACATTGCGGTATGATTTCATTCAGTGTAGCAAGAAGAACAAGGTAGAGTTGAGGAACACCTCCTGCGCTGCACTGGAAGCTGTGAAAATCAGCACATAACTCAACACTCTCATCAGGATTATTAAACCAACACTTTCTGTTTCATCTAAGACCAGAGAGAAACACATTTGGCAGACCAGAAGAGAGGAAAGGAGAGGGCAGGGGAGGAAAAGAGGGAAAGAAAAGAGGTGAGAGACAGAAAGGGAAGATTGGAGAGAGAGAGAGAAGGAAGGAGACTGAAGCAGATGAAAGAGGGGAGGAGAGAGGAGGAGGAGGCTACAGAGAGAAATTGGGGGTGGGGGTGGGGGGTGATAATGAGCACATCTTTGATGCTAGCAATGTGTTAGAATATTTCAAACTAGAATTCCGTCTTGACCCTCAGGGGAAGATTGAATCCTCACTCTGCCTACCCTCCCTCCTCATCCTCTCTCCTGGTGAGGAATTTTCAGATTTCCAGATTCAATATTCAGTTGGAGGGCTTTAGAAACATACAAGTCTGAGTCTCCTGTATGCTGGTGTGTTAACAGTGCACTCATTTTTTATTTTTTTTTACATGCATATCTATAATGTCTTAGTTTTAATTATTTTTGAGAATCTGGTTTTGTATTCTGTATTCAAACATTCTGTTTGAGTCATGGTACCATTACTGTGCATGTTGAAGTAAAAACCGTTCATCCTCAGTATGACAACCATTGAATCTATGACGCAAAGGAGAACAAACTGAGCTGTTGCCTGATTTGCATTTGTTCATGGGGTTAATTTCCATCTCTTTGCTTGTGAGAGCAGAGGCAGACCTACACGTTGTCTGACAATCGTTCTACATGAGATAAACTCAACAACTGATAAAAAGTTTAACAAGGTGGAGAGCACCAACGCAAAACAATCATCTGATGCGACCGGAGTTGAACAAGTGGGACTGCAGAGATGAAGCCCAGTGATCGCCCATTGATCAGAGTGCTGACTCAGTCTTATCGGCATGTAAGGCAGCGGATTGGATTAAAGCATTACCAAACCATCCAAACGGGTCACACAAATGCACAATCACAGAAACGTACAGCTTTATGGAGATTAATGTCTCCATTCATGTGATTACATAGTCACCATTTTCACACTTCACAGCTATGAGGCCAAAGCACACTTTCAACACAACAGCCCATCTCACAATAAACAACATACACACATTTCATCAAAAAATACCATGTTGGATATACTTAGTGTATTAATGTTTTGTAAGCTCACTTGTTTATCCTGGTGACCTGTGTGACCTGCACTTGACACTGTACCTGAGTTGCACATGCTGTAATGTGAACTGTTAGTGGCCTAATTAGGCAATAGAAAACATTCACCATATGGTGTATAAAGATAGAGCGAGGCCTGTGTATTGTGATGACGGAAACTGGACTATCTATCTCCTTGTCCTTTATATAACACCCTAATATCACATCACCGCTAGAATATAACTACATTACACTGTGCTCATGTGTATCTTTAAATGTGAACACTGTGCTGTATTCAACTTAGAATGGAGCCTCATTACTGACAATGTGTGTGTAAGGTTTTGTGCGCATTCTGTAGTTTTTTTTTTTAACATACTGTGTATGTGTGTGTATGTACGAACGATAGATAAAACTGAACCATCTACATACTCCTCTCTTCTAGTTGGCTGCTGCTCATGCATACATCCATCGCTCTCTCTCCCTCTAGTTCTCCTGCTTCTCTAGCTTTCTTTCTCGCTATCATCCTCTCTCTTTCTCTTTCTAATTGGCCGCCGCATTCCTTTTTTCCATCCATCTATGGCTTCTAGCCAATGAGGCAATGGAATTGGATTTCTGCTTGATAAAGCACTTCCTTTGGTTGTCGTGGAGACAATGAGGTCGGGGGAGGCTCCTCCCTACCCATGCCATAATAAGATCTAGGAATACCTTGAGCATACAGCTACTGTAGGAATATCTGAAACACCTGGCGAGTGACTGAGTCAGTGATGTAAAGTGGGTACAGACAGGGCCAGGGAATAATAAATTGTCTGTGACAGTATTACAGTACAACCCGCTGCCATCCGCTCCCCTTGAATGTGCCTCCATCTAGATAGTATAAATTGTGCCGTTGTGAGAATCGCTTGTCTTTAGCTGATGAAGACTGATGGTTTGAGGCTGTTGCAACTTAGTGTTTTTCCCTTACTTCTGTTTCATTGAATGGGCTGAATCTACCAGGTGTGTCTTTTTTTATATACCAACTCGTGATAGGAACCTGTGGGAAACTGTCTATTACTCAAAAATTCATTTGAATCACAGTGCTCTTTTACTAAATATTTTAACCTCAGTCCTAAGGAATGAAAAAGTCATACCGTTTATGCTGTCAAGACGACGCAGAAGCACAGCATCTCAATAACTAACGGTGCAAAGAAGTTGGCGCTGTGCATATGCAGACTGATTTCTGCCTTGTGTTTTGAATATAGGCATCAGATTTTTGTAGGCATTATTGAATCCAATGCCTGTAAGTTAAACACAGAAAAACCCTAAAGAACACCATTCCCTTCTTACCGAATGTCATTATGTTAACTTCCATCTGTCATGGTGGTGTTAACCGAATATTCAACATGGCAGCAATGCAGTAGTCGAGGTGTTTCCATGGGTTATGCATTTCACTGTGCATGCAAATGCTTGTGATGGAAAGCCAGTTAATACTTAATGTTGTCCATTTATAGAACAGAACATGATTTAGCAACTGAATGTGCAAGCTGTGTGTCTAAAACTTGCTGGACACATACAAGTGCATTTCACACAAAGGTGCCACGATTCTTTATCTTATGCATCAGAAACAGATGATAGTGAAGAGAAGAGAAGAGAAGAGAAGAGAAGAGAAGAGAAGAGAAGAGAAGAGAAGAGAAGAGAAGAGAAGAGAAGAGAAGTTTAGTGATGTAATGGCAATCCTGCCCTGCCATCCCCAAGGTTAAATGAGAACTGGAGAGAATGAATTGGCTCTAAAGGCTCATTCTGCCAAAACTAAATGAAGCAATAACATCAGAGAGCTATAGAACCCCATTAACACTTAACCTGAGAGAGAATGAACAGAGGTGTGGAGAGACGGAGAGAAATATAAGGACAGAGTTGGAGAGAATCAAAGAGAATAGAGGGTGAGCTAAAGAAACCCTGTGTCTCTTTACCTGCAGAATATGACAGGGAGATAGTGATAGTGTGTGAGAATCTGTCCAATGGTGAGAGTGATACAAGTGTAACAGTGAAAAACAGAGTTTTCCCCTCAAGTGCCCCCCTCCTCCCTCCTCCCTCCTCCCACCTCCTCTCCCTCCCTGTATTCTCTCTTTCTCCATAGTAATTTGATGGTTTCAGGCTGAGCACTTTAATGAAGAATCTGGGTAATTCTGAGGACAGAGCCTCTGGGAGAGAGAGAGGAGGGATGTGCAGAAAAAGAAAGATGAGACAGGGAGAATGAGAGAAAGGGAGTAAAGGATGAAATGGGGAGAGGCATGTACAAGCACTAAAAACAGCTAGTGGGAGAGGCAGGATCAGTTGGGACTTTTCCCTTACTGTGAACATGTTGTGGTGCGCCATCACCCTCTTCCTCCTCTTCAGCCTCAGATTTGTTCCCTATCCTTTGGTCTCAGTGTGTGTTTCTGAATATTGCATGTCCTACCATGCCTCCACTATTTTTGCCTTCCCTCCTCAGGAGGACAACTGACCACTCACCTGCACACTAAGCTGTTCCTAATTCACTCATCAGCCTCCTAATTGAGGACAGCCTTTTACTGCCAGTACGCCAGGTCGTGAATGCTGCCATTCTGTTCTAGCCATTCTTGCCTGTTACCTGTTGTCTACCTGCCAATTCCCCACAGTTTGTTTGCCTCTGCCACCTGCCCAACATAAGCCCGCTATATTGACCTTTTACTCCACTAGATGGGTCTCTGAGTCTGCATTTTTTCTGTCACCACTGATCACAGATTTTCTCCATTCTTATGTCTCATACAACTTTTTTTATATGTCTAACTGACAAATGTGATGACATCTCCCCTTGAAGCCCCGAGACCTGCAGGTTGAGTGTGCTGTAAAACACAACAACTTACCTGCTAGGACGTGCATTAATCATATTAAAGATGCCTGTTATTTTTAGTGTTGCATTTTTGCTAGAAGAAATCGATGCTGACTACTTTGCTTCCTCTTAAATTAACACTGAATTTCACCAAAGTCATTCGATAAGGGAAAAAACAAACTGTTTGTACCATCTTTTTGTGAATTTCTGCCACAGAGAATATCAATAATTGCTGTAGTTTCAAGAGGCAAATGTAAGACTCCTGTTGTGCTGAAGAGAATTTTTATTGTTATTACTGTTATTCAAAGCTGAGTATTTTTAAATGTCTCATGAATATCTGTAGGGGATCCTTAAAAGTGAAATGTAAGAGCTGAAGTTGATTTCATATCAGCTGGGGTTGGGATCTATTTTTTGTTCTTTTTCTTTTTTTAAAGATTATTGTTGGTGCATTATATTGTCCATCAGCAAATAAAGCAATAAGCCACAAGGGACTGTGTTTCACAGTGATTTTATAACAGCTAAGAGGCTGTTAGCAGCATGAAATGGTTACTACATACCCTGTAAGGTTTCTTCAAAATAAACACACAGCAACAAAGATGCAGTCATTTATTTATCATTCTTCTGCCAAGCAATGTAGTACTTCAGTAACATTTAGAAGAATGGTTGCCAAGCAACACATAGACAAAGTCAAAAGCATAAGGCTAGTCAGTCATGCTTAAAGATTGAGGTGTTTATTAACATTTATCTGGATATCGCCAATAATTGTGCAATTTGTGAAGTAGTGCTCAATTACGTTTACACTCCTAGTTGCTAGTACAGGGGTGTTTGACTCTGGAAAGGTGTGTTTAATTGTACGGTGCTAAAAGCAGGGATATTGCTCCATAGGTTTCACCTTTCCCGTTTTTTTTCACAGTGGAATCAAACTGATGGAGAGCCTGATTTAGCTCCATTTTGGTGATTGTTTTAAAATCAATTGACAGATCTTTCTCGGCACACTAGCTCTGAAAGCAGCGAATGGACCACAGTCTGTTTAACGGTGCAGCTCCGGCTTAGTTTCTTGACTTTTACAGCTCATCAATTTCTCACTCATTAATTTCAGTGTGTGTTTCACTCCTTTCTTTTTTTTTTTATCTTTCTCCTCTATCCTGTTCATCTCTTAACACCACTCGTAGTTTTTTTATTTTTTTATTTTTTTTACAATGGCTTCGAAACAGACTGGAACAATTAATTTTATAACAGGAAATTTAGAAAGAGAGTGAAAAGCACGACAAGCAACAAAGGCCCACAGAGGTTGTTGTTTAAGAGGTACGTGTCTTTGCCCCTCGGGCACCAGTTCTCTGTCCATCATGTTCAGACCAGGTACTGTGCAAATTTACAGACTCGAGAAGACCTCCAGTTTGATTTAGTGCCATACAAGACATGTATACTGTGTGGTGCAATGTAGTGCATGACATGTATAGTGTAGTATGATAAAAGACATACAATTCAGTATGATGCATCTAATACATGTGACCCAGTATGGTGTATGACATGTACATGATATAGTATGAAGTACTACAGTATATGATAAAGTACAATCTGTAAAAGCCTTTGAAATAATGGGCGATAAAAAATTACTTAATGCGGCTTCAGTTGAACCGATCGTCATTTAGGTTGAGGTGTTTGGCAATATCCATAATCATACATAATACATACTTATCGTTTTGCAACTTCTCACGCACGCACACACACACACACACAACAGGGTGCAGAAGGGCATTAGTACTGTAGCCTTCAACAGTCACATACACATTGTAGCCTTCAACAGAGAATGTATTGCTCTAGGCCATAAAGTAGAGGCCTTGGGCACTGACAGAGAGTTGTGTGTGAGTGTATGAGAAAGAGAGAGAGACAAAGGTTTTGAGCAAGAGCAGAACAACAAAGTGTGTGTGTTAAAAAGAGTCCGTAGTGTGTATGTGGTTGCACATCAATATATAAGTGTGTCTGTGGGTATATGTGAGTGTGTGTGTTCTTGCATTATGTGTGTGTGTGTGTGTGTGTGTGTGTGTGCGTCCCTATGGTGCTGACGCAGGTGTTGCCATTGACAACAAGAGCGGTCACTACAGTGACCCTGAGTGGAATAAAGATGTGTCTCCTGAATACCAATCAGATTTCTCCTGAGACATGAAGCGACCAATCAAAACTATCCATTTAACCTCCAGCCTATAGTGTGCCCCTTTGCAGGATTAACCAATCACACAGATTTAGACACTGATATGCTCTGACTGGCATATAATTTACAGTAACCCCTACATTAATTATTATCAAGTGGCATTTCAATTATGTAAAAATGCAGCTAAACTAACTTTGTAAATGCCTTTAAGAACTGTCTATGCGAAAGCTGTGTATATCAATTAAAATGACATTGAATGAATAAAATTCAAGCTGCACTGCGCTGCTCAAATATGACAAACCCTGCTCACTGCAACATATTGTATGTCACAAAGATGGCATGCACTCCCCAGTTTTACTCTGCCGATGCCACTGTTGCTTATTTAACATTTAACATTTATTTACCATTAACAAGCCCCATTTCCTTCCCAGCATTTATCTGAGGGACCTGAGGGTCTTTTGCAAAATGTTGTAAAGTCTGATTTTTTCATGGGTATGGCAGGAGCGTGTGCAACACATACATATACATACGTAGAGGCAGACACAGACGCAAGTACATATGCACATATAGTAGATCCGTAACATACCTGACACAAACAAACAACAATTTAAAGTTTGACAGCTAGACATAAGAGAAACATAGAGGAAGTAAGAGAAAGAGATTTACCTTATTAGGATTTGAAGCAGTAATTATCCACACACACTGTGCGTTGCTCTCATATTGAATTGGAAAGTTAGGAGAGGTGAAAGTTCCTGATGGCCCTTGAAGATTACTGCCACACGTCTTCACTGTGAACAGAAAAAAAAACATAACACTTAGAGAATTAGTAGTGGTACTAGCACACTGTACACTGGTGAGTCTCAATAGAGAGAATTGCCTTTATAATTCAACCATTTAGGGGACACTTAACCAGGGATTCTCAGAATAAATCCAACAGCAAAATACAGCATTTGTGGGTCACAGTAGCAGTGTAGTTCCAATTAAAAGTGACACCAATACAATGCTGAGAGCTACACCAGAAAGGGTGTGACGGCAGATGAGAAGAGAAGAGTCAAGTGCAGCCAAGAGCAGAAAGAGGAGCAAAAAGTTAGATATATGTTATTGATACTGTCAGCGACATCTCCCTGGATAGCACTACTTAATTGGAAGCTATTGGCTGTGAAGTGCCACAGGATTAGCTAGAGTTGCAGTATTGACTAATAGAGACACTCACCAACAATTTACTCTCAAAATCTATTGAAAGGCAACAACTTCCAACCGCTAGCAGGGTAATAATTACATTCCATCTTAAAAAAAAAGATCTGAAACATCTACAGCTCAGCATGGGACATAACACATGTATCACACTGTGAGGATTCAATGGCTTCGGTCTACTTTTGCAATGAAGCTTTTAAACATTTGGTTTGCCATCTAGAACTATTAAACTACCATTTGAGTGTAGATTTACAAATGAAAAGTAAGGTAAAGCCTACATAGCATTTACGCACCTGTATGCAAATTCATGACAGCATATTAGTGCATGTCAACACTTGTGTTTAAAAAGTCATACAAACTCATAAACACTAACTCTAAAGCTACAGTCAGTGGGGTGTTGAAAATGACACATGCTACTTATTCGATAAACTCACTAAGCCTTTTTTTTTTAGGCTGTGTGTTCTGACTGGATGTGATAGAGAACCTGCTTGTCTGTCCTTGGGTTGTCCTATTAGAGTTGGGAGGTAATTTTCTGGTTGGTTTGAAGCAGCGTTTGTTCCTTAATTAGTTTGTTCAGTGGTAGGCCGCAGGAACACGTACAGTTAACAGCCACACTCACACAAAACACACACACAAACACACACACACAAAACAAAAGCACATAAGCAAGAACGCTTATTATGGTCACATCTTCCAAAACAGGCTCATATGCACATGCAGTCACACTGACGCTTCCTGCTCAGTCAAAAAAAACAAATACACTTAAGATGCTAAATAATAAACTTGCACGCAGTTAGCAGTGTCATCGTGAAAATATACAAGAACACACACAAGGGCATCCAAATATTATTCATACATACTTAATACACAGATACATACACAATTCTAAAAAAAAAAAAAGCACACCCACTCATACAAACACACTGGTTGCTACTGTGGACTTAGCGATCAAGAAGAAGGCAAGAGACAAGTAACAGAATCACACCAAAGTGTGTTGGTGTGTAATGATGGGTGTCCACAAAGTGCTGTAAAGACTGTGTCAGAACAAGTATAAGACCCCTCAGAGACAGCCTATACCTCCCTTGTCTGTCGCTCTTCCTGTGTCTCAGTGTTTCCCTGTCTCTCTGTCCGCTGGATCACTGTCTGAGTGCATGAATAAACCCAGTTGATGCTTGTTTCTCTAATTCTCAAAGCATCTTCAGTTGACCTTCTCTTGTGCTCAGCTCACTGCAAATTTATACACTCATAGATACATAAAGATGAAGTGTGTATTTGTGAGTGCGTGTGTGTGAGTTGCATGTGAGAAATGATTTATCTGCATGTCTCACAGTGTGTGTGTGCGTGTGTGTGTGTGTGTGTGTCTGTCCGTCTTTGTAACTGTGTGCGTTGACAGCTCAATCAGCGTGGCCTGAACGGATGGCCAGCCCATCATCGTGCCAACAGCAGAATGGGCACGGTGTTGCTATAGTGATAGTGCGGCGAGAGAGTTATCACCAGTATTACCAGAGGAGCTAACATCCCATAATTTATATTAAACTCCATCCATCTCTCGGCCTGAGTCTGTCTCTCTCTCTCTCAGCCTGTCTTACTTCCTGAGCCTTTTATTCATGTTGGTTCCTCAATCAGCAGATGCCTGCAGTTCATGATTTACATTACATTCGATTATTTGCGTCTGTGTCTGTTCATTTCTTTTTCTCTCTGCCTGTGTCACTTATCTGAGTTTGATTGTAGATTAGTATACTCAAATACGTTTGAGGGCATAGTGTTGACCTTGACTCTTATGTTATGCTGTTTCATATTTCTATTTCATTACATTTCACAGTTGAGTAGTCTGCCCCACTACATTTATCTGACAGCTTTAGTTACTAGCAACATTTCTTGAAAATATTTTAACTTTACTGATGTTCAGTAAAGTTGTACCATACAAATAATGTCTTGCCAAAAAAAAAAACTACCTATTTCAGCTGGAAATGAGGTGTAAAACCAAAACACAAGTGGCATCTTTCATATTACACACAGTCATTTGATAAATTGTTAATACAAACATATTGTGCAGCTTTATGTAAGATTTTGAATGCAGGACTTCTACTTGTTATGGATTATCTTTGCATGGTGGTCTCACTCTCTCTCTGACATGCTCTCTGCCTGTCTGTCAGTTTTGTTTCTGTGTCTCTCTCTGTATCTCTTCCTATCCTTCTCATCATTATTTATACTGGCACACAGCGTAGAGGGCTTGAAGCCAACAGGGCCACACTATCATTGAAGCGATAATAAATTCTAGATCATATTAAAAATTTTGATGAGGTCTATCTGGTACTAACAGCATATTGTTGGAATCAAGACTCAGATTAACTGAACGCTCAAGGCAGGTACTGCAGTGAGTGAGTGTGTCTGTGTGTGTAAGCAACATATCCTCTTTTGAGTTTATATATTCAGATCAACTCAACTCCCCAAGGATTCTCTCTCCCTCTCTGTCTATCTCGTTCTCTCTCTCTCTCTCTCACACACACACACACACACACGAGCCGTTAGCATGAAATGAAGACCAAATTTAAAAGATGTTTCAGGCAGGGATCACGTTGCCAAAGCCTATGCTGTAGCTCCAAAGCTCTTGCTCATAGTTCTCCAAAGTTTTGTTTCACGGCTTCAGAGCATAACTGATCTGACACTCCATAAGCACTGCAAGGTTGCAGTGAGAAATGTTTTTTTTTTTTTTTTTTGAGTTTGAAATTCATGGCTGTTTAGCTTCACAATGTTTTGACTTGTTTCTCTGTTCTTGCATAGCAGAAACTCATAAGTGCTTGCTTCACTCTGATCTCTGATCTCAAGGTCTATAACTCTATTGTTTTCTCAGCAAGATGGCCTTGTGGTTAGTGAGTTCAATCATGCATACCGCAATGACTGCTGAAGCATACTATACCAAGGATACTTAACCACTAACTGTTCCAGTTTATCCACCTGACCCTGCATCTTAACCAGGGAGCAATAATGGAAACTTGGAAAATAGAAAATAAAACTCAATCATACGGATGAGTTTTCACTGATTTGAAAACTGTAGGCCAACAGTGTTGGTTCAAATACATCTTTAATCATAAAGCTTGGTTTGTGAGTTGACAAAGTTTTTAGTGATCTGTACATTTACCATTAAATTGCTATTGGTTTGGCTCATGCCCTGCGTTGAATAAATTTAATGTTGTCATTGAATAACTGTAGTAATATCTGAGTTTATAAATTATACACAAAGTCAGGCCGGGCAGACATCGTATATAATCCAACAGTCCATCATTAAATGCCTGCAAGCCAATTGTAACATGATTATTAAAAATGATTAAGATAGCAATTTCTTCATCGAAGGAACTTCGTGAGTAAAGTAAATTCATTATTAAAAAAACATCATCATAAAAGGAGATTTCTCATTTCTCTCTCTCTCAACTTTGATGAGGATGATGTACTAATTAGACAGGTTAGCTGATATAAAAACCTCAGATCCTAATTTTGAAAGAAAGGGTTAGAGAGCATCTTCTTGTTTTCCTGTCGATGACAACAAACAAATATTACCTGTCAGGGCTATCTTGTTCATTTTTAATTACAGGAACCCCATATCTGGAGTGTTTTTTTTAATTGAACCAACAAATTTTAGTTTGAGTGAGCTTTGACCAAATCAGATTGTTAAAGTGAAAACACTTTATAAAGTACATGTGGTCACACTGAGGCTTACAATGAGGTGTTTACTCAGATTAGAGATCAGAGGTTTCTGTTGGAAGGCAATGGCTGTCTTAACCTGCTGCCTACAGGAGCAGATAGATTGACCAATGAACACAGAGGATGATTGATGACATCATTATGGTGGCAAACAGCGTTCCAATGGCCCTCACTCTGGTTAGAGACACACACAAACACAAACACAAACACAAACACATACCCACAGGGACACATAAAGAAACGGCCATTTACTGTAGTTGTTGTATAGTGCCACCACTTTCTTTCCTGTTTGAAATCAACGTATGTGTGTGTGTGTGTATCTTAATGACATATAGCACCGTTGAGTCAGTATATTTAGGCAGATCAACTGGACTTCCCTACACACACACACACACACACACACAGAAAAACAGGGAGAGGGAGAGAGTTGGCTCAGTGGCCTTGCCATCTGTCCATTAATCAAGGTGCCACATGGACAGACTCTCTCTCTCTCTCTCTCTCTCTCTCTCTCTCTCTCTGTTTCTCCCTCATGAAGTATTGTAGGAGTGGACAGAAGGACATTGGCTATTTTTGCAGTTGTTTTGTATTTCGTTTTTGTAATTGTGTTATTGTATCAAATAAAGTGATTACGACTCTGTCCCTGTCCCCCTCTTTTAGTCTCCATTTGTTTCTTATCATTGGTTCACTGATATGACACAAAGGGCACATTTTCAAGATAGATTCACTTTATTTTCTCTCTAATGTTTTCAAAAGACACATTTAGCTGTATTTAAGTGTTTTGACAGAAGTGACCCTTTAATAAGTCAGCTGGCGTGATGCTTCCTGACAGATTGCCCCTCTCACAATGTTATTCATGAGTTTCCACTTTTGCAATTGGCTGGTCTGGATGTAAAGGTCAAATCTCAGCTGTGTTCAGCTAGACACAGCCTTTCTCTCATTACATTTTTGTCCAACAGGATGCAACAAAGTAGGCTAAATAAGGAAACACAATGTGTTATCCTGTTTATATACATGTACCTATTGAATAACTGTATTTATTTTATTATTTATTAATAAAAGGCAGCAAAGCCTATGTAGGTGCAAACAGAGGCAAAATCCAATTTTCATTGGGATCATGTGGAGTGGTACCAGTCAAAGGTTTCCTATACACTTGAATGAGAAAACCTTTGTAAACATTTGTACATATTTTTGTGTTTGTATCTGCTCAGTAATTTCATGGCTCCAAATCAACACAATGATTAGGCTGTGTTCATGCAGATGTACCACATATTTTTTTGCTGGCACACTAATTCTGGCATGAAATTGCACTGGCATTTGTGGTTACCTTAATTAATTCAATCTCCTATCATAATATGTTGCCTTCCTTCTGTACTAGAATGGGAAACCATACAGATTTCAGGTTTATACAGGGTAAATTATTTGGTGTATACCCTTTAGTAAATGGAAATCAGCAATATACTAGTAACATTTTATTAAATTTATATTACAATTTGAAAAAAACTTTGCATAATAAAGGATTTGAGGTTTGGTTTTGGAGGCAAATTTCAATACATAATCAAAGACTGTATAATCAAAGCCGGTTCTCTCCAGGAGGCCAGCTTATACAAGATATAAGATGAGCTTTTGGAACCGGCCATTACCGAATCCCCCCACGACTCCACCAGCTGATATTATAGTCCTCCTGCTGACAATGTAATCTTGCTTCAGCTCGGTTTCCAGACTGTGCTTTGTTGCTTTAGCCCAAACATTAGCTTGTGCCTCTTCTTGCATTCCATTGCAAAAATGAATTGGGTACACATGCACTTGCAGTAGATATGGTATAATGGAGCCTATCACTATCACAATCCTTACACTTCTTGGATGGGCTTATCAAAATGATGTCAATATTATATACTGGTTGCTATGTATGATGGCCAATCACAGGTCAAGAGGGTAGTAACCTATTACATTCCAGAACGCTATGTGGACAATAGCAAAGTTCCTTCTACTAACATTAACTTTAGACTTACCTTTATCTATTTTTTTTATTTTATATTTTGTCCCTAAGGGAAAACTGTTTTTGTTGATTAGGTTTAAAAAGTAGATGGGTACTCTATATTCTCTACTATGCTTTTAAATTAAGCCACTGCCACCACAAACAGTTTCAAAGCATTGTGGTGTTTTGACAGGAGATCTCAGTATACAGCTCAAATAAAGCCTCTGTGTTGTTTTTTCCAGTGTTATATACATCTTGTCCTTCAAGCAACCTCAGTGTGGTTATTCTGTCATTCATGGGATTTGCTGAAAATGGAGGTCTATCTGTTTCCACAAAGTAGGTCAGAAATATACGGTACTGCTTAACAGTGGCACACAGCACAACTTCAGCTTGCATGATTGGCAAAGATAAATAAACAACATTATTGATAGATTTCAGAGATCATGCTGTAAACTGTGAACAATAAACATCACGAGTTGTTGTTCCTACTGTTTACCTTCTATATGTAGTTACAATTGAGTTTATTCACGCTGGAGTAACAGTGTCCTCCATTGTGAAATGCTTAAGATACCAAAAATCAATTAGCACACAATTGCTAGTTACTTAGCAACAGTCATGGAGCGGGATGGTGCACTTTGCCATGGCTTTGTCCAAAAGTCGCTCACTGAAAGGTTGCTCATGGTGGGAATACCAGTAACCATGCTTTAAATTCAACAGAGCTTTAACAATGCAAACCTGCCACTCAGAAACTAGGTAGCTGCCATATATTCCTTTCCTTCAAAGATTCCTGCTTACTGGGAAATGTTTTCCAGTGATAGAGGTCATTTTTTTTTAACCATTCACTGCTTCAGGGGACAACATCAGAGACTTTCATGTGGCATTGGCAGTTTCCTTTTAAGGAGGCTTAACCCATCATCACATAAAGGTAAATGTTAGACTTGATTGGCTTAATGTCAGTAGCTATGTTTAATTGCTCATTATCAAGTAATTAGTGATGATGAATCCCTAACATTAAGAATTATAAAGAGCCAATCAAAGAGGATAAGCACTATAATATCCCTAATAACGAGTTGGATAATAAGGTTGATTAGCAGGGACCAATCAGAGCCCAACGGAGACTGTTATAACCTAAATGTATTGGCCAGTAGGTAACTGGCCTGCTTACAAGGATCTGTGCTGTCATGGTACCCAAAAGGTTAATGAAGGTCAGTCCCATTGTGTGTTGGCTCAGGAAACCCAGGATGGCAGTGGAGGTTTGTGGTTAGATTGTGTTCTTTAACCAGAGGGTAAGAGTTCAGGACCTTTGGCTAACGATTAAGTGTCCCTGAGTAAGCTATTGAATCCCTATAGACTCCTTGGTACTACTCTGCAGCTGACCTTGCACCATTCCCACTATGTGAAATAGTGAAGAATCTTCAAGAAGTCAGCTTAGTGGTGCAGAGTTGTTGTTTTTTCCACATTTGTTTCTTGAGCATGTGCTTACCAGGTGAAGTAGCGACAGCACAGTTGATACTAGTATCATTTCCATTTCCTTTCTAGGCAATAAATGATCACATGACAAAATCATCATCCATGTGTGCCTACATTCATATATAATATAATGAACCCCCCTACAGTAATTGATTAAAATAGCTAAGTTGCAATGGCTTAATTAAATATTACTATATACGAATTATGCTCTGTGACTGTCAGTTGTTCAAAAGCTTCATATATTAATGTCTCATGATTGATTTAGTGAGTTTTACTTTCAAAGAAGCTATAATTCACAAAGAAAGAGTAGGCGTGACATCCTTCAGCTTTTCCTTGTCTCCTTGCACAGTGTCCCCGTCTCTCTGTCCCTACTTCTTTTCCCCTTCAGATTCTGTATCTTAGTGAATATTAGTTGGGTGTTAGCTCGTTCTTCCCCACACCCACACACACACACACACACACACACCCGCTGAATATTGGTTTTTATGTTAAAGTACGTGTCTCTGGCCACAGTCTGAAGCCTAGTGAAGGGAGACATGACAAACGACTTTGGCATTTAACATGACAGACGCCCTCTTTCTCTGTCTCACTCCCGTGTGTGAGTAAGTGAGTGTGTGTGTGTGTGTGTGGAAAGTCTGAGACTAAAACAGCAGTGGATGTGAATCTGGAACCAGTTTAAGAATAAAATAATGTGTTAATTATTAGTTTAACGTATTATGTATCTTCTCTCAGTTTTAAAATTGAGCAATACCTCATGACAAGCCGTGGTAGGTTGTGATTATATCACAGTTAAGGGGTGTTGTTCGGCCTACAACCCCCTCAACTGTTATATAATCACAACATATTATACCATGGCCAAGAGTGACCTGTTGCTTTTATAAAACCGTTACCAAATATGGCAATATGAACATATGAATTTTGTTGAAATAACAATTAAATTACAAGAGTCAGTTACGAGAAAGTAGTTCCCGACTGCCTGCATTCGCTATGCAATGTCAGTTAACTGCTAAACTAAGCTGACGTTCAAGCTAGTCAGCAAACTAACCACTATTATAACAACACCTTGGTGAGGTGCTACACTGCAGACATTGGATTATGAAATATTTTGTAATTTCATAGCCAGAGGCCAGATATGGAATTGGGACTTCTTTTACATTATAAATTCAGCACAGATCAATACAAACTTATGTCGAGGATAGGCCAAGGTAACACAGTGGCAACATTTTGAGGCGGTATACATAGCAGCTTTGCTTACCTTTACATCTGTGATGACTGCTTCCTACACTATGTGTCTGTTACTGCAATGTCAGTAATTAGTGTGCTTGTGCTAATACTATTTCTTACCTTTACAGACTGGTCTGTGGTCACTCCAGGCTGCAAACACTTCAGCCACTCTCTGGCAGCTGATGGTTTTACTGCCTTGAAGAACATAGTCTTCTCCACAACTGAACTGAACCACACTGCCAATACTAGATAAAAAAACACACAATTACACACAGAGGGAAGACACAACAGAAAGAGCGTGTGTGTGTGTGTGTGTGTGCCTTTATGTCTGCAAACATGCAATTTTATGTACCTGAAGTCGTTGCCATGACGTTTTCCATTTTCCGGCTCTCCTGGGTCAGGGCAGGAGTTAGACGCCTGTCTCACACCTCCTTCATTTACTACACAAAAGACACAGACAGGTGGAGAGGCAGGGACAGAAAGGTGAGAGCGAAACACACATTACGTCCAGCTGCACCGGTTCCAGAAAAGAAAATCTATAGAGCAATTTATGCTCAAATTCATGACTTAAATGTTTTCATCAGTGTATATTGTAAATTTGATGTAAACTGTTTGGCTAGGGTATACATATTGCTGGCCAAATCAACACTGTATAACTGCTTCAGATGCATCCCCGGCATGAATCAGGAAATTTCAAACCCTCCACTTTTTTTTTTTTTTGTTCTGGAAGCATGCCTGACTCATCACTTATTCATTGTAGAGAGCAGGAAACAGGTGGAAGGAGGAACAAGTTAAGACAGACGGGGAGATAGAAAGACAGACACGTTAGGTAGGAAGACAGGGATGACACAGCACTTCAGATGCAATCTTAATTCTTTCAGAAACATGAGAGCTAATCTTGACAGTAACACTGCAAACATCACAGTGGTAGAACGGAGACAACAGACAGAAGTGTACAAATACTTTGAGACTACGACAAACACACACCTGACATGATGCATCTCAACTCTCTTTTTCTGCCTCCAATTACAATACCATTGTTGAAAGTATCGTACATATGTAGTCTGTCTTATTTTTCCTTTTGCTGTCTTCATTTTATTACCTGTTTCTGTCTTTTTTTTCTGTCTCTGTCACCCCCTTGCCTTCTTTTACATTCATATAACCCCACAACTATATTTCACTGACTTTCCTTAAAAGACACCGCAGTGTAGACTTTTGATTTCCACGAACCTCAACCACTTGAGAGTCTCCTCTTTCTTTTCTTTTGAGCTTTTTAAAGTTTTAATTTCAGGAAACATAGCTGCTGGGTTAACTTTGAGCAATGGACAGTGTTTGTAAGCATGTACCTGTATGCTTTTGTGTGTATATTGGGTGGAAAGAGAACAAAGGAGACTGTTTTTTCTGAAACTCAAAGAAAGAAACACAAGGAGCTCTATTTCAAATCGAATGGTTTCCATTTTAAAGCTTTCCCCCCTTTGAAACACATTAAAGCTATTTTTCTGTATTAGTACTTCTTTTTCTAATACTTGGAAGGATCCATCGCATGGCGCAGAACTAGGCACACAACAACAGTAGTCCAGCCAGAGTCCACTGATGACCTATTTTTCAATTTAGGGCTCAAATGACAGAATCTCTTGAACTCTTTAATACGATCAGGATCAGAGTAAAGTTATTAGAATAATCCTCAAGTTACTCTCATCTTTCATTCACACCAATGAATGTAAATCTAGGCCACTCTAAGAATTTGTATGTGTATTTCTGCACTCATTCATCCCTTCCTAACGCCTGATGTCAGGAGAATATTACTAGAGGGAGAAACTATGTTGGTCAATTACTTCATCTATAGAGCAAACAAAACACCACATGGTGTATTCTGATATTGCAATGAATGGACTGATATTGAAATAAGTGTGCAACAAGTCAACACATTTTTTTTTTTAAAGCAGCAACTAGATAATGTTTCAGTATCTTGATGACTGCAACTTTTATTATGAATAAAATGTTTTTGAGCGTGGACGTTCATAATTATTTTTTATTCTTATTTGACAGACTACAATAGTTCTTCAAGAACTTCAAAAAGATTGGTTTAAACGTATCGTCATTTCTTTCCTACATTTCATGTTCCAATGCATTCAAAGGTTGTGTTTGCTGCTGCAATAAGTCTCTATTCATCTCAAGTGAACAAGGTCGTTTTGCATTGTAAATTGCAAATGTGCTGCTGAGTATGCAAAAGTGGTATATCTGTGCTTCCCAAAATAAACTAAAAAATATAAACGCACTGTTTTATTATTAATTTCTACATGTTGTTCTGGCAAAATATATTGATAATCAAGTTGAATTTTATCTTATTTTTAAGAAAAGTACTGATACGAGTCAACCCAGTGAGGTGTAACAAATACAGGCGGTTATAATCCTGCCCATATCTAATTTCACACAAACATCCAGCAACGCATGGTGTCAAACATGCATATACATGTTTAGTCTGTATCAACAAACCCAGCAGGTGGTTGGTGTTTGTGTGTGTGTTGTGTGTGTGTGTGCATTTGTAGAGTAGATAGTTTGTTGCTTTGTTGGAGCGGTTAATTTGACCATCTGGACTATTAACACCAGAGGGACTTGTTACAGTATCAGTGCACAAAAAATGCACAAGAAAAAGTCACACACATATACAGAAACATGCTTACAGAAGCATAAATGAGTCTCTATCTACTGTGTATACAAGCACAGGCAAACACAAACACAAACACACACAAGTGTTCACTGAAGAGTTATACCAGTCAGAGCAGAGCAAATCTGAACCAATCAGAGCTAGACTAATTAACATACAAATTCACCTCCGTAGAATCAAACCTCAACCATGACTCTGCAACCTGTCAGGAAACCTGATGAATCTGTGATGCACCATGTCTCTCAGTCATTTATGACATAAACATATACTCACACAGACACAAAGTGAACAAGTCAATAAGGACAACAAGCAAATAAATCATAAAAGTTCAAAAATGCATCAGTACAAAGCATGCAGACCAATTAATAACAGGTGTTTGTATATATTTGTATGTATGCAAGTCAACGTCTCCGTTTATTGGCATGTAATATAATAGCGTATAATATGTCCTTGTATTGATGCATCTGCACATGTGTTTACATATGTCCTTGTAGGTGTTAAAATATGCGCATATGCATGCTCAGTATTTATGCATGAGAAATTTGTGTATATACGCATGTGTAATAAATGTGTGTGTGTGAGCGAGAGCGATAAAGCGAGTGGAAGTGGTGTTGTAATGAGACAGAGAAAGATAAAAGAGTGAATTGGATGTAAACTGTCTGAGGTTACAGTGGTTACTGACAGTTTTAATCAGTGAAACCTCAGAAACAAAGCTAGCGCTCTTTTACTTGGAAATTCTTCATGCTTTTTGAGTGTTGAAAAGGCTTTAAATGGAATGAAATAATATTCATTGCATTACTGTACAAATTACTTCTCCTACACTTGATGATTTCAATTCATGGTGTCAGCATGGAGTTCGTTTCTAAAATGACTTTTTCTTACAACTGAGCAACAACACAAATTAATGGAAATCATTTCACTCATCACAGACAGACCCCTGAATTTTAGCCCAGGAGTCCACCTTGATAAATAATTCTAAACTTCGTTAGAATAATGCATTTTCAATAGTGTTTCAATATGCCATTATGAGACTAGTACAGTGGAGACTGCTTTCATTTGCACAATGGGATGTGAATAAAGGTCTACAAAAAAAAAGTCTTGTAGTTGTGTGAGGAGGAGGAGAAGGCGAAGAGGAGGATGAGAAGGGGAAAAAAAAAGCAGCATGAAGGGGTCGAAAAACAATACCATACCAGCTGATTCACATTCCCTGAACAAGCCCAGAGCAAGCCAAAACAAACCATAATTAAAGCTCATCAAAACAGACCATGATTAAATATATCAGAGCAGGCCCTTAGGAGACATGCATAAACCAAGACACCATGACCAAAATACACATACCACACACAAAACATCAAGCAACGGAAATACAGCAGTCAGACAATGCCAAGAAGCACACTCTTATAAAGGCTGGGTCGTTTTCAAAAAATGACACATATGTTTTAGTCACAAATATTGGCACTACATTTCTTTATTTTGTGTAAACACATAATTTTGTGTAGTGAATAATCAGAGGTACAAAAGTTTTGAAGCAAACAGCCTTTTTAAGGGTCAAAATAATAAATAAATAAATAAAAAACAGAAAGAAACAAAGCCAATCCAAGTCAAAACAAGCCATCACACATTAGTTCATTAGCCATAGTGACATTAAGATTTGAACTCACATATTGAAAACTTGTTGCTGGAGTCTTTGCCAGGGAATAATTTAACGCCCCGCGATTTAAAATCTACTGATCGCTTCACTGTAGAGGAGAACAGAATACAGAAAACAAGAAAAAATCAGAGAACAGATTGGATAAAGTGAAAAAAAAGAAATAAATAGAGATAGAGCGAAGGAAAAAAATGGCAGATTCTTTTCCCTCACAATGCTGAGAGAGAGAAGAGCACAGCAAAAAAGAAAGTTACAAAGGCAAAGTAAAAAATTTTAAAATGGTGGAAACAAACACTGAGAGGGGCAGAGTGACATGAGTGAAAAATACGAGCAAAAAGAGGCGAGAAAGTAGGGAAAATGATTTTAACAATGGCACCATTCAGAAGGGTTTTTGTTCATAAAGAAGCTCAGTCTTTTTCTTTCTCTGTCACTCAGACACATACATCAGATGTCAAGGTGTTTTGCTGGAACCTTCATCACATTCTGAACAAAAGCTGGTAAGGAAAATTGCAACTTTAATCAAAATATAATCAAAGCATTCAGATAATTGTACATTATGGGAAAAAAAAAGTCAAGAAAAGACAAACTGATGGAGGGATCCCTGTCAGCATGAGCATTGTTTTATAACACAGGCATCGTTTCATTACAGGGTCACCAATGTTGTGTTACTAGTATGTTACCATAGCTCTGCATGTATGGTTGGGAAGATAAGAGTATAGAAAAGAAAATGAGTAGTTGAGAGCTCCATTTGAATCCTTGCAATAATGATAAAAAATAAAACACCTCCGGGTAATGTCACGGCAATATGTTATATATGTTACGAACATAAAAAATGAAAAGATAAGCACAAATATGTCCTGAGTGACAAAGTACTATGAAAAATCACCTTAATGAATGTCTGATATAGTGGCTGGTAGACGTCGTTTTCATAATGACCTGATTAATCCACTGAATGGTGACAAATGGCAGATGAGTTAATGGGCTACAATTATCCTGGTATTATACGGCGGCTACGTATATGCACATGCATCATCGGTATTTTGTTTGACGTGGTTAAATTACAGCATGTTTATTTTATGCCAATTATCCTAATGTTGTAAAGAGGCCACGGATGCACATATGTTAGTGCTGTTCTACTTACCATGTTGACAATGCACCAAATCAATTAATGTGATAACGATTAATTTAATTTTAATGTGGCCACACGATCCATTTGCGCGTCATTGTGTTGACTTACCGTAATAGTTTCACGTGATGGTGATGTATGTGTGCCAAAGCGAGAGATAAGAACCGACACCCTAATAATACATACTTTGAATGAAAGATGTATTACTACTGTACTCACTTAAATAATCACTGTGAAACAGATCTTAATATAGTGGGTGAGTCTAAGATGAATAGACTTGCTAAGCAGGGTGATTTTTTATTGGTCCAAATGTATTGTGTTGTAAGAGCATTAGTGTCATACAGTTCAGTATATCTTAATGTAGAAGCACTAGTTAACACATTATCGTTGTACGTTCAAGCACTATACAGTATGTTCAATATAGTATAGTGTGGTGAGATATACAGGATTTAATGTATTTTGATGCTGTATACTGTATTATTTGCTCGCATTCACCTCTCGAGCAACTAATGCTGCATTTGAAGTTGTGAAAGGTTCAAACTAACTGTGAATAAATATGAAATTGTCTTACATTTCAAAATAATTTCTTTCAGAAATTCTCCCATTATCGAGTTTCCTCAAACCAACTCATGTATCACGACTGCTTATTGCTGCCTCTGAGCAACATGCACACATAAACTGAATGCAATAACACTTTAACTAACTTCACATCAATCCACCTACACAGAGATTTCAATGTGTTTTTTCCTGACACTGATGTCATACACATTCAAAACGAGGGGGCACATGCTTGATATCTGATACAGTATCTCGGATCCCACCGGGAGAAGAAGAGTCTTTCACCGGATTTTATATCATTATTATAAATTTAGGAGTAGTGATTTAATACGTCCCCTGCTCATCCCAATATTTTCAAGCCATTTCACAAACAACAAATTATTGGATGCATAAAGCCTTCGGTCCGCATGACACTGGATGGTATAATGCTCATTGCTAAACGTAAAAAAAAATACAGATCTTCAGCTTAAGTTTAAAAATGCTTCTCTTGAGTCAACAGGACACAAAAAGGGGTGATAAACAATATATTTCATAATTATATTACTGCTTTCAGATTACATTCACATTTGAAAATGTCCCAACCAAGGGAATTTCTGATCAAGATCAAAGCCTTACAATCAGGTTTGAAACGTATTCCCCACCCTGTTAGGCAGGCAATTTGAAGAATCTGGGCCAAAAAATAGTTTAAAGACAAATTTGTTTTTTTTTTGCCTGTGCAAATTCATTTACTGTACCAAGACCCTGTTAATATGCATCATAAAACCTGTCCTGTGTGAATATGCATCAAAGTTAAATATGCCCATGTTAATATTCTAGCCTACAAGCAGCAGCTCTTCTGCAAACAACAGATGGAAGGGCAGCTGCATTTAAGTAAACCATATTTATGAACTAAATGTTGCTTATTTAACAAAAACTATATTTAACTAGCAACAGAATAAACACAGAAGTCAACTTAAATTTAACAGTAAGAGAATTGGCCCCTCAGCAAAACATAACTCAATAAAGTACATACCGAACATATTACAATAAAACCATCTCCCGCAGTTTAAATCCAACATGCCAACATGTAATATCAAAAACTACCTGCTACCCAGCCAGGATCCAGATTAATGACTATGACTATTTTAGTCATACTTCTGGACATACATCTATACAGGCATCACATACTTTGGTTGAACCGACCAGCTGTTTGCCCCATCACAGATGTTTTAATGTACATATATAAGAAAAGACTTGTTTACAGTAATACATATAGACTGAAATATCATGGAAGCGTTTAGAAAATCAGCGGCAAACACAGTCGGATCAGTCAGCTTTTTCAAAACTGAATTTATAGATTCACATGAACAACAAGCAGATATGAGTGAAAGTGATTCATTGGGGGGTGAACTCAGGCTAATGTATGGTTTTGAGCAATTTATATTGAATTGGTTGGTTGTTTAAGTCAAAGAAATAAGATCTAATCTAGACACCTACTAATGAATCATAAATGAAACAGTCCATGCTGCAAGATATGTTAAATTAGTAGCTAATACTAGGCTGATAGCTATTTTAAGTGACATGAAATCTACTGTAATTTTCCAATATTATGATTTCTGAAAAAATAGGATGAAGAGAGAGAAGATTTAATGTACGTTAAGTAATCTGTGTGATGTGTCACAATGTATAATATGTTAATATAGGTATAAAATAACTTTTTCTACATGACGAGTGCTTTGTGATATATGTATTTAATTTATATATCTAGCGAACTTAAATATTAATATAACTAGACAGAAAGTATTGATAGAAATGTTAATGATTGGGTAGCCTACAATCCTCAGTATATATATATATATATATATCTGCCCACATTGAGTTAATCACATTTTTAATTGATGCAAACAGTGAGTGCAATCAGTGGGTGAAGACGGTTGTCAGTGCTGTACATATCCTCCACATTTGATGAGCTATTTTGTAACCATAGACCAGCAATCATGCAACATCACCAGATTGCGTCTATGCAAACTAGCTGCATTCATTCATTCACCCAACTACAGCGAGGGTGACTGAGCCTTTTCTGTTAGGCCCCCACTCTCTGGAACAACCTCCCTGAGGAGATTAGATTGGCCGAGCTCCTTATCCTCTTTTAAATCCCTCTTAAAAACATATTTTTATAAGGATGCATCCTAAGGGCGGTCTTGTGGTCTAAATTCATTTTCATCTTTTAAGTCACTTCTTCAAACCTATTGTTATACAAAGTCATTCACTTCCTTCCTAATTTATTGATTATGTTAAATATTTTGTAATGTTTAATTTTACTAAACTATTCTTCATATGTAGCTTGTTTTGATTCTTTATTTCCTTCCCAATTGTGTTTAAATAGTTTAAAATGGTTTTTACCTTTGCTTGTCTATAATTCTCTCTTTTTTTTTTTCCTGCGTAGCACTTGTGAAACTTTGAGAGGTGCTATTTAAATTCATATTATTATTATTATTGTTATTACACTCACTGCTACACTTACAGTACTCTAATGATGCCAATGCTAGCGGCCCTTTGGATACAGCAAACGTGGAATACTGAGTCAATAATGAAAGCCAGCACTGGTGAAATGCAAGCTCTAAAATAATATAAATGATGATAAAGAAGTAGTTCGTAGATTTATGAGCTCATATGAAACACCTGAGGCCTGCAGTGTCTCTGTACTCAGTTTGATGAATAGTTTTTAAGCCAAAGCTGACAAGGAAAAGCCCTTGGGGATTTATTTACACAAAAACTAAATGGTATATTCCACATGTACTAAATGCCGTCTCTTTTCTTGGCTGTAATTATCCAGTGCAATTTGCATTTCATGACATATGCTTTTGATCATGAGTAGGTTTGAGACATTATGAGAGTCATATCAAAGGTATCGTGCAGTCCAATATGTCAACATCCCCGAGGGGTATACTGTCTCACTGTTCGAGTTGAATAATGTTTCCATACCAGTGGTTGACTGGTGTTTCTTTTGTACTGACTGACTTATTTGGTTGCCATAGCATTTGCTGAGTGATAATGCCGTCAGTTGTTCATTAAGAGCCAATCACAGCCCTGCAGACACAGAAACTCATGAATACATAATGAAGAGAGATGATGGAGAGATGTGATTGGTAGGTTGTGCCGTGGGGGAAGGAAACAGATTGTTCATACTTGACACGCGCATAGACAACAGACAAACAGGCAAATGTGCACACGCATAGACGCATTGCCAAAATGTGTTGACAGACATTTACAAAGATGCACGTATTGACAAATGAATCAACTTCAAATAGCCAAACACATATAACAGGACACACACATGCAAATGCACAGAGCAAGACACAAGCCCTGCCAAGAGTGACTTGATACAAAAGTGAGTTCGGACATCTGTATGTGTGTTCGGACACATACAGAATAGGGATGGGCATTAGAACAGAGTACCAGTGATATGTGTTGACAGAATACCAAATGGATGTAACCCTCAGCATTTGCTCATCTTTATCCAAGCTTAATATATTTTTTCCCCCCCGTTTGTCAGTGATTGGCATACCTCCTTCTGGTCACTAGGGGGCAGACAGACTAACTGTGAATAACTGAATGCATTATTACAGAAGGTAGACGGATCTTTCACACATCTAAACAGATGTCATCATGCTGTGTTCAGTTCTTATTATGTGTAAATTCACATTGATGAAGAAGCCTCCTGATATCCATTGAATTGTTCCTTTTTTTTGTGCTTCCGTCATTGCAAAAACAGTCACAGGTTAGGGTCAGGGTTAAGGTCCCACTATTATACAGCAGTCTGAAGAATGCTGTGACATTTTCATTATGCTGATGTTGGAGAAAAAAATTGAAATTTTGGATGCTGAAACAGTCTATTGATTTTGAGGCGCTACCTAGAATTCAAACAGGGTGACCATCAGAGGTCGGCGAGAGCAGTCAATTCAACTTCTGCTTCCATCATGTCCCGTGGGGCTCCATCATGTTTTGCCCTTTTGAATTAGTTAGATTATGATTAATGGAAAACTGCCTGGGACATTTCCAAAACTTCAGATAGGCCTTTCTTTCCACTCTAAACAACATAACATTACAAGCCTGTACCTATAGTAAAAGGTAAACAAAAGTGTTGAGTTTGGGTGAATTATAGCTTTAAAGTTGAAAAATATAAAAGTAGAAAATGTTGCAAAACTGTTAGGAAATGTTTTGAGTCTCTTATTTGTTTGGTTTGAATCTGTCATGGCAAAACTTGGAAACAGTGCCTGCTAGCATAGTGTAATACTACTGAAGCTATATGCTTGATTTTTCAGTTGTGAAAAAACAAAACGTGCTGTGACATACAGTAGGTTTGCTTCGGGCTAGTGGTGTAGCCACGTCAAGCCAATCAACAACAGCAAAGTACAGAAAAGGTTTGTATGTTTTATGATATTGGATGGTGATGCCATCTTTAACATGAGGGCAGAGTATATATATACAGTACAGTATACAGTATATATCTTTTTATATTAAAGGTCTTGTACCTGAATTAATTGTTCCAGCTTTGCGTGTTTTGTGAAACTGATGAAAGACGCTCAGCACTGATGCATCATTGTGTTAACAACAAGACATCATTCACTTACACTAGTAGCGTACAAAGCCTGTAACAGTAAATAGGCATTATAATAACGCAACATATTCAGTAAGTAAAACCAGCACTGCATATGCTTTACAAACTTACTCATTTTAAAAATCATTAAAATGATGCATTACAAAAAACAACATCTGATGTTTGAGAGAAAAACTACCAGTGATGCAATAATGAGGATCCTCAGAAGACTGTATACGTCTCTCTGGATCACATCCTCTCAGTCGTCCTGTTTCAGTGTTTTGTTTTTCTGCATGCCCTGTTTGTCTACTTAACAGATTCTACTGAGGTCAAAGTTCATTTTGAGCTTTTTATCGCTGTGTTTTCATGTAAGCTGTGCCACTCCAACTTTGCAGCATCTCTCCACTATTACTTTTTCCTGCTGCATCCACCTCCACTTTCTGTAACGTTAATGTTCATTAATAAGAGCCAGATATTATTTCTGTGTTCAGACTAAAATACGTACAGCAAATGGAACCACTGGCAACCATTCAATTGACTAGATGGCTGGCTGGCTGGCTGGCTGGCTGGCTGGCTGGCTGGCTGGCTGACCTGGTAGCTGGCTGACCGCCAGGCTGAATGGCTGGCTGACTAGACACTCCATGCTTTTACCTGACACTGTTAACTGAACTACTTACAGTAAGTGCAACAGTAGTAAAATTCTGATTGGCTGTATGACTTTGTGAATGACAATTAATGTTCAGATCATCAAACTAATTTAAATATTAGTCAAAGATAACACAACTAAGCACAAAATGCAGTTTTTAAATGAAGGTTGTTATTATTAAGGGAAAACTAAATCCAAACCTACATGGCCCTGCGTGAAAACGTAAAGCAAATCTTCCAGGTCTTGTCTAGTCTCTTTCTTACAGTGGAGTCATGAACACTGACCTTAACTGAGGCAAGTGAGGCCTGCAGTTCTTTGGATGTTGTTCTCTTGGATGAGTCATTGTTGTGCTAATTTTTGGTCATTTTTGTTGTCTCGCCACTCCTGGGAAGGTTCACTACTGTTCCATGTTTTCACCTTTTGTGAATAACGGCTCTCACTGAGGTTCACTGGCTTCATAACTTTTTTCCAGCCTGATAGATCTTAATTACTTTCTTTCTCATTTGTTCCTGATTTTTTTGGGATTTTGGCATGATGTCCAGCTTTTAAGGATCTTTTGGTCTACTTCACTTTGTCAGTCATCTCCTATTAAAGTGATGTTAACAGGGGGAGCAAACACTTTCACACAGGGCCATGTAGGTTTGTTTTTCCTTAATAATCATAGTAATAAAAAAAACAACAACTGCATTTCGTGTTTACTTGCATTATCTTTGTCTTATATTTAAATTAGTTTCACAATCTAAAAAATTTAAGTGTGACAAACATGCAAAAAAACCCTGAAAACTCACTGAATATCAACCAGGACGTCAGTGTTTTTACGAGGGTTGAGTAAACTAAAACGGTGCTGTGGAATGACGAGTCCCATCAAGTGAGGGGGGATTTAACTATATCGAAGACAATATGATTAAAATGAAGATGCATGGGCACATTTCCCTCAGTGAGTCCATTGCTGACAGTAACAACACATGACTGAATGAGATTCAGTGGCTGGATTTATTGACGCATATTTTTCCATTTGTATTTCAGTGTGTACATGTTCACTTTTATTTTCACCATGTCAGAATTTATGAACTTCTTTGCAACCTTCAAGGAAAATTTGTTAAAAAGAAAATATTTCACACGGTATCACAAATGTATTGTATCTGCTTGTTTCCAACTCTTTATTTAAGCTACAATGTGATGCTTACAACGAATGAAAGACACTTTCCTTTAAATAGCTGTACCATTACATCCTACATGAAACTGAAATAACGTGAAACTTGAATCTCCCGAACTGTTAAGACCTTTGGTGGTAGTGCTTTTTCATTTATTTATTTATTGAGATATGACTATACAGAGAGGCAACAATTCATGAATAATCAAAAACAGTCTTAAATCATGCGGGTGTCTCTGTTTTCAATCTATTAATCATCCTATATTAGTCACGATTTGGCTTTTTATCGCTTGACAGTTTATTGCAACATTCATCACAACTATTTATGTCAGTTTTAAACGACCTTCATATTTTTGTACTCCATGCATGTATTTCTGTCTGGATGAGCCATTACCTGAATGGCTTCAGCTGCAGCTGGATAGTTGTATATATATAGCAGACTTTTTTTTTTTTTTTTGGTAGGAGTTATATATAAGACATATTTAAAGGGTAAAATTATGTTTTCATATATTGTTCCTGTGGCGATTGACAACTAAGTTTATTTGGCAATATGATTCCCTGGTTGGTTTCTAGCTTGAGGAAGAGATGTTCATGTTTTTTTTGTTTTTTTTATTAAACAGGATGAGTGAAAACCCATTTCCATTTCCAGCTGCAGCCTAGGGTAATATTTGTATGCTGTAATACGCCCAGTCACATGTGGAAACCGTGTTGTCCTACCGCAGCCTTGGTAACGGAGCAGTTGGGTTTCAGCATTTTGCTCAAAGGAACTTCAAGCAAAGCTTTCCCAGCAAGCCCACAGATTTGTACCAGCAATCTTTCGCTTCTATTACCCTCAAGCTAACACTAATCCATTATCAAAATTTGGTCTTTAGAAGTTACATGCATAAAAGATCAAACTTTTGCAATAAGTAATCCAATCTGATTTGTTGTTTCAGTGTAAATGCCTTTAGGTCTCAAATGGTAATTACACTAATGAAGCTTCTTGCAGAAGTTCAAGCAGGAAGACAATTATTGTTCTAATTTCATCATCGCAAAAGAGCTCCTCCTCGTTTATTATCCTGTCAACCAAAAATTACCCTCCCTGAAGGAAATTTAAACTACCTTACCGGGTCTCTGCTGTCCATGCCACTCCACCTCTCCATCATCCCAACTGTCATTTGTGTAAAGGCCTCTTGTATGGCGTCAAGGAGGGGATGTTTAAATGGCTACTACTGTATTTATAGGTCTTTTAACCCTTTAAATTTAGTAGTTCCCATGGTGAGAAAGTACATCCACCCGAATTTCCTCTTGGCCTCCAAGAATACAACAAAACACGTTCAAACTTAATCGCATATTATGGAGAGCTGAATCTTTAAATGCAATTTTAGTCCTGCAGTGAAAAGCATTTGCAGTTGCTCAGAGACTTTGACATGGCTGAATTATTACTGAGCTTCAATTAAACATGCTAATGGTCAGTTAATGGCTGTGCTTGTGTTCGGCTGTGAAGAAGGACTGGAGAGATAATGTATGACATATTAACAGCTCAATGAGGAAAATGTGAACATTACATTAAAGAAAAAATATCTACTGATACTCTATTCTCCTTTTTTTTTTGTACATTTTAAGATATAATTAAAAATTGCTAGTATTTATAGATATTTGGCTAAATCTGGAAATATTAATAAGGCTGCCTGAGATTGGAGGAATAAAATGTAAAGGATGTAAATAGAGATTAATTCACCCTTTAACAAGAAAACAGTCCCATAGGGAGAGATATTTGAATTGAAAGAGTTAATTCCTTTAATTTACTGTGATTTTCTTTAAGTCTATCAACATATAGCTTATGACATGTTTTAAAATCGCTGTGAATCATTTTGAAACGTCAATTAAGCATTTAAACTATTAACTGGTTAGTCATGCAGTGAAGCGGCAGGCGTTAAGTTTCCATCTCTTCACTCTAAAACTAATGATTTCATTAAGGAGACTTGCTTTTTGTCCCCATAAGGGCGGTGAGTCCCACACGATATGACTGTGTAAACAGATTTATGTGAATACCTGGACCACACACACCACAATGTCACTATTTACTCTCATTCCTTCTAAAGAAGCCTAAAACAGCAATTTATGACAGTGGGACATTAAAAACTATTAATATTAATACTTAAATACTTAATCAAACCTCACTGCCAAATCACTGAACCCCCCCATATCTCTCTGGCTGCATAACTTTCCCTTTTTTTGCTCATCTTTTCTCTCTTGATGTCTCTGCTTTTTAAAATCTATTCCCTGGATCTCCTCACTGTTTTACCTTCTTCCCTCTCTGTTGCTCTGTTGTTGTTCCTTTATAACGTTTCTCCACAAACTTGAATAAATCATTCAAAGATCATTATTAAGTCAGAACTCCGTGATTTGAACAGCAGCAGGAGAGAAGGAGGAGGTTTTTATGAGCTGAGTGTGGCTGACCTAATGTATCACACACACACAAAGCCAGCCTGTCCAGCTAGCTGGCAGCACCTAGAGCCAAACATCTCCCTCTGAGGTCTCATAGCAGTGTCTTATAAACTACACTAACCCTGCCAAAGCAGATTTGTTTATTTAGTCTCTCGGAGACTAATTTGAAATTGTTTTCATTCCGTTTTTTGCGACTAACCCTGTCCAAGAGGTTTTTTACCATGATAATTCATCCTGCTGGAGACAAGTAGAACGGAAAAGTAGGGTGGAAAAGTCAAAGTAATCATATAAACAGTGGAATATCATTATGTGGAACTGTTTATAATAAAGTGGAGTTGATGAGCATCCTAAGAATGGTAATAAAATAGTAAATCTTGGGTAGAGCCTAATAAATGCAGCAGAGAGGAAAACAAACAGTATAGTGGATACAAATATAAATAAATCCAACACAATAATATTATATTATCAATATATTCATAATATTTGATTGATATTTAATTAACACGAATGAACAATTAACTTGAAGTTTTCCTTTCTTTTCTGTTGCTTTGGAAGTACAGTCAGAATATTGATCCATCCTCAGTTCATACTGACACGTTTGATTTTCTAACTTACAGAAAAATGCTCAAGGTTTAAGGACCAATGTAATTATGATGACTGACAGCTGACAGGAAGTAGGCAATCAATCACAAGCTTGTTATAAGAACTCCACTAATTAATCAACTAACCTATGAAGCTGACACCCCTCATTAACATGTTAATTAACCTTTTACACTAATTAAGATCAATTAAAATCAATTAAACCAATTAAGGGGGAAATCTCAAGGGGAGTGGTCAGGCTGTCAGTCAATCAGGAAGAATGTACAAGAGAGCCAGGAGGAGAGATGGGCAGAGAGGGTAGATAAGGACAAGGGAAGATCAGAGGAGAAGGGGGGAGAGAGAAGGAAAAATGACAGGAGAAAGAGGAATAAAAAATAAAAAATAAGACAGTCAGAGACAAGGATGAGAGAGAGAAGGAAGACATATTAGAGGAAGACAAAGTATGGAAAGTGGGATAAGATTTAATAATGACTTGAACTTTATTTCTAAAAGCTCTTTTCCACACATTATCTTTGGTATTCTGTGTTGTAGGAGTGGGAATCTTTGGAAATCTCACGATTCTATTCAATTCCGATTGTTGGCGTCACAAGAATCAATTTTCATATCAAAAAAGGGACACTAGTTTCAGACTCTTACTCCAGTGCACTTTGTGCCAAACTGTTCACTTGCTGCATTTTGCTCACTAAATTGCAATATGAAACATAATAGCAGTTAAGCTCAAGTGGTCTCGATAAAGGAAACTGTAGGATGAATAGAAACAAGCAGAGAAAGGTGTGTGTTTATTTAAAAAGTTTGATGCAAAAATTTGCCTGTATGAGAATAATGAAATGAAAGTTTACTGACCAAAATCACTGCCTAAGTGTGTTTTGTTAGATACAGGTTGGTGTGTGTAGGTGTGTAAGGGAGGTTGCTACTAACTTTAGCAGTGAAGAGCAGCCTTTCTGCTGCAACTTCACTACCAATGACAACCATCGTCATCCATACAATTTTACAGATGCAGGTCATTTGAAATGATTATCGACCGAATATTTTCTATAATAATGAGAGAAGAATAAGAGGTCCAGTGTGTGTTAGTTGGCTGACTTATTCGTTGGTGTTGGGGTTTGTTTGCTTATTTTTGGTAATTAAAGGTAATTATAAAATCATTAAATCCAAAATCATTTTTTTGTTCCTTCAACACCACATTATATAACGATATACAAAAATTAGATTTTTTTTTTGAATGTATTATAGAATATTGTGTCTGTATTCTTATGTGATTTGATGTTTCCCCAACCCCTAATGTGTTAGCTATTTTGTTTGTTTGTTTGTTTTTTGGCACTTTGCTTTTACTAGAGGGTTCATGTGGGATCATGAAGGATATGCTGCAAAGGTTCTGAACCAGATTCAAACCCAGGATGTCACGTGTAGATTCTGCACATGCAAAGTCTTCACTAACACTAAAACATTTGGCATTTGGTGTCATATGGGGTCCCATCCAGCCTAACGAGATCATCATACCCACAGATTGGAAAATTATTCAGAGTCATTATGAAGTAATTAATGAATTAGTTGCAGTTATGATTTACTTCTTTTAAACTGGCTTAATTAACCTCAGTCCTGCAAGTAACACATGAGACCATATGATACAAAATTTCAAATTTTTAGGTGGGGACTATTTAAACAGAAAAAACAATTTAAGAACTATTAAGCAATTAAAACACTAATTGGATTAATTAATCGCTAGTTCTGTAAAAATAAACAAATAAATAAACATTCTGGCTAAATACATTTAAGGTAAAAAAAAACAGTACAGTTTAATACAAGCAATAGGACAATATTCCTACATTGACCAATCAATCTTGATCAACAATGAAACTCGTTTCTACTTCAACTGGCAGTGCCTTAGCTGCTTGATTCTCATGTATAGAAACCATGGCTTGTCTGTCAGTAAATGTTCACAAAGGATTCACAGTGATGACAACTGACAATAGCCCAGTGAAATTGGGAAAATGACTATACCCATTGTCAAAAGCAGCCATTGTGTTAATTGGTGCATATGAAAAATTAAGAAGGGGAAGGGAGTGAAGAACAAAGAAAACACACACATACTTTGTGTCACATCATACTTCAGTGAGCTGTATGTGTTGTTTCTATTTAACAATGTGACATAAAATAATATATGTATGTACAAGAGTGATTTTCTTAAAAAAAATAAAAAACAATCCCGTAAGGCACAATTTTTGGGCTCTGCACCCGAGTGGTGGCATTTCAGATGCATGCAAACCTTATTTTTCTCGCCTGAGTCTGCCTGGTATTTTGGCGACTTGCTGTGAACTTGAATGTGCTGAAGTGAGAGGCGAGGCACAGTAGGGAGTGTGTCAGTAATAATCAAGTGGGACAGTGCAATTTTAGTGTCAAGCATGACCATGATTTACGCTTCTGCTGCACGCCTACTCAGACCAGGTCAATGACGCAGAGAGGAAGGCACACTGTACTGTTTCCATGACTTTAGTTTACTTCACTTTACAACAATAAAACGCCACAAATAAAATCCAACATTTAGCTTGGAGGTTTTTCTATTGAAGTGATTAACGTAGATTAGATAGCGGTAGTGTCACACGCTTTCCAACTGAGCCACAGGTGTGCCACGTGCCTCTGGCTATGAGAAATACCAAACATATCCCTTGTACCCTGTGTGCTTTGTGAAGTTGAATGAACTTGCAAAGTAAAGTGTAAAATATAAACCCTGTCTGTCTGTGCAGCTGTTCCACACATTCAGCTATCATCTCTGATTATTGCTGCTGGGAGAAGATGGATGTTGCCAAATGAATTTCCATATGTTTTTCACCAGTTAGGGTTTGTGTCAAAGAAATCTAACTCTAAGTGTATGAGGTTATTCAAGAGAGAAACAAAAAAAAACAGATGGAAGTAGAAGGGGAGGTGGAGACAGTGAGAGAAACTGTAGTAGAGAAGAGACAGGAAGATTGGAGTCAACAAGCATAATTAAAGGGAGTTAGAGGCAAGATGGTGGCGAAAAGCTGTCAGTTGAAAAGGGGAAAAAAAACACAGCATAGAGAAACAAAGAAAGAAGCAACAATCGAACCTTTAAAGTGTACATATGTGTTTGTGTGTATATTAAGAAAGCCCATCAAATGGAGATGTAATTACAGTTTTCCAATCTTACCTTGATAATGGGCGCTGAAACCACGGTAACGGTGGTTGCTATCAGTCACAAAATGCAGTCGGAGCCAGTTCTTGTTGCTAACGATGGGAGAGGGGACATTACTGCCTGACAACCTAAGAGGAAGACAGAAAGTGAGAAGAACGTTTGTAAGAAATCGAACAAAAACACACAAACACGCTAACAAAACCTTCACTTTTTTTTCAACTGATCCAATATTAGGCCTTTGAGGACGAGCAGAATGATCAAATGTTGGAAAAATGTTTTACACTGACTTACTAAAGATAGGAATACATACCATGTCCACACACAAACATGTACAGTATGATTACAATACAATACTTGTCATTAAGAGGAAACACCATAATTTTATATTGTATATAATGTTGCACTTTTACTACGTCTCTATTTTAAGATACCTGCAGTGTTTTTGCTCTGCATTGTTCTATTTCTCGTCCCTGGTGGGGTTTTTTTTTTCTTGTTTTATCTCTTGTTTTTGCATTTTCCTGTGGTGTACGGCAGCGCTGTGGGAACACCCCCAACTTTCATTGTACCCCCCAGTACAATGACAAGAAAGATGATTCTGATTCTGATTCTGAGGTGTAGACCTACTGTGAACAAAGCTGGAGTCTGTAAAACAAGCTTGTGATGCTCCATTGCAACAACAGCCTATCAGCCTACGGTTTAGTTTTCTTTCCCTATCTCAGCTTTGTGTGTGTGTGTGTGTGTGTGTGTGTGTGTGTGTGTGTGTAGAAGAGAGTGAAAAAACCCCCACAATGTGTCTTTGTGTGTGTGTAGCTGCTGTTCTAAATGAACAAAGTCTATTGAGTCTGTAATGGCGCAGATTGAATAACATACAATGTCAGGGCCAATACAACCAGTCTGATTCTGCTGTGTTTCTGCCCTACTGGAGTAACTGAGGATTATCTACTACCGTTTACTCAAAGGAGTATAATTGCAACTGAACTTTTTCTTGGAGTTTGAAGACGCCTCACTTTTCTTTCAAAAGGCTTCTTCAGTTCTGAAGACTACAATGACCTGGATGAGTGAGAATCTACACAGACATACTACTGTTCACCTATGTTGTACCTCTTGGTAAACTGGTACATACACACAAATACAATGCACAAATACAGCAAAGTCTCTATGAGGCTGTCAGACTGCAATATATAACTTTTAACAATATTAACTACTTCAGGCTGAAGGTAGATGAAGGTAAAGAGATGAGATGGTTGGTAAAGTGAAGGCTAGAGTGTTGGGTCACTGCTGGCAGCTTTACAGGAAGTGACTGTTTACAGTTGACACCTGAGGGGATAAAACGCTCTTGTTCCTGCACAACTTCCAATGTGTGCAGCTCAACTGTAATCTCTGCTGGCAATATTCCCTTTCTATACATCAGTCCCTTTAATGTATTGCTTTCATCTTGTAGTATGAACCAACAGGTGCTTTTTTTTTTATTTTAGATATTTTTTCAGTAATATCCCCTTGGCTGTTACATTTGAGACACAGTTGCGCACATACATAAACACTGTGAAACATGAAGTGGACTGTCCTCTCATGTTCACCTGTCTCCTTCCTCAAACCCCTGCTGCTAACCTTCACAGTCCATTAATATCAATGCACACACACGGACAATGTATGCGCGCACGCACACACACGTGTGCACACACACACACAGACACACGTGTAGTGGCATAGTGTACATACACTACTATCCAACACCCATACTGCCTAATAACAGCAGTATAAAATGGAGCACAAGAATGCTGAGCTGGTGTTTTAGAAGGGGTGTGTGTGTGTGTGTGTGTGTGTGTGAGAGCAAGAAAGAAAGAGACAGTGGGAGGGTCACCTTGTGCCCTAGATCAGTAGGATTCTTTGATGCCTACTATTAGTCTCTCTCTCTTTCTCACACACACATTTTTTTTTTTTTTACAAACAACAGTGTCCACAAAATAATGCAGTAACACAACTATGAATAATGGTGGGAAGCAAAAGTAAAAAAAATAAAAAATAAAAAAAACCTATCATGAAAATGTTTTTATCATGTACTCTTGGGAAAAGTAGTACTGAAATAGCATCATATGCCTAATTTGTTGGGAGTGGATCACTATAGTTACCAGTTAGCTACACTAGAAAGAAAAGATTATCCATATCTCTGTATATTGCTTAAGTCTTATTCTACCATTGAATAGATATATATTTTAAACACCAATGTCTTATAGATCATATTCAGAATCACTTTTTTAAATTGTATTTAAATTGAATGCACTATGGCAAATCAATGCTGCATTAGTTTATTAGCTGGGAGAGAAAATGGACAGCCAATGAGATGTACGGGGTGCAGATACTGCAACTGCTGGGCAATAATCACTGACATCAGAATGAGTACATGGCATTATCATTTTTGTTTTAGTGCGTTAAACGCTTTAAATGGTAAAAGGTCTGCAGCTCATTTCTAATCTACTGACCACGCAAAGTGCTTTACAACACATGCGAAAATTCATCCATTTACACACATTCATACACTGATGGCAGCAACCTGCTCTTCAGGAGCAGTTAGCCGTTCAGTGTCTCGCTCGTGGACAGACACTTTGACTCTCTCTCTGGAGCAGCCGCGGATTGAACCTGGAACCTTCTGATTACTAGATGACCGCTCCATCGTCTGAGCCATGCGGCCTCTATTACTTGTCTATCTTTTCACAGGCTATAAAAGTTTAGTTTAGAATAATACCAACAGATTGTTTAACAATAGCATATTAACCTTTTCCTGAGAGGGAAGTCTAAGTGTTAGCCTCAGCTTAGATCAAAGCCAGTCCTTCAGTGGATGAACACTATGTTCTGAGTGAACAGGTGTCCTTGTGTGTCTGATAATGCAATTTCATGCAGGGTAAGAACTAAAGAAACACAGCTTATACATGTAATTTCTTTTTTTCCATTCCTCAGCTCTCCTCTCTGTCTCTCTCTTCATATGTGTGCTGTCTCTCACACACATTATTCATGTTTACAGCTCTTAATTCACTCGCTGCAATGACATCATTACCCAGAGTGCATCATTAAGGGTAGAGTGTGTGCATATTCAATCTGTTCAGGAATTAAATCATAAATCTATACAGAGAGTCTGTGTGTGTATGTGTGTGAAGTTAAAATATTAAACTGCATACTCAGGAAGCACTTAACAACTCCAAGCTGCAGGATGGATGTATAATTAGAAAATCCTGTCTTGCAGCAGTAACTAGAAGGTTAGAGAAGCAAGCTGGTGACTAAAAAGGTCAACAATTTGGGTCCCTATAGGAGCTGCAGGAGCACTAATTCCTACCGATCTTTATGTCAAGTACTGCTGTGATGCAACACAGCTACTGGTCCATTGTACTGGTACATGGATGCACATGCACTACCAAAAAAACATCAGCTTGTTAATTTTTTTGTACTATTGTTAATGAAATATTAAATTATTCATCTATGCTGATGGATTCTGTTTGTGACTGTTAAGTGTTCATCCAAGATATCTACTATAAAAAGCAATTCAGAGGAGCCCTGAGATATTATAGATTACCTTAAGCCATTTAATGCCATGGTGTAAGAGGGTGTTTAGACATGAGCATAAAATACAGTGAAAGCCAGGTTTGCTATAACATTTCAAAACTCCTGAGAGAAAAAAAAGTTTTAATTAGATGATTTACAACATTTCTTTTAAAGCGTGTGACTCTATTGTAAAATCAAGTAAATGTTATGCTTCTCTGGAGAACCTGAGAAAATTACTTGCTCTGAGATATTTCCATCTTGCACAATTTCGTATAAGCTACAATAGACCCCAACGTGCTGCTTCCTTTTGGGAGACAAATGTATCGTAATCGGTGTGATCCTTAAAACCTCGTAGGACTCTGTCAGTAAGCCTCGAACAATGGTTGTTCCCAGAGATGTGCAGGGAGATCAAATTGGAACTATCAGGTAAATACACTAAAACTAATGAAAGCACCTAGTGTTTCATGTTCAACTACAGCAAGGTAAAATGGAAAAAAGTACTATGAGAGTGTGAGCATGAGACCATTTAGTGTGTGTGTGTGTGTGTGTAAGAGAGAGAATATAAAGTGGAGAGTTGCCAGAGGGAGCAAGAGAACATAATTGATTAAATACGCTAGACCAAAAGAGCATCTCTCCCTCTCTTCATCTCTCTGTCAACCATCCTCCCATCCATCCTCTGTACCTCCTTTCCTCCATGGAAATACAAACCAGCTATTCCACCGAAAGTATGGTAATGAGAAAGAAGGAGAGAGAGAAGAAGCATGGGGTGGAAAGAGAGTGGAAGGAGGCAAAGATCGATGGAGGTATAGTGAGACATAGAGAGAGACAGCAAGGAAAGCATGGAGGGGGTTCATTTGTTAATTATTAATTTCAGCATTTAAACCGAATGTAATTGCAAAACACAAAAACAGCATTACAAGAGAGCAGATTTTTGTGTGGGTAATTTATAAATAAAACATGACACATAACACTGATTGTACAACAGTAATACAAAATATTTCGCAAAAATTGACTTGTGGAAAGTTTAAAATATTTCATACTGTTTTTATTCCATACTTTCAGATACAGTATTATGTGCATTTATAAAGATAATTGGAATTGATTCCGATCAAAGACACCACGTGACTTCATGTTCATGTATCTTAGCTCAATCACAACAGTTCAGTCAACTTTCGTCCCAACTCATGTTCTTCTATCTATCATATTAGACAAAGTGCAATCTGCACATTGTGATAGCATCTCTTACACATTTAATAACTTTTGAATTGCTGGCACTACAATCTCCTCAATCTCTGTATTTCAGAACAGAGTGTACCAGTCTAGTTGAATTACCTGATGTTATATAAAGAGCTCCCACAACTTGGGTTTTTTTTTTTTAATCTTTATGCTCTTGCCTTGACTCAGAGCTCCTGATAGAAAATGGCTTCCAAATAAATAGAACATTTGATCATCAGATATATTTCAACTACTCTGGTGAGAAATGCAATCATAGTCACCAAGGTCTAATGTTTCTGGACGGTCCCACTCTTATGTGAGCAGTTGCATTGTTCACTATGGATGTTTTCCTGGAGATGTGTAATCTCATACGGCCCCGTCACACCTTGCATTAAAATGTGTTTTGGACATGCTAGATTTAGTGACTTAACTTGATTGTTTCAAAATAGAGTTAACAACAGTTACGTGCAAGTGAGAGGAGAATGTGATGTTCAGTTGTTTCAGCTGGACAGAGCCATCGGATCTCAGTCAGCTCTCAATGTGAACGCTGGAGACGCATATTAATACCAGATGTAAATGTTATCAGGTTACAAGACGCATGTTAATGCAACTTATATTTTGCTTTGCCGAGTTTCAAGAGGTAAAGTTACCTGCTATCTAATCGATGGCTCGCTACACACATACAGAAACCTTACATCAGTGGTCATGTGGATAAGAGAGGTACTCTACCCAGCACTAGGTTATGCATATATGTGTGCGTGTGTGTGTGTGTGCGTGTGTGTGTATGCGCGGGGCTATTCATTAGACAGTAGGGGAATGCTACTTAATCAGGCAATCTGTCTTAATAGGTTCTTCTAATTAAGACAGGTGGGAATTGCCACACACATACACCCGCAAACATATGCATACATGCACAGAGTGAGAGAGAAAGAGAGAGAAAATGCTCATTCACATACTAGTAAGTCTAGGTGGAGCCATCATCAATCAGATGTTTTGTGTGTGTGTGTGTGTGTGTACGTGTGTGCGATTGTTTATATATATATATATATATATATATTGTGCGTGTGTGTGTGTGTGTGAGTGTGCCTGCTGTGTCACTCTCCATCAATCTCAAGTGGGCAGAGAGTAATCAGTGTTCACAACAGGACCCTGCTCTGTCTCTCCCTCCTCTCCTTTATCTCATCTAAATTTCTCTCCTCCTGCTTGCTCACCTCTTCATAGAGCAGCAAGGTGTTTGTAAACGTGTTCACACTGGTGGCTGTGAAAAACTGACATTGATCATTTAGAAATTTTAGCATTACCCTTTCGCTCAAAATAAAATAACTGTTAATGCTACTGTTAATGCATATATAATTACAGACATTGTAATTTGCTTCTGATTTAGTCTTGGTGTGTGCAGGGTTTTTTCAAAATTTGGTAGGAGAGAACAAATGCACGATGTTCTGACCTCAAGCCCATCCAACATTAATGTTGGTCTGACTGTAAAGTAGGTCTTATCACTCAACATCAGTGCCTAAAGGGAATTTGGCACTAAAAGGACATAAATTTTGAAAGGTTTTTTATATGGAATGAAGCTGATTTTGGCCCCCCATCACTTATATTGAAAGTGCATTACAAAGGGATGTTTATTTGTTACTATTATTTTAAGACAGACTTGGAAAAAAATCATTTTTTAGCACAATTATGTTATTAATCTTATTAAAGTTTAAAACTATTACTTTTCTTTCTCCCTAACCTGCTCTGTTTCGCTTGTCTCACTCCTTTCCTGTCCCCTGTTCTCCTTCTCTCTTTCTCTTCATGTATTCCTCCTCCTCCTCCTCCTCTCTCACATTTCTCTTGCTTTCTCTCCAGGGTTTAGTCTCTGTCACTCTGTGTGTTCACGCCTTTCTTTTAGCTTTGCCTCCTCCCAGAAGCCATTGCAATTCTAGGAGGCTCCTCGTCTCTTCTCAAACTTCCTTTCCTTTCTCTCTCTCTGTCTCTCTCTCTCTTTCTCTCTGTGTGTGTAGCCTGCGGGAGAGCGCAGTAATCAGAGCAGAGACAGAGAATGAGAGAGAAAGTAGGAGAGAAGGAGGACAGAGACAAGAAGTGGGAGATGTTATTATCATTACATTATATTATAATTTCAGCACCCTAGGTGTCACTACCAGTGGCTGACTATCCAATACAGTTCACTTTCCAAGCACAAGGAGGAATCCAGTAACACATAAAAACAAACAAAGACATACATAGACTGGGTTTAGTACAGAGAATGACGATAGATGATAATATATGGTGGTAGAAATCATTTGTTGTGGCCTGGCCGAGCTACATATTGTGCTCCATTGGTGCTCAACCTCTGGTTTGATCTCTTGGGTTTGGCTTTGCACCCCCTGCAAAAGGTTATTTGCTGTGGGAATAGTAAATATCAAATTTCACCTGCAAAACACTGCTCCGGTGGTGATGACATGTATTCACTATAATTCTGTAATAGCTGACAATGCGGTCTACATAAAAAACAAAACAGTATTTTATAGAAGAATATTTCATAGCCCCTGGATGCAGCTATCCTTCTTATGAAGGTACTGAAGCAGCAGACAAAAGTATACAGACTATATTCAGTGCATATTTTACATTTCACTCGGGGAGAGCTTCACTGAAACATTACAGCGATGAAGAGAACATAGTCACATCTTTAATTCTGAGAAATGTGTTTCAGAATCTCAATAGTTTGGATGATCGTTAAAAGAAATACAAAATGGCAAAGATCAAAAAACATGTAAGATAATCAAGATGTATCTCTGTCATGGTGCTCAGTGTAATAAGTGCAAAAGTTGCAGATGCCTTAAAGCCCTAGAGTGGAAGTGACCTATTTTGGGTTTTTAAATCCGGAGTAAATGTGTCTAACGTGACATTGTTTGCATAAACACTATAATCTAATTATCACACACTAATCTAATTATAAACCTTACTCTTTTATTCTAAGAGTAATTTGATTAAGCTGTTTACATGCATATCAGAAGAAGATTTATCTTAATATACCCATCTTAATGCAATCTTGCATACTGTGTTTCGATTTAAATTAATTGCCATGTGCCTGTTCCCCTATAGACAACAAGTAAATTCAGCAACCATCCTCATGAAATATAAATGCTTATCTCCTTGGCTGTCTTTTTCAGCTGCTCCTATGTTTTAGATGATTAGAAGTTTTAATGCCAACTATGAAAAAGACAGTAGCTGTAGAAATGAACACTCTTATATACTGGGCAAGCTGCACAGCTTGGGATAAATCAGATGGACAGGCTTAGTCAGCGTATGGTGATTACACTCCCAAGCAACTCCCTATAATGCAACTAATTTCACATTCCTCCACACGTTTTAGTGATTGTAGCGAAACACTCTCTATAAGACCTAAATTAAAGCAACACTGGATTAATGCAAACCTTTTTATGTGGCTTTAATCTAATCATATTTAGATTTGTGTACAGGGAGCAACTATTAGATTTTTATTTTTTGTTGTCTCAGTCTGTCCTTCCCTGTCCATTTTCTCTACAACCTCTTTCCTCCCCCATGAGTCCCCCTGATGGCTTTCTCTTCCTGTGTCTCCCCCTCTATTTCTCTTATTCCTCTTTCCACCTCCCTTCTCCTGTCAACTCTCATCTTCCCCTCCTTGTCCCTAATCCTGCAGCTCTGCTTTCGTCTCCTCTATACCTCACCTTCCTACCTCTCATCTCCATTTCTTTTCTCCTGGCTCCTCTTGTCACCCCAATTGCCCTTTCTACTCCCCTTTTCAACCCATTCCTCTCTTGTCTCCTGTCTCTTTGCCTCTCTTGTCTTCTTCTGCATGACCTGACACTATCTCCCTAAAACACCACAACGCCTCTCCTCTCCTCTCCTCTCCTCTCCTCTCCTCTCCTCTCCTCTCCTCTCCTCTCCTCTCCTCTCCTCTCCTCTCCTCTCCTCTCCTCTCCTCTCCTCTCCTCTCCTCTCCTCTCCTCTCCTCTCCTCTCCTTAAAGTTAATGTGGGTTAATGTTGGGATAAATTTGCTTAGACGTGCCAAGACAATAGCCTTGTAGACCTAGATTATGCTTTGGGCTACAAGAAATTGGATTTAGAAAATTGATGCCCCCAGAGAAAAAGTGTGAAGGTCACTGGTATAACCTATCCAGAGGAAATAGTCTGAACCATGAACATGTTTATAAACTCTCCATGAGAGTCATTTGGCCCATCAATGTGGCTTGTAATGGATTCTCCGGAGCCCTTCCTAACTCTAAAATGCCGAGTTAATATGATTTGCAGCAGTTCACTTAGAGAAACAGAAAACAGCAAGAACAAAACAAGATTCTCTTTCTTTCAGTGTATTTAATGTGTCACTGTATTGTGATGGTGATAGTCACTAATTCAGATGCAACAATGCTGGTAACAAATTCAAGTAGAGTAATGCTGTAGCCACACACCAAACACACACACACACAAACACACACACACACACACACACACACACACACTGTCGTACTGTGTTACACTGCAGATCGGCAACTGCACTTTCTGACCCAAACATCTGATCTGTGGTGTATTGGAGAAAAATCAGTAAAAAGAAGTTCTACAGTTAAAAGAAAATGCAGTGCCAAAGGAAAGAGCTGTGTGACAGACAGCTGTACATTAGCTCGCTCCAGAAATTGTTTACCAAACATTTTACTGTAAAATGCATTGATCTGTCTGCCATGCCTCAGCTTGGAAATTTCACCAACTTCAGAAATCCAATTCAAAAAACGATCTGACCTGCAAAGATGTTTCTCCAACCAAGTAACAGTCTGTAATAACTTTTCTGTAATAACATAGCAATATAAAACCTTTTTGAACTTTCAGACTGATTCAGACTAACTTGGCTCTTTGTTTGTGTGTATTCATAAAATTCAGTTCCTCTGTATCTTTAGATACATATTTGAAATAATCTGATACGTATGTTTGTTTGTAAGTAGAAGGGATGTGTGTGTGTTTGTGTTCAAGGTCACCGCTCCATTTCCTATTCGGGATGGTGCTGCTATCCCAGCATCCTCTCTGCCAGCAGCATTGATTAGCACTCTGCAAGCATAACATCACGCACTTGCACACATACATATACGCGCACACACTCACATCCCAAAACACACACACACACACCCATAACCACACACTTGAGCTCTGTTTGTCTCCTACACACATCCCCTTTTTACATCTCTCAGACAAATGCTAATGCTCTGTGCAGAGCAAGCGAGAAAAAGCATCACTTTCAGCACTCTCGTGTACCACTGTGTGATGATATTTGTAGAGATTTAGTGTATGGGAGGTTTCAAGTTTCCATATCACACTTGTTTAAGTTGCTTATTGGACCACGACTGGTTCAAAGCTAGTTGTGATGTCACAAAATAATCTTGTATGCACTTATCTTAAACTCAGATTAAAGATCTGCCCAGAACTCAAGAAGATCCTTTACATTTCTTTATTGCATTGCAATTGTATTAAGTGGATGTTTTGATTCATGTGTTGCTGTATATCAAATGTGATGATGTTGTGTTGGTTTTCTGATCATACTCTTCACTATACTGTTAAAGTGAATCACAAAGGTTGAGTGTGGGAGGAATGATTATATCTTGCCAAACTATCGCTAAAACAGATGCTGTTATGTGCCCTTAGCTCACAGTATTAGCTATTAAAAGACCCGCTATACTGAACTGACTTGGTACACTTATATCATCCATAAGTGTCAGTAAGAAATATGCACATGGTGACGTGGCATTGGCTTAGCTGTGAATTGCAGAGATGATTCTTGTTAAGATTTGTACATATTATAATATATATGAATATTTGTATCACACTGTGGCTGGATTAACTCTCAGTCAAACCGACTCATCTATAGTTATATGACCCCAGGTGCTTGGCGACAATGCTTGAGATTGGTAAATGACAGACTTTGAATAGTCTAGTCCAGAATTAACATGAATTTGGTGACAGGCCGTCAAATAGGAGGTGCACCAAAGAACACTAAACAGCAGGCTATTTCCTGGATTCATGCGGAGAGACATACGACATAAGATGTATTGCGAGTGGTTGAGAGAAAAACAGACAGAGACAGATAGACATCATAGACAGCTATTGTATAGCTAAATAGCTGTATATGAGTGCAGAGAGACAGGGAGATTATTCCATAAGATGCTCTACTTGGTTTCAAGGGCAACTGATTCTGAAACAACAAAATATAAAACTTGTGTGTGCTCATGTGTGTGTGCATGTATATTAGTGTGTGTAGTGTTAGGCAAGGATTACAGGCACTTAGCTCACAGTGATATACTACTCTCATAGGCTCGAGCACACCTCTTCGCATACTGATTAGACACAAGTGTCTGTGTGAGAATAAGCGAGCGAGCAAGTCTCCGGGAGCGTGCATGTTTGTGAACGTGTCTGTAACACAAACTACACTGTGTGTGTCGGCGCGTTCGGACACGGGTGTAGGCTACATCCGTGTATGTCTATGTGTGTGAGAATGCTGTTTTCTGCCCTGCAGCACCTGATCAACACATAACACGTTCTTCCACACTCGCGTTATTAGCAAATCAGCCATTAGCTTTCTTTGCTAAATGCCATTGGAAATTAGCATTTTAGTTATTATCTCCTTCTGCAAATTGCCGATGGAAATTAGTATAGCATTCAGTGTTGCGAGGGAATTGCTAAGGAATGAGCAGCGTGAACTAGTTTTCATGTTCCTGAATATCCCTAACAATTATTGGATTCATTTATAGTGAAGAAGACTTTTGAGTTCAAGTTAGATCCGGTTTGATCCGGTTCATCACTCTGAAAAGACGGATAAATAAAGGTTGTTTACAGAGAAGGATGGTGGAAACAGTATTGTTTACAGAGTGATCATTTGTCAACATCAGGCTTCAGGAGTTTTCATAGGGACAAAGAGGACAAAATATCAACTAATTTTACTGTACATACATAGATGTAGAAGAGTCACACAATGTTATTGTCACACACCACTACTACACACATGCACACTCAATTATGAATGCATATGTTTACATGCAAGCGAGCACAGACACTTTACAAAGTCAAAGATGCAGACGGATAGACAAAGATACCGAAAGACACACATCAATGGGTGATTTACAACCTTCGTATCAAATCTACTATGAGTCGAAAAACGATCTTAACCTACAACAAGTTTCACACCCTTTTAGAGCCATAACAGGAAAAATATCTCTGCTTGACACAAAAGGCAGTCTCACATCCTTTTATGAGAGAAAGGCTTCAAAGATGAGGACTTATTGATTTGGCAGATGTATAATGGGTCACATTCCCAGTAATGTCTATGACGAGCTACTGAGCCTAAAGTGATTTTAAATGCATTTACAAGGATATAGAAAACTAGTAAATCTTTATATTTAAAAAGGTATACAGTGATCCCTCGCCACTTCGCGGTTCACTTATCGCGGATTCGCTATTTCGCGGATTTTCATAATGCATTTTTTTTTTTTTTGGTGCATTGTGCTCTGCATTCTGATTCGCTAAAAACTCACTCCCGCTTCTTGTATCAAAACATGCTACGAATTGTGCTATCATTTTGTTGTCTCGTGCAGTTATGTGTACGTACATAAAACAGCTTGGCAACTTGGTCGCTTAGCAACCATGGTGCGAATGGCCACTGAACTTAAGCGAGTAGCTGAGGAATGGGACCCTTTGATGAGCCGTTCATTACAGTTCTCCAACGTAATCGATGGTGGCATGTCGGTGTACAAGGATCTTTTTGCAAAGAAGAAAAAAGAGCGACAACAGCTGCCTATCACTATGTTCTTCTCCCGAACAAACACACCTGCACCGCGGGCTTCAGAAGAAGAGAACACTGCAGAGCGCAGTCAGGATGTAGCGGCCCAGTCTGAAGAGCAGTGAAACGGCCTACACATGAGTCACTGTATTTGTATACATGTAATAGTTGCTAATTGTAAAAAAAAAAAAAGTTTTCTATTTCGCGGATTTCACTTATCGCGGGTCATTTTCGGAACGTAACCCCCGCGATAAACGAGGGATTACTGTATTCAGCAAATATTTGCTATTGTTATATGATAAATGTCTTTTAGTACCTAATAATCTTCCACATGCAGATCAGAGACACATTTATTCTAGAAATATACACAATTCAGCCTAATTCTAGAAACGCTGTACTGGCAGCGTAGGCCACTGGAATAAACTCACTATCATCACTATTATGTTATTTTCTTGAAGCCATATGAAGATGAAGCAAATCGGTACGACACACTCTAGTGTAGTTTTGTCCAAATGTAAATGTCAACACATGTCAAAAAACCATTCAATTAAAACAATACCAACACTATTCATCAGGATGTCTCAAAATAATGTTGAACCAACTCTTTTAGGTGTTCAGTTTATGATATTATGAAAGGTGTTTGGAACCATGTATTGTCTTTTACAATGTTGCACATCCATTGCAAGACTTGAAGAGCTGCAGTTTCAGCAATGCCCCTCTGAGTCTTGCGTCATCTTAAACACTTTTTCCAGACATAGCTGATAAACAAGACACTCTTAGCCACAGGACTACTTTGTTTTCTTCACAGGTAGGAAGCCATTAAAATCACTTTCCAAAATTACATTCTAAATTTGGATAATACAGTTTATTAAAGTGTATGCCTTTCAGTTTTAAACTGAATGGGATTTGTTTTCTATTAAGATTCTGTTCTGTGCACCACTATCAATAGGGAAAAGTATATATTTATCTACTTTTTTATTTATAATTAACTATACCATACTTCAGTGTGAATTTAGTAAACGTTTTGCTACAGTTTGTATGTCTGAATATTTCTGCTCTTTACTCAGTATACAACTATAACCACATTATCATCCTGGCTGCTGGAAAGTAAAGTAAAGTAAATACATAAAAAAAACCTACAGATATAACAATATAACACATCTAGCTAGCAAAGACACCGGTTGGACTAAATCACAGATGACCAGTCATCCTGACATTATTCACAAAAAAGCCAATGATGAAGTCTGAGCAATAATTAGTGATTGTAACGACTCCTAAAAAGCTGATTTTTTTTAAAGCAGTGAGGTTCTTTGTTTTACCACAGTTCAAAATGAAATCTAAAGCTTGACCCCAGCTATTACAATGAAATGCATTTGTGCTTCCTAAAAAAGTAAAATTGTTTATTCTTCTCATTGCAAATTAATGTCACCCATAAACACCATCTGGACTAACTGAGTTGATTAGTTAGGAGTTTAAAGCTACAATAAAAAAAAATAAAAAATAAAAACTATTTCATGGACTAGTCAATTGGGAAAGTAAATTATCTTTAGGAAAGACATATTATTGGTAATTGTTAGTGATCCACTTTTGGCATGTATGTAGGCTTTTAAAAACAAATGTTTTGAACAAAAAAACAAACAAAACAACAGCCTTTTATCAGCCTGTGTTTGATAATTGTACAATTATTTAGTCTTTAATATATTGTCCAACCATGTTAAAGTCAATACTGGAATGAGAACAGGTTCTCTGGATTAGCATATTTCATTGGCATAACTAAAATGAAAACTTTACATAAGCTTTAGTTAATAGTGGCATGTTGGTTTCATGCAGTTTTGAATAGAATATTCATGTCAGTAACTGCACGTGATAAAACGTGACCAGCACAGCCTGATCAGTGCTAGGTCGTGTTGAACCAATATCTCTCTGCTTACATATGCCCCAGGTACCCTGTGCTTTTTGAAAAATGATTGTACACACTCATGTACACGTATACACACATGAGTACACATGACTGATGGTGTGCACCTGTATAGAAACACTAATATGTTCCTAAAAGCAGTTGCCAGGCCATTATTACTTCCAAATCAATTACACATGCATACACACACTAATATCCCTGACCATGATGAGATTCAAATTGGTTACAGCAACAGCAAAGGCTGATCAATACCCTAATTTACCAACGATCAATGAGCAGTCAGAGCAATAAAATATTGTTATGAGTGAACCATCTATAAACACATGAGGAAATAATAGAAAAGCACAGAGCACTGCTAAAAGGCAAAATGGCACAGATCACTTGATTCATCTACAAAATACAAGGCCGTTGCAGGAGAGAATGTACATGAACACGCATCATACTTCTTCTACTATCTTTTTTGCATGAAAAAAATTGCAATACTTTCAGAACAAGAGATAAAAACTATACTTTATTTCTATAATAACATTTTCTTTTTATTACCTATTCTTACTTGAGTTCTAACTTATTTTATTACCTGTTCTAACTTTTTATTACGCGACTCCAAGTGTGGTTAAATTGTTCCATAAACTCAGCAGCTACGTGACTGCAGCATCGTTCAGGTAGAAACGTATATATATAGCTGGACTGTGTATGGTCAGTGTGCAAAATTGTGGCCAATGTGTTACAGGGATAGTCAGCGGTAGTGTCTGTTGTGAATTCCTAGATATTAAATGTTCATCTGCAATTTTTCCATAGCGGCAAGAGCAATACGTTCTACCCATATCTCAGGATATAAAAAACAGAACTTATTTTAATTCAAATTATCTGTTAACTCTCCCTCTCTCGTTCATGTAAACACCCCCTGAGGATGTAATAGAAAACTGTGCCGATTTATTTAGAAAGACCAATGGCCAATGGGGAAACTCCAACATGCGGCGGGCCGACCAATGGTGTAACTTCATAAACTCAATGACTCAGTCAGTCAGTCAGTGATTATAATGTTGGCCCTACTGTTGCATTCAAGTCAAGAAATATATATATATATGGGATATATATAATACAAAATTCAGCCCAAGCACAGTGGGCCTCCGTCATACCACTTACAGGAGTGTCTATATAATGGTCTAGTATAATAATCTATAAATGTACCAATGTTATATACGTTAATAGATGCTTGGATATTTCAACTTGCTTGGATCTGATATTTTTCATTTTCACCATCTGACTAAATGTATGTTTCTTACAACTGGAGATGTGTCCTGTACACTTCTGCAATTTAACACTGAACCGTGACTCATCCCTTGTTTACAATTCTGAAATACAAAATGTGACACAGATACATGGACAGTTCTGCCATGTCCACATTATCACATTGCTCAACAACACAATAGCATGACTGACACACATATGACTGAGTGAATAAATAGTGTAACTCACCAAATGGTTGGTGGTTCAGATCCCTCCACTTCCAGGTAGTCATACTTCTCCTCTGTCTGGAAGTCTGTAAAGATGACAGAGATGGTGTCTCCAGGTTCGGCCAATAGGATCCAAGTACAGTCGGCCTGGTTACCATAGTTGCCGGGGTAACCGGGACTGGTCACCACCCCACTGCCGCCCCTCACAGTGCCCCCACATGTGTCCTCAGCTGTCAATCAAATCAGAGTGACAAATAGAAAACCTGGGTTAGGGAGAGGAGGAGGGACCGAGGGGCGGACTTTTTTTTTTTTTAAATTAAATTTTGTACTTTTGGTCAAATTTCCACAGCTATATAAGATGGGGTGGGTCAATTAAATGTATCAATTCAGTTTATCTTCCAAATTAGCAACTGAGATCTAATTCATAATAGTACTACCATTATTTCTCATCCACTTTGAATGCAGGTCAGCCAACCTGGCTCCCCACCTCTCTCTTCCTATATGAGGTTGTTTTTTACCTTAATTTTAGCAATATAACAAGTATTTTTTTTCTCAACTGTTAATGTTATTTTGTGGCTTGAATGTTAGCAATGGGTGATTTTCTTATGACACATAATGTAAATTGTCATACTAGCTAACCATATTGTGAAAATATGGAGCTTTTTTTTATGTCGCTCTTCAGATATGAAGTAGTAAAAAATAGCATATAAATGATAATGATAATCAGTTCTCTGCCATTAATCCAGTTGAATTTGCTGAATGATGTTTTTTTATCGTTAGAGGGGTGGGGTTTAGGGGTTAGGCTGCAGTTCCTGTCACACTCAGAGCTGCTGTCCTCTCCTCCAATAAGAAAATTAAGTTTTTCCTTCTCTCCAATCACAGAGCTCCGCTCTCGTCTCCTCCAATCACCACCAAGGAAATTTAGATTTCACTGTGTCCCAATTGGCTGGTTTAGTGTCAGTCTATCAATTAATCTTCAATTAGTTTGAAAACATATAGACCAGATGTGATGATAATTTGTATTTTCTTTCTAATTGTTGATCACATCTGATTGATAATATTGTTCATAATTGATAGTAGTACTGATTACTGTATAACAGATAAAGACACATGGATTGCGCTGTGCACACGACATAAATTATACACATATAATTTATACAGATACACTCAGAGAAAAAACATACTACATTGGACCTTGTTGTGTCACTGGGACATTGGTGATGTGTTTTCCTAAGCAGACTGTGCTCAATTTACTATTTCAAAATACTGTTTGAATAGATGGTTGTTTTAATAAATCTGAAAAGGTAATACCTGTCTTTGTATTCATTGAAAGCAAAGCAAATTGAGCACAGCTGTGTATCCGTTGCCACAGTGACGGAAGATACAATGTTGAAACTTTTTTATCAGAGTGTAAATTCAACTGTAAACATGGTATAAATTATACCTGTATAATTTATAGTTATACATAAAAGAGGCAATACTGTATGTAACACACTCTTAGAGTAGACATGCATTTTCCTACACATCAGTGAGTGCAATTTAAGAATACACATGGTTTATATTACTCTATAACACATCACATGTTGATATCATCAGTATCTACTGAGGACAGAGATACACCACATGTGTTGTCTTAAACTGCACTCACTGATAAGATGAAAAAGACACACATCCTCTATAAGAGTGTAGACAGGCATTGTCAGGTATACATATACATCCTTCGGGCTCATCTAGGCGGTGCTGCCTTGGGGGATGTATGTACAGATGACAGAGATAAGGTAGGGACCAAGCCAGACTCCACCCACAGGACGGGTAAAGAGAGTAACTGTGGTCCAAGACTCACATCAAGCAAAAGAAGATAACCAATAGACATGAATAGAGACATTAGCAAAAGATATTAGAAATCTGACAGAACATAGAGCACTGAGTAGAGACAGGAAATATATAGAGAGAGCCTAACAGGGGAACATAAATAGATAGGAACAGATGGACACAAACAGAAAAAATAAAAAAATAAACCAGATTGAAATAGGCAAATAGTTGGTACAAACTATATGAAATACAAAACAAGAAACAGGATGAAACAAAATAAGTGGTTTGAAATGAATTTTAAGGTAGATGGAGCTTTTAGACAGATCTATAGAACAATAGAGTGTGAAGTTAGGAACAATACAATAACATTTTTTTTGTCTCATTAGGAATGTTGCTGGTGTCAAAATTCGCTGACTCAAGCAGGTATTCAACACTTGTTGAGATGAAGAATAAGACATGCATTATCCCAGCTGTTGATGTATTGAAACTGAAGTAGGCCAAAGCATTATTCATTCATTAACAATTCATTCACACAAACAGATTCATGTAAGCTCCTGAGACAGTCAGACAGAAAGGCAGGCAGGCAGGCAGGCACTGAGAGACAGACCATTCAGTTTTCTAAATAGACACTCTCACTCCAGACAGTGAAGGTGATTTGTGTAAATCACCCAACACCCAGAACCAAGACCTGCTGAGACCCCATCACATTTGCAGGAGAGCAATGATACAGTAGTCTGCATGTATATGTATCTGTGTGTGTGTGTGTGTGTGTCTGCACAGTTGGAGATGGTGACGCTTGCAGGATGACAGCTGTCACAGGTTTATCATGACAACAGGACGCATCCACCCACACACCCAACCCCCCCCCCCACACACACACACACACAGCGAGAGAGAGAGAGAGAGAGAGAGAGATTTCTTCCAGCCATCCAGTCCATTGACGTGCCTGAGACAGTTGACAGACTGCTAGAAAGTCCTCGATGTCCATTGATGTGTGGCTCTTATTAAAGAAAGAAGAAATTAACTCATAAAATAAATATTAATAAACATGTGAGCATCGCTCCTATGTGCAGTGGACCTTTAGTGTATTTGACAATATGATTTTTAAGCATTAAGGGCCTTTGGCAATGATGTTGTCTCCAAAAAGCTGTTGACGTGACCGACTGCATAAAAAAAACATTTATCCTTATTTTTATAAGAAGCAGACTCGAACTCTGATGTATATCTGGAGAAAACCTGAAAGCCAAGTGAGGACTCAATGTAATAATTTTAGTTGACACATGATGCAATTAGGATCCTCACTAAGTCTGTTGTGTGCCATCTAGTAACAGCGGGGCTGTGCAGAGACCGCTTCGCGAGCAGCTGCTCTAATAAAAAGTGACATTTGTTGCATGTTCAGAGGGGGAAGGGGAGAAGTCCAGATACCTGTAACCAACACTGATTACCTTCTGTTGGATGTGTGTGCATCAGACATGACATGGAACCAGTCAGCTTTCCATATTGGAGCTGCTGATTTTAGATACAGCTCACTCCTGTTCTATCAATCATCTCGTCTGATGGTGTTAAATATTACTCTAGTCTATCGCTACTGATCCCATCAGTTCTCTTACCTTTACAGCTGCGGTTTAATATGAAATTAATATACCACAAGCAAAACAAAAATATGTTATCTTTCAGAAGCAGATTGTATGTTTTGTATTAGTCTTCTTTAATAATTCAGACATCGTGACTGTTAACTGTGTCGAATAAAGTATCTTAATTTGTAATCCTGCACCATCTGAACACAACCAAAGAATGGTATTCCATTACATACAAGTCTGAGCAGTTTATAGCATAAATCTTTAAATCCAATAAGCATTTAAATTAATCTGTGCCTGACACCAAAGGAGTACCGAGGTCACTACGGCTGCATCCGATTCATAAACGGATGTTTTTTTGAAAATGAAACATGTAATAATTACTTTAAAATTATTAGTGGAAATTCATAAATAACTGTGTAAAAGATGTATAACATCCCCGTGTTTTGCCTGAAATGCTATTTAAAAAACAAACAAAGAAGATAAATGAGCATAAGAGGAAGATCTCTTTTAGATAAGTTTTTACTTGAGAAAATCTATTGGTAAGTGAGAGCTTTGCTATCTGGCTGCACTGATCTGCTGTGTTCTGTTCTCTGCTTTTATTACAGACGGCAACCTGTGGAGGCTGAACTTGTGCTCATGCCCCAGCACACTGACCCACAGGAGGGGGGAAAGTATGAGTGGAGGAGGATGCTATATGTGTTAGTGTGTGTGGGTTTGTGTGAGGAAGACAGAGGGAAAGAGAGTGGTAATGTTGGCCATGTTGCCTTCATTTCTTATCACATCAGTGAGCTAGTGTTGCCCTTTTCTTGTTTGCCGTTCTATACCCCCATCTTTCTCTAGTTGTTGTAGCACCACCTCTCTATTCTTTCCTACTGGTCTCTCTTCTCTTCCATTTTCTGCATCTAGATTATTTTTTATCGAAAAACAGAAAATCACCTTCTTTATTCTCTTTTTCCCTTATCCTCCCGTCCCCAGTTCTACCCTTATTCTTCCTTGGCTCTTCACTGATACATCCTTGCCTCTTACCCTCCTTCCTCATCATTCCCTTTCCTAACTGCCCCCCCCTCCTCCCTCCCTGGCCTGGGGTGCTTTGATCACTCGTTCTTTGCCTCCTTATCCTCCCTCCCTCTCTCCCATCCGTTCATCCTCTCTTCCCCACTGTGCTGCCATCAATATTAGTCATTAGAGGATTCCTTCTTTATCCTTCCCTGTCTCCCCATGTCTTTCTTTACTCTTTCTTACTCTCCATTTTACTCTCCCCCTCTCCCACTTTCTGTTGATTGATTTTTATGTTTAATGGCTTTTCTGGACTCATCTCATTCCCTCCCCTCTTTTCCACTTGCAGTTTCTCCCCCCTCTTCCCTTCCTTCTGTCCCATAACTCCATCTCTTTTCTGAATCACTTTGATAGGCAGATCACTATCAGATTCTCTCTCTCTCTCTCTCTTCCACACACACACACACACACCAACTTCAATCACAGAAGACCCAGTGCGCTGTCAGCCTCTAAGGATTATGGGCCATCTACATCATCCTCTCCCTCTCCTCTGTCTTCAGGCTGTATCCATCCATCCCTTCTGCACTATCTACATCCACCCACCCATCCATCAACCTCTTGCCCCCATATGCTGTAAAGCTGAATATATACTGCTGCCTAGATTTCCTCCCCTCATCACTTCCTCCATACCTTTCACACCTAAGTATACCTGTCATGAATGACTGAACAGACAAGAGGAAGACTTTTAAACATGTGCACACCACAAATCCAGCATTCATTTTTTAATACATTTAAATGTATTTATTTTAATAAGTCACTGGACTAATCAGGCTTTCTGAGCAACTACACTGAGTGCCATATTGCCTGAATGCACAGATGACGCAATTTCACTTTTGGTCTCAATGTCACTTTGACCATTCAGTCATGCCAGGATGCATTAAGTGACAGTTCTGGATGCATAAAAATCAGATACTGCGGACAGATCCGTCAGATCTCCAAAACTAGTAATGGAATTGGTTGCAATGTCATAATCCAAGTCAGTTTTTGGATGCAGTCCAGTCACAATGTGCACACAAGCAATGCAAAGAAAGAGGCGTGGTAGGAAAATGCAGAAATTTGATTGCAACTCATACAATTTGATTTTAACGTTTTTAAAGAAATTGTCTTAAAATGCTACAAACAATCTATATTAGGGTGTAAGTGTGTGCTATATACACACACAACAGATTAAACCAGTTACTTGCATAAGTAGTGACCCAAGCATCTGTTCCATCCATGAAATGTGTGCATGTATAATGCTCTTCTTTAATGTGTTAAGGGGAAGGACAAGATGCTTTACCTTTGGCCCTGCACTGTGTGTAATGGGATTCTTCAAGTGCAGGCTGCAGCTCCTTGAAGCACAAATGAAAGAAATCCACCTTCAGAACTTTCAGGGACGATGTCTGACTAAATCTTATTATTCAGGAAATTATTTTTCAGTTGATTTAGTAGGGAAAAATTATGCTTTAGGAGACCAGTGTTTGCACCAGCTGGTCTAGTAAAATGACCTCATATTCCTTGGCCACTGTTCGTCCATGTAGCAGGTGGGCTAAAGGCATCTTTCATTTTGCCAAATGTAAACCCATCTGGATGCAGAAAAAGAAAAATTGTGATACATGACATTACATTCTCACAGTACATATATTATCCTCCTCACAACCAGAACATGTCAAAGTGTCATTTCAGGCCTATCATAAATACCAGCTTTTGGAAACTCACGAAGACATTTTTAAAGCTCAACTTGCGACCACTGTTTGTTGATGCAGGAGGCTTTTCATTACTGGATATGGCTCAACTTCAGGTATTCAGGTGTCAACTGTTTTGTTTCTTCAGAGATCGGCTGTCGTATTTTCATTAAAATGATGACAGTCAGGCTGCATTTAAAGCAGACAAATACCCACATTCAACTTTGTATGACTCATCTGTATATCTGCCTTCTTTCTATCACTCTTCTAAACCTTGTTGGAAACATATCGGTTGCTGTTCTCTGCTTGCCAGCATTACATTGTAGATGAACAGTCATAGTGTTTAGGGCGTGCACACTCACCCACACACAACTAGTAACCACACTGACCTTCAGCTCCTCCCACCATCTGTCCACAAATCAAAGAACAGATGCTGTCTGCCAGTCAACTAACAGCCTGACATTTAGACCAATTAGGGCAGAAGAGTCACATAATGTTATATCACCAGAAGGAGACATAAAGCGAGAAGGCATTGATTGATAGATATATAGATTGCTATCATGATTATTATTCTTTCAGTATCCTTTGACCCTGACAAAATGAATTATATTTAGTTTGCTGGTAAAAAAAAAAAAATGTAGTGAGAAAAAATGTGACTATTAGTATACTGTGATTATTCATTGTTTATACCATTTGATGCATGTCAGGATATACACACCTCAGCTACAAGCAGGACACTCATGTTAATGTTACTGGTTTCAGAGGAAAGAATCTTAATGATTATGTTTAACAGAAGTGGGAAAAATTTAGTGTCTTGCTGGAGGACACGTCAGCAGTACAGATCCTCTGGTTGATTTAATGAAGGTAAACACACTCAACGTCACTGCAGCACTGTGTTCAACGGCACTGCACTCTGGTGCGGCACTTCCCAGAGACTGACTGTGGATTTATCAACATATCAGTCCTGCTGCCTTCAGATTCTGCAGGGATTTAATGAACTACATGAAAAGAAGATACTGTAAGAATCAGCCACATTTATTTATAGATCAATGCAGACAGACTTTCCTGCTTTAACCACCTTAAACAATATTTTCTGTGCTGACTTTGATTGGAGAATGTTTAATCAAAATATTTCATATATATATATATATAGTGGTTCTGAGAGATCTGTTTTAGGACCAAAATACAATAACTGTCTTTGTGCTGATTGAACTGAATGAAGTTCCCACCTGTCTGCACCTCTCCTCCCACCTGTGCACCGTGCAGTCAGAGCACTGCTTGTGCTTCTCATTGCACCTCCAAAAAAATACGGATCTATGAATCTTATTGATAAACTGGCAAATATTTGATTAAAGTCACCTGTCTTAAGTCAAGGTCAAATCTCAAGTCATGAATACCAAAGTCAAGTAAAGTCTTTTATCAGTGTTAGTCAAGCAAGTCTCAAGTCCTCAAGTTTGTGACGAGGAGGAGGTTAGAAATGTTAAACAAAATGACAAATCAAATGAATGAGAAAAAGAGATGTAAATAAATATAGAAAGTTGAGGTAAAAAGGAACAGAATGGAAAAGTGAGACTCTCTCCATCTCTCTCGCTGTCTGACTCCAGAATAGTATTGAGATGGATGAGTTTAGCATCCCTGTTTTTTCATGTGGTCATTAAACAGAGTTTCTAAATTATCAACCGTAACGACAAACTTCTAAAGTTGTGATTTATAAGTATTACCTTTCATTTGTTCACCCTCCCTGTCTCCCACTCTTTTATTCTCGGAGCGCGGGGTGTGTTTGAGAGTGTGTCTGTTTGTGTGCATGTTTAACAGTGTGCGTGTGTGTGCTCACCTGTGTCTGTCCCTGGTTTTGTGTATGTGTCTGCTTATTTGAATGTGCTTTCATCCGTGTGTGTGTGTGTGTGTGTGGGTAGGGGGGGTGTTGAGAGGAGACCCTGGGTGTCTGTGAATGTTAAATGTCATCCCTGACATCTTAAACAAATAGCTGCAGAGAGTTTAACGCATCACAGCTCTGATAAAATACATTCTACTCTTGTCTCTCTTCATACTCACTTCTCCTCTCCTGCCCTTCTTCCTTTTCCTTTGTGGCGTGTTAGGGCGCACACAATTATTTACCTACATAAAGATCGGTTTACGGTTTCATACTCATGATGTGTCAAAAAGCAAACTACGCCAACTATGCTATCAAATGGCAACTGTAATAAATCCTAACAAAGATCAATTACAGTCAGATTAGTATGCTAGTCTATGTCTAGATGACATTTAGAGTAACATAATCAATATATAGACAGAGCGATGCTGACCAATATCATATGTAATAAGTCACCATATGTAAAGTTAATTGTGTGTACAAACTACTGTCTCAGTGTGTGTAGTTAACTTGTGTAGTTTCCTTTTATTTAAATTTAATCAATAGTTAGGCATGTAAATTCAGATCAATACGACACATCATGCCACAGGAGATCTGCAGGCAATCTTGCCTTAATTTCTAACTTTGCATGAAAAGTCATGATCTCACCAACTACCATGAGACTGTTTCTGACTACATTATGGTTCTGGTTAACTGGTTCTGTCGGGTAAACTTTATCTTGCAAGGACAAACTGCAGAAATATGGTAGAAATATGTGTCTGTTCCAAGGAAGCAGCCACTAGCCAGTTAGTGAGCTAAGCTTTCTGCTTTTGCTGTTTCGAAAAGCAATCAAAAGTCCATACAATAGCCTCACAGTTTGGCTATCTTGTTTTATTTTAATTTATTGTTTTGTTGTTGTTATTTGAAACCCGCACAAATGAGAGAATGTTGTTGTTTGAGCTGGTCAGAGCGATCGGATCTCAATCAGATCTCAATGTGGACACTGGAGACGCATAATAAAACCAGGTATACATGTATTCAGGTTAAACTATAGCCAAATACAATCTGGATATAAGACACATATTAATGTAAGGTGTAAAAGGAGTCTATGTGACATGTTTTTAACAACTTGTAAACAACCTCCGCGGTGACGATGTTAAAACTGGGAGGTGCACATAAAGACAGAAGGAGTCTCTAATGAATGCCTACGATGCCATCTATCCCCATTACTCATTACTGTTCACAGCAACGACGATAGAGCTTCTCCAGGACAGACCCATTCATACAGATGTATCGAGTTACCATTTGAGATGTGGTATTTATCATCCAACTGTCACAAAATTCTGATGACTACTGATAAAGACGTGTGCGAGAGAGCCAGCGAGAGGAAGGGTGAGAGAGAGAGAGACAGATGACAAAAAAAAAGAAGAGATGTTGACAGATGATTTAATGAAGAACTGACTGGCCTCAAGGAAAGAAAACCAATTAGAAGACACACCAGAAGCACGCGGAGAGGGAGAGAAAGTGGAAAGAAAGGATTGAGGAGGAAGATGGATGAATATTGGATAGAGATGGATCAAGACAGCGATTGAGGGGATTAGTGAAAACAATGGAGACATAAGGAGAGAGATAGAGAAATATGAATACAGATAAAGAGCAACATTGAGACAAAGATAGAGAAATGCAGATAGACAAAATCGTGACATCGACAGTCAAGGAGAAAGATAGAAATGCAAAAAGAAGATTGATGGATAGAAAGATTTTCAGATTATGTATATCAAGGTGCAAGCTCATAAGGACTGCAAACAAAATGTATTTCAAGCCTCGAGATGAACTGAAATAAACTATTCAAACTGAAGACATTTTGCCAGTGTTTATTTTGCTAAGAAGCTAGTTTTTGGCTAGGGCTTAAATTTAGGTAAGATTTATTGTATTGAATACAACACAAGTGCAATGGAAACATGACAAAAACAGAGTAGAGCACTCAAAATGGAAAACCCAGGGATTAAGTGTGTGAATTTGTGGGTCTGTCTGTCTGTGCAGGCCTCTGGGCATGTGTGTATCTGGCTGATAGCGTCAGAGTATTTTGAACTCCCCGTTGCTTGTGGTTTTGTCTCATTCTGTCTCTCGTGAATGTTTAATGAAAGGAGAGAGAACAAAGTGCTGGAAACTTTCTACTCCTGCCTGAAGCACCTTGTTGTTCCTGTTTTCCATAATTCTCAAGGTTTTTTGTTTTTCCTCCCACTCTTCACCTTCTTGGTTTCTGACCATTAATTCTGCTACATTTCAATGTGGTTACACTGTTGAATGTTGCATAGACAGGGCTGCTGAATGATCTAATACAAATAAAGTAATCTTTCTTTTGTCTTCTATTCTACTTTTTTTTTTCTTCAGCACACTCTTCTTGGAAAAGGTCCATATCAAGCAGTTTTAATACTCAGAGATCAATGAAGGAACTGCCTGGTATCTGGATGTGTGTGTGTGTGTGTGTGTGTGTGTGTGTGTGTGTAGTGTGCATTTGTGAATGTCTGTGAGTTAGTGTGTGTTTGAATTATTGATAAAGCTAAAGTGCTCCTCTGGGAGAAACGCAGTGCAACATGATTATACTATCTTATTCACAACACTCTATCCATGTTTAAAACATGCTATGTCTCAGGAGACTGAACATTTCAAAGCCTAAAACTGGACAAAATGACAGAGCTGCATACATGTCTGCTGTCGGTATCCACATCCGTGTTGGCCAGATAACAACCAGTTATCTGGTGGTCAGGGTCGGGGTCGAGATAAAATGTAAAGGTCATGAAATGATGAACGGGATAGGAGAGAAAATGAAGTAATCTCTGATGTTAATAGAATTCATTTATTTTCTCTTTCAAACTTTTTTCCAATATTTTTTATATTATATATGTTTTCTTTTTTCTTTTTAAATACTATATAGTTTCACCTTTATAGGCTCAAATATTATCAAAGAATCTGAGGAGAGAAAATGACGATGCAAAAAAAGGTTGGGAATCAGTGACATAGGCAAAACCACTGAGATTACATGCTAAGTAGAGGTGGGTGAATAAATAAAGACAGACAGCAACAAGATGTACTGGAGCTGGATGTTTACTTATTGTTTGATTTAGCCTGATTTTACACATTCACACAAAAATATTGTGTTTGTGTGTATTCAAGTGTTATTCCGATACAATGTGCTTTTTATTAATGTGGACTATTGTGCGTATGTGTGTATTTGTGTGTATTAAACAGTGGTATTTCTGTGACTGTGAGTTAGTGTATATGTGTGTGTGTGTGTGTGTGTGTGTGTGTGCGTGTGTTTGCGTGATAAAGGGTGTGCGTCTTCAAGTCATGCAAGGGTGAACAACCTGATTGACTGCTACATAGTGAATGAATCAGTCATGCATATTGACTGCTGATACATAGGCCAAGTTTGCGTGTGTCCGTGTGCATTAACATGACTGTCATATCTGTGTGTTTGTATGCGTAGGCGCATGAATGTGCATGTTTCTGTCTAAGAGGGCATGTATGGCCACACATACACACACATGTTTCTATCTGTATCTTGGTGTATATGCGTCTACAATGTTTGTTTTCAAATAGCATGTAAAATGCAGACAATTCAGACTTAATGGTTGTCTAAAAGCTAAAAAAACAAACAAAAAAACAAGTAAAATCATGCATGGTAGTGGCTTGTCCCTATGTTCTTAGGGAGTGTGTGTGTTTCTGTAAATGTGTGTGTTAGCTAATTAATATGAATGACTGAATTAATTAATTAATTAATTAACAACAGCAAGAATATGATCTCCACTGTTTAAGACAATGCAACATTTCAGAGTTGTTCTCGTGGTAGTATGAACCACTGTTCCCTAGGCAACAACAACATTGTTGACTTGTGACACTGGAAGTATTGTATATTAATGCAATCATTTACTGATAAAAAATAATCGTCTTCTGCCAAGCAATGTAGTTCTTCACCAACATTTAGCAGTATGGTTGCCAAGCAACACACAGACTCAGTGCACAGCATACGGCTACTCAAGCACGCTTAAAGACTGGGGTGATTATTAACATCTATCTGGATATTGCTGTTAATTGGGCAGTTGTAATATTTAATTATGTTAGCTCTCCTCTGTTAGCTCTGTTTGACTCTGAACAGGTGTGTTTTAACTGCAGTGCTAAAAGCAAGGATATTGCTCCGTAGGTTTCACATTTACCGTTTTTCACAGAGGAATCAAACAATCATTTTAAAATCAATAGACAGATCTTTCCCGGCACACTAACTCTGAAAACAGGGAACGGACCACATAGTCTTTGTTTAATGGCTCCGTTTCTTGACTTTTCCACCTCATCAGCTTCTCACTCAATGTGTCTTCTTTCTTTTTCATCGTCCTCCTCTATTCTGTCCATCTCTCCCCACGACTCATCGGTGCTCACCCCCACCCAGTCTCAAAATTCACAACAAAATCTGACATTTTGAAACTATTTCTTAGGTGCAGTTAAAATGATATAAAGCAATCACAAGTGTGTGTGTGTATTTGTAGAGTATTTTATAATGGCTTTGAAGGCGGCTCAGCCAATCATAATCAAGGACTGGAACGATCCATTTTATAAACATACTTAAACATACAACACTGAAAGCTCAGTGCTTACTTGTGTTGTTTATTTGAAAGTTTGCTTTGCAACCTGTTTAGTCATCAAAACTGTGGCAACATTAAAATCAGCAGCACTCAGTGTAATTTAAAAGAGAAAAATAAAAGATTCTTTTTGTTAGTACGGTAAGTTGTAAAAAGTGTAGACTTGAGAACTTTTTTGGGAAACTAACTTCCAACACATCTCATGTCTCTGAACCCACTGGGGGTCAGATCTTTCTCTATGCTTTCATTGTAAAAAGTAGAACTTCTGGATAACTCTGCAGATGAAGGTGTTAAAGATTCAGCGCTACAGATGGAGGATAGTTTAAATTCTATAATTCCACAGTACTCGGCTTTCATCTTTATCAGAGGACGTGAACTGTTTTCAACACTTGCTTGGCTGCCCCTCTGACTCTCTGCAAGAGGGCTGCATCTTGGCTATTTAATGTATCCCACGTAATAGGTTCCCTACTACTAATGTATTATGTTTACAACATGTATGTAATGCTAACTCATATGTAGGAATCTCAACCAGTAAAGTTGTTTCTTGTCTTTTTTGTGTGTCCCCTGTTTTCCATCTCTCTGTCAACTACAGAATCTCTTTATGCTAAGACTATATTATGCATGCAGATAGAACGCCTAAACAGCGGTCTCCGTGGTAACCCAAAACACATCCATCATCATCACTATGACAACCAGGGATAGAGCTGTCAATCAACACTGTCCCAAGGGAACCTTGCCTAAGCCTACACACCCACATCTGCACCGACAAATACAGATGAACGAACACGCATCTGCACACATGCAAACAAATGATGCGCACACACACATGCATACACACATACACAGACAAGACAGTGGGGTGGACTTACACCCACACAGAAAACTATGTTGTCTAGGGTATTTACCATCACACTCCATCAGCTGTGAGATTACACACAACTTTCTACACACACACTCTGTCACACACACACAGACCAGAGTTAGGCATGGCTAGATCTATCATAAGCTCACACTGATACAGCAGGTTGGTGCACAAGGGCCCTTTGCCATGAGGGGGCCCATAAGCAGATGTCTTTAAAATACAGCCAGTCAACTTCTTAAGGTTTGTCCATGGAGACTTAATCACTTCCTAACTATATAGGAACTATATAGGATATATATATATATATATATATATATATATATATGTGCTGCTCTCTTGTTTTGCGATGTACTCACAATGAAATCCCTACAACAGCAAAGTTCTGCCCTGAATCTCCACGACTCCTTTCCTCTCACTCAAACTTCCTCTCTGGTGTGGAGGCGTAATAAAGTTTTCCTGTTTCTCTGCTTCCTCTCCGTTTCTCACAGACATGTCCTGGCCATGACCTTTTCCCCCCTCTGTCTCTCTTACACTCACTCTATCTCTCTGCATCTCTCCACCTTGCTTTCTCAGCATCCCTCCCTCTCTTTCAGATTAAACGGTCTATCCTGCTGTCCCCCTTGAAATCCCCTGTTACACACCACCCCAGGCTGTGTGTGTATGTGTATGTGTGTGTGTGTGTATTAGCCAGACACACTAGCTGAGCATTAACCTGTCAAAGTATCGAGAGACAGAAGAGAAGGAGAGCAGAAGAAGAGAAATAGAAGGAGGGAGAATGACAGACAGAGAGAGAGAAAAGGAAAGAGGGAGTTGGGTCAGGAGACCCAGAACTCTACATGTTGCTAGGTAGTGGAAGTGGTTCTGTTCCCATGGTAACATTTTCTCGACTAGATCTGTACCGCACACACTGTCTGTCTGTTATACACACAAACTTGTGTGCATCTACTGAATGTATATATGCAAACAACAGACAAAGCATAAACATACATACAAAATGCAAATGTCCATCTTTCAGGAGAACATAAATATAATTGTAATGAATTTTGCCTTTCCAATACTTTGAGACAAACATACCTGTCTGACAGAGTGCTGAGAGCAAAACATGTCATTGTCTGTTAAAAGTAACAGGTATAACCCGACATCCATATGTTTATGATATTTATCATACATTGCTTCCAAGGCCCACACAAGAACAACTATAAGATGTAACTAAAACTGTGTCATATACACATATCTAAGATCAAAACTGTGACTTCTGCCTGACTGAATATTCAATTAAACTTGCTTCAATTAATATTGCAATTATTCAATTAACACATAATATGACAATTTCTACACTACTTTTACTAATAAGCAAATATCTTGCTCTGAGATAATGTAATTACAAAATGCGTCTGTATATTCAGCAGTTTCTTTGTGTTATCATGGCAGCCATGATTACTGTCCTATTGTCTGTGAAAAAAGACTGCCTCGCTTGTCAGCCATGTGTATATTATAGATGTGACTAAGCTGCCATGACTAATCTCCAATCTTTAATTCCCTCCTACCAACAATGACGTACATATAAAGGTTACACATAAACACACTTGTATACTCAAAGCACACACAGTCTATGCTTTTGCTAATATGCCCAAACAAGGACTCTTTCGTTGGTGTGTGTGTGCATTTCTTCATCATTCAAACAGCTAGATTAAGATACAAATCCATAATGCAGGACCTCGCACAATAGCGGGGAAGAGGGCAACAACAAAGCATGCATAATGAGGCAGATTATGCATGTACGCAGCATTAAAATAACAAAGAATTTGTGTTTGACCATTACAACAAACAATCCAGCTGCAGCAGAAGAACAAAATAAGGGATGTGACCAACACTCCAGTGGTCAAGAGCGACACGAGGAGTTTATTGAATAAAATAAGATGTGCTGTATGAAATAAACTGTTGGAAAGTGCAGGCACGGTGGCTGCGCACAGCTGTCTAAAATCACTCGCATGTTAGCAGAGAAAGCTTTGGTGCCTTATCAGAGTCAACTAATGGTCACATAAAGGGGTCCAGAATGTGCTGAGGTTTGAGTGTTGCCTTAATAGACCGATAAAGTCTAACAGAGGACGATTTTTGAAACTGAAGATTCTCAGAATGGGTCTGGCCAGAGGCAAACTGCTTTCTTCTTTCATCCTGCTAAGGGGGACAGGTGACAGCTGATGACCCTGTCCAATAAGACACATCTTTTACAAAATCCCTAAGTAAGCTGTATCCCAGAGAATAGACAAACCAGTGAAGTTATCAACATCTACATTAAATGCAAATATTGCACTGGTCTGGTTCAGTCCAAAGTGTACAATATAATGTGTTGGTTTTATGCATGTGAGTGTCTGGACACTTGTGGAGTGCACTGCATTATGTGTATGTGAGTGTGTTGCAGTCTCAGCAGACTTAACAAGGGAACGAAGCCATCACGGTAAACACATTTTAAACTAATCACATTGCAGTTAACTAAAATACACTTGACATAAACCTTCTGCTGGGTGACAGAAACCCCATTCTGTGCTGCCAAAATCTGTGTGCTGTGAGTAAATCCAAACCAAGGTGATAATTAATTTAAAAACATAACTAAACACACTAAAACATACTTTTTATTAGTGTCCAACTGAACTCGCTGGCAACTAAATAATTGTTTAAAGCACGGCTGTGATAAATACATATTTTGTATAAAGACAGTTTTTTAATGAAGAAAATAAATATCCAAAATCATCATATCACCCATATCTAATTTCAGTATATCTAGAAAGATCAGGTACTCTCCACCCTTTGGACAATGACATGAGTTTGTGCCACAGATGCTGCACCAGCTTTAGGCGTTATGGTTAAATGAAAAATCACACAATCTACTGATCACATAACCATAAACTGATGCTGTGCAAGTTTGCTGCACTGATGCTTACATGAGCAAGTACTTGCATCTTGATAAATAAATGAATAGGTTGTATTAATAAATTAATAGCGTCTTAGTCAAATGTTTTTGGTACCACAGGCTTCAACACAGGCTACACTGAAGCTGCAGATCTTTAGAGTGTTTGTCAGCTCAGTGATCCAATGTCTTGGTAAGTTAAGTGCAATTAAACCACAGCAGGACGAGACTTTTTATGAAATATTGGATTCCTCTTTCCTCTGTTGGTAGACAGACGTGAACTTACATGTATGTAATAAGAGTGCACTATGACTTGTTTAGGACTTGAAACTTGAAAGATTTGAGACTTACTTGTGACCTGCAAAACAATGACTTGACTCCCACCTCTGGTTTCACTTTTATTGCATAAACATCTTACTTTGTTTATTATAAATACCTTTGGGTACAAAGTGTACCAAATGCTGAAAGATTACATAAAAAACCAAGGCAGGTAGCCCTTCACTACCTTCACCATCTTTAACTCAAAATTGTTAAATGTTGTATGCTTCGATTGAAAATACACAAAGGAGAAGAGGCTGTGGGCAGACTTTAAATTGGCATTAAAATGGCAATGACACCATAAAGCTCCGCTGCAATGCTATTCCCTTACTCTGCTGGGGAGCATTTTAGACCATTAAAAGGCACAGCCTTGGGGTCATGGAATCTACTTTGCATATAAAGAATTGATTGGAGTTTTACTACAAATACAAACATGGAAAACGGCAAATGTTGAAGAGAGTACAAGATAAGTGCTCGCATCTGCGTGTGCAAGAGAGCATACGTAGTAGAAAGCTATAACACAGAAAGAGAGGAAGGAGGGGACAGTGAGTGTGGCAGTACATCAGTCTTATGAAAATGTGAGCTTGAAGATGAGCTACAACAACAACCTCGTTTAGACAGCACCCAGAGGAGAGGAGAGGAGAGGAGAGGAGAGGAGAGGAGAGGAGAGGAGAGGAGAGGAGAGGAGAGGAGAGGAGAGGAGAGATACAAAATGTGCAGAGCAAAAAAAAAAAAGAGATGACAGAAAGGGGAAAGAGGGAAGAGAAGTGGAAAGGGGAAGAGGAGAGAGGTAGCAAGAATTGAGCAGGTCTGCAGAGAGGAGATAAGAGTACTTCAAGTGTCACTACAAGTCTGGTACATTGATCTGAGAGAGAGAGAGAGAGAGAGAGAGAGAGAGAGAGAGAGAGAGAGAGAGAGAGAGAGAGAGAGAGAGAGAGAGAGAGAGAGAGAGAGAGAGAGAGAGAGAGATGTGAAGAGAGTGTTTCATTACTGTGAACACAGTGTTTTGAATATAATTTTGAATGATGCACTATTATTGTGTTATAAATAACAAACATGGTAACTACCTGCCACATAAAAAGAAATAATTTGTGAACCTGGTAGGCAACAGCCTTTGTGAGAGTTCAGCTCAGGACCACATATTGCTGTAGAGTTGTTATAGTTTTGGATGTCAAGTGCTCTTGTGTCTCACCTTTAGTTTACAGTGATTGATAAAGTTTAATAAGTGTTTTGTTCCATGTAGTTCAAAAAGCAGTCGGCATCAGTGTGAGTGTATTGTGTTTTTAAATGCATTATTTGTATCACTGTTAATTAAATGCATGACTTCGAAATAAAAATGGATTAACTTATTAAACCTAAATTAATTACTGTATTACTATTAAAAGTTGTATAAAATGTGCATATATCAAACATAACAAAGATTGAGGACGCATAAATGCCACTTTAAAAGTAGCTGATCTTTATCAGAAGTTACTCAGAAATTGCACCCTCTAGGATATCAACACACATGGATGTTTTACAAAATTAAATCACCATAATTTGTGTGACTGTGTGTGGCAGGAGGAAGGGCAGGATATTAGATTATTAAATGTGTCAATTTTTTGCAGTGGTGGGAACATATGGTCCTGGATTATCTCGCTCTCTGGGCATCTACTATACTGTGTGTGTGTGTGTGTGTGTGTGTGTGTGTGTGTGTGTGTGTGTCTCCAGCTGCTTGGATCAGCAGAGCTTTACATCCACAGGGAACCATTAGCAAGATAATAATGAGACCAGTTCGCACACGCACGCACACACACCTCATGTGTATATGTGTGTTAAAGAAAGGGACAGAGAAAAAAGTGAGACAGAGAAACAAACTCACTCCAGCTGTAGACATAAACATCATAAAAAAAAAAAAAAAAGATCTTTTTCTCGTTTGTTTTATCCTTTATCCTTTTATCATCAGACTGAGGTTTGTCACGAGGGAAATATACTATGTCAGGATGTCTGAAAAATAAAATCTACATTTAAAAATTAAAGCAATTATGTCTAATGTACTTTACAGTAACATCTGATATTTCCTGAATTAAAATTCAGAAATATAGTTTTCCTGTCACTGGTTTTGATTTGATTACTCAAATTCAACCAAAATAATTAATTCAGAATTTTTTAATTTTTTAATTTTTAAAAAAAAAGTTTTTTGTTTTTTTTTTGCTTTGTCTTTACCTACAAGGTCACTATTGATTTTCAGTTTTTCAGTTTTTATGATGAAAATCACCTTGTCAAGACAAAGATGAGATAAGTGCTTCTTGTAATCCATTGGTCCATCCACATTGGACAACAAGCACAGTTTTACTGTATTTTTGTTAAAGCTATGTCATCACTGTGTATTATTGATCTGTTTCCACTTTCCCCCATTGTCAAAATTATTTGTTAAGCTCAGATGCTAACAAATCTATTAAAGCTTTTTGTTAGCAAGAGCAATGGAAAACTTTTGGCTGCTGTTGCTGTATCTGGTTAAAATGACAGCAGATCGGGTCAGCTGCAGCTAACGGATGTCAATTGACACTTCTCAAGCTAATTGGCTCACTGCAGTCTATGTTCAGGCAAAGATTGATTGTGAGTGGAAAGACACACCGCTGTAACATCACTGTACAACCACAAGTGGAGTTTGTTTCTTTAGTTCAACAGGGACCAACTAAGTGGAGAGTCTTCTCTAGAGAAATGATCTAATTCAACATCTCACATTAGTTTAAGAATCACCTGTAAAAAAATGGTACATTTAAATTTAATCCCCTTAATGGTCAGTATTTGGAGTAGGTTGCTCATGCCGTACAGTAGGCTGCAGCTGGTAAGTGAATGATAGATTTAACTAACATTGTGTTGCATCATCTCATTTTCTGGTTGTAAGTACAATTTGTGAGCATTAATTAGGCTGCTACTAAAAATTGTGTTACTGCCTTTTTGAGTTATTGTAGCCTTTGGTTACTGGCAAGGTTACTGTTGATAGAGGATTTCAAAAAAAGGATTTGAAAAGATTCAGATTTGATAGATACTGGAATTGGAATTGATAAAATGCTAATAGAACCGCATCACTAATGGTCTTACAGTTTTATTTTGCCAATTGGCATCTATGCACTGATGGGATATTCCCATAACCTAGACATGACACTTGACTGTCAAACATCTTCTATTGGATTTAATCAAACAAATTAATGTATTTTAGTTCTTTATTGTACTAATGATGTTAAGAATTATATATTTTATAAATACATATTGTTCGTGTGGTTCCTTTTAAACACACTCTGAAGTTATGTATCACGAGGAGGTAGTCGACGCGTGTCTTTGTCCAAAGGAAAAAATCCAGTTTGTTTTTGTTTTTTTTTAGATTTATTTTAACATTTCTTTGGAACATAAAAGTCGTACAAACCTGCAGTAATCCACACATATAAAGAAGTTTGGTTTCACTTCTCCTAGATCTGTAGGACTGATCGATAACCACAAATTATCACAGACTATTCTTGTCTTGTTATGTTTCATAGAGTATATTGGCAAAATATATTTGTGAGAGAAATGAGGATGCTTCAAAAATAAATCATTTTAATTAGTAATAATGTCAACACTTTTAGTAATAAAAGTGCAGATTGCCGACACTGACAAGGCACTTTGACAATAAGATATTGATCTACTTATTATTTGTTACTGCTCCTAGTAACTATTGGGGGGAAAGTGTGTGTGTGTGTGTGTGTGTGTGTGTGTGCGTCTCAGGATGAAGAAAACTATACCTGCCTAAACACAATAATCTGTCAAAACTGAGCTGAACGAGTTCATACTACTTGACACACATACACACACACACACTAACATGCACACACACACACGCACAAAAAAAATATACAGAATGTCACACTGACATCGTTGTCCTTCTCTCTTATTCTCTTTGTATAGGTATCTGATGCATGAAATAGCATTAAAGAGTGAAACTGAGAAATGCAGCAGAAAGAGAATAGAAAATGCTTAAGCCTTAACTATTGTGGTTTTTGTTTTTTCCTGGAATAGAAACTCTCTCTCGCTCTCAAAAAAAAAAAAAAACTTAATACAAGGTCCAACTAACTTTACTTAAACTACTTTAACTATATCTCCTGGTCTTTCTAGGTAGATGGAGTTGCTCTGTGTTAATATTTTATCTACTATGTCGCTGGGTGAGCTCACTTCCATTGTAAAGGAACAGTTCACACACTATGTCAGCTCTCATTCCATTGCTACCTGGCAGGTAACATGAAGAAAAGCAACATGAGCAGAGAATACAACAGTAGAAAAAGAATAAGCAAAGAAGGAGGGGAAAAAAATAAAATAAATAATGCTACCTGGAAACTAACACTGTCATGATGATAAGAATACTACTGTGAAGATCTCATCATTTCACCTAACAACTACTAGTAGTCTACGGCAAAACACACACATATATATACACACAAAGTCACAAACACGGACAGTCATGCATATTGGTAGAAGCAGATACACACTCTCTAACACACACACACACGCGCACACACACCATCGGAAACCATCAGACCATCGGAAAAATACGGTAAACAGTAATATCTAATATTGACAGCTTAACAATTGATTGGGTTTTTTTTCATGTGTTTTCAAGTGTACTATGTGATGCATAGCCTATACATTTAATATTTAAGACATAGAAAGAGCCTCTCCACTACAGTTTTCAAAAATGCTTGAAAAAGAATGTGACAAATTCAAAGCAAAGCAGCACTTCAAGGCCATACCATCAGAGAAATCTTATTCTACGCCTCCTAAAGTCAGACTGGTCATTACTTATTTATGAACAAGCTGCCACGTCTTATATCAGTTGTTATTTTTGAAACACATTTCTTATGGTTAAGTGAAGTAATCTTGACCAGTAGTAAGATAAAACATCAGCCCTTTGTACGGTATAATCAGTATTCTAACATACCAACATATCTTCTAAATATTCCATAGATCTTATGATGTGATTCTGTTTAACTCAGAGAACTATTAAAACACCCTTTCGATGAATTGTGCATCTGCATTGAATCTAATGGTGAATCGGAGATTTCTCCCTCCACTCCTGATGACCAGTCAGAGACCGAGGCATGTACTTCAGTTATGCTGAGTATTAACCATATGTCTCACCCTTACTGCATCCCCATGATACTGATGATCACATTAAAATTCCCTCTTTAGCAATACTGCTATAGCAAACAATAAGGGCCGGAGAATAATTGAAAAGTTTAAATTATGTATGCCTCTGGGAAAAGCATTTGCGTGCGAAAGGCCACGGGGTCAGTGCGCCAATTTGAGAGGGCTGTAAAGCTTTTCTTCTCCCGACATCCGCTTTAGTGTCATCTGATTTGGGTTCCAGATCCTGAATATAATGTGAATACAGTAAAAATTCATATTTGTCCTGACTCCTGCTGCAAATTGACTCACTATCCTTTAAAAGGGGGTTATTTGTTGCTACTTTAGATCAATGCCTGCACAAACATTTACAGTATTTTCATAAAGGTCAGACTAAGAAGAAAGGAACAAAAATTGGTCAATACAACTGATTTTGTTTGTTTACTCAGTCATTGTTTCACACTTTAATATGATTTGTGACCTACAGTCAGAACATGAAAATACACACACACACACACACACATATATGTGTGTTTTGTCTTATTTTCCTTCAGTTTTTCTCCTTTTTTTCTCATCCCTTTATGTTAATGAAGGGGAATCGTACAGTATCAGGATGAAAGGAAATTTTTCTTTCAAATTGAAACATTTTCAACTTGCAGACATGTCTGTTTGCATCCACTTGGACACTACCTCTAGAATTAGCCTCATGTTCTGCCTGAACACACCATAAGTGCAGAGGCTTTTGTTTGGGTATGACTGCAGTGTTCCTGCCCACAAGAGTAACATTTTGTCAAGCGTTGCCTGATCAGACTGCAGCAGAATTAGTACTTTGAGCTCAACCAATAATATGCACACCCCTGTGAACACACAAAAACACGCACACGGCAGCAGCAGCAGCAGCCTCAATCTTGTTATGCTGACTACACACACACATAAACAATCACACACACTCATTTCATTTCCGTTTCTCAGCCAGTCTAATTTCGAGTTTTGTCAGCGCACATTATTACTTTTTCAATTCCAACAATAACCCTCTACTTCCTCTCCTTACAGCTCTTCCCCCTCCTCTCTTCCCCCACTTCACCCTCCTTCCCTTTTGTGTTGCCTCTCTCTCTCTCTCTCTCTCTCTCTCTCTCTCTCTCTCTCTCTTTCTCATGTACATGTAATGTGACAGAAATCGATTTTTGTTCATCGTTATTCACAGCATATTAAAGCACATGCATAAACCTGCACAGGGTCAAACACAGATATTCCTAAATTCTCTCTTCCTTGCACCAGCAAACAGAGAGATAAACACTGTATTCACAGATGCTCTGTCTCTGTTTATCTTTCTCTTGCTGTCTCTCACTCAGACCACCCCCACCCATACACATTCACCCAATTCATGAATATTCATAAGCATATTCTGTATCTGTGAGATCATGATGAAATTTTCTCAGGGGCAACTATGCGCATGCTTGTGTGTGTGTGTGTGTGTGAATATGGATGTCTTGAATGCTGAGGGATATTTCTGTCCTGTAAATAATTCTGCACCAACTCAGTTGAAGCACCACATATACTATAGCCTACATGCTTTTTATACTGCATTAGTGTGGCATACTGTAGCTATGCAGCATGATTTCCTATTATATTTTGCTCAATTGGGTTTACAATACAAGTGGGCTGCAACAGCACCCTTGTGACACTACCCCAATTTCAAAGGATGTTTGTAAGACTGGTTCTGCTGTTGCTACAGCTACACATGTCAAGTCAACTGTAGTTTATCTATATGTCTCAAAATTCAAGTCTTGCTATGGACTAAGGTCGCCACCCATAATAACAACTGAATCCCCCAAATTATTATGTCTCTATAAACCACTAAATTCATCATTGGGGGACTTGCATAGTATTATGGGATGGTAGTCTTCTTATGCCTGTTACACTATATTTAGCATCTAATTTGCAATGTGATTGCTCAGTAGTGGCAAAGATATTCAAACATGGAAAATAACAGTTGACAATATACTAAACATATAAAGTGAACAGTAAAAGTGACACCTGTTCAACAGAGTGGGGTCAGTGTGTGACAAATACGTTGTGAAGCTCATAGTAATTATTTTAGACCAGGCTCAGAGTGAAAGCCAGGGGAGTATATAACCATAACCAAGAAAGATTGACCAGGGTAATTTCATTTCCAATCCCATATGCTGGACTGTATATTTGTGAGAGAGTAAGTGAAGTGGATTGAACCAGGGATGTTTTGCAAAATGTGTGTCTATTAATTTCACCTACATGCTTTGGTCATGAAGGTGAAATATGAATGTGAAGAGAAAAGTTGAAAGGGGCAGCTTCTTAACATTTTGAGTAAGTAATGTTTCTATTCATATCTATTCAATTTATGATGGACACATGTGTACTGTGGATGCATGCTAATGTTTCCATTAATGTAACTGTAAGAGACAAGGGATACGGTTACACATACGCAAAGAGAAAGAGATAAAAAGCGAAAGCGGCAGCGAGAGCAAGAGCAAGAGTGAGAACACATTTCCGGTGATATTGCTAAAAGCACTGCATTTCAAGCCATTTGATTGCATGGCTGAATAATTGATATACAGTTATTGCAGCTGGTATGAATGCCTCTAGGTGTCACCACACACACACACACACACACACACACATACATACACAGACAAGCGGAAACAGGGAGGAGGTGTGAATAGTTGTGTATGTGTGTTTCTCTGAGTTGCTCTGAACGTATTAGTAGCTTAGCTCTTCTTAGCCTTACTGACAGAGTGACAGAGACATTGCTAATCCAGCACTGAGCAGTTGCCATTTCCCCCGCTTCCCTTCCCTCTCTCCTCCTCCCCTTCTTCCTTCCCCAGACCCAAATTATAGTTCACTACACAGTGAAATATGTTGTGCAACAATTCAGCACATGTGTGTGTGTATGTATTAGACTGGTTGTAGTTGGCACTGTGGTGCGTTTGCAGGCAGGTCAAATAAAAAAAAAAAATGTATTACATGTCTATTTTGCATTTTGCTGGTTCCCTTATGTGATGTTGGAAATACAAATGTTGTTGTTTATTCTTGGCAGTGTCTCAACGCACTATAAAATAATTGGAGATAAAAATTACATAATTAGTGACAGTAAACTCTATCGTCATCATCAAAGTTGTATTGTCGGTTCAACTGAGCAGAGAAATCACTTGTGGTAAACTTCTGAGAATGACCAAAATGTCATATGAGTCATCTGAGGTCACATCGCAGCCTTATGAGTCATTATCATCAAATGGATAGAGGTGCGAATAGGTCAAACTGCCAAGACGAGATGTCCTTGTCCCTTTGATAGTCACTCCTCTCCATTGTAGTTAGCTGGCATGTTACGTACCAGCCAAGGTAAAATATGTTATGATGTTATGCAGCACATTGCTTAAGTCCTCAGCTCTGTTTAGTAAGAATATTTCCTTTTTAAACCATCTTTCTACTTAATCAAAATAATGTGTGACACTCCTCAAAGTTGTATTTCTTGTTGTGTAGCATTGAGTTATTTTATGAGATGTCTGGCTTCATACCAGATGGTCTCTTTCTATCATCACTCCATTGAGATAAACTGGTAACAAAATCAGATCAACAGGTCTGCTGATCTGATTTGATCCCTGTCTATTGGGATGTTGGGTCCAGGTTATTCCTACACAAATTGTCTGTGGGTAAAGGCTGTGCCTCCAAAGAGAGAAATATATGGGAGTGAATTGTAATAACTTCCTCCATGACCAGGCAAAGATCCAATAAAGAATATACCTCGCCTGGATTGCATTCTGTTTGTTGATGCTCCCTTATGGTCTTGTCCACTGCCCCCAAACATGAATATTAGCCAGAGTGCAACCAGTGTGAGTCCTTGAACCTTGTTGACAAAGTCTCCCAAATCACTGCTGTTAACAGTGAGTCTGATTACAACTCCCTGCAGCAGTTGGTTAATTGCCTTCTTATTTTGTAGTGGTTAGTGGTATCTCTCTTGTTTATCACCTTGCTTGCATCACTGAGGAGTGTACATGAACAACATGAACTGATAGTCCTCCGAGTTCAATACTGTGAATACGCCCCCTCTCTCTTGAGAGGATGGCGATGTTTAGGTCCCTTCTGAGAGGTGTAAGTGCTTTTTCTTGTGTGTTAGGGGATGTTCTTCTCTGGATGGATGACTTGTGTTGCTTATCAGATCTACCACTGGCATTCAGATGGAGTAGCAAAGTTCAATCTTTGAACTAAATCACTGTCCCTGCCTGGATAAGTTCAGGTTATTGATGTCACTTTGCAGTCATAAGAGTCTGTCAAGTCCAGTGGATTTTTTTATTTTATTGGACACGTGTTGGAAATTAAAGTTATTATTTTTTTAAAACAGTGCAAACACACACAATGTTCTTTATGTGCACACATCGAGGTTGCTTGATTTGTGTCCACCGACATTATATGAGGTTTGTCTTTTGATACAAATGTCTAAAGTGGGTTCAGAACACATACTGCAGTGTGCCATAGCACACAACACTGTGTACACAGACCATATACACCTACCCCGGATCCAAAAATAGACAATAGCATACAGTGCACTCTGCATATTTGCCTCTCTCCCACACACACCTTTGATTACACAGTCAGTTATGTAGCATTAAAAACACACACACAGTATACACACAAGCATTCTTGGATTGCCTGTCTCACTCTCTTTCACAATCACAACCATATGCATATCCAACAGCCTGTCCGCCTGTCTGTCTTTCCATGTCTCTCACAGAGACACATATAAACATACAATATATGAAGGGTTCTCTTCTTACAAAATTCAATATATTTTATTTTTGAGAAATCATTTAATGAAGGCCAATATTTCTAAAATATGTGTAAACGATAATAATGTGGTCAAGGATTATGTGTCTCTTCATTTGTTTTCATTTTGGAAGAATTTTCTGAATTTTCATCTTAATAAAACTCTTCATATAATGTCATGCACATACACATACAGGTTTAGTCTTTCGTACCTCGACACATTGGAGCAGGAAAGTCCCAGACGGCAGTGTTTCCAGCATTCGTTATGCAGGTGAGAGTGGCGTGGCCGTCTAAGACGTAGCCAGGTACACAGCTGTACCGCACACGGTCTCCCACAGCAAAACGGCCGCCGCCACTTAGCACTGCTTTGGGTGGGATGCCAGGGTTTCCACAAGATGTGCTGTGGAGTTCTGTAGAGAAGGACATTAGGAAAGAGAAAGAAAAAAAGGCGAGGGATTAACGCTTTTTCAAATTAATTTTACTACACATTACACCTAACTAAGCCGTCACTCGACTAAAGAATATAGCCAGCTCTTGGTCAGTGATGCGTCCAATCCAAAGACTGCTCGTACAGCCCCTGTCCACATATTTCGTCTACCATGAAAAATACAGTTTCATGGTCAGCAAAGAGAGCCACGTGTGGTGATGCAATTTAAATACTAACACAGCCTGCTCTAAATTGTTATTCCAAGCACACATATAACCAGGTTCTTGGGCCTAGTTCTTTATAATACAAATTGGCAAGCATAATGGCTGTAAAAGGACATTTTGACTGCACTCCCAGTCAAAGCAGACTAAACTCATTCCTAGAGAAAAAGGAGGGAGACAATGTGAAAGTGTTTTACAGTTCATCACATCATTCCCTCCTGATACATTTACAATGTTGTGCATAAGCCACATGCGCAAGTGTGCATATAAACATCTGTGCACAGAAAACACACATACAGCAGAGAGAGGAAGACAGACAGGCAAAGGGAGAGAAGTGGTATTACAGGCCATAAACCAGGAAGTAGATGGGAGAACAGGGACCAACTCTGGTCTTATTGTTTAAACTTGATTGATACAACTATGAAACTGTTGAGACAGATAGGGGAATGGGGGGGACATATGAGGTGAGGGAGAGGCAAAGAGAGAGACAGACAGGGGAGGTTTAGAGAACCAGAGACAGAGGATGCTCGCCAATCTCCAGCTCTATTATTTCATCATTATAGATACAACTATGAAACTACTCAGACAGAGGGAGGAAAAAAAGTGGAAAAAAGGCAAAAATAAAAAGTGTTAGCGAGAAAGATTATGCTTAGTATGCCCCGAAATGAATAGTGGCACATTTTCTTCAAATGTCATCAGAAGGTTTGAAAACGTTAGAAGCACTTAACTCCTCAAACTCCTGAAATGTGTGCAATAATCTTTAAATGAAAGTATAGCTGCCGAGGACTCTTCCTCATGCTAACGGAAAGAAAAAAAAAAAAGTATAATTATCATTCACAAAGCAGACAGTGGATAAAGAAGATTTAATGTCAGCAAACGAAGTGATTGAGTGATTCTTAGATTGGTTGGCTGACTGATTCATTTATACAATGACTTTATTGTCATACCTTTTCAATTACGCTCCCTTTGCTCTCTCTGCTGTCTCTATCACTCTGCCTCAGAGTGGTGTAGTCACAGTACTGCTGAGCACGCAAAGGACTGTGTGGTAATTTCACTTCTCTCAGTGATCACACAAACACAATCTTTCAGTTGCTTTAACTGAAACATGCCATCCTTTTATTATTAGCATCCATCTTGAAGGTAATGTGGTCTGCATCACCAAATGTTGTGGATCACATTAAATAGATACAACCAGAACAGAAATGACTTAATAGCAGAAATAACTTTGCCTTTCAATGAGTTTTTATTGTAGAGAGAAAAAACAAGCAACGCCTCATGAACTGCAATTAGTTGATATGAAGTTTGTGTTTAATGTTGAGTGTTTTTACTGATGATGGGAAATCTCAGGATTCCTCCTTATCTCAGACACACAGTTACAGAGAAACACACACTTACACTCCACACTTGGACAGACACACACACACACACACACACACACACACACACACACACACACACACACACAGGACCATCCATCACTGTGGCGACCCCCTGTGCTGCATTGTGTTTAGATGTCAGGTTGGCCTAGTGTTGCGACCTCTTGGCCTATCGATTTTGCCAGTCAGTGTGGCCCCACTCAGTGTCAGGATGGTTGTGGTTCAGCGTCCTATCAGACACACATTTACTCCCACCAACACATACACGCTCACACAGACGCGTGCGTACATACACATACACATACGGTGCAAGTCTGATGGGCGCTTTCAAGAAACCACATATACGAACACTTTCTTCAGTTTCTACCATCACCGTTTCATTCTTTCCTTCATCATCTATCATTTTCAAGAAGTTTCTATTCTCTCTCCTTTTTTTTTCCATCTATTTATGCTTCCATTGCATCTTCTTTTATATTTTTCCTTCTCACATCCTATGTTTTTTTGTCTCTCTCCCCCTTTTCCCTTAATGCGTCACACTCCACCCCTCCCCTCCTGTTTACCTGCTCTTCAACTAAAAGCTTTGATGGCATGCCAACTGCTTCCCTTCTCCCTCTGTATTTCTCTCTTGTTCCATCCCTAGCACTAAATCACCCCTTCTGTCCATTCGTTCATTCCTCCTTTCTTTCTGCCTCTAGTTTATTGTGAACATCACATAGTTTCATTACACTAGTTTATTCAGTAGCTAGCGGCTACATCACACTTTTCATGGTTTATTGTTGCCTGCCCGCTCTGTATTCTCTTTTACCCTCATTTATTCCCTTCTGTTCTATCTATCTATCTATCTATCTATCTATCTATCTATCTCTGCCTCTTCCCAGTTTACCATAACCATGATTTCAGTCTCAGTTGCTTCCTTACAAGCTGCTGCTTTTATGGACCATCTGTAGAACTATCTGCATTTGTCGCACGCACGCACGCACTCACTCACACACTCACACACACAACCATTTACCTGGCTTTTATTTCTCCCTAGATAAGCAATTACAGCTGAGTCTAGGTACAGGGAACACAAGACAGAGAGGGAAGATGGGGGGAAAAGAACTGTGAGAGAGGGGGAGAGAGAGAGAGAGAGAGAGAGAGAGAGAGAGAGAGAGAGATAGAGAGAGAGAGAGAGAAAGAGACAGAGAAAGCAATGCTTTAAAAAAAAATAAAGAATGCTGCCATGCTTTCAGAGTTTTTAGTGAGACAGATGACACTGCAGACTAGAGGATTGGAAAGGGGGAAGTGAAGGACAGCAAAGACAGAACAAGAGACAGAGAAAGAGACAGAAGAAGAAAGAGAGGCAGAGACCGAGATGGCTGATTCAATGAGTTTGGAGGTTTTATACCTCTGTCAGCAGTAACTTCTATAAAAGATGAACCAAGTTTTTTCTACCAGAACAGAATAAATGCTGAAACATTTGAAAATAAGGCAAAGAACCTGTTGCAATAAAATATGTACTTAGATTCTTAACTACTTTTGAAAAATTATTTTCAGAAATTATTTTCACAACATTTTTTGTAAAAAATATGTAAAGTTTATAAGGAGTATAACCAGACAAATACGTCGTGAGGTCTCTAAGAAACCAATGTGTTGTGGGGCACCAAGATCTATAAAAGGTTTCACTGGCTGTCAACCTCCAAATCAGTTGCCTGCTGTTTGATTTATTCAGCACTTTGACCAACTCTTTATAGACTTGTGAAGAACTTTTGTCATAAAACATTTTAGTCGGTTAAGTTAATGAAATTTTATGGCATAAGTTGTACATCATTTTTGTAGGTCAGGTGGCCTCTTTTCTGACAATACCAGAAGCAGAAGCAGAGATTCAGTTTCAGTTTGTGACAGTTCACACTATGACATTGACATATATGAATGACATTTTTCTTTTCTATTCTTCTTTCCAATTGCTTTAAAAAAATAGGTCCTGATGAGAGTTGTTGTTGGGTTCCATTTTTATCTTACAGTGGTATTATTAATAAGGTTATTTTTTGAAAGAATATTACAGGAGTCTGACAAGCAAACAATTATAGGTTTGATGAGTCTATATAATTTTGTCATCCTTTTCTTCCATGCTGTTTTTCTGTAATTTTGCTATCTGGTCTATTCTGTACACACGACTGCTACGCTCCAAATCACATACTTATAATTTTTGCTTTTTGTAGGTACTGCAGCTGCCCTTTCCAAGTACATACTGTTGCATGCAGTATGTATACAGCATCCATATAATTAGGACATACTACTTTATCTATCATTGCAGCTTCTGTCCTTGCACTGGTTTCCATCAATGAACTATCAATGCACTGGTCATTGGTCTGCGCTCCCCCGACACCTTAGTCGATGTGACGTATCTTCCGCTGCACAGGAGGATTGTGGGTCAGAATGGCCAGAAAAGTATGTGGCTTGCATACTGCAAAATACAACCATATATATAGAACATGGTACTTTTGGCATACTGAATTTGACATACTATGTATTGGGACATACAAAATATGTATACTAAATAGCATGGTATGGATATCGGAACGCAACATATCATACATATTAGAAGAGGGGTCCCTCCTCAGTGATCTTCTTGCTTGTTAAAGTTTTTTTTTATGTTTCTTACACAAATCAAGGGTTTAAGGATGTTGTACTGCTGTATAGATTAAAGCCCCTGAGGGAAATTTGTGATACTGGGCTATACAAATAAAAATTTTGACTTGACTCCTATTTCATTTTCAACTCTTACAAGTGTTCCCAAATGTGTCTATGAAATGTTAACAAAAAGTGGAGGTTTTTCAGCCTGGCATTAGCACTCCGATACAGCTTGGCAAAACACAATTACCAGCTACGCGATCACAGTGACGGATTACACCAACTAAATCAGAGGCCTCTGGAGTTGCTGAAGTGAACTGGTGAGGAAAAAAAAATATCTTCAGTTGTGTTATTCTCAAAAGTTATATTGAAAACAGAGGCGATGGGAGGAGGGATTAAAATAACAACCAGAATTCCTTTAGCATCTCAAAAAATACTTTTTTCTTTTTAGTTAAGCCCCAACAGATTAAATTACCTGACACCAAAACACCCATACCAGTTACCTTGTACATTTATTTTGTCTTAAATATATAATATATAATATATTTAATATGACAAGACAACCATGTATTTTCCCCAAACAGTCCCTGCATTGAAAGTTGCTGCTGAGCTGTCATTCATACTGGGATTCAATTTCCTCAAATTCCAACTATGACAGCTCAACATTCATGAAAAGGATAATAATGGAATTATTCTACAAGGCTGTGTGCTTTTTAATATGAAGAGATTAATGCCAAGATGATATATCTGACATTTGAAAATTGTGATACATTTCTCTAAAAGCATTAACGCCACTAGAAAGCCCGTTATTAAGGATCATGCTGGGTGGATGCTGGACAAAAAAAAAGACAGTTGGGAAGGAAATAAGGAAGGGAGGAGTGTAACATTTCCTCCTCGCTGTGGATATATGATACACAAACTCATATACACATATGTATTTTCACACATAATTTTATGGTCAGAGAATAATATTTTATACAACAGCTAAGAGATAGGGGAACTACAGGCTATTTTATATCTATTTATAATGGAACGAGTGTGATAGTGTTACATAAATGTGGCCGAGTATAAAGAGTTTATAGTATTAGTTAGGGCAGTGCACATTTTCTCCTTCACTGTTAGTTATAACAGTGGCTATTTGTGGCAATAAATTGGACTAACACACACAAGAAGAGGCCTTGCAACAAAATGCAATAATGCAGTCACTACAACAAGCACCCATCCATCACCATCCACAGTCTAATAGGAACTGCAGGGGGGTAAGACAATGAACTCTATTCCAGACACATTTCCTATGAGTCTAGAGTTTTTCAAAGCCACTGTTAGAGGAATTTGTTAGACAGCTGTGGTGTAAGTAAAGTTCTAAAATGTTCAGTAATGGGAATACTTAATTCAGAAACAAGTACCTAAAAAACACTCTGCCTCAGCAGGGAAAGCACTGAGGGTAGTTGGAATTATACTGAGTCCCATTTCTTCCACTAATCGTCCACTTGATTTTGATTACATGAACTGAAAAAAATTCCAAAATGCTCCAATAACACTCAATGTATTTTTTGTAAAACTGACAACTTGATTATTTCAGCACAATTTGACTGATTTTACTACATTCACTACATTTTCAACGCAACCACAAGACTGGAGCTTTCCGTTTCCATATTACTCGTGCAGGAAGTAGCGTGTGCTTTGCTGAAAGGGCGCAGGGTCACTGTGGTGGATCGGATAGTATCGCATCACACTTTCATGACAGAGACCTGAGTTTGTGTGATTGACACTAATCCATAATTGCTTTCTTTTCCTCAACATGATGACAATGTTTTTCTAACCACAGACAAGCATTTTAGTCACTGAATCCATAATCATACTATTTCCATTAATGGAAAAATGTTGGCATTAAATGTCATCCAATTTTATGCATTTTATGTAAGAATAGGTTTATTTTGTCAAGAATATGGATGAACTTCTCTAATAAACCCTGCACACATACATGCATATACATATTACTCTTGCACCTCTCCTCAGAAACCACTTTTGATTGGTAGCTGCTTGGTGATGGTGTAATTATAAGCAATTATGAAAACATTGATGGAGGGAAAAAGGACTAAGTGGCAGCAGTGTGTGTGTGTGTGTGTGTGTGTGTGTGTGTGTGTGAGACAGATTCTCAGGGAGAGTTAAAAAGAGGGAAAGAGAGAGCTCACACATAGAGGAATGGCTGTTCAAAGCATTAGATCATCTGGCAGTTGTGAAGATCAGTTTATACACACACAACTTTGTTGCTAATGATTGTTTCTTCTAGTCGAGATCAAACATTATGGCCTCAGAGCAGGAGACCACTAATGTCTCTCTGGGTTTATTACATGCCACAACACAGACAATCAAGCAAGCAAGCAAACCCACACACACCCACACGCACACACACACACACTTCCTTGAAAGTAGAAACAGTCTTGAAGATTGCATTAGTGGTGCCTTGATACACTGTGTAAACAAGTATTATCTGTATTCAACATCTTGAAGTGTCCATACTGGCGATCCTCTCATATGCTCTCTAAGCACAATGCAAAAGTACGAAAAGTACAGATACGGGGGTAACGTTCACTAAACCTTGTGTCAGTCAACCATTGAGTACTTATTCTTTGTCTAATTTTCAAGATACCGGTCAGCTCAATGTCAAATACAATTTTTACACATCATTGGGCATGCAAAACGATTTCATCAATTGAACGAATAGGAGAGATGCAGTGAATAGTGAACAGTTAGGTTCTCCCATGACATGCAGTTAAGTGTCATATGATAGATTAGAGTTAGCTATATGCGGATGCAATTTAATGGCACTAGGTGAAACAAGTTAATCATTTTGGCAGAAAAATAACCCGATCCAACACAATTACCTCATTTTTAGGGATAGAATATCCATCTGAGAATATTAGCTGAAAAGATGTACTTAGGTTTTTTTTCCAGCCTTGCAATTTCCCTCAGTGTAATTGAATGAGCAGATATTGATGGCTGTCTGACTGTTCACAAAGAAACATGGGGATGTCAATTATAAGCCCTTTACCTCCACTTCGCTGGTGTGTGTGTGTGTGTGTCTGTGCACTCCACTGTCTGTGTGTGCATTTGTGTGTGGATGGCATTGAATGTGTATATTTGATTTTGTCTTGTTAGGATCCTCGTTAGTCGATGTATAAGACATCAGCTCTTCTTCTTCAGCTTTTAATAGTTCTCATCTTTCATTATTTTTTCCTGTATATATGAATAGAATGGCTCAACAGTGCATTTCCTGCCTGAGTTTACAAACTTTGTTGATCGTTATACTTGTCAATATCTACAGGTTCAGTCATATAAGAGCCTTATGCTTCAATGAGCGATGGAGTAGAGTTACTCTTTCTGTCTACGATGTCATTTAAGGTGCTCCAGAGTGTTTTTCCATCATGTTTTATGTCATCAATCCACAATATAATTTCTTTTTTTTTTTGTGTCTTTTTAGTGATGCGGTTCCTCAGTTTTCAATATACTTGCCAATCAGATGTGCAGCCAGAACTATTTGCCACTCCTTTTGCATCATCTGTTTGAACCATGCATTCATTTAATTCATAATCAACACAGGGAGTCTAACAGTCAGCTTCTTGACAGGTGCATGCTTATGCATAACTAAAACCAAAATTTCAAGTGCAGTATCTGGTTCTCTCTGTTTATTGATATCAGACCAAATAACATCATCTATATATGGACACAACAGGAGGCCTTGTACAGTCTTTTACATACAATTATTATGTCAGATGTTAACAAGCTATCTATATCCTGAACTTATTTTTTTAGGCTGCATATGCTCACATGGACTAGTTTTAGCCCTTTCTTGACAAGTGTTGACATCAATGTGGAGATAGGAAAATTAACATTCAGTCAAGTGTGTGTGTGCCTGGAGTTACATGTATCCTTGGCTGATCTTTTCAGGCAGTTCTTTGAGAGGGGAAGGTGGACAGTAAGTCTATTATAGAGGATGTAGGGGATGTTTCCCTAGAATAGTGCAGTTTTTATGATCGGTCTTACAACTTCAGAGTAGTCATTGTTAAGGTTAGTTTGTTTTCTCTTTTCTCTTAAAAACTTGCCAACGGTCAGTCTGCGTCTGTATCCTGCTGTTGTAGGATCATCTGTCCAGTGGGTTCACCACTTCAATCCTCATCCATTTAAAACTTTTCAGCTAGAATCCCGCAGAACTTATTCTCAGTTTCCTCCCAGTTCTCATGTTGAGTCTCCGAAATGCCTTCAAAAATAATGTTGTTCCTTTCTAACTTCTCCTCCAGATATTTTCGCATCATGTGATAGTACAGATTTATATATCATGTCTGTGCGTGGATCTCGTCGTTTGTGTGTAGTCGGGCTCCATTTATATTACGTGACTTCTTTTAGGAGGTCATCAACTCGCTTGTTTGTTGTCTCCAATAATAGTTGCAGAAACATTAAGAAGTGCTTTTGTGTTTTTCCTGGAGATCAATCGTGTCTTTAAAGAAAACTTTCTGCTGTTCTAGCATTTCTGTCAAGACATTGACAGTAATGTATTCCTCATCAACACCAGAACCGTAACTGTTCCGGTACGAGAGAAGTGTAGGTTTGTGTCTGTGTTTCCATGTGGGTATAGCTCCTTGATCAATCAATGTTCAATGTTTCTCTGAGGCCTGGTTCAATAAACCATTAGATTTCCTCCTAAAGACATCCTACCAACAGAACTTCATCTCACACACACACACACACGCACCCTCACACACACGCATAGAGTACAAAGGAAAACAAATAATACCACATACACCCTTTCTCTTACTAAATGTCCTGTGTAGTAGCAGTAGCCATCAGGACTGAATAAGATAATGGATAGTTTGTTTGGTTATTCTCTTTTTGCCAAAACAGACAAGCTTTTTATTACATCAGGGATTACCAATTAGGATCTTTGATTAGCGTAGTGCTGGGAAATAGAAGTGGCTCTTTGTATCCACCACTGGAGTTATTTAGTTCACTGCGGTTTATCATGGCTAGAGTATCACATGTATGATCAGACCTATCGACGTAGGGCTAATACCAGTTTTCTCTATGCACAAATGTTTTTTATTCTCAAAAGTCAGTATATCATTAAGCTCTGACTTACCATTAGTCCTTAAATGAAGGGGTCCTTATCTGCCTTTCTCTATCCCTAACTGACCGTTCTCTTTTCTGTCCTGCACATCCATCTCTCCCTCCCACCTCTTTTCCTCTCTTCTTCTCTTATCTCTTCTCACAGCAGCCCCTCTCCATACTGTTAATTGAAACTGTGTGTGTGTGTGTGTGTGTGTACGCAGTGTGTGCACATCAAGCTTCAGTATTAATTAAAGGTGTGAATGCTAATTGGTCAGATCAATAACAGGTCGTTAGGCCTCAGGGGCCGACAGCCAATAGGAAATCATTATGTGTCTGACATCACTGTCACTCTGCTAAAGCCGCACTGCACTGTGACACATGCACACGCACTCACACTGATTTGCACTCACATTCACACTACTGTCATCTGGAAAGATAGGTACACCTCAAAGGTTGTGAGAGAAACACAGAGTTTAGAAACATAAGAGGTTAGAAAGACAGAACTGCCACAATAGATATAAACCTACTATATATCCCTAAAACTAAATCAATATCCATTAACGAAAGCAAGAGACAGAACAAGAGAGGAAGAGAGCAAGATGTAGAGAAAGGGGGAGGGAGAGAAGGGTTTTCAAAAAAGAATCAGATGCCATAGTTGTCATTGAACAGAACTGAGTAAATGAGTGTGTCCTCTCTGAAGGCCTTTTGGTGTTTGATCAATACCAGAGCACTCCTCCTCTCCCTACCACATACACTGTATTTCAATCTCTCTCTTCCCTTTAATCTCAGGGTGCTGATCAGCCGTTGTCAGTATGATATTCAGTTAAATAGATGACTATGACGTACTTTGCCCTTTAATTCAGAAAAGAAGAGATAAGAAGAGAAGAATGTTGCACAAAAGGAATATCACACATCGAGTGGTTTACTTGATGGCATGAAGACCTACGCTCCAACCCACCCAAACACAAACCCCTGGCTAATTATAATTATCAAACTGGAGACAATATTATAGTAAGAGTAAGTGTAAGAGTTGTCTTGATTTTTATCAGCTGGTCAATTTTTTCTGTTTAATGCATTGATCTACTGGAAATGTCAAAATGTCCAAATGTATAGACATATTAAAATGTACTGGCAGATTTCAGTGGAATATCCAGATCACACTTTTTCCTACAACTTTCCTACATAAGCCTTCTTGCACACAAGATGTCTCACCAGGAAACCACATTCACTGTTTTAAATGTAATCCCCCTAAGACAAACTACACACACTACAGTTTGTAGTTTTACTGCAAATCCAGCAATCCGGCACTAGAACGCAGGGGGGCTTCAGTGGTGAGGGTGTGTTGTTTAAGGTACGGGTGAGGCAAGGAGTCGAATTACAGATTAGTACATCTGAGGATTTATCAGAAGCCAATTCACTGTGCATCAGTTTGTAAAACTCACAGACAGGCCTTTACAACTCTGGAAAGTTTTTCAACTAATCCACCAGGAATGTGTGCTTGCATGTATGTGATTGGCCACTGCAGCGTGATGTCAGGTTGCATTTCAGCAAAAGTTGAGTCCGGTTCAACTTCTTGCCGGATGGCTGCTGTGATTTCTTGCTAAGCCCTATGTGGTCCCCATTCCTGCAGCATAAACAGACTGGTACCATTCGAGGGAGACCTGCAGTTATACCTGTTTTCATGCATTGCAAAGCAATTTTTTGTGTAAATAGACACAAATTGGCGCCAGGCAACACAAATCATGCAATGTTTGTGAAAGCCTTTCAGTGCTAAGATTCTCCCGACATGACTGACATCCTGACGTTGAATCAGAAATGGAGGAAAATGTTATTGTGGGCTCTGTGGGCATGTGTCTGGGACGTATTGTGTCCTCCTCAACAGGTAGAAGGCAGCAATAGTAGTCATTTCGGTCATGGTTGATGGCAGAAATAAACAACACTAAAGTGTGTGTGATATCTACATGGACATAAACACCTTCCTTCACTCCTCTTTTGCTTCAGTTTTGGTCTGAATGCTGCTGACTGTTCCAACTGACAAGTATTATGGGTGTATTGCACATGCTGTCTCTAGGGGTCACTAAAGGGGCTTTCACTTTCCTATACCTCTAATACCTTCCGACAGATCTATCGCTTGTTGTTAAACAAACTGACACAAGTGAGCAGACATCAGTGGAGGGCTATGCAAGGTTAATGCTGTTAAGTGGTGGATGAAACATTAACTGGTAACCCATATACATATTATTGCCTGTAGAGACAGTAATTGTCAATGTGTGTGTGTGCAAGCGAGAGACAACTTCAGCCATTGTGAATACTGTGCATATTTGATAAAAAAATAAATAAAATAAAAAAAATAAAAAAAACAAAGAGTGAGTTTGTCCATGAATGTGTGTGTATGAGAGAGTCTTCACTCTGCTGATAAAATCTGCATGTGTATTGCATAGTTGCACAGTTGAGGTGAGCTGGATAGCTAGATTTGTGGGTGTGTGTGCCAGCATGTGTGTAATATCTAATAGCTGTGGTTACTGTAGCGTGACTTATTAAATTTAACATCAAGAGACCCCCTGGAAAGCTGACTGACAGATACCCACTCACATATAAACACACACACACACGCACACACACACACACACACACACCGAATCTAAAGCTACCAAGTTCACACAAACTGTATAACTAACCAACCAACACAGACACAGTAATCGTCATAAATATAAAGTTGATGATCATATAGTGTCTGAAAACCAAACAGAATGTACACTAAGGAGTAAAATCGTTGTATTACCTACCACCAAAATAAAAGTTAAAGAACAAATTGAAATTAATAGGTCATTACCGCATCAACAGGCACACCAGAACACACAACTAGTTTGTTTTCTCATTAATGTTACATCCAATTATGAGTGCTGAGGAACACTGATGCTTAAATTACCAGGGCCTACCTTGCAGAAACAAGGTTTGTGAGACAAGCTAGTGTAACTGTTTCGGGTGAATGCTTCCCATACATCAAATGAGCCTTGAACCAAAAGCTGATCAATGGAAGGTTTAAAACAGGCTTTCAAAAGTATTCATGTGGAAGTGATTTCAAAATTTACAGCATGTTGGCACCCTTTATGTTGAAGTACACTTGAAGACATAAGCAGTTGCCCTCAGTCCAGTTTCAGTTCTTTCAACTCATTTTCATTCTGTCACTTTTAATCTCTTCTTCTTCTTCTTCTTTCATCTCATTCCTCTTCCTCATAACCTCTGCTGCTACCAGTCTTTATCAACCACAACTCAACATTTGTTCCCTCTGCACAACTTTGTTGTTTGTGTGTGTAGTTGATGGTGCACAGTCGCTGGGGAATCAATTTCGAAAGAAGTCGTCCTTTTCATCACAGGAAAACACTTCAATAATTATGACTGTTATAACAGACACAAACATCACACGGCATAACTCAAGTCTCCTCTCCACTGCAAAGTAAAGGAGTTATTGTTTTCACAAGATTAGCTTGCTTAAGATAAGATAATATTTTACCCAAAGATTAAAATATACTGCAGAACTGCAGCTGTCTTTCTGCAGCTGCCTTTCTTTCTTAGTTTTACATTGATATCAAAACAGTAATGACCTGCACAATTATCTGATGGCATTAAAACTTGTGGAAAACATTAAAAAATAATATAGTATAATAAAGATACTTTTAAAACAATCATTTGAGTGGAAGATAAAATGTTTTTCAGCTGTGGGTTTAAAACATAGGAATTGCAAAGGAATTTAAATATCAACTCAAAAGTATACATAACACAAAATTAAAATGTCCAGTATGTTTCGCTAAAATTCACATCGCATTTTATAGGATGGTGATACATTTGGTGAAAATCCTCTTTGATTGGCTAACAGTGTTTGGGGATACGTTTTGCCTGCATGCTACCTCTGACTCACGGCATCAGAAACTGCCATGTCAGCATGACCATGCTCATTTTCTGGTTATGCTAATCAGGTGACATTTCCTCCTTGGCAGGATGAGCTGATTGGATGGGCCGAGGTGGTGACCCTGAAGGGAGGCCATTTTATTGGGTGGCTAATATAAAGCTGAATAATGGACTGACATTGGCCAGGAGGCCATATTATTATCAACACACACACACACACACACACACACAAACACACACTGAATAACTATGTACCAGTATAACCTATATTTTAGTCAGGTGGTCAGTGATTGTCTGACAGACCTGAATATCAATTCAATATATCATATTGATGTAATTTCAATCCTGTCTGAGTACAGAGGGGTTTGGCAGCTATTCACTATAATTCCATCATAAAATTATTACCATTCAGATATTAGGTCAATATATCATTTGCAGCACTTCCTGTAGCGTCAAATGTATATCTTGCCAATCTAGACAGCGAAAGACTTTACTCTACACTTTACTCTAATTACATTATTCAGGTATCAGACAGATGACATTTTTTTGGACACTCTGGCATTAAGACACCTATTCTTTACGTGCACTGAAACATTTGGCAGCTTCTTAATATTAATCCATCATCAAATTACTGTGTTTTATCCATTTAACTGTTAATAATTAATTGTGATGTGAGGCACCAACAGTCTCCTGCCCAGCCAGAGATGTTTGGCAGCCATTTACTGTAATTACTTTATCCAGACATCAAATTGATATATTGTGTGGACAGTCATTGAAGGCCTAACACTGAGAGATTTGGCAGCTATTTCCATACCATACCATTATAAAATTATATACAATAGGCTGGATAACAAGCTAAAGTCATTTGCCTTTGACAAAGGCAGATACCCTTGCGGAGACCCATTCTGAACTGAATGAACCCACTCACACTGAAAAGCTCAAACTCTGTTATTAGAGGGTTTATATAGATTTACTTTGGTATCACTTATTTTGGTCATCCAGACAATGAAATATGCTATACAGTGTATGTTTTAAATATTTGATGCTCTCTATACTTGCAACAAAAATGGATCATCAGGACCACAAAAAAAAAGTAAAAAAAAAACAAAAACCATACGTTCATACAAACTGCTCACCACACCTGCTTTCCGTGTGTGTGTGTGTGTGTGTGTGTGTGTGTGTGTGTGTGTGTGTGATCTTTTTGAGTGATACCTGCATTGAAGCTGACCTTGTAGCAGCAGCAGCAGCGTGCACACGCACACACGCTTGTATACTTTATACTTGGCTTCTATATACACATGGGGATACACAGGACATGTGCATATATATTATGCACACACATAGACATACAAATACAAATGTACCCCCGTCCAGGACTGTAAGAAGACTTTTCTCCAGGGACAGAACTGACATATTCCTTCTCATTTAAAATGTATGAACTGGGCAACAGTTGTACATATGTTTACTTCTGTATTGTAGGTGATAACTATGAGCAGTGAGCAGTGTCTACTCTGTGGGAGAAAAGGGGGCAGAGAGAAATAAATACAAATACTAAACAAGAAGAAGGAAAACCAGATTGCTGTGTTAAAACTACTAGTATATGTTATCATCAATATAATATAGTTTTTCAGTAAATTACCAGAAGGCATCAACTACATGTGAAAACTGAAAAGATATAGCAATAACTATAAGGTGAGGCACTGCCATAATAACATAACTAGACAAAAGAAGAAGATCATACTCCCAACAACATGATGGCAAGATTCATATTGTCTCTTCTTGCTGTTTTATTATAAAATTAGAAAGACAATTTTTTTTTTGTCAATTTCAGTCATTTATATTTGCATTACTGTAATATATCACCTTCAAGATCCCATTAAGGTGCAGTCATGTCAACCAGCCCCGATGATTAGGGTCACCTTCGCTTCCCTGTGATGCCATTAAACTTACCTGAATTCAATTGTTGAACTGAGGGAGGGAGAAAAGACGGAATGACAGAAAGAGTGTAAGAAGAGGCAGATGGATGGTAGGATGCTGGAGGAGTGGATATTGTCAATCCCCTCAGATCTCATTGAAAAAGATTAGAGCAACTGCAGCCAGAACCTCAATCACATACACATGCACACAAAAATACAAATATTCTTCACCCATGTGCAATATACATCACTGATGTATGCCCAAATAAGCCTTATTGGCCATTCATAGAATTCTAACCTGAAATGCAATTTTAAAAAAACAGTGACTTCAATTCACCAAATCTCGAGTCTGAATCAAGTCGCCAGTGTACAAGTCTGTACAACTTTATTGAAATTCTGAATTTCAAACAGATCTGAATTTCAAAGAGACAGAGCTGCAATCATCAAAAACAGCAGCACAATCTGTTTTTGTCAACAAAAAAAAACTTTGCATCTCTGATAGTCTGTGAACCAAACAACCTCTGTGTGTTGTGATACCCAAATCCCGAACAGGATTGAGTTTTTCTAATGTCACCAGAATGTAATATCAGAAGAATATCACATGACCAAACTACAGTGAAAAACATCAGAAGTTAACCAGTCAAGAGGAAAGGATTATGTAATTTATGATAGCTCCGGTGTGTGTAGCTGCTGTAAAGTGATAAACATCATACTGAGTGCTGAACTCTACATTATATCATGACGGTAGAGGAGTAGGTTCAGGAAATAAGTGCGTGGCCAGAAGGTCACTGGATTGGCTAACACTCTTCATGATATTATGTGGAAGCAATGGATAAATGCCCAGATGGAGACGGGTCCATCGATGCCACTGACATCTGGCCGGCGAGAGCTCCCAAAGTGTTTAACCTGCTGCCAGCGACTTCTGTTTGTTTGCAAAAATACAATTCCAGCCCAAAAATAAGATGAAGGGTAGGGAGTGGCCAAATCGAAAGAAGGTCACCGCAATTCTCTCCAGTCACAATTTATGTCTGCCTTTGTTTACTAGAAAAGAAGACACCTTTAGTTGTTTTCCACTGAATATGTCTTCTGTTTTACCTCTTTTCTAAATTGTATTGGCCTTTGTTTATGCCTTCTCTTGAGGCAACACGCAAACTCTCTCAGGAAAGTGTAAATGGAAGTAAAAAGGAGTGTATTAATGTGATATTATAAAGGGGAGAAAAACAAGCAGAGGAGAGAAGGAGTGGGAAAAACAGAAGTTAACAGAGGTTGGGGATGAGTGGAGCTACATGAAGTCTCTGCTGACTTGTCAGTCACATGGTAGCATGTTCTAGGATGATGAACATGTTCTTCACTCTATGTTCTGAAGGAAACAATTACATTTGGGACCTGTGTTTCTGTGTGTGTACAGCATGCATGTCCATGTATGCACATGTCTGTGTTTTTATGCATGCCGATGCCTCTGAACACATTGATGTCACAATGTACCATACATTGCATGAATGCGGGTAATGCACATTTATCTTTGAAGCTAACATATGATGTTGTTTTGTATTATGTGTCTAGTGTTTGGATTCCCACAGACTTCAACGTGGGTGTATTAAGATCAGAAAATGTGACTGCTTCATGTTTCATGCCTGTTAGATGCCTAAAATATGCTATTTCTGTAATACACACTGCAGTACATAGTTCAAACAAAGGTCTCACACACGTCACATCATATCAAATTACAGCAACTGGCCTAGAATGGAGGAGAAATTTAGCTTTTTACTACAACTTTACAATTTAATTCACATATTCTTATTCAGTCAAACTTGATACAAGCCAATAAAGGTAACAGCCAATCAAATCAGAAAAAAAAAACAGTCTGTCTGTGTTTGTGTGTGTGCCAGGTATTCATTATTTTGTGGGGAATGTAAGTCAGTGTACTGCAATGTCCTCTAAAGTGATGGAAACACAACTCTGAGCAATGTCCCCAAAAGTGACATAGGTAAATCTGTGTGTGAGTGAGTGAGTGAGTGAGTGAGTGAGTGAGTGAGTGAGTGAGTGAGAGAGAGAGAGAGAGAGAGAGAGAGTGTGAGAGAGAGAGAGTGTGTGTGTGTACGTGGGTGCATAAGTGTGTGTGTGTCTAAGCGCTGTGATAATCTGTGATTCCGTCTCATCAGCACAATATCAAACTGCCTCTGCCATCATGCTAAATAATACATCACTCTCTTTTCTCTCCGTTTCTCACACACACACACACACACACACACACACACACACACACACACACACACACACACACACACACACAGAGTGTATGGATGGTATGTGCCAGTGTATGAATTAGTTATGACCTGACAGTCTTCAGAGGAAGAGAAAGAAATGTTCAAGGAGTCCAACAATCACATCAAAGTGTATCCCAACATGCAGACAGGCTGGAAAGGCTGCAGCAGCTCTACTGTTATTACTGTATTTTTGCTCTGCTAATTGCAATCAACCCTGCTACCTACCTTTCTACCACTGTTCTGTCTTAGATTATATATTAATCCATCTATCTGTCCATTTATATCCATTCTGCATATCCCAGGTATCATGGCAGCAGCCTGCACAAAGGTAGTCCAGACATACTTCCCTCATCCTTATCTTCCAGCTCCTCCTGGGCTCCTAAAGGCATGAATCCTGAGGCCTTCCCAGGCCAAGTGGGATATAAAGACCCTCTAGCATTTCTTAGGTCTGCTTCAGGGTATTCTCCTAGTTTAATGTACCTGAAATGCATCCACAGAAGGGGCTCCAGGACGCAATCATACTCATCCGATTGACAGAACTGATATCAGGGGTCTCCAACACTTTTTTTCTGCATTTATCCAGGTAAGATATCTTAATAGACAGTCAGACAGTGGATTTGCCATGCTGACACGATACTAAGCAGGTGAGCTGCTTTGTTTCCGCTCTGGACATTGGATCTTTGCCATCCTTTACTTTGTAACTCTAAACAAAGCTTAAACTCAATACAAAAAACTGAACAGGCTGACACAAAGCCAGAGGAGGTCTACCAGTCACACTGGCTATCAGTGATCTGAGAGGATGACACACGTGCTACACTGTGTCCACTCCTGCAACTGTGAGGGATACAGAGTGCTCGAACAAAGTTAAATTTGCAACATGCAGAGCCAGGCTCCCATGTAAGTAAATGCAACCCCACCATGAACCACAATTAATTACTTGTGTTACGTACAGTATTGTTTGTATTCACTTCATCTTTTTAAGAAAGGGTATGTTTACTATGATGACATTTTTTAAGACTAATTATGAGAATAGCTGTTTTTTTCTCATTTCTATTTAAAAAAGATATTGATAACATTGCTAAGACATTACAATCTAAAATCTGCAATGGCTCCAGTAACATATAAGGCAAGGATTACATGAACTAAAGATGACTTGCTTCCGAGTAAATCTCCACCTTGCTGTATGAATGTACAGCCTAGTTGTGTGTTGTGGACATATGGACATATATATGAAATATGGAATACGTAAAGACACATCATAAGCATAATGTTGCATTTTTGCAAATGCCAAGTGTGGTCTGCCTCTCTGTCTCACTGACTGCCCCTCACAAACACACACATAGAGTAAGTCAAACAAACAGCTGAATGTATTAACAGCAGGGGCTCTTCAGATAAGTCCCTGGAAGCTCTGAGAGCAAACTCTTTCCGTGTCTCTCTCTCACACACACACACACACACACACACACACACACACACACACACACACACACACACACACACACACACACACACACACACACACACACACACACACACACACACACACACACACACACACACACACACACACACACACACACACACACACACAGAATGAACATGAGCCAAGTAGCAAAGAGAAACTTGTGCCAGTGAATGAATCTGGGACAACTGCTTAGACATACAAGTAGCACAAACACACACAGACACACACACAATAATAATAATAATAAAAGACACAACACATGTGCAGATTTATACCAACGCATTTAACGATCAGTGATATTGTCATTATGTGGCTCACCAGACACACATATCAACAAAATGAACACCCACTAACCCACATACTAACAAACACTGCAGATGCCCATAGAAGGAAGCAAAGGGACACACAGAAAGGCAGTTAGGCAGTGTGTATTTTTTTTCAGCAGCAAACAAACCAAATTAATGTAAGTCAAGTAATGTTCCCTCTGTGTGTGTGAGAGTGTGTGTGTGTGTGTGTGTGTGTGTGTAACAGGCCTTTGTCACACCAGACATTTTGACTTGCTGCAGTATAAAAAGCACCATTGTTTCTTATACCGTTATCAATGGCGTTGTTCTATTCAAGTGTCTCAGTAAGCCATGACAGTTAGCCAACATGCACAATACCAAACCAAATTAGGCCAATAGAAAGTCAACCACAATTATTTTAATATTTACACCTGTGCTTTTTAGAAGAACCTTTTTTTCTACATAAGAGAGGGGCCAGAGCCATACTGACAACTATTCGCTAACCTGTCCTCTGCCACGGGATCATCTTAAAGTTGTCATTCTTACCACGAATTACACCAAATAAGAAAATAAATTGTGAAACCAGTACAGTAGGAATGAAAGCATGAACATGTTTTACGACTTTTCCACACTATTTTTTTGTTATTTTAATTTCTTGACCAGGATTCTGTTATGCAAAACAACTAAATGAATACTGTACGATTATACATCATTCACCATCTGCGTAATCTTGTGTAATCAGTAGGCGATTTGAAGAGGGCTGGGAGTGGATGTTATCCCCCTTGTTAGCAAAATGACCAAAATTCATCCTCCTTGTTTAACCTGCCACCCCCCTCCATGTCCTAATAGCAGAGAACATGCAGAGGGGGTGTTTAGCTGAATGTGTTTCGTCTCGTCTGCCTAACTCATTGATCCTTTATCTGACTGAGGTTTGTGCAAGTAAACTATAGTATCTATGGCCCCGATCATTGCTCTGAAATATCAGTAGACTAACTGTGCTGTATATTGATAATTCCATGCTGCTGTCCATGGTGCTGAAGTTAAAAGTTAACAAACCATCTGTATTCAATTACTGCATAAATTACTCTCTCACCCTATGTCATCTGTTGTGAATAGGACCCGAACACATAATTGTTTACTTATTTGTTTTTCCTGGTTTGCTCGGTGTCGTGTGTGCGCCTCCGGTAGACAGTTTTACGCTTTTCTATTTTATGCTCTGGAACTAACTGCTTCATTGAGGACATCAAAGTTTTTCAAATCTCAATCTAATCTGAAATCTTTAATGCATACGAGACATGGTGCTGATACATTGCTCTAATTTTTTTCTAGTTCTAATTTAATCATCACTTCAACCATTCATATCTCTTCTTTCATCTGTGAAAAAGGTACTACTTTCACATTACCCAGGGCCTTATTTAATTTATATTAAATAATATTTATATTAAATAATAATAATAACATATCTTGTGTTTTACAATTTTTAATAAATCACCATGTGGTACAGAAGTTTAGTTTACTGTTAGCTACAGTTAGGTAATATGAACTTTTATAATATGACCTAACCTAACTTTAGTACCCAGAGTGGCTGCTAAGTAAATTGTTCATATTTTATGAACTATAGAGGTCAGCACTGAGGCACAGCCTGTACATCCTCACATATCAATACACAAACACAAACACATACAGACAGTTCTGACCTTCATAGTTGAGTTTGAAGCCATGCGCTGAGACAGCAAAGTCACTGGTCAACCTCAAAGAGAAGACATTTCCTGTACTGGTGACTGGAGGAGGAACCTGGAAGCCTGTTAGCCTGTAGAAACACAGAGAAAGAAAGCACATGTTGAGATTATTGCATGTAACGCCTGTAATAGGGCCTTGTAGCATGTTAACCTATAGCAGCAAAGAAATAAGCATTGTGATGTAATCTCTTGGTACCAATATATATCAGTACAAGACAGACAGATGTGGATCTTATGGTGACATGGGCTCAGAGGATGTTTAGTCATTTATTTCATTTGTTTTTTTTATGTTACTGCTTGATTACTGGTCAAAAAATCATGAAAAAAATTATGTAAAATCCCTGAAAAGTCTGTCATACAGGGTTTTAGTCATTAGTGGATGCACACAGAGTGCCTGATGTTTTCTTATCTTCTTATATTTGTTCTTGCACAAAGTAATAAGATAACAATAAGAAAATCCTACACAGGGTTCAACAAACTCCAACCTTAACTTGTCATAAATTGCTCATTTCAGCCTGATGAATGCCACCTGTTCATGAGAAGGTACGCGTTCCTGATTTGCCATATAAGGCTGCATTTGCGGGCGAGTTTGATTCACAAAAAAGTTCCTAAAGAGTAATACCTCCACACAACTCAGTCAGAAGTCAGAAGACAAACACAGGAAACAATTAGAAAAGATGAATCCAGCTGTCATCAGAACAGTTCTGTACTCTGTACTGTGACAGAAATAAAGAGGCAATGCTTCAAAATGAAGTTAGATGCTTAAAAAAAGCAAAGTGCTCCATGATGGGAGGCTGTAAAGGGATGTGACAGTCACAGACGTATTAGAGGAGAATATTATAGTCTACAGGTGATGTTACACTGTCAGCTGCAACACAACATGATACGGGACAGAGACCTGCAGAGAGACACAGAGGCAGCTGTCAGAGTGAGAGAAGTTTCCCAACTACTGAAGTGTAGAAGTTGCTGTGCCAAAACATGGTAATAGAATTCATAAAATCTACAAACCTTTTAAATAGTCAGCCATGATGATGAAAATATGTATACACAATATAAATCTTGTATTAAAATCCTCTTACTTATAAATAATTATTTATTTAAATTCTGGTATCGTATCCAAACTCAGATTGGGGCATTATACCTAATTGTGTCTGCTGTGAAGAAAGGCTTAGATGATATATATTCATGATATGTACGACAGGTCTGGAACGCTCGCAAATTTCATTCGTACCGAAGAGAAAATTCTAAGTATTGATGAACTGTTAAATCACTTGTACGTGCATTTTAAGAATAAATCTATTCGTATAAGTGCTTCTTACATGAGGTCCATTGACATTGCAAGCAAATGACCTTACCTGCGGTTTGCTCCTTCAAGTACCACATGCCCGACATGCAGCCTGAGGCAGAACACAAACAACTCTCCATTATTTGAAAATATGAGTGGCTGCGAATAAAAACCAACTACGGGATAGGGACTTTTAAATAAATCACGCCACAAGAGTCGAGTACAAAGGCCGAGCTGCCTTTAATCTGTTCACCGTTCTTTTGAGTTTGTCCTCCACACAACTAGTGAGGTGTGCCTTCAGCTTTTAGATTCCTTGAAACAAATGAGTAAGAAGAGAGAAGAAGAAGGGATTCAAGGCCATCTTTTTTTCCAGGTATAGAGAAGAGCTAAACCCTCTTGCCACCACTGCGACACATTTCTTTCCCATCCTGCAACTACAAATCTTTTTATTTCACCTCCCTCCTTCCTTCCATGCTTTCTCTCTCTTCCTGTCTTTAGTCCTCCTTTTTACTCTCCCTCAATCCACTTATCCCAGTCTTTCCTCCAAATTTCCTCCAGTCACCCAACTCTTTCTCTCTTTACCTCCATCCATATTCACACACTTCCTCTTTTCTCTCTCTCTCTCTCTCTCTCTCTCTCACATATTTATCGACCACCTCTCTTTTTCCTCTCTCCTCTCCACCTTTCACCACCATTCATACAGCTAACTGCTTTTACTTCACTATCACCCTTTATTCTGTCTTGTATCCCTAATTTCTACTCCTCTTCTTTCATATTTGTCCTTTCTATTTTCTGCCTCACCTTACTTTCTATTCATGCTCACATTCTTTCAGTTTAATTTACCTACCTTTTTCCTCCTTCACAAAGTACAATTATTGGTACTTTTTTTTCTTTTCTAACAAAAGACAACATTGTACTTTTGGATATTAGGCCTGTAATGTGGAGCATACAAATCTTTTCATTTTCATTTCTCAGAACTGTGTACCGTATTTTTTTAAGTGTTTTCCTTTTATCCATTCATTGCTGCTTCTGCCTTATCTTTTTGTAACACTAAGCAGACCACTTTAACATAGGAAATTGATCAAATGTTGCTTTTGCAAATGTTTGTATTTGTGGAAAGAGAAATTATGTCTGTCTGTGACCTCCTACTTTCACAATCAAACAAAGGAACCTTTGAACTGTCAGTTATAATAAAGTTTTTCTGAAGTATTTTAACCCTCTTTTTGTGTTCGGGTCAAATTTGACCCGCGAACACTAAAGATGGCAGCAGCTTTCACACATTACAAGGGTTAAAATATTCACACAACGCAGCATCTTACTTTAATTGCACCATCCCTCTTCTCAATCTACTATCTGATCTTTCTTTCTGTCTCCATATTTTAATTTATTAAGTTCTCAATCAGTAAAAACAACTGTAGTCCCTCTCAGCCCTGTTTCTATTCTTCCTCTCAACCTCTCTTTCATCCTCAACTTCTCCCTCCTACCTTCCTTTTATCCTCCATTAAGGACCGGATTTATCACCTGTCCTCTCATCTTTCCATCTCTCCATCCTCCTCTGTATTTCTTTCATGCTCGCACCTCCTTTTCATATTGTATTCATTCTCTGCCCTCTCTTAACCTTGCTTTGCGTCTCTCCATCTCCCAGCCATCCTCTTATTTTTCTCCGGTTATTCACTTGAACTTGTTCCTTTAATTCATTTACACTTTTCTTTTATCTCTGTGTCCGTCCATCTTTCTGCTAATCCGAACTGGGCCATCTCTGCCTCTGTTTTCAGTTTTCAGTCTCTTTTAGTTGGCCTTTCCTTGCATCTCGATTCTCGTTTCTCATCTGACCTTTTTCTGTTTCTTTGTTCTCTCTCGTCTCTTCCAAAGTCTCTCAAAACACACTTTCTTAGAAGTGCCAAACCTCTTTTTAAATCTCTTTATATGTTATCTGTATTTCTCTGTCTCTGCCGCTCTCCTATTTATGCTCAATCTCTCCTCATCTTCTCAACTCTTTACATCTCTCTTCATCTTTTTTTATCCTTTAACTATTTGCTGTTCTTTGTTTTTATTTTTTATTTTCTATTTGTCATTGCAATGTTTCCAAGGTTAAGGCCACATGGAGGAAGCGTGTTTGCATGATGTACAATTTCAGCAATTACTAAACCATTTGTTACCTGTTAATCACACTCTATTCATTCTGCTAATATTCATCATGCTTCAGCCCCTTTTCCACAATGTGTGGCACCAAGACTTCTGACATCAAAAATGTAAAAGTAAGTTGGCCACACCCACACATGTTTGCATTTTGAGTTTACATCTGTACTTAGAACCATATTCATAACAATAGAAATGTGTGCTATTTTTCAAATTATTCTTGGCTGCATGTTCTTTCACTATATGCCACATGTGAATTTATTAAGCTATGTCAGTCGTCCCAATGAAAACAAAGAAGATTCAACTGTGTGTGCATTTATGTAAATGTAAGGAGCCTCTTGATAAAAATGCAGCCAACATAAAATAAACAAATATGTTATATAAATAAAACTCCAATCATTATTTTCTCTCTCAAAGTGACAGAGATGAAACAGAGGGTCTCTGGCATTCAGGGTCTATTTATGTGCAAGTGTGTGTACTTGTCTATGTATGTATGTGTGTGTATTTGTCTATTTGGTGTATAGCGTGAAATCACAAGTGAAAGAAGAACTAGCTAATATCAGCAAAGTGCTTTCTCTCTCTATCTGTCTCTCTCTCTCTCACACACACACACACACACACACACACACACGGGGCAACACATGCACAGATAGAGATACACCACATACTTATTTTCTCCAAAAAAGCAACCATGAAGTCTTGCTAATGCGATTGTCAGACCCCTTCTCTCCGTTTCTCTTTTTCTTTTTGTCTCTCCCTCCTTTGTATCTGATGGCATCTTTATTGCCAACAGGGAAAATACAGTTTTCATATTATTACTACCATGAAAGACAAAGAGACAGGTTTGAAGAGAAGATAAACTGCAAAAAAGTAAAGAAAAGATTCATATACAAAATTAAGCTAGCAGTACACAGTTAAGGTTTTGTGTTGTAAAAATAATTTCTCACATCAAATTGTATCTGATGTGAACTGCATCTCTTAATCACATCAATGAGTCATTTGATATGGACCTAAAGTCATGAATTCACATGTGCTTGGGATAGATATTCATGAGAGTAGCACAAGTGCATTCCTGGAATTAAAATTTACCAATTTCATGTTTACAAGGTTTATGTAGATCACATTTCAATTCACATCGCTTATGAAGTTTATGTGTAATGTTGTTACAAAATAAGCATATTTCCCCCTTGACATCTGAATTTATATGCAATTATGTTAAAAATGTATTAGTTGTGTTTTTGCTTTCAAGCAGAGACTAAATTAAGTGGAGATTATTAATTTTGTGACCGTAGCACAGAGAATAGTTATAAATTTGGGTATAATACAAATTAGCGACAACAACACATGCACTATTTCAGCTGAATTTTAAATTGAAGTGGTTTTATGCGAATTCACGACATTAGGCATCAACTATTTTACATATTTGTTCTCATCAAAAGTAACAGTGATAAGACGTAACTATTAAAGTCTGTATCTTAAAGGCTGTTTATTCTCCCTTATCTAGCATCAGTATGTGCAGCTACCAGTCCCTAACCACTAAAGTAGTACGTCGGAGACCACTGGGTGTGTTTGTCTGTGAGCTAGAGAAAGTGTTTACATCTGCAGTTGTGTGTGAGTGTGTGTATGTGTGTTTTTATTGAGTTGATACTGACCCAAGGCCTGACCCCACAGATCAAAATGCTCTGACCACCTCTCTCTCCATGTTCCTCCATCCATCTTTTCCTTCCATTCCCTCCCATCATTCCCCATGTTCCTTCCTGACTCTTTCCACAGGGAAGATGTCAATTTCCTGACCATTTACTTTCTTTCCACTCGTCTCTCTTTCCCGTGAGGCAGGTTGCTTTCAACATGCATGCCGATAAATCTCTTCTGCCCAATGCCTTCTCTGCCTGTTGTCCCATTTAGAGCAACTAAACCAGCATGCATTATACTGTATATCCTTTTGTCTTAAATGTGAACAGCAAAACTGCACCTGTTACTATTTTTGTGCATCATTTCAAAGCAGGGGTATAAAGCAGGGCTTGGCAGTCATTCTGCATTATCACTTGTTACTTTTAGCAGATTTGATGTGATGAAATAATAATAATTATGAATCATAATGAAAACTCTCTTTAATATATGTGTCTTGGATTGATATTTTAATTTATTTAAAATTATATGTGATATTTTAGACCTTGTTTTCAGTTTTTGGATAGCACTACTCTCAAACAGTTGAAGGTGACTGTGACTGGATATTTATATCTTTCAGTTAGACATGTCATCATATGATATTTGTTTTGTTTTCATTCTCAGGTGTTTATTTTTATAGCACTTTGCATCCTCAAAGTAAAGATATCTACAGTTGATATGAGTGATGTATAAATATGCATACAAACTTTTTCAAATATTACAAAACATAATGGGTTACAAAATGTCCCTTTCTATTTACCTCTGCAAAATAAAATGACAGAGAATGAGTCACGGGAGACTACTGATTGTGGCCTTCAACTCCTTAAAAATACTAGATAACTGATACTGTAACATCCGATCCATACATGTTTTTAAGGCAGTTATTTCATAATGATAGCCAGACATTTAACAGCCACACAATGTGTCTAATCAAGCCCCATACACTCCAATATTGTTATTTAGTACTGTAAATGATGCATTTACTTTATTTCATGAACATCTATTTCTCTTATTTCAGTGCTGTATCATTATACAGTGTCTAGATAATATTCATATAATTGTCAGACAAACACTCTCTCTCACACACACACACACACATGGTGAGAGACGGTGAGATGTTTAGAGACTAAAATGTTTGTTCGGTTCAAATAGATCATAATTTTCTGGATTTACCATAACCTAGATTATATAATCTTCATAGATATACAGTTAGATCATTTTGCAAATCTATTTACTGTGTAATCGAAAGGACCAAGCGTTAATCTACTGCAATAATATGTTTCACTTGAGAGAAAAATATGTTAAATTAGTGAAATACTTAAGTGACATCAAAAAAGCATAGTTAAATCTCCTCTTTTTTCCCCTCACCTTTCCCTCACCTCCACGTCATGTCCAGTACATTTATTTCCTAAACTTATGTCCAGAGTTCAGGGTCTGTAGTCAGTGATTGATTAACAACACAAGCCTGATTTTTCAGGTTACAGTACATGTGGTGAACAGTCACTGGTGTGTCTTGTAAATCACACATTCACTACTCACCATGGACTCTGTCTGTACTTCAGTGTGCCTGTGTTTCTGTGTGTGTGCACTTTTATGTGTGTAAAGGAGGGTCCTTGACCATGGTGGCACGCTATCCATTAAATTACTCACAAACACACGCACACACACACACATAAATCCAGAAGCACAGACAAACATAAAACCCCTAACCAGGTCATCCTTACACCCCACACACTGACTACCTCTATTCATCAGAAGGAGAGAATAAGATGTTATCTCTTTAAAGCCTCTAATATCTATGATCAGCTAATAAAATATTAAATACACCCAAAAGAGAGTGAGGGAATCAATGTGTGCAAAAGAATACTTATTCACTGTAGCTACTATGAGGCCACAGAATTAAAAAATTAATAAACCCATATCATATCTATTAAGGCAAAGTAAATATTTAACCTTGACACTCAATCAAAGAACACATATTCTGACCTACTGCACTCTGAAACACACACACACACACACACACACACACACACACACACACACACACACTGATTCACAAAAAGGCAGAGTAAACTCACCTAAACCCTCAAACACATATGCTTGAATGCACATGGACACACATTGTCAGTGACACCAGACTGATAGTAGGAATAGGAGAAAAACGATTTCCTTCCAGCAGATAGGATCCAAAGCTCCTACTGTGGCATGGCTGTGTCTGTTGCCAATGTGCATGTGTGCCTAAAAGAACCAAACAAACTGTGCAGAGTTATATTATTACCATTATCTTCCCATATGTCAGCAGTATGAGTCTACTTGCCCAGATACATACATGTTTGTGGGCGTGTGTGTCAATTTTTGTCACACTTATTGGCACCCAGCAGTACAAACATCAATTTCTTCCAACCTTTCTTAGGTGATGACCAGGGATGATAAACCTTTTTGTGGTGTATTGTGAAGGAGGGTGTGTGTGTGTGTTCTGGGGGGTTGGGGTGGCAGGGGGGTGACAAGGGCCATCACTGCTCGCTGACTGGGGTTAAATTATGGATTAACTTCCTTGTCAGCCCCAGAGGTTGCATGCATGGACTCAGACTGACATGCACATGAAAGACCCAATACATAATTGTGGCTTCTGTCTCTTTTAGTGTTGTTTACATGCAGAATTTGCAAATTTAAAACATTTTTTAATGTGATCTTAGGATAAACATGTATTATGCTATTTCTGTCAACTTATATTAGTAGAAATTGATTAAAAATTGGGTAAGATAATTTTTTTTACATATTTTTGTTGTAAAGGTGTATGAATTATCCTTTTGATATCTTTATTTGTCACTCCAACAACCTATGCTGAACATTCACTTTAACTTTTAATGTGTCCATTACCAGTCTCAGACTCAGAAAAGGTGAGTAACCAGCCAATACCTGGCTGTGTTGAAAAAAGAAGCAGAGTAGCTTTTGTTGAACAGGCTTCGTAAACACTGTTCTTCCACTATCGAAAAAGAAGTTGTTGGTTGCCCAATAAATGATAAATGTTGTGTACCTCCTTCTCCCCCTACCTCTGTCTCTCTCTGTCTTTCTCTCTCTCAGGCAGTTAGATAGATAGTGAGTGCTGCCCCCCTGAGCAAAAGCTTGCTTAGGCTACTGGCTACCCCATCACTTACTATTAAACCTGACACACATACATAGAAAGGGGCAAACAAACACATGAACACACACACTGGCAGGGACACACACATTAATGCGGGGGACACACAAATGTGTGTGCATGCAAGTGCACACACCTGTATTTTGTAGATAGGTAAAGACAGATTGCATGTGTCTGCTGGCATTTAAAGGGGAAGTGTCAGGACTGACAGCACCTTAAAGGGAAAGTCATTAGAGAGATATATGGATGGAGGGAGACAAGGCGAAAAGAGAAGAGATGGGATGGTGAGAGAAAGAGGGGGAGTGTAGGAGAAGAAATATGATGGGAGAGACTACACCCACACCCACACAAGACAGTCAAAAAAGAAAAAGACATAAAATATATAGAAAAAAGTTTTGATGTGGAATAAGGAAGATACTCACTCTAGTTAACGGACGGATTTAATAATGATATTAAATGACAAATGTCATCATGTACATAGGTGTATGTGCCTGTGTGCAGTTTACATGTTCTCTACATGTTTTCATTGGTTTCAACTGAGTGCTCCAGTTTCCTCCCACAATCAAAGACAGATATGTTTGGGTTAATACTCCGTCTTAGTCAGTGCTCCTGACCAAGACTCTGGCAAAAGAACTGGAGTTGGTTCCCAGGTGCTGCCCTGCCTACTGCTCCTAGTGTGTGTGTATAGGATGGGTCAAATGCAAAGAATCAATTTACCCATGGGGATCATTAAGTACCTCTGCTGCTTCTTCTTCTTAATCTACTGAACATACAACGTGAGTTTAAGCATTTGCATGCACTGTAGCAAACTGAATAAATGAGATATGAATGTCATCGAATAGAGTATGTCCTCATGATTTCATGAGGACATACTGTATTTGGCAAGAGAAAGGGATACCTGGCACAAAGCCAGTGAATTTCTTTAGTTCGTGAGCAGACCATGACATCAATAGCAATGGACCAACCAGAGTCAGTGACTTTAATTTTCCATTGTGTGAAAATAAATGACATTCTTCATTCAAGATCACTACTTTAAGAATTAGAAATAAAATAGCTTTAGCTTCCCATGGACATTGAAATGCTCTTTTGTGTGATTGTGTCTCACGATTACCAGTGTGTGTGTGTGTGTGTGTGTGTGTGTGTGTGTGTGTGTGTGTGTCAGTCCTCTTATGTTAGTTTTAGCCCTAGGGCTCAGGCCATATTCTGTCATCCAGTTTTAATGTTTAATAACACAAGGCTAGAACACAGTATTGCATACTAATGACTTTGACACACACAGACATGTGCACACACACAAAACCACACAAAAAGATGTATTAGTGGGCCTCTTGAAGCTAACAACATTTAAATAGTTGGGAATAACTATGGTCAATATAGAGTGAAATGACATTTTACACACACACACACACACACACACACACACACACACACACACACACACACAGTGTATATAATTCCCATGGTCCAGTGAGGATACACAGACTATAATGGTCAAGTGACAGGCAGTGATTAATTGATATATCAACACTGTGTGTGTGTTCACGCATGTGCATGTGTGTTAAGGTCACTACATGGTCTTTTAATTGAATTCTTGTATTTCTGTCTTGAAGGATAATGGAGGGAGCAACAGAGCAGGGAAACACATTGTTCTAACTCTCTGTCTCTGCGCCTTTATATTTCACTGTTTCTGCTCTAATATCTGCCTCTCCCTCTGGGGTGGAGTCTGAAAGTGTTACAAGGCCACTATATGCAATCTTTAAACATAGCCATCTACAGAAATATGTCCACACACCTAAGCAATTAACAATATAGTCAATGTTTTACAAGGTAGTGGAACTAAGAGAGACAGATTAAATAATTAAATACACACCATAATTAAAGCACTGAAACTTTTTTCAAACTAAAGAAATGCAAGTATGTTTAATTCTTAGCCATGCACATGTTGTTTTTTTGCTCACTCACTGTAATGGGTTAAATCTTCATTGTTAGCAATAATCAGCAGTGAGACAGAGTCACAGACAGCCAATTACCTGGATCTGCACTGAATCTGAGCTGCTATGGAAGATCTGTAGTTTTTCCAACTTTTTAGGCATGTTTGTTTTGGATGGAATTATCAATAGCACAAAATAACTCTAGAGTCCCCTTGGCAGTATTTCATAGCCATGACATACAAATGAAATCAAATAGGACAGCATAACCAGGGCTTTAGTAGCATACTGTATACTGTCATTTAAGTGAAACAGAACTTTAAACATGGAGCCTGGATGGCCCATGGATAGACAATGCATGTCTCTATACTGATCTTCATTTATTTCAAGTTTTACAATGTATTCTGAATATTGATTATTGACAATCCGATTAATAAATAGATAAATAATGCTGCTCAAAAATGTTCATGTGATCATGATGTTTTCTTTGAGTACAACTTAAGGTACTTTATTTAATTCCTGTCTAAAGGAATCCTGTACCTGCTGTAAACTCTTTAACAAGTGGCTCAATAGCCCTCAACTACAAAATATGACTGGTTGCTCAATGATTATAGTAGAGCTACATTTTATGCATGTGCATTATTTGAACTAGAAAAAGATTTATTCAGTCTACACTTCTCTTCTACACTGCAACATGGAAAGAAAACATAAAACCATAGGAAAGTTGTATATGGAGATAGAGACACAGGGAATAGTACAGACATGCCAGCCTATACGCACTAACAATGCAGTTTAAATTAACCACTGCAGAAAACTTTACCATCTGTAATGTTTTGCCTAGAAATGGCGGCGGAAACATGAAAGCAGTGCTGGAAAGAAGAAACAGCGTACCCACAGTGTGAATGACTCATTGCTGAGCCTCCCTGTTTGTGATATGTGGCATAATAAAAGGAACGATTCCTCTGTCGTCCCACACCAGCACAGAGTACTGATGGGTTCAGTGTTCAAACTGAGTGACTCACAAAAGTAGAGTTTCAGTGTGGTTGCCTTAATGTAATGTGTAAAGCACGTCTCTTCCTACCCACACAGTTCACTACTAAACTCCATCGGGACGATGGGTGGCTACGAGACTCGAGCAAGACCTTGTTGTCTAATCATACGTCAAAATACCTGTGAAAAGTGTTCCCCATTTGAAAGTTTTTACAGGTAACAAGTCAAAGAGGAACACACTGATTATCAAATCAACTTGAGTGAGGAAAAAGAGCATTTCAGGATCAAAAACATCATATCTGCAGAGGCAGTGTGTTTTTCTAGGAAGTTTGTGGCTCAGGTGAATCATGTGTTTGGGTTAGATGCCAACTCAAAGCAAACAGTGCTGCGCAGATCAGCTGGCACCACTTCAGAGATTGAGACAACCAGAAATTACAACGGGATACACAGAAATAGGTTCTAAATAAAATCTGCCAAATATATCAGAAATCAGGTGCTCTTTTTTCATATAGTGGAGGGGAAAATATCCCAAAGCTTCAAATTCTCTAGATAATAACATCTGTTCAGTAAACGGAAAGAGACAGAAAAATAACGTAAATGCTTTTCCTTTCACTTCTTCCTCCCTGTTTCTCCTACATATGCACATTTCCAGTTTTACTTCCCTCCTGCTGTCCCAACCAGGCTTCCCTCCCTCTCACCATCCATTTTCCTGCTTTCTCTTCATCTCCCCCTCTGCCTTCGTCTCCCTCTTTTTAATCTGTATGTATTGCCAGCCAGTGTCTCCATTCCTCCCTCCAGGGGCATTGGGCCAGCTCTTTGGCTGATCATAGTGATCCCTCCCTGAGGAACAGTCTGCCTGACACCTGGGTGACTGCCCTGGAGTAACTGTGTGTGTGTGTGTGCGTGTGCTTGCGTGTGTGTGTGTGTGTGCGTGCGTGTGTGCGCGTGTGTGTCAAGGGGCTAATGAGCAGCTTGTGGGGGATTACCAGTTTAGCCACTGGGATTACTGGAACGTCACACACACAAACATACGCAGAGATACACATACACACACAGGTGTATCAATTTTACCAGGCAGAGAGTCATCCAAGGTATATTGGCTGACTTGTAAGACCATCCTGGCTTTCATTAGCCTGCGATCCAAAACAAACAGGCCTAAGAAGATCCAGCCATGGCCAGGGCTAAGTGGGTCTCAGCAGGGCCATGCACAACTCAACAGGTTTAGCACTCAAAACAACCCATTCAAAACCCAGACATTATTAAATATCAATAACCTGTTTGGAGTTTAGAGGTGCAAAAAGCCAAATGCAAACCACAATTTCTTTATAACCTCGGCATACATTAAATCTGCAATACACAGCAGGGAAATGTTTGGGGAACCTCTGATGTTGTACTGGTACTACTTTAATCACAAATCACTAATCGACAACAGGCTATTGGAAATGTTAATTAAGAATATTATAGCAGTATTTGTAAAATATAAAATTTAAAAAAAAGACACTGAAAGCACTGATCTCAGTTATGACTTTTTAGACATATAGTATCATCATGTCAAGTCTATCTGATTATTGAACGCATTTGAAAACAACAATTGATAATTACAATCAAATAAAACACAGACATAGTTATTTAGCACTCTGTTACTGGAAAAAAAACAACATTACCAACAGATGATATGTCAAAGTTTCTGCTATGGAGTGGCATTATTGTATACTGTATGTGCACATTACACAGTACATGCACATCACATATGTGTATATTTGTTACAGAAAGTATGTTGACTGCTAAACTGTATCTTCCAAGTAAAACATCTTCACAATGAGCATAAATGGTCTTTCATATTAAGATTATTATAATGTTAAGAAACTTGTTTTTATGCATTATAACTGCTAAAAATAGTTGATTCATTTTGTCTATCAATAAACTGATAAATTGACTAATTGTTTCAGCTCTGCTTTCCACCACATTAGTAATGTTGTTTTGATTCATGAATATCACTTTAGTTTGCTGAAAATAGTTATATATTTGGAAAGGTTTCCAGTTCATATTCTCTATATATGTCTGATCTGATTTTACTGAACATTTGTGTCGCACCTTACTTCAGCACCCTCTCTAACCTTTTCCATGTGCTCTACGGACATGAAGTCTGGATACTGAGTTTTCTTGGCCAAATCACCTTGTTAAAGTAGAGGTTTTGCCTTCATCAAACAATGATAGATAGGTATTATTTAAATTCCCTCTTTGTAATAGACCGTTTATTGCAAAGTACGTGAAATGGTGAACCTTTTCTCTTATAAAACTGAATCAGACTACTCACAGAAAAAAAAAAAAAAGAAATCAATTAATGTCTTCCTCAGGTGTATTAAATACTCGCAGACATAATCTTAAAGTGATACATTGGCCACAATATGAAGAAAAGAACGGGAGCTCCAAAGACTCAAGAGAGATATATCACCTAGGGATTTGACTCCTAAATATTGTACTGCAGTGTTAACATTATTGTAATGATTATAATTATAATCTGTGCTGGAATGAGCTGAAAAGAACAGAGCTGGTTATCAGCACTGAATAAATTACATTAATAGAAGAATTGAGAGAGAAACAGATGGGGTGGGGGGGTTGAATTAATATTGCGAAAAGACAGACACGGAGAGGGGTTTAGAGACAGACATTAAGAAAGAGGGAGATGAAAGAGTGAATTACATTCATTCAGAGGAAGACAGACCTAGACAGAAAGACTGAGACAGATTGTGAGAAAGAGAGATGATACGAGTGAATGTATGTCAGGCAGGAGTGATAATGAACTGAAAGCGTATATTCAGAGAAAAAGTTTAAAAAAAAGAGAGAAACAACGGGATTATGTCATTACAAGAAAAGGAGTAATCCATACAGAAATTATATTTCAATGAACATACAACACCCTTTCCTCTGTGTCTTCCCACCTTTTTGTCTCTGTAAATGCTGACATAAATAAACTGACAGCTGGAATAAGAAATTATATTTAGGAAGGTATTAGTATTACATCTCCAAGTAAAAAAAATTTAATGAGTTGTGCACTTTTCACATCACTGCATGATGCATCAAATGGAAACTTTACTGATTTCCTGAACAACTTCAAAATGAAAATAAAGCCATAGTGTTTCCCTGCACAAATTGCAGCAATTATGCACAAATCAAAGACATTTTCACTCCTCCAAGTTTACTTGCAGGGATCGTTTACACCAAATTGAACACCTGGTGGACACACACTGTGCCAAAATGTTGTTTACTGAAATGAAAACTGGTGCAGTGAGACAGTTGTCCTAAAAGAGTTTATTTGGATTTTACAATTTTAGTCTTGTCCAGCACCAGTGGACTGCTGTTATCTGTTATCTTTTTTTTTTTTTTTTTTATAATAATTTCTTTCATTTTAATGTATCTAATTGGTAGCATATTTGCAGATAAACATTGCTACTCTTCGCTCCACTGTGCCAAACCCCCCTCCAGACTGGAGGCCTTGTTGTGTTCTTACAGGATTCAGTTCATCATGTTTGAACCTATCTGTGTTAAACTTTTCAACAGTTACTAAGACAGCGTCTGTGCACTTGCAAATATAAAGTATTTCAGATTCTGTAGTGAGAAAATGCTACTCTGAGCCTTGTACACAGGAGCATGTGAGAAGAAAAAAATTCATTTTCCCTTCCTGTTTTTTTTTTTTTTTTTTACCTGAGCAAAGCTATTTGGAGACACACACACCTCTTACCACCTACGGGGCAGAACCGATGGAGGAAGAGATAAAATACCACTACCTCGGGGGTAAACACACCACGGTTCACACTCACACAAACCGCTCACTCACTCATGCACACATATACATCTACATATACACCTTTTTGCTTTCTTCCTGAAAACGTGTATTCAATTCTGCTCAGGAATATTGTCCCAACATCAAAGACCATATTTACTTATAAGATAAGATAGAACTTTATGAATCCTGAAGGAAATTCTTAAAAATATAATAACACAACAACACAAACAATAGAGTAATACATTTTAGGTGTCTAAGGAGTGAATGCCAACACGATTGCCTAATAGAATAACAATGTTATAAAATAAATAATACGGAACATATTATTTTCACACCAATCACACACTGCTGTTTCCCCATTGCCTTTGTGTGTGTGATTCCCCTCTGTGCCTGTGTGTAGTATGTACACGGCTTTCTGTATGCATGTATGTGTATCTATGCTACCCTGTGTACATTTAGTTTAGTCACTGTATGTATGGATGTGTATCTGTGTGTGCGTGTGTGTGTGTGTGTGTGTGTGTGTGTAGGGGGAAGTCAGTGTGACTTAGCCAGGTGTAAAATTGGTGCTGTAGAGGATTGCTGATACAAACTGGGTCAGGAAAGAAACACGAAGGGGGGAATAAACTAGCCAGTATATGGGCTTTTAAAAGAAGGCTTTTTAAGTCACCACAGATCTGTGCTCTGTATGCATAACTGTGAGTGGTTTCAAACGTGCATACTTTACCAACCACAGCAACAACTGATGGAATTAAAGCAGGCAAAGAAATAAAGTATAAAGTAAATCCTTACTTACTAAAATGTGCATATTAGCAAACTATATCAAATCAGCAACCTTTACAAGGGCCAATTTGGATCTTATTGTAACATCTCTTGCAGCCAGATGACAAAATGTATGTAACACAGACCCCTGTGGTACATGGATTAGTTAATCATTTGTGATCAAATGGCCAGACCACAATGAAAAGAGATGTAAAGATGACCTTCTTGCACTGGAACATGTTTTACATATTGTATCTATTCAGGTTTATCTATCAATGAACCTTCTGCATTGCTTCATCAGAACTGTAAACAACATTTATCTAGGGACAGTTCGTAAGTGTTTTATGTGTAAAAGAGGGAAACACTGATTGCTTCACTCTTACTCGTACATACTGTACAGACTGTACTGCACTCAGGTGTGTTTGACCTGAGTCTGTTACCTGTTTGACTTAACCAATGCAGCTGTGGATTCACTTACTTTTGCACATACGCTAATTCCATTTTTCATGTAGTTTTTGGGCTTCTTAAACAAGTTCCACTAAACAAGTACATGCAATTGATAAAACATATATCTGACGTTTCATACATAAAAAAAAACTGGTGATGATGAAATAATAAAGTCATGGTAAAACCTCAGAAACATCTAAACTGCTCAAGGGGTTCACATACTTCCAAACAGCACTGTATACACATGTTCAGCTATGTGGAGATTCCCATCCTTCCATTGGGCTATCTTTGTACTGTGCCCAATCAGCTGGGTATTAAATACCTACATTTAATTTATAATTTACATTATGTACATTCTTTTGTTTAACATTTTATATGCCACTACTATTTCTGGATTGTCAGGAAAGCAACACTAATGCTTGCATGCTGCACTGGTTATCTAAGCCTTCCATCTCAGACTCCCTCTGTTTGCTCATCCATTCTCCTCTCCTCCTTCCTTTTCCTCTGAACACTTCTCCTTCTTAGGACTTCTATTTCTCATCGGTGACTCACCAGTCTTTCCCTCGCTATCCTCTTTATGTTTCAACAAACGATTAAGGATTCAACCTGTATACATTATTTAAATACAAATAGCATAAATCCAGCTGTATCAAACAACAACATTTGAGGTCAACATGTGAACTTTAGTGGTAAATTTGGGGCTGTACAGTCCATTCCCAACATAGAAAGGTTTAGGCAGTTAAAAAAGGCTAAATTAGCACTCATCAAAATTAAAATCATCAGACAGAGATCAACAGCATGCACAGTCTGTCATTGGCCATATACAAAATGTGGTCTGATTCATTTAGAGCTCTTGACAGCATAACATAGAGCATAAAAAGCATGTTACGCCAAATATGTGGGCCTTAAAAGACACTACAGAAAACATTATTCGGTAGCCTGATTTATCATGTTGCCATGTTATGATGTGTTTATTTTGGCTGGTTGGAACTCATGGTTATCAAAGAAAATTATGAGTAATCAGTATAACAACATAATACACAATGACAGTGATCAAACCATTTGCCTATGCACCCAGAGAGCGGCAGCATTGCTCTAACACACCCGATATGCATAGCAGCCCTATCCCGAACGCAATCAGCACCACCATAAAAGAAGAAATTCTGCCAGTCACACCATGAGTCATATATGCAGTATGTTCACCTCACACTGCACTGCAAGTATGTCTTCGATGTCATCCTGCGAGACTTTTGGAGGAAAGTGGCAACAACAAACAGCAACAGGTGCATAATACCAGGGATGAAAACTAGATTGAAGACTATAATATTCAATAGTAGAAAAATAGTGGGAAGTGTTGTTCATTTTAAGTTGGTTTTACTTTGACAAGCTGCCACTGAATATCACTGATGCCATAAATAAACAAGTCAACACTATTTTTAAATCCACCTGTGTTTTTTTACTTCTGTATTATATAAATGTGAGATAGACATTGTAACCACATTTCTAATGATTAGAGTCTGAGATCACCCAAACCGAACTCAATGAGACTGTTTACATGTATCCACAAAAATCTAATTTTCTATGAAATATATATATTTATTTATTTTCACAAAATACATATGGCCATTAGATGAAAAGGACAGAATGATAGATTTTATCGATTAAATATTCATTCAATGACCTGACAAAACTTCAGTGGCTTTTTTTTTTTTTTTTTTTTTGTATGCCTGACTCAATGCATCTTACTACTTGCATCTCATGAATACAGATGTAAAGACAATAGTCATAATGGAGCTCACAAAAAAAGTGCCAAATAAGTGTGAATTTTGTAAGGATGCTCCAGTGCTCTAACATCACAGAAATGCAGAATTAATGATCCGTTAGGATGACAAAAGATCACACATGAAGGGAAAAAGAAAGGTGTTGAAGAAAAAGACTTTAATGCACACACATCAAAAGAGATTGCATGCATACTCTGATATAATGACAGTGGAAATTATAGCAATTATGGGGGCCTGTATATCTACATGGCAACGTCATAATGCAGTATCAATTTGCATCACGCTTGCGTAATCACAGTTTTCCATCCATCCATATAGTTTAATAACAATCTTCAATCCTGTTTCTTACTGTATTAAACCTTATTATAGATCAAAACATGTTTGTGTCCTGGATGGTGCGACGTATAGCATGGCGAATTTAAGATGTCTGTCCGATAAAACTTTTATTGTTAATGTCTGTATTTCCTCAAGCTGCCAAGATTGTGTTTTTAACAGAAATGCGGGTTGCTGCAGATGCCTCCTCAGCATGTCTCTCAGGTTATACATTTTTAAATATGACCAGATTTTCAAGTCTGGGTTCACAAAAAGAACGTGTTTCAGTAAGTGGTGCATTCAAAGTCTTTGAATTGCTTTGAATTACTGTTCTGAGACATCCCCCTGTTTCCTGTGGATGGATTTATCATCCTCCAAAACCCTATTATGACTTTATTTCACAATTCTTCCACCAACTTTATGTCGTAATTACCAAATATACCTTTTGATTTGACTTTTGCATGTTGACAGCAGTGACACATTTGTATTTTGAGCTTTTGTCAAATCTTTTCGAATCGTCAGTCCAACCCAACACCAGGATCAAATTCTCAATCTAATCATCCCCTATTTTAAACCTGATAGTCTGGCAAAGTAAGACATGTGTTGTGTCTCCCATTGTTTAGTATTTGCATTACATCCATCTATCCGTCCATGCCCAAAAAAAGTATTCTTGGCGCTCGCACATTATTAATTCTGTGACAGCTGTTAAATTCTCTGAAGTCTATGTGCTGTTCCACTCACGTCTTCGGTGCCAGCTATTTACCTTACCAGGCTTTCACATCGACTATAACAAAACATGGAGTGACAGGACGGCAGTCATTTCAAATGGCAGCTTGTGCCATGCAAAGACATCAGACAGACAAAAGCAAATGAGGTGACAAGGGAAAGTTAAGAAATAGATAAACAACATTGACTCAACTTTTCCTTCTTAAAAAAAAAAAAAAAAGCAAATACATGAACATGCACATTATACTGAATTTATTAAACACTGAAATCGATGAAAAGAACAAGCACTTATCTGTTCTTTTTAAATGCTTACATGTATTAATTTTGGGTTATTTATGGATTTATTGAAGCTGTTAAAACAAATTACCTCAACATTCTTAAGCGTAAGTTTGTGAAGCACCATATTATCAGAAAGAAATAAAAAAAATAAACTAGCATTTCTATTATATTAAAAAAATATATATCAACATCCAAACCAAAGGATAAACACACGCCGAAGAGCTAACATAATGTGACAAATGACCAATGAAGACAATTAACAGGTTGCATTTCACAATGTCACACTGTCTATTTAAGGGTCTCTTAGGATGCATCAAGCACACATCGGGAGGCCGTAACTAATGTACGTCACCCATTTTCTCCCTCATCTTTGTGTCTCTGCTTCTTCACTGTTAATGAGTATGTTAACATGTACATGGGTATCACAGTTATTAACGCTTTATTAGATTATTCTGGTGTAGAGATAGCCGTAATACCCAATAGGTTTCATCCTTACACTAGTATAAATTGGAAGGAAAGTCAAGGAGTTGAAGATCTGTACAGAAAGTCATCAGAAAACTGGGCGATGTTATGACTAACTGGTTACATACGCATGGCACATGCGAACAATTAAAACCTGACATAACAATGATATTTTTAGGGCTTATGAAACAAACTACTTGCCGAACAGCACATAAATCTCACACACGCACACACACACACACACACACTTTACTACAGTCACTTATTTTTAGCTCCGTCTTCTGTCTCTTGCTTCGTTTTTCCTTTTTTTTTTTTTAACATGTCTAGCGTTTTTAAGGTAGGTCAGACCAGTCATATACAATAGTGATTACGAGATCAACAAGGAACACAGTCAATGAGATTATTTTAATGAGGAACTATGTTTCATTAAATAATTTAATCCACTTAATTAAAACATTTTATCAATTTAATTAAGCAAATTCTCCCTGGGAGAGGTGGAGTGGACATTTGTAGTACAAATGCATATTTATTAGCTCATATTTCTTCCAGGTATTCCCAACTCGGTTGGAGGTTGTAAAGCCGCTGGTTATTTTCAGAAAACATGTTACTGTGTTTGTGTTGTATATGTTTAAGTGTGTTTTTGTGTGAGAGGGAGAGCACATTATGGCCTCAAAACTCTAACGGCACAGGGAGTGCAAACAAGACCAGCTTCATTTATCATATGTTTGTGTTGTACCAACATCATATAGAGGGTGGACAGGTGAGACCCACCCAAAGTTCAAAACACTCCTTAACCCAAACTTCCAACGAGTCAATAAATAATCAAGGGTGGACGGAGAGGAATTGTTATTTCATAGTCCTTGAATCTGTGTAATATGATTCGTCAGCCAGACAAACATTTCGCACTAGTGCCTGCCTTCTGTGTTGTCACTAGGCCAAGTTGGGACTTGACTCTGAAAACTTAATATTGGGAAAAAAAACACTTTAAAATCTGGGAAAACTTATTAATAGATCTACCCTGATTGGACCAGCAATATCAAATCAAAAATCACTTGAAAAGTCATTATTGGCAGGGAATAAGTCATAAGCAATTTTAAAAATGATGCTTTTGTCCCAAAAGGAAGAAATGATAGCCTGCTTTAGGTTTAGAAGATGTATTTGAAATTAGATCATGTAATTCGAGAAACCTTAAAAAAAAAGACCTCTGGTTACATTTATGACATAGAAAAAAAGAGAGATTGTATTTGCGGTGTTGCGTGCACAAGCACATATGTGCCTGAGTGTGTGTGATCCATGATAATCACTCTCTCCATAACTACCATTCTCTTGTTAATGGATCTGACCTTTTAATCACCATTTTGCGCCGTGTCTGTGTGTTTATATGTGTGTGTGAAGAAGAAAGGAAAGTGACAAAGACAGTAGAGGTAATTTGGCTTAACTAGCAGGGCGATTGTAACTATGCAGAACATAAATCTTCCTCACGAGCAGACGCATGGACACACGAACCGAGGCACGTGAATGCACGTGCAGACACGCGCACTCACACACCACATCATTTCCTATTATCTTAGATAAGCAGGAAATCTTAAACAACCAATAAGAGCATAGAGGGCATCTTTCACATTCTCTCCCCTTCTATCTGTGTTTTCTCTCTGTCTCTCTCTTTCTCTGTTTCTCTCTGCAGAATTGGGAATCATGTTAAAAATGGCAAAATCTCGTGGTCACTCCATTCTGTTCTTTTACTCCCTTGTTTAATTAACTTTGCATGGCATTTTGAACACTAAAAGCCACTGGATTGTTTGAAAAAGGTTGATTATTGCAGCTGGCTGATTAGAAATTATGCCCGTTGAACCAAAGGAACATGGCTCATTCCCCGTGGCAAGAGAAGTGCTTTTCAGCAACTGATCAAGTATTAAAATGACTAATTTCATCACCCAAATCCCTTTTCCTCAGTTGAACCGAACCGGATTTTCTCGCCCAACACTACATCAGCAATAGTTGCTTCTTACATGTGCCTGATGTGATTAAAGAAATCATACCTTAGCCTGAACCCCTTCGACGGTGGAAGCTCCTCCGTAATATTGACAATGCAATTTAAGATGTCCTGAGGTGACTGTGTGCAGCTGTGGTGTGTGTTGTCATGCGGGACAGATTTTATGCCTTTTCGTGATCAAAACTGACTTCAAATTGTTTATGAAGACCAAGATTACAATATAGTTTTATGTAGCATTAGAACCATCGTTAAACTTGAATTGCAGTATGTTTTTTTTATGTATTGTGTGTATTGAGTCTTCTCCACATCTCTTGGGGCATAGAGCTGGCATCTTTTTCAGTTGTCTTTCTTTTGTCAGGTGGAGCTTTTTCCAGATGCACAGCATTCTCCCTAAATTTGGCTGCTGGAAGTAGTGTTGCCTTGAAGAAAAGAAGGCACCATTAGAGCCTCTTTTCTGGGGGCTCCCGTTGGTTTCAGGTTGGATGTGCTCATTTCCAAGCCGATATTTTTAGTTGCAGGCTGATGTTCACATCCACATGATCCAAAATGATATCAAGCGCCTCATGCACAGTTAGTCATCCACATGTGAAGAAAGACAAGGAATTGTTGAACGTGTGATTGCATCACTGTGGTTGGATGCGAGAACTTTACGTTTCCATCCAATACATTTGACTTGAAATGTTTGGTTCTTGTTGCGGAAAGAAATATACACAGAGTGGAAGATTTTTGCTTTCCATTTCTTTTGATCGACAAGTTGTTAATTTTAATCTGTGGATTGAATTGCTATAAATACTTCATGCATAGAAATATTAAAAATCTAAATGCAAGGGGCACTTTTGCATGAGCAAACAAACACCTCAGAAACTGCAGTGTTACTTTATGAGCCACATCTTCCACAATCTTCAGCATTTACTTCCATCCCTATCAGTGTTCAGTCATGTGAAAATTAAACATTTCAAAAAAACAGTCTCGCAAAAAGTCTCACATTTCACAGTAACTTGAATACCCTAATACTAAATTAATAGAGTCACAGGCAGATGCCATTAGGCACTATTGATTGCCTGATAGACTCATAAGGAAGGGAGAGTTTAATAGCTTATCTAAAAGTACTTTCTTTCTGGGTATTGTGTTTTTTGCAAGAGCAGCTCAATAAAACTGTTCAATAACTAGAAGGAAAGCACTGTGACACTGATTGAGCCTCGGCAATTTGTGCACCACAGCACCCTGTTGCTATTCAAGGTGAGTTTTCCACTGCAATAGTATTGCTTGCAAAAATCCAGCCCAGCACAAGAACATTTTGTCTGTTTGTTCAGACAACAAGCATTTATGTTTTTATGAATCAGTATGCACGTGAAATATATAATACCAACAACTCTCTAGAAATATTATTTATTTAATGCCCCTGTACATTCCTCTGGTTCAATTAGTTTTTTTTTTGAATTCATGATGCCTAATGTTTGATCGTGTAGACATATTAGCTTATTATAGCTCATCATTAATTGGCAAAAACATAGAGAAGCATAATTGCATAGCATCAACAAAAACTGGCTACACATCAGTGGTAACCTAATAAAAACAAAGGGCTTCATGCCATATCAGGTGTTTGCGCCATGCAACTTTTTCATGGAGATTAGAGGATGTTGAACACAAATAGTGTGTTAAATACAGTCTAAATGTGTCTTATTTAACAGCTTCTTTGATTTAAAACAGAAGCAGCACTTCATATTTGTTTTTTGTTTTGTTTTTTTTTCAAAACATGATTTTGATCCTACCTGGTCCTGAAGTTAGCAGGGTGGGGATGTCCATCATACAAGGACAGGAAGTCATATTCTTCTTCTATGGCAAACGACAAGAACATGAGCTGGATTCTACTTCCTTCTTCCCCAACGATGACCCATGTGCAGTTTGCCCCATTGGGGTAGCCATAGGGAAAGCCTGGTGATTCTATACTGCCGTTTCTTCCTTTCATTGTACCACCACATGTGTAGATGAAACCTGAGAGAGACATGAGAAAACATTTAATTTATCTCAACACGACTATATGCATTTTTATGATGAGAAAATAAAATGACGACATGCACCAACTTTTATGATGAAGGCAGGAAGACAGAGGAGAACAAAGAGTTTAAAGTAAAGTTAATTTGGGGAGACAGCAAATGTAGACACAGTTATTTATGTGTTTCTTTCCTTCAGAGAAAGCTTACATAAGAAACATACATGTTGTAGATATTACTAGTTACACAAAAGCACACAAACATATACCCACACTATTGCCCTCTATACTTCTAATACAACAGATCCTCCACATTGGGAGCACAGAGCAGAGTCTCTTCCAGAGCAGCACCCCAGGTGCTGGTAGTCCTATTCAGCATGGGGTGTTCAAACCAAGGTACCCTGACCAAGGGGAAACTCAGTTGCCACTGAGCTACTCTTCCACCTGACCTAACAGGTGAAATCAATAAGTGACCAGAACATTCTCCTGGATTCACACTGTGTGTCTCGACAACATCAAAAGCTGGCTACTCCATTGCCAAGTGAAGACCTGTGTCACTCAGCAACGCCTTTGAGGTGTTTATGTATACATCTAGACTAGAAAATGACAGAGATGACATAAATGCAAACTGTTGCACGCACCATGGAGCAACAAAGAATGTTAATGATTTCTTCAGGGAGGGAGAGGATAAATTCTGCTAGATCCTAATGAGCTACTATAGGCTCTTAATTATGAAGCTGTATTTGGGGTGGAAGGCTGATAGGAGGAGGAGAGGAGCAATAACATTTAAGCAATAATAAATGACATTCATTATTTTCTCTATGTGGACACATCAGAGTGCATTATCAGGCTTTCGAAACGGTTGTGGGTAAATTTGTTTTTACCCTTTGCACTTCCTTTTACCGACTGCTTATACTGATAAATTAGAAGTGATGCTAATTCTGCTGCTGTGCTTACTCCAAATCTCACCGGGTTACAACGTCTGCTAAAAGCCTAAATTGTAAAATGTAAATTTAATTGATCTCCTTGGACTTTAAGGTTCACATCAGGATCATTATCTTCTCCCTTTGATCTTAATGATCCTTTTATATCAGACACATCCCAGGTGTTAGATGAAAACCTGAACGTCCAAGAGTCAAGTTTTTCCATTCTTTGCGATGCTCTATTGATCTTTACTCCTTCCACTCCATGGTGGAGTCAGACTGCAGAGTCAGCTTACAGTGCAGAAACCTTTGATTCATCCTGCTCAAGGACAATAGAGCAGGGAAGAAACTCAGTCATATGGGCTTGATCTTAATGGAGAGTTTGCAAATCACTTTTCATCTATACTTGTTGAATTTTTGCCATTTGGCACTGTTGGTGTGTCCCTTTTCAGGTTTTTAAATCATTTTTATTCATTGTGTTTTGCAGCTCATCAATTTTATGTGACCAGAAATATAGAAAAAAATATATAGAAAAATAGTGTTTAATTGAAAATCACTCTTACTATATGCTTAAAGTCCTTGAACTTCTTGGCCCTAATTGATCCCCTCTGAGAGCAAAGCCGAAATCAGGCCGATCATCCTCCTGCCTTTCATGTTTATGAGGCTTGTTATTTACCATGGCAGCCAGGGCCACAGGGGCAGCACGGTGATCCCACTGGATGCTTTTCTAACCAATTATCCAAGACAGAACCCGAACCAATAAACTGGTGAGTGTCTACATATATGTATGTTTTTCCAACTCTCATTTACCCAGACAATTCAAAGGGCATCACAGTGATGGATATAATGACCAATGGCAGTCGGAGCTGCAATTAAGGTCCGGTATCTCTATCCCTTTGCAACCAATCAGAGCTGAGATGTTGAGGAACCAGGAGGGACAGACAGAGCCGCACGCAGCGTACACAACACGGTAGGCAAACACATATGCACATATACATACCTACAGAACTGGCTGAATATAGACTGGAATACACACAAAGACCTCATGTTACAGCAAGGAGGCTGCAAATTAAGCATAACATGAAGGGCAATAGGGACTTTATTCAGAATGATGATGCTCTTTATGAGGTGTTTACTGAACTCCCAGGGGTGAGTTTTAGTTATGCACCTTCAATTAGACTAAACAACTCCTAAACAGGACACACGGCTTTCACTACCCAAGGGTAATCTTCTGTGGAAATGGTAATGACAGTGGGAATGTGGTGAAAAGCATCACTTCTAAAAAATGTGCTCATGACAAGACAAAACAAAATATTTGTTGTCAGTTGTGTAAACTATAACAGCGACAATGTTGTTTTCAGGCTTCAGTGCCCCCAACAGTGTTTTTATATACAGTACAGCTGGACTGAACTAAGAGAGTGCTGAGACGCTGGTTATCTGAGCAGTCCAATTCACACAGTGAATCCTGGTTTTCCCAGAGCCACATGCAGTGACTCCATATCAAAAGTGACAGCGATTTGTTTAACTATTAGATGTTTTATGATGCTTTTACTAATTTTCATGTTCTGGCATCAACTTTTACAACTGAATCATCGTTTTGTTTTATTACAGACATGATCCTAGTGATCAGGATGTAATGTATTAGGAGCTACATTTTTATTTTATGTTCTGCTGTCTTATAGTGCGTTCATATTGTACCTAGTGGTCTGTGTATTTCATGATATATCCTTTTTAAAAAACGATCCCCCTAGTGGATAAATTATGTTTTTGCACATCGTGCATTCAATCTTGGCACAGGTGTGTGCAATCAGGCCATTAATTCACAAATATGTTCAAATCATAATGACACAGAAACAATGAGTGAAACAATAGTGTTTGTATGGCTTGGTGTGTTATGTCTAAAATAGCAGAGTTAAAATTGGATTTTTCTCTTTCTTTCCATGAGTCTTTCTATATTAATGTGATTTTACAGTACAGTGAGAAATGCTAACGTACTAATTCATTCCCTTTGTGTAGATTTTTATCCCAACAGCATATTTTAAACTTACTGCTGACCATTGTTGAATAAGCATGTCCTTTACATGTTTGTTGTTTCTCTTTCAATTATCTGGTAATAAACATTGTAAAGCCATCATAACAAAATCCTACAATTTGTAGCCTTCAGCCCATAAAGGAAAATATGACTAAAAAGTCCATCACAATTTTATCTGAACTCAACAGATTTGTGGGTTTCTTTTTCTAAATGAAGTAACTTCATTAAATTAAATAGCCAGGACACAGATTTGGATAAATAAAGAGTGAAAGAAGGACAGAAGGACAGAGATGGAGAGCAGTATAAACAGAGAGAAAAGGACAGATTTTCCCTTGTTCATTGTGCCAAGAATGAAAGGATGATTTAAAACTCATCACTCAGACGGATAGAGGCAAGAGAGTGTAGGAGGGAGGAACACAGTAAGACAGAGAAAGAGAGAGATGGAAAAATATAGTGAGAAAGAGGGGAGAGTATAAGGAGGCGGGAGAGAAGAGAGGAGGAGAGAAAGAAAGAGTGAGAATGAGACAGGGGTAAAAGAGAGACTTCTAATTATGCTGACTACCAGACCAAAACTGACAGCCTTTCTCCACACACACACACACACACACGCACACACACACGCACACTCACACTCACACTCACACTCACACTCACACTCACACTCACACTCACACTCACACACAAGAACAGGGTCACAGAAAGACACAGTGAGGTTCACACTCATATGTACACACCATAATAGAAAGACCCACATCACATGCATACATACAAATACAGGCGGATTCAGAGGGATATACACAATTCCATGCATCAGTTCAAAACTGCAGATGCAAACAAAAACACACACACACACACACACACACAAGGCTGAGCAACCGTGACCACTTAAACCTTTCACTCACCACCATTTGCTTAGATCTCCATTCTTAACCTCCTCACCTCTTACTTTCTCTCTCTCTCACATGAACGCACATCTCAGACACACATGTACACAAAAGCCCCTTTAACAACCCTGACCTGACTAGTTAACCCATTACCCTGATCCTACATCCTACTGATTCTGCAGTTATTTACTCTGCTGTTTCGTTCTCAATGTCCTTTAGAAATATATTATTATTAATAATAAATAAGAATTCATGCTTCTCTGTCATTCATTCATTCATTCATCTTCTTCCGCTTATCCGTTTGTCGGGTCGCGGGGGCAGCAGCTTCAGCAGGGAACCGGGGGTCGGACCGCCAGGGTCCCCGCCTCCGACTGCCGTCCATCTCTCTTCGCACCGTTAGACCTCTCCCATGGGTGGTGGGCCCATGGGAAGGGGGTACAGCACCTGGTATTCCCAGGCGGTCTCCCATCCAAGTACTAACCAGGCCCGACCCTGCTTAGCTTCCAAGATCAGACGAGATCGGGCGTGTTCAGGGTGGTATGCTGACCTATGCTTCTCTGTATATTATTATATATATATATATATATATCCCCGCAGCAGGGGAGCTGGTACAGAAGGCTGTAGCAATGAAGCTCAAGGTAGTCAAAAAAAGTTGAAAAATTCATTTGAGAATACACTAGCATGTATTGACTGATTACATACATGCAAGTAGATAGTATACCTTGTAAAGTGTACCATGTAGCGTTGTGCTAATTGTCCCTTGCAAGCATTGTGATGCAGGAGAAAACTGCTGCTGTGATGACTTTCCTGAAATTTGTTAAAATCTGTCTCAGAGGATTATGCAGTATCTTTGCACCTGATGAGCCTTGTGTTTTCTGCAGTGCTATGCAGTGCTAAGTATACTGGCTTAGCCTACAGGCTAATATATGCAACAAGTCTCCATCCCCTCGCGCCTTTATAGACAGTGAGTAAAACATCATCACGAAGCAAGGGAAATTATTTAAACCCATTCACAATAAATGAATAAAAACCTACCACTGCCATACAGTAAGACAATTTGACTCCACATATCCTGTTATGAGCTTGATGATTCTGAGGGGGTGAAATTCATTACCAAGCTTGTCATTTTCCATGGGGAACTCTATGATCAATATACCCATTTCCACATGGTGCTGACTGCTAAATGAGGAAACAGTGAAATTGCCCTATTGTTCATTTGAATGGGACCAGCGTTTCCCCCTCAAGGAGTGCTCGGCCTCCCAAGTTTCTACTTGGGAGGCCAGACATGTCTCTATATGACATATATCTGTGTGGGTGTGCACACATCCTGTAATATAAAGTATTACTCTGATCCTCAACAGAATAGTGACATTACATCTGTCCAATTCTGATAAAAATACCCTTTAAATTCTCCTCCATCTCTCTGCCTCATTCTCTGTGTCTCCCTCTTTCCGTTTGTCCATCTCTCTTTCTTCTCGCTGTCTCTGCCTGTCTCTGGGGACCTCTGTGATACCAGATTTGCTTAAAGGGCTATTCCGTCTAACCTCACAGACTCTCATTTATGATTAAAGAATGGCTTTCACAGTGGAATAAACTGACCAATCAAATCATTGCAGACAGACAAACCATCCAATCAGTATTGAGATCACAGCAGCACTCAAGCTCCAGGGGCAAAATGAGATGTGTGCATATGTGTGTATGTGTGCACACGCATGTGAGATATGAGATATCCATGTCTCTGGAAAATTATTGTATCTGTACATATTTCTTGAGATGGTTTTAGAAGAGAAAGACAGAGGAAAGACAAAAAAAAGGACGGTGTTAGGGGGCTGAAAGAATGACACAAAGCCAACCAAAAAAGGTGACAGAATGGATGGAGTTAGAGGAGGAGTGGAGGGGGCAAACGGGAAGAAAGGTACAATAGAAAAGATAAAAATGCAATGGAGAGAGACATAGCGAGAGAGAGAGTAAGCATGTTTGAAAGTCCCATTGGTTCCTGCTGTCAGGAACGCTTGTCAGCCAAGAATTAGACTGCTCCACGCTACCACTGACTGACAGTCAGCCCGCGGTCTAGACTATACCCTGGAGTGGTTGAGGCTAAATAAGGGAAATGCCTAGAGAGAGACAGAGGAAACACACCGGGCTGAAAATCAATTTATAACTCTGTCAGTCAGAGGCAGGAGGGAACAATGGGATAGAGATAAGGAGGAGGAGAATGAGAACAGGAGTAACGGGAAGACAAAGGGTGAGCAAAAAGGGACACACATAAAAGGAAAAGACAAAGACAAGAAAACAGTGAACAAACAGGAGTAATCGAGAAATGATGAAAACAGAGCGGCCTGTTTGCTGTTTGATTCAGGCAATCAAAGAGGAAGAGAAGGGAAAGTGGTGAAGATGGGAGAGACAGGGAGTCAGACAAACAAAACAGACAGACACGTGATACTTGGCTACAAACATTGAATGAAGCCACTGCAGGTGGCACAGCCTCTTCAGATAATGCACCACTGTTGAAAAATAATAAGCCTTCACTAATTAAGGACCTAGAAAAAATGCTGGCATCCAAACTAAAAGCATCCAGAATCACCCCTGGTACAAAACGTGGAAACACTGGATTACTTTGTTAATGTTGCCTGATCAACTGTGTCATCTTTAAACCACTGTTTGAATTCTCAGAACACGTGCTGTGACTGCAAAAACCAGTCATTTAAATTAATTAATCAATGCGTTAACCTGTAATCACTATTCAAACAGCACTTGTGTCAGTTTTTAATCACCATACTATTGTTCATGATTTGCCTGGCAGGAGGATAACATACTGTAATTTCAATTACTATTCACCTACTTTCAGTTAATCTAATACAGTGGTTTGTTACCACTTTTTATTGCTAAATTCATTACACACACACACACACACACACACACAGCCTCCAGTGCACTGAAATGTGAGATATTAAAGAAGACATTTTAATTATCCCAACTTGTCTCTAAACACAAAGAGGACTTATTTAGAATGTAATAAACGTGTCCAAAGAAGATGAGTCTTAGTGCCTCCCCGCTTTAGCAAAAACTACAACCAAAACAGGGATGCACATAAAATTAAAACAGAAATTACCATCTGACTCCACAGCTGTAAAACATTAAAGATTTATAGGGAAATGTGAGGCTAAGTGGGACAAATAAGATACTGGCTCGGAATAGGAGTACATTAGTGCCAACAGAGATTGTGTTTGAACTGTGTAGACTAAAACATGTACAGAAGTATAAAGAAGTACATAGACAGATATAACATGATCATCTGTTTTGCTTAGCTGTGTCTTATTTAACTCTATTGTATTTAAAGGATGTGGCTGACAATTTTCTCTCTATATTTATGCCACACACAAAACCAGAGTCGGGAGAAAACGAAGCCATTTCTCAACAAACTAACATGATGGTAATATTCAGAGCCAAGTAACGTGTCTCCCAGTGCAACAGTGTGGCTCATTGATTTTTTTTAAAAATAGTTTTTCGACCACAACACAGGTCTACAGCACAGAGGAATATAATATACATTTTGATGCACATATAATACTTGTAATTGGATTCAATAATCTCAGTAAAGAAAATGGTTAAATAGCAGGCGCTTGCATGGTACAGTTGTACTGCTGTCCAAGTTAGGGCCAACTGTTGTCTAGAGCAACGGTCCCCACACCCCGTCCCGTGGACCGGTACCGGTCAGTGGATCAATTGGTACCGGGCCGCACAAGAAATAATTAATCATTTCCGTTTTATGTATTATCTGAGTCTGGACGATCTTTTATTTTGAAAAACCTTAACGAGTCTTAGCGGACACACAAACATGCAGAAGATAAAAGAAAAACAGGCTCTATGTGAAATATTAAGGTTTCTTGACATTGACTCCATATTCTGAAATGTTTGAAATGTTCATTAAAATAAAAATTTCTTTATAAATGTATTTGTGGCGTATCTGAATCTTATTTTGAAGAGATATTTAAACGTTACGATAGCGACCAGTGGCGAGTCTGAGCGCTCTGAGGCCAACCCCCCTTTATCTCTATGCTCCAAATCTTCAAACAAGCTTCTTGCAGCATACGGGGACCCATTGTAGTTTAATAGCACAAAGGATGGTTACATCACATTCTTTGTACTGGTAAAGTAAAGGCAACACTTTGTAACAGCTATTATACCACAGACTCAGACACAGTGAAATACTTGTTTATCCAAAAAAAAAAACAAGGAAAAAAACTAAATGTTGAAAACGCTATTACAGTCAATCAAAGAATTCTACAGAATTGATCTTATGTACACCTAAATATCTTTATCGGACTAAAAACTTGATGTATGAGGTTTCTGTAAAGCACAAATATAACCAAATTAAAATGGAAACCATCAGTTTACCATATAGTTGGTGAGTTGTAGAAACACAGATTTACTGTTGCAGCTATTTTAAATTCTGAAAGGCTTCTAGGGAAATTATATGAATGAACACACCATCTCAATTCATTGTTACTTTCATCTTAATGCTAGTTCACCTTAATGCCGCCTTTTGCTTTTAAATGTGGTTCAGCTTTTAAATTCAGAATGCGTATCCTCAGTTGACCTGTTCCTTTAGTGCGCTTTCCAAGTATTCTGAACACCAGTGTTTAATGATGATATTTTTCTATACGGTACTAATGGTTTGAACTCTCTGACTGCGCTGTACTTTGCTCTTGTGTTACATTACTTGCAGTATTTCATTAATGAGGTTGTTTTCTACTGTGGTATCCGCAGGGGTAATACTATAACTCCTGCTTCCATTTATTTCATTTACTATACTAAAGACTGCACTATATCAGCACCGTCAATAATAATTAGTGATAGTATTATTGTTGTTTCCACTGTTGCTGTTGATGTTCATGTTCATAGAAGTTGTTTTGTAAGAAAGCTCCTGTTCACTCCAAGGTCCTGTTTAATAATCTCATTGTCTTCAGAGAATGAATAGAGGGAGAACGTTCCCCCCATACAACATCCTCTGTTAATGAATCAACACAGTTCAAGGTTTCTTCTGCTGTATTGTTTTGCTTCTTTTATGTGCATCTCTTTACCCTCCTGTATTTAAATCCATTGAGTGTACTCATCTGATACTATCCTCCAGACCAGAGTTGAAATCCATTTTTTTTTAGTATATTGTATCTATTCTATTAAGTATATTCTATCTTCTAATCATATTTCTTCCAAAGTGCAAAGGCCATTATTTAAAAATGTGTGCACACATGAGATGAATGTGAACATGCAACCTATCACTAACATTTTCTTTAAATACGATGCTTACATCTCTGTATAGATACATACTGTTAATAATACTGTACTGTAATGCCTATAACCAGTTAAACTGATTGATTTGAAAGCGTATATACATTCTGTTCTATTCGGTTTGGCAACAAATGAGCCTTATGTGCAGCTAATTGTAGGTGGAATATCCAATTTCAGTGAAATTACAGAAATAAGCCATGATATTTACAAAGTATATTTGTAACTGCTGACTTTTAATGGTGGTTGGCTAAATAGCAGCATAGAGGACCTCTGGCATATGCACGACCACAGCGGCATACAGGAGGGGGAGAGGAGCAATAAGCAGTGAGGACAGGAAGCGATGGGAATAAGCAAGCACTCAGTTTTCATAATAAATGTTAAAAAATCTGCTTTCTATGAAAGTGGGTCACTGAGAGCAGGCGAAAAAATGCTAAGCAGAGGCATTTTGGGTAAATTCAAGCTTAAGTGTGTTTCTGAGCATTGCAGTATGAGATTTTTTTTTTTTTGTATATACATATTGAGAGTTGAGCATTGCTTCTGAAAGAGGAAATGAAGAGCAAAAGAAAAAAGATAGGAAGGAGTGTTATTACAGTATCTGGAGTGTTTACTATTGATTTCATCAATCAGCAACTAATCAGCCCTCTATCATACACACAGATACACACACACACACATATAGGAAACATGTAGTGTAGAGAGACATAAACCCTCATTGACTGGCAGGTACTACACAGCATATAGGATTAATGCGACAGAGCGGAACAGGGAGACAGATGCCGTCTTTGGGGGGTTACTATTGATTTATGTCTGCTGAGTGTCATCATCTCCTATCTGACTAATGAGGTCCGACACACACAAACACTTAGACAGAATATACACAGCCTCCTCTTCCACGCATCAGTCTTACTGGTAGGTTGCTGGAAATCTGTTACCTTAGAAATATGGACTGAACTTGACCCGACTATTGTACTGCAACACCAACACTCATGTTTACCCCTCATTCCTATCTCTTTCTCTTATACATATATTTCTGTCTTCTGCCCTCGTCTCTGCTTTCTTTCTCTATATCGTGCCGTTTTTCTTCTTCACTATCCCTCTTGTATGAAAGAGCATGATTTGAAGAGGAAAAAGATGATGTGGGATTAGTATCCTATCATCTTTTCTGGTGGTTTAAACCTTGCAGAAAACACAAACGCACATATAGCAAACCCTCAAGCATTTTCTCACATACTTATTGCTCATGTTACTGTTTCCATCCCTCCATCATCGTCCTTGGTAACAGCTGGCATTATGCAGTATAAGCTCGCTCAGAGGGCAATTCATTTCTACACCATCACTAAACTATCTGGGTTTTTTTTTCTTTGCCTTTTTGCTTGACAAAACAAACAGTAAAAAGTAATATCGTTAAACACTTTATTCAACCTAAGAGCAAAGAAACCATTAACTATGATCATAAAAAAAAAACTGCGTAATTTTACAAGTGAACTGTATTTTCCTTGCCAAGATTGGCTGCTGTTATGTAATGTGATGTCAATTACTAGTAATAAACTGTACCTTGTTCAATGATTTACAGAAGTGGCTGAACTGCTAACTAGAATTATAATTGAGGAATCCTATTAAACAGTTTTCACGAACATGTGCCAACCATTCAGACCAAGAAATGATGACAGACTACAAATCCTTTCAACAAATGCACCAAACTTAATGGCAGAAGTCAGTGGCTCTTAAAATGACCCATATGAATTGTTGATCCTTACCTAAACGCATAAAGCCATTATGAAAAACATTCTTATGACTGCTATGTTAAGTTTTGTGAAGTTTGAGAAAACTAAAAATACTTGTTTTGAAGATTAAGTTAAAAAAAAAAAAAAAAAAAAACTGACCTGGTTTTGTAAAGCTTAAACAATGCTATGCTACTTTTGCCTTTGCTTTGTTGTAGTTTGTGCAGCCACATGAAACCCTTGTGAGGTAAATATTAATAGTTAGTTTTTTTGTACTGTAGAATATTTTAAAATCCATCATTTTGCATCCTCATAAATCATCGATATGTCCTGGAAAACCTGAAAACAGTAGCAGAGGATTCCCAAGCCATCTAACAGTCTTGGTGGGAATCATCTGTTGAGAACACCGCCAGGGAGTACTCAAAAAAAAAAAAAAGGTTATTTACTTGATGAAGTCTATAAAATCTGTAAACACATAGTCTCATCGAATCGGCCAACCATAAAAACACACTCACACAAAGCAAAGGTAAAATGTTAAAATGTAGTCTGATCTGCTCCTTAGCCATAACAAACAAACATACACGCACATCAACACTTGATGATGTACACATACCGTTCATTTATGCACATTAAATAATTCATTCAATCATTCATTAAAACAAAAACATCATAAGACGAATACAGCCTCCTTCTCACACACACACACACACAAACGCACGCACGCACCTGTCACTCATTATGCTGTTCTGAGACAAAGCATTGGTTATAGAAAGGAGGCTCAATTAGTAGCTGAATAACCTTTAGTTATATAACGATCCTGCTGCTTTAAAGACTGAATCCAGTCGAGCCTTTCTACTAGAAAGGGTTTTAATGATTAATATATCAAATAATGTGTTTCTATTTTAATTTCCGTCTTTCAAATCCCAGCTCCACAGCTATCACACTCATTAAGAGAGTTGGGTGTTAGATAATGCTAGAAACTGCAACATTACTACAATGAAAACATACTGTACATCAGTATTCATAAAACTGGATCTTCATAATTAATAAAGAGAAGAAATGTTTAGTCGTCTGAAGACGCTTTTTTATCTTGCACATCAATACATTTATGACACTACATACATGTACATGTAACAGTAAATGTAACATGTTTAAAATGTCCCTTGTATAGTGAATCACAGACGTTGTTTAAAAGGCTGCCATCTGTTGTAATGTATGATACTGTATTGTAATGCTCTCTCATCTTGTATGACATAGCTACTTCAAGCAACACCATTTAGATTCACTCAGTCAACTCTCAACAGCAAAAATGCATCACAAATCACTGCAAGAACTTCTTTATATGAATATTCAGTGAACACTTCCTGTCAAACCGAAGGCCTCGACGCACAGGGGGGCAAAGAGGAATAAATAAACCTTTGATGGATTCAGGAAGTTAAGTCTTATTATGAGGAATCAAAATATAACAGCATGTCGTGGGACCAGCGCTCTGCAATATGACATTGCTCTAAGTGACTGTTCATCTGTCCCACTGTTTTCTCTTTAGTTAAAAACCATTTTTCATTCAGGTGCAAATCAGCTGAACACACCTTTCTAATGCCATGTTCACATATGAACTGATTAACCCTGCCAGGGCTGCCTGGAGCAACAACGTAAGCACCAGCTCCATAAAGAGGATGGCCTCTTCCAAAATAACACCTACTAATATTCACAGAAGGAAATGGCCCTCTGTACCACAACATACAGTATTCATAGGTGCAAGCATGCCTCTCCCGCAGCCTGCCAAACAGACTCACACCAAACACACACACACACATACTGATTCCTCAGTTGACATTTCCAGGGTTGCCAGATTATCCTGCTCCTCTCTCTGCCAGGTTGGATCAATGAAACACTTCAGTACCAAATTTGGCAACCCTTACACACAGACTTAGATACACACGCTAATCAAATTATTGCAAATTATTGTGCCTGTAACAGGATTTTAATTAACCTATATGCATATAATAATAATGTTCTATTGGTATCATTGTTGTTGTGCAACTTTGCATTCTGTGCGTGTGTGAGTAACATAATGGTAGGCATGAACAAAATGAACAGCTCAAGGCATGCAATACAGCCCTGAGCAAGAGTTTACGGTGTCCTAGTATACAGTGATTTATGAAAGGGTGAGTACAACATGTATACGTGCTCGCCCTACTTATTCATGAATTCTATGGATTCCCTGCTGCAACCAGGAGCATTTGATGAGATTTAATATAACGGCAATGAGTGGAGCGCATTTGTTTCATTGTTTAATCTGAATAACACTTCGAGGGCTGAGAGAAAACCAGTGTCTAGTGTGGTGTTCATGCTTGCCATCACCGGTCTTAAGTTGATCTCTTTACCCTGAAGGAGGACTTATGCATTGGTATGTTTGAAGAAGACACTTCTTCATGGTGTCAGACTACAAATTATATTGTTTAAATCCTTTTTTGCCTTCTATCACTAGAGAAGTGACTTTAGCATACTGTACAATCTGTTAAAATCTATAAATATAAGAAATACATCACATCAAGGGCCAATAGGTTGCATCCGGCAAAGATAAAGGAAGGTTTACCAAGGTACAGTCATTTCTAAATATATGTGAGTCTTTAGGCTATACTTAGTTTAAGATGGGATTTAACTGAGCACATGTATGGACTTTACTTTTCAAACAAATATGCAGGGCTGTACACAATCTCATCTAGCAGGTTACTCATAACTGCCACCTAAGTATGGGTATTTACACCAACTTTCTACCCTTCAGGCCACTGCCAGTCCAAACCCTAATGGGAAAATCGCTAAACCAAACTAAATCTATTTACTATTCGAAAGATTTTGTACTTTAAAGCAATTGTCTACGAACAAAACTGCCTTCTTTAGCCGGAAACGAGACCAAAACATGAAAAGAAAATGTCATCAGGTGACACTTTTTTTGAAATTGGGCAACTGTAATTGAATAAGAAACTGACTCTGTAGGCTCATAGAGTTCTGGTTTGAAATAATGCATCCAAATTAGTTGAATCTGACTGTTGGGCTAACAGCTGTGACTTCTTCCCTATGCCAGCAAAATCACCACTGGTCTTGTCATAGTGTCCTCGGAGGTGTTTCATTATTTACTGTCTTTGGAGCAGCAGTGTGTGTCTTCATCTTTAGTTTAAGGAGAGAGTTGGTAAATTTACTTATTAAAAGTGAGCTACAAAATATTGCAAAACATTTTTGACTGGCCCTTGAATTGAAATATAATAGATTGAACAAAATAAAAGTAAAAACTTATTTCATACAATTTTTATGAGCTGCCCACTCCTTTCTCTCTTTAAAAAAACAAAAAAAAACAAACAAGCCAGCAGGAAATACCTGAACACTGAAATTTGCATCTGAACAGGCAGGTTAAAGATCTATCATATTAACATATCTGGCAACACTCGAATACCCCTATTCATATGCGTACATGATAAAAATGTCCTTACACCACCCACATATTTATCAACATGAAAATGCAACATTGCAACAGGGCTGAGCGAGAGTAGATCTGTCATCAAAAGGGAAATGATATGCAGTGTATATAAAACTAATGTGTGTGGGATTGGTGATGGGTTGAGGTTAGGACACACAAAAGGGTAGTTTTGCACTTTGCACAGAACAACAACAACAACAAACTTCACGCCTAACTAACATTGAACATCTGTTGCAATGACAAAGCGGCACACCACTTCACCATATGATGCCTTAATCTGTCACACAAGTTACATGTTCAAGGAGAGCTTAAGCAGAGCATGGATGCCTTTACAGGGACTTGAAGTTGAACCGTTATAGGAAAATATCCCTGCTCCACCTACTCTCTCTCATCCAGAAATACACAATATCAGCATTTTTCATAAACCTCAACTTCTTTTCAGCAACCATTCGGGTCATACAATTATCTTTTTATACTTATATGTTTATTTTTTATTTAGAAATCTTTCCAACTAGAAATGGTAATTAGGTTCACATTAGTGCTTCCTGTATTCAATTCTTTTTTTCTTCAGGTTTTATATTTGGTGCTCTTATTCAAACCTTGGAAAGATCTAAAGGCCTTCAAAAGAACAGTAAAGGTTTCAGAATTGCAACAAGGAAAAAAAAACAAGAGTTATGACATTTTAACACTTCTTAGAATAACATAAAAAACAACATCTAAGTATGAGTAGATTTTAATTAAGTCACGTGACCATCTCGATCTCTTTTTATCCTTGCTGTGTAATAAAAGGTTATATTACCAAAACCATGAAGCTGCACTGCAGAAATGATGATCCGGCAACTCTCTATTTTACATACAGTACAACTATACTGACTCTAAACAGTAATGGGTCTTTCTCCATATACTAGTTTACTACAGCTAACAAGATGACCACTGGATTTTGGGTTCAGACCACCACTGTAGTTTTAATTGGAGAGCCAGTTTGACTCCACTGGCATTAATTGATTACAGTGTACATACAACTCATTGCTACTGTGATTGATCACAGGCAGTCTAGACTGAGAATTGATTGTTTCCAGGCAATGATTAATTCACAAAAAATGAACTCTGAAGACAGGCATGTCGAACCAATGAGTTATGACAGTGATACAATGAGTAGAAAGCAGTGCAAAAATTACCAATTCACTGGCCGGGATCAAATTTAGTTACCTTGGGAACCTCTGGTTCGGAAGCTCATTACAAACTCACAGAAGTCTTTGACGTTATTGATCTTGGTAGAGAAATTATGATTTTACTTCCGAACCTCCAGTGTGAGTACAGGAGCATACAGAAAGGCGACACTACCCAGTTAAGAGTTTAGCTCACATGAACGCACTCAAAGCCAATTCAGGACCTTGGACAGCTACTAAGCAAACAGTGACTGTGAAAGTGCATGTAGTGTTGTTATCAACACCAAAGTTTTACTTTCATGTCTATTTATTGTCAGTTACCGTCAAAAAAATTGTGACCACTGTTTCTTCTTCACATTATTAAACTGCTTGAATGTCAGCACAGTAAATATAATTATCCAACAGAGCAATCTAACCGTTGAGCCCATATAAAAGAAGAAGAAGATTTACTTTTATTAATCAAGGTCTTTTCAGGGTAGAAGGTTTGAGTGTCTTCTTTTAACTAAAGTTGATGACTCAGTCAGTTTTTTTATATCATCAAAGTTCGGGAGTTTGTTACTTTTACTGTCACGATTGTCTAATCTATGTAGAAAGAATAAGCCCACGCTGTGACATCAATCCCATATCTCCCATCTCTCTGTTTCTCTTCTCTCACACACACACAGTGTGTGTCTCACATTCCTCTTAAAATCTCTCCCTCCTTCCTCATGTCCTCACTCTATTTTCCTGCCTACCTCCCTCTGTCTGGTAACCGTAGCAACAGGCATGGGACTGGGCTGCCAAAGGGGGGGTTAGAGTGACAGAGATTCAGAGTATAAAAAAGTAAATAGTATAGTTGGAGAAAGAGGAAGGATGTGAGGAATACAGTGTGGGGAAAGGAGTATACAAAGAAAGAGATTTCATTTTTAGCAAATGAAGGATGTCAGATGAATACGTGGTAAAAGAATAGTCACTTCACATCTTATATAACTGTATAGATGTATAACACAGACAATCTTAGTTTCCTGCTATCTTCACAGTCCCATCACTCAACTTATATGTGGGTAGTATGCCTAATGTATGTGTCTTTTCTGGCCACAGTGTTTAAAAAAAAAAACATTTACACCTTCAGGAAGTGAAAAGAACAGTTTTAAGAAACATACTTGCAAAATTTGCAGTCTAATACATTTTATTTTGTCATTGTAATGAATTCTAATTCTGAATGAGTTTCCTGATAGTAATTTCAAAGTATCCATTCATATGTGACGTATTATATTATTGTTATACTGTTAAAGCAACTGAATGTTTCTTTGAAATGCACACACATCAATTCCTGAAAATAACGTTATGTAAATTTTAAATGTTGGGACATTTTCACTCTGCTCTTAGCCCAAATAGAACAATATTCCCTCTTTTTAGCAGGATCCCTGTAAAACATTTATTTCATTCAGTAAATGATGAATGACTTGAATAGCCCAGCTGGAAGCATTGTTGGTCTGGCCAAAGAGACAGACACATACTGGCAAAAAGCCTCGGTTAAACTGCTCAGAAAGGACACGCATACAAAAAAAAAAAAAAGGAATTTAACAAGGAGACACAGCTCTAATGATTAAAAAAAGAGCTTGCACACACAATTTATAACCTGGTTCTGCCAGATATTTAATTTGAACTCCCTTACTGGGAAATTTCCATTTGATTTTAAAATTTTATTTGTTACATTAATAATCCAACTGTATATTACAGTGCTTTTCACTTCAATTTACAGAATGGCAGTCTACCATGTAAAAAAAAAGTTACATTTAAGACATCAACAATAAAATACTTTGCAAAGATACTCTTATTATGCTGCTGCAGCAATGTGGATTTGTTTGTGAGGAGTCTACATTTAGTTTTTTAAGCACTCTTGTTCTTTTGAAAAGTCTTCCCTCCTTGCGTGCCCAACTGCTCCTCACAACATGAAGAGTACATACGAACGCTGTACACATACAATTCATCTGTGTTTTCTCTCGAAATTGCCAGTGTTCATGTTCTCAGTCAGATTGCACTTTGTATCCATAACAAGTGTATCGTTTTGAATTAAAGTTTTATAGTTTTCAGGTCACCACTTCATGAAAATTTTACTTCAAGTGCTTTCAAGCACAATGAAGCAAATGCAAAGTGATTTCTACTCACTTTTAGTGCTGTTTGTGGAAAGGAAATTCCAAATATGGCAAAAAGTTGTAACTTAGGTCAAATGTTGCCTGACATACAGTATATCACTGGCCTATGGGAATGGAACTTTTTAATGAGTATGTACCAAATTTATAAAAAGGAAGAAAATCCTGACATCAACATACACTACATCACGCTGTGTGTTACATTTCAACGAAACAGATGTACAGTAATTAATATTCAAAACACAATACATTTTCAACACCTTGAGCAAGTTTTTAGGTTTAAAAAAATCCCTCATAACTACACTCAATCAAGTTCTTATAGTTAATGTTAGAATTCATGCAGTTCTCTGGCAACACTATATCTGATTATCGTCATGCCAATAAAGCCCTTTGAATTCAACTGAAATTTAACTGACATGGAAATTGAAGAAAAAGATAAATACATGCTTTTGGGGCTGAGCATCTTTTGGGTGATACATAATAAAAAACAAATATGGTCAGTATAAATAATGTTTTTTTACTCAATTCCTGATTAACGTGACTCTTTGAAAACATAACGTTACTCCAGGACACCATATGATCACTGAAAAAAATATAATCTCCATCTATCCATCATCTCCCCATCCATTCCTTTCATATTAAACGTGTGCCAGCTAATTATACCTCCTCGCATTCCACAAATCTGTTTTGTATTTTAACTGCAGAAAAGTGTCTGTGGCAGCAACTTTGTGCACATGGTTGAATTTGTCTTTTTGTGTGATCACCTGTGTCTTTCAGTGTTTCTGCAGCCGTTTAATTTTGTTTCTACGGCGTAAATCTTGTGTGTGTGTTTTAAAGGGAACGGAACGAAGGTTGCTGCTGATATTGGTAATGTGGCACGTTGCCAATCTCATTAACTTAGCATGCAGTGGGCAGCCTGCCCGGATAGACACTACAGTATGCGTGTGTGTGTGTGTGTATGTATGTGTGTGTGCGTGCGTGCGTGCGTGCGTGCGTGCGTGCGTGCGTGTGTGCATGTGCATGTTTGTGGGAGCGTCAGGGCCAGTAAATGCCACCACTCTGGCTGATGGTTCCAATAATGGTATTAGAGAAAGAGAGAAAGCGAGAGTAAGGGAGCGAGAGAAAGAGCTAAGGGGATATTAGGGTATAGTGGCAGAAGTACAGACAGAGATTGTTCAAAGCAGCAAGATATGTGCAAACCAAATAGAAGGTCTTGGTCTGTCAGAAATTACCATCCTGTAACACTTGTTGACATAATCAATAAACAGAAGCACCTGACATCGGGACCTGCATGTGTGTGTGTGTGTGTGTGTCTCCATGTGTCTCTGTGGGTGATTGTGGGTGTGTAAAGTAGAACAAGAGAAAAAGAGAGGATAAAAAGTGACTGTGTATTTGGTAGTTTGGCATTAGAGGTCTGCATGATTACTATATCTACAGAGGTGATACAATCAGGGGGGTAGAGGAAAGGAGGGAGTGATTTATGTGTGTGTTTAGAGAGAGAGAGAGAGAGAGAGAGAGAGAGAGAGACAGAGACAGAGAGAGAGAGAGAGAGAGAGACAGAGACAGAGACAGAGAGAGAGAGAGAGAGAGAGAGAGAGAGAGAGAGAGAGGGGAGAGTTAGTGGAGAAAAGGAGGAGGAAATAAGAGTAAGGATTAGAAAATTACTCCTAAAATAGAATACATGTTGAATTCCACTTTAAAAGTGATTCACTCTGTCAACAAAGAGCCAACCATTCTACATTTAGAAAATACATCTAATTATTTTTTGCCTGGTTATATCTAAAAAAGGTTAAATCTGTCATGAATTCTTTTTGTGTGACACAAAAGTTTGGGTAATTTTTATCCTTGTCTCTTTTTCGCCTTTTTTTTCCTTTTTTTTTCTGGTGGTTACACAAACCCCTTGAAAAAATACCTTGCATTTAGTACTATTTTTAGTCATGCTGGGAGAGAGAGAGAGAGGGGGGGGGGAATGTTAGTACGGTTGATGTTTATAAAGCCTGCAGTATTTTAATCAACCTAAAAATGGCAAAGAATGTGAGCCGTGACATCGAAAGAGAGGAAAGGTTAATAAATCTGCCTGCTGATGAGCACGGAGAATATTTCAGTGAACAGGTCCAGGATGACTGCCTTTTATGAAAAGTTAACCCGTCCCTCTGGTCTAATCCATTCATCACTTCATCCATTTATCTATTCAGCTTTTCAGCAACCTCTACTATATGCGTAAATCCATCATTTTACCCTTCATTTCATTAATTAATTCATCCATCCATCCCTCCATCCTGGAGACAGATGCGCTCATTTAAATCATTTGAAGCCAAGTAGAGAATTTGGACAGAGGCCGAATGTAGTGCGATGACCGTAATGGCATACAGAAGGGGATGATGGGATAATTGATTGTTTAATTAACCAATTAACGTAATTAACTTAATCAAGTCAGAAGCCACACCTGTGTGAAAGCACCTGCTTTGAGTCCATCCTGCATCGTGTTGCGGTTTGCCCCAGATACGTTGCTTGCTCAGATGGAAAAGCCTCTGAGATAGCATTTCAGCGACTCAAACTAATACGGTTTGGCTTAGTGGATTAAATTTCAATATTCCTCATTCAAAATTAGTTTTATTCACTTGTATGTAATATGATTACTTGTCGAGTTTCATTATTTTGGTTTACTGAGAAAATAACATGAACGGTGATGCATCTATTTATAAGGCTGAAAGTATATAACTCGACCTAATTTTACTCAAAGAAAAAAGTGGCACCTTTACCAACCATATCCAGAAATGACTGGCCTTTGGCTGGTAGCAATTTCTAGCTGCAAATTTATTTAGAGACAGTAAACGTCCCCATTAAAGCAAATACTAATAAAATTCTTTCATTTTGATCCGCCATTGAAAGCAGCTCTAATGAAATTCTTTGAAGCAACATTTAGATCATTAAACACTAAAATTTTTCATTGATGCCAATAGTAATTAAATAACTCCGAAATAGCATTTAAATAATGAGATACTTAAACTCTTCTTTTAAACCAATACTAATGAACTACACTGCATCAATGTTTGCACCTCATGACACTGAGCATTTCTATAACTCATTTTGCAAAGCTACTTTTTGAAGATTTGGAAATTAATACTTAATTATGGTAAAAGTATTGCACAGCGCTGATGGGTGCAAGGTTATGAATTATTGGGTTTATTCACATGATTGCTACAGTGCAGGCAAATAGAATAAAACAAAAATAGACAGACACACATGCATGCATGCAGGTGAGCTCATACACCATGTTAGTGTCCTCTGATAGCAATCAAGCAGGAGAATTAAACCCTAACCAGGAAACCTGTGTAACTATATATAGTAAAGCAGGTGGTAAATATATGTAAATGTTTATATGTAAAAAAAATATATCATTTGACTGTGTATTTATAATGAACATTTCTAATGTGCATAGCTCCAAAATATGAGCATGAACATGTAGCTTATAAAAGAATGTCAAGTATTTGAGGTTGCCTGTTTGCTTTAAATTATTATGTAGTAAATTAATGTTGGTTGGTATAATTCAGGCTAACTTGAATTAACTTTCATTTGAGCTCTCATAATTATAAATTTCACTGGCATTATTATAACACTCATATGTATGCACACAAATCTGGCAGAATTATGAGCTTGTGCTGATGGTCATATATTTAAATACAGACTAATCTAATTATCATATGGAACATTAGGATTCACATGACCAGCTTTAATCGACCCCCGACTCACACACACACACACACACACACACACACGATGATTTAACTGTTGCTAAATTACGCAGTTTATAACACACCATCTACACTGTTGCTGAGCTGCAAACAAACAGTAGGATAGTCTTTCCCCCTCTCTCTGCTCCTCAGACATCATATAGTCATGGCTACCCTGCAGCTTACACACACACACACACACACACACACAAACAAAAATGCACTCTTTCATACTCACAAACACAGATACACATGCACATTGCCTGCAGCAGCGCAGGGTGCTAGACATGAAAACGGCTTCAATTGACTGGAAGGAAGATTTCAACTACTCTGGAGGGCTAGAGAGAGAACACGAGAGAGACAGCGAAGAAGAAAGAGCATGCGAGGCCATGGGGAAAAAAATAAATTTTACAAGGATACACATGCACACAAACAGGCATGCAGAGACACTTAACATCCAGGCACAAACACCACTGCTTTGCTTTGAATATTGTGCCCATTACAGATAGCTAATGAGATAGCAAAGGACGCTGCTGCTATGATGAGAGTACCAGAGAAAGAGCAAGAGTGACAGTAAGAGATAGAGACTCTACTTGCATCTTAAAAGACGAAGATTTTTGGAGGGTAAAATGGGAATCGCAGCTGCAAACATGTCCTTTGCATCCAGGTATCTCTTTCTTCTTCTGACCTCAAGTTCACAGTTTCTTTTAAAGTGTATCTTACTTATCCCGGGAAGGGCTTTGCTCAACATGCATGCCCTTATACAGTAAATCCCTACACCATATTAATACGCCTAAGCATATTCAGACCTGGGGGCTGCCGAGTACAACCGCAGTTTTCTTCTCTTGCAGACTTTCACTGGAGCATTTGGTGGTTAAGCGCTTTTGGGAAAATTGAAACGCTCCCCTCTCTAAAACGCGTGAGGGGAGCGTGTTTCAGTGACACTCTCTGCATCCACATTTTCCCACCTTCCTTGAAAAATCACAAGTATTTTCTCACTGCCTGTTCCACCCACCACCATCGCGCCAATTCATATCCACCCTCTAATGTTTAAACTGGGCTTACATGTATTGCATCATCAGGCTGACGAGGATTGCATGTTGCAGCAAGCCGGAATTGGTTGTTATTATGTCTATTTGATCCAAAGTAACCAGTGGAAGCGATCTACAGGGCCTGTGACGCTTACACTGTGTCTACAAACTGTGTATTTGCAATGGTTAAAGTAAGTGTATACATGTACTAATGCCAAATCAACACACTACATCTAGTTATCTATGCATGTGTAGAGGTACAATACGCATAGTCTCCTGTTAGCTTTCCTTTTCCTTCATTCAAACTAGCTTGCTGAAACAGACACAGAAACATATGCATAAATGCCACCGGGGGCATTTTTCCCTACACATTACTTTATCAGTCTGTTAAATTAGCAATAAGACCCACAAGGAAAGGAGGCCATCACAGGAAGAATGCCACTCTATCTGATTGTGAGTGTACAGATATGAGGTGACCAATCTGAAGATATTACTGGAAAGAGGAGAAAGAGCAGAGGAGAGACAAAGATAAAGAAGAACTATTTGAATGTGTACGTATGTGATCTCTTCTACAGATTGTGTAGACCGCAAGACTTATGTTCTCTTTGAAAATCTAATCAACAATCTGATATAATCTGCCTTAAAGGCATCTATGCGAGTGTGTGTTTGTGTGTGTGTGGGTGTATGTACTGTATATGTGCAGTTATTGTGTCATTGTGCATGGAGGTGTGTTAGGCCCATGTCAAATCTGTTTTGTTTTTTGTTTTTTTTATGGAAAAAACCAAACGGGATGAAAAGAGCGAGCATGAGAAAAGATGATCTGTCTGCAGTGTTACATACGCCTACAGTTGTGTGTGTATGTTCAACAATATGATGGAAACAGACACACACATATGCTAAACACACATAATGTGAACAAACATCTTTGTTATTCAATTCTGTCATATATCATTTAAATTCATATAGACGCATCACGCACAGACACGGAAACTACGTACACATGCAGTCATTTGGACGTAAAGGAAAACACACACATACACACACATGCCTCAACCCTCCAGCACTATCCCTTGTAGCGAGTCAAAACAATGTGGCAGAGCTGACAGCTCGCATTAGACCACTAGGCCTTAAAAAGACCAAGTGTGTGTACATTTTCACAAGTGTGTGTGTCTGACAGTGTATGTGTGTGTGTGTTTTTTTTAATGTGAGTCACTCTTACAGATAAATGTCAGGGGTTTGTGTAAAGTCAACGTCTTAAGAGTTGCCCAAAGCTTACAGCTCTTTTCAGCAATGATTTTAGATCCCAGGTCACCACCCAAAAGAGATCTGAAAGAAAAAGACACCACAATGTGTACATTTTCAAATGTTGATTTAGTATGAATTTACCCTTTGGACTCAGTGTTTTGGCTGGTGAGGGAATTTATTTTGCACATTTACTGAATAAATGGCCATTTAATCTGTTGGTAAAAAAATAAAAAAATTTAAAAAATCATTTTGTTTTTAAGTAAATGTTGCAAATATTTACTGTTGGCCTTACTCTGCATTAAAAAACATAACTAAAACATGAAAGCACTGGTTTGACCCGTTCTTAGCCCTAAAATTATTGATTTTAAAACGGGGGGCTCTGCTCATCTTACATCATTATAATCAAAATCATCATCTTCCTCTGCAGCAGGGACAGCATCGCTATGATGCTGGAGAATAATTGTAGTAAATAGAAATACACATGTATACTAACACACAAGTTACTTTTGCAACTGTACTGATAGATATTATGGTATTGAAAATGACTTAACAAGGTCAAAAAGGCATTTCACAGTCTCAGCGGTTCACTCCTAAAATAACTCAGTGAAAAGACCTTGACTCAATTTATATTTCATCTTTGCCGTTTTCTTTGCTCTCAGGGATCAAGGGATCAGTTGTCTATGGACCTTTAGTTAAGAACTGTGTAACAAACAACAACCACGCAACACAAACAGGAAAAAACACTTCCATTTTTTATATATTTGATGTCACACAGGGGAGAGAGAGACAGACAGTATGTTGATCAAACAATATCCAGCTGTGATGAAAGTTGAACCCCGTTCATGCTTAAATAACCTAAAAGAAATGCTTTGGAGACTACACACACACCTGTATAGATACACACACAAACACGTCCACATTAACAGATGAACATGTGTGAACACACTTTGTTTGTTCCTCCTGGCTTGTCATGGGAGGCACAGGGAAACATGAGAGGAGGAGAGGAGACAAAAGTAAAACTGTGTGTTGTTCCTTGTCTTATATCCAGTATTTTACCTTGTCTTGTAGGTTAGAGTCCTGCTGTAGAAGTAAGCCCCTGACCTTTCTGTGTGCGCTTGTATTACAGTTCATCTTGTTCTGCAGCTCTCTGCTGCACTATATCTACTTTTATTTTAACTTTCAAACAAATCCAACTTAAACTAGACAAGAAAAGTAGAGCAATGTCAAATGTCAGGGGGTGCTTAAACCATTAGTTGATGTGAAGTATAACCTGACATTTATCCTCAACTTTGACTTAAACAGGCTTTGACTCAACCAAAACAAAACTTCCCAAAAACACCTTTAGACATTCAGAGTGTTTGGTTCTCGTGTCAATGCTTACACAAGAACCAAGAGAACAGAGAACATTATGCCAGTTCTTAATGTTCTTATACTGGCTATTCAATTAGTTAAAGAATATATTTTGAAAGCGAGTACTAGCCCATTAATTGCTTTTCAGTCTGATATACTTAAAGAATATTAAACTTAGTAGGTCCCTTAGATCTTTATGAATCAGGACTGCCAGATTTTAGAAAGCTGCATTTGCTACTTTAGTATGCTGCACACTAACTTCCTGATGTTATCAAATGCACCATGTATCAAATCGTAATGTTAATGTGCTTTTAAATGATGGATTCTCTATGATCCATCCTCATTATATCATATATTCAAAATTAAAACCTTACTCTGTTGCTGAAACTGCAACAGTGTGACGCAAGATATCAGTGGTGACTGTACAGTGAATGTGCATTACCTTTCCTTGTATTCACTCCCTCTATGCTTGAATCAAATAACCTTCATTCTCGGACTCAAACTTCAAGAAAATATGGATATGTGACCAATTAGATTTTAAACACTTACAGTGAGGATTAGTTGAGACATGCTACAGTATCTGTATTATGTCTTGAGATGATCCTGTGATCTACTGACATTTCCCAGTTGGTTAGTTGATTACTCAACCTCAGTGAAAATGTAGCCAAACTTTCCATCTTTTGTCTGCCCTGAGACAATCCCCTTGAGACATTGTGACATTTTCTCAGCTAATTTAGCATTTTTAAACTGTCAGCATTATGGAAAATACTTGTTTTAAATCTCCCAACTGTCTCTCACATGCAGTCTTTTCGGTCTATAATCCATTTCTCTTTCACCTATTGCGATTCTTCTCTTCAGTCCTGCTCTCCTTGTTCCTGGCCCATCCTCCTCCTTTTTCTTTCACCAATCTCTTCTCTTTCTTTCCATGAATAGTAATGTTGACTTTTACAGTTTTTAAGTTGCATTAAAGGCTTAATTAGGAAGGGAGGGAGGACGACAGGAGAGGAATATTGGCCCCTATAGCTTTAGCAAGGGTATTAAAAGCTCAATGCTCAGCCACATGCTGATCCTGAAGAGATATGCCTTAAAAGGCTACACACACACACACACACACACACACACACAGTGGACTAGAACACAAACACGCAGACATATGTCTGTGTGCGCACACATGCACACACAGCATATATCGATCAAGGACATTGTTATCTGATGGCCAAAGCGACCACTGCTCCCCAAAGTCATCAAGAAAGATGGGGCAGAGAGAGATGGAAACAAATGAACAGAGAGGACAGCGGGGATAAAAGAAAGGGCCTCGTGTATGTACTGATAAAAGGATCCACATGAAGTAGAAGTGAGGCAAAAATCGAGGTATATTTTGGAAAAGCAGGTGAGGGTTACACGCTTGATTGTCAGGTGGGGGAAAAAAGGAACAAGTGGGGGAGGGTTAAAAGGGGCAGAGAGATGAAAGAAGGAGCATTATTCCAGGCAGCTTGACATCTCCAGGGTTTGTCTGCTGTCAATCAGGGCTTTACTCTTTGATTGATTGTGAAAGACTTAAAAATTCCAAAACGCTTTGAGATCGACTACTAAGGCGTTGCAGAAATGCATCCCATAAGAACCTTTGAAGGGTACGGAAATGTTTTCAGTAAGAGTTACACACGTCCACCCATGGGAAATACAGAGTACAAAAAGACTGTCTTCTGTTGGCCGGTGAGGGGCTAGCTCGGGGAAGTTTCTTTCACCACAGATGCAGTGTAAAAAAAATAAATAAAAAAAAAAAAAGAGTGAGAGAGTTTATTTTGTTCAGCAGTAAAGCTGATCTGGTCATAAGGCTACTAGTTCAACTTCTGGTCTATGGCCACTGCTGGGGTTTGTCGTCCTCTGAGAGCATGACATCCTCACATCCCCGTACATGACTATGTGACTGCAAGCTGCTGTGATGGTGTTGGACTATTGTGCACCCAGCCTGTGATTGGCGACTTACTGACAAAACTGATTAAAAATCAAGTTAGAGCTACATGTTACACTCTCAAATCAACGCAGTAACTAACAGACCTTTACAGAAACATTGATGATCCTATAGCAGTATGTTCGGCACGTTGGCCACAGCAATTAAACCTGCATGAACTGTTTTCCCACATAGCTTTGAGTTATTACCACCTTTAAATGTTTATTCTTACAGTCGTATTAGCAAACATTCACACGTCAAGCAGATACAGAGCAACATTTGCATGTATTTGTAATTGTGTTTTAAAGTCCGTTTTGGGCTCCAACAATCCTCGTGGGGAAATATTGAGTGGCTTCTCTGCTAAAAATGCTACAGTTGCAAACATCATCTGCAGATTTTTTCCATTTAAGAATTGATTCTGTGCTGGAAATGAAAGATGCTTGAACTGGCTTACATATGATTTCCTGCTAATTAAGATTTCATTAGGCTTGATATTTTAATTTAAAAATAATTACTGTTGGTAAATATAACTGATGAAATTAAGTTAATCTTCCTCCCAAACACAGTATAATGTAGACCCTGTTGCCAAAATGAGAACCTGTTTTTTTTTTAAGCAGTCACTTATTAATATGTTACATTACATTTTTCTAATCATCCACCTCTGTCTCTCTCTCTCTCTCTCTCTCTCTCTGTCTCTCTCTCCCTCTCAATTCAATATTAATTCGATTTAATCTTCTATTTAATTCAAGAACTCTCTCTGGAGTCTGCTTTTCTTTGATCGTCTCCTCGCGTCCCAATCCTCCTTCAATCCATGCTTTTCAGGTTTTCATCCTCTTTTCAATCTCATCTTCCTTTCAATCTCTCTCTCTTGCATTTCCAGGAGTGGGAGGGAGAGAAGATGGAGCAAGAAAGAGAAAAGTAATAAGATGCTAAGAGAAATTGGAAAGCTTTATGAAGTGAGTAACAGAAGGAGATTGAGATGAATGAACAAAAAGGTGATGCAGAAATAAAAGGACAGAGCAGGTGAGGTTAAAAACGAGAGTAGAGGGTACATTTTGGTATAAACAGATGAGATGGGGAGTGAGAGAAAAGGGGAGATGATGGGAGGAGAGGGAAGTGACTGAGCGCAATGAGAGGCTCAGAAGGGAGGAGGAAACAAGAATTTGATAAGATAGAGAAGAGAGAGGGGTGGGGGGGACAGCAGCTTTCTCAGATTGCTGATATTTCTCTGGATTACATCATTCACGAGGCCCCCCTGTCAGCATACAGGTGAATGTGCATTAGCTCATTGCCTTGGGAAAACCAATAAATCTCAGTGGGACCCAACTTCAAATCACAATGCAAAGTCATGTTTATTAAAACAATTAGTGAGCTATTTAATGTTGCAATCAGTCATTGAAGTACATTTCAAAATATTTGTACTTGTTATGAAACTGAAACAAGAATCAATAATGGATAAGTTTTAGTGTTTTTTTGTTTGTTTGTTTTTTTAACGACAGCAACACAGTCAAAAAGAAAGTAAAAAAGTACTGCTAGTGACTTCATCTCCTTTACTAATTCTTTCTCCTAAGTGTCGGCCATGCGCTCAGTGAATCTCAGTAGCTATCTTTGTTGGCTCATTACAAGCCAAACACAATCACTAGATCCATAATCCTCCGCTGAGGCCAAACGACACCCCTGGTGATTGGACGATGACACATATATTTAATTAACACTGACTGATTGGCTGCTTTTTTTGTCCTGCGAGTTGAAGGTAACCTATGTGGAATTCTCCTCAACATGTACCGAATAAACAAATTATGATAACAGCCATGAGCGCTGCATTCAGCATAAGCTTACTTCAAGCCTCAGTACTAATTTTACTTTTCCATCAACAGACTCCATTGGATTCCCTTCTTTGCCACATTTAATGTGTCAGCTGGAGGGGATTTCTTAGATATGGTGGGAAATTGAGCCCAGATTGGGCCAAATGAAACCAGGAAGCAGATCGTGATTAATGTAATTTGAGTTCTTTCAATTACTTTTACACCGCTAGGGTGCTGATTGCCAGTGAGCGATTCTGGAGGAGCAGCGATGACAGCTTGGAGGGAGGGATGTACACTTCCTTCACAATTAAGATCACAGAGAAAAACTCATGGACAGACACACACACACACACACACACTTCTCTCTCGTCTTTTTTTTTCTTTTTTTTTTACAGTTTTCTGCATTTTACTGTTATTGCCTTGATTGCAGTTTATTGTATTCCCCCCTCTAGATTTATTACAAGAACTAGGGCATCCTCATTCTGGTTTTTTTTTTCCACTCTTTCTCTCTCTCTTTCTGGCCAGAGAGAGAAACACACACATGCTGTAAAAAGAAACAACAAGGGAAGAGAAAGGGAAATAAGTAAGAAAAAAGGGGGTTGAGAGCTGCCTAGGAATTGAGGACAGAGAAAGGAGAGAAACAGAAGGTCTCACAAAGACACACACACACACACACTACAAACATGCTTCGTAAACCCATACACGCTCAAATACACTCCTTATGTTACACACACACACACACACACACACACACACACACATTAGCCTGAAGCTCAACATAGTTACACCTGGCAAGAGACAGAGAGAGATGCAGGGAGAACAATAGATGTGAGCTTGCCAGTGAATTGAGGTCATGCAGAGAGAGACAGAGGTAAAGACAATATGAGGCAGGACGAGTTACAAAGTACTGATGGTGTGACCTGGGTGGGAAACAACTTCACAGCATGGGTAGCAGAGGGGAGGTAGATGCAGTAAAGGCTGTTCAAAGAAGGCAGAGTAAAACATTATGGACTTAGTATAGTAAGTGATTGTTGATTGATAAAAGTGCATGATGGCAATGAGAAAGCAATTAGTAACATGGGAAAATGTAGCATACAAACAACTATAGATAAAAAAAAAAGAAACATTTGCATCTTGTGTGACAGAAACAGAAACCATGCGGCTAAAAACAACTTAAAATGCAGCGAGGGAAAACAACCCAACCACTTCAGCTTCTGTGCCAGCAACTTTAATACAGCGTACACTTTAACAAATTCACTCAAAAACATCTTCCGTGCGCATGTTAAAATGAGTTGCATACATATCCTTCTCCCCGCTGAAGTTTACATCATCTGCTTTCCCTGAAGCCCTCTTTCCTTTGCATACGCTATACGCGTCTCCACTCTTCAACTGAGACATTAGACATGAAATCAAGTTCAGCACTTACAGCTAAATTCCAATAAAGATTTGTGAGTAGCAGCTTTTGACGAACGAGAGCTGTTATTATCAGGCCTTTAGCCTGTAGCTATTGGGTTGATTTCCAGTGTGGAAGCTGTGTTGAGCCGCTGGAGGCTTTCAACAGGAGGCATGTTAGTGAGTTCTGGCTTCTCTCTTCTCAAGCAACATGAGTTGCAGTGATGTTTGATTTCCCCTGAACATTGCAATTAATGGTTAAATGTAACCATACTTCCTCTTTTTCTTCCCCTCTCTCTCGATTATATTGTGCTTGTATTGTGGTCTCCCTTTCTCCTTCTTGGTTCTCAATCTCTTTTCTGTCTCCTGAGTATACTGCACTACATTTCTCTCTGAGTACACCCTGAACACCTTGTTCTCTCATTCCTGCATAGAAATCCTTAGTTCTTTTCTTCCTTCCACTGTATCCGTCATGACAAAGTTTTTGCCACATCATATATATATACACCGGTTATGAGTCACATTAACTTCTTGCGTCTCATACCACTCTAATATCCAAAGTTACTTGTGATTAAACATTGCTTTCTGACGTAAAGTAATCCTCTCGTCTATTTAAAATTTAAGCAAAAACTAAGGTTAGACACAACTGAATACTTGCTGAGCAAGTGTTAAGTTAGTAAGCATGTGTACGTGTTTGCATGTGTATATGTGCATATGTGTCTATCCCAGCAAATAGGTTGAGCAAAAAACGAGAAACTGCATAACTGCATGAGGTCAGCAAGATTGACTCACAGACTCAAACAATCTTTCTTTCTTACTACCACTCTCACACACACACACACACAGAGTCACAAATAATGAGAGAGGGAGCAGCTTTTACCTTGAAGACACACAGAAGGGAGAACAGAGAGAGAACGAAAGAGAGAGTGAGCTGGCAATGGGCCAGAAACAGTCAGAGGGATGGTGGGAGACAGGACTCGATGAATATTTCTCTTCCATCTCTTTCCACTTAACAAGCATACACGAACAAGAGGACATACACTCAAATACTGCGCACACACACACACAGAACACATACACAAAAAAAAACTTTATATTTTGACAGTGAAGTGAAGGAAAAACAATTTATTCTAAATGTACGCATTAAGACCATTTTCTTTATTTTCAGACCTTGCCTACGGATTCCTGCTTCAAATATCCACTAGCCAAAACTAACAGATATAAACACTTCATACCCTCAGGCACTTCACTGCTCAACACAAATAGAAATAGGTAGTATCAGCTTGACCACCCAACCACGCTCGATAAACATTGTATACTCTGTTTGTTACATGTACTCTATGTTTTTACTTTTTATTATATGATGTATTTAATTGCCTCGGTGTTTTTGATCTGTGTTATTAGTGGTCTTACTGCTGCACAACCAACTGACCCTCTGGGGACAAATAAAGTTGTACTTGACTTACTTCTTAAAATAACTTCAACTGACTGAAACATGTACATGTAGCAAAGTTGATATATATATTTATTTTTTTTTATGCTGAAAAACATTTTTTTATTTTAAGCTTTACTCACTAACCCCATGAATAATTTCTTAGAGTGGGTCAGCACAACTTCGCCCCTCAGGATTGATGCTATCTCAATGTGTGTATGCGCATCACACCTTAAACTAGGCTAGCTGATACCCGAGGGTTCAACACTGACACACACGTATATGCGCGCACACACACACACACATACTTGCAGGGAAATATTTCATTGCTCTACCAGTGCTGTAGAGTGCAAGCTTGTCTTGGGATTCATTATTTCATAACACTCCATATCTTATATGACTAAACGACATGACATGGACTTTTTTTTTTTAAGTTTAAAGCAAATGTGAATATCTAGAAAAATGTAATCACCACTCCGCAGTAGAAAGCAATCTCTCCGCATGAATCAGCATTCAGTACATCATGCGAGGGAAAAGACACCTTTTTTATTCCAGTATTATATTATTAAAACAATTTAGAATCTGACATAAAAAATAAGTTTTTTGTTACCTGATTGCAGCTACATCAAGACATTTTTCTTAACGCCTGCCACCTCCTCCAAATTAAATCTGGTTCAGCAGCCAGCTGCTTGTCCTCTTGCTATCTACTGTAGCTACTTTGGCAGGCTGCTTAAAGAAAAAAAACTGCAGCATGCATATTTCACCATAAAATGTCATGCTGGCAAAATTAAAGTCATAAGCATAACAATGATTATGTTGCTGTTGCCATTAATGGGAATGTTGCTAGCATCTCGAGGGTCATGTTGGACATTGCACAGCCTGGCTGTCATTTTTTCACAGCTTGATTGTCATCATAGGCAGTAACGAGACTAAAATAGCTGTCTGGATTTTACCATGCATTGTTAGTCACAGAGTTACATAAGGTCAGGGCTGCCCAGGTGCTGTTCAGTTTGTTTTATTTCTGTTCCATCTATAAAAAAACAACCTTGTTTTGCGTAGAAGGCAAGTTTGAAAATGTTTAAGATGTTTGCGTCAGAGAGCAGGGTCACCCACAGTACGACATCACATTAGAAAGTGTCAACACATTGTTCAAGGGCACTTTGGCAGGGATAGTAGACATCATAGGTGTAATATCAGCTACCCTCCAGTTCACAGCTGGAGTACATCCTTCAGTCAGACTGAACTAACCACCTTTCTGTCTTTCTTTCTGTGTGAAAAATATACCACATCATATAGAGGATTTCTTTTCTAAGTAGAGATCTGGGGTAAACTTTGCAATATAACATTAAAAGTACTTGTGGCATTTAATCAAAAGCAGCTGTAGAGAAAGGAGTCAGTAATAAGACGAGGAGAAAAACCTGACCAGGAATAATACATACACATGCAGAAAGTAAGTACACACAAACACCCACGCAAATACACAACCAGGCAGCCATGAGCAGAGGCAAACACATCTGCACTAATACATATTGTCACATGTACATAAAAACATACAGACACACTACGCTCCAAAATGCAAAAACATTTCGCTTTATGATTATGAGGATCAAGGAGAGGAGTAAGGTGGTTTTAAGAGGGGAAGGAGAACCAATGAGAGGATCAATTGAGTGTGGCAGATTGGTTATGAGCACTAACATAATGAAAAGGTTTGGTTTGCAATATTACCAAAGTGCCCTTGAGCAATGACATCTAACACCAATTTCTATATTGTATGTGCCAATCTGGTTCAAGCACAAGAACACTTGTGTATTTTAATTTGTCACATAGTTACCTGGCAAATGGTTTCCACCAAATGGGAAATTCTGGTTTATTACAACTTGGGTTTTATTTTTGTAGCTTTAGCCATCAGTTCTATCACTTATGATATTTTACTCACACAAGTAATTGTTGAGATGCAAATACTTCAACATGATAAGGAGCCTGGTCAGCCAAAAAGAAGCTCAGAGTAACTGCTGCTTCGTTTCACTGAAATGAGTCAGTTGGGTTGGTTTGGTCATCTTATTAGGATGCCTACTGTGTGCCTCCCTCCGCAAACAGGCATGGCCAACTGTGAGATCACCAGGTAGATCCTGAACAAACTGGAGTGATTACATATCCCCATCTGGCCTGGAAACGCTTCGGGAATTTCTAGAGGTGGCTAGGAAGAGGGATGACTGAGCTACCTTATAGCAGACCCACAACCACATAAGCAGCAGAAAATGGATGGATAGAGTTATTTCATTTGGAGGTAAAACCCCAAAGTCAATACACCAGCAATATTGGCAATAATTAGAAAAACTGTGCACACAACTATGACAAGCATGACATGTCAAAGTTCAGCCAGGAATCCAGTCAATAAATCGCTTGGGTGATTTTTACCATTTCCTTCATTTTCCATTTCAAATACGTCGGCCACCTGGAGGTCTTAACATGTCCGTAACTGCTAAGGTTTTTTGGCTCCCAAAAGGTCCGATGGTGCGATGTTGATGTGTTCCCGGGATCATTTTGAATTGTTGAGTGATGTTAATTTTAGTTTACAGTACATAAAAATTAGAAAAAAGGAAACATGGAAAAACCTTCATACGGCACAGTAGATAAAAAATACGGCTAAAAAACTGTAATCCCCACACAATAATCCAAAACATACAAATCTATCACCCCAGCAGAGAGGACTGGAGTGTGTTGTGGCATTTGATATGGGCGAGATATGTACTTGACTTCATTAGTTAGTCTTGTGTACAAATCCATTATTTAAGTCAAACTAGCAGTCTGCTAAATGTACTTAAGAGTCCTTAGCTCCTTTCCACCCATAAAGAAAAGCTTGTAGCTGTGGAGCTGAACAGCATAATCCAACAATAATGAAGACTCCTAATTAGCTTTGTGTGTGTGTGTGTTGATGTGAGCTCGTCAAGAGGCGGGTGGTATGATTCCAGTTGTCGGGGGGTAAGTGAGTGTGAATCAACCCCGCTGACATCAAATAGACTCACACACAAAGAGACACGCACACACCAAAGCCCAAGCTAAGCTGTACATGCCACTCATTGCTCTAGTCATTGTTCTCCGTGCCATGAGCCATACTTAGTGCGAAAGAGGGAGATGGAGTAGAGTGACACATTAATAATATTTATGAGTGTTTGGTGTGTGTGAGTACGGTTGGTGTATATGTGCAAAGTTTGCACGGGGGTAGCAATACATCAGTGTGTGTTTCTGTGTGTAGGTGTGTGACAGGCTGTGTGTGTGTGAGAACATTTTGCTGAGTCATCTGGCCCATTTAATTTACTCCATCTCTTCAGGAAACAGCTGCTGTGACATTGTAACCTTGAGTAAACTTTATTGGCTCGCAGGCCCATTTAGAGCGGCACAAGTAGCCAACGAGATGTGACAGCTGAATGAACTTCTTGTGTTAAACTTAAGCAGGGTCTCTAGAATGATCAGTATGAACACAGGTAAATGTAAATGCACAGACATGCTGGTGTTCCCACGCAGAGCCACAAGGGACAAGGGAATAATAAAAACACAGACATGTTTTTGCCATAGTTCTCAGTATTTAAGTAATACAGTGTTTTCAAACTAAATACTGATAGCTGTGACCCATGAATCAAAGATAGTAATCCTGGGTCAACATTCTGTACCAATACCAATCTTTCACTATTTTGTACACACATTAGATGATGAAACTACCGAAATTACTGCAGAAATGATGATCCGATATCAAATTTTCTGCATTAGGGTGATAATGGATTGTATTTGTGAAAAGGGCAGAAAATGAAGTTGGCTCTTGAAGTTTTCTATTTGCATTCAGTTAAAGTTCTGCAGCTCTCAATTTAATCAACTTATTTTACCTCATAGACCATAAATGATAAGACACACAGAACATAACCTGTTTTGCCCTCTCATTTTTATAACTGTTTACTTCACAGACACCAATATTAACATCCTTAAAGCCAGGATTAGTCTGTTACACAATTTAGGATTGAGATACCAACAACAAAATACTGAAATTCAAACATTACTGGTTGTTACATCAGTAATTTTGAAATGAGCACATTACACTGAAGAGGACACAGACGACACAAGATTCATCTTACATAGAGCAAAAATACTTGTCTTTTCATAGTCAGGAAGATGGTGTACTGTCTGATTTGTGGTGGCGATCATTCTTACAAGCTGCTGATTGTCCCGCTGTAGGCTTGATTTCCAGCAATTTCCCAGCACAGACAAAATAATCGCAGCATTCAACATAATTTGAGTCATCTATGAGGCAAGAGCTTCAGCAAATGAGGAATTTTGCACTTGGAAAATGAAAAAAGAAGCTCGTGAAAATGTTACACTTGTACCTCTGTAAGCTAAAATCCACTGAAATTAAGCTGGATAACATTCTACTAATAACACGCAAAATGAGGTTCTTCACTGTGATTATAGCTATTATGTTGCTGCAGCAGGTGAGACAACAAAATACCCACAATGTGAGTCAAGAAAACAACTGTGGGTATTACTGATTAACATAAGAGACACCAGTGTTCACTGTACATATACATTCGGGGAAAGCAATCAAATTTGTTGATGCATAGTGATAACACAATATAATATAATATAATATAATATAATATAATATAATATAATATAATATAATAAAGAAAAAAAAGTGACGACCTAAGCAAAAGTGACTTAAGAAGGCAAGAAGAGCTTGTTTTCTTTTATCAAGTTTTCTGTAATATACTGGAAAGGGAATACTTGCAGAGCTGACTTTACACCCTTAGAGGATTCATCTTTAACTGAAAGCTTTTTGAAATGTAAATATCAGCGATTGAGCTGATATACTTTCCTCCTTGAAATGCAACTGTCCATTAAAATCCATTGCTTCAGGGCATTCTGATGTACTATCTATAGTGCTAAGCACAGTTTTGCAATGATACAGGACTCGAATAATGCCTCAGATAATGTTAAAATGTGTTTTTTACTGGACATAAAACAGCCACGCCTTGAACCAAAATGCATCTTCGATTAGAATCTTAAAAGTTCAGTAAGTACATAAAAATGAAATTGAGGATACGGTTAATATATTTTCCAAGTGGACAGAGAAAGATAGAGATACAGAAATCTCTGGAAATTACAGATTATGATGGGAAAAAGAAGAAGAAAGATCGAAGAGATGGGACAAAGTGTGCAGAAAGGATGAAGAGATGGACAGAGAAGAGATGGGAGATTGAGAGAGAGGGAGATATGGGGGAGCGGGGTGCAGAGATAGAGAGACTCAAAGACAGTGATACAAAGGGGGAGAGAGAGAACGGGGGAGATAAATAGAATAAAACTGAATAAAATGGAAAAGAGACTGAGAAAAAGCAAGAGAGACAAAGAAAACAAGAGAGACAGGGAGAGAGAGAGACAGAGAGGGCCTTATCAGTGTATTGCAGGAGGCATAAGATGTAACTGGGGAGTCTGTGTGTATGTGTGTGTGGGTGTGCGCATGTGTGTTTGTGTTATTGAAGTGACTTTGGTCAAGTTTAAAACTGGAAAGTCCAGTCAACAGATGGACAGAGAGGAAAAACAAGGCACATCAACTGTGTATTTATGGCTCTAGTTAATTAGAAAATTCAGGATTATATGATGTAAATCTTAAGTATATTTATGTGTCTTCTTGAAATATTTAACAAAGTCATTTGACGCATTTGCAATAAATCTGAGTATAAACTGTTTCACTCCGGAGGAACTTGACAATGTCAGAGGTTACACACAGCCTCAAAAATCGATGTAGACACCTCTCAGAAGATTTTGCCGTTGTTCCTTCGTGTCGGATGAGACAATCGATTGAAAGACAATCCAATCAATGTCAATGTAAACAAAGCCAGTAGCAGGGTGATACGGTCTTAATAAAGACTGTCTTGTGGCACTTGCATACAAGGCTTTTTTAATCATCAAAAATACTGATATGTCTCTCTCCAACAGCTTTAATGCTCTCAATGGAAGGAGTACTTTGAGGAAGTCCTCAACCCTCTGTGGAGAAGGCAGAGCTGTGTGACTCTAGGATTCAGATTGGCCTGAGATGCTGGAAACTCTGGACATTGTTGAGCTGTCTTTGCCGACAGTGTTGTATTGTCAGGGATAATGCCTTTGGATTGGTACACTGAGGCGGTGGCTCTCATCTTTAAAAAAATGGGGCCAGAGCGTGTGATCACACTGCTCAGCGTCCTGAGGAAAGCTTATGCTACTGTGAAGGAAAAGGAGACACTGTTGATGTTGGTGGACCTCAGATTCAGGAGGAACAATGGCCATTTTTTGTCCTTGTAGAAGAACAGTGGACCAGCTTTTTACCCTTGCAAGTATAAAAGGAGCATGGGAGTTTGCCATCCAAGTCTACGTGTGTTTTGTGGACCGGGAAAAGGCTTACGACTATGTTGACCCAGTTGGTAAATTAAAATGTGTGGTTCTTTTTTAATGAAATACTCTTGATTGGTAGGATGCCTTAAAAATTCCCTGGGTAGCACTGACTGGCAATACAAACAAGACCACTTTAAAAGAAATTAACAATGAGGCTGAGATGAGGGGAAAAACGATTGGAAAGAAAGAAAACGGACAACAAAAAAAGAAACACAAACACATCACATTCGAATCACACCATTTTATCAGCAGTAATCTTATTCCAGAGATCTAATTCGGCCTGCTAGTGTGGTGCCATAGACCTTTGAAAGTGCTGAAGCAGCAGGCCAGGATTAAACAACAAACTGTCTATGACACTGGACACAACCTGAAGGCACCTTAATGTTGTCTGACAGAATGAATACACAAGCAGAACTCTCCTTTGAATAAGAGTTGCTTTCTCGCTGCAGATAACCAGTCAATGTACGTTCTTATCTGTTTTGTTTGGTGTTTGTATCTCCTTAGCGACTTCGCACAAATATATACCCTCTGTCTCTCTGATTTAACAACACACACACCTCTATCTCATCTTTCTTTTCCCCCCCTTCTGTCTCTCCCTGTTTGTTTGTCTCTTTTAAGTTCAGGCCATCTGCTTTCAGTCAGTCCGTTTGTCTGTGTCCCTGAGTGGATGAGTGTCTATCTTTGTGTCCGTCTGTGTTTCAGTCGGGGTGGTTGTTTGTGTGTCTATCTATGTTTAAGGAATGGAGTGAAAACAAATCACTTCAAATCCCCAAGTTGAGTGTGTGTGTGTGTGTCTCCCAGGACAATTTGCATTGATGTTGTCAGATTGGAGAAAGAGCATTAGAGCTCTTTGAACATCAGCACACACACACACACACACACACACACACACACACACACACACACTGTTTGTCTCTTAGTCAAGTATTGTCCCCTGGTTTACCAAATGACACTCAAACAATATGGTTCACAAATGCAGGGAAAAAAAATCCCCACAGAATAGCAAAATCCCTTAAAGATGTTGAGAACTGGTATTTTAAAACCACCAAGTGAGCTGAAACACTGAAACAGACACTGGATGCCCAGAAGTAAAGCGCATAATACTGCATAATCGTATCATTTTAAATGTATATGTGTGGTTTTGCATTATTTTATTTTTTTTGTTTACTGAATGGATTTATCTCCATTCAAGTAGCATCCACATTAAACTTCTGACCTTCACATTCTGTACTGTGTTCTGCATAGAAGAGAAGAGAAGAGAAGAGAAGAGAAGAGAAGAGAAGAGAAGAGAAGAGAAGAGAAGAGAAGTCTATATTATCACAGCGGACAGATTGGCTCTTCTTGATTCCCTAAAAGTATCTTACTGCTAAGGACCAAATCCTCCAACATAAAACCTCTATGAAACACAAGTCAGCCAGGCATCCATCTGCTTTGTTCATCCAGCCAGCCTGTTGCTGCATCAGTCAGTTGGTGAGCAGGTAGGAAGCCCAATGTCACTCATTCAGTCAGTCACCCAGTGACTCAGCCAGCCTGCCAATGAACGAATCAGTTCCCAAATCCATTCTTCATTCCTGCCTTTCCCCTCACACCTGTGCTCGCACCTCTAAAGCCCTTTTCTCCTCCGGCCGTTAAGAGACATTCAGCTAATTGCTGCGATAAAGGGCTTAGTGAAGGGATCACTATATATTAGCAGTGCTCTGTGTATAGATACTAGTCCAGGTCCTTGGGATATTTTACAGCTGTCAGAAAGCCAGGCAAATGAGAACAGCTATAGATGTTAAGTGCAGGATCATATTTTAACCGCAGCTCTACACAGATAATAAGCAGATGTTCAGTTTTATTTTTCTCTGACCTAAATTTACGGTAGAGGTATCCAGTGGCTCCATTCTACCTTTGTCCTTATTCATCTTCTGTATAATGCTTTGAGGTAGTGCATACACTACAATCAGATTTCACAGCTGGGTCAAGAAGCACAAATCGTCAAATTAATGTTAACAGGAAAAGATGAAAACCACATTACTAAAGTTAGACTTTCTGAGACTAAGAACAATGACCTTAGGTTTCCCTCGGTCGAGGCTGGTGACTGAACATGTTTACAAGGACTACATGTTTTATATTGCAGGGCAGAGCTCTGTAAACTGCAGCGTACAGGGGTGTAAGACACCGTATTACAGAAGAAAATTCTCCATAAAACATTTTAGGGTGGAGAAGGACACCTTGCCTTTCTGAATCAATTTTCTTTGAGAGTTTGAACTGACATCTAAAAAACGGGAATGGATATAAGTGGCAAAATCTGTGACTCTTCCTTTGTCAAGACCAACAGAGAGAAAACTTTCGGTATATTGCTACCTACTGTCTCTACCTACATTGGAACAGGTTCAGGCTTATTGTCTGGGGACTGCTGAAAGGCCTTCTGTGTAGGCAATCACTAAGTGAAGTGGAAGCAGACAAGGCCAGTAAAGGTACGCTATAAAGAAGGTACACCATGAAAGTAAATTACAACATTTCATCACAAAAGGAAACAAAAAAAAAAAACCTCCTGAAAAGGCAATAGAGTTTACAAAGAGAAAAACTGGAGCTGCTCTATACACATAGAATAATGCATCAACTCCTCAGACTCTATGACAGCACCAATAGTGATTTTTACTGGAATATGTGGATGACTTTCTGAATCACGGCAGCAAGTCATACTGTACCTTTAAGTCCAACCCATTTGGGAATAACATCTTAATGCCTTAATTGACTGTTAATAGACCTATGCTGACAAGTGTCACCTGTTGACTTCATCAATTCAAGCACTGCTCTGATGTCTAAACCTGTTTGAAGACTACACTACAGTAATATTTACATGTAGTGCTGAAATAGGTGAACTACTATTTAAGTCATATTTAAGACAAAAAAAATTATTCTAACCATTCTCCGGTCGTACCTTTTCACTGCTCTTTAAACTGAACAGCTTTATTTTCAACTGTTAATTAGACAAAGGAAGAGTGTTTGAAGATGTTACTGAAAATATTTTACTTTTTAAAACTAAACTAAACGGAAAATAATCAGTAGATTAATCAGCAGTGAAGAAAACGGTTTGCTGTTTGTTTCTGTTTCTACATGGAGTAGCAGAAGGGTGAAAATTCAGTTACTATTCACATAAAAATGATATTTGTTTTCTGACAACAGTAGCGGTACTGTGTTAAAAAAAATAAAAAAAATAATGCCTGCTCAAACATGAAAAGAGATCAGTGGAAACCTGCAACTTGGCATTTGAATGGATGTTTCATCTTGAGGGAAAAACGTCAGAGTGTTTGTGGCTTTTCATTTACTTCACCTTGATATTGTGAAAAGTGTGTCTGTCCATATGTGTGCGAGAGCTTGGGCGAAGAAACAATTAAACAGCTGTAAGCCTGAAAGAACGAGAGAAAATAAAAATAAAAAAAAAAAGCACAAAAACTGGTCTGGATGAGAAATCACAGGCAGACACTCACACTCACAGAGCGACAGAATGGGAAGTAATGGAGTGAAGAAAGAACGCTGCTGTCTGACATGAAAATCAACACAGCGTGACATGACCATTACACGCACACGCATACACACACACACAGACACACACAGACACAGATCAATAGCCAACTGCTTATTCCCGAGGCAAATTATTTGGAAAAAAACAAAAAAGCCAAATAGACACACAGATGTATGCAACATAGGCATACACATATACATGAAGTCAAGGACGATTAAGTGTCTTCATTGATTCATAACGACAGTAGAAACATGCATTCAGTTCATGAGCTCTTGATTAAACTGTGAATATCTGTATATATTCTGCCTTCTTGTGCAGAATGGATCTATTGTTTTGTATGAAAATGTCCCTTGTGGTTTGCCATTTCTGTCAGCATTGTGTGGATGTCTGTGTGTGAATTTCATCACTAAAATAACAGACCGTGATGTTTTTTGTCTTTTCATGACAATCTGAGTCCGTGCGTGTGTATCTCTCAACTGATCTAGTTGACCTTTTAAGGTAGAGTTTAAGAATCTTCTGGGGGCAACAGAAGCCAGAGAGCCGGTAAGTTGGTAAACGTGACATTAGACTTTGTCAAATGCATACATACAAAAACAGGAGCGCGAGTACACAAACACACACACACGCAAGCTGAAGGCTAGCAATGGTGCTCTAAGTGACCAAAACAATGCAGCAGCAGTGACATTTAGCCCAGAGAGAAACAACCACCCTTCCTGCCTCTGCCACTCTTATTATTATTATTCATAGTGTTTTTTGTTTTTGTTTTTTTCTTTTTCTGTCCCAGCAGCAATGTTACTGTGTGTCCTCAAGAGGCATGAATTGTGGAATATGTTTTCATCACACTTTAGTTCTACACACCCTGTAACACAACAACTGTACTTAATTGGATGCTTTTTTATGATAAAAAAATATATATACTAACAGGGCTTCAATACAATATATTTTAAAAAATACATAAATTGTTCTGATCAGTCATTTCACTAATTTTGATGCATTTTGCTGAGAACACACAGTACATACTGTTTTGGCTACATCAACAAACAATCAGACTGACAGCATTTCCTTTAATAAAGACTGTGATATGAAGCAAAGCCTATGAGCCAGTTCAAAGGACACATCTCCAGTCATACTCCTCTCTTCTAAGTTTCTTTGTGGGGAGCGATGAGGTCAGTGCTCAGATGCCAATCATTAATGATCTACATCCACATTTAATTCATGAGTTGGCTGACTGAACCATCTAACTATCCAAAATCAATCATTTTTGAAGAAATTGCTGGAGAAAAGCTATAAGTCAGACTAAAGAAGAATTCAGATTTTAACCTGGGTCTGTTTTGGACATTATTAAATGGACTGCATTTATACAGTATATTTATATCCAGTCACAATGTCCCCTCATTCTTTCACACAAATTGTGGTGGGGAGTAATTGGTGTTCCTGCTCAAGGAAGTACCAGGAGGATCCGGGAATCCAACCTCTAACCCTGCCATCAATGGATAATCCACTCAACCTCCTGAGCCAACCACTTATTCCTGTCAGTAATTGTATCCACAATGTTAATTACTGGGGTCTGGGAAGTGAGAAACATCTCTTTAACAAGCCCCCATGTCAGCCAGTTTTATCTCTTACATGTTGCAGGTAAATTATTTGTATTGCCCTCTCACTAAAGCCCACTAAACAGCGACCTTTGAGAATGTACTGAGATGATTTGGATTCTGTAAATCTTTTCTTTTTTTTTTACTGACTGTGTTGGTTTGTATCATGTATATTATTGTTGTTTTGTAATATTTTGCTTTTTTTTAATAAAGTATTGTTAAAATAAAAAAATAAAAAAAATCCCTCTCTCTCCCACCCCTCTCTTTGTCAGCTATAGTTGGGCAGTTAACAGTAATTATGAGGTTTCTCATTAATTAGCGAGGAGCACCCAGCTGTTTCAGCCCCACAAGACAAAAGGACCTTCAGCATAAACACATATACACACAGGCTCACAGGGACATAGACACATACGCATGCACACACCTGGGGCGTCTCAGTAAAATGTCAGGGCTGTTCAGATAGTAATTACGGAGAGATTTGCTGCCTCTCTCACAAAGCCCAGATAAACCACCTGACTGACACACAAACACGTGTACACATACTGTATTCTCTCTCACTCTCACACACACACACACTATGTGGTAACAAGTAGAACTATTCAGTTTATTTTTTTTTAGTAATAAATAACTTGAGATCATTAATTTATTGATTTTGATTTGTGCATTTCTTTAGGTTTCATGTTCACAAAATACTGTTGTTTCAATTACCTAACACAAATAGTTCAGGACTTTGACTTGTGACTCAGACTGATGCATTGACTGCATCATGATTTGGATTCAAGCCTAGACTTACTGTATGCCTTTACAAGGGGGCATACCCTGTTTGCTTTCTAGCTCTCATTTTAGTAACGGGGGTAGATGTTACAGTTACACCTCTTTAACCATCTTAAGACCTCCAAGTCGTCACTGAATTAGTACATGCTAAACCGAAAAACTTAAAGCAGCTGGGAGTAAAAACAGCTGCAGCTTTCCAAAAATGTATCCCACAGTGTCTGATTGATGGCACTTTACAATTACAGAGGGGATATGGATTGAATGAGCATAATGTGTTCAAAAAAAATCCACCTACACACTATGGTTCAGATAATTAGAATAAACAGATTTATTACGGGGGATTTATGCATGTATCATCCTAGAGTAATCACAATATTGCCTTGATTCAAAAAACTGGCAACAGTGGGATTATTTCAGAAATGAAATTACATATTTACTTCAAACAAATATATTCCATATTGATTCCCATTGACAGTTTGGAGTCGAATTGCAGAAGAAACACCGGCAATGGCCAAAAACTGAACAGCCATACCACTTTAGTAGGAGCTCTGTATCTGTGTGTGTGTGTGTGTGGGTGGATGCACATTATGTATTGGTGTTCCAGGCGGATTGTCTGCCACTTTCTGCATGTGTGTATGAAGTGTTTGAGTGTGTCTGTCTGTCTCTGTGTGTTAAATGTGTTCTTGGCAGGTTCCAGGAAGCCTGCTGAGCTGTGAAGAGGAGGTGTGATCATAATTTCAGACCCCCCCCCACAGTTTCCACCACAGTTACATCAGTACTTAGTGGCTGCTACACCCATTTCCCCAGGTGCTGTTACTCATAACTCTTCCTTGCAAGAGCACAGACAGCAACATCAGGGGTCAATTTACTTCCTACTAGACCAAATTAAAGTGGGGACAAGTACAGCGATCAACAAGTATACAAAGGAAACACTATCACTATCAATCACTGAAATGGATTTTCCTAAAATTAGATTCAAAATGAGAGCCACCTACTTTTATTTTAATGTCTGCTATCATTATTGTTATTGGTTGAAGTAGTATTTCTACATTGTGCTTTTGAGGATTGCAAAATGTTTTTGTTCATATGCTCTAAAGATGCCGCAAGCCTTTGACTTTTATTTTTTTTTAAAATAAAAAAATCTGGTTTTCAAAATGTTCAATAATTTAGAATCGATTAAGAAGGACTATGATCCATTTTAAATAGACTTTCAGGGCTGTTCAGTTAGGTGAGGGGGTTTCATACAAATTGCCTTTTGCTATTGAAATGAAAAAGATAAGATCAAGCAGGTAGACATAAATACACTTGAAGCTGCAGGGACGAGGAAACGCCTGCAGAGAGAATGGGTTTTATTAAGAGGCTATTCTTAACCTTGTTCCTTCATTCTGACAGACTAAAAGTAAGAGTTCATGGTTGAGTTTTCATGATGTGCATTAGAAACTACCTGTAATGACATTACCTGCATCTCAGCACACTACGGTGACACATTTAACCGAGCTGCAAAAAAAAACCTCTCACAGATCTAACTTGACAGCTGCTGTATATTCAGCCACCACCACAAATGCTGGAGCGGACAAAAAGCGTCTCGTCCTCTGAAACCGTGTTTGTCAAATCACAAGTCTGAATGACTTTTGGTTCATAAGCCTTTAAATTAAATCCCTCATCGTTCTGTGTTGTGTGTAAACTAACCAGCGTGATGATTATTAAAAAACGTGATGTCTGCCAACTGATTCTCAGAAGTCTGTCAGTTCAAGCAGAGACGGTCCACAGCTCACACTGTGTTGACGCTACATCATAGTGCATTAAGTTGAACGTCTCCACATCAGCAGTGACATAACATTTTCAATAGCAAAAAAAAAAAAAAGAAAAAAACACCTTCTCTGTAAAACCGAATGTGACAGCTTGTTCTCAGCACTGCTCAAGGCCTGCAAGATAATAAGACACTGTTTTCACAATGACACCCCGTCATGAGAATTGCTGTTGACATTGTTGTCACTCCATTTTCTCATTCAATTTACTGTATCTGTCTTGCTCAAGGACCCTCAAGTAGGCAGGGTGCTTGCGAGAGCAGAAGCTTGATTTATTTTTTTTAATAATGTGTTTACCTTCTATTAAATTGCCATGATAACGCTTCATGATCAACGTCTAAATGTTAAAGATTCCACTTCATTCTTATCTAGTTTGTACCATCTACTGAGCTCAGTGCTCTGTTGTATTTTTATAGTCTATTAAAAAGCTTCCCCACAATAGCTGATATCTCTGCAAATATAGTAAAACAGGATGGAGCAAGTTGTTGTAATACCAATGTATGTCTCTTACTGTAAATCAAAAACAACAATAGCACAGTGTCTATATTTATATTCTGTATTTGTATCTCTATATTTGTGTCACCTATGCTCTTCTTCATTCCAAAACCTCCTAAATGCAGTAACCAGTTTTTATGTTACCATTATATGCAGAAAGAGAATTGCTATGGATTTATCTTGATAAAACTTGGCTAAAGAGCTAAAGATCACAAGTAATCAGTTTGCCCAATTATAAAATGTATAGTTAATATATAAGGTTCAAGTATTTGACTATTGCAGGTGATGTCCTTTCCCTCCCTTACACTTGTCATAACATAAAAGATGTTTTGCACCATGCTTCAGCAAAGCATCTCTCACCCTAGTCAGCCTGCATACACAGCTGGTGGTCGACAGACGCAGCTACCTGTCTAAACCCACCAAAAATCAAAGGTAAGTTAATGCAACCAGAAAAGGTGACAGTAGCTGGATCATTACTACTCAGGGTAACAGGGAGAGGTCAGTTGAGGCTGTATACATACCAACACATAAATCCACATGCCCTGTCTATTTCATGGAGAGTGCAGATCTAAGCTTTAACAAAGATCAATTCATTTGCAGTTGGAGGACTCTTTTGCATCAAACACAAGTGAACAATCAACATGTCATCTCCCACCAGTAATAAGCAACTTTGGTTTGAGATGTAGCACCTCCTTGCATCGGCTTGCATAAAAGGGTAAGATACATCACCCTCCGATTAGCACGGTCTTGCATATACTTGAAGGACAAATGAACAAATTAATGGATGTAATCCATAATCATCATCAATTTCATCAAGTGGGACAACGGTTAGCCTGTATTTCAACTATAACTAGAAAATAAATTGCTGAACTAGGTTAATGGCTCAACCAGAGCAACACAGGTGCTTACATGTATCATCATTTAAGTTAAATACTGCATGCATATGTAAAGGGCATTATATTAATATTTATACATTGGTAGCTGGGGTTTTCTAAACCTTCCCAGCAAGTTTGATTTAGCACTAAAGCTTTCAGATCAGAACAAACTGATCCAATAGGCCGGCTTGTTTCCGCACCTACAGGCAAGATGTACTTACATTTGGCTAATGCTGCCTTCAAACACTAGAGCAAAATTCCTATAACCTAGGCTCATACATAATGAGGAAATATTTGATTGTAAAGAAGGTCTCAGCAACCTCTTTGATGATCTGTGACATCATAACCTCTTTTCCCATAATCTGTTTTTTTTTTTTTAATAAAAAAGGCAACCTGAACAGCCTGATGACTGTTCTGGAGTAATAGAAAATGTTTTTGTGGATACTGAACCTGAAGTTGTGTGAAGTACAGAGAAATGTCCTTTGAAGGCAGTGACCTTCATGACATACGTGGAGTCCAGGGTACCTTGCGGTCGAAAGGATTTTAAATCTGTTGATTTCTCTTCCATAAAAGGCACAATTCTGATCCAGTGACTCAAATCCTTTTATCTTTCAATCCATTCTATCCTTTTATCGTTCTGTTTCCTTTGATCTCAGAAACTCATTTCAGCTCAACCTCTACCAGGCATTTGGACACTGACTTGTACTTAGAGTAGTCTTCTTCCTTTGTTATACACACACACATACACACACACACACACACACACACACACAGTACACCAAGTAGTGCACTGTATGCACAACATTATACCAAATGTGCAGTAACGTTATCAAGATGAGGACAACACGCACATTATTTACAACAACACATACAAAATCACTGAGATAGCACAATGATGTTGCATCACATTGAATTAAAGACAGCTTTTGTTGCATCAATCTCCGCTACTTTTCTCTCCGTCTGTGGAAATCCAAGCTGGACAATAAAACAGGTGACAAATGTCTTCCAGACGGACAGTGCATTTAACAAGGGGAGATGACAGAACGGGACTATGCATGTTGTGGTGTCAGGACTGGTTGGGGTCGTATGATAGAGCATCTGCTCTCTGTCTGACCCAGTGACCCTGAGCGAGAGAGGTAGCGAGAGAGGTAGGGAGAGAGCGAGAGAGAGCGAGCGTGATGGGTGTAGCGGCAGGGTCGGGGTGGAAGACAAACAGACGGTCGGTGTCAAAGATCAAAGCGTTTACTGTTGTCCACTCCAACACCCTGCTGAGCTTTAGTCTGCGAGCTGGACAAAAGCACCATGCATCACCTCTGGGATGTACAATGTCTGTGCACACAAATTAGATTGTGTGCACATCAAAAAATTTAAATAAATATAAAATATAAAATATTATTATTTGTATTAATATTACTTCATATACATTTATTTTTTTTACCATTTGCTCTGCTTGTTTTACTTTTTTGCTCACAAGGGTTTAGTCTGTCACTAGTGTTTGTGTGTGTGTGTGTGGTATATTAACAACACTAGTGGCAACTGTAGCTGCCTTAGTTACCATCTCAGCCTGCCCTGCAGAGGTGTCCTCCTTTTGGGGGCATGCTGGTGGCCACCCAAGCATGACAGCTTTTGAAAACAACAATTTTTGTTTAGACTTGAGCTAAATGCTGGTGTAAAAGTAGGTCTTTTGGACTCTCGGTGCAATCGTTTGGCTGTAGACTGTCTTTAGAGTGATTTTATTGCTAACTATAAATTCCACTTCACTTTACTTGTTTTGTCCTAAATGACTCAGTGGGTGTTATATGGGGAAACATAGTTCAGCAATGCTCTGACTGATGTGAGGATAAGTGAATGATGAAAAACTGAGGAGAGGAGAGGACAAGAGGTAAGCAGGTGACAGGAGCAGCCTCCAGTTGTGAACTGAGTGCGCCCAGAAACAGCCTGACAAGGCCTGCTGGGGAAATGAGTCTTCTCTGGAAATGAAGCAGACAGGCATGTGTACATGCACAAGCATACACACATATATAGAGAGGCATCCTGTGCCCAGAGAGACACACACATACATAAACACCATGAACAACAGTACAAAAAGGCTCCCAAGGCGCACGACCTAGACAGGAAATACATCATCACTCAGAGAGGAAACTTCTTATTGGCTATGAGCGCTGCAGGAGGTCAGAGTGAGTACACATGCAAGCACCTCATTTCTCAATCCTTTAACATTACTTAAGAACAGGGAGTAGCAAATTAATGTAACAGCAAGACAATCTACTATCCTCCCGAGCTTAACTGCATGAGGAGATGAGTGTGTTTTTAGTTAGCAAGGTGTGTGTGATGTCTGCTGACAGCCATGTTTCTGTGGGTTAGGGGCACATGGGCATACCTGTCATCACACCAGGTCTAAACAACTACACATAAAAACAACTGCTGTAGCTCTTTTTTTTATCTCTCTCTCTCCCCCAATACCCTGTTGTGCCAGTGAAAAAATGTATTTAATGTAAATGTATTTTTTTTTTTTTTTTTTTTTTTAAACATTGGGAAAAACAAAGTGTTACACTGTTAAAAATCGCCAATCCCTCCTGTAGGATTAATTTCACTTTATATAATTTTAAAATGTATGAATTTTAATCCATTATTGATGCTTATTAAAACTGTTGAAAACTGGACTGCTGGAGATTTTCTCAAGTGACAGCAAAGAATGTGGTTGGGTTCACAGAGGGTTCATCGGTCTAGCAAACTGACTAATCAAATTACCTTTGTGTGAAGGTCTACAGTAAGTGTCTTGTGTGTCTATATATTGTGTAGAAGTGTGTGTGTCTTTAGAGACCCGACTGTTCTTTTCCACCACCAGAAAATAATAATTAGTCTGCTCTACAAACATGTTAAGATTGAAGAAACAAAACTAACTATAGCTGTAAGTGTTCATTAATACATCCCTTAAGGCTTTAAATTAACATGTTGTTAAAGCACTTATATCACCCACCCCTTTCGTCACACCCACATTGACACAAACCATTTTAACATTTGTTTTTGTTAAAAAAAAAAATAAATGTATCACCTAAACTTGCATATTAGTAACTAGGTACCATGATATTCATCACACAAGATTTGTACAAGATTAAAGTAAATACAGGTCTCGGGTACTTAAACATGCACTGTTCACTCAGTCATAGCAACATGTTCCAAAGATCTGATATCCATGTTAAATTAGGGAAAGACCTCTGAGTGAAATGAGATGTAACAAGCAGAGCAAATGATCAAGAAATATTACAATTAGTATCTATAAACGTGTGTTATTCCAGGAGATAAAAAAAAAACCCAAAAGTTAAATTACAAAATCATATAAACATTTAATGGAGACAGCACATCATTACTAATGCCATTGGTCAAAGTGTTCATGAGTAAAGATTGTCACTGCTGGTACGTCACTTGCACATTATTACCGTATTTTTCAGACTATAAGGCGCATCTAAAATCATAAAATTTTCTCAAAAATCAACAGTGCACCTTATGTATGACCATTGGTTGTGTTTACCGGAATCACCACTGAACAGCCCGGTGACAGCAACGAGACTGACTCTGATAATGATGAGAGGGATCCGGGCATATTGGATCCTAAAATCACACAACTGTTAAACTCTAAACTACAGTTTTGTATTTTTGTGTTAAAACTGAACAATGTTGGGAGGGATCTGGGCATGTTTGATGCGGAAATCGACTTATCCGACACACGTTTTCGCTTATTGCGCCTTATAATCAGATGTGCCTTATGGCCCGAAAAAAAACGGTACCTAAAATGTGATGAACACATCCTACTTTTACGATAATAATGAACAATTCCTCAACTATTCTTCCTCTATTTGTGTTTAGTCCTGTTCTGTTGTGTTGGTCTTGTAGGAATCTCATGTCATTTTTGTGTTTTCCCTTGAGGGAACCACAGTCATTAAGGACATCAGTATCTTGCTCAAGGACAGTTTGACAGGGACAGACTCTGGCTGTCACCAGGGATCGAACCTTTAACCAAGACTGCTGTTTCTGTGTCCATCCATCCATCCCCCTATATACACTATTACTTATCTTACTCCAAGCTGCCATCTACAATGAAACGCCTACTTCTATACTGGCCATATTGTATGTTTCTTTACATAGACTGGAATATCTCCTACACACAAACACACACACAAACACACACACACACACACACACCAAGAGGAAGCACCAGCTGGATACGAGACTGTCTGTCTTTGTTAATTTCTCATCTGCCTGTCTCGTAACGCATTACAGAGGGGTTGTGTGTCCTGTCCCTGTGCATGTGCATGTGTGTTTGCGTGTTTGTTTACGGTCACACCCTCAGGGTAACACATGCTATCTTGGTGTGCCCAATATTTTTGTGTATTTATTAGTGTGTGTGTGTGTGTGTGTGTGTGTAGTCAACACGTTCACGTCATGTCTACTTCTAATCATCTCTGAAATAATGAAGAGGCTATGGAAGACTGACAGATTGTGTGTGCATGTATGTGTGTGTGTGTGTGTGAGACATGCAAAGTGCCAGGGTTCAGCAGAAATATCATATGTCCCAAAAGTCACCTTCTTAGTAATTGTGAAACATCGCTGATTTTCACAATTTAGTCAGAAACTTCGTGCATCATATTTGAAATGCTTCATACTAGTCTAAGCATTTGCATTGTGTATGCATGCATATATGTGCATTTATTGGAATTTTGGATGAAATATGCGATGTGAATTCGGTGAAGAAATATACTGGAGACACATTAGAAATGCACATCCGAGACTTAAAGTCATTTCCTTACAGTTTGCCCATTGTGGTGTTATCTTTATAATGGCTCCTGCAGGAAGTCACTATGTATTTGTATTCAATTATAATAAATTATGATTAGAGTTTTTAAACCCCATGACACCATTCTGTAAACGCACATTTGCACTAGACCTTGGAGAAAAACAGGAATTGTATATAAAAGGCTGTTATGGATCCACAGGGGCTCGGAACAGCTGGAACTGTTAAGCAGTCTCACTTGGTTCCATTTTGTGTGGAAAATGATCATTTCTTGAAATTTAACAATGTGTTTCTAGCGGAGACAGCTCAATGTGTGCAAGCTGACATTTCTGAAATCATAACATGCTAACACGCAATGCATAAGCAGCTTTGGCTCTCTAACAATCTAAAAATGCACCATTCGGGTGGGTTCCTGAATTAAATGTGGTCCCTGCTTGTTGGCTAAGAGAGGAAACACACATGACAGACTAACAGAGTGGTACCCTGTGAGTATCCACCTATTACAATTGACACATACAACAAATTCACTAGGGATGGGAGCTAGAGGGAGGAGAGGGGAGAGGGGAGAAGAGAGGAGGACAGGCAAGATTAATGGAGGATAGAAAAGAAGGAAAGAAAGAAAGGACAGGAAGGAGGGAAGAGGAGACACGACAGATGGGGAAAGAAATAATGGTGATTTGGGTTGCAGGATGGATGGAGAAAGAAAAAATCTAGAACAGACCAGGAGAATATTAAAAATATGAAAACACACCCTAAAAAACACACTTGCTCATTACTTAACAGGGGAGTTAAGTTAATGTAGAAACTAGTAGTACGAACTTTTAGTCAAAGAGTAATGTTGGAAAATATCCAAACCTTCAGATTCATTAAAAATATGAACCAAAATGCGCTTGCTATTAGGGTTGGGGCAACCATTATCCCAAGAAAATTCACATTCATATGCAACTTTTTTTTGCATGAGAAAAATAGCCTTTGGGGGTAAATGAATGCAGCCCAGATTATTATCAGACCAAGATCGTAATAAAATATCCAATAAATGCTCTTTGCCAACACATTTCACACATGTTCAAAGTATGTCTAATGTATGTATGTACTTTAAATGTATGCTCACACTGAACATATCTGCAAAATATTTAATCGTTTCTTTGATGTCCCTCCTCGTGGCAACTGAGGTCAGGTTACAATTACAGAACTAAAACAATTTGATTAAGGTTCAACAAGGAAAGTTTGGTTAAATTTGTAAAATGTCATTGCCAAGTATGACACAGAATGCGATCCTAGATATGAACCTGTGCTTTGTGAATGTCACACAACTTCTGCCGCTGGTATTAAATGTTAACAGTAAAGTGGGCAAGGAAGAGAGGAGAGCGTATGGTGAAAAAAAAAGAAGTAATCACAAATTCACTGTATAGACATTGGAAATGGATGAAAGGATTAGGTGAATGAAAGTCAAGAGGGACAGATGGAGAGAGAACAGAGTTGATAATTAAACAACAGTACAGAATGGATAAAATGAGTATGTATATGCATAAAGAGGACAGAAATACTGCCCCCTCCCACCACCCGACAGCCTTCGTCAGCCTTCAGTTCCTTTTTTTTCTGAATCTTCTCTCTCTCAGTAAGTCACAAGCATTTATATGATCAAGAGGCTGACTGTGCGACAGACACATCTCTCTCTCCCTGAGAAACCAACCATAAGCCACAGGATTAAATGTGTGGCAGAGAGTCTGTGTTGCGCTAATATTCAGCGTGACAGTTTGGTACTAACATACCAAATGTTTGTGCGTATGTAACAAAGAGAGACAAAAAGTCCTCCAAGCTCACCAGTAACCCATAGTATTCATTGTACATAGAATATCAAATCGATAACTGACAGCTGAAAAATGATTAAGAAAATACCAAAGCAGGTAAATGATTAGCAGTGGCATATTAATGGACAACATCAATCAATGATTTATAATCAGCATCCGAGCTCTACACTACGACGATCAATCTCTGATATCTTATAAAACCTGGTTGGAGGATCATTTCACTGTGCCTAACAGTCTGTCCAATTTAACACTGATGACCAGCATTAAATTACTCGACGCTACTAAGGGATGACTGATAAATTTCAATTTAGCCATGTTGCAAGAACAAAGCACTAAATTTCCATGGCTCATCAATATAAATTAAATAAGCTATTTTTAGCCTTCTGGGTTAATTGCTTGGTCACATGCTGAAGACTAACCATCAGTGGAACCAGTTACAATTGCTTACCCCACCGATGACCAGAAATGGATTACTCTGTCTGTCTAATAGATGATTAGTGCTCGGTGATTGATTTGTTTTGATTGAGTGTTGGTGAAAACCATGCTGTCAGTAAAAATCTGCGATAAGGTCAATCTCATGGATGGTGATGAAAAGAGGCCCAAATATGATATGCTGCAAAGATGCAGGTTGTGAGGTTAGACACAGTTCTCCTTTTGATTCTGACAAGCTGAATGTAACCCAGAATACATTTAGGTCTGGGAGACAGTGAGAAATGTGTGTAGGTTTTTTTTTTCTCGTCTGCATGTGCACATGTGCGATTTAGCATGTTTGGTAAGTAAATTAAGCCTCTGGAGCCACAGGACAAATCTGACAGATGAGAGGAGAGAGGGTGCCGAGAAGGAGATGAGAGCAAAGAAGTGCTGAGCAGAGGAGAGGAAGACAGGAGCAGGGGGCATTGGAAAGGAGGGGAGGAGAGGTAGAATTAAGATGAGGGGGGGACAGCAAGAAGGGGGAGGAGGAGAGGAGAACAGATGAAACAGAGGAAAAGAACAGTGGACAAGTACCGCAATTTTTCAGCATCTGACTCAGAGGGAAACTTCATTTGAGGTGAATGTTTTTTTAAATTACATTCTCACAAGGCATTCAAAAAATATACAATAAGAACACATTTACAATAACTTACAATCATCAGCCCTCCCCATGAACACTCATCAATTAAAACAGTGTTACTGTATGATGAAAGATGCTACTACTCTGGAACTGACACTGTATCTTTGGGTCAAATGTGTTAAGCAAGTTGAGAAATTACCATTTTTGTGTCCACAGGCAACGGCAGTGTGTGAATCCATTACCGCCTATTTCATCACTTTACCTTTTAGATTGGATTTTAAAATAGAATTGCGGGTCCATACAATGATTGGTTACCTGCCAATGGGCAGTAAAGTAGACTAATTTACCAGCCACAGCCAAAACGTAACAGCATTTGGCTGCTGGCTGGTCCAGCCTCAGCCAAAACGTAACAGCATTTGGCTGCTGGCTGGTCCAGCCTCAGCCAAAACGTAACAGCATTTGGCTGCTGGCTGGTCCAGCCTCCTTTTGAAGCCTTGGCCCCCAAAATGTCAGCATGGATCAAGGGGACATTTAATTACACATTTGTTTACCTTATTGTTCAGTCTTGATTTTTACTTTTTTTTTATGTGCTCGTTTGGCAAACTTCTATATCAACGTTTGACATTTTATTCATCTTTAATGCAATTTACTAGAATTGCTCCTCAGCCTTTGAATAAACCATGTTTATGCCATGAGGAGTCTAAAAAAAAAATCTGATGCTGTGAGGTCTCTCACATGCAGACAGCCATGGGGGAGATCAGCACCAGGATCTGTGTCCCAAAAGGTTTAAAATTAGATCTTTTGTGCCTGAGGAAATCCCACCTTTCTTGTCTTTGTTCATTCGGCACCCGACAAATCAGTCTCTTATCTGTCCATTGAACAACTTTCGAAATAGGCTACAAAAAGGCTGAAGATTCCTGATTTTTTTTTTCTTTTTTTGAGAAACACACTACAGGTATGTGTACTGTGTTTCTGTGATGTTGCCAAGTGTCTAGCCAATTTGTTTAATCACTATAGAATCCATGGTATTTCTGCTAGGTCAGCCTACACATGATGTCCCTACAGGAGGATCATGCAGACTTTACATTGACAGTGACAAATGGATCTCAAAGTCGTTGCCTTTTTCAAGTTTTCAGACAGGCTAGGTGTTATCAGAAGCTCATAGACCTTGGTGTATGTTTGTAGAGACCCAGCCCTCTTTCTATAAGTGTCTCTAAACTTGTTCCCTCTCTTTCTGTCACTCACTCACTCTTTGTCCAGCCTTGCCTCTTTATAAGTCTAATTTCCCCTCTCTCCTCCTTTTTTCTTTGTCTTCTTTTTAGTCTCTTCTTTAGTGGTCAGTTACTTTTCATACCACACTTGAGAAAGCACTGGGTGTGTTTGTAAAAGTGTACATATGCATGTATGTATATATTGTTCTGAATGTCTGAGTTCATACAGCATTTCTGAACCGGATCAGAAAGAGAGACTAAAAATGGAAAGCACAGAAAGACCACGATACAAAGAAAGTGGGAGAGTGTGCGCTATACTGTGAATATTTTAACATTTTATTTCACTCAAGAAAGGATAGAGGGGGAGAAAGACAGGGAAGAGGGGGAGAGGAGAGGGGGGTGACAAGGGACAGAGAGAGAGAGAGAGAGAGACAGAGAGACAGACACAGAGAGAGAGAGAGAGAGAGAGATTGAGAGAGAGAGACAGACAGAGAGACAGACGGACAGAAAGAGAGAGAGACAGACAGACAGACAGACAGAAAGAGAGAGAGACAGACAGACAGACAGAAAGAGAGAGAGACAGACAGAGACAGACAGACAGACAGACAGAGAGAGAGAGACAGACGGAGACACAACACCATTATATAACATTTTTTGACTGAAATACGGTAGGAAATGAATAAATGGGCAAAAAGGAAGACTTTTTTGTAGAAAAATGCTGTGTAAGGCTTGGGTCTCATCACTATAAACAACTCACGTTCTCTCTCTCTCTCTCACACACTTTGGTATAAGCAGCTCACGTTCACTGCCACAGCCCAAGAGCTACCGCAAGAATATTTATTGGCTACCAGCTCAATGGCTGTATTGAAGAGAAGGATAGAGGGTGAGAGAGAGAGAGAGAGAGAGAGAGGGTGAGAGAGAGAGAGAGAGGGAGAACTGAAGCAAGCAGAAAATAAGGAGGGAAAGAGGCTGTTGCTGGTTCTAACCCTCATTCTTCCTGTAAGCCAATTTCTATTTCTCCGCAACACACTATACATACTCCACGCACGCACCTCGCGCGCCCACACGCACACTTCTCCTCTTAAACACACCACATATACCCACAGACACCTCACAGACATCCTCGCGTGCACGCAGACACCCTCTCTTTCTCTCTCTCTCTCTCTCTCTCTGTATGTGTGTGTGTGTCACTCTCACACACACACATACACACACCAACTCTCTTCTTTCTGCGCATCTTTCTTTAGACTGCAGTAAAATAAATAAATAAAAAAACTCAGCAACCAGTCTCACCCAAACCGTGGATGTGTGCGCGTGAGTGAGGGCGTATATGTCAGTGTGTGTGTGCGCGCGTGTCGCATCCTCTTACCTTGCGCGCGCGAGGAGAGCGAGCAGAGAACGAGACTCCACAGAAAACAGCGCATCACCGTCATTCCTCCGTCCGTCATCCTCCTCTTCGTTGTCCCCCTTTTCATCCTCCTCTTTGCCGACGAGGGGTGCGCGAGACAGCGTTCCGTGCCGCTATTAGTAATATTATTAGCATCAATACATCTTCCGCGAGCCGAGCGCGAGCCCTCTAAGCTCTCACCGGGCCGCATGCTGCTTCACATCCAGAAAACGGAGGGAGGGAGAGAGAGAGAGATAGAGCGAGAAAGAGGAGGAGAGACAGAAAGAGAGGGAGGGAGAGAAAGAGAGAGAGAGAGGAGACGCGTGCGTTTTCTTTGCCTCCTCCTTCTAATAGAGACTAGATAAATCCTTCATATCCGAATTTCAGTCAACATCCAGAGAGAAAAGCACATAAACACAAGGGAGAGAAGGGACTGGCGCACAGGTTGTCTCTCTGTTTTTAAATCCACTCTCCGCTGGGTTTTAGCGATGCTTGTCGTCAATGTCTCTATATTCCGTCCCGTCCCCGTGCAGAGTGTGGTAGAGAGGGAGAGAGAGAGCTTCAAATCCACACTTCCTCCGGGCTGCTTTCACTCTTCATTCTGAAATATCCTTCTTTCTATACAGACTCTCTGGCTTTCCTCCCTCCTTATATGCCTTATCTCCTCCTGTGCCGTTTTGTTCACTATGTGTCTCCTCTTCTCCGTTTATCTCTTAAAAAAAATCCACTCTGCTCTTTTTTTTCTGTTCCCCTGGTATTTCAAAAATAGACAGGGGATATCTTGTCTGGATTTCTTTTTTCCCGGCCGGATAACCCTCCTCTCCACCGTCTCTCGTCTCGTGCGTCTGTCAAACCTTCTTCTTCTCCTCCTCTTCTTCTTCTCTTCCTTTCCTCTCACACACACAACAGCGAGGAAAACGTAGCATCTTTACCACCCCTGAAAGAAGAGAAATTAATCACTCTCTCGTCACTCTTACATTCATTTCAATTATTTTTTTCAATTAAGCATCATCACCAGTCATTCGCTTTAATTTCCTTACCGAACAAGTCAAACCAGCTTTATATGTGGTGTGTAGAAACAGTCTCCTCTTTTAGTTCTCTCTGGAAGTCCAACGAGTAAAGACAAAATGACAATTGTTGTTGTCAGAAGCCAGAGGAGACGTATACCATTCCCTCTGTTTGGTATATAGGTTCAGGTCTTTCCTCCCGGTGAAGCGGCTGGTGCGTCTTTTCCTTCTCCCCACCGGTACAGAGATGCTGCCTTCAAGTGTTCCTCGTAAGCTCCCGCTTCCTTTCACGCGCTTTTGGACGGAAATAATAACCTTAAATGGAAAATATAAAATGCAATGTAAAAAAATGATGTTGGTGTTAGGGTGGATGATGTGGGGGTTTTTTTCGTCTTTTTTTTCCTTTTGCTACTGCAGCTGTTTGAAAGGAACAAAATGCATGGCTGTCTACTGACACTAAGGAATGAGTGCTTGCCAAAACTTTACCCAAGAAGTCCAAATTTGATCAAAGCAAATGGAAAAGAATTTAAAGCCTGATATCTAGTCTAAACTAAAAGAAAAGAAAACGTACAACACATAGGGAGAATAGTTCCTTTCTGCAAAATGATGTGGTGAGCTATATGCCCAACGATTAAATAATTAATCACACGGACCAATCAATAATGGCTTGATGGTCATCTCTCATTGCTGCACTTGTCTTCTGAAATGAATTCAATACAAGGAAGAGTTTGGATTTTGGTGTCAAATGATAGACATGGACACTGTAGCGTAACTATTGGTCCGGTGAATTGACACTTCAGAGTTCTTGGCAGCATCCGATTGATTTTTCAGCCAATACTTGTGTTACGTTTAGCAGCAACGTATGTATGATCAATGTTTGAACTTTGAAATTAATGCGGTTACGTAGGCAAAAAAAGTGCAAATGTATTACATCAACAAAGGATGATTACCATAGTAATCATTTATGTGACATTCCAAACATACAGGTTTATTCATTATTTACACAATTAATCAATATGCATAATAATTATCACATTAGTTGTTGAAACAGCTCGTTCGTGCTCATTGAGTCTTAAATGTCACATCTTGGCAACTGTATAACCTGAACTTTTTTTGGATTGTACCACTTTTTTAGTTAAATTTGCGACATTATTGGGTTGTCACCATTGTATCTACAACTAGTCACAATAAAATCTCATGCAAAACCTGCAGGAGAGTTACAAGTTGGTGGTTAACGGAAGGGAACTGGCAAAGAAACCTATACTTCCTGTCACCTCCAACTCAAAATACTATCACATATTTCAGTTTTATGGAAAGCAATACACTAATAAAAGTGTAACTCGCTTGTTTCGATTTTTTCTTCTACTTCTACTTTCTTCTTTGTCACAAAAATACTGAGAATTAAAGTGCACACAGATTTTCATGTTCGTGTTTGGTCAGCTTGAGTTTGCCGGGTGACATTTACATGGTTTAATTTACATTATATGGTTTGATAATCGTGAAAATATTTCTCAAAACAGTAGCAAAAGTTCTATGAGTTTCTATAATATAACCAAACTTAACACAGCTGCAATAAGAAGACTTGCCATCAGTACAATAAATAATGGTTTGAATGGTTTGAATCTCTAAGCTGGTTTCAACTACTGAATCAAGTGTCTGGGTATCTATTTTACACATACATCCGTTTTTATTTACCCTCAGAGGAAACCATTGCATCAGAACGCTTCCCCGACCATCCGTTTCTTGCTGCATAGCATGTGGTTTCCTCCAAGGTTATGAATGGGCCGTGTTTAGACTTGAGATGATGGTGAATCCTTGATCTTGAGGCCATATGATTTAGAGAGCTGGAAGTTTAGTCTGAATAATCAAACCCAGTTGTTTGTGGAAAGAGGTGGTTTTAATTACTCTGGATGAGTATTGTACCACCGAGAAGCGTTTGTGTGTGCGCGTGAGTGTGTGTGTGTGGTTGTGTGTGTTCCCATATGTTCCCTCAAAGCACTCTTCTGCCATCTACAGGCACATTCTCCCTCTCCTTCCTCCTCCTCTCTCTAGCTCTCTCTTTCTCCCCATCACAAACCCCTGGTGTTAATCACTTTGCCATCATCTAAATATTCATTGCACAGCTGCTGTCATCGGGAGTGTGCAGGGTACTGTAACCACTGTATATATGCATGTATCTAACTGCATGTGTCTTGAAGCCTCTGTGTGCAGATTCGTGGGTCCTACAGTGGCTGCACATCTGCGTGTTCTTGCTTTCAGAAATCAATAAGCCATGTGTGAGGTCCATGTCCTGAGAGCGAGAGAGACAGGGGGAGAAAGAACAAGAGGGAGGGGTCTGAGGTAGGAGATATACAACGGTGTGAAGAAGCAGGAGGGAAGAATATAGGATAAGACTAGGAGAGGGACCCAAGAGAGAAGGAAGAGAGCAAAGAGGAGAAGCAAGGCAATTAAACAAGAGGGGAGAAGCAAAAGACTAGGAGAGGGATAAAAAAAAGAAGAGAAATGGAAAAGAGGGAGACGGAGGTTGAGAGTTGTAACAGACAAAAGAGAAAAGAGGGAAAGGATGATAGAGGAAGGGAGACAGAAAAGAGGGTGAAGGGGAAAATGCTGAAACACATTCAGGTTGGAGGATACTAGATATGGAGGGAAGGGAAAGAGTTTGTTCCCATATGGTGGACCAGTGGACCAGTGTGTCTATTACACACTTTGACATGAAACCGGGTTGGTGAGAGGAAGATAGAAAGAGAGAGAGAAAGGAGAAAGAGACATGAAGAGAGAAATTAAGAAAGAATGAGGTGGTTGGGTTGGTATAGAGCTGCATGGGGAGAGTTGCATTAGTAATCCACTTTCCTCAATGGCTCTTTGCAGTTGCCCCAAAAAATAGACATACTGAACAGGCAGATGTAATGAATTCCAGCATGTCCTAGAAACCCAAGAAACTGAGGTTTACTTTACATGCTTTACTTATGCTTCTGTATATTGAGCCTCATCCAGAGCAGCTTCTATATTGCAAGCCGGTGTAGGTATCAGTGTCTTGTCAACGTGTCCTTGTTTATCCCCATTTTAGAACTCTGCAGTGTTACCATTGGTTCAAGTGAGTTGATTGTTGTTGGGGTTTTTTTTTTTGTTTTTTTTTTCAAAAGCCTATTTATTTGTGTCCATTACTGCACAAATGCTCGGATCCCAGCAATCAGGGTTGTTTATATGATTTGAGATGACACATCCCGTCTCTTTGTATCTTGAAACGGACGGCTGAGTTTAAATCAATCTGCAATTTCTTTTTCTCTCTCTCTCTCTCTCTCTCTCTCTCCTTACTGTTGTAATATTGAAGAGAACAATAAAACAAGACGGATCTTTAAACAACCTCTTTACACAGATTACTGTTGTATTGTGTTCATCATGTCTCAGACTTCTCCTGAAGCAAGAGCACACAGTGCAGCAGGCAAAGCTTAAAGCGGAATTCATTAGTGACATGCATGAAAGAGCAGCACTGTCCTGCTGTTTCCAGCCAATCATATTTTCAGAAATAGAACACTTCCTTTGTATAAAAAAAGAAAAGAGAGACAGTGGAAAGTTAAATGATATTTTATCGCAAATTTTTGAAATTTTAGTTATACACTTATGAGCTGCCCATTTACAATTTGAGAGTGACTGTAATTGTTTGCTCTCTGAATAATCTTACATCACTTTACACACTTAACCAGTTCAATTTTGAGGAAAGACTAAATGTGTTATTGGTTATAGTTGAAAGGGAAACGTTTTCATAGCGGCAGGTGTGAACATCATTCAAATGGGGATAACTGCATGAACACATTTGGGTCAGTCTCTCCTGGAAGGCATTCACACTAGGTTGCTCATATATGTATGTATGTATGTATGTATGTATGAAAATTGACAGTAGTCGTGTGAAGAATGTAAAACGGGGCTTGAGAGAGGTGATTAAATCCAGGCATCTCCTCAGCACGGCAGGCCAATTTCTGTATAAAGTGGGAGTAATTTTTTGAATTAACGGTTTCAAAAGCAGACAAAGTAATCTCAATGTCAATGTCAGGCAGGTAAAGGGGGAAGGTAGTTTCAGATACTGTTTGACCATCCTTAAAGTCCATTCAACAGGGTTGGGCAGTAACACGTAACCTTTTACTTCTACCTACGTCTACCTTTTACTTAAGTATATATATGAGACAATAATCTACGTTTTACTTTTGATATATTTGACTTTTACCTTTGTTACAACTAGTCTACTCAAAATGCGGGGTTTGAATATAGACTGGTCAAGTGAGCCGCTGTTTACCCTTTAAATTCAGGTACCCTGCTACTACAGTAATATTACGGCAGCCTAAAGGCAACGCCGAAGGAGTGCCTTCAGGCTATGTCAGGTTGCAGCTGCCTGGAAGAAAAATAAGACCCACATGTCTTTTGACCACAGTGCAATGCAAGTTTTCATGTGTAACATTAATCTTTGATGTTATGATAATGACATCAACTTATGTTGTAGCTAGTGGTCTGTTGGGTTTTTAAATTGGCGTGCTTTAGAAAGCAGTTAACCTGCCGTAATGCTAACTTCAATGTTAAGGTCATTTAATTTTTCCACTGCGGGATAGATAAGGAACTGGAGAAAAAGGAGGAAGTAAGGAAGAATAGGGTAGAGACGAAGAGGTTTGAGAGCAGTAAAAAATTGCATCTCTCAATCGGCAATAGGCTATCCTTATTCGTTTGATTAGTCTACCTGCTCTACTTCATTATAAATAATTCATTATTATGCACTGGCCCAACACACTCTAAAATTATATTCAAATGGTAAGGAACTTGTACACAAATGGTAATTTTTGAATATTTTCTATGGGAGTAACTGTACTTTAGCATAGACTTTCAGTTCTCCATCATTCATCAATGAATTGTCAAACACCATTATCTGAGGGCTAGTTGGCCTCTAAACACAAAAATATTACACACACTGGAAAAACAGTAAATGACAGAGGGTCTCCCCTCCCATAAGGGAAAAAAAAGTCTGTTCATAAATCTTACATGTTTTGAGTCAGGTGTGAGTTATCGCTCCATTCCTCTTTTTTTTTCTGCCCACCAAACTGACAAATAAGCCGTAGTTTTAAAAAATGGCTAATAAGTGGACGTGTACTGCTTAATGTTAAAATCAACTGGATCCTCATCTCAAATATCAAGTATATATGCTACAGACTAGAGACATCGACCTCCTCACAGCAGGATGCAGAAAGGACGATGTATATTCTGACTCGAGTCCACGTGGGACTGGCCTGAACTGGTTGAAGCTGTAAATGAGCAAGCAGCTTAAGGGCAATCGTAGAGTTTAAGAATCCCATTTTGCAAGAAGGCTTGTGAAGAGCAGCGCCAAGGAAAAGAAAAGAATAGGTTTATTTATTTTTGGTCAGCGAGGCGCAGTCCCTCAACGGGACATTCACTAATGAGCTAACTGACTAACGAGATATCCAATCAGGAGTCGCAGTGCCAGGGGGCGGGAAGACGGCTTCTGTCGACATGATAGAGTGATTCCCATTTTAAACACACACACACATTCATGCACACACACCATACAACTAAGAGAATATTTGTCACCAGCTGCTTGCGTACAAGCCATGTTGCTTGTGTGGTGTGTATGCAGAGAGACAGATTGTATATGAGTGTGGGGAACAAGCGGCAGCATCATTGGGTTTGCAATAAGGTGCCAGTGGCTATAGCAAGCAGACACACCCACACACAAACACACACATACAGGTTTAGGCTCTGATTAGTTTCACACATGGCAGACAGCACAAGGGTTACTCTTGATTATTGCCAGGATAGATACAGATGCCATCTGATGGAAAAGAGGAAGAGGGGAGGAATAGTATTACAGTCAATGTCCTGCAGAAACCCAGCATGAGCAATATTCAGCCACTGGTGATAAGAGGTTTCTCTAACACTGACTCTTTTTTTTTTATTGTGTTCATGTTATTATAGTGTATTACAGTCCTCTGTGTGCTGAGTAGGTTCAATGATGGGTGAAATTTTGCTTTGGTGATTTCACCACTGTCAGACCTCCCCGAAGTGATGCAGTAAAATATTCCTTGTATGTCAAAAAAAAAAAAAGGTTTAGAAATGGAGTAGAACTGATATCTTCTGCTGTATACATGATGAAAACCATGATGTAAATGATTACATACAGTAATAACAATAGTAGAACTAGACATATTTTATCATAATGGTTGTGTGTGTGTGTGTGTGTGTGTGTGTGTGTGTGTGTGTGTGTGTGTCAGTCTATAGGTTGTATGGAAGGTTGGCTGGCTGAGCTTGGCTCTTCTGTTAAGGCAATGATCAGGCCAGGAATTATGACCATAAGCCTGTAATGTGCATATACACGTTCTGTAATGAGGAGTCTTCTGCTTTCTCACACTTACTGTGCAAGTGAACAAGAACAAGCGCAATTTATTAACATAAATGTGTCACATTTTGCTTGCCCTGCAGAGATGTTCTTGTATAATCAAGATCAAGATTTTATCCATTGATGATATTTTAAAAGAGATTCATTAAAAGATTGGATTATTGCTAAACCATTAGCATTAACCAAAGTACAGGCACAACAAAGAGTGTCCTGTTTTTTCTGATTTTACTGTAATGGGCAGACGTGCTTGCACTCCACACTCGGCATCTCCCTCTCCCTCCCTCTCTTTTGATGATTTTGTAAGTGTGACCTCATTGTTTACTTCATTAAACTGAAAGCCATAAATTCAACGCACCTCATCCCAAACGCACACACCCACACAACAGCCCACATACCCACACAGCAGCCCACATACTCATACAGCAGCCCACATACCCACACAGCAGCCCACATACTCACACATTCACACATTCACATACATTCTTTATTTATCAGGTGTGGCTAGTGACAGCTTCTTGGATGGGGATGGATTTACAACCTAAAAACGCACTGCCCGTCCATGTGTGTGTTTGTAAGTGTGTGATTCTTGGTGTGTTTATGTCCTGCTCTGATAGTTAGTGTACAGAGGAAAAACATAGCAAAAAGAGGGAATGAGATGAAGATAAATAACCGATTTAAAAGATTCTTCGTTTTCTTGCGGGCGGTGTGTGAGACTGAAAAAAAGAGTAAAGCAGTGAGTGAGATAGAAGAGGGAAAAACGGGAGAAGAGACAAAGTATCAGAGTAGCCGAATAATATTAAAATACTTCATTCAGTCCGTCTCACTCAAACTAGCTGCATACCACAGATTTCACACACAGGGTGCAATGGAGTGCAGTAGATTGCATTCAAATCACCACTATCTGAAAGTAATAGGAACTGGGACCACATCCACTTCACCCCTTAAAAACCACATAACATATTGATATCCCACTTTGATGTGCAACAGAACCACAAGAATTTCTCTCAGAACTGTTTTAAACTCAAACATTCATTCATGTTTTCTGCATCACTTAATGGATAATATTCAGTGTGTTAAAATATACATATATAATTCATACGTGTTCAGGTAGTGTCAAGATCTCACTGTTAAGGGATTACTAAAGCCCTCTGCTCAGCTATGGTGCAAGTAGAAAAAGAGCACTATGCAGAGACTCGCATCTGATGACAATGGTGCCATGAGGATGTTATTGGGTGTGCAAAGATCTTACACTGTGACTTTTATGCTTGTCAGCATAAATGTACCCGTATGTCAGTCAGTGATAAGGCACATTTTGTGTAAATGTTTGATTGCATTGCAAGGGAAATAACCGCATAACCGAAGCATTGGCAAAGCAGCAACATGTGTTCCTCTGAGATGTGGTGACAGTTGCAGGAGTGTGTTGTGATGTATTTTAATCTGCAATGTGTTGATTAAGATGTGTATGTCATGCTGATATTTCAGATTTTATTATTCCATTTTTCTATTTCAAATGTTTTATCACCCTCCAGACCGAAAACACTAAAAATATCTATTCACTCCACATTTCCACCCTTGGCACCAAAATAATCTGATCTATCGCTAAATGTCATGCAAAGATTTGTTGTTGTTTTGTTTTTTGTTTTTCCTTATCAGGAGTACAATAAAACCCCACTACTAGAAAAATTGCATTTTTTTCTAATCGATCCTTGGTATAAAACCATGAGCATCCTTTCTCTTACAGTTACTTCCCTTCCACACACCCTCTGATTCTGAAAAATATGTATAATATGTATAGTTTTGCAGGTCAAATCTCATTCTTCCATAAACATATTTCTGGGGATTTCTGAGCCATGATTTGACACACGCCGTCACATATATTTAACATTTTATGTAAGCTATATCTCATTGGCTCCATTGTCAGAGAGCACATCATTAAGTGAAGAACAGAGCACACTGCATCGTTTTCCACAAAGGCCAACTGTGGGCTATCTGTGTCAGGGATATCAAACAATCTGAGATCTCCCCGCCTACCAGTCGTCTGGGGATTTCTAAATGCAAGGTTGTTGCTTGAACGGCAGCAACTACAGCCGCCAACACACTTACAGCCTTACATTAAGTCAAGGACACCTTACCAGAAATAATGCGCTTCTCCAATTCTCATCTGTAGGGAAACAACCCGGAGAAATAGCGAATCACAAGCACGAAACCTCTGATGGGACACCCTGAAGACTTCAGATTGGTTCTGCAAGGCAGGATTTAGGTTTTTTTTTTTTTATTCTCTAACTGTTTCCACTCAATTTTAACAACAAAAGAAGGAAGATTATCCTCAGCATACATTTTACACATAACAGAGAGAAACCGTACTTGAGATTTAATATCACACTCTACCACCAACTATCTGAAGACGCTAGTAATTTTACTCTAATTGTGTGTTGCTATTAGCACTGGTGAATTAATTGTTTTTGTAATGAAGCTCATTTGCACATATTTTGCATCAAATGTATGCATATTACCTAATTTAGATATGTACAAATTGCAAAGGAGCACCAAGACGCCATGTGCTTGACAGCACAGTCATGGGTGTATTGTGCTTTGTGAATTTCATGGGTTCTTTGGTGTCTTATTTGTGCAGGTTTAGCAGCCAACAGTCATGCAGTCCTTTTGTGAATTTCCCTCTGAGTCTGTGCATATGTGGAAGTTTGCAATCATTAAGCTCTATAGTTTAAATTTGTACATTTGACTTTGCAAAGCGAAAATAATTGAAGATTTTCCTGTGGACTCTCCTGACAGCAAGGTTGAAGAAACTTAAGGAAATGTGCTAAAATACTCACAGATACCTGAAATATTCTTTGAGTCAGAGATTCTGCCTGCTATTATGCCATCACTGTGTTATATAAGCATACAACTTTATAAATCACTGCAAAAACATCTTAACCTCAGGTTCAGGGTTTAAAAATTAGAGAGGAACCAACCTTCAAAGAACGTATGATAAATAGCAAGTTAGAGAGGAAACAGGTTACATAAAAACTATTACTGATGTTTTATTCCTTAAGGGCAGTTCATAATACTGTGCTCAGGGGAAAATCAAGGGGGGTGGAGGTCTAGGGCGACAAGGAGTATCATCATGTGAGCAGGATGACCTAGTGGTTTTAGATACCATCCAATTACTGAAAGGTCAGTGGTTTGATCACAGAAAAAGGCAAGGGGTGTATATCAGCAACCATGAATCCTGTCAAATGGTCCTTGAGTTGGACAGTAAATGTCTACCTGCTCACTCAATTCAACACCATGAATGGTAAACGTGATGCTATAGCCTGTACATTAATCAAACATATAATAATAGAAAGGGGCAAGCTCCATTACAGTAGTGAACTGCATTAAAAAAAAAGTATTTAAAAATGGTAAAATGTAATCAAAAATATCCAAACGAACTGATACACCTTCTCTTTAAACACTGTGCTTTTTCACGTTTAAAACAGGATCAGAAGCTTTTTTTTCTCTCTTAGATAATTTGTCCATGTTGAATGCAGGCTCTTATATTCATCAAAAATGGCTTAATTTGCAGGAAAAAAGTGTTTGATGTCTCACTTTGAGAGCTAGAAGGCTTGCTTAGCTTAAGTATACCTGATCAGCATAGTGATAATGTGCCACTCAGCAAGAGCCATTTTCTGCCCAGTGAAAATTTCTTCCCAGTTTCAGTTAGTTTCACAGAAAAATGACATCTTAGAACCGCAGTACCAACCTTAAACTTTCTCAGGCTCAGATTCACAGAGAAAATAATCTGGATATGAAAATCAAAAACAATGAAGGCAGCATTATCGTTATATGATGCAGTTCTTATAATAAATAGAATGATGAAGTTTCACACATACACACTAAAAACATGGACAGTGATAGGCGGATGTTTACTGGTAATGGGGCCTGGCATTGTAGCCTAGCACTGGCCGCTAAGCTATAGAGACTCAAAAGGTATCCAGCGACATTACAAGGGAAAGTAAAGACCCTTCTTTACTTCATGGAAATGTACTCTGATACAATGCAAGCAGCAACCAGGCGAGAGCCTATTGTGGAGCCAAAACTTGCTTGTTACCATCCACCCTTTCTTTTTGGGGTCTCTTCAAGCTCAGGCATCATTGTTGTATTAAACCAGTTTCAACAACAAGGTATAAAAAAAGAGTAGCACGACAGCTATGTCAGAAAACATCATTTAAAGAGGAGCTAGAGATTAATGAGAGGTCAGGAAGAACGCCTACTGTACTTTTTATCTGAATATGTGAAAGCACTGTAAGTAAGCATTTAAGCAATATTTGAGTACTTTCATTTAAAATAAGTTATGTTTTGGTAAATAGTTTAACAAACAATTGTTTCCTTTTTTCATTTTTGTCATCAACTGTCAACAGTTTTGTAGAACATTATCTCTCCTCCAACACGAACGAGGAGAAAGAGGAATATAACCCACATGTACAAGAAGGTCGAAAAAAATGGATGGGAAAGACAGAGGTAAGAAGGAGTGAGGGATAGAGCAGAAGATTGAAGAGAAAAAGATAGATTGATGAGGGGAGTCTCCTACTGAAAGGTCAGGTGTTACTGCTGCAGTTAATGTTTTACCTTTATCTTCTAAGACGGAGCCAGACCGAGGCACGCTACGAGATTTTGCCAGGTATCGTTTAATAAAACCACTTATATCAAGGTGTTGAGACATCTGTGCTGGATTAAGTCAATTAGTCCCAAAGACGCTGTGTTGCTCTGCCAGCGACAGTGACGTTTACCTGACATTAATGCTACAACAGAGGAGGCGTTAAAAAGCAGGATTATAGTTGGTGCTGGTTCTAGATTTAGATTTAGCCTGAACACAATGAACACTTCAGGTCACGGTAGCCCGTGAGATACAGCTGAGAAGACGAGCCTCCACGGAGCTGGTGCAGACAGCTATATAGAGTACGAAGACAACATATCTGTTACGTGTGACGCGCGCATTGAAAACGTGTCTGATACTTTCGAGACAGTATTTTAAAATGTACATTACAAATCAGCAAATAGACCTTTCTGATGTCCATGGTAAAAAGGAGCAATATGCACTCAACCAGGTTGCTCATTTCTTTATTGTGGTACAAGTTGGGAATTTGGCTAGAATGGCAAGAGAGACCTTTGGACTTTCAGGTCTGGACAAAACATAATGTGCCATACCGATTCAGCATGTTGACTGCTTATGGGTTTGGGGACAAATGTCACTGAAATTAATTATTGAATGCTGAAGCCTCATGTCTATTTAAGGTAAGTGGGCCTGCACAGGTGGGGGAAAAGCATTGTCCACTTTACGGACTCTCCTGTAGTACAAACAGTTACAACTTTGAAAGGGGAGAACGCTGCTATAAATCCCAGTGACTTTGGAGTTGAATAAAGATGGGGTAAGGGTTTTGAGTGTACCAATGTACAGAGACTGGCATCTACTACAAATGAACTAGAAGGGTAGCCACTGTAATTTGTTCCTATACTGATTAGATTAAAGTGGCTGCTTCCCAAATTGTCACAGAGAAGATGTGCGTAGATTATTAATAATGTGTTAGCATCATCAATGTTTTGAACGACCATCCTCATGCTAAGCCTTCAGAGAAAAATCTCTGAAGCACACACACCACTGACTTAATAAAGCAGTCTTATACCAGTACATGAGGGAGGAAGGGCAAGGCAGGGGTTGTTGTACTCCAGGCAGCTCTACTGCTCAGTCTTCGGTTTGGTAGATGATGTCTAAGCACTGGTAAGAAGAGCTGCGTGTTTAGTAACCACCAGCATATCTGGATGTAACTTGACAGGCTAAAACATCACAAAGATCCATGACTCCTCCGTCTTGGCATCTGCGTGTGTCTATATGACTGGGGGATACAGACCTATAGCTTTGGTTCACAACATAATTATTTCCAGTCAAGGCGGTGAATTGAGATGCATTCAAACAAACATTCAAAAACGCTTTAAATTCTCTGCTATGCTATGCTTTAATTTCTGAGAATCACCCAAAAACTTAATACACATACCCCTGCATTCCCCAGTAGCAAAGAAAATCCCCCGGATTTTCAGGACCAGCATAATTTTGTTTACACATCATTGAATAATTAATTTATTTGGTGTGTAACCCCCCCAAGTAAAGCAGCATGCCTAGTCTAGCAAATATTTATGACATGACGTGCAGAAAGAAAAAAAAAAAAAAAAAAGAATATGAAGACTTTAATTCAGGTTATAGATTTCTTTAAAGTTATTGTTTTTTGTTGGGAGGCATAGAGTGGAAATGTGTAAATGTGAAGCAATCTGAAGATGTCAAAATAAATGTTACAGAGAAAATGTAACTTAGTAAAAGCTGTGATATACTTATATTACTGCAAATCCTAAGTGCTAAAGATCAAAGGTCCACATACTCATATTCATAAATGCCAGAGTATCTCTAGTCTCCTTTTGTTTTGTCCAGCTGTCCACAATCGTCTGGTTCATGACCTTGACCCCTTTCCAGTCAATGATGGCTTGCCGTTGACAGACAGTTGTTATGCGCCTCCAGTGTTTGTACCATCTTCTCCTCAGGGTTCATGAAATTTTAACAGATGAAGTGTTAGATTGCTTGTGGTGTGTGCTTTGTGTGAATGTTTTGTTTAGTTCTCTGCCTGCCATATATTTCTCTCATTCGCCCTCCATGGTCTTGACAGAGTAGAACATCAATGGAATATATATAGATAAGCTAAATATCTGAAGGTCAGAGCCGTTGAGTGAAGACAGATGAGTAAAAATGTGGCTAATCTGCATCTGGTAAGACACACCCTAGAGGGTAAGGTGTTCGGTGTTGCAGTGGTCAAAACCACAGACCTCACCACAGGCTCTTGAATATGTTGCAACAGGTCCACCAAATTAAACAACAAAATCCGCTGGAGTTCATGCACTCCTGAAGAACACATTGTAAACATCCCTAACAGCAGGACAACATCGTTTGCCTGCGACAATTTTATGGTGTGACAAATATTATGGTGAAGGTCTGGTTTGGTTAAGGCACAACAACAACTTGGTTAGGTTTAGTGAAAGCTCATGGTTTGGGTTAAATTTAGTCAATTGTTAAGGTTAGAAAAATGTTGTGGTTTGGGTCCAAATTACAACTTTGTTAAGGGACTTGCATTGTCGTAGTTGCAATAATAACGACTCGGTTGAGTTACGGGGATGATCAAGAGGTAATGGTTAAGAAATACAAATAACATGTTGACTCATAGTCCGATGTGTTGTTGATCTATCACTCCACCCCAACTTCCGTTCTACACAAACTCCATTGCACTCTAATGTCACCTGATTTCCTCCTTTTCTCCCATAATAAATACTACAAGAGGGTTGTGTCACTTGCTCAACTCATTCTATTGTTTTTGTTTTGGGAGGACAGTCTCAGTAAATGACACCTTTGTGAAATTTGGTCATTTTTCTTTTGCACTGAAAAGGAGACAAAAAAAAAGGACATGTAATCACACAGAAGGGAAAACCATCTGACAAAGAATGGGTCAGGGGTGTGTATATGGGTCAGTTCAATTGATCAGCTGAGTTCATTATCGAAAAAGCCTTCAGAGAGACAGACACACAGACACAGACACACACACACGCACACACACAGACACAGACACACACACAGAGATCATGTGGTTGCAGGAGGCAGTAGGACAGAAAAATTAGGAGAATTTGTGACATTCACTGGCATGAAAAAAATATGATACATCTCACTTTGCCTGAAATGGCCTCTTGGCATTATTTGCATGCCTCATTCAAATCAAAAGGCACACAGCTGGAGGCACTGCCCACAGCAAGCTTATGGGCCGAGCAAATTGGAATAAAACATTAAGATCACAACCTGACGATGAGAAACGATGTCAGCTGTGTGTGTGTGTGTGTGTGTGTGTGTGTAACAGCAACAAAATGGATAATCTAAATATTATGGGACTTCCCTAGCTATACACACTGAATCAAATTATATTAATGCTTCCTATATTATAGTCTCTCCAGAAACAGAAAATAAAATCATAGGATTCAATACGTTTGTGGTGCTTTAATAATCCTGAGCAGCACACAGACACACACAGGGTTTGTCCTAGCCCTGCACCCATTATAACTACACCCCAAAGCTCAACTCTAACACTAAACTTAACCAGCAAATCTACCTGCCAAAGCTCAACCCTAAATCTAACTCTAAACCTTAACCTAAATATGACCTTAATTTACAAAAGAACTATTAACCATGCAGCTCAATTTATGACCAGCCAAAACATCCTCACTTTTCAAGATCTTCTCACTCTCAATGTTTAATACTCAGAAGTACACACATCTTGAGGTCAGTTTTCCGTCCCACCTCATCTTTCTGAGTGACTGACAGGTGAGCTGGCACCACCCCTCTCGCAGCACAGACAGCATTTGCATATTAGACAGGAATTATGGTTGTCTGGCTGCCTTTGACTGTCTGTTTGCACATCTATCTGTTTGACTGCCCAGCTGCCTGTCTGGCTGTCTGTGTTTGTGTGTTCATTATTTACGTCGTGTCAACTAATAATGGAAATTAAAACAAGGCAGAATATCAATCTTGAAGGTGAAAAAAGGTTTTAAAAAAAAAAACAATGAACCTAAAAGAAAACAAAAATAAAGATGACAAGAACAAACTGCAAGAAAGTAACAGAGGGATGGGACCAATGAGTTCGCAAGCATTCAAGAATCAAATCCAACAGTACAACCAGATCATTTTGTGGATGGAGCAAGAGGCAGGTTGAGGGTTAGGGTTAGCGTGAGGAGGAGGGCTGTATTTTCAAATTCTGGTGTCTCTTTAAGATTAAGATAGTTTCCTCAACACCTATTTATCTGTCTTTGAAACAAAGCACTTAACCCGAACTACTCCAACAAAGCTAACAAACACCAAAACAATGTCACAGATTCATATTTGTCCTGAAGCCCCACTGAGTGTGTGTGTTTTCAATAATGTAATGCAAAGAATGAAGGAAAAAAAAATTAAAATAAAATCACACCGTATTACAAACTCGTATAACAAATCAATCCAACTCTGAGTGCATTGTCTTTAGGCTTGTATACTGTTCTGAATAAAATATTGCTTAGTTTGCAGCTGTAAAGCTGTGTGTTAGTATAATGGTTTGAATTAGTGTGTATGTGTGGTTTCAGGAGTGTGTATCCTTATTATCCTACTGGAATTCATTGCTCCAGGCCACATGTCCTCTACTTGTTACACATACACTACCCTCCCTCCACCGCACAGTGTCTTCTGAACATGACCCAGCATATCAGCTATTATGTCAAGCCAAGGCTTGCTTTTCCTATGATGAAACAAAACTTTCAATCCGTCAAATAATAGATACTGTACAACATATTTGCCGATGCTCAATGTTAAAGTGTAGGGCACAGAATATAATGCTAACCATCCCAATACCATATTTTATGGTTTTCAGGAGGTTAAAGGCGGACTGACCTAAACATTTAAAACGTATTTTTCTGTTTTATTCCTCAATGCCCATCAATCTGAGATCTGGTATTTTTTTTTGTTGTTTTTTATGGGACTGTTTTATTTCAGACAATACTGATGCGTAGAATCAATGTGTGTTGAATCTAGATTGAAACATTAATATGCACGTCGCGTATTACAGCACATACCGAAATGAAATGCTCAGTCCAGAGGTAAGAGGTGTGGAAACCCAGTGTAGCACATTTACTTTTTTTTAATATATAATTCAGCATGAGTAATTTGAAGCACGTGATATCAAATTGCTGCCTTGTGTGTACATGGAATATATAGAAGGAAAACTACAAAGCAACCTGCACGCACACAAACATATATACATCTTTCTCCTTGGTACTGTTGCTGGTAACTAATTGCCATCTGAAAAAAAAAATCAAAAGTCAATCTGAATATTTGAGTGCAACTAAAAAATAAAAAAATTAAACACTGGAATGCAGGTTTAAAGATTACAGGCCGATTGTGTTTAGTGATATTAAAGAGGTTGAAGAACCCTTTGAATGGAAACACTGGATTCCTTCCAAACCTGTTTGCTAGATACTAAATCTCACCCCACTCTGCAATCTCTCTCCCTCATCTGACTGTCTCTCATCCTTCCCACCATTTAATAATTCATATGAACACTGAAGGTTGTGAGCTGTCCACCCCTGTGTACAAAACAAGACTATAAATAGCATTAAAAAAAGACACATTGGCCAATATATACAATTAAAACATACAGTACACATCACACACAAAATCTAGGGGAGAACACACCTCAGACGTAATCTTGAAACTTTGCACACAGCATTTAAACAAAACATACGAGTATCCCAGTCTCCCAAAAAACAAGCGATTGTTTTCACAATGAACATGTTGACTATGATAATACTGACTCCAATTGCATGTAGTTAAGAAAATAAGCATATCTTCCATTCTTTTTCTCTGTTTTCTGCCTGAGGCGAAACATGTAATTAGGTTCTCTCTATTTGCCTGGAAGAAAGACAAACTCTGCAAACAATAGACTACTTATAATGCATGTATGTTCATTGATACACCATGATTATGCATTTCAAACAGACTGATTTTTGCTGTTATTAGTTTATGTTCATGAACCACTACTGAGGTCAATGTTTTTTAGTAAGCTCTACTTCCCCATGTTTCAGATTTTGTGACTCACTCTCCGTCTAGGCCTCCCTGCTTTACCCTCACCTCACACCATCCATCCATCCATATATCCAGCAATGCTTTAATGCTCGCTCTCCCTTCTGTCAAACTGCCATCCATCCGCCATTCATCTATTCAATCAGTCACCCATCCTTTCACTCCACAGCTCATTTTCCTTTACTGTGCTGCTGAGATGAAAACAGTGCAGTTTAGCTAAATAATACCTTATTACTTAAACCAATTGCAATACAATGCTTTTTTAAGAATATCCAATCTCTAAATTGTCACATTTCTTTCTTACATTATTCTCTGGATTCTCATTTGTGGCATAAAAACAAATCCCTCATCTATTATTAATATAGTTTGCTTTCTCAGTAAAACCATCAATTTTATTAGTATAACCCAAAGCTAACCACTGGAGGAAAATGTCAAGATAGTTCTTAAAACATAGATTCATTATTCATTCATGTAACATGCATATGTGTTTTGATGACTGCCAGTGTTGAAGCTAAAGCCTCAAAGTCAAATCCTTTATCCCATCATCAGAGATGCTGCGATACCCACTCATGGCTACTCCTGTCAATGCCTTTTTCTTTGACCACACATATGATACATGTAACAATACAGATGCACTTATTCCCTCCACTCCACTTTTTCCTCACATTATTTGTTTGTTGACAAGGTAAGAATTTAATTGAGTTTATTGTCTGCTGATACAGAGCTTGGAGGACTTAAAGCTCTTAACCTTGAAAATATGACAACTGTCAAGCACCATTTCAAGTGGATGGATTCATATAGCTTTGGTGATTAAGATTCATATAGCAGTAATCATTTTTATTGGTGACATTTGTCTCTTTTTTTATGTAATAAACAGTCAACATAAAATCAATTTTCTGGCAAACATGATGCCACAAGATCAGGTGTGTAGTAGGATTTGTAGCACAATACCATGTCACTAATTAACCAAGATTAGATGTATCTACACACATCTACGAGTATCTTCCATTTCAATGGAGATACTCCGTTCTGATGGCCCAGAAGATGACCATTAAAATCATAAATCAGAATAACTCAAAATGAGGGTTAGTATGTATCTGGTACAATAGAATAGTAAAGAAAATACTACTATACTTCATACCATGCAATTTCTAGCCTCCACCTCATCGATTATTAATAAGCATGTTTCTGATTTGTGTGGTAATGAGTGCTGAGTTTGTTTTTCTTAGGTCATAGCATACATTATTGTGTTATTTATCAGTCTTAACCAAATATAGACTTTTTAATTCAGCTGTTAACATTTGTGTAAGAAAAAAAAAAAAAGAAACCAAATGGATCACAAAGATATTTGTTGCTGTACCTTCCCCTCTTGGACTCATGGAGGACATCAAGGCCATCCACCAACTTTCATTTGCTTCCCATCTTCTCTCTCCCTGTTAGGCACACAAGGACAAAGACAAATATTAGTATTTGAAATGAAGCGGCGCGATTATTATGATTACAATGAAAGGGAGGTGGATTTCAAATTAAATTTCAGGATTTTATCAGGATTTTGTTTCAGTGTTGACATCCCTGGAGTAAGCTACTCCCAGCTGAGAGCGATTCCTTTGAAGATTGTGTATACTTTATTTCAATTGTTTTGTGCAAACCTGACTTTTTTTTTTTTTTTTAAGTTAAGAATGACGTTTTAAGGAGAGGATGAGTGAAAGTGAAGGAAGAGTAAAAGTGATTTACAGTTGGACTAAAAAATGAATTAGAGCAGTAATGTTATGTACAAAGAACAAGCTTGTCTTCTTAAGGAGGCTTTTTGTCTCAACTTGTACAACACATTGTGTATGTTCTATCACGCTGCTGCAGTCAGTGTCCTTTTTTTTGTGCCATTATATGCTGCAGGGCTGGCAACGTCAACTCATGGAATCTGAACGAGTTGGAGAGAAAGACAGTAGCTCTGACATTGGACCGAGCCTGGGCTTACTGGCACTGTTAGAGGAAAGGATGTTAGCAAAACTCTCTGCTATAATGGGCAATGACCTCCACCCCTCTCCATGACATACTGTCAATCCAGTGGAGAAGCCTCAGTCATTGGCTCATTTCACAAAGTTATGCCAAAGAACCCATCAGCTACAGCTACCAGCCAACACCACAATGCCTCCATCCACAGCAAAATCAGCAGCAGCATTTAGCTGCTGCCAGCTGCTGGGATGGTGTTCAGTGATATTTTGTATGCATAGTCCATCTCACACTCTCCCCTTTATAGCCAGACTGCATGGTCTGAATGCCATTATGAACTTTAAAATGTTCATGATCTGTGTTTTTATGTTGCCATTTACACTGGGAAAGCACCCATGCTGTCAGTAATGTAGGTAAACCCTGAGCACTGATTTAAATAAGGAATTGTTATCATTTTCCTACCACTCACTGGGTTTAACATATCGCTCACATTTCAACATGGGAAACATAAACTGAACATAACAGCGTAATTTATGCTCCAGGAGGTTTGGTTTGAATGGTTTTCATGCAGGATGAGCACACCTGACATGATGCGATAAGGAGATGAACATGCCCCAAGTGAAAACCTTTGAATGATTTTTTAAAACATTTCCAAAATTAGGTATTAGATTGTCTTAAATAAAGTCTTTAAAATCTCCCCAAATGTAAATTGGGGTGTTTAAATGACTTTAAACAATCTTTTTATTTTAGTTTGATATATCCTCTAGGGTTATAACAACTGTTGGCTCTCAATTTACAGTTAAGACATTTACACATACACACTATACTTTTTTTTCAAGCTCAGCCACCCATTGTCAGGAGAAAAGAAAAAAGGGAGCCGAGATGTGAGAAACGTGTGAAAGAGATGAGAGGCAAGCAGAAGACGAAGAAAATGAAGAGTGAAAAATGAAAAAAAATGAGGAGAAAAAATGGAAAGGTGTGAGAAGAGAAATGTAAACAGTTTGAGGACATGATATAGTAATATATACAGGATAATTGTGGGGGGGGTTTTTGTGTGCGTGTTCTCTTGTGGCAATATTTCAAAAATAGACACGTTCAGTTTCATAGGTTATTGTCTAATGGAAGAGAACAAGAAACAGAGAGCTTCAATATTGCCCCTTTAAATATGCCCCAATGGTTGCAGCTACAGTTGAGGGTGGTAGGAAGCCTCGTTACGTTTTATACTTGTTTAATCATATAGTAATTCAGACATAGGTCGTCTGGCTTGGAGAATAGCAGCTCAGGGCTTATATGCTACCTGCATTAACTATTGGCTGTGGGACAGCACAATGGAGTATTCTGTAGCAGTTGCCTTCTACCATTTGTATGTATTCACCTTTAAGTGTAGCTTTTCACTTAACATTTATTAATATTGAATTGTGCTGGAGTGCTGTATGAGTGAAGGCCGTTGGACCAACAAAACCTTCTTTAGCAAACAGCTGCAGCCCCTCCACTCTGGTAGTATACCTGCCATTTATTGCAAACTGTACTTCTTATTTTGTTTTGTTGTCTGTATTTTGGTTTGAGAGGTTTCAGAGCTCAGAAACTCCTACAATTCCTGAGCAGTGTCTCCACACTATTTAGTGCTGATATTTGTTCTCCTGTAAGACAGCATGTGACTATTAAAACGACAAAGAAGCTACAGTACATGCTGCTGTTCACTCTTGTATTCAACAGTGATAAAGTTGACCTTGGTCTCCATTAGGTGTTGGTGTTATCGACAGAAAATAAGGCCACAAATAACAGTTCTTCTACAATATGCCCATTGCCTACATTATTATCTGGCAGGGGAAGCTGTGCAATATGTCACTTCATATAGGTGTAATATTAAAGAAAAAAAAAACCTGAGCATTAGCTGGCGTCCATCTGCAAGGCATTGTGAGCTTCTCTGAAGGCAGGACACACCTGAGGCTGAGTTAGTGTCTAATCTCTTGATGAAAATATTGACCTGTCTATGATCAGATAATGGGGACTGGAGTAACAAAATCCCAATGAAACAGCTTGGGTCCATAACAGTTATTGTACATGTAACAGCAGATCCAAAGAACACACATTGTGTCTATTGTCCAAAAGATTGCGTTTGCGTTGTGTTTTAACCCCTGCTTGTTCATTCCCCATGGAACACTGCATTGTAAATCCCTGCAACGCACTATGGAAATAAACAATGGTATTGAGCAAGGGGATACAGTCTACAGCATAAGAGCTAGTAGACTGTATCCCCTGTCGAGCTGCTACACAACTGGGAAATTTCAATGGCTCTGTGCCGTTGCACACTGGCTATTGTTGTTGGTATGAACAGTACAAATTGTATGTCCTCAACAGCAGAAATTGTATTTTAGGTTGCCTAATACAAAATTGGGTGGGCCATCTTTTCCCAGCAAACAAAAAAGACTTAGACAAACTGAAAAATGACTAGTTTACAGCAACGTTCAGCATCACAAAGGCAATAACAGCAAAACACTTACTATCCAACATGCTCAACCAACAGAACTCTATTAAGGCTGTAAACGTATAGACAAAAAGCAATCTTTTATAGCCTAACAACTAGAATACAGTATATGTGCACTGGCAAGACCGCTGCTCATCAGCTCTACAGCACACGCTATTATTAATTAATTATTTTATTGCACACAGGCAATTAAATATAAAACCAGACAGCAGAGGCGTTAACAGAATATTGCACACGTAATATATCCCTCATAGATTTATTATAGCCTACAGCTATCGTTGCTTCAGTACTGGTCAGCTCACAAAAATAACACATTTTACAGAAAACTGCAACTGCCAAAAAAAATATTTTCAGTATTTAAGTTAAATTCTGGTTCCTCGGTTCTGTCAAGCTGGTTCTTTTTACCACTCCACTATCTTTACACCTGGTGTATTTTTGCTGGGCTAGTTCGCACAAAACAGTAAAAAAAAATTATTGCAACAATACAAATGGGCCTATAGGTTAGCAGCCACCTAGACACTGCAGTGCTCCCAGCACCTGTACTTCCTGCAGCAATGAACCCTCATGCAGCTGACCAGGAGATCAGTTGACTGGTGAACTTATTCATTGGAGGCAGTAGAGTTTCTTCTTCCACAGTTTTTTTTTTCTTTTCCCCAACAGAGTTAATGTTACATTGCCTGAAAAGCCAGCTATTGGGTCTGGAAGGTCTGTCAGAACCAGAGTAACGAACTACATTCCTACAACTTATTTCGACAGTTCAAGTTTATATTGATTATTTTCTTTTTTGTAACTATTGTTACAAAATGTATTTTGATCAAACCTGGCTGGGTGGGCCAGTACCGCCCATGTTTTTTATATGAAGAAAATCATCATGCGGCACCTCATAAACAACACTGGTCAAAATATCCAGCCAAAACTGTTAAGTCTGATCTCCAGCTTTCATTCCTCATTAAAAATGTTTTAATAATTCATGATTCAAATCAACTAATTTAAAGATTTTTTTTTTAATACATCCTGTTTTTTCTCTTTGGAACATACAAAAACCTTGTAATATCTATTTTTTCTAAGTCTATTATTAGAAAGGTTTCTGATTACCTGCATCTATAAAGCTTCTTTGACATCCCTGCTACTTATTTCTTTCTGCACTCATTGAGTAAATTCAGCTGGCTGCTTTAATGCTGCTTCCATGCAATGCTGATTTTAGCCTTGTCCATTTTATCAGTCAGATAATCGTACACATTACTGCAGGCTCTTAATATACATTGTGGACCACACTGAGTAGTAATAGCGACAATTACCCCTTAACATTAGCAGACTTAACTCATTAGCCGTCTAACTGTGTTACATCTCATTGCTCCTGTCTCTGAGCAGTGTGTAATGGTGTTTCTAACAGTACGCGAGTCATATACAGTATATATACACTAGTACTCATATCCAAGCCCTCAATATGCTACACGGTTTGTGTATGGCAAATTGGAGAGCAGAATGTTGAAGGCCAGATATTTCTGTTTTAACATTTGTCGTCATAAATGTACATTGCAAGTGACCCGACCAAGCTGTGATTCCATGTGTCAACAATCTTTGGGCTTTTTATCTGGTTTTGTATCTTCATCTCCATCCTTCTTGCTGTCTTTTCTGTGTGTACTGTATGTCCTTCCTCATTAAAGTCAGTCACTTAACTCGGTTATGAACCAGTGCCATCTGCTCTCCTAGCAGCCCAATCGAGAGAAACAGAGGCAGACTGAGACAAAGTTACAGACACAAAAAAAACAGGTTAAGGAAAGACAGGAAGACTTATAAGAGAATGACAATGTAGAAAAACAGGAGAACGAATTAGAAAGAAGGAGGGTGCAAAATGGTAGAGAGAAATAGATATAAAAGAAGTGATGACTATAAATTTATTTTCCCTTTGGCAACTGCCTGTTTCATCTTGGAAGGTCACATCACTGTCCAGATGTCACACGATGTTAAAATAATTGTGCATGAGATGGAGTTTGTCAAGAATAAAATTACATTCTGCAGCATATGACATATTCAAAGCTGGACTAGGCAATAAATATAAATTATACCCATTTTACCAGCTAAACTCAGGAAGTGTGGTTGAACAGACGGTGTTATCCAATCCCATTTACCCAACTTTGTCCAAAGTTTGGGGTACATAGTACATAAATTAAAAAAATAATAAAAATCATTAAATTAAATTCTGATCCATGAAGACCATTGAATAGATTTAATTTAACTTAACTTAAAGTGAACTGGTATTGTTTATTATAATATCACTTGGAGTCCAGGTGAGTATATTTCAAGCACATTCCTTTGTAAGATCCAGGTTCTACTATTTCAGTAAAGCAAATATAAACTTAAACAGAGTGGAGAATAGAAAAACTATATATACGCAGCGGTCGGCTCTGTGTGTGTGTGACCGACACTGTGTTGGAGCTGAGCAGCAGGTTGGGATGATTGATGGGCACACTTTGAAAAAACATACAACCCACAATTGCAAATAAGTGTAAAAGATGAACACAACCACAGATTGTGAAAAAAAATTTAAAAATGTTCCCGGCCTTGACAGTAGCACACTGATGAATTGTACCTGATCATATTACTCAGCCTGATTGGATGAAAAGCTGATGCAGTAGGTACACTTTTCTCTTGTGCTGCAACACATACTAACAACAGTGTTATCCATATGATGAATCATATAGATAATACTATTGTCAGCTGCACCGTTTTGGACAGCGTCTCCCTCAATGAAGCCATTGTGTTTCCTCATTTGTGCATACAAAATTGGGTTGTTAAACTTGGTGCGTTTTCCCCCAGGTTCGGTTTCTTTTTGTGCAGATAAAAATCTAAGCGAACCAAAAGGCATCACTAAAAGCCACATGAGAACATTGCTCGTTTGTTAGATGCATCTTGGGCAGTAGTGAGAATATAAACACAGGAAGAAGGTCCTGATGAAGGTCCTCTGGCCAAATCCAACATTCTTCCTTACATTTGGCAAGGTCCAACCTCAATTCATTCTCTGGGTTGTTAGCAACATTTTTCACATGTGCACTGCAGTATGTAAAGCACATGCTGGCTATGGGAGACATTTAGCACAAACTTGCAGAGTATGTTTAGTAGTTGGTACGACTGCTGCATTCAGACCTGGCCAAAAACAATGCAGAGACTAATTCAACTGAACTAAACACTGCAAGTCTGAAATCACCCTTACTCCGCAGGCCAAATTAAAGCGCATCACTTGCAGGATTGCCTCTTGGCTAAAAGGCAAAGCATGGGCAACAAGTAGACTTGCAGAAGGCTGACAGGCATATCTTCTGGCTTACCAAATAATAGCATTACAAATAGCATTTCAGGGCTAACTGTGACTGTTTGATAAAACAGTATCTGCAGGGCAGTTAGCAAGTAGTTTTGGATCATTCAGATCTATCTGTGCCCAGGTTAGGCCACTGTGCATGGATTCCTTAACTGTCTGTGAGTGTGCATGATTGTGTGTGTGTGTGTGTGTGTGTGTGTGTGTGTGTGTGTGTGTGTGTGTGTGTCAGAGAGATAGAGAAGAGATGAGGGGTCGGCAGGATGCCAGCGTCCTCGTTTGACACAGTGAGACACTGGCAGGTCTCAAGGTCTGCCAACATACACACACATTCAGATGCGCGCACACACACACACAGACACACACACACACAAGGTCTGCCAACTCACATCTGTAAAACTTTTCATGGCCAGAGGCTGTTATTGGGAGGAAGGGAGCAGGAAAGGGAGCAAGATGGGGAGGGAGATAGTGAGGGGTGAGTGGAGGGAGGAAACAGAGGGAGAGCATGAGAGACAGACTGCTAGACATCAACACACACAGGAGGAGCGCTAATAAGCCTTTAAGGGTAAAACTAAAAAGCTGAGAGGATTTTGAAAGGATGGATGAATGGAGAGATCGAGAGTGAGGCTGGACATTTTAAAACCTTTCAGAGAACAGAGGCAAGATGCCCGGGAATATCTCACGCAGTAAGACTCATTTCAAAAGGAGTCCTTTTCATTAAATCAGAGAAGTAGAAATAACACAGTGGAGCCAAAAAAGCAGACAAACGTTATATTCAAGCTTGTAACATGTAATAGCTGATGGAAACATAGCGAACGTGAAATGAGAGCCGTTATGTTGAATGGAAATATTTTCTTCACTTTCTTCATTCACCTCTCGTGTTGCTGAATCAATTACTCTCTCCCTTCCTATCTACTATTTATCAAGTCCTATCCTTGAGTCTCACTTTTTTTTTTTTTTGTTCTGGCCTTCTAAAAGTTTTGTTGCAGATTTCCCCTTTTTTTCATGTTTTCTGCTGGTGTGTTTACCATCTGTGTCAGCACTTTAGAGCAGATGTGAGTACAGATATGATAACAGTAGTCAACACAGTTTAAAATAGTAATGTTGAGATGTTGAGGTAACCGACATCTCTATTAAGCTAGATATACTGTACTGTTGGGAACGTAAACCCCAAGAAGGAGGAAGGAAACTGTAAACTGCATTTGGACTTATAGCACAACTGGTTTGTTTTGGTACTCTCGCCCATCTAAGGGTCAGTAACTGAAATTGAAATTGGAGTATTTGTACTGACTCCACCAGATGTCTATAATCATCTCTCCAGTAAGCCAAAGCTTGATCTAAGAGATATTAGGAGAGATGTTTTTGTATAGAGCACCCCTGGGGTCAGCAGAGGAAAAATAAACTATGTGTAAATCTGTACTCTCAGTTTTGACATCTGTGCACATGGCTTACAAAACATGCTCTCTGGTTCATAATATGTGCCCTCGAATTATGAATCCAAATATGAAACTGTAGAGCGCATAAAGAGAACATAAAAACAAACAGATTCAGGCTTATGTTCTATTCATATTATGTCGTGTCATTATAAAGATAAATGAGAAGGAACAGAACATACTGTGCATTGACCAAACTACATTATGTCTATTTAATAAATGACAGACTTTGTCTTGACTTCACCTGGTTTCCAGGTGCTCCCATATTATTACAGTTGTATGCAAAAGTTTGGCAACCCCTTGGCATACAACATTTTTTGATTTATTATTATTATTATTTATTTGAAAGGAAGTAAACAATCTCTCTAGAAAAATAAGAAAAAGAAACAGTATTATCACCAAACAGTGATGCATAGTTACTTTTTGCCATACATTGAACATATTAACACTGCGGAATTAGGAAAACCGTCATCTGGTGTCAATTTCAAAGCTTTAAATATACCCTGATGCTCAAAACCTTGTGTGAACATTAAGTAACCATGGATTCCTTTAGGCAGCAGAGTAAGTCTATGAAAATAAAATGTACTGATGCCCACAATGCAGGGAAGGCTGTAAGACGATAGCAAAATGTTGTCAGCTTGCAGTTTCCACAGTGACAAATGCAATTAAGGGAACTGCCGAGGTCAGGATGAGATGTGGAACAGCAAGAAAACTCTTGTTGAGAACTGCACATATGCTGGTCAGAAAGGCAAATCAAAACCCCCATTTGACTGCAAAACACAGCAGGAAGATTCAGCAGACTCAGGAGCAGCAGGAGCAGTGGTGCATCGTTCTACTGTGCAGCAACGTTTGAACAAACAAGACCTTCATGGAGGAGCCAGTAAAAGAAAACTCTTTGGCCACAATCAGCACAAGTATGTTTGGAGAAATAAAAAGAAGCAGCATTTTATGAAAAGGACACCTTGCCAACTGTTCAGCATAGGGTGGATCTATCATGCTTTGGGGCTGACACAGGAAACATTGCACAGGTGGAGTGAAGAATGGATTCCACTAAATACCACAAATTCTGGAGGCAAACATCACACAGTCTGTAAAAAAGCTGAAGCTGAAAAAAGGATGACTTCTACAACAACAACACAATGATCCTCGAAATCGACCATGGGCTACCTCAAGAGACACATGATGAAAGTTTCTGAATGGCCTTCAAAATCTCCTGACTTAAATAGAATTGAAAATCTGTGGGTACGAGAAGCCTTTTTGCAAAGAAGAATCCCAAATGCAAGACTTAAAGGACTTTTAGCTGCTACAAAAAGTGTTTGCAAGCTGTGATATCTGCCAAAGGGGGTGTTACCAAGTACTGACTCCAAGTGTGCCCACATTTTTGCCAGATGCCACAATATTTTTTTTTATTTTTATTTTTTTTAAGTGGGACACTCATAATTATGGTTAGTCCAATATGGCATGAATGTGGCATTTGTTACATGATGTACATATCTCTTTTATTTAGTCATTTCAGGTAAGCAAGAGTAGGCATGGAATAGAAAAACGTACTTCTCTTTCTGCAGTCCTATTGATCTCTTTAAGTAAACTTCAAATGAAGCGACTGTTCACTTACAGATATGGATAAATTACTTTCTTCATTAATGACTCATTTCATTGAAATGCCATCCTACTGATGAGTTTCCCCAACTGTAGCCTCACAGAGGTACCTGAGCAGCTGCTTCAATATTTAAAGGTATCCTTTGTTTTGTTGCATTTCCTGTTGCAAGTGTTTTTGATGTAGGTCCATACTCAAGTAGCTCTACATGTGTTCATGTATGTGCAGATATACCATGGGAGGCTTGTAAGTGAACATGTGGGTATACATATCTATAACTGTGTATTTGTCTGAGTTCCTATACATTACATATGCATTAATGTGTGTGTGACTCTGTATGTAAAAGTCTGCAGTTCAGCTATCCTGCTTAGAGAGCAGTTCCTAAATGTCAGTCTGGCCCCTGCAGGGCTTAACTTCCTGTTACTGGAGGATTATGGGAAAAATGTCAGGGAGAATCTGAGGTACTGACGAGTGCAAATGAGTGCGAAATGGTGAGAGAAACAGAGAGAGGGAGAAATAGAGAGGGAGATCAAGAGGCAGACACAGAGAATGGGTTTTGGGAATATGGGGATGAATGACAGGAATTAATCATAAGACATACACTTGCAAAGGGCAGAACACACAGACACACACACTAAGGTGGCAAGTTACATAGCCCCTGGCGAAATGACTCACAGAAGGACTACTGTGCATTGCGTATTGTGTGTGTGTGTGTGTGTGTGTGTGTGTGTGTGTGTGTGTGTGTGTGTGTGTGTGTGTGTGTGTGTGTGCGTGCGTGCGTGCATGCGTCACAGGTTATGCTATGTGACTGACAGCGTGGGCATCTATTTAGCAGATCCTAAGGCCAGGCTGGATCAATAAACAAACAACTGAAACAGAAAATGAATGGCAGAGTGAAGTTGAACGATGGATAAAGAGACATAAAATTAGTAATCAATGTGTACTGGACATGCCATCTGCTTTAAAAGTGTGCTTAGCTGGAGGGCACATTAGCACTTTGCCTCGATTGAGATACTGTAGCTTCAAGAAAAGAGTTTATTCATCCTCAAAATCTTAGATGAGCTGCCTTTGCACGATTTAGAAAATTGTATTTAAATGAAAGTCTTTATAAGAGGGATGCATGCATGTATTTGAGATAAAAAAAAAAAGTCATTTTATTTTATCAGGATTTACAGCAGAGGTTAGATTGGTTTATGATCTCATATAAATCCAGAGAAGAAGTAGAAGGGGAAGCTTGTCAGCTTGGTATTTGCAGAGTGAGTGACTAGTTGGTGAAATGAGCCACTGCAAACCATTGAAGTTTAGGACACCAAGAAGTAAACAGTTAATTCTGTGATCAAAGATCATAATGGGGGAAAAAAGAGCCAATCTATGGTACATCTAACTAATCAATGACAGTACAGAGTTAGTCACCATTGTTTGCATTAAAATAAAACACAGTGACGCAAACGCATGCACGGTGCACCTTAGACCCTCAGGGTTCAGGTTGCCAAGAAACTCTTATCGAGAAAACAGAGTAGATTCGAAAAGTAAAATAGAAAATAGCAATGAGATAAGCAAACAGATGGAGAACAGTGATGCAGCAGAGGGACTTTCAGCCAACATCTACAGAAGCTAAGACAGCACTTGCATCCACTGCCAGGTACAAACACTGTGTCAAATAGGATGTCAGCCAGCACTAACATCTGTAGACGCTACAGCAGTAATACAATCCACCAACACACAGAAACACTGCCTTAAGCAAGCGTCTGAGAAATGTGCCCAAGAAGGTACACAACATGTACAGCTGAGTAGAAAATACTCTGTTCCCCACTGTGTCTTACATATATATAACAGGTAATATATGACGTGTTAATATATCAAATCTACACATTTTTACCCAATTTCCATAAAATTACACCTGTGAAAAATTAGGCTAGCTATAGCATAAACATCAAGAACACTTAAGACTAGTGGAAAGCCAAGGCAAAGAGATAACAGATCCCAGCTGATACATATGTAGGGAACATGATTCACATTCCTCAGCTTTGCTCACTTATATTAATATTAATGCGCTAACCAAAAGGATCCAGTTAACACTCTTACACTCTCTCAGCTATGTACATGAATTAGATGGGAAAAAATGTCCTTTATGGTCAGTGCCTCTTTGTCCTTGCTATTCAGTAACATGACCATCTTTCTGTTGAAGCACTTTTCATCAATCATTTCTCCACACAACCCGTCTTCATCCGCAGGTGAAGTGGAAGCTCAGTTAAAGTCTTATAAGGCCTGTGCAAAGATTGTTCCAAAATGTGGCCACTATACCTTCTGTACACACATTCATTAAATTAAAATAACAAATAAATAATTTATTATTCTTCCATCATCTTTGGGTGTGCACATTTGAGTCAACATGTCAATTTTTTTTTTAGTCCCTTGAGTTTGGGACAGATGGCTCAAACACTGTGGAACACAGCACACACGCACGACAGCTTCGGGAGCTCTCTCTCCCTCTCTCCCTCTCTCTGGTATCAGGCCTACAGAGCTGTTGGTGCAATTATTTCCACTTCTGCTCTCCCTCTCATGGTGGTGCTACCACAGGATGTCAGCCAGATGCCCCGACTGACTGAGGGAGAGAACAGATGTAATCTGGGAAAAGTTCTGCTATACAATATTAGAACATTTTCAAAATGCTTTTAAAATGTATTCAGGCCTTTTTTTTCCACTACACATCTAACTTTCCCAACCATCACAATACTTTCAGAAGTTTGAATATTTTAAACTCACTTGATACACATGGGGGGTTTATCATTCCATATTTGTTTTTGAGAACAGAAAATATAACACATTACCAACAGAAAAATATCACCAACTCTGTTATGTTCACAGTATCCCAGGAGCTCAGTCTGTTGCCCTAAACAACAACAACAACAACAACAACAACCTGGTCAGCAGAACAAAAACAGCTCCAGTTGAGCATTATGGTTTTCATTGTTGTCATTTGGACTATGCAATAATTGTTTACTTGCTACTCATGAAGTAATATTTTGCTCTGTTCAAAGGTAATGCAGTCAAACTAAGGTCACATATTCTGGCATCATGGAGAGGAAATACAACATCTCAGCAAGGTAAAAAACAAAACAAAAAAAACCCCAAACTTTTGTCACTTTCCCATTCATGAGTTAAATAAAAACTGACCAATTACTTTTCATTTATAACTTACATGAGTTTTTATTGCAGTAAGCTTTCGTGCTGACTGTGTGAAAATGACTGGTTTCCAGTTAACGGTTGTTGAACGAGCTTGTTTCTTGTTGCTGTGAATGGTTCAACCATGTCTCAAGGTCACCGACTGGTGAGCAGCTTTGTCATGGCCTTTGCCATGATTCATTGAAGGATTAAACTGTGACCCTGGTCACATACACATCCACAGATACTAAATACAGACAGACATGCATGCTATTACACAAAAGTCCAGCTGCCTTCAGGGAATGGAGGAACTATTAATTCTCAAGGAATGTTCAAATTCCCCTTTGAAGTTGATATTTTTTATATAACACTGTGTGTCTTTTTTTATTATGTGTAATTATTGAGTGACTAGGCAGACATTTCCCACGGGTAACAAAAATGACTAATACAATGAAGCCAGGTACACATTAAGAAGATTTTGTGGGTTTTGTGTAGACAAACACTAAAGGTGGGAAGCCCTGAAAAGTGTATTTTATATTCAAGAATTTAAAGATATAAAGTATCTTGACTAACCATTTGGATGTTGGTAATTACTGAAATATCTTGAGCAAATAGTACATAGCTGCCTCTTATTTACATTTGAATGTATACACTCAATATAAACCGATAGCAAAGTGATACATGAAATATATGATTTCATAATTTGTAACTGAATACCATAATTAACATTCCTTGAGGCAACAGAGATAAGCTCCTGATTTCTTACGCACAAACATGCACACACATTACATTACACTGGAACCTTAGCCAGAGAAGATTAATACATTCATCATTATGAGTGTGTTCTTTTTCATTTCAGCACTCGTGTGGAAAGTGGAAAGTAAATCTGAGCCACTTCCTCCTTTTATCAATTTAATTGGCTTTGAGACATTTTTAATACATATCATCTATTCATTCATACTGCAACATACATTGAAATTTTCTTAATTCATCTGTGCACTGGCTCTCTTTCTTTGTGTGGACTCTTTTTTTCCTTTTTTTTTTTTGCTTTAAACAACATATTGATCAATAACAATAAGCGAACAATTGCTTCACAAAGTGCTGAAATTGATGTCTTACAAAAGTCTGAGTTTCTACTCAATATTTTAGAACAACTCCTTGTCCATAGGTTGTTTACAGTCACTTGATTCTGATGATGCACTGGGGCCAGATGGGAAGCAGGAAGTGAAAAGTGTAATGGATGAGACAGAGGAATACAGCGCTACTTTAGATGAGATTATAAGAAGGGTATAGAAAACAGAAAATCACAACATATGTTGGACGTGATCCCCATGTTATTTCATAAGTTTTAAGTGGTGAAAAAATTAAGAATCAGCCGTTGCTATAGGGGTACAAATGCCAACAAAGCAAAGAAAAGACAATAAAGTTAACTTTAACGTTACAAAGCGTCATAAATATAGCTACATGAGTTATGTTAACTTTGACAAAGTTCTCACTGGACACACAAGCGTTATCCAACTCTGCTCCTCCCAACCACAGACAAAGCCATTTTTTCCAGCGTTTTTTTTATGAATTTTGATATTACGAACAAATTGTACAAAACATTACGAGGGAGTGATAATTGGCTTCGACGCCAATGTCCTTTATATTGTTTTGACCGATTTGTGTTAACTATCCTAAGAACAAATCCTAAGAACATTATCAGGTAACATAAACTCATCTTTAAAGCTCAGAGGTTGTAAATGAGTGCATTGTAAGGGAACGTGAAAGCCTCACTGTACTGTACATCTCTGTGTGTTCCATTGTTTCAAAGTGGTGGACCATCCATCACCATTAGGTTGAAGCTGAGAGCCTGACTCACACTCAGGAACAATCTAATTCCACTAAAAACACCTCTCTCCACCACTCTCTACTTCACTTTCCCCATAGTCAGGCTCCTCTGCTTCACCTTCTTGTTTTCTTCCTTCCTCTCACTCCCTCTCTGCAGGATTTAGGTAACAGACTTCAGCAGATGAAAACCTCCCAAGCATGTCTGAAGTAATACCTCAGACACACACACACACACACACACACTAAGCTATGCTATGCTACACACACACGCACACACACATACCACACAATCTTGTAGTCAGTATATTGTTCAATCTCAGCCTTTGGCATGTGTGTGTAGTTATCATTCTGTAAGCAGAGCTGAATGTGAGACGGGAGCCTCCACCACTTTTTCTGTCTGTCTAGAACCCAAAGAAAATAAAAGTAACATGCTGCAGCAAACTAAAGCTTCCTGTTGCAATAGGGGGAGTTCGGGCTCAAAATTGGACTGAATTTTGGCACAGAAAACAGTCCTCAGTACAAGATGTTACACCACAATAGGGATTCATCTTGTGCCCACAAGTAAGACAGAATATTATATAGCAAGAAATCCTACCATGATGTATTTTATTAACCATGATAAACGACAATCATTTCACAGCAAATTTAAAAATGCCCCTTTTGACTTTAAGTTTAGTAATAATTCTGAAATTGACTCATCAAATCTGTTTACCTACTTGTTAAATCGTGGTCCAAATTAAACCTGCAAGTTTTGCAACATTTTAAAGTAATAAAAAGCTATTTTGGGAATTTGGTTTCAGAGGTGATTAGTCTATTACTGTGTAAACATGAACTGCAGGGGGCTATATTGTAGGTGCAGGTTCTGTAGATGGACACAAATTAATAGTTAAGCTGCAGTTGTGAGTACGTTTTGGTCTGTCCATATATGTGTAGCAGACATGATTCACCGTTTGGTGGCGAGTAATGTCAGAGGGGTTGTAAAGGAAGCTTGTCCTACCGTACATATTTTATTAAAAATGAATAATATGTGACTGAAGCAGAGACCACAAGCACCCCAGTACCACAGCTTTCCACAGCCACTGTCTGATATGACTGCACTCATGTCAGGTCGGGTCAATTTACTCACCATAATGTATCAAGTATTACTTTTTAGTTACATGTGAATTTATAAACGATAAATATATAATATATTGTCTATATTTGTATTATTTGATGTATATATGTAAAGCCAAAGAAGCATAGAAAACCTTCCCTCAAGATAAGCAAAGGTAAGAGGTAAAAGGAGACGGAGGGGAAGGCTTGTTATCTAGCGGAAGAAGGGTAAAGGAAAGAGAGAGTCATTTATCTTCAGTTCTCCTTACATATGATTAGTTTTCTTCAGAAACATGTAGATATGTCAGCTGTCAATTACAGTTGGAAAAAGGGGAAAGGTAATAGATTTCTCCTGGAAATAAGAAGACATTGGAAAGGATGAAATGATAGTGTGAAGTTTCTTGGTTTTCTTGGTTTTTATAGATGCCATGCAGGTATTAACTGGTGTTCACTCAATCACTCACAGGTTTGGCTTTTTGCCTGTTAGTACTGTTGAAATGTAGAGTGAATGTGAAGCAGGACATTGGGTAGGAAAAAAAAAGAGCACGCTGCAACGTTGTGTGGCTCGTACCCAATTGTAGAAATGTCAAAGGGGCTTGGCACAGGTTAAATTCTCTTTATATATATATATGACTCAGCAGGACCACTAATACAAAACAACAAAACACTACTGCCAACAGGGCGGAAGCAAAAGAGAACACAGATTGTGGACACACAGCTGCGAGGAAAAAAAAAAAATAAATAACAGAAAAACAGAGGACCGCTCTGAACAACTGAACAAAAGCTAATTACCTCTCACACTACACAAGCAGAGACAAACTAGATGGACTGGCTTGTCTGATATTGCCCGGTGTCGCCTATTTTAACACTGAGCAATCAATGACGTAAAGACACACTGTTCTACAGCCAGGAAAAACAGGTGAAAGCAATGTCAAGCAGATTGACTGAATGCCTGTATTGGCCATGAGTTCCTCCTAGTACAGTAACATTCCTGCCTGCTGGCACGGACACGGGCTAGCACCTCGGACAGTTCCTGTATTTCTGACAGGATCAGGCAGCGACACAAAGATCAGCCAAGAGACTGTTCACAGAAAGTTATTACACTGTTGCTATCCGACAGTCAAAAGTCATCGAACATTGTCAGAATGACACTTTAATGGAATTCACGGACAGCCGGATGTAAACATGTTTTGTTTGTTTTTGTTTCACTAGATTTAAGAATACAAAGCAGGGTCACACTTAGTCCGTTGCTTCGCTACTCTGAACTCTACCTCCTCCACAGTGCTTCAAATTTCACAACATTGGAGTGAACTGGTAGCTCAGCAGAGCTACTAATAGCATTGTTGTGAGTATCATCTCCATGTACCTTTGCCCTGATCTAAGGTGGTATTTGGTGTCACGTGTCCGAAGAAATACAAAAAAAGGCAAACTGAAAAGAAGATGCTTTGTTTCTGTGAAGACAGTGTTAAAATGTACTAAATGTACATGGCTATTGTAAGTGAAATCTATCTCTGCCTGGTTATCTGATGGTTATCCCTGATAAATGCTTGTTTTTCTGCCAGTGAAATTGTTTTTGTGAAACAATCTGAAAGTCATTTCCACCAGAAGACTTTGGTGTGTGTCTATGTGTGATGGAGAGTAAAGCCAGGACAAAACACTTCAACTCTGAATTCACTTGTACTCTCTCTCTCTCTCTTTCTTCTTTCTCCGTGGTCTCTCCTTCTCTATCTTTTCACCAAGAAGTGCCTAAGAGGCAGTGGTGCTGGATTAGGAAGGATGTGTGTGTCTGTTAATGTGTGTGTAGAATTGGTTCCTGAGTACAGGTGCTTGAGCACGTCTCTCTCTCACACACACACACACAGAGTATCTTACACCTGCACTCCCAAACACACCACATAAACTGAATGAGAGCACAAATAATCAATGGCTACACACACACACACAATACTCTAAAAGCAGGTAGATTTGGATTCATCTTTTGTGTATATTTGTTTTTGACACTTCATTTATATATTTTTCAGTTCCGTGTGTGTTTCGATGTGAGAGAAACATACAAGGTGAGAGAGAATGAAAATCCAAAAGAGGGGACTGAAAGAAAACAGTCAATAAATGAAGAGGGGAAAAAATAAGCCAGAAAAGTGAGAATCAGAAAGATGGATGGATGGATGGATGGACAGACGGACGGACGGATGGATAGGACAGCACCATTATTCTATAAGACTGACGGGTAAAAATATAATTGGGTGGTAAAATCTCTTGCTATGCACCATGGCCATTTAGCCACAAAGCCTGTTCCATGGCCCAGATATTACCCTAGTGACCTAAACACTCGCGGCGACACACACATTGTTATCAGATGCTGTTGCAGCCCATGTAAGCCATGTGTTTGAACAAAGACATAACAATACGCTTCAGTGTTTGGATTCAGCCAAGCTACACACTGGGAATGTGTGTGCGCGTGTTTTCAAACTAAGTGTCTGGTATATGTCTCTATGGGAGTTTTTCTGTCAGTTTGCGCATCTGTGCTTGCATTTGTGTGTGTGTGTTTAAAGCTATTGTATTGCCTCTCCTCCCAGCTGAAGCCAATTAACTCCACTTGCTCTGCTGGTGTTAAAACACACACACACATGCATGCATGTACATATACACATGTAAACAGAGATATGAGTGTGTGTAGACTAGCAGATGCACTTTTGGAAGGGACAGAGGCTACTTATTTGAGCACGGCTGTTAAGGTTAGGAGACAACATTTAGGGGTTTAGACAGAGTCTGTAAACACAGCAAAATAAATCTGTTGCTAGGTTACGGCATGGCGAGAAACCTTGTGGGTCACCAGATTTGAACAATTAGTTGTAAGACACTTCTGCTTTATTAGAGGATGTACTGCAAGGTGGCACATGACAAGAAAGATCACAAACATTATCTGGGGTATGTAGATAATGTTTGTGATCTTTCTCGTCTACTCATCCCTCCATTGTTTAATTGCCCAACACCAACATGCTGCATATTCGCTGCAAAAGCTCTCGTTAAGGGGGCTCTCAAATCGTCTAACACAATGTGCCATATGCGACATGGTGATCCACCATTCAACCAGAACAACCATGGTTGGGAGTTCCCCATGCCTCATATTTACCCTGTTGCTCCCATCCCTGAAAGCAAATGACATTAAATGATATATTTTCAAATAAACACCATTTTGATCAATTATGTTCCAGGATATTACACTGCATGCAATCAATAATCCAACTATCCCCATTATGTTAATCAAAATATCAGCGCTGAAAGATGTAATTTATGAAGATCACATTCCATTACTGAGCATGCACCAAGCTCAGTACTGAGAAGACTGGGGACTGACAGTAATAAATGCCCATGGGGAACTTCAATCAGACAATCAAAGCTTACAAGTGGACACTGTGGTTTTTGAAATGCAATATGAGCAGCAGCAGTGGATCGACCACCGTCAGCTTAAACATACAACATTATTACAAAGGGTGCACTCCTTGGAAAACCTACTCCAAGGCTTTGCTCTAATCATCCTCCTAAAATTACAGGTATCTACCTACAGTTTATAAAATGAAGATGTAGCCCTGAAAGTCTGAAAAAAAATACAGTTCCAGGTGTTCAGAAATAATTTGAAAACAATCTATTGATCACAGACTAAGTGATGAGCATCCAAGATAGTGATTCCTCCTGCTGTGTCCTCCAAAAGTGTAATATAGATTTTAGATGAGAAGAAAGTTGGCAATAAAAATCATTGTTGATGGCTCAAACTATTAAAAAAAAAGGCACTGCATGCAGTACACACACACACATGTTGGGTTTCCATGTCTTCATTATATTGACTTACATTAGTTTACTGCAGACTTAACCTAACCTACTTACCCTTACCTACTAACCTTAACAAAACCCTAAATTTATCTTAACTTTAAGGCGATTCCCCACAACATGACTGTAAACAGATTTACGTCCCCACAACGTCAGTAACACCTGGATCACACACACACAATCACAATTGGTCATCATTGTACTGGTGGAGTGCACAGTTGACAAGTGTGTGACAACTAATCTCTATGGTTATGGTGAGGTCACATCGTTGACATCTTAGAGAGTACAAACACAGAGTAGGACTATTGATTCCGCCTCTCTCATGTCGGTGTACCGCAGCCTACCTCTCCCTCTTCTTTCTGTCACTCACAAATGTTACATTACACTTCAGGCAAACTCAGAAGTACTTCAGGAGGTTACGATACATTTTTATTGAACATCATAGCTAAATAGACAATGTCAATTTTATCAAGGTAAACCTTAACAAAAGCAAAAGTCTGTATGGTTAGCTAATATATTATATTAGCAGATGCTTATGTTCAGAAATTATCTGCACCACCAGCAAAAGTACGAGCAAGCAAGACTAAACCAAAATCCAACTAAAAGGAATTAAGTACAAAGGAAACCTCATTAACCCTCAAGGAAAACTCTTTGTTCTTGTATTCTACTAACTAACCTCCACTACTATCAGTGTAAGAAAGCTAAAGTTTGTTGACATATAATTGTTCATACTGGATATCTATAGCCTATATGCTACTACAGTGGAGATGTGAAGTTCCTTGTCCAAAGGCACCTGATAGTGTTGGCTACCTCTTTCCTCTGGGTACTGATTCTACCTTTTGCAGTTTTAGGTCATAACCCAAAATCCGTCACTTCTTGTTTCATATCAGCCCAAGGAGTCCAAAAAAGAATAATATATGTAGTGTATCCAGAGGAGAAGAAAGAAAAGAGAGACGGAGGAAGACTACTGGGAAAAAGGAAAACAAGGGACAGAAGAAGAAGAGACATTTAATAATGTATGACTTCTCATGTGAGCTGTGTGTGTGTGTGTGGAGGGAGGGGGGGGGGGGGGGGGGGAAGAGAGAGAGAGAGAGAGAGAGAGAGAGAGAGAGAGAGAGAGAGAGAGAGAGAGAGAGAGAGAGAGAGAGAGAGAGAGAGAGAGAGAGAGAGAGAGAGAGAGAGAGAGAGAGGAGAGAGAGAGAGAGAGAGAGAGAGAGAGAGAGAGAGAGAGAGAGAGAGAGAGAGAGAGAGAGAGAGAGATTATGTGTGAGGGAGACATTTCTGTGACCTTCTGCCTTGCAAAGCCCCATCTGACTAAGAAATGAGGAGGGATGGAGTGATGGGGAAGGAGAGAGAGGAGACTGCTAATGAGGAGGGAGAGGGATGAAGGGGGAGAGAGAGAGAGTGATGCGAGGATGGGATTTGGGCCATAAGTGTTGAATATTTGACATTTATCCAAATGATAACACCCTTCCTTGTCTTTTAAAACAGTTGCTCTACGGAGACAGATAGACACACAGTGGACTTACTGTAGACACCCAAAACTAAGAGAAAAGGCACCAATTTGCCATCTAGCCATCTACATAGACAGAGTAAAGGGGAAAAGTAAATATAGTATACTCTTAAAAACTGAAACATTTCTTGATCATCAGCTTGATGCCTGATATTACCACACTGCTACAGGAGAAATCTTGACTGCAGATGACACAATAGTGTAAAAACTGCCATGTCCTTCTTCCAGAGGAGCAGAGCTAATTATGATCCCACAACTTGTGTGTATCTAGCATCATTAACCTGAAGTTCATCTGAAGGTTGCTATAGTAACACATTTTAAAAGTAATCTTATTTAACGTCAACTGACAAAGCCGTTTTATCCCAGGCAGCTGACTAAAAGCACATATTTGACCAATAGGGGAAGGATAATCTGCAACATTTTTACAAAAATGAACTCATCCAGCTCAGTGGAGGGTTTTTCTTGGAAAAAGGCTCCTCATAAACACAAGACATGTAGTCAGAAAGACCTGCAACACAGTCTCTAAACAAAGAGGGAGACACTTATTTCATCTAGAGTTTAATCGTAGTCTCAACCCACACTGCGACATCACATTGTCTCTGCTATGTAATGGCTCTATTGGCAACCCCAACTGTGCATTAATGGTGGCAGCCTCTTCCCAATTCTCTCACTAATACAGATATGAATGTTACTAACTAAGAATATTGCTTTACTGTTTAATTAAAATTGTAAATTTCAACTACTGTCAGCATCTCTCCTTTTAACAACAGCACAGGTGTTGCAGGTTATCTCATTCTCCTGTAGCTGTCCTCACCTTGGACATATTATTGTGACTATTCGTCCCTTGCATATCATCTGAATATACATTCATCAAGTGAGGGTTCAGGACAAGCACAGCTTAAAAATCAGCATTTTGTTCCCTGCTCCACTGGGTCTGGGCACCAGTGTTTAGGGTGAGGGGTATTGCTGATAATGGTGTTTCAGCTCAAGAGCCTCATTTGGCAAAGGAGGCAACTACAGCTCCAGTCAGCAGGCAGGGGTAAAAACCCACTTTTGTCCTCTGCACATTAGCCTGGAGGGGAGTGAGGCCTAGTGTTTTGACACGGGGCACACAGCACAGGGCTGTGTCTTCTTCCAATCATAACATCCTGCTAACGCTGCTGTTCAGCAACAGACCTGTTTGAGGATAGGCTTGTTGAGACAGGATTGTCACTCCACAGACACTCCCTTTTTCCTAAAAGCTGGCTGCCCTCTTGAGCAGTGGGCAGATGTGTTTGAGCAGTGGGCAGATGTGTTTGAGCACACTGTCCCTTGACGGCAGACACAGAATCACTGATACCTAAACAGAATTCATTGGCTGCTGTACAGAAAGTGCCCTTTACATTTCAGGCCTCTGTGGGCTGATCTCCTGGCAGCAACCAAGAGCTAAGGAAGCAAATGAGGGAGCTTTCTGACCTCGCAGCTGGCTTTCTGTCCCCTGGTAGCAGTGTGGTGGCACTACTGTCGTATAATAGGATGAACGAGGAAAAAAGGCAGCATCTGAGCTACATGATCTGGGTTTCCTGTTGTAAAAGAGAAACAGGTTCCCTCTCAAGATGAATTGAATATCCCTTTTCTAGAAAATGATTCAACTTTCTTTTAGCTATTGTCTGGTTCCCATTCAAACCAGGAATAACTATACTGGGCATACATATGATAGGAACAAAACACCCATGCTGAGGTACTTTTTTGTGCGATGGCAATATTGGATCTACAAAAGGCATTTGATACAGTTGATAATGCTATTTCATTGTGCAAATTGAAAACTATTGGTTTTAATGAAGCAGCAGTCAGATGGGTTAGCTTTATCTGAAAAATGGGAAGCAGGTGGTAGATGTTGATAGGACAGTGTCTCATCTTAGGTCTATCGATTGTAGGGTCTTCCCTCTTATTTATAAATTAACTAAAGTCTGTTTGTGTCTGTGTTATATGCAGATGAAATACTGGTTTCCCATAACGAATGTAAGAAAGTATAAATAAAAGTATGCTGGATGTAGAACGTCTTAATGTTAGCATGGATGACTTATAACAAGCTGTCAGTCCGAATTAAATCTATACTGTTTGGGTCAAAGATGAAAGTGAAAAGGTCCCCTGGTGTTAATGTTGTTGCTTGCAGCTATGTAGTCAATTACCTTGGCTGTGTGCTTGATAGCTTTATGTCAGGAGTAGGCCAGGCTGAAAAGGTGCTCACCAAGGTCAATCAAAGAACAAACTTCTTATCCAGAATTTCAACATATCTGCAGATGAAAGCGGTATTGATCCCGATAGGACCACTTGACCAGCCTTATTTTTGACGATGCTTGCTGTTCATGCGACAATGACTTAACTTCATACCGTAAAAACAGACTTCAGACTTCTCAAAACGACATAGTTAGGGTTATTCTGAAACTCCTCATAAGGACTCACCTTGACCCTCCTCATTTTTATAACCATGGGTGGTTGAAAGTACACTAAAAAAGCTCTCAGATCGAGCTGTGCATAGTACATAAGATTATTCATGGTGCTGTAACTTAATGTCTAAAAAATATTGTATCCAGGTGAGGGATATTCACTGCTATTCCACTAGGGGCAGCTCCATCAACTTTTGTTCCTCTCTTTTTGTACATCCACGGAATAGATTGCCAGGAAATCCTAAAATCACAGCAGCTTGGGAGGTTTAAAGCTGGCGCTTGAGAATTGTCCCAGATGTTATTTATAGCACAATATTATGTCTGATAATAGGGTGCTTTTCTATGTTATTTTCATGGTTTGTTATTTAATTTCATTATTATGGATAGACCCAGACTTGTATATAATCTACTGAAAGTAATTTTGATATGTTGATGTATTTATCTCTTATGTACAGAGTTTTTAATTAGTATTATTAACTGAGAGGCGAGTAGGGTCGTGCATTGTCCAACAAATCACTGAAATAGCGATTGATGTTGTATATACATACAGTGAATAACTTGCTGAGTGTATTGTATTATACTTTTGATTAATGTTTTTGTGTCATTCATGTCATGTCAGAACTGCTGTCTTGACCCCCCCCCCTCCCCTTTTATGTATGCACTCAATGCCTTGGCAGAGCTGATGTTTTTAATAAAGAAACAATATGTCAAATGAAATGAATCAATCAAAGAACTATTGGAACTGGTTTGATTATGAAGGCAGATAAATAAGTATAATATAGGCTTCTTCAGCAGGTTAGTCTGGACCAGGGGTGCCCAACCTTTTTTTAACCAAGATCTACTTTTGAAGTTGATGGCATGCCGAGATCTACCAAGTCAAGATCAAGGGCCGGGCAATAATTCAAACATGGAGCCGCAATCGCAGAAGACACGTAGTTGAGTTTTTATTTGTACAGGAGGAGAATAGGCATTATAAATGCACAAAAAATTAGCTGATCAACATGTCACAAATAGGTTGTCCAAAACAGAGCTTCAGAGGCACGTTGTCTCTCTCTCTCTCAACCACACACACACACACCTACAGAAAAGAACACTCCAAAAGGAGGAAGGAGGAGAAGAGAAGTCCAATATTTCAAAATGAAAATTTCACTGGAGAGTGGCAATGGGAAACCAGCAGTTGGATTTAAATGAATCTGTAAGACAGATAAAATACTCCTCTAAGTGTATGGATATGATATGAATATGTCATTCAAGATACTACTACTACTACTACTAATAATAATAATAATAGCCTAATAATAACCATAATAATAATAAACGCTTTTCTACCTTAGTACCTTAGTTTATCAGTCAGTGTGGTTCTGTACTTGGACTAGATTATTTTCATGTGTGAAAAGGCAGACTCACACAAATATGTTGATCCAAAAAGGGAAGTCATATTCAGTGCGCATTGTCTGAGGTCTGGCTACTTCTCTTCCAGCAGCAGGTTCCAGACATCGCCAGTTATCCCAGGTGTTGCTCTGCATTTGATCTCAATGTCATTTTGCAGTGTGAGAATTTCATTCTCGACAGCACTGGAGTCCAGGCTGAAGAGTGTGGCTACTTTGGGCGCAATGCAATCCACATCAACATTTTCACCAAATGGAAAGCACATAAACTGAGCAACAGGCTCGATGGACGCAAAGTCAGTAAACCGGCGCTCATAACGAGCAAGTTCCACACTGTCTTTGCCCTCACGGCGGAGCTCAGCCTCCAAGTGCGGAAAGTTCCTGACGTCACACTGTTGCAACCTGCGTAACAGCAGGCGCAACTTCGTTTTAAAAGGTGTTTACTAGTGATGCTCCGATCGCCATTTTTTGGGCCGATCACCGATACCGATCACCAAAAAACTTGATCTGCCAATCAAAGAATGAATTTGAATGACAGCGGCTGTCAGCTTTTCCTCCCGCACACTGTTAAAGCGCAACTGCGCAACTATTAAAGTCGCTTCATTCTCCCATGAAATGAAGCCACACGTCACTATTTATCTTCCTCCTGAGCATCTAAAACTAATAAACACCAAACCACTGTCACTTCATTTCTTCTGCGTACTGAAGACACTGAAGTCGTCCTCTTCAGTGTCAGAGTTGAACAGCGTCAGATAATCTAAATCACATATCGTCTCACCGCGGCTGCACGTCAGCTTGCCGTTAATGAATCTATGATATAGATTCATTAACGACAAGCTGACGTGCCCTTACTGTTTACTTCACGGATAGCCAGATCGATGACATTCAACTTAAAAGCTGCATCATAGGAATTGCTTCGGTTTTCTATTTTGAGGGAGTGAGGGTGTAATAATATTATATACCTGTGACGGAGCAGCTCCGTCAATGACTGCGGCCTGCGCGCGCGCACACACACACACACACACACACACACACACACACACACACACACACACACACACACACACACACACACACACACACACACACACACACACACACACACACACACACACACACACACACACTGTGGGCTGAAGAAAAATTAATAGAAAAGCCGCACCTCGGCAGCCGATCAATCGGAGCAACACTGGTTTACCGAACTTTTTTTTTATTTTTTATTTTTTATTTTTTATTTTTTTGTCATTCGCGATCGACTGAAACTCCGCCTGCGATCGACTGGTAGACCGCGATCGACTGGTTGGGCACCCCTGGTCTGGACTGTCTACTGTGCAAATAAATAAAATCACAGACATGGACGATGTTGCCCAGCTGCCTGTTTATACATAGTTTCCCCTGAAGCAGAATATTGTGGAGTTTATAGTCTACTGCTCTACAAATCAACCAAAAGTAGGGTCAATGGAAAAAGTACAGACTGTCAGTACATGTATGTGGAGTTAAATGGAGCTGACTAGTCTCAGTGTGTGGGTGTTTGCACAGATGAGGCTGCTGTCATCACGAATATTGGCTTTTTTTTTCTTTTTTTTTTTAATCCACAAACACACTCACACATGATTTTGTCTGCTTCTGTCTATTGTTACATTCATCTGCCTCAGATAAACCTTGATTTTAGTCAAGTATTCAAAATATTTAATACAGTAACCGATATAGTTGGGCTCCATCTTCCCTGAAGGTGGAATAGCTGGTGAGTGGCAGCTTTTATGCAGGCTGACATGTTACACATCTTAATGTTAAACATGTTGTCGAGTCAGTGTCATGGCAGGGGGTGTAGCTATCAGACTCCTTGCAGAGCTGTCTAACAAGTCACCCTGCTGTTTTACTACTCACAGAGGATGCAGCGGATGAGAAGTAAGCTTGTTGCTGCCTTTTTATAGGTGCAGCCACCATGTAGTTGAACGGCCCTAATCCTGACGTACATGCAAAATTACGTGTAGAGATTACAAAGATGAATGGCTAAGCCTATAGAGCCCCACTTGCAGGTTGCAATCCTATAGCTATATAATGCAACTACATTCTCTTCACACAATCTCTCAAAATGGTCTGTGCAAAACCACAACAGCAGAGACTTCAGCATAAAAAAGTGATATGTACAGCATATAGTGTAAATATGAATGAGAAGTATCATATGTTGCAATCTGGGCAATATTTATAGTGTCACTGCTCTGCTATTTTCCTTTCCTGTTTTCCGTTTTAGTTAATTTCAGCATCTGGAAAATTGAGCGATTGCAAGCTGAGTGCCCATTGTTGCTTTCTTAGAGGGAGAGGAGAGGAAAAAGAAATGCATTGGTCTTGCTGGTTTTCTTTCTTACTGTGGATTTAATGAAGGTAGCTGAATCTGAACAATTTTTAATTCAACCACATCAACCGGCTGACAACAGAGAGCACGCGGAGGAAAAAGACACCAGGAAGGGCACAAATGGCGGCAGTTGAAGCTGCAGGTGTCTCCCTCTCTCTCTCTCTCTCTCACACACACACACACACACACACACACAAATGTCCAATTGTCAGTATGAATATGTGTCAGTGCCAAGACTGTATGTGGATGTGGGTTTGCTAGGGCATGAGATCTGGCCTCATCAAATTTTAATGGAGAACCTCAACAGCTGTTCTGTCTGTGTGTCTCTCTGTGTGTGTGTGTGTGTGTGTGTGTGTTTTCCTCCCAGGGGCATCATGACACTTCATCATTTGTTAATTAGCCAGTTAAGTCATCTAATTAACGTGCCACCTCTCTAGTTCTCTGTCAGACTTTCTTCTCTTCTTTGTCCCCGTGTGTTTGAAAAACAATTTGGTTAAAACAGTTAAAACGGAAACAAAAATCAATTTAGCCAATGCTAATCTTCACAGTTCAAATATTAAAAAAGTGCATGTGGAACATTTGCCACAGACAGTTGCCATTTGCTAGATATTAAAATAGATATTTCAAAATAAATCTTTGGTAATTGAGGAAAAAAAATGACATGGCCGCACCTCTGTTAATAGAACAGATATAACCCATTCTCAATTAGCAAAACGTCAGGACAATGATATTGCAACACTGACATTGATGAACCCCTTATTACCATCTCTCTATTAAATACACACACGTGCACACACGCACCACAGTAACATGATCATTAGCATACCATCAATATCTATGACTTAAATTACCATAATGCTCTCTTGTGTGTGTGTGTGTGTGTGTGTGTGTGTGTGTGTGTGTGTGTGTGTGTGTGTGTGTGTGTGTGTGTGTAAGACTGAAAAACACAACAACAGTAATTAAGTACTCATTCCTCACATCATCATATGTTCCAGTGCATTTCTTTTAGCTCTGTGTGTGTTTGTATATAATCCAACCCATAATAAACCACAATTATTATTTCAGTGCCATTATAATATTGTCTTGCAATTACTGTTTCATGTAATTTCCCATCTCAAATTGCTTTCCTATGACCAGACACTGCAAAATTTCAAATATTTCATCTTTCCTGATCAGAACACAGTAAACAAAAATGTTTAAAAATAATGCCAATCCAATACACTGGCTTTTAATGAGCCAAAACAATAACTGTTGTTATTAATATGTTTCTCAAATGCAACTTCAATGTCCCTAAGTGACTATCCAAGTTGCAGACATATATTACACAGAAAGGGCAAGCAACAAATACACACGTACACAAGTCACATTTATATGACTGCATATACATTTGTTTGACAAAATATTTATCCGCTCAAAGGAAAAACAAAACAAAAAAAAAATTCAGAGAGACAGATGAATAAAAAAAATCTGGTATGTGACAATATAATTATCTCACAACTTCATGTCAGTGTATTAAACCTGCCTCTTTAAAAAAAGGTTACAGAACATTCACTAATAACGTTGAAGCACGAGAAATGCAACAGGCATGCCATCTGTGGATGGTTACCACACACACACACACACACTATGAATTATATCAGTTCCCAGATAACTACTTACTTATATAGATATATAGATAGATAAAGGTCAACAAAGTCTGGTTTTGGTGTTGGCAGTAGATCTATATCACTACTCGTCATGTGTGTCTGTGCATGGTCTTTTTATTCCTCTTCCAAATGGACTGACCTTTCTCTAAAGGTCAGATTGTGACACCAGTCACATGCACAATACTATCACAAACGCTTAAAGTCACAGACAGGCTCAAACACTGGCACAACCTTGGGGCTGTTATTCCATGCTGTTCCCAAAGTCTCGTAACCTTTTCATGTGAATTTTGAATTTTCAAAATGTAGCCCTTACAAGAGTGTGTGACATGCATGGTGGGCTACAGACCTCAATATTACAAAGCATCAAGTGAGAACAACGTCTGTTGAAGACAAGAAACCTTAATAGCACTGGCTTTTTTTTTTGTCACAAACTGTAATTTTAATTTGAATCTAAGAATATGTAAGTGTCAACCCTTTTTAATTACTTAGATGTGCCCAACAACCTAAGCAACCTACACTTGTTATGAAAGTAAGTTTCATCTGAAAATAGAAGTGACTTCTTTTCAAATTTTCTTCAAGGTTACTATACACAGTTTGTGTATCTCACAAAGTGACACTTTCAGATTTTTTTTTTAACTAACATACCAAGCCTGAGTGGCTGAGTCCACTCGGAATTAATTAATTTATGCTGCAAAATAAAAGAAGATCGACTTGGATGATATAACTATTTGCACATGGCGCATGCATGGGGAAAATAGGGCCTCACATTACAATGTAAGATGTAAGAATACATGCAATAAGTTAAAATGCGTAGATTTTTTTTACTAAGGATTAAGTGCAGGGCCCTACATTGAGAGCAGTTAAAGATATGACTAATAAAGCTCATTAATTATAAATGGTTCTTTATGGCTGCAGGGGAATAAAATATCAATACAATAGTACAATAATACAAGGAGGGTTAAATTTGACTGATGTGTGACAACCCTTGTGAGGAAGTCATAGGAGGTGGCAGGTGGTCTTGGACTTAATGGTTGCAGTATTCCCAAAAAAGAAAGAGCTTTAGAACAGGTGGTTGCCTGGCTGTGCAGGGTTGTGCAGTCCTTCCTGCCCTTTTACTCACCCTTCATGAAGGGCAGCTGCCGGCCAATCAGCCGCCCAGCAGGGTGAACAAGTTGGACCTCATCGTTGGAAATGGAGGAGGCAGAGCAGAGGCAGACGGCAATACATTGTCAGGATGCATTTGGAGATTGACATGTTGAGTTCTGTCAGCTACTGCACCAAGAACATCCTCCTTAGCTGTTTCTTAATTAAGCACCAGGTGTTTACGTCTTATTCTGAAGTTGAATTCACAACTGAGTTCACAACAAGGTGAACAGTGCACCGATTCAGTTGAGTTGGTGTAAGACAGTGCTCCATATTTCACAGTCATGGCATTTAGTTTGTAAATATCACTTCTGTCAGTAAACTAAAATATGCAACAACATGATTTAAAAATCAAAAAGAACATGCTGAGCATTACACATATTTCTGCAACTAAATAATGGGGTTTTGGAATCAATCAATCAGTTCTAATCATTGTTGGCTCATCTTGTGTTTAGCCTGAAAGCAGCAATATTCTTTGAATAAATAATACTTGTTACTCAATATCCATTTGCACAAGAGCATGGAGATGAAAAACTAATCTGAGTCTTGATGGGATGCAGTTCAGACAGATTATGCTTTGCACAATGTTTCGAAATATAACATCTCGTTTTGCATGTAGGTATAAAACAGCAGCCGGGCTTTCAAGAGATACCCGATTCCTAATATTGTTTTGAGTACGAGTTTTGTTCCCTTTTTTATTCATCTGAAATGTAAAAAAAAAAAAAAAAAAGCGGCAACTGATAATGGGAACGCACATGCTTTTTTCCTCTTCATTTGCATGTGTATCCTTCCTGAACTTGGTATTAGTGTGTCCAGGCGCACGTCAGGTCGTTCTGTGTCTTAAATCCTGCGCAACTCCTCTGTCTCTTAATGACGGATTAGACTTCTCATAGTACGACTGTTCATCCAGCGATAATCCGCGCACACAGACTTTGAACTGGAGAAGGCAGCAGGCCAGAAAGGAGGGAGGGACAGACAGCAGGAGAGGAGGAGGGCAGGCGAAAAGGAAGAAGACGTACAGTTACTGTGAGAAAATTATTAGCTCCCTTATAAGTAGAAAGTTTGCCTACAAATCTGTGTGGAGAGACATAGTGTGAGTGTGTTCGGCAGGCTCAACACTCATCCCCTCAAAACTTTGTATTTTAGATTTACTGTGACTCCGGTCTTGGCAAATGCGTTCTATTTTTAACCGTACGACGTGCTGCTGTTTTTGTCAACTCTGACACTTCTCTTGCTGTCAACAGGCTATGAAATAGAAGGAAATGATATGTTTGTCAGCATGGCAAACATGAAGAGCCAAGGCAACCGAAATTAACTCGGATATACGCCGATGTCAGTTCATCCTTGTAAAATATTTAGCTTACATTTTTCAACACGTTTCAGGCAGATGAAGGATTCTGCTTTGAACTCTCTGCAGCTGCTTGGTACTATATCATTTATTAGTGACAAGTCTTAACTGTGGCACCAGTGGTTGGATTCACAAACATTTGTGTATAGACAGGCGACCCCCTACATTGTAATCACCATGGGCTCGGGTGAAATATCTTGAAAACTGGATAGAGGTACAAATGTCCCCATCATGATGCGCTTTGGTGATCCAAAAAGTGTCAGATACTTCTGACTGAAGACGCTTCTTGTTCAGTCTATTGAGGAATAAATGAATAAAAAGGAAACCATTAAAACATTTCTCTTAGGTCACCTTAGTGTTAGGTTAGTCTTACGCTGAGGCCCCCGTGCACACGTGCATGAATTGCAAACACGCGCAAACACTGACACATGCAGTCGTGCTTTGTTGACCAAGTATGAAAGAAAGAAAGCTTGCTGTCCCTCTGAGATAGTCATACATGCTGCACAGAGCTGCACACCAAACCAAAACACACATTTATCCGGAGAAACAGAGAGAACGCCTCAAATACACACCCAAAACTATCCATGATACAGACACACAAATACAGATTGAAGCACAAATAATCTCCCCTTACTCCCTTACACTCACCCTCTCTAATCACCGCAGATGTGTTGTTCTCCTGATTTAATTTCAGTGACACAAAAACAACATCAGCAATTTCCTATAGGATACTAACCAAAGATCCTAAAAGAGCCTCACGTATTGGTTGTCATACAGAATCAAGACATCTGCTGCAGTGATTGGAGCAGTTCGAAACTAAGCCGTGCAAGAGTAATTACAAACCCTTTATTCTGATTCATAATTATTTCGGGGCGTTTATAAAATCTGAACCTTTCAACACAGCTCCATCCAAATTGGGTTTTGAGTGAGTCATCTGGCAAATGAGTTGCCTTCTAAAAAGCCAATAGAATCACTTTTGAAATTACTCTCACATTGAGGGCCATAATTTGCCAGTTTTGATGTTAAAAAAAAAAAAAAGAAAAAAAAATTCACAAATGGCAGACAGCAGACAAATGTGGGAGAAGACACTGTGATGACAGATAGACAGACTGTCAGGTATTCAGAGACATTGGGGAAGAGAAGGAAAGCAATTTATTTTTGTCCAGCCATTGTGTGGTGACTTTTCACAACCCTTATTTAAACTCCAGGAGCTAGTATTGGTGTAACCATGGTAACAACACAAAACAACCCACTGCCTACAGCTGGCAGACAAACACGCCCACAAAGAGCCACAGGTACATTCAAGCAGGCGCAGACATACATATGCATCTCATCACACTAATTATTACAAATTAAAACGCACATGGATATAATATAATCAGACAGAACATCTGTAAGTTACATATGCAACATTCAAATTCTAATTATTTATTTATTATAATTTATTCATCATTACCATTTAGATTTGCAAAACTGAAACAATCACTTTGCCGACTCAACCTTTTTTGCTAGTGCTGGCTCGCAGGCAGCGATTTGTTACGAGCTAGCTGAGATTGAAATGGCCTAGTAAGAGACAGGGACACGGAGTTCAACTTTTATTATGAAAGAACAAACTTTAGCCAACAAGAATATGGTTTTGCTCCCGTTTGTTTATCTGTCTGGTTTTCTGTTGGATATAAAACTTTTGACGGGATTCCCATAATATTTGGTGGACAGAAAGATCTTGGCCCAGAGAAGGATTAAAGGTTGTTTTTTTTTTTTGACAGTCTGAAGATAGATTTCCAGCCATGACAATTTTAGCACTAAATGTGGAGCTAGCAGATATTTGATTCCAAATGCTAAGGTGGGTGTTTTCAGAGCCAGGATACGAGCAAGTTAGTGATTGGAATTTATTTTATGTGCATGGGGTCTTTTGGTATTATTGTAACATGAAGTTGCAGTTTTATCTGCTGAAAACGGCAGTAGCCTACTTATATGGGATGGGATAAATAGACTCTCTGCATGAAAAAGAAAGTTTTCTTCTTCCTTTTTCCTTCTCTGCGGGTTTATGATTCATAGAAACCGATGACAGTGGTGTATTTGTGTGTACATGCATGACACTTTTTTTCTTGACATATTACTGATAATATTTACTTTCCCAGGTGACTGCATCTGAAAGCTTATTGAAATTGGGTTCCAAATTTCTCAGAGTATTGTCAGTGGCACTGAACTGTGCAATTATTTCCCGATTGTGTGCCTGGGGGCTACAATCTCCTGCGCTGCGTGTGTCAGAGCGACGTCAGCTTCATCTCCTTCTGCCTCCGTTTCTCCCGGCTCCTTTTTTCTTGGTGCGAAAGCGTGTGTAACGGTTGATTTCTGGCTATTCTCTACCTGTCCAATAGCTGTCCTCTGTATGTTCTGCATGCACACCTGCTGTTCATCTCCCCACCAGCCCCTACGGTGTAGACACCTTCCTCCACGACAGACTCATATTAGTCGTTACTTCTTTTATATGTAATCAGTGAATGACATATTCTGGGGTTTCCATCATTTCTTGCCAGATTGTCTATGCTGCTTTAATGTTTGTTTTTTTGTTTGTTTTTTATCATACTGTGACTATCCGTCTGCTTGCCAGGCTGTTGCCAGCCAATTATCCACCTTGAATTGCTTCCCTTTTACCGATTTAAGCCTGTCTGCACCTAAAATAAAGCCACCATTTATTATAGTCGTCATGCGTCCAGTGCATTGACACTGTTGCCTTTGTAGAGCTAGAGGTACAATACATCTACTTATATATTATTATAAAAACTCCAGAAGAGGGAACAAGTGTGCGCACATCCAGGCAAATTATTCATGCGCAAAACATTGCAGGGTACAAAGGAGTGAGGTATGCACACTATTAAACTTGTAGTAAGTAGTTTTACTCTCTTTTGTTGCTACAAAAAAAGAGAATAAAATTATTTACTGGGAGTCTAACAGTGTGCAGACCTCTCTCCTTTGTACCCTGCAATGATATTATAAAGAAACGGCATGCTTCGTCAGTTCTCTGGGTCTATAAAGCTTAAGGAAAACGATGTCATGGGTTGACTGCTCAAATTACTAATTTAGTTTCATTCTGCCATCTTTGTCTCATAAATTCCTGCATCTCTTTCTTTCTCACTCGCTCTCATTTTATTTCTAAATTTTGTATTTCTTATTGTGAATGAAATAATTTGTATATCCATGATTTGCAAATCATTGCTTTTGCTGAACAAAGAATATGGTGTTGAAATGTATCCTGACTGAAAAGCCTGTTTGGATCTCTGTGTATGTGTGGGTGTATGCGGTATGCCAGCAAAATGGACAACAAACAACAACACCTAAACAATAGAGTCAACACATTTCTGCTCTGATACACAACTTTGTAATGAGATACGAACTAATTAACCAATTGATTTGATCAAATTAACAAAACATGACTGATATCAGAAGACTACAGTCGGCTAATACAAGCAGTACCATTCAGTGTCTTTTGCCTGCTCTTTTTCTCTAACTGTCTCTCACTGGGAGCTCAGTGAAGCAGCCCTGTGCTTTAATTGTGCAAAATTGGCCTAAAATTTGGCTGCAACTGCACATAATTTGCCTTTTAATTATGTGAATGTTATTTTCACCACCACTGTCATTTCACCCAAGCTTTGTTTGACACTGCTGCATCACTTCGGTTCCAGTGCTGTAGGTGGGCACCAAATGTGTAAAGTGGATGACTGTGAATGCAAGTCAGGCCCTTGACAGACACAACAAGCCAACAAGCAGTCATAAATTATTAAATATTATGATGAGATGAGATTGTAGTAATAACACGCTAGCAGGTGCACCATAGTGAGTGTTTGCATGCACATTAATACAATATTATTAAAGATAATCATGAGAATATGTGGGCCAGAAAATACAAATACTAATTATCTAGTTCAGCAAATGAATCACATAAAACATTTTTAAAGAGTGCATTTACATATACATTAATAATACAGTTTTTTATTAAACTATGAAGCACTTTGTTTTGTATTTGGTGCCTGTGGATGACCCATTTACAATAACCTGGAAAAGAATAACCAGGATCATATCTCTCTTTGTTTTCATTGTAACATTTGGCACACACACACACACACCAGGATTATGAATATATTTACTTGTCCTGAAGTGATTCATATTAAATGTTGCACCAGCATTTATAGGAAAAAATGAGTTGGGGAGCTCGACCATCTTTTAAGACTTTCCTTTGCTCGAGCCACTCGCTACATTCATGTGCTATCCTTTTTGGGAAGATGTGGAGGTTGATTCACTCGCATCAAAAATTGCACGACTGTTTCACCTGAACTCTTCTGGAGTGGAAAATGACATTTTGACATTACAAGCCAACATTGAGCTGAAGTCCAGAGCTCATGGACTATTATGGAACCTACTACAAGATAAATTGTAAGAATCCTCAATATATTTCTAAATAAATATAATGGGTAGATCATTTCGACTTAGTCATTTCATAAGTAGCTTGCATGCTGAAAAAGTGTGAGCACCCCTGCTCCAGACCAATCACCTTGCCAGGCCACTGGGAATTCTCCCACTGATCCCGATGCCGATCACTGACATTAAGTCTGGCAATACAAGTAATTTAAGTGCTGTTAAACATCATCCAAGCATGTGAAATTAAATTATATTGGTGGGACGTCTAAATTTGAATCTAATCCAAATCTTACCCTATCATTATTGTAGTGATTATTTCACAGGTAAACCTAGTAACTCCCACCCCCTAAGAACAAAAAGAACGATGGGCCATTATTTTGAGCGGATATCTTAATAGCCATAATCTGGCTGCCTTCAAAGAGCCATAATTTCCATCACTAATGAGTTAAACGCAAAGTATGCAATGAAAGCAAATACTTGTAAACACTCTCAGAGACACCCATGTCTCATCAGTCATCACTGAAAACGTGGTGCTCTACTGTGTTAAACCGATTAAAAGCTCATTCTGCTCCTTTCCATTTCCACTGAGAACTCTATCTATTAATCTGAAACTATAGGCCCCTTGATATATCTTCTATGTAGAAAGAGCTATTCAGAAGAAATCCCATAATTATAATTTGGGAAAACTAATTAACCAATATAAAATACAGGTGCTTTAAACCCGTCTCATAGAAATATCAATTGATATCAGAGGACTACAAGCAGATGATGCATTGCCACAAGACTGAAGAATCAAATACATTGTCAGTGAACATTTTACTTCTACATTCAGTATCAACAGTTTTGTTTCCTGCCAGACAGTAATTAATTAGTAATTACTGTGTATATACACCATAGTAGCTCTGAAGCAGAAACCAAAGTACAGTATGTGCAGAATTCATGCACATACTTTTAGATTATGAAAGTACTCAGTCAAAGTTGTTGGTAGGTCATATGTAGGTTGTGAAAATGTTGCATCAGACTCAAAAGAGGAAACATGTCCGTTATGTTTTTAGTATTCTGAACTGTTGTGCTTCCGTTTTGTCGTGCATCGTGCTGCAAAGGGAGGCTCAGATTTACTGGATAGACCTTTATTTAATTTGTGCAGCCAGTAGAAAATAAACCCATTATAGACAGCTGCTTTACAAATTTTCAAAAAAAAAAAAAAAGAGGGATAGATTATTTGTTTTTTGACCTTACAAAAGTTGTGACATCAATAACATGTCTGCTATTAACAAAGACTATTTAAATCCAGTCACATCTCAAATCAATTTACCTCTTTGATCCTATCAGATCTCCTTCATCGTTTGTTCTTGTGTGAGAAAATTAGATGATGCAAAAGATACAAAGCGAGAAAGAGAGAGAGAGACAGAATCACGGTGGGGGTTGTCATAATTGCCAATCTGTGTGTATGTTTTTTTTTTTCTCCTATGTACATGCATGTGTGTGTGTGAGTAGAGTAATCACAATGTGACACTAATGTGTTTCTTATCAATAGGATCCCAAATGCCCTGTTTTGTACATGCTTCATGATTCGTGAGTGCTTCACTACCACAACTATAGCGAGACAGTATGTCTATAATACTGTAAACTTTTGTAGGTGCAATAGGTAAGATTTAGAGAGAATATTCAAAAATGAACTAATATTATCAACAGAATGTGAAGAAATAACCGTCTTAATATTATATCAAAGATGTCTACGTACTGTCCTGCTGAGGTATGCGCTTTCTGGTGATATGCTACTCCTTATTTGTTTGGATCAGGTGGCCAAATCTTTTTGCACCTTTAACAAATCAATGTCTGTTTTACTGATGGGATATTCGAAGGAAAAGTTCAGTTACTAAAATTAATAATGGCTAAATTCCATTTAGCTGCTTCAGTTTTGTCTTCCTGGTATTGTGAATGTTGTCTTGCTTTCACACTTGAATAGAACTGAGCCATTGCTAATATTATTAATAATAACTGTACTAATTGCTATGAAAAAAAGGCCTATTGTCCTTGGTACATTGACAAGAATATAATAAGCAAACAAGAAAGTAAACATATGTCCACAGGAATGTTTGTGCTTCACTGGAGATAATCTTTCTCAAATGTATTTATGAAATCCCTTATTAAAAATGCATTTGCTTTTTTTTATTTATTTTTTTTAAACATAAAACACAGTTCTCATTCTGCAGTTGAAATTGGGTCTTCTTTATAATCCCTCATCTTCGTCTAACCTCAAAATTTCCTGTATTATAATTCTGCATGTTGCCTTTAAACGCTCTTCTTGAGGGAACATAGGGTTCCTTGCATCAATGTATTTTAAATAAGTGATAGAATATGATTATTATTATTTTACAAGGTGTGCCAGATTCAACACGATTTCAATGAAAAGCTCCAAAACTACATCACATGCAGAATAGCAAAATTATTTATGAATTCCTGCATTAACATTAACCAATCTTTACAAGCCTTGTTCATAAGGCTAAAGCTTCACCTTATGCCTCGTCTACACTTAAAGTTTGAATAAAAATGGAATTGCAATGATTTTATTTTGAACATCCATGAAATATTGGGACGACAAACAAAACAATCATGAACGTCCAGACTTTCCAGCATTAATGCTTAATGGACACAGAGCAGCCTTTACAAAGTCGTCTTTGCTCTGCTAAGACGCAGCCTGTTCACAGGGATTTAAGCAGCTTAACGGTTGTTGAAAGATTGATGTCAATATTTAGCAGTATAGCACTTGTGGTTTGGAAAGTAGAGCTCACTCCAGCAAGTTTATTGTCGTGTTCAGCGTTTCTGATTTATTGTGTTCTCTTCTCCTTTCCTGGACTAGCACATTGTGAACTCCAGACCAAGATATAATTTTTTTTGTATTTGTGCGTTCTGATCCAAGGCGTTTTTGTCCATTTTGTCTTATCTATGATCACAAATCATCCTCCAAACGGTTGCATAATTACTGCCAGAAAGTTAATGTGCTGTGTGTGGTGTAGTCTTGACATAATAGGCCTGTTTTTTTTTAAAAGATGGCTTTGAGACCATTTTATATTCTGAATACACTGTTGGCGTTATAATAGGTCTGCCTCGTGACATTTTGACAAGCAGAGTCTAATTTTGACCATGGCCTTCAAAACACTTACTGTCTCTGTAATGGCCCAGAAAACACTGACCCACACTCTTGATGAATTCAATAGTTTTTCCAAGTAAATTGTTTAATTGAATAATAATTATATTATATCTCAACTAATGTATGCTGTTTAACATTTAAATAGGAAAGTTAAAGAGAATGAAACGTTCACCAGGTCAAGGGGCTGACTCGAGGGCAGAAGAAACACAGGGGAGTAATTTATGTTGACAGAGCCTTACACTGAAAGAACAAAAGCTGAGGGAGGCTAAAAACACTTTTAATAGGAACTTTTGATACAGTTCATCTCAGGTGAACGGCAGAAAAGGAAATCAAGGTTTCAAGAGACTTCAGTAACAATTCATGAAATGTTTTCTATGTTGATCACTCTCCCTTTTATCAACGTGGATTTCTTTAAGTTATGAATCAGTCTCCTCCCCAAAGGCTTGTCCCACCCGAGTGAAAAAAACCAAAAAAAAACCCACAACACTCACACACAGACATACAGGACACACACATATTCATTTGCTTCTGTATGCCAGGGGCAGTTTTCATTATGTGTGTGAGTATTAGCCACCTGCACATTTATGCAAAGACATCCTTTTGTCTGAGCATAGTACAGATTGGAGAGCAAGTGTTACCTATTTAATGAGTGTTTTGGCTGACATAAAAAAAGCATTATTTATGCCGTAATACTCATCAGACAACACATGCAACATTTAGCCAGACAAAATTAGAGTTGAATGAGACCACAGTTGTCCAGTAGATTCAAATCCACATCCCTCTTACTGTGAGGCGACAGTACTTTAGCATGATTGGACTGGAGCAACGGCAATGTTTAAGAAGTATTCAGCATAAGCAAGGCTTAATATATTTTCCCAATGTTCATATTTAGTATTGTCGGTATCTCTTGAATCACAGTTTGGAAAGTCATTTCGATACAAACTGAAACGGACGTAGCGGGACTACATCCTTAATTTAAATCTGTGCCAAATACCCGAATACAAGATTCATTAGACTCATTTGGTTTGATCTGGTTTACATTTTTCTTGGATGACTGTGTTCACCCAGTTTAATTAAACTGTGGCTGTATTGTAAATACCTGCTGCAGAATGGTTGGTATGGCTCAAAGCCAATGTTTTAATGACACCTGTGCTTTTTTATTTTTATTTTTTTTGCACACATCTACTGTATACAGCTCCCAGCTGTCTGTTCTTTAGCACTAATGTTTCATTAATATTCATTCTCATACCATGAAAAAAATGCTGCCTCATCCCTGCAGCAAGTAATTACACCATTTCTGGTGACAAATGGCATTCCTGTTTCTTGACTCGTCTCTTCTGCCCCTCGTAATTTCCCCATCTCTTAAAACTTTTAATAGCTCAATAATTAAGAATTTGTTTCAAACAGAATGTGAGTGATCAATACAGTTGAGAAAGGAAGCATTAGCCAGCTGCGGCACCTGTGGAGCAAACACATTTGACCACCATTGCCACATCCCATTTCTCTCATTTGCCCTTCCCGCTGCCGCTTCTCAACTTTCCTCTCTCCAATCCATTTTTGTCACCTACTCTTTTCTTTCCCCCTCTTCATTAACAGTAAATTACAACGTTGACTTTGACATGTGACATTTCGTCTCCTCCCTATTCCATCTTCTGCTCTGACGCATGGCATTGACGTATGGCGTGTGAAAACTCTGACATAATGAAACCTTGTGACCCTCGCTGCTCTCCCTCCCTACTTACATCCCTTTCTTCCCCAATTCTGCTCTGCAGCTTTCATTCACACATCTACCACTCACATGTATGCAATGCCATATCTCTTTTCATCATCTTTTAACCTGTTGAAAATCCTCGTTTTCTCCTTATCCTATAATCCTATCCATTCCCTCCTCTTTTCAAACATGTGAAGCTACCACATCTTTGTTACTCTCCTCTCACTTATTTTTACTCATTTAACTTTGTTTTTTTTCCTTCTCTTCTCTAATCCAGAAATCACAACAGCTTTGCAAATCAGAGAACAAAAGTGTGGATTACAAAAGGGTTAGGCAGGTTAACGTTAGGTATAAGTAGCTAAAATGATGTGCTTGTTCTGGATTAGCTTGAAAAGGGAGGCAACTGAACGCACACAGCTCTTGCCGGTGCTGTCTGAGTCCTTAGTATGATGGTTCAACTTCTTCCATTTGCCACCACAGCTCACTGTGTGACCATGGCAACCACAGCAAGGGAAACCATTATAGGTTGTTAACATACAAAGTAGGAGTTAACCCACAAGGTAGGTTAACTCCCTTACCTCGATAAGCAGGTTAAGTGTTTTATTATGGACCACAAGAATCTCACAACAGAAAGTCTAAGCTCTCAAAACAGTGACTGTTTTATGCTCCAATCTATTAAACATCATGATGAATTAGTGCTGTAGTGATTTGGGCTAAATGCCTATGTCAACATGCTAACATGCTCATAATGAAAAGTCTCAAGTCGGATGTTTCATTACATTATATTCAACATAGTGTGCTTGCATGTTTGCATACTAACCTTTTGATCTGGTGCTTGATGCATCATTAAGGGACCTTAAAATAGGTTACAATGTATCCTGAGGGGCACATGAATGTGTATACCACATTTCATTGCATAAATATCAATCTCATGGCAGTACTTCAGGACCAACATTGTCATTCGTAGCAATGATACCAGAATGGCTTAAAACGTTCAAACATTAGAAAATATTATGTATTCTACTCCAATGTAATGGAATTCATATGGGAGTCATGCAACCATTAATTAAATTGCACTACTGTATACCATGCACCAACCCTTTTGTCTTCTTGCTCTTAACTTGTCCTGTCCCATGTCATCCCTGCTTTCCTGTGGTCTCCACTGACCTGTTTCGCTTTAGGGGGTGTCACCATTAAAATGCCTGGATTCTTTTCTGGAACATAAATGACATCATCTATTCTCAAATAGGACACTTTTCCCCTGATTTTCTCCGCCCTTTTCCAGTTCATCTGCTCTCCCCCTCCTCGTTGTCTGTACTGTTCTCTTCCTCTAACTCCATCTGGCTTTTCTGTCATCTGCAGCTCTCCCCTCATCCTCTTCCTCCATATATGCTCTATTCCCCTAGCTACCTACTCCCTTTAGAAGAGCATTTTTCAATTCTTATTCCCTTTGGTCATCCCCTCCTTGCTTTGTATTTCCCCGCCATCTCTCTTCTACCTCTACCTTTCTCTCAGTTTTTCTCCTCTTCTAAATCTCATTTCCCTGACTTTCCTCACCTTTTCTTTCCTGGGCTCTCCCTTCATCCCCTCTTCTCTTATAAATCTCCTGTCATATTTGCTGTTCTCTCTGCTTTCCTTTTTCTCTTTTCCACCTCAGCTGCTACATCCCTCTCTGTCTAAAAGTATTAGACATATTCTTCTCACATCAATTAACATTGCAAATCCCTTTTTCCTCCTTCCCTGTAGGCTGGATCCTGCCACATGAATCATTTGTCTCCACTGATGCACATATTTTCTTGTTAATCATGTGATATTATGAATTTTTCTGATTCATGTTACTGGTATACCTCTCATTCAACACATCCTCATAATTTAAAAAAACTACATAGGTCGAGTGTGCCACATACTCCACAATGACCCATAGGAGCAGTAATCTTTAGTAGTAATTAGTTTTATGGTGTGACAATGCTGTGGTTAAGGTCTGGTTAGGTGTCGACAACCGCTTGGTTAGTGAAAGATCATGGTTTGGCTTAAAATTATCACTTGAAACACGGTGTGGGTGGGTGTAAAGTTGCTTCTGTAATGTTAGGAAACATTTGTTGTCACGGTAACTGTAAACATCACAACAATTGTAGTGTAAAAAAAAAAAAAAAAAAAAAAAAAAAAAAAAGCGGTCATCATCTTCTAGCCTATTCATATTCAAGTCCTCATCTAAACACATTGCTCCCAAATGATCACGTAAAGAAATTGTGTCTTTGCTCGTGTCAGTATTATCAGGCCACAGTGCTTCATGACAGTATGCTCAGGCTGCCATCACAAACGACTACACTGTCCAAATCACAAAATTTAGACCATTTCAGGGTCAGTGAGTAAATATGTTTAAATTAAGGTCCATGATTCACCAGGCCAGATTCAGGTGACCTCTTTCTTTTTCTCTCTTATCTTCAGCACTCTCTACTGTTTCCTTCTACTTTCCCCCTTTTATTATTCTCTCATATTTCCTCTGTGCCATTCCTTTTCATTCTTCATCTCCCCTCTTCTAATTAGTTTCGTGACGAGATCTCAACACATTATCACTTTTGTAGAAACAATTTTTTATATAAATTGCAAAAACTGATTTCTCACTACAGCTTGGCATCATCACAGGGCCACTATACATTTAATACATACATTTTTTTCAATTACAATATAGAGGAGAAGAGGTTTCATCAGAACACTGGCAATAATATTAATGCTGCAATATGCATATCATATGCCATCCAATCTACTGTGGGATTTAATAGAACTGTGATTGATATATCGCTCATGAAGAGTAGAGTGCTATGCTTCAATCACTGTCATACTATCACCATCACAAACATGCACATGGGAAGTCACATATTCACTGGTACAGTAAATCTAACCGTACACACATGCATGCTAAGTCTATATGTGCTGAGTGACCCGGGAGTGAACTGGAGCTGATTGCACTCATCTGTCTGTTAACTACATTTTCTATAGGAGAATGACATAGTGATTAATGAAAGATGGAGAGAGGGAGTTGTTGAAAGAAATGGATGAGACGAGAAAAAGAAGATATAACCATAGACTGAGTGAAAAATAAGAGTGAGACAGGAACTGAATGAAAGAGCGAAAGAGAGAGATGTAATGATGAAGGAAGCAGGTAAGAAGAAAAAGAGATAATCATCCCACTTTCCTCTTACAGTGTTAGATGCTGATTGGTTGAGTGACCTCTGAGCCAACCCCCTTTCAGCGCTATTAGAAACAGGATGACTGATGGGAAAAATATAGTACATTGAGTGCCAAAAGAGTCTGGACCAGGAGATAGTGTTGCTGCAAACTCAGGGTCTCATTTTTTAAAGTGCAGGGTCAGGACACAAAATGGGTTGGACTCACATGACAGAGGTACTAATATGTTCTAATGAGCCTTGGTTGCAGGGTGACAAAATGCATGCACTCATTTTGGGCTCCCACTTGACAGGAGCACTAGTATGTTGTAATGGGCCTGGCTTCCAGGGTAAGAGACTAAATTTGCTAAGATTGGGTCCCCAAATGACGTGAGTGCTAATATGTTTTAATGAGACACATAGAGATTTCTGACTAAATATTGTCTATGTGAGAAGAGCGGTAGCGTCGTCTAACGAGCCTATAGGTCCCACGGTGACAGGTTTGGTCCCCATGTCATGTTTAAACAGGCTTGGCTCCCAGGTTTTCATGTTTTTACACTTCTACTACTTTAATCCAGACTGATTTGTAGTAATAAATAATAATAATGAATATATATACTAAGAATAAATTCCTAAATTATAATAAGCAAAAAAAAAAAAAAGAGAAAATACAAAATCCATGGCCTTAGTTCTTCTAAAGTATTCCTGTGACAATAAAGTTGTCGGAGTGCAGTGTTGCAGAAAAAACAAAACAAAAACATTTTTGTTGAATTTTATTTTATTTTTTTATTTTTTTCAAAAGATAAACAAAAACAGGGAGCTGCTTTTCTGTTCTGACTGAACTGATGGGGTCAGACACAACTGAGCAGGGAAGAGAGAGCAGACTGGATGTAGTTTTGATACAGTTAAGGAGATCTCTCTCTCAAAGTATCTAATCAAGCCAATACATTGTTGGTATTGTACTGAATCAGTCATCCTTCTAGGGAGAAAGGGGATTTTACTCATATCAGGTATAGGTGGATCTCGTCTCTGCTGCCTATATTTTTATTTTGATTGACTCAAAATAGCCTATGAAAATAGACAAATAGTTAAATGAAAGTTGACCATTTTCTGAGCACTCCTGTTTTTGTTCACAGTATCATAATGCATGTTCAGTAGAGTGAAGCTGTTACTGGTAGATTGGAGACTTTTGTGTTTAAAAAGTACACATTAGCACACATTTCCTGCTTTGCCACATTTTGTAAGGTGCAGAAATGTCACAAGTCCGTTGATATTGTCCAATATGTATATTTACCTTAATGATGTCAATATGTATCTGACAAATTGAAATAACAGATCTTGCATTATCAGCCCATCACTGACCAGATAATCAGACTTTGGCGCTGATGTTGCTCCAACAGCGTTTCTCTTCATTGATCCATCTGATCCAGTCATCCTGGTGAAGGCATATATATAAATCATGAAACTCAGGTACCAGTAAAATCATTGTTTTGCTTCCCTCACAGTGGTTTCTGAATTTGCCATGGTCAGATAGCGCGCCACGCTGGCAAGTTGAAAAACAAACCATCATAAGATTGTCACGCAGATGGAAATAGTTGTGCACATCCCCGAGAGTGGAAGCCTCCCTCACTTTCTCTGTTACTCCCTTATATTTACATTGAAAACAATAGAGCATCAACCGCTAAGACATAAGACGACGAAACAGCACATCTGTAATGTGATTGTTTTACATTTAAATGTTTCATTATTGTAAGATACGGCATAAACTTGTGGGTATAATGACCACATCTACGGTATGCACCATGCTGTCCGGATGCATGCAATTTCCTGCAGCCGAGTTAACTTTTTGTTTCTATCTATCTAGCCATCCACCCAACCTGCCACCTCCTTATACACACACACACACACACACACACACACATCACATGAACTGTGTCACTCCACCGGTTCATAATTACTACAGCCACTAGATGACATCTGTCACTCAAACGAAACTCAAACGTTTTTGGTGACTGACTTTACAATTCGCTTGTCTATGGATATGTCTATCCTACTCTAAGACATACCAGCACTGATATTAAAGTGAGTAATTATTTATATGGCCAGTCTTGAAGTGACTTTTACTTAATGTTCATGTCTAGAGTGATGTTATGATAACAGGGTTAAATAACTTTACTGAATTGCTTCCCACTCTACAGATGTCTTATTGTATCATGAAAAATAACTGAGAAGAAGCAGCAACATAAGACAAAAAGACAATATAAGAAAGGAAAGAAGAGAATATCTGCTCATGGCCTTAAATATTCTTACAACCCACAACAAGCATCTAGTGACCCCTCGGAGGACCCAGCCTGCTGGCTTGAAAACCGCTGATTCCACCCTACTGTGCTTCCATTTTATGTGACTGTAAGTTACTTTGATCTCTGTTTGTAAGTACACCTTGTAGAAACGGCCTGCACAATCATCCTCACACATGCACACAGATAGAGATGTGCACGCACATACACATCTCGCAACAAGATTTATTTGCTGAAAAAGCTTGAGATGGGTTTTCAAATGTCCACACACACACACACACCCTTACTGAGCATGTAATGTGAAAGAGCAGGAAGATTGTGCTTTACAGCATGTGCACTCTTACACACACACACACACACACAAACACACACACACAGCCAAAGGAAAAGAAAGATGAGATACGGATGCAATATTAAACTGTTGGCATTTCGGACAAGAGACAACTTAGTTTTTCCTCTTCCTCCTTTTTCTCTGCCTCAGACACACACAACATACAGAGCAACTTTCACCTTTTTTCCTTTACCAAATCCCTATGATGCTCGCACCGCTTTTAACTTGATCTTTCTCTCTTTGTTTAGTAGATTTCTCTCACCTCCTTTTACTCCACCCGCTACATATTCTACCTTGACCTGAAGAAACCAGCTTTCCACTGTGCTGCTGAAAAGATAGTTGTTGATTATTATGTTTATTCAGTGCATCAATTCATCAACTATTAATTATGCAGATTCAAGTAAGTCAATCTGTTGAAGACCTTGCAGTCACACAGGTGTTTTCAGTTCCTCCGCCTGATTAGTCTACTGCTCAGTGTGAAGTTGGACAGAGTCACAGTGGGAGCTATATGAGGTCAATAATAAAATTTGCAAAACAGTAAGGGAGATGTCAATCAAGGATGTACACACCAGGGTCGGGTGATGTCAAAATGTTCCTACTGGCCACCTCCTGCCCACATCATCCGGCAAGAAAATGAGAATAGATGCTCCAGTCGCCAGCTTCTCTCTCGACTGCATACTTGCTACGCACACAACCTACACACTGAGCTACCCAAGGAGCGACATTACTTGTAAGTTAGTTGAAATCATCACCACAAAAAAAATATAACCGATGATGGTGATGGATCGCCAAATAATGATATATTTGTCCAATCACTCAAGCCTCAATCAAAATAAAGTGAAAACACCTACGCACTATAGGTTCATCATGACCTGTTTGGAAGTAATAATCAAAATAATAAATAGTGACTTTTCTGGCTTTTGTGATAATTAGTATAAAATGTCAGAATCAAAACAAAAGAAAAAAGTAATTTTCCTAAATGTTCAGTAAATCTACATCGAGAGAAACAAAAATCAAACTGTTTAAGAATATAATTTATGTACAAATGTGGGATTTTATTTAATTTGTCTGTAATTTGTCAACATGCATTATAACAAATGTATCACATTAGTGTAATTTTGGCTAACCGCATTAAATAAGAAATGATTTCTCTTCATCCAAACAGCAACAACTGAACTCTTTAGCAAATTATTTATATTCTCTAATAATGTTGTTTTTACTTATCTCATATTATTAGCCAAAAGTAAGCGAAAGAGAAAACCACAAGCACACACACACACACACAGTTTAAATTGCAAAAAGACACTGCCAGCAGACATTTTAAACATTTTGTTGGAACAGCAAGGTAAAATGGTACAATCATTTTGTTTAATTAGGTAGGGCAATGTTTTATAATACTGTATTTTGAGAGGCATATCAGATATTTAGTATTCTACTACTCTACTAAAAAATCATTTTATTTTATTGTAATGATGCCAGATGAGCAGTTAAATGTTAAATAATTTCAAAACTAGCTAAGCTCCACAATGCAGACAAATTGAAACTTTGTGCAGTGGCAGCACGGCCAACCCCGGGGGAGATTTTCACAGTCCAAGTCACTTTTATCCAAAGCAGGGCCAAGCCAACTTAAAGCACCGCATCAAAAGGTTAACGCAACAGGGTATAAAGCTTCACAGTCAAACATAGTGGTGGAAATGTAGAGATGTTTTGCCTTTTCAGGAACTGGTGACTCACACAGAATGAACACCGACCGCAGAGAAGAACCACTCTGTTCTTTCAGAAGCATGCCATCCCTTCTGGCATAAAGTCATGTGGCAAACGATTCATTTTCCAAACAGCCATTGGCCCTAAACATGCGGTGACGCCGTGCCAGGTCCGTTTGAAGTCCAGCGAAGAGAGAAGAGTGCTGACATGCATGGCTTTCCCTTCACAGTCACCAGATATTAACCTCGCTGAACATCTTTGGGAATATTTGAAAAGTGAAAGCTACTATAACATCACAGGACTCTCCCTCAGATATGTTGAGAAAGACTGCTTGAAAAATGTGGATTCTCATATTTTATGAAAACTTGTAGAGTCAATGCTAGACAGAGTGCAAGGTGTGATGAAGGCAACAAGTGCACTAACCAAATATTTATACATTTTTACTTTTTATATTGTCTGCAAACTGTTACATAATTAACCCTTTATTAAAAAAAATACTCTGTTACTGCTGTCATTACTGCTGTTAGTACTGTTGTAAATGAATTAAAACACATTATTCAATATTCATGAATATATGGGTTTTATCCATGGCCATGAATAGAGTTCATCTTCCCTCGCTTCCTGGTTATGTCAGGCTATCCAGAAGCTGATCTCATTTAAGAAATAAAAATTAAAAAAAATTCAACATCCCAGTCCATTCACAGCCATCTTTGACACCTCACTGTCGTGTTTTTAATGAGACATAGAGAAATATTTTGGACACTCAACATGATAAGTATCAGCTGTGTGTGTGTGTGTGTCTTAACCTGCAGAGACACATTAGACTGCTGCTGCAAAGTCTGCATGTTTCAGCATGACACACACATAAAAACACCTAGACAGTTTGATATGATTCATGCACAGGTATTTTGGCTTGTTGGCATTCCACTGAGGCTTTTTGACATGACCAATATATTCCAGACCCTCAAACACACACACACACACACACACACACGAACAAATGCAGGAAAGCATAAAACCAGTGTATTGGGACTGATTCGCATCTCTCTTGCGAGTGGTGCATGGTGCCATATTCAATGTAAATTACTCACGCATACATGCAACATGTCTGCATATAAACAAGACTATTCGCCATGCTACATTTATAAAAGGTTATTTCACATTTAATATAATAATTCTACAAATGTGGGGTATATATATATATATATATATATATATATATATATATAAATAAATACACATCACATTGCAGTGCTGACAAGTTGTGTGTTTTCATATTGTAGTCACGTAATCCTTTGTGGAATAATATTTGCAGTTGAAATGTGTTTGTGCATATTGTCTGTGGGTGAATCATGTCAAAAGTACATACAGTACATAATTTATGTTTGCTTTTGGAGCCCAAGAATATATCACATGTATATTTTATATTATTGTAAATTCAATATTTTTGGGTTTAGGACTGTCGGTCAGACAAAACAAGTGATTTGAGGTCATCATTTTAACTTTATGGAAATTTTCCATTTTTATTTCTATTATTTTACAGACTAAACAATGAACAGATTATTTGATAATAAAAAAAATAATATTATTTGCAGCCTTGAATTAGAAAGAGGAAAAAATGTGGTGTATGGCAGAATAAATAACATTTATTATTAACATGGCCGCGTGTTTGTATGTGAGAATGCATGTGTTTTTTTCCATGTGTATTGTTTATGTGAACTGTGATCTCTTTATGAGACCCCAACCAATCTATAATACACATGATGATGTCTTGGGATTATATGATCCCACAGGCACCATTCCCATTTTTTAAAGCTTTGATCTAATATTGATAGAACTGTATGATTATGCTCTATTGGAAAGGTTCCAGATACATTATTCAAGGCCATCAGATCAGCTCGCTGTCACTTGAAACTATTCTTGAGTGTAAATAGAAATTTAATTAGACATCAACAAAAATTTCAAGGCAACAGAGAAAGAAATCCTATTGTGTGCTGTATTGTCATGTATGTATGCAATATACAGTCTTTATTTACATTATTCCCTCATGTTTAGTTCATGTTTTGATTTGCAGTGCAATGTGTTGCATGTTCAGTTTTGAATTGTTCCAATTTTCCCTGCATGCTGTAGGCTACTTAGCAGCAGGACAAGAACGATTTGCTTGTATGTCATTTCATACTGTGCCCGACTTGAGTTATAACACTGTTGCCAATGATAATGATGCTATTTTTCAGCATTATGATATACAAATGGGGATTACTGTCACCATCATATAATTAAAATGAGTTGATGATAATGTTGATGATATAATATTTTGCCATTCTAATTAAAATGTATCTAGATTAACTTACATTTTAGGCAGTGTGTGTAGGATGTTGAAAGTGATTGTTGCATACCTTTTGTGTGCATCACAATGAGGGCCAGAGTGAAAGAAATCACATACCTGCAATACACAAAGCCAACAACACGGTGACAGTCTTTTCAACAGGCAGGTTTTTTTTCCTGCAGACCCGAAGTGTACGAGTAATAACATTGTTTAACACATTACCAAGTGAAAATGGCCCATTTCGTATCAAATTACTGTCCATAGTAGACCAGAATCTGATATTTTACTCAGCTAAAAAAAAAAAGACCGCTTCACAGGTAAACACTGACAAGGTCGGTGTTGCATTTATTTCACTTGAATTCAGAACAAATCCAATCATCCACAATTTAAACACAGGCCATATTACCCCACTCTGGCTGTTTCAGCTTAGAGTCTGGCAAAACAGTGTGATCAAATACTGACATGAGCAGACATACACACAGGCACAGAAAATGTTCACACGCACACAAACACAATCCTCTCGACATAAAAACTCTTTGCCTTTCAGTCCGTGCTCCACAAAATAAACGGATAGTCCTATCACACACACACACACACACACACACACACACGGATGTAATAGATTTCCCCATCACTGCAGAAAATTGTCTATGGATATGCACACACATCCTTGATATATGAATATTAAACAACAAATAGCAGACATAGGGATAGTGGAAATCATTTAGTAAGCAACAAAAAGAAGGGAACCAAGAGCGTGAGAGTGTAAGGGAGAAATGGAGAAGAGGAGGAGATGATTATGAGGATGTACTGGCAAATGGATATTGTGAGAATCGTTTCACAAATGACAGAAAGATAGCGTAATATTTACCAAATGGCTGAATGATAGATACACTGATTTATTCAACAAATGGCCTGGAGATGCAGAGCAAAGGACCAAAGTGATGGGATGAAGACAAAGAGAGAGAGAGGGGAGAAAATGGAGCAATTTACCAAATGGTCAATGGGACACGCGACATATACTGTTGCCACCTTGTCAGAATCGAGAGGAGAGAGGACAGGACAGGAAAGGGAAGAAAAGGAGACAGGAGACAGGAGCAGGGGAACAGGTGTGAGAAGAGGAAACAAGATGGTAATTGGGCCATCATGACAGTCAGTGAAAGCAAATAACCTCAACCACAATCATACCACACCCTTGGAGACAAAGTGTGTGTGTGTGTGTGTGTGTGTAGTGTATTATTTGCCACCCGTTTATCAATTACAGTTTCTGCTGCATCATCAAAAGAGTCTGGAATGGTTTTCTTTGTCCTTTCGACGTGTGTGTGTGTGTGTGTATATTTGATATATACTGCTCATACTTTCCTATTCTCTATTTATAGTGTCTGTGAAATGAAGTGAACAGTTACCTTGAGAAAGAATGAACCCAGAGAAACTACTTTTCAGGAAAGTTAAGCTACTTAAACACAAATGTACAGTATATACACACACATACAGTGCATAAGGTGATTTACTCTCACCCATTAATAAAGACCTCTAAATCAAATGACTTACACGTAATATTTTGAATAAATACAGAATTAGCTTGTAAAAAAAAAGGTTCATCTAATTTCCTCTTTTGTGCTGGTCATTATTACTACAGCTGCTAGATGGCATCTGTCATTTGAAAGTTAATAAAGGTCATTTTGTGCTAAAGGCATTTATAACTGTGCTTTTCTTGGGTGGAAAGTCTCGATTTCTGGCACATAACCATTTGAAGTTAAGATTCTGCTTTTCGCACTACCTTCTATATAGGCATGTTGCATTAAGGCCATGACAGGGCAAAAATATATGGGGGAAAAAAAAAAAAAAAAAATCAATCAAGTAAATAGATTCCAGGTTTCAAATTCTGAACCAGATCAAAGTTTAAGCAACAAACAAGGAAATAATGGGTCGCAAGATGGTCTGTGTGGGATCACCGATGACTGAGAGAAACACACAGAGGAGATCTACTGTATACACCAAACATGATTCCTTTTTTCCTTTTTTTTGAGATTTAAAAAGTTCTGATGTACTGGCTGTCTCAAAAAGCTTTGTTTTACAAGGCATGTTGCATATATATATGACACTCACACATCCACACAGAAGACACACACACACATAGTTTCTTGAAACTGTAATCCTCTGAAGAAATAAAATAGCCTGACACTGTTTTAGAGGTTAATTTACAAAGTGAACTGTGATTTCTGTTTACACAGTACATTTTGACATTTTCTACGACATAATTTTGACAATGAAACATGGCACTTGTCGCTTATATGAATGCACGCGCACATGCACTCACGCAGCCTTGCTGTTACTAAGTAGAAACCGGTTCCATAATTATGTTTCCACTCTGTCTGTCTGATTACCAAAATAACAATTTCAAGATGGAAGCAGTATGCAAATAGTGCAGTGTGTGTGTGTGTGTGTGTGTGTATATTTCTGTATTTGTATTTCTGTGTGTGAGAGAGAGATAATCAGATGCCAGCTGAGCTGTGAAAGTGATTGTTGTGGGGCACAGTGTAAAAGAGGGAACAATCAAAGTAACACACTACTTATGACACTCCCATCCAGCACACACACAGTAGGACGTGATGAAGACCCGCATTTTGGATCTAAGATTGCAATTTTGGAAGTAATTACAATTTGATACTTTTTACCAGTATTCCAAATGTACTTGTATCTGTTAACACAATATCAACAACCAAACTGCAAAAGTAGAAGAAGAAGCAGATCACTAATCAGCAGTAGCATCATATCTACAGGTTAAAAATAATGGTGATAATTGTCCATACTGCTTCATAAAAATCTAGTGTATATAACATATTCAATTCTTGTATGTTTCATTGTGCTATTTTTGTCAGAATGGGATAAAATTGGAAAGCAAAAGAGAAATCTTTCCAATCTTCCCCACTCCCTACATGCAGACTTTTGCAGCCGAATTTCACTGCAGACTGCAAGCCAATGCATCAACTGTCACTGACACCCATTAGAAAATGAAAAAACTACAAAAAAAATAAAAAAAAAAAAAATGCTAGGCGTGCCTTGTGAAGTTTAGCCACTTCAATTTACTCTGCTGCTTGGGACTGAAACATAGTGTCCTAACACGTAATGACTCATTTTTAATCTTCTAATCTCCGTCTCTACTAATGACACACTCCCCAGATCTTCCAATCGCACTTTCCCATCGCGTTTTCCATCCTTTCTTTCTTTGCTGCTTGTCTCTGTTCTGATTTTGTCTCTTGGAGTGTGACCTCTTGTTTCTTACCTTTGACACACAGAGATCTGACTTGACCCATGCATAATTTTGCACATCTTTGTGTGGCACTGAGTGTGTCTGTATCACTCTATAAGTGTGTGAGAGAATGTCTAATGTAGATATCTGCATATAGATGTGTGTGCAGAACGTCTACATCTTTCTCCTGATCATTCTGTGTGTGTGTGTGTGTGTGTGTGTGTGTGTGTGTGTGTGTGTGTCCACTCAAAAACCTCCAGGGAGCTGCGATGTCATAGGCCACGCCCCCAACACCTCTCTTCTGTTCTTTCTTCCTCTCCTCGTTAAACACTGGTTTAGAGGTCCTCAATTTAGAGTAGATAACGAGCATAGGTCAATTAAGAGGGGAGATAACAAGCGAAGTGTGATAGAGAGACAACACCTGGGGGCTGCTTCACACATTAATGAAACATCGATGAGAGAGAGCAGAAGACATTTTAGTTACACATAAAAACATTCGGTCCATGCAGTCGCTGTGTATGAAAAGACGGTTCACATAGCTTTAGCCATCTCCTCAGTGGTTGGTTACATGCAGGATATCTTGGCATCTCCAAAAGGACACATCAATATAAGCGCAGGGGAACTTTGATTCAACAATGCTGTGGTGCAGGTTTGGCTTGTGAGATGTTTTGTGAATCACAGCAACAGCAAGCAGTGACAAATGATTGTAGGTGGAAGAGTTTTCAGGTGAGCAATGCCGTAGAAGGCACAGCAGAGCTACCAGTTCATCAGCGCATGTAGGCGTTAATATATCGCCCTGCTGCAACGGGCACTTATACAGGTATGCTGCATCAATTAAAGTATGTCATGTGACTGGACACAGCAGTCTGCCTTCTGCCTGAACAGAGCTTCTTTTTTTTTGCCACTGTCTACAGTGTAGTGTTTCTTTAACCAGGAGGGACCTATACAAAACACATATTGATCCTAATAAGAACAGACAAGAGCACAACTTCAGCTCATATTCACTGTAACAAATTTCCTTCTAACCCAAAGTATTTCCAGTAGTTGTGTTGTTATGTCTGACCCTGCACTTGAGAAAGAAACCTTGAAGCAGACATACAGATTTCACTGTACCTCAGAGAGCACTATTCTGTTTCTAAATCAACACCATGCACAAACAGATTTAAGTTTGATCTGTACAGGATGAATAATCCCAGAGCATAAATAGCAGTCATGCCAACGTGCACCTGATCATTTAATCACGTGGAATAATATCCCTTTTCCCCAAGCAGTTGGCACACTGACGTCTCTCTGGATCCGTTTCTTTTATCTTCATGGAGTTGTCTAGTAGCCATTTCATGCTGGCCTCTCACAACTACGGACTTCCACTATGTGTAAAATCATATTCGTCCCATCTCAAATATCCTTGAAAATTGCCACGTTTGAAGACAACAATCCAGTGTAACAGTCTCTGATGAAGAGGCTCAGTGTCAAGTGACTTTTTCCACCACAACGTATCAGTCAAACGGAGAACACTGAGCACTCTATATTCTTCCAGCTGTCAAGACTTAGATCAGATAGATCAGCTCTTTTGTCACATCAACTTTTCAAAGACTAATTCCTGCCACTTTTAAACATTATAGCTTAATATCAAGACACTGCATGACCAATCAGTGCTGCTTTTTCTGAGTGGCTATCAGGGCTGCTTCTCTGCAGAGTGCCAAGTTTGGGAAAAACTGGCAGGATAATCATGTCCCCCCCATATCGTTATTCTGGCTTAAAATGGTAGGTTGGCATAGTGACGGACTTGGAGTGGATCCAGCAACCTCACCAAATACATGTAGTACATTAATTGTACTTTGTAATTGTCTCTTATCCATACCTAAACAATGGGTGGTTGTTTTTAATTGTGATTTATGTACATCTGGTCCAGTAAACTTACAGAGGGACACATGATACTGTATTTGGGGTTGTAATTTGTTGAAGATATCTGCATTATTGTGATTATCTGCAAGAGATGCATAAATATACACAATGTAAATGCTGCACAGTCAACACCAGAACAAATATGTGCATGTTTAACACTAATGATAATTTGAAGTGCAAGGCATCAACCATTAAATAGGACTGTACTTCCAGGTGATACTTAATTAGTATAAAGAAAAGTCCAAATTGTGTTGAGTTCTAACATGTAACTGGACATAAATCTGTAAGGACTGAAAAACATATGAAGATGTCCTCAGATATGTGTAAAGTTGTTGAAAAAACATTTTTCAGTGTTTAAAGGGTTTATGAGATTTATACAGGATGTGTTGATTGGCTAATACATCAGAAACTGTTAATTTCAGACCTCATTATCCCATGCTGTTTTCAAAAAGGTCATTTCACAGGTCTTCTCGTGCCCAGTGAACTGTTCAGATATCACGAATCCCTGGAATAATTAATATTCTGATTTAAGCCTTTTTAATTCTCCAACAACTCAATTTCCACTGCTCTGATTTCTAAGCCACAGCCAAATCGTCAGGGTACGGTTTTCTGGAGTCATTTAATTCTGGCTTTTTACACTTTTCACATGATTTCATGTGTAATTACCTTGAAAGCAGCGTGAGCATTTCACAAGTATTCTACTTAGCGTTGACAAAACTGTTTGTTAGTGGAAATGTGTAACAGATTTAAATCTTGATGTGATATGATATGTGTCCTTATGCGTTATTGCTCCTTGAGATACCTGATATTTAATGAGGGCAGGGAAAAGGGAAAAGGATAAAGATTATTATTTCTCTGTGCATTCCTGAGTTTTGTAAAATGTGTGAATGTTTAGATGTTCTTCCTCCCCAAGTAAGCGTGTGAGTGTGTGTTCTTGTAATTATGTATCATCTGTATTCATGATGGCTTATATAGCTAAATACTCTAGCCTAGTGTTAAATAAGGTGTAATAATGTGTATTATATGCCACAATGTCACACTTAAGGCAAAGCCAGAAAAAAAAAAAAAGCAGCAACATGGATGTCTTATTGCAAAATGTAGACCAGGGGATTGACAGACTTTTCAGCTTCATTTCTAAGAGCATTGGTCATCTGTTCAGTTATTCGGTTTTTGAGGACAGTCCCAGTTAAAATAGACTCGGGGATGATTACGGTAGACCAAATCCAAAATACTGTTCACCTGAATAAATTCTAGTACGGATATAACAGTGGCAGCAGCTGAGCACTGATGCACCACCAATTAACGAGCAGCAGCAAAAATAGTAGCAATCCATGCCATTTTACACCGCACACTCTCTATGCCGTTAAAATTGTGATGACAATGATGATGATGCAACTATACACACAATGCATTAGTGAAATTCATGTCATCCTTCACATGTGAAATGTCCATAAACAACAAGTGATTTTTCTCATAGGTGAAATGGTATTTCATACATGATAAATCCACTTGTGCTTTTTTGCACTGGAATAAACACATACAGTAAAACATCTTTGTATTGACCTATATACCCTGAGTTGGGATCTTTTGAAGTCAAATGTGCCTGGCTCAAACTGCATTCAACTGTCATTCTTGATCACATATGCTCGCGCACACACACACACACACACACACACACACACGAAGAGGAAGAAAATTACATGTATACATTCACAGAGTGCACACAGCAGATGCATTTTAGATCAAGAGAAACTGCAATGTCAGTGTGAGAGTACTCAGTACTCAGACTACTGAGGCAGTCAAATTGACAGAACATTTTACATTTATCCATCCAATGGGGAAAACATGCACTATGCTCACACATATATATATGTCTAATAGAGCTGGATAAAAAAAAAAAAAAAAAAAAAAAAATCCAATTAATTGCCATTCTTATAAATGATCCATAATCTATTCGTGAGATGGTATCTACAGGAGGAAAAGACAAAAAGACTCGCACAGTTATCTGAGCTCTCAGTTTGTCTTATGTTAACAAGATATTATCTCTGGCAACGAGATGTGAAGCTCTGGAAGTCGACTGAACAGTGTGCATATTCTACTGTATTCACTCTGTCCCTGCCGGGTAGCTAACGCTACCTAGCAGCTGTCTGCACATATCAGACTGATTTCTTATCAACGCAAACGCAAATGCAGATGAATTAATGAGCAGATTTTCAGTTTCTGCTGTCTGTGCTCAAAGTGATGAGTAGAGTGAAGAAGTCGAAGTAGCAGGTACTGACAGTCTATGAGTTGCTGTATGGGATAGTATTTTTTTTTATATGCTAGTGTTGCAGTTTTTTTTATTTATTATCATTGCTCTACTGTTTTGCATATTACATGTAGGTCTAAAAAAAATATAGATATGTCATGCTTAGTCATCTTGCTCAAGAAAATAAATCTCTGGTCCATAGTTTTATAACCGGGAAATAGTATTAGAGCACAATAATGCTTTCACAGGTTTAGATCTTTGAAATGATCAAGCCTACTGTGTCTGCTGTTGGCTGGAAAACGTCGGGTCAAACCTGTTACACAGCGGTCAGCCATCTTGTGAGATTCATTAGGCTGATGATTACACTAAATGGTTGCGTAGCATCTGAGGAATATAAGGGCCATTTTACAGAACCAGGTGCATCCAATGGAACAGACACTGTTCCCATATTCCAGGATGAAAATGGCTTCACACACGCTGCCAAAACAAAGTGTTTTCACGACAGCCTGGTCTAGCTGAATTTAAAAAAAAAACGAACTGGGTACAATCTCATGGAATGCAAATGTGTTTTGTGCATGAAAATATACAGAAATATTTTTTGATACTAAAAATGTACACAGAGAAGACAGAGCATGCTAGATACAACAGCACATAGAGAAAACTTTTCACAACACAAACGCACACTGCAAAATTATATATACATATATATATATATATACACACATTATCTGTCTACTATGTGCTGTATATTATTGCTGATACCAGCATTTGATATTAAGCTACCTGCCATTGTGCAGTTCCACCTACTTTTTTACAAAACAAACTCACTCCACAATCGTTTATTCTTGTCAGGTGAAAGGCATCTTGTGGTATATGCATCAATGACATCATCTAACACGTGTCATAAGTGTGACACCCAAAAGGCCCAAAAATCAAACAAACAAAAGTGGCAGAAAATATGTGGCAAATGCCATTTTCTCCCTCAATCTGAACTCAACAATCAGACATAATAATAATAATAATAATAATAATAATAATAATAATAATAGCCGTTTTGTAAGGGCTGCCTGATCAGTAGTTCAGCAGCCTTGAATACGTCTACATCAAATTTGTATATTACTTACATCTAATAATAGCCCATAAAATCATGTCTTTAACAAGGATTGAACGCAAGCAAATGGAGAGACTGGAGCCACTATGGACTCCTTTTTATTACCATTGCAGGCAGTCCAATTCTGCCTGAAAGACCTTAAGACCTTGTTTTCAAGCAGATAATATCATTAGGTCAGCACCTCTACCTCTGTTGTGGTGTGTGTATGACATCAGTGAACCCTGGTTGGGGCACAAAAACATAAGCAAGGCTCTTCAATTGGTACTTCTTCTTTGTAACCCAGCGTAAGATGACAATTACAAAAGAGCAGCTCTTGCTATTTGGCAATTATTTTAAAAACCTGCAAGTGGAAAAAAATTAAAGCACTTTTCCCTCGATGTGAACATTTTATCAGTAGATAACTGTTATACAAGCAGTGCTACTTTACCCTGGGCAAACTCTTCCGTATAATTTCCCCCATTGAGTTAAATAGTGATTGCAGGCACTGGACATGTGAATTGCATTCTCAGCGGCTTGACTGTTCTCTAAGATTTGTTTAACCAGCATAGCCCTATACCCTTTGATACAACAGGCACAACAGGTAGCACAACCTGCTCTTTCTTGCCTATCCTCTTTTCCTCGCAATCAGATCAAATCCATTTTGCCCCAAATAATAACAAAACTAGCCACAATCAAGTTCAACCAATACAGTGATAGCAGTCAGTATGTGCTAAGCTTGCAGCACCACCTATACAGAAGGACACACAATTTATTTTTTGTAACAGGAAGCCTAGCGTGTCAATGTGCCTTGTGCACTGCAAATACAGCCATAAGACATCAATAAACTGTGCACTGTAAATTATGGTAGAGTCTTATTTTACATACTTTATAACATTGTAAACCTAAAAAAAAAAAGATAAATACTTTTGTAGTCATCACTGTGCAAAACACAAAGCTATGTGGACAAACAACATAATATCTGTGGTGTCAGTTTCGGTTAAGGTTAAATTATGGGTCACGTTAAGTAACAAAAATTCATGTGTCCTCAAGCAAGACAATTAACCCCAAACAGCTTCGGTCAGATTACATTAAAAGAGAGCGAGTTTACAGGGTAGCCCCCAGAAGTGCATAGTATGAAGGTCAACGAGAAAAAGAAAAAAAAAAACACATTCATGTTTTGATAACAATCCCTGGATTAATAAATATTAAAATACACACACGTCAGGCAGTCCGGTGCTACCAGAGCAGACCTTTTATTTAACCCCGAGCACTGATGAACGCTAGCGAGCAAGATCTAGAAATCATCTAGAAATCATCAACTCTGGAAACTGAAAAATGCAGCCTCTGGATTAGCCAGCACACACAATGATCTCATTAAAACTGTCTATGTTAAATATTCTCTTTGCTCCTGTTATATAGAATGAAGTGCAGAAAGTAGTTGTATGAGAAATAAAAGTATGAGAAATGGATCAAAATACTAATAAATTCATAATTTACGTGAGAGTGCAGTGTATGGCAGCATCTTTTCTAGTGGAATTTTGATTATTTAAGTTGGAACACAGTCGAATAAGTCGTGCTCCAGAAAGCATTTTTTTTTTTTCTAATACTTTGATCCATCATGGGTTTATAAGCTCTGTAGCCCTATTTTGACTTCAAACAGAGAAGGAAGTCAGGATAGATGAGAAAAAATCCATAGTGACGTTTGATTCATGCTTTTTGGCATTAAAACCCAAATTTTATCCTTTTTCGGAAACATTGTATTTGTTAAGTATCAGCCTCATGTTGTACTTGTGCATGCCCTTTCCTTTCCTTTACACTGAACACACTGATTTGCATATAAAATTGTATGCGTTTGGAGCAAAACTAATGTCTCAATTTCAGGGATGTTGTATGTAAAAATGTTGATGCAGAGAGGACGTTTCATAATGTTGCATTACATTTATTTCTGAACGTAATCACTGTATTTTTCTTACTGGTTAAGCTTGTTTATATGACTTGGATCACATGTTTCAAAACCAGGAACTGTCTGACTCTGTGATGCATGCTATTCATGCTAAAGGCTATTAGTGTTAGCTACAGATACTAATGTAAAATATAATAGTATAATTTTAAGTGTGTTATTTGTACTTTCCCATTTTACACCATAAATGACAACTAGTGTTTCTGAAGACAACAGTAAACATTCTGTCTGTCTGACGTATTGTAAAGTTCAGGATGGACAGACACGGAGCACTCTGAAAAATGATTTTCCAGCAGTCAATGTTCAACAAAAAAAAAAAAAAAAAAAAATAGGGCATCCAAAGAAGAAATGCTGCTCAGACTCTGAACATTGATTTTTCGATTAGAATTCTGAATCTGATCCTGGATGAAGACGACACAGATAACGTTAAACAGCTGGTGACGGTAAGAACATTACACACGTCACAGAGGAGAAGACGGGAATGTCAGACTTGCCAGGATGGGAGAAGAAGTTCTGTAAAGTGGGTTTTTTGATGAAAATAACAAGCGTTCAAAAAACTATAGAATAGAAAAAAGTATAGAATAAAAGCGCTGCTCTGGCTTTTGATTATTCATAGAACTGATTATTCTGGAGGTGATGCAAAATCAGTGAATTTTATCAAAAACGCTGCCAGTGACTGGCAACTTTTAAAAAATACTCTGGCAGGGAAAGAGTTATATATAAAATATAATATGTAGTTTTATTTTTTCTCCAGGCTGCTGACAGTTGAGTTAGCAACATGTGTAGACACTGACACTGTGACATGCTGACAAACATAGAAAAGATGTGGTCTGGATGAGACTCACTTGACCTGACATTTGAACAAAGATGTACTGCAAAAAAAAAAAATAAAAAAACATTTCTTCACGTTAAATTTTGTGTTGCCCACCTCCTTACTAAAAAATGCACAATATTTAAAAAATCCACAAGATACTAAATCACTTATATAAAGAGCAAGATGGGAAATGTTTTTACTGTAGTTCTCCTCAAGGAGCTACACAGAGGAGAGTGAGAGAGATACTGAGAGGTAGAAGGACAGTGTCACTGCCAACTATTGATGTTTAAAATAAAAAACTACAAAACAGTATCCTTTAAACAACAGCCAATGATAAATTACAACAGATAGAAAATGGTTAACAAGATGATTTATATGAATATATATGCTACCATTGCAGTGTCAATTTCTGTTGGTTGGTCATAGCATTCAGCTCAAAACAAAGCCGAGCCCGAGTATGCCCGAGGATGACCACGCAGATCTTACACTGATGGAAGTTGGCTCACAGGGCCACTTGTGACATGACTGCAGAGTTTGTTCGATTTCAAAATTCGCCTGAACTTTTCTATTTCTCCAAGAGTCAAAAGCCGGCAATTCCTGAAGGGCATAAAGTTATTTTTTGCATTATGTGTGTGGTAAAGGGGTACAGATCCCTGAAAACGTGTGTGTGTGGGGATGCTGATTTGCAAACTCAGCAAAAGGAAACAAAAGAGTGGGAAAACAAAAGTAGACTTTGCTTTAGGCAATGTTGCCGTGTTTTGGCCAGTGCTCTTCAGCTGCAGCGATGTGTGTGTCTCGTGTGAGTGTGTGTGAACTGTTTTCAACACCATCCAGGATCCAAATGTCCCCGTAGGTCAAAAAGAGTAAGAAATGTTCAAGTAAGTAAGTATATATACATACACACACACACACACACACATATATACTTATTTATTTCTCACCATGACTTCTCTGTCATGCCTACTAAGAGATATTCTGGTTTGGTTATTTAAAGCTTTACTTTTTGACATGTAACCATTGTGTAGTCAACTGAAAACTAGTTCTGATCAACAGAACAAAACAATTTGCTGTGGGATCTGAGATTTTGGCCAACACATTTAAGCTCAGCTGTTGCTGCTTAACTTTGGAAAAAACAGCCAATAAACAAAAGTCAGAAGTCAATGCCTGCGTACCACTGATGTATCACTTCTGGTGTCTGGTGTTAAAAAATTCCTTGTGCAATTTTACAATTTTAATTTAAAAAAAAAGACCAAAGCTTTAATAAACAATGTCATCAAGGATATTTTTAGTACGTCATCCAAAATCTCACTTCTCAAAAAGCATTTGTCAAAACGTCAAAGATCTCAGATGAGGTTTGTGCAAGATTCAGGTGAGGTGCTGAATGCCTCAGTGACAAGCACCCTGACAGCAGAGTGATTATTCCAATCACGCCCTGCCTGTAATCAATGACAGAAGGTCACACACAAACACATGCGGCACACACAAACATTAACAGACCAATGATACACGCACATGCATCAAGACAAACTCATGTATAGCACCTCACACACATATACATTCTAATGCAAAACACACACACACACTTGGATCAATACATAAGGTCATAACCCTAGAGATGAACCATATGGAACATCAATAGGCTCATCAATCACACAATCACAGAAAATGGCAGGGTCACTCAGGCTGTGCGTGAGTGACTGATTTTGTCCCTTGTGTGTATTGCATGTCAGCTCATATTTAAAGGTGATATATTTCCCAGATCAGCCATATATGGACTGGTTCCAGTGAAACTGTGTGACAATTTGGTGTCTGCATGTGTATGATTGTGTGTGTGTGTGTGTGCGTGTGTGTATGCATGTCTACACTCAGATCCATAGCCATTGATTACAGGAAGAGGCAGTGTGTTTGTGTGAGTGTGTGTCCTTGTATGAGAGGCTTATTTGCTCATATTTAAGGGTTATGAATAGGTGTCAGATATTGACTGTGTATCTCAGTTAGTGTTCTTGCATGCATCTTGGGATGCTGTCTGTCTATCTGTACGTGAGCTATGGACAATCTGCCCACTAAAAATCGGAGAGTTGTGAACCCTTATCTTACACATAAAGATTATAATTAACACTCTGGCACTTCATTATCATGTTGGCCCCTGAAACCAGAAGTAAATGACCTTTCTATTAAAGGGATATTGGCCCTAATCAAAGTAACGCAGCTCCGCAATGAGAAATGAAGATGACTGGCAGCATTTCATTGTGAAAGGTATTTTAACTTGTCACCTCAGAGGTCATCGGTGAAGAAAATAATGAAAATGTTGTCTTTGAAATGAAAATTCTGTTAAAAAAAAAAGGCCCATTCAGCAAAACATTGTTAATATTCTATGTGGGGCTTACAGTGGTATTGAATGATATTTTTGCCTGGTGTCCAGATTACAGATTTTTATTTTTGGCCCATATTCACCCTCGCTCATTTGCCTTTACATTATCACCCGCATAATGATGGAGGTTTGGTTCCACACATGAGCATAAAAGATGGTTTTGGTTCTCAGGCAACATCAGTTAGAGTGAATAAAACTCTACATTTATGTATCGCACATAAATGGTGAGGAGGCGGGCAGGTTAGATGGTGGGTGTAGAAAGCGCAGCGCTGACATTCTGAGTTAGAGACGAGAAAAACACTTTGATTAAGGTTAGTGAAAAAACATGTTTGCAGTTAAATGTTAATAAACACGCATCTTGTGTTTCAAATCACTGCCTACTTTTTCCTGTATTAAACCATCATCATGATATTTCCCTAACCTTAAACTTTTTTAAGGTTAGGCTGTTTTTAGAAACTCATAGGACTTGGTTAATAAAGCTATTGTTGGAGCCATGGACGTATACTTTATTGCAAGACTGGATATTTTGAAAACAGAAAATCAACATTTTAGAACATGCCAGATACATTAATTAACAACATGTCTCCCCTATATTAATATAAAACGTAATCCCCACAGCATAACATTAGCAGTAGTAGTACTAGTAGTAGTAGTATAAGTAGTTAACAGTATTTTAGGAGACAGGGTTGCGACTTAAACAAAAACATGTTTCAATTAAATTTTTAAGATGTAATTTTTGAGTGCCATACCTAGAAAAATGAAAAAAAGGAAATGCATGTTTTTGTTATGTATTTTGGTTAAACTAATCCTTTAATATTTTACCTTTTGAATCTACTTTAATAGCTGACCTTCCCATTCCAGTGTGTCTTTTTCCCTGCCTTATAGCAGCTACCATAAGTTCTCAGCTCCATCTTTTCACATGATTTATCCTATACCGTATATGCCAAATCTGATCTGAAATACGAGAGAGGACAACATGAACAGCATGTGGACTAACCTTAGCAACTACCTTAGTAACAAAGGCTATGGAACAGAGGCCGTTTGTGTGCACGTGCAAACAATCTGATGAAATCACGAGAAGGAAGCAGAGTTAACATTGTGAACTTTTGACCATGTTTAACATAGAAATCCAACATTTTAACAGTATAGATATAAGTGAAAAATCACAAAAACCATGATATGTCCTTTTTAAAGCCTCCTCTGGCCTAACAGTACTTCTAATGATAGCAGTGTGTTATGCATACAGAGCCATAAAACTAATTCTCATCCTTACAGTCTGAAGTGGACAACCTGTTATTTCTCGCACCCGACACCTTTCTTGTCACATGATATCTTTCTTTATTTCTGTCTGTCCTGTCCACTTCTTCTTAATGTCTCAATCACTTTTCATTTTCTCTTTAATGTTGATGTAACAATGTTGCTATCATTAAATATCAGACAAAAGATCAAAAACATGCCGTGCAGTCACGATGTGACACACGTGTGACGCTCATCTATAGCTCCCGTGAACAAACACACGCACACTCAGCAGTCATCCATTTCCCGTTGAGACCCTTGGCTGAGCTACAATGTACGTTGCCATGGTAACCAAGTACTCTTCAAATGATGAGTAGTCTGGTAATACGACTTCCTGGGGAAAAATTCATTGCATGTTTGTGTATGTACGTGTTTGTGTCCTGATTATGAGCACAGGTGCATCCTCGGGATGTGTACTCCCCCCCTTCCTCTACACTAGTCACACAAAATGATCATCCCTCCAGTGACCCCGCTATCAAAGCGCTCAAACTCACTGAATGCACCACACTGGCACCGGTACGAGATAGTAGGTCTGCCAACTGTCACTGCTGTATGCAGACAAACAAATTAGAGCCTAATGTATAAAACACAATAGAGATTCAGGTCTCACACTTTCACAGACACTCGCCCTCTCATCAGCACGGTGGCTCAGGTATTAGAGAAACATTCAAACAGGAAGACCTGTTTTCCCGCCCCACGCTTGTCCTCATGTAAGGTGAGGGGCAGAGGGACCATATGCTGATCAATAAAGCATCACAATGTTATAAAATAATAGGTGCAGCAGTGAACATTTGTACGTTCTTAAAGGTCGTATTTGTATTTGTACGTTGAGGAGGTCTAAATCTCAAAACTCCCAAGTTCTGCCCACCAATTAGACCAACACCATGTGTTTTCAACTAAAACTCAGAGTCTACAGATCTGCATCAGCATAATGTCCATCCCCGTCTGCCCTGCTGAGAGGGTTAGTAGCCGTTTTCCTCTCTCTGTCAAAGACCTGTAAAGTGTCCGAAAAGTGTAGGGAATATTCCCATGACCCTTCTCACCCAGCCAAAAACCTGCTTGACACAGCATGCTCATGAAGAGGGTACTTGTTCTTCATCACTGCTACTAGAAAAGCTGTTCTCTACCTCATTGAAAGCCGCCTTAAGACTTCGGCCCAATTCAGGTTTTTCTCATGTGTCAACCTTTCTAAAAATCAGCCGATTCTATCATTCTTGGTTACAACTAGCAAAGCAAGTCAAAATACCATTTTCTCATTGGCACAAGCACATTAAGGCATTTCCTACCATTTCTGAGATTCTTGTCTGCAGTGTCCGAACATCATTTTAATCTGTTCTGGAACCAAAGACAATTATTATTATTATTATTATTATTATTATTATTATTATTATTATTATAGGTGGTACGTTTGAGGAGTTTGGGATCAAGAAGCAAAGCTGTTGTACGGCACAGTTCCTCGGTCACACAGCCATAAGCACCGCTTACCAAGGCTGGTCTATCAATCAATGACACTTCCAAGGTCATAAACTGACCCGCAAAATATTGCATTAATGGAGCGTTTCTTGGTTTAGCAATGTAACTCTTCACATCATTATATCATGTTACTAAGAAATGCACTGTACAATTTGGAGGTATTTGAAGTGTGAAGTGCTAATTTCCATATGTCACACACAGAAAAATATTATCTAGCTATAAAACAAGACAATAAAATAGTGCTTAATGCATCAGGAATAATAATCTAATGTTATACAGTATTTAGCACTGAGAAAGGGGGGCGTCCTGCATAATGAGAACTTTTACTTTTGCCCATACCACTGCACTCTCTTTTAAAAAATGCAGTACTTGTATTGAGTATTCTCTTCACTACTTCAAATTCATACACTCTGATACTGATTTCTCTTTCAAAGAACTGAAACCCAAATGTGCATTATATACACATTATATGCTTTGGTTGTGGAGTCATCATAATTTGAAATATCACTTGAATCGCTCTCAGACTACAGCCAACTAATTATTTTCAGAGTACTGTTTGCACTGCTGACATCAAAGCGAACCTTTTAACACTTGAGTATTAAATCATTCACTCATGTATCCTTCCACTCTGAAGACCTCTGAGGCCCTTAACATTGCAAAAAGGTGAAATTCCTTCTTCTCAAGTTTTGTTGTTTTATGACATGAAGTCAACCCATTAAAGCATGACTGCTGCAGAATATGTCAAAGTACGGGTATTACCGTTGTGTATTTAGTGTCTGTATCTGCTTGTATTTTGCAGCAACCACGCGCACACGCACATACACACACATAGAGAGAGAGATATATATTCAGTAATCATATCCATTTAAAAGCCATTTGGCTTAGAAGTGTCAGAATCCACTTAACACACTGAGGACAGCTAAGAAAACAAGCAAAAGCTGCAAAGTACAACCACACAAGCGGGGGGGGGGCAGAGAGAGACCGAGAGCGAGTGAAATAAGTGCAGTGTTGTTTTTGTTGTGTTGCGGTTACAAGGAGAAAATTGCAGATCGTTTGGCAAATAATAATGACGCTGAAAGTTATTTAGTGGAACAGACCAGCGGGGACTGACTCGGTGTGTCAAGATGAGGCAGGAAATGAGCATCATGCCAAGAGCAAAGAACATTGTAGATAACCAAGGAAGGGTGGAGCAGTACAGAGGTGGAAGCCGGGAGGAAAGTGACTTGCCCACCTAACTATCTATGTGTCTTTTTTTTCTACATTGTTGAGTCTAACCTCATTCTATCTTTCCCCTCTAACCCTCTTACTGGTTGTCTCTTTATTTTTTATCTCTCTAGAATTGCTTGACTGGTATTCAAAAGATGAACTGCTTCAAACGACCATGAAAGACACACAAACACATAAACACACACTTAGTCACAATTTACTGACACATCTAGAACGCACACGCTCAGCCTGAAAGATGCGTCGACACACACAGAACACAATACACTACCACACACACACACACACACACACGGGCCCATTTACTCACCTACTCACTCAAGCAGTAAGCCACACACACACACACACACACACACACACAGCAATTCACAGTTTGAGTTAGCTGCAGGTGGGACTAATTGTCTCAGTGTGGGTACACTTCTCCTCTTGTTCACGCTTGTTTTCCCCCCCACTCCTCTCCTGAGCTCCTGTCCTTTCCTCTCCTCATCTTATGCTTCACCTCTCCTGGTCTCTCATCTCCTCCTCCTTCTTCTGTTCTGTCTTTTTCTACACTCTAGCTCTGTACAAATCTGTACTCCTGGCTTCCTATCAATACCTCCTCTTCTCTGTTCTTTTCATCCCCTCTGCCAGCCCAACTACAACCTAATCTGGCCTGGATGAATACATTTTAACAGCATGCATGCAAACCTCAGATGGTACATATGGCGGCGAGCATACTTAATGCGTCTAATTTTTAATGACAAATTATTGTTAAATTAGACACTGCTGAGGCCGACTACAAAGCAGCAGGAGTTGATATAGTAAATGGTTTTAACTTTTAACCATTATACACAACAGACTGCCAAACCAGATGTTAACAGTGAGAGAAAGTTTTTAACTTTAAAAAAAAACATTTTTAGTTCCCATAAAATGTGGCTGCATAATCTCTATATTCTCCTCCTGATACTAACTGCCAAAAGAGGTAATATTCACACAAACATGTTAATATGAAATATGGGTGCTTTATATTTTGTGAATCTTTGAATAAAAGCATGCTAAAACAAAATTCATATTGACAAATACTTAATGCTGTGCTCATGTCAGGTTAGGTTAAACGTAAGGGGTAACTACGGGGTTTACAGCAAAAAGTTGTTCACCACCTTTTTTTAATGCGGGCAGCATTTTTTAAAACGGACCAATGCTGTAGAAAATCAGCCCCTGGAGTCGCCAGGTTTCATCCCTGAATTTCAGAGAGGAAAAGATGATTTGAAATTTCCCTGTAATTATTGAGGACATCGGGATCAAGGTTAGAGGGTTTGGGTTTTTTTTTTTTAAGCAGACGTTTAATCATGGCTCCTTTGAAGATGGAGGGAACAACGAAAGAGGAGGGAGTATTAATATAGTGAGCAGAGGCAATTCCATAATGAGTTTGGCAACAAGAGGGTAGAAAAGATTCGGTTCTGTGGTAGTAATCAGGCCTGAGGGTGGCTGGAGAAATTGAACCTGGTGTAATAAACCACAGTTATGTTTTAACAGGGGGGCAAACACTTTTCCCTTAATAATAAAAACCTCAATTCAAAAACTGCATGTGATGTTTACTTGTGTTATCTTTGACTAATATTTAAATCAGTTTGATGATCTAAAACATGTAAGCGTGCTGGTGGACTGGAAGGCAGCAGAGCCTCAGCAGGCAACAACATAATCATTTCCTCTCTGATATGGTCACCGTTGTGATTAAAAGACCTCTGACATCTCACACAGCGACATCGGCAGCGAGTCCTGATCAGCTGACTGATGCAGCAACAGAGATGGTACCATTATCCACATGCAGTAGGTACATGATTATTTTAGAGACGAAAAAAACAACGCAAACACTTAAAAATTGTCATCCGCCTTATTGTACAGCGCTACAAATCCTGAGTAGACATATTCATTTCAAAAAATGTGTTTAATGAAACTATCGGTGAAAGACTGTGTTCTTGTTCTGCAAATTATGAATGAGATTATTGCTACAGTCCGACTCTGCTCAGTCAGTAAACCCCTCACTGGTGGACAGCCTCCCCACCAGCCTCTGAATATCACAGCAGAGGCTGATTGTGTCATAGGCTCATGCAGTGATGGACGGTGTAGATGTCTGGTGTGTTCTGTATTTGGTGGAAATTAAACATGACACACATTAGAAAAATCCAGGGAAACAAAATGATGATATGGAGGTAAACGTATTCATAAATTTTATAAGTAGACATTTCTGGGCCATGCTGCCGAGGAGTTTTAGATAGCAAGGGGATGTTTTTAAATATATACATTTTTTAAAATAATAAATCAAAACCTTTTAACCCGTTTACTTCTAATTTCTTATACAGTATATTACTTATCGGTCATTATTAGTATTATTATTATGCATTTTTTTCCTGTCTGATAAAATCTGTGCATCATGTAAGAAAACAAACGCAATTTTAAGGTCATCCAGTGAGTTCTAAAAAAAGGTTTTTATAAAGCCGAACATACAACAACAAAAAAGCAAAACCAACCATCTAATAATTCAATGACCGGACGTTTACCTCCAGCTCTATCAGAGAGGCTAAGAGGATGTACGAACCAAGCAACAGACAAAGCTAGTCCTCAAATCTGATTAACGGTACAATCATTTCCAACATGACCACCAACACACTTATTAGTTTTGTATAATATAATAGTGAACGTTTATATTCACTTTGTCATTACATGTGGTCTTTATAGTGGGAGGGGCGACTGATACAGTTATATAGTCCTTTTCTCTTTCTGTCCTCACTGCACTGCATGCTATTTAATTTGTCATCTTCAAATTAAAAACGTTCCTGAGAGAGAATATATTACTGGCTAAAATATCAGGAAATAAAAACACAGATGGGTGGAGAGAAAAAGAAATACAGGGAATGGATAAAGAGAGATTATAAGGCAGGAGGAGAAGAAGAAAAAACAAGCGCTTGAGTGACAGGCTGATAGTAAATGATAAAGTATTAGAAAATGAGAGAGACGGAGCTAGAAAGAGAAAGACCTCCACTTTCTATCTCAGTTGTCATCTTGTCCTCACTAGTCCTTTTTCCTGTTTCCTTTTTTCACGGGCTCTCCTCTCATCCGTCACTTCTCCCCATCTCCACCTTGCTCCTTCCTAATGCTCTCTCCCTTAACTCCTCAAGGATTATCATTCCCCGCTTTATCTTGCTGCTTCATTTATTCACTCTTTAACTCACCCAGATGCATTTTGTTCCCCCCGTTGCTCTGTCGCCGGCCTCTCCTTCCCCTCCCTCATTCACCACCTTTCTCCATCGTCACTCATTAGCCCTCTTTGTTGGCTTCAGACATTCGGCTCTCTCTGTTCCTCACTTGTTAAAAAATGCCTTTAGTGCTGAAGAGATTCTGCAGTCAATTCATATCACTCGAGTTGGGCTTTCATTTTCTTTACAATTCATGTCCCTCCTTCTCTGTCATGCAAGCTATTCCATTCTCTTCATAATTTATGTCCCCTCTTTTGTCTTTCTTTGTCTCTTTCCTCTTAACTGTAGGACTTTCTGGGGGTTTTTTTGTCTCCTTTTTTTTGCTCACTTTAAATCATTCACTTCACAATTCCTGTCTCCCCAATGTTACCTCACCTTACCCTCTCCAGCATGCTTTGTGTTTTGTATCCACCCGGGCTATTTCATTAACTAAAATAACCAGACTGTTGTCTGTTGTGTCAATCATGTCTAATAACTCAAGCATCTTCCAGATAAGTTTATAAAAATCCTCGCTCTCCTACTCTTTTCTCTCAGCAACTACTCTCGGGCCTTTTGTTTGTTCCCTCATGTCATAGTTGCATATACGTTGTTGTGAGGCTTCTTGACATGACGCCACAAGGACACAACAAGTAAAATTCACCTCCAGAGTTGAAACGTTAAACTCAGTACCAGCATTGCCTTTGTTTTTATACCCAGATTAAAGTTTACTTAATCAATCTTGTTGAACATGTGAAAGGAAGCTCAGGTGTTTACTCTTCTAGGACACCCTAACCCCAAAAAGGTACATGAGATGAAAACAAACAAACAAACAAACAAAACACATTCATATAAAGATACACAACACATAGACTAATGCAGTTCACAGTTCAGTCTGACTTTTCTCATGAATCGCCAGATCCAAGGACATCTGTGGTGTTTCAACTGAATGCAAATGAAATCAAGACCATATAAATAATAGAAACTACCTCAAGGCACAAAACAGATCCACTTGGCTATAGTTGCTATGGCAATAAGTGATGAAGGCACAGTATATATATAAAAAAAAAATAAAAAGGTAACAGATGAATCCAACAGCCATAAACTGTATGACTTTTAACGACTAACTAAACCTTAAACGCAACAGAGCTGCATCACGTGGTTCAACACGAGCGACGTAAAGCACCATCAGGTTTGAACCAGCACTAGATACACCTGAGAAACGCAACCATGCCAAATGTATCCAACACAAATCCCGCCAGCAGTGACGTATTAGCAACGGTATTACAGCCAATATATGAGTCATTTAAAAACACTCACCTGTTGCTGCCTTCAATTAAGCCGCCATGTCCTGCAGGCTGCTAGTTAAGTTAGTCCTCAATGTTGTTGAGCTGTCGGTTTGTTGTTGTATCCAAATGCAGGCTCAACTTTTCGCTGCAAGACGTTTTTTTTTCTTCTTCTCCTCACTTGAAAAGAAAAGTCCATCCACAATAATATACAGGTTTCTCCTGCAGGTTAATTGTCCTTGCAATGTTCATCACCGCACAGAGCTAGAAGCCATTTTCTCAACGCCACCTGGCTAATAAACGAGCTGTCAAACACAAACCAATCGTGACGCAGAGGGCGGGGCAAAGTTCCAGGTGAGACGAAGCAAACTGGAAACTGTTTCAACACGTGACCGCAGTAAATAAAAGCGAAAAAATAAAAAAATAGAAAAAAAATAATTAAGATAGGGATAGACACAAGCGCATTGCAGCTGATGACATTTCTATGAGACGTTCAATGTCTGGTTTGGTGTGGGGGTTTTTCAACCACAAACACTATTAACACTCATTTAAATACAAATTGACAGTTTTGAATTTCCTGTAAGTTTAAGCACAATCGATCAATCGATTTATCAGGCATCCACCTTGCTCTCTGCTTCTATGTATGTTCTGATGTTAGAATTAACATTGACTCAAACATCATTTTTATTTATTTTTTTTATGTGTATTATGCAGCATGTGTATAAAACATAGCATATATTGTAAATGAGGATCTGGCAGCCAGAGTTTTCATTTTTCTGTGCGGTTAAGAAGAATCTTTATTCAAATGCTGGTAATATGGTCAAAGTATCAAGGCTTTTAAAGTGCATATACACATTCAGAGATAATGATTTGATGAAGTCAAATAGAAGAATGAAGGGCATCTAGAATAATCCAACACATTGAAAACTTAAACACTCCAAAAAGCTTTCAAGGCAACACACACATTGAATCTAGTTATCAGTTATCAGTATGACAAAGAAGTAGCAAGATGACTCGCTAGAATCAGGAATCACAACGACGTGTGACAGAGAAAATGTTCATGTGAACTTGGGGAGGAAGCAGAATGAATGTGCTGCTGCTGTCGCAGAATATCTGAAGTTTGGCTCTCTTTCAAGTAACTCCAATTCAATCCTGGCAGAGTGCTTTTGTGAGTAGATTGTACCTCCATTTGAAGAGAGATCAGTTGCACAAATACACAGTTGTTGTGACTTTTACCTGAGAAAGAAAAGCAACACTGCAGGATCCTGATAGGAAGCAAGTGGCGTTATTGATCATACACATACACCCACACACACACACACACACACACAAAGGCCAAATACTGACTCAATACTAAAATACATTTACAAATGCAATGCAAAATGACTGCTCATGAATAAAACCTGACATTCTCAATTTGTAGGAGCCCCTAGATTTCTTGTGCTGCAGTGGAAAACTGTTGCTGTGTGTATACATAAAGAGAGAAGAAGAAGAAGAAGCAGATAGAAGAGCAAGTGACAAAGAACTTTTCTTTACAATCAGACACGTCTAGCCTTCGAGAGCTATGTGCATATGCCTATAATTAAAAACCTTAAAAATAAAAATGAAAAGAAAATCGAAGCTTGACATTTCACAGCTTGGTCTCTCATACCTGAGGTAATTTCTGGGGAATATAAAGGTTGAGGAGAGGAGAGGAGAGGAGAGGAGAGGAGAGGAGAGGAGAGGAGAGGATCTGCATGCTTGTAATAAAATTGCGCATCATTATCAAAGAAAAGTTTAAAATGAAGTGTAACCACTTCATCTTTATCAAACAGTTTAAGGTCAGTGTACTTTGACAGTACACCAATTATTAAATGAATCCACGAGTTGTTGGAGATAGTGTGTTACTTTGACCCATGTAAATACTGTAATTGAATTGCGGCTGATAACTCTGATAGTAATCGAGCTGAATGTACTCAATTAGTGGATCGCAGGAATAAAGCTTAAAACTTCTGGCTTACACACAGGCAGGAACACAAAGGTCAGGGCAGCACTGCTCTGACAGGATAAGAGACAGATGTGAGGCTGTTGGAAAGTAACAACATGGAAGTATGAGTGACTTTTTAACCCCTTTTTGTATTTTTTTGCGTTTTTTTTTTTTTTTTTTTTCAGGCAACCAAGGGAAAGACAAATGGGAAAAAAAAACGGTTTTGATGTGACTGGAGCGGCTTCAGCTGGTATCACATCCAACACGGTAATTTGTTTTGGCTCATGTTTTTCCAGCAGGATTTTTTATTTTTTACTCCGTTTAATACTGTTTTTTCTGTATCGGGTGCATACTGTATATTAAAAACAAACCAATAAGACAATTAAAACATATCAAACAGTCGGCGCAGTCTGTTGATCAAGTGTACCGATGTCCAGATGTTGCTTTTCCATTAGAGAGCCTGTATACTAGTCGGGTCCCTGGCAGAACCAGCTGTTTCCAGACAACGTAGCACTGAGACACAATGTTGTACCATCCAAGATAATGTTTCTCAAAGGAGTTGAGGTGATTAACAGGATAGGAAAAGCCCAAACACATATTCCTATTGTACATTATTGGTTCAGACTTTCTGATGCCAAATGGATTTTTATACAAGATACAGACAAAGTAGCCAAGTAGGTTTTCAGTTAAGCTTCTGTTTGAGTACAATACAGCTGGTGTGCAGGGCTGGAGCAAGGCCTGGAGATGGAGATGGAGATGGCTGACCCCTTCACACCCGTGTTCATAAGCACAATCTCTCTCTATTGGTTTTTCAAAAGAATCTTTTCCACCAGAAAGGAAATTTATGTTATTGAAGATGTATCTTTAGTTAACAATAAGTAGATCCTCTCAGTATCCTCGAGCAACGTCGTAGCTCCAATCTTCACATTCCTCACTTACCAAGCTTGAATATATTTTAAGACTTTTCTTTCTATTAGTGGTTGTTGATGTAAAATGTCTGTAGCCTAAAGCAAAAGTCAAGATGTATATATACATATTAGAATCATCATCAAGGAAATTAGTGAATCATAAAGTGAAAAAGCGAAATTGCTCTTGGCTGTGATCTTTAAGGCAGCGTTGTTGTTTTTTGAGGTTTTTTTTTTGTTTTTTTGTTTTGTATTTTTTCTGTCAGAGCAGTTTAAACTCTGATAAGCGCCTGAATAGATGATTAAATCATCCAAAGAGTTGGTCATTAGAGGTCATTACTCTCACATCGCTGTGGAATAAACACATGCTCCAAAGAGAGGTTTGTTTATCCCGTTCATGAAGCCACAGTGAAAGACACAAACTGGAGGAAACAGGGGGGCAGTTGACATTATTATGTGTAGAGGTATATATATTTATAATAATCAAAGCATGAAAACCATAATGTAAATATATTCAAATGATGCTTAAATGTCAAAAGTTTGGTTTGAGGCCAAAAAACTAAATTAACCAGTGTGTCGCTTTTTCTTATGCAAACAAAACCAGGCTGTATCCAAAACATCACTCATAGAAACACAAAAGTTTCATCTTTACAGTACCTTACTGTTAAACTGATACCGGCTGTATATAGATGACTATTCACGTTTCATCTATAATTTATAACTGCCTCAGAAGATAGTCTTTCATTTCTGTATTTCACGCTGTACTTTAGTTGTATTGGGCTACTTGCTTTATTAATGATGTTAATAAAGCAGCATTTTTTTTTTATAATTAAATGTTTTCGGGCACCTAAATGTTTCTTTAACTTATTGCCTCTGCACTGATTAACTGCTGTCTTTGCATATGTTTAAAATATAGCTGCTCATAATTATGGTGATACAACATTTTAGTTTTAGCTTTGAATATGTATGCTTACAATATAAATGTGAATAAAAGTTGGATCAAGTTCTTATTTTGACAAAATAAAAATAAAAACCTTCATCCATGTTGGTTTCTTCGACTTTGAGACGTGATATTCTGAACCGATTCTTCCATTTAACTCAGTGCAGTGTAACCAAAGATGCGAATGATGCGTCCTGTTTTCTGGTTCGCACTGGTTTCGGCCAATCACTTCAACATTAAGGATGAGTGCAGCGGTGAGATACATCATTCTATGAAATTCCAATTGTTAGGGAGACATTGCATAAATAAGCAGACAATGATTGGACAGGGACGGAGACTGTGGAAGACAATAAAGCACAAAGGAGCAGACGCGTCCAAGCCGTGTGAGTGTTAAATCAGAGCACTGAGCACAACGGATAATATGCAGACTATGACTTTAACAGCTAGGTGCTTCCTTTTAAACTCCTGGAGGAAAACAAAAGTCATCACAGGCTGAGCATCCTGCTCACACATAGAATAATATAACCATAAAATGAAAATAATAAACAATGCAGTAGTTTTTTGTTTTTTGTTTTTTTTACATTGTACTTATGGGATGGGAAATGTTTGGTTCGGATTAGTTGTGAGTCTCCAGTCTTTTTAATACTATTTCTGCTGATAGTTGAAGAGAAAGAAGTGTTATGTTATTAATGTTTAAAATGCACGCGCACACACACACACACATTTAGGGAACATTCTGCTTTTCTCTCATACAAAATACAAAACACAGATAAACAGCCATGCACATCAAGAACTCTATTAAAATGTAATATATAGTCCAGAATCATGAGTAGAAACTGTGCAGCCTGAAAATATAATCAGATGAACCAAAAAAAACACAACAACCAGCAAAGACACACTGAAAAGTGGATGAGTGGTGGGTTGCAGGTGAGGAAAAGCTTATCAGAGTTTCCTACAGAAACAGAAATAGCCTTCTAGGACACACACACACACACACACACACACACACACACAGACGCATTCCATTATCAGTGTTATTGTGAGGAGATATCATAAAAGGAATTATTAGTAAAGAACTCCAGAGCTAAAGTGAAGAATGGTGCAAGGAAAATCTGTGTGTTTATGACGTAGGGTGCGTTTGGGTAAACGTTTGTGCATTTGTGAGTGTGTACATATATATATATATATATGTGTGTGTATTTCCCCAAAAGTCTACTTCTGCAGCAGACACCACTGTGTATTTTAAGCGTGTATGCATGCACAACCGTTTGCGTACCTGTGTGAGCACTGACATCCGTATGTGTGATGAAGCCTCCTCTGCTCGCGTCTGATATTAAAGAAAATGGAGAACACTTTTCTTAGTCCTCTACTCACTGACATCATGTTCTGCAGGAAAAGAGGTGGCACGCCATCAAAGCAGTCCATGTCTGCACAGCTTGATATTTGACTAAAAATACCATCGGTGACGCATTTCAGCCAGAGGTCTTCTTCAGTATGAGAACTATACAGCAGTGAGTCACAATTAAGTTAAGTACAATTAAGATGTAACTCAACAGAGGTATACAGCACAACATCCATTAGCCGTGATATTTTAACAGCATAGGAAGCTGCATAGACTTAACGATAATAAGTGAGTGCTTCAAAAACAGGATTAAAAAAAAATATTTAAAATGTTAGGTAACAACAAAGTTGAATGACCTGAAATTAAAAGCCAGCCAAGACAGTGACCAGTTTGATGATGTGCCACCTGTATCTACTGTAATAACCTATTTACATTTATTTTTGATAATGATAGTACTTTTTCCCCATTTAAAACTTCTTTGTATAGGAATGTAACTCCCATCACAATAACTTTGTAATATCAGGTCTTTCAGGCAAAAGGAGGGAAGAAAAAAAAAAAACAGGAGGTGCAGATGTTAAACTGTAGCAACTAGAGTCCTAAAGAGGAAATAAAAGGAAAGAAGATTACACATCAAATCCCTCTGCAGTGGACCTCGCTGTGCAGCTGATGATACACAGCCAACATACAGAGGCGATGCAGAGCTGTAATTATACTTTGAACAGGGACTGGGATTGGTTAGAGGCAGAGATCCTGATCATATTACAGCAGTTCATTGTGTTATAAATGATTGATTTAATGAATCTACACCTCTCCTTCTCTCTGTCTATATACCTATATTTCTATCTATTCATAAATAATGAATATGGAATCAGCTCAGACTCTCAGGCCCCACAGCAGTCAATGTTGGAAACATCTAATATGCAATATGCCTAAGAGTTAGATCATATCTCTCTCTCTCTCTTTCTCTCGATCTCTCTATCCATCCATCCATCCATCTATCTATCTATCAAACAGGTAACATCTCAACAATGCTCACGAAGACATGACAGCTGCAGGAATGTTACTTCATACATAAGCAAACCTTCTGTCAACATTGTAGGGAACTCATACATAAACATGATTTACAATAAACAGAAATGATGTTTGTGAGATGTTTAAACAGAAAGACAGGCAGGCTGACAGACAGACAGGCAGGCTGACAGACAGACAGACAGACAGACAGGCAGGCAGACAGACAGACAGACAGACAGGCAGGCTGACAGACAGACAGGCAGGCAGGCAAGCAGGCAGGCAGACAGACAGACAGGCAGGCAGGCAGGCAGGCAGGCAGGCAGGCTGACAGACAGACAGACAGACAGGCAGGCTGACAGACAGGCAGGCTGACAGACAGACAGACAGACAGACAGACAGGCAGGCAGGCAGGCTGACAGACAGGCAGACAGACAGACAGGTAGGCAGGCAGGCAGGGGTAGACGGTGCATACAGAGAAGACAAACAAGCATGCAAGTGTGATGCAGAAAAATAGAAATATGTGTGCGTGTGTGTGTGTGCGCGTGTGTGCCATCAGATGTGTTTGTCCCTTTTTAGCATACAGGGTATGTAGTCGTGTCAAAGACTTGTTGCATGTTGCTTTTACATCTTAATATATTATTTTTAATTCATTCAATAGATTCTTCTCTTTTGCCTTCAACAGGTTCATAATTATGTGCAGCTGCATGTGTCTGTGTGTTGACCTCTCCAGTACACACCGGGGTGTTTAGTATTCCAGTCTGACACTGACTTTATGTGGCCAATCATCACACACACACTTGTATACTCACAACACAGATACATGCACACACACACACACACACACACACACACACACACATTTAAATGATGCCCCGCTGCCACTTGATTTCACTTGAGGCTCTAAAGCAGTTAATCAACTCTAATCAATGTTCATACTATAAACACAAAGATAAATTAATAATGATCAACATAATATAGACCAAAGAATCCAAGCCTTTGTCTTCTGACAGATAGTGCTGCTGCTGCTGCTCTGATTACATTTGTCAAAGTTCCTGACCCAAAGGAGGCTTATAGAAAAATTATAAGAGGCTTTCAAATTATGTGCGGCGTGCGTTGGTGAGCCTCTTATTATGTTTCCAATGCTATCTTGTGTTTGCCATGAAATAGCAGTTAAGTGAATGAGCTGTTGTTACTGTAACCAAGAAAAGTCACATCTCTTATTGCACTCAGTTTGTCTTGAGGATGGTTCTAGGAGAAAGGTGATGTGGTCAATAAAATTAAGAGGCTTAATTTAAGTGTAGATGTGCTCAGAAACTTTCATTGAAATCTTACTATTGCCTTTTTGTGCAAAGTTGACATTTTTGAACTGGCAGCAGCTCAAAAAGGAAAACTCATAAAATTGTTGAAAATGCTCAGTAAATTTCAGCATTTTGATGTGTCTTCTTTGAATCGAATTGGCTTGATAATGGCTTTAAAGCAAAGATCGGGTTCACTGACATTCACGGGGATGTAGCCATGATTTTGCAAATCAACAGTTTACAAAATAGTAGCAATAATAATGATAATAATAATAATGGTATTTTACAAATCATGGCTATTGTACGTGATCGCGATATTTGGATGAAAATAAGTAAATAAATAAAACAACCATTGTCCATTTTCAGTATATTTGTTATTACTTTTATTAATTATTATCGTCGTCGTCATCATCATCATCATCAACATTATTCTTCAAGTTTAGCTGTGTAACAAACTTTTCTTGGCTGTCAAAATATGTTGAAATACCATTTTTGCATGAAATAAAACCTAAGAACAATAACGTACAGAAAAGTAGCAGAATAAAATACAACATGAGAGAGAAAATAACCTAAAAAAAAAAAAATCCCAATTTTCTATAAAAGCCATTCGACTGAATAGAGACAAAATTCTACTAAAATATATTGATTAAATGTACATAGTTTATGTGTGTGTGCATGCATGTGTGTGTGTGTGACCAATAATAAACTGGCCTTTAGCTCCCTTGTCTCCTGTACTGTACATGTCAAAATGTACACTCGGTCTGTACCAATGCCTGTATGTATATGCGTGTGTGTGTGTGTGTGTGTGTTGTCCCTTCCTTGGCAATAAGAACATAATAAATGGAGTGCAAGAAACAGCATCATTTTCTATAACACATTCTGACAAAGACATAAAATTAAAACACTTGTTAAGGCCCCCCAATGTAAACGCTGATGTGAAATGCCATCATATCTAAAACAAACACTCATTATTAAAGTAAAACAAGGTCATGTCAAGTGGAACCTGTGGAACCTGTGGAACCTCATCTCTTATAAAATTGCCTTTTTTCCTCCTCAAGACACAGCTGAAATGTTCTCCCAAGAGTCTTGAACAGGATGTGAGAGAAAATCTGGTTGATTTTTTTTTTCCCATGTCAACAATAATATATATTTATGTTATGTTATAACAATAATTCTTACTGACTCAAGCTGTTAAATACAAAAAGATGATTTTTTTTGGACATAAAAGGGTTTTTACAGAGCACTTGCAATATGAAAAAATATGCGTGAACAGGGTTTTCACAATCACGGTTGTGTTTTTTTTTACTTCCAAATGAGGAGAAGATTTTCCTTCTAAAACTAAATTATTCTGGCATCATAATTTGTCTCCAGCCCACTGAGAAATCCTTGTGGTTTGTCAACATGAGATGTAAACCCAGATTGAATAAAAAAAATTGTAGTTCCAGCATCCTTTTTTAAAAAAAAATGTACATATCTTCCTCTAAAGTTTTCCTGGAAAAGATCAAAATCCCAACATTGTTTATAGTTTGAACTGAACCCAAATCAAGTTTAACTTTTAAGGTGTAAAACCCGAGACCAACTTCAAAATGTTTCAAATGTCAAAAGAAAAGAAGAAGAAAGAAAGAGAGAAAGAGAGAGAAAGAAAGAAAGAAAGAAAGAGGGATGAAAAGATACATCAACAGAACTCATTTTATCTGCTCCATATATTCTTTAAAAGCATCCATCCATCCATCTCAGCAGGCAGCCCTCCATCCTTTCATTTGTTTCATCTGTCTTTTAAGAGAGAATTGCTTCATTTCGCTGCTTTTTTTTTTTTTTTTGCTACATTTACAAATGTAAACAGTTTTTTTATTATTATGCTAGCAGTCCCTTAAGAGATGCCCATGACTAGAAAACAAATCTAATTTTATTACACATTTACTACAAGATGTCCTAGACTGAAGACAGTTCAAACCAGCTTTACACTGAATTGAATAAAAGTGACAATTTGTAAACATATTGTTTTTTTTGAATGGGCTTCATCAGCAAATAAAAAGCAACCTATGGAATATAAGTATTTATGAACCATGGCACTGTAAAAAGCCGTCACTTGACAGGTGAATCTTATGCCACAGCGTTAGACGGCTTTCTATTGATTTCCAATATGCAGCAATAGTTTGATATGTTGTTTCGACTGTGACTGAAAGGCATCAAAGCAAGACAGTCTCTGAAGCACTAGGAGAAAGTACATAGCTCAAGCATTTAAATAGAAGCCCCAAAAAAGCTTTCACATTGCTAAAATACATCACTATCAATCATTTAAAAGTTTGGAAAATCTATGCCACCTCGACGTAGAAAGTCTCGTATATAAAAGACTGTTTCAAGGTGTAACCTGCAACAACACACTGATTGCTCCGGTGAAAAGTTCAGCCATTTCATTTTGTTGAATTTTGTTGAACAAAGTAAAGTATTTTATTTCTTTCGCACTCCTTGAAATGTTTCTGCAAGATATAGAAATCTCATCTCTCTGGTGGTTTTAATAAAATAATGAACTGTTCTGACTTAAACTAAAAAAATGATTAAAAATGATTGATAATCAGGGCCTGCTGAGAATAACAACACAAACCAAATACCCCGTAGAGACTTGGTATTATGTCTGTGTGACAAAACGTATTGAGGCGTATGTCTCAACATTTCTACAATGTAGTGTGCATACATCAAGATCTCGTGACTGACAGTTAGCATAGCAACCAATTTCATCTTTTAAAAAAGCACATGTGGGTCTTTTCTCACGGGGCTGGTAATGCACAGTTTGAACAATCAATGACTCTGAATCAATGACCTAAATGCATTGAAATCAATAAAGCAGTCTTTGTTTATGCCTGATATGACTCATAACTTACATGACGCGGACAGATAAACAGACCTATTAGAAAAACTGTAAAAGTTACCAGGCACTAGGCGGAATATTTTTCATTCACGTATTTTTGGATAAGCATAGAAAAATAGCTTTTTCTCATTCTTTCGCTTGTTCCTTCCTGTATTTCTTTTCAGCCTATAATTGACTTCCTTCAAGGTCCCTTGGTGTGTGTGTGTTTTTTTTTTTTGTTTTGTTTTGTTTGTTTTCTAGCAACTAAGGCAGCAAGGCTGGAGAAGTGATCTCTCTTTATAAAAATAAACAAAAAGGCCTCCGCATTGCTCCATTTTAAAGAATAGGGGGACTTTCAAAGACCTGACTATGTCACAATTCTCTCAATGACCAAAGTAAACATTACAAACTGTGAAAAGTGGTTTAAAGAGAGACATTTGGTTATGGTATGGTATTTCTTTTAAAAAAAGTATATTAAAAAGACTGATTAGGAAACCATAGTGAATGGTAGAAAAGTGGGACGGGCTATTTGAAGTTAAAAGCATGATCATTTAAACTAGTTTGGATTATAAAATACACATTACGGTGGCATCTTATTTTCAGTGTGATTTAGTCCTAACATGTCAGAGTTCCATCCTTAGAAAAAAAGGCAACTTTCTTTTTTTTTTTTTTTGCTGATTTTGTGAAACGCTTACATGCTACATACTGTGGAGGTAACCTACCAAACTCTCAGCAACATGAGATAGGCTGAATAAAACACTGTAGGCAAGAAGCTCTGCAGACTCAATACAGAGCAAACGTTTATATAGTTAATTCAAATAATTGATCTTTTTTTTTTTTTAATACGATTCAGGATTTATCTCCCTAAATTCCTAAGTCTCTCTCTCTCTCTCTATAAAACCATGTAACCTAACGACATGTAGAAGACATACAGAAATAAAAATGTTACATACTAAGACCATGTTGACCTATTAACACATAAAGAACACGATAAGAACATATATATAAGAGAACATTATGCAACATGCTAAAACCATAAGACAATTTGACATGTAAAAATGATGTGTCACATGCTATGAAAGGTGGGTTGGTGTGCAACACGTGTGACCCCTGAGGACTGAAAAACCGAGCGCAAGCCTTCATTATGTTTACATCATTGTTAGGGGACGGATACATCCTTTGATCCTTACACACATAAACGCAATTACACAAATACACATACACACCCCCCGCCTCTTTTTGCTGTACCATTTGTTAGACCAATGTAACAAGTCTCCATAAGAACACAAAGAACAAATAGCACAAAAAAAAAAATCAAATAGACTAATTTTTATAGTACCATTTCCTGCAAAAAAGCATTATTTGCCTTTACAAAATGACATATTATATAGGAAAGTGTAGCAAATTGCATGTTTTGTACTATAACATCATCATCATTATTATTAATATTATTAATATAAATGTTAAGCAGGTTAATAGATGGTTGTTCTATTAGGCAGGCAGCCAGGCACGTAGCAAGTATCATGGCACAGAGGAAGGTAGAAAATAATGTCACTTGGTTCGATCCAAATGGATAAAGAGAACACTTCGGTCCGGGATTACACCGGTTTCACCAGTTAAAAACTGGTTTTAAGCAGTTCAAAAAGTCATGATCACATCCAAACCAAAACAGTCTCCCAGTTTTTGGGCCACCTTTGCACCGGTGGTGATTTTGCATTGATCCAAGAATGCAGTTAGTTTCAGAAACAACATGGCACAAGTGAAAGATACCAACCGATCCTTTTGTACCAGGGTAACACCAGCTGAAAGCACAGCCCGGGAAAAATACTGGTCTCAATGCGACTAGTTTCAACCAGCCAAAATAAGTTTTGGTTTTGGATCCATTTGCACAGCAGAAAACAGTCAAAAACATGCTCTAGATCTCACCAGATCATATCTGGTTGTACCAAGATAAAAAACAGTTTGAATGATGCATCAGACTGGTTTAGACCCGCTCGGAGTTCAGTTTTAGCACGGTGCATAACAGAACAGCTCAGTTCAGTTCAAAAGTTTTGCTTCTAGCATTTATTTTATTATTTTTTTTTGCTCCACTGTATGGCGGCTGTGCAAGTGCTGAGCTCCTCAAACTCAACTTAAATGAAACCAGTCCAAGTCCAAAAAGTGGCTGTTTATTAAAGGTGATTTCAGCTGCATGCCTGGACTTCTTTGTTGAATACTTGCCACAGAGCTGTCAAGTGACCGTCACTCAACGCAGGATTCAGGCTATGTCTCCAAACTGTCTCTGTAGCAGTTCAGCGGGATCCTACAATGATGTTTGACCATCTGACAGCTGAGTGCTTCCAGCATAAGGATGTGTTCCATTTAGTGCCCAGGATAGGCCCATTTTGACATGAGCGAGCCTCCAGGAACGTGGAGGCTTACAGCTTATTTATCCAATAAAACGCGTTCTTTAAGATGTCTGTGAGTCAAAGGCTTCAAATTATTACTCTCCATGTTCTCATCTAACGTTTAAGACTCAGTAACAGTTGTTGTGACCTCTGTGGCTTTTGTGATGTTGTCACCATTATCCGACACCATCTGGCTCCCTAACTCCTGGTTTGCTAAGTCATGAGCCTCTTCTCTTTCCTCCTTTTCATCTCCTGTGTCATTGTCAGTGGCATCATCGCCTGTTCTTGCTTTTGCTTGGTCGTCATTACATACTTGTATGACATCCATGCTTTCATCTGTGATCTCATTATGATCGCCTCCATCTTTCTCCTCTAGCGTCATATTTTCACACTCGCGCTCTGACGTCACTGTGGTGTTCTGAGTTTTGTTGTCTTGCTTGTGACTCCTCTGCTGTGATGTTTTGTCTGAGTACCTGTGCAAACCTCTCTGTATGTGCGTGGTGAAGTCATATCGATCCACACAGACGTGGAGGCAAAAACTGCATTGGTATGGTCCCTGGTCGCCGTGGCAACTCATGTGAAGGGCATACATGACCTCATCGAGGAAGTAGATCCCACAGTGGATACAACGGTTGGTCAGGTCATCCTGTGTGGCCACTTCCACCATTGCGCGATTAGTTGGAACACTTTTTGTCAAATGATCCTTTTCTTCATTTCCTGTCTCCTCCCTCTGGTTTCCTCCTTCATCTGTCCTCTCCTCCTCCTCTTTTTCTTCTTTCCAGTTCTCTCTCAACCTCTCAGCTAAAGGCGACGCTTGCCTTTTTCTTTCTGCACCATTCGCTGACACGTGTGCATTCGCAGCACTTGTATCTCTTTGTCGTATTGCAAGATCTAAAGGAGCATCATTTTCTAATGATGACGAGGAGGAGGTTTGAGGATGAAGAGGAGGAGGAGGATAGTGAGGAGGAGCTGGAGGAGGCGGAAGAGGAGAGTAGGGAGAGGCGCAATAAGGCACCGTGTAGCTTTGCTGATGATGCTGTACTGGAGTTACCATTGCACCAAGATAATGAGCGTTGTTTCCGAGGCTTCCAGGGCTGCTGAGATTACTGATGCCACCGGGAACCCCAGAGGTGGCAGCCATCTTATACTTGGTCCAGAACCTGAGCCAATCCGACTCAGGGGTCAAATCTGGTGAGAGGGTTAAAGGAAGGGGTAAGGAGAAAAGGGGATACTGATACTTTTCAATGGGTGAACCAGGAGGTGAATAACTAGATGGTTTGGATGGTCGCATGTATTTTTCAATTGGACTGCCTCTTTCTGATCCCCCTCCTCCTTTTCCGCCCTCTATTTTTGACGCTATCCCTCCCTCAGCGACGCCCCCATTGCCCTCAACTGCCAGTGAGGTGGGGGCATGTGAAGGCAGAAGAAGAGGAGGCATGCGTCTGTGGATCTCCAATGTTTGATTGGCTAGAAAGGCTTGAGTGGAACGGGGTGAGCGCGAGCGAGGGGAAGGCTGCTGGTTTTTGATTGATGTACAACTTCTGTCCGACTCCTCCCCGTTCATGCGTTCCTCGCTGGTGATTCGTTGCTGCTTGGGAGCTGGGTTTTCAGATGACAGCGAATCAGGGTTGAGGCGTTTTCGGGTTCGGCGTCGGATAATTTGTTCACCGTTGTTCTGCTTTATGATGTTTAGAGGTCTGGGTGTCTAGAAGATAAAGGAAACAAAGAAACAAAAGAAAAACAGAAGAGTTAGAGAGAAAGTTAGAATACATTTAATGGCAATTCACTTCCCTACTTTATTATAGTAACACCACTGACAAGGACAGCCCAATGTTATTAAACTCTGACAGTGTGACAGTATATACAGTTTATCAGGCTTAGAACTGTGTTTTTTGCCCTAACCACAAGGGGGAGTGCTTACATCTAAAGAAATGGAGTATGTCTAGTTTTTCTCAAAAATTAACATCTCCATCTAAAGTACATACTGTAAGGTGATCACACACCAAGCACAAATAAACACATCAAAACACTGAGACCAAACACAGAAACATGTTTTAGGAGTTTGAAGCACCCGTCGCTTATTCAATTTCCCCCTGGGATTAATAAAGTACTCCCTGTAAAGGTTTAAGTTTAAACCTATGGATTTTAGAGCCTTGTTACTGTATATGCACTGTGAAAGATGAAAACCAATCACGACCAAGCAAGAATAGAGAGATGGTGAGAGATTATGATGGAGCAATGTGGATGAATGAAAGAGGTGTTTAAAACGATGGAAAGCACAAAGAAAAGGGGCTGAAGACTTCTATGTAAACAAAAAAAAAGCAAGAAACCTTTCGTGCTTTCAAAACACATGCTAGGATCCTCAAGAATGATTTATTTCCCCATGTGTGTGTATTCATATTGTTGTTGTTTTTCCTGATTTACAATCATAAACAACAGTCCACCACTAAGAAGGCTGACAGTCTGTACAATATTGCATCAATTAGTCATTTATTACTTTATGGTCCTTACACAGTTTTGTGTTTCTGGCGAAAGAGGAGCAAAGCCAAAAGAGAAAGAGAAGAGGAGAGACAGGAGGCGAGATAAATGAGAAAAGGGGAAAGTGCAATATACGGTGACAAGGAAGAAGAGGTAGAGGGAGGAACAGGAATAAAGGAGAGAGTGTACAGGAGCTAACACACAGACTGAGGAAAAAAAGAAAACAAATAGCTCAAACCTTCCCTTCTTTGCTGTTCCTCCCTGTCTGCCTCTGTTTGTCATCCTCCTCTTTACTGTACTGTACTGGCTACAAATGTATTAGAGTCTTGGTCCCAGGCTGAGAGTTGCCTGAACATGGAGTTTAACATGTTTCTCTATAGGAAACACATCTCCAGTCTCTGGAATCTAACCAACTTTTGTAACGTGATTTGTTGCAATAAAAAAAAAAAAGTCAAAGTTATACATTTATTTATTTAATATATATGTTATATTTTACGTTAGTCTAAATAATTGTACATAGAAACACAAGATGTTCTGTGTCAATGTAAGATACCGAAAACATCAACCTGGCTGGCACACTCACTCTATGTATGCATCTATCTATACATCTTTCTATCTTTCTCTTTTCTTTGCATTTTCGTCAAATTTCTCTGCCTCCCTCCATCTGTCACTCTTAATATATACACCCTCCTCCTTCATTATCTCCGTACTCTCTCTTTATGTTAATCTTTTTCACGTTCTCTGCCTTCCTCCCTTTCCTCTCCGTTTGTTTGTCTTTCTCCCTCCCTTCATGTCTACCTTTTTTCTCCCTCTTTGTTCATAACTCTCCCTTCGTCTCTCTCTCACTCTCAAGTGTTTTACTAGCTGCTATCCTCTCTAATAATGTGTGTAGAGCGTATAAAACTTTTATTATGGGATATAAAATATGGTTGTCATGAAGATTGCCAAGAGTGGAGCGAGCTGAAACGTGATTGGGGAGGCAGATGAGGATAAACAGGTTGAACCAAGGACATCTGCAGGGGCAGGAAGGAGTAAACTGCTGCAGCTTGTCATCCTCTAAAAGGTCTTTAAAGCCCCATTCCATAATTGCAGCACAGTGCTCTGGGTTGTAACACGGTCAACCTACTGATGCATTTATTAACACTGTGATTTATTACACTGAAACATTTTCGTTCACTTTGAAACTTTTACAAGCTGATCTTAAAATTCCAATATGTGAGCATGAAGCTGGCATATATATATGTTGCTCCGCTCTCTGCTCTGAAGGTAATATTTGTAAATCCTTAAGTCAAACAGGTACATTGAAGTGTGAAATTAGCTTAAACTCCTTAAGAACATATCTGCAGCGAGTAAGCTCGATATTCTGAAGTGAACTAAATTCCAGGTTGAGTCTTCATCTCATCTGTAATTCATGCCGTCTAATTAAATTTGGGATTTCCATAGACTTTCCCCAGGCTTAGATGGTAAAGTTGATTCATTCCATCATATTTCTCCCTCTGTGGAACTGGCTCACTGTGACTGCTGAAATGGTCTGTAACTCCCAGCACCCTCTAAATCAAATATACTTTCTTTTTTTTTCCACAATATTACTTTTTCACAGTGGGATTCATGGAATATATACAAGAATTTGACTACAGCATGCACCATTTAATATGCATCGTATGCTAATCAGCCAGACAAGAGGAATGATAATTAGTGGTCAAAATCACCCAGTGGATATACTAAAGTGCAACATCGAGTCCATAAAACTGTCTAAAGTACTGGGTCCCAGATCCAGTACGACCTTTATGAGTGAGTGCATCTTTGTCTCTTGTGAGTGGATAGGAGCCTAGCAACACAAATGTTTTATATGATGATACACATATGAGTTTCAGCTCAGTCATAGGTATTTCTTTCACTTTACAAATATGCAGCAACTAGAATTTTACTGTGCCTTGAATGCTGAAAGTATTTCTATTCATTTCACAACTCTAGAGTCCGTCTAGGGCAGTCTTTAGTGTAATGCACACCTGGCATCTGTTCGCATGCACCTGTACATTTCTGCGTACGACTTACCGAATGTAGTTTTTGGTATAAACCACATGCGTTGCAGACGTAGCCTCCATTAGCGTTCTTCCTCCACAAAGATGTCTTAGTGGTCAGACAATTCGCACAAAAGACTCCACTACCTCTGCGCCGCTGTAGGAGGAAAAAAATTATTGACAACATTAGAGTGAAAGTAAAAAATATCAACGGATAAAGAAACATCGGTAGGATAAGAAAGACAGAAAGAGAATAGAGGAGGGGGGGGGACAATGACTTGCTAGTAAGGTTAGAAAACAGAGAGAGAAAACAGATTGGCTTGCTGGCAGGGAGATGATGTGTTCTCATTTATCACGCCTAATATAAAATCCTATTGAGAACATTGCTCTCCTCTACACTGAAATTATCTCTATAGAACAAGGGTAATAAAAACACCAAAATACACTTCATTGAAAAGAAAATGATGTTGTTAGGGTGACTATGTGGCGTGTGTCTTAAATATGCAAATGTGTGTGGAGGAGAAAACTTGGGATTCGTGTAAGAAAGATGAGAGATACTACGGTAGTTTTGTCAAGCTTGACAGACATGGAAAGAGATGAGTTATGCTTTCACCTTGTAGCACAAAGTGTTTTAGTGTTTATCTGAACCGCAGAAGGTACTTTACAGGCTAGTATTTGACTTTTAATGTTTTACTGTGCACATTCCCCTACACACACACACACACACAGACACACACACACACACACACCTCTGCAGTTCATGGAGCAGTGGTGCATAGAAAAGTAGTGTGTGCTCGGAAGGATGGGGGGTTGAAAAGGCCAATTGTCGTGGCAATGTGCTCCATCACAGTAATGAGCCAATCACAACGTTTCTCCATCCCATTAAATCTCTGGCCCCATTCACCACCTTTATGACCCTGGAGAGGACAGCATACCTCATCTTTCTCCTCCATGACTGTCTCTTTCTCTCTCTCTATCTGCCTGTCCATCCAACAAGTTCCCTCCGTTTCTTCTTTTTATTTTCTCTCTTTACTCTCTAAGTCTTCCCAATTCTTTCTCGTTCATCTTATGTTCTCACGCTGATATGAAAAAAAGCGTTTTGTTGTTGCAGTAGCAGTGGCAGACCCTCTAGGTATGACTCGCTAAAATCCACAACACACCGTCTGTGTGCCTCTGTCATCTTTCCCTCTTTTTTTGTTTTCTCTTTTATCCCAATCTGTTTCTCCCCCCATCATATACCCTGCGTCCACTGGGACCTTCTACTTTTGGCATTGGATTCTTGTCGTTTTATGTTCATAACAGTGCTGAGAGTTTATCATATTTTTGAGGGCTCAGAGCACCCAATGCTAGAATTTAAAAACATTTCAATTTTTCACAAAAGTGCGCCGCACTTCATTCAGGCCTTCTGTAGTCTCAGAGCTACAGATGGAGCCACTACCAGCACTTCCACCGAGCATCTGTTTCACGCTGCCAGCTAAAAGCAAGAAGAGCCCAGTGGGCACAGCACTGTTCCGTTTATTTTTGCAATCTAATGTACTGCAAGGATCACAGCGCAATTAACCACTTTACATTTCTCTAGGGGAAACACACCACAGACAGACATGCACATATATGGCATGAACAATGCAGTGCAGATGCATTTGAAGAATAACAGCTGTCCATTAGCTGTACTTCTATAAAAATGCATTAGTATTACTACTGTTTAAGTAGCAGCTTGTTGGAGAATTTACCCAATATTTAAACATGAGACCAAAAGTCATATTGAACCTTTAAGGCAAGAAACCAAATGCAAGTTTATTTGCAGTGTTATTCACACAAACAAGAACATTTTGTCCCTTTAAACGAGGAAAGAAAAGTGATTAGTGAAATATAAATGACATGACCAAAAAAAGCTACAGATCAGAGGTGATTAAGCATCAGTACTGGCCAGTGTTTAAAGATTAGACATCCGATTTTATTGCCAATGAAAAGACATTTAATAGCTCATTTATTTCCTTGCTGTAATTTTAAGCTCATAAACAGGCATTTACAATGACATGCTTCATACTGTCACTGGATGTCCAAAGATGTGTTTATTAATACTGGAAAAACTTGTCTCTCAGTCTCAATTTGCAGAAAAAACATCATGTTTAAAATAACACTGTATGCAATAAATACCAGAGTTGATATTCTTTATGGTACATGTGTTTTTCAGACAGCAGAACACTTATGTGAGCCAGAGTTTGTGTGTCTGTGTGTGCATGTTGCACACACCATAAGGTGACCACATGTACAACGACAGAGCCAGGTGATTGATTGATGTGCGCTTCCTGTGTGTGTGTGTGTGTGTCTCTAGTCTTGCAAGCCAAACAGTGTGTCTGTCATCAGAATTCAGTTTCCCTCTGAGTGCCCAAATCACTCACATATGGCCCTGCAGCTGCCCCTCATTGCAACACGTGCACACATGAGCACGCACACACACACACACACATATATACCACACACTGCACACACACACACCTGAAAATATTTGCTTCCACTGCTTAATGAAGGCAAGCTCGATTTGGATGAGAGGCTGCAATCCCAGTAGTGAGTGTGTGTGTGTGTTAGAGCTATCTTGGCAGCTCCTTCACTATGCTACAAGGATAGCACTGAGTGTGTGTGTGTGAAGTTCAAGTGTCAATTACACAGGAAAGTACAGAACGCGTACACACAAATGCACACCTCCAATTTGCTTCATGATCTCTCACTTCGTTTTCAATCATCTGCTGGCTGGCTTAACATCTGTGCACATGTGCAAACCTAAATACATGCACGCGCGCACACACACACACACACGTGCACAGTTCTAGTATATACACACTGTGTGAGTACAACTTTGTCCTGGTAGCTTTGTAATTGTGTATATGTACTGGATGTATTGGTGTGTATCTGCAGAATGTGTGTGTATCAGAGCATGTTTTTTTCTGATTGATTACTGATATCTGGCCTCTCTGACTCACCTCAGCCTGCAGAGGAGGGCTCCTGGTAATTAGTGCTCACGGTCTTAATGACATCTATTTATCTGCGGCCTATGATACCATTCAATTATCACCAGCAACAACGCCCTCTGACACACACACACATTAAGTGTAAACATGCAAAGGCATACAAAGACCTACACACACACACACGCAAGACACAAAGTTAAGTTTCATCAGTAAAATAAAGCAGAGCTATTCTGTGGTGCCACTACTGTAAGTGAATCTTAAAAAAAAATAGTCTTGAAAACTTTTTGACACAAAAGACGTCAGATCTTTTAATCTTCTGAACAGATGAGAATAGACAGTAAGTGTACATCATACATAACAGTGACATGTTGCCAATAGTTTCAGTTTTTATCAGTCTCATAGTGCCCATTAAAAAGTTGGCAGAAATGAAGAGTACAATCAACTTAGTGGCAGGCTGCATATAAAAAAAACATTTATAGGTTTAATAACATTCACAATCAGTTTGATCAGTCTCTCTGCACTAATGCACAAACTGCTCTAACTCAGAGGCTTTTCCCTTGTGGCAGTGCATTTTAATGCAAGATTACATAAAAAGAGGCTACATAACCTGAGTGCTGTTTGTTTGGGAAAATATGCACTTTGAAAATAGGCTATATTTTATATTACATGTACTCCTCCCTACTGTGTCCAATGCTTTAATTTTCATTTTGGGTTTTTAGACTTTTATGGGTTGCCAGCTTTTCATTAAATGGGTTAAAGTGATTGCTATTCTTTAAATTGGAGCAGAAGCTATGGGCTGTTTCACTGTGACGTTTTTGTGATTCTACACATAAAAATCACTAACAAATTGTAATTTGATTTGGAAGAAACAATTTTTATTCAACATCAAAACATATGGTGAAACCTCACAGTGAATGAACCCTTCGTCTGTGGCTTTGAGTCGACTCAGATTCTCCTAAAGCCATAAATTTACAAAACTTATAGAAACTGTTTATACAACATGCTTTTTTTTAGATCTTTATGAGAGAGCTGACCAGAACAGATAGCATCCACTGGTTTAGGCTCTGTAGCAATATTGAGATTTCAAGTTTTACTTTCCTTATCCCTGATGTTATTGCCACCATATGCACCCAATGTGCGGTGACATCTTTAAACTCTGGTGGTTCGAATTGGCCTACTTGTGGACAATGTTTTTCCCCAAGAATGCTATACATCCATTTAAAAAATCAAATTCAGGTTTATTCTCAGCTCCCACCATGATTGAGTATCTTGTTGTCTCAGACTTAAGGACAACATTCCCTGATTTGTTTTAACTGATAAATGCTTTGAATTTGTGAGAATCAGCCAATTTCAAAGGGTCACATTCTTCTAACGGTGCAAATCTCATTTTGCAACAAAACACACAGATTTCTCATTTTATACATTGCTTGTGGTGAAAGAAAACTAAACACATACATTTCAAATGTCAAGGTGCTGAAATCCTTTAATGTGGCAAAATAGAGAGACTTGAGGGAGGGAAGTAGAGAGAGAGAGAGAGACAGAGAGAGAGAGAGACACAGAGAGAGAGAGAAGAAATTGACTGAGGCGCCCTGCGGTCTAAAATAAATTTAAAAAGAGGGCTTTCTAAACAAAGTCTTTCAGAATGAAATTACATTTAATTCACTTAAAGAGTAAGTCAGCTCTGCTTTTAACACACTGACACACACACCCACACAGAGACACACACACACACTTACATTGATACACGCACTGACTTGCATTAAATCAGCGATTATTTAATCAAGCTAGAAGACTAGCTGGAGGAATTAACTAAATTCCATACTGCCAAGTCCAATATCCTATACACCGGATCAGTCGCTCTCTCTCTAATCTATAACACGCACGCGCGCACGCGCACGCGCACACGCACACACACACACACACACACACACACACACACACACACACACACACACACAGATATATAATAGATGAAGAAATAGACCTGTACACACAGAGACAGAGATAGATTCACATAAAGATTCACCACAGCATTCAAAAACACACACACACACAGATACACACGCATGTTGGGTTTCGGTAACATCACATTGACTTACATTCACTTCCTGGAGACTTATCCTGACCTTAACCATAACCATTGCATGCCTAACCTTAACATAGCCCTAAACTTACCTGAACTTTAAGTCTTAATGCTAAAATCAATCTTTTACGTTAATCTGACTTGCTGTTTGTCCCCACAACATGACTGTGTAAACAGATGCATGTCCCCAGAACATGAGGAATACCTGGACCACACGCACACATACTCAAAGGCATCTGGGACCCATCGAACAGAGATTCCCCCTATAGGTGCTATCAACCATCAACTGTGTGCATGTGTATGTGTGAGTGTTTGTATGTGTGTAGGTCTATGTACTTGTATATGGCTGTAGAAACCCATCCGTGTGGTCTACTCTCAGACTACTGTATGCATTTAAATTGCTTCTCCTAATAGAATAATTGAGTTTGAGTTGAATGAATTTAAGTTGACCTGACTCAGAATTTATTCTGCTCATTTATTCTCATTCAACAAGCAGAAACAAAAAAACAACACTAAAGAATAATGATAATCAATGTACAGGCACAAAGCCAGTTAAATAGTTAAAAAAAGGCCAGTTCAAGGTTCTGAAGGTCTGCAGGGATGCTAAAGAATCACTACAAGCTGTGATTTGGTGAAAGAAAAATTAATTAAAAATTAAGAACTGTGTCTCTCAGCTGTTTTAAGCAGAAAACAGCTGTTTTTCAGTTGGAAAATGGACATAGTCCAACTGCGACCTGCAATGGAGGATGCATTTCCTGCTGATTTTCTACTCAGATGACATTACCAGTGAAGCATAGGGAAACTAGTGCAGAAGCAAACTTCCAAAATAAATAAATAAATAAAAAACCCTGCCTCTGGTAGCTCTGTGGACGGGTGCAACCAAACGACTAATTATTCCTTCAGGAGTCAACAGGAATAAAAAAAGGATAATAATAACATACTGTAGCTATAAATGATAGGCTATGGTGAGGCTTGGTTGGAATCTGCATCTATTAGCCACTCCCACACAGGAAATACATGTTTTGTAGCAGCATATCAACATTTTATCCAAATATATTGATTCAAGTGGCATTAATTAGTAAAGCTTTAAAGAGGCTTGGCAGAGAGATAATTGTTGTTAGATGGAAAATGGCCTGTCTCTGTCCTAACACAACACCTAATGTCTGATCACACTGAGCATGACCTTCGGCTCTGTGCGACTGCTCTGAGCTCCCACACACACACAGCCTGCAGCTCTCCTCTAACAGCTCCAGCAGCCCTAAGTGTCCCAGCACGATGGTATCAGTGCAGCACATTCAGTGGTATCCCTCCTCTTTAGAGGCCGCGGTGACAAAACGAAAGAAGAAAATCAAATTTCAGGACAAAAAAAAAAAAAAGGCTCTGTGTTGATATGAAGCTGTTTAAACTCCAAAGTTGGCAATCATGAGCGAGGCTCACGTTAGCTATGCAGATTGAGCAGCAGCAGAGCAGCAAAGGAGCTGGAAGGTCCTTTACGATGGTAGTTTTGTATAGTCATCTACAGGAACTACACTGGTAAGGCATCACTTACTTGGAGTAAATGCAGTATATATATACACAACACAGCCCAGTGCTGACAGTATGTACATATACTGACTGGGGAGTTTACATTAAACACCTTTAGGTCCCTGTTTACTATATAGAACGGGTAAAGTTCAGATGAAATGATCAGACCTTATTAACAGTTGCCATGTCACTGTAAGAAAAAAAAAAGAAGAAATCATTAGACAAGGGAGTCAGTTTCACCTCTACCAAGAAATCAGGTGTAACGACCACCTTCTCCCTCCTGCCTTAGGCCTCTATGTGATGGCATAAGTAGGATAGTGATGATCTCTTGTCATTGATCAGTGTTGATGGCAGTGGAGACTGTGATAATGATGATGATGGTAATTTGTCTCATGCTGCTGGCTTGAAGCTCTGTATCAGCACCTTGTGTTGGTGACTGTCAGTTGTTGTTATGCCTCTTAGTCTTTCACTTTTATCTAAGTTGCTTTTAATAGCTGCTGCAATTCCAATTTCACACTGGGACAAAATAAAGTTGAAACTGAAACTTGATAAGTGTGTTATGGGCTGGGTTGTGATAACAGTTTCTGCAATGAAAATATAAAAAAATGTACAGATGAAACTGCTCCATAAATAAAAAAAAACACTATGGTAGTCTCTGCACAGCAGAGGGGCTGGATATAGAGCTGAAGACACAACAACCCAGATCCTTTGTTGATAAGATACTCCAACACACACACACACACTCAACTGTGTGTAAGAGTGAAATGGAAGGTGTCAGCTTTCATAACAGCCCTGTCATTCTGTGTGCGCGTGTGTGTGTGTGTGTGTGTGTGTATGTGCAAAAGAGAAAGGACAAGGACTAAGAGTGACAATTGAGTGTCTTAAGAAAAGCAGCAGAAAACACTGGAACAAGATGACATCACCATGAGAGACACCCATATCTATCTGGCACAAAAAGTGAGTGAGTTTATTGTCTTTCTCCTTCTCTCTCTCTTTCTTACACAGACACACACACACACACACACACCAACACACAGATGTGGACCACACACTACAGCCCACTTGCCTCTTTTCATTCTTTCATCCTTATCCATCACTCTCTTTGGGCCCTTTTTCCCTTCTGTCTTTTCATCATTCCTGTGTTAAGCTCCTCCAGTAGTCACTACCTTTTGTTATAGAGCAGTGAGAATCTCAGTTTTTGTGCAGAAATGCACACGTTTTTGTACACCAACACAGACTGGGCTGCACTTAAGCAAAATCCTATTTTCATTGATCATTGATTTTGATAAACGATTGTGGCTGCATCGACTTCACACTTATGCGCTCTGGGTAAAAGCCTGATAACCAGTGAACGGGCTGGGGGGTGGGGGGGCACATTAGCAAACAGAGAAAAAAGAAAATCATTCCACATTGATCTAATTTTGATAAACAGTTGCAATGCATGCAGACTTGGAGTCCATGGACCTGGAGACCACAGTCATGTATGTGTTTGTATCTGAACTACTGATATTGGTGTGCGTGCTTGTGTTAAGAAAGTAACTGATTCTATAAAGCTAAAACTTTTGATCAGATAGTATGAGATACTGTGTGTGCATTTTCATCTTTCGGTAATAAAAGCCTCAGAGATCTGATGCTAATCAACATTATTTTGTATTTAAACTCTTTAAGTTGCACATGTATCACTACGTAGAAAGGAGAGCTATGTAGGTTTAGACACATCCACAGGGGTCACTAGATGGTAAACAAAAAATATACACAAAAACCAAAATAAAATGATTTTTTCCCTATTTGTTTTGTTGTGCTTTTTTGTTATGTATGATCTAGTGAAAGTAATATTCAGGGTAAAAATAAAAAGGATGCACTGTAATTGATCATTAGTAATATCTTTCTTTATTAAAATGCCATAAGTGCATTACCTTGGTTATAACTTATTTTTCTTATCTAAAATTTCCTTCCTCAGAAAACTTTTTATATAGTGTCTGGAGAGCAGTGACCCACTTCACACTGACCAGTTAAGCACTGTGTCAGTGTGTGTGAGGGATGTACATGAATGCTGAGTGGGAATGTGTGGCTGTAAGAGAACATATGAGAGAGAGAGAGAGAGAGAGAGAGAGAGAGAGAGAGAGAGAGAGAGAGAGAGAGAAAGAGAGACAGAGAGAGACAAAGAGAGAGAGAGAGACAGAGAGAGAAAGAGAGACAGAGAGACAGAGAGAGATAGAGAGAGAGAGAGAGCGAGAGAGAGAGAGAGAGAGAGAAGCTCGACAGAGATGGGGGGGGGGGGGGGGGGAGTGTGTGGTGTATGTCTTCATGGGAAGGCCCTGTAGGTTGATATTAAAACACGTTCTTCAACACACACACACACACACATAATCTGCTGTGGAAACCAGGACACTGAAACCTTAACTCACCCCACTGCCCAAAGGAAAAGACAGCGAGAGAGAAGGAAACATACAAAGAGAGATAGAGATAGAGATAGATAGATAGAGAGAGAGAGAGAGAGAGAGAGAGAGAGAGAGAGAATAGAGAGAAAGTTATTATAATGTGCATCCTTAATACCTGTAGTCTTATCCACTGGTATTAAGTGTCTTATTAACTGTCTTAGACTCTGTTTTATTGTTTATCTGAGAATGGTTCAGTGGGCTGATTCCCACACAGCACAGACCCACATGACGCATTCAGGTACCGGTGGGCTAGAAGCTAAATCACGAGTGTCAGTACACAGTAAAACCAAAACCTTTTCAAAACTTAACCTGCTGGGACATCTATAATTAGTGAAACAAAAATCTTAATCACATACTTTTTATAGGAACTTATAAATGGTTCAGTACTTCACTACTTGGGATACAAGCTCATCTGCATCCCAGTCAAACCAATGTATTTACACCTTATAAATATGATATCCAGATACACATTTCACATTATTGTGAGTCTATAAACTAAAGATAACAAAAACAAACTCAAGTCATACACATCATAATCTTGGGTGCATTTACTCAAAGGATTGTTGCTGTTGAAACTCTCTGAGGCTGCATAGTTAAGAGTGAAATTTGTGATTAATTATTAAAATCCTCCCTCTTGCATTACTGTAAGAACAGGATACTGACTGTGAGGTTTATGTGAATACATATATATATTTTAAAAAACTATTGAGAAATAGATAATGGCCTGAAGATACAGCAGGCATCGTATTAGGGGAATATATAACATGTATCGTATTGTATTGTCAATTATCAAGAACTGGGAAAGTCTATGTTTCCTGTTGTAGAAATGTCCTTTTCAAATACCCTGCGCTCTACAATAAGACATTCATGAGTAAAATAAAAAACTAAAATTAAAACTGTTACACATGCAGTAAGCTGACCTGACAGGTAATATACTGCAGTTGATAAGTCAAAATAAAATACACATTTCTCATTGTTAACACTGACATGTAAACAACCTGTTTCCTAATTTCTTCAATTTCCATTTTATATTGAAGGTAACATCTGTGTCGCTACTTGTTTTGATATTGTTGTAATTTAAACAAGGCAGATACACAGATACACACTGGCAATACGTCTTAATTGCCAAACAACCTTGGACAGGCAAGATGTTGATTGGAAAAAGGACACAAATGTAAAAAAATGAATGAGAAAAAGAGAAGGGAAGAAAGAGTAGAAGGGAAGGAGGAGTGTAATTCTAACCAAACTGCATAATGAATGGCACTTAGAGTATTACACCTCTAAATGACCTCACTCACACACACACACACACACACAGCGCACCGCACACACACTGCCTTGCCAAATGACTTTATCTCCCCAATTAGTCCGATGGGAAAAAATAAGGAGGGGAGGAGGAGGAGGAGGAGGAGGAGGAGAGAGGGAAGGAATTGTGAAGTGGAGATAGAAATGTTCACAACATCACTGCCATTTTCATAAATACCAAGGTGGTCGCAAAATATGCTCCCCTGAATACCTTTTAATTTATGTACCTGCAAATAGAATCAAAGTTATTCTCTGTACTTTCGCCTATTGCTGTATCTATATATGTGTTGTCAATACACATATTGACAAGTGAAGTAAACACAGGATGGATGGATGGATGGATGGATATATATATATATATATATATATATATATATATATATATATATATATATAGAGAGAGAGAGAGAGAGAGAGAGAGAGATGGTGAGCAAGGCAAAATTAGGAGGGTTCACATCTTCAGTGAAGTGGAACATTTTCAGAGTCTCTCTCCGCCTCAGTCACACGATAAATTGTGTATTTTCTTCTCCTGTAATGTGTGTGAATGTGTGTGTGTTTGTGTTAGTGTCAGAGGTCATGGTAGTGGGAAATGAGCAACACTGAGTGGGCACAGAGGTCAAGGTGAACACTAAGCAGAGGAAACACACGTCACACACACACACACACACACACACACACACAAAGGAGGACGTATACACAATGTCGGACAGTGCAACTGATTCTGAATTCAGTCATGCACACAGGCTCTATAGCACAAGTCTGCACACACTCCCACATAGAGTGATGCAGGTGTGGAAACATAAGGCTCCAAACAGTGTTGTAAAGGACAGGTCCACCATTTTTCAAGTCTGTCCTAAAGCAACAGTCAGCTGTCCAAATAAACATTGAAATAGTTTTTACTTGCCATAATCTATCATCCTGTTCAGACTAGCTTCAGAGTTTATCTGAAGCTAATATAAAGCTTCAGCTGTCCAAAATTAGTCAAATCAAGTAGATATCTTTCAATATTACAGCCATTATTAGTGCCAAAGTTTTTGTTACTTTTCTTCCACCACAGCTCAACTGGGAAACACAAAGAGGGGGTTTTATCCTAAAAAGACTGTATATATGGCAGATATCCACCTGATATGAATAACTCGGGTCGTAGAAGCCCATAAAAGCTTCCCTTTTAAAAGTGTTTTTTGCACAAAATGACTGTGTGGACACACTGTGGATTTTGTCCTCCATCACTTACACTGAAAGCACAGTGATTTTCTGTTATTTCTTCTGTTATGATATCTATGTTAAACATGGTCAAAGATCCAAAACTTGAAAAGGTCTATATTGAAATGATTTAGTCATCACAGCAAGAACACTAAATGGTGTAAAAATAAAGGAAATACATACAAAACAGTAATACTAAAGGCACCGAAGCCCAGTAAGCAGTTCACCAACTTCAAAGTGCTCCATCAAATTGAAGCCAAAAGGACAATTGATAAGGCCTAGCCAGCTCATTAAAGCCTACTCATCAAAATGCAGAGGCCATATTGGACTCGTAGCAGAACAATACTTCTGCAGCATAATGAGAGCAGAAACATGTTTTTGCTTAAATGCATGTGTATAATATGTTTGGTTTTTTTTGTTAGGTCTTAAAAGAAGACGATGAAGAATTGTGTAATTAAATTTCTTCAGGGAGGCTGTGCCAAGTTTTTCCGACTGTAAAATTGACAGGAAAATAGCAAAAACCAACTGAGACAATAATATACTTTCGTACCTCAATCTCCTCCTTACACTGTCAATTTAGCTCTCTTTATCTCCATGTCTTTGGATGGCTTCATCTTTACCTACACAACTAATTGTTCCTCTGCATTCAGTCTGTAGTAAAAGCAAATCACACCAAGAGCACTACTGCCAGTGATAAAGAGTGCCTGAAATTAATGAAACACTGTGACCTTTAACCATGGTTACTGTGGCACTGACAGTCCTGTAGCATTTCGCTATGCAAGCCTCACAATGCAAGCGTCAGAGACCCTTCAGAATATTGTGCAGAGTGCTGTTGACTGCACGCTCACATTGTCCCAAGGCGGTGTTAATGATAGAGAAGTCAGTTTGGTGAGTAGGTGCTGCTTTGTATTATCCACCAAGTTTGTGTTTGTGTGCGTGTGTGAATACATTGGTAGCAACATGTGTATGCTGCACTCAGGATAAGTCTATATTATTATTTATGGGGAGGGACTTAGAGCTGGTGACACAACAATACTTGTTACTGTGTGAGACAGAGACAAACAGCACTAGACATGTACACACAGAGGCGATTTTTCTCACCAGGCAAGCCAATCAGCTGCTTGGGGCCCCCACTAGCTGGCGACAGAGAGTCGAAATTTGCACATAGTCGAGAGTGAAGAAACGAAATTTGCGTTTTGAAAAGTCATTCGCTGAGTCTGACTCTCGTGGGTTTCCCGTTTACAACAAGCTGTTGGGAGGAACAAAATGCTAAGCAGCCAATTGCGCGACCACATTTTTGAGTGACAAAAGTCTTCAAGCAATCCGCGCTTGCAGAGGAATCCCTTGCTGCGCGCGCAACCACATGTTTGCACAAATCGGCTCTTGCGCTCTCTACTATGGAGAGAAAATTATGGAGAGCTAAATTATGAAGAGAAGCTATCCATCCGGGCGGTGTTGGGTAGCCCTAGGGTAGCGTTGAGAAAGATCAAGCTTATTGGGGGTGGTGCTGCATATATTGGAGGTTATTGGTCCATTTTATTTTTTGGAGGTATATGGTGAGGTTCAGGGGGCATTTGTTTTTAAAAAAAAGTTGAGAACTGTTGCCTTACACAAAGACTTAAAGTTTAAAGGCTTTTCTTTTGTTTGTTTGTTTTAATATAATGTTAAAATAATAGATTTTGATATAATAATATATTTGATATTGCACTCTCTGTTAAAATAAGCAGAAACTTCACAATGTTTAACGTTCAATGTTTGTGTAAGTAATATTTATAACTTGTGAAATAAAACAAAACTATACTTGCTACAATTTGTTGGTTATTTATTAAAATTACAAAGGCCCAGAGTGAAATTCTGTTGTGTGGGGGGCCCGCCCAATGAATTTCTGCTTGGGGCCCCACTGGACCCTAGAATCGCCACTGTGTACACACACACACACACACACACATATCAATATCAAACATACCCATCTAAAAATTATATCAAAAAAGAGAAAAACAGAAAATCCTCAGATTAGTACTACCAGTGAAGAAAACAGTTTCTTTTGATTAATCGTTTGTCTATGTTTTGTATGTTTTAACGTATAACTGAGTGCACTTTCTTTGTCACTTTGTGTGGGTTTGTTCTGTGTCACCATTCAGTCGAAGCTAAGTAGTGTGACCAGCCTGGAGCTCATTTGACATTTTCCACCTAGACAGGCCCTCAGGGTGGAGTTAGAGCCTAAGACATCAATATCTGAATTACTCCTTACCGTTCTCCAGCTATTCCTCCCTTCATCCCTCTCTCTTTCTCAAAGTCCTTTCGTTGCAGTGGGGCCACACACAGACACATGCTCAAAGACAAACACACACACACACACGGGATGTTGATGGCCATGCTCTCGCTGTCAAAAGGAACCAAACAGATCAGCTATCCTCCAAGGAGTGTGTGTGGTGTGTGAGCATGCACGTGAGTGTGTGTGTGTGTGTGTGTTTGTAATCGATGTCTCATCTTTGTTCCACTTGCTCCAGACAGCAGCATGTATGATAACCCTCATGTTATCAGAGAGTGAGAGAGAGAAATGGTCGCTCAGGGAATATCACCTGACGTCCCATTTGCTGAGAGATTTTCATATTGTGCTCCACACAGGCCTCTCTTCACTGACAAAACAGCATCAACACAAAAAGTATATCCTGTCTGACTTCAGAAACTGGCTGCCACTTTATCTGAGGCCTTAATTGCACTTCATAAAAATGTGTCTTTTCACAAACACACAGTCTGATGTATCCACAAGTTTAAAGCCTTTTGAAAACTTCCCAAATGTCCCAAATTCAGACTACAGATGGTTTAACACATCACATACTGTATACTGATTGTAAACTCCACAATTACACAAGACAAGGGAAATACATGCAGTGATGTACAAGTACAAGTAAATAAATAGCTGCTACTATTACAAATTCTGAATACCATAAGGGCAAAAACAAAGCCAAACCAAACGCACTTTTTAAGAAAGTCGTTACATTTTTTATAACTGTAAGAATTAAACATTTGTCAATCCTGGATTTATCTCCAAAAGCACTGTTGACTGTTTGGATCATTCAAGGAAGGTAAAAAAGAAACGGAGAAAGGAACGGAGCAAAAATGTATTAAATTGTAAGAGAACCAGTGGTTGAAATGAACTACAAAGCAGACTTTTTTCATTTTCAGTCATAAATGGACCTGGGTCACTCAAGGACAAGGAATCTCATTTTTTTCTCTGTGTTCTCCTCTTCTCTACCAACCCAGCAGAAAGCAATACGTTATAGAAAGAAACAGAAAGAGGAAGATGTAGAGAGAGGGCGAACACGAAGGGAACTGAGAGGAAGAAACGGGGAAAGAGAGTGAACAAATTACTGCTAGTGAATACGATTTTGTACTAACAGCTTGATATTATCCACCATACCCCCCCCCCCCCCACACACACACACACACACCATCATTCATCAGGATACAGCCTGAGGGCTGACTTATTCTCCTCACACTACTACACACACTCACATAATGAGACACACACACAGACACACACAATCTTGTACACTCACTAAAGACACCTACAGCTAGCAAATACCGAGACCTTTAAAGTGATAGTTAGCACCTAGTCATTACTGCAAGAATGAAAGAAAAACGGAGAGAGGGATGGGATGTGATGAGACAGAGGGTGATTGAGGTAGATGAGGGGTTAGAGAGAGGGAGGGGAGGAACATTAAAGACAGAAACAGTCACACAAAGAGAGACAGACACAGAGATGCTTCTAGCTGGAGTCCAAAAGCTCAGATTTTCTTTTTTTTGTTTCACTTTCATTTTATCTCCTGCTATATCTTTTCTCTCATCTCTCCGCATAGAGAAAACAAATACAAACAATAGCGACACTACAGGTTGACGAGGCGTAAACTAGGGAGTGGAAGAGAGATAATGATCATTTCAAACAGTAGCTGTGCCACAGAAACACAACACAGACAGAAGAGACTATATTGAATGTAACGATACACCGAAATGTACTGCAGCTGAGCTGAGCACTTGGTCAAGCTCTCTATATGTTCATCGCTTATGGTGTCATGAGTATGGTACTGTATATGCAAAAAAAATAAAAAATATATATATATACAGATGGAAGTTGTATACAGTGGATTAGTTTTATATATTTGTGCAAGAAGTCACAGCTTGATGCTCCCTCTAGTGGTTCAAAACTTAATTTGGAGATGTACAGTACTGTCAAATATAGGTAAGAGGAAGGAGGCGGCCCTCAGGACATCACAGAAGGTGATGCGGGGCAAAATTTGATTTGAATGTGTGATAAAAAATATCAAAGTGTTGAGGAAAAGAAGAAAACAAAATAAGACAAAAAAAATAACTCAACTCAGCAGAAACTGAGTTATTAAAGCTGTGTGTGATGGATTATTAGTCATTACAAACTGATTTTCATACTAAACATGAATGCATGCAGCAAAGGCTTCTTCTTAAAGTAAGGAAGTGAACTCATACTTCTAGGTTGAGCAGTGCATTTGGACAGACACCAGCAGGCATGATGTAAAAGAAGGCAGAGATCTTGAGATCCTCATAAGTTACATCGTGTGTCTGTTGCTTATTTTATTATGTGTATTGTCTATGTATTGTCGTATTGAAGTACCAGTTGTAAGCAATCTGTTTTCAGCCCTGAATAAGATCCTAGATCCTGCGTTTTAGCAACATACCTTAATAAATAATACAACTCGTCTCCTTGTACTTCCTGAAAAGCGTTTTTTTTCAGGTATATATTGTTCAAATGAAAGAACTTTTTGACGAATTGTTTTAGTCAAGTAAAATAGCAAACGTTTACTTTGGGTTTCAAGCTGTTGGATGGACAAAACAAGACATTTAAGATCTCATCTTGGGAAATTGTGAAGAGCATTTTCTACTATTTTCATATAAATAACATGCATAGCAGATTCATCTGTAACAAACGCAATCTTTAGCTGCAGCCCTTTTGTTTGTTCCATATCGCTCTTTTCTCGCTTGACAGAGCCATGGTGCAAAAGATTTCAGGCTTTTGATTCCAAATCACCACCAGTTATTTTAAATCCACCAACACAGATGGGCAAATACACCAGGAGCTGGACATCCCGGACACAGATGGAGTGTAGAGTTGGTAAATATATATTGGAATCAATACGCTGTGTGTGTGTGTGTGTGTGTGTGTGTGTGTGTGTCAGGGCGAGTGTGTCCATGTGTTGGCTCTCCATCAGCTTGGTAATAAAGTGTTAGGACTATAACAGGAAGCAACACACCTGCACACATCCACCCACCAACCCATCCACACACACACACACACACACACACACACACACACACACACAGCAACAATGTTATGACAATAACTCTGATTTTTACAGCCCACTGTTGCTGCACATCTGGATAACATCAGGACACACAGGCGCGGATAAAGACACATACACACAAGAAGAGTAAGTGAGAAGTACAGAGATGATGTCGAAGAGAGATGGCCAAAAAAAAAGAGCGCGTGCGCACACACACACACACACACACACAATGCCAAGAAAATGAGAAAAATCTTGTTCTTCATCTCCCTTTTCTTTACTTTATTATCCATCTTTCTATCTATTCCTTCCTCGTTCTGCCTCTCTCTCCTTCCTTCTGCTCTCTCTGTCTCTTCTCTAATCCTATACGACAAAGACACAGAACACAAATCTCCCTGTTGGCAGAGGAAGAACAGTTTCAACTCAGAGAGAGAGAGAGGGGGGGAGGGAGAGGGGGGAGACAGAGATTGACTGTTGAACACCAGTTGAAGTGATTTATGAGGTTGGAATCTGTGCTGGAACATATGTAGACACTCCTTGTCTTTCGTTCGTTCTTTCTTGCATGCATGCACAGACATACACACACACACACACATACACACACACACACACAAAACACACATCTTTTGCCACACTTGTTTGTCTGGCAGCCTGCAGGTTGTTAGTTGGTATACAGTAGACAGATACACGTACTGTGCAGTCGCACACTACATCGTCTGTAAGTTACAGCCATTACACATAAACTGAACTGTACAGAAACCACACACACACAAATACACACACACACACACACACACACACACACACACACGCAATACTGGCAGGGTAAGATAGTTACATTCAGCTCCCCTGGGGAGCCATATTTCAAAATCATTTGAGTTACGATCCAAAAAATCTTTACCAGAAAACCATCCAACCTAAAATTATTTTAATGAGTAAAATCTACCAAGACAAAAGAAAACACACAAAAAACACACAAAAATTACGACCTAGTTCTTTGGGGGTTTAATGTTTCTTTACTTTGATCATCACTGCGTTGCTGTTACATTAAAAGGAACCCACTGACTTAAAAGTCTTGCAAAGTTTATAATTATGTCACAACAGCATTTGGTAGTCGTTTCTGCTCATGCTAATGTTTTTGAAATGACAAATGCAAAAGCTGCCATCTAGCAAACATGCACATAGCCTCTGCTGCAAAAGATCAAATCCAGACAAAGAACGCGCAGCTGAACACTGAAACATGTGGCCAAAATAAATGACATAATATTGAAACATTTATACGTTTATATTGGATCAATAAACTAATAACTGAATGATTATCAAATCCTATAGTGGTGTTTTTTTTTAAAATTAAAGCACTTTCTGTTGTGATTAAATGCTGGCAGTTGTCAAATAATCCTGTAAGTGTTTATTAAGTATCACTCATGTTTCAACACCTATGCCTACAGAAGAGCAAAGCTGACTTCCAAATGAAAGATGACTATACGTTTTCCACTTTCTGTAAAAAAAGCCATTTCAATTACAGTCTGACTAATGAGGAATCTTCATAAAAAACATCTCAGCTCTCTCATCCTTGAATTAATGTACACCAAATATTTATGAACTGGCAAGAATGGATTGGAAGCTGCGCTATAAAACCCAAAAACATCACCGGCTTTCAAATGGCTTTCAGACAGATTTAATTTTTAAGTCATTTATCAGGCAAAATGCTAAAAAGTTCCTTTGTTCCTGCTTCTCAAATGGGACAGTATGCTTCTTTTCAATCATTATGGATTAAATATCTTTGGGTTTTAGACTCCTAGTTGGATAAAACAAGCAATGTGCAGGAGTCACCGTTGGGAAATTGTGATTTTCATTGTTTAGTCAAATTTTGCAGCCAAAACAATTCATCTAAATTATCTGAAATGACATCATTTTTATGCATCTGATCTCTTCAGAACCGAGAAATATAGTTTATATGAACAGCTAATGAGAGAAAATAGAAATATATCCAGTGAAAATATCATTTTTTATTATTTTTTTAAATAGCTGCAATTAATGACATTATTACAGCCATCAGGGCTTCTGTAATCCATCTCAGGGAGGAGAATAAACAGAAAACATAAGAAAACAGACAAATGTAGAGAGAGAATAAGATCACAAACAGAAGTAATATTCTTGTTATTGTGCCAATGTGTAAAAAGTATCTGATTCTGTAATCTGACTTTGTCTCTTTTCCTTTTCTTTCTCTCCCTATCAGTCTCTCTCCCTTGTTCCCATAGTAATCATTCAAACCTGATTGCTCTGATCCCTCTATTCTATTTGCCATTAAATAAAAAAGGTACACGCACATACACATGGACACATATTACCACGCATGGTCACACATACACACCAAGAGACAAGAAACAAATGCTATTTAATCAAATCGTATAAATAAATAAAAGGTTTTTATTTCCCACACGTCCATCTGGTTGCCTGCTTCTCATCACACACACACAGCCTTCATCTGCTGGTCAATAAAGCTCACACACACACACACACACACACACACAAAAACGAACACCGAATCAAAGGCATGGATGACCACACACATTGGCTGCTGAATCTAAATGTAGATGAGTTCAGTCTGCTAGAACGACTGGCGGCAAGAAGAAACCTTTATCAAGCCAATCTATTTGTTTTCAGTTATTTCACTCACTGCGGTTGACCATCCTATCAATCGATTTAACAAAATGCTATCGACACGCGTGTTTCGTGCCTTTAATTTCACAGCAATCTGCAATTTAGTTCAAAGGTGACTACAGTTTGGATCCAGTGCCTCAGCAGCACTCTTATCAAAGTTTAGAGAATGAAAATGGACCTAAACATATGACACCACATGAACTGAAGCCAGAAAGAAACACTTCGAACATTAATTGGCTGATTCTTCTTTGATTGATTAAATAACTGTTAGGAACAGAGTGGGATCATTTGAAATCAGTTGCAACACAGAGAAGTGTAAAATACGAGTGTACAATATGTTAGAGTTACCTGTATTTCTACTCGACGGACCAAAAACAGACTTTCTATCTTTGCGTCTGTCCTTTTTCACATCTGTTCCAGAGCTAAAATTTGGGTGACATGAATCAGCTCATAGCCCTTTTGGACTGGTAAGAAAGGAGCTACAGGAGCTAAACTAGGAACTAAAAGTCCCCTTTGAGCATTTCCACCGCATCTGAAGAAACATAAAGATCTTTGTATCTGTTGATTAGTAACTCTAATGTGTGAATTGGTGTAATGAATAAATGAAAAGGAGACATGCAGAGTCGGAGAAGTAGACTGATAATTCCAGGTAGTGGTCTCCAAAGAATGTGACCTGCTGAATTTTTGATGGTTCTTCTGCTGTAGTACGTACTTGCGATGAAACAATGAGCATATTAAGTTTTCTTTCTTGCTCTTATCTCCCTTTTTTCTCCCATCGCTGCTCTGTTTCTCATTTGCTTCCTATCTCTCTCAAGCTCTCCTTCTGGCTCTCATTGGCTCATGCTCTCAGACTTCTTGCTCTCAGACTAGTGATTCATGTTCACACATTGTCCGCAGTACCAGGAAGCTGGCAGGGTGAAGTCCATTTGATGCCCGGTCTGACTGATTTGGAGATTTGCATTCACGCATACAGCTGATTATTATTGTGTTTGACATTTCAAAGGTTTGATTAATACTGAAGGGAGAAATTGAGAACTTCTGTCAATCACTGTCTCTGTCACACACACACACACACACACACGCACGCACGCACACACAAATTTCTCATTCTTTTTCTCTCTCTGAATGAATCATTCCTTGTTTCTGAACTGATGGAGCGATAAAGTTGGTTTAAATAGGCATAGACACACCAGCACACACTGCTGAGACAGGAACATGTGTCTTACATCAGGAGCTCCTAGCTATACAAGAGCTAATGTTACCATCTGTATGCATGTGTGTGTGTGTGTGTGCATGTGCGTGCGTGTGTTAGAACAGGAGTGCAACATGTCTTTACAATCTCCTATCAGCTTTTAATCTCAGCAGAGAAGGGGAAGCAAAGAGATGGAGAGAGTGGGAGAGAGAGAGAGAGACAGAGAGACAGAGAGAGACAGAGAGAGAGAAGGATTGAGGGAGGGAGAACAGATACTCAGAAAGAAAGTGATAACCACTTGGTGAGAGAGAGGGGAGACAGAGAGTTATCCCCTATCTCTATGTCCTCCCATTATTCATTTGTTTTGCAAGGCTCCTTTGCTTTTTCCTTGCCTCAGGGGGTGACAAGCGAGTGAGCAGGAGATTTTGGTTTACGTGTGTGCGTGTGTGTATGTGCAATTTCAGTTTTTATTGTCTGGATACTGTGGGAGTTGACGATTTTCATTTTGGCTTCTTGGGTTACTTAGCAGGGCTGTATTGCAGGCAGCAATGTCAATATTCATTCCTCACTTAGTGCTTGCTAGGGACTCAACAGCTATTATTTAGCTTGGAATGGTTGTTGTTTTGGATCTTCCACAGTATTGTTGCTGTTGGTCCAATTTACAAAGCTGCAGCCACTGTGATGTTCTTGTGTCTTTAATAGTTGTCTTTAAAAATGTTCTTTCTTTGAAACATAGAATTTGGCTGCAAAAATGTCAAGAAGCAAACTAGCAGGTCCTGAGTACCAGACCTTCCAATCAGCTCACAGACACACTCTAACATCTAATGGTCAAAAACATAGATACAGATCACCATCAACACCTTAGACAGCTTCATTTCTTTCAGATCTCTAGTCTGAAAAAACAAAGAAGTGGTGAAAGTCTAATCTGTATCTGGGTAGATAGTGTATTAGTCTAACATGGCAAACCACAACAGATAGGATACCTGTTGATATTACATCACATCGAAAAAACACAATAAAAACACTGGTGCCTTCTAGCAGCTGATGTGTTGTTGTTGACGAGTGTTTCTGTTTACGACTAAAGACGTAAAGTTAATATCAAATGTGGGTTTTTTTATTTTGTCTTTTCAGAACAGCAAGATTAAAAAATGCTATTAAGGCAGCTCTTGTCGAGTGATTCAACTAGATGTGGAAATGAGTCGACACAACTGAAAATACTTCAAATATCTTCAGATATCGTGCAGTGTAAGGTCAGCATAGGAAAACTCCTCCACAAGACTTCAACATTATGCATCACAACAGTGCTTTGGAGGCTCTTAGGACAGATGTGAGTTACTGCTTATAGTTGCTTACTGCAGAAACACTGATTTTGAACACTGGCCAAGTCTGTGTGTGTATGTGCGTGTGCACAATTTCAGACCTTATTAGGTTGTACTTATGGTGATGCTTAACCCCACTCAGAGCTTGGCAGCTGCTCTTCTTTCTCTCTGCTTTTATTTCTCTCTGTTCGTTTTCCTTCTGTCTTGTCTCTCATCTTCCTGTCTTTGTCGTTTTCTCCCTCTCCTTTGGCGCTGTCTTCTCTCTCTCTCCCTCTCTATACTCTCTCTTGGTGGTCTTAAGATGTAATGTAACACTTGTTTTCTGGTTGATCGGGAAAATATGGGGCTTTACATAATGGTGATCTTTCGCATATGTTTGCAAGGTGCATCAGAGAGTATGTCTGTATTTGTTTTGTGCTCCATCCATATTTACAGCACAAAAACATTAACTCACTAATTAGGTTGACACACGGTAGTGTCTATACGTGTGTTTAATTTCAGTGTTGAACAAATTCATATTGTAAATGCAATTTCTTATAATTACTTTTAAATGGTTATATTCTTGGTTTTCAATAACTTGGGCTGTGTTTTTGTAGCCCTTTCCATCATTTCTATTGGTTCTGTTTTAAACTAATTTCAGCAATTATTTACCATGGTAACCAAACCAAAATCAGACAGGATAAGAAACAAGAGTGGCCAGAAAATAGGAAGCGATAGCAAACGAGCCAACGGTTTAATCAAAATATTTAAGTACTTTATGAAAAAGGTAAAACTAAAAGTGATGGCGACTGAAATGTCGTCAATAAACTCTCGCTGCACAGGAAAATCATCTGCACACAACTGCTCCAAGTATGGTAGATTAAAGTTGACCTTGAAGGTCTGTCTGTAAATGTTTAAAATGGATAGTTTGAGTGAAGTTGGTACCGTTAATCATCCAAATAGGTTTGAATCATTGTTACAATTTCTATCACAACCGATGGCTGCCATATTAAAATCTAGGCCATTGTATACTGAAACTTTAGCTCAAGGACAAGCAGAACTGAAAACATGGTTATGAAAGAATAAAAACTCCTCTGTTCCACTACTATTTTTCCCTCAGCCTCCTATTTTTTTTTATATCAGTTGTGTTCACAAGTCTCTTGGTAGCGACACACATTAAGCTGTGACTCTCAGGTCTGTGTCTTTGAGAGGGAGTGATAATTGTTCTTAATCAGCAAGGTGTGTTACATCAAAGGAATAACATGGATCTACTTTCAGAGAAAACAGGTTTGGTTATCTCAGTGACATGAACCTCAAATGCAGGAAAAACATGTATGAGTGAAAGTGGATGCTATCAGACTTGGACTAAATAACCAAAGAATATTCTGTTACAGTTTAAGAGGTGGATCATTGTTCCAATGTTTCTGAGAAAAGATGAGATAAGAGTGTTGTAATTGTGTTGATGTAGTGCACACTGACACATGAGGCCAGTTGCTATGTTTTTACCCCAATAGGGAACATAAACATAGACTTCATATATAGTCAGACTCAATAAATACTGTGTGAGTGAATGTGTGTCTGTGTGAGCTCCTCTTTTACAAAGTTACATGTTGTTAGATGTTTATGAAGTAAAATCATAGAGACCACTTGAGAAAAAAAATGCTCAAGGACATGTGAGCACAGCGGTAGTTTAGAGTGACACACAGTGGCATGTGTGCACACACCCATTGTTTGGCTGCACCTGGTCGATTAAGGAACAGGATAGATGGGACTAAGGGACCTGACTGTGTGAATGTTTGTGTCAAAGTGTGTGTGTGTGTGTGTTCAATTGTGTCTGTACAAACTCAGAAGCCAAACATCTGCAGCAATGACGCAGCTCCAAGTAACAGCACACACACGCACACACACAAACACACATAAGCAAATTATGCAATTACTAAAGTGATGGTAAACACCACAGAGTACTCCCTCACCATTTATTTCTTGCTTTCTCTTCATTCCTAGAGAAATGAAGAGAAAGCCATATTATCCATCTCTTTAAATAAAAAACACAGCATTATTTCCATCTTCAACACTGCATCACGACTGTAAAACTAGGATGCCTTGAAAAATGCTCCTGTAGTTTCAACGAGAGAGTGGTAGATATTGCAAGCAGAAGTTAATACACGTATGCATCAAAGGCCTTTAACCTTTGTATTTAAAAAAGAAAGGACAACTCATATCGCCGGGCCTGTGTGTAGGCCTGGATTTCAAATTTGACAGAATACAGGGTATAATTATTAGAGAGCTGTGTAATTTGATATGAAGTGAAATTAACTGTGTCAGGAGGCTCATATGGCTTTATTTTTATTCCATCAGTGTCGCCAGTTCTCACCGTCTCCAAAAGGTTTGTACAAATCAGTCACAGTTTCCATGGAAGTGTGCACACTAGGTTGTCAGTTTTGTTTTTATAAATCCATAAAAACTTCATCATTCAGCTTTGAATATGCCCTTTCCTCATCTTTGTGCATATACAATGTCTACAAATGAGAGCTAAGGCATCCTGATAGCCAAATGGTAAAGACGTGTACCATGTAATTGCAACATCCCTGATATGAAAACCCCACTCTCTCTTTCATTATTGCCTGTGTGCTATTAAATACAATAGTCCAAATATCGAAAGATCCTGTTCAAAAGTCTTCAACTCTTAGCTGGGCTTATATAGTTAATATTGGCTGTTTGGAAATTTACTGACAACAGTTTTGGGGATGTGGAGCTGCGTCACATCTGTCTGTCCTATGATCGCAGCCCTGCCCACGGTAAAACTGAGCAGAGAGCAAGAAAATAGCATGACCATAAATAACAGCAAAACACAGTAGAGTCTCTCACACTGAGCTGAAATGAAATGAGTGCACATAAATTAGGGAGATAACATATGGTCGTATGTAGTTGTGCTTTAAGTAGGAAGTACTGCTTTTTTACGTTATATGGTGAGTGACAACTAGCGTTGGAGTGTGAAGTGCTTGAAGTTCGCGTTGCTAGGTAACCAGAGGCGTGTACAGTTACGTCATGACTTCGCTTTCTAGCCCATGGAAAAGTAAGCTGGTTATTAGGAGGTCAGCCAGTTGAACCACCTTAGACCCACCAGCACCTTCCTGTAATATCTTTATAGCTTCAGCTCTACACAGGACCACAGGTACACAATATACTCTGGGAATAAACAACTCTTGAACAGCTGAAGCTGTGCTGGGTTGTGTTTGGTCCTGTTGTGTTGTGCAGACAGACAGAGAGAGAGAAAGAGAACAAAAGAGAAATGGTCTTAAGGGAAATTGAGTATACAAGATGCATCTTGCCAGTGGAGCAGAATTCATAAACACACTCAGAGAGACACACACACACACACACACACACACACACTAGTGGAGAATTCCTAATGAGTGAAGACCTCACAGGGGACACAGAGGGGAGACAGACAGAGAAAAAGGGGGGAGTTAAGGGATTTACAGAGAGACAGACAGAGGAAGGGAGAGAAAACTGATGTATCTCTCTCTAGCTTTTTACCCCATATCAAGTATGCATAGCATCGCGAGTGTGTCTTGTAAGTTTGGGTGAAGATGTGAGTTTCCACTGAGAGGACTTAAAAGTGAAAACCTCCATTCTACATTCCACGCACACACGCACACATGCACACGTACAGTGATGGCATAGTGTGATGCACGTGCACGTACCCAAGGCAATCTTGCTACCTTGCCAAGAGGGCCGTAGACCGCCAAGGTTGCCACGGTATTGTTCTTCACGCACAAACACACATATACTTTCTCACTCTCTTTCTCTCACACACTCATGTACACACACACACGATGTGAATCTGAATATGGGCAATGCACCTTTAGATTACTTCCTAAATACTTTCTCCTTAAGGTGGGATGTACATCTTTCATGCTTAAATGTAGCTAAAATCTGTTGTGTATCAGAGTTCCCCAATTAGTTTTCCCCAAAGGCCAAATTGTATTAAGCTTGCCAAACCAAACGTCCAGTTATTTCTCATTGCTCCGGTAAAAGTTATTTTATGTGAGATGTTGTTATTAATTATTATCATTAGTAGTAGTACAACTACTTGTAGTAGTGGTGGTAGTAATTAATTTAGACTAATATATCCTGTTTAATTATTTACATATTTACACACACACACACACACACACACACACTCAACTGTGTGTGAGTAAAATGGAAGGTGTCAGCTTTCATAACAGCCCTATCATTCTGTATGTGTGTCTAACTATGAATACGAGTGTGTGTGTGTGTGTGTGTGTGTGTGTGTGTGTGTGTGTGTGTGTGTGCAAAATAGAGAGAACAGGGATTGTTTCACTGTTTCTGTTCTTTTGTTTCATCTAATTGTTCATTTTAATTAAGTTCTGAAACATTTGAAGTATGGAAAGTGCTCTACAAATGGAATTAAGCTATTAGTATTATTGTTGCTGTAATTATTATCATAATACCACATAAAACCACAATAACATTGACAAATGGACAAAAATAAATGGATGTTCACTCACCAAAGCAGTGAGAGATGTGAGAGCGACGGGATGAGGCTGTTGAGGGATTAAAACTGGCAACATGCACAGTGCTGACGTGCCGCTTCAGATTATCTGCTATGCTAGACAGTTACGGTCTGCATGCTTATCAAGCAAGTCACTTGGTCTGGTAAAATAAAACATAACTGATCAATCCAGTCAGATTTGAACTGGTCAAATTATCACTCATTGTTTTGCCACTGAAGTTTGGCAGACCATCTGCGGTGCACTACTTTAACAGTTAAACCGTTTTCAGCATTTTTTGATGCACTATTCCCTCGCCTTGCCTGAATGCTTCCCCTGAAATACATGCAAGTGTTTCTCCTAAACTACGTATATATCTAAGACTCAGAAGAAAATTAACCCCTGAGAGCAGGAAAGAAAAGGAGGTTTTCAAAGTAATAAAAGGTATTTTTGCTTTTTACATTGTATGACCTAGATCCACTTTGTCAATGTACATTCAATCTAGTTTTATACACAATTCTAAACACTATTACAAACTATATATTTTCTTCAGCCTCTTTTCTCTCTAATGTCAAATCACATCAATCCCCATAACCAAGCCAAAAGGGTTGATTGTGTGAAAGAGCCTCAGATTAAAAGAGATGAGGGAAGGAAAGTAGAGACGAACCAGGAGAGCCAAAAAAGAGAAGAAAGGGGAAGACAAGCAGGGTTTTCAAATTAACTATTGGTCAGGGGTCAGATGGACATTTAATCTAACCAATCAGCTTCCTAATTACACAAGTGCTGCCAGGATGGTGTACCCTATACATTTCTGTGTGTGTATGTATGTGTGTGTGTGTAGCTGGATAGTGTTGCGTGTAGAGGTCTTGTTGTAACAAAATGAACATCTGGCCTCAATATTGGTTCCATGTGTGAACACACACGCATGTGCATGTGCATGTGCACACACACTCTCTCTCTCACACACACATACACACACACATAGCCTGTGGTGAATTGCTCCCGCCTTACACACAAAGAAAGAGAGAGAGTGAAAGAGAGAGACAGCAACATGGAGAAACACAGAAGGACTGAGGGAGTGGATGTGAGAGCCATAGCAGACAAACAGAAATATAAAAAGAACACACATATGCACACATGCATACACACACTTCCAGTAGTGTGTGTGTGTGTGTGTGTAAGTTGATTGTAACAGTAATTGATGTAAACGTCTAAATTACAGCTAGGAGCTAAAATAACCACTGTGTTTTACCGTTGCCATGTCGACATGATGAAAAACACCTGGTTGGTTCACTGGCGGGGAGGGTGGAACATCTGTGTCATGGGTTCCCAGCTGAACCAATGAAAAGGCTGTGTGTGTGTAAGCGACATGTGTCTGAACCAATGAAACACTTACTGGAAAGAGAAGATATATAAACTGACGGCACCTTAGTTTCAAGTCAAGCTACAGGATATTATGAGATATGAATACTGCATCATTCAGATGGATGTTCTGTAAATGCATGTTAGATCAAGACTCTTGTATAATCACACTTAATCTAGAGGCTGTCTATCTATCCAAATACTTTGAACGGTTTCTCGTTCCTTTATGCCAGATAGGTGTGGTTTGTCATATATAAGGCAATTCAATGAGTGCCAGTAAAGTTTGGACAATCATAGGAAAGTCTTTTTGAATACTCGACTGATCCCAAAAGGATTCTCTTTTTTTTTCTGCCTCCGCTTCATGGTCAGTTGCAGGGTCAGCTACCCACCAGCAGCTCTGGATCAAACAGGGATTCAATATCTTGCCCAAGGACACTTCAGCAGGGCAGGGCACCTTTTCAGTTGAGGGACGTCTGACTAATCACACAACGCCAACCTGTTGCTAAAAAGTAAGCCAAAGAAAAACCACACTGCCAAATCCTGGGATTTTAAAGTCAATGTTAGTGTACTTTTCTATGACTGATGACTAACTTTACACTTACGGATGTGGTGTGATGTAGTAAAAACCCATGTTACCATGTTGACAGGGAACTTTTTTTTTTTTACTTTGTCAAACCCAAGTTGGAATCAGTCAGTCAAAGATTTTGTTGAGGCAAATGAGCCACTTCTTGATTTGGGTGAAACTAAAATGCCAAGCTGTCACGTTCCCACTAGATATGTTGTCAGCTGTAATATGTGTGCAAGTGTGGCATGTGGAACAACCAGAATGGCTCTAAATGTGGTTAAAATGGTGTAATTTCTTTTTTAAAGCCAAATGTAATATTCCTAGCAGACAATGAGGCTGCTGTGGACTGTCACACAGCGTAAAGCCACATGTGGGTCATAACTATGACACACACACACACACACACACACACACACAGAAGGTGATCCACCAATATTTCCACAAATACAGACACAGGGCAAAATTACTGCAAACAGGTTGTCTGATTATGTTTCTGTTACACTAAACACAGCCTGGATTTTATACACGAGACACATTAAAACACACACACGCACACATGCACACACGCGCACACACACACACACACACACACACACGTACGTTTTCATTTCTTTCTAGCATGGCTGTGTTTATTTGAGTCTGTGTCCTGATGGGAAATGTGACTGCTACACAAACAAACTGAACAGCCTAGAACAGACAACTCTGTGTGTGTGTGTGTGTCTGTGTGGGAAAAGGGACGACATACTGACATTAACCAAACTGCTCTCCCACTCTCTCTCTCACACACATACACACTTTTCACGAAAGAAAAAAATCCGGCACTTTCCACCTTTTAAATAAAGTATATACTTTATATAAATAACAATTATATATTAATATATACACTTGAGCTCAGACTGCTCATAACTATATGATGTTATATGTTATATTGATGTTAAATGGCTCTGCAGGAGCAGCCGATAGCTTGCTGTAGCTGGATTTGAAACAGTGTATAACACATACTGCATAGTCACTCTTTGTCAGCTCCAGCCAAATTTTTCAGATCAGCATTTTAAGATATGAGGCAACCAAGGTCAAAGGACTGGCAGTGATGACTAGATAGCACTGATTGTGCACTGCCAGCATTATGTAATTGCCCAAAAAGGTCAGGTCAAGAGCCAAACTGATACTGAACTATTGAGGCTGATATTGACAATTAAAGGTAAAAAATAATGAAAGCAAAAACATATTTTTGGCATTTCGGTAGAGTGGTTAGTTATCGGCTTTTCAGTAATGATATATCTATTCTGAAATCTAATAAGAATATCTGATGGGCCACATATTGGTCAGACTCCAGTCGGTTCAGGTCTACAAGCCACATTTTCATTAGTAAGTTTCAACCAACAAATCTTTCTCAATTTTTAAGATATTTTGCTAAAACAAAAGACAAACTAATTCTGTGAGGAGATGTAACTGTAAACTGAGCTAATTATACATTTTATTTATCACTTTTCTAGACTCTCAAGGGTATGTTGCATCAACAAAGGAATATAATACACTGTAAAAACACAATTATACATTGAAGGCAATTTAAAGTGCTCATTTAATATGGTGTTTTTAGTAGGAATGCATCATTTTATAATGGCAATGAAGCCTAGAAAATAGACACAATGTTCAGATAAAATAGCATATCAGTTGAGCAATTTTAATATGAATTTTAATTAACTGTTTTTTCCATTTTTAAAATGCTAAACACACAAACACACAGTGACACACACACATACACACACACAGAGTGGAGCATAAGCTTCATAATTTCCTGTAGCGGATATAAAGTGATGTTAAATTATCAGTACAGAAAATAAGTTCAATTCCTGCTTTAATTTCCTCAAAAAACACACTCGCACGAGCACATGCTTAGGATGCAAATGTAGACACAATGCACGCACAGTCACACAGACGCACATGTACACTGACATGCATCAATTTACGAAAGGAAAGAGGAAAATGAAACGCAAAGTAATGAGAACTTTAAATAAATTCTGTGTGTGTGTGTGTGTGTGTGCGTGTGTCTCTTAAACATTGTAATTAGCTCCGTCGGGCAGAAATGTAAACGACAGAAACTTTAATGAAACTCCTCTCTGATCTGCTGAAAGCACACATTCCTGTTTATCTCTCTCAGTTCGTCTCTGTATTTCCTCTGTCTCTCGACTCAAATAGAATTGAATGTCACGCATGGGACTTTTAAAACCCCGAAGGTTCACATTTCAGCATTGCATTATGACCACATAAGATGAACACAATTATATTGTGTTTGTAAGGTCAAATCCACAGTTTCTTCCACTCCCTGCTTGTGTCCATTTATCTCTACTTCTCCGTTTGTCCTTGAGGTTGCCTTTGAAAACAATCTGGCATTTATTAGATGATCTAAATTTTGGGTCACTTCACATATGTTTGGATATATTTACGTTTTCACATATGTTTTTGTCAGAGGAGGCCCTTTCTCAGACCTACTTAACTCAAAAAAAAAACACAAAAAAAACACAATTACTTAAAGACTGTCTCATTCCATTTATAAACTAAAACGTCAACCAAAGCTTTTACTTTAATTCCATCTGTAAACCTCATATGCTTTCCATCCTTGTCTCACACAGTCAGTCAAACAACCAGAAAATAAAATTTCAGGTTGAGAAAATATCTTCAATGTAATAAATCACTATGAAAACAAAGCCAATAGCGGGGGCAATGTCTCAACAAGGCAACACTGTGCAGCAATTATAGATCAGGCCTTCTTACAAACGAGAATATTCTCTCTTCTCAACAAATCAAAAAACATAGCAGAATACTAAGATTCTGTGTGTGTGCATGAGTGCACCTATGTGGGAGTATGTGTGCATGCCTGAACACTGTTGTGTGCGTGTGTGTGTGTGTGAGTGTGTGTGTGTGAGGCGTGTATTGATTCTTGTGAATCAGGACTGTTGTCCTTTGAGGAAAGAAAGTGAAATGAAAAAAAAACAAGAATGAAATAGAGAAACAGATTGATGCAGGTAAGGATGAGGGGAAACACACATATGTGGACAAGCACAGAACCGCACACACAAGCAGATAAGGGAAACACACACACGCACATAAATGTTTAGATGAAATATGACTTTGGCCATTTGTTTCTGCTTTTATCTCTTTTTAATCCTTCGCTTGCTTCTTTTCTCCCTACATCTTTGCATCATTGCTTTGCCTCGTTCTCTTCAACCCTCGCTCCCTCCTTCTTGCTCTGCCTCACTACTTCTCACTTGCCATTTACAAAAAGTCAATTTGTATTTTGGGCAGATTCACCTTTTGTAATTCAGGCTCTGCAGTATTGCGTCAAAGGCCTCATTTAAATTGAGCTTTGTGTGTGTGTGTGTCTTTAAGTGTCAATATATGTGCATATGTACTGAGCTTTTTCACATGATCCTTTGCATTAATGCCCCTCCTGAACTCTGCCCAGTGATGACTCAACCTCAACCTGTGTGTGCATGCGTGGTATATTTGTGTGTGTGTGTGTGTGAGACATGTCGGTGCATGCCGTGGAAACTAAGAATGAATATTACGTTGCGAGGAGAGAGAAAGATAGCAACAAAGGCCATACCGTATGAAACTATTTAAGTAATAAGTCATGTTCAGTTTCCTCACTCAAATAAACCTCTTTGACCTGCCGATGAGTCTCTGATCTTCACTCATGTGAAGAACGTTATTTTAAATTGTAGCGGAGAAACCAGTTACCAACGATGCCAAGTTTCATTTTGGGGAAATGTATACCAGAGTATTTCTATTTGGTTCAGGTATAAAAAAAAAAATGGGAGTCCTTGGTTTGAATATTTCACTTAGTTTAAGCATCATATAGCTTCAATGAAGAGTTGGTACAAGCTGATACAGAAAAATATGAAAACAAGGAGTCCTTGGTTTGAATATTTCACTCAATTTGAACATCATACAACTTCAAAAAAAGAGTTGATACAGAAAAGATATGAAACAGTCAGGACTGAAGGGACTGGACAGTGTGCATTTTCTCCAATTTCAAACAGCTACTTAACAAAACTTGACATAAGGATTCAGATGCTTTGTCTAAAGCAAAAAAACAAACAAAAAAAAAACACCGACCAAGATCTATAAAGCTGACTTAAGCTGTTTTCACATATGAACTCACATCAACCACAGATATAGTCTGCAGTTGCCCTGCACACATGTAGCACATAGCACGAGACTGTATCAGTGTCAGCCATGTTCACACCTACTGGAGTTTTGGCTTGGTTTAGTTTAGGCATGTGGTGGCGTCGGGGTAGTTTGTCCAACTATTGCACGACTTAAATTACTCTTTGTTTATTGTTTTTTTTGCTAGCGAAGCTTTTATTGCACAGTACAGTAGTGTAACATGTTGGTGTCAACTTGAGTCCTCAATGAGAAAGGACATAGACTTTGTACGAGGGAGCTGGCGGGGTAAAGTCTGGGTGATTCGGACATTGGCGTTCACACATGAAGTTGCGCTAGGTGACATCTTGAGGGTTACAGTTCATGTGTAAAAGGGGTTTTATTAATGGGTTACATATAATTTGTTTATTGGGTACACAAAAATAGATAAGAGATAAGACATAACAACAATGTGTGATTTTAGTGGGATATAAATGTTAACTATTTCTGTACTACTTATAAACTGTATGTTAAGGTGTTAACTTTCTACTTTATTTTATCTCCATATGACTCTCTTTATATATTTATCTTTTCATCACAATTTTCTTCTCTCTCACACATGCAGTCTCTCTCTTACTCTCTCACTCTCTCAGACTGAAACACACATACTGCCCCACCCACGATAATGAGTAAACCTCTTGCTGCCCCACCCTGTCCAGCCTGCCAAGTTACTGCCAACACCTCACACGCACACATGCATGCACACAGACACACAATACATGTAAGAGGCCAAGCCTCTACATGTACAAAGACGCAATTTTCTCAACTCACACATTGACATGTGCACATACACACACAATGAACACCACTCTCACACTCAATACTACCACTTACCCATGTCAATGCTGTGACACTGCATACGCATACACACACGCGTGCGTGCACACACACACACACACACACACACACACACACACACAGGCTATTCTGATCTAACGTAATCATGGCCAATAAGCTCTGTGGTGATGGTAAACCACAATATGTTCCTGCCAGTCCATGACATCACTGAAGTGAAAAGCATTGTGGGCCACAATGTAGCATGATGGAACTGACTGACAGGTAATAACCATGGTAACTGTCAAATTTGTCAACAGACAAGTTTCAAAGTGTTTTGTGTTAAAAAAATTTTAAGAAATACAGATTTCATTGTAGCTACTTGCTGCATGAAGCCTAATCCTCACACCTGATTCAAAGGAAACAAATAAAGCGTATTAATAGGAGCACTTTGACAACTAATGCTCTCAGCAGGTAGGATCTGACTGTAGAGAACCAGCCACAACTTACTTCACTCAGAGAGTCAGAGCTAAAACAAAAATCAGAGTGTACATGAAACCAAGAAAGAAGATCAAGCAAAATGAGAGGACGAGGTGAACATGAAACAGAGGAATATGCAGTAAAGAGTGAGAAAAGAAGATGAGTGTAGACATGTTCCACCTTACCCGTAGCAAGGATTGGGACTCCTCTTTAGCAGCTCCTCCTTTCCCTTCCTGTCCTCCTCCACCTCCACTCCCTCCTCCTCCTCCTGTGTACTGCTGAGGTGGCATCTGGCTCTGTTTTTCCCCTCCTCCTCCACCTGCAGTGGCTCCTCCTGGTCTCCCTCCTCCGTACAGCTTGGTGTCTCCCAAAAACGTCTTGTTATCTCCCAAAAATGACTTGGTGTCTCCCAGGTAAACCATGCTAGGAGAAGCCACACCTCTTTTCTGCTGTGAGGCCTCGTGATTGGCTGAAACAAATGACAATGAAAGGGGGGAGGGGAAAAGAGAGGGGCTCCCACCTCCTGCTCCTCTTTCGACTCCTCTTTCAGGCCCCATTCGCTCCTTGGGCACCCACAGTAGACCATGAGCTTGCTCACCTCCTCTTTCTCCGAGTCCTCTTGTCTCCCCAAGAACCCAGCCCTTCTCCCGCTCTCTTTCTTTCTCCTCACCTCCCTCACTTTTTACCACCCCTCCTACTTCTTCTTTGCCTCCTTCTGCCAACCGTCCCTCGGGTGGTGCAAGGGAGTAAAGGAGGCGAATATCCCCCTTGCTCTCTTCTTTAATTGCTAAGGTAGAGGGAGCTGAGCAGCCATTGGATGAGAGTGTTAACGAAGGGGTCAGTGAGGTCGTCAGTGAGGTGGGTAAGGTTGTTGTCAGTGAGCTTAACGAGGGGGAGGTTTCATGACAGTGGGCTGAGTTGAAATGGTCGAGGAGGGCTGACGAATCAGGAGCCGTGAAGTCACAGCGTCGACAACGGCAACACGCGTGGACACGCCTGCGTTGAGAATAAAACAAGCAAATTATCCAAATAGAATTAACTTGAATTAAATGTATGCAACAGAATATAATGAATTAGAAATGGTATTGAAATAGTTTTGTTTTAATTTTAATGTGGAATTGTTAATGTTGTATCTCAGTAAGAGAATAAAAGTGCCTGAATTAAATACATATGTTTTTTATTTTGGGTTCATCAAACTATACAATATTGTTACACTCCAATTTGGCCTCTAAAAAATAGATTTGTCATTAATTGTTATCTTCAATGTGAAAATCAAAACCAAACATTAGAACAGAGTGACAGCTAACTGATTTGGTTTACTTCATCAAGGCCAGTCAATTAATCTTGAATTCCTTGAAATTTAAAAAAAAGCCTTCATTCAGAAACACTTTTAATGGGTTGTATATGACCTGCACTGAAACTGACTACATTTAAAGTGCATTAGTCCCAGCCTGATTTCCCCCAACCAGTCTGGTAAAGTTTCACCAAGCCTTCGGCCAAAAAGTGACTCAGCGTTCCACATAATCTATACAAATTTAGGCAAAACTGTGAGGAATGTAAATGAATCTGAATGAAAAGAAATTAATCACCTATCAACAAACCACCTTCATTTCATTTTGGCACGGCCCTGAATGACCAGCAATATATATACACAACATCAGGGTTTTTCCTGGCTCAGAAAACAGTTTTATTGCTTCTTGTGCGAGCCAACAAGCAAAATAAATCGACCATCTATACCAAGAAATTGGACTCTTGTTTTGCGGTGGCTGGTGGTGGGAACACTATGGCCACAATACATACAAGAAACAGAATAATAAAACAGCATCTTGATAATTTGTTCTGTGCTGAGGGAATCTAATAATATATACTGATATACATTATATGCTTGACATTTTAAATGATTTAAAGGATGACTAACACTTCCTCTTTTATCAGGACCAGTATTGTCATATAAACCTGGATGAACTTTTGTTTCATTGTTTCACTTAAATCTCACACATAGCAGCAATTTGCTCAACACTTGCTGTTGTTTTCTAACTGAACTCTCATTACTGCCATACTGCCCGAATGAGTGATTTATAACAAGGGAGAATCAACATGAAATATTACACTGAAAAGAGCTAAGAAGTATCAAATTGCCATTTTTCCAATTAAATTGTCTTTTGTGCCTTGTTGTCTTGTGAAATCTGCTTTGAAACCTGCAACAGCAATCTGCCAACAATCACAAAACCTAAATATATATATATATATATATAAACACAATAAGCTGTGCATACAGTTGAACACCCACACATATATTAAGTATACATCCAGAAATATAATGTCTAAGAATATATACGCAGTCTCTCTTGTTTGTTGGCAGTATGTCTGACATGTTTTTCTGCATGATTGACAGGATGTGAAATGGTAATATGACATGTAGGTTCAACAAATAAAATACATAATTTTAAATAAATATATTCAAGAAATGTAGTGCAGATTTGAGTCTGATTTTGAGTTTACAGTCTGTCTATCTCCTTTGTCTATTAATTTGTGAATAAAATAAAAGAGATTCAATCTAGGGCTTTAAACAACACCTCAAGCAGATCAAAAAGGTTAAAGTATTTGTAAAAAAAAATTGTCAAAATAAGTGTGTGGAAAAGAACACCTTGTACCTTGTAGACTTAAATGTCTCCAGATGCTGAACAAAAACAGACTGGTCTCTGTGTTTGTCATCATTATGCACACACCACATCTACATGCATGCATGCATGCAGACATGGACCGGTGCGCTTACTGACTCATCCCCGTGTTACTTTCTCTGTCATACCTTATGTCCAACAAACACAAACATGATATATGAAGTTTATATCATTCATTCCACACATGTACTGATTCAATCCCCCTTCGCTCCAAATGCTGTCAACAGCTACATCTGTCTCGCATACATATAATCAGACCCATCCTTTGGAAAAACAGAAAGAGGATGTTATATTTTCATGGAATTCGAGTATTAAAGCCTAAAAATATTAAAGTGGTTTGTATGGAGCTTTATTGTGTCAAACAACATTCATTCATTGGGTCCTTGGAAAACTAAAAATGTATGTTTACTATAAATAATGTCCATATAATAGCCAGCACACTACAGCTTTACATTGGTTTTGCTTCCCTCATGAGAATCAGATCAAGTGTATTTGTTGTAATAGAGTGCGTAACAGGTCCAAATCAAGGACCTGTGCACACAGTGCAGGTAAAGCAGTAGTCACACTTGAGGCATATGTTGGGAAATGCATGTTGTATGCATCTGTGACTTAGAAATATGTCAGAACCTCAGTGGGAGAGAGCTTAGGTGTAAAACTTACTTTGAGATTGATTATTTTTGTTTCAGCTGTTAACTTTTCCCCCCAAACACTATCGTCCTTTGTTCTGAACACTCGGTAATTAAATCACACATTTTGTTTTCTAAAACTTGCCCTTGGAATCCTTTCAGGTTTAGCTGATTTCGGTGGTGGTGCGAAACTTTCGAGATTCATTTCAGTTTTATTTGATTTAGGCTCCAAGATTTAGATCTTAGATTCGGTTAAGGACGTGACTGGACCGTTAAATCCCTGCCACAATCTTTCTCTCTCCTGCTTTGTTACCTTTTCTCCACTTTCCTCTGCCTTTCTATCATTTTATCCCTGTTTCTGTATCTTTATTCTCCCTCCTTCATCTTCTTTCACTGCATATCTCTTCTTCTCTTGGTTCTTCACCATCACAACCTCTTTTCTCTGTATCTCCCTCTTTTTCTCTCTGCACCCACCCAGCAATGAATCAAACTTTTAACGTTTTATTGATTGATGCAGAAATCTTGCTAAGATGGCTCTGTCACTCTGTAATTTTATGTGTTTGAGTGTGTAACTTGTATATGTGAGCATATATCAAGAAGCAATCCAGACCAGCAATACAGAATAAAAAAAAATCTTTACCCCAAACTTTCCCATACCAACACCTCTCTCTCTCGTCAAAATCCAACTTACTGTAGCTCTCTCTATCATCAGCTGCTTGTGTGTGACAACTTGACTGTGGAGTCTAGTCGGACCTGTCCAGGATTTTTTTTAGGCCAGTGAAACAGAGCCTAGGAACAGGCTTGTATGGAAACATACAACTTAACTCAAGACTTTATAAATAAAATATGATTCAACACTGAGGGACTGAGCCTCTTTTAAGAAAACTACAAGTAGCCATCATAATTATAAGCCCTTTAGCTTTAGCAAGATGCTACTACATTATGGTATTAACAGCTTAATAAAAATTGAGGTTCGCAGTAGTTTAATTTAGTTTATGTTTATATTATTTTATAGCTAGAGCATCATGTGAGCCAAGACACAACACGCAAAAATGTGTATTATTGTTGGAATAACTGGTTAAAACCTCAACCCGTACGTCCTCAATGGTGATGATGATGGTCCTTGGTTTAAATCCCTGCAATATTTGTTAAATTCTCTGTAAAAGGATGTCGACAACACCAGATTTCCATTATACAAGTTTGGGTGTGACTTCATTTTACCATTCTGACACAATTTTAAGATTGGCTTAAGTTTTGTTAATTCAGCAGATATGGACCTTGTAAGTATGGCTGATGTTATAGCACAAAAGGACCGGTCAAATTGTTAGTACTTCACACTTGCTTAGTACTATAAATCTTCTCTCCTCTGAACAAAAGACAATGACATAAATCACAGACTCAAAAGAACCAATGAATGATAACTACTAGGTCAGGAAGAACTGAGCCAATAAGAATCTGGACATAAGTAGCTGTGACTGAAGCATAGGAGACAGGTATGCTATGCTCATCTCATTTGTTGTGAATGGCAATGGCCATTGAGACTAGGAATCAGTGAATACCTACAAAAAGATGTCTCTGTCCCTGATTTCTCAGCAGCTTCCAGGTGTGGGTTACTGAGTAATATCTATGTCAAAAGTGTTAAAAGTATTGCTTTTATGTGGGTTGTTGCTGAAAATTGACTGTGCTCAGTAAACATTTCCTGGATGATTGGGTATATAAAAAAAGAGAATTATGGGGTTTTGAATCCCAGCACAAACAAAACTTCACCATCTCGCTCTTGAGAAAGGAATTTCCATACACACCCACTCATCCAAATACAGAATTATTTAGTTATAGACTCTGACTGGAATATCAACTCTTGTGCATAACACTCGAGCAATTTCTGTCATATTGAGTAAATAAACGAGTGGCACAGATTCACCAGTTTCCAGAGAGGATGGCAAATTGAATGGGCCGCTGTAAGACTAAGACTTTTCTTCTTCTGAAAACACACAAATACATTCCTATTAATTCCTATTAATTATTATCTATTCAACAGTCGACTATGCTGCCTGAAAAGCACTTTTTCCTGCTTTTAATATCTATGAATGAGTTCTGTGAGAAAAACACTGCTTTATGTCAAATATTATAATAGTATCAGATCCTGTCTCGCTCTTACCTGTAGTGTCTGAAAATCTCTTCTTCCACTTCTGTGATGAAGTGACACTTTGTACAGGAGAACTCCCTCTCTCCTCCTGCTCCTCTCACCCCTTCCTTCTCTCCCCCAACCTCTTCCTCAGCCTTGACATGTGGGGACACCCCCTTTAAGTTAATCAGGGTGTGGCAGCTCTCGTAGTGTTGGAGCAACACGTCTATGTCGGTGGTGGCAAATGCACACTGGTCACACAAGTGGGTGACTCCTAGGAATACAAAAACAGGACACATGAGGAGCAAGAAAAAAAAAAAGAAGCTGATAACGGTCTGATAAAACATGCAAAATGAATAGCAAGATGAACTGTGTCCTTAAATACCTTGTGTGACAACAGGATGTGCACTTGAAATCACACCGGGGTCACCTTTAGGATTGGGAGGGGTCATGTTGGGTGAGGTGGCAGTAACAGGTTTCGAACCCATTGTGTCTTGCTGTTTGGTGGACTGAGAGAACTTGGAACAACATTTGGGGCAAGTGGGCTTCCGGCAAGCAAAGGGATGGGACACCTATTGAGGGAAAAACAGTCAGGTTTAGTGTAGAGCAATAATGATCTTTGCATGCTTTTGCTATTACAGGCAAAAAACTGTGTGAATAAGGTGATTTTTGTCTTTAAAAGTTAGTTTTCTTCTGGTTTTTTTCCCCTCTCATTTTCGTGCTGTGATGTTTTTGTCTATGCAAGTAATATCAAAGAGGTGAAAGTCACCGTCACCAGTATGAATGCACATCATTAACTGAAGAATGCCACCCTCAGTCTTGGCTGTTAACCATCCTTTCTGCGTTTTTTAACAGCTGCAATGGCACTGTTTGGCAGCTGGCACAAAAGGAGTGTGTGGGTGGATTGGCGGAAGCAAGGGAATTTTAACTAGGCTGGAAATTGGAACAATTAACTTTCGCTCGTTCATATATTACACTGTATTTCCTTGTGCTTACAAAACAGCTAATTGTTTCTTCTAATTGCCAAGCAAACATCAAAACATAAAGCAGATAAACATTTCAATATTTTATCAATCTTACCTCCCCGAGATGTTTGTGCGGCTGACAGAGCCCCTGTGGACAATACATGCAGTGCTGAATGCAGCATCGGTGGATGGAGTGGTTGTGCTGGTAGTGCAGTAGTAACGGCGCTACTACGATCACATCTGCACTATGGGCCATCGAGTACCGGAAATCACACAACTGACAATTATAACTGGTCACGACTGTATCACTGCTGTTAGGGTCTCCTAGAAGCATAAAACAGAGCAAAGGGTTGTTAAATAAAACAGTTTGAGTCTGGAGAGGACAAATAAAGGCAAATGGGGTCAACTGTATCATGACCCTCAAGGCAGCAAACAAGCAGTATTATGCAAAACACTAGAAACAATATAAAAGAAGGGGTGAGGGAGTATTGTATACAACACTACACACCATAATACCAGTAAAAGGAAAGTATCATATTACTAGAAGAAAAAAAAATCATTAGACTATTTAATGTTGTTTCACTTGGTCTTTATAAAAGTTATCTTTTACTGAAAAACAGTTTTAGCAATAACATTTTTACCATACGTTCTCCCATTTCATTACCTTGGCTGGTGCTGGACTGGTTGGATGACAGATCTTTGCGGCTTTTGGATAACATGTGATCTCTTTCTCCTCCTTCTCTTCTCCCTCCTCTCTCCCTCTCTCTGTCCATCCCTCCAGTATTAGAGCTGTTGGGGCTCATAGTACCTCCTGTGCTCATTCTATGTCTTTGTTCATAGTGCTCTAAAAGCTTCGCTGAGCCCCCTGACCACTCACAACTCCAGCTGCAGAATTTACACCAATAATGCGCCTGGACGGCACCTCGACCCGCCTCCCCCGTCCAACTTGACGAATCAGGACATGCCCTGACTGGGATGGAGTACCCGGCCAAGGAATCGTCTTCCGCTCTCACTGCCACTCGCTCTGCCCCGTCTAAAGAATGACTCCTCCCCTTCACCTGGCTGTCGTTGTTGTTGTTAGCAAGCAGGGGCGTGGATGGTGGAGTTTTGACTTTATTTGGATGTGAAGACATGAAGTGTTGTTCAAGTTCTGATGAATTACTGCCCATGTATGTGAAGTTGCAGAATTTGCAGCGAAAGTACTTAGTGTTTCCCTGGCAATCAGATGTCTTTCGTCCAATCCCAATTAGCGTGCCACCCAACGTCACCTGTTGACAGTCAGAAGAGAGAGAAAAAGACCAAGAGGTTTTGTAAAGTGTATATACAGCCACACATATAACTGCTAAAAATCAATTGGCAGTTTAGTTAGAAAGAAAGTTTGCTAAGATCGGCAAATATGGAACATTATACCTCAGCTGCCTTTACTACTGAAGCCCAAAATGAATGTAATGTAATGTAATCCATCAAAACTTGTGTTAATTTTGTATTAAAGTCTAAAACATTGTTTATATTTCCACAATTAAATTATTTATCACCAGGTCATTTTTTTGTACCTAAACTTAAGATTTGATTTTTGGAGAACAACACAATTTTGGGTTTTTTTCTTTTGCAATTAAAACTTGGTCATTAAACCTCCCACTATCTCTTTCAGTGGAGAGGACAATAAAGAGGAATTTATCTCATTATCAGCCATCGCTAGAGACATTTTAAAAAGGCAGACAAAAGGCAAACAAAGACACAAATGAGATGTTAGGATGAAACATTTGTAGATAATACAACATAGCTAGAAAAGTTATATTTAAAAGAAAAAAAAATTATTACAAATGTCTGATGGTGATGGTGACATTCCAGCTTCATTAAAGAAAATACATTCAGAAGACTAAATGAGAGCTATTACTGTGTGTGATCACAACAGCAATCATCCAATCATTATATCTCACATACTCTGCCCAGGCAATTAGAGAAGAGCCAAATAACAAGTCATTTTACCGAGCAGAATGGACAATGAGACAATGGCAAACGGGGGAGAGACAGAGAGAGACGCAGATGGAAGGAAAGAAAGAAAGAAAGAAAGAAAGAAAGAAAGAAAGAAAGAAAGAAAGAAAGAAAGAAAGAAAGAAAGAAAAAACTGTTAAATGTGTCTGACAAATGTTTTATTACCGATTATAACTACTGGTTTCAAAGCTTTTCTCTCTGTCTGTCTCTTTCTCTCCCTTCTCTTCTTGCCGCCTCCATCTCTCTCTCCTTCTTTCCCCTGTCACTCTTCTCTCCAAGTCTTTTTTCCTGAAACCTCATTGGTTGACAAGGCATCTTGTCTTAGCAAATGACAACATGGAATTTTCCAAACGTGGGCGGGAGAGAGAAAAAGCAAGGATGGAGAGAATAGAGACCCCTTTCATTCGGTTTTTTTTTTTATACTTTCACTTTTTCTTCATAATGACGACTTAAGCCCACTGGATTTTCTATTTCTGAATCTGTGTGTGTGTGTGTGTGCATAGCTACGGTGTGTCTGTGTCCATTACGTGACTTACAGCCATTACAGACTGCTGGTTTAAATGAAATGAAACTGCTTGACTATTACACACACGCACACGCACACACACACACACACACACACACACACAAACTTATTAGATCGTGTCATTTAACATTTAAACTTTTCAGACAAACCTCTACTGTTCACGCCCACTCAGACTCCTAATTTTTTAACCGATTTTTCTTATATGAATGATGGCATAGATGGCTTGATAATTAGGCTGCAAGATATGGACATTAACATACTGTAGTTGTCATAAAACTAACTTATTATCAACTGTGTAAGTACGCTTAAAGCTGATGTGGACAGAAACATTTTTAATAAGCCTACAATACTTAAGTGTCGATTCTCCTCCTCTCCTGATGGCATTTCACTGGTTTTCACTGGTTTCTCCACTAATGACCAATCTAATTTACAGAATGAAAGGTTGAAAATCTGACACACATTTCCTGCTCTTGCTGCTACTTTAAAAACTAAAAGTTAATTTTAAAAAGAAAACTGCCCATACGCCTGCCTTATTAATGTTTAGAAGTGTCATTCAAACATACAGTATATTTTAATATATGTGTTACAAAAGCTTCTGAATTGTAAATATCAAAACTATAATCTAGTGTGCTCAGAAATCTGCACAATGCAACAGGGACAGTGAACCATTATTATTCCAACTTCTCTACAGCTGTTGAATAAAACTAAATAATTGAAGACGTTTTTATTATCTGTTGATGTCCAGACTGCAGGTGCAAATTACATCTGAGTTTTTAATATGCTTTGACAGTGATGGTGCAGAATTAATCTCATATAGACAACATTTATTGTGCAGTGGGAATTATGAATTGCACCTGAAAGTTGTGCAAGGTAGCTTGATACTAGCCGTCCCTAAAACTATTACAAATGAGCACTAAATACAAGGCATAACCAAAGGATAAGCATTTATTAGCCATTATTTAAAAATACGTTTTCAGTCATGCATGTACATGATTATGTGTGTACATATGCATTGACTGAACTTGACTGTAAAGCAGACTACGTATCTGTGTGTCTGTGTGTGCTTGAGCACAAATGCAAACATAGTGCCAGGTGCCCTATTTGTCTCCATTTTTGTGACAATCCATCTGTCACTCTATAAAACTTTATAACTTACAACACAATGCTTCCCTGTCCAAATCACACGTACTCACAATTCACAAATCAATTGCAGCTTTTTTTAAACCCAATAAATTATTCTGTTCCGTTATGAGGTAGATTTACAGATTGTAAAGAGAATGTTACGAGAATTAAAAAGTTGAACACATCTGTAGATCTCTAAAATACATGTATATTCTGAAGTTTCAATGCTCTAGTCCTCTCTGAGTTCAAGATCACTGCGCTACAGAGGACACCGAGAAATATCTGCAAACAATATAAATGTTTGTAGTTTGGAGGCAGTGCTGAAAGAGCTGAAAAAGTAAGCCAAGATATCTACAAATATTGATGCAAGTAAGAATTACATGAGCGGATTCTGCTTGAGTGCTGTACGTGATTACCAACAATGTAATGGAAGCACCAGCTTCTTACAGATAACGGAGACGTCGCTGATTATCCAGTTGCCAGATCTTAAAAGGCTAATTGCCTGTGCTTCCTCATGTTTTCTTCGGAAGGTGCTGCAAAATTAGTTTTCTATTGGGTCCCGGTACACTCAAAACAACAATGTTGATGTCATTTGAACCTCATCAGACGTAAAACGCCAGTGAACACAAGATACTGAGCTGCTGGCGGGTTAAGATTGATGGTTCAAACCAAATGAGGGGACAGCAACTGCCCCAAGTGGAAAACATGAGGTATGTTGAAGTATTTTTCAAGAGTGATGGTAAAAAGGATTGTGAAACTTACTGCTTCTCAGGAGCATTGGCTCCAATAATGCAGGCTTTTTTATTGGACTCAGGAGGTAACAAGAGGACTTAGCTATAAACCAAAGCTTTACTGAACCAGTAAGTCTACAGTCCAACTTTCAAATGCTTTACATTCCTTCCAATTAATTTCAACACTGTCAAACCACAAGATGCACTGTGCAGCTTTATTTATTAATTTCTTGATTTAAAAAAAACAACAAAAAAACATTGTTTTTAGACTCTGCCTCTTTGGTAAATATTTTTTAGTGCTTATAAAAAACAAGTATTTATTAGTTAGACTTTAAACAAAACTCTAGTGCTCACCTGTACGTCATATGTGCCATTCATCATAACTGTCCTATGTTGCTGATTGTGTATATCTGGCCGTGTCTTCCCCAACTCTTTGGCTTGGTTCCTCTGCCCTTGTCCTGCCTGGATGTCTGGGAGCAGAAATACAAGGAGGGGTCAGACTTGTAGAAGCAGATAAACAAAGAGGTCGGGCAGCTGAAGACAAAAAGCACATGTCTTGACTCCTGGGAAGAGGGAAAACCTTTAGAACGATCACAAGTTGCTGTTGCAAGCAAAGCTGCACCTCGAGCATACTGAAAAGTATACTTTATAAAGCTAGTACCTTACATATTACGTCTGCCTTTGTGTTATTAACGAAGGGGTTTATAAATCAGTCTGAGTTTGTATGCTCATGTATGTTACTGTATGTTACTTACTAACTTACATAATGAGGTGATATTTGGACTTTTGTATCCTTCTTTGTCCAGATGTATTCTGATACTTTACTAAGGCTGTTAACAAGTCAGCGTGTGGTCCAATGTCGTTTTTAGGCTTGATCAGTGGAATCATGATATTTTCCTTTTACAACCATTGTGTATAATAAGGAGCAACGTGACTCACATTAAGCTAAGCTAATTACCTAAAGGTGTGTGCTGCGGAGCCATGTTGTGGAGTGCCAGGATGTGTGTGTCGAGGGCAGCATCCTGCCGCGTGCGGTTGTGCAGACCCAGGTGATACTTCCTAAAGTGCTTCACCAGGTCAGCGGGGTCGTTGCCATAGTAACCATAACCGCACACGTTGCACTTGAAGTCCTGGAGTTTAGGAGAGGGGCTAGAGGAGAGTGGAGGGGTGTCAGTTGTCGACTCCTCCCCTCCTTCCTGTCTGGGGAGGAGGTGGGGAGTTGAGAGGAGAGGAGAAATGAGATGATCTACCTCCCCTCTGTCTCTTTCGTTCCTCTCTCCCTCCTCTGCACCCTTGTCCCCATCCTCAGGCTCCGACTGGCTCTCGGGTCTGTCAGTCATCGCTGTTCCTCCTTGTTTAGCCCTCCCCACTCCTCCTCCTCTCCTCCCCTCTCTCTCCTCATTGCTGTAGCGATCGTCTCTCGCACCAACCGATGAAGGAGAGACAGACGAGGAAACACACTCACTCTCTCCCTCCTCCTCTTCCTGCTCCTCATCTCCTCTGATCCGGTCGGAGGATTCTGGTTCGGAGGGTCGGTTTATTCGGTCGGCCTCCGCTCCTACTCTCCCCTCCTCCTCTCCCTCCTCTTCCTCTTCTCCTGCTGGCCTCCTCCCCTCTTCTTCCTCCTCCTCCTCACCTCCCACACTCCGGATAGGGGGATTCTTCTTCCTCACCATCTCTGCAAAGATGGAGAGAGAGACAGGAAAAGTTTTATTGCTCGATTGATATATTGATATTATCTATTTGGTGCATGCATGTAAGAAGGAGCTTTTCCTAATCCCTAAAAATAAAGACACTAAGAGATAAAAGGTGTCTGCGGGACACAGATAATATACTGTGGATTATATGCACGCACACACATTTTCTGACAATGATGTATGTGCACAAAACAGCTTTGATTCAATTTACGAACTACTTTGAAGACTGAAATCTGTGACAATCCTCAACCACAAACCTCATCAAAGAAAAACAGCCCCAACAAATCAGAAACATCTCAGCTATGAGAGCATTTTCAGGGGTGTGTGTTGGGATGTTTGTTGCAAGTGCAACTTTTTGACTTTTTTTTTTTTTTCCTCTACACTAGGGAGCGAATCTTTTTATCGTTATGGAAACCATTCGTGAGAATCTTCAGCATATGACCACATCAAAACCCACCACCATATCAGAGAGAGCGTGAAGACACGGGAGAGGAGGGGGTGGGAAAGAGAGGGTGAGGCATGGAGAGAAATGGGGGAGAACGAGGGCAGCAAGAAGGAGACAGGGATAATGTCCAACACACAACCAGATCAAACCACACACCCCTATATCAGAAAGATGGATGAGGGAGGCGGTAGACTGCAATTCATCCCCTCCAGCACTCCAAATTTCTTTTTTGCATCTTTTTTTGTGCGCCTTTCATCCATTTTCTGGTTCCCAAATTCTCTTCTCTCTGTCTCTTGTGCTCTATCTCTGTCACTTCCTGTCCTTCAGTTTCCTCTTTTTTTTATTTTCTTTTTCGCCTACTTTTCTTTTTTATTTTATATCCCATTTTAATGTTACCTCTATCCCATCTCCTTTTCCTCTCCCTCTTAGCAGCACGTTCATTTATAATCAAAGTAAAATACCCCTATCAAACACAAAAGGCACTTGTCAGGGCATTTTAATTGCATTTTTTTTTCTATTCTCTATTGCCCTCTTTCCAAAAGAAGAATAATTGCAATAATAATTTAAGTAATTCCATCAATAAATTGTTTCTTTCTGTTGCTGCCCTCTCTGACAGTCATCCCCCTTCTCCCACCATCCCTGCTCTCCCTCCCTCTCTTATAATCACTATACAAAGCCATCAAATAACCAACCATGTGTTTTATGTTAAACCATAATCTTTCTTTTGTTTGAAAAGAGAACAATTGTGGTCGTTCTGTTCACAACAGTCGTGACAGAGAGAGATACTACGTTTGTATGCAAGCATGTGTGTGTGCGCGCGCATGCGTGCGCGTGCTTATTTGTGGTTGTTCAGTTCATATTCAGTCGTAAACACAGTCAACCCGTTGACCCATACGCTGTGTTTGTATGTGTGTGTGTTCAGTCGTAAACAGTGAAATCCAACAGACGCCTGATAGACGCCAAAAACTGATCACTTTTAGATCAATGCAATATGAAGGGAGTATGTGTGTGTGTGTATGTATGTGTGTTTTTGTGTGTGAGTCATGCATGTTTGATGATGCGTGTGGAAGCGAGATAGCGTGTGTGCAGCTCTCTGTGAGTAAGTCTATGTTAGTGTGAGAGATAAGCGCTTATTGTTATTTACTGATATCAAACTGCAAACATTTAAAGCATGAGAGAATCAACACACACTAACCCTGAAGAAAGAGAAGACAAAAAAGAAAGACAAAAAAGAGCGAGAGAGAGAGCGAGAGAGCGAGAGACAGAGAGACAGAGAGACAGAGAGACAGAGAGAGAGAGAGAGAGAGAGAGAGAGAGAGAGAGAGAGAGAGAGAAGGCTGCTTTCTTTGTTGAATCCAATTTTCTTTCTATGGCCTCTCTAGTGTTTTACCATTTTTTTCTCTCTCCATCTTTTTCTACCATACAACTATTAAAATAAAGCAATTTATGTCTGCGAGGGCCCACGCCTAGACCAGTGCTGGCACTCACTGTGTGTGTGTGTGTGTGTGTGTGTGTGTGTGTGTGTGTGTGTGTGTGTGTATGTGTATGAGTGAGCGAGCGCAGAGAGCAGAGGAAAATCTCATCTGATGTTCACCACACCCAGTCAGAATTCATCATTCGCTCTCTCTCTCTCGCTCACACACTCACACACACAGTGGAAAACTACAGATCCTTGTGGTAAAGCAATGAAGCTAAAATCCCGACCTAAGACAGAGCACTGACCTAACTGTGTTTCCATCTGTCCCGTATGATTTCGGTGGTGACTTAAAAAGTTCATCAAAATGATAATAACAAAATTATGAATGACTTTGCTAAAGTGTGTAAGCAATAAAACAGAAATTGACAAAAAGTTTTATCTATTATTTATATATTTATTTAGACTGGCATTACATGTTCATTTGCATACTTCAGATGCACTTACTTGTGTACTCCAGGATGTGGGCAAGAATAGGCGGTGTGTGTCAAAACTATGTCCTGTGTGTGCGCGTGTGTGTGTGTGTGTGTGTGTGTGTGTGTGTCTTAATGTCGCAGAACAGCCTTTGTCTGCTTCAGGCTGTATACACAGACTGGAACCATTACTATCAACTACAATTAGGTACAACCCACCACAACATACCGCATAACAACTACTGCTACTAGCTACAATTAGCCCCTATACACCACAATGGCCTCAATACCACAACAAGGATGAATACAACAGTTAATCATTTCCATCAACTGCAATTAGCGCCAACGCCAATGAGGCTTTTATCTGAAATTGCCAATAATCACCCCAAGACAACCGTTGAAGGATGCACCAACACCAGTGTGGTAGGTTTCCTCAGCATATGCGGTATGTTCAGGCCAAAGTAGAGGATCCATATTGAAGAATTTCCATTTTAATATATCTGAATGTTTCTCATGATGCATGTTGAGAAACTGAATTTGATCATAGTTGAACTGTAAATCAATTAACTAAAACTTAACGTTAGTAGACTTTGAGTTGAATACATCAGAAACCAGCTGGTTTCTACTACAACCTTTTTACAACTGGCAGTGTAAAAAAAAAAAAAGTGTTTATTTTTTTATTAGTCAATCATTTAATCTATAAAATATAAGAAAATAGTGAAAAATATCCATAATTATTTTCCAGAGGCTAACTTGGCATCTTAAAATTGCGCCTTTCTTCAGGCCAACAGTCCACTCGCAATAGTAAAAAAGCAGTAAACTTCACACTAGGGAAGCTGGAATTAAGAAATGTTTGCCATTACTGCTCGATATATGACTTAAATGAATAATATGTCACAATGAATCATCTGCTGATAGAGTTATAATACCTACACCGTTTCAGCAGTATAAATGACAATGGATATTATACATTTGTCATGCACTAAAAACGATCTTTGGGTGTATTTTTACTTTGCTCCATGTGACTATTAACTATTGTTTATTAATTATTATTGTTAAGTCACTGAAATGGGTGGGTTTTACACCAATATACTGAGCATTGTCACGTACAACATCTCCTCTCTTCCCCTTCCTGTGGGACAACTGTAGTTGGCATCTCCGTCTTTTCATAAACAAAGGATTAATGTGCAACATATGAAGAAATGACGCTAAGGGCAAGGTCTTGTTACACAGAGAAATCTCTCTCCAGCTTTCTTTCCGTTTCTCTGTCTCCGTCATTATGTCTTTTCATATTATCCTTCCAGTCTTTGTCCCTACATTTCCTGTCCCTCATCATCTATCCTTTCTGTTTTCCTTTGATGCCATCTCTCTCTCTCTCTGATTCTTAATTTTACGATATATATTTATGTATAAGTGGGGATGCTTGGAGGAGGGGGATTAAGAAAGGAAGGAGGATATAGAAAATAGAAAATAGGTAAGAAGTCCTAATTAAAATTTCAAAAAATACCCATATCTATGACAGAAGGGGGATAAGTGGAAGGAGGTAAGGAAGACAGTGGCAAGGAGGGGGGTGAGAGAGTTGACACAGGAAAGAGAATACATTTTCTTCATTTAAGGAGAATAAAAACAGAGATTGTCTGGGGAAATGGATAGACAGAAATAGGAACAAGGAAGGGGGGTGCCAAAGGAGAGAAGAAAGGCAGGAGGCAAAGAGCAGATAAGCTCCACATACTAATAAGCATCCTCCAAAAAAAAGTGGGTGACTTGTATAACATCTACTTTAAAACTTCCATGAACGTCTAAAGCAAGTTTTCTGCAACCATGCTACAACCTCTTCCCATCCTTCAAAGTTAAAATACATCTTTCCATTATTTAGGTCAAGGTTTTTAGAGATTCTAGCTGAATTTCTAATTTGACTCAAGGTGGAGTCATACATATGGTCCGGTGTCCAGCTGGTTTGTCCCTCAAAACAACCTGCAACATCATGTTGGATTTAAAACAATCCTGCAACCCACAGTGAGGTTACTGGTTTATTTTGACTGATATAATAAAACAACCCTTTTCCAGATGTCTTGTTCCTGACATTTTTATGATCTGTTTTTATGCGTAGTTGATGGGGACCTTGTAGATAGAAAGCCATTGACAAAGAGTGAGTGAGTGAGTGGTCGATATGTGTGGGCGAGCTGTTCTATCCAAATGGCACACTGTATAAATTAAATGGATTCTCTACAAGTAGAAAATTATTTATTTATCTGAATTAATGTCGGAGTAAATTGCCTGCATAACATATTTCAACATTTCTTCTTATGTTCGCTTTGATGCACAGACTGAAAAGAAAAGTGAACGAAAAGTCAAGTTAATACAAGTCATAAACAGTGGTGGAAAATACAAGATTTTTCCCTCTAAATGTCTCACATGGTTTCATTTCAATAAAGGTTCAAATCAAAGATTAGAGAAAAAGTCTAAAAACTGAAAACAGGTTTGTGTATCAGAACGTTGTTTTTTCCGTCTTTCCTATTGATCGTGTCACAACCCCTCAGATCCAGACCCTGGGAACCACTGGACTAAACTAGTTAACTGTACAGTAAATAAAGTAGTTCAAACTAGCTCCACCTGTAGCAGTTACAGCTGGAACATGCTGCTCTAACACTTATGGTTTAGTATAAATAATCTAACAAGGTCATATATAATAATATTTTAACTACATTTTGCTGTTAATACTAGGAAGAATTGTTATGCACAAATATGCAACACATGGATGCTTTTGGAAACTTTTACTTTGGTATGCTGGATTGGGCATGCATACAATGTTTATTTTAGTAATTATATATTCTGCCACTTATTTTATCCATTAATTGATAAAGTCAGAAAATAGTAAAAAAAAACAAAAAACATTAAAAGTTCTTACAACCAATGTTGACAACTTGAAATGTTTATTTTGGCCGACCAAGAGTTTAAAACCCTAAGACATTCTGTTTACAAGGGAGGCGTGGAGAGAGAAACAGAAGGCGGGAGAGAAAGAGAAGGACAACGTAAAATCACTGTGAGACAGACTCCACCTGCCATTTTAAGACTAAAAGCTTTCAGTTGCCTGAGAGGCCCCTAATCAATGCCAGAACACACACACACACACACACACACACACACTTCATCTGGGGCCCAATTCGTTCCTGCCACGGATCAAGCAAATCACACACACACACACGCGCACGCACACATAAGGACACACACTTCCAGTCCAGAGTGTAGGACTCATTTGTAAAGGGGTAACAGCATGCAAAATATGTCATCTTAAATGTCAAACTTAATCAGAGGTTCACATTTCAATACTTCTCTCGCTCATTACAAGCCCCCCTACCCCTCCACTGTATAGAAAGTTGTTCAAACTAGCTCCACCTCCAGCAGCTACAACAGTAACATGCTGCTCTAACACTAATGCTTCACCTTACACACTAATGCTTCAATATAAATAATCTAATGATGTCACATATAATATAAATTCTCACTAACACGCAAACCTATATAGCGACACGTCTGTCCTCCCCTTCTCCCCTCTCCATCTTTCATCCATCTCCCTCTTTAAATTCATCTCCCACCCACTCACATCCATCTCCCTTTATTCTCTGCTGCTGCCTCCTTCTCAATCTGGTGTTTTGTAGGTTTGTGTGTGTGTAAAGGTGTAAGTCTTGGAAGCACAACAGCACTCTACCTACGTGACTCTACTGATTCAGTCAGTATATAGCAAATAAAAAAGTTCAGACTGTCAGACGTTTCTTTCTGTGTCTTTCTATATACATGTGGCAAATACTGCCATTGTGTTTCATTCGAAGTTCTTCGCAGAGCGCATGAGACAAGTCCTTCAAACAGAGTAAGTTTGAAGGACTTGTCTCATACACTCTGCTTTGTTGTTAATATTTTACAATGACAATTCATATTGTTTAAAAAAAATACTTTCCAAAGGCGTTGCATCACACAGCCCATGTATACCTCTACAATATTAAAACCAAAGCTAACAAACTATGTTGTAGTTTTGCTGATATGATTAGATTTATTTTGGTCTTTACATATGTGGCTGCCAGTTAGCTGACATGCTGTTTAGATCTGTAGACCACTGGTAATGAAATGATTAGTCGACTAATAGATTAGTCTGTAATCATTAAAGTTATGTTTCAAACACAAAGCCAAAAAATACTGCTGGTTCTCTCATAATGTAAAGATTTCATGCTTAAAACATACTGCAAAAAAAAAACTACACTACACAAAGACTCAGAACCCGAAGAGAGATTCAGAAATAAATACAGAGGAATGATGAGTGCACCCATCCTGCACGCACGGCCAGACAGACACACTCCCAGCGCAGCCCCCACCACACAAACTTTATTAAAAGACTATTAGAGGAGTCTGACCTCAAATAACTACATTGGATTACTGTACCACACGGGGTCTGGGAAGCACTGTACTGCGTGTGTTTGTGTGTTTGTCAATGTGTGTGCAGTACTCTGTAGGAGGGCTATTTACCCCTTTGGGGAGTTAAAGGCAGAACACTGGTTAACACCATTTAAACACAGACAAACACACACAGTTGTCCAGTATAACCATGTTCTTCTGGCTACTGAGCACTTTGGAGTTCAGACCACTGTTGAAAAACTACTGACAGGAGCGAGATCATTTCTCACTACACTGACGATGACTCTCTGAAAGCTGTAGAATATCTGTTCAATTAACACTTAATTAATACTTCAACTTTACAACACACACAAAACACAGTGAAACAGAACATTAAACAAGTGACAACATCTTGTGTTTCCATTCGTGACTTACTAGGCACATTTGAAAGTATCATACTAACAGCCTGTGAGCCCAAAGGTGGGTCAGAGGAGAATAAAAGCAGGTTATTCAGTTTCTCTGGAGGAATCGGCTGGAACTGTCCAAAGTTCCTAGTCAAATCACTGGATGTCAGTAGGTTAAAACAAGGTACATTTTGTTAGATTAGCCTATACAAGAGAGTGAAATCTGTGCAGCAGCCAAGAGGTTGCTGGTTTAATTCCCAATGAGACTATAAATGATGCTGAAATAAATCAGCATTACAGCATACACACACACACACACACACAGATCCAGACTGCTAGTTCAAATATTGGCACACACAACACTCTCTCTCTCTCTCACACACACACACACACACACACACCTGAGTTATTCCTTTAAATCACAGGCATGTATGCACATAAATATGTACACATGCAGATGTGTGTTTGCACGCGTGTCTGGATTCCAGCGTCTCCTCATCAATTTCAATTCTATTTCAGTGAAATAGTGAAACAAGAGACACACACAGGCGCAGACTATATATCGCTTCTGCTATTTCAATAATCTGTGACCTAAGAGTTTATAAGACTCAATAGTCTGGCCTCTGGAATGGCAGTCTGGATTTTAACTTTAAACACACAGACACACACACACACACACACACACACAGACACACTCGGATACAGACACAGCTCCCCTGCTATGGTCCTTCGAGCATACTCCGTCTGTGTGTGAAGCATACCTTGTGTGTGTGGTCACGTCTAAGAAAGGTTCCTTTAAAAATGGAGATCTCTCTCTCTCTCTCTCTCTCTGTCTCTCTCTCTCACCATCAATGGTGATGTCACCTTAACCGATTTTTGTGGTGAGCAAATTGTGGTCAACAGCTATCTGTTGTCTGTGTGTGAGTATGTCTGTGTAAAATCTCATTTATAACTTTTAAGAATAAAGCATACAGTTTTCATAGAGGAGAGCACATGCAGGAGTGTGAAAAACACACACAGACAGACTGTAAGGAATATGTGTGTGTGTGTGTGTGTGTGTGTGTCTAATTAATTATTGTTAAACTGGCTGCTAGGAGACAGAGATAGGCATTGACAAAAGATCTCTATAGATTACACACACTCACAGAGAGGGAAAATAACATGTCAACATGCTAAGATCCATGTTTTATGGGTGTACTTAACCAGATATGTGCCTCCCAGAGTTCAAAACATTCAGTAAAAGAGTTGTTAACACAAGCAAATATTTATATATACACATTCACATAAACATGCATAAATAAATCATTTATTTTTTATCATTGTCAATCAGTGTGGAGAAAACACAAACAAACACACATTCACTCAATTCTTCACTAAGCGTTGATCAACTTCCTCTCACTGAATTGGACACGATTGTAATTAAAAATAAAAACCTTTGTAATATGACCAAGCAAAAGATTAGCTCCACCATTTGCATCTAATCATTTGCATTATTTAAAAGGAATCCAACTTCATTAAATACTAATTTAACTTCTTCTTCTTGCAACAACAAACACACACACACACAGCAGATATTACGCACCAAAATTATAAGTTTGAAATTTACTGCTTTACAACAGACTACATAAAAATAAACTGAGGTGTCTTTTGGGTGAAATGTATTCAAATGAATTGCTTCAAGTTAAAGAAAAGACATTATAAGACTTAAAAGACGTAATAAAGAGTTTTAGATCACACCCTTAATACCAAAGGAGACACTCACAAAAACACATCTGGTTTGATAAATAATTGAATGTGTCCTCCAAATCTTTGAAATATTACATTAAAGAAGTGCCTGTTTTTAAGAGGCTTTTAAAAAAAACTAGAATAAAAAATAAAGTGCTTTATGGAAGATGAGAGAGAGAGAGAGAAAATGCCCTGGTACAAGGTGGGACAACATCTCAACATCTCTTAAGAATTACTGACAAATACAAATAAAGTTTCCACACACAGCTCAAGATGTATTTAAATAGCGAGAAACATCCTCTTGTAATGAGGACTGTTTTATTTTATAAGGATTCAAAACTGAGGTTTCTGATTTTGTATACTTAAGTTTAACAGACAGACACCTAACAAACAAGTGTCTATAATGGTCAAGAAGTAAGAAAGAGGTTTGAACCCACTATTAAAAAACTGCATCTCATGTAGAGCTGCATTTCATTATATATTAAAAAGAGAGATTAATTAGCCAATTATTTTAATCAATCAATTAATTCATTTGTTCATTCATTAATCATTTTGTCTACAAAATAGTTATAGCTATATAGTTATAATTTCCAAGGTTCCTCCTTTAGATTGTTTTATTTTGTGCCCGCACCACCCCGCAAAACCCAAAGATATTCAATTTGCTGTCATATTTAAGAAGTTAAAAACCAAAAGGAAACTTGTTTTGCATACTTGCTTAGTAAATACTATTAATCAATTAATTGACTAATAGTGGCTGCTCTAATCTCCACTTCCAGTGTGGGTTTTTCTATCCTTCACCACTGATTTTTTTTTTTTTTTGCTTTATTCTTTTTAAAAAAATAAAATAAAATTAGTATGTATTTGAAAATGTGTTTTTTCATCCTAACACACTACCCTATTTGTCATATGGATGTGTACATCCTGTGTGTTTGTGAATCCAGCGATGTTAACCACTTATTTTAATCCCTTCTGACGTCTTGACAAGACATCTAAGAAAGCAGACAATTAGACATTAAGGTTACTGAGGTGTGTGCACGCACACTATGAATCTTTTTATCCTCCCAGTTTAGTTTGCTAAGGAGTGGCAGAGACCTCACAGAGGAAGACTAAGCAAAAAGAAAGATGAGAGAATGAGAGGTGCCAGTATATAAACAGACTTTTTAACACTTGAAAGAGAGACACATGAAAAAACAGTATCACACCAGAACACTGTCCCCTCCTCTTCTCCCTTGTTGCCCTTCACTCTTTTATTCGCTCCCCACTACCTTTTCTCCTACTGGTGTGAAAGTGTGGGCGGAGGTGGAGGGGTCTGTGTGTGTGTGTGTGTGTGTGTAGGTGTGTGAGTGCATGTGCATAGTGGAGATCCGACAACTTCCTCTTAACTTCCTGTGATCGGAGTTAGGGGGTTGTTGGGGGACAAGCAGGAAATTGCACACAAACTGACTCACAATGAGCTAGAAATGAAAGTAGACTGGACAATAAACACATGTAATATATATATATATATATATATATATATATATATATATATAAATATAATTGTATATAAAGGTTAAAGCCACCAGCACTGTGTCGACAGTGTTAGCTATCGTCAGCTCCAGGAATAAGAAAATTATATCAAACCCACACGCAGACACAGACACACAAAACAAAGAAAAAGAGGAAGGAGGTGGCAGCACTGCCCAATGTTTCACAATAAAAGCTGAGATTCAGTCACTTCCTAACACTGTGTGCATACAGTACACACTAACTTGTGTTTTCTCACACGCATTTATGGGAGCAGATGTTCCCAGCCCCACAACACACATGTATGCGCATACACACACACATACACATACAGAAACTCATGCATGTGAAGGACACTGAGACAGTTTAGTAAGCCTTGGGGCTCAGTCTGAGCTTTCATTTCCTCTATCCTGCGTAACAACTGACAGATACACAAACACACAAACACACACACACACGCACACGCACACACAGACAGACAGAGCGGATGGCTATGAGACTTTTCTCCTACCCAGAGGGACTACAGAGATAGACAACTAGCTCTATGAGAATTACTACTGAATACGGGTGTGAAAACTAACTAGAAAAAATAACTGTTTTACAATAGCAGCAGGATTGTACAATTGGCTGGCTAAAACACTAATCCCAGCAAAGGCATGATAATCAAGTAACAAAGATATCCACAGAGGACCGCTTACAAATCCCTTTGTATCAGTTTGAGTTGAAAGAGGCAATACCTGAAGTCTACGTTTGAATCCTCTGAGTTGTAGAAGACAGTAAAGGTAAACTAGGCAGACTTTTTTCTTTTGAAAAGTGTCACATGTTTTAACTTCAGGCTATCGTTCTTTCTATAAGTGCAGGTGTCACATTCTTCACAGGAAAGCCTAAGTAAAATCTTCTCTTCCTCTTACAAGTCCTTTCCCTAATTAAAGCTGTTATTTTACCAACCGGCGGTGGAGTGACAGAGAAGGTTTGCCTGGGGAGAAGAAATGTCTGTGGGCTTTTTGTGAGCTCACATTCATCTCTCCTAGAGCCACACATGTATTTTATCACCCGTTTTCATCTTCACCCTCCTCACACACACACACACAGTCATGACAGTGAGCTTTTCCTATGGTAGGGGAAGTTGCAGGTCGTTGCGACACAAGAGTTTGAGATAAAAACTCCTTAACACACACACACAAACTAACACATAAACTCATGCATACACACAACACATACCCATGTACACTATTGCATATATACACAAAGAGTAGTTTAGATTTATTTGAAGACTTTTGCTTCGGCTTTTTTCAGTGTACATACGGAAGCTGCAAGCATACGTACAAGTACACACATATATGGAACAACGCAGTATTCTGGTTTCACCACAAAAGCCACTCTTCTACATTCACATATATACACTTGTCTTATTTGACAAAAAGAGTTGTTACTAGCAATGTGCATAAAAAAAGTGGTCCTGGTTCACCTAAATTATATGGACGCCGGTGTCGTAAAATCCATTTGCACTGTTCATCAAAATGAAATATAATGCAGTCAAGAAGGAGCCTGCACGAAACAGATTACCAAGAGATGCTAAATAAAATCATCACCATGAAATTCATGAATAAATCTATCAAATTGTGACGTCTCTCTCGTAAAGAACTGAGGTAGTGACGGATAAGTGAGTTTAACCCAAAGAAACAAACCTTTGTAATCTTTCGAATCTTGTTTTCTCAGTTTCCCTGATTAGAAGGTAAAGGCTGTTTGGCTTTAAAGGGCAGACTGCATTCCCATAAGAGTCAATATTAGTTTACAACATATGGGAAAGACCTTTGGGAAACCAAATTCCTGCAGCATCACAAACAAGCTGATCTTACAAATATTTTCTGAAGGCCTCTAAATTCACAGGTTTGAGCTAAAACAAGTTCATTCTTTTATTTTCTCCAGTACTTACAGTATTTGGGGCATTCTGTGCCTTTATTAGCTTAATAGTAGAGAGCTGAGAAGAATGAGTGGAGATTTTATGTTAAGCTAAAAATCACGACATGACTGCAGCCTATACATGTCACTGCATAGCTGCAGATGCACAGGAGGTGACTGTTACCTACACTGACCTTATTTGAGCTAATTCTGCATTCCCACCATATAAACTGAAATTGATCACCTGTGATTATCTGTCTTAGGGAGCTCTGGATGTTTTATGGAGGAGAAAAGAGCAGGGGAGGTTTGGTAAGTGGGATGAAGGTGGCAATTATTCTGGGAGTGTTGTCTCAACACCGATCCTCTAACTGAAATATCGACAGACTGTTATCGACCGTTAATCATGTATTGTGGAGCAGATGCCTGCATCCCCTCTCCAATGCACTTTTGGTAATAACTGGGGAAAAAAAAGAGCAAGCAGTGCCATGTAAACACAGGCAATTCACTTCGACTTCAGTCAAGCTTTTACCGTATTCTGACCTGAGGGCAGACGCACCATTACACCCAACTTACATGTAACACTCACAGTCCATCATGTAGCACTGCGTACAGATACAGACCTTACCAAGAGAGAACTGCTGTGCTGTGAAGAAAAGGCTATCATTGTTTAACATTTGTGTACATGTCCCATTATTACCTCTGAAATGTTGTATTTAGGATTCTGAAGTAAAAAAATAAAATAAAAAAAAAGCTACCAACATACAGTCTGTCAGCAGCAGAAGCCTTAAGATATGATCTAGAAAAAAAAAGACTGATATTGTCACTCAGCTGATTGAGCAATCTTTGCACTTATTTTCCATTCGTTAGCAGTCAAAGATTAAGCTTAACACACCCTCATCTTGCCTGTTCTGTGAAAACTTATCAGCCTCTTGTAAGTGTGTGTGGTGAGGATAAGTCACACGACCTCTTAACTACATCAGGACATCATAAATAGGTCACAGATTTACAAGAGATTCAGGTGTGGATGAGTAATAAGAGTAAAGGTATGCAATCTTTAGTTCTCACACCCACCTCAACACTGATACACCCTTAAAAATCCACAGACATACACACAGATACAGGCAGTAACGTGCACAACCACACAGTGTTTAGCACTTAAACCTATCTTGCTGTTACTACACCCTAAATCCTTTCATCTCTTATTTTTATACCCAGCCCCTCCCTCTGTCTTTCTCTTTTATTCATATCTTTTTATTCTTCTCTTACACACACGCACACACACACACACACGCACACACACATGGCATACCCTCAGTGTACTGGTGAGACTTTCTTCCATTTTGCCATGTTCAGTTTTCACTACAACTGACATCTGAACGTGTCTTCCACATGGTTGGAGAATGTCTTGTAACCCCGGGGCCAAACCGCAGATATTGTATTGAATTGTAAAATGTCAAATATACATGACCATCAATTGGAAAATTAGCCAGAGGTACAACTGACTCTTCTCCTCCACATGCCTTTTGGATATTTGCCTTGCTGTCAATCACTACCTGTTATCTATATTTAATCTTGTGCCATCACGCTCCAGTTACGTATGGATAATAACAAACCGTATTCCTGGCAACAATTCAAAAACTTGAAATCATGCAAAACTAAAAGCTCTGCACATGACTGGCAATTCACAAATCTTTAGAATTGTTGGGGTTGTTTTAGCAGCCTTCTCTAAACTCAATCAACTGATACAATCAATGGGAAAAAAAAGCCCATCTGACCTAAACAAATACAAAAAACAACATATAACATTAACAGATAAAGAGGGGTGAATATGAACGCCTGCACTTTTTGTCAAAAGCTGCAACTTTGCATGTTTCTGGGTAAAAATGTACAAAGAATATGTAAAGGCCAATTCATACTTTCCACATCCGTGTGGCTGCAAGGGTCCGCGTTGTTCCATGTGACGTAACTGTCTGACTGCCCACGTCTGTGAGGGTCCACGCGGCCCCTCTGTTGATGTCCACTCACAGCCCAAAATTTGTGACCATGCAGACTGCACGCATAGCTAGCGCTTCGATTGTGCATGTAGCCCAGCTCTCTGAGCAGCATGAGTGAAGAGAACAGGAATTCCTGTCTCGTCTAATGTATGTATGTGCTTTGTTCATATCTTCACCAAGCTGTCACTTTTCTTTTTTATACTTTTTCTTGCTCAGCAACATACAGGAACTCCTTAGCTGCATTCAGACTGAAAACAGTCTTGCGTTAAAGAGGTGTGTTGGTGTGGGCGTGTTGTTTAAGTGCCAGCGAAACAATGAAATACAATCCAGCAAGTCTGGTTGTTGTAACAGATCATACCCTTCACAGTGAATGTGAATGTACTGATACTACTACAGTCAATTAAGTTGGAGAGAGAGAGAAGAGGGGAGAGACGAGATATTTTGTGCAGAGTATGAATTATATTTTGTACTTTGGTTTTATGTGAAATTTCATTGTTGTAGCTGCCATCTTTCTGCTTTGGCTATTAACATTGACAATAGGTGTCCTTTGACTTCAGAGAAAGACAGAGAAAGGAACAGAGACAGAGAGAGACAGAGAGACAGAGAGATATAGAGTGAGACAGAGACAGAGAGAGAGATATAGAGGGTGAAAGAGAGAGATATAGAGGGTGAAAGAGAGAGAGAGAGAGCAAGAGAGAAACAGAGACAAAAAGAGAGAGACAGACAAAGAGAAAGAGACAGAGACAGAGAGAGAGAGACACACAGGGCGAGAGATTAACACACAAGAAGAGTCCAAGAAGAGATTTATAGAGATAGCCCAAAAGGGAAGAGACAGAGAGACAGAAGGAGGACGAGATGTGAATTCATTGCCTTAAAAGCAGATCTGAGTCAAACACTGTGATAAGGATCGGGCGGCACGCACACACACACGCACAGACATGCACACACACACGCACAGACATGCACACACACACACACAGTCCTTTACTTTGAACCTCTTTGGAAAGATAAGCAGATAACAAGTGTTCAATTACTGTTCAATTATAGTGTGTGTGTGGGTGTGTGTGTGTGTGTGTTTGCGTACACCTAAAAGTGTGCAAATGTGTCAGACACAGAAAAAGTGTGAGACAGAAGCAGGGATGAGATTCTTTCCCCCTTTCCCTCTCTCTCTCTCTCTCTCTCTCTCTCTTATAATGCATTGATTCTTTATACCCAACTTGCTTTTACTGGATAATTTCACTTTTTTCCTACCAATTATTTTCCAAATTAACCACATCATTGTTTATTGTCAGAAAACTGAAGCTGAAAAAATGCTCATTACAGTTCCGTAATGCCCAAGGTGACTTCTTTAAATCTGAACAATAAGTCCAAAACCCAAATATATTCAGCTCACATTGATTTAAAAAAAATGAGAAAAGCACAGGATGCTCACAATTGAGAGGCTACACTAATATTTAAGATTTTGTTTTACTTTGAATATGACTTAACTGATTATTAAAATATTTGATATTTAATTTTTGGTCTGCTCAAACAACTAAATGTTTCACTTTTAATTTAAATAATCTGAGAGGGAAGAATGTGCAATCTTTGTTTTAAGGGGTTATAAGCCATAAAGTTTGGGAAGCTCTGCTTTAAAACTCCCTCCTTTGTATGCAAAGCTTCTGTCCTGTCCTACAGAGCAAGCAGAGGGTGGAACCAGTGGTCCCAGAGGGTTTTTTTCCACACTGGAAATTTGTCAGGAGTTTATCAAGATAGGGCAGCATTCAAGCACACAAGCCAAGGGTAGCAGGACAAGGTGGCAGAGCAACTAAAGCATCCCTCAACCAGAAGGCCAAGTTATCTCCCCTGTGCCTATAGGAAATCCACCCTAAGGTGTCCTTGAGCAAGACACCGATTTCCTGGCAGCCCCAGGGGTGCTGTCCTGTAGCAGAGGCTACAATCTAAGAGGGGAGATGAAAAGAGGAAAATTCACTACAGGGGATCAGCGGAGTATCACAAAAAGCCTGTGAGCTAAAGTCACCCAAGTTCCACGCCTCACCTCCCCACAAAACAGTCTGGTGGCAAATTATCTGGCTCCCCCTCCTTCTGTCTATGTGGCACTCTTTTCTCTTACTGCCTTTCTCTCTCCTCCTGTCCTATTATGGACATAGCAACAGTCCTACTGTCAGGACGACTAAAGGTTTGAATTACCGTCTGTCCCTGTCTGAATGTACGCACGTGTGTGTTAGATAGCAGATAAGAGCCATATATAAACAGCTCTTGAAAGCAGAAATGTAAATGTTTAGAAGTCGCTGCAGAACACAGACCATATCAAGATACCAGAGAGAGAGAAAGAGAGAGAGACACAGAGAGACAGAGAGAGAGAGCGAGAGACAGAGAGAGACAGAGAGACACAGAGAGAGAGAGAGAGAGAGAGAGAGAGAGAGAGAGAGAGAGAGAGAGAGAGAGAGAGAGAGAGACAGAGACAGAGAGAGAGAGAGAGAGAGACAGAGAGGGAGACAGAGAGGGAGAGAGAGAGACAGAGAGAGAGAGAGACAGAGAGAGAGAGAGAGAGAGAGAGCGAGAGACAGAGAGAGAGACAGAGAGGGAGAGGGAGACAGAGAGGGAGAGAGAGAGACAGAGAGACACAGAGAGAGAGAGAGAGAGAGAGAGACAGAGAGAGACAAGGAGAGAGACAGAGAGAGAGAGAGAGAGACAGAGAGAGAGAGAGAGATTAAGGCAGAGTTCACACTAGCAGGAGACTGCAGTCAAGTCAGATTCCAGTCATCAATAAAGCTTAGTGGAGTTTAGCATCTCAAAGCTATATATCGATCTATATATATATTATATATACACATATAGACACACCTGTGTAGCTCAGTCACTCAAGTGCTCCATGATAGCTTGTGTATAGCAAATATTTTAGTGATAACATAATATTCATATATACTGCCAGGTGCTTCATGTGATGAACTGTGTTCAAACACTACTCTTTGGCCAGACACCAGACACGACATTAACTTCCACTAAATGCAGGAAAAGTGTTTATGTGTGAGAAAACAGTCACACTTTCTAACATATAATTTAAGAGAGATGGTTGTTGTGTGTGGTAGCTAGAATATAATGCAACAATTAAGTTTATACACAGACAAAATAATGCATAAACAAGTTATGCTGATCACAGAAAATAACTGGAAAGACTGGGGGACGGGAAGAGAAGGAAGGTTTTTCTCTGTCTTGTCTTCTCAAACTGCACCACCATGCTTGATAAGTGGCCACTTACCAAAGAAAATAACCAGAAAAAATTAAGTCTGTCACTTTTTTGGGGGTAATATTAAGAGACTATTATTAAGAGAGCAGGAATCAGAAAGAAAAAGTTTTTCATGCAGCTGCATAATTGGTTTTTGATTCTTTGAACTATCAGTCTCCATTTTTCACAAATTTAAAAATAAACACTAATTATTCTTTTTGATAACTATATATATATATATATCTTTTTTGATGGTGTTACTAATCAATGTAAATGTTATGTTAGCACTTAATGTTAATTTCTCTATGACCAGCACACATTATGTAATATAACATGACACCTTTAGTCTAATATGCATTTTTCTTGGAAATAAACCTTCACCTAAACTTCAGATCCAACACTCAAACTAAAGCTGCAAGCAAGCTTCACAGATCTAATGGAAGATATGTCTGTTTGCAAGCATGCTTCGTGAGTGTGTGTCTGTAAACATATGTTTACATCGGTATATGTATAAACATGCCTGTTTGAGAGTGCGTGCTTACATACTTACTGTACATGCAGTACAGTACATATAGTAATGTACATGTGTGTGACTGAGTGATTGCTAGCAGAAGCTTGTATACCTCACAAGTCATTACCACAGCCCTGGGGTGTATGCTAATTAGATAAAATAAACAACAAGCAAAAAACAAAACAGACAAATGAAAAACAAGAGAGGAAAATGAAGCGATTACTGGAGGAGAAATTGAAGTTTCAACAATTTGAGAACAATACTAAGAAACAGATTTAAGGTGACAAGAAAGGTAAAAAATAGATTAAAAAAAAACAAACAAAAAAATACCCCCAAAGTAATTATTGGAGTAGAAACAGAAAATAATAATTCGAGTAAAACACATTAGACTTGACTATTAATTAAATATTAGAGCTAATACAACTAAAGTTGACTATTATTGAAACAAAAAAGTGACGAGACAAAATGAGATATAAAAAAAAACATAACTGCAGATCAGTGACTGTGTGTGTGTGTGTGTGTGTATGTGTGTGTGTGTGTGTGTGTGTGTGTGTGTCTGTGTGTCAGAGGGAGAATAAGGATGTATTTGACATCACTGCTCGACATTTTTTGTTTTTACAGCTTCACTCTGGGCAGACCAGACCGCTTTACACACACTCACATGCATGCGTACACACACATGTACACACACACACACACACACACAAAATCGCATACATATTCCCATACACACAGACCCCTAAAGGGGCCTTTTTCCACATTGGGCCATATGGTGCAGACAGGCGCACGGAAACAATTCTCCAAGAACAACACACACTCTGCACTTAGAAACCTGCCACACAGCCACACACACACACACACACATACACCACATACAGATTTTCTCTCCCTCTCTCTCACACACACACACCAGACAGTTAAACCTGCTGAATGAATTGCTGCCTTGTTCAGCAGTGCACTAATGGCAAGGAACCTACCATGGAGATTACCACACACACACACACATACACACACACACACACACACACGTTCAAACACACACACACACACACACACACAGAGGCTTAGCATTAAGCATTCTAGGGCACTTATCCATTAGAGAGGTTAGTTATTTTCCTCAATCTAAAAGTCGGCTTTCAACTTAATATTCCAACAGAGGCCATTGAAAATCTAATGTTGTAAAGCATCTGGGGCAGAAAAGCTGCAAAAGCTGGAGCTCGACCAGTTATACTGGCTAGTATGACAGTTACTATTTGACTTGGTGGCATCAAACAGTGGCGCTATCAAAAATAACAATTAGCTTTTAGTTTAATAGCATATCAACATCTGACTGCTATAGTGGAATATATGTAGCTCATATATCTTATATTATAACCCAAATAATCAAACAAAAAAATTAGTTGTGAAAAGTATTTAAAAAGGTCAAAACTATGCTAATAACTTTTTTAGGAGTCATTAGCATCCATCTGTAGCACACATGGACTAAGAATATCTTATCAGAGTACCTGGTCTGTGAGTCAAACAACTAGCAGAGCTGACGTCTTATGTTAAACAATAAACTATGCTTCACTGACTTATACAATGGAATGACAATGGCCCTCTTGAGATTTTAACATTAGCATCAACCTGAATAAGAAGAATAAGATATAATAATAATAAGAAGTCACCCAGCAGGAAAGTGTTAAGTCGAACTTCACTACATGGAAACTTAAATGGAAGTAGTCTTGAAGCAGGAACCTGTGCCAAACCTGAGCAGATCTTCACTAAACAAAGCACAGACACCTCCTTATTAAGTCTGCCTGAAGATCACCATGATCTAGTATCTCTCTCTCTCAATTCAATGCTGTCTTTATGCATTTATATCAACATAGTGTTTGGAGGCAATTGACAGTAATAACGTTAAAAAAAAAAACATTCTTGTCCAATCTTTCAGTCACAGATTTGTTTTCTCTGACAGTATTTAAATCCATTACTATGCCAATCGCTAAATGTCCCTTTTCTCTTCACAGTCAAACACACAGCAGGTCCTCCAATATTCTTAACAATATGGACATTTTCATGTGCCTTTACTGAGAATTGGTTCTGAAAGGATTCGGGAGTCAAATTAAACAGTGTTTGTTATTGCAGTCAGGCATATCCGAGAGACTCGAAAGCAGCTGGAGTCAAAAGAGTCCGATTTTCCACCAAGAGTTACTCGGTGTTGAGTCGTTAAGACCAAATAAGTGACTTTTGTAAAACATGATGTAGAGAAAGACACCAACACGGAGTCATCTCAGCGAGAGAAACGAGAATGGAAAACACACACATAACTATGTAATGTATGACTACTACACACTTAGAAGGCTACATGGGCATCTTTCATCATACACACTAGAAAACACATTCATTAAGGCAAATAGACACACGTGTACAATTCATTTTGGGGTTACAGGACATCCACAATTTTTCCCGTTACAACCAATGACACAAAACTAACTAAATACAGTACATTTAGTTTTTACCACAACGCTCACTGTGAGAAGCTTTAATATTTAAACAAAGAGACGAGTAAGCATAATGTCATACAATATTCTGTTGACCCCAAGTGCTGAAATCACTGGTATGTATTGCAGAAGGAACCTCCGGCGTTAGCAACCACAACATCAAAAATGATATTGCTGGACATAACATACACATAACATAAACACAGCATATGTTTACAAAAAAACAGAAGCCTCTCATGTTCTTGCTGGCAATGCTTCCTGTTTATCTTTGATGACAATTTTGTGCATGCATTGTTCCACGCACCCGTGCTCCCTCTGCACTGGTGCTAACAACACACTGAAACAAACACAGCAGTTTGCACTGCAGCATGGTCATTGACTTGGTTGCATTTGGCTTTGGTGGACACGTCGGCCTTCAGCCAGCTGCAGCACCATCACTAGCCACTATCCCGTCAGCTCCCAGCAGTTCTGTCTTTACCGTTTTGAGGAGCAGTGCTGGTGCCGTCTGCCTGGCAGGCACCACTATCAGCAGCAGCAGCTGGAGCCTGTGTCTGCCTCTGTTGCATTTCCTCAGCAGTAGATTCTTGTTTGTATAAATCTGCATAGATTCTGACAAGACGTTATAAAATGTCAAGTAATCCATTGCACGTGTATAACTGAAAGTTCTCGGCCAAACTCCTCCTACGATGTCAGGATACATGAGTGAATGGCGGCGATATAGAGTAACGTATCTAAAGTTGTGTGTCACCACTTTGACCAATATGGAAAAAATATCATCGTTAGGAAGTTTCTATATCCTCAGGGCTATTGATTTAGTTACACTGAATCAGGCATGACTCTCGGGGTCACGGCAAAGTCCGCAGTAAATAACAACCAGAAAAGACACTGTCTCCTCACATTGAGACACAGAACAGCTGTGTGTGTGTGTGTGTGTGTGGTTGGGGGGGGGTTGGACATAGCTGGAGCTGTTCAGATAGAAACCGAGTAGTATTGCTGGGGTAACCAAGGTCAGAAGGAGATGACTGACTCCCTAAACAACACAAGGCAGGTGGCTGCGTAAGCAGATAGCAGCAGCTCCTTCAGACTTAACAGCCTTGTTGACATTCTAATGAACCAATAGACTAATTATTGTATACTGAAGGCGCACTAAGTTTGACCATTTTTGGGCATATAGTATTTGTGGCCGACCCTGTAGGGGCTTAAAAAGTGACCACAGGAGGCGAGTCTTCAGAACTGAGACAGTACCATGCATGTCACTGCTGTATTGACTCCTTCTCCATTCTCCTTGATCAAGCTTCAATAAACTGTTCAGCATATGACATCAAAGGCTCCTGAACACTTTACTGATTGATGAGTTGACCATTAAGGCTCGAGAACTTCCACAACAATCAGTAAAGTGCTCCTTTAAGCAAAAAACACACACACACACGCATGGTTTTTGTCAATATACACAGCCACATTTGATCTGACTTGGCAATAATTTCTGCACCTTAGACAAGGCTGAGAGCTGCAGAGTGATTTTTTTTCCTTCCAGACATACCAGAAGGAACACACAGCTGTATAGTTCACCAGCATATGGATTAAATAAATACAGTCTGCACTGAGCTTGTTAACACTTGTTCACTTCGCTACAACACACAGTTAACAAAAACACACACACACAAGTCTTTGCACGCCCCACAGAAATATACACACACACACACACACAGGTAAAATTAAACAGTAAATTGGTCGGTAAATGGGTGTAGCACAGGTTTTTGTCAGAGCAAGTAGTGACACATACACAGGTCTAATGGCTTGGAAAACAAATACAAATATGCACATACACTGACAGTGGCAGAGAGGTTTTGATATGCATTAAGTACTGCGCGTGTGTTAATCATTAACAAAATATTTCAGTATTGCAATGTACATTTAGCAATTGTATATATATTCAGAGAGATCCCTAGACGTACATTCGACAGATGCCTCTGCCTCAGACACACACAGAGGGACATGCTTGGAGTGTAATTCTGCGGTATAATAACGCTGAAACACAGAGCCATCATTCGGGGTCTGGTCTCCCTCTAGCAATGTGGTCAGTTGCTAACCTAATCTGATTAATGGATTTCAACCCCAACTCTGCTACAAAGACAGAGAAACAGACAGAGAGGAAGATAAATTGGTAGAAGCTTTGAGAACTAGGCTGGGTCCATTGCCCCTGCTTTGCCTAGTTACCATTCTTAATCTGATTCATGGATTTCTTTCCCAGAAAATCAGGACACAAAGGAAGCCCATCAACCAACTAGCAGCAGAACATTAACCCATCAACGAACCACCAATAAATACCAGTCAGTTTTGGCTGTGTATCTACAGACGAGCCGCAAAGACAGGTGGACGGGACAAGTGAGTGGTGAATTGCACAGTGATTTAGGGTTTCCTACTGCTTGTTCGTTGTCAGTCATCCACATGTGTCTAGGCAACTCGGTGGTTACTGGGGTGGTCTTTATCTATACAGACATACATGAGAGATGTCCTGAGTCAAACCTATGGCTCAATATCATCTAAAATAAAGCAGATCAAACAGTTTATATAATAGCTTATATTATGACCACCAGTTTCAGTTAATTCAAACCTTAAACTGTTTTTGAGAAATCACATTTTTATAGTGATTTTGGCATGGTGGATAACTAATAATACTACAATACCCATGAGCCTCAGCCACTGTTGCTATCAGAAATCAAAGAGGCGCCATAGTTGTTAAATGCCCAGGACTGATTCACAGTGTAGATAGTTAAATCAGTTTTCCCAGTGCTGCAATCTTTAGGTCCTCCCACCAACAGCAGCGCATGTGACTACATTTTGAGCTTGGTGATTGGCTGTTTTTTGCTGAAATCCACTTTGGGAGTCAAAGTTAACTTCGACCCTGTCCACAGTCTTATACCGTGTACTTTTTAATCAAAGAACCAGATATTTTCTAATGCAGTTGTTCATCTTTTGTCCAGATGACTTAACTGGGAGAGTTTTATACCAATCCAAGCCATAGAAGGGCTTAAACTGTGCGTCAAACGCTGTTGTCTTAGGGGAAAGTAAATGGGATCTTAATTTCTGGAACCAGGGGTACAAAACGCTCCTCCCTGTTTGCAATTCTATGGCCGTTGTAGTTTAGTGACTCCCAATTTGAAGCTCGATACTATCTGTCATTTTGATCTTTGATTGATTCTGTGTCCTTTAAACAAGTCATTAACAAACTAACAAATTAAGTCATTAATTGCCGTGACAGCTGGTGACACCTCCTTTATTAATCTTTGTCTGCATAATTAATACACCTTAATTAGAATTAATTGTTGTTTGGGTTACGGGGATGAAGAGGAAGACCTGCTCCGAGTGTGAGTGCAGGCGCACAGGGGGCAGAGGTTTAATACCCTCTGTACAGAATGATGAATGAGTACTTGTTGCTTTCCCACAAACACAAAAACACTGACACAAAAACCAGTGTGTGCGTGTGTGTGTGTCTCTGTTTGTGTCCGAGAACTAACAGTAGTACTTCCTGCTGTAAAGCTGTGAAAAGATGAGCTCATCACATAAACAATGAACTGCCTACTGACCTATTTAGTGCAAACAGGTCAACAGGTACAGTGGGTTTTATATGTACGTTAACACATTCTTTTGAACCAGGTCCCACCGTGACTGAGGGTGAGTCAGGGTGAGAGACACAAAAACCGAGACTGAGACAGACAGATCTACTAATGAACAAGAGGAATAAATACATGCCTCGGAGGAACGAAACTTATTTGTGGGCTACTACATCACAGAAATAAACTCCTGAATATCTCAGTAATGTGTGTGTGTGTGTGTGTGTGTGTGTGTGTGTGTGTGTGTGTGTGTGTGTGTACACATGAGTCAAACTTGCTTTTGGGCCTGACTGAATTGTCTCCACTCAAAATTCCTCCGTTTTCTAAAAACCCTGCAGAAAATCTGCCAAATCTGACTTGTACTAGCACATCAAGGACTACATGATACCACAACACACATGCACATACAAGTGTGCATGCATATATATACACAGTCGAAGGCATGCAAACATGCACATACATAGACACAGTTAAACACACACACACACACGCAGAAATATAGACCACAGCTAAAAGCATCAAGAAGCTCAAAGCAACCCGCCCTGCTGAATAACATCACCAAGCAAAGCCACCACACCACATAATGAAAAACATACACAAGCACACACACAAGCATGCACACACATATGCCCACATTCATGTGCGTAAAAGGCCTCATGCACACTCATGATAACTTATACTTAGGCTTGTTCTCATCATTTATCTAAACACACATTAAAACAAATTTTAAAAAAAAACTTATTGTAAACACATAAATAAAGTCAATTTTAAAGGAACACAAAGTGAAACCATGGACACACATATAAACATACACACATCACACTAAGCTAATGAACCTCACTGCATTTGTCCTTAAAGGGTCAATTCACCCAAATGACACAAAAACACATTTCCTCAATTAACCCATGTGGCATTCAGCCATACAGATAGTTTCAGTTTTATTTGAGGAGTTTTCTGCACTCAGACTTCTGCTGCCAGCCCAATATCGAGTTAGTGGAATTTTGCATCAGTGCACTGAAAATTACATTTGTATCCACAAATAATTTCCAAATTAGGTCTACTTCAGATAATCCAGGGACTGTTGACAGTTTTCACATTTTTTTTTAACTTTGGTGGAAACAGTTCCCAATGGAAACTGTTGAGACAGCAAGACAACAAGAAGAAAAAAAAAACACAACGTATGAGTGTGTGTGTGAGAAATAGAAAGGAAACACACAGTGTGTGTGGTGACACAGGTGTAGGAGGATAGCATAGCAGTTGTATGTGTGTTGTGTGTGTACATACACTGCGCATACACATGGTACTGTACAACTGATGACTAGTGAAAAAAGGAAGCAGGCTTAAATAAATTCTGATATTTCAACATGTCTGTGTATGTGTGTGAAAAAAACGTTTACAATAATCCTGATACAGCAAAATATAGTCTAGACTATATCATACTACACATCACTACATCAACAGGCACAACTGCTTACTAAAATTCAAGTGCTCATGCTCTGTCTCTCTCACACACAAAAATAGACACATACACCGAGTAGAAGATGAAAGGTTCTCACATATACAGCATAACTCCATTAAATTACCTTACATACAAAACCTCTTGTTTCACACATTAAACACATACAGTAATTCAGGAGTAACAATCTAATATTCACACTATTACACCACAAACCACTGTAGCGTAGTGTGCACACTTAAATAACCTCAACTGTATGTAAATGAATTTCCTGTAGTACAATAAACTGTGCGTGCGTGTGTGTGTACGTGTGCATTTGTGTGTGTGTAGGTCCTTAATACATTCAATTCAAACATTAGAACAAATTGATCCCCACAATCAATTGAAATAAAGATTTTTTTTTAAAACAGGCACAAAAACGGTATCACGCTGTAATTGCAGGATTTCTATCACCAACTAAACAGGGTGGCTTCTGCAACCCCCCTTAAAATAAGTTTACACCGCTGGCATTTGTCAACATCCCCACCACTGGAGCAACAACAAGTAACAAGTACAGGTCTTTTATAGTATTTTCCAAAACCATGGAAAAAAAAGAAAACAGTTCAGACAGTTTTACGGTAGTTAACTAGACACAGCTGGTGTTAGTTACATGACTGACATCATTTACTCTAACTACATGTAATCTAACCCAGCTGATCAAACAACTGACCAAACTTTACTAAGATTGACCAGAGTGCGACCATCTAGGTCCCGTTTGGTAAAGAGTAAGATCACTCTGTAATGTCAAAGAAAGAAACCAACTCTGTCTGAATCTGGATAATAATCATCCATATTTTATTCAGCCTTCAGAAGTAAAGCAGAAAGAGCGTGTGCTTGAGGCCACCGCAAAGCAAAGCATTTTTTTAGGCAACACACGCAGTCACTTCCTCCATCAGCGATGACTAAGAGCAGTTTTTCATCACACCACTCACGGTACTGTTGTTCTGCATAAACACCATTTTATCAGCAGCCATTAAGTCTCAGTCACTTGTTCTCATTCACAACAAAGGTAAGATTTCTAGTTGAAACGTGTTTCTTTCATCTACAGAAAATGGTGCATGTATTGTAAGTCTATGTTTATTTGTTTAAACGTTTAAACAAAATCATGACTCACTATATAGTCATATAGTCAAGCACACCCACACAGAAAACGCACACACACACACCCACACAACAAATAATTACAACAAATTATATTCCCTGAGGTAGTAAGTTTACAGAAAGATGACCATGATCCGCAAAACTTTCAGCAATGTTTAAAAATGAAAGCTTGCTCTACAAGATAAATATAGATCTGTATGTGGTAAACAGAGATCAGATATCAATTCATCAACAGCAAATACTCCTTATTTTATAACAGACTGATTAATTGACAATAAGAAATAAAAATGACAACATTATGATGTATTATATTATATAAAGAATTGTGTTTTAAGGAATATGATCTTACCTAATTGCTGAATGTTACTGAAGCATGCAAAAACGTCTTTTAAATACGTACTATAACAAAGAATACTTTTTTTTTTTTTACTTAATGCACAACTAAGATATTACATATTTTATTTTGAATTTTGTTTAATGATACATGTCTTATAATCCTAGTATAAATTATACGACTTTTTTTTTTTTTTAAATGACCAGATTAAAAGATAAACATGTCCTACCTCTGCTGATCATCAGGTTATAAAAACATCATGGCTGACTCCTGGCCTTGGCATCAGTTCTGTTGAAGCGGCTCAATTCGACCCTGCACCGCAGCGGTCCGTCCAGCAGCACGGCTCGGCTAATGGCCCTCTGTACTCCACTACGGTAATAGGACGCAGAAACCAGGTGTCGAGCTCGCGCTAATATCCCTCCATTTCTTTATCAGGTACACGTAACTCCACACAGGATCGTGAACATCAGAGCAACTTTTGTTTATGAAACTCCACCTTTGGTCCTTTGGCTTTTGCTCTTCTTCTGCTTCACAGCTGGCCAATACAGCCTTGAATTTAATCAAGTGTGTTGTAGATCCGTGTTTTTTTGCAGTTTTATACAGGTTGCTGTTCTTGTTGTCCTGACTTTTTTTTTTTTTTTTCCCAGTTCTGGTATAAGTCCTCAGTCACGGTTGTCAGCGTCCACCATCACCTTAATAACCTGGAAAATGACAGAAAGACAAATAACATCAAAATAACATCACAACTGCGGCATTTACTGGAACCTATTTGAGCCAGACTTCAGGCATTTTGTCCATATTTTACATTTATAGGAAACCAATTTTGTGCAGACTTTAGACATCCAAACTCACTGGCTTATCAAAGGTGCACAGTAAACAAAAAATATTAAGTGCCCTGCTGACACCTCAGCCCGTCAAACTGTGTAATTGTGCCAGCTTTGTTTTATCACCGTAGTTTATCACTGCTAAATTGTGTAGAATTGAAAAAAGAAAAGAACCAACCTGCTTTTCCCAAACAGGAAAAAACCTGTATAAATATGTGTATATTATACATATACACATGTATATGTATAGTATTTTATTGCATTCACATTTCTTCTGAAATGAATGTTGAAGACAGTTAAAAATAAAAACAAATGCTTCTATACTTCTTTACAACAGGTGTGTGTGTGTGTGTGTGTGTGTGTGTGTGTGTGTGTGTGTGTGTGTGTGTATAGAGAGAAGGAGAAAGGGTGCATTATAGAAGTTAGAAAAGATCAAATAAGACTTCTCAGTCAGTTAAAAATACTCCCAGTTAAGTGTCCAATACAATGTGCTGCCAATAACTAGTAACATAAAAGCCACTAATAATACCATGAGAAATCAATTTATATTAGCAAATAACTAGTTTGTGTTCGCAATCAGTGGCACTATTACACACACACACACGCGCTCTGTCTCTAACCCTCTTTCCGCATGTATTATTCGCTCAATTTCAATATTGATCACTGTATAAAAGGGAACAGAGCGGTCATTGATGAGCAATTACCGGGAATTTTTAAACAAATCACCTCATCTAATTTCCAGTTGCTGTGACCCATTAACAATTAGATTTTCTTCCGTAATTCTAGCGTTAGACTCTCCAGTTTTCAGTTGCCCCTTTTGTTGCCCCAGCCACAAAAATCACCCCACCCTCTCCATTTGCACTCCTCTCTCTCTCTCTCTCTCTCCCACCCCTTCTTCATCTTTCCATCCATCTCGCCTCTCTCTCCCTCTCACCGCAAATCTAAATCTGAGTCTGTATTTATACAAAGCCAGTTTCCTTGGGTCAGTCTGACTGGTTTGTGTGTGTGTGCGCGTGTGCGGATGTAGGTGTGTGTGTGTGTCAGTGGTGGATAACAGATAAGTCTTCACATTCGCACACCTGGAGTTGTTTTTGCAACTTGCTCACTTAATGACGGCCCTGTTATATGTTTTTTTTTTCCTTATTGCATACATGTTAAACTGTATTCTTTTGACATGACTAAAGTGTAATTTTTTTTTGTTTAATTCATGTTGTACTACCGCCCTTAAAGTTTAACTGGAAGTAAATAAGCAGGAGGGCTGAAATAGATGCAAAGGAAGGATTACCATGTCCCAGGATACCTGTTCAGTGGTTTACCTGGTCCAGTGTGGTCCTGACCACATCCACATGCAGTTCTGACTGTTTGGTCTACAGATAGAAAATGAACACACCAGCCATTTGAGATCTGGAGTGAGTCATTATCTGAAAAAGGATAGCTGCTGTTTGAGAAGAAAAAAAAAAAAAAGATTGCTGGCATAAAAAGCAAAGCACATTGTGAGTCATTACTGAAATTATGAGTCATTTAAAATCCTCCCATCTTAAAACAGTAATGTTTTGAAAGATATAAATATGTTTTTGGAAAAAAATGGTTGATGTTTTTCAGGTAGACATTTGGGATGAAACCATGTCACATGGTAATTATGTACTTCCTGGAGGTAATGTTTAAGTGTTAAATGAGCATAAACAAACCTTGTTTAGCTCTATTAATCTAACTACATACTATAAGAGCCAAGTACACAAAGATCACACTCATATATACACACACACTCATACTCACACTGTTTTCTCCAGGCTGTAAAATCCTAACTGTGAAATCACACACACACACACACACACACACACACACACACACACACACACACAAACTGCTTCCGGTTATTACATGATCAACCACATAATAACATGAGCTAAAAGAGCATTTTCTTCAAGAAAGTACAAAAGACAAAAAGAAACACTTGAGGGTGAGTTACTCATGACAACAGGAAAAGAGAGAAGTTTTCTTTCTCTTAAAGAGTGAGTGTGACTCTAAATATTTTCTCTGTGGAGCTCTGACTCAGTCTGGCTGCTTCACACTCATTTACTCAATCATTATCTTTCCCTGCCCTTCTGTTTTTCTCCTTATCCTCTGTTTTTCTTTTATTTCACTTAACTTATTTCTGTCTTTTTTTCTCTGTTGCTGTCACTGTTACAACTGTTTCCACGTCTTATATCCATCAACTATTAACACTCTGCCTCAATTTTCTCCCCCCCGATCTTTCTGTCTTTCTCATCAATCCATCACAGAGCTCTCTGTCATATTCATATGATTCTTCTGTCTGTTTTTCCAACTGTGACTGAGATCCCCTCCACCCCCGGCGCAACTCTTCCCACCACCACAGCCACCGCCTCTCGCGCTCCGACCCCCCTCCATGAATGTGTGTGGTCCGGTCCGACTATAGACCGTTACATTGTCCCAGACAGGTTGGACTACGCCACCAGCCGGCAGACGAGGGGGAGGTGGGGTGGTGGAGAGCGGGGGGGGGTTCCTAGGGAATGTTTGTTTTTCTGTTTCCAATTTGGTCCAGCCCGAGGAACTCCACACTCCGCTCTGTCTCAAACACACCATTCATGACGGCCTGACGTACATGATTACACACAAATACCCACTCACTAGCCCTGCCTCACTCATACGCACGCACTCACACACGTATGCATGTACACACACGCCATTTCAAAAGCCAAACTGCCACCTAAATACACAGAGACACACAGACACGCACGCGCATACTCGCATTCATTTTCAATTATTTTTTTTTTACCATGAAACACAAGCCCTTTCATTTATCTTTGTTCACATCTTTTAGTGTTTTCTGATTGGTTATTACTAATGCCGTTTCAAATGATTGTCCTTGAAAGGCCTTTTTTTGATGTGTCTTGGTGCGTTTTTAGATGTTATATAGACAGAGTTAAACTCCATGTTCCACCAATTTCAACACAGAGAGCACATTGTTTCATATTCTACTCAACTGCTCCATCTGAAATGGATTATTTTAGTCAGTTTTGTTGTTTGGATTCCAACTACACAACACTGATCTTCACATGTACTAATAAATCTTGTATCAATACAAACAGAAAGACTGGCCTACATGGAGGTGAAGGCTTTCTTTTTCTGACGCAGATGTCATGTAGTTAGATTTTAGTTCTTCATTCCATCAACTACTCGTCGGACAGACAGGAAACCACATTGTTTTTATATTCAAAAGCTGCATATGAAAATTATAGACTGATTCTGATGTTTTGATCCTTTGTACTTTAAATTCAGTGTAAACGTACAAAAGTTTGAAACACTATTAATGACAGACGGGAAGAAAATCAGATAACACAAGCAGACAGACAGGGTCTCCAAGCAGTATTTAACTGTACAGCAAAGCTCCATCTCAAAATAATAGGTTTTTTCGCAACATCTGAAAGTTATTGTTTGGGTGTGCCTATTTTGTTTGTGTTCCAAATATATTAAACAGCTGGTGCAATTACAAATGAAAACACATTTGTATATATTTATTTAATTTTAAAATTATCTGCACATTCTTAATTGGTTTTAATGCTTTTTTTTATGTTTTGAAATGCTAAAAATACGAAGATAAATAGGAAAATAGCAGCAACTATGTATGTTTGCCCTTGATGCAGGTACAGACAGGAAAGCTAAAGTAGCTCTGTCTCTGTTTGTTTGTTTCTTTTGTTTGCCGAGTCATCACTACTGCAATGTGAACATCAAAATCCAAATAAGAGGCAAAAAGAGTAGGAAGGAAAAAGGACATACATCTGTTTCTGATTCCTCCTTTAAACACACTATGAAATTACCAGAAGCCTTCAAAATGTTCAAAAATAATGAGCCTGAAATTGACAATGAAAGCTTCAGTAATTGAGAACGCATTGTTTTTTTTTTCTATGAGGTTATCAGAATTTATCTCCACCTTTATCACTATAGTCACACAGTAATCACGCCGTCCCCCAATGGACATGATACAAATACCAGCTCTCTGCTATGTGGAAACGTAGGGGGAAAAAAATTAAACAACATAGTTTTTATACTTTGGCTGGAATATAATAACATGATAACTGCACACAGATGACATGTCAAAAAAATGGACCCCGCTAGGAGCAGTCGATACTTCTGACGTCTGTGCCCAAACGGTGTTCCTAATAAAGTCCTTTTGACTCGTGACTCCAAACTCATGGTTTGAATAAAAAATAAAAATAAATAGCTGCAGTGACCTACTGTAATTAATTACATTTACAAGCAAGACAAAAAAATAAATCATAATACACACATTTGACAAAAAAAAATGGACTTGCATCTTACAACAGGATTAAGTTTGCCATGCAATGAGAACACACGCAGGACCGTGCCAGTAATATCATTATGTTATTCTCTTGATCAACATTGCTAATCTTGATCAACCTGATCTTTTCCATTGTTAAGCTTCAAGCTGAGGGTGTTGTCTGCCTATTCATTACTGTAAGCAACGCCCACAGCTTTCAAGTTTTGCTCTGACACAGACGCACGTGCAAGTTGCTGACACACCACCACTTCCCTCTGAGAGACATGTTCCTCTTGGTGCATCTTAGTGCCTGAATAAACAATCGAAGAAATGAATCACTGTATTAGTCCACTTCTTCATGCACGGTGTGAATTCAGACCGAATCAATCAAATCAAAGATTTAAATAAACTTCACATACTGGTGCCTTTTAACATTTCTTCAACAGAACGATACAGGGAATTAAAATAATTATTGCTGTTACTATACGCCTCTTACACAGCTATTGTGTCTTTTTTTTTTTTCAATCAAACATTTGTAAGCAGGGACGAAAACTTACTTCTTGGTCTGCTGGCTAAAGTAGCTCCTACATCACAAAAACCTGCCAACAGAATACCCAAATGATGACTGCTTAACTGATGCTGTGGCTGGTAGAGGAGACAAACTCCGCAGACCACAGTCACGAAAGAATCCGTACTTGCTGGGTGGACGGTGTTAATGTCCCACTTTGATGTACGATAGTAACAGGAAACTGGGAGCTGCATAAATCAACATGGGATTGTTGATTTTGACCTTGCTCTCCACAGCTAAGACTCTCATACATCAAAAAATAATGGAGAACAAACTCCGCTTCAGTGGCGGTTGTAGGCGTAATGGAAGGAACCAGTAGCTGCATAAATCAACATGTTGGTTGTTGACTCTTGCCTTGCTGTCTTTTCCCCCCAAAATACGGAAAACAAACTACAACTCTGCCAGAAACACACACACTCATCTCACCTGTCTGCCCACGTCAGTCAGGCATATCTGATGATTTTTAAACACACACACACATACCCGTGCAGACGTAAGGGTTTGTGTGTGTGTGTGTGTGTCATGGTTTAGTTTGTCTCTGTCTGGCTAAGCTCAAACATTACATCAGTCACACACACATGCACAGAGAGAAACACACTGATACACTAGATTATGCACACACACACAACTCAACACATCTTTCACTCATGTATACACACGCACACTTTCCATTCCTCGAGAAACGGACGTTTCCTGCGAGCAGCCGGCCCAACGGGAAAAAAAATGTCTGGACAAACTTAAGACGCACACACACACACGTACACATATAGACACACAACGGAACATTTTCAACCCACAATGTTGACTTTATATTCCTTTCCAGAGCCCTTCTATCTGCACGCTGGCCAAGTGAAGCAGTGTTTCCCTGTTGAACACTACCGGGAAGCAAGACTGGGAGGTTTCAGGGCCGCAGTGATGTCAGTGCAGAGCTGGGCTCCATTCAGAACTGGACTATAATCAAAATCTAAAGGCGAATACTGTCATATTATCACAGTGAGTTACTGTAGTTTCTTCAATGTAAAATTCTTCCACAACAACCAAACACACTTTAATATTTCTCAGCATCAGTCTCAATCAAAGACGCTGGTTATTCCAAAAGGATATCAACTTTCTTTTGATATATTACTACACAGTAGCAATAAATGTTTTCAGTGACGCATTGTTAATTTACAAAGAAATAAAGACATGTCAAAACTTCAATTCAGCTCCAGTGACAACAAATTACGACAATAATAAAGAACCTATAAGTCAGTTTCCAATCGATCATAGTCACTTCAGTTGTACAGTAAGGGGACGATAGCATGACACGGTTTAGACTCGCTTGTTAGTCAAAGTTTAAAGGGCTCAGTATGCTTCAAGTGTTTGTCAGATGGTCAAACAGTGTCTGAACGCCACCTCCCCATTTCATACACACACACGTCCAACAGTGGAATTGAGGAACTGTGTCCAACAGATTCCCAAAAATTGGTAATCGGTTTGACGCATGTGTGAGAAGGTGAGAAAGCACTCAGGTTTGATCTTCTCTCTGAAGCTCTCCTCTTGTAATTCTTCACAAAAATGCTTCTGTCACTTTTTGTGTATACACCATTGATGCCTTCAAGGAGAGAGAGAGACTGTCCAAAAGTGCTCACCGTTATCCCCATTTGGATGATTATGGCCTCTCACCCCTGTAGAGAGGCCATAATCCCCCTTTTCATTCACCTCGGAGTGTGGCTGTTCAAAACAGCTATAAACAGAGGTGATCGGAACACATCATATAGACAGACTAGTTCGTTTTGAGCATACCTCCACCTTTACCCTCCCCCGTCACATACAGAGCAGAAAAGTAATGGATGACAGTAGCCTAAACATTGATTCAAACTCGATCAATTTGAGTTTGGAGACAGAGCAAGCCATAAATAACTGTAATGTAACACATTGCATTTGCATATTGACCTGTGAGAGTTTTAACAACACTGCGGTGCCCCAAACATGTACATGTTGTACTCCACCGTTTTAGCCACTGCTTGAACTCTCTCCTTCTCAACTCATTTGCAAAGACACTTTTATCTCCACATGCTCTTTCTTTCCATCTCTGCTTCTCTCTTAATTTTCTTTTTTAAAATGATACGCTGTCAAAGAATTATTATTCAAATAATTGAAGTGAAGTATTATTCACATCCTCAGAGCTCTTGCTTCATAACCCCATATGTGTTAGCTAAGTAACGTTGCTTGCCCACAGTGCAACATCACTGGAACATTACCCCAAATGGACTATATTTAAAATACAAAGCAGGAAGCTTTTTTTGTGGATGCCCAACAACTGAAAAGACACAAGATAGCAGAGGGAGTGGATTTGACACAGAACTGACATTTTTATATGGGATTTAATCCAATCATTTAACGGACACTCTGACTCATCTAAGAGAGCAAGAAAGTGAAAAACTAGAGGAAAATCGGTGCAAGAGAGAGTGAGAGATTCTCACAGTTAGGTGAAGTCAGCTTCTGAAGAAAAGGAAGAGGGCAACTTGTGTGTGAAGCACTAAAAAGCCCAAAAGCCATGTTGCAGAACAAACGCCATGCCTCCTGCTGTGCTATTCCACCCACAACACACACACACACACACACAAGCCTGAAGTAAATTTAACTGTCAGCCGTAAAGTTTTCAACTATAGTGACTGATCTTTTGCCCCCTTTTCTCTCCCCACTTCTCCTCCTCCCACTCCTGTGTCTATGCAAATTAGTTCCTCATCTATCCTTCTGTCCATCCATCCTTCCTTCCTTTTATCTTTTTTTCTTCCTTCACTCTCCCTAATGTTGTAAACATCTCTTTACTTGTTAGGTATCATGTCCCACTTTCTCAACCCATCCATTCCTCCTTCTCTCTCCATCCACTCCACTAACCAATACTGACCCCCCCCCCCCAAATTTCCTTATCTTCTGCCTCCCAAAAAATGAGGAACAACACTTTCCTCTTTTTGTTCATCCTTCCTTAACCCCAGCCCCCACTATAGACACACACACACACACACACACACCCCTCTGACTGTGGGCCTCTGACACCAACCTTCTCTTCTCCCCCGACAAAAGTCTCAAAGACCCCCAGATGTGTGCCCCCTTAATTTCCATTTCAAAAAAGAACCACCTCCCTCCCTCCATCATCCATCTATCCATGCGTCCACTTCTTCCCACACAGCACTTCCAAAAACACAGTTACACACATGCATACACACTTATCAGCAAATAGACTTTTTTGTGAGAAATCTAATGCATGAAAGGGGAGTGCGGGACTATTAAGAGACGGTGTTATCAATGCTTCCAAAAGACTTCCTCTTTTAGAGAGGCACCACTGTCTGCTCTCCTCTGTCTGTGTGGTTATGTTTTTCTCTTACATCCCCATCTGACTGTGACTGGCTGCACTGTTAGCTTCTGCTCTTTCAAACTACAAAAAACTCAATGAAAAAAAAAACTCTGACCTACAATGACTCGTGACCTACAACGTCACGATAAATATCAAATATCAGAAAAGTTTTGTTTTTTTTAATTTAAAAAAATGGCAATTTTAATAAGCTAGGTGACATCTTCAAATGTTTTGTCTGACCAACTGTCTAAAATCTAAAATGTGTCTGTTTACAGTCACGTACGACAATAAAAAGCATCAACTTATCATTTAAGGAGCTAAAAACCTGCAGATTTCTGGCATTTTTGCAATCAAAAATCTTGTTTATTCAAAATCAGTTCATTGTCTTATTGACTGATTGACTAATTGTTGCGGCTCTAATGGAGAAATAGAGTAGCTCTCGAGAAAGTTTGTGTTATCAAACTGAAAGGAACTCTTCCACGGTGGAGCCAGCAGCACTGTTGCATTCACTTTCAGCCTTGTGGTGTTGCTGCTGTACGCAGTCATAACAAAAAACACGTCACCGCACCATAAATATCGTATGATGACGACTGTTTATCACATTAAGATTTACATATCAGCAAGGATATGATATGGCATATCCTAAGTAATGACAACATAATGTATGGCATATAAAGTCAACTGCTTCTTTTTAGTTTACAATTTCTTGCATAATATATGATACATAATGTAAAATAAGGTTCAGGAAGATGCTGCACCTTTAAGTATGCCGATTAAGCACTTTTAACTCCTGTAAGAGAAGATAACTCCCTGCTTCTGTCAGATTTTATGTGGTTTGAAGCAAAGCCCTGAAGGCATCAGCTCAAACTGTCTGCAGGGCTGCACCCTCTAAAGCCCAAAGCTGCTGCTGTGCATCATTATTTAACAGCATCAGAAGACCAAGCCTCACCCCATCCTGAGGAGAACAGGTGAGACAGTCAGCGCTACCTGACATTTGTTGGTTCTTTGAGGGTTTTGCCAAAATGTCAAGCTGGACCAGAGGCAAGGTGGAAGTGAGTCATATCTCCCTCTGCTTTTTCCCTGCCGTCTCTCTACAATGAAGCAGCCAGCTAGAGTTGCATGAATAAAATAATATAACTGGCCATCCATTCATGAATTACAGTTACTAGTACCATACTTTTTTTTTTTTGCTGCAGTCCAACGCAAGGAGAGGCACATGAACAAAAATCTGTGTGTTTTCTGCCTTAATGAAAAAAAGGAACATACATGTTAGTCGTTTAAATCATAGTTTTAATTTGATGGGACGCCGTAAAAGTCTGCCCCTTATTACACTCACTCACACACACACAGAAAGGCTCATACTGACAGACACACGCATGCATGCACAGAGTGAGGACAAAGACTACTTTGAAAAGTTACTCAGCCACCAGATGTTTTAGCCAGATCCCAGACTACAATACTAATGGGGCTGTACATGTGTGTAAGTGTGTGTGTGTGTGTGTGTGTGTGGTTGTAGATGGGTGGGTGCACGCAAAAGAAACAAGAGGGAAGGAAAAGGGAGCAATGGTTTTAAAAGCGGCAAAAATGAGCCCCCTTCCTCAGCAAGTTTATAGTTATAGCAAGTCTGCATAGTACACGTTCACAAATTAAACTAAATGATTCATTTTTCACACACACACACACACACACACAACAAGGCTATACACATACAGATAATTTTATAAAATATTAATATGTCGACAGCGGAATATTGTGCGCACTAATACAAGAGTCATAGGGTATTTCACACACACACAAACACACCCATGTATGAAATAAAGAGAGCAAGCTGATGACAGTACATGTCTTGCACTGGAGAAAAGGCCCGTTTGTGACAGATCAAACCTCGTAAGGAATTTGATTGTGACTGAAAAAGATCACAATAGCAAACAAATGTCAGTGTGTATTTACACTTGAAATCAACGTTAATTGCAATCCCTGAGCAAGAAAATAAAGTATTTTGACAGTGGTTAGAGTATGATTGAGCACATGTGACACTAACAGTCTGCCTTGTCTTGCATCACACTAAGTAGAAGAGAAACTGAGATTCAGAGATAAAGAAACGGAGCGAGAAAAAGAGGCAGCTGTGAAGAAAAAAAGTGAAGCATAGAAAGACGAAAAGTTACACATTTGTGAGCTAAGCAATCTAAACGTGTGTGTGTGTGTGTGTGTGTGTGATCCAGCTATTTAGGGACTTAAATCTGTTGATTCAGTCACTCTCCCCCCTTATGAGGACAAAAAGAAAGTCCCCTTAACATAGTCATTGTTTTAGGGTGAAGACTTGGGAAGTTAAGGGAAGTTTAGGGTTAAGGTTAGGATACGTCGCTAGGAAATGAATGTAAGTAAATGCAACGTCCCCTGAAGACCCACCCAACGTGTGTGTGTGTGTGTGTGTGTGTGTGTATCCTGGTTTTAACGGCTGGCACAACAGACAGTTAATCTCAGTACAGAAATAAAAAATCAGTGAATCAGTTCAGTCATAACCAAGCGGTGAATGAGACAGCTTTAAACTCACTGAAAGGAGATAATCAATGAAAGACTGTTACAATAACCCATTGTTACCCAACCAGCCAGCTATATGAGTCAGTACCGGCATATCTCTATGTAATATGGTTATAATCTATATGTTAAAAACATATCTGACAATTAAACAAATAAAATGCAAAATTCAAATGAACAACTGTTCACCAAAGTCACCACATGACATGCAAGTCTTAAAACTGTGAAGGTGGAAAAAGCCTGACGTTACAATTTCCTACAACAACAAAAAACAACAACAGGTGGATGTGTTGCTTTACGGTAAAATTCTTCCTACATGTATGAAATCAAATGAAATCTTTCTTTCATTCAAAATTCAGCGTCCTTCCTTTCACCCAAGTAGCTTCACGATTATAAAAAAATAATAATAATAACCCTGCCACTTGTGTTCGAGAAACATCTCGCTGAATTAAGCATACTGTACTTGAGGAAAATGACTCAGTACTCTCTCCATCTGTGTGTTGCACAGATGCCTTTTGAGTCTCAAAACAAAGAAGCTTACAATATAAATCATGTTCAAATTCATGCCACTTATACCACTGTCACATTTTCCTTAGCTAATTTTGTCTGTCTGCTGGGTACTGGAGTGAAAACTGTAACAACTACTTACTGTGCTGCTGTGCTGATGGAAACACTTGAGTACAAGTATACAAATATACTCATGAAGTCTGAATGCTTTTTTTTACAGGTTGCTGTGCATGTCATTATTACTGTCTAGAATACTGTCTTTATCTCCTTATTGTATGCTTCTGACTGATACATCATAAGATACAGCAAGTGTATACTGTACATTTTGCACATACACTGGGATTTTGAGTGTATATGTCCAAAATCTTAATTCAAGTTCAGAGTACCAGGATCACATATAGTCAATGTCCAGCATAGTTTATTCCTCTCAATCATTTTGATTATTTATTTTTTTAACATGCTCATATATGATTGACAAAATAAATCATATGCTGAGAGCAGTAAACAATGGAAACTGACAAAACCAAATTCAAGCTCATTCAAGCCCGCCCCAAACTTACTCTATAACTTGTAATGTATCACCAGATTGTTGGGTTATATTTATGACGTCTCTGTAATAGTAAAATCTACTGACTATATTTACCATTATTATATGTGGAGTTACTGCTGATAACCCTGGACCTCCGAACTTATTGAGATTTCTGTTTAATCAATAATTTAAAACACATGAACGTGCACTCTGTTGACTCTGGTTCAAGCTGCTCACTAACAACGCTTTATGGAAAAGCTAGATTTCCTACTTAAAGACACACAGAGCATCACCTGTGGAGCACTATGACATGAAAGCGACAAACAGGGAGCCTCTGAAAGCCACACAATGTTTAAAACATATAAAAAAACATATGTCTGGTTTGATTTAAGCATGCAGTTAATCAATCAGAAAAATACTATTGTGTAGTAAATGTAATAAAATATTTTCCTTCAACTAAACTCTTTATTACTGAGCAAATGAGCATTGGTTCATTTTAAAAAATTTTGTTTGCACGTTAATTGAACACAGCCTTGGAACAAATCCTCCGCTGTGTGTCACACAAAGTGACATCTCACATGCACAGTGATTGATAACCGAGCGTCTGGGAACACAGGAAGCATGAGCGCAGTGAGAACACTGCTGAGTCAAAGCAGTCAGCACTTGCAACTCATAACACATCACAGAACAACCCAACAGGTTTCTCAAACAAGTGAGTTTTTATAAACTAGCTCAGTTGTTGAGTGAAGAATAAAAAAAAAAAACTATTCTGGTACGGATTAGATCAAATGTCTTTTACTGTACGTTTAACTGACGCTTCTACATAGAAACTTACAAGGAGCAAGCAGGTGCTGGGGGGGGCTTTGAACGTATAACCTTTTGGTAACAGAAGAATCTCTATAACCATTAGGCTATACTGCTGCCTGTGTCATCACCTACTGATATTTGCCTAAGTCCGCTCAACCACCACTTTATCAGTCTCCACTGTATCGTGACAGAAGGATTATTTACTCTTTCAGATCAAAGGAAGCAAAGTTGTCCCATATTTAGGATTTGTATGTCCCAAAAAACCAAAAAAAAAAAAAGACGAAGGGGGAAAAAAAAAGAAATCATTTTACCCTAAACCAAGACCATGTGCTCGTTATCTGAAGCAGGCCGCCTAAAAGACAGACTTAAAAGTCTAAAATAGACCAAAGACATTAGAGACAAACTCAAGCCTAAACAAGGCGGTACTAACCACAGACAGAGAGTGGGGATGACATTTTGGGCATTTAGCAGACACTCTTTTCCAGAGTGACTTCCAGTAACTGCAATAAGAGAATAAGCTCAAATTCCTGCACCACCAGTGTTACAAGCAGCTAATATAAAGCAATGAAAGAACAAAAACAATGTGCCCAGACAGTAAAATAAGTTAAAAAAAACTACGGTGTCCTTGGGATATGAGCAAAATAAGAGAGTGGGTAATAAAAAAAGTCGCTAGCTACAAAACTATGAGCCAAGAGAGCCAGAAGCTTTGCAAAAGTGTTTCTTTTTTCTTTAAATAAACTATCCATGACAAATGGACGTTTCCCTTTATCTGAACTGCAGGCAGGGTTGAAATGAATAAACTGATTGCTCTAATAGATGCTATCTTATCCTGCTTATTGGAAACAGTGAGTTGGGACAGTTCGTATCCATAAATAAATGGGATTATAAATTATACATAAATAAGAGTTGTGCATCCACATAAAGAAAAGAAAAAAAACATTCCTCTCCCTCCTGATCCTCTAACGTTAAAACAAACAATATAGCATATGATGGGGTATGGAGATGTAGAAAGAAGAGGCAAAATGTCAACAAGGTTTTACATACAAATAGTTCAAAATAAACAAAACAAAAAGCCTGGAGTGAAAAGGAAAAACTGAAACAAAAGTCTTCAATGACCCAATTTTCAAAACTATTTCTGAACCTCTTTAATCACTCCGTTCGCCGTGAACACAATCTCGGTCCAAACAGTTTTAATAATATAAAGCTCAAGTGATTTAGAGGGTTGTTGCTGTTAATTCTGCAGAATCACCTGTAGTGAGCAACAGGCCTGCGAATGGGATTAATTAGCCTATGTGCAATCTGCCCACAGCAATAATGAACCAAGATGAACTGAAATCAGTCCTCTGTGAGACACTCTGAGAGGCTCTGAGAAAGGACACGTCAGACCGGACAAGGAGGAGAGAGAGAGGTTTATGACAAAGATCATTACGTGCATTCCCTTCATTAATTATGTTTTATTTAGCAGGTAATCTGAAGCAAAATGTTAACAAAAAAATTTAATAAAAATACATCTCTCAAACGGTCGCTTCTATTTGCAAATATGATCTCATATTAAGGAGGCGCAGAAAAGGTTTTACACACTTCTGTCAATGCTGCAAACCTTTTTATTTTTCTTACCAGGTGTGTATGAGATTTGACTGTATAATGTTTACATGTTTCTAATCTTTATATCATACCTTTATATATAGTTATTTTATCTTTTTTTCAAGCTGCAGATAACTTTGCCTTTTTAAGCAGCTTTCCCAAAAATCTATATAAACAAATAACACACGATGATTTTTTTGATTGATGAATAATAGCAATAACACTTTCAGAAAAAAAAATTATGGTACGCAACAAAAATTTCCTTTTTTCAAACTCCTTTGTAAACACGATGCGCTGCGGCAGCGAAATCAATCACTACCAGTGAAATCACTACAATTTTCCCTAAAACGCGGTTTGGACTGGGTTAAAGTCTTTTTACACTCCATCTCAAAACTTTTTCCCTTGAAAACACAGCGCCGCTTTGAAAACGACCAAAGACAAATGCATGGCAGCCCACAAAATCACTACAGTTGTTCCTCATGTCTTACAGAACATCAAACCATCAATAAAACACAGGAGATACATTCCAGCTAGTTGAACAGGACATTTCTGACTTCCCTCGCTCCATGTGTGCTCTCTCCCTTTCTTTCTTTCTGTCTCTCTCTCTCTTCCAAAACTTTCTCTCTTCCCAGTTCCACCGCAGAGACTTCACATATTGCAGCCATATGAGTAAGCCATGGCTGTCTCTACAGACACACACACACACACAGACAGGAAAAATTGCTGTGCTCTCTCCCTCTCTGTCTCACACACACACATACGGGAAAGAGTTTTACAAGCAGAGGTTCTCTTTAGGAAGTCGTCAACTGTTTTGACGTTTAATAGCAGCTACGAACAAGGCTGTGAGATACAATAATATCCAGTGTCTGGAAAGAGGAAAAAAAAATTTTTTTTAAATGTTATAGAGCTAGATTGATACATTGCTAGATCAAATGGTTGCACTAATTTTAAAAAGACCTTGTTAAAAGTTTGTAAATGTTTAACAAAGGCATATTACATGCATGAAATGTGTGGATATAATTTAGGACATAAGTTTATAGTTACGAGCGAGGACACATGAAGCTGGAGTTTGTTCAGTGAAGGAAAAAATATAAGGAGGACAACATGGATATGACCAGACAGGAAAGTACTGACGACAAAATATATAGACAACTAATTTAAAGTTGATATTAAAAGCAGTTTACGGTAAATTTACTTTGTAAAGTGCCTTGAAGGGCTGTGATGAGTGGCAAACTCTCAATGTCAGGCTACAATTACATTTAAAAAAAAAAAGACAATAGAAAAAGTTAGGAAAAACTGTGAAACTGTCATACACTCAACACGAAAACTAACTACTACACATGGAGCTGTATGTCACATAAAACAGCTGGATAATGAGCTAACTGAGACAGAAATATTCAAAGCTTCTATTGTAAAATTTGATTTCACTTAAACAACATTTTTGTGACTTTGTTTTAAAAAAAAAAAAAAAAAACTAATAGAAAAAGAGCCAACATGTCATAATCCTTAAACTCTTAGAGAACACAAGTGGCTTACGCGGCTGTCTATCCTTCACGGTGTATAAGTTATATGTTATATGCTTAAAAAGTCAAAACACACACTCAGCGTTTATAGCCTGAGGATTAGATGTGAGTTAGTTTGCTGCCTGCCTGTAAAACTGTAATGTAAACTAAACCTTAGAAGCTGTATGAATTATATTGTTCATTTGTATTTTTTACTCAAATAATCACCATAGTTTTGTTTTTTTTTATGGGTTGAAAATATGCGTGTGCATAATAAACCTTTTCCCTCTTCACTGTGGCCGAGTGTTGGCTAAAAAAAAAAAAAACTTAGAAAAAGTTGTTTTGAGAATTTGTTCAAGGAAACGTTACAAGCTACAACTTTAAGTGAGATGATATATAAATAAAAATATAAAAATCAAGATACAAACTTGATTTTTAAACTGTGTGTGGTCAAAATTTCTGACCTGCTACAAAGTAGAAAAACTATAGAAAAAAAAACCCAGCACAAAGTTCCTCAACTTCACAAGGTTAACCACCTAATGAATACATGAATTAATTCATTACTTAATAAAATAGGAGGTGTCAGCTTTTCAAACAATTGTGAACAAGTGTGGGGGTCAGAGTGAAGTCTCACAGGCCTGCTCTGCTTTTTAAAAAAAGAAAAATTAACTGAGGTTATCTGTTGAATAAAAGTCGCTCCACACAAGCAGTTCTTTTGGGGGGGCACATTTGGAGAACTGTGAGGGACTATGTAAAAAGCTTCCTTGCAGTGTGTGCCTCATTGTACTGGCTTCACATACTCTGCTCTCCCCACAGAGTTGTCATGCCTACCCAGCTCCCTTATCTCAAAGGAACATCACACTTTTTCTTACAACGAGAAGGGGCTGACTTTTTTTTTTTTTTTCTCAAAGTTGAGTGGAAATGCAGCATTTGGCTTTCCCGGCATCACTCATGAAAAGTTCACCACCAACCACCACCACTACCAACAACAACAACAACAACAACAAATGAATTAAAGCGCGATATTTTAGTAGTACTTGTTTCCTTTTGATAAGAGGGGGTGTTTGGGGGATCTTTTTACGACAATTCATCCACCATGCGCTCGCGACCTTCCTAACAATGAAAGAGGTGCAAAAAAAACAGCGCCACATCGGCTGTAAACTACTTGGTAAATACACTCTCATTGATGTAAACTTATACTAAACTTTCCCCTCTTTTTTTCCAGCTCGAGAAAGTACAAGCATCTAAGTGTGTTCATCTTTCGGCATAAACCTCTTTCCTCTCTCTGTCTGTGTGTGTGTCTCTGTGCGACGTGCGTCATTCGTGGTTTGAAGCAATCTGAACTTGAGTATCAAGTTTACAGTTAGAGTAGTAATGAGAAGAAGAAGAAAAAAAGTTATCAATGAAAATGACAGAAAAAAGATAAAAGTAGCACATAGTATTTACACAAGAGCTGCTCTGTAGTGACAAAACCACCGGCTTCTAGCAACTTGTGACCCAGTCAGGATGCTACTGTTGTAAAGTAATGACAAAAAAAAAAAAAACAAGACACAAAACTTATAGAAAAAAAACAAAACAGCACAAACCTACTTGAGGCGACTAAGTCACTCCACACGTCCCCTTGTTGTTGGCTTCAAACTCAGTCTTAAATCAAAGCAGTAGCTGTCCCCAGAAGCCCCCCAACAATTTGTATTTGTGTAGCGTTTGGGTGTCCTAACCTAAATGTAAATTGCCATGTGAATTGAAAAGCGGCGCAGCTCTTTTCCTCTCTCTCTCTCTCTCATTCACCGGATCCCTCTTTCCTTACCGACGCTTGCTCAGGCCGTTAGTTACATAAGACGCAAACCGACTCCTGCCCGTCGTAAAAAAAAAAAAAAAAAAAAAAAAAATAGAAAGCACCACTAACGGCTAACAGAGCAACACATTTTCTCCCCTAAACGCAGCAGTGATAGCCCGGCTTCCTTTCAAGACGAACCATTTCATTTCTCCCACTTGTCCGAGACCACGCATTTCGCCATCTACAACTCCAACCGTGCATCGCCGATGCGTTTTTTTTTTTTACCTCCTCTTTGCCGTTTACAATGCCGCTGCACCAAGTAGAGAGAGAGGACTGTAGGCTATGCATGGTGTGCATTTTGTGTTAGTTCCTTTTTTGTGCTGCTTACCTGTTGATCAAAATAAGCATTTGCCTCTTTTCTCTCTTGTGTGTGTCTCTTCCAGCAGCCTGTTAAGATGGTGGCTGGCTGGCTGGCTGGTTGGCTGGCCGGGGCTGGCTGGCTGGGTCGTCTCTTTGTGGGGTTTTGTTTGTTGATGATGTCGGACGGGGTGACTGTGTCTTGGCTGTCTCTCTCTCTGGTGTTTTTTTTTTCTTTCTTTCTTTGGTCTGAGAGGGAAAGAGAGATAGTTAAGGCTTCACGGCAACACATTTAAACTAGACTAATAGCGACTGATTAGTGAGTGAGTTTGGCTCTGGTGTTGCAGTAATTCCGATTTATATGTTACTCATACGCCCCAGAGCCCGGATTTGCTGGCCACAGCAATCCAAAGCAGAGCAGCTCGTTATCTGATTTATTATTATTTTTTTGTTGTTCAGACTAGTGTTATCGCTTTGCTGTGACAGGACCTCTCTGCCTGTCTCTCTGTAGGCTGCGGGAATTACGTCAGAGGAGGAAGACACAGCAGCTCTATTAATATCAAGAAGCCACCCGAAGACTGACTCTTAAAGCGACACACACTGCAATCTCACTTATTTACACTGTTAGCACTACACCGAGTCAACTACTACTGACAGACACTGTAATCTTTACAGTTTACACAGTTGATACAAAATCAACTTAATTTCAGAGGACTTGACTCTTAAAGCGACACACACTGCAATCTCACTCCTTTACACACTTAGTACAAAATCAACTGAATCCAGACTGACTCTGAAAGTGACAAATACTTCAGCATCAGATCATTTAAACACAGTTAGTATAACAAATACTTAATTCAAACAAAAAACTGACTGTTAAAGTGAGACACCATAATCTCAAAACATGTACGTTGCATTTCCTCCATCATAAAACATTTAGAAAGACTAGAGCTGCAATGATTAGTCGATTGACAGAAAACTAATCTCCAAATATTTTTATTTTTTAAGAAGATATATATAAATTCTTAAATGTAAATATGTTATGTTTTCTTTATTCTTTTATGCCAGTACACTGAATATCTTTGGGTTTTGGTCGGGTCAAAAGGGAAATTTGGGTCTTTTTTTCCCCACTATTTTATCGAACAAACGACTAATCAATTAATCCGTAATCAAGAGTTTAACCGATAATGAAAATAATCGTTGGTTGCAGCCCTAGGAAAGAGTCTTTGAATGTTACCACATCAGCAAATAAATGCATATCACTCTCTTCTAAGTTTGTGACATTCATTTATGCACCGGGACCCACATGCTCATCCAAACGTTGCTCCACAGCACCACTAGTGGCTAAAAACTATACAAGGTATCTTTAAGTCAATTTATTACCACTAGTTTGTATTCTTTGCTCAAGTAAAAGTAGCAATACAGAAATGTTAAATACTTCAGTACAAATAAGATTAATGTGTTTTGACCATCTACAGTAGTCTCCCATTTACTGTGTAGTATATTCACAGTGAACTCTTGCATAGTCTTACTGGTAGAATTAAAGAAGACACATGCAAATTTTTATCTGTGTTCACAAGCGTTTAAAATGTAAATTAATCTTTTACAGCTTCAAAATACCTGCAAAACTCAAATTAAACTGTTATGGCATGTTCATATTTGTATCTTAAATCAAAACTTTAAGCAATATAAACTCAAAAAGTGTATTTAATCTCAACTAAATATGATGCTGTCTCACCACTACACAGGAAGATCAGAGGTCTATACCTATTAATAACTCTTATCTGATATCACTACCTATTTCACCACAGGGCAAATGAAACCCAGGCATGCATGATCAAAATCGCACTCAGTAAATACTAGTCATGAAAAGCTAGTGCGTGTATAAAGTACGAGCAATGCAGCAGCAAAAAATGATTTTTATTATCTACTATTAAATTATACATGATTTGATGGAAGTGAAACATCATTTTCTTTTATTTATTTATCTTTTTTGTTGTGGCCATGATGCAAAAATAATCTCAGAATAGTTTGCAGGTATGTTGCGGGAGGAACTGAATGACATAAATAATGAATATGCCCTTGTTAGCTCAGTATGAAAACCAGGCTGTTGGGTAAATCTCTCCCCCCTTCGCTTCAAAGTCCTTCTCCCACCATTGCCCCACAGGGAGGAAGGGACTATGGACTTTTCAGCTTCTTTTTTTTTTTCAAACGCTGCCCTTCAAAAGCCAAAGGTAAGAATTATTTTGCTAACAAAGGCAATACTGCATCCTCCAGGACATACACACTGCTGGATCCACCACCTCCTGAGCGGCGCAGGCTTAGGACAGACCACAGAGGGAAAAAAAAGTCACATTGAAGAAATAATATACCTGCCACCTGCTGTAAGTCTTGTACATAAACGTCCCATTGATTTATTTTTGAACGCTCCCATTTTCTTGTCTTCCTCCATTATTTTCTTCAAGGAAGAGATTGTGTATCTCGTCCCATTCTTCCCTTTTCTTATTTTCCAACTAATATTGGCCTGTTGGCAAAAAAAAACAATATTCATCTTTTGTTTCATGCGCCAAACAACATGGGGTATATAAGGTATTATGCAATATGGTGCAGCAATCTCGCTTCTGATGACACATCTACTTGTGACGACACTGGCTAGACTGTCTATTTGTCACAGACACCATTTTATTTACTTAAAATCCCCGCTGACCTTTCTTCTTGTTTCCCGTAGGATTGTTGTTTGAGAAGTGTTGTTATATCCCTCCTTTACTCACTGGGGATCTGAAATATATGGTTTCTTAATCTGTTTTCATGGTATATCATCCATGGCTTCAACATCCTGTTACTGCGCTCTTCTCTGTCTGGTGTCTTTTTAAGCTCTTTATTGAAGGAGGACTGCTAAAAATGCATAATTTCAATTCGATGGTGTGATCACACAGGGCAGATATTGCAAATGGTAAAATTGTCTAGTAAAATATGCTGCAAATACAGTATATAAATCATACTTTGTCACTCTCCTCCATCTTTACGGCTTCTCAACCCTTACCAGTAACCATTAAGCACATTTATTCGATATGAACCCTTAACTCATCTCCCCTGTTGCTGAATGGACATCAATGGAAATTATGTTGATATACTACCAAATTGCAGCAGCAACTACATTTAGCTAAAAGTGTAAATCTGGCTGAATTATGCTTTCTCTCAACATAATGAGAAAATGTTGTCAAGATGCAAAAAATTTTGATAATGAAGTGAAATGTTCAGAGACAACATAGTCCTATGTGTGTCGCATACGCTTACCTCGGCCTCCTCTCTCCGACTCAATATATATTATTTGTAGCGTTTTATTCATTCAAAAACACGCTGAACAAAATCTGTTATTTTTGCCGACACAACACAATTAGGAAAACAATGTATATGAATGTAATTTCTAGGAGACAGGGTTGAGCCTAAACACTGCACAGAACAGATTAACAGTCCATCACTATGCATAAGTTGTAAAGTTACCAACTAAATTTAATATTAAATAAAATTAAATGTTATGATTTTTATTCTTACACTACATTTTTTTTTTTTTTTTTGTAAATGGACTAAAACAATGCGAAAACACGAGTACAACCCCGAAGCTCAAATGTCAGGTCGAAACAATGTTCAGCATTCACAGCAGCAATGAAAAAAAGAAGGAACTGCATATATTTGCTAATAACAAGGTCAACCCAAACGAAAATCCTTTGACTCGACTGTCTGAAAAACAAATAGAGAGAGTCCTCTGCAGCTTTAGATCAATGCAGTTTTCATCCTTAGTGCCAAGCTTTGGATCTCACTGACCTTAATCAGACAGTACAAAGAGGAGTGATGAATAAGTGTGTATACACATAGCAACAAACCATATCCCGGTAATCAGCAATATGCATAATCCCTGTGAGAACAAGAGCGTTTGAGTCAGCATACGCACAGCATAGTAATACCTTATTTCGTAAGCATTTAATACTTTTTGTTTCTTGAGTTTGTACACAAATTTTGCACTTTTTTTTTTTTTTTTTTTTTACTCCAAAGTGAGTAAAGACTAGAAATAAAACAGACAAAAACAAACACCTACCAAATACTACCAGAATAAGAAAGAGTCGTTGGTATAATAGTGGTTGCAAATGGTAGCAGAATCTAATAAACAAACACAATATGCAAGAATAATAATTAAACATACTTTAGACTCTTACTGTATGTCGGAAATGAGGAAATCCCTGTGCAAATGTGGACTGCCCTGTCAACTAATATAAAAAGAAATATATATATTACAATGTCCATGAAAGGCTACAGCCAATTGTTCTATTATATTATGTTAAATTATGATCATGTTCCATGGAAGACCAGTAAAAGTTCAATAAAACTTACAGTGACACAGACAGACTTGAAGGTTGTTCCCGGGTCTTTAATGGTCCAGTGTGAGTGTCTTTTGAAACTTAATACTTAATACTCCTTTATATCTTTCCTCTGATACTCAATGAATGGACAGAAAGCGCAGACACATAGCTGGACTGGCTAACAGAGCGATGAACAAACTGATGCTGTACATAGTATGACCTTCTCTATATTAAATAATAAACATCTCTCAAGCATTTTATATGTAATATATGATGCCAATTGGTTTTAGCGCCTTACTGTCTGTGTGTGTGTGTATATATATATGCAGTCGTCAGTTTCTTAAGTTTTTCTAACTTATTTGTTCTTTTTCTCTCCACACCAGTTTTTCTAGAGGCAGCTGCTAAATTTTCCCCCATCTGTCAGTGTGGCTCAGTGTTAGGACATTGTGTTTTCATGGTCAGTACCTTAGTCACTGATGCCCCACCCTACTTTTTTTTTTTTTTTTTTTTTTATATTTTCCCATATTTGTTGTGAAACATATAATCAGCTGGTACATTTGTTTGCCAAGGTCAATTCGTTATTTTTCTCAAAACTGTTATAACCTACTCTTACCCATGACTCTTACGATGACCACTGGCAGGAAATCTATTGTTTGTTCAAGAAATTATTTCCCAATTATTGTAGCAACGGAAGAGTTTGAGGTCACTAATGAAAGGAACATATTTTATATTAATAAAATTGAAAGAAATACATCACTATGATCTTTTTAATGTTTTTACAAGTTACTACAACAGAGATACAGAAACATATTATAAAAAGAATTGTAAGTATATAGTCATATCTTTAAAATCTTTGTTTTCAGTTACAAATGTGTATCTCCAAAATGTCAAATTTTTAGTAGCTCATCAAAACTAGCTCGTTTTAAATAAATGTGTGTGTCTTATCACCACAGTAACTAAACACATGATGTTTTCTGCAACCCCCGCAGGGACGGAGTTAACCAGTTTCTTAGTAAATACATGTGAAGGCAAACCAAAGAGCTTGCTATCACAGCTGAATGTACAGATGGTCAACCTATTTAGCCTTATATGGAAGATGCAAGAGAATCTAGCCTGATCATCTTTCTGATGAGAGCATCATCTGCATCTACTCAACCAGACAAGCTGTACTATAGCAGAACTTCCTGAGATCATTTATCTATGTTCTTGTTGGCTGATAAAACTCAAGTTTAGACGGTCTAACAGGAGAAAAAATGTTGCTATTTCATTGGAGACACACCCTGACTCTGTATTGCTAGAAACTGTAACAAAAACTGAACTTAAACTTAAGTTGTGTAACCTTAAAGCTTTCTTTGTGTGTGGTAATAAGTGATTATATTTTTCTTGAGGTTTCACAGTCTAATCTAACATTTTATTGTGTCAGTGTCACAGCAGCAACTTTAGACTTTGGGATTTGGCCCCATGAGCAGCTCTTGTGTTTCTTTATTCGGGTTTCCATGCAAATGTCAGTGAAAAAAAAAGACAAAAGACATGAGACATTATGCAGCAATAATGGAGGTTGTTGCCTATGATTACAAGACATTTATGATGTGTTAGTTTGGATCCCACCATGTATTTTTTAAGGCAGATGCGGAGCTGCAGAGAAGTATCACCACTCGCTGAGAGCTTTTCACAGCATCACAGATGAGCCCTCCTCCAGTGTAAATGAGAGGAGAGGAAAAACATTTGGATTATATTCCTGGGGTCAGCATAACACTGGAAATGGAAGTGGCTAAGGGGGTTGATTCATCTGAGCAGCAGGAGGTCCAGCTCCCTCAAAATGACTCGGTGCATAGTGAGACCAATCCCCCTGATGGAACTGAACGTCCTCCCCGAGGTTAACATGATGAGCCCACTCACACAATATGGCTTCTATCAACGCCTGTGTGGTGTGAGGGGGCTGTTAAAGAGGAAATCACACCCAGGAAAGGTGAAATGTTAGACTCTGCGCTTGAGGCTTTCTAAGGCATTTTCTTACACTGCTAATATTATTTTGAGGGCCAGCATTGAAGGCCATAGAAAATAAGGGTGATAAAAAAACACTGTCTGTTTTGATATTGATAATTAATCATCAGCTTTTCTTATTTAAGACAATCACAACACAACTACATTGTAGCCTTAGAGCGGGTAAAAATCATGGAAAAAAACAGGCCATCATGTTATCTATCATTTGTTTGAATCACGCCTAAAGCAACAATCAGCAAATCAAAAACAAATTAAAAGTTATGATGAGCTGACTTGTCTTTGGTTTCATAAGAAAGCTAATACAATAGGGGGAGGTGTAGGACCAGGGGTGGCCCAAAACATCATTTAAATGATGCTCCACCCAGCATCTATCTCTAGAGTATCAAACACTCACCCTTTGTAGACATAAAGGGTGACTGTATTGTCACCAGCAACCTTTTTTTTTTTTTTTTTTCTCTGTGAAATCTTTTCGAGTCATTGTAACTGACCACAAAGATGTGGTGCAAAGAATTTAAAGGCTGGTGATTCAAGTTGACCACAGCCACTGTTTAAAAAAAACTTTCTTCAGGAAACCTTCAAGTCTGTGTGGGTGATCGGTGAGGTCACGGAAAGTGTTTAATTTTATCTTTTTGTTCATTAAACTACTGTGTGTTTGGAATAAGCCTTTTCACATCTTGGCTTTGGTCATTCTAAACCCATACTAATAAGTAATCAGCATGTAAAGAAGTATGCTGCATAACTGTCCTTCTACCAATTGTAAATCAAAACGAGATATTGGTGGTCCTTGAATGCAATCTCAAAATGAGATGCTACTATTCATGACCAATGAAGCTTACTTGGATATGAGTTTCACTGCAACACTGTTGATGAGGATCTGCATGAGGAGGAGTTTTTTTCATAATCTAAAATCTTTTTTTATGGACATACAAAAATTGATATCATAATTCACTTTTGTCCATGTCCCAAGGGCACAACGTCAGCTCTGTGTGTGGTTGCTCCACTGTCTGAACAGAGGAGTTAAAGGCAGTGCTTCAGCAGGAAGACATGGAAAGCAAACAAGTCTGACAAAGATTTCAAGGTTATGAATAAACCTGTGCACAGCCAAAGGAGGCACACCCAAAAAACCCCTCACAGCACAGTTCAACTCTGACTGAGAACATGTCAGGTACTGTGGATATTAGTTTAAGAACATGCAGTTCCTGTTGCATGGATGACACCACCTGTATTATTTATTGTTGAGTGCACCACTATTGTTATAGAAAAGTTTGTATGTTTAAGTGTTTTTTTTATATTGAACATGTTTTTTTTTTCTTCAGATTTTAAGAAAAAACTGTGGGTTTATATAACATTTTTTGTAATGAGTGATGAGTGCTGTCTTTCTCTGTCCTGAGTCGTAACAAAAAGAATTATGAATGAATAAACCAATTAATAAGTAGTTGAATCTAAAGTTTCTATTTTACTATTCAATTTTAATGTAAACAACAATTAATGAGGTTATGTCAAAATATGACAAAGCACATCGCAAAAGCCCCAGAAAAAATGTTTTTTGTGGGTTTTTTCTTAATCCAGCAACACAGAACATGTGTGTTTGTGATTGTTTTTATTATTATTATTATTATTATTATTATTTAAATACTTTACATTTGATGTACATCATATTGTGAAGGAATTTTGTGGTCAACACATAATGTAATATGGGTATTCTCTGTGTTATCTGCAAAATTCATGAATTAACTGACACAATGTCCAATTTATGGTAATTAAACATTAATCGGAAATATGTTTAACGTGAATGTTGTTTACATTTTTAATTACTGAGATCTTTTAAAGTTTTAAACATATATTAAAGAAAAATGACAAAATGCTGACAACAGAGACAACTACATGCAAACGTCAAGCTGATGGTTTATATAAATTCATGACATCATAACATTTCCTTTTTTTTAATCTAAGTGTGACACTCAAGTAAATCATTTTACTTGTAGATGTACAATGAGCACAAAGTCACAACCGTAGAATTAGAATGAATAGAAACACATTTCTTCTCTCCTTGCTCTCTCTCTCTCATGCTCTTTTTCTAAAATCTCATTCATAAAATATCGTTTCATATTTTCTGTTTTTGTAAAACATACAGTAACAAGTCATTGTACATTATCTGATATATTTCATAAGAAGATTCAGGTTTTTTCTTCATATAGATTTTCTTAAAATATCTTTAAATGCATGATTTTAGTAGATGAGGATGTATAGCATCCACTTCCAATATTTGTCTTATATATATAGTGATCTCATTTCTAAACAATTATTACATGATTGCACTCAAAAACATTGAAGTATATTGAAATTGACAAACGTTAACCAGGGTTATGTGCATAGTTTTATTCAGTGTACAGAGTACAGCTTTTGGCTACTCTCGACCACAAAACCAGCGGGAACAACTCCGGTGCAAAGACAGCAACTGGGGTGACATGACTTTAAGCTGAATGACCGCAGCCGTCCTGCAACTAGAGTCCAATTGATGAAAATAGATATGACATTTGTATTATATTTTGCAATATTATAATTTTTAGATTATGTAGATTCAGTGAAATAATAATATTCCAAATCTAGGGAAATGCATTATTATTACAGCTAGTGTAACTCTGTGTGTGTGTGTGTGTGTGTGTGTGTGTGTGTGTGTGTGTGTGTTCTGTCGCTCACAGTGTAAGTATATATTCACACATTATGTCTCTCATGATAAATTTGTCTAATGTCGTTTAGCTCTGAGAGGTTTCGATTTCGATCTCATCCGTCATAAACAGCCAGATCAAATAAAACCTGTCTCACAGAGTATGATAATACCGAACATCTACTCTTCACCTGAAGTACAATCTGGAGTTTTGAAATTATATCTCTCCGCTTTTTCTCTTGCCTGGAACAATTTCTATAAACTGTATTTATAATGTGGAGGAGCTTAAAAGCTTAATAGTTTTAGTGGACATTGCATAAAGAGAGAGAGAGAGAGATAGAGAGAGAGAAAGAGAGAGAGAGAGAGAGAGAGAGAGAGAGAGAGAGAGAGAGAGAGAGGGGAACAAATGTGTGAAATAGGGGGAAAAACCAGAATGATGGAGATACTTGTTGAATGGAAAGCATAACTTATGAAAAGTAAATCTGGTTTCAGTTTACACGCTGGAGGGCTGCTGGTCTGTCCATATGTCAGTATAACATTTATAGATTTTACATACACACTTTTGCTCACAAATCAACAGTCTGTCTTCTTCTCTCTGTCTGCATTTCTTTCTCCGTCTTTCCCCTCGTTTGTGCGTTGTGTCCCTCGACTCTTAGAGCAACCACACACATATACATACACACACACACACACACACACGGAGAGACTCTGTGTCTGGACTGAGATGAGATTTTAAAAAGTTGTTTTGAAACTTTGAGGCTTTTAGTAAAAGTCCAGATATAAATCTATCTTGGTCCCTGTGACACAGGGCATTAACCAGAGAGAGTCACAGAGAGAGAAAGAGCTCTTTGGAAATATATAAAGCTTTGTCCTTTGTGCTCTTAAAGCTTAATAATTTGAATAGAAAGTAGAAATAAGAGGGAGAACGATACCGATGACAGATACAGTTGAGAGTTAAGAGATTTTGTGAAACGGTATACTTTTCTGTGTCTCTGCCCGTCCCCCGTTTTTTTTTTTTTTTTCTTTTTGCTCACATTTATTCATGATTTGTCGTTGGGCACTGGTAGAAATACAATCCTTTGTTCAGATGAGACTGTAATACCGATTGCACTCAATTAGCGATGTCACTGACATGTATGGCTATTCTTAGCTGGTAGCCCAGTTACTCAAGTAACATGTAAACACATCAACACTGCGTTAGAATAACCACAGATTTAATAACTCCTCCTACAATGAGAGTATTTATGCAGAAGTTGGGTAACACGCTCCACGGTCACTACATTTAAATACACAAAAAAATACAAATACAGGAATTATCCTTTTAAATGTGGCTTCTTATGTTACCTGCCTTTTGGATACGCACACAGTTGGAGACACAGTTAAGATGTTTAGCTGTCAGTTTGAATCAGGTTACATATCCCCCTGAGGGGAACTGAAACTTAAACTACCTGTATCCAAGGTTTCTTCTATTTTCTTTTCAAGTAAAGTTTTATATTTTGGGGATTGGTTGAAGGCTGGTGGAATTGAGTGTCGCTTACAAGATTAGATGGGGAAGATGTGTTAGGTTTTTTTTTTTTTTGTCCTGTTGTTGTTATTTGATTTGTGAGATCCAGTTTTTTTTATTCGTTCTGTATTTGTTTCTTTTTTTTTCTCTCTATAAAAATGAGTGAGTGTGATGAAGAAACATACTTGAGATATAAATAATCTTAATGTCAACAGAGACCAAACAGTGCTGATCAGCACTGACCTGCGACGCTACCACTGGGATCATCACTATTTTTCCACTGTTTTAGGAGCAACCTCACGCTCAGTCAGAGGGGAGCAGACAGCCTCATCTTTTTCATACTTTTTATTTTTTATTTTTTTTATTTTGGCAGACTTGTTCTCTCTGACAGCAAAACACCACAGCTGGACTGGAATATTCTGTTTACAGGTTTATTCATGGTGACAAGGAGGCTCAATGATGGAGTATTAAAGGTGCACAAAACAGTTTATGCCAAATGAAGGGAGTTTTTCCAAAACTCACATAATCCAATTTTGGCCCAAATTTAAACCGAGCACACAGAAGTCATGGTTACAGTGAATATTAAACACATAAACTACCCTTTTTTTTTTTTTTTTTCATTTCATTTCATTTCTCGGCAGCTGTGTAAGTCGGTTGAACTTTCCAGAGCTCTCTCTCTCTCTCTCTGCTCAACTCCTCGGTGAAGCAAAACTCACAGTGCCATGATGAACACGAGACAGATGTGCAAGATATTATAATTTATAAAAAAAAGATGACAGCAACCGATGAACAGGCCTCATTGGTTACTATAGTTTCTAATAATACACCCCAACTATCATCCTTTTATACCTACTATACCACCCATTAATAGAGACATAATAAGTTAAAATAAATACAATGTAGTTATGCTAATTAATAATGCAAAAATACAATCATGTTTAAAAAAACTATAATTATGAGATTATCTATCACTTTCAGATTAGATTTTTATTAGATATATATTGATGAGAGTCTCATTTTAATGTCATAATTGGAAACCAAACTGAACCGGGGAACCGGATAGTTTAATCTGCAACAGTGCATTATATTTTATGAGTTGATCTAACTGAGGCTGTCAAATAACTGGTGGCATAAAAATAAAACCCGAAAACATTACATTACACTTTTAACCAAAGTGACCGTTAACAATTTAAAAACTGGAAGTGCGTACCTCTCAAATAAACAACTAAATGTCTGTTCAGAGTGATTCAGTTGTGCTTTGTTTAAAGAGAGTTTGTGCCAAGATGCAAGAAGGAAGTATATGTATGAGATGTCAACTACAATATTTGGTTTGTAATTGTAGTAGAGTAGAAGTAAAAGAAAAAAAAAATATATATAAAAACAATTAGCAAACAGTAGCTGAATAAATGTAGTTAATTTTGTACTTCTCACCACTGAATATAGTTTCTATGTTTGTAATACTAATCACACTAATGACACACCTGCAGTGTGTGTGTGTGTCATGATTAGCGGTCATAATAAGCCTATTGTACAGTCCACGTGACTTAAATCAACACTATCATTATCACACTTCCACAGCAGCCGTCACAGCCTTTTTTCTCGTCCGCGTGTCCGCTCTATTCAGTTTAACTCTACGGTTATGGTTTACACAAGCGCAGAAATACACGCATTAGACTTTACTCAACGTTTGATGACAGTCCTGACAACACAGCTGCATGTCTGCATGTGTCTCCTGTGTTCAGTCTCTGGTCGAGTCAGACAATAGGACAGTTATACTGGTGAAACCGCCGGCTCAGCCCCGGCCCGGCTCCTCACATTTTCCATCTCACCATGTTCTCTCTCTCTTTGCCTCTTTTTCCCCTCGTCTTCTCTTTCTGCTCAGGGGAGATGAGGAGTGAAGGAGCTCTCGTTTATACAGGAATGAGCAGACTTTTTTTTTTTTTTTTCATTATTCCTTCTTTCTTTTTTTAGGCCTTCATCTCTCTTAAATCTTCATCATTCTGCCGTCAATTCTGATTTTTTTTATTATTATTTTTTGAGTATTATACATGATGACTGAAGATTTACATTGTTACATTGCTGAAATTTACTTAAAATCAGCATTTCAAAATCTGCATCCCGTGTTTACAAAATTCAATACACTTACTGTAATTGGCCATAGAAATTATTTTTTATGCTGAAGTGTTCCAGATGTGTTTATCGTTATATTGGATGTGCACAAGTTAAACTACATTGTGTAACTAATCATTCATGACTTGTTTGAATCGTGTTTTATCTGCCTCACAGCCTCATTTATAAAAAGCGTTTCACAAACAAGTTTAATGAAACCAGTATCCATACAGTACGTCAAACTAATTCTCTTTTTAACTCTGAAGCCGACGTGGAAAAGGTCCCAAAAAAAAAAAAAAAAAAAAAAAAAGTGCAGGCACTCGCCCAGTTCATCATTTGCAATTGTAGGAGGCTGAATGTGTATGAAGGGGGAGGGGGGCGACTCCACTGCACTGGTAGCTCTGTTATGGAGTAAAATAATCATGCTGGCTGAAAATGGCTCACTGACAGTCAAACTTTGTCAGGTTACATGATGGGGAAATGAGAACAATCACTCTACATGATTTTGTGTATTTATAAATTCAAAAAAGGAAAAGAAGAAAATACATTTATTTCACATTAATTTAAAGAAATTCATCCATATGGATTATAGCTTCTGTTGCATCTTAGTTTTATGATATTGAATTGGACATCTGAACATTGTTTTTGAACCCTACTTAAATCGATTCGTACCACATTTTGCAGCCCTGTCTCAATAGTCTCGTGTCTAGTCTCAGTATGTCTTCTTTCCTTCACCTCTTCATCACTGAAGTGGATTTAAGAGGTTTAATCAATAAGGAGCACGAGCTGTAACCTCCGTCCATCACCAGGTTAGTGAAGCTCTGTGAAAAAGGAGCAGCTGGTCTTACTATGTTGTCCTCACAGTGAATAATGCCAAGCAACCTTTTGGTTACTATTACCTGAATAAATAAATATGTGATCCCAGGAAGCAAAAAAACAAAAACAAAAAAAATCCCACAAAATTGCAAAGGGATTAATAAATCCAAACCTCCTCAATTATAACTTTTATACACATGGAGCATCAGGGAAAGTCAAGTGTACTGTAAACAAAGTTGATGAAGGGAACAATGGCATAATTCAGCTTTGTACACATGCACACACGGACTTCTCACTTCATGAAACTCCAACTTTTCCACATACACACACACACACACACACACACATAGAGATTGCAGACTTATCTAAACACAGTCTAATGCAGTCCTGTGCACTATGGAAAATGTATACGCAGAACAAATTTGATTCATAAATGGTCAGGTTTCAATTTGAATCCTTGCCCACTCTCTTATGGCTGGCTGCTAAAATAGAGCTCAGCCTGTGGAACTGGAGAGAGAGAGAGAGAGAGAGAGAGAGAGAGAGGTGGAGGTGGGAGACGAGAGAATCACCATTCAAGATGATTTGAACGATAGTTTCTGTGTGGAACTACGAGACTGGTTGAGTGAAAATGAGCAGCCAGCGAAGCCAATTTTATACTTGGCTAAGTTTTCTCTTATACTATGTATGTACACACACACATACACACACACACACAAACACACACACACACAAACACACTCTACATATGTACACACAGACACCTGCGGGTAGGTACGTGTGCACATATCCTCAATTTGATGGATTTTCATAATCTTTTTTTTTTTTTATTAACCTTAATGAGGACCACCTCGGAAAAAACACACACACATAAGTCTTATTTTATGACTCTAATGGCAGGTGCCCTCACCTAATGATGAGCACAGTAAAAAGACAAATACAGAAATACGCCGCACGCCCAAAAGCAGAACATGGATGTACATTCCAAAACCATGAGCATTACAGGAATATCCCGCTATAACTCCACTCTTCTGGGAAGGCTTTCCTCAATATTTTAAGGACCCGGCTACATGGATTTACTCCCTTCCAGCCACAAGAGCAATAGTGAGGTTGGGCGATAAGGTCTGGCTCACAGTCAATGTTCCAGTTCATCCCATGTTGGATGGGATTGAGGTCAGGAGTGTGTGCAGGCCAGGCCAGGTCTGACACAACAAACTACCATTTCTTTATGGACCTCACTTTGTGCACGGAAGTACTGTCATGTTGAAACAAGAAGGGGCCACAAAGTTAGGAGCACACTACGGTTTAAATACATTATATGAAGATTTTTCACTTAAGGGACAGGTTCACAGTTTTTTTTTTTCACAAGTCTGTTTTAAAAGAACAGTCAGGTGCCAATATGAACATTGAAACAGATTTTTGTATGGAAGGAGGGATAAACCTGACATTGAAAGTGTATGATGAAGGTATCTCTTAAAGTTCAGTGTGAACAGCAGAAATTATTACAATAATAAAAACATGTGTCAGTGTTTATTTAGGCACCTGATTATTGTTTTAAGACAGACTGTGAACATGTCTTTTAACAGGAAGTAAGAGGTCTAAATATTAATATACGAGAGAAAACGAGAGAGAAGATGATGGAAAAGCAAATACTTTGTTCATATTATCACCATCTAACCAGCAACAACTACAACACATTATGAAAAGATTAAATATCTTACACACTACATGGAAAGTCCCATTTGCTGCCTGTACGCTGTTATACAGTTTGTTAAATGTGACGTACAGTACACAGCTTTATTGCAAACTTTTAACAACACCTAACGATGTTATTGCAGATCAAAAACAAAAAATGGAAAAAATTACACTTCCAGGACACAGATAAACTGTATTTGCCAAAGTACATGTGTACCCTGCACTCTTTCCTTCTTTCACTCAGGGCGTGGTTCAACAGACAGGAAACAGTTCAATCTGCTTTTAGCTGGGGCCCTGCACAGGGTGTGTGTGTGTGTGTGTGTGTCAGGGTGTAGTGTGCCCACTCAAACACGTCAATAAGTAAAGAAATACTTCTCCCCTCTCGTCAGAGCAGGCCACAGGTCTGTCTTAATTCCAGCCTTGATTCATATCTGACTGATTCTTAAAATTCTGTGATATTTGTTCATCCAAAACATTTTACATTTTCTAAATAGTACATAAATTTCACAGTAAAGTAGACCACTGAAACAATATTTTCATTTTAATCTTCCTCCAATGCCAAATTAAAAACACGGCATCACGGAGATGAAATGACGAATGATGAAATATTCTGTACTCTTGTTCCATTCTATTCTGTTCCATTCTATTCTACTCTGTTTGTGTGCGTTTGTGTCCAGACGGACGTCAAAGTGGTCAGTTCATCTTGGCTGTGTTGCCAAGGGCTGGACTACTGTGGTTTTGTTTGAGCACATTGCCAGAGTACTGTGCATGTGCATGCGTGCGTGTGTGTGTGTGTGTAGAGTTGGGCTGTCCTCAGGCTAAAATGAGCACCAACCACAACAGACAAGCAGATCGACTGATAGACAGACAAAAAGAAGGAAAGAAATTGAGAGAGAGAGAGCGACCACAGAAGAGAGACAGGGCCTTCCTGTGAAATAGTTTCCAAATACAACAACTTACACACGACGTTTCTCAGCACGGAGGTCACGGACCTCGACTGGACACAGACTAAATCTACACGGGTCCTCCATACCTACTGGTGCTCCAAGAGCTACCTGGGAGTTTTTGCATTTTGCATAGCGAAAAATACCAGCATGTTTATCATGTTGCTATAGATATGGGTGCAATGTATTTTTTGAATAAAACAGTTATAATAATTAGTTACCAGACTGTGGATCGGTATTGGTAATATATACGTACCACACTGAGTATCTGACATTGCTTACCTGTTTTAGAAATACTCGAATACCATATAACGTTTAGTAAATATGCTTTAGGCCATACCAAACTCTATGGACCAGCCAAGAGAAACTGAGGTTAACCTGTAATTGGGGCCATGTGCTCTCTCTTGTTAAGGTAAATAAATGTCATGTCCATTATTATCACCTATACAGAATATGACTGAGATGATTGGCTTTTCATGTCTCAGAAACAGCTAGTTACTATCATAGCTTGTGGGTTCAGAGCTGCCCGGCCACAGGAACAAATCTAAAGAGGCCTCTGCACTGCTAAAGACATTATCGCTTAGAATAACCCTGTCCTGAGTGCATGCATGCATGGATGTGTGTGTGTGTGTGTGTGTTTATGTATGTGTAGTTGTTTTGACCAGCAGTTAAAGATCTGAACATGCAATCGGCATCTCTGTGGTAAAGTCTCTTCTTTCTTTTTGACTTTTTTTTGTTGTTTTCATGCATCAACCCAGACTCCACCCCTTCCTCCCTCCTTCTGTCTCATTCTTTTCTGCTTCTTGTCTTCATAAAACTGTTTTTAAACTTTGTATATCTTTTTTCCCTGTTTGATGAGGTTTTGCCCTCCCCTCTCCTCCGTCTCCGTGCCCCTCTGTTGTCTGTTTTTCTCTCTTTCCTCTCAGACTCTGTCTGTGTTTCCCGACAACGAACCTCCGTGACCCTGAAGACCGGCCCTCTTTTATGGGGATACCACTCAACTTCGGGACTGGGAACACTTCTGTGCCCTGCAGAAAAGTTGTTTTGACCAATATGCAGCCATGGTTTGACTGTGGTTCCAAGGTCATGTGACTGTGTTAACTCACAATGTCAGTTTTCAGTCATTCTCATCACCCAAACTTTCTACATAAGACCGGCGTAATGGTTTTATAAGGTAGCCCATTTGAAACACGTGTAGGCCAGACAACTCAATGTGTCTGACGGCTAATGTTGTCAGTTTGAAGTGCATTTACCCCCCCACACACACATCTGTTTTTGTGTCACATATTCATATTGGTGGGCCTCGTTAATTAGCACCCAAAATGCTCATCAAATCAGTTCTCATTAATTTCTACTGCAGCCTCAACTATGTTTTAACCCCAAAGAGAAGAGAAATGAGCAACAAAACAAGGAAATACATGTGATCATCAAATTTACTGAGATGTCTGAGATACCTGGAACCAAAATGATCACAACCTCTTTTTTTGTCTTTGACACAAGACTTGTGCAGGTGATGGGAAATGTAGATTCACATGGGTTAGAAAAGCAACCATGGTAACTCATAGGAGGACTTCAGGCAATACCTGTCAATCTAACAATACAACTGCATTGATCATTGACAGTTCAGCATGATTTTCATTATTATGACTATTTTTTGGCTTTGCTTGAAATACACAAATCATATGCTTGTAGATATGTTAATTTGCTGTTATAAATATCGACCAAACCATTACCACTTTTGCAAAGGGAGGAGGTCAGGTCACGGAGTACGTGAGATGGAGAGAGAAAAAAAGATGCAACGAATTCCACGTCCAGTGATGAGAAGGAGATGAAGTCATCAAGTGGCTAAATGAAGTTGGAGATCAGGATCAAATCACATTACACGCTACCAGATGTGGATGAGGATCAGGTAGAGGGAAACCTGATTAGGGTTGACAGGGGTGGACATATAAAAGGAGAAACATAAAAAAAAAGGGAAAATGGAAAGATGAATAAAACTGAGAAGACAGTTGACAGAGATGAATGAATCAATGAAGTTATAGAAACAAAAACGAGATAAGGAAAGATGCAAGAAGGTGACAAATTAAGTTTCTTTGTAATTGGAAATGAAAGAAAAAAAACAATCTTGCACAGGAGGAGATGGAGAAACGCTTCGAAACCGAACACACCAGAGGGAAATCACTGCTCTGACTGACGTACGCACCAATCAATTAAAACCTTTGCACTATTGTGTCTCTGTGTGTACACCGACTTGTGTGCATCCATGTGTGAGCGTGTGTTTAGTGGGCAACAGAAAAAGCCGATAACAGGAAATGGGACCGATACTAACGAAAATGTTTGTAAAATTAGAATTTGTGAATTTACCAGATGAGATATAGATTTTCTCCTAGTTAAAGTGGGAGGAGAGGGGATCCTTTCTCTCTGTCTGTCTGTCTGTGCCTCTACCACAAGACAAGGAATAAGGCATAACAATGAGAGTGTGGTTGCCTCTTGCAGAGCATCCCAGAAGAGATTCAAATTCAAGTCTTTCTGCGGTAATTTCTCTTTAATATGCAACAACAGAGGAGAGAGTAAATGAGAAAGACAGCCGAGGGGATAAAAAGAGGAAATATCACGAGCTATATCAGTTATCTCATGGTCTGTGAAACTTTGTTACGGTGTTATTACTTTACACACATCTGCTGAGTATCTGCCACTCACACAGTATAAATAGTGCACGTAAGTGTGTGTGTGTGTGTGTGAGATAGTAAGAAAGAGGGAGAGAGGATATGTAATTAAAGACATTTTTTCTGTGTATTTTAGGTTGCAGAGCAGTACAATAAAAACTAATTTTTTCAGACTGCTATGGACATATTACCTGTATATTCACTGTATATTCATCTTTTTCCCTGTTCAATTCTTTTAGGTTGTTTGTACTTATTCAAATTAAGGGTCTAAGAATAAAAGATGCAGATTGTAAAGCCCCATTGGGCAAATTGGTGGTGTTGGGCCCTTTAAATAAAATGGGCTTGACTTGATTCCAGGTGTATTTATATAGCGTCCATATAGATGAAAGAGCCTGCAAGTCTGCATAATTCCTCCAGCCAGATATAGGGACACTGATAGTAAATGTACAAGTGATTTTGTTTATACTAGAAAGACTCTTTAGGACGTGCAAGAGGAAATCACATGACCAAGTAGGGATAGCAGATACATTATCTAATAAACCACACTAATTATGGGTTTGCCAATTTAGATTCATGAGTTTTTAATGTAAAATGTTACAACAACAACACATTTTGGTAAGAATTTATTGCTAAAAGATGATGTTTGTTGTTTTTTTCCCCCCCCTACATTGGCATTGAGCTGTCTCTCCATTATTATCAGATATTTCTCTGGACAAACAATTCAGAGTTGTTGCGGAGTCTGGAAAGAAATACCGAAGGGTTTTTAAATGTGGTTTTCAAAACATGAACGTTCATAATGAGTATAGTCATATTTTGGGGGAAAATTGGCTGCTACAAGTGTTTAGTTTGTTTCTCCTCATTTTAAATGTTTTTTGAGTTGTCGCAATCACAATTTGTTTCAAACCTAAAGGAGGTCAAAGATTAAAGAAATCACGCAGTTTTGATTAACAAGCTTTACTGTTACTGTTTACGTTTCCTCTTTGCTGTAGAGTTTCACTTGTTTTCCAGTGCCAGTTTGCGGTTCATTCTTCTTCACTGTTTACCTTATGTTACAGTACAACTAGACAAGCTGGCAAGGCTATTGAAAACTAGTCTGTTAAACGCCACCGACTGTCTCCGCCGGTCACGTGATCCTCTCATTACAGGTCAAAGTTGTCCATCAATCATCGTCATCATACTATATATGTGAACCCTTGTGGCCACACAGATGCAGAAAGTATAAATTGTGCTTTTTTTTATGGACGTTAAGGACGTAATCAGAGTGAATAAAGAACAAAGCTCGCATGTGCACACACTGATTGAATTTCTCTCTTTGGTCCGACTATTTGGGATCACACACAAATCACACACAAATTAAATTTTGAGTAAATTGACAGATTTATAGGTACATAACCAGTAGGTGAAAGGCTGCTATACCAAGTTGTTTGCAATTTATTGATACCAGTGGATGCTGAATGCAGACATAGAAAACACAAACACAAGTTAACTCTATTGGAGTTTAAGAGTGTCTCGCACAACGCAATGTTTTTATTGGCCAGATAAGACAGATACTGTTGTTTTGTGTTAGTTGCTTTTTGTTCAAACAAGATTTTTATTTGATTGACATGGAAAATAAGTAAAATAAACCTCAGAGGGTTTTGCTCTCGCATTCAAGGTGAAGTTCTCACAAAACTGCAACCCAACATTTCTAAGCAAAGTTTCTGTCAATCTCGATCCTTTCACCGCCTTGCTTTCACTTTGAATGAATTCATACTGTCTGTTTTTCTGTCTGAAAGAGATGCAAAATAAAAAAAAACCTAAAAAAAAAAAACCCAAAACACTGGCATGAGGAAATAAGCAAGAGAGGCAGCAAACAACAATCAAAACCACATCCCCAAAGTTTTTCTCACAGTGGTTACAAATAAAAGCAACCCATTATAAAAAAAAAAGACACATTTCTGAGTAAAATATAAAGTATGCTGTATAGTTTAAAACAGCCATAGAGTTGAATAAGAGAGAAATGAGAGAGCTGCTGTCTACCGCCTGCTCTCAGTGGATAGTTTCTGCTCTGCGTCACTCACACTTACACATACACACTGCAGATAATGCAGACAATATGGTGATCACTGTGCTTACATGTCATCCCCTCTCTCCCTCTTTTGCCATCTGTACATCTTTGCCCCATCATCTCCTCTATTCTCTTCCCCCCTGCCTCCATATCTTTCATCCCCTTCCCTTTTATCTCTGTCCTCCTATCACACCCTCGCCAAATCTCCTCTCCATCCCCCTCGTGTTCCTCTTCATCCCTCCTCATCTTTCTCTTTCGACCCTTTTTTCGCCCTTAATCTCCAATGCTCTCTGTCTCCTCCTCCTCCTCCTTTTAGTCCTCTTCTCTCCTTCACCACTGTTCCTAGCACACTACAGTAATATATATCTTCATTATGTTGGCTGACAATAAAAATTAGAGTTGAGTTCAACATTTTATTGATCATCTATAAAATAAGACATGGATTAACACTGGTATGTGTTATTTATCTTTTAATGGGTAACAAGGTGTCATTGAACACATCTGCATGCGTGCAGTTTCATACATGCACACAAAGACGGGAGTATTTTTAGAGTATCTTTCAAGATGTTCAACTTTTTTTGGATTGTGTAACAATTTCGGAAAAATGCAGCTAGTCTAACTCTCTCAGTCAATATCTGAAAAGCCTGTAAGTTTGGTGTCAGCAAAATAAATTGAGAAAATAAGTTGGAGTAAAGATTTTCTTATCAACAGTAATGCCAAAGCTAACTCGTAAAATGTCTTATTTTCATACGTTTGGGCAGGATAGGTATAAAGGGTGGCTTTTTCACACTGGAACAGAAAATCATTCAGTCCAATAGAGTGCCAGAAGTCCTCCAAGGCCTAATGATCTCCCTGACTGCCATTACTTTCAAAGATACAAGCTTTCTAAACAGACCTGCCTGTTTAGAAAGTTTGAAAGCTCCTCTGTTACCTCAGTGGCCGCTGAGCTCCTGGCATTGATCAGCAACGCTCGCAAGCCTCTGCTCATAAATTACGGTCGGTTTGTGCAAAGAGCCAGTGAAATATTACTGATTGCACCTTTAACATCAGCTACCAGCAAGCATTAGCATGGTTCGAGCATAAATCTCGTTAGCACACTATGGCATCGTTTAGCATTTTTACATCAGCTAACCGGAGACAGAGTGCAGCACATCAGAATGTATAATATATAGTGAGTGAGTTAGGCTGGAGCAAGGATGAGAAAATAACGACAGGGATAGGTGTGTGTGTGTGTGTGTGTGTGGCCTGTCTGCTAACACACAAATCTAGTAATTTTTAGATACACACACACACATATATATATATATATATATATATATATATATATATGGGTGTGTGTATGTGCAAAAATGTGAGTTTTTGCATTTGTGTGCACATAAACTACTCAAAGAGAGTAATTTATGAGACAGCATCTTGTAGTGTGTGTGTTGTTTTTTTTAATCTTTCAGAGATGCTGTTATCGTTAGAATTATGATAGGCCACCACGGGACAAATTTCTGACTCAACATTCGTGTGTGCGAAAGTCTGCATGTGTGTGTGTTTGCATGTGTGTGTCACTATAAATCATAATGATTATGATTATGATGATCAGGCGGGCAGAGAGAAGAGCAATGAGAAGGAGTGAGAGAGGAAGGCAGGAATGAGGAGGAGGAGATACACACACACACACACACGAAAGACAGACAGCTGGACGGAGGGAGGGCAGAGGGAAAACAGAGAGTGGTAGATGGATGGCAAAACAGAGGTCATAATTCATACCAACAAACCTCCAGCACTCAACTGAAAAATGATGATGCTTCACTAACATTAAGTTACTAATCACTCATCCACGTGGGGCGCGTGTGTGTGTGCGTTTGCATGCATTTCCTTTGAAAGACTTTGACATACATTAGACTACCAATAAGTCATGCTGTGTGTGTGTGTGTGTGTTTGTGTGTGTAGATGTGTGTGTATGCGTTTGACCAAATTGTGGGTTAAAGAGAAATGCGAGAAAGACAGAGAGAGACATTTTTTTTTACATTGACTTTTACATCGAATGTTTTCAATTCTGAATACTCTTGTATCATGTCAGCGTTAAGCAGTTTGTGTGTGTGTGTATTTGTGGATACATGTATGTTCTCTTTCATGCTTTTTACACCAAGAGAAGAGAGAAATAAATCTGTGCCAATCCAAAATATTAATAATGCATTAGAAAATGTCAATTATGTAGAGTCCACAAGGCTGTACATAGTACATCTTAAATGTAAATGTAAATACTGTAAATGACACCTGAGGCGAAACACTTGTTATATGATTTTCCCCTGCAGCTGTTCATACGACCTGCAGGCTACCAGTCTTATCACAAAAAAAAATGTTTGGCATTGCATTTGTGTAGTTCACTCAGAACAGCTATTTATTTATCTTTTTTTTTTTTTACTAATTACTTGGGATCTCTTATTGTTCCTGTCTCTATCTAGAGTGCAACACTGTGTCATTAAATTAGAGCAGGAAACAAACACCTGCGTCAAAGGTGTTTGTTCATAGTGTCGTTGTTATACTAGAGAATAATGGACCGGGGATTTATCTTATCTGTTCAGGGGAGCTTCAATGAGAGCAGCTCTCTGTTTTTCAGGAAAGCCCTGATCACATCCACGCAGGTACACATCTATACCTGGAAGCTGCACTTAGTTGTGTAAAACCATGTATATAGTTGTTATGTATGTAGTATGTAGTTTCCACTGATTACCAAAATTACCACAATTACTACTAAAATGTTTCAGTGACACCTTATTTAGCAGTATAATTACCTGATCAATAATGAGAAATACCGCTTTAACATGTGTCTTGTGTGATAGAATCACAAGTGAACAGTACGTGCTTTTATTTTATTACAAATAAGAAAACTTTATTTTGAAGGGCATATTATGTATTGGTATATATTTAATTTACGACATATTAGGCCTATGTATCTTTTTAACAATCAAAAATACATTTACTTTAAAAGTAATTTTCCAAGTCAAACATCTTTTTTTCATAATAGCCATACAACTTTATTAAGCTCCCTTTATTCTACTATATTTCATACATTAATATTTCACTGTCATGTAACGTATAACTTTTAGATTGTGTCTTATTGTTTGGATGAACTTGAGTATTAGAACACTTTCAATGCATTAAGAAACCGAACTGAAAAATAGTCATTTCAAAATTGGCCATATTTGTGACTTATCTAGTGTTGGATTCTAGTCAAAGTTTCACCTCTGTGTTGGCAGTGATATTATTTCCTAAGTAATTATTGTTACTCTAAAAATGCATTAAAATGCATAGATTTATACTATAGTCTTGAAAATCTTCTCTTTGGGAGGTCATGACCTCAGTATTTCTAAAATCCTGGCTACAGCCCTGCATGTCACAACTGAATCTGTATGCATGATCATCTTCTACTGATACTGAGAACTTCACAAGAGATCAAAACAGCTATAAACACACACAGAGCCATGCCAGTTTTGAATATGCTTTTCATTACTCTATCATTAGAAAGCAAAAATGAAACACTATGCACAATACTGTAATACTTATTCACTTATGGTTAATAAGCTAAATATGTAGAGTCAAAGCCTTTAGGTTGAAGTCTGCGTAGAATTTTTTCTTTCAGCCAAAATGTGTCCTTGAGCGAGGCTCTGAAGGCCTACAGCTCCAGGGGAGCAGTTGTGTAGCCGACCCTGCGGTTTGACCTTCCTGCTGAGGAGCCAAGCGGAAAGATGAATTTGTCCTTTGGGGATCAATAGAGAAAATAAAAAATAAAGCAAGCAAGGCCGTACGTGTCCAATACCCAAAACCCAAAGTAGCTGTAAAACACGGTGGGAGGTGTTGCAAGTAACACATTTTGAAACTGGCATCCTTCAGACTGGGTCTGTGTGTGTGTGTGTGTGTGTGTGTGTGCGTGTGTGTGTGTGTGTGTAAGCCTGCAATGACCAAAGCTATCTGCACCAAGATAGACGAACACTGACTTCATCACCAGCTTAAACTGAGTGTGTGTGTGTGTGTGTGTGTGTGTGTGTGTGTGTGTGTGTGTGTGTGTACTCTATATGTATGCAGTGTGTGCTGTTGATAACAGATGCTGATCAGTAACCTGCATGTTGATTGCAGACTAATAGTGTGTGAGAGATGCTGAGTGTGTGCACGTGTGTTGATTGCAAGGTGTGTGTGCATGTGTGTGTGTGTGTGTGTGTGTGTATGCGGGTGTGTCTGCTGATTGCAGAGTAATGCAGATCAGATGAAGCAAGAAATCAGCTTTTTGGCTCCATCAATCATTTCTCATCTCTCGTCTCTCTCTTTCCTTCCGCTCTGGCTCATTCATGCAGTTTTACTGTCTCATTTCTTTCTTTCTCTTTCTTTCTTTTTCTTTTTCAGTCTTTCATCATCACCTTTTATCCTTTTTGCACACACTTTATTTCCTCTTCTGAGTTTGCCATTTAGCCATTTAATTTCAAACACACACAACACAGTTATGCCTGACAGTAAAAGGTGACATTTTACACTTTTTATGTTTTCTCTGAGATTGAAACATCAATAGTATTTATTTATGTAAAACAAGGACAGATAAGAGTCATGTTTTATCACTTTTTAATTTTGGAATCATTTTGACATAGTTCTACAACAATGTACTTAATAAGCAACTATTTTGTGAGCAAATATTTTCATATAATCCATTGCTTTAACTGCCAAACCTGCCAACAGCATTGTTGTGGCCAGGCTCACTGTGTGCACCTGTGGATTTGGGTTGTGATCAGAGAAAATACATTTTCATACATTCTAGGTGTGTGAGCCTTTTACTTATAGTGGTTTTAGGTAACAAAGACTCATCTGGTAGTCTGTGCATTTCAGTTTCTGGATCGTCTTTTCAGTATTCAGTATGTGTCAAGTAAAGATTTGTATTCATTCAAGTTATTTTAAATGGAATTAGTGTGAATCGATAGACAGAAAGAGGGTCAAACACAGAATAAGAGAACAAGACTGAGAAAAATATATGCGTGCGTGAATGCGTGCGTGCGTGTGTGTGTGTGTGTGTGTGCGTGCGTATTAGTGGAAGACTCTTAAACACATAAATGCACTTGACACACCTGCAGATACTCTTGCACACAGACAGACACATCCATCTGGGAACATGATCAGGTACCACATGAAGAGGAAAACAGGTGCAAGCCTCTTGTGTTGGTGTATCTGTTTTGCTGCTGATAGCTGATCGTACGCAATGTGCCTTTAAGAAAGAAAAGATACGGATGTTGCTTTTATCTTTGTAAATAAAACAACCTCCATATGAGACATAGACGCCTTCTTAAAATAATCGCCTAAGTAATTTTTTTTGGGTTTTTTTTCTGATTTTTCAGGAAACACAAAAACACACAAGAATTATCACACGAAAAACAGAGTCAAGCCCTATAAATATGTTAGGAAATCAGCATGTATCACGATGGCAGAAATGAAAATATCAAAACTTAACGAGCTTAAGATTTAAGATTCAATAACTTCATTGTCCCCAGAGGGCAGTTTGTTCAGCAGCAGAAGTGCAACGTAAACAAGCAACACGGCTTAAAACAAAGACGACAACAAACGCAGAACGCATTAAGTTTAAAAGTAAGTTTGACGTTTGACTACGGCGGTCGGACGCATTATCTCTGACAAAGATAAGAGAGATACGGACAGAGAAATAGATGACTAAAAAAAAAGAAGGAAATAATTAGAAACATGAATGTTTGGTATTTGCAATGAAGATAGGATGCTACAAGCCGCGCCGTCCGCCGGAATTTACAGAAAGCTCTCAGACGTTCTAGAACATTCTAGAACACTCCGCCGTGTTCTGATGGGAATCCCAGATCTGCCATAGTGGCTGTCAATTATAACCAGATTTTCAACTTTACTAGGGCCTCAATGCCACATCAATACTGCAAAAAAGCATCCCTTCATCTATCTCTGTCCCGTCCTCTCCGTCCCTCCTCCCTTCTTTCCACACTGGCACAATAGCAAGAACAATGCCAGTGTGCCACCACATCAAACGGCCAACGACAGAGAGAGTTAGAGGGACAGACAGAAAGAGAGAGACAGAGAGAGAGACAGAGAGAGAGAGAGAGAGAAAGAGTGAGACAGATGAAGAGAGAGACAGAGAATTACAGTGCGGGTCGAAATCTGATTGTGCATCAAAGCAAAACTGAGGGAGAAAAAAAACTTCCTCTTAAACTGATTATATATCCATGAGAAGAAAAACCACAATGCCTCTCGCTCGATGTGTTGCTCTCTCTCTCTCTCTGAGTCTTTGTCTGTCTCATGGTGCCAACTGTCTACACGCTACCAGTGTCTACTTTTACACATTGCTATCAAAGCCATTTCTGCGGGAATCAAATCCAGCTTTCCACGCGGATTTTCACTTGTTATTTTTCTTCTGTTCAGCTGTACTTTTTATTATTCGCTCTACATACGCCGCGGAGACAACTGTAAACCAACGACAGTTCTCCGATTCTGCTTTCAAGTGCCTCGGTTAGCAGTTTTAAAAAGGGTAAATCCACTCTAAACTAGACTCGACATGTTTTTCTTCTTATCCATCTTATTCCATATTTGTGGACGTCAACAGTGTCAGTTTTTGGGAGATAGAGACATATTTTCCTCATTAGAACTGTTGGCACAACTATGAATTATAAGTCAGTTTTATAGAAAAGCTCCAATTTTTCTTTTTTTTTTTTTGTTTCATCCACAAAGTTTGATCTTCTCTTTGTTTCCAGTGGAGGAACATCACAGATTAGATGTCACATCTTGGTGAGATCACTAAGTTTGTGAGAAAGCCGCTGACGTTCATTCAGTGTCTGAACTGTGTGCGATCAAAACAATAAGGCGTGTTTACACAATACTTGACTTTTACTTCAAATGGATAATGCAGCAAATATTTTTTTTTTTTTTTGTTTTGTTTTTTTGTCATTGTGTAAAATCGTTCCCATCCCGTCTCCCATGATGTGTGTGTGGATTAGTGGTATAATACACAACACACACACACTCACACATGCTAGCACAGTGCAAGCAGTATTTAAAACTTTAACACAATATATATACAACATCAAACATGGATAATATGTCCATAGACTAAACAAAAAAGCTTCTAGGACATTATGGATCAATATCTTTTTGAAGGAGGCAGAACAATTAATCAAAGCCGAACTAACATATCAGCACAAATAGTTTAAATAAAATTTGTATATCAGAGGGGAATTTGACCAAGTTTTACTCATAAGGAGCACGGCAAGCTGTGAAAACCTTCGTATGATGCTCTGGAAATGAATCCTAGTGGGGTCACCAGGGTTATCTTAAAACTGTCTAACAAAAAGATGTACTAAGTGCATTATGGGAAATGTGCGATCAAGACATTTTGCATCAGTTTTGATCATTTGTTTTGCAATGTGTCTCTTATAAGTCCACCAATGTTATAGAGGTGCAACATAAATTCCTGGAATGTCCCTTTAAGGAAAGTTCTATATATAGTAGACCTGGTTCAGACGCTATACTGCATACTGTATATAAACTGTACAACTGATAAAATCACAGTTTACTTGAAAAACTGCACAGATACACATATTGTGTCTCACACACACACACACACACACACACACACACACACACACACACACACACCCTGCAGCAGCGTCCTTGACTGTGAGTGCAGCTGTAAATTTACCAAAGTGTTAGATCCAGACAGGACATTTCCTGATAAATCACATAATTTACAAGCAACCAGCTACTCCGAGCATAACACAGGTTGAGACCAGCGTCCCACAGGACTAAAGAGTCCCCTGACTCCTATCTACCATGGTCCCCATTACCATTTGGAGTCTGTGATGAGAATTAGATCGAATCAAATGTTCAATTGCTCAAGTCAGCTGCAGCTGTGATATTCAGTGAACCCCCGCCCCATCTCCTCATTAAGCAATAAATACACCACACAGTGCTTTAACACTGTTGTCTTCTGTTCTTTTAAATAGTCTCACTTCGAAGGCCCTCCACTGATCTAGTTCACTGATCTGATCAAGTTTAATAAAATGCATATTTGATGACATGATACGTTAATACATTTAGTCAAGCAGTTATACCCATACTCACATACAAGTAAATATGTATACTGTATGTATACATATGTGAGAAATGGTTCAACAATGGTTCAATGTTCTTATCCTGTCTTGTCTATCATCATACACTGCAGATCAACTTTGATAATATACATTAGAGCTTATGATTTTATTTATTGTATTTTAGATCTTAAAAGTTTAATTTCACCCTTTACTTGAGCATTTGTTATTAAAAAAAAACTAATGTCCAAATAACAGAGTAAACATGGAAAACAGGACAGATTTGCTCAAATCCAATAATGACACAAAGTTATTCAGCCTCTTCTGTTTCACACAGACACAAGACAAAGACATATTTATGCCTATAAACCACACTCATCCATCATCTTAGCTAATGTCACATGGGCATACTGTCTATGACGACACATGATGTTAATTTATCAATCTTACCCAGTGTGTGCTTGTAGTGTACTCTATTGTCTCTCTGCGCTGTCTTTCCATCTTTATGACATTATTGTTTTCAGAAATGTGTGTGTGTGTGTGTGTGTGTGTGTGTGTGTGTGTCTTAAAGCAAGACTGTGTTTGGTTGGTGTGTACTTGTATGTGTCTTCAATTCACTTGCCGGTGTGTGAGAGTGTATGTGTGAGTGTTTACTGAAAATGATGAAAATGATGAAAATATCTAGTTTGTATTTTAAAACTGCGCATGCATTTAACAAGGTTGATTTTAAAGGAGCATTTCCAAATTTATCACTACAATTTGAATATCCATAACAAGCTGCCTGTTGACAGATGGCTTGTATTCAGAAGCACAAGAGAAAAAAAACAACAACCCCCCCAAAATGAAAATACAATAGATAATTCATGCAAAACAACCAAACAACAGTGTCTGTAGGACGACATGTGCTTATAATTCAGATTTTCTTTTGGTTTTTACACGTCCCTGGCCGAGGGCAATGACTCTGCATTTGTTTACCTTCATGAAATTTAGAAGAAAAAAGATCAATCAAGACAGTTGAAGCGTCTTCTCCTCTGTGTATTCCCCTGAAATTATATTAAATTGTCATAAATAAGTGTCATTGAGATAGAAAAGGTTAATCAAGCTGCATATTGCCTGCTAATAAGAATCTATACAATTGCCGGCGTATTTAAGTGACAACGAGTGACAGCCTTCTGTTGTTGGAGAATGATTCAGACCTTGGCAGACAACATTTTGACACTTTAACAGGATCCTTCATAAAGCAATAATAAGAATTTCCTCACAATAGACATACAGGATTTGGGAAATTAAAGCTTCAGTTTTTGAAATAAGCAAAAAAAAATTTCTCAGACTAAACCACATCCACATCTCGTCAGCCAAATCCATAATAAATAGGCTTTTTTCTTTTATTTTTCCCCTTTTTGTTTCTGTTACTCTCTCTGTGCCTCTCTCACTCCTCATGTAACAGTAATTATCTTGTATTTGAGGGCTTTTAACAAAACACAGTGTTCAGAGAGAGCATCACGGGATTAAAAAAAAACTTCAGGATAAGAAAACAAACAAACAAATTACAAATATCTTCTTCCTCTCTTTTCTCCACCCTTATTTCTTCTTTTTCTCTTTTCCTCAACCTACTCAAATGCTATCATCTTCTACATTGTTTAAGGTGGTGACACTGATATGCAGACTGGATTTGTGCATGTCAATGTGTGTGTGAGCGTGTGTGTGAAAGAAAGAAAATGAGGATGATGATGATGATGATGATGATGATGAATAAGACTCTGGAGAGGAGAGAGAGAGAATTACCTCTGAGCATGAGGGAGCCAGACAGAGAAAAAGAGACATTGAAGTGAGGAGAGAAGGAGTGATAACACAAATTAAGGCAAGTAAGAAAAAGAGACAGAAACTGGGAAGGATGGTGTGGGTGAAACAGGAGACAAGAGAAAAAGAAAAAGTGCTATAGTCTGAGGTGGGAGCACGTTTCAACTATTCCCATGTTGTTTTGGATAGTGAGTGAGAAGAATGGAGAAAAAAAGATGGATTGGCTATAATCGTATTTTCTGTGGTGTGTGCACGTTTCATGAATCCCATGTTGCTTTTTGGCTCTGGGCAACAAATTGAGGGTAAAACTAGCAGCAGAGATGAAGAATGAAAAATTTAAGATAATATTCAGAGCCATTCCCCATGGAAACCTATTCTGATTCACAGCATATGCATGTAGAGAGAGGGAGGGGTGAGTGAAACACTGGAGAGAAGTGAGGCATGAATAGATGGAGAGAGAGTTTCAGACTGTAGCGAAGGAAAATACGAGAGAGGAAGATGAGGAGGACAGCAAGCGAGGGAGGCAAAAAAAGGGCAGAAGAAATATAAAGACTATAAATGAGGAAGAAGGAGGAAAACGGGGCAAAGAATGACAAGGACAAAAGTTAAAGATCCCAACTGTAGGATGATTCCTTCCAAAAACATTGTAGATGAGATTTACCTGCTGAGTTCACATACTGTTACATACTGTAGTTACCAGACAATGCACACATGTTGGCGACCATCCCCTAATTATTTGGCACAAGCTCATATGGGCCAAATATGCATCTCCTGTATCCAAATAAAATGGGTGAAATGTTTGGCAGGAGGAATACAAAATGGATGCCTCAAAAATGGCTCCAGATGGAGTTATCAAACCCAATATGGTGAGGGATGAGATCCCCAACTTGAGGGGGCTTGTGGGGGACACTGGCCAGGTCTGCATTAGATAGTAATGAGTCCCCTGCGGTCTCTACTCTTCTCATAAATTATTCATGTGCAGGAGGCAAGTCCTTTCGTGCTGTACTTTGTTCTGATGCTTTCACGCCAAAACTTAAACACTTTATCTCGTTTTCCGACTGTTCGTATAGCGTCTGCACAGGCATGTCATCTCTGCTATGATTACCTAAGAAAACTGGAACAGGACAGCCAACAAAAGCTTCTTACACTGCAAGTGATGACAAGACAAAAATGTAAGGGTACAGTGGTCCCTCGCTATAACGCAGTTTTACAGATTTTTTGGTCGCCAACTGCCAGCCCCCACAGAGGACAGTGATGTAGGGATGAATCATAACTAGAAAGTTTAGTTGTAGTTACAGATGTTTTAATGTTAATGTTTTAAAGCCTTATCTGATGAAAAAACTCCACACAACCATTTGTGATACAGACATTTTTTTGGACTGGAAAGTCACTGGCAACTATTTTGTCTTTCATCACAGTGTTTGTGAAGTAAATAGCAGAAATCCAGCATTTATTCCACCAGGAATGTGCACTTTATTGCACTTTTCAGATCAGTTTGTTTTTAATTAGTTATTTGACGATATAAAAGGGGGGGTGACATGCCACTATTGACGGCTGTGAGTGCCGCTCTCTAACCTCCACCACCCGACTCTGCTGCACAGACACAGACAGGCTCCAAATGATGTCACAAACAAGATGGCAGCTCCCAGAATGGAGATATTTTGGCTTCACTTTTTGCATAGCAGTAGGAAGTGGAGATGCATTGTCCATATTTATATACAGTCTATGGCTTTTCCTTGCTGTATGCATGCAGAATAAGAGAAACAAATCAGAGATCAAGAATAACTTGTAGAGATCTGGTGTGTGGTAAAACCAGGACTTCTACAACAGCGATTTGTCCAGGACTCTACCAGCAAACTACTCTTTACACTCAGTGATGTCTTAATGTATCTGGGACCTGGTGCCATTGTGAATCACAAACAGAAGTGCTTCTCAAAGGATAACAGTTCATCTAGACTCCCATCATTACCATATGTAATGTTCACTGTCTGTCTGTGAGCTCAGGAAAAAGGAGCCAGAGAATAACTTGATTCAACTTTTGCTTTTTGGAGTAACTCAAACTAAATCTCTTTTCTTGGAGTTGGTTGTGCTCTGACCTTTAGTCCCGTGTGTCTACCCATGAGTGACATCAGCCACCACAGAGCTGCTGGCTCATGATAGGAATCAAGGAACTGCTGAGTCATCGCATGATGTGGATCATTTGCTGCTAACAATATTCTTTATAGCCCAATTATGACTTTGCATTTTCTACTCTCCTTCCACCCTCTCTGTTTCCTTCTGCTTCTCCTTGTCCTCTCTGGAGTATTATCATTCCTGTTCTGTTCTTTCTTACTTACATGAGGCTTTTAATAAAAAGTCTATGGTGATGAAAATGAGAATTTATGTCAAGCATAGATGGTCACATGATATTTTAGTTGATATACTGACACTTTCTATTGACCTACAGGTGACAGACACACACAGTTATGAAGAACGCATTGCTTTTACATGTGCATTAATGTAATATACAATGGTTTTCAACCCTTTTCTTCTTAAAATCATAATCATACTCAGGCTGCAACTCACAATTATCAATTATTCTGTCAATTATTTTCTTAATTAGTTGTTTGGTCTATAAAATGTCAGAAAATGGTGAAACATGTTTCCCAAAGCCCAAGATGATGCCCTTAAACATCTCGTTTTGTCTCGATCAATAGTCCACAGCCTACAGATATTCAGTTTACTGTGACAGAAGGACTAGAAAACATTCATATTTAAGAAGCTGGAATCATTGAGGATACGCAATGCCATCCAAGTTCTGCATCAACATACTGTAACTGGAAACCATTTAACAACTTCTCAGGGACACAGCTGGCTGTTTAACTGATAAACGCTGAATCATGGTCACTAACTAGTTGCTAGGTTGTGCTGTTCTTCTCTGTAATTTCACTATATTGACCCCTCTGACAGCAAGACAGTGAAAAGTTATCGTATTATATATTATATTTTCCCTAGCAAATGAACGTGTGTCTGTGTGTGCGCTTGTGTAGAGAAGCTGTGATATTGGATCTGCCCTCTTTATCGGCAGACACAGTGGATGTCTGAGTAAAAATGACTTTATTCATTCTGTAACATAACAACATTATCTTGTTATTGCCATAATATCGTTACTGAGAGAAAGAGAGTGCAAAAGAGTGACCATAAAAAGCTTTGTGTGATGGTTTAAACATCAAACCACGAGCTTGTGACACTCCAGGGTCGAATTTGCATCTGACTTTTGTCACATGTCTCGTATCTTTCCGGGCTGTCTTTAGTAAACAGTAATTATTAACTCCTTTCATGAAGGAACATTTCAGTCCCATTACAGCTGTGTCTGGTACAAATCTGCTGCCTCAGTTTTGAATTCCTGTGACCACACACACACATTTTAGACTATCACGTCTAGACAAAAAAAAAAAGAAAAGAAAAAGAAAGAAAAAAGAAGACATTTGTCCTCACCACCATGTAGAGGTTTGGTAAATATATCACCATCCCTCAGACCAGAACTGTTTCTGGGCTGAGACTGTTTCAATAAATGATCTGAATGTCTCCTCAACAAATCGTGACTCAACCTTGTAACCTAGAGACTAACTCTTATGGTTAACATTACAAGGCTGCTCCTAAATTAGCAATATGCCATTTGAAATAAGAGTTTACAACCAAAAAAAGAGAGAATGATTTTCTTTATGGAGTGGCCACTGTATATTTTAGAGATAATGAATGTTTAACTTTAGGTGATGAATATTATGAAACAGATTTATTTGATTCTTGTCAGTGCCCAGGATGATTTGCTTATATACAAGTTGCTGTCACTCACACTGTCTGCTGTCACCTCAGCAGGAAATAAAGTTCATTTATCTGCCCTTTTCTCTCCACACTAAATTCTTGTTGCACATATAAAGTAGATAATTGATTTCCATTCAATATCTTTACTTGTTCTTAAGACAAGTGTCAGTGTCCTTCACCTGTTTAGGGTTACTAGATTGTACCCCAAATTTAAAAACTAATGAAGACCTGTAAGGGGGGAGAAGGAAATTGAAGACTTCCATGAGGCATCAATAAAAGTGAAAAAAAAAAGTCCCATTAGCAGCAGAAACCCAATATTCCAGCCTTCCCTCTTTCTCTAGAGGGTTAAGAGGTTCACAGAAAAGCATGATTGGAATAATAGAGAGATGAGAACAGACAGAGGAAGAGAAAAAAAGGGTGAGGCTTCAAATTTGTTGAAGTCCTAAAGGTAAAAATATTCAATATAACCTCATTGGACTTATTATATAGGGTGGTATATATTGAGTGAGAAATCATAGTGAAGTAAATGCAGTTATTGATGTCTTTGTTACTGTTGTTACTATTAATCCTGGTCCCGTTATATTGTGTTCATTATAACGGTTATGTCCAGCAAATCTGTCGTCTAGAGCAGTGGTTCTCAAAGTGTGGTCTGGGGACACCCAGGGGTCCTTGAAGGGATTCCAGGGGGTCCAGTGAATAATTTCATGTAGGACGTTTGATGGCTTCATAAATACAATGAGAGCTTTTTTTTTTTACACCACAGCATTAGTTATGGATATTCATTTATGTATTTTGATGTAAAACCTTACTTTCAAATACTGTTATTAAAGAACGCTGCATTAACTTAAAAAGTGAAATATCATTTGTTTAAAAAAAACAACAACAACAAAAAAAAACAAAAAAAAACTTTTTGTGTATTCGAACACAGCATCGGAGAACATTAGTGAATATATATTCATAATTACTCTGAGTGCTTTTAGAAACGCTAATGGATTCTCAATGGAAGTTTCTCTAAGTGCAGCAAAGAGCAGAATCCTAATGTTTGTGTTGGTGATGTGTGTATATGGTGTGTCTGGCCACACACACACACACACAACTGTAATCGGAGAGCAGAAAGTATTGAACATGTATGGGTGGAGAAACACAGAGAAAGAGAAGAAAGATACCATAAGTGCAAAATACAGTTTTTCATGCTAAATGACTGGAACATCCTGATCACTTATCACTAATTACACTTCTATCTTTCTGTCTGACTAGCTGGCTGTGTGTTTTTGGCTGGTTGGCTGAATTGATAATTTACTATCTGGCTTGCTGGCAAATTTGTTTGGCTGGTTGTTTTGCTGGCTGACTGACCACTTGGCCGGATGACTGATTGACTAGTTGGCATGCTGACCGGATACATTATTGGATGACTGACTAGCTGGCAGTCTATCTTATTGACTGGGTGACTGACTTATTGACTGGCTAACTAACCGACTGTTTGATTAAAATGATATTTATAGAGTGCAAAAGGGAATCTCGGCTTGCCCTCGTCTGACTGTATTTAGTAATACCTGGCTCTCCAATTACTGGGAGTGAATCACTGGGCAAACACTGTTGCTCTGACAACTGAACGGATGGATGTAAGGGGTGTAATGGGTGTAGCTCTGCAATAATAAGTAGAAATGCAATGAGAAAATGGACATGGGAGATTTGATTACCTGCTGTGGCAGTGCAAGTAAAAGTGGCATAATGTGCATTATCAATAATGTCAGAACGCTAAACAACAATAACAATGAGGCAATGTAGTTTAGGAAGTAGTTTAAAAGATGTAATAAGTGCAAATGGAAAGAACGCTGATAGATGTTAATTGCTGTGGACTGCTGATGTGGCCAACAACTGGAGACAATGATCACATAACCCTCAGTCTACAATCTAATCGAGAATAGATCTAAAGTAGATTACTGTAAATCAGATCCATGTTGACCTTACACTTTGAAGGCCGACTTCATCAGTTAAGAAAGGTACCGTGCTCCTGGCCGCAGAGGTGAAGCACGACGGCACTTTAATGTGCATTAAATTAAAAGGAAACACCTCCTCTAAACAGCGGTTGCCCAACCATCGATCGATGCAAGGCAGGACAGACCCGTTGTCCGAGACCACAGGTTACATCAAACCACTGTTTTAAAAATCACTAGAGGTGCAACAATTAGTGTATTCACTGACTGACAGAAAACTTACATGTTGCAACTTTTTATTTTGCCAACTAAATGATTACTCGATTAATTGAGAAAATTATGCACAGATTAATTGATAATGAAAATGATATTAAACTGTATGTGTGTCATGTGAGAAGTGAAAGTTTGAAAGACCTAGCAACAGTAATGATTGAGTGTGGGGCTGTGACAATGTTAAAATGCCATTGAAACCAGAGGTCTGTAACCAGGCAACCGACAACCTGGCAAAATAGCTCAAATCAACCAGCAAGTCAGTTAATGTAAAGGTTTTCCATTAGATCAAAATGTGCCATGACTTCATACATTTGCATATTTTTTTGCAAATATGGACAAAAAGTTGTTGTTTGTTTTGGTTCACAGCGAATATTCACATATACAGTACAAATACATGTAAGTGAACACACCGATATGAGTACACACAAACGCAAGCAAGCAATCACGTGCGGACACGGAGCCCAAATACAGTACGTGTATACCATACACTCATGCACGCCCGCACGCACACACACACATACACACAAGCTGATGCTCAGGAACTTAGATTGATGCAATGTTTGAAGCAGTCCAGATGGTGTGTGTGTTGAACAGTGCTCCCTGCAGAGGAGTACACACAAATATGTGCACGTTAACACATGCAGTAAACAAACATTATCATATATCTTTGTTCAGCTTACTGCAAATTAGCTCCTCCAGGATTTCATTCAGATGTTTTGGTAAATGATAGTTTCTACACACAATACAAGGCCTGCAATATTTTTATTGTTGTTGTAAACACGACGGGAAAAGTCGAAAATCCAATGAAAAACTGACAAATCTGGTAAAACTCATATGTCTTGCAACCAAATATCAATGCTGATTTGATTTGCTGATTTGAAAAGTTATAAAGTAGGGAGCTGTGGACCACACATATAACTACTATGTGTGAAAAATAATAATAAAACCTTTTACAAGAAAAATATATTGGCCATTTATTCAGCTTTTACAATGTACACCACGTTAAAATGTTTAACTTTCATATGTGTAGTGTAAACACAGCAAAAGTTTACATGCATTCCTAAACCCACTTATTACCAGGTCCATTCATTCTATGAACAATGTTTTTTTTTTTTTTCTTTCTTGTTCAAATAAGTCTCTGTCTGTCTGGATTTGGATATAGGAGTTAGGCAACAGCCATATAAACACTAAGATATCCCAATATATTTTTAAAGAAATGAGTGGTACTAATATTTTTATGGATCAGGAGACACTATGTGGATTGGTTAACTTGTAGAGGTAAACAAAGGATCCCAATTTGACAAGGCAGACAACCTCTACTGGGCTGATTCAGCACAGCTAACAGCTGACCTCCACCTTGTTTGCTGTACATCCTGTAGGCAGCCGTGGATGCTGGGACGGTGAAATGGCCTGCCATGACCCCGATTTGTACAGCTGCATCTTGAATGTACACACAACCATGATACAATCCACTAGACATGTACTAATGTATGTGTAAAGGCACATTACTAATGTGACCTTGGTTTATTTCTCATTAGATTATGCAGTGCATATTATGGTGATACTGGTCTGTGCTCTCTCTCATTGGAAAGTACTAAGAACTATTGACCTCTCAACAACAACTATGAATCTTTTTACTCTTACTTTTAATAATGAATCAATCTAATTATTTCAAGCATTTTGGATTGGGTTTGCAAAAAGGGGGGGGGGCTACATAATATGGGAGCGAAATGTATGTGTATGTATGTGTGTGTGTGTGTGTGGTAACTGCGTGGGAAAAATGGTATAAAATGTTTCAAGACGTAATCAAGTGATTTATAAGCATCCAGGCTCTCTTTATTACACTAACCTGGCTTCTCTGTTAGATGTTAGTTTATATTAGGATGCTTGACCATTTGGTCTATCTTGTACTCATTTGCAAACACAAAAACTGAACTGTGGCCCTCCAGCTGTGTGGTTTTCTGAATATGCAGACCATATGCGGGATTCCCACTGAGAAATACTGTGTGTGTGTGTGTGTGTGTGTGTGTGTGTGTGTGTGTGTGTGTGTGTGTGTGTGTGTGTGTATGTTATGCGTAACTAGTTCACCCTAATTTGCTGCTAATTCTCCAGTTTGGTCACAAATTATGACAGTGGAACGCTTGTTTCAGTATGTTGAATTTGGGATGTAGAGTAAATTAGCAACCGAGATGACGTGAGATGAGATGATGAGGTGTCTCAGTTTCTTGTCATGTGGCAGACTGTAAATTCGATTAAAATAATAATATAATAATTTTAATGTTGGATGCTTTGCCCAGAAACCAGTGCAGAAAAACACACTTTAAAAGGTAAGAGTTTTTCAAGCTATATGACAAGTGTTTTACTGATCCATTAGTGTATGTGAAAGGTGTGTGTGTGTGTGTGTGTGTATTTATCTGTCTGTCTTTGCAAAAACTAGCACAAAATCCTGTTTTAAAAAAGGTCTCTCAGACATGCAGAAGTTCAAATGACCCTATTTTGTATGTGTGTAATATAGGTGTAAATTATTCCACGATATATTACTGTATCTGGGATACTCCAGCTATAGTTACAGTATGGCGGTGAAGCCCTGCAGAGTTTGGTTTGGTTAAAAGTAATATCTAAAAGGTTTTCCTGTGCCTTATGAATGCTAAAATGCAGCTAAAAGTAGAGTGGATGAAGAGAATGCAGAAATGCAGAAAAAAAAAAAAAAGACATTTGTGTTTTGTTGTTTATGAAGAATTACACGTCATCTTTCAGCCTGGCTATTGTTAATCTGCTGCTCTGTAGAACAATGAACATGAAATGAAGTCTGGAGTTGGTAGTAAACAAGAGTGGCACAATGATGCAAAAGCCCTGTTGGCAAAACACAAAGAACTTAAACCACTTCCACTAAATCACATCCTTTTTCTATGCTTTATGGTTTTTTTTGCTGTTTAAGTGTAGGGGAACAAGAGTAAAAAGGAAGACGAAGAGGAGGAACAGACAATATAAGCGCTGATTTATCCATAATATTATCTATTACACAAGTCTTTATGGTTTTTATATTTCAGTCACACAGCATACTGTATATTTCTAATTTAAATTCAGAGAGAAACACTGCACAGCCTACACACGAACACCTATTACTTATAATAATTACTTACAATTTTCACTTTGCTATATTAAGCCAGTGTGTGTGTGTGTGTGTGTGTGTGTGCGTGTGTGCGTGTGTGTGTGTGTGTGTGTGTGTTCTCAGTTTGTTCCAACACCTTTGAGCAACATAAACTAAAGCACTCTGGAGACAGTTTAGTGGACTTCAATAGAACTATTATCTGAAGTATTAAATCATTCGAACACAACATAAACTGTTTGATGAAAGCAAATACATTTCTGCAATAAGAGGTTTTTTACACTTTTTTTAATCAATACTGAATGTGTAAGAAAAATATTGTTTAAAACCTGCACTGCACATTACATAGGCATTAAGATTCAGATCGTACTGTCAAGATTTGGCAATTAAATTAAAATTATTTGTTTAAAAAAAAAAATCTTACACATTAAAGGATGGATAATTGTCTTCATCGTGACTCGACTTAATGTTAAAATGTCTTTTTTTTTTATCCTCTGCCAAGAAATTAACAGTCATTTGGCATTCTCTATATGTCAATATATTATTTATTAACATGTAAATGTAATGTGGGTGCATCAAATTCAGTTATGTGTGTGTATGCGAGTGCATCGTCATATGATGGGCGGGTGAACTGTTTTCTGTTATTATTATTCCCCGCCAACACTTCATCCCACCCGTCCCCTACAAACAGGCCGTTACTCTCAAGCCACTAATTTGTCACAAACGAACGGACAAACGCACACAAGCAAGTCAGTTTGCCATCACATGTGATTTCAGCGTCGCAGAATCTCACTGGTCTTGTAGACACAGACCAAGAAAAAAAAAAAAGACTACTACTGAGAGAGACAAAGAGAGAGAGAGCGTGTACAGGATAACTTAAACTGTCGATCATGTTGCAGACAAAAGGCCCATAACATTCGACGTAACAACATACATATGTGTGGTGGTCTGGAAGAAACCATCAGATGTCATGGCTACTAGTTGGCAAACTGTCTCAGAAGAATGAAAACGAGCAAAGTCCCGACTTCGGGCTTGTTACACTGCACTACAGTTTAATCCCTTCCCTTTCGTTTGATGCGTAAATGGCTATTGAAAAGGCCTGCAGGGTTGCAGCCAGGACATACGTTTCTTTTTAAGTACAAGGAGGGAGGTAGAAAAACAAGGCTGCAGCTGCTGTCGAAGCTGCTGTTAGTTCTGTCTGCGGCATATGTTACTTTTTTTCCCTTTAAAAGTGGCCCTTTAACTGGCCCTGGTGACAGTGGGAACTAAACTCTGAACCTGTTAAGTGTCATGCTCTACCCGCAGAGCTGCAGAGGCACCAAATGTCACGTGTATTAAAAACAAGGTAAAATGCACTCACTGTTCTGCAAGGTACGCCGGACAAAACCTTTCACCTCTCTGTTGGTCAGTACAGCCGCAAGGTCGCTATTTGTGCTGCTGACTAATGGTGGTTAATGGTGTCATGCTGGCTTAAAAACAGACAATTTTTATAATGGAAACTGTAGCTGTAATATTTCATTTCCTTTAGAAATGCCAGAGCTTTACAATATGACGTTTCTTATGACTTGTAATTACTCGTAATGACTTGTTGCTTGTCTTATTTTCTATACATCATCAAAAAAAAAAAAAAAGATCCTGATCTTAATGAGACATAAAAAGTCACTAATGGAAACATTTATTTCAACATTTTGCATCTTTCTGTATCACTGAGAAACTTTCTGTGTTTGTTTAGGGTGACTGTGTAACATCTGCCCAGCGGCTACAGAAGAAAAATAGCCTCTTTGCTAACTCTGGTGCATCAACAGCAATGCTCATTAATGTGCACTGCCCCTGGTAAACAAACCAATAAATAAAATACATGAATAAAAACCTTGATCTGGATAGAAGTGTAATTTTCTCTGTACTGGGTTCTTGAAACTACCTTTGTTGTTGACCTGAAGATCTTTCTATAAGGGCTGCAACTAACTCTTAATTTCATCATCAGGAGATCTATTGAATATTTACTGATTTACAGTACTATGACAGTTTTCGAAAGCCAAAGGTTAACTTGCTTGTTGCGAACTTAAAGAGAAAGACACAGATTTAAACGGTAAGTTAAAAGTAAATGTTTAGTTTTATGAGGTCCGTCCTCCCTTATTTTACCCACCTATCACTCCTCATCCCACCATCCCTCGTTCAATATGTGACTGAAGCTCAGAGAGAGAGAGAGAGAGAGAGAGAGAGAGAGAGAGAGAGAGAGAGAGAGAGAGAGAGAGAGAGAGAGAGAGATTTTTTCCCTTCATTTCACAGTAAAAAACCCTCCGAACAAAAAACGGACTGTACAGGTCATTAAGTTAAACCATCCACACATACACATTCACACACACACACACAATTTGGGCCAGACCAGTTACCGCTCGTTAGTTGAGGTAATGTTTATATAGCATTATGCCATCACACACACACACACACACACACAAATGGTTATACATGGCTCCAACATGGGTACCCAACAGTAAGGAGGGAGAGAGAAGGGGGGGAGATCGAGAGGCTGAGATGTAAAGTTATATTTGAGTCAGATGTAATAGCTGTAATTATATTGGCGATATGGAAGGCCTGAGTCTGGGACTGCTCTCTCTCTCTCTCTCTCTCTCTCTGTATGTGTGTGTGTGTGTGTGTGTCTACATTTGAACAAAGGGCCGCTTGTGTCAGGGGCCTGCTCACTGCAGCTCTTACCGTAATGATATTCCAACGCTTGCCTTACGTGTGTGTGTGTGTGTGTATCTGTATGATGTTGAGTCTAGAAGGGAAATGACTACCATGCTGTGCCAGATCCCCCCCCCACCACCCCTCCACTCCTACCATACACATAGACACACCCCACACTCCAGTCCTGGACACACACACACACACACACACACACACACACACGGGGATTAGTTGTACCTGCATAATATAGTTTTATATTTATGTATGAAGGGAAAATGGATAGGGGTGGCCATATACAGACTGATTAGGTGTGTGTGTGTGTGTGTGTTCTGTCTTCGACTTCTGTCTTTCTTTTTTACGTCTATCTGTTGCTATTTTATCTTTGTCTTTCTGTCTTGTTTTCCGTCTCCTTCCCTCTCGGTTCAGTGAGTTTGTCTGTGTAACTTTTACTTCCAATTTAGGAACAAAAATAAAACAGTTCTGCACAGTCTGAGTGTGTGTGTGTGTGTGTGTGTGTGTGTGTGTGTGTTTGCGACGTCATTAGGTGTGTATACTGTATGTTCCAGATGGATTTTCCACAATGCTCTCCTTGATGGGTGGGTAGGAGCAGTAGACAAGGTAGCATGCCAGCTCTCTCTCTCTCTCACACACGCACGCACGCACACACACACACACACACACGCGCACACACGCAGTTATTTTACTCCTGGACATACGATTCCCTTCACTGTGTGAAGTCCAAAAGAAATATTTCTCCTCCTTCTGCCACCATCATCTGTCTTTTGCTCTTTCTCTTATCTGCTGCTGCTGTATTTAACAACGCTGTGCTGAACTTTGACCTCCTCCGTAAAAAACGTGGGGAAAAAAAAATGAAGAAAAAAGAAAATTGATGTATTTTATATTCTTGCAGTTTTAGGTGTGCGTGAAAAATGAATGTCATAACTTTCATAAAACTCATTGTGCATTACTTCACACTTTATTAAAATTTTCCTCCTATTTATTGTACTTTGAATTATAATTTTCATTTATTTCGCAAAGCACACTGCTCATATTTCATTAATAAATTATTTTATTTTTGTGCCTTCACCTACTTCTATACATATTTGTCTGCTTAATACATTCTCGTGCTAAATTTTATCAGTTGTGTATGATTATGCAATCCTCAATCTAAAACTCACTTTCATCGAGAATGTCACTTTTTTTTTTTTTTTTTTTTGTGCTGAATCAGCTAGAAAAGTTAGCAGGGAAATCTAATCACCAGCATAAAATCATTAACATAAATGCTGTAAATAAAGGGAGGATTTTAGATAGAATCAGACATAAAAGAGAGACACAAGAGATAGAAAAAGATTTAGAAAGGGGCATCTGAGAGAAAAAGACAAACAGATACAAATACAGTGATTTAAGGAGAGGGGGGAAAATGCAGAAAAAGAGCTAATTTCCAGAATTCAGACAGGAACAGAGTGCCTAGTGTGGTCAATCCATTTTGACTCTTTTAATGCGCTCCTTTCCCGTAAAAAGATGTTTTCCTCTGTGCGGTTTACATATTGTCAATATTCTGTCTCCAATTTAAATGGTTCCAATTCTCTTTCACTACACAAGATGTTACTCAGAGCTCCAGCAGGCTTCCAGCAAAATACAAACTAAATACTCACTTGTATTTGATCACTTCAAAAATATAAACAGGACCTCTCCTCATTTTGCTGAGGATTATGTTCATTCATTTCTAATATCAAAGTTTTCTTGATGTTTGAATTTGAACAATTGAACTTTCAAAGCGAACAACACACAAACACGTTTGTTTGTCTTTTGTCTGTAAAAAATAATACTTTGGGGCTGCAACTAATTATCATATATTATATATAATCTGTTAGTAGTGCGCTTGTGTGAAATTGTAAATAAAGAAAATGCTGTTCACAATTTCTCAGAGGCCACAGTGATGTCTTCAATTTTCTTGCTTTGTACAACTAACAGTCAGAAACCAAAATATATTCAATTTTGTGTCATATATGATCAAAATCAAAATCGTTTTGAGAGGCTGGAAAAATTAATGAATTGATTATCCAAATAGTTGATGATTTATTTTTGATCCCGAATTTCTGTATTTAAAATCAATATATTACACAGTGTGTCACTATCAGATGCTTTAAAGACAGATAAGTTAAAAGATATTCTTAAAAGCAGGAAAAAAAAGAAACTAAAATATGCCTTTTAAAAAGGCTGAAGGATACAGTAAGTCAAAGTCCTTGACAGCCAAAATGATGACACTTTTACAGACTGGACTCTCTAAATTTAAGAGATATTGAATGATGGTCGTAACATTTTATTTCCCCCCAAATGTCAATGAATTGTTCTGAATTAACTCTCCAGTCACATCTGTAAGGCTGCCCTCAAACCTCAAAGCAGATCACGTTATATTTCCTGATGTCAGGTGAGAGCGGCTTTGCTACCCAAACACTTAGTGATCATTACTACCGGCCGTTACCATAGTAATCAATCTTCACTCCACCGCTGAGTTGACAGACTGTCTTTCTCTCTCTCTCTCTGCCACCACACCTCTGTCTGTCTCTCTTTCTTTTAACTTTTGTTGTTGTTTGACTGTTTTTTTCTCTTTTTAACCTACTATCTCTATTTATTAATCATCAACTTTACTGCTGATTCCAAAACAATCCAACTAAACATATAAGACTATAAATAAATCTAAAACAATAATGATCGATGGACAGCGCCCATTTCCACAAGCCTTAGTTGAACTTTGATTTAATGTCAGAAACTTTAGCTTAATAATTTTTTTTGTTAATACTGGCTGGAAATTACAGTGATTCCTATCACATCTGAAAGGGAACATAAAAAGCAGCTTCACTCTTTGTTAATAATTATATGTTAGACGTCGTTCTGGAAACTCATCCCACACCGAATGGGGCTTTTGTGTCTTTGTCTGTCTCTGTCTCGCTCTTGCCCCACTTCAAGAACACCAAATGAAGACCATATTAGCAGTGATGTATAGATGATGTCATCTTTCCTCAAAACCCTCATTGATGCAAGAGTACAGATCATAATCATCATGATTGATAACTACAACCTTCCAGGGCAAATGTGTATGTATGCGTGTGTGTGTGTGTGTGTGTGTGTGTGTGTGTGTGTGTGTGTGTGCGTGTGTTATGCAGTAAGTGAAGATTAAAAGAAAGGCAGAGGGGAGAGAGTGGGCAAGGCGATGAACGGGAGAGACCAATGGAGAGAGATATGGAGTGAGTAAGAGAGGGGGACCGCAGAGATTCGGGGTGAGAGTATATGAGGAAGCAAGATTAAGAGACAGAGAGGCAGTGAACAAGAGAATAAAAGAGAGAAGGACAGAGAGAACAAGAGGATGAAATAGAGAAAGAGACAGAGTTGTCCAGCACTCTATCACAGCAAACAAGAGTAATGTTAAGGCCTTAAGGGTCTTTCACACACTTGATGGATGGTTTTGTGTATGTCCGTGTGTGTGTGTGCGTGTGTGTACGAGAGGGGGAGAGGGAGAGATAGAGGAAGGGAGAGAAAAAGAGAGAAAGGTGCCAGTTTGTGTGTCAGTGCTGCCCCCAGTGGCAGAAAGGCAGAACATTTTTGAAATGATGACTGTGATGGTTTTGTACTGAACTTCACGTCCTCCTTATTCATTCATATATAAAAGTTGCTATACAACAAACACAGCTCACCTATGGGTCATCTAGATGTACACATCATCAAATATACATACTATAAACCACAAGGACGTAAAAGACACCAAAAAAAAACCCCATCAGAATAAAGTGCATTTCACTAAAAAAGGACTTCACCGCACTAGTCAAAGGATGCCCTTGCAAACGTCACAGACGTTTTCACAAGTCTGTTAAAAGTCTTTTGTTTGGACGTTACCATTTCAAATCACCTGTGATGACAACTGGTGTGAACGTACGTACTATTTATATACATGTATGTCTTAGTTACATAGTGTAAATAATGTATTTTGTATGCTGCATATGTGCAAACAATTTGTTGTCATTTTCCTTACATCCTTAATCTTACATGATTAACAACTCTTGTGACACCAATAATGCAGATCTGAGCTGCCAGTGGGACAGATACAGCGTTGCTAAACTGAGTTCTGCAAAGTTGTGATGTGACAATGACAATTGTTTGCAACCCCAACACATGCACTCATATAGTTTAGAACTGAAACGATTAGTCAACCAACACAAAATGAATCCCCAACTATTCTGAAAATCAATACATAATTTTGAGTCTAAAATGTCTCTGGTTCCTGCTTCTTTAATGTTAAATATTCTCTGTTTTCTTTCTTCCTCTGTGATAGAATATTTTTGGTTTGTGGACTGCTGGTTACAACAAAGCATCGACTGAGGTTGCAGCTTTTTCACTATTTTAAAAACCAACCGACTAACTGGTTAATCTAGACAATAATCAACAGATGAATCGATAATATAAATAATCATTAGTTACATCCCTAATATAATATAAATATATCTAACTTCCACCATAGAGCAGGGTTAACATGAGCGTGTGATCCAGGAGCATGATGGGAACTATTATGCCTCTTCTTTTTCATTCTGTTCAATTGTATTGTGCTGAATTCAAGGTCTCTCTCTCTCTATGTGTGAAGTTGTTTAGAACTCTAATTTTCTGGCTTAGTTGTACTGCCACTGCCCCAAAACTCTGCCCATTCATCAAAATGTCTCTTTTAAACAATCCCCTCTCTCTTTCTCTCTCCCTCTGCGTCATTCTCTCCTCCTCTCTTTTCTTTTTCTGCTCCTGCTGTCTCTCTCTCTCTCTCTGGCTGTCTCTTAATTTTCGCATCAAAGATGCTTTCTTGGCACGACTGATAAAAAATCAACAATATTTCCTAAGCCATTCTGAATGTGTACGATGCACAATTAAATCAAAACACTATAGAGAATTAGGAAACGAAAGGATTATGTCACACTCTAAAAAGAAAAGGTTCTTTACTATACAAATAATTACTTTTTGGCTCGTATTAACAGTGAAACTACTTAAGGATTTTTTTAATTGCGAGGTCAAAGCTTTTTGGTTCTGTTGGGAAATTTTTGTTTGTGATGGCGCTAAATAAAACCATCCTGGCTTAGCATCTTGCAACACAAGAGCTCGCAAATATTATTCACATATATATGTTTGTCTTTCACTCTATGAAAAGATCAGTTTCTTTGTCGTTCTCTGCCTTTCTATGAATATTTCTCTATCTCTTTGCTTTTCTACCCATCTTTCTGCTTGTTTCTTGTTCATCTCATGATGTAAATCTGAATCCCTGTCTTTGCCTCTCTTTGAGCTGTGGCAGGAATTTGTAATTATTTTTCCTTCAAAACTCATAAAACATGTCCAGCTACAGCTGTGTGACTGACAGACAGACAGACAGACAGACAGACACACACACACACACACACACACACATCTGTCTTGTCCTGTTTGTAATTATCAATCCATTTGGGGATTTGAGGATTTTTCTCTGTAAAACTTAAAGGCTTGTTTTTCTGTTGAACAAAACCACATCAGAAAGCACACCACACACACACACACACACACACACACACACAAATGACGAAACACATATACAAAAAGACTTCATTGTCTAACATAGAAATTATACGCATAACCTCACGCACTCACACACACACACACACACACACACACACACAGGCGCCATGAGAATCTCCAAGGAGTGGAAGCCACATTGTTTGAAGATAAGATATTATTTTCTTTTTCTCCGCCTCCTCCTTCTTCTTCTGTGTGTGTGTGTATTTCTGGCTCTTAATGTTTGAGGAACTTAATGAAACATATTTGTCACAATTTGCTGCACTGCACTAACTTATGATGCATACTTTTTTTTAAAATATATACACATAGTTTCATGTACACAAACTCATCCATGAATACACATGAGCTCCAGTAAAGAAGAGAAGAGAGAATCTCTTCATAAGAAGTAGAGGGACTACTTCCCATAATGTATTGATGGTACTATCACAGCTGAGAGCAATAATTATTCAATTACAGACTGAACTCTTACCTCACTCAGTAACTACTTACAACATAGCAGAAAAATCTGAGAATACATTAGCAAACTGATACACAGGCACATGTTTTAGTTTTTCTTTTTTTTAGACAAATAAAAATATTACAGGTAGTCGTTTTCAACATTTAAAAAAAAATGATAAAAAAATGTTTACGATTAAAAAAATATTAAAGGTGAAAATCCCAATATAAAAATAAAATGTTGCTGCAAATCGTGTGTATAATTTCTCACTTTTAGGATTTCCTTTCATTTAGCAAATTTCAAAAACCTGATTTTTGTGTTATCATACTAAATGTTACGATGGTGAACACGGTAAACATTATACCTGTATTGTCATCGTGAGCGCGTTAGCATGCTGATGTTAGCTACTTAGCTCAAAGCACCACCATGCACTGCAGCCTCAGAGCTGCTAGCATGGTTATTTACTCTTGCTCATTACTTCAAGGGACTTGAAGCTCTTATGCATCTTCTTTCTCTTCACTTTCCTTTACTGAGCAGTCTTGACCACAAGAGAATATTGTTTACTGTAAATTGTGGTGTTCTCTTGTCAAAGTAAACACATCTTTTTAATGCCTGTGGGCATGATACTTGGATGAAAATCACAGTTAACTGACCAACTTTCTTTAAAAATTGCGGATATTTTTTTGCTTAAAATCTGTTTAAAAATGAACGACTACATGACTTTCTGTAAAGAAAAATAGGATACAGATGCTTCACCGAGGGAGTGATTATCAAAGTGGCTTTCTGTGTACACCTGACATTTCCAAGACAGAAAGAAAATGCTCTCTTCAAAGTTAATTTCAAAGTTGGTCTAAATGAAGTTTCCTGAGCGTAAGTTAACCGCAGATGCTCCTATACAACATGGCTGGATGAGGCGTGAGCGTTTGAGAAAGAAACATACTGCAGCACAAACACTGGATTCATGCTCGCGCTCATACAGCTTTGCTCTCTAGACACACAAAAACACACAATACATTTCTATAGTGTGTCAGTGCGAGTTTAAAAAGCCATTTGTCATTTTTGTCCCATGTTTCCCTAAAACAATGACATTCCAATACACACACACACACACACACGCACACACACACACACGCAAACACACTTTAGTGCCAACATTGTGAATACACAGACACAAAAGCAGAAGAAGCAGGCTTTTTTGATAATGCTAAAATCTTACTGTATTAATTATATTCCTTCAAAATAAAACAGCCTGTTTTTAATAAAAAAAGCCTTTTTTTGTGTGTGTGAAGGAGAACCATTTTTGTTTTGTTAGGCCAATTGTAACAAATGTGATAAAAAGTATATTTTTCAAATTATTAAAGGCACATGTGAAGAAGCGTCGGCTTTAGAGCGGTAACGATTACTCGATTAAGCGACTAGTCGATAAAAAATAGATCAGCAACTAGCAATTAATTGCTTTAGTCATGTTTCGAGCAATAATGCTCAACATGATAGTTCCAGCTTCTTAAATGTGAAGTTTTTCAGCATGGAGAAATTGTGTTTCAATTTTTTTTAACATTTCGTAGACTAAATGATTAATCAGCTAATCAAGAAAATAATTGGTAGATTTATCAATAATGAAAATAGTCATCAGTTGCCGCCCTGGTTGACTTGGTCATGGTCATCACGGTTATCTCAACTCAAGCTTGGTGAATTTTAAATCAGAAAGCCTGCATTAAAAACTGATACATAAGCATTTGAGATCAAAACAATCATTTACCAGACAGGGAGGGTCATACGATGCTATCAAGTTGCATTATGGAACTTGTAGGATTCAATGTTTTTGGATTTCGGGCCACATTGGGGACGAACGGTTACAACATCTGAGCCTTAGCTGCTTTAATTTTCTTTTCTAAGTCTATGTCCTGCAAGCCTTCAATCTTTGTGATATTGCAAAATAAATCACTACCCCATTAAAAAGACTAATAATATTGCTTTAGGGATTATTTGATCATGTTTGCACAACGTTTTGTTGTTTTTTCTGCTGCTGAAACTAAACATTTTGCTTCCTGTGCACCCACAGCTTTTTAATAAATCATATTTCCACTTAATGGATAGGCCTGAACACTCTGAGTTGTACCTGTTAAAGTCATTATAAGGATCCTTTTGGTATTTGACGGTTTAACTGCCAACTATAAACAGTATCACAGAGAGGAAAAAGTCAGACACAAACCACAAGTAACAAAAATACCTCTAAATAACTTCTGACTCAAACATTTTATGTTCAATATTTAAAATCTTGGATATATCACATTTAAATATCAGGCATTTAGATGTGGCTGGGTGCATAAATAAACCCATCCAACTATAACAAAAGAAAATGTTAATCACAAAACAATTAGTTGGATATGATTCAATACGTTTCATATATAATAGACATACTCAGATTTGTTTCTTGGTACACTATTAAATACTTTTCCATTGCAGGTGTATTATTGCTTTCTTATAATCTGGCGCTCAACAAGGGTCATGCTGAGTCCCTACATAACACAAGTGCGATTATATTTTAATGAGACTGTGTCCCAGAGTGAGAGACTGCATTTATTCAGTTTGGGTCCCCACATGCAAGAGAATTAATATGTTTTAATGAGTGGGCACAGTGACTACACATACGTTACTCATCTCGGCTCCCAGGCTGAGGTCTGTTCAAATTAATTCTGTCCTGGCCGAGTATGTTCAACATGAAGTACTGACGGCTCAGAAATGGAAAAGGTTCACAAAGCTCTTGAACTTGTTTAGTTTTTTTAAGGGAGTTTTCAATCCCAAATTTTTACGTTCAGTGATGTTTTCCAAGACAACAACAACGCAACGTATTAGTTCAGTTTTAAATGTTATTTTCCATGTAGTATGTATTTAACACTGCAGGATTTAACCAGAAAAACCTCAGTGTCTGACAAGAGATTTACAGCAAATTTATACAAATACCAGCATCGTATTTCCAATTCCAAATCATGTTAACATAAATCCCCAGGTCACTGATTAGAAGCTGGAATATATTTGATTACTTTCTAACATTTGCAGGGATGCCAAAAGTTCATTTTGATGTCATGAGACTTGCAACTTGGCACCACTAGTGTGGGCATCATTTCAAAGAGTTCCTATGCAAATTGTCAACCAGCAGAACTGTTCATTATATATTTATCTAATATAAATATGCTATCCTTGAACCAGTGGAACAGGCTAAATTAAACAGATGTGACCAAGGCTACTTAGGCCTGCTGCAACATTTACAGTGTTTAAGCCTGTTTATGTTGGCAGCTGTTGAATCGGTGTTCTTGTTTGACCCTGACCCTATATGACTTTGGTACACTTTGGTAAAAGATTGAACCTAAAAAAAATTAAAGCATCATCCACTCAAACAGGAGCATACTGTACATGCAAAAGCTATGGGTCATGAAATATTAGCGAGAGACAGAGAGAGAGACAGAGAGAGAGGAAGTTTGAGATGATGATTTTTTGACATCCTCAAAACAACTTGTTTATCGATGTTGCTGAATCTCTCACTCTTGTATTTTCTTTGAGCCGGGCTGTTATCAGGCTGTAATCATCTTCTGCTTCTTGCAAAAGGAGATACACACAACTCAAGTCTCGGGAACTAAGTCAAACTGACATATTATTCTCTACATAGCCAAACACACAAGTAATACCAGTAATCATATTTTGATAATTATTGGTGGAAACGGCCCTGCCGGTGCAGATAGGTACCTCGGACAGCTCCTTTTTTTTCTGCTGAAACCAACAAAATCAACTTCTTACCAAACTATTTATAAAAAAGAAAAAAAAAATATTTGTCTTTAAAATAAGTTTTTCTGCCATAAAATATGACTTACTGTAGGACTGAATAACAGACTTGTAAAGATGGAGCTCGGTTGGTGTCTGTGACTGTGAATAAAAAAAGGTAATAGCCAGACAATCATCTTGGCAGGTGCAAAACTGTCACACTATAAAGGAAGATTAGTGGTGTTCAGGTTTCACTGCGTTTTTAAAATATCAAATCTGCCAGTGAACTACCAATTAAATGTGAGAACATAGCATACCCAATTTCCTCCATCTATCTCTTTTCCTAAATTTCCTCTCTGCGCCTACATTACTCTCTCTCCGTTTCTCTTGTTGTCTCTCTGCCCTTTGGTGTCACTACGCTGTTCTGGCATTTACGAGACAAATGCTAGTGCGTCACACCTTGTCACTCATAGCACACACACCCATGCCCACACACACACACACACACACACAGCTAAATGCTAGAGTGTCAGCAGGCCTGTCAAATGGAGTGTCAGTGAACGTTTCGGCTTAAGAGGACATGCACACACAAAAAATATAAACACAAATCACATAGAAACATGCAGAGATGCTCAGCTGGACACAGTCAGAGAGAGAAAAGAACAATATGCAAACAAGTAGCCCACCATGAGTTGTTGACACCTAAACAATGGAAACACAATTAATCTCCTCTCTACACAACACACACACACACACACACACGCACACAAAACAGCAGGCGTCAAAGTCTGGGCAGGAGTGAGACAAAGATTAAATTCCCCCGGTGTTTTGGTACCAGAAGCAGATGGTGACAGAATTTGGCAGCAGAAGCAGTTTGGTGATGTATGGACAGTCTTTGCTATTACTTTATACTAGACAGTTTGAACCATTACACTTTGAGTAATAGTTGTCCTGTTTGCTTTCACTCTATCTTTGAGCGTGTTCATAAGATTTTTTGGTTACTTTTGTATTTCCTTAGAAAGGAAAATTTCAGGTCTAACTCTGTTTATTATGACTCATTGTTGAGCCTTTAGCAAAGAGCGCTGTACTGATTTTTGAATAGATGTTTCCGACCTTCCTATTGGTTTTTCATATGGTATGAAAATCAAATGACTGACTCCTGATGTCTGGTTCTAAAACACCAAACTTGCTGTGCCATCAGCCATATAGATTAAAAAACACGTGTGAAATCAATTATGAACTGTTGTCTTTGTCAATAATTAAAAAACTTTTCACTGCCATTTCCGATTTCATCTCCAAACAGTAGCTCATGGTTTTGTTTCATTTGACACACAGTATTGTGAATGCAGCTCATGTTGATAGCAAAAGTAATCTGGCTTGATATAGTCTGTAACATTACAACACATGTATTCTTCTTTGTTATTAGTCAATAGTAAATCTACACAGGGTTTCAGCAGCCAAAGCTTTAATTAAACACATCCACAGTTTTTTTTCTTACCCTCTCTCTCTCTCTCTCTCTCTGTCTCTCTGTCTCTCTGTCTCTGGGGAAGCTGAAGTTGACAAGTGGAAGACGAATCAGGCCATCACCACCCTAAATGGAGGACTCACTTTAATCTGGTACAGAGGTTACAGTGCCCCCATATCCACACACACAGTGATACATACACACACATATCAGTGTCATCAGTTGGCATATGTGACCTAACAGCCTTCAGAGAATGAGAGAGACAAAGAGAGAGGCAGTACTGAACTGTATGTATGTGTAAGTTTGTGCAGAAAGACAGAGTCAGTCATTTATTAAACTAAGTAACTCTAACAACACACACCACCAGAGAAACTTTCTCACACAAACTCATTCACCCTGTCTCTGGGTCTATCTAGACTTTAGGACAGCTCTTATATAGTAATGTATTATTCATCTGAAAACTCGTACGTGTGGTTGTGTGCGTGCCTGTGGGTATGTGTGAGTGACTGAGACAGAGACTGTGTATATGTATGTGCACATAAAAGCCAGTGAAAAACTGTATCTGTGCACACGTATATGTCTGTGTGTGTGTGTGTGTGTGTGTGTGTGTGTGTGTGTTGTGAGTGAGTTGGCGCTATATTTAGAGGTGAGCGGCAGGTAAATTGGGGTCAGGTGAAGTCAAAAGAAAAATTCAGACAGAAGTCAGAATAGAACACAGAGAGAAAGAGCGAGCAGTAAATCTATAATTATAAACAGCGGTCAGCTTAGTTCAATGGCTCAGCATATTTTGGAGTACACGGTCAGAACAGCATTTCCCGGCATTTGTGTATTTGTGTGTGTGTGTGTATATTGTTTTTTTAATACATTTACATTTAGCGCCACCAAATGTCACATGAATTAAAAAATGCAAAAAACTACTACTACAAAACTATTATCATATTGGCTTATAATTCTTGGGGTGAAGAGCATTTTGGTGATTTTAGTGATATTTGGTGATAATGTAATGCCATTAATTTCTACGAACAGGGGTTGCGGGTTGGAATCAGACAATAACCTTACCATAGCCTGCACACATCTTCACAGAACTTCATATTATACGTTATGGCATGTTTATACTCAATTCAAATACAACATCTTCCTGTCTGTCTATACTAACAGCCACATTGGTTGCATGAGTTCAGTAGTTCTGTTAAAAACAGATGCAAAATGAGCAGAATTTAAAACCTTTGGCTGTTTCTGTGTGTGTGTGTATCCCTGTCACACTCTGTGTACTACACAGTGAGAAACTGCAGACACATCCAATATGTAACCCAAGGCCTGCAGAGGAGAGATCCAAAGATTGAAAAAAAAAAAAGGGATGAAAAGTTTTAACAGCCATGATAAACACTGGGAAAAAGATATTGGATGGAGATGTAAGGGCATCGACCAACACTTAAGCTTCAACAGGACAAAATAAAAACTCCTCAGTGGCAATCAGGCTCGGCAGGAGCAGTGGGACTGAGGGAGTTTACAAGATATAATACCACAAAAGATGGAGAGAGGAGAGATACAGCTCCATGTTTTAGAGACACACACATAGAAAGAACTGGTGCTGGAGTGATTGTACTGCCAGCTATGAGACAACTATTATTGAAGTATCACTGTGGAGGTAAACTCAGTACCCCAAAGTTTGTGGACATCTTCAAAATCAAACTGTATTTGGGAATAATGTGTTTCCACAGCACTAAAAAGGAGAACAAGGTGTCCGTGGAAAACACTGGCGGATGTGTTCCTGCTCATAGAGAAAATGCACAAACATTTCTAGATGCTGGTCTGTTGAGTTATCTTCTCTCAACTCCTCTTCATGATATCCCTCCCCCGTTATCTCTTGCAACACACGAGGATATTATTTAGAGGGTGCACAAATTATTGCTCTTTTCAGGTCTCTAAACTTTCGGCTTCAACCTAGACCCGTATAAAAATTGCGAGCATGTTATAGAGAACATGAATCCTGCTGTCTGCCTCTGCGGCTGTTTGTTTGCTTCACGTGTACTTTTACCTTGCACTGACCTTTACACACACACATACATACATACATACAGAAATAGCAACTATGTTATTATTGCTAAAGGTCAGTGTGAATGGTTTGTACATACTATATGAATGTGACGGTGTGTATGTGTGCAATATTTTTAGGTCTCATAAATCGTTCTGTTGTGTTGTTTTTCTCTAACTGATGTGAACTAACCTTTTTTTTGTGGTGTGTGTGTGTGTGTGTGTGTGTAAGCATGTTTGGGTTTTCACTTTCAGGTTTTGGACCTATAATTACATCAGTGCTGGAAAAATCATTTCTCAATGCTGGTAAAATGAATCAGAAATAAATCAAAATAGCAATAACATTTTATTTTTTTTCTCCTCACTCGCATACACTAACTCTGCACTAACTTCTCATCTCTCTTACACACACCTTTGCAGTAACGTTCATTAAGGATATCTTCATGGTCACACAAACACAAACACTTGTATATACGCACTTACACACACTACTAAAACTGCATTTTGTCCATAAAGTCTATTTCCATGGTTAAGCTGTGATGAATGGGATTCAGTTGAAGTCAATGAGACAGCGCAACGTCATAACTCAATTCAAGACACACACACACACACACACACACACAATTCAACACTTCTGCATAGACACACTTAGATACGCAAACTCACACATTTGTGCCGAGTCAATGAGACTGCGGTGCACCATAATTCACTGTAAAGATAAATGCCCACTGTGCATTATCACTGACTCTGTGCAGCTAGCCCCTGTGTGTGTGTGTGTCTATGTGTTACAAAAAAGTAAGAGTGTTTTGTGTGTTTGCATTATTGCTGGGTCTCCTTAATGGGATGATGTCAGAATATAATTTTATAATTTTTGCTCAAGTCCTTAATGAGCAAAAAACACTACGTTGAAAGCGCAATAAGCAATAAGCGAGGGCCAGTTGTTAAGTTCAAAACAAGTGTGGTTTTCTGTGTGTTTTTATCTCTTTTTTTCCATTCAGGTGTTTATGAGGTATTTTAAGGGGTATTTGTGAAATGTGCTTGCAAATCTCTCATGTTTTCTCTCATTCAATCATCCAAAGGTTATGTTTGTCAGTTCTATGTTGTGAGTGCCAGAAAAATATGAGAGGAAAGCAAGCGAGACTGTTCTGATTTTATTGAAAAAGAATCAGCAGGATCAGGGACTTTATTTAATGTGAATCACCAACACAACGAGGTGTAAAAAGCTTTCTAAATGTATTAACAGCAGTTGACATCACCGCATGTATTGATGATGGCTGATTTCTGACATTTACTGTAGTACTGTCTGGAGTCGGAATAGCTTGTTAACAGACTTACTACAGCTTTACCTTTGGATTGTGGAAACAGACAATATATACAGTGCATTCAGAAAGTATGCATTTTTTCACATTTTATGTTGCAGTCTTATGCTAAAAAATCATTTAAATTTACTAGAGAATTTTAGACATTTTTGCACATATATTAAAAAGGAAAAAAAAACAAACAGAAATATCACATTACCATAAGTATTTAGACCTTTGCTGTGACACCTGCTGTGAAATTTAGCTCAGGTGCCTTCCATTTCTCTTGATCATCTTTGAGATGTTTTTTACATCTTGATTGGACTCCACCTTTGGTAAATTCAATTGACTGGGCAAGATTTAGAAATTAACACACACCTGTCTATATACGGTCTCAACTGACGTATCGGTGCAAAAAGCAAGCAAGCCAGAAGGAACTGCCTGCAGAGATCAGAAACAGGATTGTGTCGAGGCACAGATCTAGGGAAAGCTACAAAAAAATCTACTGCATTCCCAACAGTGGCCTCCATAACTCTTAAATGGAAGATGTTTGAAACAACCAGGACTAGAGGTGAGAAGAACTGAGTACTGAGCAAAGGGTCTGAATACTTATATCAATGCAGTATTTCAAATTTTTTACTGTTTTTAATACATTTGCAAACGTTTCAAAAACTCAACTTTACCTAAATAGACATTTAAAGTACTTGATTCAGGATGCCCAAGCATGTGGGATTCACAGGAAAACAATCTGTTAATTTTTATTGCATTAATAACATCTTCACTGTTTACTGTCTGCTCTGTTTACACCAATGCCAGACCTGCATTAAGTTACTGCTAATGCAAAAAGGATGTTCCACAGCTGCAATCGTTGTCTTCGGATCTTTTGTTTTGTTTTTGTTTTTTTTCCACAAGCGAGTAATGGGACAAGAAGCAGCAGCAGCCACATTGAGCAGTTAGATGAAGAGTTGCACAATTTCAACTCATCAACGAGGTAACCGGCTTTACTGTGCTCTGCTGCAGTGTGGGAAACTACTCGTGCAGTATGAAATCAGATCATAGTTGCAATTATTATTTACTGACTTAATTAAGACAAGTTTGTTGGCTACACACACTGGACACCCTTCTGTTGTTTTTCTGACAAAGTAGCTGCTCAAGGAGTGTTTTCTGTTAGCATAGTAATCAAATTAACTGGGACTGAAATCTTAAAGCTGGAGTGTCTCCCCCTTCTGGTAGTGACAGTAATTACACAAACACTGTTGATTTGTGCTTATGTCATAAGGGTCTGCCATCGCCTAATCCATTGCTACAGTTGTAAAACGATAAAAAAAATGTAGAAGCTGTAAAACTTCTGCAGTGCAGGTTTAAGGATTAAATCTTAAAACTCTCTCATAGGAGGCCAGATAACCTTCAGCAACATGTCCAGTGTTCAAAATTTGCTGGGTAAGACTGCTTTTAATTTTTAGTCTGATGTACTTTATCATCCCCACGGGGGAAAGTGTTGGGCTTCATCATGCTGTAGATCTGCCATGATTACAAGAAGCCATATAAATAAATATGCAGCTCAAACAAATCTCAAAGAGTAATAAATAAGTACATAACCGCATGTAACGTGTGTACACATCAGCATAATCTGTATGGGCATCCAAAAACAACACCCTGTGCTCTTTGGCTGTTTCGTGGCAGTTACAGTATCACCTTCCTTCTGGAAAACACAAAGTTTTACTGAACTGCTGTCACTGAAAACAAACATTAAATGGGACGACAACTCTTTTCCTCTGGGCCTGAAGAAACAAATTAGGTCATACTGCTTCGCCCCGCAGCTCCGAAAGAGATGTAACTTGTAGTGTTTGTTGAACTTTTAACACTCCTACAGAGGGGGATAGCGGATTCCCTGAACACAAAGGTGCAGCGCAGCTGGCTGATCCAGGGCAAAGGTTCAGGAACAGAAGCTGTTAATAACACTTCTCTGTGTGAATCTCTTCGTCTTCCTCCCCTTATTAGCCCTCTCTGTCAGTTTATGCCTTTTTAGAGGATAAACTTTATCACCTCTGTAGGGAAATTGTTAGTCAAATGCAATAAAAAGGACACACAATGAATTATACAGCAATCTGAACTCACCACTCACTCCCACTCTAACATCAATCACATTACACACAAACCCTCACGCCACCCTGTGCAGACAACCACACACACACACACAAGCAAAATAGGCTCCGATAGAAGTCAAAGCATTTGAAAACAAATGTAAAATACACTGCCTGCTCTTCTGTCTCACATTTCTTCTTATCTTCCTCCATGTATCAGTTATTACATTTCATGTCTCCGTTAGTAGATTCACATTAAGCTGGAAACATTTAAAAATTAATTTTGCACTCGCATTTTGAGGTCATTTTTTACAGAAAAATGTTGTAAAAATGCCTGTCAACAATAAAACAGTAGGAACACAGCAACAACTCATCACCTTTATCCTATTTTGATCCGGAAGTCCAGTGGTCTAACTTTTGTTGTTTTATATTCTACTGCTGTCAGACTATATCATATATAGTATCATACCAGGTTTACATCAATGTTTTCCAAAAGCTCAGTTTTCCCGTTTATCCCCCCTTTACACTGAAATACCAAGCCATCATTTTTCAGTTGATCTACTCTGAAAAGCACTTTGATGAAGCTTTGTTTTTCAGGTAAGAAAAACACTGGCTTAATTAAAGTAAGAGTGTTGAGATCATGGTGGTAGCTTGTCAGACTTTCAGCAAGAGGGCAGAGTTCACGTCCCATGACAGACCTACAATTAATGTTCGCTTTCTTAGTAACTATAAACCATAGCTTGTTTACCATATCCACAATCTTTATTGTGGATATGGTAAACCTGATATGTGCTGATATGTGCAGAAAAGGTGAGATTCAAGACGGAGAGAAAAGTGTCAGCGTGAATGTAGTCTCACTCTTTCCATCCCTCTGACAATCACTTTAAAGGCATTGCTCTTTACCTTTCTCTCCCTCTCTCTTATGTCCTACATGTATTTCTGTTTCGCTCCCTCTCTCTCTTTAGCTGGCTCTCATAGCCTGTCTGTCCAAATCCAGCTTCCATCAGTACAACACACACAAACACACACACACACACCACATACATCATTGGAGAGGAAACAAATTATTCCAGGATAGGAAGAGTGTTTTGTTTGGTTTACCCTTGTTTGTTTTCTCTCTCTCTCTCTCTCTTTCTCTCCCTCTCTCTCTCTCTCCCTCTCTTTCGCTCCCTCTCTCTTTCTCTCCCTCTCTCTCTCTCTCCCCCCCTCCAACAGATGGGGTATTTTAATGAAATCAGCCTTGCCTGTTCCCATCTGTGTGAGAAATGAATTTCACCATTTTTTAAATGAGGGAATTTACAATGAGACAGGCTGGAATGCAGGGAACCCCTGACTCTCCTCAGCTCTTGTACCTATTACAAGACTTATTACTTTCACTGCATTTGTCTGTGTCTCCGTGCACCAGTCTGTCTGTCTTTCCATCTTTCAGTACAACAGAACTGTTTATTAATATGTTTCATAGTTGCATGTTTTTGTTGAAACAGCATATCCTGTGTTCACAGTTAATGTGCTTTGTGCAGCTTCCTAAACGTTTGTGTATAATTTTAGTGTTTAGTTTCATTTATCAATTCATTGTCATTGTCAAGAGACCGTGGTAAATAAAACTGAATGGTAGTCAATTAGTCAAGTGGTTATTTTGCCTTTAGTTATTCACCTATTCTCAAACTATCTTCCTCTGAGAGAAACTTTATTTTCAGCAGCAGTAACCCATAAAGCAACACATGTACAGGGGCTGATTTCACGTGCAATCCTGGTGGCACAATACAGTATATTTAGCTCATTAAATGGCTTCTAAAACTCACTTTTATAACATTCAAATATAGTTTGACCTTTACCTGTTGGGATTGATGTGTTTTATCTATTTATAAATACCGTTTTGTAGGTGTCTTTACATGTAAAGGGTTGTCAATCAGAAAAGGTTGCCAAGTGAAATGTTGACTTTTTGGAGACGTCAGGTTTTCGTCTGTCAGCAACATGAGGTGTGTGTTGTGATTTCAAAAGGGAGTGTTTGCATGCGTGTTTGCTTGTACACATGCATCTGGGTCATCAAATTTATGCATGTGTTTGTAAGCTGCCGTGTGTGTGTCGACATATATGTGCATAGCAGTGTTTTCTTGTTTTTATAGGTGTGTTTCCAGGAAGGGAGCTGTCAGGCTTGACGACTGACGTCACCCTCATTATGTACACTCACACACACACAGACACACACACACACACATGTACATGCACAAGTAAGTTGGCAGGTTAAGGCATTTAGCTACTTGGAAAACAGAGAAGTCATTCAGACCAACTACACCTGCATTTGAAACGGCTTAACAAGCAATTACACAGGACGAGAATACACACACACACACACACGTAGAGATAGCTATATTCAATTCCAAGCAAACTATCGGGAAGTAGCCAGAATAATTACTGACACTGCTAGTGAAACAGAGACACAGAGACTAGCTGTGTGTGTGTGTGTGTGTGTGTGTGTGTGTACGTACAGGTGATGTGTCAGTAATACACTTGTTGCAGCAGCAATTAAAATATGCAAATCCAGGAGTGTCGGGGCAGAATCTGATAGGCTATGCTTAACTGCACTCAGTGTTGACTGATCATGAATATACATGAGCCGAGTAAAAAAATTTGATCAGAAAATCACTAATGCATTCACAGATAGATAGATAGATTGTCTGTCTGTATCCATGTGTTGACTTACAGTATACACAGCTTTCTGTGTGTGTGTCTGTGTGACTGCATGAAATATGAACCTGTGTGTTATGATTGTAAACAAATATGCAAGCCTTCATCTTCTCTTCTCTATAACCCTCATCATCGGGACTCGGGCTTGGTGCCTGGAAACTATGCAAATTATTTTTGTTACAAAAACATGTTAATGAGGCTTGAGCACAAAATTAATTAGACCTCCAACATTCTACAGAGATTCTACAAACTCTTCCAGCTGTCAAACTGTGTCAAGTGTGATTATGAGATTATTTGCATATTAGTCCTATTAAGGGACATTAGCGGAGCCTCTTGGTCATATTAGACCCGAGAAACTGGTGTTTACGTGTTACATTAATTAAAGGGACATGAAAGTTCAACAGGTCAACAACTGAGTCTTGGCAGGTGGACGAATTATTGAATGAGTAATTTATGTTTCAGTGAAAAAGTGTTGTGGGACAAAGCACCGGCCGCCAGAACTTTGTCACAGGATGTTTTGAATTAATAGCTCAGTATTGCATATCGTTACTTTGGCAACTAGATTACCCGTAAAAGCACAGCAGGACACAATGAAGTGTATTTTTTGAGGGTATTTTGAAAGAGCAGTAACAGAATTTTAAATCTATACTTAATGTACTTGAGTTTGTATGAACAATGGGTCAAATGACAGATAATTACTCCATCACATTTTACTGCCCAGAAATGGTCCAATAAGCTCTAGTTTGGGTGATTTCAGGACTTAAAGCATTTTAGAAAGTCATCCAGTTCAACATTAATTGCAACATATTGATTAGTGCAGGTTTAAGGCTGCAACATTAAAGTGCCTTTGAGCATTTCAATGACCCCACAGCTCATCTAGAGGAGCAGCCATGTAATGTATTTTTTTTACAGAGCAGACGTTAAGTGTACTGTGTGAATGAGAAGCACAACAGTACTTATGAAAAGGTTGGACTCTCAGCAAATAGCCTCCGGGTAAATAAAGAAATCACTGATACTGATTAGCATTCAGATATTCTTCTTAACAGGGTTGGCTTATTGCACGTCTCTTTGTCATTATGTTCACTAGCTCCACTTTGCTGTCTGTCATTAAGCAAGTTTCAGGTCAGTGGGCTTCAAGCAGGCTTTCAGCAGTGTGCCCGCGTTCAAATTGCAAACAGGAAATGTAGACATGAATGATAACCAGCGACAGGCACTGTGCTCAGAGACAGCAAACAGCGTGTCTGATACCAGTGTGTTTGTTTGTGTGCACGTATTTAAAGGTGCGGCAAAGATCCACATTAATTATGCTTTTCTGTATTCTGTTTGTCATGTGAATTGTGTTTGTGTGTGTGTGTGTGTGTGTGTGTGTGTGTGTGTGCTGGGGGATTTATGAGGGCTAAGCATAATGCTTGTGTGTGTTGGGAAGGATAAAATTAATCATTACTACTACGTGATTCAATGCTGCAGTCTACCATTACTGCTACTTCAGGACTTGAACTTTTAAAGCTGAATTAGTGGGAATGGATTGAGGCTTTTCTTCAGGGGCTAATCGTGGGCATTTTTAATAAGAGATAAATAAGCACGTAGTAGTTTCTTCTACTTTTGACTAAGTTATAGTAACTAATATGACGACAAGCGATGTAATAAAAGGTCGTTTCTAGTCTTTGTTTCTCGGTATCTGGAGTGTCAATAGCTCATCCACGGTTTTGCCACTTTCATGGCATTTTTTATTTTCATTTTTAGCGGACTCCTTAATAAAAATTTGACGAAAGAAAATCTAGACAGGACAGTCAGACCAAGCTCACATGATAACTGCAATAGGAGGATACACAAATATACCGTATTGTGCATATTGTAAGATACATTTGTTTCAAGGTATTTTTTGCCACTGAGTGGCATAAACATCTCAAGTTATTGTAGATATATTTCAAAAAATTGTACAACATGAATTACATTTTAATATATGCTAAGATCACTGTAAAGTGACTAAAACAAACCACATTTTTTTATACTCTTTGGTATAAATACATAAAAGTATTATACATATCTGTTTTGGATCTGAAATGAAACTGTTTATCTCTGATAAAGGTTAATGATATCAACACGTTATATTTTACCACTGCTACACATTATTTTTAATCAGCTCTGACTCTACCAACTGCTTGCATTTACACATTTAATGGCAGAGCCATCAAACAGGAAGCTACTGTATACTGTAGCTTTCTGTTTGATGGCTCTGCCATTAAATGTGCTCACACATTCAGTGTAGTCAGGGACCACACACACACTGATGCATCACTTTCAACTTACAGTATATCACTCTTCACACATAAAATTAAAGACCAATGATTTCATACAGGTAGATTGGTTTATTTTAGTAACAAAAGATGATAAATACGGATACCAATAGTAATTTTAACCTAAACTTCCTAACAATCAATCAGTCTTCTATGTGTGTGCAGGGTCCGTAATTAACACCTGTCAAGGACTGAATGTGGGTAGATTTTTTTGTTTGGTGAGCAAGTGTGTTGGAAGGTCATCCAACACACTGGCAGGTAAATGTTTGTACTAAATAGTCATGTAATAAAATATCTGGCATGATAGGAAATTACTCATGTTTTCCGTATACAGTGTAAACATACAGCGTCTTTTACAGCACTATTTACCGTACGGGACATCAGCTATTTGTCATCGCAGCTTTCTGCTAAACTGTCATATGCCGCCGGCCTGCTGCTAAACTATGATCAATATATTAAATATTATATCATATATAAATATATTTATAAAATTTAAGTTTCTTATTCAGCATAATTATGTCAATTAAATGTACTTAAACAAATGTATGTGTGACACAAAAAAATCTATTTATTATTTTGGGCAGTAAAAATATTCTTGGCTGGTGGATCTTTTTCATCTACCAGTCCCCTTAGCAGGTGAGACAATAAATTAATTGTGTGTGTGTGTGTGTGTGTGTGTTTACTCTGTATGCGTGGTAGCATGTACTCACTATATGTTTGTATCTGTCTCCCAGTAAAGCATGACTGCCGAATCTGTGTTTTAATGAATTTAATGGTTCCATCATTTCTCTATCAACCATCAATGCTGGTGTTCCACACACACACACACACACACACACACACAGACACACACACACACACACACACACACACACACACAGATTCTACGTTGGTGTTCCTTATTATTTACTTCTGGAGAAACATGCCAACTGGAAAAGTGACCAAGCAGATGTGTGTGTGGATCTCGGGTGTTTATGTGTGCATATATACCTCATTCTACAAAGTATTTGTTAAGTAATCTGGCTGTGGAATTGAATTATGTCGTCATAGAAAAAAAGGATTAGGTTATGTTATGTTATGTTTGTGTTTAAGGATGGTCGATTTGTGTCACTACCACAACACATGTGAAAGGAAAAGGAGAAAGGCAGAGAAGCATGAAGAGCAATGAGAGAGATGCAAGCGGGGAAATGAGGAGGGAAAGAAAGAAAAAAGGGATAAGTAAGGAATCTTCAAGAATTTATCCTCCAACACAGCAAACACTGAAGTGTCCATCGCAATCTTTGACCTGCCCAGAGTTGAAAACTGGCAAGAAATTATCCTTTCAGAGAACCTTTTTTACTTCACTGGATACCAGGTGTGTACAAAAAGCACAAGTAGCTTGTTGGGTAGATGTCTGAACTCAACTCAAGACAGAGTCTCAGGAAGATAAATTTAAAAAAAAGCCAGAAAGAGAGAAAAGAGACAGAAAACGAAAAGAAAAAGGAACAGGGGAGAAAGAAAGTGAAGCAGTCATCAGACTTCAAAGCATACTTTTATCCGATCTGTTTAGAGTTTTAATTCACCAGTCCAGATGCACCAAAACAAAAGATGAAACAAGAATCCGATAATCGTTACAATATTTCACAGGGAAAATATTTCTATATATATTTACGTGTTTATGTGATCACTGGAGTGAAATGCGCTCAAAGCATGATAAAATGTTTAATTTCGGTTTAAGCGGATTTGTGTTTTTTCTCCTTTTGTTTGTTAGAGCGGGCTCGCTTTCTGGTTGCAGTGGGCATCTGCATTTATGTGTATGAGAGAAAGAATGCGAGACTTAATAGAATAAAGACCAATTGTCTGCATGTGTGTTTATGTATACGTCCACTGCTGTATACATGCCATCCACTCTGACTTCTGGGCATTTTGAAGATGGCACATTTTTACATTTAGTCTTTCATGATGTATATTCTATGTTATTTTATATCTGGACTACACTTTCATTTATTTCATTCATTCATGAGGTCTGCAATACTCTGACCAGAGCGTTGAGTTTGGCAGTGTTAAGTACGCCTATACTTAATGCAAGTTCAAGTTTGACTCACTTTGACACACACACACACACACTCTCACACTCACTCACTCACACACACACACACACACACACACACACACACACACACACACACACACACACACACACACACACACACACACACACACAATGCATAGCTGCATGAGAGTCTCGGTGATACATTTACACAAAGATTTGTGATATTGCCTCAACCACTAATGATTATTTTTAATAATCATTATGAAATAAATGTCTATATGTTAAAGAGGTTGGTCGTTGTGATGAACACTTTATACTGGTTCACCTTTCCGTAGGCACCTCTGATTAACCCATTGTACACTACCTGCCCAGCAATAAATGACATGTGGACAAAGTTCACAAAAGTGCTGGTAAAGAAAATGAAGCATTAGTCGCTAAAGAGCCAAATATGGCACATGATGCCAGAAACACAACTCAATACTGTGTTTACAGTCTGTTACACTGCCCCAAGTGGTAAAAAAAAATCTATTAATGCAACTTGCAAAGCCTGGAGCCTCAGTGATGAAAGCACTGATGTCACCAAATGCACCAAAAGAATAATCTGGCTAGTTTGATCAATGCTAAAATGATTCTGGTCAACTACTGTACAGCATGGTGTTCATGAAATCGTTATTCTAGAGAGAAGTGCCCACACACTGAGTCAATGCTCCCAAAACTCTGTGTGTGGCCAGAGTTTCCTTCGTGTTCATGCCAACTGCACCTGATACAACACTGGGTCGATTCTGATGACTGTATTCTCATCACTTTGCAGGCAAGTTCATTGGTGGGCCGATCTACCCTATTTTTTTTTATTTTGTTAAATTAGCCCATAGCTGTGAGCGCTTGGTTGAAAGTAAACTGATCAATGCAGCCTGTTCTTCTGAGCACTGTTCATACATGTTCGTTTACATGGAAATGTTTAGACAATCTACTCTTCAAAATATCCCATGGCCATGTAATTTTACACGGAGTGGACGGGGCAGCTTTTCCATTCATGGGGTTAATCACATGTTGGTAGGGTAAGATGGTGCGAGATGGGGAGGGAGAAAAAGAGAGAGAGAAAAAAAAGAGACCAGACATAGAAGGAAAATAGGATCAAATTAAGAAGAGAATGATAGGCTATACCTACTGTATAGGCGGGGATGGATTACTAAGCAGATCAATTGGAAGAAAAAAAAAAAAAAACGCCCCCGGTCCTCTGACCACAGAGGTCTCAGTCTGACCAAAAGTGATGGCAAGACCTCTGGCAGTCAGCAGCCTCTGGGCACAGGATGAATATTACAAAGCTAAAATATGTTGTTCTTGTATGTCAAATCCTGGATCTGAGTGAATAAATTACAGCATAATGTGAAATAAGTCAAGAATGTTTTGGTTGCCTGGAGCAGTGGTTCCCAACAGTGGAGGTAAGGCCCGCCAAAAGATGAATTAAATGAGAAGAAACAGAGAGGAAGCATTTCTGTTATACAAAATTGTTATTTTTTTTCCTGTCTTTTCTCAATTTTGTTTATTCTTTTGTGGGAAATACTTAATGCTTTTTTTTTTATCTCCAGGTCTGTAAGAACCCTTCAGTCAATCAAAAGAAAAAGAAAAATCACTCTTTTGCTGAACCGTTCAAAACTCGTGTCGACACTAATGTCATACAACCTGTAATGACGGCTCACAATTTTGAGTGACAGGCAGTCAGGGGTAGAGCGAGACCAATAAAATGATCAGGCCGATATATCAGTCCATATTAGGCATTGTTAACGACCTGCATGTCACATAAGTAACAGGAAATGTATGGCATCATCAGAGGAAGACGTTTTCTGTAGCTGACGGCACTCTTCTCGAATAACAAGGAATCAGATAATCAACTGCCTTTTTAAAGTATCAATATGTAAGTATCAATTACACGGGTCACACTGGTGAGCAGATCATCACACTTCAATTGAGCTTTTATGGCATAGATCACGTCTAAAAGAATCAACGCTGTTTATTATGGCAAATATGTTAGTTTGAAAAACATCAATAGATTCATAGTTGGAACGGCTGCAGCGGCCTCTTTACCCTTTAATCTGTCCTTGCCAACACACATACTGTACGTATACAAATACACACATAAGCATATCCATATACACACTACTGCTTTGAGTTGGCAACAGAGACATCTCTGTCATTCCTCCCTCCCTCTCTCTCTGTATATTTCTGTTTATATTCATCCCACTCTTTGAAGTGGGCAAAACATTGCGTGTTAGTTTTGATGCTGTAATGAATAGACTGTTTTCATGTGACGCACTGGAAAATGGAAACTATGATTCTCTCTTTTCACTGTATTTCTCTCGCCAGGAGCACTCCTCTACTCCATTTTCACCTCCTCTTTTATCTTTTGACCCATCATTATTATATTTTTGGTATCGTTTTAGATAATTAGACTCTCCAACTATCATCTCCTGCAGCATCTTGCCCTCCGTCGTGATTTCTCTTTCTTTAGCTTCCTTAGCTTTGTCACCTATATCATTATCATCACTTTGCTTGTTATCTTATATCTATGCAATTTTATATTCCTCTGTCTGCCTTTCTCGCCATGTCCTCTTTTAACCTACTTTGTGTTTTGACTTGCCTTGTTAGAGTTATTTATTTGTGTGTGTGTGTGTGTGTGATTTTCTTTTTAGAATTGTGTGGTTCAGTATGGGGAAATGTGTAAGGCGTCATGTTGCGCTCATCATCATATTTGTGGGAGCCGGTTCTAATCAGTAGCTTGTAATGATCAAAAATCTCTGATCAGAGAGAGAGAAAAATTGAGAGATGCAAACAGAAAGTTTTCCATTTAATCTTGTGGCCGGTCAAGATAAACTTACTTATTTGTTAACTTGCTTAAATATACAAATATCCAAAACTACATGTAGAATAACAAAGTCTACGAAACACATTTTTACAATGAAACACATTCAAACCATTGTTTTTCGTAAACAACACAGTTGCTGTTATTCAGTCTTTTTCCTCTTTTTCTTTTTTAGGTTGTTGCATTTTTTTTTGTACATCTGTTTTGTTTGCATGACAGTCCTTTTTTTTAAAGACACAAGAACATTATTCTTCACACTTAAGAAAAAGAAAGAAATAGATAAAGAGATAAGATTGCTTTTCTCTTGCTGTGGGACTCTGACCAGGGTCAGGCTGTATTAAAAAAACGACTTGTTGCTTTTCATTCTTTTTCACCAAGAACTATAGAAAAAAAACCTTTATACATGAGTTTAAAATACATAGGCGTATATTTATTTATCTTGGTGAATTTGCAAAGGAAAAGGGACAGGAGCTGAGGCCAAACCCTGCTGAACTCACTGGACTGACACTTTCTTAAAAAACTAGTCAGTTCCCAGACTTTCCACAGTTGTCATATATCCAGGTCTGTGAATATGCATGTACAGTATGTGTAAAAGAGGGGGAAAGAGAACGAGTGCCTGTGTGTGTGTGTGTGTGTGTGTGTGTCCGTGTGTGTGTGATTGCTTTCCCCCTGTTTTGTGTGATTCGATTTGTCTCCTTTACCTTCAGGGTTGTTGTTTTTGTCTGTCAGCCAGTATATAAAAGCTATGGGTTTTTACACACACACACACACACACACACACACACACACACACACTATGATATGCAAGCCCATCGTCTACCTTTCACAGAAAAACACACACACATTAAAGACCCCTGTGGCACAGTGGTGCATAGTCATGGATGGCCGCCAATAATTCAACTATACTACAGTATTACTCATGTAGAACACGTGCATACACACACACACACACACACACATATATATATATACACACGCACACATGGCAAAGCCATTAGTTGCTCTTAGCTGCAGAAAGTCTAAGCTTTGTAGTAATAACAACCACTTTTGTTGAGGGTAATAAAAGGTTTATAGTAATGAAATGTATTGCCATTCTTGACTAAAGCTTTTAAAGTTAATAAATACACAAACACAGCTTTCATATGCAGGAATCCAGAGAGAAACCCTATCAGCTTTTTAATAAAAGCCTAAAAAATAATTGCACAGACGCTCTATTGTCATGCTGCTCTCACACAGGACTGGAAATCCAGCAAATTGCATTTACTCTTAAAGGGAACACAGTAATCTGTGTATATATATATGTGGCGCAGCAGGTATAGCAGGAATAACATGTTGTAAGAGACAACTTCAAGAACATTAACTGTATTAAAGCCAAGGGGCTCATTTAGATTAGCCATGACGACCTGATCCGTCTCTTTCTTAATGTTTATTTTGTGCTGCATTACAGCCAAAAGCTGGCAAAAAGTCAACAAGCAATGCTGATAAAATGCCAAAAGTAAAAATGGGTGGCGACTATGGCAAAAACACTGCAGATGTTTTTACTTGTGTTACTTTGTTCACCTGTCAGTTGTATTATAAACCTGATAAGCCTTAAAACTAATGGCTGTAATACTCAAACTCCTCACCTGTAACACAGCTGAGCAGCTGAAGCTGACTGAGCAGTGTTGAGGTCGCAAGAACAAATGGAGCAGATGTGAGCATATAAAAACATTTCTATTCCAAATACAATGTATAAATTTAAATAACCGTTGTCCCAGAAGGATGTTATACGCATTGAGGAGGCAGCGTAATGGAAAATGAATTAAAAGATTTTCTCTGGATTCTGGGACTGATTACTGTTCTGAGCAGGAAATCAGTAACCTGTAATGGATTAAACATCGAGGGTAACTTTCCTAACGTTTCTCCTGGTTCACATGAAAAGTATGTGAAGCGAAAATTCAAATAATTCGTTTCAGTACTGTTTGTGTCTCGTACTGGCGTCGTTAATTTCGCCACCGCAACTCATCTGCTGCGACTTGGTCTCGGCCTGTTGATTTTTCAAAAAAAAAAAAAAAAGGTACAGTTTTTTTCCAGTCTGTGCTGCCATGACCACCGCTGCCCTCCCACACACACACACACACACACACACACACACACAAACACAGACAGTACATAACACACACAACTGGACAGCAGTCCACTCTGCTACCCACTGTCCTCGTGTCAGAGCTGTGAGTCAGAGTAGGTCATCTGTATGATTAAAGGAAAATTCCACCCTCAGGTACCGTTTCTCTTTTAGATATCACCAATCAGTGATGCTCACCACATTCTAGTTATTTTGTGAGTAAGTGCTGCAATTTGTACCCACTCTCCCTCAACCTGCCTCCTACTCCAGTTAATGCTTTCCTGTATTTCCCACAATGACTTTAACCAATTCCCTCAGATCTGAAATGAGCTTGTTTGCTTTCTGTGTAGGTGTAGTGAGCAGTAGAGTCAGATTTGTTCCTATCAAGGAAAAGTGAGTCACCCTCTGCAGTGAAAATGCAACGTGTCTTGGAGCTGCAATGCATTATGGACTAACCAGGCAACCATGGGTGGAGGAATTCATTCCCAGTTCCTGCTCCTCAGCGACTCAGGGCACCATTTATTATTGTTGACTGTCAATTAAAAGATGTGCTGAAGGAATGACGCTGACATCTGACCGCTGAAATATGTTGTGCCATTAAAATCTACGTTGCTGCACCAAAAATATGTGTGAAAATATGATGTGACTACATCTTTTAGCTTCTTACAATATTCATATTCAAAATATTCATATTTTCCATTTTATGTGATCGTTATCCAGTTCAGCTGAGAACGAGAAAATTCACAGATCATTTCATGCCTTTTTTTTTTAAGACAAATTCACAGATTAGTTTTTAAGAGACAATCATCTAATCATCCTCCCATCTTCTTACTAACAGAAAATCTATTTATTACAGTAATTAAGACTTTCTATTTAATTTTTATTAAGCCACAACATGAGGGAAAATAACACGACCCAGAAAAATCAAAAAAAGAAAAAAAGATTTTATGGTGATTTTTTTCCCCATCATCCTAATTAATCAGGAATACATTACAATTATTCTCATTGTCAGACTTTTCGGCCAACAAGCTCCGTCATCAATGTTACTGCCACCCTGTAGCACATTAAATCTGATTCGTCTTCTCTTTGTCCTCCACCAGCTGTAGCTATATGCTACATATGTCTGACAATGCAATACAGAGGTTTAACTGCCACAAATCAGCTCATGACATAAGAATATACTGCCCCAGTTTCCAACCTCCCGTCCCTTGCTGGTGGCCTGTTGCCTGCGTATCTGTGGCTGTAGACAAGAGCTATCTGATTCACAGGGTGATGCTTGAAAATTAGTATGAAAATAAACCTGCCATCACATTGAGAATAATCACTTCGACTGGAAACCCTTAACCACGGGGGAATGTTTCCCTCAGGATGTTTTTGCCTCTGCTCTCCTCTCTTTCAGTTTCTGGTTAAATGTCAGAAACAATGAGGTTGTGTGATGATTTTATTACTGTAACACTCCGGAGCAGGAGCAGGATTGCACACACACATACACAGACGCACATTTTATTAATGTAAAACTAGAACAGCAGGCAAATAACACATGTGGTTCAAATACAGAATGGGCCCTCATGTACTAGAAACAGCAGTACACATTCACATATGTGCAAACACGCACACACGCACGCATGCACGCACACACACATACAAACAGACACACGTACAGGTATAGTGAATAATGGCAGGTTTATGTGTCTGGCTGGAATATTAAATTTATTATTCCTGTTGTGGAGGCAAGCAGACCGGATACATATAAGGTTGTTATGGCGAGACAGATAAATTTGGAAATATTACTCATGTAATCCACTTTCCAGTAGAAAACCCGACTCCACCTCTGACATTTTTTTTCATTTTACAGCTCGACACCGTTTACCACATGCGGCCAAAAGTGTCATTTAAAAAAAAAAATAAAGATTTGTGGTAAAATCAAACAGTTTGCTTTTGACACAAACGTGTGTCAATGTTACAGAATATGCTATGAAGGGTTTTCCTCATTGTCAGGATCAATTGAATCACTCAGTACACATGGCAGACAATGTGGGCTGCTATAGTATAAAACACTATAAATAAAACTGGGAAAAACTTGATTAAACCTGCTTAAATGCCCATTTATTTGTGCATGTGTGTGGATGTAAACTCACTCTTCAGTAAAACTATACAGATGTTCTGGTAGTCAGACACCTTTAGTATCACTTTGTTGCCCTGTTGTTTAAGGTGTGTTGTTGGGGCAAAGGGAGCCATAAACAATAGCAGAAAGGGTTTTTCAAAGTCAATCATGGTGCATGATGGGACAGCAGGGACCTCCTCTTCTTAAATATATCTTTAAAATGGTCTTGTGTGATCACAAAGAAAAAGCATATGCTGCTACATGGCAACACCGCTGGATGGGAACCTTTGACTATAACCATTGAGAGATATTAGACCATTTCTCATTCCTCCGCGCTCCACCAGTCCAGGAGCGGCAACTGTCTGGCTCCCGGCCCACCTCCTGAGCTGGAGCGTATATATATATATATATATTATTTATCTGCTTTTGCATCTGTAAAGAATGGTGCTATTCATTGCTGCTGTTCGTCTTGCACGGCGAAATGGCTCAGCAAATGGTAAAAAAAACGAATCGGCCTGTTATTTCTGAGACAAATAACTTTCCGAGCTCTGTCTCTGTGCTTATTGTGTCTTTTTTTTTTGTTTTTTTTTTTTATTCCTATAGCCCATCTCTCCGAGGACCATTTGAAGGTCAGAAGAGGATTTTCAGGGCATTGAACCGGGGCCTATCAGTTGCTGCTAATGATGATTTAGGAATTGAAGGAGCTTATACTGCTGCTGTGCTCCATCGTAGTCAAGCTGCATGACAGTAATTCTAATGTAAAAATGTAAAATTGGACAAATGTAAATTTTGGCAGATATGACTGCTCAACCTGTGACATAAGCCTCAAAGACAAAAACTGTGATTTTCTATAGAGCAGACCAAAGAACAGTCTAATAGTCTATGGTAAATAATGCATGCGCACGCAAAAAAACAAAAACAAAAAACAAAATCAAACCCATATCAGCTACATAAATGCACACAAACAATTTCCATTATTGTTTATTTAGCTTTCTCTGTGCAACAGACAGACTCACACTGACATTTTATTATCTAATTCCAGTGATATATTCTGCCAGCATTTTATATTTTAAAGGGGACACATCAAATATATTTTCAGGTCCATATTTTTTATTCTGGGACTCTACTGGAATATCTTTGCATGGTTTACAGTTAAAAAAAACCCACCTCATTTAGGAGGATTTCACTTCACTTCTTGTGACGTAAACTCACTCTTAATTATTATTATAACTTTATTACTAAATAATTGAGAAAATTACACACATAAAGATTAACTAAACAAACATTTCCTCAAACCCACACAATAAACACACAACATATTGTCATTGATGTATGCCTCCATTACAATGACACATGCACAAAGTCACACACACGGACACACACTCAGGCAGTCCAGCTCATTGCCAATGATGTATGTATCCAATAGAGACAGTATTGATTAGCACTACGTGGCAGCAACAGGCTTATTGTCAATTGTAAAATACTCTCTGTGTGTTTGTGTGTGAGAGAGTATACACTGTGCAAGGACAGTTTAACATATAGTTAACTTTGTGTGTGCTTTTATGTGTGCGTTTGTGTCCTCTGTTCACCTCGTCCTAAAACTATAAATACTGTGTGAAACTGACTCATACTGCCCAACACACACACACACACACAGCCATAACTATAATTTGTGTCTAACTGCATCAGCCTGTCCAAGGTACGAGGATATTTATACACACATTCTCGCAACACCGAATTAATTGCTCCTGTATACAACACTCTAGCTCTGTCTCTCTCCAACACACACACACACACTCAAACACACACTATAGAGAAAAAGAGTGTTTGTAACCATTGCTGTGCAAAGGTTTTAGACATTTTAGATGTTTAGATTCTTATCTGTGGTGCAATACCATCAGAAAGGTGTGTGTGATCAGTCCCAATTTTATTTTGCAGCATGCAAGCATACAGGCAGAGTCATAAAGAACTAACTTCAGTGACAAGAAGAACAAGGAGTCCTGTAAAAGATGGTTTGTCCTGATCTCAACATTATTGAGCCAGTATGGGATGAGATGAAGAGACTGTATATACACACCTCAACTGGTAATTGCAGGGTGCAGCTGACAGGTGCTGAGTGGTGTTGCTCACCGTCATGTCTCCACAGGGAAGCTTTTGTTATCAATTAGCCTAATCAGCATTTGTCATTTCTGTCATTTACTGTTTTATAGTAGCCATTAGAGACACACAACGCGGCTAGTGTATGCTGACGACAACAAAAATGCATAACACAGTACATCTACCCTGTTTGTACCACTGGGGCAGATTTTATTTCCCTAATTTGAGACATAATTTGAGAACTTGTTAGTTCATTTTGTTAGTACTATGTGGTTGTTGGGGTTGATCAAAGGCCTGTGCCATGTTATGGTTGAATAGATGAGAGCATTACTGTGATTATATTTTACAGGTGTTTAAAAAGAAGCAACTTCTGAACTTGCAAATCTAAACAGAGATCAAGGCTCAAAAGTGCCCTTTAAAACAGAGTCCAGTGGTTCGAGCGGCAAAAGCTTTCAGACAATCACATCAAACATCCCTAAAATTCTGTGATTTCGATAGTATCATTAGTTTTCATTAAGCAACCGTTTGTCTCAGTCTATGGAGATGTGTGTATATTCAATGTGTGTGTATAGAAGATTCACCCACAAACACTCAAATCACAAGTCAGGTTTTAAAACAAACAGTGATTGCTATTACGTGTTGTGCTAAACAGCACCCGTTATTCACATAAACATAGACTGTGACAAAATATACAGATATACAGATTTCTGTCACTAATATTGATAGATTACCAACGTTTAATGGATCAGCACACAAAAACTTCATAAATATATTTCTTTGTTCCAGTCATATGTTCCAAATGTACTACATCTGGAAAACAGGGGGCTGTGAGTATTGTTTTCCTTTTCAGATCTTTTAAAGCTGTCTAAATGCCTTTGGGGAACAAGAGCCAGTTCAAGAGTTTTCCCTGAGGCACTGGTTTGGCTGTACTGGAGCTGAAGGTAAGGGTGGATTTAATGATCCCTGTCATTCTCCAATATGTTGCAGGAAAATTCAATGTGATCCAACTCCCTGATATGTCAACATCTGACAGAATGGGGAGGTTTTCCCTCCAGCTGCAACTGAGCTACGTTGACCTTTGACCTCTGTCCACGGCGAGGACAGACATGTTGAATTTCACTGGAAGGATGAATGCAGTGCCACATTATCCAATAATCTTAGTTCATTAGTTCATTCAAAAGCTGTGAGCTAAAGCCAGTCTCTCTCCTGAAGCTCGGACACAGAAGAACAAGTCTATCTTGATTTTATTATGCCATCAGGACATAAATCCTCAAGCTGCGAGACAAATCCCTAAGCCGCTTCAGTGACGGTGAAAAGGAGGCTGACTTTGTGGTCACAGTGGCAGCACCTAGTGTGATTTTTCGGGGATACGGGGACATTTTTTGCTTCGCACCTGTTGGCTCTACAATGACATTAAGCTCTGTCGTGGATAATAAAGTAACTCCAGGTGAGATTGTTGGCATATGAAAATTTTGTACCAAAGAGAAATACAGATGAACGACTGAGAGTCATTTCAAAGTGACAAAGTGTTCAGACATATGTCAGGTATGAAAGACACTTGGATAAGATCAGTGTTTGATATTGCTGTAGAATGAGCAACCAAATTATCTTTCAGCTGTCGTCTACATGTTAAATAGCAAGTCACAGACTAGTTGGCCACTGTTATTGATACGTTTTGATCTGCCAAACACAAAAAACAATGTGAAAGTCGCCCTTTAATCTGGGGTAGAAGGCAGAGAAGAAAGACACTGCAGTCAGTATGTCCACAAAATCTGACTCTGAAGGAACAAAGAGAATACATCATCATGTAAACAGACAAGAGAAAGGAAATGTGACTTTTGTCGTTTGAAGACACCAGCAAGTTGTTTTATGTGTTATGCTTATGCATCCTGACCAAATCTGAGTGTCTGAGTAATCCATGACAGTGAGCAAGCATGCACAATCACAGGTTCCTGAAACTGAAGCAGCTATATGGAATTTAGTCATCATTATTTACACCTGTGCTTTTTTTTTACCAACATGTCAAAATGTTTTCCTTACAGACAATAAAATACAAAATCACCTTTAACTAGAGAGCGCTGCACAGCATGTTTAAAATGTCCTGTTTTTCTATGCAATGACAATAATTAATAGATTCAATTAGGAGTGTCATGATAAACCAGCATTGATGATAACTGTGATATTTAAAAAAAATTTAAATTGATTTGATATCAGCCAACCCACAAAAATATGCGATAAACAACCAACCCGACTGACCACGACCTGATCTGCCATCTGCCAACCGCGCAGAAAATACAAGGTAAAAATTCAGAGATTAAACATTCAGGTGGAAGATCTCGACCAACAAAAATGATGCCATAGACCAGGGGTCGGCAATTAAGTTTGGCCTCGGGCCAGATATTTTCCAAGCCATTACATGGCGGGCCACAACCAAAACAATGGCTAATATAATTAATTAATAGGGGGGGGGGGGGGGTGATAATGAAAATGATAGGCGATCTTGAAATGACGGAGCAGACGCACTGAGACATTCAAGCGGGCTGAGGTAGGTTAAATGTGTGGACTGACCACTGGGGGCGCTATTAATTATATGCCTGTTTGTTAAAAAAAAAACATTAAAAAAACATTTCCACTTGTTGCTGTTAGCTGTCCGAAAAATGGCACTATCAAAAAATCTCAAGAGAAAACGTAACAGCGAGAACAGGATCTTTCATGATGAATGGACAGAAAACTATGCCTTCATCCTCCCCAGTTTTATTAATGCAAAGCCCACATGCCTGATCTGTAACGAGGGTGTCTGCATGCAAAGAGTACAACATTAGACGGCACCACGAAACGAAGCATGTGACAGTTTTGGAGGAACTTGATACCAACAAGTCGATGGATGATGTGATCGGGTCAGTGAAACAGATGTCGCTCTCTGCGAGGTCCGCTGCCCGCCGCATAGAAGCGCTGTCTGATGCGGTGCAGGGTGCAATTGTCGACGTGCTTATTCACTCTGTATCCAGTTAAACAAATAAGCATTTAAATTGAGGAAAATTTTCTGTTCTGGAAAATGAAGTTAACAAATAAAGAGCATTTTTGAGACTGGCAGTCCGATTTTTAAAAAGTATATTTTTATTTTCTTTCTCTAGTTCAAACAATCTCACGGGCCAGATGTTTTTGCTTGCGGGCCACATCTGGCCCGCGGGCCGCCTATTGCCGACCTATGCCATAGACCAAACAAAATAAATATTCCCAAATGTTCCTGAATGAGGTTAGAGATTTTACAAGCTGACGCGTTGTTCAGACAGACAAAACGGACATGATCTACCTCAAACATAAAAATTGGCACTTTGGGAATTAAACTACACTTTTATGTTAATAGATTTTGTTTTAATGGCATTATTGACTGAATTAATTTCGTGCCCATGTTGAGGTTGGAAGTTTATTTAATAAAAGGCATATAAACAGAACAAATCTTTGGCCTCAATAATCACAACAAAAATCTGCGAAATCCTAGAGGGACTGATTGAACAACCTGCTTGCTTTGTGTGGGACCATCTTTGGCTACTCAGCTGCACAGATAAATAAATAAAAACCAAATTAATTTGTTCACTCGGAAACCAAGCTTCCAGCTGCTTGTGAGCAGACATTACGTAACGGAGACGAATATTTCAAATTTCTTCAAAACAGTCCTAGTATCAAAGTCAAACTCATGGAAATATGGAGTTTGAAATGGAAAACACATTCACTCAAGCTATTTATAACCCATTTTCGCTGTCATACTTTCTCATTTTCCCTCCCCTTCTCCCATAAATCTCACGAGTATTCAACATCGATTCTGTTCAATCTTTCTTTGTGTTGGATTCAAACAGAAATTTGAAATGTAATTTGAGGAGACTTGAATAGTAATAAAATGAAATAACATAGAACAGCTCAAGCAGTTAATGAGAGAGAGAGAGGATGAAGAGAAAGAGAAGACACTGGAGGAACGCAGGATTAGACTAAACTGCTCGGGTCGCCATTCAGCACATGCCGAACATTAATGTCTAATAAGTTAAATGAGGACTTCATTACTCTAAGCCATGTATCTTGTACTTGGAAAAAAAAACAATACTTTTTTTCCTGTTTTCATAACATTTATGTTCATATATAATGATCCTCCTATGACATTGACCAGGTGTAACACTATGACTGCCTTCCAGGAGAGACGGGTCTTAAAGTAGCCTATGCACCGCTATCCTTGTATTTGAAAGATATCTCTCTGTGACAGTCAACCTTTCACTCCAACTACTTTTGTGTTCTCTGCTGTAATGATAACGTGCTGAACTATGACCCCAAAACCGAGATATGAACCCCTAATTTTCAACAATTCAAAAAAATTTATTAAATGCATCTGTTTTGTTTTCCCAACAATATGTACCCCTGGCAACTAAAGCATAAGTTATGTTTTTAAGAGTAAGATATATCCTTATTTGCCAAGAATTATATTAGATAAGAAGATTGGTACCACTTTCATAGGACGGGTATCAATCTTATCCAACTCTTGGCATAAAGATCACTGAGCATATCTTGGTCTCGAGAGTTTTGTTCTCCCAAACACTCACCCCACCCCCTTTGATATCTGTGCAGTATAAAAACACTTTCTGGATTGGAAAGCCTCTGCCAGTGAATATAATCGACGCAGCTATAACACTTCCTACAAATAATTGTGGCATATATTTTACAAGATTGAGGATTGCCATTCCATCCAATCCCATTTTCTTCCCTTATGTGCACTAGAGCCAGTCACTAATCCGCTAATTAGCTGCACCTGTAGCATGCTTCCTGCTACTTCTAACAATGATGCATCACCACACAGACATTGTTTCTGCCAACAACAGTTGGTTTCAGTTGAACATTCAGTTGCTAGTGGCAACCACTACTGGTACAGTTCTATAGCAGTTACACTGACATCATTACATCCAGCCTGCTATCAGGCTATCAGGCATCTTCTCCTCAAATGCCCTAGTTGGAGTTAATTATTGTTGGGCTAACTGTTGTGATTTTTACTGTTTCGATTTCTAGTCTTGTAGATGCTATGTGTACGTTCAATGCCGCAGATAAATTACCGTGTTGTCCTTTCCATGGGGGACGTCATGGTAATATTTTATTGGTGATATTTTATGTCTTTCTGCCACAAAGAACACCATTACTAATCCATATCGGGATTCTTTCCACGTGAGATAGAAACTTATAATTATATCAAAGTTTTTATACAGTGTGTCTTGACTTTTTCCTCCATTTTTTTATGGATGTTGATTACCTACACATGCATCAGGAGATCTCATTAAAGTAAAGTACTGTGGCACAAGTATTTGAAATGGCCCCAATCTTCATTTCAATTAAATAACAGCAAACAAGTATTTGAAATAATCAAAATCTACTTACTTTCCAATATCATGCAAACATTGGCCTTAAGGATGAATGTGCTGGAAACAGACAGAGCGAGTGGTTGTGATCGTTTTAATGAGATACTCATGAACAGCTGAATGGATTTGCATGCTGTTACATTCATTTTATTCAACCAACCGTTCACTTAAGCTGTTTGTTTTTTTTTCCCTCAACATCTGGCGTCAAGGGTTTACATCCCCATATTATAAAAGTGGAGACAATTGAACCTGAGTAATTACCGAGGTAGATGAGCAGCAGTCTGGGGAAGTTATTAAGCAGCAATATAAACAACAGACTGATCAACATCCTTAACAAGCACGTCTCGAGTAAAAATCGAAGGAACATTCATCCAGAATGTTGCACAACTGACCACGTTTATAGCCAATACATCCTCATTAGTAAAGAAGAGCATCGAGACATTTTAGGTTTCTGTCTGATTTAAGAAAAACAGAAGCATTTGATTGATTTCCGCTTGAGGTAATGAAAATACTTGAGGTCTAAAAAACAGATGTCTAATCAAAGATCTTCTTCATGCAGTCTTCACTCAGAGAAGAAAGTGCCCATTATTTTGTCCAACGCTGCCCAGTGTTTATATAAATCAGTTTGTGGTGTAGCTGGACCAATCCAAAACCCCGTTTCTTTCTTAAAGCTGTGTCTTTTGGAATGAAAAGCCTGTTCTATGCAGATAACCAAGTGTTATTGTTACATGCATCAAAGGCAACCTCAATTTGCTGGAGCTATGTGGCTAAAATAGTGCCCAGAGCAGTAAATCCAAAAAAACACAGCAACAATGATGAACTAAGATGATGAGCCGAGACATAAGTTCACTGCAGGTACGGTGCAGTGGCAGCCTTGAAGGCTCGGTGAATAACACTCACCCTGGTCAAACAATTAGGGCATCAGTGAGTTACAGCATGGCAGTAAATACATGAAATTATAGGCTCATTGCTCATCTGAGATTCCATTGATATATCTGCTGCACAGCGAATCCATATCTCTTAATTCTTTGGCTCTTTGTCTATGTGTATATTCATACAGTGTGTGTATATTTATGTATTTATGGTATTTACAGATAATTTACAGGATGAACAGTCACAGTGTGTGATGTTTGCTTATGTGTGTTATGTAGTATGTGTGTGCGTATGTGTGTAAATTTATCTACTCCTCTTGTCACCTTGCTGCTTTGACCCAGAATTTACTACTTTAGGACCTTGGGCTGTCTGTGTATGTATATGGCAGGTTTACTTCCACAAGAAAAGAGTTGTGAGCATCTTCACATGATAAAATGCTGCACCTGTTTTAGGATTAGGGGTTAGCGTTACAACAAGGATAAGGGTTAGTTATGGTTAAGGTCAAAGGCTGGGGATTTAGCATTAAAGATGTCACTGTATAGTTAGCTGTACTGTTAAAACTCTTCCAACAAGTTGTGCATATAGAAGGGGTCTTTGGAATAAGAGGCAGGATTCGAAATGGAAATTAAACGAGAAGACACATGGAGGAAAGAGTGAGGGGGAAGAGTAAGCAATAAAAGATGCTGAAAACTTTGAATCAGATAATGAAATTCAGCTCTGGAGCTTTTTTATAAATTATTCACAGAAAGAGAGCTACAGGGAAGGAGGGCAAGAGACAAACAGTAAGACAGAGTACAGTATAAGCTCGCATATGGATATGGTGCAACATTCTGCACCAAAAAGACACCCACCCTGAATGACACACTACTCGAATGATGCAGTGTGTTGCCTAAATGCCTTATATAATAAATAATCAGAGTCAAAAAATAGCTGAACACATGCTGTGCTTTGTCTCTTCAGTCATGCATGAGGTGTACATCTCATCATCATTTGAAGGTAGGGTACTCAACTGTGTCACAAAACAATCTGGTCCCAAAGAATCAAATCCAGCAAATAATAATACATGAACGTAGTTGGAGACAAGGAGACAAATGATATAAATCTGTAATGTTATAAACTAGACATAGACTGTTAGCTGGTAGCATTGAAGTCACTGTGTCCTACATCAAATGAACACACCCACACACATCAAGTTACACAATCACAACAGCCTGCAACAGATCAAACACAATAATGAAATGTAACCGAAGTTTAAAATGAAGACAACAAAATATGTGTTCTTAAACCAAAATCATGCAGTGAAAGAAAATGTACAAAACACAAAAATTTAGAAAAAATTTAGGAAATATTTATAATGCCTTTTTCATTAAAAGCAAAATCTTAAAGTGCTGCATTTTAAAAGCATAGTAACCAGGCAAGAAAGCAAATTTAGTTTTATAATGAATTCAAATATAAAAGTAATAAAATTGGGAATAATAAGTGCGTAGGACCCCAAAGTAGAAAAGTCTTGAGGCATTTTCTAAAAGAATCCAAAGTTAGGGAGGAAGAAAAGTGGGTGTGTTTCAGGGACAGGAGGCTATCTGCTATATATGCACAGATTCATGGACAAACTCAAGTTAAAACATAAAAGACACTCCAGATAAGAGCAAGAGTGAAAAGGAGAAAAAATGCAAAAAGAGAAAGGAAGGAAAGAAAACAGGAGGAAAAATACAGGCAACACAATTATATAAGAAAGATTAAGGAATGATGTATCAAGACAGGATGAATTATTTTACAACAGGTACTTCCAACTAAGCAATCTGATTGGCCAACTAGGCATTTAGAACGTGCTGAAAGGGCGACTGCACACCTAGTTGTGTTTAAATGAAAAATGCCTAATCCAGCCTTTCCCATACGCTTTACTCAGGTAGCTCACCCAAGTAGACAAAATCCAATGTCAGTTTTGTCTTGTCAAGATGCATAATTGTCATTTTTTTCATAATGCACACAAACCAGCTGCTCCAGAAATGCCACCAAGTATAAATAGAAAGGTTAGCAAGTTTGACACAACAGAGGTGACATCGTGCTAATAACCCAACAATTTATTCCTTTTCTGTGGCAGTAAACACAACCCACAACCCACTGCTATACTCAGAGATTAACAAGATGTTTTACTGGATTAGCTCTTAAACATTAAGTGTCTGCATCTGTAAATGTGTGTGATGAATTGCAGATAGTTTATATGTATCAACCACATTTCTGAAATCTTCCAGAAGGTTGTGAGTTTCAATATTTCATGAGCTCATTTACATGAGTTTAAAAATATGCTCACCTCAGCATTTGCAGTTTGATGTGCTGCAGTGTTCTTTGATTCATTTTACTTGTCTGACTTTTATACAAAGAATCATTTGCAATCCAAGCAATATAAATAGAAGAGAACTGAACAACAGTATTTAGATTGTTAATGAGCAGACGTGTTGAGATTTTAATACACACACATCAACATAACACATCTAACAATATAGTAAGGAGGGTGTATATTTAGTCAGAATTACCTCTAAAAGTTCCAACATTGACGTTCACAGTGAACCTAAAGCCAACATTTGCCAGCTCTATTTGTCCCTGCTGTGATTTAAGTGCATTGTAGAAAGTATGAAATGGGATTATACGTTTGCTGACAACATGGTTCACTAAAACACAGACTAAAATTTGGCACTAAAGAACTGTAATTGCATGCTCATTTAAAATTATATATATATATTTCCACCTGGGGTCTTGCTTGGGGGTTTGCTTACTCTCATAAAGATTAACACAACACATATACAGTATACTATATTTCATCTTATTAAGTAGACACTACATTCGGTTAAATTTTGTCATCACTCTAAATATTAAAATGCCACAAAAACGTAAACAAAACTTTAAATTGAGCAGCTTTAAAATACTAATTAAATAATAATCAATATTTGCTTTTTTGAAAATGTAAAAAGTAAAATATGATGGGAAATGCTCCTGCCAATCACTGTAGCCAGTGATATTGTTGAAGTTTAAAGATGACCTCGTCACTTAGCCAAAGTTACTGAGAACAACAAAATTAAAAAACAAATAATCAGCAATTTTAATAAAAGCAGCATCCATTCAGACTTTTGCTCCCCGTGAAATACCCTTTTCCCTTTTCAGCGAGTGCGGGATTACCTGCAGTGATTGGCTCAAGGCCAGCGGCTCCTGGCATCAGTGAGAAAGACAGCGGGAGTGTTGATGAGGTTTTCAGTGGGAGCATCAACAGGTGGCAGGACGCCTGTTTTGGTGGCAGCTCTGTGCAGCCGAGCAGAGTAACTTCAGAGTCTGACTGGGAAAAAGAAAAAAAAGTTAAAAAATAAAATAAAAGTTAAAAAATAAAATAAAAGTAAATCCTTTTGTAGCTGAAAGCTTCATTTACAAACACACACATGCAAATGCAGCATTCAGTTGCTGGTTGACACCCTGCATTTTTTCATGCTCTTTGCGTGGTACAGTGACTATTCATTCATACAGTTTGGCGATAAGAATAAAGCACTTGTGCGTGTGTGTGTGTGTGTGTGTATGTATTCACTTTTCGTGTAACATGAACTGTGGACAATTCATCTACATTAGCAAGAGATTAACCTGTTCACCTAACACATCCATCACCCACACGCACATCCACATGCATACACTGCCTTAGGCAAGGGCAGTTTTAGGCGGGGAAGAGATGCACCCACTGACACATGCAAAACACAGTGGTGCAGTGCAGGCACAATCATGCACACATAAATTTAACAAAATGATTCATTAAAAAGTCTGTTTGAAGACCTTGACTCCTTCTACCACACATATAGTTGCAAATGTGACACGCTCTGATTCAACAAGACATCATTAGACCAGTGTTCACACAGTGTCTGCACCTTCGAAAACAACCTACGACCATTACCAAAACCGACAGCATCCAGAAGAATTCAGAAGTTTGTATGTAACCCAAGACACAAAAACATATTACAGCTGCATCAAATGTGCAACACTCAAATAAAACAAAAAACGTTGACAACATTGGGTATATGCACTCACACTGACACATATGATTCTTGCACGGTTTCTTTGAAAATAGTCTTGAAAGTAAAAGTGTGTCTATAAAAGCAGTGTGTGTGGGTGTTTGCGTCAGAGAGATATACAGAAAGAATACAGATAAACCTCTGTTTGTGACACTGAGGATACATGTCTGCTTTACTTAGATCTAGTTACATAATCACCGGTTATCTTACTGGAGTTGTGAAACTCTAAGGACTGAGTGACTGGCTTTAGAATTGACTGAATACGGCTTTAAAGGATTCATATATCTAGTAAGTAAGAAAGTGAAGGGGATAAAAGTTATAACAAAATCAGCACTGTAAAGAGAACATAGTGGTGAGGGAAATTAGATGAAATGATCCTTGAGATGTCAGTGGAGAAGCTCTTAGTTTCTCCTGTCTATGATCCTTTTTATTAAAATCTATGCAGCAATGAAATGATATGAATCGAATAAAATATGAATTCATAAGACAGAAATACTCATCTGAACGTTACGACAAAAACAATTGGACTAAAAGTGTGCTGACAAAGAGGGACAGAAGAACAATATCAACCAATGTTAATGACTCCGCATGTGCGTTTCGTCCCTCAAAACACACATACAGGCACAAGCGCACATTCCTTCTTTTTCTCTGTCTCTGTGTAAACCATAACTCCTTTTCCATTTCATGTAGAAAGGAGAAACAGAAATTCAATTTAGTAGCCTGATTGGCAGAGTTGCCTTTGGGAGAAAAAACGAGAGAGAGAGAGAGAGAGAGAGAGAGAGAAAGAGAGAAAGAGAGAAAGAGAGAAAGAGAGAAAGAGAGAAAGAAAGAGAGAAAGAGAGAAAGAGAGAAAGAAAGAAAGAAAGAAAGAAAGAAAGAAAGAAAGAAAGAAAGAAAGAAAGAAAGAAAGAAATCAAAAATCAAAGAAGGCAGGGGGAAGAGAGACAGAAAACACAGTTAGCAAAGCTAGAAAGAAAGGAGGTATTTAGACTGGGAGGCACGGAGGAAAAGATGAGAGGGGGAATGAAAGAGGAGACAAGGGATGAAGTGATGAAGGAAAGGAGGGAGTGAGAAAGAAAAGAAATGATGAGAGGGAGCAAGGGATGGTGGGATTTAGGGACTGAGGGAGTATAAGAGAGAGAGGGGCAGAAGAAGGAGAGAAAGACAGAGAGGCATTGTGCTGTGTGGCAGCCCCCGGTCGCTGTTTGCTTTGGTTACCACGGCAACCGCAAGAGAGAGAACTGATAAGTTAACCAGATGGTTAGAGACTGAGAGAAAAGTGTGTTTGTGTGTGTATGTGTGTGTGTATGCGAGCTCTCAGTGTCATTTCTGAAGGGCTGGTGATAATGGTGACACGGCTGACGGCCCTTTGAACCTCTTATTAGTGTTTTAATTTCTTCATGTTCCACCAAGATGAAAGAACACGAGGAACTCTGGGACACATTAGTGTGTGTGTGTGAGTGTGTGTGAGTGTGTGTGTGTGTGTGTGTGTGTGTTTTCTTCTTCGTCATCAGTTTTTGGTTTCTTTTTTTCACCTTTTTCATTCCTATCTCCATTTCTTATTTATGTGAGATGTGTAGCCAAAGTGTGTGTGTGTGTGTGTGTGTGTGTGTGTGTGTGTGTGTGTGTGTGTGTGTGTTCCAGAGTGCAAACTGTTGTCAAGGCCAACTAGAAAGAGGATCAGTTCATTTTAAAAGTGAGAGAAAGTGTGTGTATGTGTGTCTTTGTTAAGTAGGACCATGGGAGATGAAAGAATATTTTTTTTCTTTTATTGAGATTAATTTTTACAACCTGAACAGAGTCATGCTGAAAGAGAAGGAAGGAAGTAAAAGAAGGAGGGAAGGAAAGATACACACAAAAAAGTTTTTTTAGGCAAACTTTCCGACAGACATGTAGGACATATCATGATGTACCTGTTAGCCAACAGTAGCTTATGTACAGATCTGGCAGTTGATGAGCAACATTATCATTCATTTGGAGTCGAGATTCTTTCCACCTGACGAATGTATTAAATCAAATATACCTGGCTATACATGCTAAATACGCCACTATGTTCACCAGCTTCATTTGCTGTGCTGAGTAGATAGTGAGGTTCATCAATACGAGTGGCGCCGTACAAATTACATATTGTCATTTGATATTATAAAAAACATCAATGATGACCACTTTAACCCTAGCAGTGCTGGTGTCAGATCAGAAAACAGCCATTTGTATCAGTTTTGTAAGATATTCTGTCAATAGGGGCATTAGATCAGTACTTGTATTGTCAACCACCGCAAAAGACGTGCAGTTCTATTATTTTATTTATTTATGTCCCAGGGATGGTGCACATTAATCAACAGTTCACTTTCCACATCAATGTAAATGTGTTACAGTTAGCTAATGAGCTAATATGTCATCCTGGGCAGGTTGTTACGAATTAGTGACCTAGTGTCATCAATACAATGCTTCAGCGAGCACTACAATGTAATATAATTTAATACAGCACATGAATGCATTATAGAAATAACAGTGATATATAAAAACAATGAGCGTATGTAATGCAAAGATGAGGTAGTTCCAGTAGTGGGTGACTCAGAGGACTGTTTGCTCGAGGTCAGTAAGCCTGTCAGGTCCCAGCATGCTGAATTGTTTTTTCTGTATTATTAATATTCAGTCGGTATTAATATTTGTGGGTATGGTTCTTGGTCGTTTTGTTATATTATCATATTTGCAGGGCTCTATAAGTTGCAACCAACACTGTAAACTTGCTCAGCGGGGCAAAAAAAAAGAAGCAACTTCTGGGCAATTAGACGCTCATTTGTTGCCATGATATTCGAACAGCAAAATCAGTGTTTGAATATTCATATTTTTTCCCCACTGGCGGCGGCTTAATAGGCAAAGGGGTGAAGAGATAGAAGAGAGAGAGAGGGAGAGACAGCAGAGGCAGTGCAAGTCAGAGCAAGTCACGATGCAGGTGTCTGCTCCTCTTCCTCTCCGCCCCGCTGGCTCTCGTACTGCGTCCAGCTCGTGCTGAAGCTGCCGCTTCTTCCAGCAGATTTATGAGCAATTAGTTACAGACTGACTTCTCTTAAATAAATTATTTATGTTTATAAAATGATATTTAATGATACAATTTATATTTGTCAATGACGTAATTAAATAAAAATAATGTATTTAAGATTTTACCAATCTGTTATGTCATCAATAATACAATAACGAGCTAATCATAATAAAATATTGCCTACGACTGTTTAAAGGCAGATAAACATGTCTATAATTGATAAATGATTTGTTAAGTAATAATTAAAGATATTCTATATCTGCACACACTTGTTTTTTATGTCTTATGAATGTATTATGGGGGTAATAATAAGCCCTTTTGGGCTTTATTTTCCTGTCCCTTCACGTTCATGTTCATTAATACGTGTATGTCATTTGTGTAATTTTAACTCACGCAAACAAAGAAAACTAACTAAATATCATTATTACTAATAGATTATAAATAATGATGATTATTCTTAGCGTCTTACACTTAGTTATGTATTCTGTGCATGCATATGCTTGTGACGCACACAAACAGACATATGGTCATACTTTGGTTGGACAGTTTGAATATGTATTATGGTGTTATTATGAATAAACAAAGAGAATAAATAGAAAAACAGGAACTGCAAGTTATCCAGTGTGTACGTATGTGTTTCTAATTCTGCCTGTCTCCAGTCTTTGAGGTGTCCCACCCTGATGCCCGTCTGGCTGGCGGTGCCACGGAAATGCACACAATTGATTTAACAGTCGCTGCTTTTACGCCAGTCATCAAATACAGTAAATAGACAAATAAATAAACAAAAAGACATACAGAAATATAATATAATGTGTATAAATGCATATACACACATTGAAATACACACACACTACGGTATGCTATTCTTTTGCCAATAGACATCCAATGAAAGACAACTTTGTCTGCAGTAAGAAAAGTACTGGGGAGAGAAGGGAGGGAGGAGGGGAGAAAGTAAGAGGCGTAAGACAAAGACAAGAAGAGGGAGAATAAAAAGAGAAAGAGGAAGTCAAAGATTGTTTTAGGTGAAAGAAAGGAAGCTGAATATGTGCTTCAGAAAGCAAAAAAGAAATCAAGAGAGAGGCAGGCAAGATAGAAAGATGGTATTTATGTGTAGATCAGGAAAAAGATAAAGTGGGTGGAAGTAGCCTTGTGTGGTATCACAGTAAAATAATACAGACTCTGAGTTCACCTGGAGTACGTGAGCAGCACGCAATCCCCCGCTCTGACCACAATGTGGGTTGTAAAGTTTAAGTGTCTGTAAATTCGCTTGTTGACTGCAAGAAAATAAAATTACGCGATTGACTAACGCTGATTGACTAACGTTTATGACTAATGCTGAAAACTTAAGCCAAAATATAAAAGATATCTCTATCTTTTTATGAGTGTGGTGAATGAAACTCTTTGACTTTTCTTTGTTCAAGCTGATATTCATCGGATGGCCTTCAGTAAGTTTGTTCCTGACATTTATTCAGCCGTTCCTCCGCTGTGGTAACCAGATGGACGGTAAGAGACAGCGGTTACTTTAATTGTTTGATCTGAGTTTTCTGCCTTGTACTTCCACCTACCTAAGCGGGCATATTCATAATTTATTTTCTGTGTAGTTGGTTGTTTGCCAGTCGGGTTTGTGTGGTGTTGATTGATGCATATGTTTGCCGGTCAGGCGATGCGGATTACCTCTCATAACAAGTTGGATCGGTGCATGCTATGGTGACTTCTATCAGCAGCTCAGCTTTTACCTTTTTTTTTCCCCCCTTTAAAAAAAAAAAAAAGCACAAATATACCGTATACCACGGTGAAATGTCAGGAAGGTACGAAGGTATGAAAAATAGATACCGCCCAAGCCTAGTGGAGAGATAAAGTGGGAAGGAAAAAAGGGGGAGCTGCAGAGAAACAGAGAGTGTCTGTTAACAGTATGGCAGCAGTAGCAGTAACATTCCTGGCTGAACAGATCAGCTGGCCTGAGGAGAAAGACAAACACAGGAGAGGAAACCACGTCTAGACTACTGCTAGACACACACACACATGTATTTGAGAAATAGACACAGACACACACACAATCTTGTGCACACACATCGGACAGACACACCATGAATGTGCAAATACACACAGACACACACACACACACAAATACACGCAGCAACCTGCTAGTTAGACAAGGTGGGCGAGTGCCAAGCACTGCCAAGAACCTGGTGGGGGGAGGAGGAGGAGGAGGAGGAGGAGGAGGAGGAGGGGATGGAAAAAAGGGAAGGCTGGAGATAGGAGAGGAGGCCAGGACTAGACAGAGGGAGAAATGGAAATGGGTGGAGGGTGTCAGTGGCAATCGGACACTAGTTTAACGTCAGGTTTTGTAAACTTTAAGGAAATCAACATTTCATACAGGACACTGTAATGGAAAAGTACTGCGGGTGGGTGTTAATGATATAGGAGGTAGCAACTATGACACGTCTCATGATTTCTCTTGAATTAGAAATTACTTACCACGCGTCGTTACTTTTATAATTGTAATTACTCTATTATTTCAGGGCATCAGGATTTAACAACTCCATCGCTGTAAATACTGTTCTCCTCCTTCTTGTGGATTTTCTTTGACAGTCAAGTTTTTAATAGGTACTATATCAACTAAGAAAGTTGACAGATCAGAGACAAATTAGCATAAATAAAAACAACCACTGCTTTAAAGACCCTACAAACCTCTACACTGCACGTTACGATCTGTGCCACCGTATCATATTTCAGTGGAAATCTTTATGACACAGAGGCTGACTAATGGTGCAAACCAAAACTAGGGCTGCTTTTCCTCATCAAACAGGCCACATGAAAGACCCTGTGATGTGATTGAAAGGTCCAAAAGCTAATAAGGGGACCTTTGATTCCCTTTATGATATAGTTCTAGCTACTAGATCAAGATCAATAATAAACCTTCAAGCTCAATAATAATATATTATATATAATAAAATATAATTTCAAAGTGAACAGTCTACGTTGTATAATCTATGCTTTTGTACATAAATAATCATATTGGGCCTCATGCAAGTTGTCAATTATTCGTGTAAGTTGACCTGAACAATTAGAAAATGTTAATGCAGCTGCCAACTTTGACAGAAATAAAAAGGCAACAGTTTGAGATGCTAAATACGTCATTGATAGGATTATGTAAGGAAATCAATTTTCTAACATACTTGACCAATAAAGCTGATCCCGATTTAAACAATTATGACATGGAATTGGTAGTTTTTCAATACATTAATCTAAAGGGAATTGAAAGTGGGATTATATAAATTGTATTGGGTCACAGTAAGTGGATGTATGAACTACAACTAGCAGTGTAATCTCTGCCTCTCTTGCTAACTGACTTTACCCCCATTCACCACTAAAATGTGACAAGCTCATACTGAACAAGGATGTTGTCATCATGTAATAAGAGGCCAAGACAAATGATTTGACATTTGAACAAAAAAAAGGCTTTACTGATAAGTCTAGTGGGTGCAGTCTGAGGAGGAAAGGAGAACTGAAATGAAATTTCCCAGGATCCGGGGTATTTCTCAGTCAACTGAAGACAGAAAAGACATAAAACCTTAAAAATATAGACAAAGCATGGTGAGGGTTGACCCTACGTCAGGTACAAGCGAGATAGGGGGAAAGTCAGCTTTCTCTAGAGATGAGATATTATATCAAGGGTCAGTGGCTGTCATTAAAAGCAGCTGTCACTGCCCTGTGAACTTACAGTGTAAGATAGAGATATGTAGAGAGCAGTCTAACCTTCCCAGAGCTGCCCAGGTCTCTTGAGAGAGTAGTAGGTCAAACAGGCTGTGCACTGGTTGTTAATTGGTCAGAGGTAACTCTAAAGTCCAATCAGCTACAGTACTGGAGTGGAAAATAGACTTCCTGTGACAGTTTCACTCAGCAGTGTCCTTGAATCTGTCCTGCTGCACTCTCTGTGACCTTACCCCTGCTACTGCTGCTTATTGTCTGACACCTCCTGGGAAGCCACTGGACAGCAATATGTAAGCCCTGATGTATGAACATGAAGGCTGACGAAGGTTGTGTTATTGCAATTTGACATAAAATTGCATTCACAGCAGACAGGCGAAATGTATTCACATTGCCTGATGAGATTTACTGGGAACTATCTGTAACCGCTATTTAATTTGTAGAATTGTAATATTAAAGTATCAGGACTGAATAAAAAATATTTATTCTTCACATTCTTGGATTTAAGAATCATCAAGGTCCCTTTACATGGTTCTTGCAATTTTGGGCTTTCTCAGACAAGAGGTTGCACTATGAGACACGTCCACCGATGTGACTGCTACCACGACCCACGTCTACAAACGAAGCCGACACGGCGTAGTATTTGGTAAGACTGTAAAGACTGTATATCTACAATAATAAATCCACTGACTCCGAATATGAATTGAGCTCTGCTGACTGCTGTACAACAGCTGAAGCAAAAACGTACACCGATGCATGACATCCCTAAATATATCTGCAGCTAAATGAAACCAGAATCATTCAACACAGTTCATCTGTCAAAGAAAATGAAAGAACCTGAAGGTCAAGTCATCTGTGACACACACTCTTTACTTTGCTGAATGTTGCTGAAAGTTGTTGGTAAATGACGGCGCAACACACACACCGCTTATTTATGGCCAACAACAGCTCAGTGAGACTGTGTCTCCAGGGACGAATTGTTGCAGAAGGATAGCTTATTGATAAATGGAGCCTTTCTCTTATTCTGATGTGTTAGGTTTATGGAAATCCATTTAAATTGCACTACAGGGCACCAGACAATCTATTAAGACATGACTGAGGACTCTCGCCAACTCAACAGGAAGAAAGTAGGAAGTTCAAAGTATTGATCCATATTAACCAGAAACACACTGCAGCTTTCAGTTGTCTCGCCCTGTGGTTTCCATGGTCCTCCCTGGCTAAAAGAGCATCCCAGTCATCTAAAGACAGCGGTGAATAATTTGGCACACCATATACTGCAACAAGAGAGTGAAAATAGTTCCCCCTTTTCCATTCGTTTAGTCAAGAATCGGTTTTGAATCAAGACTGAATCGCACCCACATACTGTGACAGTATTGAATCAGGAGATAAGAACATCGGAAGAACATAGATGCACCCTTCATTCACTCACATCTGGTGTATCGTGGGGTGTGTGTTAAAATTGTGAGAAAAGTGGATGTGTATGAATACACTGAAAGTGGTATGTGTCAATTATTATTACTCTTTATTATAGTTAATATAAACATTTCATCTCCTGCATTTACTATTGCTCTCAGTTCTGGTTTTCCTTGTTTATTTCCTTCTAAAGCATTACCAATCCATTGTCACAACTAACAACAACAAACAAGTGACAACAAAATAAAAGAATCATCTGCATCTGTGTTTGTGAAACCTGCTGAGGCGACGTCAAATTATGAGCAAATGAATTTCAATAAAACCGTTGAGTCATACATATAATTATGTTTTAATCAATTCTAATCAACACTAAACACTATGAGCATGGCTGTAGTTGTAATATGAAGCAATAATTATAATCATAATACTGCAGTGATATAAGGGAATTTTGGAAAGATTACCAGCTTTTCTGGTACGTACAGTAGAGAAATTTATCTCAAAATTGTTTAGACTTCTGTTGTAATGACAACTAATATATCACCTCTGTTACAATTCTCAACAATGTCATTTCTCTAATCTGAATGGTCAATTTATATCTTACTACAGTGGCTGTAGTCGTCTGTCCAAGTGTGACAAATAGGTTGTCTGCCTGAAGGGCAAGACCGTACTGTAAATGCAAGATCTATAACTCATTCCTTTTGGAAGATATCAAAGTATGGATCAAATCACAAGAGGAGGAAGTTTGCATTCAGGTTTGTGCACATAATCTGAAGTTATGTGGCCCTGAGAGCCTTTCACTTCCTCGATCAATTTATTTGCACTTGTCACTTCATTCGAACACTTGTATTTACATCTGTTTCTTTAAAAAAAGGGACACTTTAGGGATTACAAAATTATGTTCAGGCATTGATGTATCATAGATGGTTTTTTTTAATATGAGTATTGACACTATCTGGTAGAGGTTTGTAGATGAATGGCCAAGAAATCTGCACCAAGAAATGAATTTAGACAAGACTCTGTCGACAGACTGACTCTGTGATCCCTAGACCAACCAGCACTGCCAAGGCTCATTTTCTGAAGGCTAAATGTGTGTGGTCTCTCCAGACAGGGCCAGCCGCCCACTCCCCCTGACACTCGGGTGAGATATGAACAGAGTGCTGCAGAAGAAATATCTATGTGTTGACACACTGAAAAACACACCGTCTTCCTCCCTCTTCCCTTTCCTTTCCTTTTTCTCCTCCTCCTCGCTTCTCCAACTCTCTGCACCATCTGCTTCCCACCTTTCTACTTTACTTCTCTCTGAGGAAGGGACCTTTACCACACGAAAATAGATGGTATTTCATCTTTATCTGAATACTTATGTGTAAATGGACCATGCTACATCGCATCAGCAGGTTGGTGAACATTGTGGGAGCTTAAATACCTTTGAAGTACTTACTCAGCAGTACTTAGCAGCATAGCCAATCCACCCCATCGTCTGAAAAGTCTGAGTTCAGTTCTGACATGAAATACAGTAGCTGAGTGTTTAATTTGGAAGATTAAGGCGGTGTCTTCTTATAAAGATTTTTTCATGCCCATGAAATGTTAAATACTGGCAACCAGCCCAGTTTCACTCATCTAGGAGAGGGCAGCAACACACCTTTCATTTCAGTTTTTTCTGTTAATTCAAGGTCATTTATTCTGCAGTTTAACCATTTAATCTCTGTACAGGGATGGGGGGTGACACTGAAACTGCTTCCCTGGGTACAGAGAGCATGACAAATGTTCTGTTTCTAGGCCTTGGCCATATAGTTAGTAAGGGTTTGTGCTGGGCTAGAGGACAAGGTGTTGGGAGGAAAGTAGGCTCTTGTTCCTGAAGAGGAGGAGGAGGAGGAGGAGGAGGTGGTTGTTAAGAAACTACTGATTTGGATCACAGCTTGAAAAGCTGAAGAATCCCTGACTTGCAGTATTGCAGATGGCCAAACAGCAGGTTCAGTGACTGTTATTGTTTACATGTTGAAAACTGAAAGAAAGGGTTTTTTTGTGGTGTTTCAGACATTCAGATTTAATTCAATAAATATTGCAATAATATAAAAATAAATTTTAAAGTGTCAAAAGTACAGGTATTTATTAGGTAACAGAAAGGCCCAAGTCAGTGTTATATTTTGATATAATTATATTAATATGATTTATTGTTGTGTGAGAAATAACTAAATGGTGTAGCTAGTTTAGGTTTTCCCAGTGTTTTATAAAGCAGAGGTGGGCAGCCTCGACTAAATAAAGACCACCTTCACTAACATCATTAATAGCCTTCACATATTGAATAAAAAATATTAAATAAGTTGCTTAGTTATTGGCCAGACCGTCATCTGCTAACTAAATTCATCACAAGATGATTTACGCAATGAGGGATATTGTTGTCTTACCACCTATACAATAGTATTTCTTGGAGAACAGTAGTCTGTATTCAGAACCGCCTACTACATACTAGCTTGACCTGAACACTTTACCGATGAGATGACAAACGCATCATGTATGTCCATAAACTCATGGAACAGATGCAATATCCTGTTATAGGGTCGGCTGATTTCAATACCCATCCTTTGAGCAGGATTGTGGTTTGCAGAATATACGGCAGGTGGGTACACTTCCTGTGGGAGCACTGTCAACAGCAGCAGTAGTGGCCACTGTCAGGGTGAGGAGTCTACCAACAACTCTTGTTAAATCAGATGTGATGGCTGAACTGCCAGCCATTGGCGTCTAGGGCCAAACTTTGCAGCCATTTTTTGTCTCACAACACGAGCAGTCAGTCAAACTGTCCTGCAGAGAAAAACTGTTTCCTGATAGATTTGCAAAGTTTCGTTGAGTGTGTCGATGGGTTTGTGATCTTTGCTTTTTATTAACTATTGTGTTTCAGAGCTGTACTTTACTATAAAATAATAATAGTAATAATAATAATAATAATATTAATCCAGTAAGCCATGGCCAGAAGACCAAACGACCCACTGGTGATATAAGTATGGAGCAGGTCACAGATGTACTCAGGTGGCTAACCACGCAGGAAAGTATATGTGAACACAGGAATCTTGAAATTAATCCTAAACCTGATGGGAACCCAATGTAAAGAACATAAAATAGGAGTGATATGAGTCGTTCTGCTGGATCTGATCAACAGCCTTGCAGCAGCACAGCACTAAATCGTGAATAATCATGTCGAGCTCAGGTTGTGATACTAAAGACCTGAGTTTTACAATATTGTACATGTATGGATCAACGATTTATTGTGCTGATCAAAATGCAGCCTGATCAAACAGATATAACTCCAAGATTGGAGTTGGAATATGAAGAAAGGGACCCCAGACTCTGAGCAACCTTGAGAGCTACACTATGAGAAGCAGCGATAAGAACCTCCATCTTATCTGTGTTTAGCTGTAAAAAGCTGTTAGACATCTCGTCCTTAATGGCAGTCGGTGTTATCAGATGTAAAGGAGACATACAACTAAATATTGTCTAACGGTGATGAGATATGTATTTAAATGTGCTAATGACATGACCTAAATGAAGCATATACAAAGAAAACAAAATAAGAACCCAAGATAGAACCCTGAGGCACACCACAGGAAAGAACAGCAGTTTCAGACACTTAAGGACCAAGCAACACATACAATCTCTCTATCTCTCTATCTATCTCTCTCTCTATCTATCTATCTATCTACGAGATAGGAAGGGGCATTTGATGGTATACATTTTGCTGTAGGGAGAAACAAAATATGGCTTATGATGAATATCATCAATTATTCTGTCAATTATTTTGTTGAAGTATTTGCTTAAAAACATTTAGTCAGTGTCAGGAAAAAGTGTCAGGAAATATAGTGAAAAATTCCATTACAAGTTTCCAAGATGATGTTTTCAAACTGTTTGTTTTGTTTGACCAAAAGTCAAAGACCAAATTGGTGTTAAATTTACAATAACACAAACCAGAAAAAATTAGTGAATCATCACATCAAGATGGCAGTCAATGCTTCATGACAAAACTCAAAGGATATAGTGTACTGCATATCAAGGAGATGTTGATTTTATTACATCTTACTGTGCGTGCATGTCCTCATACATAAACAGCAAAACAGGTCATTTGTCATTGCCTTTCAAAACAACTCATATGACTGTTTTTTCTGATCTAACGCCACACATTCACTGTTGGAAGGAGACAGGATGCAAACCACAGTCTTTAGTGTCAAAGTCGTACACTCAACAGCCACCCGCCCCAACTGCCTCTCCATGAGGTTTTGTGGCAGTACAACAACATTACGCTACATCCACTTTTACTTCTGAGAGGGGACAGTCATTATTGGCACGGCCACAAGAAGTCCTTTGTCAGGAAAATATACAGGCACAAATGACAAATGATGCTGCTGTTTTTCTGGGAAGGACAGCCTCTCGCTTGTATCTGCATACGCGGTTCACTCTAAGTGCATCTGCTTTGATAACCGAGTAGAAATCAGTATGTTTTTTTTGGGGTTTTTTTTTTTTGCTGTTAACCAAGTCTAGTTCACGGTGCAAATCCTCATCTCTCTCAACTTTCATGACACACACACACACACACACACACACACACACACACTTCACTTAGATTGGATAAAGTGTATTTTATGACACGGTGAAGATGACAAAAAAAAATGTTCATATTTGATTTGGCCTCTCACGGCCGGCTGCCGTCTCCAAAGAAGAAAAGTGGTTTGGTGACCAGACAGACGACTTTTGAAATCCACTCAGTCAGAATAAACTGTGGTAGTACAGACTGAGAGGTAATCCACTCTACTGAAGTGCTCTTCGGCAAAGCATTTCACTACAAAAAAAGACAAAATCTAGCAGAATGACAGTGGACGACTGCATTTATATGCAGCTCAGCTTGTAGATGTGAGTCAATGTAAGTGATGGAAGTCGGTGCGTGAGGCTTGGTTTTTCTGAAAAGAAAAAGCCTCTCTCTCTGTCTGTCTGTACTGTAGGCGCTCATGATTACATGTTACACCGTTTTTTAATTTCATAAGTGATAGCATGCTGTGTTTGCCTACTGTAAATCACTTTTCCATCACTATGCGTCTATAACAATGGGTTTTAGTATTATGGAGTGTCTGTTTTTGTAATAACGATAGATTACAGTGGATGAATAGACAAAGGTAATGAGAGGAGAGAGAAAACAGTCAACCGAGAAAGAGAGCGTACGCATGTGTGTCAAAAAGAGAGGGAGAGACAGACGCCCCTCCATCTCTTGGGCCTTACGTAGCATTGCGTTTGCCAATTTCTGCTTGTTCATATATGTGTGTGTGTTAGAGAGAGAGAGAGAGAGAGAGAGAGAGAGAGAGAGAGAGAGAGAGAGAGAGAGAGAGAGAGAGAATATGAGATATGGCAACAGTGCCATCTAGTGCACTTATTTTTCAGATTACAGCTCACAGTGGAGACACACAGACAGGATCCCATGTGATAAACATCATGAGCCAGATTAAACTCAACCTCAAACTATTTGACGATGTCAAATTTGTTCATTTTACTGGTTTTGTGTCTCTGACTAACCACAACTAAAAACAAAACATTTATTCTCGGCGTTCTTATCAATGCATGCTGTCAACTGTCCTCTTTGGTGCGTTCAAGGATGCTCAGACACATGACATTTATTGTAGCAGTCAGCTGCCCATCAGCATCCTTTATAATAATAAATAATTTTTTTGTGTGGTTCCCTGACAATGAAGCTCATGAAATGCAATGCTGTTTAGCATTTAGACTTGAATCACTTTTCCTATAGGAATCTGTTATGCTTTCATAATATTCAAGTGAGCTTATAGATTCATATAAACATTATAATAACATGTACCATTAATTTGTTCCCTCTGGACATCCCTGAATGTCGTTTTGTTTTCAACCTATTGGAAAATCAAAGCTAACGGTGCTCTTGTGTACCATCACTCATCAAGAGACTCGTGGGATCAGACTGTCAGGTATTGTGTCAACTAAACATACTTAGAGCAACTATATGAGAGAAGGGATGAAAGAATGAATGGTGTGGCCTTCAAGAAGGCATCAAGGCATTATATGTGTGTATTACGTATTCAGAATTAAATGAACTGGGAAATAAAGGAAGACGTTGCCAGCAGAATGCCATTTATTCATTTTAAATTATGTCAATGTATCAAGGTGCCATCCTGATGCCAGTTTGCAGTCTGGCTGTGTACGCATGTACAAACCTCCCTGACACTTTCTCGCACTCCCTTGCTCTTTCAGGTACAATGCCACAGTGACCCTGACTGGTTGAAAAGCGATACTGCAGTGATGGGAGGTGTGACTGGAGTACATAGTGTGTATGTGTGTGTGTGCACGCGTTTGTATGTTTGTGTGTGTGTGTGTGTGTGTATTGTAATTCCCAGAGAAGATAAATCTTGTTAATGAAACAGATGGAGAGAAGAGTTTCTGTCCACCTGGTGAATATATGTCCAATAGTCATTCTCTTTTAGCTCTGTTTTGGTCTCAGCTGCTAAGGGAAATATCTGGCTCCTTGGCCACTATATTCTCCACTATGTTCACCAGCTAGTCGCTAACTGTATCTGTTTGCTGTTGAGCAGGTAGTGGGGTTTTTTTTTTTTTTGAACAGTGGGTTTTCAGAACATTTTCTCTGAAAACAGCTGCCTGCTGTGGCCCAAAAAAAAGACGCTATGATGGCAGTGGCATTGAGCTAAAACAGTAAAGCTGTGAGCTAAACGATGCACTGAAACCCAGCACAGTCATGCTCTTTTAGCCACTGGCACCAAGCAGCTGGAGCACTTGAAGGTCAAGTGCTTGGCCCAGAGGCACTTCAGCAGCAGTAGGGAGGGCAGAGTGTTACTTGTTCACATTCTCTACAAAATTTACCAGATGAGCCAAAGATTTTAGTCACTGTGGATTTCCCCTTACTGAGGCCAAACTAACAAGTCAAATACTGAGGTCACATTTCATTTGGATAGTCCAATACAGCTTATTACCCTACTAACAAGAACAGTGTCTGCCAGTGTGCCAGCGATAAACCATTGACTTTCTAAATATGTGAAAAGTGTTTTGAGTGTCTGAGGTTAATCTTAAGGTTGAGTTTAGGGTTAAAAGTGAGGGAAAGATTAGGATTGTAGTCAAGTTAAAGTCGGAGTAAGCAAATATTCAAGTGACATCCGCTTGTGTATCAGCACTGGACTATCTGAGCAAAGTGTTATCCCAATTCTTGTCATTTCTTAGTCTTGTCAGAGAGCGAACTGTTCAATATCAGTCCCAGAATTACAAAACAAGATGTCTGGATTTGGTTGCTGACATTCTGAAAATGTGGCTCAGACAGGAATCTAGGAGCAGTGTGTGTGTGTGTGTGTGTGTGTGTAAGTGTGTATCCTGTTGTAGTGTGCAGAACGGCTCGGCTCTGCCTCTTCATGGAGATCTATTTCAATGCCTTCACAGAGAAAAAAGTAATGTTCCGGGTGCTGCAGTCATTGGTGTTTTTGAAATATCATCTTATAAATATGCTGATAGCTTTTCCTCTTCAAAATGGATTTAAATATTCTCCAGTGTGTGTGTGTGTGTGTGTGTGTGTTTCTGAGATGAGGAGAGGGTCATCACTAGTGCTTATGTTTGCCATCCTCATCCCCAAAGACACACACACACAAACACACTTTGTCTGCGTGGCCTTTTCCCTTCACAACACTGGTTGCCGACAGCAACGTGCCCTGAGCTGATAAACTTTATCAACCGACACACACCTGTGCCTGTGCACAACCACACACACATGCACACAGATCCACATAGACACGCTTCTTGCTTTACTCTCTTGACAAGATGGACACCTGCTAGTGTGTGTGTCTGTGTGTGTGAGTGTGCGCGTGTGTCCGAGTTAATGTGGAAACCGTATATAATGTTCGGGTGCTTGAGGTGACAACAACACACTCCTGGCTTGAGTACATGGCACACATCATTGCACACTCACAAACACACAATCACAAACACTTAAGTGTCACACAAAAACATGAACATACACATCCAGGCGAATGCACACTAAAAATGAAAACACACACGGCCAACACAAAAAACATTTACACGCCTCTTTAGAGCTTGTCATTATCACTGCTTTCACCATGCAAATATGAATATGTGTGATTGTCTGTCTTGTTGTGTGCATGGCTCCTCTTCAAACGGTGTGTGTGTGTGTGTGTGTGTACACTGTATGCAGTGCTGGTCAGTAGTATGGTATCAAACCTCAAAATACTAACAGAAATATGGCATCAGGTACAAAGTATTAAGTATTAAGTATTGATTTGGCATAATTAGGAAACTTTAGGCTAAATTTAATCAAGCAGTGAATAAAAAATGGGTTGAAACATTCTTATATAGTTATAGTTTGGTGTCTTTAAGTCTGAAATCATATTCCGAACGGAAAATTGTCCGTAGTAACAATAGTAAGAAATATTTAGTATTATTCAAGTTATTCAGTAAATATTTATAAAATATCCTAATAAACACGTCATGTACTGGTTTATTTGGTGGACGGCAAACATGTTTTTAAAAGTAGGTGACAACTTTCAGATGAAAACTAAAACAAAGAATAGAACCGACTGACACAGACTCAGTAACAATGTGACACTACAGTGAAATCAAACACTGTTTTATATACGACATGTTGTCCACAACTGTGCAACCAGAAAGCACCCAACGCAGTGTGTGTGTGGACGATCCATCTGTCAGTCCGCCGCTGTGCTCTACTGCAGCGTGATGCATGCAGGAGGAAGTCTGCACATGCTGCTTTGAAAACAGCTCATGGTTTGTTCCTCAAAAAAAAACCTTAATACTCTGAATAATAATACTGGAATTATGCACATACAATTAAACACGTTATATACTTCATTTCATAATCTATAAACACTACCACAAACTCACAGATCATTTTTGTTTCCCATATCCATGACAATTTCATGGATATGAATGATATAAAGTTTTACAATAAGAAGTAAGGCAAGACGTTGACAAAACAAGCCTTTTTAGTTTCTCATATCTCTTAATTTATAATAACATTTTTATCAATTAATTTGCCAGAGTCCAAGGTGATTTTTAATTTGTTTTGATAAAAACACAAAAATATTAAATTTATTATCACAGAAGACTTTCTTTTTTCAAAACATTCAAAAAGTCTAGAACCACTGGACTTTTGGCACTTTTGCTTAAAAACTTACTGAAATGAATAATCAATTGTTGCCAATTTGTATTCTGGTCGATCGATTCTTATAATTGATTACCGATTCGCACCAGGTCTTTGTGTCAGTCAGTAACGCTGCGATGATGAACGCCAGTCACACTGCTTTTGTCACTCCGTCAACCTTTCTGTCAGTCGCTCTGTCAACGTCAACTAGCTAGCTCCACATGGAGGGAAAACCGGCATCAATCAGGCTCTGTCAGCAGCAGGACCCATTACTTTAGAGGGATTATGATATCAGATTGTAGGTCTATGGGCTAACAAGCCGAGACACAAATAAATATTGAACTTTTGCCTCCATTAACGCCCATCCAGATCATCTAACTGTGCAATTTTTTTGCAGTCATAACAAGATGAATAACACAACAAGAATATCGAGGACATTGATGGGGGTTTTTTTTTAATCTACACTCACACACATGCAGAGGTGTGGCCTTCAAGAAGGCATCAAGGCATTATATGTGTGTATTATGTATTCAGAATTAAATGAACTGGGAAATAAAGGAAGAAGTTGCCAGCAGAATGCCATTTATTCAGTGTGGATCCTGTTCATTTTAAATTATGTCAATGTATCAAGGTGCCATCCTGATGCCAGTTTGCAGTCTGGCTGTGTACGCATGTACAAACATCCCTGTATTCACAGACACCCCTTCATGTCATTCAGGCTCTTTCAGTCACAATGCAACAGTGACCCTGACTGGTGGAAAAGCGATACTGCAGTGTTGGAAGGTGTGACTGGCGTACATAGTGTGTATGTGTGTGTGCACACATCTATATGTGTGTGTACTGTAATTACAAGAGAAGATAAATCTTGTTAATGAAACAGGCGGAAAGAAGAGGACTCTGGAGAGGTAAAGGAAGAGCAAGAAGAAGAGATGAGGGAAGGAAGGGAAAAAGGGAGGAGTGAGGAGGAGGAGGAGGAGGAGACAAAAGCGCAAGGAAGGAAGGAAGGGTATAAAAAGATGGGATTAAAATAAAAGAATATGTTATGGAGAGAAGAAATGAGGGAGAGGAGACAGGTCTGGGGGGAACAGAGTAAGAGGGAAAAAAGTTAACTGTCATGTTTTGTTTCGTTGCATCATATATCAGTATTGAGAGAGTGATGCAGAGGAACAGACGTGAAAGGCAAGGCTGGCAGGTTGAGAAAGATGGAGAGCAAGAGAGAGACAAGTGAGTGCAGACAGAGAGGAGGAGACAGATGAGAAAATGAAAAATACAACCTGAAGAAGCCACGTTTTCTTAAGAAAATATGCATGTGAGTGTACTTGCTGAATTTAAAGTGCTGGAGTGTAACTGGTCATGCATATTAACACAAACAGAGTTGTGTTAGATGTCTGTTGGGGGGGGGCACTGAATAAGTGTACAAAGCCTGTAAGACACATAAGGTATAACAACCTTTGAGAAGCAGATAAGTGTGTTTCTGTATTTGGGAGATGGATGGGTCATAAGCAGACAAGAAAGGATAAAGTTTGACCCAGAGCAGCTCAACACAACTGGCAGGATCATTTCAATAGTATAAAGCCTGTAGTATATAGTGTATAGGGGACGAGCATGACTTATTATCTTTAATATGGATCAGTGTTTATGCACAGATATTTTGATTAGTTTTTAAAATCACTCTGTAAAGCACTTTGAATTGCTTTTGTAATAGTTGATGCTATAATACTTTTGTGCTGTTAAATGTGGCTGATTTCAGACCAAAAAATATCAATAAATGAAACCAACAACTCCTGGCAGAGTTACATTCACAATCAAAGGAAAAACAATGCATATATTGTGTCATACATCTACATGACTTATAGCACATATGTCTCTGCTTTATCTAAAAAAATATAGAGCTTTAACTTTAATTAAAACCCTACCAGGCTGTCTGTGTGGACGTGTTGTCCACACAGACAGCGTTAAAAAAGCCAAAGAATAAGTTACAGTTTGCCTATTACAAGCTATTTAATTACATAAACAACTGTTTGTCAAGTTTAGTTTATACAGAAAGTTGGTGTTTGCCTCACCTGCCGGTGTTTGAAGACTGATGCTGCACTTCCCGGCGGTTAGTGTCCAATATTTGATATTTCCATTGAAGTGTGTCCAACTCTCTGCTGTCCATGTAGTCCAACGAAATATTTTTCTTCTTAAGGCTGAAGTCCAATTTTCATAAAGTCCGAATAAAGTCCACAAAAATCTCTATCAGTCATTTTGCGTAATTGTTTCCTCCACCTGAAATCACCGTGCATCGTTGCTAACTGTCGTAAAGTAGCGTTAGCTAACATCAATACTGGAAAACTTGCTAACTCTCCCGGTTGATTTGATAAAATGACATTAGTAACTTTTATAGGTGTATTAGCTAAGCTTAACTGCTTTTTACAGGGTTCACTTACTTTCAGGTTACTGTTTATTCTTATTAACAATTAGCTAGTTAGTTAAATTACAAGACCTGTCTTCACCAATCACTATTTAATACAGAGGGGACTGTAAATGTTGTCAGATCTCGCGAGAGAACACGCAACCAGGTCAACCATAGAAACGAGACCAAAAGAAGCGACTCAGCTGTCCAACAACAACAACAACACAGGCCAAAACAGGCGACCTTACCTACCACAATGTGGTAAAGTTTTTTTTTTAAGGCATTTTATAAGACAGGTATAGTGGAGAGAGACAGAAAATATTTGATGTAGAGAGTTTTGTCGAAAAAAAGATATTCAGTTTACTATCGTGTATGACACCAAACAGCACATGGACACAGGTTTTTGTGGTTTCAAAGGGTGAGTTTTTATTTTCTCCAAAAAATACAGATACATAAGAGCAAAGAGCAATTAAGACACCAACATAACAGAACTGTATCAAAGTCAGGGTGAGTGGACATGATATGATTCACCATATAAATTACAATTACTGTGATAATAATCCACTTACTCTGACGTGCAGAACAATAATTCAAGAGTGCACAGGACGAGTTATAGGCTAGTTGTCACAACTACATTCATAAACACTTATATGTGCTAAGAGCTACATCACCATTTATCAAATGTTGGTATACAGCTTAACCATACTAGATACAGGAACATAACATTAAGTGTTACCAGAATAGGTAGATTAGCCAGAAACTGACTAGTAATTTAGTAGTTAGTTATTATCTAGAATTGTCAAAAAAGGTCAAAGGTCAAAATTATAGAAATTTTAAAAAGTAAAACCTTGTGAAGTAAAAGAAAAAGAATCTGCAAGTTTGATGTCTAGACACATAGGCTTGCTGACCGCACTAACACCCTTTGAGAAGTACGTGCAGGTGTGTGTGTTCGAGAGTATGTGTGTGTGTGTGTGTGTGTGTGTGTGTGTGTGTGTGTGTGTGCGTGTGTGTGTAGGCATGTGCGGTCTGGTGAAATTGAACTGTCATGGCCAGAATGGGCACTTTGATCATTTATGTTCAGAAGAGAGGAGAGGAGAAGAATGTAGAGAGGAAAGGAAAGGAAAGGAAAGGAAAGGAAAGGAAACAGGAAAATTAACACGAGAAGAGAATAAAACAGGAAAGGACACCAAAAGAAAAATAATGTACAGAAAAGGAAGAGAGAGGAGAAACCAAAAAAAAATCTTGGAAAAGAAAGGAAAAAATAGGTAAGGAAAGGAAAAGACATTGGGATATGAAAGGGAAAGGAGAGGAGAAAATGTAGAGGAATTAGGTGAAAATAAAAGATAAAGGAAAGGAAAGGAAAGGAAAGGAAAGGAAAGGAAAGGAAAGGAAAGGAAAGGAAAGGAAAGGAAAGGAAAAGGAAAGAAAGGAAAATAATTTTCAAGAGTTGAGTGATGGGAGAGCTGAATAAAAAAGAGAGAAGGGAAATGTGTATGAAATGAGAAAGGAAATCAGAAGGGAGAAGAAAAGACAGGACAAGAAAATACAACAAAAGAAGAAACTGAGGATGAGTGAGAGAAGAAAAATGAGGGCGAGGAAAAGCAGAGTAGACAGAAAGAGTGGATATTGATAGAGGGAACGGATAAGGGATGAAAGTCTTCTTTCACTGAGTGATGAGGATGTACTCACATCACACGCCACTTACCCAGGATTCATAGCGTGAGATGAGTTCCCAGCATCCCTTTCATCTCCACAACGCCCAGTAGTGGTCTATCAGAAAAGAGCCTGGAGAGACACACTCAGCCACAGATGGTCACACATGTGGACACGCACACACCGAAAGAATAAAGACACAGACACACATACACACACACAGGCACAGATCCTTTTTCTTTTTCTCGACACACACACACACGCAAACACACTCTGACATTTTCCTCAGATTCCTGTACAACTAAACGAACCTGGTAACTATGTTCACACAAACACACACACACACACATTACATGTAAATGGACACTACAAAGTGGTTGGCTGTCTCACCATATCTGCGGTGATCACAGAAGCCAGTCGTTGCCATGGAGTTTGATCTCTCGGTTGGCAAAGTTGCCTGAACAGTATGTCAGAGTCGTACAAGACAGGAAAAAAGAAAAAGAGACAAAAATATGTCCTTTTCTTTTACATGTGCAAGTGTGTATATGAGACTTTAGATACAAACACAATACTTGTAAGTGGGACCAGTTAATTGTTAGTTTGGCTCTGCACATGAGATTTGTTGACAATATAATAAATATAGCAAATCGCCAGCTATATCTTTTAATCCAAGTATAAAAACAACATTTTGTCATTATACAGGGGTTATGTACCAGACAAATGTTTTGGCTTTTCTTGGGATATTGCGAGTCTTTGTGCTAAACTAAGCCTGTTAGCTGTAACTTCATATTTGACACATATAAAAGTGGTATCAGTCTTATTTTACTATTGCCATGGGAATTAAAGTTTGTTTTTATATACTTTCTCTTTCCCTCATTCTCTATTCTAACCATTATCCCACCATCCTCCTTTGTCGCTAAATAAATTACACTTATCATTTATATATCATTTATCAGGGGATATACTGTCACATTTGCACAAAAAACAGAAACCAATTTCCTGTTTTGTTAATTTCCTCTGTTTGAGAGGTTACAGATTTCCCCTGTGTGTGTGTGTGTGTGTGTGTGTGTGTGTGTGTGTGTGTGTGTGTGTGTGTGTGTGCGTGTGTGTGTGTTTCTGTGTGTGTGCGTTTACAGATTGTAACTACACTCATGGCTGCCCCAGCGAGAATACATCAGATGTCTCTCCATCTCTGCTCCGCTATCTCTCGCGTGGTGCATCTGTCCCTTCGGCCCTCCATTGCGCCTTCCCTCCATGATCCACCCTTCTCAGCATTGCCACGGCGACAACTGCCTCTCCATCCAACCTGACACACATGTCAAGATGAACAGATTGGGCAAAGCAGGACGCAGAGGGAAAAGTAGCAGAAGGAGAAAAAGTGGGGTGAGATGTGGAGAAACAAGGTGGGGAGTAAAAAGACAAAAAGGAGAAGCCAGGTTTAAGATAAGAGAGGAGAAGTATGGGAGTAAGAGAACAAGAGAGAAAGAATTGAAGCTTTAAACACAGACACAGACACAGCATGGGGGCCAGCGGTCTGTAAAAGTGTTGAAGTCACATGTGATGGCTCAGCAGAGCGAAAGAGCAGCATCATCGAAAAACAGAGGGAAAGAAAGATTGAGAGAGGGTAAAGCCTGAGAATGTAAATGAGTTTTTTCTTTTTAATGCATATTTTCTGTCTGAACAATAAAAAAAGTGTATTTATGCACAGTCTCCATCTGAATCTTTCAAAGTTCAAATGAGCCAGAGTTGGCATATTTGCTTGAACAGTAAAGGTTTGTGAAGCCTTCCTAGGATGGTGGTAATGGTCCTAGAAGGCTGTCAGTGTCATGTCATGATAAAACCGATAAAACACATTTTTTTAAAAACCAAGCAAACTGCAAAATAACATTTTAAAATATGAATAAAATAAGGCATCCGGTGTCAGCTGCTGTCTCTGCAAAGTGACCATAATAAAAAAAAAAGAACAAAATAATGAACTACACCTCATGACCAAACATACCAGGTGGACAAAATGGACAAAACTAATGTCAAAAAGGGACATGGAAAGGGATTCTGCAAGTAGTTCACACAGAAACTGCTAATTCACTTAATAAACAAGAAAGAAAGGAAGGAAGAAGAAGACAGTAGCAGAGACAGAGAAGAACTGACTCAAAATTGTATTATTTTATGAATGATTAAATTATTTATTATAATGAAATATGTTAAGCTCAAGTTACATACAATTAGTACCCATGAAATTTAAATTCAAATTTGTGCCTGGAGGTGACTTCACGTGTCTCTCTCTCTCTCTCTCACTTGTTCTCTCTATCAGCTCGTTCTCTCAGATGTGTGACATATAATTGACATATTATCAGCCAATGACCTTGTGTCACAGGCAAATCCCCACCAATTAAAAACGGGGCCATTTCCTTGTCAACTGAGCGTAATGGAAATCCATAAGATCCACAATCTAGTAAATGAGCAAGCTACGCACACGCAAACACTTGAACAGCCATTCACAAAAAGGTAATTGTACGATAATAGATGTTTGTGATACATTAAGCCAAGCATGTAAAATACCAACAGAAAGAGCAGAAAGAGTCAATGAAATGATAAATACAGATAAAGTCAGTGTGTGTCTGTGTGTCTGTGGTTAACCTTGGAGGACAGTAGAAGGGTATCCAACTAACTTGTCAACTCACTCAATCACAGAGAGACAGTGAGGGTGGCTGCAGACCGACAGAGAGAATGAAAAAGATGGAGCGAGACACACGTAGAGTGACAGAGAGAGAGAAATAGTGACAGAGACAGAGGATGACACAGAGACAGATGGAAAGACGTTAAAGATACAGATAGACTGTGAGGGAGTGGTTCAAGGAGGGGATAGATGGGAGAAATTAAAAAGAAGAGTGTTGGAGACAAGACTTTGGGAGAGCGGCAGCGTTAGAGAGACCTCAGTGTGTATGGGGTCACTTAATCATTGGGACATAAGTACAGGAAGAGAAGAAAGGTGGAGGATAGGGGGAAGGAGGAAAGGAAGGATTTTTAATTGGTATTTTAGTTAGATTAGTAGAAAATATTGGGCAGCGACATCAATACAGGCAGGCAGGTGGGAAAAAAACAAGGTAGATGGATAGTAGAAGGGACAGAAGGAAGGAAGAAAGCAAGTGAAGAAGGGATGTGGCTAAGAACAAAGAGCAATAAAGGAAGGAGAAAAGGAAAGAAGGACAGTCTTCTCAAAGCAGGAATCTAAAGCAAGAATAAAGCAGAGGCAGGCAGAAAAGCAGGAAGGACATGGAGAAGGGGAAAAGCAACGAAGAAAAGAAGAACATAAAGAAGTAATTTTTAAACATATATACAATTTTGAAGACCCGAATGGGACTGAAATATTCTCTATTTAAATACATTTGTGGTTTGGAGTCATTCTGCAGGCCTCATTATATTATATTAAATGATATTAACTGCAAAGAAATCCATGCCCTGTGGTTTCATGGTTACAAAACATGTATGGACTGCCATGATGCAAGTCCAGGGTCACAAGATGCATGAAAAAACAGAGTAACGTTGAAAAAAAAAAACTGTCTTTGTGTTTGATCTTTTACATAATATACTGTATTCAATATTGTGCCAACCTGTTGCCATCGTACTGAACCTTCAGCTGAAGACAAATTAGCATTTAAATGAGGCAAGTTATTTTCCTTTTTTTACGTCCCCTTTATATTACTAATGCAATATCTTTGATTGAGATGTGAGGAGGAAGACTGGTGGCTTTTTTAGTGATATTGAGCCAGAAAAGGTTGAGTGAACACACTCACTCTTTTTTCAGCCCTGCATCACACTCACAAAGTTACACTCAGCTGCTGCTCAGTAACCTACAACCAGAACCTCTAATGTTTGACACCGAACAGCCTGACTCAATTCAAGCTGTCCTGTCTAAAGGGCTACTCCAATGATTTCCAACCTTATCTCTACAGCGTATGCGCCACAGAGAGACTCTTTAATGCATCTGTACACTTGGCAGGACTCTCCGTATCTAGTCGGAAGGCTCTGTTCACTTCCTCAAACCCTGCTCAGGAAGATGCAGTCCTGGGGTAAAAAGCAATGTTTTGCTCACGTTTAAACTTTTCTTAAGGTAGATAACTTAGGAACAAATTATTGTTAAAGATTTAGTCAAATTTGAGAACATTTTTTTTTTCTTTGAAAAGTTGTGCGGATTTTGCTGCAAGAAGCCATTATCCCTCACATTCACAGTGGTCATTATTTAAAGCCTGAATGGCAAAATAACTATAATAATATTATCCATCACTGATGCAGCAGGGGACCGACGACATTCTTCTTTGTTGCTATCATTACTTTCTAACTCACTGCTATCCTCCAGCTGTGACATATTCCTTCTTGCACACTTTCTGTAAAGGTCCTGTGATAAAGAACGTTTATGTAACTAACACCTACATTATATACCGGAATAATGAAAAGCCAGTACTTTGATGGACGGATGAAGCCAGCAATGTTACATATTCAATTTCTGTTTCGTTCCATAAATGTCACATCCAAGCAATATGGGGATTATACAAAATCAAGACTGGCTCTGTCACCTTTAAACCATTTTCACATTATTGTGGATGCTCATCTTTGTAATTGTAATAACGAATGAATGAAAATTTAATTGCGACATTTCCAACACGCATCTAAATGCAGTAAAACATGGTGGGCATTGAAGATTTCGTTTTAAAGTAAAATAATGCCTCTTCACATTGTTGCTGACATTATCACATATGTATTGGTGGAAAAACTAAATATTTTGTAGTATGTGACTGAAATGGTTGATATGGGTGATATGTTTCTGGAACTATACATTTTGTGGGAAAATGAAGCAAAACTGACAAAGCAAAGCAAAAGCTTGTCTGGTTTAAACCCCATGACTGGCAACTGAAAATATGTGGACAGGGACACATTCTTTCTATCTGGGAGGTCATTTGGAAATCGAGTGCTGAGTAGCCTTCTCTCTGCCCCTGACTGGAAGGCTGTCTTTCTTTCTCTCTCGATTTCCCTGCTCTGCGCCCCTGACTGCGAAACTCCATAAAGAGTGATGGATGTTGATGGAGACACACAGAGCGGTGATTATGGATCGTCACAGAGTATCGAGGAAGGACAGAGACAGACAGACAGACAGAAAACGAGAAAGAGAGAGACTATTGTGGGCTCAGAATGGTTAATGGCAAGATTAAAGCCATCCGTTTTTTGGGGGGGGCTTTTTTTTGATGGAGCTGTTGCGCCACTGAGTGGTGAAATGTTTAACTACTGCCACCAAGGTTATTCCACATGTGAAATAATTCAGACTAAAAAGTCAAACTGAAAACAATTGTATGTTTTGTATCTAAAATCTTAATCTGAAAACTAGTAACTACAGATGTCAGTGCAGTAGATTAAAAAGTACATGACCCCCTGCAATGTAGTGGAGTATAAAGTAGCAGAACTTGGAAATACTAAAGTGCAAGTATTTAAAGTTTTTTACTAATGTACAATGCTTGAGGAGAGACACATTACATTCCACTTATATATTACACAAAATATAGTAAACACAACAATTAAAACAAGAAATTATATTTGCAGAGGAGCTTTCATTAACAAACATAAAAGATCTGATGGTATAAAACTCCTTAAATATGAGTTTCGGAGTTGGGAGACACTGACAGATAAAGTCCGGTAACCTTTTTGTCTAAAAGTGGAACTGAGAAACAATTAGAAGAACCTGCCCAAGGACCTCTGCCTGCTCCCTGGCTCATAGGAGACCAGAAATCCAGTAATTTAGCTAATGTATGCGACTCAGGTTTCCTAAGGGAAGGGAACAAATAAGTGATGGGGTGAAGCCTTTTAATCACTTCTGACAAGTGAATGGGCGTGGAATGCATCAGGGAAAGTTCTGCCCTTCTCCTGGTCATATATTTGAAATGGTGCCATTTTTCTTTGGAGAAATTTCCCTTGTAGTCTTCCTAACGTGGTGTTCTGCCCAAAGGCTCAGAAACACATACCGTGACTAGTTTATTACTTTGGGACGTTAGATTTTAATGCAGACCCCTTTAAGGCGTGCAGCTTTTTCCATAGTGCTCATACTTTTGTTGAGGTTTTGTACTAAAAAAAAAGAATATGCAAACATGATTATTATCATTAAAGATAGTTGTGAAAAGACCAAAACTAATGTTATCTCTATTGTTCTCCAAAAATTAAAAAACGTATCAATGTTGTACTGGGTGACACATTCCTTCAGTATAATGGACATTATGTTAATCCCACATACACACCATCCTGCTGCAATAATAAAAAGTTAAATTCTCTCCCTAAAAATCCTTAGAATTACATCCACACTAATAAATGGGTGATTGAATGCTACTGAAGCTTTCAGAGAGAAGAGAGATGTTTTACAATATTTGTTCATGGGGAAAAGCAGTTCAGGATGTCCTCTATGAACAAAAATGTGTATCAGCTGGACAAACATACATTTCTGTGTATTCTGGGTCACTTTGGGAAAAGTCATAAATATTATCAGGCTAAAAAAAAATGGTGTTCAAGGTGTTTTTACTGACCTCATATGTTAAAACGGGTCAAATTTAAGGATTATGTACAATGAGCTCTAGGATATCATAAGGCCTTATCTTAAATTCCCAGTTGGTATTGGGTATTAATTTCTAGTGGGTAGTTTCAAGCATATTTGAATCTATTTCTTCACCTCTAGTTTTCAGCTCCACACCGCTGATGCTGGACTGCCACTGCCCTTCTCATCTTTATTGATGAGGCCCAAAAGGGTAATGTCATCCACAAACTTTAGGCCATCTGACAGGAATCAAGAGGTGCAACCATGTGGTGCACGGGGAGTTGAGAGAGCACACACACATCTCTCCCAAGACAGGCGGGGTCACGGTTGAAGAAGTTTAATAATATCCACCAGCAGATTTATGAAATGATGGTAAATTATGGCGCTCAATTTACAGCAACTGTATATTCCGCATACACTATAATGACGGTGGAGTCAGGTTACTGGACATCTCAGACAAATTATAAGCCTGTGTTGACACAGCGGACACTTTGCCCCGTGGGCCAACCGCAGTGGGTCAGAGACCGAGGATGTGATACATGTGAGATAAGAAAGTGCCGAGAGCTGCCAGGACTTCATTAAAGACGAAGGTCAGTGCCACCGGACTGGTGAGCTTCTTCAGCACAGGAATAATTCATTATGACGGCAAAGTAGGTTAGGATGTCACTTAGGGACAAACACACTCAATCTGGTTAAATGTCACTGTGACTTTTGTAGACGGCTGTTCCACAAAACTAAGAATATTCTTCAATTTAAAAGAAAACACTTTGGCACTTTTATAGCTGTCTCTGTCTTTTCTCTGCCCTAATGTAAAAAAATGCCTCAGGCTACTTAAACCCTGTATTGACAAGATTATTCTCACTTTCTCTGTTTAAATATATAATAATTGTCAAGCAATGTATATGTCTTAATTGCTTCCTATTGCCAATGAGTGAATGTACTGTAACATTATTTAAAAGTTACAGCCTGTGGGCTAAGTTAGGGTTAAGATCTGTGAATAGGTTTGCAGGGAAAATCCAAAGGATGCTTATGTTTGTGTTTGGTCTCTCCTGTGTGAATAAACAGTAGTATGTATCTTTTCATGTGCACTGAGCTGTAATTATGGAGAGATTATGGTGATTAGACATAGCAAAGGGAAAACTTATACTCACTCTTAAGTGTTATTGACGTCACACCAGAGCTGGCTCGGTCGCTTTGTCTGTTTTGTTGTAATCGTCACTATTGCATTGCATCCTGGGATATTTATTAAAAGTGAAAGTGAAAGTTTTCAGGGGTATGCTGTTCATCTAGTTTTGTGACTCCTTTCCCATCCGCCAACTTCAATGGCCAGCCGTGATCGTATAGTGGTTAGTACTCTGCGTTGTGGCCGCAGCAACCCCGGTTCGAATCCGGGTCACGGCAGCCTGTTTTGACACGGACGGAGGCCTCGTATAAAGTCGTCTTTCTCTCGCCACCGGCTTTAATTTGACCCTTGGTTTTCAACTAAAGAGGAATACACTATAAGGCTGTTGTAATTAATTAATGATTAATTAATTTATTTTGTAATTAATTTTGATTAATGATTAAGTAATTAAGTTTAAAATCATCGGATACACACAGCTCCCCCGTATAACTGGGAATATGTTCACAGCATCTCCCCTAACAAAATGCACTTGACTATTATGACGTATATTCTTTGCTGCTCTTCATAATAGTAACCACGGTAACTCATAGTATCAATAGTTGTACAATATTTTACATTCGGATTAACATATTGGAAAACTCTATAGTGAAATCTTCGGAGAAGGCCAGGCGTTCAGTGGCGAGCCGTGATCGTATAGTGGTTAGTACTCTGCGTTGTGGCCGCAGCAACCCCGGTTCGAATCCGGGTCACGGCAGTTTTTAAATGCGAAAGAAGGATTTTAAGAACAAAAAACAAAAAAAATTCATCTTCTTCAACGGCACAAAATTGCCCGTCTGGAATTTGCATCAGAACACCAAACACGGGAAATAGAAAGGTAATAAGAAACTTACATTTCCTCAACAGAAAAAATAATAATATTGACGGTCCTGATGGCTTCCAACGTTACTGACATGACAAGGAAATCCCACTTAAAATGTTTTCTACACGGCACAGTGAAGGAAGCGCCATCATGATCTGGGGGCTTTTTCCTTCAATGGGACAATGGAGCTTCAGATTGTGCAGAAGAGTCAAACGGCAGCTGGTGATGTGGAGATGTTGGAGGGTTCATCTTTCATAACTGAAGGCCATCGTCTGTGTGGCAATGAGTGGGTTTTACAACAGGACAATGGCCGCCTGACAAAGGACTTCTTCCAGAGAAATAACATCACTATTTTCAACCATCCTGTGTGTTCCCCTGATCTAAATCCAGCCGAGAACAGTTGAGATTGGATGGCAAGAGAAGTTTACAAAAACGGGCACAAGTTTCAGATAGTAGATGGAGGAAGCCATCTTCACCACTCGGAGCAACATTCCTACTTGCCTCCACGAGTTAGTGTCACTATACCACTTATTTCAGGTTAACGTGGTTTCGAAATTGGTTTGGTTATGCTAAAATCTGATTTGCTTGTCACAAAACCAATGGTCAGCCGTGATCGTATAGTGGTTAGTACTCTGCGTTGTGGCCGCAGCAACCCCGGTTCGAATCCGGGTCACGGCAGCCTGTTTGAATTTTAATTTTACTCCGAGTTTTTAACCAAAGACGAAGACACTTTGCAATTTAGTTTAAAATCATCAGATACACACAGCTACCCTCATATCACCGTAAATATGTTCACAGCATCTCCCCTAACAAAATGCACCTTAGTTAAAAACGAAAAGGCGTTTGTAAAATCGGATCTGCAGGTCATGAGGTCAATGGCCAGCCCGATCACGGCCATTGCCATGGTTTTGAAATTGTTATGGTTGTGCTAAAATCGGAAAAAGTAAAAGTTTTCAGGGGTATGCTGTTCATCTGATTATTCTCACTTTCTCTGTTTAAATATATAATAATTGTCAAGCAATGTATATGTCTTAATTGCTTCCTATTGCCAATGAGTGAATGTACTGTAACGTAATTTGAAAGTTACAGCCTGTGGACTAAGTTAGGGTTAGGGTTAAGATCTGTGAATAGGTTTGCAGGGAAAATCCAAAGGATGCTTATGTTTGTTCCCAAGTGTTTGGTCTCTCCTGTGTGAATAAACAGTAGTATGTATCTTTTCATGTGCACTGAGCTGTAATTATGGAGAGATTATGGTGATTAGACATAGCAAAGGGAAAACTTATACTCACTCTTAAGTATTATTGACGTTATACCAGAGCTGGCTCGGTCGCCTTTTCTGTTATGTTGTAATCGTCACCATTGCATTGCATCCTGGGATATTTATTAAAAGTGAAAGTGAAAGTTTTCAGGGGTATGCTGTTCATCTAGTTTTGTGACTCCTGTCTTATCCGCCAACTTCAATGGCCAGCCGTGATCGTATAGTGGTTAGTACTCTGCGTTGTGGCCGCAGCAACCCCGGTTCGAATCCGGGTCACGGCAGCCTGTTTGAACTTTAATTTTACTCTGAGTTTTCAACCAAAGACGAAGACACTTTGTAATTTAGTTTAAAATCATCAGATACACACAGCTCCCCTCATATCACCGTAAATATGTTCACAGCATCTCCCCTAACAAAATGCACCTTAGTTAAAAACGAAAAGGCGTTTGTAAAATCGGATCTGCAGGTCATGAGGTCAATGGCCAGCCCGATCACGGCCATTGCCATGGTTTTGAAATTGTTATGGTTGTGCTAAAATCGGAAAAAGTAAAAGTTTTCAGGGGTATGCTGTTCATCTGATTATTCTCACTTTCTCTGTTTAAATATATAATAATTGTCAAGCAATGTATATGTCTTAATTGCTTCCTATTGCTAATGAGTGAATGTACTGTAACGTAATTTGAAAGTTACAGCCTGTGGACTAAGTTAGGGTTAGGGTTAAGATCTGTGAATAGGTTTGCAGGGAAAATCCAAAGGATGCTTATGTTTGTTCCCAAGTGTTTGGTCTCTCCTGTGTGAATAAACAGTAGTATGTATCTTTTCATGTGCACTGAGCTGTAATTATGGAGAGATTATGGTGATTAGACATAGCAAAGGGAAAACTTATACTCACTCTTAAGTATTATTGACGTTATACCAGAGCTGGCTCGGTCGCCTTTTCTGTTATGTTGTAATCGTCACCATTGCATTGCATCCTGGGATATTTATTAAAAGTGAAAGTGAAAGTTTTCAGGGGTATGCTGTTCATCTAGTTTTGTGACTCCTGTCTTTTCCGCCAACTTCAATGGCCAGCCGTGATCGTATAGTGGTTAGTACTCTGCGTTGTGGCCGCAGCAACCCCGGTTCGAATCCGGGTCACGGCAGCCTGTTTTGACCCAGACCGGTCTCGTATAAAGTCATCTTTCTCTCGCAACCAGCTGTAATTTGACCCTGAATTTTCTACCAAAGAAAATTCAGACTGTTGTAATTTGGTTCAAAATCATCACTCATACTACCACTACATCACTTCACAGTCAGGTTAACATGTCTTGGTAAAGGGTCTGCATGTCACAAACACAATGGTCAGCCGTGATCGTATAGTGGTTAGTACTCTGCGTTGTGGCCGCAGCAACCCCGGTTCGAATCCGGGTCACGGCAGTTCTTATAAATAGACACGCATATTACTGACAATGTGCATGGTGGTTTCTAATATTACGATATTAATTTATTGTTTAAACTAAGCCTGTGTATAATGCCCATGTATAAACCACAATCAGGTGAGATTAAAAAGTTAAGGTTGTTAGTATATGTAATTTGATCAATAGCTGTGTTGTTTTTCGACAACTAACAGTTTTCTACAAGCGTGTCAGGCAAAAAAAAAAAAAAAAGTCTCGCGTTACCATCCCGCAAAATCCCGTCTACGAAAACAACCAGGAAGTGAATGGCGGAAATATTATAGATCCACCTCACGCTTTCAGCTAACAATTTTTTTTGGACAGTTCCGTCTTTTTTCCACCCTTAATGGAGAGGTCAGGCGAGTTAACGACACATGTCTTTAGCTAAAAACCACGGACAGGTTTGAAGAAACGATGTCGTCGCGTTCAACCAGCCGGCAGGATGTGTAAAGTGAATGGACGGAGAGCCAGCCGATGATCCAGTGTGCAGTTACCGGTTTGTTTCACTTCTGCATCTGCATATTACTTCTATTACACGTTTTATGAGATGCCACAAGATATAAGAGAAGAATAAATATAAAACTTTCAAAATTGCCAACACTGACACTGTGTGAAATGAATTGAAGACAGCAGATTTAACAACATTCATCTTTCAGTTCTTTTAGCTCTTTAGAGACATTAAGTTTAACCATGAAAAAACAAAAAACAGATGAGCATCTACAGACAAATGGTCTGTACTTATTGACATGCTTGACAAATTGATTGTTATTTGGACACAAAAGAGAGAAAAATGTGTCAAAGTTTTTAATCAATATGGCTCAAAGTATATGGACACAGTTGACATGTTGGAACCAAAGTTTGGCATTGTTACTTGAAAAATGACTGAAATTAGTTATAGATTATTAAAATAATGGATAGAATAGCCTTATTTTATGCCTCGTTGCAGCTCTCTTGTTGTACTTTGTGGTAACAATCTAAAGGCTCTTTTTTTTTTCTTTCAATATGACAATGCTGCCGTGCATAAATCCACAAAGGAATGATTTTCCTAGCTTGGTGTGGAGGAACTTGACTCCAAGAACTTGCCTTTAATGACTATAAAGGGTGTATTATTTCGTTGTCTGCATGCTTTGGTCATGTAGTTTAATGTAATTTCTCAGATGACAAGCTGGTAATCAATCAGAGTTCAGGAGAGAAGAAGAATACTTACACGTATTACTCTAAACTAACCCCTCTTATCTGTGAACCCTCATTTGCAGCCATATGGCCCTGCTCCTCAGCTAACTGAGGGAGACGACGCAACGAGACAACACTAGCATCATGTTCCTGAAAACATCATTCACCACCCTGATCGTGGGGGTGTTCGTGGTGTACGTGCTTCACACCTGCTGGGTGATGTACGGGATAGTGTACACCAAACCGTGCGACAGCCCCAAAGGGGACAGCTGCATCACACCCTACCTTGCAGGGAAGCCGAAACTACAGGTCAGTGATGTGAATTATGGTATTATGTTCACTTGTCCGGGTTGGACAACGTTTATATTTCATATTTTGTGGGTTCAAAACTGCCTCACAGTTTGTTACCTCGCCTTACGTCTCACTTCATCTGGACCCTGTGTGAATGTATCAGTGTCTGTAACAACTGTCTCTGTCTACCAGTTGAGTATCTACACTGCACTGCGGCCCAATGCAGAGGGAGGGCATACCCTGATTCACAAAGAGGAAGACTTTGATGTCAACAGCAAGTTTGAGAGGTTAGTGATAGAGATTATTACTTTTTAGGAATACAGCACTGTTAAAAGCACATGAAGATGCTTTACATAGGTAATAAAAACTTGCAAAAGTTTCACATAGGCCTACAGTATTTAGAAACTGCCCATCACAGTGATTGTCGTTATTATGTTTGATAGTGTGTCTCTCTGTTTGTCCCAGGATAGTCAATGTCTCCCTCCCTAAGAAGACCCGTAACAACGGAACTTTATATGCACTAATATTTGTCCACCAAGCTGGCGTCACTCCGTGGCAGGACTCACGACATGTCCACTTGGTGGCTCAGCTCACCACATACATGGTGCCTAAAATGCCTGAGATCTCTCTGATATCCGGAGAGGATCAAACACAGGTACGCTTTTTGAAAATTATTATTAAGTTTTCAGAAATTACATGGAAAGAGCTGCTCGAGGAGCTCATATTATCTATAATTATCATTATGTGTTGACATTAGGTACTTAACCTCAGTAAAATGATTTATTTTTCTATATGTACTTGGCTTTGTCAGGGTCAGAAAGAAAAAGCTCAGCAGAAGAAACAGCGTGACGGTAATTCTGCAGTGGGCGGAGGCGCTGAAAGCAAACCTACTTCCACGTCAGATCACCCAGTTTCCCACTGGCGCTCACGCCTCACACTCAACATTGTCAGTGACCACTTCCTGTTTGACAGGGAATACCTGCCTAGTGACGTCCACAGATACCTCAGAGTGTAAGATAGTGGATACACAAAGACACGCTGGGCATGTTTTTGGAGGGTTGGTTAGTTCATTTAAGATCAAGAGTTGATCTTTCTCTTGTTTGTTTTTTGTGTTTCAGATTCCAAAATGGTAAGAAGATGGTGTATTTACCTTTGCTGTTTGTTGATGAGCTCAGCAATCGGGTCAAGGACCTTGTGGTAAGCTTTTGCTTTTAATAAATATTATGTAATATACTGGAACTGACTGTCAGATAGTTTACCCTAAATAGATAGATAGATAGATAGATAGATATACTTTATTAATCCCAAAAACTGGGAAATTAAAGGCAGTGTTTTTATGTGATGTGTTTGTTTGTGTATCTAGGAGATCAACAGTACCTCCGTGGAGCTGCCTCTCACCATCTCCTATGACTCTATATCTCTGGGAAGACTTCGATTCTGGATCCACATGCAGGACGCCGTTTACTCTCTGCAGCAGTTTGGTATGTCTTTTCACTCTCTCTCTCTGTCTGTCTCTCACCAACACACAGTTCTGTCCAGGAGCGATGCACCCCTAATATCATGTGTCTTTCTATGTCTCTGTGTGCTGCAGGTTTCACAGAGAAGGATGCTGATGAGATTAAAGGGATCTTTGTGGATACCAACCTGTACTTCCTGGCTCTGACTTTCTTTGTAGCAGCCTTCCATGTGAGTCTGACTACAGAGCCACTATAAACTGTGTAATCAGTTACTGGTGCGAGTGATGAGCCTAGGTACTATCTGCTTTAGGTAATGTGTTATGTGTCATGTTTTGCAGCTCCTCTTTGACTTCCTGGCCTTCAAGAATGACATCAGCTTCTGGAAACAGAAGAAAAGCATGGTGGGAATGTCGAGCAAAGCAGGTAGGAAGCTTAACAGAACAGAACTTTCTACTAACATGTTACTTTTAGTTATTGTGGGTTTGGAACCTTTTTAATTATTGTTTTTTTGTTTCTGCTGGTTTTTGTCTACAATTTTGTATGTTTTGTAATTCTTATATTTGTATATTATATACAAAGGGCAGTTAGAATACATTTTTATTACATTTTATATTTGTGTGTTTTGTCTTTCAGTGCTGTGGCGCTGTTTCAGCACCATAGTGATTTTCCTCTATCTGTTTGACGAGCAGACCAGCCTGCTTGTCCTCATACCTGCTGGTATCGGCTCTATCATTGAAGTAAGAACAAATACGCTGTATGGAAGCACACACAAAAGCACTCTAATGTGCCAAATACATTAATACATACATTAATTTACCCTCATTTAGAATAAAAGCTTTTGTGGTGTCTGTGAAACCTTTTACCATATTTTCTTTCACTAAACTTATGTAATGCCGTTCTCATATTGTAGATATGATAATTTAACACTCTAATAATTACCTCTGAGTCTTTGGTTCAGTTGTGATATTCTCTGGGGATGGTTTATTGTTGTAGGTATGGAAAGTGAAGAAGGCCTTTAAGATTCAGGTTTTCTGGAAAGGAGGCAAACCAACATTCCTGGTAAGTGCGTGTGCGTGTGACTTAACTTTAAATTACTTCACTATAAATCATATCAAGCCTGTGTAGGATGGTAAATTAATTGATGAGTAGATCATGAGCACTGTTTTTACTGTATCAGTAAAGTGTTTTCTCTGCCTGCTGCTATCAGAAAGCTGTCTTCTAAATTGCTCTGGGTTGAAATGAAAGTGCAGAGCAATGTAGGAAATGCACCATACCTGTGATGGATATAGCGATGTGCTGTGTTGTGTTTTTTAAGAGGATAATGCTACAAAGAGCAAATACTGTTTGTCTTTGTGATTGCAGCATTTTCCCATGTTTCATTACCACTGGCCTTAGAGCTTTATACTTTTAAAGTAAATGTGTGCAAAATGTAAATCTGCCTGTGTTTTCTCTTCTGCAACACAGTTTGGCAAACTAGATGAATCAGAGAGGAGGACAGAAGAGTATGATACTCTGGTAAGATACAGCACTCACACTAACAGAGCAGCTGTGATGACACTTGCACAGTTTCTGCTTTCTACAATAAATATAATATGGGCACAAAAAGCACCTGCTAGTGACACCATTTACATTTTGGAGATGAGAAATCATCACTACAGCATTTTAAAAAGTTTAAAATTTTTATGTTGGCTATAATTGTGGTACCTGGGGGTGCATTATAGTACGTAACATCAAATGCGTCAAATCACAAAAACATAATTTATCTTTGCCTTAATGATATTTGAAATGTTCCACTGAAATTGTTGTGCTTCTAATATGTTAATACATTTTCTGGACTGTTGTTGTGTTTCTCTGTAGGCCATGAAGTATCTCTCATACCTCCTTTACCCACTTTGTATCGGAGGTGCGGTGTACGCTCTAATATACCTACGATACAAGAGGTAGGGGTGTGTGTGTGTGTTTACTACATGCTTATGAATTATGTGACCCTGGTGTCATTGTTTTCCATGTATGACTTGTTTCTCTCTTCATGTTTTAGTTGGTACTCGTGGTTGATCAACAGTTTGGTGAACGGTAAGCTGTAACACTATAGATAAAACATATTTTACTGTTTAAAAGTAGATCATTAGCTCTGTGTTGCTGTTGATTTACATTATCTGATTAAAAATAAAAAAGCTTTACCAACATAATCATAATAATATCAATAAATTCTTATCTCATTTTGACCATTACAGGTGTATATGCATTTGGCTTCCTCTTCATGCTCCCTCAACTTTTTGTCAACTATAAGGTCAGTTCATAGTGTGTGTGTGTGTGTGTGTGTTTTATCATTTCAACCTTTCACTAACTTATTCTGCTCTGTTCTTTATACAACAGCTGAAATCTGTGGCCCACCTGCCCTGGAAAGCTTTTATGTACAAGGTGAGAACACACAGTATCTCCAGTTATTCAGTTAGTTTATGTCGTGCTTATGAAAACGTGGAAACAAATGGTTGATGTTCTGGATTCAGACATGTGTTGTTTCATTGATAGACTGATCAATCACTATATATTGTGGTGTTCTATCACAGGAGATTAATCGACAGATGAATTTATCAGCGAACTAGATACCTCACTAACATCTCTTAAGTTTCAACATTTTTCAACATTATCTTTAAATGTTCAAACTAATTATTTTAATTATATTACTGAAGTCACTGAATATCTTTATTAGTCACTAAGTGCTTTTTTTAAATTTACAGATTGATATTTATTTATTGTTTCCAGGCATTCAATACGTTCATTGATGACGTGTTTGCCTTCATCATCACCATGCCAACATCTCACAGACTGGCCTGTTTCAGAGATGATGTGGTGTTTCTCATTTACCTCTACCAGAGATGGTACGTACACACACACACGCACACGCACCAACATGCACATAATATTTCCTGAGCTTAAAACAAAACACTCAACACTATTTCTCTCTCTCTTCTTCCTCAGGCTCTACCCAGTGGACAAGACAAGAGTAAATGAATATGGAGTGTCTTATGATGAAAAACCCAAAGGAAAGACTCACAAGGACTAGAGAGGAAAGGCGAGCTTCCATGATTTGGTATCTGCTGGCTTTGTCTTCGGTCCACTGGTCTTTACTGATTTCATTTCAACTGCGTTGGTTTAATTGTCTAGAAAAAATGTTTTTGTTTCTGGTCAGTCAGTTGTAAACGAATCAGGCGCATCCTTATGTTTTTTTTAAAAATCCCGTCCAATAGTACAAAGTGTTTTTAAAGGTCAACATCTGCTTATCTGCCTTTTGCAGTCTAAAGAGGCTTTTTTGGTTGTTTTTAAAGAGTGTGACTGGACAGGAGGAACAGTAAAATCAATCTGTAATTTCAAACAGAAGCAACAACCTGAAACAACTTATTTGTGATTGGTGTGAAATGACTGGACAACACCCTGCTACTGGCCTTTTCAAAGGCACTGCTTAGTTTTGGTATGAAAGCATATACTAATGACTACAGTAACCCGACTATAGCATTTTCTGACATGTCAAACATTATGTTTATCCACAAAACCAGTCACATTCCTGTTAATATCACTAATGGTCTTTTTTTTAACCTAAAAATACTGTGCATTGAAAAAATATAGCACTATATCCACTAAAGGTTTAATTACCTTGAACCAATGACTTGTGCTGATATAAGGTGGCCGTATTTGTTTACTTTTTCCGGCTGTTATTACATATTACTCCATAAGCATGAAATATGATACCAATTTGAACTGATCGTTACAGTACACACATAATAGGGAAATTTGGACAAGTGTATGTATAATTTGCTCAGTTAAATATTCATGATGCAGAATTCAAGTGCTTTTCTAGAATTTCTCACTAAAAAGACGATTTGGCTGTTTTTAGAAACTATCCATGTGTAAATATTTCAAAATGTATATCCTAAATTATCTCGTAGACAAAGCTAATTTAAAATTAATTCTGGGACAAATTCCGGGATGACATACCCTGTTTAATCTGCCTATTATAGTGACCCCCACAAAAAAAATGTATCAAGGAAATGTGTCAGAAATTTGAAATACTTAATAATAATAATAATTTTAATAATGTGCATATAACGACTGCAGTAGCAGCAGAATAGGAGATTCTCGTTTGTTGCCATGGTGACTATGTGAATTGCCTAAACATTCCAGAATCTTGAGACTGAAAGTTCCAGAATCTGTTGAGTTTCCTGCTTCGCCTCCACATTGAATAATACTGAATTTTACTTCACTGTAACATGGACGGGTACCACTGAAAGCCACACTGTCCTTTACATCCATTCTAGTTTTGTGGTTTTACCTGCTTGAGTATTTTTCTTACATATCAGGGCCAAGAAAATACGTTAGTGCCAAATGTGAGAATGATTCTTTGAACTGTGAGCTTTGTACGATCACCGTAAATGGTCCATTTGATGTTTTTAAATAGACACTGACATTCTGGGAGGGAAAACTGCAAATGGTAAGACTTGAAGAAAGTATTACTACATGTGAATTCACACACAATATGTCACATTTTGATGTTTTTTTTCTTTTTCTTTTTGTTGTGTTGTTATGTTTTAATTCATGTTCAGATATCATGATATATTAAGTCTATATATTCACAGTTTTCTGTTCCGGTGTAAATGCAGCAGAGATCCGCCAGAAATATGCCTTGAAATGGTTTTAATTATTGTGTAATGTTGGTGTTTTTTGATTCAGATTAAATAAAGTTGGTTGACAGAACATGTGATTTGCAGTGATTTCAAAAATCTTTAGACATTTGTCATCAGTACATATTCTTCACCGTTTTGATGTGAAGTGATAACAGGAGCAGGAACCACACAAAGCATGCGTATAGACTTAGACAGTTTCAGATTTCTAAACATATGGTCCTTCTTCTTTGGCACAGTACACACTAACTCATATTTCATCTGTTGAGAAGATTTTTTTTTGTTAATTTCTGCACATATTGTACTTGTTTTTGTTCTTGCTTGCTTGATATTATATAATAACTGATTTAAAAGCAAATAATTTTGATATAAAATACAAACATACATACAAAACATCTATTTAGACTTAAATATACATTTAAGACAGATGAAAGAATATATTTAACTAATTACTAACCACTTTGTAAATGTTTCCGAAAATATTTCCAGGTACTTAACTGCAGTAGCGAGGATTTTGTTTGTGTGTAATGTAATCAATATAGTGGAAAAAATCTACTCAGCCATTATGGCCGACGTCTGACGTCATTTTTGTGTGCGTGCTGACGTACCAGGCACACAATTCGACGCAAGGTATATATTCCAAGCTCCCGCCCTCTCCTCTTCCCTTTCCGCTGCAGGAAGTTAACGTGCCTAAAGGTGTTCGGTTCTTCATCCGAAGCTAAGGCCCACAATCCGGCGACTAACACCGTTAAATTTAGGCATCCGACGCCACAAATACAAAATCTTACATCTACAATGGCCTCTGTGTCCGAGCTCGCCTGCATTTACTCCGCTCTGATCCTCCACGACGATGAAGTCACCGTCACCGTAAGTGTCCCGGTTTAGCCGCTCACAGCTTAGCTGACGTTATTCTAGTATAAGTGTTAACTGCTTAGGGAAGCTCTGCCTCACACAAATACGGAGACTGGCTGCTCTGTTGGTGAAATAAGTTGCTATAATGTCACTTAGTTAAATATTGAAGCACGTAAATGTCAAACAGTCCCATCTGCCGGATAAAATGGCGGCATGCTTGTTGCTAAGGTTAGGCCACGTTTTTGTAACTAAGGCAACAACTGTCTGTATTGTGACATTAATGAGTTAAACTAGCAGTATGATTTCAGGGTGTTACTGACCTTATGTGTTGTATGATTGGAGCCGATAAAAGTCTCAATATTCGCCTTTCACTCAGTGACAGGTGCTAGCTGATGCTTAAACAACACAGTCTATAAAACAAATGTACCACCCTGCAAACTTCATTACACAACTTCTTCATATACTTCGTCCTGTTCATTTTATAACAGACTCAGTTGGCTGTCTCATGTTATTCTGACTGTTTGGTACACGTGGATGTCCAACATCAAACCAATGAAAAACAATCAGGACAGAGCAGCAAGAAATAGAGAAATGATATATGAATATAATCATCATAATATATGAAGTGTGGTTTTTCTAACGGTGGGTGTTGTTGTCTGTAGGAGGACAAGCTGAATGCTCTGATCAAGGCTGCTGGAGTCACTGTGGAGCCTTTCTGGCCAAGTCTGTTTGCCAAGGTGAGCTATGAACACACACACACACAGTTTCACACACAAACTGCTCTGTATCAAGTTTGTTACATGTAATTATAGTAAAAAATAGTAATAGTAGAAATAGTAAAAAAAAGTCTAATACTGTCTAACCAACGGTTGCTAACACATGGCCTCAGAGGATGACGTCTTTACCTCATGCTATGATGATCTGAAGAGTCACGTTGTGAAATTTCACATGGGATGTTATAGATGCAGAGTTCATTACTGGAGGATTTAGAAGCCACTGCTGCTTTTCTGGTGTGTTCGCGCCTTTTCTGAATGTCAGCAGTAGAGACTCAGATGCTCCTACTTGCACTAAAATGAAGCTTTGACTGTTTAGATTCACCTTCAGTCAGGGCGAACTGCTCTGAAATTTCTTGATAGACAAGAAGTCCTGTCTTGTGTTTATATTTGTGACATCTTTTACAAGAATACAATTGTGAATGCTGAAGCAGATTACTCCAATGTGTATATTTTGTACCATGAGTCATTATGGTGCTGTGTACACTCAATTCATCTAAGTTTATTGTGAACTGAGCAGTGAAGACTGGGATGTAACGCATCATCTTAAATCTTATGACAATCACAGGTAGTACATTTAATTTAAAGAAATAGTTATCTTATGGTCTGTTTAGAGCATCTGACTGTACTGTGGTGGATTGTGTTGGTATTTCAGAGTATTGGTATCGGGAACTTTTGGCTGACACTACGTCGTGTTACTGAAGCAGTTTGCTAAATGTTATCAGCACATACCTTAGTTGCAAAAGAGCTCAGTGTACACAAACAGTGTTTTTAACACACGTGACATGTTTGTGTTGCAGGCTCTGTCCAGCATCGACATCGGCAGCCTGATCTGCAACGTCGGAGCCGGAGGTGGCGCTCCAGCTGGAGCCCCCGCTGCCGGAGCTGCTGCTGCCACTGGCGGAGACACCCAAGGTAAATAGATGCTGATCTGATTGAAAGAGGTTGAGGAACTTGCTTAGAAAATTGTCATTGTTTGTCACATCAAAAGTATGATGTATAATATACTTGCTAAGATTACAGACTGCAAGAAGTTTTTGTTGGTGTGAGCCATTTTATTTGACCTGAATTCTTCAGGCAGGTCACAGCCTCGATAGGAGGTTTCTCACTCACTTGATGTGTAGACGTGACAACAGTTGGTTACTAAAGTGGCAGTTTTTAAAATTAAGTACTAGTTGGTCATCTGCTCCAAATTATGCAAATGTAGTAAAGTTATCTATTCAGATGGGGTGGGGGTGGGGAAGCTAAAGTTTTTGGTTAAGGGCTTAAAATGCTGTTAAATAAACTGCAAGAACTAACCATAAACCATCCTGTTTGCCTCTGCAGCCAAGGAGGAGGAGAAGAAAGAAGAGAAGAAGGAAGAGTCCGAGGAGTCCGATGATGACATGGGCTTCGGTCTCTTTGATTAAACAGTTGTTGTTTTTTTTCTAAGAAAACACAATAAAACTACAAAAAATGACGGCTGACTTGTCTAACTTATTATCCTCTGTAGTAAAGACACTAACATCACCTCTCATTACAAATATTTCTTAACATTTTGAAACTACATAGATGATTTCCCTAATATTCTGTGAACAATGAGAATTTTTTTTGTGAATGGTGCAGAGCAAATCACAGTGGGGCATACACTAATAATGGAGCAGAAATAGGATCAGTGGACAAGTGTTGTAAAGCAAAGGACGGTGAAAAGACTGGACTAAGTTGTGTAGAAGTTATAAAGTGAGATTATGCATAATGGCGTGCAGTAATATTGCTGGTATAGTTAAATGCATTCATACAGAGTACAGTACAGTGGTTGAACTGTTGGCTTAATAAGACTGATGCTCAGCTGTATTTGTCACTGATTCCTTGGAAAGTAACTCATGACACTACAGATTGAAAACTAGGGTTTGATCCCACACACCTGCCGCTAAGACTTCATTGTGTGCAAGAACTTGATTTTCTTTTAAATTACAAGCTCAGGCTACAAATTGGAAAGATCCACTCAGGACAAGAGCAGGTGTTTTTGCCAGAAAAAAAAAAACAAACTTTTTTTTTTCTTTGCTAATAAACTTAATGCTTCGTGGAGATAAAACTCGACCCATACCTAGTGGTGGGCAAGTGAAGCCTCATGAAGCACTGAGGCTTTCCTAACAATTGTGCCGAAAAAGATTCGAAGCTTCAAGACTTCAGTGACGGTGACATCTGGTGGACAACTGAAGCCATAGCAACCTCTAAAGCGCACGACTGAAGCACTGGCACTGTTTCAATCCCATGACAGCAATAAAATTTTATAAAAGTCTGTGTGGTCATTCATACCAAATAATGATTATATCGTCAACAATGAGATGATGGCAGATGTTCAAGAATAAATGCAAATTATATTAAGGGTTAAATGTTAAGTGTTTTTAAGGGAAAGATAATGGTTTGTCATTTGGGGACTTGTATGGTTGATTTGGAATGATTATTCACAGAAGCAAAAAAGTTATTTGTCTTCTTTTTGAGGCCCATTTAAAAATGTAATTATAGAAACATAAAATGTATGCCATAAAATGCATTATACCTTATTTGGTGGTATGAGATCAAAATGATCCCAAACTTTAGAACGTCGCTTATTGGTGGTACTCGCCATGAAACTTGCCAAATACTCTCACTCTCAATCTCCAAATCTCTATCTACTCACAACCTCATTTTGAAGCACAATTATGCATCTTATATAGCTGGTATAGCGCCAAACCACTCAAACCTGTCAAGCTGTCATTGATGCATTGAAACACCACGAGCCAATGACACACACTGAAACACTACGAGCCAATGAAAAGCTTCGAAACATTTTGAAGCAATGAAGCGCGAAACGAAACAACGATGACGTTCGAAGCTTCAAACGTCATCGATCACGTGACACTGGTGTTTTGATACAGGCTCCGACACAGCGTTTCGAATCACTCCGCTTCAGGAAGAGTGACACAAGCTTCAAAGCCTCGGTATAATTTGCACTAACAGACTGACATACTAACTTACTGCTGCAGTACCGTGTCTGGCCACAGTGTGGGGGAACATGGCGCTGTTTCGACGCTCTGTGAAGTCTAAATGTCCTTTTTGTTGTCAAAATTGATTAGAACATATTTCTGCTTTTCACTTATGTATTTATATCAGAGTCAACAGATTTTCAGTTTCCTGTAACTGTTATGAACGTGAGTGAAAAACGGGACCGGGTTACTTTGAAAGCAGTGATGATATCACAAAAACTCATCAACCGTCCCGGTTTCCTTGATCCTCAAAGTGTACCTATCCACCGTTAACTTCTCACTCTTCACATAGTAGACAACAACGCCGATGTATTTGGTCGCCATTCATTGAAAACCATGTCGCTCCCCCCCTTTGTCAGCAGGTTTCCGTAGTGTAGTGGTTATCACGTTCGCCTCACACGCGAAAGGTCCCCGGTTCGAAACCGGGCGGAAACACATTTTCTTTTTTTCTTTTTTCAATGTCAGTACCAAACAAAAAATAGCAAAAACTGCCTCAACAAAAAACAGATAAAGTCTCAATAACGTTGCTCAAATTAACCGTTTAGTAGCGGCCACAAGCGCCATATTGGTACGTAGTAACATGTGTACAATGTTTTATGAATACAAGTATATTCAGTATATTATAAATACGCAAATCAAATACCCATAGTTCACGTGTTACCATTAATGTATCAGCAGTAACTAATTTGGTGGCTCAAAAATAAGAGCGTAAAATTAACAAACTGTTAAATGTGAAACAAAAATAGCTTAAAATAGCTTTAGCAGGAAAGGCGCGCCATTACCCCTACATTTAACAGCCTATTTATGCCGCTTTGTAATAGCATTTTATTTCAACGTTAACACTAACTAATCACTGCCGGGTTTTAAACCTAAATGTTCGACATTTTACGGTCCTCCTCACCTGGTAAACTTGTCTCTGCTGGAGATGAAAGCCCCAGGAAATGTTTTTGTTTTTGGTCACACATCTATTAGCATCTATTAGCAAGCTAAAGCGTTAGCAAACATTTCAGGCTCACCTATCCAGCGAGGGCGGTTGCCAAACATTAGTTTTATTCCGTATTTTAGCATCCTGTTTTAAAGGGTCAGAAAACAGATACAGAAACAAATAAAGACGACTGTGTTTCTCATTGATAACAGTGTGATTTATTTTATTTGCTTGGTTTAGCAACTATACATGTGACTCCTTCCTGAGAATACTGCTCACCTCAGGGGAGAGGCAACAGTGGAATGGAGAGAATCTGAGAGCTAAGGGGGATGATCACAGAGGAAGAGAAGACTGTAGCAGAAAGAGAGAATAAAGTTATAAATAACAGAAACACAGGGAAGGAAAACAAGAAGACGGAAGATGAGGATAGAGTTTAAGTTACAGAGAGATGTTTTAAATCAACCCTGGGACCAGAGAACCAGGTTCTTGCCCCATTTTGGGCTGCGAACCCATGATTTCAGAAATTATTTAATGTTTCCTGGTTTTGAGAGGCGTTTACCTTGCACATTTATAGATGCAGTTAGTCACAAACTCGTCAAACTGCAGTTGCGATTCATCTAATAAATACTACCAATGTATTATTAATGTTTTCACAATAGTTTGGTTTTGGATTCTGAATATGAACCAGCATTGTTTGAAAAAATTATTTTAGTGTCCTTGAAAATCGGGCAAACTGTAGGAAATCTGACTTGTAGAGTGAACATTTGTGTGAAGACAAACAGAGCAGAAGGAACTCACAACATGACTGATACAACAACACATTTGGCTTCAATAAACAAAGCAAACGATAAAGTAACCATCAGGATTATTTTTACATTATGAAAGAAACTTTTGCCAAAAATGGATTATTGAGTATTATTGAGTAAAGTACTTTCAGAGCCTTTTGAGTACAATTATTTTTTAGTCAATTGCAGTTCATTTGGCACAGAGTGACCTCCTCCTGTACAGTACAATTAAGACCTTCACCTCCTCTCTGTCCTTTCACTCTCCCCGTTCATCCATCTCACTTATTTAAATGACAATTCATGCCTCAGAAACATGTTAAAAATATAGCTTCTTTGTATATTTACTATGTAGTTAACTTAAAAAGTGGCCTGTGGCAGCTTTTATATAAATTCTTTTCCATAAAAAGACATTTAGTTTGTTCTTCCATAGTTTGATTTCTATGCCATCTCCTGATGCCTGAAACAGAGCAATCTAGAGACAGGATGAAAAGAGATGAAATCATGACATCTATGAACAGCTGTACTGTTAATCAATTATTGCTGCTCATACCGGAAAAACTAACTGAGATATAGACAAAGAGACATACTGGAAATAGTAATAATAATAATAATTAATAATAATGATATAAAAGCATGTTTAAACAAAGACATTATCATATCATCTTCATTATCCTCCTCATTCTGGCTCTTCAGTTCCAGTTGTGATATCCTGCATATGTGGAAAGTGTTTAGTCATTATATTGATGTGTCCATACGCCAAAATATCTCTGCGGTCCGTCAAGCGAGCCGTTAAAAACACCAACAGCTTCTCCATGAAAATGAACCTTGATCTTCGGTGTTGGACGCTGCGGTCCTCCGTTGTTAAATCCACTTTTTTAAAGATATAAAAAGATGTAATGGGTGATTTAAAAAAAAAACAAACTTATGTGATGGGAGAAGGAATAGAGTTTTCTCTGGATACAAAAGCGAATAATGCAACAGGAGTACAAACGGTACAATACTGACCGAAATGTAACCGTCACAAGACAAAAAAGGAAGTGATGAATGTTTGAGGGAGGGAGCTGATTGTTTCAGTCAGTCACGTCTGCTGTCCATCAGTTGATTCTCTTTGTGATTGGCTAAGACCTACTGCACTCTCCGTCTCCACAGCAACACACCTCCTCCTGTCCGTGTCCCGTATTTGGATTTTGCTGCGGCAGAGACTCCCGATTTGATTGGATCCTGTGCTAATGTGGGCGCGTCTGGTTGATCATTTTGAGTCGTGACTGGTCAATGACGTCCAGCAGGTTCTTGGCGTCGACTGCGAGGGCGTGAGCTGCCATCAGCATCTGTTTCTTGTAGTCCTTTTGTAAACTGTCCAGAAGAGAGAAAACAGTCACATGACCATTGCGTGTAAATATAAAGCATCATGTATCTGTAAAACACACACACGCTGTGTGTTTGTACCCACCTTGTCATGACATACTGTTGGGCCAGTTTCATCTTCGCTATCAACTCTGCCAGATCTGAATTCAACAACTTCTGGGCCATTTCAATCTGTGAGACAAACTACATGTCAGCTTCATACGTCACATGACAATTTCAAAACTATTATGTTAACACACTGTTCAGTTCAGTTCAGTTCAGTTCAGAAAGATGCAAATTGAACCTATTTGCTGAAGAATCTTATACATATATATGATATATAAAACATTATCAGCAGCTTCATTATAATTGTGGGTATGTGTTTACTTCTCTGTGTGTGCTGGCTGGCAGCACAGGAATCGTCTCATCCACTGTTGCCAGCAGAGTCCTCAGCGCCAGACCAACCTCCTGCCAAACGTCATCAGTGTTTAATCAACATGTACTGTTACATCTGTTGATGAGGCATGCTATACACATACCTCACTTTAAAACTTTAAAACATGGAGACGAAAACGCTGCTAGTAAAAGCTCCTGAGAGTGATACCTCCTGTCTGTGAATCCTACCTTGACCATGGGGACATACTCCTCTGGAGCTGCAGGTTGAATCCTGTTGGACATCTCGATCACAGATTTAACCAATCCTGTCACATTCTCGTACACTTTGTCGTTAGAACGATCCAGGTTGGCGGTGGGGGGCGGGCTGATCTCCTGTGGCTGTAACTGGGCCAACGAGGAGACCATAAATTAGAATGAGGCAGTAAATCTGTAGTGCAGAATGCATTCACTTTCTCACTTGGTATTTTTGTAGTTTAATATGAAATGTAGTAAGCTGGAATTTTAACAAAGAGAAACATTATTTTTCTTAACCTAGTTGAGTGTAGTTATGTAGACCCAACACTGGGTGGCACTATTTAACAAAACACAAAACATAGAGGCCCTCTGCTTTTTATCACGTCTACATGCATTTATGAGAGAGTCGGACTGTTAGTGCGGCGAGATGCCAGGACAGACGAGGTTAGTTGTTTAGTGACAGACTCAAGTTCAACCTGCATGAAAGAAGCATGTTTTATATGATACATCAGAACGTTTTGGCATGATGTGAAAGGGTTGCTCGTAATTTCAAACGAGACAAAACACCAACTCTTCAATTCTGCATTTCTGCTGAAGGATTAAAAAGGTAAAATTTGTTAGACTTGACACGGTAGATCGGGTCTGTGCTCATGTGAGTTTGTTTTGGATGACTTTCTGCCACATAGATGTTCAAAATCACTTAATGCAGGTTCTACTGGTGTTCATAAAACTACACAGTTGATTTGACTTTAAGCTATAAAACATTTTAAAGTTGTGTGGTGCTGCAATTAGTGTAAACAAACTAAGCATGACTCAAAGAGTCCTGAGAAAATGCCTTTTTTCAAATAAAGGCTTGATTTGAATTTAGGTTCACTTTTCTTGCATCAAATGTTGGCTTGAGAATGAAAACAACCCTTAAACAAAGCCAGAAACAAGACTCTGATGTTGGAAACAAATATTACAGCTTCTCCAGTTAATGACTCAGTAGATGTTTCTTCTTTAGCATCAAACCTACAACTATAGTAACTAATGATGGCAACTACTTTATCTTGCAATATCAGACACACAGTGATCAGTCTACTATGCTTCTACTGGTGTAACAAAACATATTTATGGTCAAGCTGACATTATTCCTCTTTTTTCCCCTTACCATAGACATGCTACACTTTTACAAAAATGAACGTAATAAAACCTTATTAGCTTGTAAGTAGTAGTAACCTTTTCTTTGGATGAGAAATTGTGTAACATTGTTTTATTTTTCCAACACGGCAAAAGTAAAATTTAGTTCCGTCTCTGGTGAAGAAAAATGTGACTAAGATTCAGAAGGATAACGTTTCTCTGCACATGATGGTAACTATTAACTAAACTACTGTATCTCTACAGTGATAACAGACACACACAAAGATCAGCTTACCCTCCACGGCTATGAGGAGGTTGAAGGGGGATTAGAGAGTGCAGGTGGTGAAGAGAAGGAGTTTGATGGGTGGATGGATGCAGAGTGACAGGGCAGAAAAGCAGGATGAGGAGTAACGGGATGACGAGGTGTTAGAGGGAAACGTACAGGATGGATAGATGGATGTTAAATGACAAAAGGTGGAGAGGAAGTAGAGGGGGAGAGAAGAGGCACAGAGCATTAGCCCAAAGCCAACCACCAGGCAAAGCATCACATGTCATAGCATGCAAACCATCAGCACAGTGCCAGTTTTAAACTCAAAAACTACACGCCACAGTGGAAATGAATGACATTGACCATTGTTTTCTGTATGTGCAGGAGTCTAAATAATTACACTTAAGAGCAACACGTAAACATTTCAAACCTGAGAGAAAATGTTTTGTTTGATAAACTGCTGAAAGTTCTGATGTATTCTTGTGTACTTTATTTATTTTTTAATTCTGTGTATTTTTGTGTCTGTTTTTTATACCTTTACACCCTCATTGTAGCTGTCCACGGGGCAGAGGCTTGCCAGGTTGCCTAGGTGACAGGGAGCGCCGGGGCGGGGTGGCTTTTTAGGAGGAGCTACATGTTCTGAACAAAGTAATAATAATAAAAGTAATAACACAAAGTAGTTATGTAGTGTTTATGATTGGCTCCATGTTTACATGTTAAGGCATCAATAATAATTTAATAGTGTAATACAGTAGCTACAGTATGATATTCTCTCTGAAATGGCAAATTATGTATAAGTAGTATTTTCACTTTTGATAATTTAAATATTTCTGCACCTATCTAAAATCAAAATTTTTTATTTAATTATTTTTACATTGTTTTTTGTGTTTTAATATTTATTAAATTTAGGCTTCAGGTTACAACAAATCCAGTCAGATAAAGAATAGGGGAATATCAGCCCCCCAAAAAGACAATAAAATAAAATAAATAACGATAGAAGCAACAACAACAATTATTGATTATTGATATTGAATCTGAATACTGAATACTAATATATCAGTATAAACATGTCCTCACCTGGTTTTCCTACAGGCTGGTAGATATGTTGACTTCCACCCTGCGCAGGGACAAACAAACAAATAAACAAACAAACAGCAGGTTAATGGTGGGCACATTTTTTTTAAATTAGTCAAACTTTCAGCCGTTGCTGGGTTTAAAGTTCCCATGAGCCCTCTGTGGTCATGTGGTTGGTGTGTAGGCAGTACCCTCCCTGGCACTTAGACAGACAGAGAGGAAATAAAGAGGCTGGGAGAAGGAGAGAAAGTATTTCTGTCAGCTAGACTGAATACTTTCCCTCTGCCTCCCTTTTGCTCTTTCATTTATTGACTTCCTCCTCTTTTGCTGTAATGTTTCTCTCTGCTACTTTTGTCCTCCTCCTCTTCCCTTATTTCTCCTTTCACTCTCTTGTAAGCACTGCCAGCAATTCTCAAACTACACTTCATCTCTGTTTTACACCTTTAGCTTTCCTCTCCCCACTCAATCTTTGTAGCAGCTCAACAAAACCAAATCAGTAGTGGGTTAACAATCTATGTTCAATGTAAGCGCCTAAAAACACTGACCGGTGCTTGGAGTGTGCCGTCCTCTCTGTCAATGCTTCCTCTGCTGTTTCTGGGCTCTGCCTTCTGCAGGGAAGAAAGAGAGATACATTTAATGTAAAAATATTAGTATATAAACACGGTATGTTTGAGGATTTCACTGTAAAATTGAATGCACGTTGCTCAAGGTTGTTCTAGTTTAGCAAAAAAATAAGGCAGAATAAATCCATTAACCATTTTGCAAGAATCACATTAAAAAAAAACAACAAAAAACAAAAACAAACAAACAAAACCTGCAGCTTGAAGCAATTAAAAATCTTTGCAACGCAGCTAAAACGATTTATCTTTCAACACCAAATTCTAACATAAACATGCATTATTTAACCAGCAAAATGATGTTGCAGAAAAATAATTTCCACTGATGACTACCATCTGTGGCTGCCCGTCATATTTTTATCTAAACAACTGAAAACAAGTAAATATTCAGTCAGCAAGAAATATGAGCAGTAGACAAACAACCCAACAGCTGCACCACTAAAACCCAGCTTTCTCTTTCTCTCTCTCTATCCCTCTGTTTCAGTACCGTTTTGGTGAAGCATGCCTTGAAGAGATGCATCCTGGGAGAATAGTGGCTGAAGAAGACGGGAGGAGGAAAGCAGAGAGTGCAGGCCATCGAAAGAAGGGCAGAGATAGGGGCAGAAGATATGAGTAAGAGAGAGAGAGAGAGAGAGAGAGAGAGAGAGAGAGAGAGAGAGAGAGAGAGAGAGAGAGAGAGAGAGAGAGAGAGAGAGAGAGAGAGATGGAAAGCAAAAAGAGACTTAAACCATGCAGAGAGAGAGACAGAAAAAAAATAGAGGGAAGGACGGACAGAAAACTAAGAAAGTAGAAGACAGTGCAGGGGAAGGGAGAAATGATCTGAAAAAGGAAAAGAAGTCAGAGAAGAATCGAGGAGGAGGAGGTAAAAGAAGTAGAGAATAAGAGAAAGTTTTTCCAGTGGAGGAAAAGCTCCAATGAGCCACAGAGACAAAATTGTGGCAAGAAAAGATCAAACCGCCTCATTCTCCTCTTCGTCTCTCTCCCTCCCACTCTTTCCATCTCTCTGCATCTCCCTCTGTTCCCCTCTCTCCCTCTCTGATGGGTGACTCCTCGCTCGTTCCACCCTCTCCACTGCTCTTGCCAATCCCACTTCCTTTCTCCCTCCTTCTGTCCTCCATTCTTGTTCCTCCTCACAAACTTCCATCTTTCTTTTTCAGGCGTTACTTTACTTCTTTCTGGTTGCTTTTATTCTTTGGTTGATCCTCTTTTTATTTATTATCAAGTTTACTGGGATATTCGTTTTAGTTACACTAGGTTCCATTTTGTTTGATTCATCCCTTATTTGTCTTAAGGCTAAAATCCAATTTCAACGATTATTTAAGAAAAAGAGTCACCACACACACACACACACACACACACACACGCGTATACTCAGAGTAGGCATAACCAATCAGACACAATGTGATGATAACAGCTTACAAGAAAGCAGCAGCTGTAAACGGTAGGATAAAACAACCTTTTCTAAGCTCCAGATTATGTAATGACAAATATTATACTGTATCTACATCTAGGACATTCTGCTCTAGAGAGAGTTCTGGAGCGCTCTTAAGTATGAGTTAAAGTCAAAAGAAAAGTCGTGTCCATTGTCCAAATGTGCAGAGAGGAACAGGCAACTCAAGTAAACATACAGACCATAAAAAACTATGTCCTAGGGCAGGGGTCGGCAATTAAGTTTGGCCTCGGGCCAGATATTTTCCAAGCCATTACATGGCGGGCCACAACCAAAACAATGGCTAATATAATTAATTAATTAATAGGGGGGGGGGGGGGGGGGGGGGGGGTGATAATGAAAATGATAGGCGATTTTGAAATGACGGAGCAGACGCACTGAGACATTCAAGCGGGCTGATGTAGGTTAAATTTGTGGACTGACCACTGGGGCGCTATTAATTATATGCCTGTTTGTTAAAAAAAAACATTTCCACTTGTTGCTGTTAGCTGTCATGATGAATGGACAGAAAACTATGCCTTCATCCTCCCCAGTTTTATTAATGCAAAGCCCACATGCCTGATCTGTAACGAGGGTGTCTCTGCATGCAAAGAGTACAACATTAGACGGCACCACGAAACGAAGCATGTGACAGTTTTGGAGGAACTTGATACCAACAAGTCGATGGATGATGTGATCGGGTCAGTGAAACAGATGTCGCTCTCTGCGAGGTCCGCTGCCCGCCGCATAGAAGCGCTGTCTGATGCGGTGCAGGGTGCAATTGTCGACGTGCTTATTCACTCTGTATCCAGTTAGACAAATAAGCATTTAAATTGAGGAAAATTTTCTGTTCTGGAAAATGAAGTTAACAAATAAAGAGCATTTTTGAGACTGGCAGTCCGATTTTTAAAAAGTATATTTTATATTTTTATTTTCTTTCTCTAGTTCAAACAATCTCACGGGCCAGATGTTTTTGCTTGCGGGCCACATCTGGCCCGCGGGCCGCCTATTGCCGACCTATGTCCTAGGGTTTCCAAACAATATACAATATCAAAATATATAAGTACAAAGGATGACTGACAGAGGGGACATCACTCCCCATCACCAATCAGAAGGTTGTTTTTTTTCTCTTTTCATCCCTCCTCGTGTTTTTCTCTCTTTCAGCTCTCCTACACGTAGCAAAAATGAAAACAGTACATCCAAGCAAGGGGAAAGACAACCTGACCTGAATAGAGAAGAAAAACAGACTTGTTTTGCAAAAGTAGTGATTTGGCTCATTTCAGGGATGTTTCTGTGTCTGATGAGATAAATCAAACAAAACTAAGCCAGTTTAAAGATCTGAAAAAGATATTCTGCAGCTCATCTGGCAATAACAGTACACATAAAAAGGGTTTACAAAGTGGAAACTACAGACCTAATGTAGCATTTTATTTCCACATTCAAAAAAATGAAACAAATCTAAAGTATTTGTTATGCTTCATGCAATTGATTTCATTATAGTTGAATTGGTTAATTGTTTGGTCTATAAATGTCCATCACAGTTTCCAAGGGTCCAATGTGACATCTTTAACTGTCCTGTTTTGTCTGATCACCAGTTGGAAACTGTGTTTAAAATCAATATATTCAGTTTATGATTATATAAAACTGAGAAAAGCAGCATACAATTGGAAAAAAATAATATTTCTAGCAAATTGGAGTTCCAATGTCTCAGATTCTTTTTACAAGGTCTCAGACCTTAATCAGCTTGTTGAGCCTGAGAAATGTCAGCAACTGTCATTAGGAAATCATCTAGTGTCAATTTCAAAGCTTTAAATATACTCTGATGCTCCAAACCTTGTGTGAACATTAAGTAACCATGGATTCCTTTAGGCAACAGAGTAAGTCTATGAAAATGAAAGTTACTGATGCCCACAATGCAGGGAAGGCAGACAAAATGTTGTCAGCTTGCAGTTTCCACAGTAAGAAATGCAATTCAGAGATGGCAGTTTAAGAAAACCGCAGAGGTCAAGATGAGATCTGGAAGACCCCAAAACCCCCATTTGACTGCAAAACACAGCAGGCAGATTTAGCAGACTCAGGAGCAGCAGGAGCAGTGGTGCATTGTTCTACTGTGCAGCAATGTTTGAACAAACAACACCAGTAAAAGAAAACCTTTCCTGCATAACATCCAACGTCAGAAGTATGTTGCAGCCACTGACACAGGAAACATTACACAGGTGGAGTGAAGAATGGATTCCACTAAATACCACAAATTCTGGAGGCAAACATCACACCATCTGTAAAAAAGCTGATGCTGAAAAAAGGATGGCTTCTACAACAACACAGTGATCCTCGAAAACTACCATGGGCTACCTCAAGAGACACAAGATGAAGGTTTCTGACATAAACATGACTGAAAATCTGTGGGCAGATGTTAATAGAGCTGTGCATGCAAGGCAGCAATACTGCAGAACTAGAAGCCTTTTGAAGGAAGAATGGGAGAAAATCCCAAATACAATAATTAAAAGACTTTTAGTTGCTACAAAAAGCTGTGATATCTGCCAGAGGGCGTGTTACTAAGTACTGTAGGGTCAGAACTATCTACTCTAACCTGACTGAAAACTGCCTTTGGATAGCATTTTGTTGAGACAAAAACTGAAAGAATTGCTTGTGTATAAATATATTTGTGTGTTTGTGCACATGTGCGTGTGTTACCATGGAGCTCTCCTCCTGCTCCAGCCACCGCTGGTCATCCTCCATCTGTTGTTGCTGCATCATCAGCCTCTCCTCCATTAGAGCATGGCCGACACAGCCAGTGTCCTTTATACACAAAAAAAATTGTGCTTAAGTATGAATTACACTTTCACTTTTTAACACTTAGTCATGCTACATTATAAATTCAATAAAGTATATATATAGTCATTTATTTGAAATTTTGTTAAGAAGTAGAGATGGGAGAAACTGTAATCATACTCTGTGTGAGCATGAATATAGGCTAATAAAAATACTGTTATTATTCCTCTGCTCAGAGCACACTACTGTCTGCTTGAAAAAAGAACTTGACCAGATCTGTGAAGTTCAACCTGCTATGTTTTTTGAAAATTAAATTATACAAACATAAATTAAAGTTGAGACATAGTTTATTTTAGGTTAAAAAAAAAACATTCAGTGATATTACTCAGCAGTCATCCACAGACTATTCAAGTACTGAACAACTAATTTTCTTTCTTAATCATTCGGGGGTTTTTTGTGGTCCTTTTACATGAAAATATGAAAATGTCTGCTATGTAATAGGTGAAATTGCAGCAGGTTTTCTTTGTTGAATATATATATATGTGTGTGTGTGTGTGTGTGTGTTTATGTGTGTACCTCCATGTTTGGGCTCCACAGTGCAGTATGTTCAGGTCTGTGCTGATTCCAGGAATCAGTGGGAGGGTAGCTGCCTCCTACTCCTCCTACACCACCAATGGCTGACGGCTGGAGGTGGAGAGAGAAATGATAAAGAAAAATAATTTTTTGTTATTTTTTTAGTCAAGCTAGCATGAACTGATGAAGCCTCTTGGATGAGAGGTGAAACATCTTCAAGACAAATAACCAAGTCCAGTTGCGTTCGATTTAATTTCCTTGAGAAAAGTTGTTCCCTGGTTTGATAATATTGCATTTTTAGCTCCAAAAAATATTGGGCGGGGAATAATATCGAGCTGCAATGACTATCTGATTGAAAAAAAAAATCTGCAATTATTTAATTCTTGAAGCCAAAATGTCAAATGTCACATTCCCCAGTTCCAGCTCGTCATGTGTGAGGATTTGCTGGTTTCATTAGTCTTATGTGATATTAAACTGATTAAATTTTGGTTTTTGAAAGTAGAACATTTAGTAAAATATAAACAATATAAAATAAACAGACACATAGGAAGTCAGTGAATCATAGTAGAAACAAACTGAATAATTACGGACTCTATGAAATAATAACACTAATCCCACTAAAACTTGCGATAAACATAACTCGAGTAATAACAATCCATAATCTGACAAAGGGTCTAAAAGATCAACTGCACTCTGTCTGGTGACTAACACACCCAATCAAAATATAAAGCTGTTATTCTAACTTGTGATATGATCAAGTTTGACTTAAATAGCAGTTAAAAGTATACACTCCATATAAGGACAAGAGAGAAAGAGAGAGCAGCTTATTGCCGTAAGAGCTGTACAGCGGCTTTGATTTGTGTGTGTATGTGTGTGTGGCTTTAGTGCTACAGGAAATGCCTGCTGTCTGCTCGGTTTATGAGGAGAGGAATAACTGCACTGAAAGTCTCTCTCATTTTCTCTCCCTTGACATTTCTCTTTCTGACATGAGCAGCACACGCTGCTTGTCCCCCTGACTTCCAACAGTCTGCCTTCTGAGTTCATCCAGACTCAATAGAAAGTTTACTCCAGTGCTCTACTGACTGCAAAACAGAGAGGGTATTTTTTACAAGTTAAAAACGTGATTTATAGAACCTGATGGGATTTGTCTAATATTATGGAATGAATATGTGTTAGTTACGATTTGTGCTTAATGCATCTTTCTTGAAAAGAACATTCACACAGTTTTCTGGATATTGGATGATCTACTATATTTATTATAGATTAGACTGTCCTTGAACATCTGTTAATATCCAGCAATATACTGCATATTTGTGTGATTAGACGTGAACAGCCACAGTACAAGACATGGTAACTTTCCCTTGTTTATAGACTGATAAATGCACTTGTATTTTTGTGGCTCTGCGGTGTTGGATATTAATCCTTGTGTATTTCGACTCTAACAGTCATATTTATAATTTTAGATTGTCTTTATGCATATGAATGAACTGTACATGTGTACTTTGTTTGCAAACTCGCTTGCCTCAAACCGCCCCTTGAGCAACAAGTCATTTTGAAATGAACTGAATATTCCTAATATTATAATATGTTTCCTAAATGAATGGTGTTTTGCTAGATAGGTTAAAATTCATTTGTTCTTAAAGATCCCTCAATCTTCCACTACTGCTTTTGCAACCTGAAACCTCTGGAAGTCAGAGGAAAACACTGCTGTGGCCACAGTGGATGAGCAGAAACAGAAGAGCACAGTTTCCTCACTGCTGGATCTTGGAGCTGTACATCTGTGTGTGTGTTTGTGTACACTATGTACTATATGTGTGTGTTTGCTTTACCGGGAAGTGGTTGTGTTGGGGGCTGGAGAAGAAGCCTTCACTGGAGCGAGGACTCGGGTAACCTGGTCTACTGGGCTAAAAGCAGAATGATAACAGTTGGTTTCCGTTTATAAAAAGTATAATACGGGAGAAGTGAGTTGATACAACGGTCATTCAGTCTTACTTTAGGTGGTGCTTCATCAGACCCTCCAGAGTCCCAGGACACGGTTACTTGTCTCCTCATCTCCATTCGAAGTCTCTCCTCTTGTTGAAGCTTCTCTTCCTCCAGTATGGTACTACACACGTTAATATGAAGGAATCATCTCTTGATCTTACTTCGGGTAATTTTAATCCCATATTACAATTTATCAATCATCATTTTTGAATTATAGTTTATAAAAAAAAAAATATATATATATATATATATATATATATATATATATATATATATATATATATATATATATATTATGCATTTAAACTTAAATCTCTCATTAATTGTATATAATGGTGTTTAGTGTGAATTATTTTCAGCATGTAAGTACATAAATTCTATTACCTGAGTTGTGTTTTGAGTTCAGTGAATCGCGGCCGCTTGCTGGGGTCATATGACCAACATTTAGTCATCAAACTGTAAAGGGTGGGCGGACACTGGGGAGGCATAGCCAGTCGCTCGCCGTTCTCTATCCTGCCAATCACATCGTTGTTCTTCACCCCCTGGAAGGGCTTGATGCCGTACATCAAGATCTCCCACATACACACACCTACACAGAGAGACACTCTATTACTTGTGGAGTAAAAAGCCATTTCTCAGATGACGTAAAACTTATTTTTCAGTAACCAACACAACACACACACATAAACACAGAAACTCACCAAACATCCAGACATCACTGGCAGAGGTGAATCTTCTGAAGTTGATAGATTCAGGTGCCATCCATTTAATAGGAAGTTTACCTTTAGAGGCTGAGACACACAGAGACACATAAACATCACCTACAGAGTTAATTTGAACGGTCGAGTACAGAACCATTTTTATAATTACATTAAATTTGTTACTCAGTTATTAGGCTGCTGGTGAATGCTGAATCCACCCACTAGTGGGCCAGAGACTGGAGTAAGTGATTTGGTATCATGCTTTCAATATGCGACTCCAGTAGCCTGATGTCACCAGTAGATGGTGGTAACGTACTACTGACTAGAAAAACTCAGTCATGGGCACAAAACTGGACATTTTAATAGGAGCAGGAAAACAATCTGGTCTCGGGACCTAGTAAGATTTGTGGAAGGGAAAAACGCATTGGAGACTGTCTCAGATATTTCTCTCTCTGTTTATTTCATGTTCTGTGTCTTAGCCTGACTCACAGTCGCATATGCCTGTGTTTTTAAGGTTGTGAATTGTTTGTGTAGCATTACCTTTGTAGTAAGAGCTGTCCTCCATGTATCGTGACAGACCAAAGTCTCCCAGCATCACACAGTCAACTGAAGAGACCAACACGTTGCGGGCTGCTATGTCCCTAAAGGTCAATACAGGCAGTAGCTTAAGCTAAAACATTGCTGAGACATTGACACTAAAGAATATGTCAATGTAAGCCACATTCACTACTCATCATTACTGAGGTGCAAAATATCCTTACTACTAAGTCTTCATTTTGCTGAGTTTGAACTTCTATGATCATAATTAACTTATTCCATGCAATGATACAATCTGAACCAACTGTTATTCCTGTCAGGGTTTAATCAAGTGTGTGTGCTTGTGTGTATACCTGTGTACAAAACGTTTGCTCTCCAGATAGGCCAGCGCTGTGCTGAGCTGGTAGGCAAACAGAATGAGAGTGGCCAAATCCAGACTGTACTTCCTCACCTGAAGGAACGAGCGCAACTATAGAGTCGGAGAAAGGAAGAGGGGCAAAAAAACCAGGGATGGAGTAAGTTTTACATTGAGTATATACAGTATAGTGCACCATTATTAGCATCAATTTCGTAGACTATAAGCAAAACACTGCCTTGATGCATTAAAGTATTTAATTTGTAGACAGTCTATAAATTAAACTCCCTCTCTCTCTCTCTGTGTCTCACACACACACCTCTCCGAGAGTGCAGAGCTCCATGATGATCCACACGGGGTTCTCTGTGATCACTCCGATCAGCTTTACGATGTGCGAGTGGTCAAACTGACGCATGGTCACTGCAAGGAAAACAAAAACATACAAATGTACACATTCAGCATAAAGTATATGAAATGAGTCACAGTTTTGCTGCACACACACTCTCTCTCTCTCACACAGATTTACATGCTTCTTGTAGGAACTTTTCTCTGACGCTGTCCGAGGTGCAGTTCTTACAGGTCTTGATGGCGACAGGTAAAGATGGTTTGTCCTGCAGAACAAACAGCAAACACGTCATATCAGATTATGAATAACACTATATATACACAGTATCATCCTTAGTGTGTGTATGTGGGTATTTTTACATACCGGGCAGTTGTAGACTCCTTGGTGAACATCTCCAAACTGACCTTCCCCTATGCAGCGACCTAATTCTATCCTATCCCTCTGGATCTCATAGTCCCGCGCTGAGAGAGGAGAGCGGAGGAGATGAATGTGAAGGAAAGAAGAGAAAAGATGAGATATGTAGTGGAGAGCAGAGAGTTTAACTCACTGACCCGTCACATTTGATGGGCTTTTCTTTGACTGCATGGATAGGGTTAACCAGGACAATTTGGATAGTAAAAGATATAAAGTAAACCAAACCAAACATTTCCCCCAGGTTTGTAAAGTAAACTCCCTTCCCCTGACACCTCCATCTAGACAAAACTTGACTTGACATGCACACTTCAACACAAAACAAACAAACACACCAAAATACAGTAAACCCTGTTAACAGGCAAATGTATTGGTCACAGACAATCAATGTTCACATGCACACCAGAGTCCCATTAACATTCCTGTTTATTTCTATACTGACTGAAGGGGGCTACATGGAAAATCACCAACACGCAGGAATAAAACCCAGCATTCAATTGACTGAACACATGTGTGAACTGTGTGCTGGAATAACGGTGAGAGCTGAAGAGCCTTCAGTGTAGCCTGTACCATGCAGTAACCATTTTATATTTATATATTATTATAATTATATTTTTGAGTATATATATGAGGAGTCCAAAGGAGTCGCAATAAAACAAAAAAAAGTTTTTGCAGCTGACATCTACATGCTTTGGCATTTTAACTTTAACCAGTATTTCAGCCTTTTTTAAAAGGTCATGAATCATTTCAACAGAGGTGCGTTAATGTCAGCTGCCAACCCACCGCAGTAAAAAAAAGGACTAGAAGCTAGAAACGAGAAACTAATACTGCAGACTTTCTGTATCTGTTGAAATTAAACAAAGCTCTGCTGTTGTTTAACAACAGCGGATAAACACAATAAAATACCAACAACATAACCACACTTTTCATTATAAGGAGATTTACTGTAATTAATCCATAATGAAATCCACAGGCACAAATTTAATAATTGCTTCAAACAGAAGAGAACCCACAGACACTGAAAAAACAATACAACCAGAGTCATAAATCAAGTAAAAAAATAAAAAAAAAAAATAAAAAGATACTGAAACCAACGGGATGGTGAAATGAGAACCAAGCCAATAACAACAGTGATGTCATTTAGCTTCCTATTACCAAATTCTGATTGAACTGTTAATTAAAAAAAACATCTTGCATTGTTTGTGGATTGGCTCTCTCAGTCAATTCAAATACCCGTCCCAAATTAACTGCATTCTACAAAACACCAACAACCACAAGCCAATAACAAACTGGAGATACCTTGAATCTTTGCATTTTTCTTTGCCAGGCACTAAAGTTGAAATAAAGTGTAAAATAAAATGCTCACAGCAAGGTGCACTAATTAGTTTTAATGAGAAATGCTGACAAGACAAATCAGCTGCTCCTGGTGTAGCTGTAGTTCAAACACAAAAACTATATCGCTACAATTTGATCAAGAGCCTGGCAAAGAGAAATACTAACAAAAAATGTAAAATCTCAAGGCATTTCAGTAGGACAGAAGGGAGAGACGAGGAGTTTTACCTTCTACTAATCCATAGCTGACTGTGTTGGCGGTGGGAAAAAGAAAGAGAGATGAAGAGAGGGGAGAGAGCCAGACAGCTGCTTTAAGACTGAAAATAGCTCAGAAAACGCATAACACACAAACATGTACAGACACAGACAATTTACCCATTTCACTCTTGATGTCCGGTAATGAATGAAAATCTGAGTTAATGATGCCTTTAAAATTTATCAAAATACTAAGTTGACCATACAGCTGTTATGGTTAGGTATATATTTATATACACCACAGACAGTAGGACATGAACACACATACAAACGCAGACACATAGTATGAAAGCAAGTCAGAAGTCTGCAGAAAGAAGACAGAATGAGACAGAGGCCAAAAAAATAAATAAATAAAGCAGCGAATGAGACAAAGAAATAAAGCCAGGCAAATATAGCAAGACAGAGAAAGATAGAAAAAGACTGTGGAGGAAAGGACAGCACAGTCTGTTTTCACAGCCATACAATCAAAAACACGAGTGCTCTGTTGTGGCCAAAACATCCACATTAAAAGTATTGGAACAGTGGCCTAAAGTCACCATTATTTATAGAGGCTGAACCAAAATATCAACTCGATACAGTTCAGAGTTTTGCCTGACATAGGAATGAATGTGACAGATGTAATGTGTCTCTAACCAAGTGGACTCGTAGGAGTAAAAGTTGAAGACTCTCTGACCTTCAGTCAGTGTCTCCACTACTTATATGTAAAGACAGTGAAAGTGGCCTGGCTTTGATTAGCTACTACCCAACTGGATGTGGTTTTATGTTGCTTCTTAGATGTTCCCTGTGTGAGTGTGTTTCTTGGAAAAGATTCACACCACACTCGGTGTATTAGATAGCAGAAAGAAACTGATGTTTGCTAATTTAGGAGAGGCATGACAGTGAAACAGTTACTTCATTGTTCTGTTCTGTCAGCACAACAGAAGCTGACAAATTATTTTAGTCTGTAGATGAAGCTAAAAGAGAAGCTGGAGTAAGTTACTTACTGGAGGGCATGGTGTATGTGTCCTCTTCATCAACTATCTCAGCATAGTCATCGGTCTCTGTAACAGTACACACACACACACACAGAAATTCAATCTCTAACATCACAAGAAAAAAAAACACATACTGCATGGAAGTCTATAATAACACAAACAACAAACATGCACACGTTGATTGGTTTACCGTGTGTCTACTATAGTATGAAAGGTTCCTCACACACACACACGCACAAACGTGTGCAGCAAAAAACACAAAATTGCACAAAAAGTTAAAAACAAAAGAATCTAACTCTAACACCCTCTAACACCACAGTTTCGACAACTCCTGCAAAGAAACACCCACGTAGCTCCTCTCTTTCTCTCCCACACACACACACGCACACACTTGGCGGAGAGTGTTAGCTGAGCATGTGTTGTGCATATCTGTCTGTATGAGAGCAGCTGGGTTGAAGGGAGTAACTGTGGCAGCAAAGGAGCGAAGGGAAAGAAAAAGAGAAGAGACAGACAGAAAGAGGGAGTTGAAGAAGTAGAAAATGAAAGATGGAACAGGAAAGAGAAACCAGTCAAAAGGGATTGAGTGGAAAGAGTGAAGCGAGTAGAAATCATGCGTCTAGCTGTCATGTAAACAGATGGTAGCATTTAGGATCAAATCTGTGCAGAATCAGACAGATAGGCAGAGAGAGAGAAGGAGAGAAGAGCGCCAGCGGGGGAGAAATAAAGAGAGGGAAAGATGGACCGAGTCTATCCTAACCAGATGGCAGTGTTTAAAATAAAATCAGTGTGCAGACTCAGCTGTTAGAAACAAGAGTCAAACATCTGCTGTACTGAACGTTACCCTCACAGCTCTGCTCGGGATTTATAAGGCTCTGTGGGAACATGTCCCTAAATTTATCAAAAAACATTTTCTAAAGCTTGTGGCCGATTTACTAGAGAAAAACCAGAGTATTTCCAAAAACTGTTCCTTTACTGCCTGGCTCATGACTGTAGGACTTTAAAATAACAATTAAAAAAATACTGCAAGCTAGTAAGGTTTAGCTAATATTGCTACCAATACTTTATTGGTACACTAGGAGCAGGAGGAATAAAACAGACATGACTGTTGCTAAACCATCTCTGTGCATGATTGATGTTTCACAAGTTTGAAGAGGGAAGTCTTTAATGTCTTTGTGTGTTTAAATATCTTCATATTAGGTGGAATAAATGCTGCAGCTCCACTTGCTCTGTTGTTGCTATTAAAAGAAAATGTGTTTTACTGGACAAACTGATCATAATAATGTATTATCCACTGGTTATTTGATAAAACTCATTTCAGCAAGAGAAAAACATTTTACTCCTTATGTGACGTTTTTTTCAGTACAGTAAGGCTCATCAGTGTGTCCGTATGTGATTGATAAAATGATTCCAGCTGATTTCAAACTGATCAAACTTTTCTAATTTGTTCTCTGCAGTTTACTTGAATGTTTTTTAGTATTTATTATAATACAATTTTAATGCTGAAATTCGTCGTTTGTATCATTGAATATTCACATCCATGTGGTTTGGGATTTGTTCTAAAGAATCCAGGGTTTCTAAGTTTGACTCCAGTTTCTTTCAGCTTTCATTGGAGGGAAAACGTGTGTTTGTGAGTGAGAGTGAGAGAGAGTGAGAGATCTAGTTAGCCCATTATAGCAAGGAATGCACCCGCTTTTGAATCCAGCAAACCTCTCCTTACACTACTCTGTGTCTACATGAGTGTGTGCATGAATACATGTGAATACACTAAGCATGACTTTGTGTGTGTGCGTGTGGCTCTGTGTTTGTGTGTGGAGAGAAAGGTTTGGAGAAGTTCCCTTAAAGAGAAATGCCACTTGAAATGCCGCTAAATAATCATTGCATTGAAATCATTATAAATTATTTCAGTCATACTATAAGTACACGAAACAGCACATACACACATAGCGTCACTGTTAAAGGAGGAGGAATGCATGCATAAACATCTACACACGCCAACACACACGCTATCCTATCCCAGGAGGATGCAGTGTGTTGGTGGAGTGAGGACAAGAAAGTAGCGAATGACAGAGAGATTGATAAACAACAGCATAACTTTACCATCCCCACTAAGATCTTCTGCAGGGTCCAGGAGAGCATGCAGGAAACGGGACAGCAGAAGAAGAAGAAAAAGAAGAAGAAGAAGAAGAAAAAGAGGCGCAGAACAGAGAGAGAGAGAGAGAGAGAGAGAGAGAGAGAGAGAGGTTAGAGCATGAAAAGCTTTAAAACAACATGAGAGATGTTGCAGGATCTGCAAAGTCAAACACTCAGCGAGCAGTTAGTTAAGATCCAAAATATTTCCAGTGAAAAGGCTGAGTTAACAACTTCCATTAATGCTGTGCAGACACATTTAGGTAAAATGAACAAGTGCAAGAAAACAGTGACAAAATGCAAGACAGTGTTTAGACTCCAGTATAGTTTCAATGAGGCATGTTGTCTGTGTCAAGCTGTAAATATTTGTAAGTCAGGAAGTTAATGTAGTAGTTAGAAGCTTAACATGTGGGTTTTAAACTGTGAGCAGCGTTGGATTCTCATCACTACTTATGCTTGACTAAGGCTGCCCACATATTTAGAAAATTGTTCATTTCAAGCATAATTTTAAGGTTTTATACATTTTTCTCTTGGACTACTATAATAATCTCTATAAGCATCTTAACCAGAAACAGAAGGAGTAAAAATGTTTCCCAGAGAAACTAAAGTTCTTTAGTCCTTGCACTGGTTACCTGTGACTTACACAGAAGTTTCATTTTGAAATTTTAAAAGCAGGATGACCCACTGTGCCTGCGTGTCACATTTGGAGCCTCCAGCTGAAACAGTTTAGATTGTTTGTTCAAGTTTCAACGACTAACCAGCTGCTGTCCAGATTCATGGCTAACTCTGGACAGTCCTGCTCCTGGCGACAGCTGCCAAAGCCACAGATGGAGACACAAAGACATATACACGCACTCATTTAATGTGTCATCCTTAGTACAGGATCCCATAAGTTTTATGTGTTTACATTAACCCGGAACGAAATGGAGGTGCTATTATTCTTAGCTACAAAACAAGACCTCTGAGCTGATAGCGATCAGTGGCTTGAGGAGACTTCAGAGCGAAGAACAATCTAACCCCTCGGTTACCCTGCCACACAATAAACTTTGCCCCACTGAACTAACTGACATAAAACAGTGAACCATTTTACTCTGTGTCACGTCTTTTAGCTGAAAATAAATATTTTACAGAGAAAAATGGAAAATATTTACGGCTTGAAGAAGAAAAACTGTTATTAAAGCATTTCAGACAAGCCTCAGGTTTACAGATAATAATACTCAATCCGAAAGTTCAATTCAAATTATTTTCTATTTGTGTCCGGTCTCTTCTGGAGAGCTTTGGCTCGGTTACGTGCAGCAACACACAACCAGTTATTGTGGTTGAACTGTGATGTGCATGTGTGTAAAACTGAATTAGTAAAAGCAACCAGGCAGCGAGGACAAAGACAGTTTAGTAGAAGAGAGCACCCTTAAAAATTAGATAGATTGTGACGCAGCGGATAAACCTGATTTGGTGCAGTTATTAATTACATTAAACGTTTAGTAATTTCCAAAATGGCTTTGAAAACAGTGACGATATCATGAATGGTTTATACACTGCAACTCTGAGGATTTCTGTTCATACTGCAAACATTCTCCAATAAGCACAATCATCAAATCAGATATTTTATTCTGCTACGTCACAATTTTGTGGACAATCTCCTCTAAAAAACTGTCCAAAAAGACCAGAGGATACCATTGGGCGGCGAATCTGAACAGAAGACAAAGGGGAGGAGGAAACGCCGCGCTTTGGTTGGCTTAGGAGGCGTCGACGTCACTACATCTTCAGCCAATCAGGCAGGAAAAAAGAACAAGAGTGTAAGAAGGAAAAAAAAAACAGTGAATGGAAGTGAGTGCAGAGTGCGGAGGGGGAGATGTGAGACAGACAGGGGGGAGAGGAAGTAAACAAAAGTCAGCAGGAAGAGGAGAAAGAGAGATGGAGGCAGGGACAGGGAGAGAAAGAGAGAGGGAGAGGCAGTCCCAACAGAGGAGAAAACAATGAGAGATGAGAATCAAGACAGAAAAAAGTGAGAGAAAAAAAAACAGATGCTGGAGGAAATGGAAAGAGAAAGACAGTAGTTGGAGCCAAGGAAGATATCAGAGGCTGTGCTATACCAGCCCACAAACCAGAGTATGTGTGCATGATTTTTATCTTACCTGAGACAGAGATAGCTCTTACTCCACTCCTGACTGCTTCTAACTTTTTCTCATTATTAGAGACTCTAGAGGAGAAAAAAATAGTAAGTAAAAAAAAAAAAAACAGATCTCACTGAATGAATATACAGAAACAATGGTTCTTTACGTGCACTCAGAGCTCCGTGAAGAAGAGAAAATGTCATCTGTGAAATAAGCCTTACTGTTTCAATTATCTCTCTCTGACTTTGCCGTGGTCTCTCTTTCTGTGTTAGCTGAGCTCTACTACTACTGTCTTTACATCACAGACCACAACACGCAGAGAGAAAGAGAGAGAGAGACGGAGAGCGAAGTAAAACTAAGAGTGAGAGACCAAGAGAAAGAGGAGGAGACTACCCAAGTGTTTAAAAACCCTAAGTGGAAAATATTTGGCTCCTAAACTTATCTCCTTATTTGACCACAGACAGGGAGAGAGAGGGAGAGAGAGGGAGACTGAGGGAGAGAGAGAGAGTTGAAGATTTAAGTTGAAATGACCAAAAGTTATAAAAATGTTTCTTAGATTGCTTCTTTTGTCAGAACAAATGCATTTTTCTCAAAAACTGACCTAAATGACAAATCCTTTAGCAATACTGTTGCCATTCATTTTCTGTCACTCAAGTAATCAATTAATCAACCAATTGTTGCAAAGCACTACACTTCATAAAAATCTCACTTCAATAAAATCTTAGTGCAAACTGAAACAAAACATTAAAATCCACATTAAAACACTGACATACAACATAAACACATCGACACATGGACTGGAGGCCTAGCCGACCACCTAGCCCATTAGATTTGTCTGTTGTCAAAGTTTAATGACAAGGAGACTGAACCCAGCTCTGATATGACTGTTTAGAGACTTTTAATGTTACAATACAAATACTGAGACAAGTACTTACTTTGGGATGGAAGGCAGCGCTCTCTCTCCCTCTAGAGGACAGAAACAGGATGAGGATAACAGGATAAAAATGATTCCTGTAACTATTCATTGTCACAACATATTGAGCTTTCTTAAAATACTAGAATTTATAGAAAGTTAAAAAAAAAAGTTTGAGGAGGAAAAAATTATTAAAATTTTTTAAATGTAACATATTGATAGGGTTTACAGTGCCTGAAAGCAGCTAAATCACCTGACAGGAAGGACAACAGGTAGATCAATACCTTTCTGAACTCTGACGATGAAAGAATCAGTTTTCTTGGTGATGAGTCGACAGTAACCGTCAATCAAGTCAGCCAAGTTCTCTGCCATGGTCAGTGATGCTGTTGTAACAGTGAGAGGCTGCGCGCGCACAGACACACACACGCACACACACACAGTCACAGTCCTGTTACAAAGAGCCATTATCTCTGAAGACACACACATAACAGCGCAGTGGGTGTTTCCAGCTGTCAGTCTCACAGTGTTTGTGTGCGTGTGTGTGTATGTCCAATACTATAAAAGCTAATAAAACAGAAACAGCACTCATACAGCTTTTCCTCTGTGAGAAGAGCTGTTATGTGAAATCTATACATAGAAAGTAATTAAGTCATCTCTGTGACTATCACAGTCAACGTACCAGAGCTATGCACCATGATACAGAGTATAGTCTTTAGTGGCACTATTGACAAACAGAATATCAGCAGAAAGGCTACCAGTGAGTGAGAGACCATTTTAATTATTTAATGACAACATATAAATGTGCATCAAGTGGCTTAAATATAGATCCAGAGTAGTAGTAGAGTAGCAGTACCTCAGCAGCTCCGGCTACGTTGAGCTGTAACATGCCTTTCCTGTCCTTCTCCTCCATAGCAGAGTACTGGATGGATTGAACTTGGTTGAAGTTAGCTAGATGTGTGGGCTGCAGGCAGAGAGAGAGAGAGAGAGAGAGAGAGAGAGACATTAATTCGTTTGAATTAAAACACATTAACTATTATAAACTTATTATTATGTACTAATTCATTTGATTTTGAATGCATGATATCTTTTTCAAGTGTACAGTACACACAAATGTGACATCAAAAGTATTTGCTTTAACTCCAAAAAGTATTCTACTGTCTCAGTCAGGCCTGGAGATATCTGAGGATGACTGGAGTCATTTATGGGAAAACCAGGCTCAGGCTACCAAGATCCTGGTGAGTTATTTTGCAAGAACATAATACGACATTTTGTGACTCCAAAGCAGAAATTCATACAAAGTGGATGACAGGGACTGAATGATTGCCAGTGGCAGTGTGGTTAAAATAAATTGCTGATCATTTCCAGATTTTTTGGGCTTACCCTTTGATTTTTTCATATTGGTAAATGATTGCATAAATATCTCTTTGAAATACTTTCAGCTGCTAGCAAGTCAGTGATCTCATAGAGATGGATTAAGTCAAACTCCACAGCAAAGGACAAGTAAACTGTAATTATCAATTAAATAAACTGTATGGACACATTCACCTTCATCTTAAGAATCCAAATATGATCAATCTGAAAAATACTGGAAAAAAAGGCCTACATATGTATAGGATGTAACCCATTACATGTGAATTCACAGACTATGTGAAACCTGACTGTGATGTGTGATGTATGTGTTCCTGGTAGGAACTCACTGTGGAGCCCTTGTCAGTGAGGTAGCTGATCCCTTCCTCTGGCCCGATAGCCAGCTCCACCTGGATCACCCAGCTGGACTGTTAGAGAAAAGGAAGACATGAGTGGAAAAGGAGAAAAGGAAAAGTGAGGGGAGGGGTTGTGTTGTGTTGAAAAGCAGAAGTGGAGAAAAATATGTGGCACAGCAGCACATCCTGGATACATGCAAGACCTGATGTCACCAAGAGGGGTCAACATAACACAACTCACCAGAGCATTCAGAGTAAATCAGTAAACAGTAGAGTAGTAGAGGCAATACCTACCCCGAGGGCACATTTGAAGCACTCCTTGTCGTAGCGATAAATTGGTGCAAGTATCTCCAAGAATTTAAGGATGCACTGCTCATCGTTGAGATTGGCCACCTGCTTAAACGTCTGCTGAATCAATTTACGAAGAGTTTTAGCCTGAATAGAGAAGAGAGAGTAGAAGGGTTAAATATTCTGGACAGAGACACTAAGAGAGGAAGATGCTGATTGACACTGATATAATAGTCCACTCTGGTTCCAGTCAAACTGACACTTCATTCCTGGGGCACACTCAGTTCAGATCAATATCTTAACAAAGACACATTAATACAGGCAGTTATCACTCAAGTAAACATCAATGTCTGCACAGTATTACAATGATACTTTCATAAATGTGTTTGTATTTTTGGTTTATTCTGTCTGAGAATAGACAGATGGGGAGCTGACAAAGAAAATCCATCTAGGAACATTATTGTCATTTACAATCCTCTCTATTCATCACTCTAGTCAAAAAGATGCACACCACACACATACATGCAATGTCATATATAATCCTCTTTATCTGATGTACTGTATATCTAAAACCACCATGATTTATATCAAGATTTAACCCTTTGATCTTTTCCTAGTATTATCTTCTCTTTGTATACATATCTACAGACAAATGTGCAGTATTATGAACATTTAAAATACTGTTGGTGACACACACTTAGTACATAATGTGAAAATACACATTCACATAGGCGCGCACACACACACACACACTGTACATGCAATCCCAAACTATAAATAGCTCTGCATATATAGATTAAGGTTAAGATTAGAGGGGATTTAGTTCAGTATGGACCAGGTTTTAAAAAACTGATTTACGGTAGGCTGGAACATTACATGGAGGTCATTCTGCAGTACAACTAAAACAATACATTTATTTAAAGCTGCGACAGTAAGTCAATCAAAAGAAAATTTTTCAGCAGCTATTTTTATCTTTAAAAAATGTTGTTTCAGTCATTTTTCAGTCAATTCCAGTTTCTCTGATGTGATGATTTGATGTTTTTCTTTGTCATATATGACAGTGAAATGAGATGTGAATGTGAACGCCCTTTTTTCACAATTTTGTAACATTTTATATTCAACTATAAACTGAGAACATAATGGGCAGATTAAATAATTAATCTAACTGATAGTTGCAGTCCTAATTGATTTACTGACTACAAACTTGGACATAGTCCACTAGTCATACATTATTCCAGCATTACCAAGCCTTAATATTACCAGCTGTCTACCAGCCTGTGGGAAGCCTACAAACACACATAGAAATGTATGTACACACACTTATCTATAATGTCCCAGTGTGTTCAGCTATGTGTGTGTCTGTGTGCCTCTCTGTAAGCTAGATAGGATCACCATTTTAATTCCTAGAATTCCACCACATTGCACGCACACACACACACACACACACACACACACACACACACACACACACACACACACACACACACACACACACACACACACACACACACAGACACAGAGTCAGTCCACCCTTCCTGAGAGGAAGTACTGCAAGAAGCTATCACCCTCCTCATCACACTGGGTGTCGTTATGGCAACAGTATGACCAGTTATGTCACTTTGCCGACCATTCGAGGTACAGTATGTTTCTTAATTTTTGTAAAAAAGTTTGTTTACAGCAGGACATACCACCGTGTGTATTATTGTTTCCTTTACAGTTATTTGTACCAGCAGTGGTTGGAGGTAGTTGCTGCTTTATGTCTTTACTACAGAGAAGTCCAATATCATATTGTGTCAAAGTGGCTTGTAATATTGAAAATGAAATGTCTCATTAAAAGCATACTCCATGAATTTAGTATTGCACTAGGCTGGGACTAGGACTAGTCCCAGCCTAGTCAAGCTAGCATGAACTGATGAAGCCTCTTGGATGAGAGGTGAAACGTCTTCAAAGACAAATAACCAAAAGTCCAGTTGCGATCGATTTAATCTACTTGAGATAACTATGACCTGGATGAATGAGAATATTCACAGGCTTATGACTAATATTTATCTAATTGCAGTATCATGAAATCATATTGTGACAACACTTGCTTTCATAAAGCAAAATAGGAATTCAGTAATGTTTTCTATCCGTCAAGGGAACAGGCTCAAATTGGAGCTGGTTGATAACACTTTGATCTCCGAAACCACCAGAGGTCAGTTTTACTAAACCTGCTGCTCGGCCTGTCAATATAAATTAACTGACTCTGCTCTTTATAATGTTTTCACCACAGCTACCATCAGTCACTGTTTACTACCAGAGCCATCTGCTCTGGGGTTTGTGTGCGTGTGTGTGTGTGTGTGTGTGTGTGTGTGTGTGTGAGAAAAGTGGAGTCCATTGAGAGAGAATAATCCCATTAAATGACTACCATTCTCTTTCACCAAAGTGGACAACAGAAATGTAAATGACAGCTGTGCTCTCTCTCTCTCTCTCTCTCTCCCTCGCTCTCTCTATGTAAAAAAAAGTTCATGAACAAAAGTTCTGACCGCCAAAGGGAGCATCTTCACATCATTTGTTTTACAGCTGAAAACTAATTTTGGCAGTTTTGCATAAAGAATAGCTTAAATAATTAATCAATAATCAAAGTAACTTCTGTCAACTAATCGTTTGGACTCTACTTTACTTTTGGTTTTATTATATAATGACAAATACTTCTACTCATTCTCAAATAACAACATCAGTCCAGACATCCACAATCAAGACTGATCTGTCAAATTCTGCCTGTCTGACAGCACATGTGTGTTTGTGCATCTTCATGGCGTATAAAACAGGCCTCAGGGGAGTTGAGTGTTGTCATTTTTGCCAAGAGAGTAGACAATGAAGGGAGGGACAGGAGGAGAGGAGTGTAGGTGGGCAGTTGAATCCAGTAGGGCTTGACAGACAGAGGGAGCTGGGGACCCCAGAAGGAGACGCATAGTGACACCTCCCCCTCCCTCCTCATTGTTGGAGAGAGAAAGTGGGTTTAAACATGACCTAAGGGTCACACACACACAAACACAGTGTCTCTCCCTCAGCAGAGCATCTGTCTGCCCGCCTGCTGACATCAAGACCTTTTTCAGGTCACTGGGCTCTTCTTTCATAGATACTCACACACACACACACATACACACCAAGACTCTTCCCACAAACACGTGCCGTAAATTTATCACTAACACAGACACTGTTCATTATGCAAACACACCCCAACCATCACATACAAACACAATCCACATCCATCAAACTACAAATTAAGTGAATTTTTCTATTCAAACACAAATTACTTTTTTTTTTACACGTGTTCATCTCCTACCAAATGTTAATAAAACTATATATCCGAGTCATGCACAAATCTAAACAAACTGTGTAGATTTTACATTCTTCCATTCATCACCAGCATAAACCATCTAGAGAAGCTACAGTTTACTATTACATGTCAAATGAGTTTTTAAGTGACATTGTTACGGTGATGATGCATTGAAGAGGTACTTTAACATGTAACTGTACACAAGCAGAATTGATGTATGCTGTTTTATATAACTTTATATGTAATTATTTCCCTCAAAGGGAAATTGTATGACAACTTATCAGGTGTCTAACAGAACAGACTACTGGAACTACACTTGTCTTTATATGTATGTAGGGTGTTCTCTTACTTCTTTTACTTGTCTCCATTCAGCTAAATTTCATCAGCTAGTTGGCCAGGAATACATTTCAATCTTGGACTGCTTCACACTTCGTCAACAAGGCCAGACTGTGTCTGACACCACATCAAGTAACACACTGAAAAATTTGGCTCAAAATGACGCTCTTTTGTTTTCTTTTGGTAACTGAGTAACACTGCTGGGGCAAACTGGGCTACTATGACGGCAGCTGCTGAGTGACGGCTGAACACTTCTAACTCAACCTGCCAAGACACCAACGTTTTAACCATAAACCCTCTTATTGAAGCATTTCCTCCAGGAATATTTCAAAAGAGAAACTAAATAGGAAGTGGATATATTTTCGTACTTTTGATTTCCATATGGGTTATTCTATATTCTCACCTTGACTGAATCCATCAGGTCTTTTGGGAAAAAACGCCTCAAACCAACATCTTTCCTGAAAAAAACAGACAGAGAGATACAGGGGAAAAAGAGCAGAGTGTTTATTCTTTGTTTTGTGTTTTTTGGTGTAATTATACTGAGGAATGTTAATTGACAAGCACTTTTGACTTTATCTGATTGCAGCATTTTATTTTTTCCCCTACTGACAAATAACCAACAACATCTACAGACAGAGAAAGTTATGCGGACAGGCAAATGAAGACAAGAAACAGAACCAGAAAGCTACAGTATGACTAAGAGCTGACTACAGAGCACTACTCATCTTTTCCTAACAGTCAGAGATAAAGGAAAAAAGAGAGAGCAGAAAAAGAGAGATAGAGAGAGAGGAGTACAAAGCGGGAGACCACAGAGACAAAGAAAGATGTGCAGAGCTAAAACAGGAAGCTAGCTAATGACTCAAAACTACTCTGGAGAAAAGACATGTACAAAGAAAGAAGAGGAGAGGAAGAGTGAAGAGAGAGGAAGGAAAAAGCAGATCCTTTCTCCCTATTTTCTTCCTGATCAGTTTCTGCTCTTAAAGTTAAATATATGTCTGTCACACGATGAATGATAAGCACAAAAACATAAATAAAGGCCTCTGAAAGATAAAGCACCAAACCGACTTCAAAGAACTAACAAAGGCCCATTGATTAAATGCTTTGCATTGGCTCTCAAACCACAAGACTTGCAGCCAAATACACGCAGCTGATCACCAAAATACACACATGGACTGTGACTGTGTAAGCGAAACTAACTAGTCGATGGTTTGTTTCAATTTTTCTTCAAAGGAATAGTTCAGCGTTTTGCAAAATAGGTTTATTTACATTTTGATGGAGAGTTAGATGAGAGGATCAATTCCACTTTTATATCTGTCTTTTAAGTTACAGGAAACGGAGAAACAGCTAAAACAAAAATAACTAAATTTTGTTTGATCCTTAAAAAATTCAGATATAAAACAAAAGGTTGTGGTTTAACAGGGGGGTTATCTGCCAGACTATTGGTTGACCAGGAGCAGAAACTTCCTAAAGTCTCCACTGGCTGCCTGGCAAGCACACAGTGACAAAAAAAAACCTCACTGTAACCACAAGATGTTATAAAGTCACTGACATTAAATAAGTCAAGTTCCCAAAAGGTTGAAATACTGCTTTAAAAAGGCATTCCTATTTTTACTATAATTGGCACAGAATATAGCCTTTTTCGGGAAACTTCTTATAAATGTTCAGGGAATTATTCAGAAACTAGTGTGAAATAAAGCCTAACCTTGTGCTCTTTTGCTTCAGGAAGAAGAAAAGAAAATGTGGCGGTGAAAAACAGAGAGAATTTTACGAACCGCCTCCAATGTGTATCAGAGCACTGACGTCCCTATGTCTCTCTCCTTGTTTTAAAATATGCATGACAAAACATCTTTTTCCAAATCGACAGAGAGAGGCAGCGAGAGAAGGAATAGACAACACAAAGCAAGGAAGTACATGGGATAAACGCGGACAAAAATAGAAGATGGGAGAACAGTGAAGAGTAAAAGACAGAGAAGAGAGCTGAGATAGAAAAGACAGTGGGCATTCTTCGCCGTTAATTGGACAGCTCGTTAGGCTGATGGACTGAAAGAAAGACTTTATTGGAATAGGGCAGCTCATTAGAATCAGATGGGGTTAGGGCCAAGCCTCGTTAAGGCTGCAGTTTGTTCGTGTTCCCCATTGAAATCCATCTACCAGAGTGCTGATAGTGGATCAACACATCGAGAAAGAGAAGTACAATAGAGCTCTCTCTCTAAAACCAACTAAATTAATGGGAGAATCGTGTGTGAATACAGACTTGTGAAACTTTACAGACAAATAGCAGTTAGACTGTAATTATCTTTCATACAACCACTTTATACTTTTTTTTTTTTTTAAATGTTTCCAAATTCTTCAAACAGTTACCTAAAATCTAAAAAGTTACCTAAAATTGTGATTCACTATCCAAACATTTCAGACCTGTTTTTGCATTTGGTACTTGGGCTTTGCGTTTCTGGCGTATCTGCTGGGTTACAAAACTTTTTTTTCCCAGTTAGAGGACGGATCTGATAAAGAGTGGATGTTGTGCCACAAAGTTTGCTAGCTGGAACTGAGGGTGCTCATTGCTCATGAAGAAAATACTTACTCCAGTAGTTCATAGTTGGATTTCTTGTCCAGGGCGTTTCCTCTCATCTCTTTGAAGAACCTCCTGGAATTAAAAACCAGCGGGACACAGAAAGAACAAGGTCAGCACCACTCGCTGCAGTCATACCCACATTAAAAAGGCACATCTTTATCAAAATGTTTCAGGTTTTAATTTGTATTTACACAGCACCAAAGACAGACTACAATGAAATTAAAGATTACATTTTTGAAGGGGTTGCTTTGAATAATGAATACTGACAAATGTTGGCAAGAGTTATCGGTTTAGCTCAGGGCCAAACAGATTGTCTGACACCAAAACAACTCGAGTGGTGAAAAAGGATCTCAAATGTCTCTTTTTTTGGTAGTTTAGATTAGAATATAGCTAAAATATACAGACTTGGCAATGTTTCAGAGTGACAAAAGAAGTAATATAAACAGATAATAGATGTCAGAACATAAAGAAATGGACACAGTGTATTGTAAACAAAAGTACTGAACCTGAACACAGTGTTGTCACAGCATGTCTTACCTGATTTCTAGACAGCCTAGTTTAAGAGCTACATCTTGTTCCACCTGATCCCCGCTTTCTGTCATGTAGTCATTCTTCACCTGCAAGACAAGGCACATACGCACAACAAAAATAAGGTTATAAAACAACAAATGGCAGGCCATCTATTAAACACACAAATGCACACACAGTCCTACTGACCTAGATTTAGACCTTTAAATCAAACACAGTCTTCTAGCAGTGTGATTTGTCTCATTGCAGAAGGCTGGCAGAAAATGAAATATGTTTGTGTGTCTGTGTCTGTGTGTATGTGTACCTGGTGGTAGAAGTAATTGAGTGTAGGTTTGTCGTCTGTAAACTGCTGCACAAAGCCCTTTGGGAGATATCGGATCCTTAATTCATACCTACAGAAGAGAGGAAGTGGCAAACATTAAATACAGGCTGAAGCACAAGATTAAAAGACTAAAAAAATCAAATAAAAAACATGAAGGTGATGATGATGAGTAGAAGGGGAAGAGAGAATTGAAGCAGGGTTGTAAAGAGGCAGAGACAGAAGGAGGTGAAGAAAAAAATTAATATACAAGAATGTAAATACGATCAGTAGAAGAAAGACAGACAGACATTGAGAGAGTTGTTGACTTTGCCAGACAAAGCAGGCATCTGGTTCTCTCCCTCTCTTTATGTCCTCAGTATAAAAGGTCCTAACCATATAATAGTATTAGCACCAACACCCCGACAATAAAGATAATATATACCAGTGCATTAACATCCAAACTGCCAAACCAACACAACCATAGGGCAGCACACACAAGGCCTCCAAGCACCACACAACAGACGGTTGGTTTGGTATACAACAGGGCAGGCTGCTGAAGCTAATAAGTCACATCTAACATCTAGAAAAATGCTTATGAAGTGCAACTTCACAGCGTTCCTTAAGTGGATTTTCTGAAAGGACGTGCACAAACCTGTAGTGAACGCTAACTACACATTGTCTCTTAAATCATAACATTTGTGCACTTGAGCAGCTGTGGAAAAAGTAATAGCGAAGAAAAGTATAAATACTTTAGTACATTACTTCAATAAATGCATTTTGTTACTTTCCACCACTGTACCTCTGTAATGGCTGCATAACACCCACTGCCTGTGAGCCAATCAAATAACAGTACTGTATCAACAATTGACTACTGATCAAACAGCTTTGTGTTCAATAGGTGCACAGACAGACTTCTCTCACCTCCACTCTTCAGTTGGTCGTGTCTGTTCATATTTCTCTCTGACGTGGGAAACACCCATATCTGGATGAAGCCAGTGCACTTGGTCTCTGGATTGGCTGTTGCTGAGACGCAGACCGAAACACGACGTCCAGTGCACTTTGTGGATGTCCAAAATCTTCTGGATGATTCCCTGGAGACGAAGAGTAAATGAGTGTATTTTTATGTACAGTACTGTGCAAAGGTTTTAGGCTTAGATATTTAGATTCTTAAAAGGCAAATCTTTGTCACACTAAATATTGATTTTAATTTGGTTTCTTCTGTTTACCACACTTTGTTTGAAGTTGAGAAATAAAAACTATTCATGGCATTATTTTTGAAAACATCCTCACTTTTCTTTTAGTGCCTAAAGCGTATGCATACCACTGTACATTTTTGAAAACTTCCCCTGCACAGTTACATACAGTTTAAAGCAGTTATGAAAGTCAATGCCAATAGTATTGACACAGGTGTATCAGACTAAACTTTATATACAGTATAGTTACTATAATAGCTGTGGAGGACCAACACATTCATATCAATGTGGTCATTTTTTAATAAAACAAAATGCCCAGTGGACAAAACATTTATCCAGCCTATAAAGCTGCCAACTGTGCTGTTTATGTCAGGCACATTAAGTTAATGAGGGCTTCAGTTTATGCATGTGTATGTGTGAAGGTGACTTCAAGCAATTTAACATGACATTCCCACCCAAACAATTTGACATCATACACACAAGCACACACAATAGTTCTCACAGAACCATGTGTGTTGCCATGTAAAACGCTAGGGGGTATGACCTAGATACTAGAGTAGAGTAGAATAGAGGAGGGTAGAGTAGAGTAGAGTAGAGTAGAGTAGAGTAGAGTAGAGTAGAGTAGAGTAGAGTAGAGTAGAGTAGAGTAGAGTAGAGGAGAGGAGAGGAGAGGAGAGGAGAGGAGAGGAGAGGAGAGGAGAGGAGAGGAGAGGAGAGGAGAGGAGAGGAGAGGAGAGGAGAGTAGAGTAGAGGAGAGGAGAGGAGAGGAGAGGAGAGGAGAGGAGAGGAGAGGAGAGGAGAGGAGAGGAGAGGAGAGGAGAGGAGAGAGTTTCTCATGTTCAGTGTCTCTTCCTACCCTGACATCAGTTGCATCTCCATATCTAATATTGGAGGACCAGCAGCTGTTTTCAGTGTTGGTCTCAAAGTGATGGAAGACTTTCAGAACCCTGTCCATGGAGCCGGCCATGGTTCGGTCTGACCCCCCTGTGCTCAGCCGTGACTTGGCACCTCCCAGGAGGGCATGATTTAGGTTGGGGTCCAGGTAGGGGGTCGCCATGGTTTTCCCTGCTGACACTGCCGCTGCTAGGTGTCTGTCATATTCTGGGGAGAAGGGGAGAGAAAAATCACAAGTTGGTGAAATGAGAAAGTAATAAAGTATAGATTTAGAAGAGCTTAAAAGGAAAGTTTTGAACTTCTCTGTGTAGTGTAATAACTGATGCTATTGATGCCGTTTTATTCTGCCCTGCTGTCGATAACAGTTTGAATTACTTGTTGTTGTTGATGACATCAAAACTTTCCTGCTAGAAATAAACTTTATACAGCAGTCTGCTCTTGACGTCACATTATACTGCAGAGGAATGAAAAACACTGAACAATGAGACACCAGAGAGACAAATACAAAAGGTGGTTGCAGTCCAGGTCAAGGCTCGGTGTGCAAGCACCCGAATCTGTGACCGAAAGACAATGCAAGACATTGACACACTTCCTGGAATTTCATGGAAATTACTTCTTCTATGGCTGTGTGTATGAGCGTGTGTGCAGATATAATCCTGACTGCTTCCCTTCCCTTCCCCTCTCTCCTCCATTAAAGGAAAATTGATATGCTCTAGCAAGTAATTACACCTGAAAGAGAGCAAGAGAGAGATATATAGAGCGGATACACAAACACACACACGAGTCAGAGGACTGAATGTAAAGTTGTTGAAGGATATACCATAGCAAGAGGAAAATGTTAATTTGCCAACTTCAAATGATAATGACTTTTAGGTCAACAAATAACTCCACTGGCTTTCAGCACTGCAACCTGTCTCTCTGTCTCACAATCACACACACACTTTTGCAGAACAACGGTAGCTTAGGCCGTATATCAGTTTCCATGGAGTCAGATGTCACACTACAGAGAGGCTTCATGCTATTTGTGTGTGTGTTCCTGTGAATGTGTGTTAAAAGAGATTTCATTCATACCTCTGTCCCAACACATGGGGAAGGGGCTACAGCCACTTGTTGCCATGGAAACACATGTCTGTCCCTGCTTGTGTCTGTCTGTGCCAAAGACAGACAGGCAGCTTGTGGCTTCACAACCACGCATCACACACAAACACATGTGACACACTTCCCATGCACAGAGGTTACATAAAAAATTTAAATAAAATAAAAAATACCACACGCTAAGATCCAGACACGTTTGCAAGGAAGCTCAAACACTAATACACACACAAACACACACAAATCTCCAAGTCAGTCTGCAACTTTTTTTTTTTTTTTTGCCAACAGTTTCTTCTCGAAAGATGACAGTCGAAATCCTCAAAAAGGTCAATTTTTGATGCTACAGAAAACACTTTAACAGCAGGAGAAGAGGACACATAATTGTCAGCTTTGATCGATCAAAAGCACTGCAAAACGGGCATATCCTGTCAAAAACTCTTCTTCTCTCCTGTCCACTTCTCTTTTACTCCTCAGCGGCGCCTCTTTTGATAACAACACACTGTTTGTTTATCGGCCGATTTCAGCCCCATGCCTGCACTCCATAGTTACTCAGTTGCCGTGGAAGTGTCAAACGGCCATCGCTCAGGAGAAAGTTGGGGTTATTTTCCTCAGTAGAGTCCCTGTGATGGTGAGAAGACTGCTCCTCCAGCAAAAGTTCACAGCCAGATCCAACTTGTACAACGTTGATCTAGTGCACATTTAGTCAGTTAGTGGTCAGAGAGACGGAGAGACAATTACTGTGCTCAGTGGGAAACAAACAGAAAGTTGTCTTCTTCTCTGGGAAACGGAAAGTAAGGGAAAAGAGTGCACCAGACAAACAAAAGCAACAGAGAAACAGAAAGAAACAGAGAGCGATAGAGAAGTGCAGAGACACTGGGAAAGGCAGCGATTGTTTCAGGATGAATGGGAGGAAAAGGAGGACAGAGCAGAGCAACTGAAAGTCGAGTGGGGAACGAAAGAGGCTGTTGGAGAAGCAGGAGGAGCTAGAAACTATTAATATGGTAATCATGTCTCCTGTGTTGAATCAAAAACCCCTCCCACTTCTGTTCATGAAGCTGACCTCAGAACAGCCCCGTTGTTGGACTAATAACTAATATTATTAAGAGAAGAGAAGAGAAGAGAAGAGAAGAGAAGAGAAGAGAAGAGAAGAGAAGAGAAGAGAAGAGAAGAGAAGAGAAGAGAAGAGAAGAGAAGATTCATATAACCACTCAAAGTACTTAATATTAAGCAGACAACAATGTTATGAAACACAAATGCAAAAATAAAGCCAGAACAGAAACACTTTTGATCAATTACTGATCAGATGTACAAAACTACATCTCTATCATCTGGCTACTGTTAGATTGGCATGATCAAACCTCCAAGCTGGCAACATGTCCTGCAGGGTCTGCACTGGGATGTAAACTAGCAGCTGCAAGCAATATCCTAATCACCCCACTTCCAAACCACAAGGTCTCTATCAATCACACTTCATACTGCACGTTCACTCAACCTGTACTTTGGGTTCATGTTATCTTCACTGCTATTTCTTCCTCTCTGAGGCAGCATGTCTACAATATCCTACAAGCGAGTGGCACCTATTCCTTTCAGTGTAACTACTAACCAGACGTCAGTCTCCATTAATCAAACAGACATTTATATGGATGTACACCTCCTCAACTGAAGAGCTGAACAGACTCCAACGAGTTACTGCACAGTACACACTAAAAATTCACAAAGCAAATGCACAAAATTTTGAATTCTTAACTTCCTAACACATACGACAAGCTTAATGAAGAATGTTTAGTGTGTGTTCGCACATGTGTGTTTCCTATAATTTGTGCTCCATCTCAGGCACTGGCCATTGTTACAAAAATCTGGTGGGGGGGTTAGTGTGTGTGTGTGTGTGTGTGAACGCGCACTATTCAAAGCCTTTTGTCAGAGTGCCGGATGTTGCCATGAATGGGAAGAGCTCTTTTGGGACAGAGCCAAGTCTCTCTCTCTCTCTCTCTCCATCTTGATTTGTGCTTATAAACATATAATTATTTTAGCAGAGGGGGGAATGCAACACCTATAACCCACTAAATGCAAGTAAAAATTTTATCCTCTGAACTGTAATAGCTATTTTGATGTATATTTGCTTACATTGAGTGTTCAGCGTGTTCACATCCAAGCTTTGAAGTTAAAATACAAAAAGGTTTTTCATGTCATGTTTACAGCTAAATATGTGCTTTACTTCTGCATGTCCTCGGGCCATAACTCACAACCATAGTAAAGCAAGTGAATCTAAATAATACTGAAATGCAACTATTCCTCGTCTGTCCTCTGTTAGGGACCCCGGGTCTGTGTGTGAGTGAATGAAGCAGCTGTATAATCACGAGCAGCTGTGTGCCAAATAACATTAGGGTCTGGCTACTCACCTGTGTAGTAGGCAATTCTGGAAATATCTGAAAGACAAATGGAAAAATGAGTTATGAGCTTCTGCATAAAGAACAGCAGATGATTACAGGGGCTTCTGGTATGGCTCAAAATAAATCAATATCCCGATGAAAGATCAACATGATATTGATTGAGAAAAATCTATATCCCATTGTTACATGATTTACTCCAACCCAGCTGGGCAGTTTAGAGCTAATTTAAAAAGGGAGAAATGCCTGAGAACAGAGCTATTGTTCATGTGTTCAGGCCTTGCAGCTGTGAGATGAGGATGCTTCAGGTCCATCGACCCTCTTGACTTTGATTGAAAAGCTATAAAAAAATATATAAAAATTATGTGATGGAACATTTAAAGATTGCAGAGTTTACATGCTAAAACACAACAGTATAATATCCACAGTCAAGGCTAGACGATTGCTGGGATGATTAGACCGTTAAACGACCAACAGAAAAATAATCAGTCATTTTTGTAAGAAAAATGCCAAATATTTCCGGGTGCAGCTTCTCAAACGTGAAGATTTGAAACTTTTGTGTGTCATACATGATAGTAAACTGAAGTTCTTTAGAAGACATCACCTTGGGCTTTAAGAAATGAGTTAAGGCTAGAACATGCACTTTTGGTTCATGCAGTTGTTTTGTATGTATATGAATGTTGAGTTTACATGTTTTCATTCCCTGCTTTGAACAAGGAGCTGTTCAGATTTTGGAGGTGTGTACATTGGCTTCTCTGCAACCTGCGGTTATGCCTACAACAGTCTTCTCCGCATAAACCTACGCAGATGTTTTTGTTTATCTTTGGAGAGACCATAATTCCAGCTTTAGAAGGAGTAGCCTTGTCAGTTTGCTTTGCTGTTGTTGTTTACCCTTTATTTTGCAGGACAGGCAGGTCTGGCATGATTCACTTCCTGGTCAGTAGGGACTTCCCGTTAAAATATTTCTCAAACTGAATATGATCATGTTGCATTGTAAAAGTATGTCCTCATGTCTGCTTTTGTTGTTGATACAACCACGCATATTGTATAGACCATATAAAAAAATATATATATGTTTTAATACAACGTTAGATATTTCAATAATAATACTGCACAAAATGCTCATTTGATTGTATGTAGGTAGAAAAAGTGTCTGTCTTATTATTGAGCGTCTAGGTAGGCTATACTACATACATAATACAGCTCCCAAACTCCCACAGGAAGCCCAGGAGAAGCCTTTTGGGTACTTGACACCCAGTCAGAGCAGTGATAGAGCTGCGTGTAGGCAGAGGTCAGGAGGATAAGTACCTAAGTGTGTTAGACACCCTGATGTACACACACATATACATGCATGCACACAAACACACACACACACACACACACACATATATACATACAGGGGTTGAAACGCCACCAGGGATCATCAACAACGATGATGTAATGATAAGAAGAAAAAGGAAATGCCAACAAGGTGACTCATGGTATTATCCACAATCCCTCTGTAATATGAAACCATGAGCAGTGTGTACGTGGTAGTGGCGCTAGGAAGGTGGTGTAAATATCACAACATTAAAGACAATCCCCAATAACATTTTACAGTATTTGCAGTGTTAACACAATACGCACAAATTTGCACACACGTTGATCCTTGAATTTACATGCACACAATTTTAATTTAATTTCAGACAGTCGTTATAATAAATGTTTGAACTTTGTCTATTGTCCTAAGCGACTAAACCAGACCATGGTAAACTGATCCAGGCTGGTTTTTGATGAATCCGTCTCAAAGTGTCTATAATTACATAAACCTACAGACACCATCTGTCCTGTGGATGCTATGAGAGCTTCACTCTGCCCGCCTTTCACTGAGTCTCTCCTACCTAAGACTTCAGTGTAAGTTAAGTGCTTGAGATCTGCAGCCATGCTGGCGTTGCTGTGGTCTAGACTAAACACTGTAGGTAACTGTGATCTTCATGTCTGACAAACAAGATGAGACAGAACCTGAAAAGCTGTAAAAAGGCAGCCAAACTTTATTAAATGATTGGTTAAAACACATATTATACATATTCTCAGCCTCCATGCTCATTTATTTTGGCTTTTGGCTCTTTTTAATTGACTTTTTGTGATTTGTGTCATACAATTAATTTACATAAATCATTAGCAACACCACGTAATATAGCCAATATTGCATGGAATAGTCTGCAGCAGTAGCATGGTGCTAATTGCATACCAGTCTGTTTAACAGCCTCCACTGCACATATTTTAAAGGGGGCCCTTGGTCTCTATAAAGTGTGAACACACTGCCACTACTGTAGTGGTGTAAACACCTGCTCCTCAAGCTGTCCTCAGGATCTAGATACACAGGGGAGAGGGGCAGCCATTCATTTTACAGACAAATACAAAAATTTTATTGTCTATCCCTATATTTATTCAGTATTTTTTGTCAATCTTGTTAATGTCTACATTCTGAATCTGAAGGTAAATTTATGCATGGCACAATATCCTCTCACTAACACCAGCTTTCCTACTGTGTGTGTGTTTGATCTGCACCAGCTATTGTGAAGTAAAGGTAAAACAGAAAGCGGAGTTCAAGCAGCACAAATCCCACTGATAGTCTTACACCAAAACACAAACAGCTGCCCTCAGAATGACAGCCCTGCTCACTAAATAAGACTGATAACAAATATGTGGATATACACCTGTTTATTACGATACTCACAGTTTTACATACAGATTTATATTCTGTGTTTCTGTTGTGGACAGAGTGAGCCAGTATTAGGAAAAGGTGAGTATGTGGGTGCTCCTACTCAGATGCTATTACTGTACACACTACCAGTCCAAAAACACAAAAATTGAAAAGAAACTGATAAGTGCTAACACACAAACACCTTTATAGAAGCCCTGATGACAGTCTCAATGTCTGCAAGCTGTGTATAATTGCACGTTAATCACTGTTTGGTTTTTTTTGGTAACAGTAATTAGACAGAACAATCAGGAGATTATGCAGTGATGTCTCAAATACTGGTCTTTGATCAGTAGTTCACTGGAAAGGGAAAGTCAGAGGGAAAATGTTTTTCTTTTCTCAGGATAGTGGTGTACTTTAAACAGACACAAATGAATCACAAATTCCTCCCAATCTAAGGAGTTAAAAAGCATGAATTGAACTATATTAAAGCATGAAAAAGGTCTGCTTGAAGACTAAATTGTCATAAAAATAAAATGACTATTGACTATGACTATGAGCAAAAGGTGTGTTTTAAAATCACAACCAGATTTGGTTTGTGGTGCTCTGAAAACATGTTTATGTAGAAGGAAAAGGCTGAAGCAAGAAGGAGAGAGAGACATATGTTCTCTTTCACACATAAAGTACAACACTACTCCTGCAGGAATGAAATGAATTAACCTGAGGAGAGCAGTCAGCTGTTCTGCCTCGTTGCTCTGTGCCTAATGGTTAACCTTCAAGCTGAGCTGCCTGGCACACGCGGGTGGGTGGGTGGGTGTGTGTGTGTGTGTGTGTGTGTGTGTGTGTGTGTGTGTGTGTGTGTGTGTGTGTGTGTGTGTGTGTGTGACCCTGTGGACAAAGAGTTGTTACTGGAGCGTGCAGTCTTACGATGCAACAACACACCGCCTGAGGCACCAATCACACCTGCCAGTCTCTCTCGCACACGCACGCACGCACACGCACGCACACACACACACACACACACACACACACACGTTTGTACTTGACATTATGTTTTTGTAGTTGAAGGTTTAGAGTAAAGTTTCAACTTTGACATATAATTTTATACAACCAAGGGCAAGTATTTTTTTCATGACTCGATTTAGAGTGAAAAAGATAAATAATAGTGCTACGGTCTGCTGAGTTCTGTGTAGATGCGGCTGCATAGATAATGTATTCAAACAGAATCGCATGTGCTTTTTCTCATGTCATTATTCACATTTAGATAAACATCGCACAATTATTCAAAGCCTGTCACACTAACATGAAATAAAATGTGCTGCACACACACACACACACACACACACACACACGCAGATGATGCATGAGTCTAGATAAGTCCTACATGTATGCAACATAATAAGGTCACGTGAACGCATGACTGCTCATACACATTTATCTGCAAAAGCGCACACACTGTGACACACACACACACACATTCACTCGAATGTGTATAGTTCAGGTGCAGTGATAAAGCTAACTGGTTGACTGGCGCGGCATGTATGTTAATGTATCACATTCAGACCAGATTTACTATGTATAATTCAAGACAACAGATTAAGGGCGAAGGAACTGGTGAGATAACTCAAACTCTATGTTATCAGTCTCAGTTTAAAAATATGCAAAATAAACAAAACCAGATATTAAAATCCAGTTCCAGTTGAGGGAAAACATATATCTATACTTGCTTATCCACTGAAAACATGTTTTGTTTTTACGGAAGAAGGAAATCAAATGTAACTATTGATTGATTAACTATTGTAAATATTGAAATCTAAAGGTGAGATAATGCCTCTTTGATTCTGTACGAGATCAAACACACTGAGCTGATGTACAGGGCTAAATATTAATACTCAATTCTGATTGGCCGATGTATGCAAAGCAGCTCTACGTTTTGCTAGATTGTAGAATTTAGAAGAGGTGTTGTGGACCATGCTAATGCATCTTAACGTGTATGTTTAACTATGCTAAAAATGGCTGATAAAACATACAATTCCAGTCATTCGGATAGGAAGTTTAATGTGTTTATTTTATTTTTTCCTCATCAGATTAGAGGACTGACAGAGGGTGTTGATGTTATGCAGATTGTAAAGCACTTGTAAAGGACTCAATTGTAATTTTGACGTGTTTTTGTAGGCCATGACTGGTAGTTAACACCGCCCTGGTTCCCTTGACAAAAAAGTCAGTGGGATTTTTGAGTAAACGAGTTTCTGTTTCATTTCTGTGACGTTTAATGTCCCCGACAATGTCTGTAGTCTCAATTAGCCACTTGTTAGCAACTGCATTTTTTTAAAAACACATAAAAGCTTCGAAATTCACAAGTGGAATATTTACTGACATATCTTATGTCATAGAACAAACTGTGAAAATCTCTTTAGATTGTGTTAAATAAACTAATTTCTGGGTTTTAGGACTTATAACCATTTGACTACCAGGAACAGGATCAATCATCATATCAGCTAAATTCGTCCTGTTTGTTTCTGTTTCTGTGTGTGTGTGTGTGTGTGTGTGTGTGTGTGTGTGTGTGTGTGTGTGTGTGTGTGTGAGGAGGACAGATATTGCTAGCTGCTGCATGCTTCTTGTTGAGCAAATTTCCCTCAATTATGAACCAAGACTGAAATATGAAAATGCGCTGAAATATAGATGATCTAACCTAGAAACAAAATGCTGCAGGGGGATTGTTACTTCATGTCTACATTTACACATAACATCCACCTGCGTGCACACACACGCACACAAAAATACACATGCAGTGCCACACGGGAAATACTCTATAGAAGAATGTACACTTGTATTCAAACACAACCCACAAATTTGACACGTATGATCTCTCCCTCACACATATACCACCCACACGGACACACACAAACAAACACACACACACACACACACACACACACACACACACACACACACACACACACACACACACACACACACACACACACACACACACACACACACACACACACACACACACACACACACACACACACACACACACACACACGATAAATAGTACTGTAGGTCTGCAGTTAACCATTATTTTCATCGTTGATTAATCTATAGATTATTTTTTCTTACTCAATAATCCTCTTGTCTATAAAATGTTGATTAATCAATTGGTTTATAAAATCTTGAAATTGTTTGCTTTTGTTGACCACTTGAAGTTGAGGCCAGAAAATACTGTAAAAATGACTTAATCAATCAGTTATCAAAATTTTCTATTGACTAATCGATTCATTGATTAGTCATTTCCGTTCTAGTTTCAATTAAGTGTAACTGTGTTCATATACATGTAAGTCTGTGTAATGTATTGTGAGATCATCATCATCATACGTATACATACCACAAAACTGCATTTCCTTTGCAGTACATTCAGTATTTTTACACACACGCAAACTCACACGCAACTGTTTAGAGTACTGGAGCTGCAGCATAAAACATAGATATGGTTTATATATACACATTTTTAGACACACAACATACAAACACAATTTTAAACATGTACGAACATACATGCACACAAAACATGTGTTCACCCACACACAACCACCCACACACAGACACTACTGTATGATAAATCTTACCGTGGTAAAGTCCTTCCATGAAGAGAAGAGAAGAGAAGAGAAGAGAAGAGAAGAGAAGAGAAGAGAAGAGAAGAGAAGAGAAGAGAAGAGAAGAGAAGAGAAGAGAAGAGAAGAGAAGAGAAGGAGTGTAATCCCCCACAGCTGACAGGCAGCTAAATTGGGAAAGCCAAAATCCCGGGCTTCTGTGGTCTTTGGGCTAGCGTTGTGGAGTGCTAGCCAGCTAACTCTGTAATGATGGCTAATGTCAGCTTAAACTTACAACTCAGCCTTCTTCTCCTCCCTCTACAACTACAACTACTGCTACTACACTGACACACAGCAGCGGCAAGAGTGGGAGTAGAGTAAAGGGAGGGAGAGAGAGAGAGGAGTAATGCAGCCTGTGAAAGGGGGGAGGGAGATGAAAGAGAGAGAGAGCTGGAGGACGAAGGAGGGGGAGGAGGGGTGTCTTTGTGTCCCAGGAGAGGGATGGAGGGGGAGAGAGGGAGCCAGATGTACAAGCCACAGAGACAGCAAGTCAGGAGGGAAAGACAAGAGAAGAGGTGGAAATAGATGATGCCACAACTACAAGAAAGGAAGAAAGAAAGAGAGAGGAGTAAAAAAGAGAGAGTAAAGGAACAATACAGAAATAAGACGAAAGTGAAGGAACTAATGTAGGGGCAAAAACAGAGCTGAAACTAACATAACAAGAGAGGGAGGATGGAGTAAGGGTTATTCAAAAGCTGTGTGTGTGTGTGTGTGTGTGTGTTGCCTTTGGCTATTCTGCCTCTCTGACACAGACGCACCCCTGAGGAGCTACTCAATTAGTGATAATGCAATGTTCTCAATTCAACGCTGTCCAACTGAAATCTTTTTTTTTTTTTTTAAATGAGGCGACATGGGGAAAAATGGTCAATTGCTCCATATTTATCCCATTTATGTTCTGCAATTTAATCACATGCAGAGAAATGTAAATCTTTTTAAATTTTCCATCATTTAATTTTCAGACAGTATTAAGCTGTTGGCTTAAATGAACGACATAGAAACTGCTGACTTGAAGGCAAAGTTCTTCTTCTGCTTTGTGTGAAGATAAACTTTTTAAAAAAAAAAAGATATATTTGAGAAGTTTGTCTCAAACTCTCTGGTCGGACAAACGCTGCTGTTACACGCAGACCCCCAAAAGTTTAGCGCTGTTTGTTCGTGGGGTTAGACAGAGGCCTTGCCCGGGCTTGTCAGGCTCAGAGATAACATTATCTTCTGCCTTCTGCTTAGAAGTGGTGAATTTACAGCTCACAGCTACTTAATACGATATAGTCTCTGGCTTTTGTTTGATATCTAGTGTTCTAGAAAAATCTTGCCAACACTAGATACCACCACACTAACAACGTATATTATAGCTCGGAGGGCTAACTTGGCTTGTTTACTATATTACGTAAACGTTGTTTTTTCCCCCATCAGTATGTATGATTTGAACCTGATCATCACTGATCATTTTTTAAAGTAGGTTTTAGATGTAGTCTCACTTGCCAGCTTTGATCTCAGATCAAAGAAGAGTCATTCAGCATTTAACAGCATGAACATCCTTGTCCCAAAGGCAGAAATCTGTCGTTGCTGTGACTTTCCTATCGTTTAGTGCCTACAGATATGGAGCACAAAATTCACTCAAAGTGCCATTAAATCTCTACACTGTCACTGATTCTAGATACTATATTCAATCTGTCACAGTGTACTGGTCACACTGGACACACAGTTCATGAATGAGAGCCATAGCAGAGAGAATCCACAAACACACACACACAGGCAGACAGACGAGATGAGAGATGCTCAGGAGTAAAGCAGATTAATGAGCCACTGGATTAGTAGGCCAAGATGTCTCTCTCACACACACACACACACACACACAGGTCAGAGTTCAAGCTCGGCCCCTCTATCTCCATCCATCATGCATCCCTGCTGGATGTGTTAACATTGCCCTCTAGTGGGACTGCATTTTCTATTGATGGGTTGATGACTCCTATATTCACCTAAACATCTGAAATATTGACAAATATGTTATATGTACATTAGTGAGCATATCAACTTCAGGTAGTAAAAAAAAAATCTGCTAAAATGTTTTTCATTACATATCTTTTTAAAAACGACCCTGTGCCAGGTTTGCAATTAGTGACATTTATATTACAAAAATGTTTTTTGTTTGTTTTTCTTAAACAGAATAAAAATCATTTTAACAAAAGAAAAAGAAAGAGAGAAGAGACAGACAACCAGCCTCAAGACCATTTTTCAATGAACCTTTGTTAACGGACAGTGTCGGATAGTGACTAATCTCACACACACACACACACACACAGACATGTATACACTGATACACAGACACTGTGGTTAAACACCCATATCTGACTTCAGCAACAACACTAGTTGATGGTAACACAACAGAGGATGTGTGTGATGTCATACCCATGGCTCGTACCCAAGTGTTTCATTGGTGATTTCTCTCTGTGTGTTTCCCCGTGATTTATTATGACTGTTTTTCTGGGTGCATAGTGTTAGTGTGTCTGCATCTGTGTGAATAAACCTAGATGAGGTCATTTGATCGGTGAAGCAGACAGTGATGTCTGCCTCAGGCTCTCTGTCTCTCCGTCTTTCACTCTCAGTGTAAAGTACCAGGTTTGTCCGACTTGGTAAAGCTTTATTGTCCAGTTTTTTAAAGCCTAGCAACCAGACATGTATTAACAATGATAACGCCGTATAGGTCTTCATTGTCTCTGAACTATGCCTAACTGAGCTGCATGTCAGAGAAACACAAAATTACATTATGAGTAGATTCTCGTCCCCCACACAAATAATGTCATTTTGCGTAAGACTCTGGGGTAAAATGTCAAAATTTTAATACTCAAACTCTCATGATTCTTTTATACGTATGCTAACTCTTCAAGGTTATTTGACTTGCTGTTGTGTAACTATCCGTCTGACCTTCCCAGTGGAGAGACAAGCATAAAGAGAATTATTTTATACCAGAAACCACCAGTCTACCTACTATCACCTCTTTAAGTTTGTTTCCAGTCTTTATGCTCAGCTAAACTTAACTAGCTGCTGTTGGTAGCTTTGTAGTGTCTGTGTAGGTTTCACTCGACTCTCTTCATCTGCAGTTGCTCTCAGTTAAGCACTTTTCCCAACATGTTAAACTGCAATAAGACCAATTACACCAGTCCATATATTTTTATTGCTTGAACAAAGTGCAGGTTGTGTCTGAGACATATCCTGAGATTTCCTACTTTGTGGGCAGCTGGATAAATGGACAGTCACAGTAGGGGGGAAAAAAAGGACAAAAGCTTCTGAGAAAATTAAACATCCTGCCTATGAAGATAAAAGAAATACAACTTGGTTCCTGTTCAATAGCTAATACAACATTATGTGCACAGGTACATATGCTTTCATGTGTCCATGCGTTTAAAAGTCTAGGGACATCTTGAGACTCTTTCTACTTCACTCTCTGTCTTCTCCCCATTTCTGTTTTTCTTTCATTTCTCATCAGCCAGTTTTCTCCTCCTCCCATCTCTGTCTCTCTGTGTGCCTATATGACAAAGCCTAACAATTACTTCTTTCTTTCTCTCATTCCCTGCCTCTCTGACTCATTGCAATGTAATTGCGCTGACTGTCCTCTCGAACACCACACACACATAGACACACACACACACACACGGAGAGAAGGGCAACTTATTCAAAATATCTTCGTTTCTACACTGCTGTTCAGTCACAGCTCAGAGTAAACTTAAGGAATAAGACGTTATGGTCATTAGTTTGTTGAGTCATTTCAGTCAAGGAGGATGCCCTGTTTCTTATGCACACACACATACGCTGCACCAATGACCGAAGGTAGCTTGAAGTGTGCATTTGTGTGTGTGTGTGTGTGTATCCGGCTATGAGCAAAGTACAAGTCATTAACTATGATGTAATTTCCTGCCATTGTAGTGCATTTCAGTGCACACAGCAAACACAGACTCTATACTGCACATACACACACACACAAACTAAAACTTCTGTAATAATCCATGTTCAGAAAAATCTAAAATCTGTTAAATACATGCAGATGGTTTGTAACCATGACCAAACCAAAATACAATATTGTACAGTACGCAGCCACCTCCTAAGGACAAGAAGTCATGCTACACACACTCAAACTCAATCCCCAAACTACATTGTTTTTTGATTTGAACACTAAAAGTTCAATATAGGTCATAAAAGGATTATGGATGCATCATCTGGATAGTTGAGACCATTTAAATTCCAATATTCTGCGGACATTTCACATATTTACAACTAAGTGAATTCCTTTTCTGACCTACAGCAGCATGTCGACTCTCATGTGTCCTATGTCATTATTACAAATTACTACTTCTGCATTACATTACTCACAATGTTGTCTAAAGTTTTAAAAGGTGCACAATTGGGTAATCTTGAGCACGGGCACAGCTGGAACAAAACATGGATCAGAAATGCCTGAATCCATTAGGATTAAAGATGCACAGATGCATCATTTTCTCTTCTAATACCTCATATATCGGCTGATAGAGTATCGATCCCATACCTGAGCCATCTTTTTGCAAAATTCCAAATCTGTATACAGATATATATACACACACACTTCTACTGAAGCAATAAAAACACACACTCACATAGCTGCAGGTGTCATCATCCGGCCTTTGTGGTCTCACTTTAAAATTCCACTTCAATTCGCAAACACACACTCAAAAACCCCACAATGCCCACACACAGATCGCAGGACCACGTTTTAAGGAGTACAAAGATATTTTCAACTGACACGACCAAGACAACACACACAAGTTATTTTGGGTAAACACAGTCATTATCAAACAAACAAGCATGCACATAAACAGGTACACACACACACACACACATAAACACTCAGAGAGTCTGAGTAGTGTTGCCGCTTTTGAGAGGAAGAAGGCGTTTTCCTTTTAGCTCCTGAGGGACACAGCATGTTTTAGGATGTACAGTAAGTGCTTTGTGTGTGTGTGTGTGTGTGTGTGTGTGTAGGGGTGTGGGGGTTGCTTCCTGAATGCAACCAATCCAGAAGCAAAGGGAACCGACCTTCATTCAGTCTCCAAATACGCGCACGCGCGCGCGCACGCACACACACACACACACACACACACACACACACACACGCGCACACACACACACGCGCACACACACACGCGCACACACACACACAAACACGTTAGTCATACTTCCAAATGAAGTTACCGGTGTAAAACAAAGAACCCCAGTTGCTCATTTCAACTGTTCATTCATACTTTTTTTTCCTTCCTGAGGTAAATTTGCAAATAGAAATCGTGTATTTGCGCAGCATGTGAGAAAAAGCTCAGACCTTCACGCAGCTGCATGTATTTACACAGCAGTTACCAAGAAGCCAATCACTAGAGAGAAAAAAAACGTGTTTGCCAGAAAAACAACTTATTCAAAAAAAATGCTCAAACTGAGTACAGAGTCCTTCTTTTCTTCACCGGACAAATCGCTTAATTTAAAATCATGAATTCCTCATGACACACACATATTAAGGACACACACACTCTTATTCAGGACATCTACATACCTCCATGCACAATATGTGTGTGTGCACTGATTGCTTTCACTGGTTAGAGTCATTTCGAGTCACAGCACACTGCAATCTACTGACACTTGACTGCTGGCTTTGTTACCCTGTTGTCTTTCTCTGTTATTCTCTGGCTGCCTGTCTGTCTAGAATAGAAGAAAACAAACTTGAGTAGAATATGTAGCAGACAACTGCACAGAATACAAAATAAAATAAAAAAATAAAAATCAGATCAAAACGGTAGATAGTCTTGCAGGACAGAAAAGAAGAATATGGACAAACAGAGTTCTGTGCAGTGTAGTGGACTGCTCCTGTAAGATCTCTGACTGTAGTCAAGTGTTTCTATAAATACAGGCCTCCTGCACTGCTCTGCAATTTACACACACACGGAAACACACGCACATACACACACACCACTGCCACGCCTGTATTAGCCTGCTCTAGACCAGCTGCAGGAGAAGTTAAGTCAAGTCAGAAAGGTGTAGCTTTTACTCTGCCCTCTATGTGAAGTGGGCCTAAAAACTGATCGCTGCCCAAATTTACTGTCAAAGACCACTGAAATAAGTAATTCATGTGGTGTAGACACAGCAAGTGAGCTGAATGAAGGCAGCCGGAGAGGAACTAAACACAAAATCATCAAGTGGATAAGCTAATTACCAGTGAGAGCCTTGTTTGCTGGTTTCCTAATTCAGAGACACTATCTGGAACCTGTAAAAAGCTCAGTGAATGTATTTTCCATTAATGTGCAGTTGAATTAATAGTTGGGAGAGAAGAATTTCTTTTACAACCAAGACTGTTGATATTGTCTCATCACATCATTCATGTTCACTTAAATTGAAAAGTGAATAAATGAAAAATGTGACCATAACAGTATCTACACCAGACATGTATAAACATTCACTTTATCTACAACATACCAAACTGTGACTCTGATAATGCAGGCACATCCATTACCTTGAATTAACTTCTACGACAGTCACAGATCACAGCACTACACAAACTGACGCTTGACCTCAGGATTACAATTGCAAGTGTGCAGAAGTGCACTCCTATTAGTATACTGTGGGTCTTAGCCTCTTAGCCGCAGGATACAGCAAACAAGGCTCAGCACCAAAGCCCCCCCATCACAGTTGGGAAAATACATAACACAGAGTAGCCTATTTCAGGGATGTTTCAGTTGTACTTGACAGTGACATTAGACTGTTGAGCATCTATTTATATCCATTTTGTTTACAGTCTGGGCAAGCAAAGGATTTTATAAACCAGTTTGTAAACCAGTGTATTAGCATAGGCCAGACAACATGTTTTCCATGGTAACGTGCAATAGGACTGCAGCTAAAGATTTTTATTTTATTTTTTTTTTCAATTTTCAATTAAGCGTTTCTTTAAGTTATGTCAAAAAAAGGAAGGATGCACATCTAGAGTTTATGGTGATGTCTTCACATCAATCAGCCAAAGAGGTTGCTCGGGGTTTAATGTTCATCTCTTGCATGTATATAATTTGATTAACTGCAAATTTGTTTAGGAAAGTACAAAATCAGCAAATGTTGATAATGCATTACAGAACATGGACTGTGTAATTCAGTCCCCTTTACATATACTGGAAGCGCATTAGTCAGCAATCTCTTCACAGCCAGTAACAGTATTAAGAATAATTACAGCAAGCAAAACTTGTGTTTCAATGTTCATAGGGGTGACTATTGTCTTAAGACAGACTTGAAATATAGTGAACCGACCCTTTAATCTGACCATGCTTCAAATGTCTTGTTTTGTCTGATCATCGGGCCAAAAATCAAAACATATTCAATTTAAAAATGACATAAAACTGATAAAAGCACCAATCACGTCACATTTAAGAAGCAAGAACCAGCAAATATTTGTTTTTGTTATCAGGACTGTTGCAGATTAACTATGTCGATCAACAAAAATTGATTAATCAACTCTTGTTTCTGCTGCATTTTCAAATATTAATATTGTAGATATATGCTGATATGCACCTTATCTACTATATTAGCTAATTAATAAGAGTTTAGAGAATAGAGGATTAGTTTTGAGAATAATCCACACATGAAACGAATAACTCTTCATAAGTGGGCCAATTAGTTTGGTTTATGAAAGTCTTCACACAAAACAAAAGTAGAAAATTAAAAGAGACACAGCAGGGAAGAAATTAAACACTTTAGGAGTAAACTGTAGCTTAATCCGGTACATTTATTTACCGCAGGTTAGAGTTAACTCCACATACTACATTGACTCCATGTGACTGTGGCAGTAACGTTAGCTCACTCTTCCTTTCAACTGCTCCAACTTACTAAAAAAGAAAAGTCCTTGGTCCTCGTTACACTGCTGTAAAGCTAACTAAACTTATAACGAACATGAATAAGTGAGAAAAGCGGAAAGGAAACAGCTAACGCCAACCCAAGCGAAAGCAGGGTGAACGTTAAAAACCAACCATCTCATAATTTCTCTTTTAACGGTTGAAAATAATCCCCAGAAAACACAACATCACTCACCCTGACTTGTTCCAGGGGACGTCCGGGAGGTTTGTGTTGACTTTACCGGTGGGATAACTTGTTAGCAGTCGGTGAATACTCCGTTTTTTTTCAGTTGGAGAGCAGGGAGTAGTTACAGATAGTGTTTTTCTTTTTTCTTTTTTTTTGCTCCTGTCTGTCTCCCCCCTCTTTCCCTCGCGTCGCCTGTTCCTGCTTCCCTTCTCCACATCCAGAATTCCAATATGGCTGCTGCTGCTGGGAGCTACAGAGGGGCAGAGCGAACTACTCCCTCTGAGGAAAGACCGCAGGTACAACAGGCAGCAACCCAGCCTCATTTATGAATAGATGTGTGGATGAGAACTGCAGCTGTTAATCGATCGACAGAAGATATGATCATAAAAATCGATGAATAGTTCTGATGGGTAATAAAAAAATTATATATTTATATATATGTTCTGCGTTCTTTAATTGAATTCATATGAATAAAGTTTGGTGTAAATTATAAACAAATCTGCAACCATTAAAATTATGCATAACCAACTGATAAACCATCGAGTTGAACCTGTGGCTTTGAGGGCCGTTGGGGGTCTGAGCCTAGAAGTAGTTACCCGCTTTGAACCACTTTTTAGAGGGTTTTTTTATGTTAAAGACAGGTCTCTGATTCTTGTATACACGCAGGTTTGAAGACGACATCTGGTGGTCATTTCTTGCCTTCTCATCATTGCAGTGTATGTAGGTTTACTAATAGCCCCGGGGTATGGTTTTCCACTCACTGTTGTGAAAAGACGTTAAAGAGTACCAAGATGATGCCGTGACCCGGATTCGAACCGGGGTTGCTGCGGCCACAACGCAGAGTACTAACCACTATACGATCACGGCGAGTTACACATGCTGATGAAATGACTTAGTGTCATAGTTTAGTCAGCAGAATTCGTTGAGAATGATGAGAAGGTTTTAGCAAATCGTGTCAATTATGAAAAAGAGTATGTTTAGAAAAGGACCAGGGTCTAAGCTCTAACGAACAGTGATTGCTATGGCAACCATCTATGTTAATAAGTCTGTGCTTGTTTCCACAAGACGATGCCGTGACCCGGATTCGAACCGGGGTTGCTGCGGCCACAACGCAGAGTACTAACCACTATACGATCACGGCGAGTTACACATGCTGATGAAATGACTTAGTGTCATAGTTTAGTCAGCAGAATTCGTTGAGAATGATGAGAAGGTTTTAGCAAATCGTGTCAATTATGAAAAAGAGTATGTTTAGAAAAGGACCAGGGTCTAAGCTCTAACGAACAGTGATTGCTATGGCAACCATCTATGTTAATAAGTCTGTGCTTGTTTCCACAAGACGATGCCGTGACCCGGATTCGAACCGGGGTTGCTGCGGCCACAACGCAGAGTACTAACCACTATACGATCACGGCGAGTTACACATGCTGATGAAATGACTTAGTGTCATAGTTTAGTCAGCAGAATTCGTTGAGAATGATGAGAAGTTTTTAGCAAATCGTGTCAATTATGAAAAAGAGTATGTTTAGAAAACGACCAGGGTATAAGCTCTAACGAACAGTGATTGCTATGGCAACCATCTATGTTAATAAGTCTGTGATTGTTTCCACAAGATGATGCCGTGACCCGGATTCGAACCGGGGTTGCTGCGGCCACAACGCAGAGTACTAACCACTATACGATCACGGCGAGTTACACATGCGGATGAAATGACTTAGTGTCATAGTTTAGTCAGCAGAATTCGTTGAGAATGATGAGAAGTTTTAAGCAAATCGTGTCAATTATGAAAAAGAGTATGTTTAGAAAACGACCAGGGTCTAAGCTCTAACGAACAGTGATTGCTATGGCAACAATCTATGTTAATAAGTCTGTGCTTGTTTCCACAAGATGATGCCGTGACCCGAATTCGAACCGGGGTTGCTGCGGCCACAACGCAGAGTACTAACCACTATACGATCACGGCGAGTTACACATGCTGATGAAATGACTTAGTGTCATAGTTTAGTCAGCAGAATTCGTTGAGAATAATGAGAAGTTTTTAGCAAATCGTGTCAATTATGAAAAAGAGTATGTTTAGAAAAGGACCAGGGTCTAAGCTCTAACGAACAGTGATTCCTATGGCAACCATCTATGTTAATAAGTCTGTGCTTGTTTCCACAAGATGATGCCGTGACCCGGATTCGAACCGGGGTTGCTGCGGCCACAACGCAGAGTACTAACCACTATACGATCACGGCGAGTTACACATGCTGATGAAATGACTTAGTGTCATAGTTTAGTCAGCAGAATTCGTTGAGAATGATGAGAAGTTTTAAGCAAATCGTGTCAATTATGAAAAAGAGTATGTTTAGAAAACGACCAGGGTCTAAGCTCTAACGAACAGTGATTGCTATGGCAACAATCTATGTTAATAAGTCTGTGCTTGTTTCCACAAGATGATGCCGTGACCCGGATTCGAACCGGGGTTGCTGCGGCCACAACGCAGAGTACTAACCACTATACGATCACGGCGAGTTACACATGCTGATGAAATCACTTAGTGTCATAGTTTAGTCAGCAGAATTCGTTGAGAATGATGAGAAGTTTTAAGCAAATCGTGTCAATTATGAAAAAGAGTATGTTTAGAAAACGACCAGGGTCTAAGCTCTAACGAACAGTGATTGCTATGGCAACAATCTATGTTAATAAGTCTGTGCTTGTTTCCACAAGATGATGCCGTGACCCGGATTCGAACCGGGGTTGCTGCGGCCACAACGCAGAGTACTAACCACTATACGATCACGGCGAGTTACACATGCTGATGAAATGACTTAGTGTCATAGTTTAGTCAGCAGAATTCGTTGAGAATGATGAGAAGTTTTTAGCAAATCGTGTCAATTATGAAAAAGAGTATGTTTAGAAAACGACCAGGGTATAAGCTCTAACGAACAGTGATTGCTATGGCAACAATCTATGTTAATAAGTCTGTGATTGTTTCCACAAGATGATGCCGTGATCCGGATTCGAACCGGGGTTGCTGCGGCCACAACGCAGAGTACTAACCACTATACGATCACGGCGAGTTACACATGCTGATGAAATGACTTAGTGTCATAGTTTAGTCAGCAGAATTCGTTGAGAATGATGAGAAGTTTTTAGCAAATCGTGTCAATTATGAAAATGAGTATGTTTAGAAAAGGACCAGGGTATAAGCTCTAACGAACAGTGATTGCTATGGCAACCATCTATGTTAATAAGTCTGTGATTGTTTCCACAAGATGATGCCGTGACCCGGATTCGAACCGGGGTTGCTGCGGCCACAACGCAGAGTACTAACCACTATACGATCACGGCGAGTTACACATGCTGATGAAATGACTTAGTGTCATAGTTTAGTCAGCAGAATTCGTTGAGAATGATGAGAAGTTTTAAGCAAATCGTGTCAATTATGAAAAAGAGTATGTTTAGAAAACGACTAGGGTCTAAGCTCTAACGAACAGTGATTGCTATGGCAACAATCTATGTTAATAAGTCTGTGCTTGTTTCCACAAGATGATGCCGTGACCCGGATTCGAACCGGGGTTGCTGCGGCCACAACGCAGAGTACTAACCACTATACGATCACGGCGAGTTACACATGCTGATGAAATGACTTAGTGTCATAGTTTAGTCAGCAGAATTCGTTGAGAATGATGAGAAGTTTTAAGCAAATCGTGTCAATTATGAAAAAGAGTATGTTTAGAAAACGACCAGGGTCTAAGCTCTAACGAACAGTGATTGCTATGGCAACAATCTATGTTAATAAGTCTGTGCTTGTTTCCACAAGATGATGCCGTGACCCGGATTCGAACCGGGGTTGCTGCGGCCACAACGCAGAGTACTAACCACTATACGATCACGGCGAGTTACACATGCTGATGAAATGACTTAGTGTCATAGTTTAGTCAGCAGAATTCGTTGAGAATGATGAGAAGTTTTTAGCAAATCGTGTCAATTATGAAAAAGAGTATGTTTAGAAAACGACCAGGGTATAAGCTCTAACGAACAGTGATTGCTATGGCAACCATCTATGTTAATAAGTCTGTGCTTGTTTCCACAAGATGATGCCGTGACCCGGATTCGAACCGGGGTTGCTGCGGCCACAACGCAGAGTACTAACCACTATACGATCACGGCGAGTTACACATGCTGATGAAATGACTTAGTGTCATAGTTTAGTCAGCAGAATTCGTTGAGAATAATGAGAAGTTTTAAGCAAATCGTGTCAATTATGAAAAAGAGTATGTTTAGAAAACGACCAGGGTCTAAGCTCTAACGAACAGTGATTGCTATGGCAACAATCTATGTTAATAAGTCTGTGCTTGTTTCCACAAGATGATGCCGTGACCCGGATTCGAACCGGGGTTGCTGCGGCCACAACGCAGAGTACTAACCACTATACGATCACGGCGAGTTACACATGCTGATGAAATGACTTAGTGTCATAGTTTAGTCAGCAGAATTCGTTGAGAATGATGAGAAGTTTTTAGCAAATCGTGTCAATTATGAAAATGAGTATGTTTAGAAAACGACCAGGGTCTAAGCTCTAACGAACAGTGATTGCTATGGCAACAATCTATGTTAATAAGTCTGTGCTTGTTTCCACAAGATGATGCCGTGACCCGGATTCGAACCGGGGTTGCTGCGGCCACAACGCAGAGTACTAACCACTATACGATCACGGCGAGCTACACATGCTGATGAAATGACTTAGTGTCATAGTTTAGTCAGCAGAATTCGTTGAGAATGATGAGAAGTTTTTAGCAAATCGTGTCAATTATGAAAATGAGTATGTTTAGAAAACGACCAGGGTCTAAGCTCTAACGAACAGTGATTGCTATGGCAACAATCTATGTTAATAAGTCTGTGCTTGTTTCCACAAGATGATGCCGTGACCCGGATTCGAACCGGGGTTGCTGCGGCCACAACGCAGAGTACTAACCACTATACGATCACGGCGAGTTACACATGCTGATGAAATGACTTAGTGTCATAGTTTAGTCAGCAGAATTCGTTGAGAATGATGAGAAGTTTTTAGCAAATCGTGTCAATTATGAAAAAGAGTATGTTTAGAAAACGACCAGGGTATAAGCTCTAACGAACAGTGATTGCTATGGCAACCATCTATGTTAATAAGTCTGTGCTTGTTTCCACAAGATGATGCCGTGACCCGGATTCGAACCGGGGTTGCTGCGGCCACAACGCAGAGTACTAACCACTATACGATCACGGCGAGTTACACATGCTGATGAAATGACTTAGTGTCATAGTTTAGTCAGCAGAATTCGTTGAGAATGATGAGAAGTTTTTAGCAAATCGTGTCAATTATGAAAATGAGTATGTTTAGTAAACGACCAGGGTCTAAGCTCTAACGAACAGTGATTGCTATGGCAACCATCTATGTTAATAAGTCTGTGCTTGTTTCCACAAGATGATGCCGTGACCCGGATTCGAACCGGGGTTGCTGCGGCCACAACGCAGAGTACTAACCACTATACGATCACGGCTGACCATTTAACGTCAGCAACAGACATAACTGTCCCCAACACTGACCGTGGTAATTAGCAACGGAGAACACCGAAGGTTTTACGTCATCATAGTTCTGATCTCAGCAGGAACGTTTGTTGTAATCAGCATGACTTTATGTGCACCTGAGGGTCATCCTAGGGCATCACGCCGTGTTAATCTGGACCTGCTGCCACAAAGTTAACACACACTTTCAGTTGAAGTAGAGATGTGGTCCTGAAAGGGATAAGTATAAACTAATTATCTCACCTGGTATGCACAAAAATGGTAACAACCTGTGAATCATAATCTAATATCTGTAAACGTGATGCATCCTCCGCCTCTCTCTGTATTATTACAATGTGGACACTTCATCACTCCACAGTCAACACTGCCCTCTGCTGGGCTCAAAGTAGCAGCACGTCTGACAACACATTAAATCACACAAACACACAATGAAGTACAACAGGACACAGCCAAAGCAATAATCTTTTCAATACATTCTTTCATTTTTTTTATCATTCCAGTTTCACTCAGTGATTCCAGCACTGACATAACAATCTCCTAACTGGATCCAGTTCTTTTTTCTACATTCCTACACATCTTCTGACCCCTCAGAATAATCCTTCAACTTTCCTTTGAGGGGTCACCAGCCCCAGGTTGGGAACCACTGGCCTAGAGAGTAAATTAAAGCTGGTTGAAAATAAAGTCAAAATCAAGACTTTATTTCAAAAGTGTATTTATGTCATACATTGTTGGTTAAAATGTAAAAATCTTGTCAATGGTCGTTGAGATAAAATACAGTTTCATATTAGATATTTAAAAAAAAATCATCTGAACATTAAACAAACTAATAGTTGTTGCAGTCACCAGTTGACTGTAAATATTCATGTTCATCTGCTATTTACAGTTCATAAATACATTAATAAAAGCTATGCAAATGTATTCCTACTTCTTTACTCTCATTTTTCTTCAATTTGTCAGAGACTAAATGGTTGTGGAATATTGAAAAAGTGAGAAAATATAGAAAACTTGGTGTTCTCCACATGTGACCTTCAGTCTGTCCTGTTTCACTTTGTTATTCCCTCTGAAACAACACAAAGTGATGCATCTAAGACTACTGTATTAAAATAAAATGTACAAAACAGGAATGCCTTCATATTTTAAATTCGGCCCAGACATTTGACTTAAAATCATAAATAACTATACTTTTGATAAGAGAAAGAAGTTATTTTAGTCAGGCATTATGACTAGTTTTTCCGTTAATTTCTCTTCTACTTCATATCTTCTGTCAGATGGTGTATAAAAACTGTCAATTGTTAAAACCAACTGTCAGGTAACAGATAAATATGCACTTGTGGGGGAAATATATAGAGAAAAATGACACTTCACTATCTGACAATGAGGTAAGTACTTGGTTAAGAAATACAATAAGAGTTAAGTATTGTCAGGATATATATATATATATATATATATATATATATATTGTATCAATAGGGATGATGATGTATGTGATCACAGAGGTTTTGTTTTTGGGATATGTTGAATTCACCTCAAAAACAGTTGGAGATGAGGCTCGGTTACAAAAAGCTTTCCACATAATACTCGTCTGTTTATACTTCAGACAAAACAAGGTGTGACCATAATAAAAAATATAATATAAACATTCAGTAAAATTAAGCACTTTGGATTGGAAATATATACTTCAGAACATTCATCCATCAACTTGTCCTTCATATTCCCAAAAAACAACACGTTAGTATTTCTAACTGCGAGCCACCACTTCATAGCAGATGAGAGGAGGAGCCGCTCATCAGGTGACACTATGTAAACAATCATTTAACTTGTTGCTTCACATGACTGCCATGTGATTCCTTCATATGTCGAGTTTGTTGTTTCGATCCCGTCTCGCTTTTCTCCAGTTGCCAAACATGGATCTTTCCCTCCATTTTCAAACAAGCGGTCTCACAATAGTAACAGAAAAAAATGGGCTCGAACTCTGAAATGTGTCTTTTTTCCTGCCTGTGAATCCCCCTACTCCACCTTCCAGATGGCGATCTTTCCGTCAAGTTTGTCAGCGCCACTGAGGATGTAGCGATCCTCAGCGGAGCAGAGCGCTGTCACCTTGTCATTGTGGCCATGAAGCTCTTTCAGGACCTGGTGGCGCTCTGTGTCCACTATATAAATCTTCCCTTTGGTAGAACTGCGGGCTACACCGCCAACCCACACCTAGAGAGATATAACCGAAGGTCAGTTAAAAAACGGACAGATAATGTATTTCGTGTCATTGACGCAATTATTATCCATTTGTAGGTCATTTAAAAGCTTACCTGATTTTTCACTTTAATCATGCAGTAACATCCAGTGCAGTCCTGTAGCACCACACGCTGGAAGGGTTTCATAGTGTCCTTAATATGCCAAATACACACTTCTCCTGAGTCCATGCACACACTCCACAGCTCCTCCCTCTGCCCCGAGAAAAAGGGTCACAAAAAAGAATAAGTAGAATGTGCTTTTATTTTTTTGAAAATGTACATATATATACATATACAGTTAACTGCAAACTGTGTGTGTATGTGTGTGCGCTACCTCAGGTAACAGCAGTATAGAGCTAAATGTAGTCATGGATCCTTTTTGTTGTTCTGGCAGATTCAGACGATGTTTCAATGAACCATTCCTCCACACCACCATTATGCTGTCCCTGGAGCCTGGAGAGGGAGACTGAGATTACTCCATTTCATCTATGAGTTTCACCACTTTAATGCTCCAGTGAAAGTGTGACACTTACAGCACCAGAGCGTTCCGCTACAGCTGCAGACAGACTGCAGGCGATCACAAGAAAGACGAAAGTGCTTTTTCACCTGAGTGGTAGTAATGAAAAATAAAAATCAGGAGTATAATAAAAGGTTAAATTAAATGTTTAATCCTTGAATGAACCAAAACCGATCAGTTCTCATTCATTTACAACATTTACCATGGTATATATAGCAGCTGTTTCACATAGTACTTAATGTGAAAAGTTTACACCACAACTAAATGCTTTGAAACTGACCTGGAGTGTCGAGACGTCCCACAGCATGACGGTTCCCTCTGCGCTGCAGGAGTACGCCACCTTCTGACTGAAAGAGCAAAATACATCAGTAAGTTTCTATGATGTATTTGAACCCTCTACCTGACTTGAACTGCTTGTACTGGGAATTACATTATTCAGTATTGTCCAATATTTTATATACAGTATATTATACAATTAATTTCTATATCAGGACTCTTTATTGTGTTCATATAATATATTGTTGCTATGGTTACCTGCTGTTTAACATAGCTTGTGCAGTGATTCTGAACCGTAATTAAACTGTTGAGGAGTCCTTATGTACAAGTGAAGTGAAGCTACCTGTATTTGTCTGTGTCAAGCGCCAGTCCGGTGACCTCTGCTCTGTGTTCAGTCAGCTGTCGGTTACACACCATGGCCAACATGCTGATGATGTAGATCACCGAGTCCTCAGAGCCCATCCAGACTTGGTCTTTGTCAACTCCCAGCATACAGTTCTGAAAAACAGACAGAGACAGTCAGACACCTCTGGCTGAATACAATGCTGCATTTAAAAAACAAATATATATAATATAATAAGAGACATTTAAAGACCTGGGGAATTAGGAAACTGCAGTATTCTGGGGGAAAACGTGTCTTTTTGCTTGCTTTTCAGTTCTGACTTGTAGTTAAAATGTCAAGTCAATAAAAATACAACAAAGCTAAAAACATATTTCCATCGTTGTCCTCAGATTAGTGGGGGATAATAATTGGCAGATTGATTGCCAAACAGAAACAGTTGAGTGCAGAGGTAAATTCATTGTGACTATCTACATCCTCCACTAGGTGGCACGACTGTTCTGATAAACTACTGTATTCAGCTGTAAGTCCTGTCAACGCAGTTACATCTCATATCAACACACACACACACACACACACACATTATTTTTTACCAGCTATTAATTTAATCAGCCATTGTAATTGAATTTAAGTGTTTGACGTACTCATCTGACGACATGGCACATATGTGAACTATGTGCAAATATTATGGTGTGAAACCAGAGAAAATATGCAGCCCTTCCCTTTATCTCTCACACACTCACAGATATGTTAACATATTTCATGTGACTGTGACCTACATGCGTGGAGTAGAGGTCAGTGAATTAGCACACTCCTTAGAAGTGCCTTAAAACTTTGCACTCATCCCTAACCTCATTTAACCAGAACATTCTCTTCATGTAGCTTCAACTTTCACTTTTCACGTTTGTACAGCAAATGTTTTGGTTTAAAAGTGGAATGAAAACTATCCCAAAACTGATTGCATGGTTCCCAAAACATGTGCTTGCCAGTCTAAACATAATACGGCCACTGTTTCGAAAGTAAAGCTGCGGGAGCGAAAAAAAATAAACCAGAGGAAAACAGTTTAATCTGTATCTGATGTCTGTGAATGTGAATTTGCCGTTTATCTGCTGATTCTACCCGGCGATGAGAAGCAGGCAAACATCTGGACAATTGTTTTCATTCAATGAAGGAAGAGATTGTCAGTGAGCGTACACCAAAACATCAAGTTCATTATGAACAACATTATGAATTTGAACAGCATCGACTATTAGTACTCTTTCTGATATCTTACAGCATATATGAGTGGGTCTTTGTGCAGTGTGTGTGTGATTTCTTACTAGTCTTGCATTCCCAACATGACAGGTGTGTGTGAGGGACCAGCTGGAGGCATCAAACACCATCACCTTTCCCCCGCTCACAGACACCCATAACTGACCTGAAACACACACACACACACATACAGTATTTATCAGCTATGTTTAAATATCTTATCATAAATTTGTGAACCACAGCTGCCAGTGTTTACAGCTTCAGAAGACCCAAAACGAAATGAAAACATTAACTGAAACTTAGCTGATGAATTACTATTAAAATCAGTTTTTATATTGTTTGCAAAGATTACATGAAAAGTGAATTTTAAACCACTTTCATAACAACCATCATAACGATTTGAATACATGACGTCTATGTTCAGTAATGACAAACTTCTTGGTTCAAACTTCAAGCCCCTCATGTTCAAAACTGACTCCACCCAGGCTTCACCTAACGGCCATATTTCCTGTAATGTGTTTAGTTTAGCCACTTTTAGCGCCACTGGTGGGGGAAAGAAAAAAACAAAAAAAAAACATCCAGTATTTCATAGGACGAGAGAGAGAGAGAGAGAGAGAGATAGAGAGAGAGATAGAGAGAGAGAGAGAGAGAGGGGACAGTGAGAAATGAGAGGAAAAGACAGGACGTGGACATAGAAACTGAGAGAAATAGAGAGAGGGAGTGGAGAGAAGTGGGAGTGAGCTGGCCATATGCCAGGAACTTAATTCAGTGACCTATATTCAAACCAGAGGGAGAAACAGAGAAAGACAGAGGCGGGGAGGAAGGACCTGAATGGCCAGATTTGTTCTTTTCACCAGCAGAATGTGTATAAGTGCTGGAGGTCAGTCCACCACCAGCCGGGCGTCTAAGTGGCCCCAGACGGTCTGTCCACTGAAGGCCACAGCTTTGTAGTTTTCTTTTTTCAAGCTGTTCTGGATCAGTCTTCCTGCCACGTAATACGTCCCCAAACAATAAAACCCAAAGGGACACAACTTTTGTGTTCTAACGTGACCACAGGATTTTCTTAAAAAGTAACAGATTAAGTCTCTTGGTAAAGTTTTGGGCAACCACAAGCTGCCAGATCAGCTTCAGTCGTCCTTTGAATAGATTTTACACGTCTCTGAACTCTGGATACAATTTTTTTTTCCAAAATATAGTCTCCCATTTGCTGTTTTGATCATGAAGGTAGACAGTTTGGTTGGAAATCTCCCATAGGCGATGAGTCACATAACTTACATGTTCATAAAACCGTTAAGACCCTCTTCTATCCTGTATGGTCCCCCCCCCCTGCTTATTCATTTGGGTTTTCCCTAATTTGTCACCCATCTGTATAAGCTAGTATAAACCACAGTTACGTGTGGATTTCCAGTTCACCATCGACTTATTTTACTCACTTTGGCTACTCACATCATCAGACTATGACAACACGTGGGTGAAGGAATGTACAGCGTTTTTTTTCACACATTCTCAAAATTATACTGAAGTTACAAACTACATTTACTCCATTTAGTTGCTTTTTCCCTGTGTCTATACAGTGTTTCCCCTAGAATTTTTTTTCAGGCCTTGAGGTACACACTGAAAAAACCCTAAATAGACAAGGCACACAGAGATGGCATATTGGCGTAATCGGCTTCAATAGTGTAGTAAATTTAAATTATCTGTTATTTTGCATGAAGCGTATTGAAAATGAGCTGAGATTTAGTGAAGTGTTAGTCGTCCCACTGCAGTAAGATCACCTCTAACTCATTCTGTGCTTTCACATCGGTTTCACAGCTGTATATATATGACTCAACAGCCTTTAAGACAGGCTTCCCTGACAATATTTCACAAAGACTTCCCGGCTGACTTCCTTTTTCAGTCACCAAATACGAGTCAAAGAAGTGTTGAGAAACTTGATGGGCAGCTTTATGACAGCATCTCTGAAACAGAGCCAGTGATTATGGTGTGTGTGTGTGTGTGTGTGTTTGTCAGTGAGTGTATACATCTGTGATGTTGTGTTCAACAACAAAAATCATAAACTCTAGACTGTTTATGTTTGTACCTGGCGTATATAGAAGTACATCCACAGCTTGAGGTGCAGCCAGTTCCAGTGAAGGGTTAATTTTGTGCTTCAGTGTCTCTGCAGTTGTCTTGGGGACCATCATCGGCACTAGAGACACAAAAGTCACTGTTGAATAGAACTAAATAACCTTTTCCCAGGTGGGGAATGTGCAAACATGCAGTAAAAAAAACCACAAAACAGCAATAACATTCCCCACACAATCTCAGACAAGTCATTATGTACTATGTAAAAGATATTGATACTGTGTGTCAGCTGTATTAGCACTCAAACTCAAAACCAAAACAAAGTGAATTGATGTTGCCCTCTGTGTTGACAAGCGGTATAAGCTTAATAGCACACTAGGTGGCAAACTGTACAAAAGCTCCAACATCATAATCATCGTCTACCTTCCATCTTGATGCGATCAAAGTGAGCCAGTTTGGAAGCAGCGTAAATGGCCTTACTGCTCTGAAGGCTGCCCACTACTGCATCCATTAACAAGGCGTTGGTCAGAGCCTGCTGCATGTACTGTGGGTCCTGGAGAGAGATCCATTTACAACATTTACAATAACATAACAAATAAAGTTGATATTTATGACTTCTAAAAAGAGAGAGAGGATGGAGTGATATAAAAAAAGGCATCAAAACATAAAGAGTAGAAGTAGACAATCAGAGAGCAGAGAGAGAAAAACGAAGTGAAGTGAGAGATGAAGAGGTTACAGCTGCATCATCTGGTTTCAAATGTGTATGTTTAGAGCTCATGGAATTTCAACCACACCCACAAAGGTCACACAAGTTCACAATGACTGGCACACACACCTAGAAAAGTATGAGTAATGACAGCATGCGATAACCCAGATGATCTTCATTTGTGACGCATGTATTTCTCTCTCTTCCAATCACCTCTTCCTCTCCCACATACTTTAAATATTTGACACACACCCTTCAGTTACAGCTTTACCTTGTGCTGGTCAGCCATGTTGCGTCCGGCGCACATCTCTTTGACCATCAGGTTCCAGAGTTCAGTCTCAGTTTTCAGATTAGCCTCGAATGCCTCCTTCCTTCCCCGAACACGTAACTTTAGACTGGGGATTCGCAGAAGCAAGAAGGGAGCCGAGGACACCTTCACCTCCTACAGGGAAGGAGATGAAAATAGGACATAGATCACTATTACACGGTCAACATGCTTCGATTAATAATAGTCACGAACCTACACATGTATTCTTTGTCCTTCAGGTTGAAGGATAATCACTCGACTCCAAAGGCCGCCTTGCTGACTACTCTATCGTCATCGTACCTCTAGATCTCTGTACTGTGCCACCTCCACGTATCCCGGTCGTCCGTCGGTGAGCAGGAAAAGCCGCCGCTGAGTCATGGCGATCTTCCCCACACCGCGGCTCGTCTTGACGGAGGAGGACAGCTTAAAGACGCACTCGGTGGGCTCGATGTGCTCCAACACAGACACAGGCAAACACACCTTAAAAAATAAAAAAATAAAAAAATCACATACATACAAAGTTCAAGTCAGTTCACGATCACAATCATCACATGCTTGAACCAACAAATGTTTGAAAAATTAACAAATCAAAATAGTTAATTTTTAATTAATTTCAGTCGACTAATCTATCCAAAAATTAAACCGGACATACAACATATTTTCAATTATGACCATCTGCCAAACTCAAAATGTTGATTTTCCTCATATATGTGAACATATCTGCAAATCGAAATAACCAGTATATATATTATATTATAGTCGATAATAGATTTGGGCCATTATATTACAAGTTACCTCTTGTGCTTCAGCCTCAGTTTCCTTCCAGATGGTGTAAAACACTCTAAACAACTCCGGACCAACTTGCTTCTGATGACCTGCAACACACACACACACACACACACACACACACACACACACACACACACACACTTCAAAATTAGTATAATTTGTTGTGTATTGTTCCAAGTCAGCAGAGCCAGATGACTCACTGACTAAATAATTTTAATCGACATTTATCCAGAAATGGTTAACTGAGCAATCTTTTTGGAAATTCTCTGCTTCACTCTCTCTCTCTCTTTCTGACACACACACACACACACACATGCGCACGCACACACCCACTGCCAGCATGCCTTCAGAGTGAACAGTTGGGGGCTGTCGTCTTTACTGTATAACAACATTGACTATGAACTGTACACTCCCCTGCACCCAGCCAACATCCCATACAGATACAGCCATCTCTTATCAGTCACTGAGTGTTGTAGTAGTTTGTTAACTGTCCAGTGCCTGGTAGGAAATAATGACGATAAGAAATTACAGACACAAAGAGCGCTGGAAGTTTGGGTTATTATAATTTCAAGTGGACCAAAGAGATTAACAGCAAATTATCTAATTATCTATATGTAGCTCAAAATTAGCATTACATACCAGCTAAAGGCCAACAAATGACCACTGGAGCTCTGGTTCCAACTCTAACACCCAACAGCATAACAAACTCAACTTGTTTCCTCAAGAAAGGGTGAGGTAATAATTAACCAAAGGATTAAATGTTTGCCAGGAAAAAAGGAGAAGGAGCAGGATATTTGTATGCATGAAAAACTTTCCTGGACCATAAACGTCTGTTCAAATCCGGGTCCCTTAACTGTATAATATCTCATTGGTATGGTTCAAGTACACACCACACACACACACACTTTAATAAACTACTTACCTACAGTTAGAGCATCAAAAAGTCTATGAATGGTTCCCTGGTCTTTCACGATCCCGGACTCTTGAACACATTTCACAAACTCCTCCAGCTGCATGTATTTTTTCGGCAGCTGGAAGCGTTTCACAGCACCTTCCTCGTGTCCGTTGCCGTTCTGCGCACGTTCCCGCTCCTGGTCCCTCTTGACCCGACTGATGAGCCGTTTGAGTTCTGGACGTCTGTCTGCCTGTGTGAGATTTCAACGATTAAGGTGAAAGTGAAGTCTATGAATGACTTGTTTTGTCTGACCAAAGCTAATTTTACAATGATTAACAAACCTGAAAAAGTAGCAAATCTCCAAAGTTGAGAAAGTAAAGCAGGAGTGTTGAAATTTTTAATTTACAAAACAATTAATCAATTATCACAATTTCCATTAATATACAAGTTTCCATAATATACTTAACTTAGAGATAAAGAGAGCACATAGCTTTTTATTCAGTAAATTAAACTAACACTTATATAATATCATATGTTTTAGTTTTAAAGAAGGAAAATAATATGTTTACCTAAACAGTATATCTGTGGCTTTAACTAACTAATCCACAGAATGTAAAACAGTTCATTCATGACGGCCTGCCCTACCTGTAAGCGCTCAGCTTCCGGCAGCGAGTCCACCAGCGACTTAACCATCTGAGACGGAAAGATGTCCGAGTCGGTTTTATAAAGACTCTGAAAGTCCTCCAGTGCATCGAGACGTCTGTTGGACACAGTGTTTACCAAACCACGCAGGTAGTGATACCTGGACAGAGACACAGATAGAAGGGGTCAGGTGAAGGGTTCATTTGGTCAATTCATGTCACAACTAAGAGGCAATAAGGATCAGAACATCTTGCAGAGAAGCAAAATAATCAAAAAAAAATTTAATCTGAGCAAAACACACACAATATCATACTAAACTAGGAATACCAATATACTGTATCAGCACATTTTGAAAAAAACCTTAAACTTGTGAAATATTTCAAAAGGTTTTGTCAGCTAAAATTGCAAACCAACTTGTACAAAAACACTTATTTCCACTTCCTTTATTTTTTTTTGTTTGTTTTCTTTGACCTCTCCTCACAGTACCTGGCCAGCAGAGCAGATTCATCAGGTGATGCAGCGTTAATAGCCTTCCCCAGGGAACCAACCATGTCAGAATAATAGTTCTGGACGTAATGGTAGGCCAAAGGAGGGGGGAACTCCGGCAGACGGAAAACCTTCACTGGTGTCTGAACAGACTTCAACCCTGGAAAGAGAATAAATTTGATTTTTTTTTGTTTTGCTTATAAATCAACTCTATATCCCGTCATTGGTACTGACCAATATCAGGAGTCATCTTCCTGAGGGAGGCTGGCCTGTTGGGGCTGATAGCAGACATGGTGTCACTCGCAGGTTGCTCCAGGTTCGGCAGGCTGGCTCCCAGCCTCTTACTTAGTCTGTTATCAGGGCTGGTGTAGTTGCTGTAGCCACTCCTGGACAGTTCAGACATGGGAGGACGTCGAGGAGTCTCTGTCAGTGCACGATTCCTGCAGAAAGGAGAATATCGCATGTTGCGGTTGAGGTCACACTGACAATGTTCAGTTACAGTACAGTTAAAGCAGGTTAAATACAGTACAAATCAATAAAGGCAATATAATTATCATTCAAAGAGACTTGTATAATAAACCCAGATTTTTTATTTATATAACAAGTTTATAGCTGTGAGGACATTACCCCAGGAAACAAATGTGGAAGAAACACTGACTCATCATTAATTGCTGCCTTTGCCGGAATGAACATGTCACTTATTCATATCATGACTGTCTTTGTCATCTGAAGGTTTATGACTTTCTTCCCTTTTAGCACCTCGCACCCCGTCTGTTTCTCACTCACTAAACACTTAGAGATCAATTTTATTAAAAGTAAGTGAAAAATATGTTTTGTCTGGTTCAACAAGTATAATAAGTATGTTTGAGGGAGCAGTGGTGGTTAAAAGAAAAAGTGTCCGTATTAAAGGAACAATTCGACATTCTGAGACATATTTGTATCCAGTTTCTCAGCAAAATTCTGATGAGGACATAGATAGCACTCTTATGTTTACATTAAATAAGAAGCTACAACCAGTAGCCTGTTAGCTTAGCTTTCAGGACACAAACCGCCACAGATCTCTGACACAACTGCTGAAATGTTAACATATCTGTGTACTTTATTCATCTGATGGATATGACGTGCACACTACTACGTGCAGTTATGACATCATACCGGTATTATACCTCTGTGCTTGGTTGCGCGTGGTTTGCTCCATGCGGCTGAAGGTGTCCCGTTTCCTGTTCAGCCTGTCTCGCAAGAATGAGTGGAAGATATGAGTGTCTAATACCTGCGGACGACAACAAAGAGAGACGCGCGGCACTGAATGTCAGAGTTTGCCTGAGTGTGTACAGTATGTCTACCTAGTATATATATATGAATGTGCGAGCGAAACCTTCTTGTAAAAGGGCTGGTCCGCTGGTTCCCTGGTCCTCAGAAACTCTTCGCTGTTAAAAACTCTGTGTTCATGGTTGAGAAAGTCCTGGACACCTCTGATAGAGTCAAAACCAAACACAGAGAGAGACGATATTTTTAGTCTCACCCCTACCACTGGCCAAACATGCACACATAAAAAGATCCTACCTGAAGATGTTGACCACTAGCTCCAGGGCGATGTTTTGTATCTGTGTGTTGAGTCGTCTCTGCCAGTCTCTGCGCTGACATCGCAGGACGTTGGCATCGGTGCCTGCTCCGAGGTGACACACCTCCAAGTCATAGTGAAGCTGGAGACACTCTGCCCTAAATATACCGACACACACACACACACACACACACACAGACACACAGTATGTAAGAATTATGTAGTCCAGTATAGCCTTAAATGACTTAATTTAATTAAGTAATATAAACTGTGGTCCTTTTGTAATCTGTGTTATGAGATATTTAGGAGGTAGATACAAGAAAGGTTCTACTGCAGGTTTCAGTTAAGGCTAAATAATTCCGGTTTGTTAAATGTGGATGTTTCTTAACAGATGTGTATTGGATTGTTTTATTTTAGCATTGACTAAAAAATCACCTTGACATAAAGCTCTCAGCTGCAGCCAGAGGGACAGCTGGTAGGTTGAGGGTTTCAGAACACGACGACTGAATGATGCCGTCATCAACGTTCACCAGAATTAGGTCCTCGGTCTCCTGCACACAAACACACACACACAGATACATAAACATAATGTAGGTACAATGGGGACAATTCATTATAACGCAGAGCTAACAGAGCAGGGTTCGGTCAGCTGGACAGAGAGTTACTGTTAAATACTGTATGTGAACGAAGCGTCTGTAAGACACTGAATAAAATGTAGCTGCTGTTACGTCAAGCTTTAGAATAATGCAGTGGAGGATAAATACTTATTGTTACACTTAGAAACGCAGCCAGGACCGTTAAGAAAAGGCTGGTTGAACTTGAACCTTAAGTACACATTTTATTTTAAAACATACTTGTAGCAAATCTCATGATTATGTGGCCAATAGCCTTGTTATCTCTGGCAAATAACATTATAAGGCAGACATGAAGAAACTATTTATTTATCTAGTAAATCCACCGTTTCTGACAAAAGCCACATCATCATTTCCATCCATAATCAACAAGATTACAACTCACTGCGGCAACCTCTTCAAAATGACTGATGTGACAGCCCATCAGGAAGGCGGTAGGAGCCATGAGGAAGTCCAGCATTCCTCTAGCCAGCACCGGAACATATGGCTGCTGCCAGGACAGAGGCTGAAACAGACAGACAACTCGATTCATGGTAGAAACAAAAAAAAACAAGAGGGTTGTTACTATTCAAAAGACATGACGTTCCTCCTGCACTGACCTGCAGGTACAGCAGGAGACTCTCCGCGACCAGAGTGAGTCTGGCCCAGTCAGCAGAGAAGAAGACCAGCCTCTGTTCTTGGAGGAGGCAGGACAAGACCTAAAGAGGGCAGGCACTCAAAGGGTTTAGTAAAACTGAACTTTCTTCCCCAAACAAGACTCGATATAAAAGTGTTCTGCATTACCTGGAGCAGTGCTGTGTGTGAGAAGCAGAGGAAAGGTAGATGCAGGTCGATGTCGATAACGGGGCTGTCCGGATCCTCCCTGGATGGGAGAACCACCTGGAGAGGACGGAGGCTAAAGGACTAACATAGAGAAATAAAATACATATAAGGTCACACAGAAAGAGTAAGAGTTAGAAAAATAACAGGAGAAGAAACTGCAGAGTGCTTTCTGACCACGTGCAGCTGACCCGGAGGTGGTAAAGGGACGAGAGACAGCTTGGCTGAAAACTCCTTGATTGTCTCCTCAAAGTCGGCTTGTCTTGCAGGCCGCAACTGTACCAGGAGACTGAGAGATCGGAGGTGGGAGACAGAGTAGGAGATATACATATGATGTCTGGTTCAACATTTTACAAAAGCCAGGTTATCCATCAGCATGGTGTATTTTAAATAAATTATTACCACGACAAGCAGTCTCTTAAGGCATTGTAGTAGGGGAACTTGGAGATGACACAAACAGCAAAGGGTGTATAGAGACGGGTCTTTGATGAATTCCACCTGTGGCCATTCTGGACGACACCTTCCTGACAGGACTGACGGGGCAGACAGCCAATGAGGAACAACTGTCTGAATTTGTGAATTGTGAAAACACCACAAGGTGTCATCATAATGTGTGTGTGTGTGTGTGTGTGTGTGTCTGTACCTGCACAGCTCTGTAGTACTGCACAACAATTCCGTGGGTCCGGTTCCCAAAAAGGTCGGTAAAAACCAGGAAGTGATAACTGTCTTCTCTCTGCTCATTGGCCAACTGAAGACCACCTGGCCAACGAAAATTATAAAAAATTTCAGGATATGCCACTGGGCAGAGCATGTTATGCCTCGTTCGTGTCATGTGAAAGTTCCTGTAATTACCAGTTTCCAACGTTTTAACCTAATTGTTATTGCTTTATTAACAATCCAATGCTGCGATGCACAGAGCCAACAAAGCGTCTTAATACCTACAGAACACTGTGTTCTTAGAAATAGTGATAGTGGGTGAAGCAGATATGGATGCCGCTGAAAATGGCAATACACAAACATCAATAACATCAGTTACGGTGATATAAAGGATAATAACATCCCATTGTGCTGGACGTGGGACCAGAAACATAGCCCATACAAACATGAAAGGAGATCCCAAATATCTAAAATAATGAAAGTTTCGTTTAAAATGAGGCTGTCGAGTATTGCTTACATGGAAAATGGAGAAACTGTGACAATGGTGACGACATTATGACATAAGAGGATATGAAGGCAGTGCAAGTCAGTGGCCACTACGTGATGTGTAATCTACATTGTGGAGATTAGAAATCAAGACTGTGATCTGGGACTGTAGTTGTTCTGGTGCTACATTGACAAGATTGTGATTCACCACAAGGCAAAAGTCAGTCAGGATAACAGACCGGTGTGTTTGTCATACTATATTAATTCAGATTGATACATACATTACTGTTTATCAAAGAGAAAACACTTTACCAGGGAAACAGAGCTGTGGTAAGGCAATCAGGTCCAGGTCCTTTGGAACGCTGATGTCCTCCGTTGCTGAGGACACTTCAGCACGATGGGCTGTTTCTCCATTAGACAGCGCGTCTGCAGCATGATCTCGCTTCTTCTGCAAGCACAACAAAAAAACAACAAGTAGCATTTTATTTCTGATTCTGATTTCTGACCCATTTTAAAAAAAAAATATTTTTTTTATATTATATTACCTTCTTAATGAAACTTTTCCTCCTCTGAACGCGGCTAAACGCTGGACCAATCACCTGACTGGTCTCCTTGGAAACAAACGGCGGGGCATGTACCTGCAGTACCTCAGCTTCCAACAGGGGCAGTTCAGTTAACTTATTTTGATGATGAAACTGGAAATAAAGTAGGGAAATATTGTGGTTTATGATTGCGGCAAGACAGTGATGACTGTACACATTTACATAACACTGTGTACGTGTTTATGTACCTGGTATACGTCGCGAAGCTTATCGCTGGGGGCTCCAACCACTACACATGCCTCCAGCAGTCCTGACGGGAGCTCCGCCATCACATACAAACGCGCACACACACACACTGCAAAGAAACACACACATTGTGCATTTAGATGAGACAATATCATTATAGTTTATTAAATGAAGAGATGATTTTAGATATCACTAAACCCTAGTTTTGTCACATGGACATGACAAAACTAGAGGTTGGGTAACCAAATTTGCAAAATACAGCGTCAACTAGACAGGAACCAGCATAATTATCACATACTACACACACACACACACACACACACACTTTAATAAACTACCTACCTACAGTTAGAGCATGTAGGCACACATTCACAATCCAACACACCCAGAGATACAGGCATACACATGTAACTAATACACACAGGATATTTTAGGTCTTGCTTACTGGCACAGGAAACCAGTTGTCATCTGCATCAGAACCACAGATGGGAAAACCAAGTTACTGTGACTGTTACTCAAAGTGAACGAAAAGCAAAATGTTAACTACTTTAAAACTGGCCTGTTTTACAATCAGTTACTGGTGATGTGCAAAAACTGCTTTAACCCTTTATCAATCTTATATACTGTCATGCAGATGGGTTTTTTTTTCTTCTCCACTTTCTTCCTGAACATGTCTCCTTCTGTCTTCTTCTCTTTTCTTTCTTCACCTTCGACACTCACTTCGCTCACTTTTCTTTCTCTCAGGCCATTCCGGCCTCTGACTAACCAACTACCCTGCTGTGTCACAAAAAAGGTTTGGAAACACACACTGAAGTTATTTATTCCCTGAAAACCCCTCATTTTGTAAACTCCAAGTGTGTGTGTGTGTGTGTGTGTGTGTGTGTGTGTGTGTTTGCACTGCACGTAAACTCAACCAGTGTTCAGCATCAACAGCGGTTTTAGAGCCGTCTTGCAGTAATGAACTGGCAGGACAGTCTCACACAGACACACACCCTCAAACACTTAATAAAATCCAGATGTCGTGCATGTGAGACAAAGACAAATGAAGGAGGATCCATGGAGAGGTTTTCATATTTTCGTTTTCTTCTTGTACTTCAATTCATCAACTCTCAAAAATAAGACGTCAACAAGAAAAAACAACACAACACTAAGGATTAAGTGTAGAATATATAATATACATGCATCATATAGCTCACAGGCTTGTGTAGGGACTTGGTTGCCCCCCCATGCTGTGTTACTGTCAGAGAGGAAGATGCTTTGATGTAGACAACAACAACAACTTCACCAAGCAGTCAAGTATTTTCTATAACCTCCAAAATGAAAGTGGAGAAGTAACACGTTTATTACAGAATAACGTATTTGCATGCATGTTATTGTATGTATGTAATTGTCATACTTTTTTTTATTTATTTATTAGAAATATCATGTATAATCCACATTGTAAATTCCATGGACAATAAATGGGTGAAATGTTTGACCATTATTTCTCTTAGTTTCTGTTGTTGTTCTGTTGTCTGTTCATATAAATAAACAGACAAGATGCAGCATTTGATTTTTACATGTTTTCAGTGTTTTTAATTTCACTGTCTTAAAGCTGAGGGCAACTTAACATCTCAATAACTAATTTAAATTAATTAGTGTGTGGCCTATGTGACAAGTGTGACACTATGTTTATTCTCCTCATCAATTAATCTGACAATTATTTTCTTTAATTAATCGATCAGGTTGTTTGGACAGTAAATGTCTTGTTTTCCCTCTAACAGTCCACAGAGACATTCAGTTTACTGTCACAGAAGATTAAAGAAACCAGAAAATATTCACACTTGAAAAGTTGGAATCAACTCAATTTAACTCAAAACGATAATCGATTGACACCAATAGCTGGCGATTAATTATAACGGCTGACAGCTATAAATCTCAACTAAATGATCACGGTTGCAATGCAAACCGACATGACGTTAGCACAACAGACAGAGACCAGTCGAGCAAGATTCTTGACAACTTTAAAATCACAGACTGACCTTCAGTTACTCGCTCATTTCCACCGACGGACGGTTAAATTACACCGACACTGAGTTAGCTGCTTCCAGCTAGCTGTCATAAATCTGTGAATCTCTGTAAAAAAGCCACAGCGGTGTTCAGCATTGACTCAATCTAACAGTGTGCAGTGAATCAACCGTTACCGACACACACATACACACACACACTCACAACCAGTCAAGTACAGGGGTTTGAGTTTACCACGAGCCAGATTTTTGCCTAGGACGGACTCTGCCTCTGATTGGCTAATACTCGTTGTCTTCATTGGTTAGATTTTTGGTTTGTTAAGTAAGAATATCAGGGTAAGCCAATCAAAAGGTAGAGCAGGGCGGGACATGATTTCGCCATCCTAGAAAAAAAAAATCACTCTGTCAAACCCAATCCACGTTTTGTTTGACTTCCTGCTCTTTCCTTTACGGTTTAGCGAGCAATCGCGCCATCTATTGTATATTAGATGTACTGCTATATTTAAACACAGGGATGTTACAGTTTTTTGCAATTGCCGAGAAACAAAAGCTTAAAACGTATTTGTGTACATTTTTTTTTAAAAACCACTAACTCCTGTAGTCTGTTGATCATATATGCTATACCATGAGCACACTGTCATCTATATTAGACGAATCATTCAAAACTAAAAGTCTGTGTATGTTGTTTGATAAACACCATATTCAGTTATTAATCACCTGCACCCAGAATTTACCTGTTAAAAAAATCACCTGTAACCAATTAGATCACTCAGAAATCTGAGCCTAAACTCTATGAGTAGGATTTACATTTACTCTTTGGTGTATTTTATTTACAATACAGTTAAAGTAATTGTGTTTGATACTATCATGGAGTATATGAGTGTTAAGAATATCTCAAGGAGATTAAATCCAACGCAACTGGACTTGGTTATTTGTCTTTGAAGATGTTTCACCTCTCATCCAAGAGGCTTCATCAGTTCATGCTCGCTAGACTAGGCTGGGACTGGTCCAACTAGCTGGTGTAGAAACCCAGGTATTTTACCTCTGTGGAGGCAGTCACATGGCCAATGTGACAACAAAGTCATGGTTCTTAACATTTTATGCCATGCATTTATTGCTGTGCAGGTCCCAAAGTTATATAGTGTAAGCAAAATTATTTCTCTGGTTGGATGATTGAATTGATTTCATTCCCAATGATGTGCACTTGTTAGACTTAACCAGAAGAGGGTGCTGTTTAATATCAAGAGAAGTCAAAGTGAGAGAAAGCCTGTCCAAAGACTTGATGAAGTTCACAGAAGCAACTGTTTGACTCCTGTAATCCTGGAAACCTCGACCTGTGTGCAGCAGGGTGGTGCAGTGATAAGAAGAACACAACATAAAGCTGGGTCCACCCTGCTCAAATGTCCTTGTGCAGAACACTGACTCCCTGCAAGGCTGCAGCTCTGTAGTTGACCTCTGACCTCCCTGTGGAGCTGGTCAAGGTGTTTTTAAATCAAAGCCAAACTGAAATCCAACCTCCAGTCTCTCAGACTGAGTGTGTAGTTTGGGAAGATGTGTATGTTTGTGTGTCTGCGTGTTGGACATTGTTTTGTTACATAAAGCCATAAGCAGCTGTTAATCTCTCACTGTGCAGGTCCATTCATGCCTTGGCTGCAGTGGAAGATAAGTTGTTTACTGTCTCCCCTGCAGCTCTTAATCAGTTTCCTTTAATCCACAAACTGTTACTTACAGGAAGCAAGGTCTAGATTTAACAGGGGGAAAAAACCCACAATTGCAGTGTTTGTGCAGCAACTTAAAACCTGACTTGAAACACTCCCAACAGTGTTGGAACAATAATCTGATTCAACAACAGCACAGTGCTCTGCAGTGCAAAGCTAACGGCTAGAAAGAGAGATATTGTGGATATTGAACATAAAATGATGTGGAGGGGCAGCCTTCAACATGACATGAGTTACGTAATGGTGAAGAACATTTGTTATTAAGGGTTACAGCTAGTATCTTGTTTTACAATTGTCAACAAATGCTAGTAAATGATCAAAACCAGCAATGTGTAAATGTGTCTTTCAGTACTGTTTCACTTCCCTTCTACATTGCTCTCAGTTTTAAGTCTATTTGTTCCTATTAAAGACAATAGATCAATAGACTATTTTCATCTGGCTGCACAGGCAGTATAATCACGCAAAATAAATGCTGTCACATCTAATTTACAAAAGCATCACCATCTGATGCTGTATGTATACTTTTTTAATTTTATTTTTTTCAACACATAAAGAAACATTTCTTTTTTCTGTCACACGTCTTTCTGTCACGTTTCTGCTGGTGTTTAGGTATCAGTTCCTTCTGAAATGAGAACTCAGAAGTCAAAGTACGTAATTTGTACAGATCACACACTGGTGAATGCCCCTTAGACGTTTAATCTTCTAAAGCAGTTTTTGCACATTTGTGTGCTCTTTGTTGCTGTTTTTCTTGATAATTTGATGTCACCTGGTGTTGCATGAGCTGATTATAACTGCCATAACTGCCAAGTTCAGAGAAATCGAATTAGATGTGTTGCAATGCCTAGTTAGTGATATAGTCACCTAATTGGCCATTATTTTGTAATATAAATTAATTTGATGACCATAATGAGGTGACATCTTTAACAGCTCATAAAATATACTTGACATTGTTTTATTCCCTTTTCTTGATCATATATTACTGTTAATTTCACATTTGTTTTTTGTTTTGTTTTTGGACTGTTTGTTGGACCAAATAAGACATCTGATGACATCATCTTATGCTCTGTTTTCTGATGTTTTATTGACCAAATGATTATTAAATAATGAACATAATTATTAGTTGCTTGGATTAGAGGAACAACATACTGAATCAATGTACTGTTTGACCTCCTTTGCAGAAAAACACAAAATATATATATATTACTTTTACATTTAAGTATGAAATTAGGTCTATAAAAGATTAGTAATACACAGATGAGAATTTAAATTAAATGTTTTCTTCTAGTATGCCATATTTATAGTACATGTTGCTAAAATATGATATTTTCATCAATATAAAAAAAAAAACACTTTTAGTTTTTTACAACTATTCTTCTAAAATAATCCTAATAAAATAAATAAACAGCAGTCTCAGCAAAATGTACAACGTATATACTATATATATTTTCTTTTAATCCACAAGGAAGCACAATCAATGCCAACTCAAGGGTTAAACAAAGTAGACCCCTTTAATAAATTATTCAAGCTCTCCTCTTCTTTGTATACCACCGCCACCCTTTATGCAAATGAGCCGTGACGTCGGCGGAAGCAAGTGCTACGTCTCTTCTTCCGACAGCTACTCCTTTAAAGGCGTATTTAAAGCCCTGGCTTCAGTTGCAGCGGACACCCTATGCAACAAAAGCTTGCTGCATAACCGAGAGACTGTCCGACCTGCTCAGCGGACACACAACCCACACGGAGCCAGTGGCTGACACGACCCGGCGAGGTGAGCGCAGCGTCCGGGTAAAACACCGGCGACGAGAGGAGACTGATATTAAACATTTTGTAGCTGCTGTTAGGCTCCGGCAGGCAGAATACACAGCATCTCAGGTTGCTGCTGCTGCAGAAAGAGAAGGAGGAGGAGGAGAAGGAGGAGGAGGAGAAGGCGGAGGAGGGGGCATTAACTGTAGTTTCTGTAGGCCTGTGTCAAAAACAAAAAGAGAGAGAGAGGCTGAAGGGGCAAACAGCCTGAGACAGGTCAGGCTGCATAATTAGGTTACGCTAATTATAAAGTGTTTATAATTAGGACTTCTGAAAAGCGTCTGAATGTAAAGCAGGTGAAGGTTTTAAAAACAGTAGGAGGGGAGGCTCAGGACTGCAGTTTACATTTTGATCACTGAAGGGAATTAAGTGTTATAGCATCAAGAGAAAGCTTTATACAGTCGTTACATATTACACACCTGTAACTGTGGGGTCATCAAAACAAAAGAGCAATTGTTGTATGTAGAATGTGGCTTGTGGGTCAGTAAAAAACAAAAGTCCAGCTTTGTAATTAGTTTACAGTTTAATGTTAGTGTTTTATCAACAACAGATCTCCTCCACCTGTTTTTGCTCATAAATATGTTTTTATTGTCCTTCTTTACTGTTACATCCATTTGATATTAATTCATTTTCATTTTAAACGGATGCTGCATTGATTTAATGTACATGTATAAGCTGACTTGACACTGCTTGTGTGTTTATTTGGACTGGGTTGATCTGTTGGGTCTTAACTCTTGTGTGTGTGTGTGTGTGTGTGTTTGTGTCCAGGTACGACTGCAGGGCCAACGTTAGATTGCAGCCTGGACCAAACAAAGACGTCTCAGCGACATTTATGAAGTTTTCAAGGCCTTTTGGTGAGTCAAAGATGCACAAATGTCGCATTAACATTGTTTTTTTTTTAAATATCCCTCTTGTGTCTTCTATTTCCATGTTTGGTCTAGCGAATCAGCACAAAAACATAACAAAGGTCATAAAGAGAGTTGTAAATGGCCAACAGATGTGCTCTCTGTTGTCTTTTCATGTTTAATGTGTTTCATTTCTGCTGGAAACCACAACCAGCATGAGCAGAACAATACTGGACATAGATAGTGCAGTATGTGGCTTCTGCTCTAAGAAACAGACCTGGATCATGGACCAGATTGTGGTCTCAGTTTGGATCGACCTGACAGGATTTGCGCTACACACTGCGCACACCTTCCTCCTCCCTTTGTGTCAGAGTTTTGTTTTTGTCATGTCACGATGCGGTTCAGGTTTCACATTGCATGTTGGTGATCGGCCGTTTGAGCTGAAGTGAAAGCAGTCGACTTCCTCTTGATGAAACGTTTGCTGACTATCAACTGGTGCTGAGTCAGCATTTGGTTCTTACAGACGCACACAAAACCAAGTCAACCACACAAATGCAGCTAGACAGGTGGTCACACGAGGGCAGTCACATGAACACACACAAACTTAAGATATTGCACATATAATGTATATCTGCACAGATGTTAAGCAAACAGAGCATTAAACGGCCATTAAACACCTACATAAATATGAGATCATTTACATGCTAAACCCGATTATATTTACATATACAACATATAAATAATGTCTCAGTATGCTACCTTTTAATTTCAAATTATAACAAGGGTCATAATCAGCCAGTCAGTACACATACACCAGTGCTCTTCACATGTATAGTACACACTTCTCTAACCCAGATGTTTTCTTATCAGTAAAACCATCCAACAACAACAACAGACATACACACATACAGGATAAATAAGTGAGGACAAGATTAAGGTTTGGAGCAGAAATTGTGTGGGGGGGGTCATACTGCTGTTGAATACTGCAATGTATGCAAATAGCAGTACACTCCCTTTGTTTAATGGTTTCCACACCGCGCGACGGAGCTTAAAAATGTCTCGGTGAGAGCGGAGACGACTTACAACACTCCTCAAAACATGAAGGTGTCCTGCTGCAAAGAGACACAATCTACCTTTGACATGCCTGGTTTGAATCTTTTCTCACTCTCTTTTTGTCAAAACTGTCCAATATGTGCAACCTATCAAACATGGAGGTATTCTAAAATGAGTGTATTGAAACAGATTTTCAGACGTTACCGGGTGTTACGACCAAAAACAGCACTTGTTTAAGATGGAGCCAGGAGATGCTTAACTTAGCTTAGCATAAAGACTGAAAACGGAGAAACAGCTGGTGTGGCTCTGTCTGAAGGAGCTTTTTAACCATTTTTTGCCTATCGCTGTCCAGCACACACCCACACACAGCAGTTGATCCTTTGTGCAGAAAACCCATTTTCTACTGGTGTTAAGGTTTTACGCACAAACCTGAGAGAGACAGAGAGAGAGAGAGAGAGTAAAGAAAAGAGTAAGCAAGTATGTTTTTTGGCTGTAATTTTAGGTTTTTTATCCTCTGAACTTTCTCTCTAGACAGCAGAGATCAGGAAAAAGTACATGTTATGTTTGATTCAGTGGCAGTCAAACATATAGTATGAGGGAGTGTTTATGTGGGGGTGGGGGGGTCTGCAGGTCGTTGTGGTCTGTTTATGTCAAAGCTGTGTGCAGAGACTGTCAGCAGCACTGTATGCATGGCAGCTTTGTTTTCTAGTGGCAGGGGGACTGTTATCAAAGTCAATATCAGATGGCTGTGCTGTATTTAGCCCTGGCTTTCAGTTAGAGGACACACACAGATACACTTTGCACCCAGAGAGATCGTCAATAATGTAAAACATCGTCAAAGAATAGAGACTTTCCTCTTTGTTTACTTATTCTCCCATCAGCTCTTCTCTCTTATCTACCTTTTTTCTGTTTTCTTTTTTTCCATTTCCATGTTTACAGAGTTTGACTACACTGTCTCGCTTCTGTATTTTGCTGAAGGTGGTTTAAACCAATCATTTACAGTCAAAAGTCATGTCATGCACATGCATACATTCAGATTTTTATCAGCAACCTGCTTCACTGTTATCTTGGCTGGATCCTAATTCAAGTCATAGTTACAACCTTCAGTGCAATACAAGGCACAATGTACAGATGTTTATCCTGTTGATGTCTCTCTCAGAACTATTTTCCATTGCTGTTTTTAAAGTGCAAGTCATGGTAAAGGTCAGATGTTTCCATCAGGGCAGAATAAGTCTGAATACAGATAGCATGAAAAGCACAGATTTGGCCTCACCTCGCTTTGGAGCTGTTTGGCCTTAAGTGGTTCCTTGTGGTTAATGTTAACACTCTACCAAAGTCATCCCATCCTGTAATAGAAATGTTTTAAGTCAAATAATTAAACTTCAGTCTTCAGATGTCTTTTTAAGTGATTGTTCCCATCTTCACTGGCTCTTGCGATCATAAAACGCTCCAGGTCAAACTCTCCAATTAAATGTGCAGACAACTGACTGGATGCCAGATATGACCTGCAGCAGATCTGCTCTGTCTGTTTTGTAAGCAGAGTACACCACACCCACAGCCTCACCCAGCTCTACACTTATCTCTTGACTGTTTGCTGATTTGACATAGTCACTTTGGGAAGTTCGCTGTTACTATGGTATACATGATATATTCCACACTGCACACAAGAAAGTTTTAGCGTTGTGTTGATGTTGTGGCTGTTAGTCAGGCCTGATCTTTGATGTTGTGTCACTGCGTCTTGGAATGGTGTTGTTGTTGTGTTGTTTTTGTTGTTGTTGTTGTTGTTGTTGAAATCCAAAAAAAGTGTCATGCAGTCTGTAAATTTGTTTGTTATTTGTTATTTTTGTTTCGTTTAGCTGACAGTCGCTGTCTTTGGTTGAAATAACATGCATCATTTGCAGCAGATTAGATCGGCTGCAGCTAATTAACATTAATTGGGTAATGTATAAATTAAAACATTTAGCTGGGCTTTGGTTAATGTGTTTGCTGCAGCTGGTTTCTTAAATCAAATGTAAAAAATCTCCCATTAAAACGATGATTAATATCAGCATCGTGATCAATTCAGCTTAATAGATCTGAACCAGGACAGTAAACTACAGCCGTTAATATTCTACATTAATCAGGTTACTAAAAACTTTCTGACCTTTTAGCAAACAAAAGGTGATCAGACATCTTTATTATATGTTTCGTGCAGCCTGAAGATACTTCCTGAAATGTTGAAAGGTAATAAGATTTCATTAGGAATATGATACTGTGTGAACTTGATAAAATACTATTGAATCCCATCCCTAGTTCTGTTACAATAGATGATAATTGACATTTATGTATATTGCGAGAAATTGTCTATCATTAAGTCTAAGGATATCCCTAATTTTTATTGTCTGTCCAATTTCAAGCTCTTTTTTATAAAAGTGGTATGTCTTATCTATGTACTTTTTTTTGTTTAAAAACAGACATAAATGATTAAATCTTATCTGATTAAATTCCTGTCAGTCAGCTAAAGATTTTCAGCTCTAGATGTGAAGATGTGACATTGAAGGAGGGTCTACAGACTGACGTGGGAGACAGACGGTGTACAGACAGATAGGTAGTCGGGTATCTAAGGTGAAAGAAGAGAGAAGATGACTGACTGTGTGCCAGTAATGTCATTAAGACTGTTAGCAACACTGCACTCAAAGTAATGGACACACACACAGTCAGACACTCATTCAATATGAGCTTCTATAGCAGAAGAAACAAGGTTCAGCGTGGTAGCTTTTAAAGCTTTTTATATAAAGTTGATTCATCACAGTTAACCTTGTAACAGTGATACCTTGTTATACAACTCTGTGTCTCGTATCAGTGACAGTAAGCAGGCCGGGTCGGCTGTCTGCTCTGTGAACCTTCAGTGCCCAATAAGGGGACACTTTGTCACACCGGTGGTGCTGTGATCCACAATATCAAACCAGCGTGGTCATTTATCTAAAGAGGTATTTTACATTCTCTCTGTTGTTGTTTTTTTTTCATGTGGTTGGTTTGACGCACTTAAAATTGAGCACAGCCAGAATGACAGGTTTTATTGTGGCCTCTCAATTATGAAAATATGTACACTCGTGGTACCAAATGGTTTAACCAGCTCTACATGTTTTAGTCACATGACACACAGCACGGTTATGCTAATGATGTCAGCCATGCTAACTAGCTGCTAGCTACCATGGCAGGTTCTTAAAATGAAATCTGTTGCATCTCATCGTATGTGCGGGTTGTTTACAAAACACAAGCTGCTCTCAGACTGATGTAAGCTGTAAGCAGCCTAGCCGGGTTTATGTAGGCTCTGTGGTTTGCTAGTTAGGTAGGATACATCTTGTGTCCAGCAGTTAAACTTAAAATATATTTGCATATTCCTATTTGCATATTTAGTGGCTCCGTGTGAGATGCTTATGTCCTGCTCTGACAAAACGAGGAAACAAAAAAAAACTTGACTTTCAACTCTGGTCCCATCACAACAATTTCTTATTTATGATGATTATTAAGGGTGTGGTTTCACCTGCTAGACAACAAGTCTATGCAGTGCCAATACCAAGAAAATTGTGAGAAAGTGTTTGTAGTGCAGTAATATCATGACATGTTTGTTGTGAGAGTGTATGAGATGCAGGTCAAGTGGTTTGGTGCTGTTGATTTTTAGCTAGCCTTTATTAAATGTGTAAGGAGGAGTATGTGTTCTTTATGTCACTCAGGTCAGTCTTCTTCTATTGTGCCAAATCATAACAAAAGCTGTCTATTGACAGATTGCACATCGAGCAGGTCTGTAGTGGAATATACAAAGTTGTGTGGGCGGGTTAAAACATATCATATAGAGGTCTATTCTTCTTCTGAACAGGTTTGTGCAGGGTTTTTTTCCCCAAGCATGCTGGTGTGAAACAGTTTTATTGGGTACACGACAAAAACACTGGTATTTATTGGTACATTGGTTTTTTAGCAGTTAGAAGTAGACTAATATGGTGAGCTGAGGGGGTGGTGATGTGTGTTTTTGAGGTTCGGTTAGGCAAACCAAAAGAGGGAGGTACATGAAGTAGATTGATATCACCTCCACACACACACACTTTTCTTTTCAGTGTCCTGTTTGGCCTGCTGCTCCCTTGTGGGTAATGTCCTCAGGGGCTGCGAGGGGGAAGGACACACACACACACACAATCCCTCTGTAAGTGGGCTGGCCCCTGGGGGTCAGAGAGACAGGATGCAGATGGGAGGTGCAGTAATGTGATGTTTGGTAGGGGGTACTGTAGTCCGAAGGTGGCACAGATGGGGTTTGAGGAAAGGAGTGGGTTACAGTAGTGTGTGTGTGTGTGTGTGTGTGTGTGTGTAATACCTCAGTGTGCACAGAGAGGACACTGCTCTTGTTTACAAACTCATAATAATGTGTTATGAATTGTAAATATTACCTGAAACTCGAATGGCTTAACCAGCTAGCTGTGTTGTGCTAGCTGTTCTGGGTGTAAACTGATGCAGTCAGAATGCTAACTAGGTAGCCTATTAGCTGGGCTAAAATAAACACAAGGATGACTGAGTTATTCCTGTCTGCTAAGCTAGCTGTCACAACACACGTACGGTCCTCTCCTTCCTTCTACTCACTGATAGCTGTTGCCAGTGTTATTATAACATTGTCTGTATATTTGTCAAACTAAAAACAAACTTGACCCACAGAAAGCTTTGGTGGGATAACAGATCTGTTTACCACTTACAACCAGCAACTGTAGTTTTTCACAGACTTGATGCTATTCAGCTGCTTAATGCCAAAAATGGAGATTATTTCAGATGAAATCGCTCGACTTACTGCAGCCGCTGTGTCCACACCAAACACAATAACCACATGATCATTTCAGATACATATTGTGTTTAGCTGTTTCCTGTGGTGGCTACTAACCTAATGCTGCATTATGGGAATAATGGAAAAACTTGACTTTATTTCCAACTTTCTTTATTTGTTTTCATTCTTCAAAGAGGCTCAATATTATTAACTGTTTAACCACAGCATATATAGCCTTTTCACAATTCTTGGTGTGGTGTGGTGTATGGTGTAAAACCAGATACAGTGTACACAATTATTTTTAATTGGCTGAATAAATAAAATATGGTAATTTATCTGGATTAGATGTAGTTTCTATGTAGCGTTGTGGTTATCACCAATAATTAAATTTCGCTTGGGGATATCCTCACCATGTCTTATTATTTAATATTAATTTAAAGTCTAGTTTGACAGCTTTTATTTTTCCCTTAAGTAGACTTGATAGGACAGTGTCAGTAGTCCTAACAGAAAAGGACTGTATGTTGACTGTTTTGCGGTCTCCTTCCCTGCCACATAGTTGTGTTTCTTGGCTGCTACCTGTCAGTTAGATGAGTAAACTATTGACAAAACTATATCGCATCACACACACACAGCATAGACAACTAATAGAAAAACTAATAGTCCTTGTCAGAAAGGATGAAATGAAGTCAGTGGGAGGTTATTTAAATAATATAGTGTGTGAGAGTGCACGCATTGTGAACAGCAGGTATATTACGTCATAGTCATACCAGCCAGTATACTGATATAAGCCCTGTTTTTATGAGTAAGGGATTTGTCAATGACGCTGGTGCACGTTGATACACATGTGCCCCCCTCCACTTACTGCACTGCAGCAGCACTGCACCATAATGCACACATCCAGGCTCTGTTTATCTCTCTCACCCCCCCCCCCCCCCCTCTCTCTAGTACTTATTCTGCCATCTGCTTCTCAAAGATGGGAATATTGTTATTTTTCATGGCAATATCATCAGATGCACTGGGACACAGTCTTGGTGTGCAGGCATAGCTTTGCAAAGCAGCTGTTGTGTTTACATCTTTCTCTGTGGGTGTAAGTGTCCTAAAACTGTCTCGTGTGTGTGTGTGTGTGTGTGTGTGTGTGTGTGTGTGTGTGTGTGTGTGTGTGTGTGTGTGTGTGTGTGTGTGTGTGTGTGTGTGTGTGTGTGTCTTAAAAGAAACTGAAGACTGAAGAATCTCTGTACTCTAGTCACGCTATCTTAGTAAAAGACAGAGGACTGAGGTCACTCACATTTAGTTTCATATCAAACGCACACATCTTACGCCCACTAACAAAGGTGTATCTATGTTTTATTAGATGCTATCTCCTGAGTCACTTTCACATTATTTCAGGAGGTTTCTTCTGTACTCACACTTTACTTGACTTTACTTCTTATGTTCGGTCACAGTCCATCTACGTCACGTTCATCACTGAATCAAAAGCAGCTTCTTGTTACACTCGGAGTACACTGGAATGAAATGAACTCCCTCTTGTCCTGATCATTAATAGAGTGCTCACAAAATGTGGTACTGACATCTAATAGCTCCCAATGGTAGTTTATAAAAGCAAATTACGTTATTTCCCCTGTTTTCTGCCTCTGATGTGAAGTGGTCTACCTGGAGGGACTTCTTAGATTTCATGGACAATTGATCCCACAAAAACTCTCAGATTGAACCAAATAAAGCACAAGATTAGGTCGAATATTTCAGTTTTCTGCCTCTCTCAGTAACGAAATACTATTCACTTTCATTTTTTTATTCATTCGTTGTCCTTCTTTCTTTTTTACACACATATACACAAACGCACAAACATCCAGCGGTATGTAAACTTGATCCAGATGTCTTCAGCCTTGTAATCTATATCCAGCTCTATATGGGTCAGTGCTACGTCGTGCGTCATGTTCACAGTCCGTTCTCGTGCCTCACTGATGTGTGACACAAAAATGAATGTCCAAATACAACCTGCTGGAATGATGATGGATAGACATTAAACACACAGATAGATAAACGTACACCTACGGCTGCATTTTAGGATTTACATTATTTACAAATTGCTTGTTTTGTATGGCCAACGGTCCAAAACACAAACATATTCCATTTGCAATTATTTAATACAGGAGAAAAGCACTGTATTGAAAAGAAGAAGAATTTTCTCCAGAAATACAGAAGGCCAGCTTTGTTTCATGGCACTAATAACCCAGGATGCATAGAAACTCCTTAGACATCTTCCTGTAGTATTACACACTCTACAATTAAGTCAAATACAGTCAGTTTTATTCTTACAGCCCAACATTACCAACCATATGACACACTCTATCCGTAGAAAAAAAACCCCACAAAAAACCTTTTTAACAGAAATATTACACAAAAGGGATCCCTCTTCAAGGATGGAAGGACATGCAATAGATGTCACATGTATAGAACACACAAAACATGTGTGTTCCACACATTATTGCTTCGTCAATAAATTACTAAATATACTATACTATATTAAATATATTATATATATTATATATTGGTCTTGTTATGAAATAAAAACATATCAAAAGATTGTTTTTTCAGTTGGGTTAAATTAGGGTTTAGTTGGGACATGTTTGCCTTAACTGACAGGTAAGTCAGGTTATTTGATTCAATTATCACAGTTGCCACTTCCTTGTCACTTCCACATCTTACTATTTCTCGACTGTAATCGATCCATAGGGTAGCTCGGAAGTTGCATGGGAGCACAGGGAACATGCAAATCATTTTAACTCAAGACGCTGTTAGTTTGCATATTGGGTCATATTGTGCATGCTCAGGCTTGCAGCAGACATGGGCCTGTCTGTCTCATGTTACCTTCATGTAGAAGAGGAAGAGTTAGGACTCAAAGAAGAAGAAACAGGGAAGTTGGTTATGGCAATGGTGGATACTTGTCCCCTCAGTGTCACAGGTAATCTGGTCTGTGGCGTAAGAATAAACACTCACTAAAATAGACTTGGGTTACGTGTGTTTAGTGTGTATTTGCGGGTCAGAAAGTGTGTGTGTTGATCTGTGAGACACAGTAGACGACAGACTCTTAATTTGTCCGTAACCTTGAACTTTACGGGCATCTCCTTTCTCTCCCTGCTGCTCTTGTTTTCTTCTCTCCTTCTGTCTGTGTGGATCTGAGCATAAAAACGTGTCTTTGTCTTGTCTTTTGTCAAAGATTTGACTTTATCTCTGCCAAATGTGTTTGGTTGTGTATGTGTCCACGTGTGTGTCTGTCCATAGCTAATGGCCTTTGATGTGGCTCAAAAACTGACCTCCATAGGAAGGTTTGGTCTTATCTTGAACCCAAAGCATCAGCAGATTAATTCTATACCAGATCTGTTATGATCAACTGAAGTCAAGGACAATAAATTAAAACCCTGTGTGTGTGTGTGTGTGTGTGTGTGTTAGCTTCATCACCATCTTGACTGTAAGAGAGCCAGGAGGTACCTATGAGTGAGGGTTTAACTCTTTGTTTGAGAAAAGGGGAGGGAGATAGGGACAGGTTTTATTTTGTGTGGTGTGTTAGAAGAAAATATTTTAAATAAATAACAATGTTTGAATTGGGAAGGTGGGGACTTATGATCCCAGGATGCTTGGTTACAATACCACTACACTATTTTATGCATTTTAAAGAAAACTGAGACTATACTATACAATACTAAACTAATAATTAATAAGGTGCTTCACAACCTATGTGGCCCCGGACACACCTGGCAGAGATCTGCACTCTACTGAGTGTATTCCTTTTCCTGTCTTCATCCTTCTTTCCCAACATGTCACTCTTTACTCCTTTTTTATTTGTTCTTTGCTCCATCATCAACTTTTATCTTTACGGCTCCCAGTAAAAGCTGAGATGTAATTCTATAGCTGAGTTCATGTTACAGACACTCACGCACGCACAAACACATGGAAAACAATTGGACAGCTGACTGGTGCTACATGTGTGCAGACCTATAATTGGATAGCATTCACTGCTTTGTGTGTGTGTGTGTGTGTTTTGCATGACTGAGAATTACAGATGCAGGCAGCAGATAGAGAGAGAAAGAGATGCATGGATGGATAGCAACACCTTTACTTGTTTTGACTTCCTTGTTTACACACTACTATAGTTACATAAAGATTTTAGACTAAAATTTGTATACAAACTTGATGGGTTGCTCTTAAAATGTCATATTAACACTGAATACACCTTAAACATTTCATCGTTAGAACAGATGAATTAATCACTCATTATGTTTACAAGTGTATTTAAATGTATTTGGCTCCTATTTAAGTTGTCTGTGCATTAACAACGTGTGCTGTTTGAGATTGAGACATGAAGCTTACTGCTGTGAATTAAAAAACATTGCTAAATATATTATTCCGTGTTTGTAACACGGAGAGGCAAAACAACAAACTTGGCTGTTTTTTGTTAGTGTAATCACGTGTATCATTCAAGAAAGACGTTGCTGACCAAACCATGATTTCAGCATCTCCACCCTGTTCCCATCATTCCCAGTTTTACCATAATTTACGTTCCCATCAAAGAGAGAGATGCTGGTTAGTCAAATCTGAGCATTTTGTTGTTGTTGTTGTTGTCGTTAGCATGTTGTGACATATCTTGCCTCAGAGGTTTTTGGGTTGTTTTGGGATTTAATGTTAATCTCTCTGACTTGCTGGTTGTGGTGTTGTTTCTGTGGCTATCCACGAATTTCAAGATAATTTAGAAGATAATTTGTGTGTGTGTGTGTGTGTGTTATATATGTATGTATGTGAAGGACTGTTATGTAATCTGCTGCAGCCTGTGAGGTCAGGTGAGGAGGGGGCTGCGCTGTGTGTGTGTGTGTGTGTGTGTGTGTGTGTGTGTGAGGATGAAATATTCATGACCATCTTGAGTGCATCATGAATGTTAATGGGGACATGTGAGAGCACTGAAAATGGAGAGGAGAAATGAACAGAAGAACAAGAGAAATGGGCAGAGAGACAAATATTTTCGACCTCTGTCCTCGTCCATCTGTCTGTCTTCTCCTCTTTCTACATCTTTCCTTCTCGTCTGTCTGTCCAACTAATTTTTACTCTCTTCAAACTCTGTTTTCCCTCAAATCTCCCACCTGTTCCTACCCCTTCCTTCCTTCCTTTCCTCACCTCTTTCGCTCCCTGTTAAACTTTTTTTTTTTTCTCTCACTAAGAGGCTTGATGAGGGTCTTAGCACTGTTATGATATGTGTGTGTCATTCATGTGGCAAGCATTAGTGTGTGTGTGTGTGTGTGTGTGTGTTGGGTGTGACGAAACATGCCGCCTCCATGGGTTATAATCCGGTGGCCTGCTGCACACAAAAACACATACTTTAGAAGTTAACTCCTTGCAGTCTTGAGGCATGTTATTAGCTGAAGGCCTCCACTCCTTGCACTCCTCTCTGGTTTTTTTTTCTATCCACATATCTCTCATTTCTTCTCACCACACACACGCCCTCTGTTTGTTGTCTCTGTAAAACAGTAGTGCAGTTTGAAAACGTTTCAGCTAATAAAACACGTGTGAGGATGAATCATGTGCTCAAACCAATTACACCGTTTAAGAATTGACTCTTTTCATACGAGAGAATACGTGTGTGTGTGTGTGTGTGTGTGTTTGTGTTGACTTATGGTATCAGCATGTCGGTAGTCTCAAACAGCTCACACTCACAAGTTCAAACACAAACTCTTGTCTGTCCACAGTTTACTTTGTTCAGTGTGATGTTGTTGGAGGGTGTATCGTCCATGCTCTGTTGCTAAGATGTCCATATATTCTTTGAGCTAGTTATCCAACAATCCTTTTCCTGGATTTCCCAATTCATTGAGATTGTCCATTTTACTACCAAAAACGCAGATATCACAAGCCACTGTTTGCTTTCTTTTGTACATTTTCAACTTATGTCCCAAGTAAACATATCTGAGATTTGTGTCTCCCAATACAGTTTTATTTTCTTGGAGTCATAATGAAGTCACATCTGAACACACAGACATGATGCATATATTTTTATATTCAGTGTGACCTACTCCAGAACGTGCCTGAAAATCATTGCATTTTTTTTTAAGTTTTCTGCAGTACCAAAGCAACCCAGTGATAGTTGTCTGTAAATGAATACATTGCAAAACAGGCAAAAAAATAAAAAAAATAAAGTCGGTGTACAGTGACATAATTATCAGCATCTGAACCCTTAAGTTATCTTTTTTTTGTCTGCTATTTTAAAGATTTGCAACCAAGTGCAAGACTGTGAATGCCTTTGAAGTGGAACTGTCTAAACATGTGCACCATTATCCCCATTTGAAGGATTATTGCGTCTCACAGCCAGCTTTTCTCCCCACCTTTGTGTGTGCCGGTTCAGAAATGCCATATACAGTTTTTAGCAAGTAAGGGAAGCTCATAATGGTGGTACATGATGCATGTCAAAACACACAAATCCACTGTGTTTTAAAAAAAAAAAAAAAAAAGTCTGTGTGACATCTTTTATGGATTTGTGTAAAAACTTCACATTTGCTCCGTGACTACTTCTCTGGTCTGTGTGATGTGTTTGGTGTGTGGCGAGTATAATCTAGTATGTGCCTAGTATAACATTTTGTTGACACAGTTGACACATCAGAGATGTTTTTGAGAAAACTACAGAGATGTAGCAACATTTTTAATGCTCTGATTTGAATATGAATACATGTTTTAAAGTTTAATTGCTGTGACTAACTCCGGTGTCTTTTCTTTTTTTTTCTTCTTTCTCTGTTTCTTCTCAACCAACTCGATGCCCACCTCTCTTTCTGACCAACGTGACCTGCTTCCACCTTCCTCACCTTCTGGTTGGTGTTTTTAACTCCAGATTGATCAGCCAATCGATGGGGATTTTACGAGGAGCTCCGCCCACCTCCGCTGCCTGCCTTCCTTCTCCCCCTTCTACCTGCGGCCTCTCCCTCGCCCCAGCCCACTCCATTATTCTGCCCTCCATCCAGCCCTCCATCCAGCCCTCTATCCAGCCCTCCATACACAAAATGACTCTGGAATTTACCGAATGGTTTTCTATATGGATTTTTACTGCTTGTAATAGACAGTAAACAAAGAAAGGGGGCAAAACCTCAATGACAAATAAGCCATAAACACACACACCACACATACACATATACACACTCTCACATACACACACACGCACACCACATTCACACACAAACAGGCATGTAAACACTGACATACCAAATAGAGTTTTTCAGGTAGGATCTTGCACACCTGACACACACAAAAAGAAACAAACACACAAACTCACTCCTGGAATGTACCACACACTCTTCCTGTAAAAATTCAACTGCTTCCTTTCATTTCTGGGATTTTCTACAAGTATTCAGAAAGCTGATTTTTATTTTTTTTTTCAACTCCGGGGGCAAAACAAGTAGGCGGGAGGAGGATTAAAACGTGTTGAATTTCAAGCTGCAGTGTTTTTGGAGGACAAGTTCTCTTTAGGACAACTTGTTAAGAGGACAACTTTTTTAAAAACATAAATAGATCAATTACTTTTCTTTAGTATCCACAGCCTTTTTACTTTTTAGCGAGGTGGGAAACTATCTGTTAGAAGTTTGTGTTTTTAGTTTTTATTTTAGTTGAATTAGCAACACATTTGACTGTTGATCAGTTTGGTCTAATCAGCAAGTTGCTATAAGAGGTTACAATTTGTAGCTTGTATTTATTAAGTTGCTTAATCATTTCTAGTTTTTTAGGAACTCAAATAAGCTTGACACATCTGTGTGAAAACAGGGAAGTGGTATTGCGTTTTCTTTGGTAGCTACATTTTTTTTCCCCAGATTTTTTAGCGTGTTAGGAGTGCGCTTGTTTTTCTCGTCGCGTGCATGCCCTCCACCATGCCTCCCCAGAACACGGAGGCTGACGCCATGCAGGTCGGATCTCTGGTGGGCGGGGTTAATGCCAAAAACTCTACAGCATCAGGCCCGGAAGAGGAGAAAGGATCAGCAGGCGAGACGGATGGATCGGGAGGAGGGGGAGGAGGTCGAGGAGGAGAAGAGTCGGCGAGCGAAGGATCAATTGAAGGCATTTCCTTGAAGAGATGGGTGATGCACGGGGCTGTGATGTTCGGCAGGGAGTTCTGCTACGCTATGGAGACAGCGCTGGTGACACCTGTGCTGCTGCAGATAGGTAAGAAGAGAGTGCACACAAACACACACATCTACTACATTTACTCTGTATTGTATTGCACGTAAAACATAGACTTGTACAACATATTAAGTGAAGAGTCTGAAATCAACACCTGCTGAGTGCTAAATGCCAGAAGAAATTTCTCTTTTAGACTCCCGCTGTTTGTTATGGTTTTCACTTTCTTCCTGCTGGACACCTTACACACTCTCTGACCCTGTGAACACAATGCAAACCAATTAATCTTCAGACAACAAAAGCAGCAGTGTTAAATCCTGTGAAACCATATTTCCTCCGGTGCAAATACATATGGCATAGCAACAGCAATGTTTTGAGCTTTCGAGATTAAAATAGTTTACTGTTATAAAATGGTTTAAAGATTTAAGATTAAATTTTTGATTTCGATTAAATTAGTTTAGGTTTAGTTTCTAAATGTCATAAAATTACAAAAAATGTCCCAAAGTGACGTCAAATGTCTTTCTTTGTCTGAACAGTGGTTCAAAATCAAAACTATTTAATGTACAAAATAGAAACAAGTGTATGTATTGCCAGAATCTGAAAGGCTGCATCCATGTAAACAACAATAATGAGTAATATTTATTTAAACAGTGTCTGGAGACACAATAAAGCCTGAGAGGGAACAGAGAGTCATGATTCAGGTCCTGACATTTGTTCTGGCATTGAAGAAGACACCTTGGCGCCTAAATGTCCGAGCACATATCCCACGTCTTATTCGCCTTGTTCGGATGGACTTTTAGTGGATCTGCTGGGAGATTAGCTAGCTTGCCCTCTGACTCACAAAGACACACACACACAAACATAATGACAGACCTCCAGTGGCAGTGAGTGGTCTGTCATTTGCACCCAGCACCGTATTTGACAGCCTTTGAGACCATGCCAAGTCCAATTCTGTCTGGAGTACACACTGGAGCCCGGAGAGAAGGCGGGGAGGTTGTGAAGAAGAAAAAAAAATGAGAAAAGAAGAGACAGAAAATGGGAGGGAGAATGACATGATAAGCAGCCATAACCTTGTTTATAATTCAAAGTCACTTCTCATGCAGCCCTTCCTCTCCTTTACCATAGCGTGATCCCTTTCCTTTACATAACCAAGGCGGCATGACTGGCAGGTTGCTTGGCGGCCACCGTGACTCCTGGCTGGCTCACCCAGGATGAGCTGCCACGGGGAACCTGGCATTGAAACGCTGGCTTCCTGTGTTTTGTTATTTCGAAAGGATGGTGCTGAGATCTGCCAGGTGCTGAAAGTTAAAAACATTTCAATTTAATGCAGAAGAGTGCCATAATAAAAATTGCATTATCTAATACGTTACAGAAGCAGAAAGAACCATGAACAACCTTAAAAATGTACCTTTGTGGTTGTATCAGACGAGGGGAGACGAGGGCAGCGTGGATTTAGCTGCCCTAACCTTTTTTTTTTTTTCATCAGTATGTGTCTGAGCCCCTCTTAGTAGATTTTGGAACCACAACCCGACAGATTAGTCAGCTGAAATGAATAAAACCGAGTCAGACAGAGCAGTGACTTTGGTGTCTAGCTGAGATTCATCACTAACGTGGAGAGTTAATCCGGTCATGTCAGGGTTTTTGGGGGTTTTTTCTGGTGTCTGGCTAATTGACTACCATTCATTCTGGCCTTATGTACTGATCTCAGGTAGGGGATTATCTTTGATTCAAACTTGGGGGGGCAAGATACAGATGATCTGTCCTTGTTAAGCATTTTAGTGGAATATCGCAACACTAACAGGCCAATCAGCACCATATTTCAAAGCAGCAATAATACTTTTTTTTGTGGAACAAGATGTAAACAACAACAACATTGACACGTTACATTATTATCCTACAAAGTTAATATGGTGAGCAAACAGTTGCCAACATCGGTCTATTAAATGCTTTAATGATATGTTCACCAGCTTGTAGCCATCTTTCTGTCTGGCATTTGATGCTGGACAGGTAGTGTACAATTGACTTATGAGTGGTATGGTGAGACTGAATAAAAACACTAAAGTTGTGAGCTGTAAAACTAAAACAATGAGCTGAAAGATGCTTTAATGCTCCATAGAGCTGAGGGAAAGTACAGACTTGTGGGTTAACCACATCACACGTAGTCATTTGATTTGATTGATTTAGTGCAGGTGAGTTTAAGGTGTTCCCAGGGCCACTTTGGAAAGATTTTACTTCCTCTGCAGTGTGTAGAAAACAAAAGATTGGCAGTGTAGTTACGTCCGGACTGGAAATGAACACCGTGTAGGATTTGGCCTATAATAGAACATTTTCCTCTTCCCTCTGTTTGCTAAACATTGCGGTAGCTGTATGAAGAGAGCTTAATATGGCACGACAACACAGCCTTGTTTCCAGTTTTTCCCCATTAGCCAATTGCAGTACTGTATCAAAAAAAATAAAAAAATAAATCCGAGGCCCCGTAAAACACCATTGTACGAGTGTTGACAGGACCATTGTAACAGCGATGAAAAACTGTTGACAGGACATCTTGCATGGCGAACGAGGTGGAAGCAAACTAGAAAAAAAAAGTTGGTCTTCTTTGAAATGACCGTACAGCTTCTGATCAGTTCACAAGGTTGGCAGTTGTGAATCTTTTAGGGAAGTTATTTACCTTGAAATGTAAAGCCATGCTCATCACTTTGCTCAATTATGACCAACTGTTCCACAATGGTCGTATAAATTCATTAATTTTTTTGATGTAGTCTGCTAACAAACAAACAAACAAACAAACAAACATGGCGAGATAGAAACAAATATCGCCCCCCCCCTCTTCGTGTGGTTAATGCTTCACACATGCAGGAGACTGACTGTAGCTCCTGGAATTAGCTGGATAGCTAGTAAGCTGGTCGGTTGGCTCGCTCTGAGTGAAACCATTGTGTGCATGTAACCCCACAACACTGGGGTCAGTGAAAGAGAGAGCGAGAGAGTGAGAGGGTCTGTGTGTGTGTGTGTGTGTGTGTGTGTCTGCAGCAGACAGTCTGGTCAAGGAGCCCATATTTACACAACTCAGAGAAAGAATAAAAAATGTCTACCTTACAAGGTCTGGTGCAAAACGCATGCCGAGCTTTTTGTCTGAGCTGTGTCTGAGCTCCTGGCAGTGGTCACTCGTACTGGGACACTTAATATTTCACACTTAATATTTCAGGGCAAAATGAAGCAACATAAACAGAAATCTCAAACAGAAAACGCCATCTTTGTGAACATTGTGAGCTGAATGAAATAGCAGTTCAGTTCATCAGGTAATTTCTGTTTTTCACAATTCTCATGTTTTTGTGAAATTTCAGGGGTTGCCTGGCAACGCCATATTCTGCCTGTCATCCCCCGTGTTATCCGTTGTATCTAGTCATTCAACATGTGATCGTCCAGAGCAAAAAAAAAAAAAAATCAGTGTATGTTGATGTAAATAGTGATTTATAGAAATCTGCATAGAATATGTTGCGTGTCTAGTTGTTGTTGGGTTGTCCCTACAGTAGGTTAAGCTGAAGATCATCTAATGACTTAATACAGCTGAGATAAGAGAGTGAGAGAGTGAGATCGAGTTAATGATGGGAAGAGTGAATAAAGAGATGACGAGGAGCAAAAAGGAAGGAGTGAGTAGAGAGATAGGAGAGGAGGTGATGAGTGCAGATGGCGTGTTGTGGCGTTCTTTTTAGTCAGGAGTGTGATGCATTACGTAACAAGCTTTCACAGAACTCAAAGTGACACAGAGAAATCTGTTAAAAGCATCATGATCCTCACTGGAGACAAATCAGAAGCCCTCAAAACTATTATTACATTCCTGTTGAGTTGCAGCAGGGCCACATTAACAGCAGGAGCATTAAATTTACCATGTTATCAGACACATAATATCTCCAGACACTTCAGAATAAAATAAATGAAAACGGATATGTTTAAGTTTACAATAGCAGCTAATAAATGAGGTTAAGGCTTACAACACTAATACTTTTACTGTGAAGTTTTGAGAGTATAATATCATTACCAACATAGAGTAAGTGAAGCATTTCAATCAGGAGAGACAAGTTGAATGAAGCAAAGATAATAGTTTATTATACATTTGATCTTGATAATTAGGTCTTATCAGAAGTCTTTGTCCCTGAGCAGCGCTGAGTTAAATCCCCATATGAAGTCCAGACACTAGTGTGGTGGGCTTATGACTTCTGCTGAGGCTGATAAGGCTGATGAGATTGATGAAGTGATGAATCTGCAAAGACTGGGCAGAGCAGAGATGGGGATGTGAAGGGACGCGCATAACTGCAGCATAAAAGCACTAAAGAGAGAGACGGACAAAGGCGAAAGACTGCCGTATTATTAGATAGATGTGAACAGCTGATATCCAGACCGAACTATCACTAGAGCTTCATTTGTTGAATTACATTCATTCAATGTTAAGATTGCATATGTGCATCTAATCAAGGCATTGTGTCTACTATTGCTATAACTACTATCATTTCAACTTGTTTTCCATCAACACTGTCAAGATAGTTGATGGAAGTTCTTCTGGAAACAGGTCGGAGTAAATTTACGGCACTGGGAGATTCTTCAGTTTGCTGTATTTCTTTACTTTTCTCAGTGTTTCTCAGTGACCTGTTTGTTTCTAACTTCATGAGCCTGGTTCGGTATCAAGAGCAACACAGTGTGAAGCTGTGACCCAAAGGCCCCCTTTTTCTCCACAAGTGTTCTTGTTCTTTGTTAGCTAACTAACCGTGTATGCAGCTATGCCCCTTATGTAGTTCCCTAAACAGTTTGGGGCTGGCAGCTCGACAACATTGTTATCCCTCTTTGGAGGCCTTCTTGGCTTTACTAAAGGAGATTACTACAATCCAATAGGAAACGTCCTATTAATTCGGTGGACGAAAAACACGTCTCACTGTATTAGTGTCCTGACCTTTTACTTTATTTAGTCTAATATTTTTGTTTCCTTGTCTAAAAGTTCCACTGTTTCTGCAGGACCACACATCATCAATATTTTAATATTAATGACCCATCAATCTTTAGGTCCTTGATAATAGTGCTTTTATTTTTTTGGCATAGTGCTAGCTAGCCAATCTGGGACCAGTTTCACCAAACTTGCAACATGTTAGCTGCAATCTGCAAAATGAGATTATTTACTCTCCTGTTAATTTTTAAACACTTTCACTTGTTTACACACTTTTTGTACAGTACCTGAGTTACTTCACAGTTTAGCTACATGCTATTTACATGTAACATGCTACAAGAATGACATGTCCCGTGCAGCATTGCTATTTATTGAGATGCAAATCATCTTGATCTTGCACTGGTTAGCATGTTAGCATGCCAGGTACAGTAACCTAATCCACCGAGTGATCCTATCATGTTTAGGTTGTCTAATCTAGCAAATGACCTTGCAGACGGTGTAATACGGGGTTATATAAATGACTGGTTTGATGTCACACAGTGACTAATCACCATAATCTGACTCAGTCACTCGTGGGATGGAAAGATGGAGGTCAGGGTAGGTGGGTGGACGGACAAAATGTGCTTTAATAATGTTGCATGTCTCAGGCGGCTGCAGGACAAGAGCATTTATCAGGGAACAAATGAAATATCTATAGAGAAAAAAATGTGAGATATAAAAGCTGCTGAAGGTGTGAATTGTGATCCTGGCAGGATGTAAGAACTTGTAACCTCAATCTTCAGTTATGTTTTTACACTTCTGCCAGTGACTCTGCAGAGAGAGAGAGAGTTAGTGAGAGACAAACACGCCCGTCTAGTCAGTTATTTAAAGCCTTACTATTTATAGCCCTTTATATAATAGCTGCAGCAACTTTGTTTATTTATTAATGTTATCACTATACACACACACACGCACACACACAGACACAGAAAAAGGTTTTATTGAGGGTTATTTGCTGACATCACTTACGTCGCAGGGTGGGGCTTATGTCTATAACATACACGCAGTAAAAGGTTAGACAAACAGCAACAGTAGTATGTGATGATTGGTGGTTCCCAACATGTGGTCCGTGGACCGTGAAGGGGTCACCATAAACACATATTACGTGTACATGTGTTTGTGATGAGTAAATGCAGAATCAGCGAATACTTTAGTCTTCAAGACAAAGCCATATTATGTGCGCTTGTGTAGGTCTGCATGTTTTTCCATGCAACAGGCAATAAATTAGGTATGTGTGTGCTACCAGTGTTAGTTATGCGAGGAATGCAGAACTAAGTGTGTGTATGTGTGTGTTTGTGTGTGTGTAGCTGTTTGTCAGCACATTACTCCCACCCCTCCCCCTCCAGGGAGATGAAGTCATCAAAAACAAACCACCACCGAGCTCTCAGGTGATATCAAAGGACAAAGAAACATCAGGGAAAGCAAATTCTTTAAACAAAAGCTGCAGCTAGAGATGATTGTATACATTACATTGGTATAATATTGTTTTAATAAATCAGTAGTTTAATCAATAAATCCTTAATTTAACCCCCAAAGTGTGTTCAGTTATGCATCAGTGAATCAGGATAAAACACAAAGTACATACACAAATCATATGAATACAAAATGACAGAATATTTGCTTAAATATCTCATGAATGCATATGTGTCTTTAAACATCAAATAGTTTTATTATTGTTTGTCTTTAGCAGCTATTAAGATGATAGACAGTAAATATAATTAACTGTTTATAATCTAAATTCTAATTGCATTTCAACAAACTCCTAAATGAATTATTTCAGTGCTGCCGCTGGAGAAGTCACAAGCAATGTTGATCTATGTAGACACCTGTGAACGTGCAGGTTAGTCCTCTGGGTTATCGAGCTTCCATCACAATGTTTTGTTTAACAAGATTCATGTGGTCTCCAGAATGCCAAATATGGAAATAGATCAGATGTACACACTAAACACCTGCACTGCATTAACACTTCACTTTCAGCTTGTCCAGAACATCACAACCTGATGATCTCAACACAATAAACATAAGGATATAAAGCTTCTTGTATCATATCCCTCTCTCAGGGTGTGTGTGTGTGTTAATCACCCTGAAGCACTGTTACAGTTTCACAACACACACACACACACACACACATTGTTGAATGGTAAATCATAACCTGAACCCTGAACATCAGGCTGGCAAACGAGAGCCACAAATGATATATTAAAAATAGCCAATAAGTTTTACAGTAATAGTATAAAAAAAAAATACAATTCTGTGTTTGAAGAGTTATATACAGCTGTCAGGAAAGACATGTAATACACACAGTTTATGAATTATGACTGTGTCTGTGTCATTTTCCCACTTGACACATGTTTATTTTTCATAAATACAGAATGGATTGAACTGTCAGTCAGTCAGACTGACTAGAAAACCTTGCAGCACACATACACATAAACACACAACAGGCCTAATACAAGTGAAGCAGTAATGGCTGGCCTCAGGGTGTGTGTGTGTGTGTGGGGGGGGGGTGAAATACAGGAATGTAAAAAACATGTGATTTCAAAATTTAAGGGGCCTTTATAGTGTATACTGCATATAAGTCACCCTTGTCAGGTAGTCTATATCTTGATAGCCAAAGCCAAATATTGTCCTAAGTTTTTTTTTTTTTTTTATACTACGAAAGGTGTCTGCAGAGGTCTTCACAAGCCTGTTGACACTTTTAGCTATACTTCATTTTTTGCACAAAAATATGGTAAAACAATAGAACTCAAAAGATACATGCAAGAGAGGAACAAGGCCAAGAGGATTCAAGTTCTCCCTGATATGAAAAGAAATAAATGGGTCCACATGGACTTTACTTTATTATGTACTTAGATTCTCGCAGCTATGAGGCTACTGAAATCTTTGTCATGTTACAGTTGGTTTATTTATGAACTCTTTGTTGTTCAGTTTAGTCAGGGTTTTTGTTTGTGTTATTTGTTGTGTAGTAGTTAGTGTTAGCTTACCCTGCAGCCTTGTTGCTGCTGGCCAGAAAAGCAAATCTTGACAAGTGAATCTCAGAAATCCAAACTCGCTGTCAGAAAATCAACCTAGTTTTGTGTTGCATGTGGTCGGCCTTCTTCAACTCGGAAGATTATCAGTTGAGCAGATAACATGGACCAATGAAAATGTCCCATTTGTTAAAATCATTTAAGCATATTATGATGAAGGAAAGGAACTTGCATGTATTTGTCATGTACCTGGTACTTTGGTTTACCAGTTGTCCCGTGTGTCTTTATAGGAAAAATCAGTGATGCTTTATTTTGCAGGATGTTTAATTTTATACTAATTTCAGTCACTTGTAGGTATTTAACAGTTAATTTGTGGGACATTAAATTATAAGATTTTTTTTTTTAAGAAACAACCTAATATGAAGTTCATTTGAAAAACAAAACTACACACTTAAGATTATGTTTTTATGTTAAAGAATAGTTAGGAATCAAATGTATTAAGACATTTTACAAATCAACTACTACTACTTGTGAACCTCATTGAGTGGGAACTAAACCAACCAACTTAAAACTTGTTTTTTAAATTTTTTTTTAAATAGTTGGTAACAAACTGCAGCACCCCAAATCTGTATAAACAGTTCTCCAAAAATATCCAGGAAATTAGTTTAAAATTAAAAGTTACTGGACAATCATAACTCGAAACACCTCAACATCTAAGTCATATAATTTAAAATCAACAAACATCACTTGAACATGATTTTTTGATGAGCTACTGTACTAGTGATTACATAAGATTGACTGCTTTTGATTGGATTTATTGATCTCTTCTTTTGTAGCGAAAGGGCATCAAGTGATGCTAATGAGTTTCCTGGATGCAATACGTCACAGTCAGAGGCCTGCCTCCATGCTGTCAATTACATTTGGTCATATATTACTTTAATTAATGAAGTAGAGTCATCACAGTAGAGCATACATACATTTGAACATTTGTTAATTTCCATTCTTTCTCTGGATTAATCTTTCATTCAGTATGTCTCTATTAGTAGGAGGTAGCCAGTTTACTGCAGTGCTGTTATGTAACTCTGCTGACTTGAAGCAGCTGGGTGTGTGTGTGTGTGTGTGTGTGTGTGTGTGTGTGTGTGTATAGACGCAAACCAGTTTCCAATCAATATAAATCAAGTTTGTGTGTGTTTTTTCAAATGCATGTAAAAATATGCTATACTGATTCTTTTAATTACAAGTACAATTTTTGTGAGATATTTTCTTTCACCTCTGTTCTACTTTCTGCATTGATTGAATTAGCAGTTTATCGTCATTGAAGCTACACACACACACACACACACACATCCATACATCAGTCAGTACTTCACTCCACCAGGCACTTTGTTAATTATGACCTTGGCTGTTTGGCTCGTGTGCCTTGTGTCTGCATTAGCTTGAGTGCGCGTGTGTGCGTGTGTGTCTGTGTGTGTCCTGTTGTATGATTGATTTTCTCACCATTTCTTGCTGCCAGGAAGTGACTCACTCCTTTCTCTCTCTGTCTCTGTCTCTCTCTGTCTCTGTCTCTCTCTCTGTCTCTCTGTCTCTCTCTCTCTCTCTGTCTGTCTGTCTGTCTCTCTTTCTCTCTGTTTGTGCCCCGATTGTTTCCTTCCCTCACTTTATGATCCTTATTAGTAGGTAGTGTAAGATCCTCACTCAGGTTGGTTAGAGAGCTGTTAGCTACACATTCAAGTACGTACCCTCCCCAGCCTTTTAAAATATTTCATTGTTTTAAAACCTGAAATAGCAATTGATTAAATAAGTGTTTTTTCCCCCACAGATTAATAGAAAAGTAGGTTGACATGGATGGATTGAAATTAAGCATAAAAATAAATGCTTACATTTTTTTTTTTTTTTTTAAAAGGGCAAGAATGGGTGTTACAAAACACACAGCTTCGTTTGAATAGCTGCATTTCTCTGACTTGTTTGTGTATCTTTAAACTAATCACACATTGCAGGATGCAGCAACGGGGCCCTTGCAAAATACTGTACGACGGGGACTTTAAGTCGCATAACCAGACCTGTCTTAATGCTTTGTTTTAGGATAAAAGTGTGAGGCGGTTGTTGTTGTTGTTTCCCCTTAGCAATTTTTAAAAACAGTAACACGCAGATAGCCGATGGGGAGGAGAATTATGCCTGAAATAGCCAGAAAATGGCAGGCTTATACCAACAGTCTACACTCGGTGAGTCTACCTAGAGTTATACCATAAAGCACATAAAACATTTTTCAAAAGTAGTCTGGGAAGTAAATCACTGACATTTAGATGATGCACAAAGAGGAAAAATGGGCACACCATAAACACCAACATTTAAAACAACACCTTTGTTTACATTTTGTTACGTGGATTGTGCTTTTTTTTTAAAAAAAGAAAGAGAGGCTGCTATTAAAATGGGTCTTTGTGTGTGGTTGTATTGAAATCACCAGTATGAAAAAGACTACAGCCTTCAGTGTTGGCATAAAACCTATAGCCAGATGCTTATTAATAATGAAATATTGATGTTAATATTGTAAATCTGCTCCCAAACACCATCTGTCATAAGCCACATTTCTTTCTTCCCTCCTCTCTGAATAATACACCTGACACAGTTCATGTTGTATGTTTTTGTTTTTTTCAAAAACACCTGCTTCCATTTTTTTTTCCTTTCCTCTCGCTCTCACCCTCCTTCCTTCCTGCCCACTTTCTCCCATCATGACCTCTGCCCTACTCTCACTTTCACACCATTTCTCTGGTTCTTTTTGGGGACGCTTGTCATTTTTCTTGTGGTTTTCTCACGCCAGTGCAGGATATGAAAGGATTGTTTTGTGTTTACAGGAGAATGGGAATAAGGGGGGTGGTGGGAACAGAGAAGGAGAAGAGAGGTGAGGGGAACGAAGGAGAGAATGAGGTTGATACTTGTAGATATTCAAGTTTTTTTTTTTTTGGCATTGATCATATTAGCGTCAATGTTTGTGAGAGAAAATGGGGAGGAAAACAGATGGAGAGATGCAGATGTGAGAATAGATTGATGGTGGGGTTTTTATTTTGATAGACACATTTTAGTAATAGTCAATGATCAAGTAATATGATATCTGAGTATTATTGTCTAATCCAAGATTTACAACTGGATACCACAAAGTTTTACTGTCAGTAAATTTCTTAGCACACGGATGACGAGGAAAAACGCACACACACACACACACACACAGACAAAATCTACGCAAAAGTTGGGATGAATGGGCAGTTTGCAACAGTCACACATTGAGCTCCATTTTTAGTATTTGTGTATGTGTGTAAGGAGGAAACATGCATAGTAAAATGAGCGCTTTGATAATAGATGGAGTGCATTGTACATTTTTCTTTCCCACGATCAATCAGCAACACTCACAGCCGTCTGACAGCCTGAATATTATTTTTTCTTCTGTCTATGACTCTGTCCTTTCCTGCTTTCTCCTCCTCGTCTCACCTTATCCCTTTCTTGCTGTCCTCCTCTTTTGTGTTTCTTTGATCTTAATCCTTTCTCACACTCCTTCTCTCCCTATTTCCTCCCTCTCTGTCTCTTAGCACACTCATTTCTGTTTCTCTCTTTCTGAAATACTTCCTGCTTCTCGATTCTCTCAGTATTGTTTTTTTGTGTGTGTTTTTGTACCTACAAGTCTGTGTGGGAACTCAGCTGTGTGAGCTTTTTTTAATTTTGTAGGTGCGTCTGTATGTCTGTGTGTGGGAACAGAGACATGTCTTTATTTGCTTGGTGACTGTGTTTTTCTGCGTTATGTTTGTGTGTCTCTGTGTGAGAACTGTTTATTAGAAACACTTTTCCTGTTTTGATGTTGACAAACCTACAGACAGACCAGACAGATGCCTATCTGCTGCTTTGTCTCCCAGTTTATGGCTGTTCCACTGTTTGAGTCTTAACAGGTGTGTGTGTGTGCGCACGTGTGTGTGCGTGTGTGTGTGCCTTTGAGTCTGTCTTTGTGTGTGCATGTTCAGTTTTTCCAGGTATGTATGCATACATAGGTGTGTGTGTATGTGTTTATATATAGCTCTCTATGTGTGTACCAGGTATTCATAGTTTGGGTTAGGATAAGTTTCCAGGAAATGAATGTAAGTCAATGTAATGTCCTCTAAAGTGATGAGTGAGTGAGTGAGTGAGTGAGTGAGTGAGTGAGTGAGTGAGTGAGTGAGTGAGTGAGTGAGTGAGTGAGTGAGTGAGTGAGTGAGTGAGTGAGTGTGTGTGTGTGTGTGTGTGTGTGTGTGTGTGTGTGTGTGTGTGTGTGTGTGTGAAGAAAAAGAAAAAAATGGAGACAAACAAAGCTCGAAACAAAGCTGTCCTCACAACAGGAAGCACTGTGTGAATGACACAGTCATATTAGGAGCCAGGAAATGAAGGTGATGGAGTCTCCTTGGTGACAGGGTTCCCAAGACGTAGTCACCATGGTGACAGAGGTCAAGCCCTGTTTATGGCTTTCTCACAAGAAAGGCAGAGGTCGACATTTGTACAGGTCAGCAGGAACTCTGTGTGTAAAGTTTTAAATGAGGTGAGGTGCTAATGTAAAATTCCTGTGTGAATGCCACTCGGAGGCGCCAGTCTGCATTTTCTCTCTACACGGAGAAAAACAGAAAGATGTCCAAAGAAGGAAAGACGTCTGCGGCTCTGTGTTCTTTAGTAATCTTTTGGAGTTTTGAGAGCAGGATGGTAGACATGTTTTGTGGGTCATCAGAGTGGGTCATCTAATGATCACAAGGTTGGTGGATCAATCACCAGCTCCTCCTGTCCACTTATAGAATTGTCCAAGAGCAAAACACTGAACCCCAACTGTTTTCAGTGGCGAGGCCAGTGCCCTGCATGCTAAAACAATTAGTCAATTGGTTGTTCAACAGGAGATGTGTTTAAATGTCTTGTGTCTGACCAACCGTCAAAAACTCCAAAGATATTGAGTTTACTGTCACATATATAATAAAATCTTTGCTTTCAGGAAGCTGAAAGGAAAAAAAAGACTATCGTTTATTTTGACTATCAAAATAGTTTCAGATCATTTTTTGATCTTGAGTAATTGTTGCAGTCTATAAACTGTACTTGAACTTTTAAGTGGTAGTAACCATGTGATTCATCAACAGCAATCACCAGAATTGCAGCAGGGAGGTTTTCACATGACAGCAGCATTTTTCACATAAACAGAAGGGCGCTGACTATATTGAGTCATGCAAGATTTTTCTGAATTTACCAACCAAATGAGTTTTATTTCTCACTGTGAGGTCTGTCGCTGCCTCAGTCAGCAGGTTATCCAGACCTCAGACTGTGCACCAACTAATGGATCTTTGCAAGAGGTGGGGACATTTATAGACAAGCAATTAATAAATTGATATCATGGCACTCAGCTATTGATGTTTGTCTCATTGAAGAGGCCTATTTGAGAACTATGAAAGTGCACTATAAATTAATAAGAGCTTAATGTTCTTTTAGTCAAATTAGCCACCATCAACTCTGGCATCTTCCTCGTATTTTTAAGGTTGCAGATCAATACAGATTACTGCAGATTTTTACTTTGTGTAATTTAGTTTTTAGAAAGTTGTACTTTTTTTGCTTGTCTAGAGTGAGACATCCTTTTTTTAGGAAGAAAAATACACCAAGATTTAACAAAACACAAATACATAATTACAATATCACTTAGAACTCTTTTTTTTCTGTCAGTTAATCATCTGAATTCTCTGAATAGAAATTTGTAAAATGTAGTGTGCAATAGACTTGTCGATCCATTTTGTCCACCCATTGTTTCCATCCAAGTTTGTGAAGTTTAAATGTCCATTTCCCAAACTATGAGCCGAGCTATTGATCATTTGTTGAGTCATCTTAGACTGGCATACCTTCAAACTGCAGGCATTAAAAAGAGAAAAGAGAGATGGGGCAGAGTGTCTTCCTGTCTGTCTGGTTCGGGAAAGATGGTGTGGCAGCCAAAAGGCATTTAATATATTTCCAGGGAGCTGCATTTAATTTGATTATTTGCGATTCAGCTGACTTCACTTAGCTTACTCTTCTTCTTCCTCCTCTTCTTCCTCTCAGTAGCTGCTCAGTAAGATTAACTGCTCTACCTCCCAGGGCATAGTCTGAAGCTGTTTTGGCAATGATAATGCATGGGCATGTGATGATTGATATGTGAAAACACACCCTGAGATATGGCTTTTGTACGTAAATATTCATTCGGACAGGAAAATGATGATGTTCTTTTGTGGTGTTTCACAAATAATTATAGGTAAGTTAAAACTTGCACAGTTTTAGCAACCTGCAACAAATGCAACCAGATTAGCTTCTTTAGTTTCTATCATCATAAGGAGGAACACCTGCCCTCAAGAAAGAAGGGCTGAAGTCAATCAGTGAAAACAGTTTGGAGGTAAAACAAACTCCCAAAGTTTGCATAGGTAAAGATAAGGCAAACTGTTTCTCATAGAAGTGAGATGTTGTGTGCTGTTAGATTTAGTGCTACATTTTGCTCTCAGCTGTGATAAAGACCGGATGATTCACCTTTTGTTCAACAGGTAAAAGTCTTTATCAACACAGCAGCAGAGCTGATTAGATCAATCACTCACTCTCCTAATTCAAATCAAGCAATTGCAATTTGAGCAATTCTGATTCGTCACACTGTCTTGATTGGAAACATTTTATAGTCAAATCCATGTCCAGCTGTGATATTTTTATGGGATTCAATGCAAAACATTGTTTAGAAATGTTTATTTTCTGAATTGATATGATTTATAATAAACTTCCAGTGACATTGAAGACTTGAAAAGCAGATAATTATAGAAATGTGCCCTGTTTCACAAGAATGTAAGACAGTTTCAAATAGTACTCTCATTTACTTGTATTGTAATTTAAGGTGTGTCTGTGTGTGCGTAATGTGATGACTTTTTTTATTATTTTATTTATTTATTTATTAAGTTTTTATGAAGCGTTAAAGAACTGGTTTTGTTGCCAATGGGCTGTATGTGTTTGTTTTTTTTTAAGGTGTGGTGTGATATTATTAACAAGTAATGAAAGCAGGTGTACTGCACAGTGTACAGTAGGTATTTTCATTATGTTGCTGCATCCTGTGTGTGTGTGTGTGTGTGCGTGTGGTACAGCTATTTCCATTGACCCATCCTAATTTGAGACCCTGTCGTGCAACGTGTATGTGTGTCTGTTCCACCTGGTTTCCAGCTGTGGAAAGTTAATTAAACATGTGTTTGTGTAACTTGTGTAACAAGGTCACATGCACATAAAGGTGTGTTTGAGTTTCAAAAACTTTACTTAAGTACCAGAAATCAGAAATGACAAGAAAGTTAAGAGCAGGACTTTAGAGCTTTTGTACTTTTCAGAAGAAGCACAGCAAACATATTTTTAACAGCTAAACACTGTCTGTGCCGTAATATATAAATACAGTTTTGTTTCATGGTTGTATCCTTTATATCTTAATGACATCAGTTGTCTTTCATTGTGTTGCAATCTTATGTAAAGTCACTTTATTTATTTTTTTACTTGATAAAGTATGATTACAATTTGAAAAATATTTCCTTCAATTCTAACTAATTACATCGAGACTGTGACTCGTGCTCCTACAGCTAAGATGTTACTTGCACCCCCTGGTGGAAGACAGTAAAACTTCAGGGTCAAATCTGATTTGTTTATTTATCTCAGCATCTCTCAAAATGTCCCCAAAAATCCTTAAACTCTCCACACTGGTAGTGAATATTCTCTCTACATGTCTGTATACCTATCTATAAGTTGTATGTGTCTGTGTGTCCAGGTCTTCCAGAGCAGTACTACAGTCTGACATGGTTCCTCAGTCCGGTCCTCGGCCTCATTTTCACTCCTCTAATCGGCTCGGCCAGTGACCGCTGCACTCTGCGATGGGGCAGACGGAGACCGTTCATCCTGGCTCTGTGCATAGGAACACTGATTGGGGTGGCGCTGTTTCTGAATGGATCTCTGATAGGTGAGTGGATATGTGACATTCAATATTTATGTTTAGTTTTAATACTTTGTGTTTGTGGTATTATGTTATTCAAACTCTGACAATGTGAGCACTCTTGTTTTACCCAGCATGCACTTGTCCCACAGCTTTTTTACTGGAAGCAGCTGATAGACTGATGTTGCTCACAGTCAAGCCCTCTGCTTATTACATCACTAAGATGTCATTCCAAGGTCATATGCATCCAATCAAACATATTGATCAGCTGCTGATCGTGCTGCACAGATATTGATCTCTGGGTTATGTATATTACTGTAGTTCTGGTTGTAATATCATTAACCATGTGTTGTAAGTGCACGTTAACAGACAGAACAGAGGTGTCATGTGGGTCACATATCTAAACGAATAATGTTACACTCAACTTTTTTTCCTTCCTGTGCACAAACAACAATTTATGTCATTAGATATATTTTCTTCAACACACTTCCTGGTTCCTACATACTATAGTCTTTTTGTCCCAGTTCAGTACTGTGAAGAGTCTTAACTAATAGTGAAGGGCATATTGGCCAAAGTTGAGCCAGTGGACATTAAATAAGGTTTATGTTGTACAGATAAAATAAGCACTAAGAAATAATTGCAAACATCCCTGAGCACAAACAGTTTCAAGCCATTTAATTCAGCTGTGAAATACAACATTTCCACTTATTTATCAAAAACTGTCTACACAGTTTTCAATCAAATCAGTTTGAACTGAGATTGAATTTATTATTGAGTATTATTTGTAACAGTAAAACTTTTTGATCTGCTTTTTAACTATTATTATGTCCTGTGTGTCAATGTAGGAAAGAAATATGGAATTACAATCACAATACAAACTGGGCTCTTAAATGTATCTAAATAGAACAAAGTGAAATGAAACGTCGAGGGGGTTATAAATACCAAGAACAAGTGCTGTGTGAACCGTTTTCTGTCAGCAGATTCTATTCAGTTCTATTCAATTCTATTCTATCCTGTTCTGCCTTCTATTCTTCTGCAAAGTTGTGGGCACCAAAAGTGTGTGTGTGTGTGTGAGTGTGTGTGTGTGTGTGTGTGTGAGGACCTTGCCAGCGGGGTTGACATGGGAAAAGACCAGTGACCTGTATCTGTGTGAGAGGTGCAAATAATGAGAGGAGAGAGAAAATGGATGTATGTATATGAAAGTGTGTGAACAACAGACGGTGACATTGGTGTGTGTGCGTGTGTGTGTGTGTTGACATGGGAACATGGGAGCAGGCAGTTCACAGGGAAATGCTTCCTGTTTGCTTCCCCCCCTATCCACCAATCACAGTTCACTTCCTGTCTGCTTGACTAGTCCCGCTCCATTGTCCCACACACACACACACACACACACACAGCTGCTCCTTCTATGAACATTTGTTTCTTCGACATTAATGGATTTTAGTTTGTAAAGTCATGCTGCGTCAGACTGCCTGTGATATCACACACATACACACACACACACACACACTCATACTCATACTAAGACTAACAAAGGTTTTCCTATGTCACCCTGTCTTGTTCACACACATTCAGACTCAGACACACAAACGTTGAGAGGCACAAGATAAATGTAATGAGACACACAAGGTCACACACATCATGCAAAGCCAAAGCAGTATGGGAAATGTGCAGTGACCCGTGTGTGTGTGTGTGTGTGTGTGTGTATTTGTGTTGCACAGCTGTAACTCACTAATCAGTTATTGATCACATGTGCAGCTCTGACCTGAGTTACATCAGCACAAGTCCAGAAGTTTGTGTGGATGTAGAGAGACATGATATTCTCAATTTTAAGTTTATCAAATTAACATTTACATTTTGTTCTTACTGCACTTGTTTTATATCATTATTAATCATTTTCTTTTGATATTTATTATATATATTTTTACCATCAACCATCATTACATCAAACTTTTCATCATGTGTGTGTATATTAGAAACCTGGTTCCTAGGTCAATTTAAAAGAGCTGTTTTACTCGGATAACAAAAATGTATTTCATTAGTCAGGAATAGAAATCTCTATTATAGATTTATAGATAATATATATTGATGCCACTACAGGTAATTTAGAGAATATGTTTGTTTTTGGAATTTGGATGAACTTACCCTTTATAAACTAAACATGGACAAAACCCATATCTGCATCTATCACAAAAGTATATGATAGGAAACAGAAACACGTGTATCTTGTTGTATGCTCTGCTGCTCGTTCTATACTAATAATAACAAACACCATCTCTGTTTTTCTCTGTCAGGTCTGTCGCTGGGTGACAAGCAGGGGAGTCAGCCAATAGGAATTGTTCTTACTGTGCTGGGGGTGGTTGTGTTGGACTTCTGCGCAGATGCAACAGAAGGACCAATCAGAGCTTACCTTTTAGATGTGGCGGACTCAGAGGACCAAGATATGGCACTCAACATCCACGCAGCCTCAGCAGGTGCAACTAATATCTGAAACACACGCATAAATATTACAGATACAAGGTTGACAACAACACACTGGACACACACCTGTTCTGCTCTGCTCTGCCTTTTGTGTACATCTCCATCTCCATGTTAGTTTAAATCTCTGCATATGTCTGTGTCTTCAGGTCTCGGCGGAGCGGTCGGCTACGCTCTCGGAGGTCTTGACTGGACACACACCTTCCTGGGACTAGCCTTCAAGTCTCAGGAACAGATTCTATTCTTCTTCGCTGCCATCCTCTTCTCTGCGTCTGTGGTGTTGCATCTGTTCAGCATAGAAGAGCAGCAGTATTCGCCCCATCACGACAGGCTGGACCAGGTACCGTGTGTGCATCTGTACTGTAAAGTTTTAGTTAAAAAAAAAACCTGATTACAACATGAGATTCATGAGTCTCTTCTTTGTAGGAGAATCAAGAGCCTACCCACCCTCAGCCTTCAGCCAATGGCAGGGCTGGATGTCCCGCTCCCAAGCTGGAAATGATTGGAGAGGATGAAACGATGGACAGCTATGACCTGTATGACCCTTATGAAGATAACGAGTCAGAGCGTGGGGACATGGACTTCTTAGAGGTGGAGCTTGTGAGAAGTAAGTTCAAGAGTCTTTTTCTGGTTTTTGAATAGCCTTTTCCCCCATTTCGATAATTACAGTGGCTCCAGGATCCAACTGAACTTCTTGAAGTCTGAAATCTTGAATTCACTATTTAACTGTGCAGGAAGAACAAATTGCAAGATGATTTCATTGCATCTTCTCTTAAAAGTTTGTGGTCATGACATGACAGATGTCACTCTAGCTCACCTTTTCCCCCTTTTTCTCTTCTTTTCCTTGTTCATTCTTTTTCTCTAAATTCCTCACATTTATACTGATCTGCCGTCTTTCTTTCTCCAGGTAAAAGCGACAGTGTTCTCGCCATGGCAGACGCCACCCTTGACCACCTCGACCATGATGCGATGTTTCTGTGCCATATAGAGCCATCCATCTTCACAGACCGCCTCTCACCCTATCACCACTCTCCTCCTACGACCACTTCCTTCTTCAATCACACCACCACCCCTAACCGGCTTGCCAACATCAGACGCAGCAGCAGCACAGGAAGTCAAGATCTGCTCCGCCCCCAAAACAGCAACCACCAAACACACGCTCCCACCGCCAGGATTTCCCGCCTCTCTGCTTTTTTACAGGAAATGGAGAATGATGAGGGACAGGAGGCATTGCTGAACAACCAGCTCAATGAGCAGCGGACGCTGAATGGTCGGCTGTTAGCCGGGGTCATTAATGCTGATAGAGATAGCTGCAGCGCTAACGGGCTGAGCACTAAAGGACAGGCTCATCGTGCTGGAATGGTCAAAGGTCAGTGTTTTGTAATACTATATTATACAATATTTTCCTTATTGCTATGTTAAATGCTATTATTGTGAATATATTATGTACTTTTTTGTAGATTTAGGAATTAGAATCATTACAGAAATCTATTATTATTATTATTATTATTATTATTATTATTATCTGTATTTAAAGGAATATTTCCACATTTTGGGCTAATTAACCTTCAGGCGAGATAAGCCCATTAAGTGTCCCACTCTATCCTTAATATCTTTGAACTAGTAAAATAAAAAATAAACTGTCTATTATTCCAGCCGCCAGCACTGGAGCTCCCATGCGGCAGTCGCGTCACCGTCACACCTTCTACCGCCAGCCGTCCTGCACCTTCTCCTACTACGGCCGAGTGGGGAATCATCGCTACCGCTATCGCCGAGCCAACGCCGCATTTCTCATCAAGCCGTCTCGCAGCATGAATGACTTGTACGAAGTGGAGGCCAGACACCGGAAGAAGACCAGACAGAGAAACAGAAACCGCAGCGGAAACACAAACTCTTCCAGCGGAGATGCAGAGAGTGAGGAGGGCGAGGTGAGGAGGGATTTTATTAATCAAATAATAGTCACCACTAACTCATGCAGGCACCATGTACAGAACATTACAGACATCAGACTGCAGTTTGATTTAAGCTGAAACAATTTTCTTTTTCACATGTTGACAAATAAATAGGAGCAATTTGTGGAATCCAAGCAGTAGTTTTGTTTTGTCAGGAAATTACATGTTTTTGTGCCTGTACCTGTAACCATGGCAACAAGCTAACACTGTCATTTCTCTCCACTGTGGAGTGTATCTGATTAGTAGTATTTATATGTTTCATTAATCCTCCTCTTCTCGTCAGGTGGAGACCACCGTGCGGCTGCTGTGGCTCTCCATGCTGAAGATGCCTCCGGAGCTCCTGCGGCTCTGCGCCTGTCACCTGCTCACCTGGTTCTCCATCATCGCCGAGGCCGTCTTCTTCACAGACTTCATGGGACAAGTCATCTTCCATGGAGATCCTACCGTACGAGCAACAAACACACATAGACACATACATATAGATAAATCCCTATGTTGCCCTGAAATGTAATTACTTCACTAGCATGACTGCTGAAATCTGAAATTTCAGAAAAAGACAATAGAAGAACATTGTGAGGTGATTCATCATTCACTATGCTTGTATACTGTATACTGTCTATCATGTCAAACTCTCTACAGCAGGATCTGCTTGATCACAGCTCAAATAAAAACTAAACGTGTACCTCCTCTCACAGGCTCCTATTAACTCTACTGCGCTGGGTAATTATCACAAAGGAGTTCAGATGGGATGTTGGGGACTGGTTATATATGCCATGACGGCTGCTACATGCTCAGGTGAAAATACACTCTCACACACAGAAATGCTGACACGCCAGATGTGGCTGTTGTTTAGCTTCAGAGTGGAAGGGTTGATATTAAATCTCTGTATTACTTCATCCAGCTATCCTTCAGAAGTACCTGGATAACTTTGACCTGAGCATCAAGGTCATCTACATCCTGGGAACACTTGGATTCTCCATCGGTATGAACCAAAATACCAACAGAATAGAGCAGAATAAGACTCATTTCAGTTTTAAACTGTAAGCTCTGCTAACAAGAAACTTTAATTGATCTCTGTCTAATTTTTTTTCCCTCCATAGGAACTGCTGTCATGGCGATCTTTCCTAACGTGTATGTTGCTATGGTGATGATTAGCACTATGGGCATCATCTCCATGAGTATCTCCTACTGTCCTTATGCTCTACTAGGACAATATCATGAAATGAAAGAGGTACAGAAATATTTAACTTTATGTGTAACATCACCTGGCTCAAAGACTAAGCCTTTTAGCACATTTTGTATCACATTGGTGTTAATTCATGTGTACTGTCCCTTTAGATATACTTTAGATTGCTTAATTAAGAGCTGTATTTTCAAATCAAAGAACCAATTAAAGGACAATGTGGTAATACTGCACATTTGTCTAATTGTCAACAAATCCCAAGAAAAGCCAAAGCCGTATGAACCTCGTAGACCTCCACTGTATTCATTTAGGACCACTAACTGTAACTATCTTTCTTTGCCTCCTGCAGTACATCCAGCACAGTCCTGGTAATTCCCGGAGAGGCTTTGGCATCGACTGTGCCATCTTATCCTGCCAAGTGCGTGTTCATGCTTTTGTCATAATACCACAAATATATAATTGAGTCTAATATACAGTATATATACTATAGTTTACTGAGACAATTGTGCTTTAATATAATCCATACGTAATGTTGCAGGTGTACATCAGTCAGATCTTGGCGGCCTCAGCTCTGGGTGCTGTAGTTGAAGCAGTTGGCAGTGTCCGCGTCATTCCCATGGTGGCCTCTGGGGGCTCACTCCTCGGATTCTTCACCGCCTGCTTTCTGGTCATTTACCCTACTCCAAACAACGGGTGAGAAAACCACCTGCTTTGAACATTTCACTGTTATCAAAATCGAAAATGTAGTCCTAACAGTTGTGGTCGTTATTGTGATCGACAGGGAGGGGGTGTCAGCTAAAGCTTCAGAGAAACGGGCTTTGACGACGCTAGAGAATCCAAGTGGCAACGAAGTGGCTGTTACAGTGGTGAAGGAGACCAAACCAAGCTTCCTGAAACTCAACAAAGAGGGCAAGGCCACCACCTCGACGACTTCCTGTCACACGGAGAATGAGTCCGCTCTGTAATTGGTTGGTCAGAGTCGACAGACAGGAGGAAGTTATAGATTACTGCAGAAAACAAATGAAGTCACTTTTATAATCATTGCTGTCAGAAAAGACTTCAGGATGTCCTCATCATGCTGAAGAAGAGCGAGGAGTGTCTGTTTGGGCTTTTTTTCTAATTCGGTGTCAGAATTCGCTGAAGAAAACAACTCGATCTGCAGTGGGACCAACCCTAGAAAAAAAAAAGCCGTCTGGTCCTAGTGCTATTCAGTCTTCACAGAAATTACTTCCACTTAGCCCATCACGGACAATTGATTGATCTGTCAGGGATGTCTAGAAGTGAGAAATTCATCGGCCATGATTTAAAGGAACGGTTGTCTCTGTCTCTCAGGGGCTCTAGGAGGTGCTACCGAGCAGCTGCCTGGATAGGAAACTTCAGGGGACTCACATACTGTACATTCATACAAACCCTCACATGCGCACACACACCTCTTCATCTGGGGTCAACACAACCGAATGAACGTTGTTAATGAACATTAGACCTCGAAGCTGCAATCATCGTAAAAAATAAAATGCTGAAAATCGTTCTTCCTCACTGTGGATTGAATCGCTGCTTCCTGATGTGGAAGATGTGAGAGAGTGTGTGTGTCTGCTGACTTGGCGTCTCTGGCAGAGGCACCGTGCTCACCAAAATGAACTCATCCACACTCTTTTTAGCACTCTGCGACAGTAGCTTTAAGACTAGAGACTTTTGAAAGTGGGATTTCTGAAACCAGGAGTGAGAGAAACCTGGTTCCTGGGAAAAAAAATATTGAGTTTGAGCCCCCAAATTGATTGCAAGTATTTTGTTTTCACCCTCCTCCATATGTCAGGAGTGTTTAAATCTTAAATTTAGCCTTCATTCCAGATCAAACTATAACCAACCATATTTAAAAGACTCTGCTCCAAAATGGAGAGCATGATTATAGAGTTTCCTGTATATTGACATAAAAATTACTAAAATAACAATCCAGATGTGCATTGAGTGAAATTCCAGGACAGAAAGAGTATAGATGCAATATGTGCAGTATACAGGGCATTACTATCCCAAATATTATTTCTGTGATTTATTGAGGAGTAATGTTTTAAGGAGACTGATGTTTCTGTTTGTTTTGAATAATCACACTAACCTACATGCTGCATGTTAAAGGAGCAGAGAAGAGACAAACCAAACAGTAGAGCAGAAGAGAAGATAGATGTGGAGTTGTTCTCTTTTTTTTTTTTAGTTTTTAGAAAATGCTAGCACAATTTTTGTCTACTAACTGCACATTTGCTGAGCCGTTCTTGAAAGAAGTGTTAAATTGCATTCACTTTGAAAAATTGTCCTCTCTGAAATTTTTGGAAAGAAACAAAGAAAGAAAATGCAGGAAATGCACATGTAATGTAAGGAAGGTAAAATAAATCCTGCTAGTTTGGATAGGTTTGTTACTTGAGCCTTGATGGAGGATTTACGCTCCTGGTGCAGGTTTGTTGGTTCCACTGAACTGGGCCAAATATGATCAATAGAGAGAGAATTGCTTTGAGTTTTTGGCTTTCGTACAGCTAAATGAGAAAAATCGATACCACTCGTATCAATCTCATTTAGCTCTCTGCAAGAAAGTGAAGAAGCATATTTCACCAAAATGTTGGATTGTTGCGATTAAATGTTCAGACAGATTTAAATTGTTACGAATCGGGAACTCTAGTTTTGAAAGCTAGAACTTTATTGACAGCTAAGTTGGCAAAACCTTTCCTCCTAAAAAAAATTAATATATTTTATCAAATTTACCACTGAAAGCCAGCTAGCACTTAAATAGAAATCATTATTTCTTGAACAGCATCAGTCAATTGTATAAAGTTGTATGTGCGAGATGCTTCTCATGCTGCAGTTTTTATCCCTCATTTAATGTCAGAATAACCAAGATAAAAGCAAAGCGGCTGCATCTTGTAGCTGTTTGATGATGGCAGCATGAGGAAGTAAAACTGTTGACTTTGGCTTTACTTCGATCCTGTTAACATCCACGCACAGTGTTGCATGTCAGTGATGAGACTAATAAGTCGATTACAAAAATATTGAACACAGATGGGATACATGCAAGTTGTACAAATTGTGTAGTGTAGCCGATGAAAGTTAAATAATCTTAACCTTTTGAATGTTTCCTTTGCTGAACATGCTGGACGCGTTAAAAAAACAAACTTGAAGTTAGAAAAGGCAAAATATAATTGTGGTTGTTTGTTTTCTGACAAATCGGGTCAGTTGTTGCAATATCGGCCTCTGTTAATCAGCTGGAGGGAGGACTGTGTGAGGTTTGAGCGGGCAGAGCAGGGTTTGTTTAAGGTTGGGGTCAGTGTGAAGGCCGTTGATTTGGGCCAGTTTCCTTTCAGCTCAATCAGCTGCAACATGCAAATTGAAAGGAATCGAATCGAAATGTAAATTGCAGTGGGTTAATTTTCCTTTTTATTTGAGTGTGTATTAAGACATTTAGTGGAAAAGCTTATTTTAAATATTTTTGGGAAGAGAATTCACTCAGTGATGATGTGGTTGTTGTTTTTTTTGTTTTTTTTTCCACAGGTGCAGAGTTGAACCCTTTTTAAACAAATTAGATTCCTTCCATAGTTTCAGGTACATTCAGTCTCAGAGCAGAGCAGAGTAGAGTAAAGAGTATTTTCCTTCCTGGGTTGACCTGACTCTTAACTGTGATGATGGACATAAAAGCAGGGATGGGATGCACAGATGCCAGAACTACTCTGATGAAGAGTTTTCAACGGCTTCTGTAACTACTTGGGCAATAAACATTTTCTGGATAAAAAAAAAATGGACACAACTTCAATTTAAGGAAAAAAAAAAAAATCAACTTTGGGTTTGGGAGGTTTGCATGCAGCTATAGCGATACGCATGTGTGGAACACCAAAGTATGACTCTGTACAAATCACTCAAGCTCTTTACTTTATTGTCCTAATAGTTCAGGGATGTGTTTTCTAATGCATGGCTGGGTGTTTGCGTCTTTTGTTTGAACTTTTAAATGTGTAGAAATAACCAACATGTACTCTTTAAGCTGAAGCATTGTGCTCGGTGTAGGCCAGTACACTCTTAAATTAGCATGTGACTTTTAAAAAAAAAAAAAAGTTTTTGCACATTTGAGTAAAGTTTTAGAAAACACACATCCTGCTGCTTTGCAACACAACACACAGTGGATAGGAGGTCTTGAAATGTTAAACGACGAGATGTGTGTCGTCACGAGCGACACTCCTTAAAAGTGAAGGTGAGAAACTCCAGGCCGTGAATACTTGAAGTGCAACTTGAGTGTTTTCTGTTTTCAATGCAGTGGGGAAATCTTTGAGTTTTTGGAGGTTTCGTTCTTGATGTCCCAAGCCTTTTACCGTAGACTCTGGAATGTTCAGAAAGCATGGCCTCTCGCTCGGCCTGCTGGGAGATTGAGTTCTTATTTTTGATTCCATCTGGTGACTTAAATGTTAAAAGTCTTTGAATGTGAAGGGATTTCATCTGAAATCCTTTTTGTTTTGATGTTCAATAAGCCAGAGGGAGGGAGGGGGGGTCTGACATTGCACAAATCTTGCACATAATAAGTCAAAACAATAGATCTATCTTGCAAAAAGATTTAAAAAAAAAAAAAAAGTTACTGTGGATATTTATTTTTTGAGCTTTCTTGTCTATAAAGAACACTTTTCACTTGGTTTCCAAATGACAAAATTATTCTATTTGCTGTCACGGATGATGTTACAAAAGCGGACTGGAACGTGTGTGTGTGTGTGTGAGCAGACGTGTGTAAATGTGTGTGTGTGTGTGTAGGCTCACGGCTGCTCACGTGTAAAAACAAAAGGTAAGAGTGTGTTTAAAATGTAAAATGTCATCTCAGTGTTTGTTTCGGGTTCATATGTTCTCTGTTCTTGGCAATCACCTGGTTTACACTTTACTCTGGAATCGATGGCGAAGGTTATTTACGAGTCTTTATCATCTTTGTTCAGATGTTTTAACTCTCGATTAGAAAATGTCTTTTGTTTTTTGTATCTGTACAACTTTGAATTTTCGGCAGAGCCACACATAAGAGTTGGGTCTTTGCACTTTTTTTTTTTTAGTGGCAGCCATGTTGGCTCCACTGTCCTACCTGGTGCTCCCGTGCCAGCTGAGCATTGAATGAATGTGGCGATGTGGTGATGATGCTGTTTCATATTTCCAGCCAGCAGCTGTGCGTGGCAGCAGCGTGGTGGCCGAACTCTTGTCTGTGTGTGTGTGTGGCTCTGCCTCTTTGTGTGTTTAAAGACGGGAGGAGAAGGATGCCTATATACTTTGATCTTAACAGATTAATTAAAGAAGAATACTTAAAGAATGGGAAAGCAAGTATGTGTGGTGTACTATATAATATGCCTTGTTATTTGAAAAAAAAAAAGATGTAAATATACATATTACTCTTTTAGTTATCTCTTTTTGCTGCTATAAAAAGATGATTATTTTTGTTAGTAGTTTTGTTTTCTATATAAAGACTGTGTATATATATATATATATATCTTTATGTTCTGTAAATATGCTTGAGCCTTCATATGTAGGACTCTCGATGAACACTGTATGGAACGCACCTTTAAAATCTGTTCAGAGGCAAACCAACAATGACTCTGCTTCTTATTTGTTCAACGTTTTTTACTCAAAAGGTAAACGAGTACAATATGGAAAGTCTCAGAAAATGAAGAAGGAGCTTAACATACAACTCAAAAAAAAACCCCAAACTTTGTATTTGTATTTATTGAAACATTTATTTATTGAACAAGTTTTGTGTTTGTCAGGTGGGACAACAAATTGAAAGTGTGACATAGAGACTCAAATCATATTCAATCAAGCTTATTGTGTAGTGAAATAATATTAAAATCACCTTTTTAAATACACATTCTGACTCATTGGAAATTGCAAAAAATCAGCATGTTATTCAGAATAGATGAAATACATTTATTTCAGAAGACCAATCAGGGGGCTAAAATATAAAGAAAATTCAAATAAATGTGCAGTTTAATTGAGTCAGACGTAATGTTTTTGACCTCACAGGATCTTCATCAGGCCTGATGAACATTTTCTGAGACCTCTTTTAAATTCAAGAGCAACTTACTGCATGTTAGAGATTGAACTTTTTTCCCCATATAATATGAATTCTGACTTTTTTAAATTAAATTAAGATCTATTGAGTGTTTTTACCTCGAAGTTACAGATTTTAATAACACATAAAAGAAGATAAAAATGTTAAAATAGTAGGCTGCTGTTGTTCTATACTGCAGGGTTTGACTTTCTGTGTGTGTATAAATGTGCATCTAAGGCCACTTTGTGCTAATTGTGGTCACTTGTGCATATGACTACTGGTGAAGTAACCTGCTGATCTGCAGTTTCTAGGACTACTTCAACATTTTTTGTAGATGAAACCCTGATGCCGTGTGGTCAGGCCGCAGAGAGAAGAGAGGAAGATCAGAAAACTTTGTCTGCTGCTTCCTGCAGAATTATATTTCTCTCTCATGCACACACACACACACACACACACACACACACAGACAGACACACACAGTTTCAGGTTCCTTCTCTGGTTTCTCTTTATGGAAAAAGAAACGGGCAGTGACTCCGTGTGTATGTGTGTGTGTGTGTTTCTAACGTGGAGTCATCATGTGACAGCATGACCAGCTGATGGTCAGTGTGTGTGTGTGTGTGTGTGTGAATGGACTTTAATACAAAACAGACAGGAATCCTCCAGAAATGTTGTCACATGCAGTAGAAATATTATATTTATTCTCTAAAAAAGTAAAAAGAGATTTTTTTTATATTCAAAGATGGTCCAGCAAACATTAGTTAACTGAAAGCAGTGTCTGTGTGTGTTTGCGGCACTAAAACTTTACACTAAAACCTTTTTGTCACCAATGATGACGCACACATTTAGAGAGATTATACAGACAAAGTTTACCATGTTTATAGGTATATTTGTGGTTTGTTAACACAGTCTGTTTTCATTACATTTACTGTTGTAGGTCATTGTACTGAAGTACACCAGTATGATCCAACCTGTTGCGGTGAGACACTGTCCTCTGGTGGAACAAATAAAAGTGACTCTGTAGATCTGATTAAAGCAGATTACTTACTGGCTTCAATGTGACAGTTATACATAGTTTAAAGATCCCATTCAGACATGATGTAAGATATTAAAAAGTAATCAGTGATCATGGAGACGATTTCCCCCTTCAGCAGATTAATGTGAAAACAGCGTCGACCTCTGCACATACATCACTAACACAGTTAAACTCCAACTGAAGTAACGATACGCAATATCTACAAGCTCTATATCAGCTACTACAGAAGCATCGCCACAGGAACTACTACAAGGATTTGATTGACATTGATTAAAGCAGGCTTTAGGTACGTTATCACAGAACATCATCAAATATCATAGAGAACGGTAACACATTAAACCCATGTGAGAACAAGAGGAAATGCTGAGCAAAGAACAAGCAATGTTAAGCTATACAGTAGTTGGCGGAAGAAAGGTCAGTTTATCCCATTAAAACCCCACATACTGTACAATGCTTTAGAAAACAAGAATCACACAGAAGTCTACATCAAACACTGTTTTTGTACACTGTACATGTCTCACTACAGCTCTCCTGACTCATGTCCGCTGAAATCTTAATTAATAAAATCAAAATTGCTGTGTGTTTGAAATAAAGATGTGATTTTGTTCCTTCACCAAGTTAAATGGATTAAGTTGGTGTTTTAGAGACTGTCCTGTAAGGTTCCTGTATGGTAACACTTGTAAAATGATAAACAAAGCCATTAAAAAAGGGTGCACTATATACTTGTAAGATGAACTGACACAAGTGTTTATACTTGTGAAAAGATGTTTGCTCCTAGCTCATTTAGTCAAGACTCCAGACCCTTTTGTTTTGCTCTCAGCGTCTCTCTGTATGTCATTCTGCATGGTGAATGTTCCTTACCTCCTCTATACAGTCTCCACACAGCAGTGATGGTCAAATGTAGATTGAATACATCATCATCAATTTGGCAACCGTATATTCAAATTCTAAATGCCACTCTTTGAATTGTGCAGGATGTTTATAGCTTTTAATCTCTCATGATGTCAAGTATGTTTTAAAATAAAATCAAACAGAGAAAAAAAGCTGGATCAGGCAGTATTGGAAGTCTACCTCCTTCTCACCATAATGTACTGTACATCCAATACATCTTTTTCATTATGGTGAGCTGAGCTTGGTGCTTCCTTGTGGAGAGTGAAGAGTCAGAACTTGATGAAACATCCCTTCATTATCCAGTGTTTGTCTCTGGACAACATCCAAACAAGGTCAAGGATGTAGAGAGATGAAGGTTGGATGGAGGGAGGCAGCCGTTGAAGTTTGAAGAGAGATCTGCAGTGTAGATGTTTATTTCTATGATGTTCTTGGCCAGCCATCAGTCTGAGTGAGACTTTCTGTACTTCTCTCTGTTCTATTTCATCCACTTGCACCGAGTGGGCATCATCTGTCTAATCCGACTGCTCCACGTTGGCTGCAGAGACCGGTGTGCGGTTGAGGGTGAGTGTGGCCACGCTGTGAGCTATCGCCAGAGCTGTGCCTGAACATTTGTTCACTGAATTCCTCTCCAACTCCCCTCCACTTGTATGCCCCACCTCTCCGTCCCCCTCCCTCACTCCCTTCATCCTCATCCTCCACACCCGCTTGAAGCTATCTGTCACAAAGCAGTAAACCACTGGATCCAGGCAGCTGTTCAGGCTACTCAGGGTCACTGTGATGTGATAGGCTAGCACATGCCCCGCCCCCTGCTCTAGCCCCACCCCTCCGACTTTGATCTTGAAGTAAACCAGCACCTGCCGGATGTGGAACGGTGTGAAGCAGATAGTGAAGACCACCAAGACTGTGGCCAGCAGCCTGATGGCACGAGCCCTCCTCGCCCTGCTCTGTTGGGGCATTGGGCCATGGCTGGAGGAGAGAAAGCAGGCAACACGTAGGGTGAAACCCGCCACGGCCAGCAGGGGGAGCAGGAACTCCAGGATGCCGAGATAAAAGAGGGCAGGAAGAAGCACGCAAGAAGAGCTGAACTCCAACGCTGTGGTCTGGAGAGAGATGCCAACAAATCAATTCTAAACGTGCTTCCTCTGCTTTGACGTCATCATAACCTACTCAAGTTTATTTTTCTTATATCCACTTAAGACTAAAATGAAGCAACAGCTTCTTATGGCCTTGATCACAGGTTAAATAATGATTTGTTCTGATGGGTCTTTGGAGGCCTGAAAACGTAGCCTCTATTTCACACAAAAAAAAGTCAAGAAATTAAGAGAAAAAGAAACAAACATCATTAACATACACATTATTGTCTTTCTCATTCCTTAAACCCCTAAAATTGGCCTCAAACATGCAACATGGCAAAGAGACAAGATCTGCAGGGACATGGTCTCGAGCACACAGCTATAACATACCTCAGTTTGATTTTTGCCTCAGGTTTCAGCTTGATTATGTTCCAAGGTTGATTGATTTATTTTGTTGTGTGTGTGTGTAATGTCTTCACCTGGAAAGAGTAGGTGACCACAACTGCAATCAGCCACACTGCAACGCTGACACACCTGGCTGCCCCTGCAGTCCTCCACCGATGGAGAGTACTGGAGGCATGGACGACAGCCATGTACCGATCTACACAGATACTGATAGAAGGAGAGGATGACATGGGGGATGGAGGGATGAAAGTTGAAGACTAAAGTAAATGCTGAATCTTGAATTATAAAGAAGTGACCCACCCACCTGGTGAGAAACAGTATGCTACAGTACATGTTGACAAAGTAACTGAAGGTGTGAACGTAGGAGCAAGCCACGCAGCTCCCTCCGCTGTGGTACAAAGCAATGCGGGCAGGCAGCGACAGCGCCACCAGCATGTCGGCTACAGCCAGGTTTATGGTGTACACCACAGAGGCTGACTGGTGGGTGGAGGCCCCGCAGAACACGTAGAGAGCCAGACTGTTGAGGACCACGCCCACCACCAGCATCATACAGTTACACACCTGCAGCAGGGAAGGGAATAAGTGCTTTACTTTGGCTTGTTGGTCAGACAAATTAGTTTAGTTATTTACTACTGATAAACATTATAGTTTAACAATCTTAACAAAAACAATCTTATTTTGTTTTTGGAAGTATTTTATCTTACCATGAGAGAGACCCAGACAGCATAGAAGTCTTGGTACAGCTGAACATCGAGATGAGCTAATCGGTGCAGGTACTGCGCCCCCCACCGCTTGTCCCAAGTGCTGCAGTTGGTGGCGTTGGGGGTCACGACAGGCTCAGCGGCGATGGAGAATGTGGTGGTGATGTTGGTGAGAAGGCTCTCCATTGGTTGAGAAAGATGAATGAGGGCCTGGTTAACCTCTGAATGGCAGGAGAAGTGAAGAACAAAAGAGGATATACGTTTTCATCTACATTTAAACTGAGCAAACTTTATCAGTTGCAGAAGGCAAACGGTAATAAGTGAACCTAGATTTGGGATTGATATGTCAGATGATGTATATGTTGTCTCACCCGCTTTATGGGAGACAGTTCTGGACCTAATAATTAGCCCTTACTCATTTGCAAGCGTATTTGGACCAACACCAGCTGCATGCTTCTTCTCTCTGCTTTTAAAGATCCCCTCCAGACATATTTTAGGACATAAAAAAAATACTCTGTTTGGAATAATGAATGATTTGGTTTATCCACATAAAAGTTCATTAACTACTGGACACAATAAGTCCATTCAATGTTTATGTGCACTGGGTGCTTCAACATTTCCAACCCAACACTTGTGTAAGTTGGACCAGAACTGGCTCTAAACTAGGTGTGATGTCACAAATTGTGCTCATAGGTACATAGAAACTTTCCTCTTCAGCAGATGAATGGGAAAACAACCTTCTAGTGCCAAACTTTGCACATTTACACACACTAAATCTCAATTATTCAACTGAAGGAACAAGAAGAAAAACATAATGGGTGAGGGGGTATTTTTTTTGTTCAAATGATGCTGTAATAGTCAGGTTTCTATTGAAAGCACCCCCGCAGGATCTTAAACAAATAACAAGAACACCCATAATGTGTTATTGGAGACAGATGCCTCAACCTTTTTACCCTGGAGTCAACTTCAGATAAATAGACATAAACAGCTCCAACCTAAAGTGTTGGTGCATACTCTAACTAAAAGAAGGAGTAATGACCTCCAAGGGATGAAAAGTGGTCAACATCAGCAGGAGTTAATCCAGAGAGAGAGACTTTAGAAATCCTTGTCTTATAAACAACGTGCTCTTGTACTGTAGAGATGGCTAAATCCATCTTCATATGCTCTCAAGAAGGATGTGACACTTTCAACAAAGTTAAGTACGTGACCTTGTAGGTTCCTTTAAACACCGTGTATTAATATGAACCATGTCACCGCGTGCTGCTGTTTGACTCACCGATGACACGTGTTGTGTTGAACACGGGACATAAGGTACATTGCCTTGAAGGAGTCACATAAATTTGATGGATGTGACATATCCTGTTTAAAGGAGGGAATGCTCTTAAACTCTCACCGTGCAGAGATGTTCACTTACAAGAGGTTTCAGGTAAATGTGATGATAAAAATAGATTTTTTTTTTTTTTTTAAATGTAAGATTACTGGTTTGCATTAACACTTACGTTTTCTAGAGCTCATCTTAAATTTATAATAAATAAAAAAAATTATTGTGTGTGAGACAATAATGATAAGGTGAAAAATTAAGTCACCAAATACATAAAATACCTGAAATGACAACTGTTTCTGTTTCAGTCAATTTGTCTTAGTATATTTTGGATAGTTTAGCTAATCTTTACATCAATTTAAAATATGAATGACTTTTGTTTCTGTTTTGAAAAGAGACATTTAAAAATCTAAGATAACTATTTTCTATATTATCAAATTTTAGGTATTAATGTAAAGCTGTTTTGTAGAAATTATGACTAAATTGTTTAAATGAGGAGAAACATTTGGAAAGATTTTCTAATTTCAAGAGACTGACAGCTGAATGAAACCGTTTTCCATTTCTAAGCATAGCAGGGCAAATTGTTTTCTTACCAAAAACTAAGGCAGGACATCAAATGGATTTCCTCTGTGTCGCAGCTATGTAGTTTATTGTTAAAGGTATTACTAGACAGACCCACTGCCAAAAACGTCTTCCTTTCCTTATAAATACCAGAGACGGATGAGCTCCAATCTGTTAAAACGTTCTGCTGAGAAAGGTCTTTCCACTCTTCATCATCACGCAGACAGTTGCATAAAACATATCCAGGGGCCTGGATTCACATCTGAGGGCTAGATCGGATCAAATATTCAAAATCTCTAGTTTCCTTTAATCTACAGTAAAAATGAAATCAGAAAATACCAACAGCTGTAAACAATTTGTGTAATGACAGCTCCTGTTTTTACATACTGTCCCCGCTATTAATAAGGTGCATGAAACCAACAGGTGAGAAGTGTTTAACTGCGACAAAAAGGGTGGAAAAAACCTCCTTTCCATCAAATATTATCTCAAAGAATAATGCTGATTTGGTGCTAAAAAAGTCTGAGACTTCACCATCAGCACCATATCAAATCAAATACATAAAACATTTATTCTTTTTAGCTTATTGTGAAAATTGAGCTAAAAGGCATCATTTTATAATCTGATCTGGCCTGAAAAAAAAACTACACCACCAACAAATTAGAGCATATTATTTAAAACTTACCTGGTGGAGAGTAAAAATGTCCTTGTACAGAAGATTCACACAGAAACTTCTTGGAGGTATATTTAATTTCTTCTCTCTATTTCTGTAGTTAGTCAAAAGACAGAAGAGGGCAAGAAGTGATTTGGGATGTGAATTCATCTGGGCGGGACAAGCAGTGAGGCAACTGGTCCTCCTCCTCATCTCTTTCTAACATCACCCGCCTGTAGGTGCAATGTAGGATGAATGAACACAAATTAAGGTAAAAGTGAATGTTTTTTTTCACTTCTAACTTCATCATCTTCTACAAAAAAAAAAAGGATAAATAGACATCTGCACAATTGCATAGACTTTATTTAATGACATGCTCAAATTCATGCACCTTGATCCTCTTTAAAAACACCCTAAAACAACTTAAACATGAACATGAACATGAACGTATAGTATACTAGTAGAGATACTAAGATTGGATATAATACACTGAAGGCAGCTGCTGCTTGGATTGGGAATAACAAGATCTGAAACAACAGGTGAGCTTAAGTGACTTTTGTAAGACAAAAGGGACGAGAGAGTGGACCGGACTATTTAATTCAAGTGGATTTTCAAAAAAAGTTTATTTAAAGCTGCCTCTGGGGTGGTCTCACGCTGAAAGAGTCTGAGGGTGGAAAAAAAACATATATTCTGATCCACCTCTTATTATGTCTCTGTGTAAATACCTGACTCAATTAGAGAAGAGGTGGAGGAGAGAAGAAGAAAAGACAGACCAGAAATAAAGAGAGAAACAGACAAAGAAATATAAACAATTTCTGTAGATGTTTTGATGAAGCTGCCAGCCTGTAAACCAGTTACATCAAGATTTACACTGACACTTCTAGCAGAAGAGAGAAAGGAATGGCACTTATATATAGACAGATGGGGAGGTGTAGTAGAGGAAAATGCCAAAAGTCTTTTACATTTATTTGAACACAGATATACTATTTGGAGTGAAGCAGCACCTCATAAGCCAAGCTGACATAAATAACTGGAGTGTGTGTGTGTGTGTATGTTTTATCGTATGTCCAGGTGTGTGTATGTGTTTTTACTACATGTCAACATGTCAAACAAACCTACCCTAAATAAACCTAACCTAGGCCTATCCTTAATACTCGAATACGTGAATTAATTCAGTTAGGGGACATTCAATTTATGTTGCATTGCTGGCGATGTCACCGTGCAAAGACGTGTCTGGCTAATGTTTGATTGAATGCTTCTTGGCTTGTTCAAATATTTGATCTCATTGTCAGATATATCCTGGCCTGACTTGTTTAAAGTGCTGAAGACAGAGAGGAAGGATGTCCCACTTGACACTTTAGTGGGTGAAATAAGTGCTGAATATATACTTTGCACTCTGAGTTATGTTGAAGAAATCTGTTTGTGGAAACTGTTGCTATTATTGTATGTGGGGATTTAAATATGGTCAGGTTGTCAGTGGTGTTTTAATGTATTAAGGAGTGATTAGTGGCTGTAATTATTCCTCTTTTCCATACTGGCTGTGGAGTGATTCTTTCTGAACTTCAGCATAAGAGGTGGAGGAATAAAGTTTAACTTAAGCAAATATGAGGCTTCAGCTGTCAGAGTTACACAGATGAAGTGTGTATCATCTTTATTTGACCTCTGAAGCCTCATTGTCTCTTGTCTCTTACACTGGAGTTGCATTAGTTGCATTCTTCACAGCCAGTATATAGAGGAAGAATGATTACAGTGACTCTTTCTTTATTTCACTACATAATTGAAATGACCTTGACATTTTTTTTGCAGAATATTTGTTTATTTGTGTATTTGTTCATATATATATATATATATATATATATATATATATATATATATATATATATATATATATATATATATATATATATACTGCTTTAAACCTTAATTTTAAATTATTCTAAAGTTGCAATATCTGTTGCAAGTATGTGTGTGCTGAGCTTTGTTTGACCATTTATTTTTATATATATAATATATAATTTTGTAGATTTAAGAAGATTTAAAATAAAAAAATTGTATGTATTATGTTAATATCCTTTAATCTATTTTTCAGTAAAATAACTTCTGCACAGCAACAAGTATAGGCTTAATTTATACTATTTTTGTAGCTAAAAACTAAAAGCTAAAAAGAAAGAAGCTAAAAACAAACAAACAAACAAACAAACAAACAAAAACAATAATAATGCTTAAAAGAGTTATATGTTTTTGTTCGTACATTCAGATATATAAGAAATGTTTGATGTGCACAAACAACTCTGAAAAGTTTGGCTTTTTGCCAATAAAATAAAATAAATTATATAAATAATCTACGCATGGAGGCGATCAGCGAAAGACCCTTCCAGCTTTTCGTTGCCTCGGCGACCAAGTTACGTCAACATTTAAGAACCGGCGTGAACAACGCTAGCAGACTCAGTTCCTTAGCAACACCAAAATAATGACGAGGTGACCGCTGCTCTTCCATCTTTTAACGCCTGCCTGGTACAGAGGCGTAGAGATAGACATTACAGGCAACACGGCAAATTAAATCGATTTCAACTGTACGTTTGATTATTTATTTAACCGGGACGTTTTAATGTTCGACGGCGGAACCGAGTATTAGTGTCACACGGAAGCGATAGCGTTGGGGACGGAAATCAAATCTGTAAACAAACGCAACAGTTTTACTATCGATAACTTAACACATGTGCAAAAACACAGCGGACTAAACGCGTAGAATATGTTTAAAAACACGTTTCAGAGCGGATTCTTGTCTATCTTATATAGCATCGGCAGCAAGCCTCTTCAGATATGGGATAAAAAGGTAAGCAATGGTTCATAACGGAAGCTATGAAACGTTAGCTTGCCTGGACCGTCGTGCTAATGCTAACTAACTCTGTTAGTGTTAACGTTTGGGAGTTTTTAGTATCTCTGTAATTTTCGCTACTTACGATGCTTAAATTATTTGTCATTTGGGTTGAACGGCGCTTTTCTTTTCAGCAAAAAGCTACTAAGTAAAGATAGACCTCTTAATTAGGTTAATATGCTGTAGCGCTGTAGTTTCTTCATAACTCATTGCTGATATTTTTGAAACTGCACATTGTTTACAATTGAGTGAAGATTTATCCTAATGTATTGATTTACATACATGGATGGGCCTGAAGGCGCTGTTGCTAAGCAACAATAGGACTAAAAACAGTGGAGGGTTTGATCTGGTCAGGACAAGTCAAAGTTAACAAAGCTACATTGGTTACTGATGTGAAAGGATTTGGCAGCATTCACTGACTTAATCATGACTGACGGTTCCCACACCAGCAGCTGGATTATAGCCTTAGATGTTTGAGTCTGATGCTGATATTTGACTGGTTAAAATCTGATAACAGTATATCAGCAGAAAGTCAAAAACACATATCATAAATTGAGGTTCACTGAAATTAGTTGCACTGCAATTACTTATCTCAGCCCATCAGTGTAGCTCTATTCTGGATGTCTTGACCTGCATTAATTGCCATTTCAGTTGCAGAAGTCGACCAGTATTAGATCACCAGAAAACAACTAATTTGATAATCGATTATTGTTTTGACTCTTTTTTTTTATTTTTTATAAAAATTTAGCACCTTGGCTTTTGGAAAACAGTGATTGACATTTTAAAAAACAACTTATGATATTTTATGGACTAAACAACTAATGTGATGGCTTGGATGTGAGAAGCTTTTTCCTGTATGAAATTAAAGAAAAATGATATTTTTTGTTGGTTCACAGGTGAGGAACGGTCACATCAAAAGAGTAACAGACAATGACATACACTCAACGGTGTTGGAGGTAGAAGGGTCAAATGTCAGGTGAGTTTGTGTTTGTTTCATCTTCTTCTCCTTCAACACATTTAAGAGTTAGTCACCCTCATCTTTTCCCCGTCACCCTTCTATCGTGTCGTCCCTACAGTACCACCTACATAACATGTCCTGCAGACCCTAAGAAGACGTTGGGCATCAGGCTTCCTTTCCTGGTCATGATCATTAAGAATCTCAAGAAGTATTTCACCTTTGAAGTCCAGGTACAGATACAGACATCTTCCATGTCTTGTGGACATGAATATTTGAAGTCATGATCAGCCATGCTTTTTCTCTGTTTCCTCCTGTTTTCACAAATCTCAGGTGTTAGATGATAAAAACGTTCGGCGGCGGTTTCGTGCAAGCAACTATCAGAGCACAACGCGGGTGAAGCCATTCATCTGCACTATGCCTATGAGGCTGGATGACGGCTGGAACCAGATTCAGTTCAACCTGTCAGACTTCACCAGGAGGGCTTATGGAACCAATTATATTGAGACACTGCGTGTACAGGTTAGCATGCAGCAACAGTTGGAGAAGCCGCCTTCTCCAGATGCTACTTTAACTAGTATGACTGTAGAATTTCTACAGTGAATGTATAAGACTGCATTCTCTTTGTCTTTCTCATGACTGATCTGTTTTTCTCTCAGATTCATGCAAACTGTCGTATACGGAGGGTGTATTTCTCAGACAGACTGTACTCGGAGGATGAGCTCCCAGCAGAGTTTAAACTCTACCTGCCTGTCCAGAACCAGAAAGCCAAGGTGAGGCACACACACACACCTCCGTGCATGTACTTGGATGTATAATAAATATAATCCCATAATTATGTTACAGTAATGTTAGATATCAGAATATTTTATTTTTGGGATGACATTTGAGTCGAATAAGTGGTTTAGCAAACAAGAAGTTTAACACGTGTCTGTATGTGTGTTTGTGTCTTGCAGCAGTAGAGCTTCCAAACCGGCACTGTTCCCCCAGACCTGAAGTGACGTTTAGCTGTAAGATTTTCTCAGTGTAGAGATGATAAACTATAAAACTTTGTAATATTGTCATTTTGGAACTATGAGTTTTTGAATCCTCTTATGTTTTTTGTTAATGTACTGATCTTTCTGTACAGTTCCAGTATCACACTTGTTAGATTATTTTAATTTTTCGTTTAATATCAAATGTTTTCAAGTTTTGTTAATCTCAAAATAAATAAATACAAAGATAGACAAGTTCATTTGTAGAATATAAATAATCTTTATCAAACACCAATCATGTGAAAGGCTATGAAAATGATTTTCATTGCCAAAAACATAATCTTTGTTTCACTTTGCAATTTCTTTATGCACAGTAAACAAACTATTTATACATTCATTTTACATGTTAGATTATATAATCATTCAATCACAAAATTTATTCTTAAAAGATGATTCAACTTAAAGCTTCATTCTCATTCACCAACAGATTAAATGCAGTTATAAAGAATTAATTTTCAGACAACCACATTTAGTTTTTGCTCATATGAATTCTATTTACCCATGAATGTCACCTTATTGAAGTTTCTGGTTACAAGTGGTCAGTTATCAGCCAGCATTTCCATAAGCACTCATTCATGTTAATTAGTGTTTAAGTCTTTCCATCCAACTGAAAAAAAAACAGCAGTTCCTGGCATTTCAATACATGAGTTATTAGTACTCAGGAAATCTTTGCTACATCTGCTACCTCAGAGTCATCTTCAGATGTTCACTCTGTAGTGCCTGTCAAAGGATCTAAGCCAAAAAAAAAACCAAACGTCATGTAGTCACTGCTACTCAGAGTTGATAAAATACAGACTCCACATTGGCTGATATTTCTTGATAAAAGTGAATCAGACTGACTCAGATATTAAAGCTGCCATTTGTGCACTGAAATACTAATAAAGCAACGACTGTGTATTCATGACTCAAAATAGCATCTTGTTTTCAAAAAAAAAAAAAAAAAAAAAAACTTACAGCACAAATTGCTGTTTTAAACATTTGAAATAAAGGCGTTACACTGTCAGACTGCTTTTTGCCATGGATTTTCTCAACTCATTTTAAGCATATTTCTTTTACAGCAGGCACTTATTTTCAATGAGGAATGCCAGCACACAATCTTTCTGACAACTGCTGTTATACTCAGTTTTCCCTGAAATTTGATCAATGAGGAAAGAAGAAAACAATTAAACAATAAAACACTTAATTAACTATTGCAGCTGCTGTTTTACTTTTAAACAAACTGAAAATGAGCCAACCGCATACAACAGCAAAACGTAAACAAGCAAATTATAGAACAGATTATTTCAGAACATATTTTCCTATCACAGTTAATAAAGTTTAAAGGATACATTCAAAGAAATATATTGCTTCATTTGACAGCATGCATCTCTTCAAAGTGCAAAAAGATTCATTGGTTCAAATCAGTAAATCAAATACTGCATTAAATTATTGATTTAGCATTAATACAACTTAAATATTAATTTCAAGATGGCACAACATAACTGCACTTGTCATTCTGACAAATAAAAATATGCAAAGTATAAATAAAACTCTGGTAGCTCAAACGCAGCAAAATAAAGACATTAAAGCCAAGGCGAATAACACACATTGTTACACTTATAGCTTGCATTGATGTTTGTAGTAGAAACATTAGGACAGGCTGCCTGTAGTTCTCATGTCTGTACAAATGCAGTCCCAAATACTATTTTTACCCTTTACAATTTAAATTTCTTCCACCTTCATTCCTTCAGTTTCCTTTTTTTTTTCTTAAAGCATTTTAATATAAGTCACTTGACAAATAAACAAACATGTAAAATATGTCACTGTAGTTCATTTGAGGACCTGCAGACATCTGAGTGGAATTTTTAAAGCCAGACTGTTGATATGGCTTCGAAATTTCTAAACTCCCTCAGTACTGGAAAAGAGTGACTTCTCTGCCACTGATATAGTAACGTTATTTTGACATTGGCTGTTGACAAGCCCGTTTTGACTTGTGCTCACTCGGCAGTGTTTCATGTGACGACGTGTGCCTTTTCGAATATTCACAACTCAGGAGGAGTGCTTGATTTCAAGCTGTGTTGTCACTTTTAAATGCATTGAAGTGCAAGTAAGTTCAAAACAAGCTCAGTGGAAGATAAAGACACATGGGTAAAAAAAACAACAAAAAAACCAGCAAGACATACAGCGATCCAAGCAGTTTCACATAGGGTCCAGGATCACACGTTGAAATGTCCAGTGCTGGATATTGAGAGTAAATGGTGGCTTGGTAGTCAGAACTAAGTGGAAAACAACTTTACAAGCACTTCTCCTGTTGTTAAAATATACAAAGTCATTTCCTGACATATTGTGGTCCAGTTCTCTCAAGTGCAAAAAAACAAACAAAAAAAATCGAGAAGTTACAAACAATCTTCCTGCGTGTTGCTGCAGTTTACTGACAGATTCATATCAGTAGCGTACCTCAACTTACTCTACATTCACTCACTGAGTTGTCCTGCAGGCTGGTGTGTGTGTGTGTGTAATATGACATGGGGATGTTTATGTTTGTCCAGCACTATGTGGTGCTCCCATAATGAATGATATAGTAGTCATGGACATACATCAACACAGCGATGGGCTGGCCAATGATGAGTGAGATCCACACAGCAGCATTGCCGTAGTTTCCGTTCAGAAAGCGACCCACAAACCAAGCCAGAGGGACCTGGAGAGATAAAACTTAAGTGTTCAGTTTGTGTTTGTCTACAGGTATGTGTATATTTGTTAAGAGAAGAGTGTGATGGTGACCAACAAGAGCAGTAGAACATCAGAGGGGAAAAAGAGTAAACGATGAAAGGTTTTATTTGTCTCACCTGAGCCATCATACCCATAAAGGCCCAGAGTCTGAACATCTTGAGGGGAACACTCACCAAGTACTGAGAAAGAGATACATTCATGAAATCACATACAAAAATTTACATTTATTTATTTCACTTACTTTGATATCTACCTGTAAGTCAGCATCTCACTACAACAGGTACGCGTTTTCTTTCTGTTCTAATCGTTTTTTCTAAATATGTTTAATTTGCAGTGATTTTAAATTGTGTATTTGACTGTCTGATGCAGTCATGAGTACATAAACAGGATATTTGATGTACAAACATGAAGTAAAACACACACACAGAGGAAGACCGTGAATGCTGTCTGTTTACCTCATGGAAGAAGGCAGACACTAGGAAGACAGCAGTTTGAGCCAGAAACTTGTTAACCCCCCTCTTCAACATGGGCTTATAGAAGTGTCTGTAACAAACGCACATACATGATAAAGCAGTCGGATTAAATACTCTGTACTAAGTTTAATCAATGGCAGTTCACACCTTGAATTTTAGTTTCTCCATTTCATTTCACATGTTGATTATTCTTCATTATAGTAAGTAGTGTTTAGTTCTCACCTGAGGCACCACTTGTGAACTGGTATGTTCCAGTTGGCCCAAAAATATGTGACACTCTCAGAGTTCCTGAAAGGAACAAACAAAGTTGAGAGTTTGATCTTGACACCATTTGGGTTTCTAAATACCGGTAATAATGACATGTTCTAATAAATAAGATTATTGAACAAAAGTGGATCACAGCTGAAAATATGTGGATTTAGCCCACTAATCTCAGATCTGCAAGACAACAGTCTGCCAATAAACCATCTTAGCAAGAAGGAGAATGTACCAAATAATGCTACAGATTAACTGGGCTACACTGTGTGTGTACATAGGCCTGTATACGTGTGTTTTGATTTGTTTTGTGTGTGTATTAGGGTGTAAATGCTTCCATGTTCTCTCTACTCACCACCAGTCTCTGTAGAACTCTCTGTCTCCAAACTGCAGCAGCTCTGCCATAAAGTTCATAGAAGAGTGAAAAAACCAATAGAAGAATATTAACCATATCAGATGATTGGGAACCTGGGAGAGGAGAGGAGATGAGGAGTGGAGAGGAGTCTGGATTGGTAAACTAACACACACTAACAAAACATCCACAGCTAGAGACAACCTCTGCTTTTAGAATGCAAAGTAAAGTGGTGAAACTGTTATAAGGTCATGGCAGTTATCATACTTACAGCTAGCTTCAGCAGGCGCTCCACCATCCTAGAAAAGTCCATTTCCTGTGAACATGTGTTATGTTTTCATTATCAATCTTTTATCCAAAAGACAACACAAATTACAGTCCATGTTTTTGTGCATGTATCTTTGCTGAGTGCCATTAATGTTAATTTACAGTAAACATTGCACATAAATATATATAAATAAGTACACACCTGGAATGGTTTCATTGAGTTCTGTACAGTGGGAACCATCCACTATAAGAGACAAAAATAAGAATTATTTCAATTTGTGTTGTGATAAGACATTTACTGTGTTTCATTGTGTTTGTTGCTTCTCTGTGTGTAAATGTTCAACATACCTGTTGTATTAATCCCACCAACAGCTGCATGAAGAAAAGCTGCAAGAAAAAGTTACGATCATGAGAATAATACATTTCTTTCTCTCTGTGTTTGTAGCTCCATTTGTCAGTTACATCAGCAATTATGCATACAGTATGTCTCCATGTGTGAGTGTTACTCGCACCATCTCAAAAAGTCTTCTTATCAGGAACCTTTTGCGTATTCGAGGTGACCGTGGGAAGTTGAGCTGGTAGCACAGAGTTGGGGCAAAGACAAAGTAGTACATATCTAAAAGCAAACAAAACAAAAATCAGCCTGTTATTTATGGATTCCCCAACAGTTTGGGTTCATAATACTTAAACTTTGGAGCAGAAATTTTGTCCCAGTAACTTTCTCCATCCCTGCTCATGATAATACAGTCTCTCTACATCGCTGTGCTATCGTCTCCATGCAGGGATCATTTTTACCTCTGTGGGTGAGGTTGCCTGGGTAGGAGACATGCGTATGAACTGCTGAACCATTGGCCAGTGCCACAGACGGACCTAAAAAACGCAGAAACACACACAAATATACATACTTCCTCAATATTCAACATTATGAACTATTCAATGAGTTGCTTGCTTATCATTAGTTTGCCACTAGCATCACAGTAATAGATAAACAAAACAAACATAATCAATAATAGTCTTTTATTTTTCCAGGATATATTTAATGGACAGGATTGCTCTCACAGTTAAAAACATTAAAAAAAGCTGATTGGTACAATCTTACATTCTCCAAACTTGATGATATTTATTGAACATTTAGCATGTGTGTTAATATACTTACATGAGTATGATCGTGTTAGTCTCTTGGCTTTGGCTTGTCTGATTTCTCTACACCACCTGTTGGTGTCTTTGTAGGAGTACAGCTTGAGAAACAGCACTGTGTAGATTCCTAAGGAGAGGACACCGCCCACTGACACAGACACACACACACACAGACTTTTATTTTACATTTCTTGACATCAATAGTCATTTTAATGTGATTTCTGATGCAGCGTGCTCATTTTTTTTGATGAATTTACCATGTAAATATTTAACTACCTGGGGTAATGGAGGTCAAAGTGAGTACAACGGCAGAAGGAAAAATCAACAGGGATGTCAGGTTAAAAAAGTGAAGAATCAGTCCTGTAGTTTCTGAGATGGTACCCTAGAAAGAATGAAAAAAGGGACAAAATGTTTCATGTCACTGTAGAGAAACAGAATCATTAATATTTTGAATAGAAATCAAGGAAATAATTCATCATAAGTGTTGGGATGTATAATCTAATCAGAGGTGGTGTTCTTATCAGTGTTAAGAGCAGGTATAAACATGGGTGGTGCTGTGACAATGAATTTATTGTTTAGACTCCAGTTGTTCAGCACCTGTTGTTTAGACATCCTTGACTGGAGATCCCCGAGTGATAAATTATAGACAAACCTACATTTCCTTTATAGCTCATCTTACAAAGCCAATAACTTGGTGAGTTGAAGATTTTGGCAAAATGTGCATAACTGTCCACAATAATTCAAATTTTGGCAATATGTAAATGAAACATTTGTGTTGCCAAGGTAAACATATGCAAATCATTGTGAGGACTTACCACAGCCAGACGTCTCTCTGTGTACAAGGCTGCTAAGATGAACACATTAGACACTGAAAAAGCAGAAAAGACAAACAGATTCATCAGCTACATCACAGACATGAACCTTGGCCGGCTTGATTTAGTTTGGTACCTTGTGAAACACCATTTTGACACCTCTGCTCGTTCACTATCATATTGAATTGTTTTTAATGCACATATAAAAATGTCACTGCATGGATAAAGCTGGTTGTTGCCGGAAAACGAAGATGTCTGGAGTCGACCTTCTTTGAGTAAATAAAAAGGTGAATAATCAATAACAGCTGTGCTAAAGTACACAGATAATAACACTATGTTTATATTAGATATGTCTGTGCATTTGGCCCATCAAGTGTAAATCATGCTGTATGAGATCAGACACGAGTAAGCCGTAAAACATATTTTATTACTGTCAACAATAACACTTGTGACAGAAATGAATGTCTGATTCAAGCGCATAAAGTGCAACACTTGTTTTCCCAATTCAACTTAAACATCAAACCTAAGGTCAAAGAAGTACAAACGACATCCAACATCTGTTTAGAAGACACAGAGGCAGTAAAATAAATGTTTCATACCGATGACGAGGCATGCAGCTGGCCAGCTATAGGGGTCTTTCAGGAAGAGAGACACTACTTGGATAGGGTCTACCAAGATGCCATACCTCAAAAAGAGAAAAGACAAGTCATTGATCTCACCAGGCATGACTTTAAAAAGGGTTACATTCAGGTAAAGGTTAGGTGAGAGTTTACTGGTTATTGTAGGGATGTTGGCAGAACTTCACACATGTGCAACTACAGAATGATCCCTAAAAAAATGGTTTTAAAGTTTCCAGAATTGTCAGCTCACATTTAAAATCTCTGCATACTGTTTAATATCTAATCTAAGTTTCTTTAAAAAAAAAGAAAACAAAGAGAAAAAAAAACAACTTTCATTCCTATCGAGTTTATCATAATTTGCTTTGTTGAAAAGCATCTGTAATGGAATATAAATAAGAGTGAATTATAACAGCACTTGCTTGTGTACATACATTATGCAAGTAACTTTGTGTGTGTGTAGGTGCATACTTACTTTATTATGTTCTCCAAGAAGAGGCGTGCATTACTCAGCACCTGAACGAGAAGAAAACAGCCCACAGGAGGCAGTGGGCATAGTTGACAGTATATCGCACAAAAGAAATATTTTATAGCTCTCTAGATTTCCACCCATAATTAAGGGATTCATTTTTATGTCAGCACAGCACATGATAAATGTGGTTTATCTTTTTTTATTGCCCCACAACTCTGCTCATCATCTCATCGGGTGGCAGATTCGAATGTATTTGTTTTTCATGTTGAGCAAGTTATTATTCTAAACAAGAACAGGGACATCATTTTCTTTCAATAACAACTGTGACTTTCGTGGGTTGAAACACACAAGTCTACATACTTGTCCTGAAAGTTGTTCTTATGCTAAACAACTTCTAAGGAGAGCAATAAAAAAAACAACAAACAAATATATGATGAGTCATATCTGTTGCAAAGATCAGATCAGTTTCATACCTAATTTTAGCAACGTGTTCCTGCTCATGTCACACACATCAGTGCCCTGCTCACTCTGTTAAAAGTGTCAAGTAAAATGCATTTATTATATGTATTAAAGCTCAAAGTCTGGGTCCAGCTTTATTGCAGTCATCAGATATCGGAGCTTCTCTGAGATAATTATCGCCACACACTCAATGCAGGGGAAAGACTGTATATGAATGCATATGTAGTATTTTTATTTTTATTTTACTTTTTCATGTCAGTCTGTTCAGCTTATGAGACAGTATTAAGACAGTTAAGAGAGGACAATAAGGTCATGCTATTGTTAGCACGCTGGCCTGCCAAGATTCTGCAGCAATATGGTTTCAATTCAACTATGTCTTTTGTCCAAACTAGTAACCTTTGCTTTAGTAACCTTCAGCATGGACAACAGAAGACCATCACGTACAACACTATAAATGGGGCAGTGCCCTTGTACAAACCCTTTACAGGGAAACACAGATTTTGCAATACCTCTATTACTTACAAAATCTAAGTAAGAAAGATACAGACCTTTTGAGCAACATTTAGTGTCTTGTGCAAAAGCGCAAACAAAATCCAGTCATTGGAATATTTATATTCTGATTAATCAAGAGTAATTAAACAAGAGTGATGATAAGAAGTTCAAATAATGGCTTTATTTATTTCAGTAATACCTTATCACAATCTATAAGCACCTTCTGTCTGGTTCAAGTTTGGATTATGTGTCATTAATGAAGATGCCAAATTGAACTGTAACCCTTTGTCCTTAGCTGTGGACAGGAAAGATGGCTCAGATTTGGTGCGTGGTCGAGTTTTAAAAATAGAAGCAGATGCTGGACTTGGCCGACTCTCAGGATCCTGACACACCAAGCTGAGCCAACTTCAACGTACCGGTGCCAATAAAGACTGAAAGACGACTTATTCTGTTCAAAGTTGCACTTTAATACAGAGTAGGCAACATGCATCTATGTTCTACATCACTGTGAGAGGAAATAACTAGTATTTGTGCTTTACAGTATATGATTGGAGACAGCTTGAACTACACTGTCTACTGCCAGCTGTCCGGCAAGATGAAGGATCTGGACTGAAAGAAAGAAATCATATCTTGAGAGAGATTATGTAGGATGAGAATTACTCATGTAGCAACCAGAAAATATCAGGCCAGATCTTAAAGAGTGGTTTCATAAACACCTGGATTGAGTCAAAAAAAAAAGAATGAGCAGTTATTTAGGTATATTTAACTGACATTGATTCAATGAAAAAAGAATTAATCAAGAAAATAAGTTCCAGACTCAAATTTCTTCATTTAACAACAGTCCAATATCACACAATTCAGAACCTCGTATAGAGAATTAAAGAGGACGTGTAGTTGTTGTAAAGACAGTTGTTGGATATTCTCATAGTTTGTCCAACATCTAACCTAAATGTAATTATTAAATGTAAACAAGTGGCTTTAACATCCAGAATGTAAAGATGAAGGAAGTGCAAAAACACATTTAATGTCTCTCTCTCTAGAAAGACGCACTCCAGCAGCTGACATTTTAGGAATTTTAACACACTCCTTGTTATCGAGGACAAATTACCCCACTAAGCTTCTAGATGTACACACATAGAAACACAAGTCTCTGTGGTTCCACTTCACACTCTTACAGCCTAATACCAAAGGCCTCCTCAAAACGGTCTGAACCTGAGCAATGTCGGCTGTCCTTGGTGACCTAAAAGTGCAGGACGTGGTCGTCACAGCAATGTAAACGTTCAAAGAGTTGTAAAAATACACACACACACACACACGCACACAAAACAGCACTGGCACTCACATTCTGTACATATATGTAGGGAAAGGTGCGTAATCCTTCATGCATACAAGTGCAAAACCATAAAAATAATCTATGAGTGCAGTGTGTGTATGTGTGCACAAATCCAGACTTAATATACCATGTCTTATTTATAGATTTGGTTCGCTTTTATTAGGATTATGGCTAACAGGATATTTGTATCCTCCATGTCTACTAACAGTGTGATTGGATGATCTGGGACACAGCAGGGTGCCTTTGGAGACAAACACACACACAGAGCCACTGGAACGGGGCAGAAGGTTCATTTTTCTGATGTATAGATAGATAGATATTCAGCTGTGACACATCTATTTCATCTTTAACTGAGCCTTCAAGATTCTGCCTGCATCAAACACAAGTTCATTTACTTATTTAGTATTTACTGTAGGAGTTACAGACAGATTGTGGCAGGCAATATGACCAACATGATCAACAATATGATCAAATGTCATAATGTTTACGTTGATATATGGCTAAGTTGCAAGAGCCACAGCTACAGCCAAAATAAGAGCATCTGACACGAATACCAAATAATTCACTCATCACAGCAACCACACTATATCCAGAAACTAGCTTTTTTTCCACTGCATTTAATGTATAGTCCCATACTGTGGCTACAACTGTACAGTATGTGCATACTGCGTATCATTCATCCTCTGTCATGTGGAAAGATGAAATGTCTTGTCAAGCTGCTTTGGGAGTGTTGAGTAACAACATTTTTATTTCTGAGCTATTGCTAAATTAGTACTTGCCAAAAGACATGTATTTTTGTGTTATTTTTTTTTATTTTTAGAAATAGAATAAACTTCTGATCAAGTATGTTGACTCCACTTTGATCAAAAGATAAGAAAATATGCATCAGGCATGTTAGTGTTAAAATGTATTAACATGCCTAAAATTCCTCCACCCCAGTCATATTTTCTTCCTTGGTGTCTGGTCGTTGTCTGTCACTTCTACATTATCCTCTCTATCCTCTGGATTTTCTCTGCAGGTGTAACATAACACCTTCCATACAGGAAGCACAGCTGACAAGAAGACCACTTGTGTTGACAGTCAAACACACTTGCCAAAATCAACTGTAACAAATGGACTTCTTTGGCCTCCATACACCACATGCCCATGGTGCATCAGCTGTTTTGGTTTGTTTTTATGAACAACCCCCTATCAACTCGATCAAATTTCTAGAAATTAGATTATAGAAGTACAGGAAGAAGCAAACTGGGTTAAAACGAGGCCAACTGCTGAGCAAGTAATCGTGCATGTGTTATGTGGTTAATCTATCAGTGCAAAGAGAGATAACATAAAAACAAACTTATCAGACTTCTCACAGGCACACACAAGTTTGATGTGTTACCGAAAGTCACTGTCGACAGGTTTAATTCCAAAAGGTGTGTACTGTTCTGTTTTTGCGGCTTAAACAACTTAAAATTGCAATACTAGTTTGTGGGTGTGTGTGTAATACTAACAGTGTTAAACTAAATTTCCACAAAGTACAAAAAGGCCACAGACAGTAAAGCTCACAAACATTCAAATATCATGAGGAGTAATTAATTTGCTCTGTCTCAGCCTACAATGCTAATTGATTACAACATACAATAGAGTCCAATAGATAATCTGTCCTCAATACACGTGTAGCGTTACTCACCAGCATAACAACACACCAGTTGAGGATTCCTCTGTAGTTACTGTAGCCGCTGGCCGAGCTCAGAAGAGACTCCTGGAGAACGTGACAGCTACAGAGAGAAGAAACATGCGTGAACTGCGTGTTTAAAATTAAACATGACAAGAAATGTCATTAAGAAGAAACCAAGAGGACAGGCTTTAATGCACGTTTACATTTATTTTGAAGGAGGCTGCATGACTCAAATCTTACACAGCATTAATAAGTCAGTGAGTCAATCATGATTAGCCCATACATGACAAAGCAAAATGACACATTTTACACAACACACGGTTTTAAAGAGTCACCGTGCAGAAATGTATGCTTGTTGTGAAATATTTTTTGCTTTTTTGTTCAGATAGCAAAGAAAATTTGAATCACAAGTTGGGATGGATTTATTTTTCACTTTAAAAACAGATTTGACTTTTAAATCAATGAATCATATCCTTTAGTATAATGTTTGTTCCGACAACTACCCCCAACCGAGGAAAGTGTCGGGAAGATCGAGGTTAAAGGGAATGACTGTTGTGAAAACTGGGTCTATTCATCAGCCAGGACTTACACAATCAGACAAATCATAGAAGATTAAAAATGAAGCAGGAAAGAGAGAAAAGCTGGCGTTTTTAAAAGGAAGAAAGAATATGGAAAGTGATGGAAAACTGATGGAGAAGAAGGGCAACAGGTGCATCAGGTCCCCAGGTAGGGGATGAATAAACAGCAGTAAAGAGAAAAAGGTGGAAGAGGAGAAATGGATAATTCAAGTAGAGGAAAGAGGTTCCTCATGACTGCAAGGACAAACACATGGCAAGACCAGACAAAGGAGTGAAAGCAAGTATTGCAAAAGCAGATGCCACCCCCCCATCACACATGTCGGCATTTACATCATTTAGTTTAGGTCCAAAAGACTTGCAGCCATATCTGAAGTATGCGGTGTGTTACCATACCATAAATAGCTATGCTTAGGGTAAGGGTCAGACTATTGTGTCCTCTCTCTGCTATAATAATAATCTATATTCACTCTTTCATCACCATTCTGTTGTTTCTCTTGACAAGCCCTGTTCACGTCTTTCACAAAGTACTCAGTAAAAAGAAGACATCTATTCAAACAAGTTTTAACCATCTAGATTATGTAGGTCTGAAATTTGGCAATCAACTATTTTGATAATTAAGTCATTCTACTGTTTTTCGGTCAAAATAATACATTTAAGACGTGACCTTTTAATCTAGGAAATGATTTGATCTAGGTTAAAGACAGCTTTGACAGGTTTTCACTGGCTAAATCCTTGTTAAAGAGGCAGAATTAGGTAATGAAAATCCCAAAGGAAATTAAAGATTTTTATTGAAATAATCTTGTAATAAATTACCTCTGGTAGAGTTCAATTAGACACACAGATAACCTAGAATAACGTTAGTGGTACGTTAGCTACAGTTAGCGCTGTTTCGTGACGTTTCCGTTGCCGTTAGTTTAGTAGCTACCGTTGGAATATATGTCTAATCAACGGTTACCTGAGTCTCTCGGCGATGTCTTCCACTGCACTCTTCTGTTTTTTCGGACTGTTTCGCAGCTGCTGCCCTGACATCCCCATCTCTCTGTCCACATTCCCGTTGTGGCTTGCATGTCTGGACACCACGTCTGATTTCGCTTTACCGGGACACTGTGGTGGTTTTTCCCCAGCATCGTGCCACTTGCTCCCGTTGGCTTGCTTCACGCCGCCGCCGGAGATGGTCGTCGTCCTCCTCCTGCGGCTTGCGGGCCCTCTTATCTCGGCTTTGTCGCTCATTTCGGCGGACTTGAGTCACGCAGCTTTTACCTGCCTGACATCGCTGGTCAAACTGCTGCCACCGGCGTCTTTCTCTCTCACACTAGCTTTGAAAACTAGAGCTCAGTGAATAGTGGCGGGCTGTGTCAGCGGTGGTAGTTTCATCCCCACTTCAGCTCAAGGTGCAATTACCAGTAGGTTGCCAGGTTTGTTGTTTTTAGCCGACATCCCCCTACCGAGCCGGAGTGCCAACCTACATCCTGGTTGGTATCCGTTCCACTCGTAGACTGCATATAAATACTCTATGGTTCCACTAGGTTTGATTTCTCAGTGTTTAACTTAAAAGAACATTGTGAAAAATGTCAATTACCATTTCTCAAAGCACAAATATGTCTTCAAATGTCTTGTTTTGTCTCTACCAACAGGCCACAGCCTAAACAAATTTACTATCAAGTGGATTAAAAAACCATAAAATATTCACATTTAAGAAGCTGAAAGCTTGCACATCTACCTTGCACAAAAGCTGATTTAATTTGATACTGGCTTTTCCTGACCTGACCTCAAGATACATTGGTATATCACAGTAAAATCTGAATACATCTTCATAACGAAGGTAAATAAGATTAGAAGGCAGATTATTGCAACAATGTTTTTAAACAGCAGTTTTATTGAATTTTCTTTTTTTGTGCTAATTTGCCTTGAGCTAAGCAATTTGACAGCAAGGGCTGCCAAGTGTTTCACCCCCAATAAATAAACCTCTGGTTAATAATACATGAATAAACAGACCAAAACACAAATGCAAACCTTGCAACACCTTTGACATATATATTTCTTATGGGATCCCATCATATGGATATGTCTGGAATACATATGTCTGGGGAAAAAAGTGATATTGGTTGCCAGTTGCAATGACAGGTACTACCACTCAGAGCAATTTTGGGATTTTTTTTTTTTTTTTTTTTTTTTGCAAGTAGTACCTGAAAGGCAAAATTCTGGGCAAGAAAACAGATACACTTCTGTGTCCTAAGATGAACCTGGACCAAGACAGTTTGCAGAAGCATATCATGGTGTTCAAAACATGAAGGTCTCACACACACACACACACACACACACACACACACACACACACAGACACAATGTGTGTGTAAATGTCATATTGTCCATTTACAACTTGCTAATTTGCTTTACTGTTATTATATAGCACTCTTCTGTCGCCTAGTGGAACAGGCAGTCATTGTTTGTGTAACTTAATTCATTTCAAAATAGCGAATGTCTTTTTAACACTGAAATTAAACATTGACCACTATTGCTTATATATAAGAACTACAAAACTACAGTCAAGTCAGATTGCAGCGTGAGTCGGAAAAAAACCAATCGTGTTCGCGCATTGGGTCACGTTGCTTTTCTGACCAATTGTAGCGTAGTAGGGTGATGTCATGCTAGGTTGATTATCTGCGGCAGACACTAACAGACACAGCTGTTGAGAGAAACGTCGTTGTGGCAGCTATAATCACAAATTTATACACAAAGTCATACTTTTTATTTGCACAACAGAAACGTCATCGTTTGGTAGTCAGCTTTTAAAGGGTGATGAAAAGGCTCAAGAGGAAGAAACATAACGTAGGAGTTGTGAATGGGAATGGATCTGTCACAAAAGGTGAGTCAACCAACTGTTAGCTAGCTAGGTAGTAGTTCAGGTATTGGACACAGAACAGTAAAAGAAAATGCAAAAAGCTATTTTCTTCAGTCAAATCATCTTAGATTTATTAACAGTAAGTTTATATGTAGCCTACAGAAAGAAAGTTCACCAGACATAAACGTCATTGAACTTAATACTATTACAGCAACCACCTGACTTCAGATATAAGAAGTCAGAATCACAAGTTGTCTTTTAAGTCTCTTTTTGTTTGTATTGCCTTTAGTCAAAGTAATTTTTTTATATTACTATATATGTGTGTGTGTGTAGTTATAGCTACAAGCGCTGCTTGCGTGGCAGCCTGTCAGCCAGCTTGGACAGTTAGGAAACTTGCACCCAGGCAGAGGACAGATGGAAATAAAACTTTTACTCACTCTTTTACCTCTTATTTCATCATTCAACACTGGATTCTTATTTAACGTAGCGTTTGTGAGTCATTATAACCAGTAATGTGACCATATTGTAATGGCATTGTTTTCATTAAAGACACACAATCAGATAAATAAAGAACTATCTGAATTATACAATGGGATGGACATTAAGTAGATCTGAAACTATCAGTCAATTTAATCACAGATTAATCTGCTTTTGCTCATCTGCTGTGACTCAACAAATAGATGAATTGTTTAAAAATGGTGAAAGTTCAATGAGTTCAGAGTCAGTTCATATCACATATATAATGATCAATATATATATGATAATCAATACATATTTTTGATCATGTGTGTTTCATGCAGATGATTGCTAGCCTCTTTTTTTAACCTCAGCATGATCACATTCCTCCCTTGATTTCTTTATCTCCCCACATCTTTCTGTCCCTCTCCCCCACCCGCATGCTTTACTCTTTTTCTGTCTTTCTTTTCCCTCTGTTTTCCTTTGAACCTCCACTCACTCATGGCTCTGACTTTGTTTTATTCCTCAAATATTTCTTTTTCCTTCCTCTTCTCTCCTTATCGTCCTTCTATGACTCTGCATTACTTTTCTCTCATCCTCACATCTCTTTCTCTTTTACAGAACCAGACTGTGGGAGGAAACAGAAGTTGGCTGAGATTCATCAGGCTTTGAACAGGTTTATATTGATATAATCAATTAGTTTGCCTGTTAAGCTGCTTTTCTACAATATTCCTCCATTAGCACCAGAGCAATAGGCCACAGAGTGTTTTGTTAATGTTAATGTTTTATGTACCCATATGTAACATTACTGAAGGCGGAAATACTGTTTCTTCGATGTGTACAGAAAAACACTTAAAGCCTTTAGTGAATTGTTTCACTTATTTTGTGGGAGTAATTTTAGTCACAGGGAGATGCTGTATGGGCAGACTTAAAAGTAATCTTTCAATGCTGAATTCTGACTTTTAAATGAACAGTGATCCAGTGGACATTGAGACCCTGAGGAGGGCAGCAACCAGTAAGGGAGGACTGCTCACCAATGAACTGAGGAGAAAAGTATGGCCCAAACTGCTGAACATCAATGTGTATGATCTACCACATAAACCTGGTTAGTGGTTGACTTCTATTAATATTGACTGGTTTGATGAATACTACATAATACTAATAACACTAACTAATAGTGATATTTTTTTTCTGTTGCAGGTCGAGATGTAAGGGAAAACCACAAGGACTACAACCAGGTAGTCCTTGATGTCAGGAGGTCTATGAAGCGGTTTCCTAAAGGTGTGTCTCTGTCTCTGTCTGTGCTATCTTTAAAGATAGCAACATAGCTGAGGCTGTCATTCATCAAACTGCACCCCTGTACTTACAGCAACATACAGATATCTGTCCACGCTTAATAATTAATGAACTGAGTAAAAGCTGTACCAGAATAGCTTTTTGTCACAAGACGCCTGTTTTGCACAAGCACAAATCAAAAGATTGTGATGGAACGGACAAATATGTCCAACATTTTTATCTGAGAGGTTGTGCAATATTCAGTCCCGATTAATTGTGGGGATCTTTTAAAACTTTGGTGAATGAAGGAAAGCTGGACTCACAACATTAGGTCCTTAGTTTCGTTGTCTATATACGAAGCTACTCTATAACGCTGTAGCTGTAGAATTTGACAGGTCGTTTTGCTTTTAAAAGGTGCAAGAAAAAGTGAGAATGATGTCCGTTACTGGTTGTTTTAGCAACAGCTCAGTTTTGTGTGTGTTTGTCTTTTTAAGGTTGCACTTTCTGGAAGTTTTACTTAATGTTTTATGCGCATGCTGTCATAGGAGCTCCTGTTTACCCTTTTATATCACAACAGAACAGTGTCGTGCCAGTGTAAGACCTGGGTATTAAGATAACATGCTGAACTTTTCATATCAGGCTTCTTTATATATGATGACCACTCTGATCTTCGGCTTCTCTCAGGTATGCCAACCACAGAGAGAGCCGTACTTCAGGAGCAGCTCATTGACATCATCCTGGAGGTTTTGAAATGTAACCCTCAGCTCCACTACTACCAGGGCTACCACGATGTGGCCGTCACTTTGCTGCTGGTAGTCGGGGAGCGGATGGCCATTGCCATGCTGCACACGCTGTCCAAATATCACCTCAGGTAGTTTTTTCCTGTTGAACCAAATAAATTATTGTATTGTAATCATCTTAAATTCAAAATGTTTTAATGGATCCCATTAACCAGCCATTTTCCAAGTTTCACTAATACTTCTATATGTTGTTTCTCCCTCTCTAGGGATTTCATGGATCCTACTATGGACAGCACTAAACACATTTTAAACTACCTGATGCCAATATTGGAACAGGTAGATACAGAACTACATGACTTCATGATCAGGTATACACACGCATACACAAACAGTTTAAAATATGTGCTGCTGCTACCAGTTGATGTTCTAAAAACTAACAATTTTTTTTAAAGGGATGCAGCTCTTTTTTTTTTTGGTGGCATGTAGCTCTTGATCGTATTCAGATTGAATTTACTGTACTTACTGTAGCTCCTTAAAAAACCCATCAGCCTAAATGAAGGTAATGTAAGTAACAACCACTAGAGGGCATTAAAGTGTTGATATTGACCTGCGAGTTTCACAGTGAAACAAAGGCGCAAATGTCTTGGTGAATTGGATCTGAATTAAAAATTCAGTCTCAGTGGATAATCCTGATGTCAGATGGTCCAACAGCTGTTTCAAAAGGCTTTTATTGGCCATCAAGGTGTGCACGATGTTAACCATTGTGAGTTAATCATATAGTCCAGTTAATCAAACAGTGATGTTCACTTTCCATTTTCAAATTATTGAAGCAGCAGAAACAAAATAAATGCATTTTAAGATTGCAACCAGTTGGGTTAATGTTGCTGTGTGTGGTGAAGATTGGGATTTGTGTGTGTGTGTGCGTGTGTGCACGTCTGCGTCTACAGTACCTCTGCTGTCTTGTTGCCTGTTCATAATTGATGCTGTACTGGCGACCTCCAGATTTGCAAACTACTGTCAACTCGCATACACGCTCACACAATAACAAAAAGTACAAAAAAAACAAGACATGGCACTCTGAGAAAACTAGGATAAACAACACCCCGCTGCAATGTTTGGAACGTTCTTTTTAGTGCTCAATTCTTCCTGCTCTCACTTCTTTCTCCTCACTTTATTTTTCCTCTTTCACTTCATTCTATTTCTCCGTCCCTCCCATTACACATGCTTCCTGGCCTTTGCTCTTTTGTTTTACCCCTCCCCCCCTCACCATCACCACCCCGGCATCTTTTCACTTGTCACTCCCTTCTCCTTGTACTCATGCGTCTTCATCCCTGAATGTTCCTATCCAATATTTATCAACAACCTCTCAGGGTTTCCAATTTATTTGAGACCCTGTCAAAAATAACTACAACAGACAAAGACATCATCTGAGGGCGTGAGAGTGTCAGAAACAGTTTGTGGAGGTAACAGAAATGTATTCCGCTTTGACATCTGTGGGGCTTTTTCTTTAGAAATTGGTGTTTAATGGAAATTCATTCTTGATCTTTGTGGTAGAGTATGTGTGACGGGGCAATGTCAACTCTGAGGTCCACTTACTAGCTTTTCCTTTCAACAGCATATCTTAAGTCTTTATCAGCAAATGAACCTGGTGCAGGTCGTTGACACGTGACCTGTGTGCAGAACGAGTGCATCTTTTTGTATTTAGCTAAGGTTTTATGAATCATAGCTGTAGTATTTCACATTCTATATATGTATATATAGTTCTGCACGCCACTTCCCAAAGTGCATTAGTTTTCAAAATTATTTCCTGCCTTCCATGCAGCCATTAGTTTTTTTATTCATTTCATACAGTATGAAAATCAACTGTGTTGGGTTATCTTTGTGAAGCAGATTTTAAGTCCATGCAAGATATTTTTTATACTAAATAAACCGAAACCACTGGCTGCCTGAAAGGTAGGAAATGGATTTATGTATTTTTTTTATATGATTCGTATTGTTAAATTTATTTTTAGGATTATGTAGTTAATTAAATAAAAGGCAAAGTTATTTGTATAGCACCTGTCAACAAGGCGATTCAAAGTTCTTTACATAAGACATACGAATGCACTGCAAGACAAGATATAAAACAAAAACAAGGCAGTATTAAAAAACATACATACAAATATAGGTTTTTAAAAAATACAATAGAATTTAGAAAAGAAAAGTTTGTCAGACTTTCTTGTGACATGGCCTGTGTGTTCTTTAGTTTGTTTGTGTTGACTTCCCGTTGTGTGTTTTGTGTTTTCTCTCAGAGCGGAGGTGGGAACCATCTTTGCACTGTCCTGGCTCATTACATGGTACGGCCACGTCCTGTCAGAGTTCAAATACACCCTGAGACTCTACGACTTCTTCTTAGCCTCCCATCCACTGATGCCCATCTACCTCGCTGCTTCGGTAAGAGTGCTTAAAAGCCAGGGGGAAAAAAAATGAGAGAGAGCCAATGAGATTGGTTTTGTCAGTAACCCAGGATACTTATACACACACACATAGTAAGGCAGAGCACTGTGAAGTCACTGGACTAGTTAATTAGATACCTCCTAATGAACAGATGAAAGAGTGTGAAAGAGAGGTGCAGAGGAAAGGAGGGACAGAGGGAGAGACAAAAGGGTAAAGAGGGAAAAGGATGACAAGGAGACCTGGCTGATGTTTTAGGGAAAATGAAAGAGAGGCAGGTTACAAATTAAAAACATACTTATATTTTAGACTTTTTTTCAGTTGCTTTACTCTGGAACGGTGTCTGATGTGTTTTGGCTGCTTTTACCCAACTGTCTTGGCATATCTGTTTGCTGCTGGAACATGTACTGTATGTGTGTGTGTGTTTGTGGAATTTATTTTGTGTGTGTATCCTTTTGTTTTTGAAGGTGTTTACTTGTATATGTGAGGAGGCATTTTTTTTAACTGAAGGGTTTTATGCATGTTGATTAGTGTGTGCACACGTCTTCGTGTGTGTGTGTGTGTGTATGTGGAGGGGCTGGGCAGAGGGAGACTTGAGAGACTGTTTGAAGTGTGTGTGTGTGAAACAACAAAGCAGAATGTAGTTCATGTTTCCTCCAAGGCTGCGTTCAGCGCACGGCACAGGGGTTAACTCTTCATCTGCCTGTACTGCTCAGCACTCATCCTGCCTCACTAGCAGCGATGAAACCAACAAATATACAACATGTAGAATCTGATTCATGTTTGACCGCAGTGAACAGCTTCGGGGGTTAACGCTTTTAACTCCTCATCTCCTCGTCAGATTGTGCTGCACAGAGAGAAGGAGGTGAAGCAGACAGAATGTGACATGGCTATGGTCCATCACCTCCTCTCCCGCATCCCCCAGGACCTCCCATATGAACTTCTGATTGGCCAGTCCCAGGAGCTGTTCGACCAGTACCCTCCTTCTTTACTGGCCAAACGAGCAGCACTGCAGTCTCGCAAGAGGTGAGGCAGTTGAAACTGAAAATGGTTAATGATATTAAACATATTAATTGTGTGCGTGTGTGCGTGCGCGTGCGTGTGTGTGTGTGTGACCAAGATTTTTATTGAGGAGGAAATATCAGAGTCTCAATTACTCTCTCGCTGTATGTATTCATCTCTCTTTCTCTCAGCAAGTGTCCTTCAGTGTTACAGTCATTGTTCAGCAGAGGAAGTTACATCACTGACATAAGCCCTTGACTGACTGATACTGAAAGATACTCATGTCCAATAATGCATTACCTCCTTAGCTTCCTATACACAAGAGCAACTGAGTTAGCAGTTTTCTCCAAATTGTCTCACACATTTTCCCTCACCTGCCTTCATCCATCAGTTTATCGCTCAGTCTGTCTCTTCATGTCATTCCAGCTGTCCATGTTTCACCTGATATCTGACTCTGTTCTCCATCACTGACTAACACTTCCTCTCTATCCTCCTCCTGTTTTTTTTCTTCAGTCTGTCCATCAGTACCTTTAAGGCGTTTCAGCTCTCCACCCTCCACCAGAGACCAGACTCAGTGCTCCAACGCCTCACCAAGGCCCAGGACACCACCTCTAGACAAGGTAAAAATACTAACTCTACTCTTATCAAAATGTGAATTGCTATTAGAAACTCTTTGAAGTGGGGAAAAAATTGGCTGTGAGATTGTAAGAACAAACATTTCTACCCAAACAAAATTATTTTATGGATCTACAATTCCTTGCATGTTTTTTTTTATGGTGCTTTACATGAGAACACTGTTGTTCAAAACAAGACAACAATAAATATGTCATCCCCCACTAACGCTGCCCCCCTTTGGGCCAATCAATAACAAGTAAACAAATGTTGTAGCACCCCCATCAGACCAATCAAGTGCACATTTAAATATGCCAGAACAGAACAAAGAGCTGCATTATTCCCGTAGGTTTTGTGGGAATCTGATCAGCCGTGTCTGACATATTGTCTGTGATATACAGGCAATCAAAAATATGTTGTAGCGTTCCCCTCAGGCCAAACGGTGTAATATTAAAATTGATGCATACTATTCCCTGCAGTTTCGCAAAATTCAATTAACAGCATCCAAGATGAAGTACATAACGGACAGAAAAAGAGCTGATCTGTAGCATCTCCTGACTTCACTGTCAGACAATGAATGCAAGTCAGAATGCCTGACAGACAAATAAGCATCCAAAACTTATTTTTTTCTTTATTTTATCAACCTGCTCTTGTTGTCATTGGTGGAGTTCTCTTGCAGAAGGCATTCACAGGAAACAATACGTTCACATACTACCTGTCTACCTACTAAGGGACTGCAGATGGAAATTAGCTAGTATTTAAATGTGATGCATGTGTAATTTCAACCGAACTTTGACTCTTGTATTATTAAAGTGCATTTGCCACTCAGTTTAATAGATTCACTTACAGGAACTGCAGCTAAAACTAATGTTATCTAATATAACAGCCCTGCAATAAAGCCAACCTTCATAAAAGTCATAATAATGTTTTTGTTAAGTGGTGTTGAACCTTCATTGATAGAAATGGGGTTAACTAAATATATCAAATACCTCTCAGTATAATACAGTAAAGATCAACAGCAACACAAAATGTTTAACACCTCTCTAAAGCTGTTCCAGCAAAAAAAAAAGGCACCACTGCACAGGTTTGCCCTCTTGTTAATTAAACTGAGGATACTGCTGTTAGGAAAAAAAGTGGAGCAGGATTATACTGACTGTATTGCGATACTTCTGCCCCGTCCTCGTCTCTGCTCTTGGTGTTTTGACATTCCTTGACCCCCTTTTTGGTTTTTGTCCCAGTAACAATATGCAGCTTGATCCTCCTTTGGTTCAGCTTGGAGCTCTGTAGAGCCTCTTGATTCCCTCCATGTCTCTGCCTCTCACAGTCTGACCCCATCCTCCGCCTTGTTCTGTGCTTGCAGTCTCTAGACACTCTGGCCTTGAAGCAGCTTTGCCCCCAGACCGAGGCCAGCTGTGGCAGAAAGGGAACAGGATGGTGAAAATGGCAGTGTGGGGGCTGTCAGCCACACTCGGGGCAGCCGTGTTTGCCGTGGCTCAGACGGCCATGGACTGGGGACCTGAGGTGTTACTACAACTGTTCTGACTCGGCAGTAAGGATTTAGACTGCTAGACACATGATGCTACTCTTCAGATGGACAAACAATATCACACATAAAGACTTGAAGCTTGCTTCTCCTGTTAGGAGTGGACAGAGGAGAAAAGCAGGAGGTCAGTTATCTTGATGCCAAACAGGTTGTTGCTACTCAACCACCATAAACATATGTTGACTAGTAGAGCCTCAGGATATGTGTGCATGTGTGTTGTATGTTTCTGAGCATGCATGCCAGACCTCCTACCTACATGTAAGCCACTAAGACATCTTACTTTTTCAGGGTGTTGTTAACATGTTACCACTGTTTCACATGCATTCTACATGCATATGTTTTCTATTCGCCACTTATTTTTCTGATTATTTAGGCTGTCATGCTTGTTACGCTGCATTTCTGTTGATAGTGTTTTTAGTGTGCTTGTTGGATCAGCAGCCATATCTGAGAGCCGAATGTGCCTATAGCCGGCGCGATGACACATGAATACAAATTATTAAAGAGCAGTGTTTCCTGCTGAAAGCTTCCAGTTATGAGCGAAGACGGAGAGCAGTAGTGAAATGAGGGATGGAGGGAGAGATTTTGCCTGTGAGCCACCGGCATTAATTGTTTTACTCCAGGTCACAGCAAGTTACATTTGACAGTAGAGGAGCTGTTGCTGCCCCAAAAGTGAACATTACACACAGTTAGCATGCAGAAAAGCACGACTCATGCAAGCAACGGGCCTGTTGCAGATGCATTTTGCAAGAGCTATTTAAACGCATATATTTCTAATACATTATTTATATATTTTCTGTAGCAGTTTTCTGGCCGTTGTGGCCCACTGCTGCTGAAAAAGTATGAGGGGAAGACACCATTACTTTTACATTCTTAAAATATTTACCAGGTTTGCGCCAACATGCACCCTGAACAGCCGTCAACAGAGCTACAGTACATGTACTCCGTTCTCCTCAACATCATATTCCTCTTCACTATTTACAGCTGTGCTCAAAAATAATTTTACTGCTACATTTGGGGGAAGGGGTCTGTGTGTTTTTAATATATTTATTTATATTTATTTGTTTTGGTCTATTATTAGAAGAAGAAAACTACGGGCATCTCCCCCAACAGCACCCAACATAGATATTGTTGGACGAAAGTGTTTGTTTGACCACAAACACAATCACAGAGTTTCTTAACCTGAAAATTGTATATTAATAATACAGGTTGTTTCCAACTGAGGTACATACATTCTGTATGTAAAGAACATAGGTGTTTCTCCAAACAGCAAATATGAAATATTTATTACCTTTTACTAGCATGTAGCCCAGCTGCATCTGTTAACACGCCTTGGAGTCACAACACTCTCCTCCCTCCACTTCCTCTATCATCAAGTTCATGGAGAATATGTCACATCTTTGCACAGCTGCATGTTCACTGTGCCCAGATGATTACAGTACAACAGAGTACAGTTTATGATCGGTAAGCAACAGAAGAAAATGACATATAGGATAAACAAAGACATTTTAAAGGATAGTTTGGCTGTAAATGTGTTGTACGAACCCAGAAAGCTCCAGAAAGTCACATTTATAGCTACAGGGCAACCTGAGGTGGATTGCTGAGCAGTTAGCAAACCGGTCAGTTAATCTGTCACTTCATTAGTTGGAGACATTCTTCACAAAATGTGATAATCAGTCAATTTATTAGGCGGTCAATGAATCAATAAGTGGCTTGTAACACAGTCGGTTGATCTGCAGACCAGTTAGCAGCTCAATACGTGAGTGTCAGTTAGTAACCTGTGCTGGCTGTTCGAACAACCACTCATCTTTTCAGTTTAGCAAGCAGTACATCAGTACAGCGTGTGCATGTGTGTGTGTGTTTTTCAACCTGGCTACCCTATTTTCCCACCATTTTAGGTTTAAGTGACTAATAGGGACAACAGTTTTTGAAATTGGTCTAGTATTGAGCGAAATCGCTTCAGCTGGCAATGGGCTGCAAAGAAAATTGTGCACCCACTGTCAATATAGGACTAAAAAAATGCTTGTTTTTGACACTGACTGATTCAGACAGACTTGTTATTATAAGCATATGACAACAAAAGTAACGTTAAACACAGGAACTTGCCATGTGTAGCAGTATTATGGCTAAGTGCAAAGGGATCTATATTCGTGTTAGGTTGCAGCCTAAACTAATCTTGCTGTACATATTCATCTGCGCATGTGTACAGTTGCTCTTATTACACAGACAGTTTATGCTCTTAATTTTGTGGCCGCTGGCTGTACTTTTAAAGTGACTGTATGTACTATAACTGTGCATCTATGATGCCTGGATACAGGTGACTGATGTAAAACTGTTTTATCAGTGAAAACACATATGTAATCTCCTTTGCTTGCTCTCGATTGGCTGCTTAAGACATTAATAAGCAGGGAGAAACTCCTGACGTGATCTTTTAATGCCAACATGCTGAGTAGTTGTATTTGTGCCTTGTGGTCTTAGAGATACATACACACACACACACACACACACACACACACACACTTATACAGGGAGAGAGTGGTGGTGGTGCCAGATCCTAATGAGGATTTAATTCCTGCCCCTGGCTCTTGGCATGCTTAAGACACCATTTCCTGTCTTAATTTTTTTCTCATATTCTCAGTGAAACATCAACACCTGCACTGTTTTCCATCTGGCAGATGTATCAGCTGAAAAATGATGGAAGCATAATAAATACTTTGTATGAATGAAACCAAAATAAGTAAAGTATAAGAAAGACGAATGATGCTGGAGATGTTGATTCTGTCTAAATCTGACTCAAACATGGCCATGAAATTCCTGAAAATCAGCACGTAAACTTGTTCTAGAAGAAATGGGAGCTGCATAATATCATTTGACTCCAGTGCAATTATTTACTTTTATTGATTTTTAAAAGTACCTGAAATATTTCACAGTTAATTCATTTGTTTTTACTACTGAAAGTGCTTTTTAGATTTGTTATTAGCCTTTTTTTTTATCTCTCTGCTCACATCTGCAATGATTTTGACATCAGTTTGCCCTCCACCTACTAAACATTCTGTTAAATGGTTTTGCCAAAGATACAAACAAAATCCCATAGATGATTAATTTTAAAAGTATGACTAAAAGTATTTGTGATTATGAAACAAGTGATGCATCTTTTGAAACCAAGAAATTTGCAAACATATTTTGCTGCTGTTGCTTGAAAGAGTAAAACTGGTTATAAATTCAATAGATGTTTATTAAGTCTAACTCAAAGAAATCAGTGCTTTCTCCAAACCAAAATAACTAATTTTCATGCCAAATTATAAATTTACTGATGAAGTTAACTTCCAGTACGCTTCAGCTAAGTCTCGCACAACACCTCTGCTCTTCTCTCAGGTCTAAAAATGTTCCCAAAACCTTTGATCACACCAAATGCTTTTTAGAAATGCAAGCCTTTAATTATGTGTGTGTGTATACAATGTATGATATTATATAGGGGCTTTAATGCATGTGTCTCATGATGATTATTAAACACTTGGTCCAGACTGTATCCTTCAACATATCAGGTTCTTTTCACTTTGCACTTGTGGTACTATGATGTGTTTCAGGGACAGATAAAGAATTTTGTCTATGAAGTAGAGCCTTGAATAAATGATGAAGAAAACCCCCTTTTTTTGTCACCTGTCTCTTGTATGGCAATTTTGCAATACAATCTGTGTGTTTGTACAGTACAGCTGTTGTCTTTTCATAGGCTCTGTTAAACTGGCCTCCTTGGAGAAATGAGGTCAGAAATGTGTTTTGTGTGTGTGGAGAGGAGAAGGCTGCGCATCTGTCCGTCTGACCTCCAGGGAGATGAGATGTTAGAGAGTGCAGGGGCAAATCAGAGACATGAGGGGAGGCAGAAAGGCGAGGGTTAAAGAGGAATGAGGGATGAGATGAGGGATACGGGAAGACGTATACTGTAGAAAAAGACATCTGGTGGATCTGTTTGTGGCGGCAGAGAGGTAGCCGAGGACCGCAAGGATTTTAAATGAGCTTTAGTGGAGGTGAGAGTGGGTCTGATCAGGAGTTGAGAACAGATGTGGTTTGAATTTATGCACAGAGCCTTCTAGAGATGTTATGGCCCTAATTTCAACACTAACCGATGACCTCAACCACACACACGCACACACACACACACACACACACACACACTTTGACTCTGGCTGCTTGTAGGCGCTCACTCTAAACAGCACTGAAGATTTGTACATCTGAAACACATATAGAAGCAGAGTAGAGTGGAGGTTGGTGAACAAAGTAGGTAGGCTCCATATATGTGTGAGTGTGTGCGAGTAGAATAAAATACTGCATTTCTGTGTGTGAAACATTGGGCAGGCTGGGGACAACAGCTGCTCCAGGGGTCTGTCTGATGTTTTCTTTTTTTCCCTTGTGACACACGCATATAAACAGCCTCAGTGCCACCAATAACAGGAGCAGCGGCACCTCGACTTTCTCTACTGAGCTCCAGCAAAATGCCTTTTTACTTTAATTCATTCATGGGATTTACTTATACAAATACAATCATGTTGCCATCCCCATGTGCCTGTTTTGTTTATGTTTTATTTGAATTAATCGAGTTGATCTTGTCCCCCCTGTGGTAACCCTGGAAGTGTGCCAAACCTTTAATTAATAGGCTACATGGTAACGTTCCAAAAATGCATTAAAATCAATGGTAATTATCTCAAGAAAAGTGACATTTAGGGCGATGACAGTGTTCACTAAGCTAGATACTGATTAACTGGAATCTATCACGTTAATATCCCTTGTGCTTGATGCAGACAAGAATGAAAGGAAACTTGAGAATATACTTGCCTCAAAGTTCACCTGCACATTTTTGCTAGAGCTGACAATCCCCTTCTGAAAAATCATCTCTGAATAGTTACATAGTCAGTCTTGGAAGTAAAAAGCTCAGTAAAAAGCTATTAAATGAGCCTTGAGTTTAGAGGGTTTTATTACAGATAAAAAGTATTTTATGCAAATGCAAATGTTGTTGTTAGTAAAAAAAAAATTATAGTGCCTAGTAAGTAGTAAGAATAGTTTTATCTTGAATAAATGTCCCACTTCTGCCCTGAGAGAGTGTTGCATGTGTTTGTCAGAACTACAAATTACACGTTGCACAGTAACTTTTACACGTGAACATTTTGACCACATCACATTTAATTTAAATTGAAGCTGCATCAATCACAAAAGATAATGAAGTTAGATTTGCCACTCAGACACACGTGCATACTATGCACATAAACAGTGCATAGACCACACACACACACACACACACACACACACACACACACACACACACACACACACACTCAGCCCTTCACTCTGTCATGGATCAGAGAACATGTCCCATAGTGCTTTACAGGCAACACACGTGCAGCATGTCCCTGCATGCTGATGTGGCTTTATAGCTTCAACCTTGTGACTATACGTGTGTGTGAACATCCAGCAGTGACTGTATGCAGGTAGATGTGTGGCCCTACATGCCCTGACAGTGTGTATGCAACTGTTTCATATGGAGCAATTCTGACAATTCTTGCGTAACAAACTTCTTTTTTAGCATCATTGTCACATGATCGCAACAATTAATTTTTACTCATAAGAATGAGAGAGATTAATGTTATTGCAGCTTCAGCTACAGTTTCAGTATTGTCAAAGGATTTAACAAGACAAGTATGCAAGTCTATAAAGAATTTCATGTATTCTATTTAATAATCATTGAAACATTTTACCCAAAACCAAAAAAATGGACGTTCACCAAAGTTGTTAGGAACCAAACATATCTGTACACAATTTTGTACCAATCTATTGGGTAGATGTGGAGGTATTTCACTGGATAAATGACCCATAATGAAGGGACTGGAGCAAAAGTCAAGGGATCAACAAAGTTGTTATGATTCATCCTTTTAGTACCAGTCTGTGACAAATTCCATCATAGTTCATCCAATACTGTTTGACTAAAAAACAGAAATGTCAAACTCATGCTGGCACAAGATCAAAAGTCAGCCAATCACCAAACTCAGCAGGATTCATCCTTTGGGGATCATGAATGTCTGTACACGAGGATTACCAAAGTTGTAATAAACCAAAGTTAAAGGTATCAGAAGTATCCAGACCGATGAGAAACTTTTTAAACTTTAACGCATCATATTGCTTTCACCCTCGAACAGCAAAAAAAAGTCATATTTCTCTGAATCTCTGATAACCCCGGGGCCTCATTAACTTAAAGCAAGCCTGGTCCATACAGCTCTATTAATAGCTAATAGTCATTACTCTGTATGTGCCTGTCTGTCCATCTATGTAGACACTTGGGACACTGACCTGTGCCTTTCACACATGACCTCTTGTCCTCTCGGTCTCTGGCTCCCATTGGTCCCAACCTCTCCTGACCTCACCTCTGTTTCCATGGATACCAGAGGAATTAGGAAGTGCTCCAGTGAGTCACATCTCTCTGAAGAGGCTCAGATAGTTTCGCTCTCTGGGTTTAGACAGGCTGTTCGAACAGTCTTGAAGCAGTGAAAGGATCCTTTTCAGAAAGTCTGATAATGGGGCTCCGTGTCACCAAATATTTATAACTTTCTAAAATTGATGATCTGACAGCCGTGCCCACTTTTCCCAGAGATCGGCCAGGTTCACAAATGTGAAAGTGTGCAGAGCTCTAAGCACTCTGCAATTTTTTTGTAGCAGCAGGGAATATTAAAAGGTTTACTTACCAACAGCAACAGGTATATATATATATATATATAACCTTACACTTTTTTCCAACTTGAGGGTTCACGCTATGAAAAAGTTATTTTACAACTGGTTTCACAGTGTTTCATGGCAGCTCAACATTAGCTGACTGATTTCACAGTTTGACATTTGGTTCAAAGTCTCTTCGCAGTTCTCCGCTGACTAATTTAAGATGCATCATAACTAAATCGTGATGTTTTGTTAATCTTTCAAACTAAACTGTCAGTAGTTCGGATCCGTTCGGCTTCCATCCGTTATATCAATCTCGTATAATCTAATTTAAACACGTAGACGCACAGACTGCAGAGGCTAACAAGAGACGGCGAGTAAATTTTACGCTTGAATTGGATCTGTCTGTGTCAAGTGTGCGTACGCTGCTACAGAAGCACATCTTCGCAGGCTGTGAAGCAAGTTTTACGGCGGGAACGGATCAATCTGTCTTAAGTCACAGGGATCTATCTCATGTCCTTCGTTTGAAAATGCCCAGCAGAAAAATGTGTAGAGCTGGCAAATGTCAACAAGCGTACAGTGTGTGTGTGTGTCTGTGTGGGTGCTTGCGGGCGTACTTCTACCACAGTGAGGACCAACAGCGTGACTGAGTATGCGCCTTTTCTTGTGTGTGTGTGTGTGTGTGTGTGTGTGTGTGTGTGAGAAATATGAATTTGTTGGTAAATGTCAAGAAGTTGGCAGTCTAATGGCTGGGCTGACAGATGATCCATAAAGCTTTAAAGTGATTGGTTGGGAGATTCTCATTCATTCTAATGCAACTGTCACAGTGACGGAGCGCATGCATGCATGTGTGTGTGTGTGTGTGTGTGTGTGTGTGTGTGATAGAGATGGAGGGAAGCAGTTGTAGTGTATGTTTCAGTTTAATTGTCACTTTCTTCTTTCAGCTCTTCACTGTGTTCAGAGGATCCCTTTATTCACCTTCCTACAACCCCCCTCTTTGTTTTCAAAAACGCTGATTCCTGTTGGAAAAACTTTGCTTTAATAACACAATGTTATCTGAATTTAGAGTGTGTGTTTGGCAGCTCGGCTCTGTTGTTTCGTGTTCATGAGTGGGTAGTGATGAAATGAACTAAGGTAGCGTAGAAATGCCATATAAACAACAGCAAGTGTCAGAAAAGCTTTCAGGTAAATGCTGTGTGTGTCTTAATTAATTAGGTTTTTGTTAAGTGTTGCTATGTTTGGTATTTTTGTGGATGTTACATTGTTTTTAATTCATAATTACATTCTGGGGATAAAAGGAAGTGAAGGAAATAAGAAGCAGAATGACACTGGAAATCTGAACCTTACGTATCAGCGGCTCTGCTGTGGGTTTACTCAAGCGCCTCCGACTTTCAGCAACTCTCCAAGTGATTTAGTTTATTTTTAAGGATTGCCCTGCTTAGTTGGCATGAAAATAGGCCCCAGAAAAGGTGAGCAAATTGCATTTTTACCGCCAGCATAAAGATGAGAGATGTGATCTATTTGCTAAACCTTTAAAATGGGGTCTACAGTCCATTAGACATCAAATGGCTGACCACAGTGGAGCACTTTGGGACACGGGAGCCATAATCACGAAAAAATTCATCTATCAAATGAGACATAAACAGGAGACATGTCAAGGCTAAGAGCTGAAGTTATTCATGTAGTCTTTATAGTGGTGTCTACGGTACAGAAAAGACTTTCAGTTTCAACAATTTCACTCCTTTATAAACCACATTCAGCTAGAGCGCTGAAAATAGTGTGTGTGTGTTTTGTGAAGGAAATCCAAATCTAATCTCTTGGTTCAGTAGTTATGCTACACTGACCATGTAGCTTGATGACACCAGGACACTTTGAGGTTTGTCCTTTTGTTCTTGTCTGCACCACACGGGGCAGGGAGAACAGAAACACTGCTGCAAGGACCAATTTAAAGCATTTTTTGGTGTCAGTTCTGTCAACAAAACAGACAAGAGATGGTGGAGGATAAAAGGATGTCACACCACCTCAGGACAGGAACAAGCTGGGATAAGATCTATCAAAGATTGGTGTTCTTACTATAGCAACAGGCTGGTCACCAACAGGAAAAATGCAAATTAATTCCCATGCAAAGAAGTCACTGTTGTCATTGTACAAACAGAATGTGTGTGTGTGTGTGTGTGTGTGTGTGTGTGTGTGAGAGAGAGAGACATCCAAATCCGTAAACCCATATTCATGACCACAGATTATGTTATAAATAAGTGTGTCTGAGTGTGTGCACGTTGATGTTTGATTACGCTGTCACAACTTTGGACGTGACATTACTTGAAATCCCATTTCAATCTCATCCTGTAGCACAGATCCACTCAGAGTTGGAATTGACTATCAGCTTAAGTTGCCTTCCACTATATATTTAAATGTTTCTGTTTACAGCTGTTTGAAAATGAAAACTGACAAAATATCCTCGTGTTGGAGGACAGAAATGTGAGAAAACACACACACACACACACACACACACACACACACAGTTAATTCCCAATTTCCTTCTTCCACTATAGAGAGGGATGGATCTCCTGCCTCTGACTATTAATATAAATGTTCTCTTTTTCTCCTTCAAGTTGTTGCTCTTTCATCTGTACACTGTCAAAATAATATTTATATCTACCTCTATACATCTACTACATGAAATGTACAATTAAAAGCTACCATTTTAAATGTATTCAAATAACACCTTTGGAAATATTCTTATTCGCTTTGTTTCTGTGAGGCAGGTGAGAAAATTTAGACCAGTTTGAGTAATAAATCCACAAGTTTGAAGTCTTATTGGCTGCCAAAACACTGCACAGCTGTTTATAATGCTATGACGATTCATAATTATCTTTAATATATCTTTCATTGCAACAATCACATGATAAACAGTAGAAATACAGGGTCCACCAGGAATATGCATGTGAATGTATTAGATTCAGATTAACAACTCAGAGTCTACAGTGAACTGTTTTTTGACTTTTTGTATGATGCATGATGTATGAAGCATGGAGTTAAAGCTGGGAGGTGACTGGCAAAGTCTAAAGAGCTAAAATAACTAGAATAGCTATAAGATAGCTACAACAGTAGGGAACTGTTAGCTTGCTCTCTCCAAAGTGAAAAAAATGCCTACCTACCTACCTCACTTAATAACATGATGAGTATTGTTTATTAGATATTAAAACAAACAGAAATGTAACAATGACAATTCCTGGTTTTAAGTTGAGTTACTTCCTGTAACCATTTCTTATCGAACAACAGCAGGGTGGAGTTAGTGCATGCGACTTCCTGGGGTATTCTCAGCACAGATAGATTGCTACCATATGGTGTTTGAACAGAAGGTAAAAAGCTGTATTTACTGAACGTGTCTGACAAGCTGCACTAGACGTGGCCAGGAGTACACTGAAGATAGATAAACTGTTGCAGATTAAACAAATTACATAATCATGTACGTTACTGATCTTTACAGGATGCTGGTAGGTGTATCTTTTTTACTTTGGACAAAACCAGGCAGGATGTATCCCTCCTGCCAGTCCTTAAGCTAAACTATGCAAACCATCTCCTGACTCCAGCCACATACATAACACACAGACGTGAGATTGATATTGATATATATTGATATTTCATCTCCCTCTTGGAAAGAGAGCAAAGAAGCAAACGTATTTCCCAAAAAAGTTGAACAAATCTTGTATTTTCTGAACGTAATGGGCAGAAGTATCAAGTTCATGCTTCATTTGTCTTTATACATGTGGGACAAAGAGCATGTCAACTATTGTTTTGTTGCCGAAATTAAATTTAAAAAAGAGGAACATTTGCTCCAATAGTGTTTTTTTTTTGTTTTTTTTGCAAGATTTTACAGGTTGATTGATTGTGAGTAAACAAAGTGAAAACATAGCGAGACACAGATAGTAATAACGCTTTAAAAGACATTAAAGCAAAATCTGTGCATTGCCAAAAAATGACTTCATATATTCACTTATGAAAATACGATCACTTACAGATGCCACGGTACAATTTCTTTTGATGTCAGTTATACATGTTTGTTCTCCCACTCACTCCCACCTCCTCTCCTTCTCAGTCCCTTTCATCTCAGCTATTCCTCTCTGACCCACTACTCATCCCGCTATCACCACCATGTAACAGTGAGTAAATTAGTTAGTGCTGCCCGTTAGTTGAATGCAGCATGCTGGTTTACAAGGTGAACACATTGAGATTTTAGTAAAGTGAGGCGGTCTCCTGAATGGAAGCAGATCCTATTACATGTGACCTCCACTCCTCCCTGACTTCCCCAGCCAGCTGCCTCACATTCGACGTTCAGTCACCTGGTGCTATCGGCTTGTACAGGGGGGCCCGAGGATTCAGTTGATGTTAGTTTAGTCAGAGGAATCAGCAAACAGCACTGAGAGATCAATTCACTCCGAGTGTAATGACTATTGATTCTGTAGGAGCACAGAGACAGAGGGGGAGTTGAATGTATTTAGATAAAATAATGCTTTGCTCTTTCACACTACACTGAGCTTCTCTGCTGCTGTTGGGTCAACCAGGAGAGGCCTGGTTGTGCATCTCAAATACACACGCACATACACAGAGGTCTACACAATGTGAGTGACATGTACACAGTTACTAGGGACACCAAACAGCCCCTGTTTACACACAGAAGCACACACACACACACACACACCACATGCATAGTGCAACTGGTTTGCTGCTATGTACCATAATCTAAAAACTTAATAACAAGCCCATAAAAAATACTGGCTGGCAGCTGCCTGTTAAAGCTGACAAAAGGTGCATATCCATCCACCAGATTTAATGCACATTTCAATTCCAAATATAATAATAATAATAAAAAGCTTTTACAAGCTTGGCCAAGCAAGAAAAGTGTGCATATAAAAATGATGCAAAAAATCTAATGGAAGAAGGATTTTCAAATTCCTGCTTCTGCTTCAAGTTATAATCAAGTCATGTGGCCACACACAGTTACATGCCTTAACTCTGTCATTCCCCAGTCTTTTGCCACAGTGGCTGATAACAACACCACAGATGTGATTTAGAAGAAACAAATGTTTATGTAAACTGATTATGTAAACACACACATGCACAAACAGCACAATGCATTGATTTCTTGAAATATGCGCTTTGCCTACTGTATATTGGCTCCAAATAATGACAGAAGCAGCTCTGATGCTTTATGCTTTGTTAATGATTTAACTCACCGAAGGCGTATTTCAGAATGAACATGAAGTGCATTTTTTTTCCCTCATGAATGTGACCACTAGCATGTTTCTCAGGTAATGAGTTTACTGTTTACTGTTGCAATGAGCACCAACGTTGACTCAGCAAAGTCAGACTCATCAGATTGAAACTTACCGAGAACGCCAGTTTATTTTTTCTTCATATAGCAGTCTTAATATCAGTTTAGCTTGATTATGATTTGTGCACTGTTAAGAAGTCCCTCAATGTGAATTAGATGTGGGATGCTTCTTGTCACTTGACTTTTGAAATTCCTTTGCACCTTGTTTGATCCTGTTGGTTGTAGGTATCAGTTTACCAGGAGCCGCTGGGAAATGAACCTGGGATTTCCCAACTTTGACAAGTTAAAAGCAGACCACAGAGTCGTCATTTGAGACATGAGTCATTCTTTTTCTGCTGCTGTGCTTCCTCCGTCCGTCTTCTTCTGCCAAGAAATCCCTCATGTATTAAACAGTTGAAAGACCTTTCTGCTCCACAAGCTGCCTACGTTTTCGTCATCATTCTCTCTTTACCTTTGTCTTTACTCAGATCTCTCTGTGTCTCCCGCCCTTTTTTTATTTGTTCCTCCTCTCCCTTCATTTGTCTCTCCCCAAGAGCAAAATCTGCAGACTCACCTGGTCTTAAAATTGACTGTGTGTGTAAATGTGTGTGTGTTTGTGTATGTGTGTGGCCCTGACAAGCTTTGTTGGGTCATGAATCTTTTACCCTTACCAGTCAGCACAATTCCCCCCTCTGACAGACCCACACAGACACATGCATGCACACACACTTGGCAAGACAAACAGTTCCTGGTGGTGTATTTCGCTTTGGTGATCCACTATATGTTAACTTTGTTAGAGAGGCCCGTGAAAAGACAAATGAAAGATGAAGAATGAAGGAGAGTAAGGAGAGAAGCAAGACACAGAGAGAGTGAAAAATTAAACTCAAAATGCTGGAGAGAGAGAGAGAAAGAGACAGAGCAAGAAATGCTGTAGGCTGAAGGAAAGAGGAGGAGGGATGGAAGAGGAGGGCAGGAGAGCTGGACAGGAGAGAAAGGTGTAAGCTTATCTCACTGGCCAGACTTTAGCGAGGTCACTCTGGAGACTGACTGAGGATACAGGATGTACAGAAGAAGGAGGTGTAGTCACGTCACATAATGACTCAGAGGACACAGCAAGCAGTGGAGTTTAAAAAATTCCCAAAATTCAAATACCCATACTTATGGAAGATAAAAAAATAAATAAATAGGTAAACGTTCCATGAAAAAGGACAGAAGTACAAACTCTGCTAAAGAGGTTGTTGGTGTAAATGTAAACTGAATGCTGATTTGCATCCTTTAAAGCTTTAGTTTAGTTTTTTCAGATCGACATGAGGCAACAATCTTCTCTCAAGTTCCTGAAAATTGTGTTTATATACGTTGTGTTTATTTATTTATTACCAGAAACGTAATACCACCTCAGTTATTTTTTCTATCGACATAATGAGGAAATGTTTTTTTTAATGCACATATCTGCTAAGTCACAAACTGTTGATACTGAACTTAACTGTTTGCTGACAACGTATTTGTTTTGTTTTTCTTCCATAGTTTTTCCGCTTATAATAACTAAAGCATGATTGATATAGTTATTATATAGTAGTAGTATAGTAGTAGTATAGTAGTATTATATAGTAGTTTTTTACGGCACTTTGTCCACTGGAAAAAAAAAAACCCATCCCTGCAGCAATTATACATTATAGCCACTGAATTGTGTCAGTGGCGAGAATAATGAACGATTAAGGCTTTTAGCTAAGAAAAGTGAGAGTGAAGAAATTTCTGTACAAAAATGCCATCACAGAGGGTTGTCTCTCAGACGTTATAGAGATGACAGGTCCACAGCTTGTATCTTAGCTGTTGACGTACTATATTCTTGTCTATGTAGGCAAAACATTTTCTTCGCCCCATAATTGGTGAATGCTGGTATAAAAAAAAGTCTTTGTTCTTTGATTGATTCTGAATGACTGACACACCCTATGTTTACTGTTGATGAATAAGAAAACAAAATGTTGTTTATTCAAAATGTTGTAGCTGCACTAGAAATATCACTTCTAGGCTGCTGGAACTGGATTTTTTTTTTATTGTTACCAGAGTTTAAGTGTCAGTGAAAATGAAATTTCTTCTGAGCTGGTAGTGCCACATCTTGTGCCATTTAAGTGTCATGTGTTTGCCAAATTCTTAAATAATGTCTTGTGTTAAAGACTTTTATGGTTCATATATTTTTGCTTAGAAGCCTCCAAGAGAGTCAGTTATGTTGCCTGCCAATTTTTAACCAAGCAGCCACAATATGAATTTCTTATAAGTACTTAAAGGTCATTAAACATACATAACACACTGGTAGGCAGAATCAAAACGAATCAAATCTAGGTCATCAAAAAAGAGAAAACCTGCCATAAATCTACTGGTCATAAATCCACCTACTACTTGAAGAGTTTGATCTGATGATGTTGCTACACAAAAAGTTAAATAAGACTGACGATTTCCTTTATCTTTCTTATTGTTAAAAAATCTCATATGCAGATCCAAACCAACAATGAATTGATCCTAATTACAAGTACTGTGTGTGTGTATTCAAAGTCTGATATATAATATTCATCTGTGCTGTAAACCTCCATTGTTGTCCTAAAACTTAAAAAACAAACAAAACAAAAAAAATGTTGGTGAGCCACACTGGCTCCAAAGACTAGTAAGAGTGATTCTTAGTGTTGCAAGTCATGTAGACAGTAGTTCAATTGAGTTATTTACAATGTACAGTGTAGTACAAAATCATGTAGCACAGCAAATTAATGAATCTGTAAATGGATCTTATCTGACATACAAAGAACTTTCTCTCCGGAGACTGAAAACGTGATCACTATTATTATTACTCTCTGGAGTTGTTTCTAAACACACTACTGTGACCAAACTCTTTTTAATGATGGAATATGTCACCTAGTACAGCGATGTGACTCACTGACATGACATCAAAAGTTTTTGGCACAGAGGAATATGATATATCAGACTTTTGATATACACACAAAACTTGTGAGTAGGATCAATTTATTGTTGGTTTGGCTTTGCACAAGATTTTTTGACCAAAAAAAAAAGAAAATCCCCAGCCTTATTTTCTTAAGGAAATTAATTAATTAAGTATGTTATGTTTAGTATGCTGTCATTTAGCAATTAGCACTAAATAAAAAGCTGAGGCTGATGGGAATATCATAAACCACAATACTGGCCAAATTGGAAAGTCACCAAAGTGATAATTCATCCTGAAGGGGAAATTAATGCCTGTATCAAATTTCATAGCAATCCATAGTTAAGTCAAGACATTTGACTGAAAACCGCAAATGTCAACCTCATGGTGGCGCTAGAGGAAGAAGTCATTAGGATTCATCCTCTGCAAACCATGAATCCATCGTGCATGTATATGTTTTATATTAAAAAGGAAGTTTTAGTGTAACTTTGTTAGTGATTCAAGTCTTTCTGGTGACCTTTGCTGTGTCTCATCTCCACTTGTCACTGTACGCTGTCAAACACACACAGAGGAATTACCATAAACAACTCGCACTGTTGCTCTTAAAAAAAAACATCCAAATGATTGTAAAGCCTAATAATTTTGCCTCAGAAGAAAATAAATAGTAAAAAAAAAAGACACCCTAGCAGCTTCGCATGGGGGAGTCCTGAGTAAACAAACACTGATCCAGAAATCGCTGATCCAGCCCTTCCTGGGCTCCCTCGATGCAATCTCTCTCCTCCTCTCTTCATCTGTTCATTAAGGTCAACCTGATTTTTTTGGCGAGAGTGGGGAGAGATAGTGAGGTAGAGGAGGAGGAGGAAATAGGAAGAAGATGAACAGAGCAGAGGATGTAAGAGGATTTGAAGCTAATTAGGGGAGTAGGAGGCGAGAGAGGAAACAGATGAGAGTGGGAGAGAGAGAGAGAAAGAAGGGCAGATGAGAAGGGTAAAATGGGGGAAAGAAAGAGAGATAGACAGAGAAAAAGAAAGAGTGGGCAGGTGAATTTGCTCAGTTAGCTCCCTGGTGTTTAATATACTTCTCCCACTCTTTTATTCCCTGTCCCTTCTTTCTTCCCACTTCCTTCTATTTCTCCTTTCCCCATCCATCCCTCTGTCTTTCCTTCTCTGTTTCCCTCAGTCAACTGATTTTCTCTGTTTCACACCTCTGCTATCAGAGGGGACCGGCCAGATGGATGCAGGTGTGTGTGTGTGTGTGCGTCTCTGTGTGTGTGAGGCAGGAAGTAGGCAGTGCTGCAGAGGCAGAAGAGCATGACTAATCCTCAAGACACACACGCACACACACACACACACACACACACACACACACACACACACACACACACACTGTTGGCACTCGCGTAAACACAATTTTCCTGGCGTTATGTGCTGACCTGCCAGCGTGTTTAGCTCCTGCCCAGGTAATTTTTCATTCAAATTGACCAGGTGCAAAAAGATGGCAGCCTCTTGAAAAGGCAGTTTTCTTCTCCGTGCCCATCTCACGATCCAAATGTGAAAAGCAGGCGTGATCACTGGCACTTTGCAATATTCCGTTTTTTAAGTTTCTTTGAAATCCTAAAAACCAGTTCATTTAGCAATTTCTGGAAAACTAGTTTATTTGTTTTTTTGCATTTTGCTGACTCATTCTTTCTTTCCCAGTTGATTGGTGTGTCTCTATCTGTAATATACTATTATAGATATCGTATCAGGAATAATATATGGTAAAATAATAACACAGTAGACCCAAACTAGCAACATAGATACAGCACATGACTCTCTAACTCTCATCCCAGCCTCTTTATGCAAGGCTGCAAACTGTGCCAGTGCATGCTGTTCAAAGGTCCACTGAAATCAACAGAACTACATCATCATCAAACTGCACAGGTACAATCTCGAGGTCACCTTACTGGACACTTTACTCCTCAGCTGCACCTAAAGGTTCAGTCCATGTAAATCACAGGATGAATATTTGATGCAGCACACTTCAGATAGCGTCTGATTTCTATTAGAGTGGAATACTTAGTATGGGTAGCATACTAACATCACTAAGATCTGTATAAACACCATGAGGGGTGTGTGTGAATGGTATTTTATATTTTGAGAGGTAGATATGTGCACTTAAACTTCCCTACACCTCTAAATAATCCACAACCGATAGTTATAAAATAACTACATGATGTTGTACGTTGTACTGGATGAGTTGCACTTTTCATGATGTAAAGGTTCTTTGCTTCAGCATCAACTAGTTAGGTGCCAGCTTTACTCTGTGCCCACGTTTTAAATGTGTTTTTTTTTTCTTTTTATACTGAGAATGCCCAGTTTTGTTTTTGTTTTTTACTGCTTGAGGTTTTCTTCTTCTATTTCTTGCTCATCAGCATCGTCCAATTCCTCAAAAACTTGCCTGTTGAGATTTAAAATTTCTCCGATTTCTGTTGTTTCTTTATTTATTCAAAAGTTTCATGGTAAACTGTTATCATGGTTATAGTACTTAGAGGTTAATACTGGTGGTAGTAAGTGTGCGTTTACTAATTGACCCACACACACACTCGCGAGCCCTTCAACATGGAGAATGTTTCGACGGTATGATTTTCAGTAACTGCAGGGATTGTTCCACTTACCAGCTTCGCTCACTTATGTAACATCATTTATTTAAATCTTTCACTGTCGTAATCAACGCATTTCTACTAGTATGTAAATAGCTGCACGGTTAACCAAACATCACAAACCATAACCAGCACATGTTTACATTGGTTTAGTTTATCTCAGTCACTCTGTTTATAGCTCAGTTCATATTGACTCGGTTCAGTGTGGTTCAGTGTAGTTCTGTTCATCAGTGTGAATAAGTGTTGTTAATGTTGCTAAACTCATCTAGTTGTGAAGTGTAGCAGAATCAATTACACGGCTAGATGCTCCCAATTAGACTAGGCTGATCAATGTCAGCCAAGATCACTGCATAATCTCTCTCTCTCTTTCTCTCTCTCTCTCTCTCTTTCCCACACACACACTCACACACACACACACACACACACGCACATGCACAAATGCACACAGACTGCATAGATGATTTGATAATTAAATCAATCTGAACAACTAGAGCTTCACTAATGAAGCAATGATCTCAGATGAAATTCATCTGAGATCACTGAAGAAAATAAAGCATGTATGTGTGCGCCTGTGTGTTTGTTGTACATGCATGTGTGTGTGTTTTTGTGTGAGACAGGTTGTTTTGATGTTAATCAGCATTTAGATGTGATAGCACTTCCCCCCCCCTCCCCATCCTTTCCCCACTTTTAGAGGAGAAGTGTGAGAGGCAGGTTCAGAGAAAGTGAGACACATAAAGCGGAGAATGACGGAGAACGACGAATGAGTGAGACAGACAAGAAACACAGATAATAAGTTTTACAGACACACTACTGACATGTATGATTTTACAGACACACTACTGACATGTATGATCAGACTTCACTCCTTCAATGTTTAAAAATGTTGACTCTGAGAAACAAACATTTATCACCATGAATGTGTGCATGAATCGCTCGTCAGTTATCTTTTGTTTTCTTTTTCGAGTTCCTCGCAGCTGAGAAAACTGAATGTCCAAGCACTCGAGAGACATCATTTTCTCTCACATCGTCAAGCCTAATTTCCCTGCTGAAGTCGATCAGAGCGACAATTCAGTTTGTTGTTGTCTGCTCACACTGAAAGGCCCCTGGTGAAAAATATGTCTTATAACGTTTGGGACATCCTAGATGAGGTCGGAGGTAATTAAAGGCAGGTGTGTCAACCTCCTCACAGCAGGGAGCCAATGATGCTCCATAATGACTCTGCTGACATGTGAATTTATAAAAAATTGGCCTGGGTTGGCCAAATAAGCCATCCCATTGTCTAGTACTTGTCCCGACTGTGAAATATACCTTTGAAGTCTCACATAGATGTTTAAACCCATTTAAACAATTTCATTTTTTAAATTGAAATGAATGCAGGAAGTAAAAATGTTGCTCAAGCTTACAGTTGAATGTTGTCATTTTTATTTAAATAAGATATTTGTTACATATTAGTACTGTAGTTGGTGTGCAAGCTGCACTGTGGATGATTATGCTGGAAAATCTGGGTGTGTTCATTTATTTTCTCTTATCATATAGGAAGATAACTTTTCTTTAAAACTGGCATCCTGACAACTCGTCTTGCACTTTTTTTTTTATTATGATCCCCTAATAAAGGCCTGTTTACACTGTGATTTTGAGACAAGGTCCAAGATCGCACTGTGAGACACGTCCACCGATGACCGATTTGGAGCTTTGGCATCTAAGAAAGCCTGAGGCAAAATTTCTGACAGTGTCAAAAATTTAAGGCTCACAATGTGACTGCTGCTACAACCCACATTTGCAAACAAAACAATCAGAATATAATGTGAAATGATGCAGAGCACACTGACCGTCATTTTGCTTGTGAAGTTATAAAGTTTAGGGACGAAACACACTTGTTTCTGTGACTTTGGTGATTCTTCTAGAGCACCACATACTGATGACGGGCCTCCACAAAGTTTTTTCTATTTACATTGTAGCATTACTATTCATCTCACATGCCTTAAATTGATATTGTGCAGTCAAACACATTGTGATCATTTTGTTGATTTTGTTATGGCTCTCTTGCTCAATGTGACATCCAATGAATTGAATAATTTTTAAAGACCTGAAAAGGTAAAACTATTTCAAATGAACAAACAAACGCAATGTTTCCAAATATAACAAATGTAATTTGTATTTGTCATATTTCCTTCCCCAGAAATGATCTTGTGACTCTTTAGATTTATCTTACAGCCTTTTCTTGGGATGCCAACCTGCCCGCTGTTGTAGTAAACTGTGTTGTGAAGATGTGTTGACCAGTGACACAGCATCATCAGATCTCAGTAATGAAAATGTTGAAGTCAAATGTTGTCATAGCCTGCAAGAATAATGTCCAGTTTTTGTAAAAAAAAACAAAAACAAAAAACAAACAAGTCACGATTTTGGTCACACTTTCAGTCTCTGTCTCTTGTGTGTGTGTGTGTGTGTGTGTGTGTGTCTCTAGCACTACTTGTGTGTATGATCTTACCAGTGACAGTTTGATTAAGCCAACAGTGATGGAGTCACTCTGCCGCCTGGCTATGCTCCAACTCTCCAGGGTTCCCTCCGTGTGTGTGTGTGTGTGTGTGCGCGTGTGTGTGAGGTTGTGTTAATTGCTAATCACCAACGTGTGGGCTTGCTTTCTTTAACATGCTGCTTTAGCCTAGAAAAAAAAAAAATCCTGATTAATGACTGATCCATCACCCTGGCGATATGATGATTAACGACATGATTCATCACCATGGCAATACGATGGAAATAAAGCCATTAATTCTACTGATCAGATGACAGAGAGGTGATGATGGGGGTGAAAGCAGACGGGCAGTGTAAAAAGGGAAATGTAAAGGCCGAGTAGGAGGGACAAAAACTATGTTAGAGGACAAAGAAGAAAACATTAAAGAAGAATATGTAAAACAGTGATAGAATCAAGAAGGAAAGAGATAAAGAAGTTGAGAGTGAAGAAGACTAATAGATGGAGGACTTTAGGCCTCTAAGTGGGAAGTCAGTCTATTCAGACAGGACATGACATCAACTCCATGTTTTCTGCAGAAATGAAGTAAAAGAGAAATAAGGAAAGAACCCAGAGTGGTGGAAATGATAGATCCTCACAGACTCACCCAAGCTGCTTCTCTCACTGTGATTTGTCTTTTTTTAACGACTGGACAACAATTTTAGAGAGATTTTTGAAAGAAACAGTAAAAACACAATAATTTATCATCAGGTTTGGATAACACTGGGACATACTTGACCTCTAACAGCAAAAAGCGTACTCTGGATAGATGATGTATTGCATTTTCAGTAACTACAGTAACTCAGGTTTAAGAGTTACTCAACACAGCGGCAGTGTAAACGCTTGTGCAGAGCAGACAAAGATGATATGAGTTGATTTTAAAGGATAATTGTGGTGTCCATTCCTGATAAAAATGATTGTACTTGCCAAGCTAGATGATGCTGTGATCTGGTAACACTAAGAAGACGTCTGATGGGGCAAGAAACACAAGCAGTCAGATGATCATACAGATATTAATATTTATATTAATATATTATTGCCTGCTTTCCCTGCTAGATGAGGGGATACTTGCGTGTGTCCATTTTGTGATTGATCAGAAAACAGATTGTTTTGGTGTTTGCTGACAGGCTCTGAAAGGACAAGGGAGTTTTGGCTTTCACACTGCTCGCTGACTGTGTGTGTGTGTGTTAGTGAGTGAGAGAAGGCAACAGGGAGGTAGCAACGGTGTAATGTGTGACTGAATGTGTCAGGAAGGAGTGTGTTCATGTCAGACAGAGCGAATGTCTCCTGTGTTTATTTACACATTCCTCTGTTTGTGTGTGTGTGTGTCTCTATGACACCATGTGTACAGTGTGTGTGTGTGTGTGGTGTCATCACACCTGCTTCTACATCACCCGGTTCTGTCTCTCAGGATGGAGGCTGGTGTATTACTTGTTATACTTTCTCCTCCTGGACCTCAGACACATACAGCGACTTTGTTGGCTCATACACTCTTTGATCTGCATACAACATTGTGTGTGTGTGTGTGTGTGTGTGTGTTTAGTATTTAGTGCTCTGTAGTTCTTCTGAGATGATGCAACACTAGTTTTTATGGTCCAATAAACACTCTTAGGCTGCTGAAGCTTTATCTTTGTGATCTAATTAAATACTGGACACACGGAGCTGAAACTGCCATCAGCCTTTTTGTTACACAATGGTAAGTTAATCAAGAGGCTCATTTGCCAAATAATTAGTGGTTTCTTTGAACACACTTTGAACACAGAAAAATAAAAGCTATTTTATTTTTTTGCGTCCCCTTTTCTCCTCTGTTATTTTTTATTTTGTGCCCTCTCTTCTCCTTTTCTTTTCTTTTCTTTTCTTTTCTTTTCTTTTCTTTTCTTTTCTTTTCTTTTCTTTTCTTTTCTTTTCTTTTCTTTTCTTTTCTTTTCTTTTCTTTTCTTTTCTTTTCTTTCCCATCCCTCTCAATCTTTCCATCTCTGCATTTCCTCTTCCCCTCCTCCTCTCTTCCTTCTCTTTCCTCTCCTCATTATCGTTGCTATTGTTTCTTTGCAGCACTATCTCAGGTCTGTTCCTCTCTGACAGTATACAATCCTCATCACCGAAGGCTCTAAGTGCTGCAACAGCTGCAAATATCGCCAAAATCAAGAGAAATCCTTTCATCAGGGCGTTGCTGAGTGTGTACACGTGTGTGTGCAATACAAAAGATAAAAAAGAGAGAACATATGAATACAAGTCTGTAAATGTCCCTGGATCCGTGTGTGAGTGTTAGCATGTGTTTGTGTGCACCTGTTTGTGTGTGTGTGTGTGTGTGTGTGTGTGTGCTGACCCACTTTGTCTGTCATGCAGCAGCAGCAGCTTGTGCAACAGAGCAGGATGTGCATTTTTTAACAGCAACAGTCTCCTGTGCTCTGCACTGAACACACACCACAGTGTGTGTGTGTGTGTGTGTGTGTGTGTGTGTGTGTATGTGTCTTATTCAGCTGCATCTTGTGCATTGGAGGGTATTCAGGTTTTGTAAATGGTGTAATGGCTGTTGCTACATTGTGTTGGATGCAGAACTACAGGTTGAAGCGGCAGGTGTTACAGTCTCCAAAAATATTAACTTCATCACAGGAGTTGAAGACATTCTCAGTGTTTCAAGCTGTCTGTCTGTCTGTCTGTATGTGTGTCTATCATTGGTGCATTATACTGTATTCTTTGTACATGCACATACTGTACATGCATAGGATGCATAGGCATATAAAGATTACACTCATTCATGCACACAAGCCAACACACACAAACGCACATACACACACATGCTCTAAGAAATGAGCAATCACACAGTGAGTCATTAAATGAAGATTACTTCTCTTCTCTTCTCTTCTCTTCTCTTCTCTTCTCTTCTCTTCTCTTCTCTTCTCTTCTCTTCTCTTCTCTTCTCTTCTCTTCTCTTCTCTTCTCTTCTCTTCTCTTCTCTTCTCTTCTCTTCTTCCAGTCCAGTAATGGTAACATCATGTATATTCTATGAGATATAAAAGCAGAGGAGAGCAACAATAGGTCAATTGGGGTTGTATGTATGTGTGTGTGTGTGAGAGAGCGAGAGAGCGAGAGAGCGAGAGAGAGAGAGAGACAGAGAGACAGACAGACAGAGAGAGAGAGAGAGAGAGAGAGAGAGAGGAGTCACATAGATGGCTAATGGTTTTCCTTTAATAAACCACTATACTGCTTTCAGATGATTTGTCTCTACACGCAAACAGACAGTCATGACTAAGATTAGCCGGAGAGGAGAGGAGAGGAGAGGAGAGGAGAGGAGAGGAGAGGAGAGGCCATCAGAGCTGTAATTTCATATCCTTACATCATTCATCTATCCTGTCCAGAGAAATATGTGTGGATTTCTGTGTGTGTGTTATTTTATTTACTCATCAAGTGAGTGTATTCTTTCATGGATGTCCTTCTCTCATGTGATGGGAAAGATTCCCGTATTTGCAACTTGTGAGGCAGTTGTATGATTATGTTGTTGTAGTTTGGTAATATATAAATAATTTCAGACAGGGAGATTTTCACGGTGCCTCCTCAATGATCCACTTGGCTTCCATACACACACCTGCAGCTCATTTGCGTCATTGAGTGGTGTCTGTAACTCTGACGTTTACATAGAGCCTGTAGGCTAAACAGATGTCCAAAAACACATTCTTTCAAATGGAAAACAATTAGCTAGATTGAATATTTCGAATGTCCATGTGTCGAATGTAACTTGACAAGATATCCCGAACCTAAATAAACAAGTACACAAATGTACTACACTCAGGGATGCCTCCTGACTCTGCATAAAGAAAACTGAGTCTAGCAAATAAGTTTGTTTTGAACCTGAAAGACTTGGCAATCAAACTCCCCTAAATGATCTGATCGGTTCTCTTAACTACATTATAATAGGCTGAGAGGAAAGACAACATCATTTCTGCCTGCGTCAGACCAAGTCATTAAAGTGAAATTTGATCTGTGCATCAATTGTGGTTTCTCTGTCTGACATTATGGTCAGATGTAGTCGTTGTGCCTGTTTTTGCACATCCAGAAGCTAAACTGTGTTCATCAATAGTTTGTTTCGTCTGTTATACGTTATCTCAATATTTGCAATATTTGTACTTAATTATTTATGTCAAGATATAAATGCCCATATATATTTAAGCCAATTACCCTATCTTAACATTGTGCAATGTCTGAGTGTGTGTATGTGTGTATGTGTGTATGTGTGTGTGTGTGTGTGTGTGTGTGCGCGCGCGTGTGTGTGTGTGTGTGAGATGTTGAGTAAATTAAGCGCATTCTGAATTTTGCTGTCCAGGTAAATTACAAAACAGTTTCTCTTATATGTTCTCCAGAGACAGCTGCAATACTGTCACAACAGTCAAGCCAGCTTATTACAACTATAGCTTTATTGATCCACACAAACACACACACACACACACACACACACACACAGGTATGAGCTTGCACCTTGCACTCAGTGGCAACGACACACGACAAGTTCTGCTCAGGAACACATAAAGACACACCACGTGATACACGCCCACGCTGTGTGCGACATGTGGAAATGCAGATACGAAAATTGTTTGTGTCCACACATTCTCACACTCACTCACTTACACACACACACACACACACACACTCACTCATACACCTTGGGTCATTAAGGGCTCCTACGAGTGTGTCCTGTAAGCAGTTTAGTTCCCTGGTGGACTGATAATATACCGCTGTGTGTGTGTACGTGTGTGTGTGTGTGTGTGTGTGTGTGTGTGTGTGTATGTGTGTCGTTGTGTCAGCTGTTTTGTGCCTGTTAAGCCAGAGTTACAGTTTCTGCATTGGCTTGGGAACAGTTAGCTAGTTTAGGGACGAGGACATGCTGAAGAATCATTACACAGGAAATTGGCTAAAGGGAGAGTTCAGGTCACAGGTACTTTATTCCTGCTCTCACTGTTTTCTATCACACGGTAAACTGTTTCTATTTCATTATCCATCCTATTCTTTAATCATTCTGTTAGTATGAGTTTTATTTATCTACTACTTCTCTACTACTTGCGGTTACTGGATCCACAAATTCTTACTTGACTTATTCAGTTATTGTAATTCACTTGTGAACTAAATCTTCTAAATGGTTGAAAGAAATACTGTAAAATTATGTTGAGCTTTTGATCCAAGCAGTAATTTCAGAGCTGTTTGGTTCTGTGAAGCTAACAACTCACCACACAATATAAAACACCTCCATTTGTCAACATTTATTGCGTTAGTGTTTTCATACACACTTCTTTTTATTTGCGTTTTCAATTTGCAAAAAAAATTTAAAAAAGTTTTTTTAGTGTTGTTTTTATATTTAAGTATGAAAACTATCATGTCTAAATGTAGTTTTCCCGAGGCATGGATATGATCAGTGCCATGTTCAATACATATAATTACTGTAAACAGGCTTCCTGCTGCTTAAGAGATCAATGAATAAACATTAACAGATGCTCGTTGTGTTTGTGGAAGAAAAGGTGGGATACTTTTTCTTCTAAACGGAAGGAAAGACCGTGGGAGCAGCATGGATGAAAGGAGAAAAAGGGGAGAAAGAACATAAGAAGACAAAAGAGAGGACATGAGGAGAGAGAAGCTCTGCAGCAGCTGGAATTGATTTCTCAGGGAGCAACGGAGAGGAGCAGGAAACTGCTGCTACATCCCCTCAAGCCTCTCCTGACGCACACACACACCTGTGAGAACACACCTGCGCATACACACTTTGCTGATTCTGCACGACACACACTCTCCATCTCTCATACACACACACCTCATCTTTTAACCTTGCACAAACCCAGAGTCAAATCAGGAGAGATCACCTGTGAAAATGCTCCTCGTTGGGCTTTTTTTTTTTCTTTCTCTCCTATCAGTGCAGCTAAATTAGCTCTCTGGTAAACTCTGTTACACTTCAAAAAGCAACACGGAGCAGAAATAATGAAAAATACCTGTGTGTGTTTGAACACAATTCATTACAGTGATATCGATCTGCTCAAAGGAAAACGCTCTGAGGTTTCTGCTGCTGCTGTTTCCTTTGGAGGCCACAAGAGCGTTTTGATTTATGATGAGTCAGCAGGGTTTTATTTGGCTTCAGAAATGAAGGGAAGAGGAAGTATGTTTCATATGTTAAAGCTGAATCTCTCCAAAAAAAAACAACTGACCATATAAGGTTGTATCTAAAGGTACATGAAGACAGCATCTTTTCTTATCAACAAAACCTAAAAAGCATATCTTTACATGGTGGTTGAAACTTTTCTTCATTTAAACATCTGCTTTTGGTATTTTCAGATCAAATCTGGAGCTGCATTTCACCTGCTAAAGTAACAAAACTGGTCGTCGTGTGTTCACAGAATTTCTAAAGGAATGAGTCCGAAATTAAACCAACTGCTGCTTGAAATAAATCTGTCTGTTTTTTCTTTCAGTGAAAGAAATAAAAAAAACAGCATGTTTGCTCAGCCAGCTTAACCCAGACAAATAAAGGTTAATGAAAAATGAGCCCTTAAACTGAATGTGTAATTTTCACACGATGGCTATAAAGCATGTGTGTGATATAGTATAGTATAGTGTGTGTGTGTGTGTGTGTGTGTGTGTGTGTGTGTGTGTGTGTGTGTGTGTGTCTGCCACAGGAAGTCCCTGTAAGGTAAGTGTAGAATTATGCAAAGAAAACTGACTACACATACTCCCAAAAGCCAACAAGCAATTCTTCAAAGTGAATCAACAGTGTGTAGAGAGTTTTTCTGTAAAATGAATTAAAATATGAATATGGATCAGAATGCTGCCTTTTCTGCTCTGTCAGCTTTTCTTCTTTTCTTTTTAAAGAGGCATTGCAGCACAGACTTAGTTTTACTCTCTTCTTACCATATTGCATCTTTTGGATGCATGGAGCCCCGAGAGCTGAGAGAAACTCACAGAAACTAAATATCACTGTTCTTTACTCTTTTCTATTCACGTTCACTCAATCTTTGCAGTACATCGGCTTAAAAAATGGTCTCATAACGTTATAAATGTCATCATAAATAACACACTGTCACCTAAATAAAAAAGGCCAAACGTGATGTCTTAAAAGACTTTCAGCTCCCAATGAGCTCGCTCTGTTCTGAGGTCAGAAGATTAGAAAACACTCCTACGTGTTGTTCTGGAGGGCACGCTCAATTTAATTTGAAGAAGTTGTTGATATAGTCAGCACTATTGTTTAATAAAGTTATAAATTTCTGGTTTTACTGAGTTGCCACTTGAATCTTTTGTCCCCAAAGAGAAAAAAAAAAATAGCAATAATCCTAATGCGTGGCTTCATATTTGTCTGTGTCTGTGTGAGGCTGTGGCCTGTTATTTGTTTTTATTTGTTTTTATTGCAGTTATATTTTGGAGGTTGCTGTGTTTTGAGTTGCATGTATTATATTGTATGTTTGCTTATTTTGTTTTGGATGTAATTATGATTATTTATATTTATTCTTGCATGTATTGTGTTGTTGTTATTGTTGTTGTTGTGTGTCGTGTGCAGCTTCTGTTGTGACTTTGACTCCTGGGTTTGTGTTTAAATGTGACTTTGTCGCAGACGTCCTAAGAGTGGAGTCTCGCCGCAGGCTGTTCCTTCACAGAAAGGTCAGATGTTACGACCGCTTTCCCGTTAATGTCGCCCTAAATGTTTATAACAGGCATCCCAGGTTGAAGCGTGAGGTTGCTGTATTACAATGCATAATTTGTATCAACTCACATTTCGTGTCCCATTTACTATAACACCATTGCAAAACGCATCTAGCACAGCAAAGTGATACAGAAAAAAAAAGTCAGTGGGGGGTGGTTTGATTTATAAATCAGTAGGATGCGGTAACGGCAGGTAGATGCAGAGACATGACATGGATGCTACAGCAACAGAGGCTCAACCGTCTGAATAAATCGTAACTGACAAGTGTAATTTATTTTGTTCTACTCACATTTATCAAGCTATTTTAGAGGCAATTTAGATCGCAATGAAGTTCATTCTCCCAAGTCGTTTCACACACACACACACACAAACACTCACATATAGAGATGTGTATTGGCAACATACATCTTCATTAGTGTCCAGTCATATTTCTGTTCTTCGCAGACTTCGTGGCTCCAGTTTCTTTGTTTCTTCCGCTCTCGCTCATGAATGTTAAAATCTCTTGAGTATTAACACTGTCATATTTTGTCATAATGACTGAGAGACACTTAGATGATTGTTTTGTCAAATTCACAGTTAACGGTAATCACAGATATGCTTGCTTAACCTCACATAGGAAATATTCTCGGCACAGAAAGTGAGGAGAGAGAGAGACAGAGAGAGAGAGTCATGAGTGATGAATGTAACTATTTCCATTTTATTGCACTGAGTAAAATTTATGGCAACAATTTTTTCCTGGAGTTTGAAGCCAGATAGTGCAGGCATATAACAATAGGTGATCTCTGTAAATATTATATTTCAAATGATGCTGCGATGATGACAAAAAAAATAATCTTTTTACTTCAAAAAAAAAAAAGAGCAATTTTGTTGTTTTATAAGATAGTGACGGTGAAAGATTGATAATCCTAGATATCATGAGCCTAAAATGATCACCCTTCATCTTTATTTTCACATAATCCTGTGTCTATCCCCGTTTTTTTCACTTTTCAAAACAGAAAAGACTGCAACAGGACAGACTGAACTTCTCTGCTCCTAGAAGTCTCCAAACCAAATCCCAATACTTATAATGATTGCTGTATTAGAGACATGAGTCATAGGTTATTTTTAAAATTTTAAAGATCCCCTCTAGACACACTGTAAGATACATAAGCATACTCAGGACTTTGAATAATGATATACGCGTCTAATATGGTTTCTATAAAACAACAAAGTCCAATTACCTCATTAAAATCGTTAAAACAACTCCTTAATCTCTCTAATTGAAAAATCCAACAATTTAATATGCAAACATTTTTTTATTTCAAAAGTCAAACTGCGAGACACAGAAAGTGAGATTTCTTTTAATTTTATTATTTCAAAATCTCAGCACTCGTAGAAGCACTCTTTTAGTCTTTGTTATTGTTTATCCACTCCATCAGCCAAAAAGTTTTTTTTTTTGTTTTTTTTTTTGCAGTTAAAAATGTATTTCCTGTTTAAATATTCACCTCACACTGTGCGTCTGAACATTTTGACATCTCACTCCGGAGTGGTTTTGCGTTCAAGACAGATTAGCAGGCCGGTGATTTGAAAACAAGCACAATGACCTCCAGTAAATAAGTTCAAGGCGTTTGATGAAATCTGCTTGATTACAGTCATTCTTCTCTGCTGTCTCTTTGTTTTTATGAACGCCTCTTCAGATACTGTTTAATCAAGAAGCTGCTGTGTTTAGCTGCCATACAACAACACAATGCTTTCTCCCACTGTTCACTGCTGCACAACATTTCTGCTTTATCAGGGCAAAAATATTGTAAACAGAGCTCAGATTTCTTCTGGGCGGTGTCTTTTACTCACTCAACCAATTGCTAACTAGTTAATTAGATCTCAAGCTACCTGCTGTGTTTGCCCTTGAGTAAGGCATCAGTGTAACACCAGGGAGCGAGTGCAGATTTGTGGGCGATGAAAAGTGTGTTTGCTTCTGTGAAAGTGTGTATCACTGCGTACATGCATGCTGCCCTGCATGGATGCACATATTGTATAGTGTAGATGCTTGTACTTGTACTGTGTTTTAGGAAAAATGGTGTATATTCTTTGGTATGTAAGAGTATTTGTGTGTTTAACCTTTACTTTTTACGTCAAATATTATTATTGTCATGTTTTATTTTGCAAATTATTTGAAAAATGCCTTTTTTCTGTACATGTATTCTTTACATGCCTCAACAATTAGGAAAACAAACAAACAAACAAAATAATTTATGATTGAGAATTTGATCAAGGTACAGTGTGAGTTACCTTGAATAACCTTTATTGGACATCAAATGAAATGGATTATATTGATTCCACGACGGTGACGGTGATGTAAAAAAATATGAAATGCATAAACAAAACAAAATGTAGTATTACATTGTGATATATATATATATATATATATATATATATATATACACACACACATTACATGAAAACAAAATTATAACAAGAAAATGTATAAAGTGAAACTATACTGAAAAGAATATTATTGTCAGTTTGGTCAAATCGATGATGTAACAGGGATCCATTCTAGAATATCATCATTATGTTTCAGTCAGTTCACAATTCATCACTTTACTGAACAAACCTGTTGAGTGAAACCAGCAGCCAAAAACATCACGATGAGCGACGAATCTTCACACAGCTCATTGTACAATGATCTCCGTCTGTCAGGAGAGTTTTGTGATGCAGTCATCAGAGTTGAGGATGTTGAATTTCAAACCCACAAACTCATCCTCTGTAACTGCAGCCCCTACTTTGGGTGAGTTGGTTTGTTGAAAAGCTTATGAATGTTGATCCTTTAAAACATACAAACTGCAGCATATTGAGAAACAATTACTGACATGTATGTGGGGAACAACACATTCACAAAAATAATGATTTACATTGTTTTGCAGAGACTTTGCAATGAAACAGGTTTGTAACAGTTTTCTGAAGCAATAGACAATTAAAAAAATCTAGTGGATATGAAAAAAATATATTTTAAAGATTTTGAACATTTACCAAAGGTGCAGGTTTGCTGTCAGTGTGCATGCAGTCAGTATGTTGCAGACATTGAGTATCTTTAGTAACAAATTTGAGGGTTCATCAAGACCTGAAATATATACCAAAATATACCAACACAGGATGGGTTCACTTGCACTTTGTGTTCATTTCAAAACTCTTATCTCATTTTTCACTGTAAATGTTGTTTTCTGACTTTGTATTTATAACATCTGGTTTAAAAATAGTGCATAATGAAGATTATGTTGTTGTTCAATGTAAACAGAAAAATAAATGTTGAATAGTCATTTATTTCTGATCATGTGCTGCATTTCTACCCTCAGAGCCCTCTTCAGACGCTGGTCGACTCCAGACAAAAAGGTCTTTGACATACCCGGCTTGTCTCCTTACATGATGCAGCTCATCATTGAGTTTGCATACACAGGCTTTGTTCCTGTTATGGAGGAGAATGTACAGGAACTGCTGCTAGCAGCTGATCAGCTCAATGTAATGGAGATCGTACAAACCTGCTGTAACTTCCTGGAGGAGCAGCTCTGCCCGAAGAACTGCATCGGCATCTGGCGGTTCACAAAGACCTTCAGCTCCTTCGAACTGCAGCGTAAAGCCTACCGATACATCATTGAACACTTTGAGGACGTCATTTCCTCTAAAGAGTTCCTGCAGCTCACTGTGCAGGATCTCGCTGACATCATTGAGAAAGACGACCTCAGTGTCAAAAATGAGACCACTGTGTATGAGGCTGTCCTTTACTGGATCGCCCATGCACCTAAAGACAGAGGAGGACACATCGCTATGCTTTTGTCCAAGGTAAGTGAAAGATGGACAACTGCTGTCACTACATTTAGGTTAGATATTCAATGTTGTAAAACCAATTGAGTTTTAAGGCTGAAAATGGGCCAAGATCAAGTCAAGCTCAAGTCAAACTCAAGTTCTTGCCTCATCAAATGAAGATCCTCAGTCATCCCGGTCATAGTTATCCAATGAGGGTTGAATCAAGGGTAACTGGACGTGGTTGTAGATACTTGAAGACGTTTTTCATTTCATCTAAGGGTTTTTTTCAGTTCTAACAGACTGGCGGGGAGTCCCGAGTCCTCTGTGGGGTCATTATCAAGGTCACTGATGCCAATTGGTTCATTAGTGCTCCTGGCTGTTGTAACCACCAATGTTGTGGGAGTCACCTTAGGTCAAGTGTATAGGGCAGTTTATGGAGTTGTCACATGCCACACAGGCCAGATGCAAATTGCTGTTAAGTCTCCTAGGAAGGAATAGCAGGGATCCTGGGATTCCCAGTTTGAGATTAATAAAGTATATCTATCTATCTATGAAAGGACAGTAGACGTAGACAGCCTCCTTCACTCCTTCCTATCCAAAATATCAAAAATGTCAATCCCATAAACACAGTAATAAAAACACAAACAAAATTAAAACAAGAGTATATGCGACTTTAAATGTTCATAAAATGCAGTAAGTCAAATACTCCAGTACAATAAGTTTAATTATAGTTTGTCTTCTTGTCCCTGCGAAGGTCCGGCTGGCCCTGACAGATACAGAGTACATCAGGATGAATGTGATGTCCAATGAACTAGTGAAAAACACGTGCCTGCCCATGATCACAGATGCCATGGAAATCTCACATCACATCTTCACAAACAGATCCACTGTATCTGGTTTCTGCAACTCACTTGCCCGTCCTCGCCTGCCTACTGCCATCTTGTTGGCCATTGGAGGCTGGAGTGGCGGTGATCCGACCAATGGCATTGAAGCATACGATATCCGTGTCGACCGCTGGATCAACGTGACAAACAATCAGGAGCGTTCTCGTGCTTATCACGGTGCTGTCTTCCTCAATGGGTCTGTCTACTGTGTTGGTGGTTTTGACAGGGTGGAGCATTTCAACAGTGTGCGCAGGTTTGACCTGATCACACACACCTGGCATGAAGTGGCACCCATGTACTTCCGCCGCTGCTATGTGAGTGTAACTGTGCTGAACGGTTGCATCTATGCCATGGGAGGCTATGATGGACATGCACGACTCAACAGTGCAGAGCGCTACAGACCTGAGACCAACCAGTGGAGTGTTATTGCACCCATGCATGAGCATAGGAGCGATGCCAGCTGCACAGCACTCCATGACAAGGTGGGTGGAGCTTAGGAACAGCTCGATGATGCCATTGATGCCATTAAAAGTGCAACTTTGCTTAATGCCTCTCTTTCTCTCTCCAGGTTTACATCTGTGGTGGTTTCAATGGGACTGAGTGCCTGCAAACAGCTGAATATTACAGCCCAGAGACCAACCAGTGGACAATGATCACCCCAATGAACATCCGGCGCAGTGGAATCGGAGTCATCGCGTATGCAGACCATGTCTATGCTGTAAGTTTGAAGAAATACTGCTGACACTAAATATTTACTTATAAGAACCAAATATTAAGCACAGCTAAGGCTGTTGGAAAAAAAAAAGTCAGAACAACACAAAGACATTTCACTCAAAACCACAAATGTGAACCTCGTGGTGGCACTAGAAGAAAAGTCACCCAACTCATTAGGATTCATCATCTATGCATCGTGAATGTCTGTACAAAAATGTTGATCCATCCATCATTTAACCTGCTGGTGGTCACCAAGATTCATCCTAATCCAGACCTACATTGCCACAGCTACACCACTAGCACGGCCAAAAATATCGTTTTGTCCAGAACTTTTAACGAAAGCACTTTACAATGTTTCTGTTGCTCATTCACCCATTCAAACTCACATTCACACACACACTTACACATCTATAGCAGCATGGTGCTGGTACAACTATTGGGAACAAGTTGGTGTTCAGTATCCCAAGGACACTTATCCCAATGACCTGCTCTACATCATTCAGATACAGTAATCCCTCGTTTATCGCGGGGGTTACGTTCCGAAAATGACCCGCGATAAGTGAAATCCGCGAAATAGAAAACTTTTTTTTTTTTTTTACAATTAGCAACTATTACATGTATACAAATACAGTGACTCATGTGTAGGCCGTTTCACTGCTCTTCAGACTGGGCCGCTGCATCCTGACTGCGCTCTGCAGTGTTCTCTTCTTCTGAAGCCTGCGGTGCAGGTGTGTTTGTTCGGGAGAAGAACATAGTGATAGGCAGCTGTTGTCGCTCTTTTTTCTTCTTTGCAAAAAGATCCTTGTACACCGACATGCCACCATCGATTACGTTATGTTATGTTTTGATACAAGAAGCGGGAGTGAGTTTTTAGCGAATCAGAATGCAGAGCACAATGCACCAAAAAAAAAAAAAATGCATTATGAAAATCCGCGAAATAGCGAATCCGCGATAAGTGAACCGCGAAGTGGCGAGGGATCACTGTACCCCAAATTAGTTGATCTGTAGTTACAAATAACTCCTTATGAATGAGAGATGACTACATTTGAGTCATTATTCTACTTTTCCTTCCATAGGTTGGTGGCTTCGATGGGAACAACCGTCTGTCCAGCGTGGAGGCCTACAGCCCCCGGACCAACACCTGGCATGCCGTGTCCTCCATGTTGACACCCCGTAGCAACTTTGGCATTGAAGTAGTTGACGACCGAATCCTTGCTGTTGGGGGCTTCAACGGATTCACCACCACCTATAATGTTGAGTACTACGATGCTACAACCGATGAGTGGTCTGAAGCCTGTGACATGGAGATCTTTCGCAGTGCTCTGAGCTGCTGTGTGGTGTCTGGACTCCCCAACATGGCTGATTATATTATCAACCGGGATGACCTGCCGTGTTTTAATTTGGAGGACGGCATGGTGCTTCCAGAAGACTCCATCTAACACCTAGACAGTCCAGTCTTGCCCTGTGCAACCATCCACCCTGGCAAGACTGTAACATAAACTTGTGAAATAAATTTCTTTGTGCATTAAACTGCTGTCACTACTGTGGTTATTTTCAGTTTGTGTGGGCTATTGTAAGCTTTATGAAGACTATATATGCAAATTTCTGCATCACTGACTACGAGACAGACAGAAATGAAAGAGGAGGAAACATGGAGGAATTTCATGCTAATGCATGTTATGACTAACTCAGACTGCTAAAGTCCCATTTAACCTTCAGCTAAACTTTTAAATATCAAATCCACAAAATGATTTTGGCCGCCATCACTTACATTGTAATCACATTTGAAGGGGATCTTTTAAAAGCTAGTATGAACAGGAGGAATGATTACAGCAAGGAAAACCTCTTTCAGTGTTCATATGGACATCTGACTGTTGTTTTAAGACAGACTTGAAAAACTGTCAATCTATACTTTAAGATGAGATAAAAAACAACAAAATTAATCCATGTGACAGAGGGTGTGTTGTGTGTGTATTGTAGTCCTGTCGGAAGTCACTGGCTTCCACTTAAAGTGAATCACATTTAAGGGATTTATCAGTGGTGACAGTTTATAATGTCCAATAACTTTCAACTAACTGCTAATTGTTGCTTTCCGACCACCTGTTGATCAGACGTTTCACGTTCACAGCAGCTACTAAATCAACGCTTCTGGCCAAGACGAGCCAAATAAAAATAAATACAAAATAAAAGCAACAGTGGTGGTAAGGGTAAAGTAAAATATATCTGGACTCCTGATTGTCAAAAGGCTTTTGAAAGTGTGAAGCTAATACTCTGTGCTTTTCCTGTCCTGGCTGTCCCATGCATGGGTAAATCTTTTAAACTGCCTGCCATATGGGTGCAGGTGGGGTATTGCTGATGAAGATGTTGGTATCTACAGACCTGTGAGTTTTTCTCAAATAATGTAACAGGCACCGGTTTGGGGAAAGAACAATATAGTCGTGGATGCGTTGTTGATGTCCAGAGCCCCATGCCAGTGATTGTTGTACCAGATTGCTTCATTTCATTTTTTTTTTTAACGTCTCCATCTCTCTCTTAAATTGCTTCAAGGTACCAGTTGCTGAGATGGGATGTGAAGTCACAAGGTGGAGGGAAGAAATTCGAGTAAGTGCTAAGATAAATTTGTATTTTGAGATTACAAAAAATATTTATGCATTCAAATATGCAGTTATTTCTAATTAGATGCCTCTTCCTAACATGCATGTCTCCATGCCAGTTTCATTTATTAAAAACAACATTTTTGTCAAATGAATCTGTTAAATAAAATCCTTTTCTCTTAGTTAATCCCTCACATGTGCTTCCCTTATTTGCTACAGTCTCAGAGCTGGGCCATAACAATTCATTATGTAAAATTGCTTATTAGATTCATAATATTTTGTACATTGTAGCGAATACTTTTACACATGTTAAGATAAGAAACATCATATATATTATACGAAAATGAAATTATAACAAGAAAATGTATGAAATCTTATGAAACTATACTGTATTTATAGGTCTGTCTGTATATTACTGACTGTTTTATGATGTAAGAATCCGTTCCGGAATATATCATCATTATATGTGAGTCTGTTGACAAATTCTCACTGCACTGAACAAACGTGTTGAGTAAAACCAGCAGCCAAAAACATCACGAAGAAGGTCTTATATTGAAAAATCAAGATGAGCGACAAATCTTCACACAGCTCATTGTACAATGAGCTTCGTCTGGCAGGAGAGTTTTGTGATGCAGTCATCAGAGTTGAGGATGTTGAATTTCAAATCCACAAACTCATCCTCTGTAACTGCAGCCCCTACTTTAGGTGAGTTGGTTTGTTGAAAAGCTTATGAATATATATCCTTTAAAAGATACAAACTGCAGCATATTGAGAACATTTACTGACATGTATGTGGGGAACAACACATTCACAAAAATGTTATAAAGCAAGATACAATAAACTACACTTGTTGAAGGACAATGTGTTAACTTGGTTTGCTGTCTGTGTGCACACAGTTAGCACCCTGCAGACATTGAGTACGATGAAGGTTTTTTTCTGCCAGTCAGTTGAAAAAAAAAAGTCCATTATGTGACATTTGGAGGTGTTTTACACTGACTGAAGACTTGATTAAGTTATATATTGTTTTTCAAATACGAGAAATTCAGCTGCCTAAAAAAAATGTTGCAAAACGTTTAACATTTAACATTAAACTACGGATGGATGGATGGTGGGACTGCTGCAGAGTGATTGCAGAAAACTAAAACGAAGATATTTGTTTATTTGACAAGTGGCATTTTGACTGCACTTATGTATGTATTCTATCATTTTATGTTACTATGTAATTGTTAAGTATGTTGACATATATATCTTGTATGTGCTGCATCTCTACCCTCAGAGCCCTCTTCAGACGCTGGTCGACTCCAGACAAAAAGGTCTTTGACATACCCGGCTTGTCTCCTTACATGATGCAGCTCATCATTGAGTTTGCATACACAGGCTTTGTTCCTGTTATGGAGGAGAATGTACAGGAACTGCTGCTAGCAGCTGATCAGCTCGATGTAATGGAGATCGTACAAACCTGCTGTAACTTCCTGGAGGAGCAGCTCTGCCCGAAGAACTGCATCGGCATCTGGCGGTTCACAAAGACCTTCAGCTCCTTCGAACTGCAGCATAAAGCCTACCGATACATCATTGAACACTTTGAGGACGTCATTTCCTCTAAAGAGTTCCTGCAGCTCACTGTGCAGGATCTCGCTGACATCATTGAGAAAGACGACCTCAGTGTCAAAAATGAGACCACTGTGTATGAGGCTGTCCTTTACTGGATCGCCCATGCACCTGAAGACAGAGGAGGACACATCGCTATGCTTTTGTCCAAGGTAAGTGAAAGATGGACAACTGCTGTCACTACATTTAGGTTAGATATTCAATGTTGTAAAACAACATTTGTCAAGTTTAAATTGATTCCAGTTCCAGTTGAGTTTTAAGGCTGAAAATGGAGTCAGACTGAGATTAGACATGGAAATGAAAATAGTCCCAAACAAATCCACTATTTAACATTTGCTTAGAACTACAATGCCCAGATTATTTAGTGTATTTTTACTGAAAGCATTTGTTGTATTTATGACTTTAAGCTTTACACTTTTAGTAGGAACATGTGATCTTGGTGATACTGAAAGTACTGAGAGACGGACTAAAGCAGTGCTGTTCACAATTTAAACAATTATCCTTTAAAGTTGAATTTTGTAATTTGAATATTTGTGGAAGTTTTGGTCGGTAGGATAAATAAAGCTATGTGTGATTTAAAATGTTTATAAAATAGTGACAAATGTTAAACATCAGTTAAGTCAAGTGCTCCAGTCCAATAAGTCAAATTCACAAATTTTCCTGCGAAGGTCCGACTGGCTATGATGGACATAGACCCTGAGTGCCTGCCCATCATAGATGCCACCCAAAACATGTGCAACCCACTTACCCGTCCTCGCATGCCTACTGCCATCGTGTTGGCTATTGGAGGCTGGAGAGGTGGCGATCCAACAAACTGCATTGAAGCTTACGATATCCGCGCTGACTTTTGGATCAACTTGACAAACAATCAGGAGAGTCCCTGTGCTTATCACGGTGCTGTCGTCCTCAATGGGTCTGTCTACTGTGTTGGTGGTTTTGACAGGGTGGAGCATTTCAACAGTGTGCGCAGGTTTGACCTGATCACACACACCTGGCATGAAGTGGCACCCATGTACTTCAACCGCTGCTATGTGAGCGTAACTGTGCTGAACGGTTGCATCTATGCCATGGGAGGCTATGATGGACATGTACGACTCAACAGTGCAGAGCGCTACAGACCTGAGACCAACCAGTGGAGTGTTATTGCACCCATGCATGAGCATAGGAGCGATGCCAGCTGCACAGTACTCCATGACAAGGTGGGTGGAGCTTAAGAACAGCTCGATGATGCCATTGATGCCATTAAAAGTGCAATTTTGCTTAATGCCTCTCTTTCTCTCTCCAGGTTTACATCTGTGGTGGTTTCAATGGGAATGAGTGCCTGCAAACGGCTGAATATTACAGCCCAGAGACCAACCAGTGGACAATGATCACCCCCATGAACATCCGGCGCAGTGGAATCGGAGTCATCGCGTATGCAGACCATGTCTATGCTGTAAGTTTGAAGAAATACTGCTGACACTCACATAATATATAAACTCTATAACGTGTGTAGAGATTTGATCAGCAGCAGCTTCAAGCTGGTTAGACTGATTGATTTACCTTTGTGACATTATTAATAATAATAATAATGATAATAATAATATCCTGACCAAAAAATATCACTTTACATATAGGGCTTTTATCCAAAGCGCTACCACCAACTGACTTCTACTTCATGTATACTGTGTAACTTTTCTTTTAACATATTGAGGGCGGTGGAGAAATTGGTTTCACCTCAAATTTAAACATTTGACTCATTATTCTACTTTTCCTTCCATAGGTCGGTGGCTTCGATGGGAACAGCCGCCTGTCCAGCGTGGAGGCCTACAGCCCCCGGACCAACACCTGGCATGCCGTGTCCTCCATGTTGACACCCCGTAGCAACTTTGGCATTGAAGTAGTTGACGACCGAATCCTTGTTGTTGGGGGCTATGATGGCCTCTCCGTCACCAATAACGTTGAGTACTATGAAACAACAACCAATGCGTGGTCTGAGGCCTGTGACATGGCGGTCTCTCGCAGTGCTCTGAGCTGCTGTGTGGTGTCTGGACTCCCCAACATGGCCGACTACACTTTCAGTCGTGATGACCTGTTGTTTTTCAATTTGGAGGAAGCCTCTAACATAAACTAGTGAAATAAATTTCTTTGTGCATCAAACTTCTCTTACTCCTGTGATGAATTTCAGTTTGAGTGAGGTATTGTAAGCTTTATAAAAGTCTATGTATGTGTAATTCTGCATCACTGACTGAGAGACAAAAATCATCGTTGAGGAGTTAAAGAAGGGAGAGGAAAGCCCTGCAGAAAGGGACATGGACAGAAAAATGACAGAAAGACTGTGAGTTGTTGCTGTTGCATGACTTTGGTGCTAATGTCAAGGACTGCAGGTTTCACAAATTTCCTTCAACTAAATTTGGACAAAACTAAAATTATTCAGGGGCTAAGAAAAGCTTGAATGACTTCGGTCTGTCCTTCTCTGTTTTGCCACATGCACTCCCTGCCTCTCTCACTCTCTCTCTTAATCTCTCTCTCCCTCTCCTTCCCTCCTTTCTGCTGTCTCTTTTTGTCTTTCTCTTTATCTCACAGACAAAGCGTTACTTGTTTGCGGAGTCACCTTGAGCCAAAGAGTGCAGTGAGTTGTCTGTGTATTTTGGGCATAGGAATTTATAGTATGAGTGTGTACATATTGTACATGTGTTTATGGTGTAGTTTTTTATATCGGGAGGAGAATAAATAATTTTCCTCTGGACTCAGATTTCTGGTGAAAATAACTAGTCATGTATTCAGCACTCATTGGTTTCAGTGGCTCCTTCTGAAAATATTGTAAATGCTTCTGTATCATAAAGTCTCATCTGCAGTAAAATGCTGCGTCGGTGATGGCTGAGTTTTCCTTTCTTAATGTCTGATACCAACAATTATACAATCCTGGCTTGCTACAGTATCTGCACATGACAACTATGGTATGGTTAAGGTTAGAGACACTCGGGTATGGTTAGGGAAGACCTTGTCTACAGCTGATTAAAAGGCAAAGTGTAGTTGCAGGTCTGTGACGATATGGAAGCTCCTGCATGTAAATCTTCACTAGTGCCACTGTGCTTGGATAGTGTAAATGCCTTTACTGGCAATATGACTGCAGGCTTTCATTCAGCGTTGCATAGAATATGTTACAAAATGTTATCTGGTTCTTGGTAGGCAGATATTCAGAGCTACTTTTTGATAAAATCTTTATTTTCAGGTCCTTTTCCGACATGAACGTGTAAAACCAGCAGAGTGTTCACAGACCTGCAATACATGCCTGAAAACAGCTTGTGTGTGTGTTTCAGTGCATGCGTGTGTCCCTAGAAGCATGAGGAAGGATACAGGCCGACAATCCTAACTGTTACACCACACACACACTCACATACACATTAGGGAGGAGCCTTGACATGCACAAAGCACAGAGGTTTTAAAAAAATTATTAGCTAAAGTTGCTCGGCTGATGGTCCATGTTCTAAAAGCACTGTGCAATACAACTTTAATAGCACTGGCAACAGGGTACACACACACACACACACACACAGATACAGAGAGACATTTTCTCATCCCTTATTTGCAATGTCTGGTTTCTCTGTCTTCTTTGTCTGTCGGCCTGCTCAGTAGCCGAGGGCTAACAGTAAAAAATATAGCCTCTCACTCACAAAACCAGCAAAAAAACACACAACCAGTTATTGTTCTGTGTGAGCGACTGTCAGTGAACTGACAAATGACAAAGGATTAGTACTTCACCGGCACAGTTAGTCAATGACATCAAAGCCTGTGTGTGTGTATATACAGTGCATGTGCACATGAGTGTACGTTTGAGTGTGTGTGTACCACATATTGTGTGATCTGTTAATATCAAGCCAAACAGATACTTTATGTTTCAGTATGTGCCCTGTATGTGTATGTGTGTGTGTATGTGTGTGTGTAGGAGAGACAGAGGGGGGGAGTATGTGTGTGTGTGTGTGTTTGTGTGTGTGCAGTGCCCGGGGGCTCTGTTCTGTAGTGGTGCAATAAAAGACACATTAGAGAAAGAGAGAGATTACAGAAAAAAAACATTATCAGCCATAAATGGAGTTTTACACAGAAAAAAAAAAAGATAATAAACCTGTGTGGGTGTGAGAAGCAACAGAGCAGGGTTTAACATGATGCACCCTCTTGGAAATCTTGCAAATGCAATGATGTACAGCAACATACCCTTTTGGAGGAACATCTTATGCTGCTTGTCATAAAGTACTGAGGGAGATTTTACAGCATCAAGTGTTCTGTCAGAACCGTGACACTGTTGGTCACATCAGGAGAGAAAATACATATCAGAGAGGATGTCTATATAGAAGAGTCTGAGGGATGAAGAAAGATAAAAGACGAGAGATGAGAGGAGGATGGTGGCTTAAAGATAAGGGAGAGGGTGTGTGTGTGTGTGTGTGTGTGTGTGTATTGAGTCAGGGGTGGAATCAATTTCTCCTGTCATGCTTAACCTGTCTCATCCCCGCAATGTGTGAGGCAGGTGCGAGTGTGTGTTTTTGTATGTTTTAGAAGTGATGAACAGACAATAGCTCCCCAGTTGAAAAAGGATTCAATTTTTACCCCAATCTATGCTCTCCCTCTCTAACACATACACACACACACTCCATAGGAGACATCTCCTATACTCGTTCTTGACCTCTGCATGACCTCTCTTTGTTCCCTCTTACCTGTTCTGTCAGTTATATGGGATCAGACTTACAATGCCGCTCCGCTTTAGCACACACAGTTACTGTCCCACAGTTACTTTGGAGTATGATTTTTTTTTCTCCCAGGTGTGATGTGAAATATTACATACTGAGCAGATATGATTACTGAGGAGTTTCTCAATAAAGGCAGACTTCAGTCTGAGGATGAGGATCATCACAGAGAGATGAGAAAAGCAGAGACGGTGAAAGTCCTTTAAGGAGAATTTTTTTTATAAAAATGTAGGTGTTGTTTTGGTTGTCCAAACTAAGCAACAGAGCAACAAAATACATTGCTTTGTGATTTTAAAAATGACCTACATTGGCTTTTCTGATCTAGTGCCTTAATCACCAATCAGTGCATTACAAAAATCAAATCCACCTTTGCTCCTGACAGTCATAATTTACACAACTGCTAGAGGTCACTTGTCAGATGAACGTAAACAAAGTTTGAATCCAGACATTTGAAGGAATGACTGATGCTGTTTTCTGGTGGGAGGACAGTCTTAAAGTGTTGTAAGCATCCATCACAGTTTACAGACTGACACTCTGCTCACTGAACCAACCATACTTGCCATATTTGTGATCAGAATGACATTTCAGATGGACTCACTTTCAGTTTTACCTCTAAATACAATTATTTAGAGTCTTAGTCTCTTGTTTTACAAAAGAAGGGCATTTTTTTTCTGTAATAATACTTTAATATTATACAGTGTGGTGTTACTGTTGTATGTTCACTGTGTTTCTACAGGAAAGGTTCTTCCAGCTCTCCCTCAGCAGACTTGTAACCAGGGAAAGACTCCTATATTCAGGCCGTCTGAGCAACAGCCTCCCCTGACAATCTAGGAGGTCAAACCACTGTCACTCACTTGATATGGAGAGAGAGAGAGAGAGAGAGAGAGAGAGAGAGAGAGAGAGAGAGAGAGACAGAGAGAGACAGAGACAGAGACAGAGAGAATATACAGAGGGCAGATAAGTAGAGAAAGAGGTAGAGTGAAAAGAAAGGGCACATACAGACGGGAAGTGGTAGGAGAAGAGATGAGAATCCAAATGAATCTTCTTCACCCAACGGACAGACTGTCAAGCTATGTGTGTGCGTGAGACAAGAGCAAGTGTGTGTGTGCGTATGAGTGTGTGTCTGTCTTACCTACTAATTGAAATGCGATGAGGTGTGAAACACCCCTTTAAAAGACCTATCACCGTGTGTGAAGCTAAATGTGTGTGTGTGTGTGTGTGTGTGTGTGTGTGTGTGTTTGCATGTTAGATGGGGTTGGGTTGGGTGTGTGTGTGTGTGTCTGTTGGGGGGGGGTACCATCCATATCAACATCTTTTGACCATAGATACAACAAAGTGTGTGTTTGTGAGTGTATATATACAAGGATGTACCTGTTTTGATGCAACATGTTTGTAGCAATTAAATGCATAGTGACGATGTGCATGTGTGACTGTGTGTGACTGTGTGTGCATGTGTGACCGTACAGTATGTGTGTACAGTATCTGTTCGTTTTGCTGTCTCAGCCTCTTGTTAAGGAGCCATTTAGAACTCAGGTTGAGTTTCTTCAGTGCCTCCTGACACTTCTTTCCTCCTCACTGCCTCTGACTTCCACCATCTTTTCTCCATCGCTGTCTCATTATCTCTGTCTGTCTTCTCTCCTCTCATCTTCTATTCTTTCCCTCTGCTCTCTCCTCCTGTGTGTGTGTGTGTGTGTGTGTGTGTTAGCTCTACTGCACCACTTTAACCTGTTAATCAATGCTTCATAAAATGAGTAAAAATGTTCTCACACAATAAAGTTGGAAACAGACATCAGAAATCTGCCTTTAGAGACACAGCTATCATAGGAGAAGTTACTGGCTAAATTATACAGCATATTATATGAATATTAGCAGAAATTACTCCAGATAGTGCAGATTTTGATTAGCTATGTGTGCGAGTTTTTCACTCAACACTGGGAATATTTTTGTTGATAACTAAAACTGTTTTGCTTTGGTAACTGATGATATTCAGTTGGAGCACAGTCCTCTGAAATAATCTGTGTATGTGTTTGTGTGTGTGTGCTATTTAACTACTCATTTAGTGCAAAACTGAGGCAAACTCACAACTACTTTTTGTAAGCTTTGAAAAAGTCGAATCTTCATGGTCCACTACGAAATCTTTATTTTTTTCCAGCGTTTTTTAACTGTAAAATAAATTTTTTAAACCAAAGGTATTCCCACAAAGTGTACCCAAATCTGTCCTTCCCATCCTGGCAGACTGGGTAGATCATTCAGGACATGGCCCTTTTCCCATTCCTTTACACCTCAGCATGTGATATCCGACATGAATTAAAATGAGACAAATCACCGAGGAGCATCTGAAAGTCATTTCACCGCAGGATGAGCTTTTAGTTCCTGATCCCAGAGGGATCTTACAGGTATGAAGGTAGTTCTTAGTCAGTGATTGTAAAAATCAAAGATTGCTTGGGGACACGGTTCTTACTCATAAAAGTGAAGGAAAGAATATTATCCAGACACATACATTAACGAAGCAGCGATTTATATTGAACGGGCTCATCATAGACATAAAACCCTCTCTTACTCCAAATTATTTGCTAGGTCAGGTCCAACATATAGGATTGTCTGATTATTTATGGTGCTCACTGTGTAGGCTTGCATTTCACAGGCTTCTTGCTTCATGAATAATTAATAGTGAAAACTATAAAGGGACAGTGTATGAACTATTTAAACCATCACCTGCTGAAGGCTAGAAGGTCAAGCATCATGGGAAACAGGAATTTAGCATATTTAAATGCTTCTGGCCAATAAATAAAATATTCTCTGTGTGTGGTTTTTCTTCTTATTTTCTGTCCTTTTTCTGTTTTTATCACATAAAAGATGAAGTCCATTTTATTTGGAATTGAGTATTTATATTATATGAGTTTCGTTGCTTAATACTGATCACTGTAGATGTGGGTTTGATAAGTTTGTTTCCTGATAATGGCAGTATCGTATAAAATGCGACGCCTTTCATAGAATAGTCATGTGTCAAAGGTCCATTTTATACAACTATATGAGGTCGTAATACATTTCTGTTTTAACCAAGTAATAATTAGAATGGGATGTTACATAAAACCAGGATTACATCAACCATTTGTGTTATGTCCACAACAAAGAGCTGCATGTTGCTCAGCTTTGTAGAACCAGTTTATTTATTATATTTCCTTGTTGATTAAACCAGCTGTGACGCTGCATCTGTTCCCGTGGATCCATAGTGGTTCAAACTGATAACACAAAGTAAAATAATGCTGGTATGGATTCCATAGATGTTCGTACAACACGCACAGTCTCTCTTGCTTACACACACACACACACACACACACACACACACGCACACACACACATGCGTGCTACATTGACAGTAGCTATTATAGTGAGGAAGCCTTTTTTCAGGTCCAGTGAATGTTAGAATTAGTATCATTAGTGGACCAAAGGCAATATAAGAAAATCAATATCTAGCAATAGGGGAAAATCAATCACCTTATAATAGAAGGTCATTTGTCTTTAGAAGTAAAGTACTGGCAGATGGTAGCCAATCACAGCAAATGGGATCTTCTGTATGGCCGATAGTAATCTAAGTTACAGTGATATTGAGAAGCCGTTGAATGGGAATCATTGGACTCCATTGAGAACATGTGATGGGTGAGTCATGCTGAATATACTCTGGATCTAAAGCTAATGGGATGGTTTTTGTCTGATAAAGCCTGAGAGGGTTAAACTTGGTTTTAATGAATATCCAGTCACAGCACAAACCTTTAAAACCAAAAATGATGAAGAAACTTTTAACAGACGCACAGGTTCACTTGCCTCTTGTTTTTATTTGAGTTTTTGTTGGCATCTCGTGTCCAAAAGGATGAATTGTGTATGTGTGCTGTTTTATTTAAGTTTTTTTTTGTAAGTGTTACAAATTGGAAATAATTAGAAATGCACCAACAAAACCCCAACAGGATTCTAATAAACAGAAATGCTTAAAATCACAAAAATGCACACATATACACGATATTCCTACCCCTGGGTGGGAGATCATTTTTCGCAATCATCTTTAAACTCCTGCATTTTCACACTAAAACCTTCTGACTGTTAGCCAGATTTTGTTTAAAACAAGTTGTTTAGTGTAAAGAACTTGCAATAAATTGAGACAAATTATGCAAACAGCTGCAGTCTTCAGTGTTTCCTTCTCTTTTTTTCCTCTCTTTTTTGTAGCACAATTAATTAAACCACACTTGTACTTCAAAAAAACCCATCTATATGCCTAATTAAATTAAAAGGTAGTCAGTTTGTGTTGACGTGTACTGTACACTGCAGATCATGACATTTTGTAAGCCATTTGTCTCATAGACATATATTGTATATAAATCATATTATATGCCATTTAATACAAGCATTTTTTGGTCTTTTCCTCATATGAAATGTCATATTAGTTCCAGCTGTTGCATTGTGATTATTGCAAAGGGGTTTTTGTAATTACCCTGTTATTGTAATATTATTAATTGCTGATTAAAACAGTATAGAAATGGTAGCAACATTTACTACACTGTAGAAATAGTGTGCCATTGAAGCTTTTTATATTTGGTTGTTGTCAACACCTTTATTAGAGTGCATCCAAAGTGGCCTCTTATATCCACAAATATAACTTCAAAACATCAATAACGAAACACTTAATTGCTTAATCTGACTAATTACAAATTTAATTTGTTTGAAAAAACAAAGCAAACCCTAACAAATGCTTTCACATGTGCACACACACACACACACACACACACACATATATATATATATATACACACATAGTGTTGCAATGCTGTCAAGGTTAAAGACATTGCCCTGACATCAGCTGTCCTGTTCACGTATGGGGCTGAACGCAAGCAATTACAATCACACACACACACACATACACACACACACACACACTCACTTGGAGAGTTTGACCTCTGCACAGTCGCCACAGGGTAAAACAAAAGAGAAAGAGAGGGATCACTGTAAACAATAATCAGTTGCAGATTTTTACACTGCAGGCATTTTAATGAATGTTTTATAAAACACTAATTAACCATTTACTGGATAATGAACGCAAAGGAGTCAAAAACAACATTTATTAAGCTTTTGTAAATTATTTTATTATCATTGCTAACCCGGGTATTCACAGTGTACCTATGCAGATCCTTATCATGGCAATGTATCACTATGCTAATAATGTATGAATACTGTGGAGCTGCAGTGAGGAGCTCTTTTGTAGTAGTCCTTGTTGCCTCACAGCTCAGGTCATGTGCAGACGCCATAAAGATCATTCTGAAGGACTTTATGGCTTTTGTATAATAGCTGTGAACATAAAGGGCCACTACACTGATTTTACACATAAAGGTCATGTTACTCATCTTGAAGAGTTGTACTCAGTCTGTGAAAACAGTTGTATTAAGTCCTCTACCGCTCTGGAGGGGCTTTATCAACCCTGTATATTAACCTTTTGGAAATAATAAAAAAAAAGACCATCCAACCGGTGTGGCTCTGGCAAATACAGACATTCGTGGTCCTCAGAGGATGAATCATAATGACTTTGGTGGTCCCCTGATTTTTCCTCGAGTGCCACCAGCAGGTCAAAATCTTTACTTATCCAGTGAAACATCTCAGCATCCAGAGAGATGACAAGAAAATGAAGAAACTGATGGTGTGGGATGTACACATTCATGGTTCCCAAATTATGATCAAAATGCACGGTGACTTTTCCTTCAGCACCAACATGTTCACAGTTTTCACATTTCATATTTGAGTCAAATGTCTTGCCAACTATTAGATGGATTACTGTGACATTTGGTACAGATTTAAGTTAAGTTACCTAATACCTGATCCAATGATATTCATGAACATTCGTTGTACTTTGTTTTTGCAACGTGTTTTTAGATATTCTATCAATATCAATATCTTTTTTAAGGTTTTTGTCTCTTGTGAGTCCGTCACTTTTGAAACGTGTAATGCATATGAATGGATTATTTACAGTAGTGTATAAACATTATAAAAGTTGAAGGAGTAGAAATATGAAACTGATTACCAACAGAGTTGGAATAGTAACTTTTTCAGATTGCTGAGCTGAAACTACAGTCATTAATACCAATAAGGAATAAGCAAGTAGATGTTTGTTACACTCTAAATAATGCATAAATATTAATGATGATTCACACTGACCCTTACTGTTTACTAAAGAAAAAAATATCTTGACACACAAACTTTTTAAACCTAGTTTTTATTTAGGAAGTGAAACAAAATGCCCAGTGTTGTCTTTGTGCTTTACATTGTTTCAAACTGTCACTGGAGGTCCCAAAAAACCCCAGAGGAAGAACTCAGAACAAAGCAGGAAGCTCCAGAAGTATTCATCATCGTCATCATCATCATCATCATCATCATCATCATCATCATCATCTTCACTGTCACTCTATACAGATCTGTAGAAATAATCGGACTTCAAAGTCACATCAGTGCTTATTTACAAGGCCTCTCGCCGCAAAATAGTCGAGTTTTCATTCGCCCTAAAAAAAAGTTGTGGTGAAGATGCTCACACAGGTATGTTAAAAAAAATGACACATGTAATGAAGATGTCGGTTTACACCATGTGTCACTTTTCAAAGCATATTTTCACGTGTCATTTAAGGACAACAGATCCTGTGCTATCTCAGCATCGTTGTTGTTTTCTTGTTGTTTTCCTTTAGATTCATCATAGTACAAAAAGGAGAAAGAGGTTATTTCTACATACAAGGCGTTGTCTACCTGAATCTAAGCTCTTTCATTGTGCTACTAACTTTGGGAAAAAAAAGTTGTAAGATATAATTCGTAAGAGGAAGTGCTTTTATTATATAAGAATAGGTAAACTAGATTGTGGCTATAGTAGGCTACAGTAGTTCATAGTAGAATCTAAGTGTTTGTCAAAGCAATCTGGTGCTGAAATATCGACTAAACGTTCTCTCATCACTCTCAACAGTCTTTATAATTACAATTGCAATGACCTCACAACTGCCAGAGATGATGGACAGAAAAGCAACCTGAAATTGTACAAGGAGGGGTTTTAATGTATATTGTTAGCTCCAGGATCTTCACATGTAATTTGTGAGTAAATGTCTCATAAAGTCAAGCAAAGATGCAAAACTGATCCTCTAATAGGTTTCAAGACTGAGACTGCTCACTCATTTTGACCCACTTGTGAGTAGAAATATCTCCTTCAAACACTAGACCTCACGAGAGATGCGCGGGGACCTAATCAAGGTCTACTGAGCTGGAACCTGCAGAAAAGTACCAAAACCCCCAATAATTCTCATTTTGGCTTTGTTTCTTTGTCCATGTTTCAGCACCAGAGGCCTACAGTTGTACCCTCTACTTTCTACAATATTTTAGAATAATAATATGAGGCAGGCAGTGCATAAACCATGTACAAAAAAGACCCGCCCCAACCCAACCCAGAGCCCTCCATCTAAAGGAGTTGTGCCATCTGTGTGAATGCCTGGAAGCCCCAACAGCTCAGCGATTATACACAATTGTCACAATAAGTTAATGATCGCAAGAAAGACCTATGTAAGGTGAAATTATTTTGGGCATACTAAATTAGCGAGGTTGGAAAATTGACTCTCTGCTCTATTATTTTTTTCTTCACACAGTTAACATTCACAAAAAACTGACGCATTCAGTCACTGGAGAAGGCCTCAAAGAATCACAGCAGTGACAATTTCTGTAAATATAGAGCTCTCAACCCAACCCCTCCGTATTTAACACTAAATTGGTTTGCAAACTCCCTGAATTTTCATTTCTCATAACTACATAGAATAGTGGTACTTGAAAAAAAATCAAGATGTTACAAGCAGTTATGACTCACATTTCTTTAAAAATATCATGCATTATTGCTCAACCGGATATGAATGAAATATTGCCCAAGACAAAAAATTTGATTAATCTGCCTGTATCTAAGATGTTTTGGCAAATTATCCCAAAGATTAATAAAATTGGCATAGATTCCATTATTAGGCTATTGTTATTTTTTTTTTTTTGCATGCAGTACATTTGTATAATTAAAGTGGCAGACGAAAGTAAAAAGGTAATTAGAAAGTGTCAAATGCTTTGGCATATTTCTAACGGAAGGCAAAATCTAACAAAGTAACGTAACAACATAAAGTGCAAATCAATACATATAAAAAAAAACATCAATTAAAATAAATAAATTAGGCAATAAATAGACACATAAAAGAACCTCAAAGCTGAATACTGTGTGGCCCACTGGCAAAAATGCTATTTTACAAAAAGGTTTGACCTTTTGAAGAAAACCCAGACATTTTTAATGTCTGTATCCTCGTCCTGACGTTGGAAAGTAAAAATAAATGACATTAGATTTTATATTTTATAGGAAAACACTGTTTGTCAAGGAATACCCTGGTGGCTCAGTGGTTTATCGGCCATGTGATGAACTGGAAGTCCAGTTTGTCTCCATAATTCCCTCTTACTTTCCACTGTTTACAGTCAAGTAAAGCACAAATGCCAAAAAAAACAACCTTTTAAAAAGATAAAACGATGTCTATGTCAATTTAAGACAAAACAAAAACCATAAAAAACATGGTTTCTCCTTTGTACCTGAACTACCATGTTATCATATTTTCTTCATAGGTCTGTGTGGTTGTGCCAGTAGCCTTATAGAGACATAGCAGGTGAAGCATGTCACTAGCATCAATGTGAAATATTATGCATGTTTTTGTTTACTTGTGGAACAAATACCATGTGCTTACTTTCTTTTGATCCTTTATCCCTTAAAAACAGTTCAGCCCAAGGTCAGTCTCACCAGATGTAGGATACCAGACGTATCCTCTGATTATAAATGTTTGTCCTGTTTTTTTTCAAAATATGAAAGTTCATTTTATCTCTTTTCAAGGAAACTGAATAAGTGTTTCGTGCTATAAATTCCTGTGATATGCCTGTCACAGAGAAATGGAGAGATAGGAGAGGAATTGTGTTTCAGTGGAATTTTGTCATGGGCCGGAAAAAAAAGAAAACAAACGATGAGGATAGATATGGACATAAAGGGATCTAGGTATCTTCAAAAATGATGAGCGAGATGTGCTGTGCTTTATTTACTTTCATGGACACTAAAAACAGCCTATGAAGGGGATGTGTCATATCAAAGCAGGTGGCAATCTAAATCTGGCATCCAAAGTGTACCAGCTGGTTTACTCTACCTCCAGATGAGGAAAGAGGGATTGGAGGGTCTTGAACATGTCATCAATCAGTTTTTGTTTATCTTTTGCATCATGATCCTAGCAAGGAAAGCACTTTCCCTGGTAGTGTTCAGGCATACTGCTGTTCTTGTTGAGAGGAGCAGGGAAAAATTGTGAGTTAGGCCAGTAATATATCAGATATAAATAAAGAAAACAAAATCCGTCATTCTCCCAGTGAGCTCAGGGGGGAGAAAGCCCCCTTAAAGCACGCCGACTCGTAGTGCTTATTCAGGTAACTCTTGAGAGCAAACGTCTTATCACACCGTTTGCACTTGTAATGCTTGAAGGCCGAGTGCGTCTGCATGTGAGCACGCAGGTTTGAGCGGTCAGCAAACGCTTTCCCACAGTGCGCACACCCAAACGGCTTCTCGCCTGTGTGCGAGCGCATGTGGCCCTGTAACAGCCACGGCCGGCTGAACGCTTTTCCGCACACGTCGCATTTGTGCTTGAGGTCATGGGTCAGCAGGTGCATGGCCATCGCAGGCATGGACACGTAGACTTTCCCACATGTGGGGCACTTCTTGGCCATCTTGCTGTCTATGCTCCTGTGCGTCTGCTTGTGCCGGCTCAGGTTGGAGGACGTGGCGTAGGTTTTGCCGCACTCGCTGCAGGTGTGCCTCTGGGCGGTTCCTCTGGGGCTCTCTGTAGTTTTTCTCCGCGATCGTCCATCCATGATGAAAAATGCATCCACTGTGTAGCCCTCACTAACAGCTGCATCCCCGTTGATGTATCCACCGGCTGATGACGAGACCTCGGACCGTGGGCTGTCTGGCTGGTCCGAATCACCGTGGATACCGGTGTAGGTGTCATCGATGCGGCTGTAGATGATCGGAGAGTGGCTCGGGGAGGGGACTTTAGAGATGACAGATGAGTCGCTTCCCACCACATCATCATAAGGAGATGGACTCAGATAATCGGTGACATAACCTGAAGAGACAGAGGAAGAGGTCAATTATGTGCCCACAGCAGGGTGATTGATCGGAAATTAGAAACTGATTGGTTTGAAAATCTTTACAGGGAAGCTATGTAAGTACTACGAAAGTGACATAGAAACCTGAAAGAGAAAACGTTTTAAAGGATTCCTCCGTTTCTTTCTTTGACATGTGACATGTGAGTGCACTCAGTCTTCTTTATTTTCAGGTTATTACTGCTGCCAATAAAAATAAACAGATCTCCTATAATAATTATAAAAATTAAAAAAAAAACACAGCCCACAAATCATTCACTTCACCAAAGCTCATTCATTATTAACAGAGCATGATGTCTCTAACATTATTGATGATAGCCTGGCATCTCAGGTTTCTAAATATTATATATATATTGGACCCCTCAAGATCACATTTACAACATGTGCATCATACTTTAAGATAAACTTTAAGTATGAGAAGTAGGAAACACAGATGAACGCATTTTTTAACCAGGTAGAAGGTACAGTGTCTCTAAAACACAACCGTTTTTGATGATATAAAGTAAAAGAGGGAAAGAGGCAGAAACAGTTGTGGTATTTATAGTGGTGGTAAAGTGCTTTTATGTCTTTGCCAGCAAGAAGGAGGCGCTTTCTCCACAGTGGGAAATATTTATTTGAGGGGTTGAGTGAGCATACTCGTCCTCATTGGCTGCACCTTTCCTGACAGGTCTGTAGCTGCAAACAGTGACACTTCAAACCTGCCAAAGACTTTCAACTGCTGTACACAGAGCATCTCATCTATTACAGCAGCTGGAGGGTCTAGTGCTTTGCTCAAGGGCGCCCTGAAATCAATTATTTGTTGCCATGTTATAATGTCAGTTGCTTCATTATTTCTATTATTGGCTTCTATGCTCAACAGGCCTGAACTCTAAGAGACACAAGGAGAGTCTGCGAGCCAATACTCCACCGCCATGACTCCTGTGGATCTTTGCCGATCAATAGCTCTCCATTTCAATTAGCACTCTCTGAGCATTTAGACACAGGCAGCAGAGGAGATACTACTGCTGGTAATATAATTTCATGATGCAGTTCTGAGAAAAGCTCACAAGTTGGTCGATAATATGATGAGAACAAGAGACAGAGAGATAAAGGACGGAGACAGAAGAAGCACAGTGAGAAGAGAGATGGTAAGAGAGAAAGAGAAAAAAACAGACATAGAAGAGGGTAAGTGATGTTATGTGTGATTGTGGTGAGGCGGTTTGGCAATGCTGTTTACAGCTCTCATGCTAATTTAACGTCTCGACTTTAATTAAGACAGAGCAACAAAGGAAGACAGACAAAAGAGGCAAGTGAGAGAGGAAGGTGGAGAATGAAAGAGAGAGAGAGAGATCATGAATATTCAAACATTAAACTCTGGGACAAAAGTACTTGACCAAGTGATTTTTAACCCTTATGTAATCAAGTAAATTTGATTGAGAACAGCACTCATGTTGGAGATGTTTAAGAGCTTCACAATCACTCAAACTGGCAGCTTCCCCGTAAAACTACAAACTTCTAAAAATGATTGATGTTCTTCATATACTATCTTATCAATATATCTATAATCTTTCCATCCTGATTGCCATACTGTATTTATCTTGTCTATTCTGGACACACAGAATACTACTCTACTCCATACTCTGTCTTACTTCCTGAAGGTTTCTTCTATTTTTAACAGGTTTTTGGGTGGGAACTTTTGCTTATACTGGGATGGAGGATCTTGTAAAGATTATAAAGCCCCAAGAGGCAAATGTGTCATTTGTAATATTGGGCTATATAAATACAAATTGATTCGACTTCTCCTGGTGGGTTGGTCATGGCCTTGCTCGAGGGAATCTTTACAACAGATATTCACTCTCCCTTCAAAGATTAACAATGCTTTGGACCTGTGTGTTGGACGGATTGGATAAGGACGTCTGTGACTGGCCTGAGTTTGGTTCTTGGTGAAAATGGCTTAACTTATCCTATTATATTCTGTTACGGTATTCAGTTTGTATCATGTCACCTCTTTCACTGATGTATTTGTTTACTCTGCTGCGAAGGTGCTCCAGACTGATTTGTGCAGAAAGCACAGAGATATATATATAAGAAACATCAGTACCTGGTTTTAGAGTGTAAATTTGTGCTGATATGTTTTTTTCTCTCACAGACGCTCTCTCTCTCTATGATCACTGCCAATTAAACATGACTGCTGCAGTGTCCTCCTTTCAAAGTGTTGTGAACGGTAAGTGCTGCACGCGTGTGTGCCGTCTCTGTTTGTTTGTCTTTGTCTCCCTCCAACTGTCTCAGTCTTGCTGTGTCAACTCTGTCTTCATTTTTAAAGTACTTTAGTAGCATTAGTGCTGATGGCTGTTCTAAATGCTTATTAAAGATTAAAACACTCTGCCGAACCAGAGCCATCCTTATTTTATGTGTCTTTGAAATACAGAGAACTAGAAAGAGAAAGCAAGACAGATAGAAAATGACAGACAGAAAGAGAGAGAGAAAAGCTGCAAGGTACAATTTAATTTTTTGATTCAAACCAGCAGTAACTGACACACACTTGTGTGCTTTGGACACTTGTAGGTCACACAGTGTTTCCTCTGTGCATGTGTGTATGTGTGTATGATGCTGTGCACTCAGCTGTGCAAGCTGCCTGGGAAATGTGCCGAGTTGACAGAAACATAGCAGTGTGCGTGTGTGTGTGCGTATGTGCGTGTGTGTGTGTGTGTGTGTGTGTGTGTGTGTGTGTGTGTGTGTGCAACAAGCTGCAGTTGCTTCAGTCAAACTCTTGTTATATTTATGACAAGGGATAGCAGTCTCAGTCTTTACATGCTTGCCGCACTGCTGCTGCCTCCATGTTTCCCTGTTCACTCTGTCATCTGAGCACCTGGGATCTCTTCATCTCACATTTGACCTTGGTACAATGTGAAAAGCAGCAAGCTGCACCATCAGTGTTACACACTTCTCCCTGTGCAGTGACAGCAATGATTTTTCTTTAGTTTTTTTTAAAGCTGCATTAATTGATTTTTGGCCACTAGGGGGCAGATGACCTCCAAAAGAAGCTGACAGACACACAACCCTGGCATATAATCCTTTTATAACACTGTCAAGGCAAACAAGACAAATATTAAAGCATTTTATTCTTCAATATGGTCATGTGGTATGAAAATTAGAATGGTAGGAATACTGCAGAGAATAGTAAATATAGCTAGCAACATTATAGAGAAGCCACACATGCAACCAAGTGAGATATATAAAGAGACCATTAATGAACCTTCCCGCCCTAATACTCAGTGACACCATAACTGTGTACAACACTGCATGGTTTTTTATCAAATATAATTAAGATGCTGTTGTGCAGAAACAGTGTTGATGTGCTGTAATCAGTGGGTCTGAACCTTTGAGGAAATGTAAAATACAACCAAACCAATTAGCTAGAAGGACATGTAAACCTTTGTAGAGCTTTGCAGTTGGGTATCTGTTGTTAAAGGGATCTAATATAAATATGAAAAATAATAATACAGCTTTAACAAAAGGCCTTATCCTTTGTTAAAGTCCTTCACCACATGAAGCTCTTGTTACTGTAGTTTTCAGAATTTTAACTTCTAATGACTCCAATAAGACACTAACAACCAAATATAAGCCTGCCAGCTTCTGTCCAGAAACTCTCTTCTACTATCTAGTACTTCATAAATACTTTTTAGTGAACATTTGGTACCTCATTATGGTACATTCCCACTGAAGGAAATTGTTAGAATAACACAGGGAAACAGGGCAACAGAGAATCCCACGTCACAAGCGTGTGCTGACATATGCACATCATTATTTAGCATGTTTTTCATCAATGATCACAGCACTTTGGCTCCCACTTGTTAATCAGCTGTCTCTCGATAGAGAAAATGCAATTTTATTCATAGTTAAATATGTGTTAATAATAATGTAATCTGTTATATGAATCGTTTTCACATCATGTGGTATCATCAAAATTTATGCTATGATTATTAAGTGTTGAACTCACAATCAAAATGGGACAGATTTACAATTATACGTATTATTAGTAATAAGATGCTGTCTATGTTGGCACAGCGAAGAGAAACCCCCATGTGTGAAATGAAAGCCTTTTGATCACATCGTTTTCATACATTTTTAGATGTTAGATTTTTTAATGTTTTTTTGTGATAAATTGTTGTTTGACCAAAAGTGAAATGTGTTCACAAGTTAATCTGAGTATAGTAGGTCATCTTTATGTGGGAAATTAGAAATGTAATATTTCCACACACAGATTAGCCTGGCAATGTCTTGACCTCTGACCTTGTTGTGGAAAAGGTCGAGATGCACCCCACATTCATCACAAACAATATTTGTCTCTTTTGTAACCCTGTAGTGTGTCTTTTCACTTCCTGGCATATTTCTGCAAGAGATTGGTATATTTTTGGGTTTAACCAGAGTTTGACCCTGTAATTCCTTTCAACCTCCTTCTCAGTTATGACTAATGCTTTAAATCTGGGGATAAAAAAAAAAAATGCCCTTGATGATGATGATGATCTGTGTGTGTGTGTGTGTGTGTGTGTGTGGTGACTAACCTTTGTCATGATGATGGAATCGCAGACTCAGTTCTTCTCTTCGGCTGTGTCCATATGAACTCTCGAGCTCAGCAGCCGAGAAGTCGTCCAGCTTGACTTTCTTCACCAAGAAAGACCGAGGCATGATGGGACAGTTGATCCTACACACATGCGAAATACACGCACTCTTTGTATCTTCCAACCACTTCCAAACTGTGCAAAACCCTATTACAGGTGTAACCGCTTGAAACACTTAATCACTTGGTTTTAAATGTACAGTTTCAACTCCTAATGGTGCGTTTGTTTCCTGTATCATGGCTTTTAAAGATCAGAGAAAATAATCGCTCCTCACGTGTTTCTGTATTTTTAGCATATCTAAATTTTTATTTTTGTTCAGGATTATTCATGACAGACTTTCTCTGTTTGTAACTGTTGGATCCTCGAATGAAATTGTCAGTTTTCCTTCTCGCCGCTGGAAGACCTGTGGAGCTTTGAAAGGTCAAAAATAAATAAAAATCGTTTCCTGTATGGCTATTGCCCCCTCAACATGAAAGGCGAAGACTCAAAAACGTCTTTTTGTGTGTTTGTTTGTCTTTAAGAAAAGGGACTGTTTCCTCCCCCTGTTCCAAACCGTTGGTCTTCACCACGAGCTCAGCTCCGAGCAGTTTCTCGCGTGCCCCGCGGATTCAGCACCGGACAGCTCCCCTCCGCGCCGCGTGTCGCTGTCCGTTCAGCACCAGAGAAAAAAGAGAGAAAAACAAAGCAAAACGACCTGTTTCATCAGTGTCCGCCCGATAAGATTTGGTTCAGCTGGATGCGAAACACACTCCGGTGGAAATTCCCATGCAGGTGAGTCAATTAAATGTGGATGTTTGTCGTAAACAAACCGTTGGATGCTTTCAGATGAAGTGGAAAGTCTCGTTGTAACGGTAGGCTAATGGTCATAGAGAAACAAATGCGAAATTGGTTGAAAAAGAACAAGCGTTAGAGTCCAGAAAACGTCTCCAGACCATCACAAGTCTTCAGCATCCCAGGAAAGACTCTCAGCCAAAATGTCATATCAGTTCCTTAAAAGTATTGCTCAAATTGTTGTTAAAAAATGCACTTCAGCGGACCAAAACTGCTTTTCTCTCTTTCACTCTCTTCTCTCTCCTCCTCCTGTCTCTCTTCTCCTCTGCTCGGCGCGTGCGGAGCTGCAGCTCTCTCTGAAGCACGAGATCAGCTGTTGCAGCTTTATAGGCCGCGCGAGAGGGAGAGGGAGAGAGAGACAGAGGGGTAGAGAGAGAGAGAGAGAGAGATAGAGAGAGAGAGAGGGAGGGGGTGCTTAATTTTAGTCATCAGAAGAAGAAAAAGAGCATCTTCTCTTGTAGGACCAGCAGCGGCGCGCAGAGATGAGGGATTTAATTAGATAGTTTTAAGTGCTCGCTCGCGGCGTTTATGTCAGTTCAAGTAAAAGGGGGTTTTTTGGTTGCCAAACTGACGTCCATGAAGTATTTGGAGATTTGCTGTATTTGGCAAAATTATAAATTGGTTACATCCAAAAATACTAAAAAGTTGTCAATGCCTCTGTGACTTTGAATAATCTACTAAAACAGTAAAAACTAAGATTTCTAAACCATAATGACATGCAATGATTTGGTTATACACTACACTGATTAAAATATTGCTGTAATCATAACACTTTTTTTAAAAAGTTAAAAAAGAAAATGCTGCATCTGACTGGCATCATGACCTTTCTGATTCATGTTTATAATAAGCATGAGCTCCAAAAATTGACAATACACCTGAGTTAATGTATAGGTGCTCACATGACAATTTTAATATAAGGAACATTGTAGAATAATCTGTCTATATTCTAAATAGTACTGTCAATATAAAAGTAATGCACTAACTGTTGCTCTGAAAACATCACCCTCCCACCTAAGGATTTTAGCGATTCTTAGGGACTGACAACCATCAAACCAGCTGCTGAAAACCAACTTCTTGTGTCACTGAACACAGGTCAATGCTTTTACACTGCAGTCTACCAATAGAGTTCATTTTATGCAAATCAGAGCTCCCCCTGGACCAATAGGATTCTCAGTGTGTAAATCCAGACTCAGCATTAACCAATGAGTTTCTTTAATGTAACTGAGGTGAAGCTGTTTTTTACTGAATGGTCTCTCACAGCAACAGAAAGGCAAAGAAAGACAATGCCTTGTCGGACTTTGCTGTATGCAGTGTTTATTTCTGTGTCTGTGCGTGTGTCAGAGGAAAGAGACACGGTGCAGAGTGATGATGCATTGTTTTGTTGTGTACACACTCATAGAAACAGACTTCTCCCTCCAGCCAGTAGATGACACACTCACACACGCAAAGCCCTACCCCCATTCACATACAGGCAGGCAGGAGGATGGTGTGTGATGTAATTCAGTGACGTGTGCATTTATGTAAGTTCTATTCAACAAGGTCCTTGGAGGTAACCTACTTTTGTAATTCATTGATAAATGTTTGAGAGAGACAGAAAGAGTGTGTTCAAACTGATATATGTAGTAAACTGCATTGCTTTTACCTCATCAATCTGTCTCTTGGTATCTTTGGTTGTCACTTAACGTTCCTGATTATTTATGTGTTGACTTGCTGTATTGAAGGGGTGTCTTGTTCACTCTCAGATGGACCATATAATATATGTAACATTAGATACAGTGTTTAACAGTATGTTTATGTACACATTGTACATTTTCAGAAGAGAAAGAGAATTTCCTAGATGCAATATGTGAACACCAAAACAGATTCACATTTTAAGTTAAAGTTGTATTAAGCCCTATGTTTCTCAATGTAAGAGGCAGGTAGTTCATAGTACTGAACCCACTGATAATCAATGCCCATCTCTGCAGATCAACACAGCTTTTACTGTGGCACCTTTGCTTATTTTTCAAAGATTTTAGTTTTTTTTTCTTTTGTCTTAAAATACTGTTTAAAGGGGGAAAATATTAAAACTAGTGTATAACCGTATGTTTTCTCTAATCTTTGCTTGATTTTTATTTGCTTTACGTCTTTGGGATGAAGCAGTTAAAATAAAACAATCTTTAATCCCACAGCTCATAGAAAAATGCAACTTGTAACTGTTGTGAGTATATATTATTTGACTATAAAGGGTCCCAAACCCAAAAAACAACCAGTGGTTTTGGAGTCTTTCTGCCCCCTAATGGCCAGAAATGTCTTCCATAAAATGTGAGAAATTAAGTAAAATTAGATACATAAGTCATTTTCATTACCCAGATTCACTGATGCTATAGCTGTGCTTTTCTACCGTGTATGATGATGTCGACCTGAATGTCTGTTGAGCATTTGATCTTTTTTCAGATCATTTTATAATCTCTATAGATGTAGGAAAGGCAACCAGAAGGCAATCATAAGAAAGGGGGAAAAAAAAAAGATATCTGTCGGTGGGGTATGAGTGTGATTCTCTGACTGCCTCTCTGTGTTGATCGATGACACACCAGGAAATTCCCATTCTATCCCGTCTATTTCTATGATGGTGAAATTGTCCACTCTTCGTTATATCTCCTGCTGGCCTGCGAGTGCAGCTATACTGCTGAGCTCAGCGAAATATATATGTGTGTCTGACATGTACGTGTGAGCATGTGTAAGTGTTTGTGTGCGGATGCTGTGGGGACATGTGGAGACTGGAGACTCATTAGCATAATAATAGACCCAAATGCATGTAGACAGGCAGGCGGTGTGCGAGCATGTGTGTGTGAGTCCTGTCAGGAAACACAATCAAAGGGTCCTTGTTGACTTTTCATTCCTGTGTCTTTCGAAGAGCTATTTAAATGACAGGGTTTTAAATAAAACTCCATTCAAATAGAAGGGTTTTACATATAAAGCAATATCCAGATTAGAGGGTTTATAAACAAAAACTGACAGAGAGAGACACAGGGTAGAAAAAATACGGGGGGGCAGGCAGAGAAACAAAGAAGAAAGCAAAATAAAGAGAGAGAAAAGGACAAATGGAAGGTCAAACTGGGTCTTGAATGTAAGGAGGGGGAGAGAGAGAGGTAGTTCACAGTAACATAACTGTCGCCGTCTGTAGATAAAGGTAGTGATGGATGACCCCGACTGATTTCAACCAACCCAAATTTCATAGTCACTTGCTGTACCTGAGCCTATTAGAAGCCATTAAAACTTTTGCAGTGGCCATTGTACAGCACGTGTATTTACTTTTACTTGCTTCCTTGTTTTTGTCTTTGTAAATATGTTTTGTTATCTAATTAGTAGATTAGTGTTTCAAAGTGAGGCAGAAGAGGAAGTGATTGAATCACAGACCGAGTCAAAGCAGCCGCAAACCAGCCGCAAACCAGCCGTGTTTCAAGTTTCTAGAGAGGCCAAGTCTGCGTCCACAAAATAGTTGGAGCTACTGCCTTAATTCAAAGTAATGGTACTCAGTATGGCGCCAAGGTGCGAAAAACACGGATCATGTCCAAACTAAACATGATAGAAGTAAACACAGCAGCACATAGCAAAACAAAACAGATCAGAAAAGACGAGAGTATCACCAGTAAACCTGCCATGTCCATGTCATTAAGATACATATATGACCCTGCATGTGTGCTATGAATATGTATGTTGTATGTATAAGATGTGACCCTGGACATTAATATGTATTGGGTGGTAATGAGGCAAATGGGCACATCAGATGGGTCCTTTTTAACTGGTCACATGTGGCTCATTAGGATCAGGCCACACAAAGCACCTGATACCCTAAAGAAGACTCCTACACCCCGAAAATTATTTATGTATTATTGTTTTATTGGTACGGAGACAGGAGATATAAGAAATAGAGGAGCGAGACAACAAGCCAAAGTCTAAACTTGAATCTGAACCTGTTTGACAGGTATGCGGTAACAGACAGGAAGAGGTCTGAGAGGTTGAGTGAAGTTCAAACATAAATGAAAGTGAGCATGTTCCCTGCCGAAGTGTCCTGGAGCAAGACTTTCAAGTCTCTACCAATTGAGGGGATGCTGCTCTGTAGCTGACACTGACCTCTGATCTCTTTATCCAACGGGATTCATCATCACATATCATCACCGCAACTCCAGACACGATGAGGTGGTGATATACAGGCTTTTCAGAAGATGGACAGTATCTAGTATCTAGTACTGTTAAGGATTTAGGTGAGACAAATACAGATACAAAATAAATAAATGTAATTTTTCACTCAAATCTTGGGACAAACAAAATTAATATTACAAAGTGGATAGGGCGCAGCAGGACAGATAGTTGGGTCCATATTAACAAGTCACATGTGTATCATTACCATGTGGTGATATAAGACAGCTGGTACCCTCTAGTGTTATACAGTTATGCCTCAGTGTCCCTCAGTGTTACTTGCAATGTGAGTCATTTTCTTACTACAAAAACTAAAGGCCATGTGTTACATGACCGAATTTTAGAGACAGGAGGCTTAATTCATATGAAATAAGAACAACACATGGCCTGAATATCTTTGGGGGTTTAAATAGTCAGACAGGTAGATGAGCAGAGAGACAGAAAGCATGTTAGACAGGCACATAGATAATGAGGTCCTTATAAACGGACCCACCTGATACCTAAAACTTCAAACAAGTGATGATACATGAACCATTTTCAGTAAATCTGTAAATAAGGTTAAATGTGTCGCCTTGACTTGGCTGGACAAGAACATTTATATTCCTGTATCATGTATTTTTTGAAGTTTAGAGCCATCTCTAAGTCATTGTGGGGGAAATTCAATGATATTGCATAAAAATACAAAGAAATATCAGTTTTAACACAGCCAATAATATTGCAATTTTGCTATCTGTGACAATCAAACACCAATCCAATCCAAATCCACCAAATGCTCCTCTGCCTTGATTGTGCGAGGACTAATATTAAACACGGGAACAGATTATTCATAATAAATCTCTCGCCTGCTTGAAAATGATCTAAGTTGTTGGTGCCGTCTCTTTATTCTTCACTACAATGACAGAAATCTCTACTCTAACACTAACAGTGCCTCAATCCTGCTCCATTTGTTAAAACCCATTTAGGCAGAGTTGTTTGGAGAAACATTTTGACCTGCATGTCATTCACAAGGTGACGAAAAGAAGACAAAGCATAGCCTAATCTGCATATCTCTCTGTCAGAATAATGGACACAATGACAATCTAAACTGTATGAAAGTTTTCAACCAGCATTTTAACCATCTGTTCATATTTTTTAATGATTAAAGTCTTTGTACTATCTTGGATAACTATATTTCTTGGATTCCGTGTTGCTCATATCTCTGCAATTTTACTTAATCTCTTTACATTGAACTGAATTTGCCATTACACAGTAATCTGAACACTATGATATCCATATGTATCTGACATATTCCTTTCATAATACAATAAAGATGCAGACATTTCTTTATGCGACGTGATTTAGCCAGTTGTGGAGGAAAAGTCTTGCTTTAAAGACAAACAACAATGTGGCTGCTATGGAAAATTACTATATTGTCAAGTTACTGTTAAAAGCAGATTTAGAGTTTATTTAATTTTAATTAATATTTATTAAAAGAAATGTTTTATGTTATGTTATGTTTTTTATTCCTTTCTGGGTGTGAAAACTACCTTTATAAACCCACAACTGAGGCAAGACATGTACACATGCAGTCAGAGAGACAGACAGGTTTATGAGTCATTAAGTCAAACACAGACGGCTTATTAACCAGTCTGTGTTCACAGCTGGCTCACACCTGATACCTTCAATAGCCCCTTGACACCTTTAACTGTGTGTATGTGTGTATATGAGTTGTGTATGTGTGTATGTGTGTGTGTGTACATGAGTGTGTCCATGCATGGTCCTGTGGAGCTATAAAATAATAAGAAATTCTTTTACTATTTGTTTTCCTTTGACCTGCCCTCCACCTTACTCCTCTAGAGGATGGCTCCAGTGTTCAAACACATTTTATTTGTGAACAAATATTTTTCATATTAAGCCATGAGATACAATAAAAAGTGCAGAAAAATGACACGCAGGCAGACAATTAAACTAAGAATTAGTGAACCCAGTGACTGAAACTGATTCTGTGACTGTGTTAGAGGAGACATGTTTAGATCTACATTTATATTCTGGGCCTCTGAAACAGACTCTTTACGCTCCTGTCTCTTTAAGGCCCTCCGACCCAATGAGCATACTCTCTTCTGATTGGTCAGCTTCCAGCATTCAGAGCTGTGGATGTGACAATATGGGACATAAACTCTTTTATAATAATCCATGTTACCAAGTTACCATTTCAACTTCTAGTGGTTGCTTTTAGAGCTGGAGCGTGATGTCCTGAAAATGCAATTTGATGTGTATATTATATATACAATTAAACATGACAGTGTTTTCAACAGGAGTACATCTGATTAAATGCATGTAAATAAAGTTTTAAATTAAAATGTTATATAATTGGAGCAAATGCAACCAGCAGGAGCACCAGTGATCCATTTACTCTTCTCACTGTTGTGGAAAATAAAACAAATTAAAAATTAAAATCTTCAAAGTCAGCTTATCTCAAACCTGATCAGTTGTAGTCAATGTCACTTCTCCAAAATTCAAAGGGAATAGGATCAAAATCTGCTAAAAAATTAGAGGTAACAAGCAAAGCAAAGGACAGTTTTGATTGGCAGTGATGTTCCTGTATTAAAACTGTGATGTTTGTAAACCAATCCACCTCTGATTTGAAGCCACATTTGGATCTAATTTAGCACAGATCTCAGCATGCTGACCTGTTTATGAGTAAAACACAGGTCACACGATGCTCCTCCTCTGATCTTGGATAATTTATCTTCAATTTGCAAACACAAAAAATGTCACACCTAAAGCTAGTTATTTAAATTGCCTCTCATTTTGTGCAACAACTCAGCAGAGAGAGGAGATTCAGGGGGTTAATTGGGTCTAGGGACACAGCACACACACACACACACACAGCACACACACACATACACACCACCAAATCCTCTTAGCCTTTATAATGAAGGAAGTAGAGGGGGGATAGGTTGAGATGGGTACAGGAGAAGAGAAGCAGAGAGAGAGAAACATGCTGAAAGAAAGAAGAAGAGAAAGAGGACGAGGACAGGAAAGATGAGAGAAAGAAAAAAAAAAGACAGGCAAGAGATGCAGGTCAAGATAAAAGGATAAACACTGGGGGGATAAAAAATGGATGAATGCTGAGATGGAAGGAATAGGGAAATAAGAGACGGAGAAAAAGTTGAAGGGGTGACAGTTAGGACTGGATTGTAAAATAACAATGCTTTGTTGCCATGGAAACAAACATTTTTATCAACCCGAGAGGCAAGGAAGTAACCCGCTTGTTAAACCTTCTGCGCGATCTTGTTAAGCTGTTGTTGTGTTTGTGCAAGCAACAGTATGTTTGCAGTCGTGGCATTTTCTAATGACACACTGCGAGGGCCACGCCTTCCACCATTTTTCAGATTAATTGCAATTTTTTTTTCTCCAACAAATGTGTGAGGTTTTGATATGTTTACTATTGTCATTGGAAATTATGTTATGATGGATTGGTACATTTTGTTTTATGTTACTTTACAGTGGATTAGTGAAGTGTGAATGAAAACTCATATTTTCCATTACAAATTAAACTCTTTGATAATCAGTTTGGGTAAAAAAAAATTGTATCTGCAAAACCTGCCTCGTTTTAAGGTTGTTATAAGCCTAATAAACCCACAGGAGAACATGTGCAGTAGACATTTCTACTAATCTGAACACATTCAAATTCAAAAGTTTTGTAATATAACCTGACAGCAAAAAAAACAAGCAAACTGAGAAGACTGATACTCTTTACTCTGATGTCTGATAGCAAAACAACCAACCCAGCTACAACAGTCACACAGAAACCTGTTACCTGTTTGTCTCTTGGACTTGAAGGTCGGTTAAACCACAAAAATGTAGTTTTGCATTTTTTATTATTGCACTTCCCCAAAGTTGTTGGACTTTGAAAAGATGAGAGCTTGAACATGTGTGGTTCAAGTTAAATCCTGCTACTGTTGTTTGTTTACTTAGACACCAGAGTCGGCATATTTCTACCGGAAGCTGGCCAATCAGAACATAGAGGGCTCATAATTGTCTGATTACTCTTGAATAGCTAAATAACAACTCTGAACACATGTTGTTGTGCTTTCATTGCTGTCAGTGGTAAGGTACAAGGTCATTTACAAGCTGAGTGAGTAGTGAGTAGCATAGTACAGATTTGACAAAGAAAAATGTCTTTCTCAACCCTCCAAGGTGCACTGTGATCAGACAAAATGCTCAAATCAGGTCAGCAGCTCAGATCCCTTCTTGCATGCTAATTTGACACATCCTTTTTTCAGCACAAAGCACAGTCAACAAAAAGTCCTGCACTTGATGATCTGACAGCTTGTTTGATGGCCTCTGAACAACCACAGGAGAGTCGAGAGCACATTTTCCTAGATGTGTGTGAACATACAGTTCTATCGAAATCTACTTCATCCCCACTTCATCCATATTTGTGACCTTTAGATCTCAATTAATGTAATAAACTTCCGTATCACCTTTCTAAAGGGTTTGTAAGTTGTAGCTAATGGTCTGATAGTACATAAATAACTTAGTAACGTGTTATAGGTCAGTTATAAACAATTAATTATATCTTTTGTGAAATATCTAGAGAGCTAAAAAGAGGAAGTGAGGATTAACACTTCCTCTATATATACACACACACACATATATATATATATATCTTACATATTTCATAGTTGGTGGGTTATTGCGATAGGATTTCTTGGTCAGCTAAGACAGTAAATGGATCACAGGAGAATATCATATACAAGATTGGCACAAATACACATGCACAATAACCGACCAATCCTTCTCTCTCACTTTTTTTCTTATTTCCAGTGAACCTCTCTCTACCTCGCTGTAATACTGCTGATTCTAGTGTCACAGAGTTGCAGAGCCATGCAGTTATTCCATTGAGTTATACTGTATCTAATAAAATGGAGGAGAAATGGTTCATATCTCCCTTTCTTTTGGTCAGAGACAAAGATGAAAGGGAGACGTTATGTCTGTATATTTAATTACCAGAAACCACACAGGCCGCACTGAAGGTTTTTTTCAAATCGACCACATTACCGATAAGGGATGAAAGGCTTTGATGTCATTATTGAATCAAACAATCCTTTATATTCTTTTTTTTTATCATTATCTTTTTTTTCATCAAGGTATCAAATCTAATTTCTTTTGCAAAGCTGGCTTTTTGCAAAGAGAAGCAATGATTATTTCTTCTCTTTCCAAAAAAGATTTAAAAAAAAGAAACTTTATTAACTTACATTTTATCAATCATAATTAGTCTGGCAAAATCTTCACTAAGATATGTCCCTGCTCACTTTACTATTTTATTTGTCATTTCTCTAACAATGTGTCATCGTTATTACATAGATGTTGACACTCACTCACTCTATCTGTGTGTGTGTGTGTGTGTGTGTGTGTGTGTGTGTGTGTGTGTGTGTTATAGGACGCAGAGGGAACAAAGGATTTCCATGACACAAGGGGCCCAGGACAGGGTTGTTGGGGAGAAGAGGGGGGGTGCAGCAGAGAAGAAATTAGGAAAATGTAGCCCAGCAGAGCCATTGACAGACTCTGGAGGAGTCGAGACAACAGAACTGGAGATCAGAGGAGAAATGAGGGATAAATGACAGGGAAGTTATATAGAACGACATGCTTTAATGGTTTTAGGGGGGTTTTTTTTTCTTCTAGATTTTGCTCAGCCTCGTTCAACTTCATCTCAAAGCTCAGTGAGATCGGGTTAAGTCAGCTTAGGTCTGCTCAGTTAATGGGGCGCTATAGCCAAGTCAGTGTGTGCTGAAATTTGGGCTTGAAAAGTCCAAAGTCATCCTGACTCTTTGCTTCTTACTAAATTTTAAATCCTTGTGTGACATTGGCTGAAGAGGGCACACAAAAAAACAAAACATCTTCAGTTAAACATAAAATATCATAAAATATAAATCATTACTCCATTTTAGAGGTATAGAGTTCACATATCTTTATATATCTCTTGTGGCAGTTCAATTATCAGGATAGGTACAGTGGAGAGCTGACAGTCTTTAATTGAAGCTTCTAGTTTCTACAGTGAATTTCATATTAACTGGATACGATCTTGTATGAAATATGTTTTAGACGACAACACACAACAGGAGGTGACTGCTCTTCTCCTGTAAACAAAGCAAAAGCAGTTGTTTTGATAGTGGAACCAGTGAAAGCTCAAAGAAAAACCTATTTTCCAACAAAGTTATCTTCTACAGCAAAGCAAAAAGTGAAAACTCAAGTCAAGTGACACCGGGGGGGAAGGATTTCTGGAAAATGTTATTTTTATCTCTGAGAAACGGCACGAACAGCAACAGTGTTCATGCCGCTGCTCGCTCTGAATTTGATGTATTTCCTATAAGACTAGTTTTACCAACCTATTATCATTAATTTGACAATGTATAATCTTGTCTGAAGGTGTTATACTTAGCACCCAAATCATTTATCACAGCTTTGGTGGAATTTATGTGACATTTTGTTAACTTTTCTATCATCTGTGACTATATGTGATTTAGTGTTTTTACTGCTATCATTCAGTCGTGTCGAGCTGCTGGAGTGGAGCAAGTGAACGCTTGTGAACTCTGTGTTGTCACGCTTTTCTAGAAAACGCTTTGTAAAATCTGGTTTGATGGTTGATTATCAGCGCTCACCCAGACGTCTGTTGTTCCCCCAACAATAGACTACCACTACCAGCCCCTCTGTGTGTGTGTGTGTGTGCGTGTGTGTGTGTGTGTGTGTGCGCGTGTGTTAATCATGCAGCTCTTATCAGCGACCGTCAGACCTGCAGAGACTCCGATGTGCTCCCTGCTGATAGCTGCACACACAGAGGTCTCCTCCCCCTCGGGGTTTTAAATAGAGAACTAATAGACCTCAGCCTGGAAAATAAAAGCTGAAGATCATTACCAGGCAAGAATGACAAGTCGGTATAACAGTAACTAGAGCAACAAACAGCTGATGATCCGCTGGCCTCTTGATGTGCAGTCACTGAGCAGGAAGAAGCTGAGAACGGCCACTATATGAAACACCACCATCTGAGTATTTCCACAATTTTGCTGCAAAACCCAATAACAACACGCTTCATCAAGCAGAAGATCTCAGTTTTCTATTCAACCCTGCACCGCCCTATGCATACGTTTAATAAAAATGCAGAGCAGATGCCTCCGAACCAAAGATTGCAGGGTGACAGTCACGTAAAATTTAAATATACACTTGAAATATTTACATTCAGCGCTCCTAAATCAAGCATTAAACATTGAGTATTATTTGGGAAATATCTGCATTGTGTCTTGTTGAAATATGTTCAACAACCCATGAGTATGATTTCAGCTTTGACGTTGAGAGAAAGACATACAGAGAGGATGAGGAGGAGGGTGGGGTGAAAGGATAAAATCAATCATTAGAGTCTATCCACTCCGTCTCTATGGTGCCAATGGAAAGGCTCTTAACCTGCTGACACACACACACACACATACACACACACACATACAGGAGCTGTAATGAACAGTCGAGGGAGTCCATTGCCCCTTCTGCTCACATTGAGACTCTTGATTGGGCGACACCTTTGACCATGGAGGTCAAAAGGTCAAATTTGTGACCTCAGGACAGCTCTGTGTGCATATGTGCGCAACATTACTATAAGACATGTAAGGGCCATAGCAAGAGCTAAAACATGGGTATGATAGAGAATTTAAATGGTCAAACACTGCAAACACTGTTCACACTAAACTCTGTGAATAAACACATCATAAAGGGGGGGCAGTGTGAATAACAAGTCATGAACTCGAGGTCTGTTCAGATGTGTGGGAACTCCAGTCTGCAGATGACAGCTCGTTAACAGAAGGAGATTTGACCGCCAACCCCATTCACTCTTTCTCTCCCCCCCCCCCCCCTTCTACCCCCCAGGCTCTTCAGCAACAAGGTCAAACACAGAGGCGGTGGAGGGAGGCGAGATGGAGGCATGAAGGTGTTTATGCTGATATTTCACTTATGAACACACAAACACACGAGCCTTGTCCGTGGATGAAGAAGCTTTAGAGGGAGGCCTACGAGGAGTATTGTGAAATGCTGCCAAATAATCAGTAACAGACAGGAACACAGAAAAGATAATATAAACATGAGACTCTTTGCTATAAGACATCACATTAAGACTGAGCACCGTAATTCACCATGTGTCTTATTGTCTGCACTGGAAAGGTGAAAACCTTCCTCTCCCTCAGCAATTACTGCCACAATGTCCTTGAGCAAAGCATCCCTTAGTATTGGCTCTGGACATACATATAGGGAGCGTAAATGATTGAATCAGATGAGCCCTTTTCTTTAGTTCTTAGTTGTTATCTATAATGTCTTTTTAAACTGTTTACCGCTTCTTGTGGAGAGAAGCATGAGCCCTCAGTCTCTTTTCCAGCCTAATTTCAGTTCATAATCAGTTTCAAAGTGTCACTGAAATAGAGGTAAATGGAAGTTTTTCCCTGCACACACTGAAAGTGTGGGCATCGTAATTGAGGTAACTGGTTGTTGTTGTTGTTGTTGTTAATGTTTTTGTGCTGCAGTTTGCTTGTTTGCGACACCATACTGACTGTTAAAAATAGGCAATAAGTGGAGCAACACAGCAGCCAAAAGCTTTGTCAAGGTCAAAGTCAAACTGTTGAATGGAAACATGCTAATAAAAAGTCTGTATAAAAGTGAACATTATTATCAAGCAAATACCTGAAGAAGATTATCATCACGCTCATCATTTTCAGCCTTATCCGTATGATCTTTGCCAAACGTGACAGTAATTGCGGGGTGCAGAGGCACATGTCAGTAGCGGGATCACTACCTGCAGAGAAGAGGACAGAATGACAAATAAATTAGAGACAGTAAAGCAGGAGAAAATCATGCATTACGATCCTGCCAACGGAGATCAATGATCAAAATTCAATTCTAGATAGAAAAAATAGATATATTTCTCTGCCATTTTAAGATTAAACTATGTTTGACAAAAGAAAAATAAATAAACAAATAGAGGGAAATGGATGGTTAGGTGTAGAAATGGAGGGAGGTAAAGAATTGGGCCAAGCAGGGATCAGCTTCACACTGAGATCACAGACATGGAGCGATGTTTTCCTATCTCTTATTTCTGTCTGTCTGTCTGTCTGTTTACCTCCCTCACTCCATCTTTACCTCCATCGATGCCGGCTTTTTTTTCCTCTATGTGTCTCTGCGTCTTAGTCTTTCTCATACAGAGACAGAGAGACAGATGAAAGATAAGCAGAGACAGAGATGCAGCGGTAAAATCAGGCAGGTATAGAGGAAGGAAGAGGACATGCAAATAGTGGTTTTATGTCTGGAAAGGAACAAAGGAACAGAGAGGGTGACATAAAGACCATACCATGATCAATAGATATAATTAATAATACAATTTACAGTATAAAATATCTTCTTGTCAACTGGCCTCCTGATACGAAAGTGCAAACAATTCTTCCTACTTGGGGAATTTCTTAAAATATCATTATAACTATTTTATTTGGGAGTTAAACATTTGTTTACGGAATAAAACTGGCCTCAAGCTTTTGCCTGTTTTTGATCTTTACAGAAAGTGCTATAAAATTGTATGTGAGGTGTTTATAGGACGATTTATGCCGGCGAGTGAGTGTCTGTTTGTGTATGATTGGATAGATTGTGAGACGAGGAGCAGACGAGAGGAGCACATGATGACAAGAGAACAACATGCACACACTTACATATATACAGGAAGAAAGAGAACGAGGGACTTAATCATCTCCAATCAAGATGTTATTGATTTTATGCTTGATTTCTTTCTGTCTCTCTCTCTCCCTCTTTCTCCTGGCAGCACCTGGCTCTTGTCACAGTAGGAAACAGAAAGATAATGATGTATAACTGCCTCGGCTGCTATTGAGCCTCAGTTTTACACACGTACACACACACACACACACACACAAACAGTCTGCTCGCTGGTCATTGGCTCCAAAACCAAACACACACAGATGTTTTCTGCTCCCGTCTCCTCTCCAATCATGATTCACCGCTCGTCTGCAGCCACAACAACTGCACACAAACAGGAGACATCTCATCTGCTGTACAATAACCCGCTTAATCTCATGTCTGACCATCATTTCATGATTACCTGTGCATCCCGACTCTTTACTGTAATACTACACATACATATACACATTATGTACAACAAGTAATATGAAGGACAGAAATGATGACGGCAACATTAGAAAACTACTGTCAATTCTTACTTCGACAGTACTGAAACTCTGACGTAAAATTCAAATTCAAAAAGGCCTTTGTTTCTACTTCAATTTTAGGTCCATAAATTAAGACATTTTATAGCTGCATATATAGTACACAACTGGGACACAGGATGAGTTTCCAGCATCAGGAATATTGTATTTGTGATCAGGTTTCAGACCTAATGTGCAAGATTGGATAGTTTGTAGAGCAGACTGTAGAGCAGGGCAAAGCATCTAACTAGATGCAAATCTGAATGTAAATATTCACAATATTAATTTTCCTTATCTGGTATCCTCTCTGATATAGTCATTGCCATGCTGTGCAATGTTTTTCCTCGGGTCAAAGTAGGAGCAGAGAGTAGAGTTACGTACATACATTAACAGTGTGTGTCTGTGTGTGTGTGTGTGTGTCTGTGTGTCCCTGTCAGTGAGTCTGTAGCCGTATGTTAATCAATGCCGTTAATGTAGCAATGAATTAGTAGTTTAGATGTCACGGGACGCTTAACACAGCTGATCCTTACCAGACACCCACAGAACCACACACACACACCCATACACCCAGCCCACAGGACCCCTGGGGACCACAGGCGGACATTGTATAGTAGGCTAATTATCTCAAATTGCTAAAGTAAAGGAGAGGGTGTGTGCGTGTGTGTGCTCTCACAGCTGCTCCTGGTGTCAAACCTTTGATAGATGAGAGATAGAGAGAGTGTTCATTTACTGCTCGGAGACACACACACATACACACATATGCACACACACCTGACTGCTCATTTATTGGTCTAACAGATTGGTCTTTTGTTGCTCGGTTGCTGGTTCACGCTGGAAGAAAACTGCTGAAGTTCACACTATGATGCTTGAGGGGGAAATACACCCTGTTGTCAGCTATAAATGCTTTAAATGCTGCAACCAGGCCTTGTATGAAATTTGTGGTTATAATTAGGAAATAAGAGGCATCATAAACAGACAGCAGTTTGACAATGAACAGACACAGGGGTGAATTAAGCGTGTGTTGGGTGAGTGGATGTGATTGCCTTCATCTCTGAGTCACAATTCACAGTGGCTTTCTGTCATCAAGAGAAGTTTTTATTCAGCTAAAGTCTTTTCACTTCACTATAACCAAAAACTTTGGTGTCATATCTGTTTGAAATCACTCTCTGGATATTTAATTTGTTAATTTGTGGTATGTGTTCAATGTGCTGCTGCTGTGGACAGTCAGTCAGCCCAGACTGAAATATCTGTGCAACTATATTGGCTGGATTGCCATGAAATGTGATTATCCAGTAATATATCACAACTTCTACTGGACGGATTGGCATGTGTTGTTGAATAATCAGTTTGGTGATCGCCTGGCTTTTTATCTTACGGCATCGGCATGTGTTGTTGTTAAAAATGTCTTGTCAGTTATTAAATATATCACCATGAAACAACAGTCGTGTTCCCCTCAGGATGAATTGTAATAACTTTGGTGATCCTCTGACATTTCATCAAGCACCATCATCAGGTAAAGTTTTCTGCAAAACTAATGACATTCCCATCAGCCTCAGCTGTATGTACAGTGCTAATTAACAAATATGAGCATGCTAATAGGCCAAACTAACATAATGAACATTATACCTGATAAACAACAGCATGTTGGCATTGTCACTGTGATCATGCTTCAATGCTGGCATTAACATTTAGCTCACAGCACTGCTGTGGCTAAGTGGAGCCTCACAGACCCTCACATGTTAATCTGGTTAAATAAAGATTATTTTATATTTTTTTAGAACCAATCACCTGAAAGTTTTTGGCTTTTATGATGTTTACCAATAAACCATCAATATGGATAGATAGATTTCTGTCTTCTTTGTCTTCTCCTTTTTTCTGAGGCAATGTTTCCCCTCCTTTCCTTTCCTCCCGCCTTCCATCCAACCATCTCCTCATTCCTTCGTCCCTCCATCTCTCTGATATTGATGAAGTGACAGGGCCACAGGCTGAAAGACACCACCTCATCTGGTTTAAATTACCTACGAGCCCCACACACACCTGCACCAGCATCACCACAACTGTGAGTGTGGGTGGAAAGGATGGGGCAGGAGGGTGAAGAGGGGGGGGGGGTAGTGCCTCTGGGATAGGTAGTGGGGGAACGCCCATGACCTCGACCATACAGACAAATACACACACACACACACAACTGGAAGAGAGCAACAGAGCGGGTGGGGTGTGAAATGAGCTGTAAGGCAGAGGGGATATTAAGCTGCCACATGTGTTCTGTTTACTATTCTCTAATTAACCCCCAGGCTGTCTTATACACTACACATATGCACTGTCTCTCTCTCTCTCTCTCTCTCTCTCTCTCTCTCTCTCTCTCTCTCTCTCTCTCTCACACACACACACACACACACACACACACACACCTCATCTTATCTGATATAAATTGGCTCTGGTTTTAAACTGATGCAACTGTGGACAACAACACATCTTTGTGTGTGTGTGTGTGTGTGTGTGTGTGTGTGTGTGTGACGACGCTAACCTCCAAGTTTGACTTTTTTGCCCGTCTCATAGTGCACAGAGGGAGACCATCTAACTCGTGTCAATGATGGATGGCTCACCAGGAAACACAGACTGGATATGAGTTTCCTCCACCTGTACCATTTTGTATGTCCACAAGAGACTTTGTGTAACTGACTAAATGTATGAAAGTAACTACAGGACAGACATTACAAGGGTTCCTATCAGTGTTTTAGGACATTTATCCATTATTCAGCACATAAAGAATGTCAATATTAAATCATGCTGTAACATGACAAGGTTATAAAACCCTACAATGTCATGACATTATACAACGGCTAAGCAGAGACAAATCGTTGTACAGTAAATGAAAAGGAAAAAGTTAATCCTAGGTCTGTGACAGGACGCAAACTCTGGTGCATAAAAATGAGACGTGATATACACTTATCCACCACCCTGACTTTCACACAATTACTCGCTACATTAAGGACACAGTACCTCCTGCATCGTTAATGACCGTTGGACGTAAATTGTTGTTGCTGTGGATTCCATTAAGCATCGTGTGTTTTCAGTCCTTTTTTTTTCCTCATAAAGAAAATAAAAATCCAACATTTTTGAATATTTAGAAAACTGTATTGTTGTCATTCGTGTTTACTAGAATTCTTCTTCTTCCCAGACTTTTGCAAGTAGTCACATATCTTTGTATTTGATGTGTTGGAATAGCCAAGCATGCTATTCTTTGCATTATTACATTTGCACATTATATATAGTATACTGTTTATACTGTTTATGCTGTGAACATTTGCACATCTACAAAAACATTTCTGAATGTTTTTCAAAACATTTCTCTGATCCCGAGCTGGCAAAGGGCAAAGAAAGTATGTGTATATCACCTATAATGCAATCAGCTGTCACCACTAATGGTCTCATTTGTTCTAATAGAGTGACTAGAGAAGGAGAGAGGAGGAGGAGGAGGAGGAGAGGAGAGGAGAGGAGAGGAGAGGAGAGGAGAGGAGAGGAGAGGAGAGGAGAGGAGAGGAGAGGAGAGGAGAGGAGAGGAGAGGAGAGGAGAGGAGAGGAGAGGAGAGGAGAGGAGAGGAGAGGAGAGGAGAGGAGAGGAGAGGAGAGGAGAGGAGAGGAGAGGAGAGGAGAGGAGAGGAGAGGAACACTTGCTGCGTTTTGAGTGTTGGAAAATGAGCGGCTTCTTAATCGAATTCACCATGGTGTCTTTTCCTAAGGTGTCTCACACACACACACTGAACACAGGGACACACTCAGGGCTGTGGAAAGTGAGCAAGTCTAATTGAAAAGAACCAAGCAGAGAGAAATCTGATAGCTGCAGTTTTACCTGAGGGGGGAGAACAAGAAAGAGGGGGAGAAAGGAAAGAGACGAGGTGAAGAGAGAGGGATACAGGAGGTACAGAGAGAAAAAACAAATAAGAAAACAACAGAGAGTAATAAATACAGATACCATGAGGCGAACACTTTTTTTTACTTTTTTTTTTTTTTTGACAAATTTAGTGCATAAATGTTTCATCTCCTGCTGTGGTTAAATTTGTTGTTTCACCACAATTACAAAAAGAAATCTTTTCTTACTTTCCATCAGTAGCGTCTAGCCATTTAAGTTAAGTTTGTTCAGGTTTTGAGATATCTAATATTAAAGTAAAGAAAATGTTATAATTGAAAATCAATAACTTCTTAAAAACATAGTCAGGACAGAAACTGTTCACAGCTTGTCCTGTGTGTTTCTGGGAGAAGATATTGAGGCAGGTATCTCAAAACCTGTACGAATAAAACCAGACTTGTCTGTTAAATAAAGGATTTTGGTGATTTCGGTGAAAAGATGCTTTAAAATCAGAGCAGCATTTTCTGTTGTTTTATGATTTTTAAGTTTGGTTTGGTGGTGTGACTGATATATTTGTATACATCAAGTTACAGGGTTCATCAAAAATTAAGGAGTGCAACCAAAAATGGTTCTTCACTGATGCCATTGAAGAACAAAGAGCCTTTAAGGATTAGTCTGCTCAAAAAACCCCGAAAGATGCATCAAAAATGGTTCTTTGAGAAAAACTAGAACAAAAATATATTTTTTGGGGAACTATTTTCAATGAAGTTTTGTTTTGTTTGTTTTAAATGATTATTTGGTCAATTAAAAAAATCAAATTTAATCATTATGTGTAGGGTACAAAAAACAATATGACATATAGCTCTTATATGCATATAAGCATTATCCAACATTTTATTGGATTTGTTTGAAAATCGTTTAAATCAAAACATTGCAGTAAAAAAAAAAGGAACACATTTGAAGTTCAATGGTTAAAAGTACAGACAGTAACAGGAAATATGGTTGATATACACAGCATACAAAAACTAAATTTAAGTTTAATTATCTGTATCTTAAATTAATTTTTACCATTTAAAAACTGATATTCTTGAGTAAAACCTACAATATTAACAGCATTATATAAATAAACCAGTTTGTTGCCTGTCTGGTACAGATACAACAACTAGAGTTTTGCTCACACGTACCTGTATTGAGATTTAATTTGGTGTTTCACAAACTATTATTTAGAATTTGGTTTTACAGACACAAACAGTTTCTGCCTTCCCTCCCTAATTGAATGCATTTTCCCCTGATAGCACATCTGACCGTGTTTGCTTCTTTCTTCTGAGGATGTTGCAGGTTTTACAGAGAGGACCTCAGGGTCTTTCAACCCACAGCACCATGACAAAATAGAGAGAAAAGGCAGCGACAGTCCTGCATAATGTCCCTTTGTCCTGCCCACGCACTTACACACACATAAACACACTCACACACACACACATAGTGCAATGGTCACACAAAGTTTAGACACCAACGTGGACTAATGAGAGGTAAGAGTAATTTGTGTTACTGAGATAGAGTAACAGCAAAGGACACACAGTGAATTATATTATAACCCAAACAAAGACCACATGTACACACACGCACACACCAGCAGCGTGCTCTTTGTCTTGTTTCCACCGTCTTAACTCTCACATGTAATTAGCCTCACTCTCTCTGTCCGTCGCAGATACCGATAGCACACAGGAGGGGGTCAGCGTGTGTGTGTTTGAGTATACGTGTGTGTGCGTGAGTGGGTTTGGGGACAGAGGGGGTCCCAGCGTCTCAAGGGACAGGTTATGACAAATAAGATTAATGTGTCCCCTATTTCCAGACTGGTGCACTGGCCTCTCTTCTGTTCACACACACACACACACACACACTAGTCATAAAAAAACACACATACACGCCTCACTGATAGCTTTTTCTCTCAGGAGAGGATCCATATGGGGAGTAGAGCCGGGTGGGAGTGTGTCTGTGTGTGTGTGTGTGTGTGTGTATGTGCACCCTGATAGGATGTCACCTTTTCCTTTGTTGTCACACACCACTGAAGAACGATTATAATTTGAAGATGCAATCCAAAACCTAAATGTGTCAATATTAATACGTCTTTGGAGAATTTGACTCACAGCTGTTATTTTATCTTTGTATTAAAGTTCTTAAACAAAGAAATTGTATATTTGATCCAATGAATGTTGTTATATATTTAAAACAGATACAGAAGGAAAAAAAGAGTAAAAAACAGATACATAAATTACAATAAATGTACTGACTGTAGTATTTTGTGAACAAGAGACTTTTTTTTGTGACCACCATTGAGTAAATACCAGCAGAAATATTGTTTCAAGACAAACTTTTATCCTTTCAATTCATAAAAATATTGTGATGCACAAAATCCATTTTTTTCTGCAGCATAGGTCGGACAAAAAAAATCTACATTTAATATGTTTTTTTTTCATTTCTTAAAATGATATTGGCTACAAGTTTTAATGCTCTAATTATATGGACTTCCCACTTTAGAGTCATTTTTGTGGCAATTTGCTGCTATGAGTTTTCTGTAAAACTTAATTTGCTCAAAGAAAGATTTGAGTCTCTATACGACATACACTAATAAAGACTGTTCATCTCTGGCATGATGGTGCAAGCCTACAGTCTGCTACAAAATTGTTTCCAAGATAATATATTAACAAGTCTTTTTTATGTTGTTGATCCATGCTCTCCAGAATGACACATAAGAGCCCCCATTAGCAGGATGACATAATCAAAACCATTTTATGATGTGACGACTGTGGTTAGGGTTGGGTTTAGACACAAAAACAACTTGATAAAGTTTAGGGAACGATAATGGTTTTCAGTTAAATTAACAACAACTACGGAAGCCAACGTTGCTTGCTTTTGGGCATTTACTGGAATGAGTACTGCTCTCGGGAGATCGAGTCTCTAATATATGTAAGTTCTGTTCATGTTAGCAAAATGTGTTTAAAAACACCATTAAGCAATATTTTATTCATACAAAAGTTCATTTTTATTTCTATCACCTTCTAATTTCCTAAATTGACAGTGTGATCATCTGCTGACAGCGTTTGGCTGCAGTTTCAACAACAATCATGACATGTCGTCTCATGGTTCAGTTGGCCAGACTCCTGTGACGAGTCTCGTTCCATCACAGGAACATGAGAGCTGATCAGGTGTGTCAGCAGGTGTGCTGATGTCCTCTGAGGATTGAAAGTGTGTTTGGTGCATTCAGTGATGGTGCTCACTAAGAACAAGCAGGCGCTGCTGCCCCTCTTCACCCTTGACCTCAGCTCTTATGGCTCTCCATGCTTGAGTGGTCATTATGTATGACCAAGACAAAGAGGAAATCTGTCTGAGTGTGAGACAGACAGAGAAAGAAAGAAGAAGAGAAAAACTGAAGAACTGAAGAAACTAAGAATCTATATCTATGTATATTTTACAGTACAGTTAACACAGAGGTTAAAAAAAAGTTTTGGTTACCCAAAACTGAGAAATATTACAATATTACAAAATTACAAATGGGCTTTTTTTTAGGGAATACGTAGTAGGTTAACAATTTAAAGCTATTCTGCAGCAATGAAGGTTGAATCAGCCTTGAAAGCTGGTGCTACTAATTCCTATAGATGTCCTACGGTAGTGTATTTAAGATGAGGATAGTTTCATTCTGTCTCACGTCCATTTAGATGAAAAAAATGTTTGGCTATTAATAGCCTCAAAACAACTTAAAAGAGACAGAATTGTGAATTGTTTGGTTTCAATGGTAAGTATAATTGTATGTCATCAGCATAGCAGTGATAAAAGATGTTGAATTTTCTAAAGACAAACCCTAACGAAAGCATATATAATGAAAATAGAATAGGACCTAGGATGGAGCCTTGGGGCACACCGCAGGAGAAGAAAAGGATGAAAAATGATCAACGATAACGGATACAGATCTAGGTACAATTTAAGGCAACCACTGTAATGCCTTACACTATAAAAACATTTTTTACATGAGAAGCCATGGCTGCCTGATACATAGATAGACAGTCTTTTTTGTCTCAGGGGTAAGTTTGTATCCACATTAACTAATGTTTGTTTGCTGGTTTAAATGGTGCCATACAATAACTTATTTAACCTTGTATCAGCATTTTGAATGGCAATGTCAGTTTCAGCTTAATGCAGATGCACTGCAAAAACAAACTTTTTAGCTAATAGTAGAGAAACATATATATATAAATATATATAAACTGAAAAAACTCTATGTCAATGTTAATGTCAGCCTCGTGTTTTTCTACCTGTATGAATCTCAGCTCACTGTTTAAAGTTCAAGGTTTTTCATGTTTGTGCGCATTTGTGTCTTGTGAGTTCAGAGTGTGTGTGTGTGTGTGTGTGTGTGTGGGACTGTATGTGAGTAAAAGTGTGTGTGTTTGTGTGCATGTCAGCACCAGGGGTATAATCTTTTCTCCTTGTACTCCCACTGTGCTCCTCGCTCCCCTAGATCTCAGCCTCTACCCCCAACTGGGACAATGATTGTGCGTGCGTGTGTGTGTGTGTGTGTGTGTGTCAAGTCTTGTCGCAGATACCCAAGAGACACACCACGCACACCCCATGGGATCTCTGACACATGCCTGAGGGCCCCCAAGAGAGCGAAAAAGAGAACAAGAAAGAGAGGAATGAATGGAGAGAAAAAAATGTTTCCAAAAATCCACACAATTCAATCTGTGGGCGAGGATGGAAATCATGCACACAATTTAATTGCTTTTGTTTAATTGGCATTACAGTAGTAGGAGGAGGAGAAGGACGAGAAAGAGGAGAAGAAGTAAGATTAGTGTACTTTTCCAGTGCTAAAAAGAGGAGACGAAAGAGTAAAAAAAAAAAGTAAGAACAGATGAAGCGAAATGGACAATTTCTTAGAGTTAATTGGATTATTAGGAAGCAAAATCAACGTGGGATGATCTGGTGTGTGCATGTCCGTGTATCTCTGTAAGGCAGTTGTGCAAAGACAAGACGGAGGAAAAAGATGGAAAATGAAGTGATGAGATATTTGGAGGAAATGACGAAGAAAGAAAATCATTAAGGAAAGAAGAGAGATAGAGAGAGAGAGAGAGAGAGAGAGAGAGAGAGAGAGAAGACGTTCCTCCTTTCTGTCCTGGTCTGAAACTAATTGGTCCAGGATTAGAGGAGATTACAGAAAACACACACACACACAAAAATCATACAAATCCCTCCATTGGTCTGGTTTCCATGGAGATAGTCTGCTGTGCAACAGTGCAACAACAACAGAGAGAGAAAATAAAACCAGTTGCTGGCTTGATTACCAAACTGACACAATTACAGCCAGTTTTAGGAAACTATTTAAAGGAGCAGTGAAGCTTCTTACGGATCCGTACAGGTAGCGAACCTGTGGCTTTCTTGCTATAGTTACGTTCTACGACTGTTTTATAGCCCGCTGACACCAAGAAGCTATATTTAATTGTAAGAAAGGCGTATGTGTCCTGCTTTTTATGTACTAGGTGAAGCTACAAGAAAATAAAACACACACAAAAAAAACATAATTATCATCATTAATGCCGTGTTAAGAAAGAAAGATGTTCAGGTAGCAATAAATGTCATATTGAAATTGCTGATGCTACATTAATTATCCAAACCATTCTTATAAATGTTCATTCTTGAGCTGTGATGGAGGTAAAATGGCAACACATTGGCACTAAAAAGACTAATATTGAAAGATATCTACTTGATTTGACTAATTTGGGTGGCGAAAGCTTCATATTACCTTCAGAGAAACATTTAACATTTAATGATTATGGCAAGAAACATTTAGTAGAGAGCGTGCTAGTCTTTATGCTAAATTGAGATAATCCATTCTGGATTCAGCTCTATATTTTCCGTCTCATCTAATTCTCGGCAAGAACATTTGCCACATTTATCCAAATGTCGAACAATTTCTTCAATTAGGCCTCTAAGCCCAATAACAATTTATTATATATTCAGTTGTGTTACATCTTACAATACTGATGCAGATTATTTCATTCAAAATTTGACTAATTAAGAAACGAAATGTCTTTTAAAGTTGTTTTCTGTTGTCCCTTGTAAATTATACTCAAATGAATAAGAAAAAAACAGTGAGATTAATGATGACATATTAGGCAAAACACAAAAATAACAAGACCACCCACACAAAAAAGGTAAATGATATGAATAAGCAAGCACACACACACACACACATACTGCCTTACAGTTTTTTTAAGTGCTGCCATAAAATCAAGTTTAATTAGTTGCATTAATTACAAAAACAGTCTTCCATGGGAGGACTGTCATTTCTTTTTCTCAAGCCAATGCACAGGGCAACACTAACAATCTCATGACAGTCAGTATTAGTGATCATTAATATTTTAAAAAAGGCCTCTGTCTCAATGACTGTGTTAAAATTCATTAAAAAAAAAAAAAAGGAGGAGAGAGGAGAGGGCAGAGGTGTGGAGAAAAACAGAAAGCTCCTGAGGCGTCACACAGTCTGAAGAAGAACACTTCTCTAAAAATGTTAAACTTCAGTTAATTGCTGAGGCATCTTCTTGTTCCAACACCAAAAGACCATCTGCTGTTAATTAAAAACAGGCCTCTACCTTTCAAAAAAGCAGCTGATATTCTGTCTGATTATGGCTGCTGTTTATGGATCCCGGCTTAAGCATCGACTCCAGCTCTGTGTATATTTCAGTGCTTGAACAAAGGCTTTACAACATGTCAGCTGATGTTGTGTGTGTGTTTTTTTGTTTTTTTTTCCCCTTTGGTGTCACACTGCCAGTTCGTCTGTGAAACGCACTCAACTCTGAAGCAGCAAGCTTTTCTCCCTGTCACTCTTACAGTGCTTGCTGATCAGACAGGCTGAGACATCAGTTTTTCCTGTATATTTTTCCCCCGATTGCCACTGAAACATATTCTTCAAACTGCGGCAAGCAGATAAACCATTTTATCCAAATCAACAAGAAGCTGTTGTTTTGCATCACATTTCCATGTCTGATCGGTTCTATGACATTATTTTCTATTCTACTCTATTTACTCTATTTGTAATGTTTTTGATCAGTAACACTACGGTTTGATACTTTTACAAGTAGGTCCCCACTTTGTTTACTGTCGTGCACAAGGAAGCACAGTCGCGTGTGAGCATGCAGACAAGACATGCACATTCCTGTGGCAGGTTTCAGGTTATTCCACTGATTGATAAATGTTGATGGCACACACAAAGACGCATATAGCCAACAAAGGTAGTTTGACTGCTATCAAGTAAGCATAGATGTCAACAACGCAGGATTAAAAAAAATATCCCAAAACTCTCATGGTGTTGTTTACATCCACAGCAGGCAGCTGTTTTCAGAGGAAAAAGCAGGTACACTATCTGCTCAGCAGCAAATGACAGACAAGTTGGTAGAGACTGAAATAAAAGACTGAATACTGGACTTTCATTCACCAAGTGGAAAGAAATATGACTGAAATATTGAATGCTAATGTTGCTCCAAAAACTGTTGGATGTCTAAATAAGATAACAAGTGCAACATATCAACTTAAAAGGTGATCATATGTTAGCAACATGTTCGGTTTCATTTTTTTTCAGTTTGTAGGATTCATATTATTGTGTAATATTTTGTAGATAATACAAGTTAACATAAACAATATCACTAAGTAACGCAAACCACAGTAAATATTTGCATGTCCAGAAGTTAGTTATTGTGTCCCCCGGAAACCTTTGTTTTTGTAACTTTGTTCCATTTTGTTCATGTATGTGTTGTCAAATTGGTCTTTTTAAGATGTATCCTGTTTATTAATCATTATTATTTATTCTGATTACATAACCAAAGTGTCTTTATTTTTATTCACACACACACACACACACATGCACACACACACACACACACATGCACACCTGGTCTTTTTCTCACTTAGTTGGCCAGATGTTAGTTTTGAGATTTCGATGTAAAATCAAGTGTAAGAAATGTTTTTAATTATCTGACCACCTGGACAGGGTTGTAGCATATGCATGCAAACACACACACACACACACACACACACACACACACACACACACACAAACACACACACACACACACACAAACACACACACACATATTGCATAAAATAGCATCACTTGCTTTGATGCACATTTACTTGTAACTAACCCTTGACTTTCTAACTTCTTTTCTAAATATGTATTTTTCCAGAATAAACTTCTTCAATAAATCTCACTTTAAGTTGTGAGGACCTCATGAGGATAGAATAACACACGCATACACACATTCACACACACCTACACACACACACACATATACACACACATTGTTTCAAGTAACAGATGTTGTCCTTCTTTTAATTAAACTCAACAAATTAAGACATTGTACTTACTCACTGTTGCCGAAAGGCCCAAACACACACACACACACACACACACACACACACATCTCTGTTCCCACCACATTATAATCGGCTGTAGTGCAATTTCACTTATTATTCAAGGGCAGCAGCAGACACTTTGGACTTTGATGTTCTTTCGAGTGTTTTCATGCTGTTGTTGTACTTCGGTTGACAAGGGCTTTTCAAAACATATTATTACAGTGCCACTTTCTAATAAAGGACCTTTTAGCTTAATGAATGGTTAAAAATAAAATTATAGATTAGTTATAAGTCATTAATATTAACAACTTTTGGGTTACCAGGCTGTGAAAATCCTTTCACAGCCACTTAACCTCCAGAGAAGACCTCCAGACGACTTCAACCAAAATCCATCCAACTATTTCAGCATTTAATGATGAATTGTCAATGTTTATAATATCATTATTTTCAAATACAATGGAAATAGTGCCTGAATGTTACAATAATGAACATAAGATAAGACTTTATTGTTAAGTGTGTGTAACTGTACAGCAGTGTACATTGTAAGGTATACAAAAAAAAAATCAACAGACCAAAATTAGGATTTAAAACTGTATTATATTTTATATTCTTCCTTCTTCATATTTATGAAAAGATAAAATCCTTAATTTTCTGAAAGAAACTTTTACTTTCGCCATTGCAGAGTTTTGACTGACAGCAGGAGAAGGTGAAGTCACCGAGGGAATATCTGACAGCCAGCGTCATGAAGTCACAGTCTCTGTACGCCATACATGAAGTGTAGGTCGTTCCTGAAGGGAGACACAGCGTTAGTCATGTGAACTATATTGTTACATTGATTTTTTTTTTTTGACTATGTTTCCTTTATCATTCGTACCACTGCTCGTGAGTTTCAGGCAGCTGTCTTCAGCTTGGTTACATTCCTGTGTGGCCTCACAGCTGCTGGAAGAGCCATGAGGGCAGGAGTAACACTTCAGAGAAAGGCCTGAAGAGAGGAGTTCACATGATTGAGGTTATTTTGGTCCACTCAATATTTGTAGTATATAAATAAATAAATATATATATATATTTCTCACCAAATCCAAAGATGGCAAAGCTGACAGCCAGGAAAAACACAACAGAGCTCCTCATTGTCAGGTCTGAAAATCAAAACAAAAACCACAATTCCCAAAATTGTCACAGCTGGATAAAAGGCAGGAAAATTTTACTTTGTTGAGGTAAACGTGTACAAAAGACAAAAGGTTTCCATACATGTCATCTATGAATCTGTCATCTGCTATCACAGAAAGAGTTTTCACAAAAAACTAAAACCAGCTTGACTCATCGCTGTGCATGTGTTTCCTCAACTCTACTGACTCACTGTGGTTAAATATTACTGTTATGTTGTCAAACAAAATACAAGAAATTACAGCAGTGACTTTTTTTTTTTTTGTTGTTGTTGTTATTTTGATGAAATATGACTTGAGAGATTAAAGACAGAGTTTATCTCAATACTGACATAAAGGTATTGATTTTAAAATACATCTAAATATGTTTGCATTTTACTAAGTTAGATAAAAATATTAAATATACATTTACTCCACAGATTGTTAGCCCTGCAGTCATCCAACACTCACCTGGGAACGTGAAGAAAATGACTTTCAGCTTGCGAGGAAGAGATTTTTTCTGTAATGGAGTCAACACTGAAAGTAAACAACCAGTTTGTTTGTGTTCAAAGTCTATGTGTGAATTAGAAACTGATGTCTGATATACGAGCCAATACAGTGTGTGTGTGTGTGTGTGTGTGTCTGTATGTTACCGATTGTTCACACCTCTTTTTTTCAGATGACAAACGTTTACATTAAGTACGTTCAAAATATGTGTCATTTGAATCTTATTTGATTTAGAAATGTGACGCGGGCACGTCATTGTCTGATTTCATATCACATGATTACATATGGTTCAGGTTGGGAGCAAACATAAGAAAGCATTCGTCATGGAGGACTGCTTGAACATCGAAGTCGTTGCTGCAAGATTTGCCAGTCAGATATGTGTGTGTAATATCTTTGTCCATCAGAGAAAGTGGGAAGTCAGCACATTTCAGCTGAGAGAAAATGAATCAATGTAAACTGATAAGAGACGTTCAGGAGAAAAACAAATGATGGACAGCCGAGTCTGAACTGAAAATTGACTGAAATGAATTCATTCTTGATCTTCTACAGCCTAAATATCTGCTCTTTGATTCATCTGTCCTGTGTTAAATCAGAAGCCAAAACAGATAAATTGATGTCTGCTCGTTGTTTGGTTTGGTTGCTCTTCAACATCCCTCTTAGCGACACACTGTCTGTCCTTGACTTGTAGCTACAGCAGTTTGTTTACTTTGTCTCTGTTTCGTGTGGTGTAGCCTGCCAGCTAATGTCAATCAAACAAACCAATCATCCAGCAAAAAAGGAGTACTGGTATTTTTCTTTATTATAATTATACAAAACTATTGCCATGAACAAAACAAAAAATACATGTTGGACTTTAATTTTAAATCCATCTTCTTGGAGTTCCTGCTCTACATAAGTAAAATATGTGCGTGGGAAGGGATTTAAAAGAGAAGTTTTTAGTAGTAAAAGTAGTTTGCAACCTTCGATGGATCCAAACTCTCTATTTACAGAACACCAGCTCAAATCAGGTCAGACATGAGTGTAACAGCAGGAACTCAGTCCTGGAAGAACGTGGTTAATTAGATTAGTTTGAATCCAGTGGTTTTTCAGCTGTGTTGATAAAGACCCAAAACCTGTCGCGCTAAAGTTGGACCCGACCCAGAACCAAGACAAGACACTGACTCAGCACAAGTCAGATCCTCAAATCCATAAACGTCATGCGTTTTGAATCCATTTGAAATATTTTCAGACCGTGTTTGTTTGTTTTTTTCAACAGTAAAAACTGCCAGGAGAAATGACTCAACCTTCTCCCGTTGTCAGCAGTGACTCTAACAGGTTTTATGTCAGTATAAATTCAATCAGGACTGAAACTGTGTTCCTGTCTTCTCTCGTCTCTCGCTGCAGATCCTTGTAAGCTTCGGCGTTCAGACACACACACATGCACCATAAGCATGAAATCAAAGTTCATGTTACATGTTACATGTTCTTTTACGGACATGTAGCTTTTTTTTTAACCTCGGTGTTCAGAGGCAGGAATAATTTCAATGTAAATAATAGATATCATGATGATGATATTAGAATTTTATCTGCAATAAACCCTTAAAAAGTTCTGTGTCCGCAGACCTGTGATAGCAATAACGATCAATTAAAGGGAATCATCTTATTTGGGAATGCAGACCCTGTCATATTTAATTCAGACAACTCTCGTGTATCATTTCTCCCAGGGGGAAGCTCAACATTTTCTCACAGAGGTTTAAACATCACCATCTGAAAGCTACATGACTTTCCTTTGCCATTGCAGCTATTTAGGCTAATGACTGGCTGTCCTGCTGCTCATTACTTCTTGTCTGAGGCTGGGCTAAAGGCTGGTGTAATGAGGCAAACCAGTGCTTTCATTTGTTTCTGGTGCCAGCTTGGCCTTCAGTAGGGTTTGTTTTGTGCTTCTGCGTGCTCACAGTTCAATATAAGGGGATGCTTTTTTTTGTTTTTTTTCCTATTATTTTCTCATTATTTATTTGCACATTAAGAAAGCTGTTGACAACCGGTGTTCATATTGGTTTGATTTTGATTTAATTTTTGGTCTAATTCTCAGAGGGGTTGTAGACTAATTTTGTCCATAAATCGGTTTCTATTAAAAAGGTAACATGTACTGAGATAGACATAAATGTTATTGAATGTAAGATACTATTATTAATTAATTAGTGCAGCAGGTCAAACAGCTGAATCAACGGTCATTTGTCAGTCACTCTTTGGCCACATCAAGGTGTAAAACTGGATGGATCGGCACAAGATTTAGTACAGATATTCAATACTTGAAATAAGTGTGATGATCCTTTAACTTTTTCGTCCAGCACCATCATCACTTATATCCCAAAACTAATGACATCTCCAACAGTGTCAGTAGTACTGAGGAAACATAATGCCATTATTTCTAAATGCTCACTGCCAAAGCTCTTAATGGAAGAGTTCGATAGCTTGAGAAAAAAAAGAATTTTCTTTCTTACCAAAAGAAAGACGAATGAATGGACATCAGTCTCATGTCTCAGGTCCTTATTTACACATGTGTATCATGTGTGTTTACCCAGTACACGTACACATGATTTTGTAATAAACATTAGTCTCTGCTAATCCGTAAAGATTCGGTAAAGGTGTAAATAATTTTGTTATTCTTCAATATTACACTAATGCTGACAACAGTTTCAACTAACATATTTGGAGATCTGAGCAGTTATTGATTGGTTTCGAATAAATGCTATAACATCCAACAGGGGTAAAACAACTCAAACAGCCCTACAACTCTCCCATAATCCCTTCTTTCTCTCTTCCTCTCTCTTTCTCAATCTGCATTCCCCTTATTTTCCTTTATGCCCATTTTTCTTTCTTTCTCCCATCCCCCTTTCATTCTTTTCTGCATTTATTCACTGCCTTTTATTTTTTCTGCTCTCCTTACATCGCTCCTCTCTCTCTCTCTCTCTCTCTCTTTCTCTCTCTCTCTCTCTCTCTCTCTCCCTCCTTCCCTCTGTCACCATTTCTTTCTGTCTTTCTCTCATTTCCCAGTCCACTGAGTTAAATATGGGAAAACCAAACCAATCAGGCCATGACATGGTTATTATTTTTAAATACATACATTTTTTTTAATTCCCTCTCTCAGTCATTACCTTTCTTTCTCTTCTTCCTTCCCTCCATCACTTTGTATGCACACTCTCTCTCTCTCATTATTCTATTTGCAAGGTTGAAGAAATTCAGAAGATTTAAATGCCTGAATTAATAAATCATTAACATTTGACCAACATGTGTGAGTGGCTTTTTGAGGATTCTCTGAAAAAGCCGACTTACCATGAATTAAAAAAACATCTATATGCCTGCACAAATGTGTGCACATTTACACTTAAAATTGATGTATCTTATGTGGCTAGCTTCTGGAAGCTGTGTAAATATGCAGTAGTAGGTTTTTGCGTCAGTTTTTCACCCACATCCGTGTGTGAGTCGGTTTGAATATGGCCTGTACACACAGTGTGACATGCTACAAACCTGCAAGATGGTCACTACTGCACAGTTTGTAGACACACACCAGGGTGTGTGTGTATGAGAGAGAAAAAGATTTGTAGGTTAAAGGAAAGGACACACGCTCGCTGGATCCCGCAGGACAGCAATTTTTAACTTGCCCGGTCATTTTCAGGACACTGACAATTAAGTGGTGTAACTACCCTTTAATTAGATATAGGAAGAAATAATGTTCTCATTAAGGACATAATTAACTCAATCAATGAACGCTAAAGAGCAATGAAACACCAATTAAACTTCACATATATGTACAGTACCTGAACAGGTTATTTGTGCGTGTGTGTGTGCGTGTGCGTGCGTGCGTGCGTGCGTGCGTGCGTGTGTGTGTGGGTGTGTGTGTATGCATGTGTGTGTGCCAGAGAGAGTTTTTATGTTTTTATTAATTTGCAGGGTCCAAATGTTAACGGGACTATTGAAAAACTTGGTCATGTGAGAGTTAATGAATTAATAAATTAATAAATGTATGAGGAGACAGAGAGGAGAAAGCGCCATAGGTATTATAATTATCCAGAATGACCTGCGTGTTCATGCATGTAGGACATACCTGTTCAGCTCTCTTTTTCTCTTTCTTGATGCACAATTATGCACAATTTCAGGCAACTTCATCTCTACCACTCCCATCACAAAGCCAATAATATAACACTCTGAAATCTTACACAATTTTCTTTAGTGTTGCATTTTCAAACACAACCAAAAATATGTAAAATCAGTATATTTAAATATGTACAATATGTACAATTAATATAACAACTCATTCCATGTAGACGTTTTGCAGAATCATTTTTATGCTACAAAACATCAAGTGATTCTTGAAGAAGAAGATTTAGGGTACAATAGAAAAACCTGTGTGGTAATTTTGATCTGTTAAAGGGTAATTCCAATGATTTTACAATCTAAAAGTCTATTTAAAATGTACCAGTCACAGGAAGCCTGTAAAACTGTTATACTAAGTATTAAATGGCACTAGAGAAGCTTCATCATGTCTGAGAAAATTACTTGGATTTGAAGATTTTTCACATTTCTAACAGAATACTGTTATAAACTGAATAGGTGTACATTTAAATATATGAACATTTACTTTGACCTACAGGGACTAAAAGCCAGGATATCTCAGCCCCCTCTGTATCCATTTAGCTAAGAGTATTTTCAGGAGATATTTCATGAAGTCATGATGGGATAGAATCCAGACTGTGACCTCTGTTTAACCTCCTACATCTAAATCCTACATCTAAATCAGTAAAAGGTACCCTAAATGATGGTCCTCAAGAAAACAGAGAGAGACAGCAGGTGGGGTTGGAGACAATGCAATGAGATCCATAAAGGTCTCACTACACTTTCTTTTACATTTCCTTCAGTTGTATCTGTTTTTCTGGTTATGTTAAGGTTAGGATTCAGCATGTGGTGGTTATGGTTAGGATACATGAATACGTGTGTGTGTGTGTGTGTGTGTGTGTGTGGGTGTGGGTGTCGTCCAGGGAACATATAACTGGATTAACCGTCATGCTTTATTTCTGTAATGGAAACATCAGCCTGAGAAAGAAAGTAGGGCTGAATCCAGGCAGCGAGTAAGACAGAGAGAGAGAGAGAGAGAGACGTTGTTCAGGATGATCTTCTGAGCTTCAGGTTTGCTTCACACCACAACGTGATACCAAACACTTTGTGTTAAAATAAGAACATGAATCTGTTCTCGAATGTTTGAGTATGAAAGTTTGGGAGAAGTGTATGTAACAAAATAATCTTAGTTTAAATGTCTTATTACTGGAGCATCTTTTTAGAGTTTTTTAGAGCCACATCTCATAATCTTCCTCAGTAAAACATATTTAAGAACCTTGGATGGTATTCATCAAACTACAAGAGGAAGTCAAAGAAAGGAAAAAGAGCAGTACGTTTTTTTGTCAAATATCCTTGTGGAAATGATGACTACATATAACACATGGCCAAAAGTATGTGGACACCCAAACATTATATGAACATCTTGTTCCAAAACCATGTGGACCCAAATGCAGTGAGAGGCAGGAGACTGAAGAAGCGGTTAAGAAAAGTATTGTCTGAGCAAAACAAACTAAAAAACAGCATTATAGTGTTTATGGCAAACGTGTGTGTGTGGTCCAGGTATCCCTCACGTTGTGGGGACATAAATGTGTTTACACAGTCATGTTGTGGGGTCCCGCCGAAAAGCAAGTTCCCTTAAAATAAATCGTTTATTTTAGGAGGAAGACTTGGTTTAAAGTTATAGTTAAGGTAAGGATACGTATCCAGGAAATGAATGTAAGTCAATGTAATGTCCCCTGAAGAGCTGGAAGAGATGCGTGCATGTGTACTGTATGTACAGTGGAGGACTTGATGAATGTGTGGGTTGAGAACATCTACAGGTTTGTATGACATGCAACGTAACAGAGAGTGACATGACAAGAGGCGGTGTAAATGTGTGTGTGTGTATGTGTGTGTGTGTGTTGGGTGTACAGGAGCAGATGTCCAGGGTCTCATGGCATATGCAGGCTTGTGTGTGTGTGTGTGTGTGTTGCTGTCTGTTCATGTGTGTGTGAAGTGATGTGCGGCCAATCAACTCAATATCCTTTCCTTCAGTGATTTCTGGGGGTGACAGCAAGTGACCGTTAACGTGATTTCATGAAACAACAGCAGAAAAGTCAGACTGTGAATCTCACCACAGCAGACAAAACTAAACAATAGTCGACTGATATAAAAAATATGCATAACTCTGCCCTTCAACAGTCTCATTGTCTTATTTTTCCTGCTGTCTTATTACTGTCCAAACTATGGGAAAATAAACCGGCTGTAAACTCATATGCAGTCATACAGAGAGCAAACAATAGCCAACAATTAGACTTATTGGAAGTAAATTTAGCAATTTCACAGTGTTAGAATAGAAAAGGGTAATTCTTTTCCTACTTTTGGTCATTGACTTGACTACAAAATGAATAAAAATGACTTTTTTCTTTCAGTCAATTCAGATTTTATTTTACACATCTAAATGTTTTCTTGACTTTATGCCGTAATTAAGTTGTAGCATTACACTATGCTAGTAGTAGACAGTGTATATAGTGTAAAAATATTACAAAAAAGAAGGAAGGTGTAATTAAATAAAGGACAGATGTACAGACATGACAGATTTCTGATTCTAAATAAGTATTTCTAAAACTGTGTACTGAGATTATGCAGAGCAGTTGTGCCACCTGGTGGTTAATATAGTAACACACATACACACACACACACATTGAGCACTAAGTAAGCAGCAAGTTCCATTCAGCTCCATTGTATTGGGGTAACTGAGAAATTTGAGTGGGACTGTTTGCATAAGTTATGCGTACCTGATAAACAGATGAGTAGAGGGAAGAAAACACACAACAGTATTATCATTGTTTTGCATTTCCTTGTTGTCTTTTAATTACCTGTCGTCTTTTTTCTCCTTCTTTTTTTTCCTTACAAGGAAATAGACAGAATAGTTCACATTCTGGTCCCTTCAGGACATTTCAATCAAGCCCAGAAACCACATTCAATGTGTTTATTATATTTTCTTGTGCCTTGTGTTCCTGTGATTGTACAACTACTGTCAATGAGGAACTGGAGTCAGTATAGTGTGGGAACTGTAAGCCCTGGGCTAAGACTGTCAGGTTCTTTACTGCTGGAAATGTGTAAATACAGATACAAACAGAACCAAACTCAAAAGCTGCCAAACTGAAGCAGAAAATATTTTCTTAATCTTATGGACATTTGTTTTAATGAAACATTTTGTTTGGTGGAAATTTGAACATGAAACTATCTTATAACACGAAAAGGATCTCATAATAACATGTAAAGGATTGTGTTAAAATGAGAAAAGTTTCTCTTTATAACAAGAAGTCAAGCAAATATATTTTATCAGGTGGGAACACGACACTGCCCTAAAAAAAAACGGCTGTAAAGTTTTAACCGTTTAAGCTTCTATTTATAAGGCTAAAACTGGTCTTTAATGTTAAAGTGCTTTTATCTGTGAACACTATAAACTTTTACTGAGTCATTGGCGCAATGTTTAAATCTTTACAAGAGACAATAACCTGCTCACTCTTTAACCTCTGTCCTTTTTTTCCCCCTTTACTGCATTGTTGAGCTGAAACCTGAGATTTCTACTCTCTTCTGTGAATGATCAGTTTTCAGGAAGTCATTGTCATACAAGGAAATGTACTCTGACATCATATATCCATCTATTTTTGATGGTCATCAATATTTTTGTGTTTGTATAAATATAACACCAAATGTGTAGAGCAACATGACAGCTTCACACTCACACAACAGGTTTCAGAAAATAAATAGTTAATGATGTCTTAATGATTCACTTAAAAATAATAATTTATGTCATGTTTAGTACATTATTGTTGTTGATTATGGTAGGATGTTTCCACTGTTTGCCACCATTTGTCAGTTTAATGCACATTTTTAGGATGCACACCCTGCATTGATTATTATTATACATTATTACATGTAAATTACACCTGTTAGCACAAGACATTGCTGTCATTTATCCTCCATCTCAAACTGATCACTTTTGTTTATGACAGTTATACTGCATCAAAGTATCATTTTTTTTAAGTACGTTTCATAATTCAAGCTTAACCGTACTTACTGGGAGCATCTTAAAATCACCGGACACTGTGTACTTCATGAAGTTGGAGTTACTGCAATTACAAAAAAAAAAAAAAAAAAAAAAACAGGTTTAGTTAATACATTTATTAGAAATTAGAAACCCGCTGCTCTAAAAATGTGAGTTAATGAAACTTAAACTGAATAATTTGTTCAAAGCAATCTTGTGAGGTGTGAATATGTAAAACTAACTGCGATAAGTTAACTCAACTGCAGAGAACAAAGTGCTGAATCAGAAACTGTTTAGTCACACTAACAGAGGTCACAGTCAGATTTGCTTTCTTTGGCATTTTCTCAGTTTGATGAGTCAGGTTTTTCTTTCTACACAAAGAACGTTAAAGACAAGATGTGACGCTTCTCTCGATAACTTCTAAGTGTACATGGGACTGAATCTGATACTAATCATGGTTTGCATAGTTTAAAAAAAAAAAAGGTATCTGCGTCTTAAGAGTTTTGACTCTCGAACGAACAGTGCATGCTGGGAAGTCTGCGAACATGCTGATGTTTCTTTAAAAACTTCGTTTAACAAGGTGACTGAACTCTGAACAGTACACACTGTATATTCAAGTCATCATTTCAAACAGGTGGTGTTAACTTGGAGTTAATAAAACTTACATTTTTTAGTTAATTACAAAAGATTAGTTGATTCCACTAAATTCCTGCGTGATGTTTTATAGTGTACCCAATCAGACCAAAACCAAACTTTTGTCAGATATTGCTGACACCTGATGCCAGTACCAATACCACAATGTGACAATACTAGTTACTTACATACAGTAATATCAATTGTAAAGTGTACTTAAATGTATAAAAGTCAAAGCACTTTTAATGCAAAATTGCCCCACTCAGTGCTATGTTTATTATATATACAGTATACACTATTATACTGTAAAGTGCCTATAAAAGGTTTTCACTCCTCTTCAAATTCTTCATGTTTTATAGTTTTACAACATGAAGTCAAAAATGATTTAATGTGACTTTTTGTTGCACACTGATCAACAGAAATAGACCCTTTATTTTTAAAGTGAAAACACATCTCTAGTATCTCTGTACTTGTGTAGCTTTGAATTAGTTTGGTGTAGTGGATAAAAACCTGTATTTTAAGTACAGTACTTGAGTAAATGTACATTTCACCACTGCATGTTGCACAACTGAACCACTCAGTTTTTTTAAATCATATGGTCCCATCCCAAAGACTCTTCTCTTTAATAACATGTGCGCAGATGCCAAATGATAGATATGAATCTGCTGTGTGTTGCTCTGGTGATGCCTTAGAGAGTCTTCATAGGCTACATGCAGGTGTGATGAGGAGACCTGTGCAGGTGACAATAGACAGGTATGGGCAGCACGAGACACGTCTGAGCCTATCACAATCCAGAGTCCAGGTCCATTGAAACTGCAGTCGTATTAAATAGATAAGGACTGTGAGAGCTGAGCTCAATGTGTCTGTAGAAATACCTTGTGACTGTATCAGCCTGTTTTTTGAACTGTAATCAGTCCTTCTCAATTAATCAATTCTTAGTATTCTAAATAGTTTTTTTTTTTTTTAGAATAAGATGTTTTCTTCCGCGCTGCTGTTTTTCCCTCTCCTCCTCCTCAGTTGGGGTTTGTTCGGTTCTGTTTCGGGTTCTCCCGGCGAGCAGGAGGCGTACGGGGCCGTGGTCAGCTTCGTGTCTCCGGGACAGCAGCATCTGACCGCGGAGGCTCTTCGCTCCCTCTTTAATACACTGGAGAAACGTGTGCAGTGCGGTGAAGTGTCGTGTGAAAAGGTAAGTTTTATTATGCTACCTCCGCAGCCAGCTCAGAGAGCCGGGTGCTCCGCTCAGCTGCAGCTGCTGCGGAATAAGGTCGAGGTCCAAAAGCCATTAACCCCAGTGATAAACTGGATGTCTTTTTAAATGTATATTATCTAGCGTAACTATTATGATTATAGGATTTTTTAAAATTAATACAAACAAATAACTATCTCGCTACCTAGTTTATCAAAAGTTTTATTTAATGATTTCTGTCAAGTTTAAGTTTGCAGTGACGGTGACTCAACAGCAGCTCTGTCACAAGTGTCTTAGTTCACAGACGATGTCACTGTTTCTCCCACATTACTGCATCTTGTGATAATCAGCAGGTGAGCAGCTGTGACCACAGAAAAAAACAATAAGCTTACTTACAGTGACTCAAAGCAAAAAAAAAAAAAAAAAAGTTTAAACCAGTTTAAACCAGCATATAAACATAAAGGATGTAAAAGAAAAAGTCTGAAACCTTGTACACAAAAGTACACTAGACAAAAATTGGTAATTATTATTATTATTTTGATACTCGCTGGTTGATGTAATTTGTTTTTGCATTTTTAAACCAAACGTTATGTTGGCTTCACAATATCTTTAGAGCCTTTTCTCATGTAGTAGGGCATCTGGACACTATTTGCTATAAGGTTAAACCTAAGAATATGCTTAGTCAAAATCTGTACATTTACTCAACAATGCTTTTTTTCATATTGTACCTTCAGTCTATAAAAAAGGGCAAGATAATGAAAACAGCCTATCATAAGAACTTAGTTTAATCTTAGCCTTTTTTTATATCTGATTATGGGGCTGTGTGCATTTTTATTTAATGATAATGATAATAATAATAATTATAAGTAGAGTCATAGTTTTTTTTTTATGAAAGACACTGTTGAGTATTTGCAGGCAGCCTGGAGAAACGCTTTATCAGTGAGTCCTTGAATATCCTACATGTCAGCTGCAATCTGTGTGAATAGTCAGTGCGTGATTGATAATATCTACAGTCAAACAACTACAGTACAGGGAGACAGTTGGCAGCGACTGTATGGACAAAAAGTGAAGAGACCGAGAAGAACTGCTTTACTACGTTTAACAGTGCTAATAAAAATGAAGCAAAGTCTTCAGGCTCCTATTTTGCTCATCGGCTTCTTATAACCAGTGTTATAGCAGGTAATACAGACTTGAAAGGGATTTAATAAACTAATAAACCTCATTGACCTACAATAAAAGTCTAAAATGTCATAGTGTCCGAACAGTTTGACATTGTGAGTTCAAAGCCTTTGCTTCCTGTTTTTTGACAGTTTATAGGGTCAATTCTGCCAAATTCTGTGGTATCAGTCTTCCCCTACTGCCACGCCTATATACAAATCAGGAGAATGGATTTAATTTGTGCTGCACAAAGCACTGAGAAACTATATTTATGACAAAAATTGTCTGTTACGTTGCACAATCCACAGAAAATGCTGCCACAACTTTTCATACTGACTATTTCGTTAAGTTGTACCAATGAAACGAGTCAACTGGAAAGGATTGTTCCAGTTTCACCACAAATAAAATTCCCTCCATCTTCATTATATTTGGGGAGCCCAAAATTATCTGCCTGTTTGTCATTTGAGTGAATCAACCTTTTAATCAAACCTCATCCCTCTCCTCAGGTCAAACTCACGCAGCATTAAAGAAATGTTAATTATTATACGTTTCATTATGCGTTTCTGGGTCACAATAGATGGTTGTCAGTATTTTATGGTGTTTTCACACATATATATATATATATATATATTTATATTATAGCCTAATTACCCCACTATCTAGTTCTAAAAAAGTTGTCTCTGATAAAAGGTAATAAAAGAGCTGATATGCGTGATAAATTGATGTTAATCCTGTGAAAATCTAACCTTGTTTAGTCAAATTTAATAAAGAACTTATTTGAATTTCTGACATCAGCAAAACAAAAACATTGTTTTTTATTATCTAAGACTCCTGTTGTCACTGTTGTTTCTGTATATGTGTTTTTATAGAAGTGCATTCAAAGCTATTGTTCCCTGGAAATGACGTGAAATCCCTGAATTTCCTGAATCAAACAATTTCTGGAAGGAACAATGTATTTGAAAGACTGCTTAAATTTTCTGTGTCTTACTTTGATGTGTACGTATGTCTTTTTTTTTCTTTTTTTTTGTTCTGTAGTGTAATCTTCAAGATGCTGTTCACCAGCTCATCAGCAATCACTCCATCCACGGAGAGGATGACACCAGAAAAGACAGTGAAAACTCTACCATCAGTGTATCTGAGTTCACTGCTATCGCTGCCGGCTGCATCCTGTACATTGCTTCTCCCGGCCTGGTGTGTACCGCAGTGAGACAGGGGAGGTGGGGGGAGGAGACCGAACGCTTCCTGCACAAAATCACACATGAGCACCGTGAAGAGAGCGAGCCGCACCAGGACCCCGATCACATTAGTATTCATGGATTAAATACTCTGCTTCAAGAGCTTCACAACCACTATGGGCCCGTGGACAATGAGGTAAGAACGAAGCAGACTATCTGTTAGTAAATGTTTAGTATTTGTTCATCTATTGCTCTGTTTTTACCTAAAGTGATTCACTTGAATTGAACAGAGCCAGATCGTATTACAAGTTAAAATAACCCTACTCTTTGTCCTTCTTCTTCTTCTTCTTCTTCTTTATCACTATGATAACCAGAGCTGTGTAACAGCCAGTGACATCATGACAGAGGTTGGCGCACGCTCAGCAGTCCAGAGGCAGCCACTGGGTGAAGTTATGGGCCATGTCTTGTATCAAGTTTTAAAAGGTCACTGTTTCATAAGCCAGTCCCTGCCGGAGGAGAGCTTCTTCCTGGACTACATCATGGACCATCTGGGGTCTGATAATTTCACTGTCGGAGGTGAATGTCCTGCACAAACACAGAAAAGCACAAACACAAATACATGAAGGGATTGACTCTTCTATTATCTATTATTTTTATATTCAGCAGTAGTCATGTCATCCATTCTTACTTTAAATGTAATCACAACTGTTTTCTTGCTCAATTATATATCTTGAATCGGTGCTCTGTAGACCTGGAAGCTCTTATGAGAAGTCTGAACATCGGACCCAACCTGGAGGAGGACCACGGACATGACCATCATGAAGATGAACACGCTGATCATGATCACAGTGTTGGAAGACAGAGGAAGAGGCGCAGCTATGGGAGGCATGAGACTAATGGCACCTGGGAACAGGTACACATACCAACATAGCATATGCACAACCACAAAACATTATTATATTGATAGTGATCGTGGGATGATGGTAATCGTTATTTTTTTACACAAATACGAGAAAGAAACATTTTTTTTAATCTGATAGTAAAGTAGTAAAGTACATGTAATGGTGTTTACTTGCATCTCCCTCCCTGCACAAAGAAAGTTGTATTTTAACAAAAAAAAAAACAGTTTATGCTGAAAAGTTTCACCTTTTTTTCTCCCAGCACTGTTTCTCAGCTGAAGAGTTGGTGTTGATCTACAGTCTAGCAGAGAACAGCTCTGGCCTGGGTCGATCTGATGTGGCTCGACTCAGCCCAGCACTTGTCCAGCAGATCCTGAGTGGAGCCTGTACAAAGATCATGGAGACGTCGAAACCGGATGAGCTCACTAAGGCTGAGAGTAAGTGTCTGTGTGTGTGTGTGTGTGTGTGTGTGTGTGTATTAAAAAGGTAAAAACACAACCTGGCAAGACTAAGACCTCTTTTTCTATTCTATTCTTGCTTTTCTTGCAGGATACCTCTACGCAACGCTCGCTAACGTGGTGATAACATTGGCGTCCATGTTTGGCATTGTGGTGCTGCTGTGTACCTCGTGCACTAATTTCTTCCAGCTGTGTATCCAGTTTTGCATCAGCCTGGCTGTAGGTTCACTCACTGGAGATGCCTTACTGCACCTACTACCCATGGTGAGAGTTTTTAAACACTTTTAAAGCTTGAACAAGCATTTTGTTTTTTACTAGGCAACCAAAACCCAAATGAATACACACAAAGTCTAATTGGCTTACATGTTAGGAAACAGTTAACTACATGTCCATATTGGAGGGATCATATTCCAGTATTCACTTAAATATATAGCTCTGGTTTGGGGATATTGTGTTCTTCTTAACCACAAGGCCGCAAAGACACCATAACCTTAACACTAATGTTGTTGTTTTGACTTTTTCTCGTCTGTGTGCGTCTAGTTTCTCGGCTTACACGTGCACTCAGATGACGTCAGCAGACAAAGGCATGCAGATCACAGTGAAGAAACACCCGAGTACATATACAAGATGTTGGTAGTGATGGCCGGGATCTACTACTTTTACCTGATGGAAACAATCTTCTCTATCATCACAAATAAAGATAAACATAAAGACAAGCATCACCATCATCAACATCATCATGGGGTAAGCAAAAAACAAACAAACACCATACCAGTACAGATAACTGTTAGCAGCACACACATTATTATGCTGATGAAATATGAATACAGAAGGTGGATTTTTGTACACCGGTACTCTTGAAGAATATATCATACGTCAAGTAAACGTGGCAAGGTTTAGTTGGTATTGAATGTAAAACAGTCATGAAACGTGTGCTTTGTGTGCAAGTCTAAGCTTACGCATGTCCTTGCTTCTCTCTTTCTCTTTTTAGGAAGATTCACAGCCTCACCACTGTGACCACGGGAAGGTTTTAGAGATGTATCAACAGGAAAGGAAGCAAAAAGACAAATTACAGTCAACGTCCAAAGCAGACCTGGTGAGAAACACACTGACATTAATGGAGGTTTCAGGGGGACAATCACTCATTTATTGTAATTTTTTGTAATGTAATGTGTATATTTCAGGTTGGCTGTGAGGACACTGACTTCCAAGGACTTCCAAAATCGAAAGAGCGTACCAGAGGTGATTATTATCCAACACAAAAACAAACCTGACATCATTAAACTGTGATAACTGTAGTAATTACTGTCCAACGCTAAACATAACTTTGTGTGTCTCCCCCCGTGTGCAGAACAACGTCTGCTGCCTTATATGATAACTTTCGGCGACGGGATCCACAATTTTGCAGACGGCTTAGCAATGGGTGCAGCTTTCTCCCTGTCATGGCGGTCTGGTTTGGCAACGTCACTGGCTGTACTCTGCCACGAACTGCCACATGAACTGGGTGAGGAGCGCGCACACACATACACGCACACACATATATATATATATGGTAAAACAATGTCTAGTTTGGTCTTCTGATCATATTTCAAGTCTTAAAAGTTTCCTGTCCCTCTTGTTTCCGTCCAGGTGACTTTGCCATTTTGCTCCACAGTGGCATGTCTGTCCGCAAGGCGTTGCTTTTAAATGTCGGCAGTGCCATGACCTCTTTCATCGGCCTGTATATCGCTCTGTCTGTAGCCACGGACCTCGCTACCAAACAGTGGATAGCTGCTATTACTGCAGGACTATTTCTGTATGTGGGACTGGCTGATATGGTGAGTGTTTGTTTACAGACCAAAAAAAGGACAAACAGACTTAATCATGTATAAAATGATAAAACATACAAAGAAAAAGGTCAACTTAACTTCAGTCTTACCTCTCTGCATCTCTTTCTTTCCTTCCAGCTTCCCACCATGGTTCACGTAAACCACAAGAAACCCTGGTTGATGTTTCTGTTGCAGAATATCGGTCTTCTGAGCGGGTGGGCCATTCTGTTGGTGCTGTCTCTGTACGAGGAGAGAATCAGCTTTTAATATAACAAACACTGAAAACACAGACACATTGTTCTGTTCAGCGGCTTTATCTTGCTTCTGGTATAATCTATGTGTAATCATAATAACTTACAGCAACGTACAGCCACAGTGACGGGCCCGTCACACATAAACACCCGTGTTATTTTTCTAAGGCTGCTGTTTGAGCCGACGAGGCCACTGGGACAGAGAGGAAAAAGCGAATTCAGCCAAAGATGAACTCTTTTTAAAAAAGAGATTACAATTTACTCCAAAAATCATTCAGTCACAGATGTGATTGAATGATTAGGTTTAGGTCCCTATATGTTTTTACCATTTTCTTCGACACGCCACGGGCAAACTATTAGACACACCTTATAAAATAATGAAGTCCAGGAAATGAACACAAACCTACTTGTCAAAGACAGACTATACTAAGGTTTTTAAAAGGGAGGAGTTAGTACTTTTGTACTGAACTACATTGGATGTAGCTATTTAACTGAAATTTCAATGCATATTAGTGTTTTTAAAATAAAAAAAATGTATCTGCAATGTTAACACTGGTCATTTGAGTGCTTTCGCCATCTTTACAAACACATCTTATAGCACACACACACTTACAGTATCTTCACTCATTAAAGTTACTTTAAAGTGAAGATGAAGATCAGTGTTACAGTTCAAGTCCAACAAGCTATTTTTCTGGTAATAAATGTGCCAGTTCTAAAATGTATTTAAAGTAAGAAAATTGATTGATATAGTGTATATATAGAGAGAGAACTGGGTAAACTGACCGGGCTGAAAGTAACTGTTCAAAGTCAAATTGTACCGAAGTTGTTCCACATTTAAACAAAATAGCACCTGTTATTGAAAGCACACGCGAGGTGTTGATCACAATGAAAATTAGTTTCTGTCTGTAATGTTTAAAAATTAATTTCGATCACTGTTCTCCCCTACAAACTTAGCTTTTATGTCTTAGTGTAAAACTTGCATTATTATTTTGTATTTTTGTCCAGTCTGAAAATGACTACTTCCAAAATCTATCATCATTTATAACCTTTTTCCAACAGTGCATATGGAAAGAATTCACAGCACTTCACTTTTTCCACATTTTATGTTACAGCCTTATTCCAAAATGGATTCAATTATTTATTTTCTCCCTCAATTCTACAGAAAATATCCCATATTGACAACATGACCTTTTTTAAATGTTTGCAAACTTATCTGAAATAATATAATATATATATATGTACTATGTACATAAGTATTCACAGCCTTTGTGGCACATCTATCTTTGGCCAGTTTCTCCCATTCCTCTCCATCAGGTTGGGTGGGGAGTGTCGGTGCATAGACATTTTTTTTAGATCCCTCCAGAGATGGGATGGGATTGGAGAAATGGTATTCGAGTCAGGCTTCTGACTGGGCCAGTCTAGGATATTTACAGAGTTGTTCTAAAGCCATTTCTTCAATATCTTGGCTGTGTGTTTAGGGTTGATGTCCTGTTGAAAGATGGACCGCTGCCTCAGTCTGAGGTAGGCAGATTTTCTTCCAGGACGTTTCTATACTTTCCCTCAATCCTGACTAGTCTCCCAGCTCCTGCTGCATAATGCTGTCAGCACCATGCTTCACTGTTCCTGTTTTCCTCCGCTTAACATTCATGCCAAAGTGTTTCATTTTTCGGCAGTGTGAAAACAGGTCATTAAAATTTGTAATCATAATGTGAATGAATGGAGATGGACGTGAAGGACTTTATCTGTCTCATCTAATCTCCTCGACCTACAGGTGACATGAATGTCTTCATTAGGGACAGAGTCCACTGACAACTCATCACACAAAGCGGGTGAGGGTGATGTATATGCGCACAGATAAGCATGCATTATGTATGTGTAACCAGAAGCAGTTAAGACAAAATTATACATTTAACGACAACGTTCGGGTTGTGTACTGATCCTTTAATGATGCTGTAGAGAACAAAAACAGCATGTAGCTGCTGACAGAGGAGAACTACGATTCCCTAAAGTCAGCTTTTCAGGCAGATGACAGATTGACATCCATAATTTTGTAGTAGTAGTTTTCTAGTAGGTTTTATGAGCCATGGGATACGCAACTCACTCTACCAATAAAACAATTGATAATTATCTCTAAAACTGGACCTTTGAGCTTCTCATACATTATACTGGATATAATGTGTCTTTTACAGCACTGTTAGATAGACACCAGCAGATTTAACAGAGAGTGAAATGAGAAGAGACAGAAGATTCAGAAAGAGAGTTGTATAGTTGGATTATATTGTAACTGTAAAGCCGGTTGTGTAGTTTTACGACTATATAAAGAACTTTGTCGGGCAGTCATGTGGCACAATAACACAGAAAGATGAGAAAAGAAGCCATGAATAAAAAAAACAGCTGAATCTTTACGGAAGAAATGTGAACGCAGATATCTTCTGTTACTGAAATGTCTGGCACACACACAAAGGTGGACTTACTGCAACTGCTGCACCTGAAGTGAGTGTTTGAGCAAATGACTGTTATATTAACGAGAGGTGATGATTAGTGAACTTCCAGGGAAGTCTAATCAGTTACTGTCAGTGGTTAAATAACCAGCATGTAGGGAGATGAAGAGGACAACAGCAGTTGAACTCTCTCTGTTACCTGCCATCAAATGACCATTTTGTTTGGGTCAGTTCAACCTCACACACTTTATTACATCAAAACTCTTTACGGTAACACAATAAAACCCGAGTTCAGTAAATGTTAACAAAAGGTGAAATTGAGGAAATTCCTGCATGTCAAAGTAAATTATGTATTAACATTTTTCAGTCAATACAAGTCAATATTTGCATTCTTGTCACATGTTTGAAGTTTCTTGAGTCAACAGTCACATTAATACAGAGGGATGGCCTGAGGAGAAATCACTAGTTTTTACTTCCTTGTATCGGTTCACTTCTGCACCAACACTTTTTTCCTCCTTTTCTAAAATTTTAGTTTTAGTTTTAATTTTTGTTTTAGTGAGCGCACTAACATAACCCACTCAAAACCAGATAAGAATTTCTCCTTTATTAAAAAAAACCAAAACACACACACTCTCACACACCCACACACTCCCTCATCTTCTGACTTGTTGCTAAAATATTCCTATAAAAATATACTTAAAAAATAAATGTCTCTGCAAGAACTAGAAAAATAGAAATATTTTATTTAGTTTACAAAGAAAAACATTTGTACAAAAGGGGAACATCAAAAGTTAAATAATTTAACATGATGGAATACAATCTCTGTAGTAAACAAGTCAATTTAAACTGGATCCAAAGTGAAGAGTCCACCTGTGCTGACCTGTGTGTGCATTTCATCATCACCTTTGTGTGCACATTTGATCAGCTACTTAAAGTGAATGATCTCCTGCGTGGCCAGCCTGATCAGCTGGTTGAAGTCAAACTGGATGTACTTCCTCCAGTAGCGTCTATCTTTTCCGTATATTTGAGCAGGATAACAAGGACTCCCTGGAACAGAGATTGGAGGTCATTACGTGAAGCATAAAGACACTTTGCTGATAAATGCACAGAAGGAGATTGCAGAATTACCTCTGATTTGACTCTCCCAAAAAGTGGGGGAGAAATCTAGTATGGAGGTTTGGTTGGTAAAATTTTATTAGATATTCTGTTAAAAAATATATAATTTTTAACAAATGACACCTACCTATGACACATTTGCAAACTGCTGGCAGATTCACTAAGGCTACTTTTTGTTTGTTTGTTTGTTTGTTTTGTCTCTATTTTCTGAGCATGTATACTGTAGCCAATACAATAAAAATCAACAACTGCGATTGGGTAAAGGCTAAGATATATTATAAATACACAATATCTTATAAATAAAGTTTGCATGTATAAGATCGAGTTAAGAGAGAAGTTGATCGGTGCATTGCTCTCCTCAGCAAAATGCTCAACAGTAATAACAATACTGAGAAACACTGAAAATATAATATATAATCTAGCCAAGATTTCTTTAATTTCCTTCTACCTGAGCGCAGCCTTAGTAAGTCTGAACAATGTCAATCTCTTTTTCTCACTGATCCCATATCGCCCTCTGATGACTGAATAGTGAAATTAAACTGGCTTCAATAGTCTTAGTTACTGTTGAAGAAAACTATGTTACTGACTGGAATCAATATAACATATTGCTTATAGTTAGATAGTGTTGTCATTTTACATGTAAATCCTATTGTGCACAGAGTAGTAGAGAAGAAATCATCTCGACCTTCAGATTCCTGAAAGCATGTGTAATGCAAACTGTTATCTTTGGACGGGAACACTGAACCGCGGTGCAGGAATGCAGAACGGGAGTTTCTATGGTAAGAGGGAGTAACACCAACAGCCAGGTACTTTCGACATACAAGTAAAGTTCTGTTTGTCCGTATCTTTGTTTGTTTTGGTCTCTATGAATCTAGTAGTGGATCTTTAATAACAGTTATTGAAGAAGAAAACCCACAACGTGACATACTTTATATCCTGTTTGAAAAAAAAAATAAAAAATTATGATGATGATGAGGAATTTTGCCGTAATAAATAATGTTGACAGCAAAACTTCTCAACTCTGGCATACTTTTCTGATCCATATCAGGGTGCTACATCATGGACAGGGTTTAGAGTACTAGTTAACATAATATAAAGAAATATCAGGCTCGAGTTGAGTTTATTGTAATGCGTCATGTTCCTATACTTACATGTAGACAGTGGTTTTATAAGAAAACGTACATTTGGTATGTGTGCTCTCACCTATGCCGTGGAGGATTCTCGCAACAGCTCTTCCAGAGAACTTCTCATCACTTCGGTTGGAAAGAAAACTTCTAATGTCTGCTCTGATCTGATTCTCCCAGTCTACAAACTACAAAACAAAACAAAAATGCACAATTAACCACAGTATTCAGACCATTCAGTGCACACATTCAACTGAATCTCTTGATGATCATCCTGTGTGTTTTACTTTATATTTGTCAAGTTCTTCAATGGCCACTGGTTTGAGTGTGTGGTCTCGGTCTCGCCTCTTGTCAAAGTACTCAGAGAGAAGGTTTTTCAGCTGCAGACTGCGACTCTCATCCAGATCGTCAATGCAGGACAACACACTTTGGAACGCAACACTGCAACACAACAGAAATACTTTTCCTGACTCAAATTACCAGACTTGTTTTTATTATTATGCATTCAGTCCCATAATTCTTGCCTTGCTTTTGCCGACAACAGGTTTGGCCTTTTTTCCATATTTATCCAGACCTGTTTCCATTTTATAAAAAATCTTTCCCCTAACTTATCTTTCAGTAGTCTGAACAAATGTTGGCAGCACTGGGAATGTATGACACACTCAATGTGTCAAAGTGAAATGTGTGCGCACCTTTTGAAGGCCTTGAAGCAGGCGGTCAGCTGGTAGAGCTGTGTTCTCTCTTGATTCAGCACTCGATTATGGAGGAACTGACACACTCTGTCCATCTCCTCGTCACTTAGGTCGCCATAGGAACGGAAGTAGAAAGACGGAGAGGAGAATTCAACGAGGATGCCGCTACGTCCACCGGCTGAAACACAAATATTTATGAGCAACTGTTTCAGGGTCAATTAAATTTTACTTGGATTCACTCGTAAATGTAAGCTGTGGCAAAGACACACCTCTACTAGTGCTCCACTGCAGCTGCCTGAGTCCTCTCTTCACAAGAGGAAGCTGCCATCCCATAGTGTCTGCTACCTCGACAACGTCAAACTCCACCTGATCAAATGTTTCCACCCGCTCACCTGCCATCCGCCTTCTGGCCAGCACCACTGCAATCGGAGGGCAGCTGTGGGGGGGGTGAAGGTTAAATAAAAAATGAACACTAATTATATCTTCAAAATTCTCATGACGAAGTCCATCAACATTTCTATATCTTTATATAGACAAACACATGGTGACATTTAGTACATTTCCGTGGCTTATTATGTTCAGTGTACCCAAATAAAGAGAGATGGCCATTTCATACATTTTTGTCAGGTTCTTGAGCTGTCTTGGTCCGTCGTAGCAGCTGACTTTACACACAGACAGGGTGGAGTGCAGGAGTTCAACAAAGCGCTGAGGATGCAGCTCCAGATAGCAGAGCAGCGTTTCTACACCTGAAACAAACACATTAAAGAGAAATAGATACTTAAGAGATTTTGCTATAAATTATTTAAGCTCTTTCTCTTGGAACAAGAATAAAAAAAAAGAAGATTGTTTTCATTTATGTCTTCATGTTCATATCTTTGTGTATGTTTCCACATACCCTCCTCTGTGATGTCTAGAGCCTCCACCGTCTCCTGGATGGGAATGGCTCTCTCATGGGTGTGACACACTCGTTCTGCGGGCCAACCATCAGTCTCTTCTTTAACTGCCTGTTCTTCCTTCTCCTCTATTTCCTCTAAATCAGGATGTGATGCCACCTTTTAACGAAAACACAGTTACATACTAATTTTGACCTGAATTCTGGTCTCCTATAAAGATAACTTTGTAAATTGTTTTCATTAAAAATTATTCAACCACACATTGTTCATAGACATCTGTTTTTTTATTCTTATTTGCTTCAGTGTCCCATTTTTATAGGCTAAAAGATTAAAAAACATTTTGCCTTTTAAATACCTTTGCAGCAGAAGGTTTGGGCTTATCTATATGGTGACTGTAGTCGGTGGACTCTACCATGTCCTGCTGAATGGGGGGGTTCAGGCTGCTTTCCTGATCACACACATCCATCATCTCCAACAGCTCAGAATCTTCAATGTCCTCCAAACACAGACAGATACATACAGTTTATATCTTGTGTTTTTAGTCTGAAGAGTACCAGAGTGCCGCTTGAAGCAGCATTTAGACAACATTGACAGGGAGAGTTACCTTAACAAGTTCCTGTTGTTTCTGGTGTATCTGTTTACATTTGCACGGAGGGAAAACTTTCTGGACCAGTCTCTTTACTGTGTAGTAGTCTACTGTGTCTGCGTAGATGTGACGTCGGAGCTCATGGAGGTCCTCACCCTACACATGAAGACACAGGCATGAAATTAATTTATACTTCCAACATAGTATACAGGTGATATCATCAAGAAACAGACCACCAGAGAAGTACATAGAAAATGCTGCAGTCAAGTGTACTGGTGTAGTAGAAAAAACATATATATATATATAATATATCAGTATTACCAGTAGCTTTATTACATAACAATAATAAATATTACTAGATTTCTAGAATGGTGTACTGTTGTGAGCATGACATTTAGGCAAAAACACTGAAGGCACTATAAAAGGTGACAGATAAACACATTTGTCAGCAACAGCCAACATATTTGTGTTATGCCATAACAAAGTTTAAATCATTGTGCATCACTGCAATAAAACAGCAAAATAACAAGACTAATCCAATAGTAAATCCAGTGATTTGGTCTGTGAGTCAGGTTAGTTCCTTCCTAAACTCACAGTTAAAGTCTCACCTCAAGGTTAAGGAAAAGGTGACAGTGAGCTGGTTCTCCGTCTCTCCCTGCTCTCCCAATTTCCTGAACATAGCTTTCAAAGCTCTGAAAAACCATTTACAATTAAGAGAATACTGTTAAAGATATGACTTGGGCTATAATAAATGCACATTTAAAAATCAAACTAGAATCTGCATTAACAGGTAGATAACAGAAGTGTTTTTGATTTTTTTGTAAACAACACTTAATTGCACACTGAGTCAGGGCTGCAGTAAGAGTCCAAAATATTTCATTGAGCTTTTACAGTAAATCTGGTATGAAAACAACTGCTTATGAGGAATTAAGACTACCCACTTTGGGCATGTTGTAGTGAATGATACCACGGACGTCAGATTTATCAAGGCCCATGCCGAATGCCACAGTGGCCACCACGATTCTGAGCTCCCCGCACATGAAGTTGTTCTGAACACGACGGCGTTCTGACGCTGAATGGCCGGCGTGGTATGACTCAGCCTGCCATTTCAACGGTTTACGAATCTTCTTCCTTGCTGAATATAGAAAGACAGAGTGGTGGAATAACAAGAAATGAAAATGCTGAAACAGTGAAAATATCAAATGGAGTAAATGCCTGTTGAGTGATGTAAACAGTTTTTCATACCACATTGTAGCTTAAAATGTGACATGTCTGTGTTTCTCTCTTTCCATTTCAGTGAATAAACAATCAGAAACACCTTACCAAGTTCTTTCTTTCTCTGTCCTACAGGGTTGCTTTGTGCCTGGCTGCTGTTAGTGGACTGCTTGTTTTCTTTCACCAGCACCCCCTGCAGGCAGGTCCTGAGCAGCGCCGCGATACGAACAGTCTCCTCTCTTCTGGTGCAGTAGACGATGATAGAGTCCAGACAACCAAAGCGATCACCTTTCAGCAAGGTTACTAAGGCCTTGAAAGAGACAGAGAAAAAGTTAAGTCATTTCATAAGTCACTTCTTTCCAAACCTGCTCTCAGTCCAATTTCCTCGTTTGTCAGGGACACAAAGAAAGACACTAATCATTACACCTGATCCTTCTCTCTGTCCATGGACACAGACAGCTGCAGGTTTGGAGGCACTGCTGCAGATCTGACTGCAATGCCGTCCTGATCACTGATGCCCAGATGTTGAGCGATGTCCAGAGCCGTGGACAGAGTGGCTGTAGCGGTGAGTCCCAGTAAGCACTGCACTCCCAAACGCTCCCTCAGCACCTTCAACCACAATACTAAGTTGTTAATATATACACAGTTGTTCCAGACTTCAGCTATCAGTCGGCAATAAGCTATGAAAACTTTAACTATGATTAACTTCAGATTTACTAAAGATGAAGATATACTTTATTTATCCCTCATTGGGGAAATTCTCTTTTGCAGTCCATGAAGACAAACCACCATTCATTCACCTTACAGAGCCGTAGGTAGCAGGGTCTGAAGTTGTGTGACCACTCTGAGACACAATGAGCTTCGTCTATACAGGCAAAGGCCACACGAGGGAGCTCATGAGCGGCAGGTAGACACCCTGAACCTGAACCGCCACCACCAACCAAGGCCTCTGGAGAGAGGAGCAACAAACACACCTGACCTGACTTCACCTGGAGAAACAAAGAAACGAAAGCACAGAAAAGAAAGATAACTGGACTGTATTGAATTATTACACTAAATATTTTCTGGAAGCAATTTATAACTTACAAATTAAATTCAAACACAAATGAGGGGAAGGAGGATTGTGGTGTAACCTGTAGGGATTAGTTTTTATACTACTTTAGAATTTAGTACATTTTTCATTCTCTAAAACATGCAGGAAGATGGATGCTGGTGATCAAAACGCAGAACTGTGGCGCTACTCTTTAATATGGTAATTTAATGTGGTACCTTTTCTACCGCAGCTTCTCTCTGTTTCATCGTCATGTTGGAGTGGATGCAGGCTGCCTTCAGTTTGGCTGGCAGGCCTGACACCTACACAAATACACACACACACACACACACACACACAAATACACACACACACAAGAAACATTCACAACAGAATTTGTTGACTGCATGTCTGTCCTTATATATGTATTTCATGTTTCCTGATTTCTTTATGTGTAGTCTTTGTGTGTATGAGAGAGAGGGTGCGTACCTGGTCATCCATTAGTGAGACTAGAGGTGAAATGACTAAAGTGATGCAGTTTGATTGCTGTGCATAAAGGTAGGCTGGGAGCTGATAGCACAATGATTTGCCCATCCCTGTTGACAACACTACAAGAGTAGAGAGACCTAAAGAGAAAGAAAACCACAAAGGTGTCACAGAATGTCATCATTTGTTGCTAACCATCAACAAGGCGGGTCATATGTAACATAAGATAGTTACAGGGTAGACACCAGAGAGAGGTAGACCTAATAACTTATCATTACACCAGTACTACTAGTGTCACGACAACAAACATAAATTCAGAGGTTATACGTATGGATTTAAAAGACATACAGTTCTCCGTATGTTTACCTGACAGGATCCTCATGATGGCGTCCTCCTGTCCTGGTCTGAACGAGTGATAGCCGAGGTCTTTCAGAGCTGCAAACACCTCAGCAGGTGTAGCTGAACAGAGACAGATAGACAGACAGACAGACACACACACGCATGTCACAACAAATGTATGTCTATTTTCATTTACCCTGTACATTTACTGTCACAATGTGTTTTTACCCTGAACTTTTCCATCATCTTTAAGAGGATAAAGTGGTTCCATGGGTGGTGGAGGAGCGGGGCGTTCATAGTCAGGACGAATCACATTCAGCAACACCTCCTCTTTTTGGTTACTGTCCACCTCCTTCTCCTCAATCTGCTCCTCTCCTCCTTTGATGCTAGGAGATGATACTGCAACATACAAACACAACTATAATTAAAGCTTCATGATTTTGCAACAGGTTTTTTCTATATTGTGTTGCAACATGCTCATTAAACAGGATGTAGGTTCAACAGGCTTACACAGCGCCTGGGGTTGCAGCGTTCCTGTTGCCCTGGCAACCTCCTCCAGGGTGGGCAGCTCAAACGGCTCCTCTTCAACAGGTTGGTCCTCAGGAAGAGGAGGAGGAGGAGGAGGGGCTGCAATTTAAAGGTGAAACTTATAGAAGTGAAAAGAAGAAGAAGACCAAACAAGGAAATATGTGGAAACAACCCTGCCTTACTTTATAATGATATTTCCAGATAACTTATTTAGTTTAACTTTCGCCCCGAACATTCAGGACATTTGATACTAAACTGTACTGACTAGTTTCTACAGAGCTGCAATGCAGTACTATCATCACTATTCTGAACCTGAAGTGTCTTTCAACCTTTTTTGGAATTTGCCCTGGGATCTTATATTTGCTGTTATGAAGAAAGGAAATTATAAGTCCTTATGTGTGTATGTGCACATCATCCTGTGTTACCTTGTCCCTTGCAGTCGATGGCCCAGTGTCCAGTCCCTCCACACTTGTAGCAGGTGTCGCCTTGGCGACTGAAGCCCCCCCTGAAGCCACCCCTGAAGCCACCCCTCCCCCCTCTGCCGAAAAATCCACCACCTCCACCAAAACGCTCTCCTTTCAGCTGGAACTTGTGCATATGTATCTGAAACATAAACACAGTAATCTATTTGTGTTACTCTAGATACTTTTTGTGCATAATTAGTAAATTTAAGTGCATTACAATCATGTAAAATTGGATGCATGGTTCAGATTCCTTGGACAGAGACATATAAAGGATACTGATTAAGGACAGCTTATTTATTTATTTTATCTGATTTCCAATATATCAATAGCAATTAACAAAGCTGATTTATCAGATTTGGACAGGTATTCTAAAACAACAACTGCATTTTATGTGGACCTGCACATATCGCTCGTACCTGTTTGCGTAGAAAAACTCCTCTTAATGCATATCCTTTGACATGAGATTTCTTCTTCAGGTTTATCTTCACAAAGTTACCCTCTGCTCCTTTTGTGCTTCTGTAAAATATGAATGAAGATTTTTTTTGTACACAGGCTACAAATAGAGATGCTTCAATATCATTTTGTACCCTGAGAACATGTATAATCTTACCTGGCTTTGATAGGCTGCGTATAATACTTCCTCCTAGTTCCAAACTCTTCATCTATTTCTCCTAACAAGTTCTCCTGGGGGACCTTGACATGAATAATGTTGTATTTAACACATTTGCATAAAATCTATAACATACAGTATACCAAAATGAATCTGGATGAATTGCCATACCTTTTTTGGTGCCTTGGTTTCTTTCTCTTCTTCTGCCTCGCTGTTTTTCTTGGTCCTCCTTTTCTTTCCTCCTCCTCCTTCAGCTGGGCTGAGCTTTACATCAGAGCTCTCCTCTTTCTTTTTGCTTTTTCTCTGCCTCTTTTTTACTCCTCCTTCCTCTGTCGTCTCTCCCTCCATGTTCTCTCCCTCTCTCTGCCTCTTTCTCCCTCTTTTTTTTGTAACTTTGGATTTGGGACTACTCTCACGTGTGGGTGTTAGAGATGGTGTCAGTCCTTTTACCATCTCATCGTTTCCCTCCCTTATCTCTCTTATTCCCTCCCCTCCTTCTACATGTTTTGGTGCACTTTTACTGGATTTACTATCACTAGCAATGCTCTTTAAGCCTTCGTCTTTTCCCAAATCTAATGTCCCTATTCTTTCTCCATCGTCTACCATCGCTGTTTTTCCTCTTTTGTCATTTATTTGTTTTTCTTCCATTTCTTTTCCCTCTGCTCTCTCATTCTCTTTTTTTGTCAGGTCTTTCTCCTGGTTGCCTGCTCCAGGCTTCTCTTCAGCCTCCATCTCACCAAACACTTGACACCTCTCTAGCCACTTCTTGTCCACAAAGCTCAGTCTGTTGGCAGGAGAGGGCTTTCCTGCCACTCCTCCTCTGAAACCTCCAAGAAGCTGTGGACTTCCCCTCAAGCCACCCAAACTGCCTCCACCATTGCCTCCATATGAAGTTCCAAAAGTTTTGGCATTCCCTTTGATGTCTTCTGAAGCTTCATTTAACTTTCCTGAGGCTACTGCATCTCCTCTTGAGGTTCCTACACTATCTGGAGGAGACAAAAAGAGGGCAGAGTATCTGACAGGAGAAGCTACACCCGAGCCATTTTGACTTTGTGAACTAATCATTTTACTAGTACCACTCTTACTACTACTATTATTACTGCTACTACAACTATTGGCAGCATTTGCAGGTTCTTCGCACGACTCTCTGACAGGTTCAAATGGTTCAAATGGCTCTTCAGGCTCAACTGGATGGAGTTTGTTTGAAGCCAAAGATCCTACACAAGGTTTCACTCTTCTGTAAATGGAGACACAATTGAAACAATGACTTAAACACAAAAGATGTATTTGTAGACTGGCCATTTCTACTGAATTATATGTAAAATGAAGAAGTACAAAATGTTATAACTGCATATTGTACAAATAACAATAGGAGATTTGTTGAAGAACAAATCAGAGAGAAAAAAGTGTTTCAGAGTAATTCAGCTTTAGATAGAAAATGTTTGGAAAATATAATTTTGATATTTTATAATAACAAGAACAGTCAGCAAAATGATTTGTATATATATATCAGTGACAAACGCATTAATAATATTGACCTAACATCATCACCTTGGTGAGAAGGGGCTGGTTTCAAGGTCAGTGGATGTGGTTTTGGCAGTGGCAGCAGCGACCGAGCTGTTTGGCTGTCCACTTTGTCCATCTCTTAAGGAGTTTAGAGGCACCCGACCAGGAAAGGTCGACTTCTTCAACGAGACAGGTCTCTCCTGGAATAACAGAATATGAAAACGATAGTACAAAAAATAAAGAAACTATGTTGTGATCAGTCTTTTCTTCTACCCTACAAGGTATAACTTTTCTGTCTCTCACCCCAGTGAGTGTGCTAATGCCCCCCCTCCCAAAGTGTGCCTCACCTTACAAAGTGTGCCCAGGTTGTTTTTAAGTTTTAGGCCATAGTACTGAGCTGAGGCCTTAAGACTGTCTCTGTCCTGGGATGTCAGTCTGGGTGAAGACACCGGCAGCGTACTGCGATTCAGATGGGCACCCCAACATCCATTGTCCTAAATATACAGACAACAGACAAGTAGATAAACACACAGGCTTGTTTTTTATACTTATACATTGTCACATTTACACGGTAAACACATGTATACACTTTCTTCAGTACCTTCTGTGCTGCATGTATCTCAGCTGTAGGTCTTGACTGTTCAGTTTGTTTGCTGGTTGCATCATTGCTGCTGTTCTCTTTGGCCTGTTTCAAACTGCGGTACTCTTTATACAGATCTGGGGGGGAAAAATGCACAATGTTGTATACCTCTAAAAAGATTATTAATGCTAGACATGGACCAGATATAAGAGTCCATGAAGTATATCTGTTTATCTGAGTTGAAATGTGTGGTCTGCACTTACTCTTGGTTTCCTCTGGGGCTTGGTCAATATCTTCCTGGAAAAGAAAATAATCAAAACAAAAACTGTTACAGTAACTCAAACAATGCGTTGCCCTTTCTTTGCTGCCTGCTAACTGTCGGCTAACGTTTAACATTTAAATCACCTTGTTGGGTTTCCTCTGGTGCTGTTTGAAAAATCCCTGCTCCCAACTCTTGAGCAGTAATTTCACATCGTTGTAGCGATCCATACTGAATGTAGACTCGATACTTCCACCTCTGACAGACTGTATGACTTTATATCTTTATAACAACGCTTACATATTCCGGGTATCTGTCAGGTGAAAGCTAACATTATAGCAAAGCAATGGCCAGCTGCCGTTATTAACGCAACGTTTTCAGTAACCGTTAGTAACTTTAGCGTCTTATTTGTCCATTAAAATATGCTGTAACATGTATTTTTTTATTATAATGCATAACAATCACACAGTTAGCTGCTGCCTGTAGTGGAAAAAAAGCTTCCGACCGGAGTCTTGTTTACTATTTTCCCGCGCCGGAAGCTGACAGCGTAGGTTGCCAGGTTCGCTCCTCAAACAAACTTTCCGTGACTTCATAACACATTGATTTCTCTTGTCCTACTGGCTTGATTTGACGGTTAAGAAAATGATTACATAATGGTAACAACACAACGACGATAAAGGTTAAAAGCTGGTCACTGTAACAGCTGTGCAGCAGCCAAATATCTAACCTGTCCATGAATGGTGGTAAAAAGAAAACTGGCATCCAGATTCATTCCTACTTTTTTTCCACGTTTGTAGTTTTTTGTTTGTTTGTTTGTTTTTTTTCTTTACCTGGCTGATGGACTGTTCTTTCCAAAAATCAAAAAGTGATGTCAGTGTGAACTGAGATGGAGAATTTAGGGCTAGAGTCTAAACAACGGAGCATTTTGAGTTAATATGGATATTACCTAACTAAACCTGTAAGTACCCTCTAGTGGACAAACTACATAATGGAAACCATACCACATATCTAGCATTTTTGTACTATTTCTTGTTACTTATTGGCCAAAATATATGCTAAAAATCAATATTCAACGAGCAAATATCAGCTATATATATATATATATATATATATATATATATATTGTAGGCAAATAATATCAATCCAGACATTGTTACCACTAGGCTAAAGGAAATTGTAATTTTTATCCCATAACATTATGGGTTATGGTAAAAAGATTAACTGATGCAGTTCCTTACAGTAAAAGCAAAATGCTTAAAGGCATTAATAAAACAGGACAACAAATCATAAAGAAAAACACTTTTATTATTAGGAGGAGGCAGTATGTATAAAACCATTCAACTGTAGGTCATCACTTATACCACAAAGGCTATGGCTGATAGTGAAGATGGATATTATTATTTTACATTTTTCATGAGACATGAGTTCATTCCAGCTGGGACACTTCATGGAAATATGCACCCAGCATCTTGACCCCCTGAATGTAGTTGGATCTGAAAAGGGGGAAGAAGAAACAGTGAAACCTAAAGCAGACAGATAATTCCTAAATTCCTTTGGCCTTGATGATAGGCCTTAGGTAGAAAAGAAAGTGAAACACTGCAGTGTGACACATACCTGTTTAGTTTCTCATTCTGGGAGTGAGCTCCATCGTCAGAGGATCCTACGGGAAGCAGCATGACGTTACGTCCTGTGGCCTCCTGAAATGTCAGGGTGACAGGGATACTTCCACCCTCACGGGTCAGGTCAGGTTCCACACCAAAGACTATAGAGCAGAAAAAGGGAGGGGGAAAATGCTTGAGATTTTGTTTTACAAAGATGTCATGATTGTCAAACAATAAGATAGTTCATGTGGGAATATACTGTATGTTTTTTGTGTGGTTTGAATAAACTGATCACTGATCTGATCAGCTTTAATCGTAAACATTCCTATCAGTCTTTTATCACTCAGTCTCTGTACCTGTCTTCATGGCCTTTCGACCAGCCATGTAGTGTGGGTGGTTGAAGTCAGACACCCAGGCTTTCGCCCCATGGCCCATGGATACTTCCAGTTTGTTGGGGCTCCCAAGCTCAGCAAACTTCTTCTGCAGATGGTCAATAACCTTTAAATAAAAAAAAATATATATATATAAATGTTAGTGAAATCAAAGCACCAAGAAGAGTTTTGACTATTTTGTTTGTGAGGACATGACAATTGATAAAACTTGCTGCGGCAGACTAATGCTACATCAGTCTCATTTTATGAGACAAAGTCAAAGTTACAGAGGTCTAGTCACATGTCAGTGACAGTTTGTAATTTATGTTTTTTTGGGGTTACAAATGTCTGGGAGATGAAGGAAACATTGCAATAAAGCATTTTTTTAAATAAAACTACCATATGACAAAGAGAAACAATCACTGCAGTGTATTTCAGATCCTACCTGCTTCTCCACAACTTTGGGGTCCATGTCAGGGACGAGGCGGATGGAGAATTTGCCGTTGACCTTGCGGGGTATAACAGTCTTGGCCCCTGCTTCAGAGAAAGCCCCCTCAATACCATGAAGAGAAAGAGATGGATACCTCCAGCGGTGCATTAAGATTTGTTCCTACAAGAAAAACAAATAAAACCTATTTTCCTAACAATTCAGGAACCAAGAGTAAAACAGCACAGCTCCACCTTTCAGTCGTGTTAATAACAGACTTAAATTCCTTGCCTTGGTGTCATGCAGTAGCTGACCAACTCCAACATCTTTACAGTACTCATCCAAGTCAAAATCAATTTTCTCGTACAGCTTTTTCTCCTCTTCTGTCAGAGGAGCCACGTCGTCGTACATCCCAGGAATCATGATCTTCCCCTTCTTGTCTACCAAGGAGCCTGTAGAGGAAGAGACATACAAAATATAGACTCTCATAAAACCGTCTGTTGAAATAAACACAGTTGTTATTTGCCAGTGTCTGAGTTTTATGAGACTATAGTTCAAACAGCAGCTTCACTTGCCCATAAGTGCAATGAGGTCAGTCATGGCCTCGTGAACAGAGCCACCAAAGACTCCTGAGTGTAGGTCTTTGTCACCACACGCCACCTTTAAATTTAGAGAACATTTAGACAAGGCTGTTTTTTCACAGTTTAATAATTCTGCTTGAAGTTTAAACAGTGCTGCAATGAGACTTTACCTCAATGAAGAAGTAGCAGATCCCTCTCAGACCATAGGTGATGCAAGGTTTGGTCTTGCCCAGCCAATAGTTGTCAGAGATGCAGACATAGTCAACGTCTTTAAAGAAGGTATCTTTTCGGGCAAAGACCAGTTCGTCCAGGCCTTCAGATCCAGATTCCTCCATCCCCTCGAAGCAGAATTTAATGTTGATGGGAAGCTCCTGCGGCACAAACAAATAATAAAGGGGGGGAAATGTTCATGTTATTACCAGCTCTCATCTTGCACACTGCTGAGAGGTGGAAAATAACAGTATGGTATGCAGATATTTACTATGCTACAAATTACACATATTGTTTTGTTCTGTACCAAGCTACAATATACAGCTTCACTACATGTACGTCACTGTTTCCGGAAAAACTAAAAAGGTGGTTCAAAACAAGATGCAGGTGACGTGACTTGGTTTAATCATTAAGTGATTACTGGGATAAGACCACATGATTACCTGTTTCATTCAGAGACCTTTGACCAATTACCCTGCTGACAGCTCTGAAGTGATCAACAAGCAATTACCAAATCAGCTGTGTACTTTAACACAGTGATAGTTCATTTGTCCAAAATAACCAGCCTCTCTAGCAATCTGTGATGTCTAAAAACATAAAATGAATTTGTTAAACAACACAAGAGATTGGTGTAACCTCAAATCATCATTCTATTCACTTTCAATTAATTCTGATCAATGTTAATATTTCCCATAAATCACCACATCTCTGCATATTCGCACGCGATCTTTTGAACGGCATTCCAGCCAGTTCAATCTGATCAGTCCTGATATATAACCAAACTGAAACCGAAGTCTTGTTTCAGAGGTATGGTTACATGTCACTGACAGTTCATACTTATTTTTTTTCTCAGGAAATAGGCTAAACAAAGCTTGATTTGTGTGAATGTGTGTGGGAACTGCTGTCAGACTCAAAGCACCACTGTAAACTGGACACTGCAGATGTGGTTTAGTCAGTTTCAGCTCTCTTTCTGTCCCTGATTACAGTGCACATTGAAGGGTATACACAGATACTACAAGTTAGCAATGAATCTGTGGTGGGCACTTTACCTGCTGGATCTTCTGGTAGGCCTCTATGCAGTTAAACCAGGCCAATACTGGACCTTTGTCATCAGTGGAACCTCTTCCATAGAGCTTACCTGCAAAGTGAAAAAAGTGCTTTAGCTTTATGGCCCAGTGTCTTGAAAAATGAGACAAACCAAAAAACGTCCAACAAGTCAGTTCACCAGTCAGTTCAGTTTAGTTCACATTCATTTTAGCTGAAAATAAAAGCTGTCTGTCCATTCAAATGTGAAATGACTGTTACAGCGTCATGGGGTTGTAAAACATACTGAAAGTAAGAATGGAGCTCAGCAGACAGGAATGAGACATGAGGAAGTGGATCCAGGCTTTTCAGTCAGCTGACAGCTCACCAGAAAATGTAGAAAAAACATTTGGGTATTGACAAAAAAATAAATCAGCAAAGATAAAAGTGAAACAAATACAAAATACTTGTCTCAACATCTGATTGTTTATCATCCTGATGTTATCAAAGGTGATCTCGTTTCATTAATGTGATCTATTAGATTATTGTCCTAATCAGAAAGACTGAACAGTGTATTTCTGATTCTTGTCACAGTACCAGTTCAACTTGACAGGTGAGATTGGCAGATAAGAAATGATTAAGTACAGGCTCGAGGTAACTGGGCTGGACTTTGGAAATATGTAGTGATATGATTAGGTACAAGTCTGATAAAAGAGCTCAAAGACCATTTAAGTACTGATGATTAAAGCAACTTATCTACTAATGAAAGAAGTAGTTTGACATTACTGTTATGTGAAATCTGAATGACGCTGACACATATGTTAAAGAGAGTGTGATATTAAATTACCAGTTTCATTTTATTCTGGAGAAAGGTTATCCTCAGTTAAACTATATTTTGTTTTAATTGTTATTTTTGTTTCTGATGGCAGAAACTGTTTCTGTAGGGCACATAGAGACTTTTATGCCAGTAACATTTGATATTATAAACTTTCTGAAGTTGTAATCATCACACTGAAAAGTGAGAACACAAGCCCTAAAGTTTATAACACTGCGTATCTTCTTACAGGCCCGTTAGCATCCCAGTGTCATTCAATAACTTCCAGCAAAGACGCTTCATTTTGGCAAACTATCCAGATAATATCAAAACAGCTTAAGAGTTATATTGTTACGTAACAAAACAGAAACCGAATATGTTCTGTTCTCACCATCTTTCTCCACCAGAGTGAAAGGCTCTGTGTCCCATCCATCATCAATATTGGCTGGTTGGACATCCAGGTGACCGTAGATGCACACAGTCTTCTTGCCTGGGTCTGACCCCAAACGCCCCAGAACAATAGGTGGCAGAGGGATCTCCTCTCCAGAAGGAAGCTGCAATAGTCAGCAGGTATAATGATATCAGGGTACTTCCAAACAACAAAAACAACCAATTTAGCAGTTTGCCACACTGCTAAATTAGGCAAACTTGAGCTGTAATTTGCTTTTCAGGTGCTACAACACACTCTCACCCTCTGTTTGCCGATGTCCACCATCTCCACTGTGCCCCCCAGCCTCTCAATGTCTTTAGCTGCCATCTGCATCATCTTCTTGATCTCCCCACGCTTTTCTGGCCAAGCAGACACACTCTGGACTGCCACCCAGTCTGCAAGGCGCTGGCAAAGCAGAAAAAAATCGGATACATCTGCATTATCGGTGAAACTGAAAGTTTAATGTTCCTATTTTGTTAAAGCTTCATTCAAACTCTAAAATGGAGCCAGACTGAGAGTTTCTCAGCACATTTAGACTTCTGCAAAGTTCAACTACAGTTATCATGTCACTGAAACCAATTCAATGATCTCATGTGGTCCAGTGGTTTTACATTTATGACATTTGGCACAAAAACTCAACTAACCTACTCAGAATTAATTAGTTGCAATGCTGATCAATATCTGCTAAAGACTGCTACTTCAACCAAGTAGATATGACCCTTGGCTGCAATCTAACCACTGCAATGGTTAGTTTACCTAATAGCAAGTGGTCCAACATGGAATATATCTAACTATTAAGTCAAAACTTCCCTCAAAATGAGCTTACCTGCACATAAAGATCCTGGTGTTCGTCCACATACTTGAAAAGTGCTGAGAGATGAGCCATCTTTGCCAGAGAGAGAGAAGCTGAGGGTTGAACAAGCAGAGTGGTATGAGACTCTACCTCTAGATCTGTTATCATATGGCAGGACAAAAACCCCGCCCTCCTACAAACCTGCTGACTACTGCTGTATGTGTAGCTGCTCTGTCATGCAAAACAACTTGACAAAGTGCCAGGAGAGCATATTTCATCAGGAAGTTGATACTGTGACAGCTGACTGGCCAATTAATGTAATGCACGGTGTAGTTTTTATGAATAATATGGAGAGAAAATGTCAAGAACAAAAAAGGCACAAAATAGGAAGTTGCATCATAAAAAAAAGTCACATTGTGGGAGAAGATTCACTTCCCTCCTTCTATTTGGAGATCATAACATTGATCACATTACTGGAAAATTAAGCCACATTTGTTTTTTTTAAATGGTACATCACTAAAACATGAATTTAGGTGCAGTGGTGCTACTGGTCTGTTAATAAAACATTTTCATAGATGGTTTTACAATGATTCAATAAAAATGGACATAAAATAGCAAACGTAGACATTGAGAGTCCTGATATGCTTTTAGAGCTGGCGTAGCTATAGCTATTCATAAATAATAATCTGAACTGCAATATTACTGTAACGACGCATTATGGATATTAAAATGAAACTAGCTGCGTTAAATAAATACAGATATTTTAGGTGACCGTTTTAATGACAGCAGCTCATTAGCTAAGTCAAATATCTCCATAAGTAGCAACAGCTAATGACAGCTAACCTTTCAAATACTGTTTAAAAAAAGTAACGTTAACGTTGCCATTTCCTGATATGCGTTTAGTTTCACACGTGACTCATCTCACCTGACACAAACACACACACGCGCGTGCTGTGGTTGCAGCTTTAACGACTCGTTGAAATTGTTTTTATTTTACGGAAAAAAAAATAAAATTTTAAAGCGCAGAGACTTCAGGACACCGGTGGACACAGATGAAGTTGCGGTTTGCGTGTATTCACGGCGCAAAGAATTGTGGGTCAGTGCAGATGCTGCGTCACGCGCTGCGTTTTCTGGTCCTCCTCAACAGTGTCGTACGTAGATGGCGCTGTTCAATTATTTTCAAAATATTTGAGATTAAAAAAAAAATAATTACGGTGGAGTGAAATGTGAATTAATCATAGAAATAAATGATCGATTTTTTTTATCTTAACATATTTCTTACTCATGGTTAACTGATCAGTCGTATTGCTGTGGTCCTGCCTGCTCAGTATTAAGATCAAGAAAAAAATAAATAAAAACAGTGTGACGGGACATTTTCTTATTGACCTTGAAACCTTTATTCTATTTGAGACAATGCAAAAAAAAAAAAAAATTCACTTTTTCCCCCACATCTAGTATATGTTAGACTGCAGGCGTTGTCACTTTTAAGTTGGACCAGAAAATTCCTATTATATGTGAACCGGATGCCAATTTGAAATGTACACTGCATCTAGATGGATCTCCAAAATTATGCGGTTGTATGCCAGTGTAACCGTTTTCCTGTTTCTTATCATTTATGACAAATGTAAACACTATTGGAGCAGACAGCCATGATTACAAGTAGCACTAGTTTCTTGATTAATAGTTTACTCCCACTTTGGTTGCACCTCATTAAACATTTGTGGTTCTTGTCTTTATATTACATACCTGAAACTAATTCTACAATAGAATATAATAGGAAGATTGTTCTTTACATTTCAGTATGTTGTAATAAAAAAATTTTTTTTACAGGAACCTAATTTCAATATGGCCTCCAGCTACTTTAGCCACCATGTATATAGTGCATGTACTTCAGGAGACTAAACGTGTTCAACAAGTATCATTGGTCCATCAATTTTAAATTAACAGCGATATTGACCACTACTGGATGCATTACCATTTGTGGTCTCAATATATATTTAAATCCCAAATGTCAACATTTCATGTAGCAGGTTGTTAAATTGGCCAACTGTCAATTTTGTATATAATTTAGTGGGTTGATATGTCCTACAGAGAGGTTTGTTGACATTGCCATTTTAAGAATTTTTACACAGACACACATGTGTTAAATGTTTAAATTGATGCAATGCAGAACACAAGACTCCAAGACGTGATACGGTAAAACGCTTTATTTCAGTTCTCGTCAGGTCACCCACATCAATCGTTTGACTAGAAACAAGAGTTTAGATTAGGCTCATATTCAAAAAATAAAAATTGGAAAAAAAAATTACAGGTTTGGACCTACCACTGCATCAAAGCACTGCTGCTGACATGTCTTTTCATCTGGGAAACAAACCTCAGTAGAACACATGAAATAGATCTATGGGGGAAACAGCATGACAATATTCATACATCCTTTAGTGATGTGTTGCATCCAAAAAATGCCAAGTGAGGAAAATTACTTTGATTAGTCAAACCCAAACAGGTTGAGATCAAAGAAGGGGGGGTTAGCAGATATTTACTTCAAGTTAAACTAAACAATTCTTACCATTGACTAAATGGATCTAATCATTTCAGTGCTGTAATGGTGTATAATGGCTCAGTGGAGAACCATAGAAGGTGAATCAGGGCATTACATATATGGGTGACGTGAACAAGCTATTCATTTAATATAGTCTAACTGTTATATATGAAATATTTGACCATTTAGGTCAATATTTGACTCACATCCTCATCCAAGTACTTGTTTGTCTTTTGATCCATAAACTGGAAGGCCTCAACAATGAAGCGCCTCTGGTAGCGATTTGTGGGAAGGTCACTGACTTGAAGGATGGACACCTGTGGATCAAAAGGGTTGGCGCACCTACAGAGAAAAAAAAAAAAAAAAAATTGACAGGACATGTTTAAATTGAGCCTCAGCACATATGCTGTCAGTTCAAGTAGTCACACTTACCCTTCGTAGACGAGCACCAGAGCATTGGTTGCAGAACGAGGGTAAGCTAGACAGTAGTTAACAAGAATCACTGCATCTGCTTTTTTAGTCGTCAAGAGCAGTTCAAGATACACAGGCTTGCCAAGGATTTGCGACAAGGGCTGGTGGTCAGTGGGATAGTAACTTGTAAAGGTATCATCTGTTGAAATATATCCAGAAAGTTAGCATGAAGAACCAAAATAACAGATTTACTTATGGATAATCTCATTCTCCAAGACATTTGGTTGGGCAAATGCATAAATACTCGACCTGTAGCAATTCTCAGTTGAACACCATATAAACCCCGGGATTCAACTCCTGATGGCCAGACTGACATCGGGGTCGTGACCTTGTAGCCGATACTGGCTATTGCGTTAGTAGCAGTAGTGCCCCCTTTGGCGTACCTGCACTCAACTATGAACCTAAGAGACATGGAAGAGCAGTCGTTTAAGGTTGGCACACTACTGTACAGACAAACTTAAATTCAGCATTAGTCAACAGCAGTATCAGATTTAGTTACTAGGCCGACATTGATAAAACTTCATTGAGTACTGAGTAACATAATCCACTCACCTAAGCGGATCACTTCTTGTGATTAGGCCATACTTCAGTTCCAAAACTTTCACAGTAGACTGCACTTCAGCCAGGTAGACATCAGTTTCACCAACTACCTGTTAAGACAAACCTGGTTCTCTCAGGTGCTGCTGATGGCAACTTCTTAATGTATACACTTCAAAGCCACCAATTCTATAGATTTGGTACAAGTCTACCGTTAATTTTAATATTAAAAGCAAGCAAGACAAGATCTTGCAGTTGCAGCATAATGACAGGTCCCTCTCCTGCTATGAAAGCGATCGTCAGGTTGTGAAGCTTTACGTCATTTTAGCTTAATGCAGATTTTAATGTAAGAGCAAAGCTAGATGACGAAGACTTACAAAAGCACGAGCTCCACATTCGGTAATTTTAAACTTAAAGATGGCAACCGTTTCAGTAAGAATGACTGGTATACAAGGTGCTGTTGTCATCCCAGGAATAATAAGTTCGCTGGTAACCACAGGGATGGATGCAGAGTCAGAGCGAATGGCAAAAACAAAGTGTTGGTCAGTGGTGCACTCTAAAGTGAGGAGAAAAGAAAAAAAAAGTCAGCAAACTGAAATACAGTAGCATTTAATTATGAGATTTCTAAACTGCAGTCTTACCATCCAGTGGGTAGTAGCAGCCTGATGTTTCTGTATTTACACAACATCCCAGCTTCAGACAATCTGAAGATGATATGCCTGCAGTGCCACATGCCACCTGCTCACCCCCGACAACATCACACACTGGAATAAGTGAAACACAAAAGTTTATTAAAAAGCCAGTCTGTGAAACTTAAAAAAAAAAAAAAAAAGTGTAGTTAAAACTTTGAATATAGATTCTGTGACTTTGATGCGATCAGATGCAGTGTTAACACTACATGCAACAATTGTGCACCGTCTCCTGGGATATACATCACAAGTCATAGTAAATTCTTGGCCATCCATCAGCATGCAATTTTTTTGTCTTAGCTCATTCGATGTATAAATTCACACTTACGTCGTGCCGTTGGGTTAGCACACTTCATAGAAATCGTTTCGCCGCCGCCTGCTCGAGGAGTGCCCGAGTCAAACTTCTGATCACAAGATGCAGTGGCAATTTGTATCTGACCAAGATCATCGATGTACAACAACTGCAGGCTGTAGCCATCAGTCTAATCATTAAAACAGAGAGATTGACATGAAATGCATTCCAGTAATAAAAACTTAGTTTTAAAAAAATGGACATTAGTAACATTCTTTCAGTCTTGTATTAGTGAGCCAAGACAATACCTGTTGCTTCACATTGCAACCAGTGAAGGGCACAGTAAAGGTCCTCTGGAGAGGATTCACATAATAACCACAAGACTGTGGAGCTTCCATGACAGACAGCAGGCCTTTTGAGCCTGGAGGAGGGGGGGAGATGATAAATCCCATTAGAGTTTCAATCTTCACATGCATTATTGTGTACAAAGAATAGCTCAAGTACATACCCAAAACTTTAATTTCACTTAAAGAACCTGCTGACAGATTAACTTTGAAGCCAGCTTCACTGCAGACAACGTCAAGCCCAGGTGAGCTGGTACTCTTAGTGCCGCTCGGCCTCCTGGGAGGGAACTCGACAGATCGCTCCTGGAAGCTATTAGTCATGCTGGCCAAGTCCCTTGTTCCAGAAGCTGCCTTTTCCTGGATATCCCGTTTATCAGAAGTGTTAAACTCTTCAGTGGTAGCTGCGCCTTCAGCTTCGGGTAATGCATCCTCAGGAATTTTATCCTCATCTGGAAGCAGAGAGATGTAGTTACCAAGTGTTATGTAATAATCTAGTCAAAAAATTAAGCCTTACTCTTAAGTAGAATTTGTGTAGCCCAGCTTTACATTTCACTCATTACAACTATTCCATGTTTAAAGTCTGAATGAGGGCTGCAATTAACTTTCATTATCAGTTTCTTAATTTCTTAAAGTAGTCATTTATAACGAGGCAACCAATACAACTTATGAATGCCTCACTTCATCTCCCAAAAAAAAATGAAGTCACCACATTAACAATTTACTGATTATTTTAGTTATCTGACCTTCGTCTGATTGTTCTTCACGCGGCGATGTAAATTGTACACTCTGTAAGTTAAAGTCTTCTCCCAACTGGTCGTTATCGTAGAAATCAAGAAGCCAATTTTCATTGATCTTCTCCCATCCCCGAACCGAAACCATCAGCAGAGTCCCGGTCAGGACAACGACCACCAGCAGTTCCATCCTGAGCTCAGCCATTGATCCAAGTGAGCGCCGACCTGCACCTGCTGAACACCGGATACAATCGTCACCTGGTGCCGCGATATAAGTAGTAGTTTGGCGTTAATTGATTGCACCTGGTAGGTGGCTAATTGGCACTTGGCAGCCAATTAAAGACACATTGTCTCGTGTCTTCTTGTTACGGTCGTTTAAAAATAAATTGACCAAAATTCTGCTACTGGTAGGCCTAAATTGTGACTACAGAAAATAAGTATATATATATATATATATATTATATACATATATATATACATATATACACACACACACACATATATATATACATACATATACACATATATATACATACATATACACACATATATACATATATATATACATACATATATATATATACACACACACATATATATATATACACACACATATATATATATATACATATATATATAACTACAATGTTAAAGCATTAAGTAGGTGCAAATACATTTTTGGACACTTTTTGAAAACTTGAAGTATAACGTCAGTATATATGTTTCATGAATTGTGAAAAAAATTATACATTTTAAAATACAGCTTTTCCTTAAGATTTATATAAGTGTAAATATATAATAGATATTCTTTATTATACATTTAATAAACACAGGACCTCTGGCTTCAAATCAGGCCAAAGTGGGTTCTCCCTGTTGTCTGCCTGGGTTGTGCTGCAGGGGCTGGATTACAATTTGTGGCTGAACATCCATGTGACCAACATAGAGATATTTCACAGCACCACTGGATTTTTTTTATAGTTCTGATTTACAAAGTTATTCCATAATAATAAATGATTTCACATAATTACAAAGAGACAGAATATCCCTTAATAATAATAGAATAAAAATAATGACAGAGAAATATCTTGTGGCAAAAGACTTTTATTGTGTACATCAAGTATACAAACATTCATGCATGTATACTACTGCCATACCACAAGCAGACTATTCAATAGTCTTCATCATTCAAAACAAAACACATTTGATTTCTTTAAACTTTCTTCTCCAGATCCAATAACAACAAAAATAATCCAAAAACCTGGATATAGTTAGAGTACTCAAAATCACTTGTAGGCGTTGGCTTTATGTTTGGGCAAAAAGTTGAAATTCTTCGGTACAGGTCCAAGCAGCATTTCACTGGAAAAGAGTGGCATTAAGAGGTTTTAATCATATATTGCTTTAACATGAATTTGGTCTTAGTGCATCTAAATGTTGAATGGTGTTAATAATTTCTCACCTAATCCTGACCCAGTCCCCAACATTTTGACTGGCCATCAGTGACTCCAGGTAATTTCTGCCCATGTAGTACGGAGGTCTTTCATTGATCTTCTGAGGAACTCGCTCCAGCAAGCCCACTGGAATATATCTGAGAAAGAGACAGAGTAATGGAGGGAAATAGAAACAGACTAAGTTAAATAGTGTAAGAAATACAATATATTGTAATGCATGTTGTTGTTTCCACCTGTAGCCCACCTGCACATAAAGGAGAGCCACTCCAGCAGGAAAGTGCGGGTCTTCTCCACACCGCGGGTGTCGGAGCCCCAGTGCTCCAGGCCGAAGTTGGTGAAATCCCTGAGGTTATCCAGACGCTCACTGGACGAGATGTCCCAGTGCCTGTTCTCCTTTATTTCAGTGAAGATCCAGGGCTTAATGAGGGCACCCCTGAAGAGACGAGTCAAACATGCAGAACTGATTAAAAGTCAACTCACTAAATAAAAGATCCCTCTGATCAAGATTAAATGTGAACATACCATCAACGTATTAACTAAAAGCACAAGAAATGCACCACAGTAAATAAACACATAACTTATAATACTCACAAAACTTGCATCAAGATCTAAAGTGTCAAAAGATATATAACACTTGCCAAATTCTTTAAAAAAAACTGTACTAAGGACTCTAAGTATGAAAATGAAGTTTAATGATTAAAAATGACACTGCTGGTCTGTAGGTCAGGTGACCACTGATCATATTAATAACTACCCAAATTGTTGTGTGGCATCATTCTGTTTTCTACATTGTTTGTGACACTAACCTTGCAATCATAATTCCAGAAACTCCAGTCTCTCTGGCTTTCATGGCATCTTCGTAGGACAGAATATCTCCATTACCTGGGACAATAAAAACAAGGTCATTTCATAACCTGCAATAATTACTCTCCTACAACCGGTGGATGATTTGAGTTATTTTTATATTAGAAAAAGTTTTTCTTGTATTTCACTTGATTCTTAACATTGTAACCTCAATCTGAATTTAATGCAGGTGCAATCTTTACAAATCCACACGTACCAAAAAGTGGGACAGGGCTAGCCAACTTGGAGCAGGTGGAAATATAATCCCAGTCAGCTAACTTAGTGTAGCGCTGCTCCCTGGATCGGCCATGCAGCTGAAAGAAAACCAGCGCTATGTCATTACACTTTAAAGCAGACTCATATTTCTTTTGAAAATATAAATGTGGAAACATAAAGGAAGGATGAATCATCTGATATGACAAGAGTAAGTATTTTACAAGCCAAACAAAAAAAGAAAGTCATCAAGTGTTCCTTCACGTTACACTTAAAAATTGTTAATTTATTTAATGTTGAAACTAATGAGCAGGATTAAAAAACAGTTTACTGTACGAGTCATAAAAACAAGAGTATATTAAAGGATAGGAGAGTTTTTAATATGATTTTTAATAAATACTGTTGGTTAATACTTTTTCAGACTGCTCAAACCCATATCCTTATCTCTTTTTGCAGTTGCCACAACTTTTCATATTTATTTATGCTTCTTCTATACTAAAAAAAACTTACTGTGATCATAGAGACGCCCCATTTCTTCATTTCTGGGATGAGTTTGTGTGCTAAGCTGCACTTTTCCTGAACACCAGTGCGGATCTTGACTGTTAAAGGCACATCAAGGACCTTTGGGAAGATGAAACTGTGTTCAGGCTTTTACTTTGCATAAAAGATTAACATGGAAAAGAAATAAAAAAATAATTACATTAAGGTACAATAGTTTTTACACTTTGTTTTGTGTCATTACTTGTGGTATTTTTTCCTAGCAACCAATAAGACACCCAGTACCATAACATACACAGATTACTTCATTGAAAACACATAAAATGCACACTTACACAGTTCATTCCCTTGACTATCTGTTCAAACTTTCGGTTGCGTGTCATCAAGCCACAGCCTCCACCCTGATGAGGAAAAGCAGATCAGAGCACATGTTACTGTGTCATAAAACCTGAAGGTCTGTGTGACTATCAGGTTCTCTGTCATCATCGCACCTTGTTCGTTCACCTTATCATTCACTTCACATTTATCTGTTTTGTTTATTGACTCAGCCTGAGGGATTGCGAAAAAAACATGTTTGTAGCATCTGACACTGCAGGTTTATGAGGCTATTTTAAACACTTTATATATTGAGTGAAAAGAAATGCAAACAGTTTTAAACCTTTAATGTGGGACCTAACTCAACCAGACCGGGACACTAATTATTGACTGTGAAAATTGATGCATTATTATGAATATAACAATTCTTTGCGAATATAAAAGTTTATAACCTGATACTATTTGGATTTTTTTATAGTAGTATTGACTCTTGCTCACAATGATGGATAATAAAAACAGATGAGAAGTCTCCAGAGTTGTTTTCTTTGTTCTTTAGAAATGTATAAAAACTAACAACCCAGGGATGTTTTACATTGTGGTGCTTGTTTGTAAGGCTGCAAAAATTTGGACGGAAGGGATAGAAAAGCGTAAGAGAACAACTTGAACCATAGTAGTACTGTTCTTTCATCCCAATGAGACTACCTTCTTGTAGACAAGGTCAATAGGGCATCCTGAGTTGATGTCCACAAAGTCAACATCAGTGTTGTTGTTGATGAGCTCCGCACACCTTGTCATGGTGTCGGGGAAGCAGCCCTCCACCTGGAGACACAACTCAGACTTTAGAACTATTGTCATCTTCACTCTCACAAAAAAAAAAATCAGACATTACCATAGTCTACAAGTTAAGTTATTTAACAGTTCTAAATAGTTCTGAAGAGTTTTAACAATCCTCCACCTGGACGCCAAAAAGATCTTCACTTTCGTGCCTCTTCAGGAGGGCCCACTCCGACTGCTGCCCCTGCAGCAGGTTTGTGCACATGGCCATCTCCCCACAAGTGATGTCTGCCCCAAAGCGCTTACACACGCGTCGGAAAGGTAGATTTCCACACTGAGGAAAGAGAGAAAATCATTTTGTCAAAAATAGGTTTGCATTTGATTTAAAGGCCCTATAAAGCAGAAGTTACAGCGTCTTTAGCTTCTGCACTGTGATGTACTTCTCAGTGAAACAGAATTACAAAAGGCTTTCAGTTTTTTTTCTGTTTCAAGGCTACCGTAGGTTTTTCTACATGCTTTTAATGTGGAAGATAGTGGCAGCATTTAAATATATAACTACATCAATAACACATTTAACCCCAGTACACGTTTCCCTCTGGTAGTACTTACAGTTGTTAGAGGAGCCAGATAGAGCTTGTCTTGAAAGTCCACCTTAAAACACAGGGACACAACAAACTCACTTCTTATTCATTTAGCCTCTCTACAAGTATCAAGAAAACATCCTTTCAAAAATATTTTTTATGCAAGTATTATTATCAAGGGATTTTCCTTCCAGACGGCTTTTACAGTATCTATATGGACATTTAATAAGAAAGACAAAAGATCATATGATATTTCTTGTGCAACTTACAAGTCCAAATACAAAACATGATACAGGAGAAAGGGGTTGGAAGATATACCTGCTTCTTTTCACATGCACGCAACTTGATGACATCTGTGTCTGTCAATGGGCCAATAGTCTTCACTGAAGCTGGTTTCTCCAGGCTGGCCTGCAACACAGCAAACCAGCAACTTTAGCACCATTTTGACTGAATGCAGCCTTTATAAATCATTAGCTCTGCTCTCTATGGCAGTGTATTACAGAAAAACAGATTAACAGGTTCAACAGTTTAAATACTTTAGATGCATGAGACAAATTTACCAAGGACCCCAACTATGAGGAAAAAATTTGTCACTCCCTGTATGTGTTGTAGTCAAATAGCGATATCAAACTGCTGTTTTACATATATTGAGACTCCACATAGGTTCTGACTAGAGGCTTTTACCTGCTTTTCTGCTTCAGTAGATGAAGTCTCTGGAGTTTTTGCTTCAGTAGATGCACACTTTGCCTCTCCTGTTGGATCTGGATGTACTTCAGCTGCACAAGCTTCACCTGGGTGTGTCAAAAGACTGAATTATAATATCAAATTTAAATCAGTGTAGTTGTCACAGTTCATACATAAGCGGGTCTGGTAGAATAAATGTTACAATGTTCAGTAACACAGAAGAATATTGACAGTATTTGTATTTTACTCAAAAAAAAGTCTTTTCAAAGCCTCTTTAGTCTTCTTACCATTTCCTCGCTGCTCTCTATTGTCTTTGTTGTTTGAAAGTGTCTTGAGGTACTCTGCTGACTTCTCGAAATCCACCGCACGTTTCCTCAAACGATTCTGGAGGTCTTTACTCAGGCTGTTCGTCACCACAGTCCTATCCTCGTAGGTCTTAACTAGATCTGCTTTCTCCATGTTCTTGAAGTCAGGCGTAGTGTGTGCTTTGGCGAAACGGCAGGACAAACCGTACGCACATTTACCAAAAGTGTCGTAGAGGTAGCAGCTTTCCCCGATGTCGGCGGGCTTGTTGGCCATGTACGCGGCTACGTCATGGTAAAAGTAGCATTTGTCTCCAAAGGGGCATTCCTTATTAGCCTGAATAGAAGAGAGAAGTTATGATAACAAATAATACAATGAACAACATGTCATGCTGTGAATGCTTGGTTAAAACGTCATACCTTAACTGATTGACATAGTCGTTTTTCATCATAGGTGGTAGGCTTTATGTGTGGCCTTGACTTATTCTGCCCCCGAAGTCGTTTACGGTCTGGCTTCTCTGCCTCATTCCTCTCCTCAGGGTCCAGCTTGAGTTTTTTAGTTTCAGGTTCCTCCACAGATGTCTCCTTTGACTCCTCAACTGTCTTATTTTCACCAATCTTTCCTCCTTTTGAGCCCTGCCACTCAGTGTCTATAAACTCATGAAATTTGTCTTTGCTTGTTAGAAATCTGCAAATATGATAAGAAGAAAAGGAAATGTTAGTTCACTGTCGGTCTGGGAGATTAACTACCTGTGTGTACCGTCCATTGTGTGAAATGGAGAAACATCTAAATTTAGCCTGACAAAGTCCTGAGGTTATACATGGCTACCTTCCATGTGTTATAGAGCTGCAATGATAAGTCGATTAATTGTCAACAATAATTTTCCATTTTCTGACTTTTCATAGATCAAACAAGTAATCAAATAAATAAGCAAATAATTGACAGTAATTGATGTTGAAAATAATGGCTAGTTGCAGCCCTAATGTAAATTACTCTTGAAGGAGCAAAAGTATCTCTGGTCTCATCCATACATGATAAGACGGAGCATTACAAAGATGGTGCAAATTCTCAAGCACTTCTGTTGTTGGTATTAAATATAATTATTAGTAGTAAGAAACAACTGGAAGTAAATAAGTGTTTGAGAAACATGTTTGCAGTGATTTCTACCACACGATTATTTTCACGTGTTGGTCATTTTACTCACTCCGGTTTGAGGGATGCTTCACCCTTTACGGCTCCATCTGACCTCTTTGCAGAGGTTTCTTCCGCAGCTTTTTCCATCACACCTTCACCAACCCCTCTCTGAAACACGACAACACATCAGCTGATAACCTAACATCAAACTGCTGCACGTTGTTTAATAGGAGAGCCACTAATTACTCCTAATTTTTTTTTTTTTGCACCAAGTAAACCTTTACATCAGCACATTTTACCAGCGTCATATGTGATATTTTCTGGTAGATTTAACTGTAATTAATTCAACATTCATATCATATAAGTTGACTGTCTGACTAAGCCGAACAATTCATATTAACATAGCTTCTTACCTGCTGTTATTAAGGTTAGCTGATATAGTAGCTACTTTAGCATGCTTTGGTCAAACAGTGTAATAAACTAAATAACTCTGCTAACAAGCTAGCGGCTAACGGACGGCTGTTGACGTAAAGAAAACGATAGCCCGCTAACAAGTGACGTTGTTTTATGCCGTTTAAAAGTCTTAAGTTAAAAGTTCAGACTAAACGAATACAGTTAACTCGGAATATACTTATGTTTCACAACCTGACAGACACAGCAACAATCCACAGCGTGAGAAAGTATTCGTGCAACAGTTTGGAGAGGTCCGTGGTGGACTGAACTGCGAACAATGGTTCCGCATCGCCCCTATTATTTGTGTAACGTGTCACTTTAAATATAAATAGAATATAAAGATAAACATATACAGGATGTAGACAGACGTTATTTCCTTGTTTGGATGTGACTTTTATTTCAAGATCTTCACATGAATTCCATGAACAGCTTTTCCAACATGCTGATTAACTTATACATCTTTGACACAAACACACAAAAATATAATTTCTTAAGAGTGCATACAAAAGAAAGTGACATTTGAGTAGTTGTCAATATTGAAAAAATATATATATCTGTTGTCTAGAAATCACTGATAATTGAGCTACAGTGTTGATCACAGATTCAATGATTCTGATGTGATGGTATATTGAATATTTGTTAGACTGATGGTTGAACAAAACAATCAAATCAAAGACATCACTTTATGCTTTTTTTTTTTTTTTTTTTTTGCAGCCGTACTAGATATATTAAAGAAGGACAAGTCTTTCTTAAAACAAATAAACATTGAAACAGTTTTTCCGCACTGTAATTATTCCTCCTGTTAAATGATCCCCTCCAAATGCACTTAAAAAAAATTCACAGTCCCATTTTTAGCAAAAATTTATTTAAAAGTTTATCTGAAGCTTATATGAGGGTCTGGTATATGAGGTAATACATTTAAGTGGATATCTTCCACGGTCACAATGTTTTTAGTAAAAAAAATTCCCTCTTCGTGTCTTTGACAGTGTTTTTCTGTTCAGATGGAAGAGTCATAACAAAGAGGGAATTTGGCACTAAAAAGACTTGACTTTGAAAGATTTTGACTTGATTTGACTAATTTGGATGGCTAAAGCTTCATATTAGCTTCAAATACATTTTTGCATAGAAGGAGGCTTATATTTAAAGTGCCAGTATAATATAGGAAGGGCCAGTATAAACAGGAGGAATTCAGTTATTTGAGGGAGCAAGTCTTTCTATCTTTGCTACAAACCGCTTCCGACTAGAGTCCAGGATGTTGATGCCATTCTTCTGAAAGTCATATCCAATTCTCTGCAGCTCCTTTAATCTCTCTGTAATGTTTTGTGTGCTGTAGTCCAAAACCTTAGGCTTCTGCAGGATCTGTTTCATTGTAATTCCTCCTTCGAGGAGACAATCTAGTTTGCAGCTCAGTGTATTAGTGCCAATGTACAGAATCAATGGATAGCGGATGATAAATTCATTTATCTCAGCTTTCTGACAGCCCAAGGAGACCATCTTTTGCTGTAGGCTTATAATATTCTTTTTCAGATACTTATTGGACAGATCAAGAATTTCTGACCCATGGCCTTGGAGGAGATCCAGCAGTTCAGAGTCGCTCAGTTTAAGAGAAGCTCTCAGATAATTGACGTTTGTCCTGACTCTCTTAGTGCTTCGGATGAGAATATAGAGGTTTCGGGATATGACAGCTTTGGCAAACTGCTCTGGATTCTTTCCACCGAGCTCCGCACAGACGTCTTCCAGACACTCCACCATCTGCCTGTTGAGCTCTAAGCTGTTGGAGAAGGTCCGTGGCGCTGTGCTCAACAGCCGGTGAAGATCTTTGGAGTTGAGTCCCAGCGAGGTCAGAAAAGCTATGTTCTTCTCCAAGTTCTCATTATCGCTGGAGCGGAAGAAAGACTCAGGTGAGCGATCCAGGATGTTCACAATTTCCTCGTCCGTCTTGAAGATGTTTCTCCACAGGTCCCAGCGCTCCTCCATGTGACTGATTGAGCGGGTGATGGCACGAGGATAACGGGATATGATGCTGGCGATCACTTTGCGGCTTGCACCTTTGCTTTGCAGAAACTCAGTAAGGCCATGCTCATTGGTGAAAGATTTACGAAAAACCCCAGGCTGACGCTGACGGGCCCTCGTCACATCAACACCCATACGATTCAGGGTTTCCAGCAGAGCTTCATTCTCTGTGTTCATCGCCAGCCTTGGTTTATTATTTCCTGTATTAACACTGCAAAGCCTCCTGGGAAGGCAGGTAGTTAACTGTACTGCATTTAGCCCAAAGGTTTGCTGCAATATCACTGAGTGACGGAGGCTGAGAAGAGCCCTGAATCCAGAAACTGCCGCCATTTTTAATGTGGGTAGTGTCACAAACTAGAGGAACAAAAACAAACATGGCACATTCAGTTGAATAATAACAGAGAAATATAGTTAAAGAGTGAAAAGACATCATATCATAAACTTGACCATAAACAAAGCACATGTTTGTTATGGGTAACTAATAGGAAATAATGTTAGCTTGACATAATATGTCATGCTCTGTGTTATGAACAAGCTGAATTATTACACGTGACTTAATTTGTACATTTGTAATCACCCAAAACTGTCACAACTGTCGCTACTGAAGGTTACTTGTCTGATGCTAAATGACGACGAACTGAAAAATAGCTTTACCAATAATCTAACAATTTATCAATCATTCAAAGCCTTAACCCCTTTTTGCAAATATTGAATACAAAACGTACCATATGAGTTTGGTTTCACTTTGTTTCTCATCTACATGCTAATGAGTTGAAACATTTTTAATAGTTGAGCCCGACCAGAAACGTGAGACACCAGAAGCGATTCTTCTTCTTCTTCTTCTTCTTCTTCGAGGTTTATTGGCGGATTGGATCATCAGCGCCACCGACCGGTATGCAGTGTACATCAAAATGTGTAGTTTTTACAATATTTACTTTTGCCACATTTCCTTCAATCTCTGCTTAATAATCCTGATTTCTGCTCTGCTAACTGCCAAATCAGTGTAATTATTTGTAGTGGCATCCTTTGCAACCTTGTCTAACATTTTTATTTCCTTTGATACCAATATGTGCCAGTACCCATAAAAATATTACTGTAAACCCATTGTTTCAATTCTAATAGTCTAATATTTGTTGAACATCTTTTAAAATGTCTGGCCAGCTGTCTGAATGGGTTTTCTGTACACTGGCTGGTAATGAGCTTTAATCTGAACAAATGATTGTTCTCAATGGTCTTGTGTCCTATTTCCACTGCACTGCTCACAATATTGCAAACATTTCGCCTGTGTAAACTGATAATCCCTAACTGATCTTTCTCCCTAAATTAATAAATGTTACTCCTATTTTTATTCACTAAACTCTTTGATGCATCTGTGTCGATCAGAAGCTTTCTTTTGTATTGGAGTAAAAATGTATTCTCTGCTCACTTTCAACCACTAGATGTAAGTAAAGGGCTTACATTTAGAGGTCTTTTGGGTTCTTTTCAATACATATTGTAATATTATTATTATTTTTATTTTTTATTTAAATATCAAAATAGTTGCTGTTTATTTCTCTGTCAATCGACTAATTGATTAATCATTGCAACTCCAGTTATAGGATACATTAATTAATGATATTATTAACATGCAATAAGATAGTAAAAAGGTAGAGGACTTGTTTTCATCGCATTCAGAATAATTATTATGTCGGAATTATGAAGTGCAGCTATGGCTGGCACGGTTAATGTTTTCAGTATGATGATATAAATACTGAGTTGTAGCGCATTGGACTGTGGGTTACAGACATTAATACATAATTCATGTCAGACATACAGCTGATGTTCTTGTACTGTGAGATACAAGACAGCGTTTACCATGTGGCATGTCTCACAGCCTGTCACTGAAAAACCTACTGACCCATTGCCTCTCTTTACTGATGAGTCCCTCAGCTCATGAATGTTTTAATACAGCCCAGTAATATCTTCAATATGCAAATGAGCTTCCACTCCATGATAGAGTCTCAATTTTACCCTTTCTCGGTCATCAACAGGACACGATGTATTTTTCATCACCATGCCCCATCCCACTTTCCTCACACTTATCCAAAAGCACTTTTGCCTGCATTTGCATAATGATGTGATAGGTATAAACTCTTATGGTCTGTTTCAATCATTTTGGTGTCACACTCAACAAGGAAGAGTGTAGTTGGATTTGAGGCTACGCGAATGAGAGAAAATTATTTTTCTGCCTGTGAACCAGAGACTATTCATACATGTTATATGACTTAAATATACAGCATATGTAATTTCCCAGTTTTTGGGATTAATAAAGTATATCTATCTATCTATCTATCTATCTATCTATCTATCTATCTATCTATCTATCTATCTATCTATCTATCTATCTATCTATCTATCTATCTATCTATCTATCTATCTATCTATCTATCTATCTATCTATCTATCTATCTATCTATATACCCTATTGGTGCTTCCATGGGAATATCTTACACTCATTTGCAAGTTTATTAGGTACCAATATCTAACAATGGTATTACAGGACACCACTATTTATTAAAGAAAAAAAATATGATATGTATCTCTCGATAACATATGCAAAACCAAAGGGAAAAAAATAAAACATGGTTACTTCTATATACTTTCAAATAGCATGCATGAGTGCAGAAGTATTGCTTATGTGAAATGTAAAAATGAAATTGAAACTATTTTTCTACATCACTGAGCTGGCACAATACCTTACTTTTCTGTTAAAAGTGTTTCAGGGGTTGTTGAATCAAATTATTAATTGTTTAGATGTTTTTCTAATATTTTGTTTACCCCCATTTATATTACTGAGCATATGATTTACAGTATTGTGGGCCTGTTGTTGTCTGAATATACTGAAAACTGTAGCTCCTGTGTAGCTCCCTCTGAAAATGTTATGATTGGATGCATGTGTCTGTGTCTACACGGACGTTCTGTCCTGATCCACTTATTGTGGTCTACCAGGTAAAGTTGCTTGGGTAACTGCTGACACAGTACTCCTGCAGTGAATCAATAATTCAGAAACTGACAAAATTTTCAAATGCTCAGCAGGTCCTGCAGACGTTGTTGCACAAACAGCCAGTGTTCACAGGTGGGATCAAATTGGTAAGAATGTCTAAAAGAAGATGGGTGGAATTCAAGATCTGTCAGACTATAAGCTGCTCAGCTCCTGTCAGCCGAAGACACAGAGCATCGTCTCCTGCTGCTGCTGCTGCTACTGCTGGTATGTTTCAAATCAGCCATCTATGAAGCAGAATAGAAAGTTGCACATTTTGGTAACTTGTGAATGCAGTGGGGTTTTTTTGTGACAACATGCTTTGTATGAACCATATTAAGCCACAAGATGAATGGGCTGAGGCCAACAGTAGTATTTTAAAGATATTTGCAGGACACCACTATGGCCATAGCTCAAATTGAGGACAAACATTGTGTTGAATTTAGGAGTTAAAACATTAACATTAGTGTCTCTCCAAAAATAATATTCCTGGCAATGTGGGCATTTAAAAATATACAGCACAGTTAAAAACAAGGAAAATGTGAAACAATTTATGAAACAATTATGAAATTTTACAAACTTTCTTTTGGTTGCATAGAGCAAATTCTGACTTATGATAAAATAATAACAACATTTATTTGTATAACATGCTTATGTTGCGCTTTACACAAAGCAATTAATGTAGAAGAATGAATGGATGAATGAATAAATGAAGAAAAAACAAAATGATAATACATTATGTCTATCAAGCATGGTTATCACTGCTGAATCATAAGGTAAAAATGTCTGCAGATATCACATATCTTGTTCTAATGAACAATTTTCAGACTAAGATCCATTCGACATGGATTCTGTCTGTTAGTAAAATATTGGGCATACTGTCCTTTATCACCTCCATCTGTCCTAGAAACTGATGCCATGTCTCTCATGTTACCTGCTGTCCCATTCAGCAAAGGAAGCTCAAATGTTTCCACTATTGTTTGAGATCTGCTCAAAATATTACAACCGAGTACCGGTGATCAAAAATGTGAGGTGATGTCTGAAGCTTTTATTAGAAGAAATCATGGATTTGAAAATATTTAGTGTTATAAAGGAAGTCTCTTAAGTGGGACAGCTCTGACAACCTTTCCTCCTGTTACCATAGAAACTGAGCAGACATTTTATTAAGGAGAATTCAGGCTGCATAATGTAATCCTCAGATATGTTAATGAAATGTTTTATTAGCATAAAAAAACTAGCTGTACATAAGCTGAGACATTAAAAGCTTCTGTCACGTCTGTACCTCTATAAAAACAGAAAAGCAAAATAACAGCCATGTGGTCCATTTAAATCAAAATGTTAAAGGAAAAAAATTATTTTACCAGCTTTTTGTGTTTGAAAAATTATTACTTCATCGAACAGCACAGGCAAAAATCTACACAACAGTCATAAACAATAACATGTATTGTCCCTTTTAGCGTCTTGTAGCTAAAAGGGACTTTTGTTTTTCCTCATTTAAATTGATAGTTTGAAGACAGAGGATGTTGTATTGCCCCCTGAGGCAAATTTGTGATTTGTGATAATTCGTTATACAAATAAAATTGACTTGACTTCAGTCATCTGATTTAGTCAAATAACGTGGCTATTTTGTTATTTAGTTAAAAAAAATCCCTTTTTGTGGACGAATTTGGAGGAAACTTCATATTCGCTTCAAAAACTTTTCCCGAATTTTTTTTCTTATTTTTTGTGGATTGTGCCTCCTATCAGTTGTAAGTACATTATGAATGTATCTGTTAACAGTCAGCAAGAAAAAACGTTTTAGGACAGACTTGAATCTATCTTTTAATTTGAACGCGCATTAAAAATTTCTGACAACACTTGAAGGCAACACTGATGGAATGTCGAGGGGCGTGGCCGAGTAACGTCATCATAGACTGGTCGTCATGTTTACGTGGAAAACATGGCGGCGGACTACCAACAAGGAGACAGCTCCTAGTAAATGCGAGAGAGAAGTCTCTGGCAACGAGCTGGAAGACCTAGACGAGAGATATTTAACCGTTAGCTGTTTTGGTTCTCCTCGCTGATATTTCGTATGAAGCAGTTTCCGTCTTGTTCCAGCAACACAGACCGCGGTGATGGAAGACGAGCAAAGACAGAAGAAGCTGGAGGCCGGCAAGGCAAAGGTAGGATATTTCAGTTTTAGTGTTAGTATAACTCACTCATACTGCTGTCAAGGCTGTAAAGTAGTAACGTAGTGTTGTGGACAGCTTGTTTTCTCATTGTCGGGTCTGTCAGCTGTTATTCGCCCTCCTCCCCTTCCTCTCAGCTGTCAGTTGGCAGCAACATGCTGTGGTGGGGGTTAGCATGGCTGCTGATCGCCACATACTCCTTTGTCATGCTGCATGTCCAACGTTACTCTAACTTTACCTTCCCCTTAAACTAGAGCGCATGCTTTTTATACCTAATCAGCTAACATTTAGGCTGTCACATCGTTATCAAAGGTATATTAACGCCGCCTGAAGGGGTGAAGCTGACAGGCTGGTGTAACAGGATCTACAGGACTTATCCCCACTCCCATACATCCAGTCACTGCTGTAAAACAGCGTTAATATGGACCTTTAGGGTAATGCTAAACCTAATTTCCCCCCTGTTTAAAACCTGGATAGATTAGTCTGTTGAACTGATACACGCACCTCTGAGGTTTAAAATTCATTAATTCATCTAATCATTCAAAACTTTACTTAAGGCTCGAAATTGAGGTTCATTGAGGTTTCCCTCCTTTTTTTATGTAGATATACAATTAGGAAAAAAAGAAAACATTTGGGTGTGTTTTTGTTTATCTGTCCTGGTTTTACTTTTATTCTTACCCTATTGTCTGTAAATGTTTATAATTCAATTATGTAAAGTCCCAATGGACTGCCACCATTTATATATCTCATAGAAAAATCATGTAATAAAATATATTTGGAAAAAAACAAAACATAATACGCAGAGTTAAATAGATCAAATGAGGACAACATGCAGTGAAAACATATTGAGGGCGTAGTGTGTGGTGGTGTACTGGACTGCATTATATTGAAAGGTGTTCCTAATATTCTGTCCACCCCATTAACATACATGAGGGTATGTATACGTTTCCTAAAAAGTATAATTTTATTTTTCTGTAGGCTATGAGTGCAACATTCTCCTGATAGTAGATCGAATCCTTATAGCGCTATATCAGCAGAGAAATCAAACATTGTGGGTCAGTGCTGCTGTGTTAAGAAATGCCACAACAGATCACACGTTCTGTCAGGGAGACAACTGAATGGTGGAATATGTTTTTCTGCGTTTCCTGCGCCGAAAAAGCACGAAGGGAAGCAGGTTGAGGAGGTGTCGAGGCAATGTTGGATGGTGTGGGTAGCTGCAGTAAGAAGGAGAGACATTGCTGCATCGATGAAAGTCTGATCTTTGCATTTTCAGTCTGGTGAGTTCAGTCATGCAAGGTGACACTCAAAACTTAAGAAGACTGGGGACAGGGTACGAGAGAAAGTGGAGGAGAGGATTCAACATGAAGCAGAGAAGCAGGTTCAACCGTCTGCTATAGGAAGCATGAAACATGATCTGGAAGAACGTAAAACGACAAAGCAATTTTTGAAGGATGATGATGGCAAGGTAGAATATTACACTGGACGTCCAAACTAGGACATTTTCGAGGTTTTGCTCTACCATAAACTCAGGAAACACACATTTCTCAGGGAAGAAGAAAGTTGACACCTTTTCAGATAATCCTTCTCACCATCACGCGTCTGAGATTGGACCTGCTGATTCAGCACTTCATTCATCAACACAGTGACTGTTTTGTACTCACGCTCGTCTCCACTGGTGCATTGTCCAGACAGAGTGAGTTTGTTGGTCAGTATGCTGCATGTTCGCGGAAACATATGGAAAGCATTTTGCTGCATATTGTGGACTGACCATCTAATCTTCAGGCAAGTCAGTTGGATGCAAAGGATGTGGAGGAAACGACATGCATTACACATCTCAGAATCTGCATGGAGTGAATTATTTTCACTGTGTATGATAGAACAGAGAACCAGTCAGTAGAGTTTTCAGGTAACAGATTGCTTAATTAAGGTTCTTATTTAAATTAAAAAATACATTGATAACAAGAAACTACAAAGAAATGTTTGTGTTTAGAAGCCTTACCTGGTCATTAGCACAAAATCTGTACTTGAAGAACTTGTGCAATAACATGTAAATAATGTGCAATAACATATCTCATAACTCCTAAGTAATGTAATTGTGAATGTAATAGTTTTAATTGCACTTTTACTTTGAATAAGAGGGACAAAGCCAGACATGGTGTCCTCAAGTCCAACACATTGGTCCAAAAAAATGACATCAGCTGTGGTACATTTACTGTCCTCAGCATCGCAAACCTTTTGATAGTGTTTAGTTTTGATATTGACAGGGCTGGCGACCTGATATCAGTAGTAGAAACAACGTGCATATTAGAGACGGTGATCCTGCCTGATTTTTTTGTTTGTGGCAGTGCTGAGGAATCACATTCATCAAAGGCTGGTATCACGTAGGCAGTGAAGGGTTTCAAATCAGGCTGCACAGGATCTCTGAACTCCTCACAGTAATGTGGCAGCACACTCAGTAAAGTACATTTGCCTCCTGCTTCATGAAGGTCGGGCGTAAAATCATGTTAGATCCCAATGTGTAGGTGATGGTGTAGTGATCTTCCTGGCACAAGTCGTGAAGCTTACTTGGCAGGAGTGTGCAAGTGTGAATGTGATCTTGCAGTTTTCTGGCTTGTGAATGAGTAGATCATTTACCCAGCCTCTGTAGAGCCTCAAATATATGGAGCCCCCATCCCAACATGCAACATGGTGTAACTACAGTGTGACATAACTTCACATCCTCTATAATTAACTGTTCATAACAGGTTTTTGTCAAGCTGTGATTCTCTATAAACTCCTGCCATTCACAGAAAGTATAGAGTTGGTGTCGAGGGTGAGAATGAATTCAGTCAAGCAGATGTCAGTAGCAGTGCTGTATCTGAACTCTTTCCAAGCTTGATCCTGACATTGTGGATTCAACATATGTGTTATTTGGTCTGACCAGTTTTCTTATTTCGGAGCTGGTGCTCTGGCTTTTAGGTTTACACAGCGGGAGAGACCACGAGAAAGACCATCTCCGTGGTTATGGCTGTGGCATTTTGGTTTATAAAAGGCCCCTCTGTACTGCAGGAGCATTTCACTGCTGTTTGTCTTCATGGTGCCATGTCACCATGCCCTCACATGCAGGGAAGAAACTTTACGAGATATTTCACAGAATAACATATTGCTAATGTTTAGCAGGAATATCCAGGATATTATCACTTATTCCACTAGCTTCATAAATGCAGACTGGATCCTGAAAGATTAGATTGACTGCAAGATTATGGAAAATATTATGTGAACTGAGACTTGTGTGGGGGATATGTTTAGGGAGCATGCTTCCCTGATATCTATAAGTGTTTATCAATTTGACTGATTGGTCACTGTGGTGGAGTCATGGCCTGAATGTCTCGATGGAGCAGAGCAGTAGATATACAGGCTGTTTGCCTGTGTGGACTGTCCTTCGTGCTTATCCACACATTCTTGTTCGGGTGTGACATCCCAAGAGCATGACGTAGGTTGGCACCGGCTCCAGCGATGTTTGGATAAACCCCAGTAGGTCTAAAGTGGACTTTACAGTTCCAAAAGACATTGAAATTGTCAATAAACGTTATCCCATGGGTGAGGCACAATTTATAAAAAATGTCCAGTTTAAAATTCAAAAGCAAAGACTAGAGACGGCTCGGTGGATAATGTGTTTCTCGAATCAGGTACAGCAAGGGTTCCACGTTGATGTCTAAAGGAAGAGAGACGTGTCAATCCTTTAGCTGCAGATGTATTGTTGCCTTTACTTTTCTCTGCAGCGAGACAGACCTTATTGACAAGTGCATTACCAGCATTATGGAGTTACTCGTGCAGTACTCAGGCTCAGGTTTCCAGTTACACAGCAGATGTGCTCTCTAATGTCATCTTATGAGAAACTATACTTGAAACGCACCCATCGCTGCAATGATATGCCCTGAGATGTTTTGTGTTAGGTCAAAGAAACTCATAGACTTTGATAAGGCACCTCACCAGGGGAGAAGGCTGTGACTTTTGTGACACCACTTTTTTCTTCCAATCTCTTCCACACTGTCCAAATCAAGACTCTGAAGATTCAACAAGGTCTCTGTAAAATCACTTTGTAGTTTCACTCACAGGGAGGAACTGTCAATTGTCTGTGTAGAGAAGCACAGTTGCATTTTTATCGATTGAAACATCTAAGCGAGATGTTTTATCTGAGTGGTTGCTGCCATTAGCTATGTGTCATGGTAGCAATAAATTTTCTCTTTCCTTGTAGTCTCTAGATTAGTCTTGGTCTGTCTGTCAACTGCTCCGTCACACACAGCATAGATTTTTAATGATACTTGAGGGGATATTGTGTGTTGCTGTTCCAGCAGCAGTTGTACTGATTGGCTCAGGGTGAGGGCACTGTAGTGTTGGTTTAATTTGGCACAGGGGATGCCTGCGTCATTGATGGAAGATATTGTTCTTGGTTTTGTTTTGTTTTTTTCTCTGCCTCTCTTATTTTTTTTCTTGTGTTCACTGATCAAAACTAGTAATATTATATATAGTAATTCTTGTAATTCTTCATGTGTTTTCTGCTTGTACTTTTAACCACTAATTGAGTCCAGATAGCATAAAGGTCACTGTCAGTGTCAGGCAGCATTGGAGGTTTTGAGGACAGCAAAGGTACAAGTTAATCTACTTATGTAGACCTGAATGCTCAATCCTGCAGGTGACTAATCATGGATGTACCCTGCATAGCTCTATGCGACAGACTTTGACCACGATGGCTTCTACAGTTTATTAATTGGCTTATTCGGCACTGTGAATTTTTTCTTTTAGGCTACACCCTTTATCAATTTCAATATTGAATAATTTTAAGCGCTTGTAATGCCGTGTTATAATGCCTGAGAAGGGATTGCCAGGTGATTAATTGAATGTGAAGGTCTAACAGCTTTCCACTTTTAATTAGCAACAGCCTAGATGATGACGAAGCCTAACTTTCTGTGCTAGAAACTTGCGATCGATGAGGGGAGAACTTTTGCCTCTTTTGATATACAATAACTTGGTTTTACTTGATGCAATATTTAAGCAGTCTGCATCTTGCAGCAAAGTATAGATGTAATCTGAAGCTGCAGCTGCGAAACACCGATAAATAATGTATACGTATGTCTGGGTTTCACTGTTTACAGGTTTACACTTTAGTCACAAAATACAATGTTAAGGCCCATTTGATATGCACCAAATAACAGACCTAAAGGTTCATGAACCATAGTTGGCTGTGCATTAAAATATAATTTGTAATTTAACCAAACTACAGAAAAGAGCCTTTAAGATTCAAGGTTTTGGCATATAAGATACATGTCAAATGTGGCCAAGTCAGGCTTGTGTACATGATCCTCTTAAAGACCCATCAGACAGGATGTTTGGGTTTGTTCTGTCTCAATCAGTTGCTGTGTGTTTAATGTGGTATTTTTCCCTCATTGGAGTAGCTGCTAACCCTCTCCAGAGACGTTTCCCTGCTGATCGCTGCCTGATGTTGTTTTTGGGGCGTGGAGGGAGACTGTGTCAGCTGTCTTCTGGGTGCTGATGCTGCATGAAAGCCTCAAGATTTCCCAATAGACTTGCCATTCACAGCACTCCTGTACAACAGCTTCTTTTATCCCTCGTCTTTGCATGCCTAGTTCCAGTTGCTTTGCTTTTAGCTATTGTTCCTTGCCAACTGTGTGTGTAAAGCAAAGGATTTAGTCCCTGAAGTGGCTGCATGTTGACTAACACAATGTTGCTGGCACCATCACAGACACATGAACTCCATTTACTTATTATAAGAACACATTTTGTAACTCACACTTATATTAAGCAATGAGCAGGCGTCACATGTGCTAAACTGCTTTTTCAGTGGGTGATCAAGTGCTTTAAATAGACCTGTGCATTCAACGTGCTCTTTCCTGAGACACAAAAGTTATGATCATCTGAGGCAACCGTTGAGTTTTCCTACATCTTGAGTTCACAAATGCTAAATAGTTATTGATGTTGAACAGTGATTGCTCAACTTTGTGTCTCTATTTATCATATAAATAGAGACACAAGGCTGTCATGTTTTTATTTATTTCTTTCAAAAAGCATTTTTAATGATGTTTGCTCATCCGTTGATTTTTGCTGTAACGAGATGACTTCTAGTTATCCAGAAGATCGAGATGTTAGTGAATCTTAATGTAGTGCCATATGTACTATGTAAGTGATAGATATAAAATATTTATAATTGTAAATGTTCTGATGTTTCAGATGTTTTTTTTTAGTCAGGAATCATCATTACAGGGAAATAATTAGTGGATAAGTACAAGATTTAGACATATAACAACAAATCATGAACATCAGTTCTTTTATCAAAATGCATTTTTTGTTGCCCACCTCTTTCAGAAACAACAGGTTGTAATTGCATTTTAGCATTTTAGTGCATTTTACCACTTGAAAAAAATGGTTTACTTCGATGTTGTTGGTGATGCTGTCAGCCAGTGTGTAAGAAATATGCCTGTGTAAATGTTTTCAGACAGCAGATGGTGATACACCTACGTAGTCTCTGTTTTTCCAGATGGAGATATAGCTACGTAGTCTCCAGTACTCCATATGCTCAGCCAATGCTCTGCTCTGCCCAGCCAAATAGGGCAGCCTGCTATGATAAGCAGCTCACTGACAGGATGGCGTTTTCCTAGATGTCTCCTAAAAGACAGGCTCATTTCTTCTGGCAGGTCCACTGCATACTGTATTGTACACTGCAGGTGTGTAATTAAGTCAAAATCAAAGGATGGTCTTGTTCTTGTGTCAAATCTGTTATTTTACCACCAAGGTTTTCCACCTTGTAAGGCTGGAATTCATTGATATTTCATTCAGTGTGCCCCGGTGTTTGATGGATAAAACACAGATAGGTGGGTATATTTAGACAAGGGGTGGTGCATGTGTGGAGGTTCAGAAGATCAGAAGCACTCTGAGCTCTTAGCTGTGAGTTATAGGTGGGGGACTTGGCCCTGACACCCACTCTGAGCTCTGTCATGTCAGCCAATAACTAAGTACACATCAAATAGAAATATTATTATTCCCACTTTAACCATGTAGCCCCTGAAATAGTGCAATAAACACTTCAATCAGGATGAACCAATGTCCATGTTCTGTTTATATGGTACATGGGCATTTCCCAAAGCAGGTATTAGCGTGGTAACCTTGGCAACAGGTTATCTGTGGCTATCCATGTAGCACCCGTGGTGACATTAGTAGCCCCTGCTGTCTGTCCTGCTCAGCTGACTCTGCCACCTCTTTGCTGTCACCGGTTGCTCATACATAATATATATCAGTGTAATTAGTATCATCGTTTCCGCGGTAATGATTAAATATAAAACACTCCTGCTGCTTTTGTTTACAGCGCAAAAAATGGTTTGCTTGTGCAAGAAAGAGAGTCGGTGTATAAAGGACGAATTTGGAAATGGAATTTGGTTTATTTAATGTTAAAAAATTTGGTTTACGGTTTCCTTAAAGCCCAAGATGCAACCTAAAAAGTAGTTTTGACCCAACCAACAGTCTACAACTCAAATATACTCAGTTTTCTATCATAGAAGACTAAAGAAACCAGAAAGTATTCACAATTAAGGACCAGAGAATTTATAACAATGAATTAATTTCTCAGGAAACAAGAGACAACCCTGAGGTCTTTGACAGATGACTGTTTAGACGGATCGTTGACATAGTTTAAAAATGTAATCCCTTTAGTCAGAATTAGCGCCTGGCACAGCGAAAGGCACATGTTGGATCATATGGACACAGACAGCAAGGATTCATTCGGCACAGGAACAACGCTTTTTTGGTGCACACAATGTTTTGTTTGAGTTTCGTCAAACTGTGTAGATTCAGAGTATGTATTGATATGTATTTGTTTTTATTTCAGATTATTAGGATTAACTCTGTGCTAGGAATACTAATGGAGTTATGAATGTGGCCCTAAAGTCTGAACAACATGGTCAGATAACAAAGATGTGAACTGCAAATATAGACCAGAATAGCCTAATATTAAAAAAAAAAAAAAAAAGATGGTGGTTAAATGTAGCTAAATGCTTTTTGTTTATTTTTCCTTTCTCCTCAGTTGGCTGAGTATCGCCAGAGAAAAGCTCACGCGGACTCCCAGAAGAAACAGAAAAAGAAGAAGAAAAAGAAGCCAGGGGAGGACTCGGAGGCAGATTCACAGGGAAGGGTGGAGGTTCAGCCAGATCAGCCTGTGGGAGGTGAGCAGGTCTCTGTCGGAGGAAGTGATGGATCACAGGGAGGAAATAAAGACTCACCCACCACAGAGTTCACTTTCGCAAGGACGCTACGGAGCGGAGAGACAGTCAAGCATGATCAGACCTACACTATAGAGGTAGACACACACACACACTCCCTGATGACACTTGTTAATAATTAATTAATTAATTAATTAATTAATTAATTAATGATTATTGCAAGAATTGGCATTTATATATATATATATATATATATATATAGAGAGAGAGAGAGAGAGAGAGAGAGAGAGACATAGAGAGAGAGAGAGACACACAGAGAGAGAGAGGATAAATTTACATTTACTTCAGTGAAACCTTTAGCCTGCTACAAGTAGTCAGAAAAATATTGACTTGCTGCCAATTGGTGAAAATAAATATGAAATGTAAAAATAAACTTAGAAGTAGTTTGAACGTTACATTTGTTTTGATGCAAATATGATGCGTGCTGTGCCAACACAGTGATGCCCCATATGTCACTTTATTTTATGGCATGAATTATTACATTCTGGTGTCCAAATGTCCAAAATATTTATTTCACTTTTAGAAAGCAGCATTGCAGATAAAGTGTTGCTTACTCCCCCATGCTTCACCTTTTTGGACTTGTATGCAGTCTCATCCGTCTGCTCCTCCTGCGCCCAGAAAGCTTTTAAAAACATTTGGTTCTGCATGTTGATTCTGCTTTAGTACTTTATTATTAACACACACTTAATGGGTTAATATGAATGTAGATCCTTATTAAAAATTATCATTGTCCTCTCCTGTTCTTTCTTTCTTTTGTCTCCTGGAGCTGAACGAACCCACTTTAGCTGCCATGACAACCGCTGGCAGCACTGAGGAGTGCTTCAAACAGGAAATTAGAAATTAAAAACACATTTGTTACCACAGTTCCTTCAGGATTTTAAAATTAAGTGTTTCAATAAATGAAAATAGTCCAGGTAGAGATGGATAATTGTGTCTTTACTCGCAGTTGAATCAAAACATACATGACAAAAAATATTTTGCAATCCTAATAATCATCAAAATATGCTTAAAGTAGCTCTTAAAATGACACTAAAACATGCCAGAATCACTTTACCTTACATTTTGTTAAGAAACAGAACTTTTTATTGCTTCACAGGTCAGACACACATCTATTTATTTGTGAACATCTTTTTTTTGTGAACATTAAAGAGTCAAACAATGACTGGCAAGATACAAATTGAGCTAGACAGCTTTTGAGTGTTTTTTTTTTAATCCTATCATAAAAATCTTTTAGCCTTCCATCCCCAGTGCTGAGGTTATGTCAAACTTTCAGACGCTTATTCTTCCTTTTATACGATATATCACTAATGGATAACTTCATCTTGCACACCACTTAAAACTCAACAACACCTGCATGATAAAGGCCCGTGTTGATGCATTTGCTGAAATGATCTCACTTAGGCTGCCACTACTACAATCCTTGCAAGTATTTGATTGTAATGTCAAAATGCACTGTTGCACAAATGTCCCTTAAATTATTTTCTTTAAGCTTTACAAACTAGTTGTGGATTCCTATATTTTAAGATAAATAAAAAAGTTGGAGCCTGAACACTTACTCGTCTTAAGAAATGAACGTTGTTCTGTGAAAATCAACTATAATATAATAACAGTTATATATGCAAAGAATATATGCAGAAACCTGAGTGCTCTCACACATCTTTCTCCATCATTTGAGCCCTCTCAGTCTCTTTCATCGGCACTGTGCAGTCACTCTTTCCCTGAACCCATTGTACAGTTGATGCGGTACATACCCACAAAACTACCTGTTGCCATGGAAACAAACAATTGCCTTTTAAACAGCTTGAGATGCGTTGGTCTAGTGTGACCAATTCCTGTGTCCTTGCAACACTTTCTAGCAGAGCTTAAGGTTGATTGAATGTACAAATGTTTCGTAGCACAGTGAGTTTTTTACCTTGAGAGCGACCCACACCCTCTCTGATACAAAAGGCTTTGGGACAGACTGTATTTTTCTGCAGCCTGTATGGAAGCTGTTATATAACACTTAAAAAAATAAAACTTGTGATTTTTAGCAGACTGAACCATATACCAAGCTATCTGTAAATAATTTACATTGATAAGTTATTTAACCATTTAAAGTAAAAATGGTTTTCTATGTATATAAATTTTTTTTCACTTTTCCGTCGCCTTCTTTGATCAGGATGGGGTTGCTGTGGAAATGCAACAGGGTCAAAGTTTTATATCCTTCACAAACATCTGAAAGAACCATGGATATGTTTTTAATTGCAAATGCAAGTGTGTTGACTCATTAGTGCTTTCAAGCTGGACACAGCTGCAAGTAGTCTTTGCTCTTATCAATGAGGTTGGAACACAGTGTTCACATATCATAGTCTCGGTACATGTTCATGGCCAACCTGCTTGTTTGCTCACGTTGTTAATGTGCAAGTACTATTGTTCAGTCGACTGAAGCAAAACCTGATATTTCTATCTCTTTCTGACCCACACACACAGTTTCAATTAATGACCCAAGAATTAACCTGAAAATAGACTTCAATAATGGCTGCTATTACTCTGTGGGAGTGTGAAAGTAGCTGTTTGGCAGAAGTAGGTTAGACCCATATTTGAATGTGGAGTGATTTCTGAAATAGGACAGGTATTGTTTCAAATTGTTAGGACTGAACATTTCAGTGTTTCATTTCCAACATTTCAGGACCACTTTTCATTTACTGTTAAAAACTCATACATAACTGGTCAGGATTGTGTGATGATGTTTTATTATATATTTAACTTTATTTTCTGGTGTTGTGTAAATCATTTGCTTTATGTGGTACATGTTTCCCATTAGTTTTCTTCATGCAGGATTATGAAACTCATTTACTCTCTATTGCAGCCGGAGAGTGAAGTGTCCACTACTGCTGAAGATTATACCTCAGAGGTAAGATGACCTTTCTCAGGATTTATTATCACTTTATAAGACTTCTTGTCCTTAAATCTTTTTTTTTTTTGTAACTCTTAATTACCTCCTGGCAGCGTCTGTCTGTGAAATATTTCAACAACTATGGGATCGATTGCCATAAAATTTGGCACAGATATCTGCGGTCCACAGACAATGAATCCTAATAACATTGTCGATCCCCTGACTTCTTCTTTCTCTTGCACCTCCAGCAATTTAATATTTCTGTTTTTGAGTGAGATGTCTAGTTAACTGTTGAATGGAGTGCCATGTTTTCATTGAAAATTGTGCTGTGTCAAAAGAAAAGTAGAGCACAGAATTCAGTCAGTTGGATGGCTTATCTCAATGATACTGAGTCAAATATACTGACTGGTGATGAGCGTTTTGTCATGTATGGTAAAATTTAACTTTGGTGGATAAATCAATAAATGTCACCACTAATAGCTACTATTTTTCAGGAAAATAGCGAATGAATATTTTAAAGTTTGTGTTGTGTTCCTGTTCTTACACAGTGTCTCTGCTGGCTACTGCACACTCTCTTTGACTGTGAGTCATTAAATAAAAGCAAAATGGTTAACTGTTATTATGGCACTACTCAAAGATAGTCCCATATGACATTTACCTCCTGATTTTCTTCCATTTATAATTAGTGACATCACACTAAACATTGTACCATTAAATAAAAATAATCAATAAGTTGTGTGATCAAATGTTTTAAGTCTACTCACATCAGTAAGAGGATGATTTAGATTACATGAGAGCTCTCTGTCTGTCAGTAAAACTAACATTTGAAAATACTTTTTACCAGGAAATGAATCACTTTAATAATCAGACTTGTGTAGCAGAAGAAATCTACCTGATGATGACTGCTGAACAAACGTGGGCTCTTCCATCACCATTGCCATCTTAATGTTTCACTGACAGTATTGTGAATTAACAGGTAAATGGATGCCATGAGATGACAGAGAACCTAATGATGTCTTCGAAGGATTTTATCTGGGTACAGTAATCCGATCGAGCTGTTCTTTTGGTTCTGATTTTGGCTCTGCTGGCAAACGTACTGGCTGCTGGACCCTCTATTTGCTTAACATTTAAGTCTTTTGCAAGATTTCTTATAACCCACTAACCAAGCCTGTTTTAAGCTGTACTCACATTTTAAATGTGATTATATACCATGTTAGGAATGATTTGAAAACTGTGCTGTAGGTAAAAAAAAAAAATCTTTATCTTTATCCTGATAAATGATCGGTTTGAGAGCAGAGGAGGCTGGCTGGGGCGTTTGAACAGGGCGCTGTGACATTTTAGAGGTGTAAATTATCTCTGAACGCTGCCTTGAGGAGAATTAAGGGAGGGAGTGGTGAATGATTGAAAGGAAGAGAGTTGACAGTGAAGTGCTCGGAGGAGAGAAGACCGAGTGTTTATCATGTTTGGATGCACAAAGGTGATGTACGGAGAGAAGAAGTGAAGCAGGGAGGTGCTGATCAATACAAATGGGATAGACAGAAATATGGTTGAAAAGTGACATGTGACATGCTGAAGTTACAGTACAATAAAACCAAACACAGTAGATAGCATTCTTAATATTTGGCCACAATGGAAATATCAAATGTTGGTATAATTTTTACTTTTATATTGACAGTATTTCAGGTATTAGTGTTTAATGACATTTAAGGCCTCATTAACTCCCACCTGTAGAATTAACTGAGACAGACTCCTTTGGATCACTGCTGTGGTGCATTTTGTCCAATATCTTTAAAGCTAGTTTCAACTACTGCAATCACGAGAGCTTTTTAAAAACAGGAATAATTGACAACTAACAGATTTGCTACATTTCTTCATGTGGCTCCTGGCTTTTGTAACTAACATCTGTTGCTCTTAGGTAGTGACTGAGTGCTAAGCTGATTTGTGAAACCTCACCTTGTATACCTTAACGAATGACCTGTAAATGCTTTACTAACTAACTTATTATTCTTCCTCAGGAGGAGCTGGAGCCTCTGCAACAGGTAACAAAGCAGGATATGGAGGATGCGCTAGCTGTGAAGTCGCAGGCAGTGGAGGATCTTAGTCGAGAGCTTGAGGAAATCAGGGCTGCTTTCGGCACAGAAGGAGTACAGCAGGTAAATGTTTTATTACTGAATTATAGATCATAGAGTTTGAGCATTACATCTTCTATATCTTCTGTTTTGCTATATTTCTGCCAATGCACTGGTAAAATATGCCAAAGTTATCAGATTCTCACCTTTTAGCCTATGTAACCTTTTGCTCATATTGCACATGAATGTATCTTCCAGTTTGTTTTCATTTGGTAGCTGATGAATGGGTATAATACTACCTGTGCTCCAACATTGTCATCCTTTACTGGTTTTTTAAAGCTCTGTCTTTGCTACCTCTCTCTCTTCTGTGTTATGTCTCACTATTAATACTGGAGCTGTATATGAGATCCTTTTACTTCACATCATTTTACTTTTACAGCTGCAGGACTTTGAGGCCGCTCTAAAGCAGCGAGATGGCATCATCACCCAGCTCACAGCTAATCTTCAGCAGGCTCGTGAAGAGAAAGACGAGATCATGAAAGAATTCTTGGAACTGACAGAGCAAAGTCAGAAACTGCATATTCAATTCCAGCAGGTGGGGCCTTTCACAATTATTATTTTGTACTGCTGCATGTTATCCATGTGTCCAAATAGCAATTCATAGGAGCTGCTTTTTACATTGATGTTTTAGTAACTTGACCATCTGCTGATCTGACATTTGTAGCTACAGGCAGGTGAGACATTAAGGAACACTAGTCACAGCAGCACAGCAGCTGATCTTCTGCAGGCCAGGCAGCAGCTGATGCAATATCAACAGCAGCAGGAGGAAATGAACCTTGAGGTCAGAAAGAACCAGGAAAGGAGCAGTGAGCAACTGGAGCATATCAACCAACTCCAGCGCAAGCTGAGTGAGATGGAGATGGTGAGAAGTTGCCTGTTGTGTTCACTATCTAACTAAGTGGTTATACAGTAAGTTTTCAAAGTTGCTCCTGTATTTCTAATATTTGTCTCCTGTACTTTGTGTTTGCAGTTTGGAAAAACATCAGAGGAATCATTTATGCAAAGGATAAACGAGAAGGACCTGCTGATTGCTGAACAAGAAAAAGTCATTTTGAGTCAGGAGCAGTCCCTGACAGAACTGAGAACAACAGAGGCGTCTTTTGCACAAACACTGAAAGAGAAAAATCAGTTAATTTCAGAGCAAACTGCAATAATCACAGAACACGAACAGTCACTGACGCTGCTCAGAGAGGAACTTGCTCATGTGGGGAAGACTACAGATCAGAATACTACAGAACAGTCAGATGACAAAGATCTGATTATAGTAGAGCAGGAGAAAGTCATTTCAGAACGTGACTGCTCTCTAACTCAGCTCAAGGATGAGCTGGAGTCCTCTGAAAAACGCCTGCATGACCTCCAACAGCAAATGGCTGCTCAGGAATCTGAGCTTGAAAGATATCTTGATGAGTTGGAAACCACTAAGAGTGACTTGAAAAGTTGTAAAAGTGAAATGGAAAGTTGTAAATTAGAATTGGAGAAAGAGCAAACAGAGTTGGAACGCTGCAGAGATGAACTCGCAACCTCCAGACAAAAGGAGCGAATGTCATCTAATGAAATCATGCAGCTCATGGGCACAGTAGAGGACCTGCAGAAGCGCTATCACAAGGGCAGCCTGACAGAGAGTGACACCATCCAAAAAATGCAGGAAGAGACTTTAAGGAAGCTTGAAGTTCTCAGGGCAGAGCTGGATGAGATGCATGGCCAGCAAATAGTCCAAATGAAGCAGGAGCTTAATTTGCATCATGCAGCAAAAGTGGAGCAAATGACTGAGCAACATCGTGCTGAGCTTGAGCTTCTAAAAGCACAAAGTTCCACTGTTGCTGCTGCCGAGGTGGACACTCTCAATGCTAAGATTAGAGAGCTTCAAGACACATTAGAGCAATCCCAAGCAATGCACAATAAAGCCAGACATGAGGTAACCCAAGTCACCCAAGAAAAGTTCAACCTGCAGGTGAAGGTTGAGGATCTTCTTCAAGATCTCCGTTCTGCTAAAGAAAAAGTGGAGCTGGTCTCCCACAGTCTTATCTCTCAGGAAAGTCAGCAAGGTGAACTACAGCGCCTTCAGGAGACCATCGACAGTCTGAAGTGCCAGCTGGCCACTGCTCAGGAGTCTGCACTGGAGGCAGAGACAAAACATGAATCAGAAGTAACCAATTACAAGATCAAGTTGGAGATGCTGGAGAGGGAGAAGGATGCCGTGCTTGACCGCATGGCGGAGTCGCAGGAAGCAGAGCTGGAACGACTGAGGACTCAGCTTCTGTTTAGCCATGAGGAAGAGCTCACCCATCTTAGAGAAGAACTGCAGAGAGAGAGTTTCCTAAACACAGAAAATCTTCTCAATGAAGCTGCTATCAAACATGAGAGAGTTTTGGACGAGCTGCGCATTCGTTATGAAGAACAACTACACTTGTTACAAAGAGAGAAGGAAAGTTTTGCCGTGGAGCGAGATGATCTTTTGCACCAAATTCTTGGCCTGAAAGAAGATTTAAAGCTAGCTTTGCACAGCTCCAAAGCAGATGAGCTTGTCCAGCAGCTTCAGGAACTTCAGATGGAGCTTGAGGAACTAAGGCGAGGAGCAGAAGAACGAGCTAGAATGGAGAATGAAATTCAGACATTACTAAAAAATACAGAGGTGCTTGGAAACAAGACAAAAGAGAAAGAACAATGTTGGGAGAAAAAATGGGAAGAAGCAAAACAGGAGAAAGAGATGTTGACAGAATCTAATAACACTCTGAAAGAAGAGTTGGACTCAAATATTAGGAAAAATGAGACGCTCACGGTAGAGAAGAAACAAATACAGCAACAAGTAGCTGAGCTTAGCGAGGAAATTGAAAAGCAGAGGACAACTTTCTCTTTTGCTGAAAAGAATTTTGAAGTAAACTATCAGGAGCTGAAAGAGGAATATACGTGTCTCATTGAGGCAAAGACACGGTTGGAAGAGAAGACACTAAAAGAGACACTTGAGTTTGAGGCGAAGATTTCCAGCCTTCAGTCACAGATTCGAGAGCTGGAGGAGAGCAGCAGAGATATCAAAATGGAGGAAATGTATACAGATAGTAAAGCTGTGATAGAAAAAGATACTACTGAGCTAACGGAGAAGCTTAATGTTACTTTGTGTGAGAAGGAAAGCCTGGCTCGGAGGCTTTCTGAAGTTACAGAGCAACTAATGTTTACAGAAAGCAAAGTGGGATGTCTGGAAGAAGACCTGATGAAAGCGAGACAAGAAAATATGAAGTTCATCGCCCAGAATGAAAACCTAGGGAAAGAACTGAAAAAGAAGCAGGAGATTATAAGAAAGGAGATAAGAGGGCAAGCTGTTGAGCCAGTTAGTTCTTTTGAGGATCATCATCTTCAGATTCAATCCATGCGAGGGGAAATAGAGGCTCTTCAGTCCCGCTTACAGGCAGTGGAAGCTGAGAGAGACAACATCCGACAGACTGTGGAGCTCCAGAGGCTTTCGCAGACTCCATCGCCAGCAGCAGCCCAGTCCTTGGGGGTGGTACCTGTTGAAGAACGATCCTCCCTGCACAAGTCCACAGCCTCAGGGTCAAACAGGCGCAAGAGACGGCAGAGGTCGAAGCAGGAGCGCAAACTGTGCGCTGCTCTCGCAGACAGCAGAGAAGAAAGACAAAGGGAGGAGGAAGAAGAGGCAGTGGCAGAGGGAGAGAGAGCTACAAGTGCCGCAGAGCAGGAGATGCAGCCTCAGATGGAGAAACAGGCTATATCATGTTCACAAGAGAGGGCCGGTAAGGACGACTCCACTGTCGGGTACCAGGGAGACGGAGCAAGCGACAACATCAACAAGCAGGTAGGCACTCATGTGCATCTACTGCACCGCTCTCTTGTTAAATAGCTCCGCTGCGTTTTCTCTGCCTTTTTTTTAAGGTCTGATTAAATTACTTGTTTGATTCAGGAAATTAAAGGGCTTTTCAAAAATTGTATATGTCAAAACAAGGCATAGTTGAAATTGTATGCTTTAAGAATATCATTTTCACAAATAATGCTGTGATGTTTGATATTGATATTGTTATGAGCCTTATAAAAAATGCATGGACTACATTCAGATCAGATTTTAACATTGAAGAGAATGTGATGGCATTTAAGCACTAACATTTTTCACTAGTGAGTAACAGTCATGATTGCAGAGTGTTTGCAGACTTGTCTTCTAAGGCAGCATTGAGCAGCACAGTCAGACTGTTGTATGGATGCATATAAAGATTATTTTCATTATTTATGAATCTGATTAGTTGTTTTATCTACATAATGTCATAAAATGGTGAAAAATGTTGATTAAACAGCCCAAATTGGTGTTTGTAAAGCCAGAGAATTTAAAATTTTCATCTTTAAAAAAATGACTCAAAAAGATGAATCAATTACCCAAATATTTGCAGATTAATTTAATATTTAAATCCAATAATCGTTTCAGCTCTAGACTGTTGTGTTCAAAGATACAGCCACATGTTTTTATGTTTGTGCAGAACATTCAACGACATTAAGTGTGCTTATTGTGGAAAAAATAATATGAAAGACAACATTCCTACACAGTGCAACCTGCACATAACAGTGAAGTGTCAAGACTCCATCAGTATTCTGCTCATTTCTACTTTTAAAGATGCTCTATACAATATTTATAGTCTTCTTTCATTTGATGCTGCTCATCCTCACATTGAATTTGATGTTGGTTTTGAAAAGGGTTGATAAATATTCTTTTAAAAAAAAAAAACCACCCAGTCTTCTGATAGTCATGAATCGTTGCCCTTGTGTAGAAATGTGTACATTCTAGTTTCTTTCCATCCTGCAGGGAGTAAAGGGTTTGAGGTGAGAAGCCATTTTACCCCCAGTCACTTCTGTGTCTGTGTGACTCCAAGCTGTGTCTCAATTACTCAAGGCAAAAGAGAGTGTACAACGTCTGTCTGCCATTTCACGTCTGTGTTGTTTTTTTTGCACCTCCTGGGTTGGAGCACCAGATGTGGTCCAGAATCAGTACATGATTTATCTGGCCAAAAACACACTTGCAATGTCACAGTATTCTGAGATAGTTGCAAAATTATTTTTTAATTATGATAATAAATAACTTGACACAGTACTTGGCACTGAAAAACTTGTTTTTATTATATACTGTATGTGTTTCATGTTCTTAGGTTTGTACATTTGTCCACATGGAAATACAAGAGAGATGGTTCTGTTTTTAAACAAACATGTATACATAACTTGCATTTATATACATCTCTATAGAAATGGCTAGAATTCAAATTAAGTTAAAACAGATTATGCTTAGAGTCACTTCATTGTGAATTTTAGAGGATATTTTGACTAAAAAGTTAAATGCAGTTGCTCTCTGTTCCCTCTCAGGAAGTGATCCATAATGGTGCATTTTGTCTTTCTGTCCATCAATGTCCTACATGTCTGCATTTCTACTGGGGTAATATTTTAGACAATTATAAAATGTACATTGTTTTTTTCTTCTGCTTGCTTCTCAGGTGAACAGACATGGGAAGGGCCTCCACACAGAGACTGTCATGTGTGAGGGAGCAGCAGAAGAGGCAGCGACTACTGAGCATGTAAATGTCAGATTAGTTCACATCCTGCCCTTTGCTTTACAGTTTCAGTAGTCACTTTGATACATCATACAGTATAAAGGTCAATAAATAGGTACTCATACACATAAAAATACAATAAATACAGCATGAGATTTATAGGTTTAGTGCTGAAACTGTAGATTTATTTTCATGATTGAAGTATTTCTGCTTTTGTTTTTGGTGTGTGTGTGTGTTGTGTGTAGCATTGGCACATCATAACACAGTCGGTATCTGTTTGTTAGTCACTTATCTTCCCTTGTCTGCATGTTTTAAGCAGCAGCATGTGATTGGTTACAATCTGATTTGAAAGGATGCTCTGCGGTTCATTGTCGGATGTAGTGCGGAGATCGTATCATAACAAAGACTTTTAAATACAGCCTAATGAAAATGTAGAGTGCATAAAAAAAACCCATCTGACATCAAAGGTGACAGAATCACAATTTTTATAATCATGTAACCTTAACAAATTTGTGCTAATGCATAATGCAAGAGAGAAAGCGGCCTCTCCTTGCCTTTTGTTCACTGTTACAGAAGTGATAATAGCAGACCTTTCATCCTAAAACACAGATGGCTTGTGTTGTAGAAGCAGGATTGGTGGAATTATGTTATTTAATCATTTATCTCCCCTGATGACATGTATATTGTACTTATTGCACATTTTGTGTTTTAATGATGACCATTTTTAGGAATATTAAGACAAACACAACTATGTGAAATCCGATTATAAACATAGAAATACATGTTCTAGTGTGGATTATTTGTTAATGGAATGATAACTTCTTCCTGTGTTAAGGGTGAGTGCCGGCTGCGGATGGAGGCGCAGCGCATTAGCCTGTCTCAGATCCATGCCGCCCAGCTGGAGCTGCTGCAGGAGGAGACTGACGCCCACGCACACACTCTGGAGCTGAAACTGCTGAACTTGAAAGATCACTGTGACCAGGGTGAGCCAATATGTGGTTGTTTGGTTTTGTGTGCATCAGTGTTTGTGGCCAGGGAGGGGGTCCCCTCAGAGATGCTTTTGATTTATCATTCATGATGGATCAAAATAGAACAAGTTGCTGGTTAGATGACATATCCACCATTATTATTATTAATATATTATTTTGCTCTGTTATTTATAGTTGTGTTTTTCAGAGGCTATGAGAAACAATTTTAAACATTTCAGTGAATTGTCTCCAACCTTTTGCCTATTTTTCACAGATAAGCCAAAAATCTCCAGATACCAGAATATGTTACAAGCTGTGTCGGAAGAATGCAGTGAGATCATTCAGGTAAATATTAAAGACGAGTAGATGTAGTGTGGAGTTAAGTAGATTATTAATGTGCATTGTTATGGTACCACAGAGTGTAACCATGTTTCTGTTCTGTCTTCAGTCTTTTCGAAAGATGTTTGGTAAAGAGTTTTTGGAGTGTGTTGATATGAAGGGCCGACCACCTGCTTCAGTGGAAAGACCAGAAACTAGTGAAACTACCTCCACTGTACTGGAGGCCAGAGGTAATTTCACCTCATACCTATGAAGTGCTTAAATATCTCAACCTTTCAAACTTAGCAACACATTTACACATAAATCACAACTAGTATTATCCAATTACTCCGTTGGGATCATTCAGAAAAACATGTTGCAATTTACCGTAGAGCTCTACAGAGACCTTCAGCAGGTGAAAGAGAGGATTGAGCAGGAACATCATCGACTGTCACAGCTTCAGGCTCTGCTGAGAGCCGATGGCAACAAGGTAAAGATAGATATTTAGTTTCTTAGAGAAACAAAGAGGATTACAGTGCTAACAGAAGTAATTCTGTTTGTTTACTAGATAATGGATTTACAGACGGCGTTCGATGAACTGAGGAGCAGCAGTGAGAAGGAGATCTCTGACCTGCACACGCAGGTTGCCAGCTTAAGCCTCTTAAGCAAAGGTAAAGAGTTAAACTCGGCCTCTCCTATAAGATAAAATGAAAAGCAACTAAGTCTAATATTGTGTCACTGGGTCTAAACACAGAAGTGTGTAATAAAATAAGATGTTTCATCTTTTGTTTGTTGAATATTCTGTGGTATTGTCTCTGTTCTCTGTATTCTGCAGCTGTAGGCTTTAAAGATTTTCCAGGTGTACTGTAGGTCACACTTAAACCTGACTGATTATCATCATGCCACATATGTGCAACACACCTTGAGCATTTGCCAGTGTGTGTTTTGTCTATTAATCTTCTATAGGTCAGCTACAAAAAAACATATTAAATAGTAATCCCGCACTCCTTTTCAGCCATTATTAATCTAGCATGTTTCAACCAATTAAGAGTTTAATGCAATCATTTGCCACTGCAGTGACCCATTTTCTCCATTCATTTAATTGATTTTCATCTTAAATGTTAGTATATTAGATTTTACATTTCGCCTCTCCATCGGTTAGATCCAGAGGATCAGGCCACAGCTCCATCTACCTCCCCTTCCAAGGAATTGCAGATGCAGAGGGCCGAGGCGCAGGAGAAGCAGCTGCAGCTAGAGGAGAGTCACAGACAGGAGATGGAGCATCTCAGAGCCCACTACCAGCAGCAGGCTACAGAGACCGAGGAACGATACGCTACCGAGCTCTTCATGCTGCAACAGCGACTGCAGGAGGTCACAGGCACTCAGACCCACTACAGGTGATGACACGGAAAACATGACTATAAATTTTACACATATGGAGTATATTTTTATGGTTTCCGACAAAGACAAAACATAGGCAAACTTGACCCCTTACTGTTGATTCTATAAACTCCACAACAGTGCTTCAGAATAGCCATTAGTTTCTGAAGTTGTAAGTAAACAAAAATCTATAAGCTTATCTCAGGTTTGATAGCTATTTGGAAAAAGTTAATGGTGATACAGTAAATCAAATGTTGAAAAATCTGAGAGTTTAACATTTAAATTGTACCATTAGTGGATTTATGCAGCCTCTCACCTGATCAGGTGGCATAACTTCCTCCCATATACAGTACAACTTCCATCTGAGGAACTATTTTTCATAGTTATTCTGAAGTCTGACAGCGGTCTACTACAGCTAACTTGTAATTTAAGCTGTTCTGCATATTTTGTGTAGCACGTGGAAGCTACCTGACCCAGTTCAGTTGACAACAAAGCCTTAACTAATGAAATATTTACTAGGTTGTTTAAAGTATTATTCATGCCTTTTGTTAGCCCACTAAAGTACATTTTTAGCCATTCCAGATGGCGTCCTGAAGGGAAGTGTTCACTTAAGTACCGCGTAGGAAACAAGATGAATGTGTCAGTGTTACCCGTCCAATGTTGCATTGAAAGATTTTTCTGGTAAACATGAGGTCTGCACTCAAATGACAAACATATTAACTATTTATTCACATACATCTTATAGGTACTTTTTTGCTATTTACATGGATAATTTAATGACCTGTAAAATAGTAATAAAACACTTACGGCAACCAGATAAATAATTGAAAATTTGAATCGAAAAAAAAACAACAAACTAATTTAGGTTTGTAGAACAGTTAATTTAGATTTTGCTTTGTTTCATTTTTCAGCCTGGCCAGCGCTCCAGAGTCCAGCTCAGAGAGGAACGAGGAGCTCAGAGAGGATCTAAAGGTTTGGCTGCTACATTTTGACCTCATCTAAATCTTCCATGTCACATGCATCACATCTTATCACATCCTGAAACATGTAAATGCATTAAGACGCTATGACAGTGAGGGTAGATTGCAGCCTTTAGGCTAAAACGTGCCCTAAATCCCCAGCTTTGCTCTTGAAGCAGCAGTTTAAATGGTTCTATATCTAACGATTAAAAGGGTTGAATGTTACATAACCCGCCTGTACAGTGTGTTACTCCTGAACCAAGCGGACATCCTCTGGTTTTAACGGCTGCATGAAAAGACGATTCACTCTTGCTTGAATGAACTGCTCTTCATTTGAGCCGTCCCTCACTCACGTCACTCCCATCTTCCATCCTGTCTCAGTTTTGTCTTTCACGCCTCACTCCATCCTCAAAACTCCCACAGCTCGCTTGTGGATCTTACATCTTCATGCAGAGATCAGAGAAGAAAATAGGAGAGGAGAAGATTGACAGAAGCACAGGAGGAACAACAAGAGAGAAACTGAAAAAAACCCGGCATGATGCACTTTCAGATGTTGTATGTTTGGTTTGAGCTTGGGGCGAGTGGTACTGAAGAAGCTGAATGACTGTGAAATAAACAATTCAGGGATTCATCACAAGACAGAGTGGTAGTGTGTCAGGGGAAAATGTAGCTCTAATGTAATGTAAGAAATCTCTTTATCATCCCTGGGGGTGTTGGGAGGAACAAAATGGTGTATTTATCAGTGGTTAAAGGTTGGGAGAGGTTTAGCTACATTAAAGAATATCTGTTTGTTTCAGAAACAATCTTAGAGAACTTTTATTTTCTATAACTTAACATCTTATTATTTGCCTTATTTTAACACACTGTTATCTTGAATATTACTTTTAATGTGCATCATTACTTACTAGTTTTTCTGTTCAACCATTATCTCTTTTTCTCTACACGCGTCTCTCTGGGCAGGACCTTGGTTTGGAGGAATCGTCACAGGGAGGTGGGGAGCTGCGTTGGCCTGCCGGGTCTGCAGGCCTGACTGCACAGCTGCAGGTACTGAGGAAAGCACTCCACCACAAGTATGTCCAAGAAGTAGCTGCTCTCAAAGAGCAGCACAATAGCGAGCTGAGGAGACTGAGAGAAGAAAAAGAGCAGGAGAGGAAAAAAGAAGATCGTGTGGAAGAGAGAGGAGAGAACGAGCTGGGTATCAACGGGGCTGGAAGCTCCTTTCACAGCTCCGGTGTTGTCAGGCAGTTCATGCTGGAAGATAAACAACACTGGGAGAGAGTGGAAGAGGAAGTTGCCAAGGTAGGTGGCCATTTAATTTGTGTTTTTATAGAACTTTTGTGTCAAGTTTTAAGGTTATAGTAGAACAGTTTATCCATTAAAAAAATCTGAATGGGGAAACACAATGATGAGAGAAGAGTTATTCTTTAAAGTTTGACCCCTAAATTGTACGTAACACTCTTTGTCTCTATATCACATGATGTCCTACGGCTCTTTATGTTTGGATTCATATTTTATGACAGGCCATAGTTCAGATGTCAGTGGAGTTTGCGCAGCAGACTGAGCTGGCTCGACTCAACAAGCGTGCCCGCCAGACGAACACCTCCATGCAGACCCAGTTACACAAAGAGGAGGTGGAGGAGAGACAGACCGAGGAGCAGACTCCCAGAGTCTCTCCCACCACGGACGTCTGGCTGAAGGAGGTGGAGAGGGAGCGTCTGGAGAGGGAGCTGGAGGAGAGGAATGCAGAGATCCAAAAGTTAAAGGAGGAGCTGCTGCGAACTGAATCGGGATCTGAGCAGGTCAGTGTCGTTAACTGAGCTGTTGCTCCTGAAGCACAGTTAATCTATTGATTTATTCTCCACTGTGTCACCCTCTGAAAATTGAATATCTAAATCTAAATCTAATATATTATTGCTAATGTATGGCTTAAAATAAAACAGGTAAAAGTATTTATAGTACTACTATAAATAATGGTGGTTGAAGCCGTTTTTGAGCTTGTATCTGAATGTAACTGTGCAGCAACATGTTTGTGTACTTTTCAGCAATGTTAGTGCAATCTAAATCTCATTTAAGATGTTTCTTTGTTTTGTTAATTGAATACAATAAACTTATGATACCAGTGATGACCAATAACAGAAGAATTTTAGATTTATGTGGTAATTAACTGCTGTCAAAGTATATTTTAACATCTAGATGATATGATGGCATGCTTTCATTATCTATCTATTCATGCACTGGTTTCCTCATGTTGAATTGGATTTTTTTTTTTAAAGCACTTCTCATGCCTTGAAGAGCTAATCCCTGGCTGGGCCTGCAAGGCTTTCACTAACCATTTATTGCATGATTAGGCTTTAACTGTGTGATAGAAGTGGCTGTCAGGTTCACTGGTCTGTGTGAGATGAGTTGTTCGAACACACTGTCAGTGGTGTTTCAGTAATGATGTTATTAAAAAAAAAAAAGATTCTTATACTTCAGTTATTCGGTCAGATGAATTTTAATTCGAGAATTCGAGAAAACTGTTTCAAAACTCTTTGCGACAGAATCACTTTTTATTCTCTTTTGAATTCTTGTGAGTTATTTTATTTCTTTATTTCTTATTTCTGCCTGAAATGTCCAGAAATACTCGTAGAAAATAAACCAAACATTGATACTATATTATACTGAACGAGCCACATATTTGGCAAAAATCAAAAGTTCTCTTGACCCAGAAGATCTGTAGCAAGCAGCTGTGCAATTTAAATTCTGACATTGTAGTTTTGGCATCTTTAAAAGAAAGAAAATAAATTCATTTTAGAATTATGTAGTATTATGTTTGTTCTATATTTAAATTTGTGTGGATAAAAAAAAAAAAAATTTTTTCAATATTATGCATTGCAGTGCAACATTACAACAAACTATAGACTCAAAATTACTAAAATTTAAAAGTTAGTCTCTGCATAGTGTACTGTAGTATTATTTTAACACTTGAATTGTGTTTGCATGAAATTGTGCTATACAAATAAAATTTGATCTGTGAGAGTGAGCAGACTAGAGAAGCAGAGCTGCATTTCTGATGTTTCCCCAGGAGGTGGTGATATCATCTCTGCCTGTCTGGTGCCTCAGGTGCACCTGTTGCCATAGCAGCACAAAGATAGTAGTGTTTCTCTCGGCTCCAAGGGAGTTAGAAGTGCGTCTTTGTGTTTGTGTTTGTGTGTATGTCTGTGTCCTTGTAAAAGGGCAGTGTGTCTGCGTGTGCCTTGCTGTGCTTTATTTGAATTCACTTTTACTAATGGCCACACGTACTGCCGCACTGCCGTTTGCAGTTTAGAGCTTTCAGGAGTCTTGTTTATCCAACTGCAACTTTGCAATGACAGGCCTGCTGTCTGTGTTCTCTCTCCTGCCTGTCCAGGCCTTAAAGAAGAGAGAAGATGGCCAAGAAAATGTTGAGGAAGATGAAGATCCTGGGGGGGTGGGAATAAATCAGGCTGGTGTATGCAGATTTTCATCGGACGATGGTGAAGAGTCATCCGATAAGGACACTGAAAGGTAGTGACAGAAACTGCATTCTTACTGTTCCATAATAATCTACTTTTCTCACAGAGATGCCCTATTTATTAAGAATTCATAACCTCTCCTTAACCAGTTGTAAAAAAAATATTAATTTCGAGTTGAAGCCAAAGTAGACTCAATTTTCAACGTGTGAAAAATACGTTGTTATGCTAATCGCTGTTCTTTTTTTAATAAGTCTAGTGCAGATATTTAGGAAACTTTTCATTACTGTGGTATGTGTTAACTGTAACTGTTGTACTGCTTTCAGAAACCTCTTGCGTATGGTCAACGAGAAGCTTAGTCAGGTGCTGGTTGACGTCCTAAAGACTACGGCAGCAGCAGAGGAAACCATTGGCCTCCACATGCAGAGTCTGTGTGACGAGTCGAGTAGAGGTCAGCAGGCTGCACTGCCCTGCTCCTCCATACAGAGAGCATCCTGGCAGTCTGCAGGCAAGTAACATCAGGTGTAACAAATAACGACACATGTATGTAAATGTCTGTGTTTGGGGAAAAAGAACCCATCCTCCTAAAAATGTTGGTTCACTGTAGTTAGCATGTAGTGAGCTCTAGGTTAGAGCTGCTCTGTAGGCTAATTCTTGAAAAAACAAGAAACAGACAACAAAACCTACAGCTTGTAATGAAAAGTTAAACCGCATTTGTAGAATGTTACAAATCTATTTTAAATCAGAATTTTAGACTTCAGAGTTTCAGATGACATTTGTGTCATTTGCAACAAAGCACATGGCATTGATGTGTTGTTAGCAACTAAGCTAACTCCCTCTGGATTCTGCTCCAAGACAACATTAGTTGTTGTTTGGTTTCTTAACTGGAAAAACACATCATCAGTTAGCTTATGTATGCAAGTCTATAGTATGTTGACACCACAGCAACCATTGTAAATAGGTTAATAATGTCTTACACACAAATTCAATCAATAATAGTGAGGACAATTAGTCCTGTAATTCATATGTCAGAAAAACAAGATTTTCTTGCAAATCTGAATGGTTCATGAGTGAATGTGGAGTCTCCATGGGAGCTAAAGACAACAAAGTCTTATGTTAACACACAAATCCAGGTACAGTTCTTCCTTCAAACCATAGCTGCCTATTATCATTATATAATTATGGACACACATTCTCTCAAAAGCCCCTTTTCCTACTGTGCTAATAAGATCTGTCATAAATTGAGGTCAATCAAGGACATGGTCACTGCAATTGTGTGCTTTGATGCAAATTATGGTTCATGCTTGTGAAATGACATACTTGCATGGAAATAAACTTGAGCAACAGTGACAGCATGTTATTTTATTATCGGTTTTTATGTAAATCATTTTCAAATAAAATTCAGAAGCGATGTTCCATTAATACAGTACCGATGGGTGACTACAGCACGTTAGGTGTGTTTTATTTTCAACCATGGAACTGCTGACATTTCACACATTATGATGCTTGATGTGAATTAAAGTCTCTTTTTTTTAAGTTCAATTCCGCAGTAAACATTGACTGATATAACAACTTAACCAGCCTCTTTGCTTTAGGTAATCCACTGCTCTATCCTGCCATGTCTACTTTGTTTTAAAATAGAAACCATACTGCCCCACACTTCTTCCTGCGGCCACGGGTTCCCTTTGAGAATGTGAACGTGTTGTTACAAAGTTGGATAATTAAATGAGAATGATGTCAAGTAACGTAGCTTCAGGGCACAGTGAAGAGTGCACTGTACTCATTTGAACTGGATTACATACGCATGTTCACCCTTATTTTTAGCCCTGTCATGTCATGAATATGAACTACGCAACTAGCATTTTTTTACTTGGTTTATCCATCTAAATTTATGGCATAAAAGTTAAAAAATACACAAGCTCTCCAAAAAACTATAATAGATTTAGTCACTATCTCACTGAACTTTAAATGTGTTTAAATGTGTGATATGTTTATGTTCCTGTATATTCGTCACTCCGCAGAAAGTTGCCAGGGCAGCGAGGCTGGCGGAGACAGTGTGAGTGTGTGGTCTGGGGAGACGGATCCTGACGAGGGCCTGGAGGTGTCCCAGCAGCTGATGGACAGCCTGCTACGAGGGGCGGGGACACAGCTAGAGAATGAGGAATATCTGATGGGCATCAGCAGCCGACTCCAGACAGCTTTGGAGAAGATGTTGATGGCTATCACTGATACCACCAACCAGGTACAGACTGAATGTTATGTTATGTTAAGTTATGTGTGATCAGTGTTGGTGACTTCCATTCACAAACAAAATTAATCTTACTGCATAAGACACTCTACTCATTACCCATTTCTATACAATATAACAGTCAGTGAAAGGAGAAATAAGATGAACAGAGGTGAGTTTCTGTACTGTACTGTACAGAATAATATAGTCAAAGGATGAATAAACAAGCCTAAAACCTTCATAGCCAATGTTAGATACTTGATACTTGGTACTCAAACATTTGATGTTATGGACACATTTGTGTTTGTTTTCACTTAGTAACAAGTAATATAAAGGAAGTTAAGGTTTCAGAAGGATTCTTCATGAACAGTCCTGTGTGTTTGTGGCTAAAAGTAACCAATAAACAGAAAGCCCTAGTGACACATTTAGGCTTTGTCAAAACATTCAAATACCCACACTCAACACTGTCCACCCCCTCTGTGTTTCTACGCCTGTTCATGGAGGCATAATGGAGATGAGACTGCAGAATGTGGCCAGCAACAAAGTTGGTCTGTCTAGAAATCACACACAAAAGAGCTGCCTCATTCCCTCCGGTTGCCTATAGATACGAGGTGTATTTACATGGAGCTTTTGTGTTGCCGGCCAGCCTATCGTAGTCCAGTTGGAAGGCAGAACTCCTCCTCTAACTCCCCTTAGGCGGGCCGTGTAGTGCTCCCGCTGTGTTCAGTGTCGACACTCAGAGACGGAGCCAGTTTAACTAGGCCATTGACTGTGCTCCTGTAACTGACTGCACAGCGCATCCTGGCTGAAATTCATTATTCATTCATTATTCACGCTGAGATGGGTTTTATCTTGGTGATCTAAATATAGCTTTAAAGAATTTTCAAAACGGACATCAGTGTTGTTTTAGCATCTATCTACAACACTGTGTGTATGTGTATGTTGGTTTAATGTTATCTTTACTTTTTAAGACAAAATTAATCACATTTTTACAATACAACCACACCATACCTTTTTCTTTGCATCCTAGACTCTCTTCATGTAATTTATGTTGCATCGTGCAATACAGAATAACACTGTAACTATTACATCTTAGTGTTTTATTTGCATAGGTATATAAGAAAACAGGGATCTTATTAAAAAAAACTTGATATTTATATTTATTATTATTATTATTATGTATGGTGACAATTTTGGATTGCTTAGTTACAGAGCTGACGTTTAATGCTTATGAATGAATTACTTGAATGACAGGAAATTAAATGCAGAAATGCTGGAAAATTCAATGGTTCTGACTATAACTATATTTGCTGGTTTTCTGGATCCTCTATAAAAGTAAATAAGATATCTTTGTGTTTTGGACTTTTGTCTTTTAGACTTTATTTAATTTCATTTAATTAAATGTTTACTATTTTCAGACATTTTATAGACTAAATGCATAATCAATTAATCAAGAAAATAATCTGCAAATTAACTAAATTAAAATAATCATTACTTTCAGCCTCAGTAAAAAAAAACTCCAGTCTTTACAAGCAGATTACATGATGCATCGTTTACATCTCTTCCAAGTACGCACAATTATCAGCACAATAAACTTGTAATCAACAAAGCCTTTAATGGTTTGTTCAATGATTTTCTTGCTGCTATTGATCTAGTGTACATTAGTCTTGTCAGTTAGAAGCGCTGTATTACCATGTCTTGCCTGTGAGGCAGCAAAACAAGCCGGTCGGGAATGTTAAGTGTCTTTGTTGAACTACTGCTGTAAATGATTTGCCCGTGAGAAGGTGTATGCTCACTCACCTTTCATTATCTACAGTTGAGACATGGAAATTGTTCATACAGAAAGTATGAGGGCTGACATGCCAAGCAGAGACAGTGGGTGGGACCAAGAGGCAGCATGTCAGAACGCCTTAATTTTCTTCTTTTTGCAACTATGTAAGGTGTAATTCCAGTTTGACAACTTTTTGCAGGAAGGATGTGTGTTGCCTGTGGGTTGTTTAAGTGCGTGGGATTATTTGCAAATCTACCTGGCCCTCTGGCCCTAAGATTTGAAGCCACACCTGCTCCCCTCCCACTGCTAAACAGTATCCTGCTGAGTGCTATCGGTGTAGGAAGTGAATGAAGAAGCCTCTCTCTGAGGGGTGAAAACTGCGCTGGAAGTCTAGGATTTAGTCTCTTTTCTTTTTTTTATTTGTGAGTAGGAGTGTAAAGTGACAGTAGCCTGCCTGAGGTAAGTAAACCTCGCATGACAAGAGAAAGATCCAGCCACTGTGAGTAATATTATGGTACAACCGAGGGGACATGCATGGACAGAGAGTGACAGAAGTCCTAGAAGGAGGTAAGAAGGAAAGAATAAAAATCAACCGCTGTCATTTTACCCTCGGCTGGCTGACGCTTGGACTAAACAATTAAAAGGGGCCCATGGGAGGCTTCCCTGCAGGACGTTGTTGCTACGGCGGCATAGTATTGTTAATGAATCTCCAGAGAGAGAGAGAGCGCAACCCAGAGCAGATGCGGGGGTGCGCGCTTCACTGAGAGACATGATATGGTTTCACTCTGAAGAGAGGAGGTCAGTAAGAACACACAGAGAGGGCTGGAGGTCTTTCAACAGGACAAGAAGAGGAGAAATGCCTGCTATTGTGTTTATACACCTCCTGCAGTCATGTTCAAGAATGTCCTCTAAGCTACTGGGCACAGATGTGACTTCCTCCGGCTGTTGAAGATGATGCGTTTTGTTTGGACTTTTCTTCTTTCCTGCCATAAACATTTGAACCATTACTGGATGATTTTCCACCTGAATATTTATCTGGAATTTGTTCTCCTTCAGCCAGGCGGCACCTGATTGAGATGACATGAATGTTGCAGTCTTCAAATGCTGTTTACTCTTCTCGTGTGTGCGGAAAACACATAGTAACTGTTGCTTGGAGCTATTCCACAACGTTGAGCACTTCACTGCATTCCCCTCTGGACTTTATTCTCATTTGTCGTCGCACAGCAGGCTCAGCTCAGCCTGACGGATCATGGCAAACGGATAACCCTTTTGAGGACTCCAGAAAAGGAGCTCCATCATAATACAACAACGTTGGAGGTTCATCCATCCTTCACTATGGATTACTACCGCTCTTACAGGAATTCAAGCATGCAGAGCACCACATGGATGGAAGGGGAGGACCAGGATGTGTACGAGGTGGAATCTCGTGTGCCCCTTCCCCGACCTTTTCCACTCTCCAGCATCTTAAATGAGAAAAATGCTGTGGTGGTGCAGACCAAGATCTCACATGTCAATCACAGGACTAATGGTCACCATCTTAAAGTCATCTCCAAAATCTCCCTGCCTACCCCACCCTATACAGTAAGTTTACAGTGTTAACCCACGGCTATAATGGGATGGACTACTTTTAAATTATACATAGAGAATGCCAACAGTCTATATTTTAGAAGGAGAATATGTGCTGTTGATTAATATTTTATTGGTGCATTATCTCACAGCTTGTTTCATGGGGTTCAGGACCACAGATGAAGATGTGATGTAAATGTAAGACTGTCTTTGCTGTGTTTGAAAGAGTAGGTGAAATATTATATGACTTCTGTGTGACAGTGTCATATTATCACTTCCTGGTTCCCATAGTGTCACAAGACCTTTGCTCAGGGAGATATGAGAGCCACTGTGGAGTGAATGTGAGCGAACTGTTGGGATTATGGTGATTTCAGAGCTGTTACAACAGGAAAAACTGCCCTCTGTAACCTGACCAGATGGTCATAATACACTCATGGCATCATTACCTCAATACAATTCTGGTAAATAATGCACAGGTGCATCATTTTGTTACTGAATGGTTTTGTGTTGTACTTGGCATGAACAGTGTTTTCAAACCATTCGTAGTTATGATATTTACTGTAAGGTCAATCAATCAATTAATCAATCAAATTTTATTTATATAGCCCAAAATCACAACATACATTTGTCTCGGAGGGCTTTACAATCGGTACAGGGAGTGACAGCCTCTGTCCTTAGACCCTCGATTCGAGTGAGGAAAAACTTGCCCATTAAAAAACCTTTTAACAGGGAAAAAGGTGGAAGAAACCTCAGGAAGAGCCACAGAGGAGGGATCCCTCTCCCAGGACGGACAGACGTGCAATGGATGTCACATGTACAGAACAAATCAACACACACATATTGTACATTCACATGTATGATGTGATCATATCATTAAAATACAATTCTGCTTTATTATTGGTCTATTTTCAACCATGCAAGAGGGAAGTTGGTGTCGTAACTGGCTCTTTTTGCATTATGAGCAGTTTTTCTGATAAGGGGGTAATCAGTGATTCAGTCTTAAATGTCATAAAATTGTCTTTCATGAAACTGAGGAACTTTAGAGGCATATTTTAAAAAAGAATTATCACAACTGAAGCAGCAGTGTCAGATAATACAAACTTTTACTGCCTTGTATGGGTTAAGCTCCTAAAACAGGTTTTCAATGCTCACTTCTTTCAAACCTCACACCCCGATGTAACCTGGGCTTTCTGTTGTAAACTTAAAGTCTCAGGTTCAAGCTGAGATAACACTGATGACATCGTCAGCGCAAAAGACATTATACAATTTCTTTTATAGTTTGAGTAGTACTCCTCGTGTTGTGAAAACTGGACTATATTTGTGTTTACACGTATTTTAACACACTCTTTCTCTCAGCTCGAACATGCCCGGATGACCCAGACGGAGCTGATGCGGGAGTCCTTCCGGCAGAATGAGGAGATGACCGAGCTGTTGCAGAAGCAGGAGGAGCTGCAGGAGAGGTTGTCCGAGGAGGCGCGGGCACGTGAGCAGCTGGCTCTGGAGCTCCACCGAGCTGAGGGTGAGTTTTTCTGGTGATGGAAAAGATTTTAGGGATAAAGCAGGTCTAGGTGCTATATAAATACTGTGAAAAACAAGTTTCTCTCACATGCACCTTAGTTTGATGTATGTGTGAAAATATGTAATACACCAGCACCTCTGTTTTAAGGCCTTCTGAAAGACATTTCCTTCAACGTATCCTCTTCTCAACATTTTTCTGATAATGTGTGTCTGCGTGTCAGAATGATTACAGAAAACACTGCATTAGAGAGCAGAAGGAGTTGAAGTGAAAATGCATGTGTTTGGGGGAGGGGGGTGTTACAGAGAGTAATGGGATCAGCTGTTTGAAAGGGAGAGTAAAGGAGTGCGAGACCATCTGTGGTGAGAAATAGACAAATGGCAATTTGCGTTTGAACATCTGATAGCGTACGTGTCAGCTAAAATATGAGGGTTTTGTACGTAAATGTTCACCGTTTGAGAGGAAGGTATCTGTGACATTGTAAAGAAAATAAATGTCATTGTCAGTGGAAAGGCAGTGGGAAGTTTCGCCTCTTGAAAGCAGTTTAAGCGCTGTGACAGATTTTGTTGCAGGCAGCTAAGCTGATGTCCCATCCATGTCAGAGACAGCTGGTCCACCAGAGGGTCAACTGTTCTAGTCTCACAGACACACCCAACCTAGTCGACTCTGCTTTTTAAGTAATTTATCAGGTGACACAAGAGCTACAGTCAGTACTTTCTCTTTGGATTTATGGACACACTGAACAATGGTGAGTTTATAGCCGTCTCCAACATTTTTTGTTGACTTTATTTTGAGTAGCATCCTGTAGCAATGGTTGTCTGTAATCTTTATAGATGTTCTAAAGAGGGGCTAGCTGTCATAAAAAGCTTTATCGTTTTATAGGATTTAAAGAGGCGGACCATGTGACAAATTCACATGTAATACATTATATGCTCATGTGAAATGCTTCTCCTGTGACAAGTGTTTGAAATCTGTTTTGTCTGTTGTACTTGTCTCTTAAAGCAAAAGATAAATAATTCTTCTCCTATTGTATGGATGATCCATGCAGGTGATAGCTCAGGGTGTGGCCTTTTCAAACTGGTTTTGAATAAACCTAAGAGACAGGCTAAACATTTGGAAAAAGATCCTCCTTGGTGATTGGTAGAAACTATTAGATGTCAGTGAAAATGCTTAACAGAATGAGAAGTGTGCTGTGTGAGCCCAGGCAGAAAAGCAAAAACAAAATGTCATGATGAGGTCACTTTTGTATTGTACAGTAAATATAATGGTGAGTGCTGTGTAGTTGGTGAACAATGTTTTCTTTTGTCAGTATTTGTGCATCTGATCTCTTTGTATCTTTGTGGTGCGATCCCTCCTTAGGCAAACTTTAAACACAGCTTTGGCTCCTGCTCAGATGTCTGAAATTAGATTATCTCTTGACAACACAGGCAACATTTACCTTCTGCCTCTCTCTCTCAGTTTTCGATAACACCGACCGCCAGTTGAACCCATACAAGCTAAACTTAGAAAATATATTTATTTTCCCTTACAGCTGGTCTCATTTTTGCCACTTTGTGTTTCACGTCTTACTGTAAGTGCAATTACGGTACATGAATAAACGGTATCTCATCTGTCTATTAGTGTGTGCATACCTTCTTTCGAGCTGAATCTCATCCTGGTACATAATGCTTGCTGACCTGTGACAAAGCAGTACAGTGGTTATAGAGCATTTCATTGTGTTTACAGCTTAGTCTTAGTCATACTTCATGTCAAGCAAAATGGGTCAGACATGCTCACATGTTCATCTCTGCATTTATATGAATATTTGTGTGCATCGTCGTATGTTTTTGTTTGCCTTTGTGTTGTCGGTAACCTTGGATTTTGTATCCTGCTATTAAATGTTCATTCATCTGGATGGTTGCCTTGTGTATGTCTGTGTGTGTGACTGAAGCGAGACAACAAAGTTAAAAGGAATTCCTCTAAGTTCAGACCAGTAGCACCAAATGCAAAAACGTGATTAAAGGGAAATGTGATATTTGTATGTGAGTTTCTATTTTTTTTTCTAGCTGTGCTTCTCTTGCTTTGCCCACATTCAGGTCTGATTGACGGCTACACGGATGAACGGGCTGCACTAGAGGAGCAGTTGCGTCAGAAGGAAGAGCTCCAGCTGAGCCTGGAGCAGGAGCTGCAGGTGAGGCATTCTAGCTTCAGAGAAGATGAAAAATAATTACCTTTTTTCTGAGAAAGCACATGACTCAACAAAGTTGAGGGTAGATTTATGGGTTTCGCCTTTGGCACAGTATAGCAGCTAGCTGCAAGCTCCTCTTCAAATGCAAGAACAACTGAACTGCTATTGTCTATGAAATAAACTATATGTTAAGATATATATAATTTTTTTTTTTAAATATTGCACAATATACTGTATATGTGCCTATACGATGTAAATCATCACATATTGAAAGACCCTGTTCTTTTACAAATATTGTCTTGTCCATATCAACCTAGTCTAAAATTAGAAATAGAAATAAAGTTGCAAACTAACTGAGAGTCATTCTTCCCCTGCAGGTCACAGGTAGCCGGCTGCACGAGTTGGAGCAGGAGAGGCATCAGATCCAGGAGGAGCGGGAGCTTCTGTTACGCCAACAGGACGCCATGAGAGAGCACGCCGGGCCCCGTGAGCTTCGTACGTATCCCAGAATTCCCTTAACAGAGAAGGATAAAAAATAGACATGGATTTTTAAAACGATAACCTAGGTAGGCAGTTCTCATCTTCGTAGTTCAAAGGGAAATAAAAATAAAATAAAAACACAGCTTAGATCAGGAAACAAGAGTTTTGTGACTGAGGGTTAAAGAGACAGTTTGTTCAGTATGGCTATATTTAAAAAAGGTCAAATCTTACCCAACCAAACATAAATTATTCCTTAAATTACATGGGTCAGTGTCTTTCAGTGTGTCAGCTACATGTCATACAGTAGTTATCATCATTGTTTCAGCTCCTGTTTCAAAGTACTGTACTGTATACAGTATATTGACAGTAAACTATTCCTAGATCTGCATTTACAGTATACTGATTTACAGGAAACAGTGCTTCCTGTAAATCAGTCTTTCAGATTTAATTTGTAGTTCTTATGTTGAAAGTGAAACATTTATGAGATTTAACTGGGCAGCATTATGAGTGACAGAAATAAAGACCAAAAGGCTTGTCTACATTTCTTAAAAACTGGAATCAGTAGTTTTGCCACAAATCATAAATGTACAGGTGCCCCGTAAACATGAAGCTTGATAACTGTATCTGATAATTTTGCACTGTAACCTCTTTATTACCAAAAAAAGGTATCTCATCAGTACCTTCTCTGATAAGAAAAGGTGAGTATTCTGTATGTTAGGGTATAGATTTAAAAAGGGCTATTTCAGAAATGTCTTCCTTTTAAAACATTGGCTTCTGCATCTCCATCCTTTGGCGACACAGCCTTAACCTACTACCGTGAAACAGACAGAAAAACACTGCCATCCTATCTCCTATCTCCATCCTTCTCTTACTTTTTTTTCCTCAGAGTTTTCTTGTTCATGACAAAAAGCAAAACAAAACACGAGCATGTCAAATTCATGTGCTTTCTTATTCTCCTGTAGGCCTAGTTGAAGCTGCAATGGTTGCAGCACCTGAAGCAGGTGTGTCCACTTTGAGCATGGCTCAGTCATATCTATGTTCTTTAATCGTCCTGAGTGGCAGTATATCTCTATCTATCTTCTAACCCTAATCCAGCAACTCACCAACAAAGCTTGGAGCTTGCTTGCTATGGGCTCCAAACTCACTCAGTTCAATCACTAACCTTCGCTTCAGCTTTTCATTTTGATTGATTTTTGTCCTGGTTTGTCATTTTAATGTCTTTGAGTCAATGTTAGCCCTCATTTTAGCATGATGAAATGACAGTATTATTTAGACATTTATCTGAAATCATTATTTCCTAATTGTCAATCATCTACACTCTGAATGGAGGTGTCTTTTTTTTCTTTAAGGTTATAATGTATCTTGAGAGAATTTCTTTCAACGAGTGAGATGATTGGCTGTTAAGGAAGTCCCTCTCCCCTGTCTGTAAATGCTTATTGGGCATGGATATTGCAATGTCTGGACTGTCCATGTGTTTGATCTGTCATTCGCACCCTGTTACTTTTTTTGCACTAATCCTGCGGGGGTTTAATTCTGGGTAACCCGGTGTGGGTTGTTCACTGGTGGCAGCAGAAGAGCAAAGAGGCATCATGTTAGGGGATCATGTTTGGTAATGGGGCATTATGTTGGAAAGCAGAATGAGATGTTGGAAGAGCCTGAGGTTAGCTATTTACTCAGATAGAGTGGAGTTGTGACCACACTGTACAAGGTTTAATAGGGTATTTTTAACACCACATAATTAAAAGATTCACCAACATGGCCAAATCTGATCTCATCACAAGGCTCAAACCTCAGACTCTTTAGTAGATTCATCTCAGCATGCTGTTCATCATCAAATCTGAATGATTAAATAACCAAAAAAACAAGCCAGCTTTAATTTCCAGGCAGTAACACCTAAACCTCTCCGTCTTCCTCCGTCGTGTTCTCTAGACCTGCTGGAGGAGACGGAGAAGCTGATGAAAGAGAAGGTGGAGGTCCAGCGTCAGGCGGAGAAGGAGAACGCCGACCTGTTGAAGCAGGTGAAGCTGCTGGAGGTGGAGCTGGAGGAGCAGGTCAACAGGGTGATCGAGCTGGAACACGCTCAGAGGACGGAGAACGGAGACCTCCAGCAGCAGATCCAAGCTCTGGAGAAACAGCTAGACAAGAACAGGAGGTTCCTTGATGTAAGTGGCACGACACAAAATAACTGGAGTTTTATTAAATATTCAAAATGCACTATTTTATTTTAGGTCAATTTGCAATTGGTCTAATAAGCCATGTTCTCATCATCATAATTGTCATCATAAGAGTTGACATGTAATTGTCTCGATATCTAATATTAAATGGGTACATTTGTAAACAAATTTCTAATTATATAATTTGTCGTTTAGTTCACGTTTCGTCTTTTTTTTAATGAAAATATAGGTCTGAAATTTCAGCTATTGTTGGGATCTTATTGAGAAGTTCAGGAAACCTATCACTCAACACAGCATGTAGATTCAGGGTTGCAAATTGTGTTCAGGAGCTGTTTTAACCTTTCAGTTTCGCTCTGTTTATATCCACTCTATATTTTCATTTTGTCTTTACTTTGGTGTCCAGGAACAAGCTGTAGACCGAGAACACGAGAGAGACTTTTTCCAGCAAGAGATCCAGAAACTGGAGCAACAACTGAAGAATCCACAGAAGCTTCAGTCTGGCTCTGAGCAAAGAAATCAAGAGGTAACAGGAGAAAGCTCTGTTGTTTAGCGAGAGGACCAGGCTGTAATAGAGATGCTTATTTTCTGAGCACAACACTGCTTTGGCTACAAACACTCAGCTCAGAGTCATACAGCAGAACAATAGAGCTGGTAGAATTACCTGTGCAGCCCCAAAATGATACCAAATTTGTTGTAGCAGAAGTGTTGCAGAGGCAAAAGAGTCACAGTGGGATTAAAGTTTGTCCTGTTGAATAGTCAGTTTTACTTTCATGATGAACAAATACACAATGCAGTAAAATTATAAAGAGATGAGTGAGATCACCATAAGACCATCCATGTTTATTAATCTCCCTGGACATCCCAGAGATAATAGTGGTAACAGGTTGCATATGAGCAGGAATAGGAATGAGTGGATCGCAGTGGTGGTTAAAAGGACGACATCTGAGGGGTGTTTGGATTCAGGATCACAGGCAGGAAGAATTATTAAACCAAATGAGGCCATTTGCTTATATCACTTGCATTGTGACATAAAGATAATTGAAAAAGTTACCCCAACTATCTGCTTTATTTGCATATTTGAAGTGATAATGTTGTCAAACTAATGAATAATTCGATACTCACCCTGCGAGACACTTTGTAAATAATAAAGCCAAACTGTTGCATTCAACAAATTAAACAACAAAATAATACAATCAGAATCAGAAAATCAACAGTTCTGAACTATGATGATGTTTTATTTGCCAAACTTCCTTTGTTAGATTAACCATTTTGTTCCTCCTTAAATTAGAAAAAAACTGCATAATATAATTTCTAATAATAATAATTTCTATAATAATACATTAGATTGTTAGAAACTTTGCAGTAAAATTCACAACTATTAATCCTACAGTGTGTTTCAAACTCACAAACACCACAAATATAACCTCTATAATTTCTTGAGACTCGTGCCACATATTTATGTCTAAGTGCTTTTTTTTCTTCCTTTGCTTCTTCCTCGGCTCATCTCTCTCCTTTTTCCCTCGAACTGTTCATCCTCCGACCATCTATGCCTCTGCCTTTTCTCTCCCTGACTTATTGCAGGTGGATGGAGTAACCCTAAAGGTATTGCTTCTAGCTATATGTAGAATCAAATTTCCCCAGAGAGCATTTAGTGCATTATAGAAATCCCTCCCACCCCCGTAGCGATTAATGACCTGTTTATCGCTCTCATCCCCTTCTTACTCCTTTGTCCAGTTTGATCCTTCTCTACTGTAATGTGTGCTCATATGGAAGCTACTCAACCTCAAAACATCATCCCTTTCCACTCTCTCTCCCTCCAATGTCCCAGTATGAACAAACAAAAGTTTGTTCAAATCTGAATTTAATAAATTAATTTTAAATAAACTAAATTATCTTAGCCTATCTTGGGTCTAGCTATGTTGATCATGACTATCGAGCAAGAAACTGGATAGAAAAACACAACAGTTCACTAAAATCCATCTATAGGTGAACCTCAAGGGACATTCTGGTAACACTTAAAGTGATATAAATAGCCCCTTCTGTGCTTGTGAAGAGTCATGTTTCACTCCTGTCATATTAATGTTTAATGAAGGCCTGCCAGTGAAGAGATGTGTTTCTGTTTTACTACAATTTCTTCATTATTTATTTGAATTGAATCTTTCTTTTGGCCCAAGTTACTGAAAATGCATTTTGAAACAACAGTATACACAGAAGTGATCTTTTATGAAGTACTGTATTATCATTTTCATGATTACCAAGCAGGGGGAACATTTTACCATCTAGATATTAAATGCATTTCCATTTTCTTCATCACCATCACCCTACCCCTCCCCATCATTGATCTGCTGCCATTCTCCTCATCTCACAGGTGGATCAGTTACCTGCCAGCCGTCCTCCTGCTTAATGTACTATTCTGTGGTTTGTGTCACCCTGAATGAAATCTCTCTCCCCTCTGTCCACTGCACCTCTTTCACTCCCGGCCCCCTCCTTTCTCAGGTGGATCAGCTGACCTCCCAGCTAGCTGTACATGTACCAGCTATGCTGTAGCGAGTGGTATTTGAGAGCGAATCTCATTAAACAATCCCCCCTCTCTCTCCTGCTCTCCTCGTCTCTGTCTCTCCCTCACTACCAGGTGGACCAGCTGACCTCCCAGCTCAAGGAGAAGGCGGATTGGTGCAGTGAGCTGCTGCTCAGCACAGAGCAGCAGCGTCGTGAGTTGGGAGAGCGCGACGAAGAGATTGACAAGCTGGAGAGCCGCATCCGCGAGCTGGAGCAGGCCCTGCTGGCCAGCGCTGAGTCCCTGGAGAAGGTGAGAAAGGGGAGGGGGAGTGGGGGAAGAAGGAGATGAAGGATGTGCCAGAGACTTATGCAGAAAAGCAGTGAGAACAATAGCTGCAGAGCATGGCAAGGGTGTGTGTGAGAGCATGAAGATGATGTGACAGCTAGAGGAGTAATAGGAGGAGGGAGAGGATGCACAGAGAGGGAGAACAATGTGTGGGTGGGTCTACTTCAGCCACCCCAGTAGTGTGCAGTTTGTGATGACACTGAGCTATAGCTAGCAACTGTCAAGATTGCCCCCCAGCGTTCACAGAGGGCTGTGGTGAGTGAACAAAAAGAGTAGTGCAGGAAATTCTCCTAATGCTGTGCTGCTGCATGATAAAGGACACAATATACACGACGTGCATTTATAATTTGAATTCTTGAAAATCTATTTACTCCTAGATTACTCCTTCATGCCTTTCTGCACATGTAGGAAATAGCGGCTGAGCTAAATAGCAGTTTCTTATGTGTGTGTGTCGCAGGTTGAACAAAAGAAGCAGCATGCATCCATCACCGAGGCGAAACACTCAACACTCGAGGCTCAGTTACAAACGGAACGAGAAGCTTTGGAGCGGAAAGAGAAAGAGGTAGTGCGCTGTTCACTTTGTGCTTTACGGTTTTTGAAGCAGCCACCTTTTGTTATTTTAGCCCAGTTTTCAATGTCAGAACTCTGATGGCAGTTTACAAAAGTAAAGGACCTTCATTACACATTTACACATATGCATTGAGCTTATATTTTGATGATTTGTTAATGTTGATACTTCAAAATTGAATTTGGATATATTAAAAGCAAGTATTTTCCTCCACCATGCAAATGATAAGATTCTTATCATCAAGAAAACAGTGCTGCGGGGGAAAGCTGTAGTATCAATTGCTAGTATCTTCAATTTTAATTAATTGCAAGAACAGTTGGATTTATTAGCTCACTAGTACCTTAGAGAAAATCTTTAGTACCGGGTATGTCTTTTTCAGTCATATCAGTGAGATGCATGTTGTGAAGTCTCCTCTAAAGTGCTTGTCACGTTTACCCATTGCCTCAGATCTGTAACCTGGAGGAGCAGCTGGAGCAGTTCAGAGAGGAGCTGGAGAACAAGAGTGAGGAGGTGCAGCAGCTTCACATGCAACTGGAGATCCAGAGGAAGGAGATCAGCAGCCAGCAGCAATACCTAGAAACAAGGGATAGCATGCTCCAGGTAATCAGCAATCCTGCTACGAGGGACATATTCCAGTATCTTTACACAGGATTTTGAAGCAGTGTCCGGCTCTGTTGTGAATTGTAGCCACTCTCAGAACCTATGGATGGCATTGTCAGACAGATACTACACAAAATGTACACTTACTGTGTATTTTCTATTTGCTAACAGCTCTACTAAAAAGCAAAAGATACACTTCTGGTGACTTCTCAACTGTTGCCTGACGTGAAAAATGTTTGACATTGCTAGATGAGCTTGTGATGTAACTCTGTAAGCTCTGGCTTATTCACCTAACAAACAGCGGCTCCTAACAGTCGAAAAACATTTTTTATAATAGATGTGATTGCAAAACTATTTTTAAAGTTAATTGTTTGCTTTATGTCAAAGTTTTTTGCCCATTACCTTGCTGCTGCTGCCAACATGTTTCTTCTGTGACTCAATCGGTGAATTTTCACTGCCACAAGGCAAACTGGACTTTCACGTGACGTTGTTTATTAATAGCCATCGCATTATAATCTCTGACTTTTGAAGGTGATGGAGGCGAAGGACAGGGAAATAGCACTTCTTAATGAACAGATCACTAAACTCCAACACACGGAAACAGCCTCTGATAACAAGGTAACGCAATATGCGTATACGAAATAGAATAAAAGTCTATTTCGATTATGCGTGTATCCGTGGTATTGCATCAGTGTGTCTTTTTTTTTGCTCCATTTTTTATTTTTGCTCCATTTTTTATTTTTTCATGTTTTTTGGGTTGTTTTTGCTTGATTTGTTTCGGTAAGTAGATCCACAGCACCATCTTTTGTTGTGAGGTGATTGTTTGCTCATTTGAGGTGTATTATTAAATCTCTGAGTCTCTGTAAAGTGTTCACAATCTGAGCTACAATCTAACTACATTCATTTGGGCCCAAAAAAGATTTTCTTTCACTGCAGGGACTCAGATGTTTATCCAAATAGCAGGATCGCCATGGACTTCTAAAATATGATTTAATAATGTCCCTCTTACTCTTTAGGAAATTGATGAGAGAGATGAGCTGATAAAAGACTTGGAGTCCCAGGTGGAGTGCCTGCGGAGTGAACAAGAACGCTCAAAGAGGAATAATGAGGAGGAGCTCGACCAGCTGAATGCAGTCATAGACAAACTTCAGCAGGAACTGGCCAATATCGAGCAGAAACAGACTACAGAGGAAGATGAGGACACCCAGGCTGAGCCAGAGAGTGGATTGTGGGGACCGAGTAAAGAGGAATATGATGAGATGAAGCAGAGAATGGACCTGGCCACCAGTGAGCTTGACACTCTTAAAACAGAGCACAGTAAGCTGTTTGAGACATATCTGCAGCTGAAAGAGAGTGCAGAAGCTTTAGCCAAAACAGAAAACGTTGAGAGTCCAGAGGATGAGCTTGAAGAAGCTCTCAGGGAGAAAACTGCTGGCCTAGTTGTCATGCAGGCCCAAATACAAGCTCTAGAGCAGAGTGCAACATCCAGAGTGGAAGAGTTAGGTCTCCGCATCCAGGAGCTTGAAGACTTGGTGGGTGAAAAGGACTCTGAGTTAAGCCACTGTCGCCTTCTTGTGGAGCAAACTCGAAGCGATGCAGATGGTCTCCAGCACAAGGTCTCTAATCTGGAGCAAAATCTGAGGGAGAAATTGGCTGCAGCACTTGTCAGTCAAGCCACCCTGGAGGCTTTCCAGCAGCAGCAGCAGTCACAGATATCCAAAGAGGACCAGGAGCTGCAGAGACATGTGCATCCACATGCACACAACTTAGTTGACTCTGATGTTCCCCAAATGAGTTTCAGTGGACTAGGTCCCACAGGGAAGCTGGTCCATCTGACCCAGAAGCTTTGTGAGCTGGAAGCAGGTCTTAGTGGGATGCAGAGAGACCAGGAGCTCCAGAAAGAGCTGCTTTCTAGTTCTGAGGAGGAGGTGCTGGAGTATGAGAGGAGGCTGGCGGTGCTCATGGATTTGCTCAGTCAGATGAAGGCTGGGACACACCAGAGGACATCACCAACTGTGGAGGTAAGAGTTAACAACTTACTGCTTCATAATTCTCATAATTCCCCCCACAAAACATGAAGTGACCTTATGTGATGATAGTAGTGTTGAAACTACGGTCACCAGCAAAACCAATGATCTCCAGTTCTAGGTTGGACTCATTTTTCTGATAATTAAGTTTAATATTTTTTTGGTGTTAATTAGGGTAATGTTGCATATATGACATAAACATTTAAGTAGAAGACCTTTAGTCACTATCAGGGCACATTAGCATGAGTTTGAGTGTTCTCTGATTAATGGTTAACACCTGAAAAACTATTGACATTGGGTGTGGTGAGGTGTTGATAATACAGAGTCTCTTTGACCTTCTTATCAGGCCTTTTCTGCTGATGATCAGCCGGCTGTGTCAGAGCTACTTCAGGAGTTGCAGGAGGTCAGAGGCGAGGCTTCAGCCACCAAGGAGCAGCTCAACAACTACAAGGAGAGTTGCAACAAACTCCAGGAAGAGCTCACAGTATGTAACTGTATCTTGGTGTTTATACCGCTTGTGATTTGTTTTTGATGTTGGGTGAGACTCATGAACATATATTTTTATCTTTAGGAAAAAACTGAAACACTAAAGAGACTCCAGGAACAACTTAAAAGGGTAGGAGGATTTTTTTTTAATCCTCCACAGTGTACATTTTCTATAAACTATTTTTTTTTCTTCTCAGAAGAGAGCATGCATACTGACAATTCTTGTCTAATACTTCAACTTTGTCACTTTCAGGAATCGTCTGGAGGTGGTGAACAGGCGAAGGTATTTGAGCTTCAACAGGAACTCATGTCGGCTCATAATGAAGCAGCTGCTACCAAAGAAGAGTTGAACAGCTGCAAGGAGAGCTTGGAGAAGCTGCGGGAGTTGCTGCAGGTATAATGCCTCTTTTTTAACTTTTTACAATAACAAAAAGCTGTTTTTCATAACTTTAATTTGAAATGATGATCTAAAATGTTTAGCTACCACGAATCCTCATATGTATACACAGTTTTTAATTACATGCAATTGTTTTTTTGTTTGTTTTTTTAAAGGAGCGGGAAATGACCATTGCTCATCTGAAAGGAGAACTTTTCCAAGTAAGTAGCTTATTTTTCTTTCATTGATAAATTATGTATTACCAGTGTATTTATATAGCTTGAAATCTTATATTATTCTTGATTTCTATGAAACAGTTGACGGACAGAGCTGACATGACGGAGCTTCTTAAAGAGCTTCAGGAGGTCAAAAATGACGCAAATTCCACCAAAGAAGAACTCGACGGCTACAGGCAGCATAATGAGAAACTTCAGGATGACATCCAAGTGCGCGAAGTTTCTATTTCTAAACTCAAAGAGGAGCTCCAGGAGGTCAGAAAGAATGTGGGTATCACCAAAGAAGAACTGAACAGCTACAGGCAGCACAACAAGAAACTACAGGATGAACTCAACGTTCGTGAACTCTCCATTTCTAAGCTGAAAGAGGAGCTCCAGGAGGTACGAACAGCCCTGATGAAAACAACAGACTCTGCTCCTCAATCTCCCTCTCCATCTCTGTCTCCTCAGCCTGTTTCCTCTGCTTCTTCCTCCTCCACAACCCAGCCCAAAAGGAAAGGAGGCAAACAGCTGACTGGTAAGGGAAGCAGTGCCAAAGATAAACCATCTCTCTCCAGGAAAAACTCTGCCACTTCTAGCCAGTCCTCCAACAAATCTCACAGCACTCGGCTAAACAGCAGCTCCGAGCAGCAACACGTGTCAGTGACGGACTCATTCACACAGACCGAAGCCCTCCAAATGTCTGACAGCAAGCCTCCCTCAGCTGCCAACAAAGAGGAGATGGAGGAGGTGATTGGAGAGTTTCAGGAGAAGATTGTTCAGATGCAGGAGCTCCATGCAGCAGAAATCCTGGACATGGAGGCCCGGCATATTTCAGAGAGCGATACCCTCCGCAGAGACACGCAGGCTCTAGAAGACGAGTGCAAGGCCCTCAAAGCTGTCATTGACAAACTGCGCTTGACTGAGGTGAGGGCCGCAAACTGTTAGTTCTGCACTATTGAGGTACCAATAGAAGGATGTGGAGATGTGGATGTTTTATTGGATGTAAGTCACGACTGTAGTTACTGTAGTAATTATGTATATGCTTCATACTGTAATCAGATTTGTGTTGACTTGTTTGAGAAGTTTGAGAGCATTTTGTTTTATTGGCATCAGGGATGTTGTGGTCATTTTATATCAGGAACTTTTTGTTGTATTTTGTCTGACAACTTCCATATTTGCACAATTGAGATGGGAAATAGATGCTGTGCCCACTTTCTTCTTCTCATGCTGTGTAAAGTACACTGATGGCTGAATCATTTTGAGTTGTTGGAATCAGAATCACCTCTCTGCATTTTCATGAAACAGATAAATGTTGTAAAGGGTTTTTAAATGACTGAAGTCTGATATTGTTATGAAGGTGTTGGTCAAAAGTAGTGATTTTGGGGGGATTTTGAATACTTTTATTTGTCATCTACACATTGAAAGAATAATTTGAATCATATTACTTCCTTTCTAGGCCCCTTCAACGAGACAAGACCGTCCTGCATCACAATTCAAAGATGGTTACACCAGCGGTAAAATACAATTCTCATTCAACTCATTTTGTTTACATTAGTGCTTCAAATATTTCACGTCAGATTGTTCTCTAGTTTTTTGATCACCACAAATGTTCCTGTTTAATTTATTTATTTGTCACAGTGACTGAGACCTATTTCTACATACATACAGACTTCCCTTCCCTTTAAGCATACATAAAAACTCTTTTTTTTCATTCACCATGCTCAGTATGTTGCTTTTGAGGTTGTTTTAAGTTTTCGTCCTCTTGCAGACAGCAGCTCAGACTACAGCCAGCGGACTGGATATGAACTCCCGAGCTCGCAACAAGAATTCAGGACGACTCCAGAGGGCGCCAGGAGAGAGACTGATGATCCACTACCTGCTCGAATCAAGGTGAAACTTGCCCTGATTAATAAATTGTGATATTGGACTTAAGTATCAGCTGTTAAGCTGTATTTTTCTGGTCTTAAAGGCTGGATTGAATTTAGCTTTGAATGTTCAAATGAATGATTATTATTATTATTATTAAGTGGTTTTATTATTCAGAAGTAGAAATTAATGGAGGTAATCCCAATAACATGTCTGTGTGGTGTTTTCCTATTTAGACTTTGCTCCGTGAGGTGCACCAAGAGGGCATGCATGTTCTCACTCTGTCAGAGCTTCCTGTCTCTGAAGGTGAGCCAATCAGCCAGTCCAACATCCAAGGCTGGGCGACGGAAAGAGACGCCTTGCTGGCAACTGTTGAGTCCCTCAAAGGCCTCATCACCCAAATGCAGACACACAGGGGAACACAGGTAGAAGAAACAAACAATGCAGAAGAACTGTCAGTCACTGCAGAGTTGATAAACGGATGACTCCTCTTCTATCTGTTCCTTTGCCCCAGACTTCAGGCAGTGTAGACTGGCGTGGGCAGCTCCTGGATGCAGTGCGGCAGGTGTTTGTGAGGGAGCGCAGCGTGCTGAAGAACACCGTCTACAGCCAGTTAGATCTGCTGGACACCAGTGACGCCATCATCCACCTCAATCAGCTGGAGCGCAGACTGGCTGAACAGGTGTGTTAAAACGTCATCTCATACTGAATTTACTCCAAATTATGATTAATCTGTCGTCTTCATGGTTGTACACACATTTTAAATGCAGCAGGAAGGACAAGATATTTGACTATGCGGATTAATATAAAGTGTAATCTGGAAATATGCTCTTCATGTATCCATTATTGTTAATTTTCAGTATTGGCTAACATTAATTAGAAACTAAATTCTGCAAATTTACTCTTTCTTTCCATTTCTAAAACTGGCCACAAAGTTGTTTCTTTATTAATGAAATTTGAATTGAATTGAAAAATGTATTTGATATCTTTACACACTAACAAACTCAATGATCTGCATGAAATGATTTAAATGTGTGGTTTTCATGTGAGACATGACCTAAATCTGTAAATTATTTGTCCACTCTTCATTATTTGAGCCAGTCAGTAACCAAACCCATGTTGTGTTTAATGATCTAGGATGCCCAGCACAGAGAGGCGATGGGTTCTCTCCACACTGCAGAAAGGTCCAGTTTCATGTCTGAGATTCATCAGCTCCGTGGTCAACTGGAGCAACTTCATCAAGGTGAAGCAGTTTAAAATCAGCCTTTCATTCATAATTCTCTTCTATGTGTGTATCCAGGATGCTCCGAGTGGATGGACGTCCTGTGATTTATGTTTTTCAAATTGTTGTTCAGGTACCCAGTCTGGAGCAGCTGATGGAGCAGCTGATGAAGCAGCTGATGGGGCAGCTGATGGGGCAGCTGATGGAGCAGCAGAGGCCAACAGGCTGCTGGTGGAGGAGCTGAAGGGTGAACTGTCCCAGACTAAACTGGAGCTGGAGACGACGCTCAAGGCTCAGCACAAACACCTCAAAGAGGTGGACACACTCAGGTCAGACATGATGTTTGTTCACACACACTTGGATATATACCAGAGAACAGTTAAAATACTCTAGTTGAAAAACAGACACAAGTATTACAATGATGATTTTCTTACTGTTATGATAGCTTGATGAGCTGCAGTTGATATACCTTTATTTGCTAATAATTTGCATCTTTCCAACAATGAAAAATAAGAAGTGTCCAGTTTTTGACAATCCTAAATTTAAATGTCCATTAGATCTCACCTAGATTATCTTTGTCTACAGGGCAGAGATATCACAGAAGGCTGCAGAGGTGGATGCACTGAATGACCAGCTGTCAGAGGAGAGAAAGGGAAGCAGAGATCTTCAGTGGTCCATGGAGAAGGAGAAGTGTCGAACTGAAAGAAACGAGGAGAGTAAGCGAGAAGAACTGGAGGTAAGAACCTTAATACAGGTCACTTCTGCATCTTGGAGATTTCTGATCTGAAGTTAAAAGTCTAACCAGGGATGAAAGTTAATTTCTTGACTTCCTCTAGTTGGATTTTACCATCTTAATGTTTCCGATCATGCATTGTGTTATTCATTTTTAAAAACAAGTGGTAATTCCATTTCCAGGACCTGCACCTCGCTCTGGAGGAACAGAAGAGCCGCGTGGCTCAGCTAACCTCGGCCTTGGAGCAGGAACGGCTGAGCCTCCACAGTCGCGTCCAGGAGGTTCAGGTCCAGCTGGAGACGGAGCGAGCCAAGGCCCAGGAGATAAGCACTGCCCTAGTGAGGGAGAGAGAGCTGCGGGTGGGGGTCTCCTCAGACAGTGGTCCTTCTAATAAGCAGCGGACAGAAGAGGGCCGGAGGGGTCTTGAGGAAGAAGGGAGCCTTCTGGAAAGACTTCATAGCGAGCTGGATGACAAGCATGCACAGGTGGGATGTTTGAATATCATATAAATGTCAATTCATCTTCTAATTCAGATTTTTTTTCCCCAGATTTTTGTTGACAGTCCAATAATGATATACCTGATTTTTCTCCTCCAGGTGGTGCATCTCCTCAGTCAGTTGGAGGTCCAGAAGCTTGAGGTGGTAAGAAAAGAGGAGGAGCTGACTTTGACAGGTCAGAGGTCAAAGAGAGACCAAGAGGCACTGCTGGAGGCCCGGGCCCAGCTGGAGAACCTGGAAGTACAAATGTCAGAGGCCCAGGAGCAGCTGGAGAAAGAGCTGGAGAGGAGGAAGAGACTAGAGGAGGAGAAGGAGAGACTACAGGAGAGTTTGGCTCGTCTAGGAGAGAGGGAGGGGAGCAGACCTCTGCAGGCTGACAGCCACAGTGTGAGTATCCAGTATACCAGTCATGCACTCTTAATAAAACTGACCTTTTTAGTCATTTTTACAGTGCAGTGCTAACGCATGTTGTGTTACTCTAAACAGCAGCAGCAAGCTGCGTGGCACAGTGAGTCCACCGACCGCACTAAAGACTGGGTGATCCAGCAGAAGAGTTCCAGCTGCAGCGCGTCTCTTCACCCGGAGGTCACTCCGACGGGTCACCCCAGCGGACCACACCACGGTCCTTGGCCCGCAGTCGACAGGATCTATAGCAAACTCCTCCTCATTTCCTCGAAAATCCGTAGCATGGCCAGCAAGAATACTGGAAGGTAATTAAAGCAGCTATAATCAATATTTTTATAGTAACAACTCTCTACTGTCTTTCAGGCCATATATGTATCATATTATATAGGAACTTTTCAATAAATTAACTGATTACTATTTTTTCATGTTCTCTCCAGACTGACTGCTGAGGTTGACAGTGAAGAGTTATCATTGGTCCAGTCCAGTGTTGATGAGGTCATCACTATGCTGCAGCAATCCCCAGGTCTACCCTCCGTCCCCGAGGTCAGAATTTACTTATTTATTACAACATTGGATTTTGAATGATATGATTTATGTGTTGAATATTTCTGTAATTCTCATTTCACCCACTCAACACTTTGGATCAAAACAAGAATTATCACTTTGATGATGTGCCAAAATCAAATGTTCATATTTATTTTTTTCAATAAAACTGACATCTGTTGAGCTCCTAGTTTGACTTCACACATGGTTGTGGGTGCTTGTTGATCTCCCGTGTTGTTTTTCCCTCAGAGTGCGTCCCTGCTCGCAGGAGGCTCCTCTGGCTCCTCCAACTCTCTGACGGAGCGGCTGCTCAGGCAGAATGCTGAGCTGACAGGTTTTGTCAGCCGCCTGACTGAAGAGAAGAACGATCTGAGAAACCACATGCTCCGCGTGGAAGAAGAGCTCCGCCGCTACCGACAGGCTGGGCTGGGACCAGGCGACAGCGTGAGTTCATGACAGGAAATGCTACTGATAGAGACAATTATCTCTACTGACTGTCTCTTTTAAATTTTCTTTGTCATGACATGCAAAACTCCAACAGAGTAACAGGAATATTACAATCAAAACTATAAGATATTATAGACACCAGAAGCACTCTTAGTTTCACAAGTTGATCAGCTCAATCTTGAACTTTAAATTATTATTATCTCCTGTCATGTCATGCAACAGCTTCTGACTAAACTCCATTATTGTGTTTCCTCGTGCAGTCCAGTAGGAGAGGAGTATCAAAAGCGGACTCAGCAGGGATGCTGCTCTCTCAGGAGCGAGAGGCTTGGACTCGAGAGAAGGTCAGACTGGAGAAAGCGTTACATCTGGCTCAGGCCCAGGTGGCCCGACTCAAGGGAGAGATCAGGACTGATGCCCAGCGAGAGATGACTGGACCTGAGGCTGACAACGCAGCACTGAAGGTCAGATAATAACAGCTAAAAAGTCACTCTAAGTCAACTTGTATCTAAGAAGTTTGTAGCAACGCAATAACGGCCTGTATAAAGCTGTTTTAAATATGGTAACTTTTAAACATGAGCTAAATGCTGCAATTTATTGTTGATGAGCCTGTCTTAGAGAGTAAAGTTAAGAAAGGCTTAGATAGATGAACAGGAAAATAATAAAGTATTAAAGTAAGACAAGCTCATCTTTTATCTGCTATCTCCAGAGGATCTATGGGAAGTATCTGAGGTCAGAAAGTTTCCGAAAAGCACTGATCTACCAGAAGAAGTATCTGCTGTTACTGCTGGGTGGCTTCCAGGAGTGTGAGGAAGCCACACTGACGCTCCTCTCCAGGATGGGCAGTCAGCCGTCTCTCTCCAGCTTGGAGTCCCTCAGCCACCGTCGGCGGGGACTGATGCGATTCCGCTCTGCCGTCCGAGTCTCTATCGCCCTCTCCAGGTAGGCAGCTGGAGCTCTGTCTTTAAAGATTTGGTTTGGCTAGTGCAATCCTATACTTCCTTTCTGCTAAAAGATATACATGCAGTCACAGATTCCAGCTTTTACTTTGTAAAACTAAAAACCATACACGAAATGTTGTGTTCATGCAGGATGCGTTTCCTTGTGAAGCGCTGGCACAAGGCAACAGGAATGAGCTCCACGAACTCCTGCAGTGTCAACAAGAATGGAGCAGGACAGACAATAGGTAACCAAAACGTATCGTGTGTTATAGCTTCTACATATTGGAGAATGATATTTAGAAGTGACACTTAATAAATAATAAAGTGTTTTGTAATTCATTTTTTAAAATTAATTAATTAGTTTATTTTAAAATTTCCTCAGGTACAGAGATGAGAGACTCGCCTTATCTTCACCCAGGCAGCGTGGACATGTTCAGAGAACGAGGAGGTGGAGGTGGAGGTGGAGGAGGAGTCTCCAGCAGCAGGGGGCGAAGTGGACGTGAATCCCCAAGATCGGCCATCTCCTCCGCACAACACAGGTACATCGTGCAACAGTGCTGCAACTAATAATAACTGTTATTATCAATTTAAGTCAAATCTAGTTTAGTCTAGTTTTTATATTTATTTACCTGTCTGGTCAACAATCAAAAAACAAAAAGAAATGTAAATAGTAATAAATTCATGTAATAAATCATCATATGAACAAGAGAGCGGTACAGACAATCTATGAGCATAATGGAACTGAATAGTATAAAGCAAGTATTTGCATATTTTCATTTTTAACACCTGAAAAGCCATTTTTCATTTCAACTTTTCAAAACATTCATTCAAATGTGTAAAATGAGTGAAATATTGTGGAATCAGTACTGATGATATATCTGTTGTGTCTTTGTTGTACAGGTTTCACTTGGCAGGAGATCACGGAGCGCTCACCTGTTCCCACCTGCAGAGCTACGACCCCGACCGAGCGCTCACTGACTACATCTCTAGACTGGAGGCCCTGCAGAGAAGGCTGGGGAGTGTGACATCAGGTAACACTTACAGGCGCTTAAGTAAGATGGTTAATCAGGGTGTAGGAGATTGGCTCCATTTTCAGGCTCTTACTTTATGAAGCACAGAAGTCTTCTGAGCATTCAGAAAAGTTTGAATTTGAGTTTGAACTTAATCAACAAAAGAGTTTGTTTTCTTCGCTTACCCAATATATATATTTTTTTTTCTGCAGGTGCTTCTTCATATGCTCAATTGCACTTTGGCTTGAGAAGATAAATGCTGACAAGTTATTTTGGCTTGAAGAAACTCAGTTGCCTTTTCTCGTGCTGAGCGCTCTGCTGTTTTCTATCATTCTGCTGTGGACTGTATCTTTCCATGTGGACCAAAACATTTTTTTTTAGTGTACAACATATTGTATTCAGGCTTTTTGTCGCCAGCACTTGAAAAACAGCTATGTTTGTAATTTAATCTGCCTCTTTGTTGTGGATGATCTACAATCATGTTTATTTGTCTAATGCTAATTTAAAACCTTGTGATTAATTTATATGTTTATGTTGTATGGGTGGAGCGTTGTGTAGAGAATGTTTGGGTTTATTGTTAAGGAGGCTGCTACTGGATATTCTACACTACACTGTGTTTTGTTTAGGCCAGACAGACTACAGAGGACATTTGTAGAGAACGTATTTTTGTAAAGCGTTAGGAGCTTTGAATTTTCTGGGTATTTTATCAAAAACTGAAATAAAGAGGACTATGACATTTGAAAGAGTTGTTTATTTCTTGTTTATCCACTGGCAAGAAAGAATTTTTTTAATCATAATCATACATTTTTCTGCAAAGGAACATCAAAATTGCAAGGACAAAACATTTTCATGCATGGATGTCAAACATTATCAACAGTTTTGTTTAAACAGAAAAAGAATAACAAAATATATGCTGTTTATTAGCACACTTTTAAAGGTTTGCATTGAACACTTCCTGTTCACGCACGTTAGTGCTCGTTAACTCATCAGGTCACCTTTAAAAGCTTCTCATTCAAAGGCACTGCACACTTATATGGTGAACCCACACAGGTGTTTCCACTTATTTCTTCCTAATTGCACATCTTCAGACTGTTTGACAACAGCCTCAATTTACCATTAGGTATTCTAATTTTAGGGTGGGGCAACTTACACCTTTAACATACTAGACTAGATCATCAGTTTCTATGAAACTGGGGTGAAAAAAAAAACCCTGACACAGTCCCTCCACCCAAAGTTCAGTAAAACTTCTGGTTTAACTCATTGCAGTTATTCACTGAGGAAAACCTGATTCGAAGGAGACTTAATTCAGTCAGCTGATGTTACTCCTACGTGACTCCTACTCGTCAAACTTTTCCCCATTTCTATTTCTTTAAGAGAGCCTCAGTGTTCAAGTCAGTCGTACAGTCAATGTATTTATCTCTGGAAACATAAAATTCATGAATTATGTTGACATTCAGTAAAAGGACCAGACTCCAGACAGAATAAAGCTGGACACAAAAACTAAAAGGTTTCATATTTAGAAACAGCAAAGTGCTTTTATCTAAAGTCTCCTAAATTCAAGTCCCACTCAGGATGTTTTGTCTGTTTCCTCATGTCTTCACTCCTCACTCCTCCAGTGTCCTCCATCAGTCTATCACTGTTTCCTCCTCTTGTACCTGATGACGGGGTTGTGAGGGGTGTGAATCATTGTGGTGTAGTTGATTGTGGGGAAATATCCGTCAACCAGGTCGAAGTCGAACATGCGGAGTAAAGTGGACCAGATGGTTTTGATCTGGACGTAGGCGAAGTTCTCCCCGATGCAGCGATGGCGACCTGAATATGGAGAAGAGGAGTTTTAGAGGCTAGGTTTAGGTCTAATACATAGTAAAGCATTTTATTCCGTGACTCTGAGCCTCATAATCACCAAAATTAACCATTTTCAAAGAATATCAACACTAAGTAAACTGATGTCTTTTCAAAGGAAAGTAAAACTAAACTTTTTTATAAAGCAGACAGTAATTACAAAACAATCTTCTAACAAATTCTCACCAGCTCCAAATGGCACATATGCAAACTTCTCCCCTGCTGCAAGGTTGTCATTAAGGTAGCGGTCAGGGTTGAACTCCATCCTCTCCTCCCAGGTGTCGTGCAGACGGTGGTTAACAGTGGGGGAGACACAGACCTGATGTCCCACAGGGATGGTGTAGCCCGCTGCAGTCTAAGAAAGTTAAAAAGGAACAATACATACAAAATGAAAGAATTACCAAAATCAACTTTTACAAGATAATACAGATAAAATGGAACAACAGTAGATTTTGAACCAAGCCAGGTGGTCTTACCTGAGGAGAGCGAGCCATCCTCATCATGGTCATAATGGGTGGACGGAGTCGCAGGGTTTCCTTTAAACAGCGCTCCAGCAGGCTGAGATCCTTCAGCTGAGGGTGACACCAGGACAACATTAGCACTAACAAATAATTCATCACTATGTATGTTGTTTTATACTGTGCCCAATCTCCTTTATCTTCATGTACTGGGTAAAAATCAACAATAAAAACTTTCACTTTCAACCAGTTAAGACTTTTATGAAGACGTAAATATTCTGTCAACTAACTGCATTATTTTTGCTGAAATTCCTTATTGTTACATTTTAAATTACAGTATATTTTCATATATATTTCTATAACCTACCTGATCGTAGTCGAGTGGAGGCAGGTCTTCTCCGCACGCAGCCTTCTGCTCGGCGAGGCAGCGCTCCTGCAGAGCTTTGTCTCTGGCCAGGAAGAAACCCATCCAGGCGCTGGTGGTGGAGGACGTGTGCTGGCCCGCCAGGAGGAGACCAATCAGCATCCCCGCAATCTCGTTATCATTCAGGGGTCGCCCGTCTCTGGAGAGTAAAAAAAAAAAAGTCATTTTGTGTTTCCCTTTGTATGATTCACAGAGATGTTACCTTATCAGACTTTTTGTTAATTATCTCTTGAAATATTATATAACTACTCAGCCTGCACCAAACATCTTCACTTATGAAAACCCTAAAACTTAGAAGGTTTTCATTTCCATTAAAGAAACACAAGCTGCTTCTTCAGTTTTCTTTTATCTTAAAAATTCCTTAGAGATCTAAAATATAACTTGAGGGATATCTTTAATGATCCATGTGAACATTGAAAGGTAAAAATGTAATGCTAGACTTAAAACCATGCTGTCACACTGTGGTGTTCCTGGTCAATATCCTTTTCATTTTCACGGATTTCTTGAGTGACTTTAGTCTTACTTGTATGTTGCATCGATGAGCGTCTGCAGGATGTCGTCCACTTTCTCTCCAGCTCTCCTGCGCTTCTGAATCACCTTGAAGAAGATGTTCTTGATCTCCATGTGAGCTTTGTCCCTCTTCCTAAAAAGAAGGGGGAAAAAAAATACTAGCTAAGTTGGAGTTAGGTCTATTTAATGTATACATGTGTGTTTTTCCTTTTTGTGACAAATTGTTTTTTTAGATAGAAACTTTAGTTAGTTTAGTCTGTAAATGAAATCCAGTCTCAGCTTTGTTCTGTGGCAGATGTCCTGTCCTGTGCTTTCTGAGCTCCTCCAGCAGTCCTACCTGAAGCTGGGCAGGGGCAGCCAGCCGGGCAGGAGCCAAGCAGCGTGACTGAATCCTCCGTCCAGGTCAGCATAGAGCTGGGCCACTCGTTCGTTCAGCATGCTGCGGATCTCTTTCCCATGGAGGCAGCTGCTGGCGGTCAGGATAATCAGCTCAGACAGGGCCTCAAACAGGTCTGAAACAGGCAGGCGATACAGTTCAGTCAAGAGTGGTAAGAATCCAAAGCTTTTATCATAATTAAGTAAATTAATTCATGGTTTAACAACTTTTAAAAACAGAAAACCATCATTTTACAACAAACTTGGTAATGCAGGTTTGGACTCACTATAAAGCTGCACAATAGGTGTAAAATACAAGAACAATCTGGGATAACTCTGACTGATTTATGAATTATCAAATGATTTGTGTCGCTGGTTAATTTTCTCATATCTATATTCAAATTAAGTGATCTGTGTCGGATCTTACTTCTCTCCCCACTGTCTCCCCATCTCTGAAAATACTCTATGGTCTCTGCCTCGATGATCTTGACGTGTTCCTTGAAATGAGCAATGTTCAGTCCAGTCTTCAGCATCTTTTTTTGTTCCAGAAAGATCTGCAACATATTAAAGAGAATGCATATTACACCTGGTGAGCATTATGTGCAATAATATACAGGTATTTGTTCCTCAGTAATCATTAACTTGGCAGTGAATCGTGAATGTATTGACGGATTTGATTCGACAGTTTTCAGGACTCACAGGGTTCGGGACATCATAAGCCACCCCTTTGCCAAACACTGGCGTGGTCAGTCTGGAGTAGACGTCCTCCGCATTCAGGTCTTCATTCTTGCTATTGAAGAGCAGTGTGGCTGCTTCACTGCCCAGCAGGTAGGTGAAGGTTTTCCCCACCATGGTGAAACTGAACACTGGGCCGTACTGTAGGAGGACAGCAGAAAAACATTATTCACACTAGAGAAGCTGCAATCAGTGATTTATTTATTTTTTGTGCATTTCTGCTCAGATTTGTCTTAGAAATAATATTTTTTTCTGTAATCAAATTATCAGTGATAATTCACTAATAGCTTCAGCCGCAGCTACTGCAAATACTTACTTTCTCATAAGCATTTTCAAGAAATTCAATGGGGCTTTTTCCAAATGCAATAGCATGGCCCAGGAAGGGGATGCTGGAGGGTATGTAAGGTGGATGTTTCTGCAAAAAAACCCAAAAGAAAACAGAACATTACAGTGAATGATGAATAAAAACCTACTAAACATCTTAACCACAATTTATGGCACTTTGAACTTACCAGGTCCTTGTCAGAGGACTGTTTGAGCAGTATTTTAGAAACATATCCCAGGGTGAGAGTAATGACAGAAGCTGCCAGCAACACGGAGGTCAGGTTGTCGGTTACTTTCCCAACAGTGTCTCCGAGCAGTTTACTACTTAACTGATACAAGTGCACAGACATTTTCACCTCCTTTGACTGAATCCAGAACCTGGAAACCCGGTTTGTGGTTGACGTGAAACGCGTAAAAAAAACTGCTGCTGTTTCCTATAAATATAACAGCTCACTTCTTCAAAGAATTACGGCAGATAAATGTCCAGTTGGTCTGATGTTCATGTCGGGGACCGTTGCTAATATTCTCCAGCATCTCTACCTGTTAATACTGGTCTTGCCCCCCGCCTGACCAACAGAGGCTTCCCATTGGCTGATGGCCGCGTGTCTGTCAAGCAACTGCCACTGTGATTGGCTGGTGCTACCTGAACCGATGTCTTGCTATATGATGTCATACTAGCAAGACGAAAATGGTGTGTCCCAGAGCTTATATCCCTTTGATTGGTGTTTTCTTAGATATACTAATAAATAATTGTTATATTTAGTCTTAAACGTATTCTCTTTCCTTATTACACGTTACACAGTGTAGTTTGATTACTTAAAAAAAAAAAAAAATATATATATATATATAGATGGAGCCGCAAGATACTCCATAAAATTATTATTGAAATACATATTTCAGCTCAACAAAGACACATAGTTTAGGTAAAACATTTACATATACTGTAAACATAAAGAATATTTCCAAATGTTATAATATTTTTCACGGCATTGCAACAAGGTCTCATTAGTATGTGTAGTATGCCCATGTTGTGTTGACTGGTACACAAATAATAGCTGCTTTTATTTATGTGTTGTGTCTGTTTTAAAGCCTACAATTTCCCAATGTGTATAGTTTTCCAGAAAAAAAAAAAGAAAAAAAAAAAAGACCAATATATACATCATTCAGTTTATTAAAACAAAACATTAAATAAACATATTTACATGCAATGAAAATATAGGACTCATCAAAAATAATAATAATAAAAAAAAACAAGTGAAGTTGTGAAACTTTGCCCTCCAGAGTTATTGCAGTCAGACGAGTCAGTAAGAAGAACCTGCACTGAGATCTTTGGCAGATGTGTCGCCTTCATGTGGTTTTCATCCATACGCATATTTGTCTGATGTGCCTTTATCATTTGGAGTCATCTGTCCACTCAGCTTCATTAAAAGCTTCACAATAAGGCCAGCCTGTGAAGAAATAAGAGACTATTTTTCATACTTCGACTTAATATATTTATTACAACATATTAACCTTTCGAATTTAGGGTTAGGGTTAGATTAACTATAATATATAATTGTTATTGTAATTATAAATTAGAATTTACTTTTTAATTCATAATTCATATTGCAACATATTTAAAAAGCCATTACCTGTTTTGTGTGCACAATGAAGTTCATTTTGTTTTCACCGCTGTGTATCTGGAAGTACTGGTCAGCGTGTCCAAGCTGCCACATGAATGTGCCGTACTCTAAACTGATGAGAAGGGCCTGCGAGTTTAAAAAAAAAAATCATTATACTGAACATGCAGGGAAGAGAGATATCATTCAAAAATGCAAAATTTAAACTAATTAAAATAATTCATCTATAGAAAAATGCACACTTACAGCCCCGTAAAGACACAAAAGACGAGGTCTAAGCTTTTCACACAGATGATATTTTGGTGTATACCTGAAGCTTAAAACATAAAAAACAAACATGGCTGGATACCTTGGTTTCCATATTCATGAGGTGTAAACCCTTCGTGTTGACCCCGACGTAGACGCGGATGACTTTGTGGTTGCTGGCGCTCGCCTTCGTGTAGACTTGACCTGTGAAGAAGGCGGCGCCGTATGTCGGGATGTCCCAGCAGTTCTGCAGGAAGAGTCGCTGCAGGTGGTGCATCTCTTTGCTCACCCCCTCACTGGTGCTCAAGGCCTGTCAGAGAGTGACGGGAGGAGGAGAAGAAGGAGTTAATTTAAATGATATATGACGACGATTCATGATGGAAAATTCTAGCTTACTTTGTATTCGTGAAGAATCCTGTTGGTCCAGTGGTACGCTTTGCTTTTCACCTTAGATATCGGCACAATTGACTTCAAGTTTTCCTCACTATTGAAAAAAACAAAAACAGAAAAGCACTTAAAACAAACTCTGCACTGCAAAAACACAACTTTTAACTGGTAACAAATAATCATGACATTTTCAAATCAGTTCAGTGTATAATTAAATCATAAATATGATTTGTAAACAGTCTTTTACTTGAGGAACCCTTGCTTATGCTTCTTGCTCTCATAGTTGCCGTAGATGATCTGCAGGAGGAGGCTGGCCAGTGTGATCAGCTTGGTGTCTGGAGCAGGAAAGTAGCCCTTCAGGAGGCAGTGACGTGCCTCATCAAACAGGATGAGGATGGCCAGCGGATCCTCCACCTGGAACAAAAAACCAGCAAGCGTTGGAGTGATGGCCGCTTCTCAAATACCTCACATGTCAAGCTTCAGCAACTCAGAACATTTTCCCCAAACTTTATCCCCTACAAGTTACAGTTTCTGATGACATAACATACATACAATAAATCCCAAACAAATAGTATGTTGTAAATGTGAGCTACCTTTTTCTCAACATCTAGAGGCAACCGAACATCCCTGCGTAGGAAGAGCTGAGGTGTCTCCCTCTGAGGATCCAGCACCGTCAGGTCCGTCACAATCTCTGTCCAGATCCGCAGGTGCTGCAGGGGCTTGTGGTACGGCTTCAGCTGCAGGTCTGTCACACGTGTACACAAACATACAGGCACATTACGGTTACTGCAAGGCAGTGTTGCCACGACAACAGAAAAAGCTATTAAATCAACAATGTATGATGCAACAACGCATCAAACTTTCTTAAAATGAAAAAAAGTTTCTCCTGTATAATTGACTAAACAGATTAGTATTTTAGATACTACTGCTTTAGATGTGTGTGTGTGTGTGTGCGCGTGCTTGTTTTTTTGTAAACTTACGGAGGTTCTCGGAGCAGATCCAGATCGTAAAGTACTGCTGGGTCTCCTGAGAAAGACGCATTCCCTCCATGATCTGCTGTACTGTCGTGTTATTGCCGTGTTTCAGCTCCACAGAGCGATATGAGCCATCCATGCGGTAGATTCGCACTTTCTCGTACTGCGGAACAAAAAACACAAAAAAAACCAACAAAACATATCATAAACAAAACCAAGTGGAACAAAGCTTAGTCCTTTGATACAAAAAAGTCAGATTCTGCTAGACACCTGCTTAAGGAAATAGCACCACCTAGTGAATAGTAGACTTAACTGCAGAGTGGAGTTAAAGAAACTGAATAAACATCCAAAATAAATGACATCTTCCTTTACAAGCCTGTAAAGCACTTGCACACTCCTGCATCATGCATGTATTTATACAGTATCTTTTCCACATGGAATTAAATATACCTGAACACAGGCCACTGAGACATTGCAATTCATTTACATACTGAACCATATGTATAAGTATAAGGACATATGCTGCTCTGTTTTTAGTAGAGGATATTTTTGGTGTCATGTTTGCAATAAAATAATCAGTAAATCAGTGTCTGACGTGGGACTTACAGGTTTGCTGCTGGCTTGCTGCAGAAGCTTCACTGTCTCCTCCCATTCGTTCTGTTTGTTCTCCTCACACACTTGCAGAGGCGATCTCTTCTGCTGGTCTTCTATGTGCTGTTGGTTTGGAAAGTCAATGATAGTTACAGTACAAGGCAGTTACTACATGGGTCAAATTTACAATGTAACATTTAACTTCCCAATATCACACAGTCCATTGTAATGGATATCAAGTAAACAATTTGAAAAGTAGTAAACATAATATTGGTTTTATTATCAAAAAATAGTACAAATAAATGTTATTTCCTTGTTAATAATGATCCACACCAACTTAACTTAATTGGGATGAGACCAGAGGAAACAAGTTAAGGTAATACAACAAAGATTTTGTACCCGGTCGATCTCAGGGTGCTGCAGCAGGAGCTGCACTATCTCTGCGTGGCCTCCTCTAGCTGCGAAGTGGAGAGGGGAGCTGAGCTGGCCGTTCAGCAGGTTCGGATTACAGTTACCTTTATCCAGCAACAGCTTGGTCGCCTCCACTTTACCGTGCCTGAAGGGAATCACACAGATGTCAAACATCACAAGACAAAAATAATTAAAAAAACAAAAAACAAAAACAAAACAACAACTTAAGGATACTTTAGACTTTCTCAGGCAACAAGATGAACGTCAGACTGACCAGCAGGCGTAGTGAATGGGAGCCCAGTGGTCGCTGTCCAGCTGCTTGACTGAGAAGCCGCTGTCCAGTAGCTTGGAGAGCAGCTCTGTGTCTCCTTCACAGGCACTTCGGTGGAGGGGGAAGTCGTCCACCCACTGACGCTCCCTGTGGAGACAGGAGTTTGTGTTGAGTGTGTGTTTTTTATATATATATGAATGACAATAGATGACAGTGTGATTCATGCATGAATAACTCACTTGTCTTCTGTCACACAGTTGGGACTGTGTTGCCACTTCTCCCTCTTGGGGATCTGGATCTTGGAGTAGTCCGGCGCTCCAAGCCCAAAGTATGGGTTGATGATAACTTTGTCCACCTGCAAACAAAAGGCCAGACAGCCAGGCAGGGAAAACAAAGAAAAACAGCTAAGCTTATAAAACAGCATTTTTATAAAGAAACAGTTCAACATTTTGGGAAACACTGGACTGGAGACCAGGAAGAAACAGCTAGCCTGGGTTCTCTTGTCCTGTTTTCACATCTTCAACTCTCAACAAGAAAGCGAAAAACTATTTATTTCAAAATGTCAAATTATTCCTTTAGATTATTCAAAATATATTAGATCTTTGTCTTGGACTTTAGGTGAAATCCTCAAGGGTAAATTTATTGATTCTTCTGGTACAAAAAAACCTAATCTAGAAACATTTCCCTTTAAATAAACTACTTTATAAGTCTCTCACCCGGTTGGTGTACTGCAGATCAGACCCATAGAGTGGATTGAAGATGCACATGTCTGCCTTCTCCAGAGACATCATCTTGCTCTTGATCTCCAGAGCAGTGTAGCCCATGTGCAGGCCCTCGTCATTCACTTTGCCCTCGGTGCTGTAGGCCGGGTTGCTGACGTTGGTCTTCACCCGCTCCACGGGTGCCGGCCGGAACAGAGCGGGGATGGCGTGAGGGACGGTGTGCTGCTCTGCTAACCATCTGTGGACATAAAAGAGGCAATGTTAAAGCCTTATTTAACCTCCCAGTGCTATTTATTTATTTGGCAGAGGGAAGACCAAGTATATCCTCACTTGTCTAAGGCTAGAAGCATCTTGGAGGTGCTGGAACAGAAGTGGGTGCTGGTCTCGCTGCAGACCCGCATGATGTCATGAAAGCAGTAGAAGCTTGGGCTCCCGGCGCTGTGCACAGGCTTGCTGTTGTCTGTTCAGAATAACTTTATTAATATACAGCTGAAGTACAAAACCCCTGGAATCAGAGTCATTGCCTTCGGCTCACCTTTAACACTGACTGGAACAACAAAAAGCGATGCCTCTCTCCCTTCATTGTCACCTTCCAGGGGAAATTTCTTCATGTGCACCACACGTTTTCCTGAATCATGATGATGGAAAAAGACCATTTTTTGCTTCTTCAGGCTTCTAAAAACTATTAAAAATGAAACAATCTGAGAAGGAGACATCAGTCTTTTTACTGAAAGTCAGCAGACCCACACTCACCTACGAAGCCTTGATTATTGGATATCGGTTTGATTGTTTCGTCGACATAATCCAAAATGGATTTGGATTTGTCTCCTCCTGTGTGGATCTTTGTCGCCGGAAGGATTTTCTTTCTTTTCTTCTCCTTCCCTTCCAAAGGCACTTCACTCAACAGGATCTTTTACAGGCACCAGAGGAAACATGGAAACTGACAGTGAGATAACAACTCCGGGACTGGTGGGTTGAACATATTTTACTGATGTTGTTCGTAATTCTGTTAAATGTTTAGGAGAGCGTGTGATCCAGCGTCAGACATTTACCTCATAGGCTTTGGCTCTGTACTCCTTTGAGCTCAGGCTGACTTGACTCTTTGGCCGAATGACAGCCACGAACACGTCCTCAAGGCTGTCCTCGTTGCCCATCATGCTGACTTCCCCTCAGTCCCGACAAAACGTCCTACACAAGGGCCAAATGCTGTGGAGAGGCATGCCTGAAACATACGATCACAGGGAAAGGAAATGCTATCAGGGCTGATCTGTCAAATGTATGACTCAACTAATCATTACCAAGATTACTGATATCTGTTAGAAATAAAGACTAGTTATTACGTTTCATGCACTATATATATAGTGTTATGATCGTACCTGTGATGCCTTATGATTGCCGTTTTGAGACATCATCATAATGTATCATAATAAAAACTTTGTAACTTTCAGTTTACACATTGTGAACGTTTGATTTCTATTTTGCAGGTGTTTCCATTACCGGACAAAGGTTGACTGCAGGTGTTTGCGTGGAACAAATCAACAATGTAAAAACAGTAATTACATTAAAATAGAGGCGAATAAAACAATGTGTAAAACATTAATAAGTTCAGAAATCAGCTTGGAGTTCAGATGAGGGTCACGCCCCGGAAACCAAAACGCTTTGTTGTCTATAAACAGTTACTGCATATTGTATTTTGCATTACATATTGAATAACTGGATATATCCACCGTCGATATATATTTATTCTTCACATCAAACATGTTGTTGTTTTTTTAACTGAATCAGCAGTTGTAGCCGGGATGCTACAACACATCAGCGCCGTTTTTTCCGCTCCGCTTGAGTTAAAACTTACCGAAAGCGACGCGACGTTTTCTCTCAAGCAGTTTTCCACAAACTCGGGTTATTTTTTTGTGTTTTTTTTCTTACATTTTTTTTTCTCAGCTCTCACTGTGTTCAATGTGACAATCCTCAGCCGGGACACTGATCCGGGTGAACTTCCAGAGCAGATATTTGTGTTGAAGTAGTCGCAACAGGCCTATAATTTTGGGGCAGGGCTGCAGAGACAAACATAGGCGTCACGTTACGTTCAATGACAGCAGCTGCAGTTGGACAACAGAGTGCTCTGGCGGAGCAGGGGGACTCGGTGCGGGCTGAGGAGGCTAATATATTATATTATTAATATATTACACAGTATTATAGGATATAATGTCCAAATGCAAGTAGTTTTTCAGCTTGAGTACTTCTGGTGAGATGTAAAGTGCATGTTAGAGGGATATTAGGCCTACAATGATCTGGACTATACTACTAAAATAAAAGGACAGTATAATATAAATGTGATAATAGATATAAGGACATTATTTTATTTCAGAATATATTTTGAATCTATTTATTATTTAACATTTTGGGTCTCCAGACTAAATCAACTGTAAGATTGGAAAAATCATCTTATTCAATTACTAGTGTTACCATAGTGATTAAGCACAAGGCAGACTCTCAGCTTGCTGAGCCCACAGACCACATGTCACCAGCTGCAGCATGTGTCACCTTACACTCACAATGAGGCTTTGTGTGTTTTCTGTTGGTATCTTTGGTATCTTTTGGGTTTCTGCTAGAATATAAAATAAAGTTCTGTGAACAAAGTTTAACTAGCATGATTTTGAAGTGATTGATCCACCAGTCGGTCACTAGGTTTTAACAGCTTTACGCAGTCGGTTCCTGAAATGAAAATGCTCTTCATTTCCTCTGATTGAACCACTCCTACATGTAACCTATTTCCTTACATATTGACATAATTAGTATCTCCTGTTGCCAGGCTCCTTTCCACATAATGTAGATATACTCCATTGGGAAATGTTATAAAAGAAGTTTCTTTTTCAAGAGTTGGTTTTTCAAGAAGAAGGGGTTTGTGCATGTGTTCTTGTGTTCGTTGTATTAAGTATTCATAGAAGACATTATAATACATGTTAGTACAGCATGACTTTTCCATTCCAATTAAAGAGATTGTATCAAACGTCAGCATTTATTGGCATGTATCACAGCAGTTGAGATATATAGTGGTGTCTCTTTGAAACAAAAATAACATACAATGTTAATATAATTGCCAAATAAACAATAGGAATACCAGGTGCACAAACAAAGGAAAACATGGCTTCTGATATACATTATTTATATATTTTATAGCATGATTCGTCTGCGCGGATTAGTCCACAGCTGGGAGTATAAACTTTGGTACTGCTCCCCACCACACCTAAGCGGGTGTATGCTCTCTGTTGGTCCATGTTCAGGCGGAGTTTTTGTCTTTGCACTGATTAAGCACCTCCTGCATCTTCGTCTGGATCTCCTGCACCCTCTTGCCCCACTTCTCCCGCACCTCATCTTCATCATCCTCTCTAACAGCTGTGTAGGCCATCAGGGCGATGAGACCCATGTGGAACAGGTGTGTGATGTATGTACAGTGGCCCTCCATGATCTCACGGTCGCCGCCGCAGTTATCCAGGTACACTTTCAGCAGGGGTTTCCCAAACAGCATGGTACCCATCACACCGTAGTAGTACGTATCCAGGCTCATGTCACTCTTGTCTCTCTCATAAATTGTCCTGAAGGTCTGCATGTAGCGCTGGATGTTTTCCGGATCTTTCTTCATCTGCACCACCATGCTGTTGAAGGCATTGTACTGGTGCTTGATGTACTCCTCGTGGATGCCGTAAGTATTATTCACCTCATCAATGTGGATCTGTCTCAAGCATTCCTGGTTCTTTTGGGAGATGCTCTCCAGTTTGGTGTGGATCTCCTGGAAGTCCTTGTCCAGAGGGTGGCCGTCCTTGTCCGTCAGGCCCTTGCGAGCCATCCCGACCAGGGAGGAGACGATGCCAAAGATGGGGTCGATGGAGGAAGCGAAGGAGGATACCTTTTCCACATAGCCCAACACCTTGACTGCAGTTTTCTTAATTTGTCCTGCGTCAGCCATCACTGCTGTTTTGTTTCTGACTCTGGAGGGCTGCAAAGACAGAACAAAAAGCAACATATGTTATATTAAACCAACCAGATCTCTAGTGTTACCATAAATATTAAGCACAACGCTGACTCTCAGCTTACTGAGCCCACGGCACATGTGGCCAGCTACTGCATGTTGGCCATATTGCAAACGGTGTCCTCTTACACTCTGATGTTACTGGCAACAAGTCACAACAAGTGCTTGCGTTTTCTGTAGTGATACAGAGCTTCAGCATGTGAGCAGTGGAGGAAAACTAGTACTGGAAGTAACACATATTTTCATTTTTTTAATAATCTATAAATTATTTTCTTGATATTTTCTTGAAGTTGATGTGTTAAAATTGTTTGTTCTTGTTTTGTTTTTGTTTTTTTGTCTGACTAACAATTCAAAACCTAAAGATATTTAGTTTAATATGCAATAGCAAAGTTTCACATCATATAAGCTGGAACTAATAACCTTCTGGTCTTATAGCTTAGAAAATGACTCAGGACATTATTTAATATTTAAAATAGTTGCCTGTTATATATATATTTTTTTTTTCAGTCGACCGAATAATCAACTTATCATTGCATCTCTAGATCAAGCTTGTTTTTTGTCTCTCCACAATGTCAGAGGTAAGCATTCAGACAAACATTAATCAAAGTATTGACATCAATCATCCATATCAATGCGGCCCTTCCGGGTAAATACCAGTAGGTGTGTCTTCATAGTAACAGGAGAAATAAACACACGGTTACAAGTCGTGACTTTCATGCATCTTCTTTAACACTTCAAGTAAAGATCATTTTACTTCAAGACGTCTTGCTACTGTGTTTTTAAAATTCACTTTGATTTCCTGACTTCCGACACAAACACGAATCATCATGTATAGTTTGCATTGAATCTGCTGACTCAGCTATCACGCATCAAACATCCTTCACTGCACAGATTACAAAAGCACTGACGCAGCACCAGCTACTCACCTAAAGAGATAAAACTGGTGGTCTTATTATGTCTACGGCAGCCGTCTGTATTCACGTCCCACCATTCTCCTTCCTAGTTCAATAAAGACATCCTCTTCCTACCAAATAAGTGACTCATGCATGCCTCGTTCTGATTGGATGAGGGGAGGTTTTTTTCCCAGTAGCACTGCAGCAGCAAACTCCATCTACAGGCAGTGAATGGTTAATGACCAGGTTATCATTTTATTTTAATAGTTGTGTTTTTATTGTAGGTCCACACACCTGCCAAACTATTATGGGTGACCAGATACCACAAAGGTGGAAGACACTTTATAACCAGGAAACAGAGTTACTTCAGTGTTCTTGTGTCTTGTATCAATGCAGTGAAGATTTTATTAAATTACTTTGCAGTCAATTTATAAACAGAAAAGTTGGTAATGTTCCATAATTTTGCTGATACATGTAAAGGCTCAGCTCACCCAAATTAGAAAAATAGATAGATGTGTTTTTATGTTCTCACGGCATTTAATAAATGATTTGAAATGTTTAATTTACAGTGTCACGTAAAATGTTTAAAATAGATTTTAGAGATCTTCAACAAAAACATTTCTTTCCAGAGACAATGTCACAGAATATGCTGTCAAGTATTTCTGCAAAAGAAGAAGTCACTCATATGACCCAAGAAAAAAAAAAAAAAACCCTCAGAGAGAATATGAGAACTTTTTGTTTTGTGTTTGTAATTTGATCGGACTGACCCTTTAAAATGCCATTAAGGCGGTGTTGAGCTTAAAACGTTCAGTTGGTTTTAAGACACGTGACGTTCCAAGAAAGATGTACAAAGATCATGGGAAAAAATAGGTGTCTGGCCACATGATGGAGTCTGCAATGTTTGCTGTGGAAAAAAAAGGCCTATAGTAGTTACAATCCTGACAGAATTAAGCAAAAAGTAATTATAAGAATGACTGTGGTTGCTTTCTGCTACAGACTCTGCCTCCTCTGCAGCTGCCTGCATATGTGAGCTTCACCTGCAGCTCTTGTCATGGATGTGACAGTGCCGAGTGCAGAGATATGATGGTCGTTCATAGCCTCCTCTTCTTTATTTGAGCTCATTCTCATGTTTGCACTTTGCCTCTTGAGAATGATTTTCTATCCCCAATGTTACATGTTAAAATACTATTTCACATGACTCAGGATGGATCAAAGATTAAACAATAATCAAGCAAAATATAAAAAATGTTTCACTGTCGCAAATTCATTCATTTACAGTACCGTTGATGCAGTTACTAACACGTGTTTAGCACATTTTCCCATCGATGTAACTTTTATGTAGATTTATAGTTTTGTAGAAACCAACACCTGGATTCACATTTCCCAATTAGTTAATGAGAACCGCAGGAATTTCTATTCTGTATTAACAGCTAACCAAATATTATTCAACAGGATAAGGTTGTTGTGTAATGTTTGACTTTCCATGTACAACACACACACACATACAAACACATTTTTTTCTGACACCTGAGAGGACTTCACGTTCCCTCAGCCTGCCTGCTTCAGGAGGACGAGCTGTACTGAGATAAATTATCATGTGGTGTAATGCTTGTCCAAAAACAATGTCACTAGTAGAAAACCTGAGATGTGATGCTCTCTTGTATTTTTTCCACATATGCAGAAATATGCTTGAAGTCTATATTATATTTTTATACCACTACCACCAAAGTTATCTCTATTGGGGGTTTTTTTTGTACTGATATTTAATAGGTAGCAGTACCATATGAATACTGTGCTATTTTTGTTTTTTTATCACTGATAAGAAACACTGTGGGAAACATTCAGCTGCAGTTGATGTACATTGAAAAACTCACACACACATCTTCCACACACACACACACACACACGCCCCACTGCTCTATGGCATTTCCCACAATAACATCCCTGGTCGAAACACTGACTCTGTCATTTTGTCTCTGACCCTCCTCTCCACTGTTGTCCCTCTTTCTGTCCGTTGTCCCCAGGCACCGGGTCTAGACGGAGGACAAACACCTGTTGGTTTCAGGTATGAACTGGAGCGCGAGTGAGAGCAGCAAATAACACATCAGCAGGTTTGACACTGCAGCACTACATGGTTTGGTTTAGTTATTGGGATTGTAAAGGTTAAGCCTGCCATTGAAATGGCCCTGAGAGGTGAGCTGAGGTCGACCTCGGATCGAATTGTTTCTACTGCTTGTTTGTGCTTTATTAGCTGACATGAATTTACGAGGGGAGAGTGTGTTTTTTTTATGTTGTTTGTTTATTTGTTTGTTTGTTTTTAAGTTATGTGCAGTTGCATGTTAGCTTGCTGGTGAATTGAAGTTGAGCTTAAAATATAGCCAGCAAAAGACTGAACGACATTTGAACGACATAAAGTTTCTTTGCAGTCTTTGAGTAATAATCTCCAAATGTCCAAATGCTCTGGCTAGTTAAATGACCATCATACTGGCTTATTTGTTATCCACTTTGATTACATTAAAGTCATTGTTGACCTCAGTTGTTCTAAATTATAGATTCTGTGATCAGAACTGGAAAGCCAAAACATGATGCTACGACCGGTGAAAATGCAAAGTATGGCGATTAAGCTAATGGTGTTTGTAGGGTGAGTATATTTAAAACACAATTGATAACACATCATATTAATGAGTTTAGGTTTTCTATCACTATTGGTTGTATTTTCTTGTACTGTGCAAGTGATCATTTAGAATGAATAATTTATGAGCTAGATTGATAGATAATCTATGTCTCTCTTGTGTTTTAGAGTTGCTGGTTTGAGTTACGGTGCCACTCAGAGACCCGACTATGATGATACACCCAACCCGGAGTTCCTCAACCCGTCCTGGATGGCCAGCATCCCTGATGATCAGCCGCTGTCTGAGGTCACCATGCCTGGGACCCACAACACCATGGCCCTGTACGGCGGCATCTATGCTGAATGTCAGAGCTGGAGCCTGGGGTCCCAGCTCCGTGCCGGTGTCCGCTTCCTGGACATCCGTGTCCGTCACGTCAAGGGGAACCTTACCCTCCACCATGGGGTGTCCTACCAGCGGGCTCACTTCGGCCAAGTGCTAGAGGGTGTGGTTGACTTCCTGCACGAGTATCCAAATGAGACTGTGCTGATGCGTCTGAGGGAGGAGTTCAGTGAGACAGGTGACATCTATGGTGCTGTAGTAGACTACATCCAACGCTATGCTACATGGGACGTGCTGTGGCACAGTCGACTGGTGCCCACCATGGGTGAGGCTCGAGGGAAACTTATCATCCTGCAGGAGTTTTCCGGGCCAGACTTGGGGATGCGCTATGGTTCCTTAGACATAGCTGACGACTGGAAGGTTTGTTATGACTCTTCACTTTAATTTTGATATTTTAAAAAACAAAATGTGTCCATCCACTCTGAAATACATCATCATTCATCTTAATAACCCTATCAAAACACAAAAAACACAGATATGACACTACTACACTCACATTATTACAACAAAGTTACTAAAGTCAGGGCGATCTATTGCATCCATGCAAAATTCTTATAAATCCATTGATATAGTTATGATATTGCAAGATATGAGTCAATTTCTCCAAAGCTGGTATACTTAACACCTTCTTAAAATTAAGGGCAGCCTTTCTTGACCTGAGAACAAGAAACATTCATAAAACAGGAATACAATCAGCAGACAGAAACAACACAATAAATAAGGAGTTAATAAAAAAAAAAAGTTACTTGAATAATAAAAATAAATAATAATAAAAAACCATCTGATAATGAAGCATTAAATGTATGTAAGACTCAAGTTCCAGAGCAGTTTGCAGTTCAGTCCATTTAAAAGGTCCATAGTACCAAGACAGACATCCTTTGAGTCATTGTTTTTGGGTGAATAACCTTCTGCTGCTCCCTGTAGGTACCCACGCTTCTGCACGTGGAGCAGAAATGGCAGAGTGTGTATGATCACCTGGAGGCTGCGCCTACAGGAGACATGGGCCAAATCTTCCTCACCTACAGCAGTGGAGCCGGTGTGTTTGCGTATCCCAGAGCCATTGCTCAGCGCGTTAACACACAACTGTACAACTACCTGAAGGCCAAGACAGACCTGAATCAGCGCCTTGGAATCATATGCATGGACTTCCCTTCTGCTCCTATGATTCAAATGATCATTAACTTCCAGCTAAAAGATGAGATAAAGAGAGGACGGGACATTAACAGAGTTAATAGGAAGGCGGGTTCGAAATACACGATTTCACCACTGAGAAAGAAGATGATCAAATATCTTGCCTGAGCCAAAATCAAGCACATGTACTTGATATGACGCAACAGTAGATTGGTCAATAACGGTAACAATCAATGAGACATCACTATGGACACCAAATAAAGCAGCTGTTGTTCAGTGTGTTCAGTAGGTAAACAAACGTGATTTAAATTGTATCTTGGATGAAAAATTCTCATTGTGTCATTTACTAAAGATACTGGGAACAAAATAAAACACAGTAATGGCAACATGTGGAGTTTTTGTTCTGTTTTCATCAATCAGGTAATTTGGCAAAACAATAAAGCCAAATAAATACCATTACCATTACCATTCCACGTGGGAAAAAAAAAAAAAAAACATGTGTCATGGAGCTCCAAACACTTGTTTTTTGTTTTGTTGGTTGCCAGGATGGATGTAAGCAGTCACATCTCATGGTCTCAGGGTGGCAGTGCTGCTGCAGGGCCGTCTGCTATCAGCTGTGAAAACCTCTGTGTCACAATCACAATAACAACTATCACACTGCTTTTTTTTTTTTACTCAAGATTAACATTCTGAGTTTATTTTTTTTGTTTTGTTTTTCTACTTTTCATGGTTTCCCGTTGCTTTTTAAAAACAAATTTAACTCAAGCCCCCTAAGTGCAAAATTAAATTGCTAAAAGACTGAAATCACCACTGAATCACAGTCTTACGCCATCATCTTTAAAAACAAGCAGCAAATGGGCCATCTGGGCTGCCATACCTGTTTAAAACTCACTTTTATTCACTAAACTTTTTGAATCTTAATGTCACTTTCACTCATCAGCTTTAAACAGCATCATACTACATCACAAGATATTATCATTAAAACATTCAAACATCTGCATTCAAAAAGAAAGACAAATGTACACTCATTTTTTTTTTCAAATTGCTTCTGACTGTAAATATTTATGGCCATGGTCTGTGTACTGAAAGTGCACACACATTTTCTATCATGTGCTGCATTACGTTAATTGATCCATCACGCTGCACCATGCAGTCTTATTTAGGATGTGCTGATTACATCCAATAAATGTCTAATGTCAAACTTCTAGATTTCAGAAAGGCGGAAGGATGCCATATGACCGGTTTGTGGCTCAAAACAAACTTGACAAACAGATTATTTTCATCAGAACATCAGAAACAGATTGTATCATTATTTCCTCTTAGTTAAACGCAGAGAGCATTGCAACACAGTTGTCGAAATGCATCGGACTGAAATAATATGTCACAACATCCTGCCCCAAACAGCAGAGGATGTTAACAAAGCTGACACTTGCCGACTCATGCCTGGTTCTACACTCATTTACTGAGTCCTGGAAGACGAAAGACAAATAAGGCAGTAAAGTGTCTCCTACTCAGAGCTGGACAGGTATGGTATAAGACTCCTGCTGCAGCTCCTCTTCCTTCTGATGCTTTATTATGACACGACTACTTCTTTCTCTGCTGTAGATATGAACCCATCTCCACAAATGGAATTCAGGCCTCAAGGCGCCGTGATGTTTTCAACAATTGGTTAGACATCCATGCCTTTTTTTCTTCTGTCTTATTTGACCCCCTTTACTGTAATACTAATCCTTAACCTTCTGCCTCTTCCTTTCTTGTAGTCGTTGTGAATATTATTTGGTGGATGGTTATGATTGCAGCCATTGGTTTGGGTAGGTTAATATGTTATGTTATGTAATATTTTAGATTGTTCATTATCTTCTTTCATGATTGTGCATCACGTTGTTGTTCTGCATTGTAGGGCTCACACATCTGAACCGCTGTACTGTGCAGCCCAATGTCCCCATCTACCTGTTAGTGTTGGGAGTGGCTAGCATCCTCTCTCTATCTCTGACCTACACTCACAGCATCTGTGAGAGCGGCGCCGTCTACATCCTGAGTTCTTCCTGCATGACCCTCCTGCACATCTTCAGTTTCGCTTGGTTCATTGCAGGTAGGGAAAGAAACATGATATATCCATCGAGACTGTGCATTAAGTAGACGCTGCTACCTGCAGCTTAATCTACAACTTATTTTGCAAAAGATAATTTTATATATGAAAGCTAAACTGCCCCAAAGTATATATAGTAGTTACAATTAGCTCTACCTTTATGTGGGATCCCATCATTTATAATAAAAACCTCATAGATAATAAATAAAACATGTTTTCGGGGTCTTTCAATTGATTTCATTATGAGATTTCAGCTCTAATCTACTGTTTATACTATGTCTTGTCTGTCCCCTGTAGGTACTTACTGGGTTTATAGTGTATATCCTCCCAACTACACACCTGGACCAGCTCCATACTGCCAGAAGACAACCTTTCAGTTTGCATTTGTTGTCACCACGCTGGTTTGGGTCACTTTGTCTCTAATGTTCGTCTGCGGTAGTTGCTTCATTTTATTGTCCTGCTGCTGCACTGTAAATGCGAGACACAGGTTGTCACCCAACCGCTCGACTTTCTACGGTGGGACAAGTGATTTTGCAGACACTGCCGGTGATGTGTGATTTTAATCCTGGTTTCATGTCTTCAAATGTCGAAGGAGTTCACCTTTACAAAGGTTTTTGACAGGAATGAAATTCAATGTTTTGACAGTGATGATGATACTGATTCTGCTCTTGCTGCTGAGGATTCTTTTTTATTATTTGTTGTGGTTTTTATAGCTGTAAAGTAGATATAAAAGCTTTAGGCAGCTACAGAAAAATGATCTAAACAGCAGTTATCTTTCTATAATCTTCCTGTAAAACAACTGAAGAATAACTGCTTAGTTTATTTAAGACTATCCTGTTTTCTGTTACAGTTCTTGAGGAGATGTCTTGTTACCATTCGTTACTCACCGTAGGCCAGTGTAGCCATTGAAACATCACATCACTTTTACACAACAACACTGCCACACCATACACTTCCTGCATGTTGACACCAGAATCAGACAGTTAACATCGGAGCCAAAAAAAAAAAAAAAAGATGTTAAAGATGATTTAGAGGCAACTAATATTGATTCAGAATTGAGATGAAAAATAAATTGCAAATTGTTACTACATGGGTTAGGTTGTTATCTATGTAAATGTATGTGTGTGTGTGTGTGTTTTATTACACATTATTATTGGAATTACTTTGATTGCACCAGTTAAGATCCTAACAATGAATTATGCAGTGTCCCTTGGAAGAAAGATTTATATTAATTATTTTTATTTTTATTTAATTTTCTTTCTTTCTACACTTTGTTCCCGAAGAATATAGCTCATATTGAATCATGTACGCATTTAACATAGAACAGGCCCTTTTGTTAACGGTTTAATTTTGATATGATTAATAATACATTTCCTGTTATGTACAGTATAGCCCATTGTATGCTGTTTGGTTCCTGAGTATTATTATTATAATAAACAATAGAAGAAATAAATGCACTTATTTTTATTGGACAAACAAAATGTAAAATAAATAAATAAATAAATAAATCTGTAGTAGTTTGGGATTTTTACGGGATGTTTTAATTCAGGCTTTTTTCTGGACTACTATGTCGGTTGGTGACGTCACACGCAGCCGTTTGTCTTTCCCGTCGGACCCATCCGTAACTGGAGCATGTCGGTATCTTTTACGTGACTTTACATGTTGAAGTCAGCGGTGTTTGGGAAATAAACTGGTGGTTTCAGGGTCCATTTGTGGCTCTTTAGTGAATTTGTGTGACTTGTGTCGTCGGGGGCATCCAGCTGGGTGAATATGTGGAGCTCAGGCCGCCGTGTCCTTCAGGATCTGCTCAGCCAGCCTGCTGTCAGGAGCTTCTCTGTGACTCCTGCTCTGGTCAGTGTCTTTTTCTAAGCTTTTTTAACTAAATATTAATAGCTGTCAGTGTTTCAAACTGCTTCTCGTACAGCTAACCACTTCTTAAAGCTACAGCTTGGTCTAAATTATACTGATGAGGTAAAAAATCTTTATACTGTCACATCAACAGACTGTTGGAAAAAAGACAATATATGAACTAATGAACATATTTCTAGTTTTAGAGTTTTTAATAACTTATTTTAGTGTTTGTTTTGTTATTATTAACATCATTGAACATTGTATACTTAGTTATTCTATCTATTTGTAAGGCATCATCTTCTGGTCCTCGATTTAAAGAGGAAATCTAATGAGACATGAGTTGATTTAAATTATATTTAGCTCATTTGTTGTAAAGTTGTGTTTCATCAGATTGCACACAGAAAACTAAACAATGTAGTATTACTCCATCATAGGAGTGCTATTATTTTCATTATCAAGAGGTCTGACAATTTTTTTTTCTTCTATATCAATTGAATTTTCTGTTTATAAAATGTCAGAAAATAATGAAAAATGCTGAAAATTATTCTCTGAAGTCCAAGTTCAGATAACTGTCAAAAACAATAATCTGGGAAAACTAGAATATCTAATTAATTAATTAATCCTTTCACTTTTACTAGTTTGATCCTTTGTCATACCTTGTCAAATTGTCAAAAAATATAAAGAACTGATTAACATTACCAATTAACATACTGGTTTAAGTCATAACATCCTCATTAGTGTTTTTTCCGAAGCGTCATAACATAAATGAAAATCATAGCGTTCTCATGCAAAACATACTGAATCTTTGCACAGACTACAATTAATTTGTGTGTTGTTCACATGGATATTGACACGGCAGACATAAAGGAGTATCTCCTTGCACTTGATGTTCCCACAGAACACCGTTGTGGTGGAGCGCTGGTGGCAGGTCCCCTTGTCTAAAGTAGGCCGCCCACCAAGGCTGTACTCCCGAAGACACAGAATCTACAAGCTAGTTGAAAACACCAAAGATGATCCCAAGAACAAGATGGAGCTCATCCTAACCCAGACTGTAGCAAGTGAGTATGTCCAGCTCTCGACGATAGATCACATAAACCTCAGATTTATGATTTCTGAGGTATCACAGAGTATAAAAAATATCTAAAAAAATGTTTCTTTGCACCCATAAATTCTCTTTTAACATTTATTCAAAAAAAAAAAAACTAACTGTTTCTTTCTTTGTTGTGACAGAGCTTGGTGGGCGAGGAGATACTGTGTTTGTCAAAAAGTCTGTTGGTCGAAATAAGCTGCTGGCTCAAGGCCTCGCAGTATATCCATCACCAGACAATAAACTGATGTTTGCTGAGGAGTTAAGAGTGTGTATTGCACTTTTAATATTTTTATTCATTTCCCTTCACATATTCGATAGTGTAGTGTATTAATTGAGCGTTGTCATCTTTTCGCCTACAGCTTTTGCATGAGGGGAGGCCAGAGGACAGAATCCAAACTCGCACCGGACAACTGGTGAGTCTTCATTCACTGAAGATATTTGAAAGCATTACATTTTCTTTTTAACATCCGCTGTCAGTGTTTTTTAACAAAGATGTCCTGGTGTTTTGCAGACAGTTGAGTTCCTGAAACGTTCCAGTTTAAAGATCAGCAAAATGCCCTCTGATGAATACAAACTCACAAAAGAGGTTGTCTGCAGACAGCTTCTCAAAAAGGTATAGTTGATTTTGCCTCAGTGTTCTTTTATTTTCTTCCTTATTTTGCTAAATTATGTTAAAGGTGCTATATGCAGGAATTGGCCACCTGTCTAATTCATACTCCACACTTCAAACCAATTGGACTACACTACATTAATGTCAGTGCTGAATCAATAGCGCATTATCAGTGCTCTGTTAGCAAGCAAACTAAGTTTGTAGCAATATCAGTTTCATGCTAACATTGACTAAACTAAAATTCTTATATATAGCCATTTTTAAAAAATTATTCATTCAAAAGAGTAAGAATTGTCAAAATTAAATTAATGGTTTAATTGACTTGAATATGACTTTTCCTTAGTTGGGAGTTGTTGTGCCACCTAATGCGTTGAGACTTCCATTTGAGCCAATCACAGACTTGGGTGACTACTGGTGTGAAGTTACGGTAAGATAAAATGAATTTGAGCATCACACATAATCTTACTCTCAAGTACAGGATATAGATGCTCATCTTTAGTAGTTAGTAGAAACTGATGCTGAAATACTAGAAAATGGTTTTCAATCAATCAAATTTTATTTGTATAGCCCAAAATCACAAAATACATTTGTCTCAGAGGGCTTTACAATATGTACAGGGAGTGACACCCTCTGTCCTTATACCCTATGTATTAAGCTTTTAAGAGAGCTTAATACATATGGGTTTTGTATGTTGAAAAATAAACACACTGTAATAATAATAATATTGTTACTGTGGAATTTCTTTTTACATCATACCCATAAAAGCCCCCTGTCATGTCACATTTGACTGAAGTTTTAAATCATTTATATTTACCCTAAAAGCTCATATAACAGAAGCAGAACTGCTTGGTTGACTAATATGCGTGTTCTTTTCCAGGTTAATGGGATAGACTCAGTTCGCATCCCCATGTCACTGGTTCCATATGAAGACCCCTCTGCAAGTTATCAACGGATGTTGAAAGCACAAAGGCGGCAGCAGGCGGCCGCAGATGTTTCAGAACCTGTTGATGAGGACGAAGCTGTTGTGAAGGCAGTTTCTGAGGCGGCGGTAGAAACTGAGCCTGGTATAGACTCTGTGAGTCAAGTTGGTGAAGCTTCAGCCTCAGCAGGAGCCTCCGATGCTGAGCAAACATCAGCAGCAAGTCAAGACACAACAGCACCACCAAGTGACAGCCCGAAGAAAGATTAAGGTCTCCAAATGAAGACGTCCATAGAAGTACAGCAGATTGCATTTATCTACAATACACATTTTTACATGCATAAGAGCAGGTGTAATTATTAAAATGTTTTGCTTTTGGCTTATGCAGGGCATGTGTTTTAGCAAGCCAATGCAATCCCTGTCTAGTCATTTCATTTCTAGGAAAATGAAAGGTTATCTGTTGTCTCTCAGTGGGTTGACCTCCTGTAAATGTTAAATTGTGGGAGGTAAGAAGTCGGACCTTATAAAGGTATTTCATCAAAGGAACATGCAGTGTAGTGTTGGAGTTACAGAACCTGTGAATTCATGAGAGAATTTCCCAAAAGTGAAAAAGGAAGAACTGCTCAACCACCTAAAATAAAACTACTTTGAACTGAATGATTTGTTCATTGTTCATGAATTTTTAAAAGGTTAAATGTTCTAAAATCAGATGGTTCTCTTGTCTCAGTGTTTAAGGATCAGCTGAAACTGAAATGGCATGTTTGGTTATCTGGCTATTTATTAAAAATGATTTAGGACAGATACTCTTTCACAACTGTGTTGAGTTCTCAACATAAAAGCAAAGACAGAAAAAAAAATAATTACATACACATGAATAACTTAAAACTCCTTTAAAGCTGCATGTGTCATTATGAGCAACTTCAACATGTCTGCGTTCCAACATCTTTATTTTTTATTATAAAATTGTTGATTCAATATATAAATATGTAATGTGTCACAGCTGTCAAATGACTCCATTTCTCATTAGCAATGGCAACATTTTACTGATACTTGTGTGATCATCAGAGAACCAAACCTGTTTGTTTTGGTTACAACTGTCAGGAAAATAATCTGTTTTTTTATCACAGATGAGGAGTCATACATCAGTGTTTGCCATATGATCGGGAAGGATACACATTCAAAGGAAAACATTTATGGCGTGCATTTCAGGGTCACATCATATATCATCTCTGCCACTGACTGGTGAAAGGTACTGTAGGTGTAGCCTCTATAGCCTCTATAGAAAATAAGTGAAATGACAGTTTATTTACTGTAAACTACTGTTAAAGGAGAGTTTAACTGGAGATGATTGGATATTCAGCAGAGAAGAAACACATTATCAAACATAAGAACTACTGAATATTAACAATTTAATGCAAATACAGGATGGAAAATCTGTTTTAAGGTTTATGTGTACTTTCTTCCCAAACGCAATCTCTCTCTTTGTGTGTGGAAATCTGGAAGGCTCTACTCTAATTTCTGAGGCAGGGTTTCCACATGTCACCAAGAGTCCACATAATATGACATTTAGAAACCATATTTGGCCTGGGTCTGCCGGCGGGTTAGCTTGTTATCTGCCCAGCTGTTCTTCAGCTCCAGCTCACGTTCCTTTGCCTAAGAAAGAAGAGAATAAATTAAAATTAAGTTAAGCCTTTTTTTTTTTTTTTTTAAACAAAACACAACAGATTTGAAGACAACTGATTTCTGATAATAAAAGAAAGACCATTAGCCTCATGTATTTTCATTAAATCTCAAGTGCTATAATTTGGAAATGTTTGTGAGCAAAGTCAGACCACCAAAACTTTAGTTTAGACAAACCAAAAAAACCTAAGTAAAGAAAAACATGAGCTTTACAAACCAGCTCAACAATGCAAATAAATCCCTGTCATGTGCACTCATCCCAACTTTAAATATTTGAATGGACCCTTAAACACGTGCAGATGACAAAATATTCAAAGTCACATAATCACTGAAAATGTAATGTGATTCTGCTGTTAGTTCTGACCTGGTGAATGAGATATGTGATCTGATGCTTGCGCCTCTGTTGTCCCGTCGGTTGTTCGCCTTTTTTCTGCAGAAATGAGAAGCAGGGAAAAAGTAGAAGTTACACATGTTGGAATACATGAGTTGTTTCTTTGCAAAAGGCTCTCGCAAGCAATCATGACTTGTTCTGACTTGCATGAAAACAGCCATGTGAGCCCATCTGCATTCTTAATTTGGTAGAAACCTCAAGAGTCAAACCATTTCCTTACTACTGTCTACTGAATCAGGCCATGAAATATTTTTAGATTCTACCACAGAATTTTATGGCTTTAGATGTTCCCAGTCTGAACTAACTGTAAATCAATGGTGAACGAAAGCACACCGCCCCATTCAGACTGACACAGTTATGTGGGTCAAACAGTTTTCTGAATGTGTCGATGTATGCACAATGAGTGGACATGCGTCAAACACACGTCTGCTGTCTGAAAGGGGTAGAACAGAGATCTAACAGGTCACCTTGCTGAAAGACTGGCGGACTTGCTTCTCCTCTGTTATACTCTTGGTCATCCACTGCTGGTTGCCACTCAGCTGGTCATCACCTTTGATCTCCAGGAACTTTACCTCCTCCTTGCCTCTGTTCCTTTTCCCCTGGAGCCGCATGAACTGCAGCACAGGACGAAAATGCTCAAATGAGTTTTTCAAACCCAATTTGGAACAGACGGTCAAAACTAGCAAGAATCAACCTACTTACAAAGTATGGAGTTATATGGACAAGACAAGGAAATAGCACACGTCTTACCGCTTCATCATCAAACATGGCAGAGTGACCAGGCTCTTCAGCCTCTGCTGATCCGGCATTAGGATCTTGGTAGTATGGCTCATTATAGTATCCCTGTCCGAGGAGAAAATGTTTGCGGTGTCACTTAAATTCATTTTCCATTCTCGCTGATTCATCTCAGTTAAATTACTTTAGTTCTATTATTAATAATACGATTATGAACTGGATTGGCCTTTGCTGGGTTATACTCTGGTGTGATTAATTGAATGCAGTGTGTGTAAACTCAATTGAAAACTAGTCAGCCCATGTGTACATACAAGCTAAAGCCTATGTATAAATCATAATTACCTCAGGGAAAGCCTCTGGCCCTTCAACAGACTGCTGATACTGAGGATATTGACCTCCCCACGCACCAGCTCCCTCGTGGCTCCCCCCGAAGTCGAGAGGAGCGTCTGACTGGCCGGGTTCATCAGCAGCTGACAAAGGAATAGGCTCGACGGGGGCTATGGGCTCAGGTTCTAAGCTCGGGATGACTGCAGGGAGAGGCTGGGAGCTTTCACCTAGGGAGAAGTAATTCTGTGGGGTTATGTCCTCCTCGTTGTCCTGGTCATCTGTGGCTATTTGTTTAGCCAGCTGCAGGGCGGCAGACTTAGCTGCGGCTTTGATAGCAGAGGGAGACGCACTGGAACCAAGCAGACCCTGGGCGGGCGCTCCAGGTTTGGGTCCTTTAGGCTCTTGGCGCTTGGTGAGTGTGTGAGGAAGCAGGAGTCTATCAGTCTCCTTCACTGTCAGGTTTTTGGGTTGCGGTAGAAGAGAGGACAGACCTGAACCAGCACCCTGGATGGGACAGGATGGAAAGAGGTCAATGTATTATCAATCCCATAATGCAACTATGAAAAGGTCAAACGAGACATAACAGCTGAGCTACTTCTGTACGATCAGGAATAGAGAGATGAGACAACAGACATCCAGACTACTATGAGTGTAATCACAAGCAGGTATTCTTACCTGAGGTTGTTTCTTCCTGGCTGGCTCGTCATCATCGGAGTCTGACTGAGGACAAACAAAACAACAACATAGATTCACAACCTCATATCACAACACCGACTATATGTTTCAGAAAACACCTGAACTAACTCACGTCACGTCTCTGGATCTGCGGTACGGTGATCTTCACGGGATCTGTTCGCTTCTTCGGCTTAGGCAGGCAGGAAAATAAGCCTCCTTTGGACAGGTGAGGAACTGGGTCATCGTTTGACGTACTGTTCCCTACTGAAGGGTTTGCTTTAGTCTCCTTGCTCGGCACATCGTTTCCTCCTGTCGATCTTAGCTTTTTAGGTGCAGGCAGGAGTGAGAAGAGCCCTGCTGAGCTCGGTTTGTTCTCCGGTGCGGCAGAGGTCGATGATTCTTCTGAATCACTATCATCACTGCTGCCATAGGCCACTAAAGACATGTTTGCTGCTGATGTTATTATTAAATATTATTCCTCTGCAGTAACCCGTGGACATGGATAACCACTTCCCCCTTGGTTAGGTCGTGAGAAGCCCGTGCTAACGCTGGCTTTCCGAGTTGACTTCAATTAAAAAAAGGTACGATAACCTATGATCAATATAGATAATGAAATCATCCCAGGAAGGAGCTGTGGTATTTTCAAAATCGCTCAAGCTCTTCAAGGATCCCCCAGGTGGGCTCTTTTAATGAAAGACTGCCCAACTTCAGTGCGCTAGCTATCGTTAGCTAGGCCGCCGCAGCAAGAGATTTAGCTTATTGACCCCTCTGCTTAGTCAAATTAAATCCGCCTCAGGTTGTTTCACAAAATATTGCATCGCTTGATGCAGTAGCTGTGGTTGTTTTTACACCACATAAACGCGATTACTGTACGGTGGTCCGTTAACAAGATGAGCTAATGTTAGTTAGTCCCTCGACTCCATCAAAACATTCACGTTCATAATTGAAATAAAGAACAACTGCGCATCTCTCTGCGCAGCTTTCCTTCTTCTTCTGTGAATTATCAGTTAGCCGTCAGTAAACATGTTTAAAGCACCGGCGCCCCCTAACGGAGTGTGTGGAAAATGATTTCATTGTAATCAATCAATTATTCTGTTTGTCAGGGATGTAGCTCCTATTGAGGACATGGAGGTCATGTCAGTTTGTCTTGTATGTTATTTATTCGTGTTTTTTTTGTTTGTTAATTTGTGGGTAGAGTTTACATTCTACAATTAAAAACGTACACTTGTGTTTTATAATCTCAGTATGTTTAAATTTAGTTACTTCTAGGCCAATGTAAAGAAGGAGGCTTTAAAATACCAATCAGACATTTCAATTTAAAATCAAAGCTCTCTGTACTGTCGTCATTGTCTATCCATGTATGGGACAGAATTCCCAATAGCCACCTCTGTTGTTGTGCCTTTATGTTATTTTGCCTCCGGGCTAATTGTGTTGAAATTGAGCAAACTCTTAATTCTACAAGCATAAGATGATGTTTTTAATGACAGTGTACTTCCAACAAGGTAACAGTTTAGAAATGAGCTTTTCCAGTTTTAACATAACACTACACCTGTGCATAAAAGCTTCCACAACGAACTGGTTTTCCAAGTTTACTGCAACACTGACTGTAAGTCATGCCTTAACTGAACTGAAGTTAACCCGTGTAAGTGAATTTCCTGCAGACAGCTCCCAAAAATTTTGTGGAAAGACTTCCAAAAAGACTGAAGGCTGTTATAGCAGGATGTTGATGTCCATGGTTTTGGAACACAGTCTAAACATACAGGTCTAATTTGGGTCTGTATACTTTTAGCCATAATGGAATGAATGAAGATTAGGACCAAAATTACAGAAATGTGAAATGCCAGTCGTGAGCTGACCACAGGCCAGATTGCACATATCATTTCTTTTTCTTCAAAGGAATCTCATAAAAGATTTCAAATTAATCTCAGACTCAAAACATCATTACGTGACCATTTCTTTTTTTAATTTTGGTCCAATATTAAAGTTAACGTGAACCATCCAGTGCACATACACTGAGATTAGACTTTTCAGTGAAGTAGGAGACATGTAAATATAACTGAATCCTGTCTCAAGCTAATAATTGCCAAGTAAATGATTTACTTATTGCTTACTTTCCTAAAACTAGTGACATTTCGTTGTTTGTCAATCGCCATAAATCATCAAGAAGTAGTAGTACAATTTTTTATTTATTAATAATTTATTTATTTTTGCATGAAATTTACTGTCAGTATGAGGTTTTGGCCAACGGGGGGCGCTTTCCTGTGCGACTCCATAAGGTGCTGGGGGCGCGTCTGCTCGGGAAGCGGGTTTCAATTTCAAACCCAAACAGTCCGAGAGACGAACCAGTGGATTGTGGGATAACGTTTAACCTAAACACTTGCAGCCGTAAACTGTAATGTTATTTTAAACACAAACCTGAACGGTGTCGTGCCGCGGTTACAGTTTCACAGAATCCGCGAAAAAAAAAAAAAAAAAGTCGTCCGCCGCGTCTTCGCTCCAGTTTTCCGCGCCTGGTTCATTTGGGTGACAAACGGACGCTTGGCTTATTTGTTGCAGGTGTTGATCAACCCGGATATTGCACTACATTGAAACTACTACCTACCTTTATTCATACATTTATCTAACACAGTACGCCATTCCTGCAAGAAATATGCCGAGGTCCAACAGGCAAAAGGAATACAAACCTGGAGACCTTGTATTTGCTAAAATGAAGGGGTATCCACACTGGCCTGCGAGGGTAAGCACCCGACGTAACACTCTTGTTTCCAGCTTGAGGTTTGATGTTCATGTCAGCCTGTCCGGCTCCTAGTACTTGTTTAACGTTACCTGGCAGGGCCTAATACTGGTTAGCCGCCATGAGTTAGCCTAGCTCTGTCGTGTTAGCTAACGTTGCCCAGCATCCACACACACACAGCGAGTCAACTGTATACAGTTGCACATTTCTTTCAGGTGATTCATCGTGTAGGCAGATAATTACTCGTACAGTTAACTAAATTTTAATGTTGTTACAAGCTGCTGTTGGCCAGTAGCTAACGCCGTTTTCCCCATGTATCACTTTTCGTATTAAACACCCAGCTTTCGTCTCCCAGGGGCCCTGTTTTGCTAATGTTAACTTCAAGCTTTTCGCAACCGTTGAACAGTTGTTGGGCAACGTTAAAGTAACGTCGGCTGTAGAAAAAAAAAAACAATTTAACGGTCATGTCAGCCTGAACGTTACGGCTACCCAGCAGTAAATGTTAGCTTAACTTGAAGACAACATTTAGCCACGTTGTAACTTCTTAACGTTTTTAAGTTTTAGGTGTTTTTTGCGTTAACTGTTGCATTTCAGAGCTGCTTGTGTAGCCATGTTGAATTGAAGTAGTTTGTAAACATGCCTACCTGCCCACGCTGGTTGGGGAAAGTAATGTCGGCTTGTAACGTTAACTGTTTACCTCCATTACGTTTAATATATGACCAGGGCTAATAAAAACTGCGGTATATGATCATAAAGTAATGTCTACCCGGTCCATAAACACTTAGTGGGAGAAAATATGAACCTTTCATTCAAACTAGGTTTGACTGTAAAATGCTGCCCTGCCTCAAAGCTCAGTTAGAATAATTATGTATGTGCAAAAAAGGAAGGGGGAAAAAACAAAATAGTTTTGCACTTTATACAAAACTAGCAGCAATTCATACAACAAAATGTAATAAGTTACTTCCAAGCTTACAAAACTCACTTGGTTTATAAAGTGTGCTCCTAAGATCTGCCTGTTCACACAAAGTAGTTTAGTTTCAGTATTAATTTGTGCCTCTTCCCTCCTTTACTGAGTCTTATCAGTCATGCCTCATGATAGCAGGCAGCAGGCCCTGCCCCACCTATCCTGACTGACAGTGGCCCTATCTAGGGATGCCAAAAGGCCTCTGGCAGACAGGTTGGAGGCACAGTGACATAATACAGCTAGGCCATCATAATAGTGTCTTGCTGTGCTTCTTTTAACACACAAACGAATATTGGCAGAGCAGAGGAGTCAAGATGTTAAACATGAGTAGTGAAACAAAAACACTACCTTCCTGTTCTCAATAGGAGTTAAATTGTATTTCAAAAGACATTTCAACAGAATAATCAAGAGCCACCACTTTTGGAAAACATTCACATTAATAATTCATAGCAGTGAATGAATAGAGTTGACTCATGGCATCATTCTGAATACAAGTGACCTCGTGGTCCAGTGTTTTTCACTTCACATCAGAAACGATCACCCTTTTTTTTTGGCTATTTTTTGTTTTACATCATCAATTTAATATTTAAAGGCTTACATCAGTTTTTGTCAGCATATTTTCTTACGATGGTTTGTGTGTATGTGCGTGCGTCATTCACAGATTGACGAGTTACCCGAAGGAGCTGTGAAGTCCCCCTCTAACAAGTACCAAGTGTTCTTTTTTGGGACGCATGAGACGTAAGTTATGTGTGTTAATGCTGTCAGTCTTAATCCTAGTGGAGCCTAAGTGATAGCAGAAACCTTTTGATCATTTGAGAATATGACAACAAACGTCCTACATGAACTAATTTCTGCCAGTTGGGAAATACCCGTTACTAACGATACAACTATGCTGCACATACAGATGTAATTTAATATTGATATTCATGATCGCCAGAGGATAATTCTATAATACATTTTTTTGTGTCGTCCTGAACACTGTTGAGTCCAAGGAGTGATTTGATTTTCTTTGAATATACATAGCTGATTATACATTATAATGTTATATATATGGCATAACACAAGCTCTGCCAGGATCGGTATACACGTTTAGGGAAGTCATTGAGTTACGTTGACATCTTTAATGGTTTACCACCACAGGGCGTTCCTGGGGGCCAAGGATTTGTTCCCATATGATGAATGTAAGGAGAAGTTTGGAAAAGCAAACAAGAGGAAAGGCTTCGCTGAGGGACTCTGGGAGATCGAGAACAACCCCACTGTCACACATGAAGCCTATGAGGTGTGTGTATTTGTATGATAGAGGCCAAATTTGTTTAACAGTGCTGTGAGTTATAGTTTTGAGATAAATTCTATGCCAGTGCTGCATTAATGTACCTTACTTACTTCTAGACTTACTGCTGTATGCTATATATGGCTCAGCAAGTTCATCTGCAACATTTTGGATTCAAATGTGACTGAATTTTTATTTCCTTGTGTTTTACTAATATTTAAGTCTCTGCCTTTAGTCATCAAAGAAGGACAACGCGTCAGAAGGAGCAGGAGATACAACTAGTTTGGAGAAAGCAGATGCCGAGGGCAGCAGCGATGAGGATGAAGGGGCTCTGGTCATCGACGAGAAAAATGAGAGGGGAGGAACTAAACGAAAAGCAGGGGAGTCCACAGAGGTGAGCTTTTGACTTCCAGCCTGTTACCCATACACAGTCCAAGTAGAGGGCTTCACAGTCAGCTCATGGTCAATGCTGCCTCAAACCTCTTGTTAGGCATCTCCCAAACGGCCGAAGGATACAGAGGCAGGGAGTGATTCTAAAGTAGACGGCATCAAGTCTAACACGGAGGCCAAGCTCAATGATGTGGCTGGACCCAAGGCGACTGCTCCCTCCTCACTGGGCGAGTCAAAACCAGAGGCCCAGGAAAACGCTGCTGCAGCAGGGCAGCTAACTGCAGATAAGGTAAAACACTCAATTTATTACTGTTTTTTTTACCTCAGAAACATCATCTTGGAAACGTGTCTTGAAATGAAATTCTTCCATTAAAGCACAACATAAATAACACATTTGTGTGCCTTGTGTAGCTAAACTGAGCTGACTTGTAGGACTGATTAACTGTTAGTAGACACACAATATTTGTTCTTAAAGAATCTTACAAGTTTAGCAACGCTGAGGCTACAACCAACCCATAATACAACACTCTGGTAGCAGGAGGCACAGTCTCCATTCGAAAAGAATATACTTTTATCTGCTAGTTACTGAGAAATCAAATCCAGCGCTACAAGTGATACCCCATAGACGTCGGAAGAAACTATTCGATCTTGACATTTTCTTGTTCCACTCTTGGAGGTTTGAATTTCCCACAAACATTTGAATGCAACATTGAAAAAAATCAAAAAATCAATCTGATGGTCACAAGTATTGAATTTCATTTACTACATAGTGGTCAACAAAATATGGGTTGGCTAAGGTTTGGAAAATAGTCTGCAGTAATGTGAAGTGTATATAGATATTTAAGCAGAATAAGTAAACAAATTGTATGTATAGATGTCTTGTTGTTTGTAGAATGTCAAACATTCTCACACCTGTTCTCAATCTTGTGTTGTCCTTGCAGCCTGTGACAGACAGCGCTTAACGTCAACTCACAGAAGGAACCAAGAACCTTTTGACGCTTCTGTGGAATTTAAGCATCAATACGATTACCTGCAGGATGCCAGATTTCAGCTGTTTAATTAATAGAAGAATTTTAAAAACCTAAGTGTTTGTATTGAGAGACAAACAAATCCTTATTTGCCATTTTGGGATATCATATATCCCAGAAAAAGAAAAAAAAAAGTTTGCTAATCCGATTTCAAACAATTGAACTGAGCTCTTTGAGGCTCATTTATAAATGGGATTTTGGTGTGTATATATTTTTTATTTCTAAGTGCAATTACGTAATTACAAAGACTGAATGCTAGGTGTCAAAATATTGATTCAGTAATGAGGGAATAAACACTGAATATATGATAAAAGGAGAACATTTAGAAAAAAAAAATAGATAAATTGACAAATACTCCCATTTGGTGGTTTTAAAAGGTAGATATTGTACAGAAAAACATTTTCACTCATGCTCAGCTTTAATTCCTAAATGAAATGTTTTACTCCCATTTATTTCATCTAGCTTCTCAGCCTCATCTTAAGTCATATATTCAGTCATTGGATACATGATGAGTTGCACTTTCAGAGTTTTCCCTGCCCAATTACTCATTGTCTAGTTCACTGTATGACGTTTTAATGCAACACAGGTTTTTTTGTTGCTTCGGTGTAACGTATGTGCTTCAAACGCAGGTTAATTTCACCAGATCCTATAATGTGGCCTACTTGGCTTTATGAATACGCAAACTCCATTTTAAGGGGAACTATTTTAGGATTTAAAAAGTTACTTTAACCGCTCTCTGTATGTTCCAGTGTAACTCTTTGAACTGATGGTGTGCATTATTGAAAGCAGAAAGACATTCCTGAACGTTGTGTGTACGAGCTCGGTCTCAAAACGTTTTAAAGTCAAGGTGGAGCTGAGGCGAAATCTTGTGTGTTTGGGCGAAGGGAGTTATCAATCACCAATTTTTTCTGGAGCAATTATTGGCAACCTATTTCGAATCCTCAACTCTCAATTTCAGTTAGAATTTCATGTTCAGCTCACATTAATGCTGCCGCCGCTTGATGCTGGGGATGTAATTGTGAAGAACACTTGATTTTGTCGCTTTCTGTAATTGTTTGTACCAAATGTGTTTGTTTTTTTGTTTTTTTTCTCAGCTCTCACATGTATCGCAGACATTGTTGATGCCAACATATGTCACAATTTTGAAAGAAATTGAAATGAGAAGAATCTTTGACAGCATCTTCTGTAATACTTTGATTTCTGACTTTTTTTGGTTTCCGACCCTCTTAACTGGAATATGAGTCCGTTTTACTTTAGTGGTCTTATTGTTTTGCCTGTGATACAAAGTTGTGATGTTTTTAAAAGAAAAGAAAAAAAAAGGTATTTTATTCAGCGTTTGTTTAGACATGTTGAATATGTGATGATGTTATTTTCCATTGTTGGTAGGTTTTGGTGCAAACTCATCACTAAAGGTTCAAGTCTTTAAATGCTTGGCCTGCTCACCATGTTGATGTTATGGTGATTAGTGATTTATTTTTTTTTTATTACCTGTGTTTGGCAACTTGAACCCACAGTTTAACCAAGTTATGAACCCAAGGGAAAATTAAAATTGTTTACACATGACTTTCACACCCATCTTCCCGTCACCACACCGCTGATTTCAAAGTTCAAAGTGCCCCACTCAGATCTGGAGTTAATTCCACAGGAATACTTTGGTATTGAAGTGTAATTCTTGGTTTAGCTTTCTCTGTTACTTTCGGAGGCTGCCATTCATAATCTGCTGCTTAGTTTACTATTGTAGTTGCCAGTCCATTTAATAAACATGTTGATTACAAAAAAAAAACCCCAGTTTTGTCATACTTATGTTCAATAAACTGCTTGTTTATTGCAGGTTCTCTGGAAAGTGCCAATTAAATCTTGGTAATTGTTCTGTTTGGCCAAGAGGATTGTCTGCTGTTACTTTTTTTTGTTTACATCATCCTCTTGAGTTATACTTCCTAAACCAAACTAGCATCAGTGGATCACAATTCAAGTTTCAAATGAGGTAAAATCTGCTACTTTTCTGACCAACCAAACCTAATTAATTGTTTTTCACTCTGTTATAAATGTATGAAACTAGCAATGGCACTTTTCTATGTGTGTGTGTGTGGGGGGGGGTGCACTTGTCACAAATAATTTGCACCCTAGAGAGCCTCACGACACAGTTTGGGGCTTTAGGCTGTGATAGCTGAACTAGTTTTTGGTGTTACATAAGATGTCCTGACAGCTTTGATTTTGTCATGGGGTGTAGTTGAGTATGAGTTCTTTGAATGCATTTTTTTTTTGCGAGGTGATGCTGTTTATTTTAAATCTGTGAACTCTCTTATTTTGGACTGAAAAGTTTGATTTCTAAATGTGCTGGTACATCTGGTCCACAAGATTAACGACTGCTTCAGCGTGCTTACATGTTCGATTGCAGGTTTTTCACTGCGGATGCTATAAATATCTCCCAGCCTTGTCACAGTAGCATTACAGTATGGCTTGTAATAACCACTTACTGTATTCAGTATCTGACTCCATGGGTGCTCCCAACCTGAAAAAAACGGCCTGTTTCAACAGTCAGCCATTCCCAATGTTAAAGCTTTAAATTGTACTTGTGATACAATGACACAAATAATTATATAATGACCCAAACTTTGCATTACAATTATAACTGTAAAAGAAAGTGATTTTTTTTATCAGCTGACATCAATATTAATGAACAGTATCGCTGTTGGATTTTAAAAGAAAATGGTCTATAATATATATATATTTTTTATTTTATAATGGTATTAAATATTGCTGTGAAACGGTAACGAGTTCATCAAAATACACTATATGTTGGTATTTGAAAAAAAATGTAGACTATGAATGAGTTTTACTTTAATTTTGTTAATTGAATAGACAATACTAACTCTGACTTTATTGAAAAGAATACAAGAAATCAAGACAACACATCTTAGATATTCAATCACTTGTAAGTTTAATAATCTAAAATACAGTAATTACTGTACTGCTAGAGAATAATAAACCACATTTTACTACTGTGACAGACAGTTACATTGCTACTTTTTGGGCAGAAATCAAGAAGAAATTAATCATTCTCGTTGGTAAAGTAATTAGAAATAATATTGCATATCTGGGTAATCCTGCGAGAGAAATTGCAAACCAATTAAACAAACACAATTGAATTGAATCAGCAATCGGTACACTGTACAATAATATATATATATTATAAAAACATTAAAACTCGACTTCCTGAGTTGCTGTTTAGCACTTAGTGTGTAAATGCAGCATTTGTGTTTGAAGAGTAAGAAATTAAACCAGTCAGTTTGGCTCTCTTCAGTAGGAGCTTTGCACAAAGCAATTTTAAAATATGTATATATTAAAATAAGTCCTCTTGGAGTGACCTTGCTCAGTGGATTTCATTTCAAACATGCTTATTATTGCCTTTTGAATCAGTTATATGTAGACTTTCTAGAAACTGTTTGTGGTTTGAATACACCGAAGTACGCAGCTAAAGTACAGTGAAGGTCATCCAGCGGTCAGTGGCCTGCAATGCATCCTGCCTACAAATCAATCTCTCTCATCCCTGTCTGTCCACCAACTGCAAAGCAACGTTTGGCCACTGCGCATGCGTTGAAGCAGGTTTCACCCTCCCGTCCAGTAGGCGGCGCTGCCTGCTAGTGCAACTGTTGGTGTGACCATAGACATATATACATAGACGCCTCATTGAGCGGGTTTGTCATTGGTCGCGACACGTAAACGGCGCCGCCATATTGGTTAGGGCAGATCTGCCCGTAAACTAATACAAGCAAATGGACTGAACTTCATAAAGCGCCTTTCTACAAAGTTCTTTAAGTTAATGTCTCTTATACACACATTCACACACACACTAATATATCTGGGAAACAAACAGGCACCAGAAACCAACGTATTTAACTTTTAAAGTGATGATTATGAATGTTTACTCCTTATGTAAGCACCAAACCAACGTATGTATTTTTCTAATGCTGAGTGTTTACAGCTACTAATGTGTGTAACACTGTTACTGTGACGATAAATATTGAAATATTTATATTTAACATTTAATCTGTGTCTATAATAACCAGATCCTGAAATGTAGATGTGACATGAGGGTTTTCTGAATGAAGAGCACTAACGTTTACATTTAACTGATTTTGATTAATCGTTTTATTTCACATTGATGAACATATATATTGATGAACACACACACACACACACACACACACACATACATACACACACATATATTATACACACACACACATTATATACACACACATATTATATATGTATACACACACATATGAGAGAAGGATTTTTTTTTAGACAATTTTTTATTACTTCTCTCATTATTCTGGCATTTAGCGAATAGTAATAATGTTGGTAATGGTAACGGAGCTAAAACAGGAAAAGTTATTGTCTGATTTCATGTCAGACAGTGAGGGGAAAAAAATATTTTTATACAGTGTATGTAAACTTTTGGTTTCAACTGTATGTATCCCATAGTCATATTTATATCTGCACTATATTTATATATATCCTGTTCATTTGTACACACTCTGCACTTCTGGTTAGATGGTAAACTGCATTTTGTTGTCTATGTATGTGTTACTTTGTGCAATGAGAATAAAGTTGAATCTAATCTAAAATAAAATAAAGTGGTGTTCATGATAGAAGTAGTGATTATGCGCGGGACTTCATAATATTAGACACAAAGTCAGCTAATTCTGTTCGTAAAATGACGTTATAATGGCCAAATACAATCAAAAGTAATATTTCATTCTTACCTGTAAAAGGTAATACCATGACATCTGTTTTCTATTGTGAACCGTTTGGTACAATTCCACGCAGCACATGAATTAGGCATCTTCTCCGTTCACTCCAATTCTCCGACCGCTCGACTTTGCCCTAACCAATATGGCGGCGGCGTTCACGTACCATTCAGCGCTTAATGCGGCGTCTATGTATATATGTCTATGGGTGTGACTACGGCTACATGTGACATTGACATCAAGAGCGGGTGAGTTCCTAGTTTATGTATGCTTTACTATAACTGCCTTTATCTACAAAGATATGTAGCGGTCACATTAGAGGTTCTTGAATGTCGGAGAATAGTGGCTAATGTTTAGTTGCTGTTAGCTAACTTAATTGTTGTCAAGGGAGACTGGGCACCTTAAAGCTAACTAGCTTGAATTAATTTTGTCCCTGCAGCACAATGAGGCTGACGGCTCTCCTGTCGATGGCAGCCAGGGTTGTTGTGCCCAAAGATTACCGCTACGGTACCAACAGACCGTGGACGATGGCCGCTAAGATGCAGAATCCTCCGGGCAAGAGGAGGAGAAAGGTGTTTGTGGAGCCGCTAGCGACGGAGGACTGGTCCGTGTTCAAAGGAGACACTGTGAGTAACATGAGGAGCAGGTCATAACACTAAATAATGCACACCCAGAGCATCCTGTGCATGGGTCTGTAAAATGAAGAGTTGAATATCTTTCTGTCATTGGGTTTTCAGGTCGAGATTCTGTCAGGGAAGGACAAAGGAAAACAGGGAAAAGTGATCCAAGTCTTCAGACGTAGAAACTGGGTTATCGTGGAGGGACTGAACACAGTAAGGAACTTATGAAGGAAACAATTTCCTGTTTGTATAAGATGTGGCTGCCAGCAAACTACAAACAATAACACAGATCATTACTTTTTTACTTTTAAATAAACTGGACCAGTGTCCTCATTTCACCAATATGTGAAGTTAACCGTAAAGTTTTCGTGAGCATTACTGTTGTAACAGTGTTTGCACTCTGCATTTATTAAACTCCACCAGATGGAGCCAGTTGGTATATAGTAAAATAGCAGATTCAAGGTGCAACTGCTGACTAAAGTGCTCCCCAAAAAAGCCATTTGGTCACCAGCTGTTTTTGTGTTTTGACCCTTTCAAGGTGGAGAACTGTGAACTATTGTTTTCTGTCTTAGCATCACAGGTACATTGGGAAATCTGGGGATTACAAAGGGACCTACATTGTGAGTGAGGCTCCCATCCTGCTCCGCGATGTTGCCCTCATTGACACTGACAGGTACAATACGTCTCACTAATGCAGGATTCAAATTCAGGCTGTTCACGCCCCACCGCAAGATTAGCCAAATGAGTTATGGCTCTTTTATTGTAGATGGTCTTGCATTAGCTTGTGATGAAGTTATTATAAATGTTACCCTGAAACAGTGAAAATGTCAAGCTTTTTTGACTAAGTTAGTGCATAAAATACACACATTTTAAAAGGATATTTGGCATTTTGCATGACAAACCTTTCATCTGCAATGTTCCTGTGCTGTAGTTCATACTTGTTTTTCCTTTACTCTACCATTAAGATAAATGCCCTGTAATAAGTCTTCAAACTTTCCGAATGTTAAAAATACTTGAGTGTTATTTAGATAAGTGAATGATCTTTGGTTTCACAAACAGACTGGCTATTACATACTCATCTTGATCCTCCAGGAAGCCTACTGATGTGGAGTGGAGATTCACTGAGGAGGGTGAGAGAGTCCGAGTGTCTCTCAGGTCGGGACGAATCCTTCCAAAACCTGTTGTGGAACGACGAGACGGCATTGTGCCACAGCAGTGGAAAGGTGAGAGTGTCCATCTGTGTGTATTTTGTTTGGAGGGGAGTTCTTCTCAATATTTTCAGTTAATATCATATGTAGAGCAGTCAGTTCATAAAACAGGCTGTTCATTTTTTCCACTCTTTGCAGACTTGAATTTCAAAAATAGGTTTCTAAGTGATGCAGTTTGATTGTTTTACAGAAGAAACTCAACTAGAACATGGGGAACAGAAACATTTTTTCCCCTAAGTAATGTTTATTTTTGCATGTGACTAGCTTTTATTTCTGTTTTCACAGATGGCCCCAAAGATACAAGCCCAGAAGACACTCTAGAAAAGACCTACGTACCATCTCTGAAGACCCTGGAGGAGGAGGTCATGGAGAAAATGGGCATCGTGGAGAACAGGAGGCAGCGGAGGTCCTACTGGTACTAACCAGATAAGAGACCCTGAGGTCCCGTTGTTCTGTTCAGTTTTCATACTCTGGAGATACCGTGATTTGGTGTGTGTCAAGCTGAAACCTTCATGTCAAAAGAGACTGTGGGACGATGACATCAGAAAGGCTCTTGGACTTTATAACACTGGTGTAACATGCACATTATTAAGAAAATGATAAAAGAAGCTGATAACAGACCTGCAGCTTTAATGTTTCCTAAAGGTGTGCAGCTTCAATCATTCTCTTTACAGTGCTATCAGAATTTGTCTCATGTTTGTTTCTTGATTATTATTGTTAATAAATATCACATGTACAACAATAATTTTAATGGTTTGTGTTTTGTTGTAGACTGGAGGTTCACTTTATATTTTAATGATGGAACAACAAAACTACGACATCACAAGGTATGATATCAAACTGTAGTCTTTTTTTTTTTTTCCTGCAATCTCATAGGTCCAACAGCTCACAAGCAGGGGAGCCTTGGGGGATATATGCATTTGCATTTTACTAAGATGGACAGTCATCAAAGTAGTTTCTAGCTGCAGCTTGTAGTTTTTGTAAAAAAAACTGTTAGAAACCCTCTGTACTTGCCTGACTACAAAGTAGCTGTTAAAGCTAGTGGAGCATTTAACAGGTAAAGAGCCAGATAGCAATGGAAGGTCCAAGAGAAAAAGCATTGACTTGTCATTTATTGTAGAATACTTAATACATACTGTCTGTGAGATTGGTAAAGTACATTATTCTTGGTATTGGCAGGGTTAATAATTTTAACAGTTGCAGACTAATGATGGCCAATTATTATACAAAAACCCCAGACATGCTGCTTACCAAAATCTGAAGCCTTTAGACAAATGAGTCTCTCTTTTCCTAACGTGTCTGGGAAACAGCCTGGAGAAGGAAATGGTTTGGGAGGAGACTACACAGACTGGATAGTTTCAACAAAGTCCTCACCTCATTTGACTTTTCATACACTGGCACTACATGACAGGCTTATCGAGTAACTTAATCTCTATGAGGAAGATGAACTACTACCTTTTCTTCCATTAAGCTCACCAGTTTGTCCAGTCCACAAGTACACATTTTTTTTCATTTTAAGGTGTGGCAAGCCAAAAAACATTTTCAGATTTTCATACTGACTGATTGCAGCGGTAGATGACATTTTTATAGTAGCTTTTAAATAATAGAACATTACTTATTCACTTATCCTCTCCAGCGGGGCAACAAGCTGAGTCAAGTTGGCAACCGTAACAGTTTTCCAAACTAGTACTCCAACACTCTCAAATTTCCTACAGCAACTTAACACAGACCTGTAGTGTCATTAAACAGAGTAGTGCAATATTAACCATAAAACTGCATGGCTGTTGGGCTTCATGTGGACATAGATAAATAAAAAGATAAATATGTTTAACCCTGACTGTTTTTATGCAAAAAAACATATATTAAAATAAATAAAGATATATAGAGGTGGTGTTTTTTCCCAATATAAATATATAATAGGAGTAGGAAGAAGGCTTTGAAACTGCATTTGGGCCATCATGTAGTGAAATACAATTTATATATATGTATATATATAAATATAATTAGCAGGTGGGGTTGCACTTGGGGAATTTGGACTCACGTGTTTCTAAAATCCTGGCTACAGCTCTGTTTAAATTATATTTTCTACATTTTAAAGGTCTACCACCCAGTGAAGCAAAACTCTAATATTGTTCATTCACCAAAAATAGTCCAATGTAGATATAAATCCCCCTATTATCTGTATCTGTCAGGGATCTACATATATCTGATATATGACGGAGGCGGCCTGTGAAGTTTATGAAGTCTTTTTTTCCTCGCTGGTTAACCACAAGTATTGACTTACTGGATGTCCGAGACTACTTGTTGCCAGATCTCCAGCTGTAGAAGCAACTAGTGTCATTGCCAGACAGTGACACAAAAAAAAACGATGTGTCACAGATAATGTAAGTGTGTCAAAATTTCACAGTGGCTCTCTATACCCTAATTTCTGGTTAATGCAGTAACATCATGCAGAAAGCATTGCAAGTTGTTGGTTTGGCCAATGAGTGGATGAGTGCGGCAGGCTTCCCAGACTCATCCCTCCTGCCCAGTTTGCCTCTGCCACTTCGAATCCAAGAGGGAATAAAAGCAGCCAGTCAGCGGAAACAGGGTTTTGTGGTTTTTACTTTTATGGGAGGAAAAATGATTCAAAGACTGGTCGTCTTTTCTGTCGTTTTCTGAGTGTTGTATGGATTTCAGTCTGGGATTACAGAAAGGTGAAGAGTAATGTTGGTGAAGTGGAGCCTTTGTATGCAGTCTTGCTTCATTTGTCCTCGTTTTTCCATTCATATGCACAAAGTTAAGATTTATAGTGGTCTTAACTTGTGCGGTACAATGAGTTTTGAAAATGCCCATCTTGTAATTTGTGGTAGTTTGACAGCAATTCTGGTAACCCAGTTAAATGAGACCACTAAACATGACTCAAGCAGAATTAAGAATACATAAAAATAAACTGCAGGCTGCGCTCTGTATTTTAGCTGAGTCATATATTCTTCTCCTCAGCCACGTTAACTAATGAATCCCACCTGGTTGGGTCTGCTGCACGTTTCACGAGTCGAGTTCTCTCACAAAATGCTTCGTATCGCATATTATTTGTCCAACTAACAAGTCGGATTACACAACGTGCCTACCTTAAAAGTACAGGCTCTTTCTTCAAATGACAGATTTGCAATAACTCGATCTGAAGACACTTTAAACCTAAATGTCGCTCTTGAGTCACTTGATCTAAGCTCAGCTACAATATAATGATAGTGTTTAAGGATAGGCTGGTTGTTTGAAGACGGCTGGAAAATGTATCGTTGGCGTTGTATGCAGGTCTAAGGCATGGTTTGCATGCATGTTTAGTCTAATTTAGTCGGCTCCTGGTGGATTTTTGTATATGACCTCAATATGTTAAGAGTAGGAGCTGAAATGGGAGGAAGAGCACACGTCATATTTTTCCTTTAGGACTTTAATTCCCTCATCCAGACGTGATTAATGATTTATGGGTTTTATGTTCAGTATAATTAATCCACTTCATTTTGCTCGTGCATGTACTGACACCTCCAAACTTTAGTTCCAGGTTCATTTGTGAAAACATCTATAGCTTTTGATCACATCACATGATCTTCATTAGCAATATATACTCTTCTCTTCTCCACACTGCAGTCAGGTCAGAGGTCAGATGTCAGGTTCAACTATGAAACAGCATCCCTGCAATAAGAAATAGTGAAAAAAAAGCCTCCCCTGGATTGACTCTTGCAATCATTTCTGTTTGAATGATGGTCTTTCTCCTCATAAACTACTGTACCTGCTGTTGAGGGCGAATGACAGCAGAGAGAATGACGTCTTACAGTCAAATGTGTTAAAGCTGGAGCAGCAATTTGGACCGAAACACACATCTGCTCTTTGACTGCTCTTCGTCTGCTTTCTGAGCTTTGACATTTCCTTCCCAGACAGTCGTGCTCATATTTAGGTGTCAGATTCCTCAGGTGTGTAACATCAACCGCTGCTGCCGAGCCACAGGATGAACTCAACACACCATTCACTCTGTCTGTAGAGGGCACAGGTAAACAATTAACTTGACCTTATTCAGCTTCTGTGAGCCTGTTGCATACAGTTTAAACAGATGGTAAAATCTAGAAGTGAGCTAAGAGGGAATATACTTTTTGTAAGTAGTAACACACCACTGACTGAGATGTCAGCGATGCACTGTGTTTTTCCCACTGATGAAGGGACCAAAGTTGGATTACTGCAGCCTCAAATTTGCCATGTGGAGTTTTTTTTTTTTTTTAAACAAATAAAAGTTATGTCTACACTTATTGTTACTCACCAAAACTCATTATGTGCATCCTTGAGATCTACAAATGTATCGAATCAATTTCCTTCCTCATAAAACATTTGCAAAACTGTTTTTTCAGCTATTTTAAATCCTGCATTGCTTACTGGCTTGCAGTCTTCTCTTCCCTTTATTGGTGCATTGCTGTGTTCCTAGATGCATCAGCCACCTGCAGATAGGTGGAATAGTGTGCAACGATAGGTAGGACTGTGTACCACATCACCCGCGTGCATGTGCATGACGCAAACAAAACAGAGAGCCACTCATGGAAAAACTGCACCATAGCACTACTAGAGATCCAAAAACTCCACAGGGAACCTTTTAGGGGCTGTAGCTTTATACTTTTACATGGTGCATATCATTAAAACATTTGTATTTGACTGGTTTTCGTGATGATGATGACAGGATACATAATTCCAGATGGAAAATGGAGAGGTGGGGGTCAATAGGTGGGCTACAGTTCATTTTTACCCCAGGGCCCCCAAAGGGTTAATCCAGCCATGAACAAGACCACAAATATATGTTTTATTGCTCTTTAAAGCAGTTTAAAAAAAAACATTTGATGACCCCTAAAATATAATAGGTGTAGTATTTTGTATGATTATATATATATATATTACATATTTTTATATAACAAGGCTTTTTTATTAGGAGCAATGAACGCCTCCTACTGTAATTTGTGTGATGTAAACTTAAGTAAGGTGAAATATCCAACTAAACTGAGATAAGCAGCAAAATAAGGAGATGTATTATTGTCAAAAATATCTGTGCTGCAATATCAGTATACCTGCAGCAGCATCAGAAACTGTATTGCTGCTGCACTGACTCAACTCTGCCCGGTTCATCCCGAATGACGCTCAGTGCATTTGTCGTTTCCCTGCAGAAAAAATAAATATATATATATATATATATATAGGACATCTCCTGAATGCAGACTTTCCATCATAGCCTATGACAGCCGTTATTTTAGATGCCATCCCTCCCTATCCCCCCTCTGACAGACATGCGTCATCTCCATCCCGATTGTTGGGTGAAAAAGTGGGCAGTTCAGGGTTTCATATTTGGCTTGACTTTTCTCTCAACTCCCCTCCTTTCTCCCTGAACCTCGGAGTCAGTCGGACGGGCACCAGTCTCAGCTAATATACCTGCGCAGCGCTTTGAGAGCCGCTTTCCAACACAACACGACAGTCGCACTGCAGCAAGCTGACGGAAAATACTTTTTACAGCCAAGAAGTCAATACAGCCTTCATCAGCTGAGATGCTACTGAGGAGAAGCCGGTAGGTTTGGAGGCGGTTGTGTTAAAGATATATGGGTTTTTAAAATTTATTAATTTTTTTGGACGCTTTAAAGGTGTATATGTATATTTTTTAAATGATGATGTAATCTAAATTGCATTATAATTCTTATGTGTGTTGTTTCTCTTTTGTTTTTTATGTTGTTCATTGTGTTTTAGAGGAGCATAGTTCTTTGATATGTCTCTTTAGGGTTTGTACCACTTCCACCTTCTCCCCATCAGTGTCCATTATAGTGAAATGATTGTGAAACTTACTTCCCTCTGCGTTTCTTAGAAAACAGCTCTTATGGCATCCTAAACCTAAAGTCACTTTCTTCTTTTTAAATGCTATTTGTTTTGGGACTAAAGTATGGATGCTGCTGAATTTAAGTCCTGAAATGTTGTTCTTGTGCTCTACAGACAGCTTTTGGTCTTGAGTGCACACTTTTCTTCTTTTTGTTCACTTTCTGTGGTACAACCCATTGCTCAGGCAGACTCTATTAATGGGCAGGTACAGAGAGAGAGAGAGACAAACTGAATAATGAAATAGCAGACTCCTCTCTTGTAGTTAATGGTCCGCTGCTGACACTCTGGTCTAATATCAGCCAGTGGAAACGAGTGAAACTGAGAATCTCTCAACCATGAGGTGTTAAAAAGTAAACGCACAGTAAAGTGTTCATCTGCCTTGAGTTTTAGCCTTGACGTCAGTGCTGAATGTCTGAAAAGCAGATTTCACACTGTTTTATTGAAATTCTGTAGATATTTCGTTGATTGAGTGTGATGGCATACCACGTGTTGGGGCGTGGCGACCTTTTTAAATGGAGTCCACCCATGAATCTCAGCTGATGCACTAACTTGTATTAGAAATAGGTAAAACAAGATGTATTTTTTTTTCATCCTGTTTATCAGGCTTGTAAATAATCGCTAGGGAAACACGATAGCAAGTAAATAGTTGAAGCCAAGTATTGAATTTTGTGCTTTCAGCTTGTAGTTTAGAAATGTATATATTTATTTGGTGAATTTAAATTCCTCAAACCAGGCAGCTTCTTCTTAATCTGTTACTTGAAAAGATGTCTGTGCTCGGACAATGAAGACTGGCCTCAAAGATTTGCTGATTCATGTCTGACGTCAGGTGTTGTGTTTGGAAATCCTACAATTCCTGTTTCTTTTCCCAGGCGCACTGGGTGGTGAATCATCTGGTGGGTGGCTTCTGAGTTGGCCATCTTGTTGAGACAGATTACCGGAGATGTTTGCAAAGGTTGGGATGTGGGGAGGAATCCTTTGATTAAGTGCAAATGTGTGGAGGTGTCCCATTTGATGGTTCAGTGAGCTGGAGGAGTAGTGTTGAGTGAGTAATCCCTGTTGAATCAGAACAGGGGGGGAACGTACTCTGCTTTAACACTGAAGCCGTGCTGCCAGCTAGCCTTGGTAAAGTCTACAGGTGGCTTACATGTACAGTGTCATGTTCGATATCTATAAGTATAAGTCTGACTTTAAGAGCGTTAATTGAAGATTTTCTCCAAGAATTCAAAGCCTGGTGCTGACGTTAACAGGCAGGTGTCATCAGCATAGATGCATTTGTGCGATATAGAGCATATTAAGTGTTCTCATGATAGTATGGTATACTGTTCTGTATGTTCAGTGACACAGTGTGCAATGCAAATATCGTTCCTATAGATTGGAATGGAAATTATATTAAATCGTTTTTGACTCAATTGTCCACTGAGTAATGTAGAGTCATATCGTGGCTGATCCATGTATTGTGATACATATCGTATCATGAGGTCCTTGCCTATACCGACTCTAACACAGAGTGGTTTTGTCATCAAAGCATAAATTAAAAAAAAAAAAACATGATTCAATTACTGTAATTTTGGAAAATAACCGCATATTAAAAAAAAGTTTTACACTGATACTGATCGTAAGGTTGTAAATGATATCCCAAATTTTAGATGCTGCACCTTTAAAAATGCCCAGAACCTGACAGAAATGTCTTGCTGCCATTTTCTTGTCTTACTTATGAAGATATGCTTGAAACTTGAAACTATGTGAATGTCTCCAGATGATGTCTTAAGTGTTGAAGGCACCGGTTTGAGCTCTTTGATTGTTTGGGATTCTCTCGTTTTAGTGTAAAAATGAATATTTGGTGGATGGTTAAGAGACCTGATCTGTTAAAAAAAAAATGGAGATGAAAGAAAGAGCAGCAGTTACACTCACATATGTTGGATAGAAACTTAGACTAGAGTGGATTTTTAAAAAAAACTGTGTGTTTCAGGATGTACTGCAGGTTTTATTTTAGCATGGACTTATTAGTGCCAAAGCCAGTTCCAGCTCAGCAGAGATTACATCAGTCAAACTGGTGTCTCAGTTTGACCTGGTTAAATCGAGATCAGGAGTCATTCTCCGGGTTGTTCTGATGAGACAAGGTTTTCCTGAATAGCCTTCGGTGCAGAGAAAACCCACAAGATGTAGTCATCAAGTCATGATGACCAACATGTCAGTCTGCTTTCACTCACTCGTCTTGTTTCCAGCACAAGGATGAGACTAGCTTAACTCTGCTGGCGGATAATGCATTGTGTGCACTTTGTATGCCTGTAAATGCAGTGTGCGGCACTGACTTCAGCTTCAGTCTTACCCTGATCAAAAAGACCAGAAATGCAGAGCGCGACCAAAGACCTCCATGAAAAAATGTGATCCACAGAAGGCACAGAATAACCAGCTGCAACCAGGATGGATTTTCCTCCTCTGCCATCAATCATAAAGCTTCAGGATGAACACAAACTGATGTTTAGTCCCACAAGAGTTAATATCATTTCGTTGGCAGTGTCTCGATGTAGTCAACACAAAGCCTGCTCTAGATTCTTAGTGGTTTAAAACTTCTTTTTCAACCTTAAAAAAAAAAGCGCCAGAGAGAAAGGAGAAAGAGAAAAAGCAAGCAAGTGTGCCAGTGCCCCTGTGCTTTAATTTTCCCTTGAGGTCTTTTGTAAGGCAGTCGGTATGAAGTGAAAGCACAGTGCGCAGCTGTCCTCCTGGCCCACTGCGCGCTTTTTGTGAGGCGTTTTCTCGTTAAGAATACTAATAGTGAGACCAGCCTGTGGAGTACACCCAGCTGGCGAGGGAACAGACAACAGTTATTCTGCAATCAAAGAAGGCCATTTGATTTGACACAAGTTAGTTGTGTTTGTGCCGACCAGCGATGCATTTGATATACAGGACTTTTGTCAATGCTTGTTAAATCTGTGTCTCACTCCAGTCATTCGGACCTGTTGTTGACAGTTCAGCTTACATTTCAGATGGCCGCTCCTCTAACAAACTGTGGCGATTCTTTACACCTAGTCATATAATGAGATGTGTGTTGGAACTGAGTGAGACATACTGTCTGTTTATTGAAACTTCATCCTTGCTTTGTTTTAGAGGTTTTGTTGTGTCGGTGGCATGAGCAACAGTCAAGCAATCTGTGATTTCTTTGTGAAGTGTTTTTCTCTGGCCTTGTTTAAAGCAAAGCGAGCACAAAAGTCTTCACTGAAACAACATGAGCACATTCGCAAATCAGCCGCTCCTTTTATTTTCATACTCTTAAGTCTTCAAAATCCCTCTTTTTGCTACGCTAGCACTGCGGCTCTTTGGATGGTAATGTCAGTCTGTCATCCAGTCAGCCAACCACTTTGCTCCTGAATGTCTCACCATTGGTTGGATTCACCACCAGCATTTTTGTTACAGATATCCCCTCGAGGTGAATTGTGCCATCATCATCATCTAGTGCCATCAGGTCATTTATGACCAAATTCCGGAAAAACAAATGTTAAGATGTATACGACATTTAATATAAAATCATCATTTATCATTTTAATATATTATGAAACAGAAATTAGGAATTAAAGCATCACTATTTAATGATGAATTAACATTTCCAGCATCATCATGGCTGCCTCAGGAGGTTGTGTGAGGTCACTGTGAGCATCCTGCCATGCCTGCTGGGTTAATAACAGGGCCAGACTGGTGACAGAGAGCTGGCAAGATGAAGCTGTGTTATTAGCTCGCGAAGGTGATGAATGGCTTGTGGTCAAGAGCTGCTTCCCCCTGAAAACCAGTTTTGTTTTTTTTTTACTGTCGTTTTCAGTATCCTTTGAGAAAATAAATCCTGCCTTTGAGAATATTATAGTGTTGATTCAAATGTATGTGTGGTGCCGTGGTGCTGTTAAATGGTGTGGCGTTATGATACTGACAGGTGTTTTTGATACTGCTTTTGTGCTTTCTATTTTTCACCCAGTAAATATATATTAAATCATTACTTTCAATTAGTTGCAACCAAATACATATAATAAATGGCTAAAAATTAAAAAAAATTAAATCGCATTAGGTGGATGTTGTGGTGGAGGTGAAAGACATATATGAAGGTGTACAGTTCAGGACTTTCGAAATAAATCAATTTGGTGAAATCAGCGGAGCATGTTCCCCGAGTAGCTGAACCGACAACATCATTTTCAGTATCGGAAATCGCTTAACAAGGTTAAACATGTGTGAAATTGGAAACCAGAAACTGCAAAGAAGAAATAATCTGTCTGTATCATTTTTATATCCTTCCTTGTGTGAAGTCATATTTGATCTTATATTAATGTTTACTGTGTATGTACATCTTTCTCTTTGTAGACATGTCCAAATACTTCCCCTTCTCTGCGCAGTCTGTCATCTCACTCTGGCCTATCCTGTCCAAACTCCATCTGCATATGGTACGTCTGCTCATTACCATCTCTTATTTTTAATATGCATGTACATGAATTCTATAGTAATATTACATACCATACTCAGTATTAGAGAAACCAACATGATTCACCAACTATTTCCTGTAAATTTACAGAGTAGTTCTTCATTTGTTTCTGCAGATGATGTCCACTCTCTACAGGTGAACATCCCACACTCGGGTCCAGTTTTCGCCCCACTGGGCAGCTCCATCACCATCCCCTGCTTGGTGTCTCTGTCCTCCACACCAACCACCTCGTCCTCCTCCCCTGTTGTACCGCGGGTCAAGTGGACTGTGGTGTCCAAAGGGGTGGAGACGCAGATCTTAGTGGCGCGGGATCAGAGAGTGAAGGTCAACGAGGCGTATCAAGACCGTGCTGCATTGCTCAACCACACTTCCTCCCCTGATGACCTGTCTCTGTGGTTGGGAGATCTGCGCTCCAGTGACTCGGGTCACTATCGCTGTGAGGTGCAGCAGGGCCTGGAGGACGCTAGTGACCTCATCCAACTCACGGTCAAAGGTAAGAAAATGAAAGATGTGGATCATTGTTGATGTTGTAGATGAACGTGATGAGTTTAGCAAAGACATCATTGCTTATTCCTTCTATGATCTGCTTTATTTCATTATATTGATGGACAAATTCCAAGCATTTGGATTTCAGCTATACCATCTACATGCAAAAGTTTGGAGTTTGGAAACTAAGGGTGATATTAAGGGTCAGAGGTCAAAATCTAGTAGGATAATTATTGTCCTGATAGTAAACTTTACCTAGTTTCTCCTTCCTCTGACTCACATTTGAAATTACGACGATATAAAGATACAAAGATATAAAGTTCAATTTCTCTGATTTATTTCAGTCATTGAGTCCTTTCTCATCCAGTCTCCGTAAAAACTATTAAATAGGATGTTGCCGTCATTGTACAGTCCAAATAATACCACATTTTGGGCTGCAGCCACCTTAATCAATGCTTACTGCTTATTTTTTGGAAAGATACTGTTGTTCCAGGGGTGTTTTTGTATACTCTAAATGCAAATGTGTGCTTACAGTATGTGTGTGTGTATGTGTGTGTTTGTGTTTAGGTGTTGTATTTCACTACAGAGATGCTTTGGGACGGTATGCGTTTTCCTTCCATCAGGCCCAGAGGGCTTGTGAGGCCATCGGGGCACAAATTGCAGGTCCTGACCAACTGCTGGCAGCTTATCATGACGGCTACGAGCAGTGTGATGCAGGCTGGCTGGCTGACCAGTCTGTCAGGTATCATCACTCCTGTGTCTTTTTTATACTGAGTAATACTTACATATTTACATACTGAGTAAAATACTCAAATATTTAAGGATGTTTTGTTCATGCTTTTATTTACAAAACTCAGGCTGACATATCCAGTATGTTTGTAATCAAGGATCACCACTACACCTTTGATTTTAGTGGGTTTTAGATTCTGATTCAAGTGTTACTCAACCCACACAGTAATATGCAGCATCACGATTTTCCAGCTGAGTCCTGACCAACTCAACCCAGCAAATAAAAACAGCAAAGACAGAAAATCTCTTTGTGAAATTACTAAAACTTTGGCAGAAAATGTTAATATTGGAACCCGTCGCTCATAGTATGACGCTTTTTTTTCTCAAGAGGTTCATTTAACATGTGAAAAGCTGATTGTTTCCATTATTGCACCACTTCTACAGATACCCAATCCAAGTCCCCCGTGAAGGTTGCTATGGAGACATGGATGGGCAACCAGGAGTGAGAAACTATGGAACAATGGACCCAGATGATCTATTTGATGTGTACTGTTATGTGGAAGAAATTTATGGTATAAATTGCAATCCATATATCTAATTTACTTGGGAAAATAAATGACCCGATTAAAAAAAACATACTTCTACTGAGTACAAATACTGTAATATGGAAAAATGTTTAAATACAGTACTTTGTATTTGTAGGGAAGGTTTTCCATGACGCCATCCCACAACAGTTATCCTTTGATGAAGCTCAGTCATATTGCAGAGCTGCAGGAGCAGAGCTGGCTACAACAGCACAGCTGTACTTGGCATGGAGTGAAAATCTGGACCGCTGCAGCCCTGGCTGGCTGTCTGATGGCAGTGTGCGCTACCCCATTACAACCCCCCGAGATCGATGTGGAGGGCCTCAGGCAGGTGTCAAAACCCTCTACCGCTTCAGCAACCAAACTGGCTTCCCAGAGCCGTCCAGCCTTTATGACGTTTATTGTTTCAAAGGTGTGTTTTTTTATCTATCTAAATGTCTTGGACATAATTCACGTAATGCTGCATATTGAGATTTATTGTTTGCAAAATATTTGCTCCATTAATACCTGCATGCATGTAATATAACTTTAAGGAAAATAACAAAATATTTGAAAATGTTTTTTTTAAATTTTCAATCAGATTTTTAATTAATCTGTCCTCTGCAGATAATAAGATTGCTCCAACTGACTCTCCCATGGACTACATGGCCACAGAGCCTGACGACATTGGACAAGAGGTTGTTATTCTTGTGGAACCAGACCAAGAACTGCAGCTAAGCCAAAATAGGGAGCAAGTGGAGCGAGAGGCTCAGAGTGTGCTTGAATCCTTCCCCTTTTCCTCTGCACCTTTCACTGAGGAAAAGCTGGTTGACACACATCCAACGTTTATGTCAGACACAACAGAGTCTCCCGTTAACTTCACGAATACGTTGGACCTCCTCCAGCCTTTTGACGAAACTTCATCTCCTACAGAAATGAGCTACGACTCTCAAGATCCTACAGTGCTAATAACCACCATCATCAATAGCACAGAAACCGATTCCCCACAAAACATGTCATTACCAAGCACTTTTTACAATAAAACAGATTCCCACCAGAACTTGAACTTCACCTTTCACCACTCTGAGCCCGAAAGCACCATAGGGTTCTCCGAATCATCAAATTACACTAACACACACAATCTGACAGTGCCAGTCACAAACTCCGAAGAGTATACACAGCCATCTGAGAAGCCAAAACAATTGCAAGAGACCCACTTGGTTTTCAACACCACTCATGCCAGTTACACTGAGAAGGTCAGTAATCATACCCAAGAAGAGAATGTCCTAGAGACAACCTCTGTGACCCTTGACTCCATGCTTCAGGTGAACCTGGATGACGTGGTAGTAGATGATCCTGTGCAAGTATCTTTCTCAACTCAGTCACTTAGAGAGGATGGAGAGCATGTTACACAATCAGCCCAAACTACCACTTCCCCTATCAGAGAGCAAACATCACTGTGGATTCCTCTGGATGGGTCTGGAGATACTTCACAAGGTATGAATTCAAGCCATGCTAGTGGCATGTTTATCATCTAAGCTAAACTAAGATATTGATGATGTGTTTGCATGTTAACATTTGATAATAATAGGCATGGACCACATAGAAGTTCGTTATTAGGGTTTTTTTTAGGTATTCAGGGTGTTTTCAGACCTGTGCTTTTTAGTCCGGTTGTATTGCACTTGAATTATCCCCAGGTGAGATTCATTTGGGCAAGTCTGAACACAGGTAACTAGGGTGTGGAGCAAAACAATTGTACCATGACCTTTTAAAATAACACAAAATCTGGAGTAGTTTGTTTGAGGTGGGAATGCGATCTGACTTCACTCAACCCAGCTACAGCCAAGTGTGCTTTGCATGCTGGGGCATGGATGAACAAATTTGCTATCAACTAGCTGGGTAATTAATTGAGGTCTTCCTGTGTATATGTTCTAGCTCCCGCCCCCAAATACCTGACAAATAAGCATGAAAATTTACCAAATTACCAATTTACCAAGTTCACCAACTCTATCCAGTAGTTGAGATATTTCATCCCAAGACCCATAGTACTATCATGTCTAAAAACATCAATTTCTGAATAGATGATTGACGCTCAAAAAATGTTTTATGCTCTTTTCCAGAAAATCACCTTGATGTGGAAGTAATCACTTTCATCCCTACATCAGATTTCTCCACTTCCAGCCCTGCCACTCACCAGTCACTTGCTCCCACCAGCAACACTCCTGCTGAGCCTCGGACAGCAGTCCTGCATCCAACCCTTTCGTCTCAGTCACGCCCTTCTGAAGAACTGAACTTGTGGGAATCCTCTGTTTCTAGACTGGAGGGAAGCACAAGCTTAGAAATTGAAGACACAGTCACCATGGAAAGTGATGAAAAGCAGCTGCACCTAACAAAGTCTGAAGACCAGCTAATTTCTGGAGTAAGTTTAGCTACCACAGAATCGACAGAGGGTTTGAATGCCTCTCAAGCCCCCGCTGATTCGTTCACTGCACGGTATCAGACATCAGATTACAGAGTGCATTTGGATACTGCGACCACATCTTATGAAGAGGCAAGTGGATATGATTCTGATATAGTTGCTGTAACCATTGAAGAGGATAATAAAGTTGCCTCAACTCTTGAAGAGAATATTACAGTTAGCCGAACCCTTGAAGAGGAAGGTAAAGTTATCCCAACCTATGAAGAGGAAGTTAGATTAGCCCCAACCTCTGAGGAAAATTTTACAGCTATCATAACTCTTGAAGAAGTTAAAGTTGTCCCAGCTCTTGAAGAGGATTTTACAGCCACGCCAACTCATGAAGAAGTTAAAGTTGTCCCAGCTCTTGAAGAGGATTTTACAGCCATGTTAACTCATGAAGAAGTTAAAGTTGTCCCAGCTCTTGAAGGGGATCTTACAGCCACGCCAACTCATGAAGAAGTTAAAGTTGTCCCAGCTCTTAAAGAGGAATTTACAGCCATGCCAACTCATGAAGAAGTTAAAGTTGTCCCAGCTCTTGAAGAGGATTTTACAGTAACGCCAACTCTTGAAGAAGTTAAAGTTGTCCCAGCTCTTGAAGAGGATTTTACAGCCACGCCAACTCATGAAGAAGTTAAAGTTGTCCCAGCTCTTGAAGAGGATTTTACAGCCATGTTAACTCATGAAGAAGTTAAAGTTGTCCCAGCTCTTGAAGAGGATCTTACAGCCACGCCAACTCATGAACAAGTTAAAGTTGTCCCAGCTCTTGAAGAGGATTTTACAGTAACGCCAACTCATGAACAAGTTAAAGTTGTCCCAGCTCTTGAAGAGGATTTTACAGCCACGCCAGCTCATGAAGAAGTTAAAGTTGTCCCAGCTCTTGAAGAGGATCTTACAGCCACACCAACTCATGAAGAAGTTAAAGTTGTCCCAGCTCTTGAAGAGGATTTTACAGCCACGCCATCTCATGAACAAGTTAAAGTTGTCCCAGCTCTTGAAGAGGATCTTACAGCCACACCAACTCATGAAGAAGTTAAAGTTGTCCCAGCTCTTAAAGAGGATTTTACAGCTACCCCGAATCTTGAAGAAGTTAAAGTTGTCTCAGCTCTTGAAGAGGATTTTACAGCTACCCCGAATCTTGAAGAAGTTAAAGTTGTTTCAGCTCTTGAAGAGGATTTTACAGCTACCCCAACCCCTGAAGACGAATCTAAAGTTACCCAAACCTTTGTAGAGGATTTCACAGCCAACCCAACCTTTGAAGAATATTCAGAAGTTGCCCAAGCCCTTGAAGAAGAAACTAAAGTTACTCCAACCTCTGAAGAGGACAGTACAGTTAGCCCAACCTCTGAAGAGGAGTTTACCGTCTTTCCTCTTGATTCACAAACATCTAACTGGTCTCTGCTGACCACCACAACCAGACCCCAAGAATCTCTAAACGATCTTGAGTACAGGCAAAAAACATCAGCAGCTCCAGATTCCTCCTCCAGTACAAAGCCCACTGCTGCCACCACAAAGACCACTATCACCAGACACTGGTCCAGACACTGGAGCCCGACCACCTCTACACCCAAAGTTTTCCAGACGGCTGAGCCCCAGAAGGTGACAGCCCTCATACCACCTGTGGATCAAGGTCTGGTGGATGTTGAGTTTAGTCTCACCCAGCCGCCCACCCTGCTTATCTTGCCCAATGAGAGGGCAGCTGTAGGCGGTACAGGGAAAGCTTCAGGTAATGTTAAAGCCACTTTCATCAGCCTAACTGCCCTCTTCTTGCTACTCGACGCAATGACGCACTAAAATCCCTGGTCTTTCCTCTGCCCCAACCTGCCTTGCTCCATTTTCTGTAAAACACCTTCCCCCTTTCAAATGACTTCCCACACCTCTACGTTTGTTTCACTCAGCAAGCCCACTCACACTTCTGACTCCCCCTTCTTCACCTTAAAACACTCCTCACTTCTCTCCTTGTGATCACACCTCCCCTCCAAGATACTCCCACCTGGGACAGCTCCCATTTGACATTTGTCAGCAGTCCAGTCTTGTTGTGCATGACATTTTCCTTACTCATCCAAAGATTGACTTCTGTGAAGTATTGTAATATAGTGGTATGTCCATGAATGAGTTTTTTAGTGTTTCCTCTTCAATGATTACCTTTGAAAGTGATGGTTATAGCATTGGTAAACCTTTTTCACGGTGTCATCGAGTGGGTTTTTTTTTTAGACAATTTATTTCTGCACCATGCGAATGCAAATATTTTCACACAATAATTTTCTTATGGCTAACTGTCAAAACTCACAGTACCCTTTGCAGTGATCATGAAGTAACTTGATAAGGGACTCTGAACTTTGGATCTTTGGATCGTGACAGCAATTACGTTGAATGTAACAGCACTGACCAATGCAATTGCAATAATTTTTTTATCGCTGATATTTAATCCATAACAATCAGGTCATTCAGTGGTAAAACTGTCCTCAAGTTTCGAGACCTCGATATTATTTGAGACGGTGTACAGTAGTACTGAAAGCACAGACTTATTCATATGTTTATAAGCACAAATATTGTTTATGTTATTGTTAAATTTGTTGTGAGTGGCAGCATTTAACAACATGTTTTTGAAATGTTCTTCAGAGGTCATTAACTGTTTCATTCTCAAGTCCATGGTCTTTTGTTTAATCATGATCTTCCAAGATTTGTATTGTGTTTCAGGTGTCACGATGATAAAATCGACTAATCAATGTTTGTTTCTCGTCTCACCATCAGTTGATAAATGTATTATTTTATTTTCCTTCAGTCTAAAAAGTTTTGATTTAACATCTTTTCAGTATACTGACTGTACCTCTACAGTGTTTCCATTATTGAATTGTCATCTGCATCTAATTAGGACAGTTCAAGTGTTGCATTGTATGGAAGCTAATTTACGCCAATAAAAAAAAACAAAACAAAAAAAAAAACATGAAAAAACTTAGACATGATGGGAACAAACCCCACAGTGAGTCAATATTTTGTTTGACTAAGTCAAAATTATGAAATAGACTTACTATGTCACAATCTTGACTTATGATTTTGACTTTACTATGAGTATTTATATTTGTATTATGCATAACTTTCCATCTATTTTTGTGTTTTCCTGGCTTCCATAGGATTTGGCATAAATATGTGTATCACTAAAGAAGTTGTTGTCAAAACTCCAGAACAAATACAAGGAAATGCCTTTCAACACAGTGGGATCTTGCACAGCGGGCCATGAACAAGACAGGGTTACATTAAATATAGATCCATCCATCTTTACAGGCACTTTCAAATCAGATGAAGTATAAGTATGCTTCTTTAGTGGCTGTTTTAACTGCTTTTCTCATTCCAGTGAGCTATATTTGTAGTGATAATTGACACTCCCTGTGCAACAGTTTCACTCAGCATGTTTACACTGACTTTTAATATTTGAGGAAAGTCAAGAAACAAAGTAATATAGAGTATACAATATAAATTCTTGGTGTTTTCATTTCACAGAGTACAAAATATTTCTCTGTATTTTTGTAATGATGCTGCACCTTAGATCAAAGTTAAAAACTAAAGATTGACAAGCTTATTTTTTAGCAGAAGGTAGAAAAGTACCAGGGACAAATCATGGCTTTAACTTTTTATAATGAAGACTTGAAAGCACCTTTATTGTTTCCCGTACCCCAGTTGCTTATTTTACAGCAAAAAACCAAATGATGGTTTTACCATCTCATATGATCCTCATTAGACTCGTGTAAAGCTGTTATTACCTTGCATACATACACACACTCAACGACCCACAGAGAGATTTCTGAGAAGACCAAATAGAGTATGCAGCATAATGACAGACACCACAGAGGTCTTGTTTATAGGGTGTCAAAAGAAACATATAAAAACCAAATTCACTTGAAAAATGTTGGGACACACTTCATTTTTTTTTTCCATTTAGAAAACTTAAATCCCTTTTTCAACTAGGCTACCTCTTGCACACAGTATAATCATCCAGACAGGAGTTTGACAGCAAAAAATCACAGTAACGAGAGACAATTTTAAAAACTTCACTTAAATTTTAAAATGTACACATTAAAGGAGCTTTGACTTACTGACTAACAGAAATTGTACCCATAATGGCTCCTTTAAGAAGTTCATCATTACCATAGCACCCTGTCATCACTGGATTTTTAACAGAAAAGATCCAACACCGTGGGTCTTTATCAGCATGTATTATTGTCCATTTGTGTCCTCCTTGATATTTTTGATCATGTCAAACCTTGGTGGGGAGTACTTATCAAACAGATTACACCATCTTGAAAATGGCACTGCATTAGTTAAAGGAATATTGTTGAGTTTTTCAAGCATAACATTTTGGTGTAATGTCACACTGTAGCTCCAAACATCTGCAAATCAAATTGAACTTGACAGATTGGTGTGTCTGTGAGTATTACACATATGTCACATTAAAATCTGCCAATTAACAATGAGTGGACATAAGTAAATCAAACCAGAAGAGAAGACAGAAACAAGGTCCAGGATTGACCGTAGAACCTGTCCGATGCACCAGAAAGAAGACTCAACGGGACCTGAGGAGTTTGTCCTCATGTGACTCACTCTGAAGTTTGTCCCCTGCTGCCATCTGGTGGCTCCTGTAGATCAGGATGCTCCAATATGTCTTTTCATCTGCAAATGTGTGCTACAATATGCCACAATTATTATCTGTGTACACTATCTACTAATGTAAATATGTGTATTTAATTAAAATTAGTGGCAATGACTGGTATCTCAAACTTTCAATCAATATTCCCTTCAAATCTTTTGATCTACCGAATCCACTTTGCCTTCTCATATTTACACCCGACACTCAATACTCAGTGTTCTGTGAATAATAAGATGGACAGACTGTGACGTGTACGCTCATGCAGTAAGAGAAGCAGAATAATCTGAACTGGTCCTCTGTTGTGTTTCAGATGCCTGTCTGGAAGACCCCTGTCTCAATGGAGGCACCTGTACAGACAGAGGTGGGCAGGTTGAATGCCTCTGTCTGCCAACGTACGGAGGACAGTTCTGTCAAATGGGTGAGATCTATTTAGAATATCAGTCATCACAACATATTTTTGTTTTATTATTTCAAGTAAATTTAGCTGATCTTGTACACAATTCTGTCTTTAGCATGATATTGTAATCTTTAGTCTTTAGCTGCCTCCTCCTCTGTGATGTTTTCAGACCTGGAGCAATGTGAACCAGGCTGGGACAAGTTTCATGGCTTCTGCTACCGACACTTCAGCCAGCGTCTGAGCTGGGAGGTTGCAGAGCAGCACTGTCGCATGCTGGGAGCTCACCTGGTGTCCATCATGACCCCTGAGGAGCAGAGTTACATCAACAGTAGGTTCAGTTCATAGACCGGATAGCTCCCGACTGTCAGTTTAATTATTCATTCTTTCTTGACAACAGAATACTAAAGTCTTACTGTCCTCAGGTAACTATAAAGAATACCAATGGACCGGTTTGAATGACAAAACCATCGAGGATGATTTCCAGTGGTCTGATGGCAACCCGCTGGTGAGGAGAATGTTACTGTGTAGTTTTGTTGCTCTGGGACCTCCAAAAGCTGTATAATTGCAGGAGAGGAATAACACAAGAAAACACACAAATGAGGAGTGTCTTTATATATAAATTAGATAATGGATAAAATAGATTTTAGATAAATTCATGAGTCACAAATTATGAGTACTAAACCTCATGTGAAAACATCTGTATTATGTATTTTGTGTGTCAAGTCTTATTTTCTTACATGCAAATAAGTCTAAACAAGTCAATCTGTCTCTTCTTTGCATTCGTACAGCTGTATGAGAACTGGTACCGAGGACAGCCAGACAGCTACTTCCTGTCTGGAGAAGACTGTGTGGTGATGGTGTGGCATGATGACGGACGCTGGAGTGACGTACCCTGCAACTATCACCTGGCCTACACCTGCAAGAAAGGCACAAGTGAGTATTCAGAATGAAAACTGAAGTCATCATTAGAGCACCTTATTAATAGTTTCCGCTCTCCCATGTGGTTGTTTTTTGGCTATTACATCAATATACTCTCCAGATGTGATTTCAAACAGTTGAAACACTCAGTGCTTGTGATGCAAAGTGGTGAAGACGTCTATTCTGAGGTGTTTTAACTGTTCCAACAGCCTCCTGTGGTCCACCGCCCAAGGTTCGAAATGCCTCCATATTTGGAAAGGGTCGACAGAGATACGAGACCAATGCAGTTGTGCGTTATCACTGCGCCCAAGGTTTCCACCAGAAACTAAACCCTCTGATCAGGTGTCTGTCTGGAGGCAGGTGGGAGAGACCCCAAATTCGGTGTATCCCTGGTAAGATAAGAGATTATTGTTACCCTCACAAAAAAAAAAATCTATATTTCATAAAAAATATTTTGCAATTAATCCTTTTAGTAATTTAAATTCTGATGTATTAATTGGACTCAGGATGACACAGGATAAAAAAAAACACTGAAAATTAATATCATTTATATCCTTTCAGAGACTGGAGGCCCCACTCAGCACCCTGAAGTGACGTCACCGACCGACAGCAACTTGTTTGAAGACGAGTTTGGAGTCACTAAAAAGTCGCCACAGTACTGGGACATCAAGTTTTAAAAATGTCCGTGTCAGTCTACCTATCTTAACTTCTGTTGTTGCAACTATCATAAGGTAAAAAAAAAAATCGAATGCTTTTACCAATGAACCACAAAAGCATCAAGACACAAACTGAAGCTTCCTCTCAGTGGACAGAAAGACATTCCTATTTCTGAATGTCCTTCAGAATATTTCCTACTGTATTTTCTCAAGAGATTTTTAATACATTCATGTAGTGACTGGAGAAAGAAAGACACACAGTAAATGTCTAAATTACTTTGCCAACTCCAAATATACAGTAAGAATTGTTCTCTCATATCAGCTTTTCATTTGTGTGTTGTTTTTTTGTTGTTGTTGTTGTTGTCATCAAGAACCTTTTACAAAATGGTGCTAATGTCTTCAAGGCCTTTGTAAAGTATCCAACAGATAATTTTTGTTTTCAGTGTTGTGTCGGAGTAGAAACAAGGTCCTGCCTTTTTTTAAAGAATCCAAACAAACTCCAAAGCACAAAGTCACAAAGTCAAACTTTAAAAAAAATAAACGCTGTACATATATTGTGCAGCTGCGATTGCTGTCCGAATTTTCCCGAGAGAAACCTTTAAATTTCCAGCAGACACAGTTTTGTTCGTGAGCTTTATGTTGTAATAAAGTTTTGTAGAACAGAGCAAAGAATAAATTGTTCTCTTATTTTACCCTCAGTACTGTGTGTGGCCTTCATTTAAAATACTTCCTACTGATGATCATGTCAAACCAGGAAGAAAGAAACAGACTTTCTAATAACATGTGATGAAACTATTAAAATGTAGTTAAATGAATGGGTTAGGTGAACAGCTCTCAGGAAGAAAGAGGCTTATTTTTACAATACTGTTTTACTAAGACATATTTAATATGAGGTTTCTAAGTATTGCAATAGTAACCTAGTAGGGGACTCTCTCTCCATTTCTTAGCTTTTCAATCTGCGCCAGAGAGTTAACTTGCTACCAGGTTCAGGCTTTTAAAAACAAACACAAGCTGAGAAATTAACAATCGCAGAGGTGTAGTCTAATTTTAATAAAGACTTTATAACTCTATAAAAAAAAAAGACCAAACTCAATTAAGGTCAGGTGATCAATCTGATTGTGTGCGCGTGTGCGGGTTTGCGCCAATCATAAGCAACACAGATGTTACGTCACGGTTTCGTCATTCCGTCGGAAAAAAAATGGTGAAACTGGAGGGAAACTCAAAAACCACAAACTACAGAAGTAAGTGAACACTGACTTGTTAACGTGTGTTTGTGTGTGTTTACCTGCGGCAGGTGATAGCAGGTACATTAATTACCAGTGTAGATGCGCAAAGGAGCTCAAATGATATGAAAGGGATGTTTTAATGCTCAACATTTCCCTTAAGTAATTGACAGGTTATGTTATCTATAATTTATTTTACCAAACTATTTGCAGATCAGCAGTTGGCTCCTTTTCTGCTTCAAATGTATATAAACTATTTATTTAAAAAAAGTGAAATACAGTTATTTCGCCACCAGGTGGCGTCGTTGCGCCATGAATGAGTTGAAATGGCTCAGAGGAAACTGAAATGTCAAAATGTCAGAGCAGCCAAGTGTTTGTTTAAAGAGTTGTATTTTATTTATATAGTCAAATAAAAAAAATACAAGTATACAACTATCCTCTTATCCCAACTCCCGCCCCTCTTTCCTGAGACTTCACATCTTATAATATATTGCTCATATATTGCTCATTGAGTCATCAATATATTGGAGCAGCCAGATCCTGTTTGTACTGTTTCCATTTGTTTAATAGTGAGACTCTTATTCTCTCCAGGTGAGAAAGTTTTACTATTTATTCCAGCCATAATTCGACAAACACATTAGTGCTTCTCAGTGGCTAAAAATACAGTATTACCATTGATCCGTTCCCCTGGTGTGAGTAAGCACGTGTGCTTCTTCCTCCTGTTGCAGCTCAATTAAAAACACAGACCCACATTATCAGATCCTGATAGTTGAATTCATAAAGCTGGAGGGATGTTCAGAAAATTGTCTCTGTTGGAGCTGGACTGCGGTTCTCAGGCCTTCAGTGGCGTCACACAGCTCAGGCTGAATGCAGCAGGTTGGTGTTCGTCCCCTTCGTCATAGAGCCGATAACACAGCTCCAGATGGGAGTGTATTGTGGCCTGTGACCCTGAGGTCAGGGGGTCAGAGTGGAGTGAACAGAGGCCAGTCTTTAAGGACTCCTCATGGAGTTCCTCTTTCTTCCAAAGGACGCGTGGCTCACTAATTGAGGAACCACCTCCCAAAATCCCCAAGCGCCAGGTCCTTGACACCCGAACATGACCGGCGGTGTGAACTGCAGGGAGAAGTGAGGCATGTAGGGAATATAAAAGGAGTTAGTTGTAATTATTTTGGCTGTACTGTTAGAGCTGCAATCAATGTTTTTTTCCATTATGGATTATTTAATTGGTTGTTGTAAGACAAAGTGTCTAATTTCTCCGATTCTAGCTTCTCAAATGTGAATATTTTCCAGTTTCTTTAGTCCATTAGTACGTCACCTTGGGCTTTAGAAAAACAGTGATTAACATTTTTCACCATTTTCAGACATTTCATAGACCAAAAGACAAATAGATTTTTATCTATGTATGTAAAAATATAGAGTTAAAGATTAATTTGAGTCAGCTTATTTCTATAATCCATTTATACCTCTATTTGAGATAATCATTAAAATATTTAAAGTTAATAAAAAAATTCAAATATATTCAATTTACAGTTAAATAAAACCAAGAAAATCCAAAGATCCTGAGAAACAAGAAACGGCAAAGTGGTGAAGAACCAAAATTAAATTGATTATCGAAATGTCGGTGATTAATTTTCTCTTAGCTGATGGATTGATCATTTGTTTCAGCTCTGCGTTGCCCTCAAAACAAAAAAACATTCATTACTTTTTTTACAGCCCACATAAAATCACTGTTTTTTTGGGTTTTATTTTTGGTAGATATATCTAGATATGTAAAAAAAAATGATGGTTTCCGTCTCCACAGCAACACATTTTCCAGATTGTGTGTTTCCATATCAAGAATCGATGTGAAGGAAAACTCACAGCTGCCAGACTTTAAGAGGAAACGGAAGATGAGTCTCAATGATCATATGAGTAATTTGACAATTGGTGAAACACTTAACGAGATCGGTTTGTCCGCACAATGAAAAGACAGGAGGGGGGAAAAAAGTTGAAAAGGCGTGCCAAGTTGGCTGGGAACCTCACCAGTAAGCTTTACCCACAACCCTTCACCCCACCGCTGCTGCTTACTGGGATACAAACAACCTTTGTGGCTTCTCTCTCTTGTGCATGTCAATTTGGTCAGATGCAGAGTGTTTTGTGTTTTTTTTTTTTTTTGAGCGGCGTCCCCTTCTTCATCTCTTAGTTCACCAAAATACACAAGGACAATGTGAGTGTTGCACAGTCACACAAACGTCCACTTATAGTGCAGAATAAGTCTCCTAAACTATGCTGTAGCATTTACATTTTGCTTATAAAGTCATGGCATACAAAATCATTTAAGATTCATTCCCACCTAAAAAAAAATCTACTATTTTAAGATATTAATATAATGTATAATATTTATAAATGATTTGATTTAAATGATTGAATGGAACAACTCAAATCTTTGAAGAAAGTTATACATTTGAACTTTAATTGATCAAAGCTGCAATAAGAACATGCAGGTTTCATGTTCTGTAGGAGTCTCTCTTTAAAATAATTGCAAAAATTGAGGTTCTGATGAATTTCACTGAGAAACAAAAACAAAAACTCGGTTATGCTTTGCTCATAATGTCCAAAATTGCTTAAAATGTCAAATTCAAGGTGATTAAAAATTAAAAATGTCTCCTTTTCTAGCTGCATTTTGTGAATGAATAAATAACAAGAATAGACTAGAAGCAGTAATATAGTGTCCATGATACACGTTATGTTTTCTTTGTTTTGCGCTGTTCTCTTATTTGTAGATTTAACTTTGTTCATTTTGGTATCTTAATAATCTGCATATTTCTCTTCATATTTAATTCTTCTTTACTGTGATTACTCATAAATACCCTTATTACAGGATTAGTCTTTCATTTCCTTTTATTATAATTGGGTTGTTAAGGTCAGGCTGTTTTAGAGATATACCAATATCCAGATAATGATATTACACTTAAATTACACAAATATTTTTGATTTCTTTGACCAAAATCTGCACTGTGTGTAACATGAAAAATAAAATTGACTCGATAGTGATCCACACATCACAGGATTGCAGTGGAAAAAGTTTTTTTTTAATACAGTAATGAGTTGCATTACAGTTTACACGTTCATCTGAACATCTTACTGTAACCAGGTAACATTTTAGTCTTTTCACCTATTACTCTTCAGCTCAATTAACCACCAGATACCGAACGTTGTTTAGATGTAAAGTGTACTGTAACATTCTCACATTGATTTGTATTGTGTCACTTTCATATACATGCCATTAATACAACTGGGCATGCTGTGTGTAAGAAAACCCTTGTTTTATAAAAAAAAACTGAGTGTATGTCGATGCAGCTGCTGTATCTGTTTCTCAGCGTGATAAAAAAAAGTGCAGGCTGCCTGCAGTCAGGAGCTCAGCTTTCAGATCAGCTCCACTGATATAATAGCTGCTTTAATCCAAGCCAATTAGACCCACGGGGCACAGGGAGTGGCTGTTTTCACACTGCACCAGTTTGTGCTGGGGGTGGGAGGACTGATTGACAGGCAGCCATGTGAAAACGGAAAAGACAAATGTGTTATTATATGAAACCCATGGAGAAGCAATATGGAGGATGCAGCCTGCATGGTAAACCGTTAGTGGGAGAGTCATTCATTGAAGAGTTTTCTTACGTCAGAAACAATCATTCAAACCTAAAACATTAAGTGTGCTATTGAGACCGTACAGAGATTCAAATTTAGTAAACCATAAGTGTTTCCAGGTGAGATTTTAGAAAACGGTTAAGATAAAATAATCATGTTACACTATTTAATTATTTTCTAATGCTTGGTTCCCAACTCCTTATCAGTTTAATTGTGTTTATGAGCTGTTAACTATTCAACCGAAGAATGATTTTACTCCTTTGGGAAGAAAAAAAGCAGCAATCAGAGCAAATAAACCTTTTTTTTTTCTTCTCTTAAATCATTACACAAACTCTCAGATTTATCTCCCATCTGGAGTCACAGTTTCAATGTATAATGAAAGTAGGTGATAAAATAAAGCACAATTTCCTAACATCACTGTTGTAATTATTTATGAATGTATATGTAATGGATCCTGGTTACTTGGATACTTGGATTTGTGGGCTTTTTTCTGATGAACTAAAAAGCATTTGCAACTATCCAAATTTTGACTGGTAGGCTAAAGTGTTATAATCATAACAATATCAATCTCAAAAAATACCAAAAGGGAATTGTGCTACTTTTTGGGTCATATTTGGTGATCTAACAAGACTTCAATGTATCGACGCTGCTTTCAGAGACCTGTAGTGCTGCTCAGGTCCAGCTGGGGGCGCTATGAACTGTAGCTATACCAACAAAATGACTGCATGGGAATCTTTTCATTATTCTGCTTCAGTTCATGTGAAGGAATCATCTAGGACAAGGAAAAAAGGGATGCTTGATGAGTGTGTTTGTGTCTCGTTCTCACAGCTGTTTCTCTACAGTGACTCTTTCATCCACGATGTGTGTGTGCGTGTGTGTTTGTCCACACCTACACATAGATGGGGATCATATCCAAAAACCTACATTGTCCCCTAAATTATGATGATTTAAAAAAAATTAATTTATAAATTTAAATTAAGCTTAAACTCTTGAATTAAACATCTTAAAATCTGATTTTAGAATAATAACATTTCATTTTTAAGAAAGTAGTAGATTTGAACTTTAAAGCCCAAGGACATACATGAGTCACCCATTAGTGTGTTAATGTCAGATGAGCTTCACTGGAAAAACTCAATATGTCATTCGAGCTTAAAAAATGAACATAAACAAGAATAGACCAGAAGTATTAATATAGACCAAATGCCTAAGTGAGCAAATAATCAATGGATTATTCGCTAATGAAAATATTTTATCTTTTATCTAGAGTTGCAGCCCTACGCTTAGTTGAAATATAAAATAAGGAAACTGCTCTCATGTCTCTTTTATATAACACAGTTGCACCTCAAGCAGTGTTACATTTGATGATACATATATCAGTATCATTAGAAAATGGAGACAATTTGCAGTTACGACAATGTTTCCTTAATGACTAAATTGTGAAAAGAATATTGACAGTGAATGCTTGAGGCTACAACAGTAAAACTTCCAAGGACCTCAATTATATAAAAAATATAAAAGATTTACTCCAAATCACATTTAGACACTGATATGACTCCGTTTCCTCCAGTGCCTCCATTTTTAGGTCACATTTAGTGCATCATAATTTCTCCACCATCTCATTCATGTTTGCTCGTGTCCATATTTTCATGTCATTTTGAAAGACATCCGCAATTTTTGAACAGTTGGTAACCCAAAGTCCTTCATATCCAACCAGCTAAGCAGACACATCCATCAAATGTGAGATTTATTCAGGGAGTGACGCATTTAAACAAACAGTATCCTGACAACGTTATAATCACCTCTGTGTGTTTTTTTTCTTGTGCTCCTCTGAAAGCATTAACATGTGAAAGCCCTGAGTTCCTGTGAACTTATTTGACCTCTGACCCCTCTTCTATGTCTTGCAGACAACAAATAGCTGCAGCTGGGATGGAGGGTTCCCGTTTGGTTCTCACCCACAGACTCCAGTTCAGATTGACTCGGACATGTCTGCTCACAGGCAACAATGAGTGAGTAAGAATAAGTGATTATTATAAATGGTTGTGACTTGTTTTCACCATTAGTTACTTTATTGGGACACGCATTCTTCGTACCCTCGCTCATACATTCAAGTGGTTTTCACAGACACATACATACACACACACACAGTGCAGACTAACATTCAGACAACAAAAAAACCCTTTTAGATGATTTCATGCTGGATTTAAAATGTTTTATAAAATCTTCTCTTTTGCACAAGAAAGCAGTCGTATGATATTTGACAGCCTGCAGTGGGTGCTGTGTTGAAGTAAGGGCATAGACTGTGTATAAAGATGGACGTAGGAAGCTCTGGAAATGCGCGCTGCTACCTTGGACCGATGTGATCGCTAGCTTACTGGGAACACCGAGCAGTGCTTTTTTTTTTCAGGTCAGGTATTGTAACAGAGTTACATTAAACTTGCTGAAATATTGTGACAGTAGTGCAGGACACATTGAAGGATCTTCGTTAACATCATAAACCTTTTCATCACTCTTGCAGCTTTGTGAATATGTTCACCTGTTTTTAAACCACCACGAGGACAGAGAACCACAAAACACGTTCATTCATTAATTCGTTCAGTGCACATGAAAACAACACGTTTACACAAACACACGCATGTGCCAGACATACACATTCCTGCACGCAGACCTGCACAGCCCAGACTCAGACATGCAAACGACACGGTGCACACTTTCTCACAGCGCCACCCAGACACACACACACACACACACACACACCCACAGTGTGACGCAGACAGTTTGAAGGGCCTCATCTCGCCTGCCTTTCTTTGCCTGTCTGCTCTGTCTGACCCGGGCTTTTTATATGTCTAATTAAGTAGTCAAACCCTCCAGCGTGCCATGACATACTCATGGCTGATTTCTAGCCATGTTTTGTGTCTGTGTCTTCATCTGGATGGATTGGTTTTATATCGCAATCTATAAGATATTGTTTTCCCATTGAGCTCGCCGCCCCTCTGTCAGTGGTCTGGGGAAAGTTGAAGAATAATTCACAAAATGTTTAATAGCACCCACTAGACTGTTTTTGTGGGAAATCAGCGAGTGGATGACTTTTAGACAGTGGAAGAAATTGCACACAATGTTCATTTGTGGAGAGAGGCTCACCAGAGCATTCCCATGCACGATCTTTGTCTCACGTTCAGCATTTCAATTATGAGCTGAACAATATGTGTTAATGTGGCAAAAAGGAAAAGTCGAGATACTTTTTAAATGTGTGTGGGCAGTCTGTATTATTTATAGAGCAGACTATGCATACCTGCATATTTTTATAATTAGCTGTTAGGCTCTTTTGTGTGTATCCATCTGTGCGTGCGCGTATGGAGAAATACATTTCCACGGCCCACTGTGATGGCCGGCACGCTTCTTGTCCCGTCTGGCCGTCCGTGGAAGACTTCCCCTCGACCCTTCCTGATGGAGTCATGACCTCTGAGCTCTCATCAAAAGGAGGCCAAGAGGTTAAACTCAGCGAACCAGCAGGTCAACAACCTCTTTTATCTGGCATTGACCCCCCACCCTCAGTTTAGGAATGAACCGAGGAGCCCGTTTCTGACTTCTAGCACATTTCTGAAAAAAAATTAGAGAAAATCCCAAATATAATGTAAATTTCTGCATCAGGATTTAGACTTAATCATTTCATGAGCCCTGTCCCCTTATTTGTAGGATGTATGTAGTAGCTACAAGCTCTACCTCAACTAGCTACAACACTATAATACGTCCTATGCAATGACATTGATGCATCGATAGTAACAGTATAATGTCATATATGATAATATATCAGTCACAAGGGACACATACTTCTGATAAATATCTATATGATACTTTTCTACTTTCACTTAAGTATCTTGAGTATTTCATCCACCTCAGACTGTCTGTATTAATCGTATTATGGTGTGCGAGCATGATAACTAACAGCAGGACATCACAGGTGTCTTAATGAGAAATCTCTAAGCTCGAAGAGGACACAGAACATCCAAGGGGTCAAAGGTCAAGCAACTTGTGGATTTAAAGGGCCATCAAAGAGGGTCACATGGCGCAACCTCCTCCCATCATTCTCCCCCATGAAACACACACACACACACACACACAGATTCAAACAGTCAATTGTGTAAAGAGGTGGTAAATTAGGGAGGAAGTGACCATTGTCCATCTGCCCTGAGGTCAGGTCTCTTCATGTCACACTTAATTTCTGACCTCAAACAGGGTGAGGACTTTAATGTATTCAGCTGTTTTTCAAAGCATATTTCACCTTGATGTGCTCTGTACACTATATCTGCTACTCGAATCTAATCAGTGGTGATCTACAGTCCGTCTACAGTTTTCAATAACACAAACAGAATCCAGTTATCTGCTTTTAATGTCAGTATTTATAATAATTCACAATGAATTGCTTGACCTTTTTTAATATAAAAATCTACATATACAGTCAGTCCATATCATGTTAACAGATTTATGTTCCATTCAAAGTCAGAGGTCGAAATTTCTGACCTCCAGTCGTTCCAGGTGCACAACGCCAAACGTAAACAAAAAAACAATGGCTGACGATGACAAACTGGTATTGAACAGACCTTTAACCTTTTAGTTGATGGTTTACCATTTACAGTGTGTGCCTTCGTGGGTGCTGCTATTGTTGCGTGACATCAGACAACTGCTTCTGCATGAAGTCGGGGTGGATAGATTCGCCCTGAGTTTAGTTCAGTAGCAACTCCAACTTTGAGGGGCGTACCGTTGTACTTCTTGTAGTAGAAAGTCCTATTAACTCGACTTTAGAGTCGTCTAGAACGCAGCATTAGCGTATAAAGAGGTTTTTATACTGACTGTATATTTTATTCATACTGTAACACAGCATATTCCCATTATGACTGGGCTGTTCAGTATTTCCTACTAGTGTTGATACGACATCAGAGTACCTGTACAGATACTAAAAAAAAATCTTACTTTGAATATTAACTATAACTTTTCTATTTATTTAACAGAAATAAACAAGATGATTAATCAGCATCACACAAGCAGCTGTATAAAATGTTACCTAAATAAGACTAGACAAAAATTATGATTTAAATCAGCAACTGTCTGCTCAAAGAAGTTTTTTCGTCCCATAATTTATATCAAAGTATTTTCTTCAGGTTATATTTTATGGACTTTTGTCGATAATATGATTCATAATCTCACTAAATACTTTCCTCTGTGCTCGGAAAAAGTTTTTAACCAAATGTGACCTTCACGCATCAGATTAGCAGACATAAGCTGAAGCATATTTGACTCCCTGCGAGCAGCTCTTAACCTCATTTCATTTCCATTAAGGAATCTGAAGCGACCACAGACGGCTTTCTTTTTCGTCCAATCTGAGGTTGAGGCAGATTTAGATGTAGATTCAGTTAGTCAGACTCTGATTCTTAGGGAGACATTTTGTCTTCTGCGCCTCAACATGTAAACGAGGATTTGCCGTTGAACTTGAACCCAGTTCCCTCACACCGTCTGATTTCATGGTGGCAGCCTCAAGCCTTCGAGCACCTCCCCCGTCCTCCCCCCTACCCTCCCTCCCGTCAACACCATGCCTGTCTTTGTGAAGCTGTCTTCCTTGACTTTCCACATCCCCCGTCTGGCCCTCTGCAACCTCTCTCCTCTATCGCTGCCCCCCTCCCCACGCAGCCATTCTTCACTTCTGGGTTGGGGGGCTCCAGGAGACGGCCTACGGGGACTCGCAATACAGAATGCTAATCAGGCCCTCGGCGGCACTTCCCACGATTTTCCTCCCAGACATGAGCTTTTGTTTTGTTATTGATTCCATTATAATCAGACGGTTCCCGTAACTTTTCTGCTGTCTGGAGGCCGGGCTGCAGCTCTGAGGGCCTACCTGTCATATGGCCCTTCTCATTCACTGAGGATTTATAGTTTTTACCTTGTAAGTCGTAGTCGAGAATACAAATTCTCATGTTTACAAGATCTCTAGTGGCACTTATTATTGTAAGTATACAATGGGATTTTTGAACAGAAGTAGTGTTTTTTTTTTCTCCAGCATTTTTGTACTTGAACGTATAAATGTTAATGTTTTCATCTTGTTCAAAATTCAACTAATTTAATTATAAATAGCTTTGGCCCTGTTGTAATTAGCCTCCTGTTTCAGACAACATGCTGCATCACGTCTCTTACAGTTCATCTTAGCTCTGTGTTTTTAACACGTGTAATCCAGTTTCCACATGTAGTTTGATTAATATTTATCCTTTTTATTTATAATAGGTTGGCAGAGCTGCATACTGTACACACATACTCTTTTACAGACTGCTGCATTAACAGCAAAGGCAGTCTTTTCATATACTCGTATACTCATATTCGGTACATTTCCTTTGTTAATAATCTTTCTTTCAGACCTTCTTTCAGAGTAATAACGGCTAATAGCTCTTTCTCTCTGTTTTGAGTTGACATTTGCCTCCTGTCCTCAGTGTTTTAGTGCCTTTTTTAAATTTAAAATACTGCATCTACTAATCGTTAAGCTCTCAAATCGTAATTTTTTAAAGACAGGTATATGAAAGTCGGTCAGTTAAAACTGCATTTTGTTTAAACATGTAAACGTCGTAGTAGAAGTCTTCCATTGTTTTATTACACTATCTGTGATTAATCATCCAATGTCAAATAATGTTAAAACAACTTTATGTTAATGTTTATATCTGTACTCATTTCCTACTTCCTTTGTTAGAATAGCTAATTATTAAGCAGTATAACATTTCTTGATTCATTTTAGGAATTTGTGTTTAACTATAAAGATCTTCACTGACCATGTGAAATTGTGTAAAACAGTCTGTGAACATGCAAAAGACTATGAAACCATGAATTACTCAGATATTACTTCACTTCTTAAGTTACTTTAAAAGTTGTTTAGGAAATATGATGAATCCTTTGACATTTTATGCACATCATCTCTAAAGCGTTAAATTTATACTAACCTCCATCACACCTGTCATCCTATAAAGTAGGTTGAAGGAGAGTTTTGCATCAGCTACGTCGAAACGTCATTCCTCAGTGCAACCTTTTGCCTCTCTAGTGTTTTGTGAGCTGAACGAGGAGCTTGTCCACCCAGATGTTTCCAGATGCTGCATGCAGTGCAGCAGCTGGATCCACTGGCCTGTGCCTTCTTAAGAACAGCTGTGCCACGCTGTCCCAGACACAACACTTTCATCCAGATGTGACTATGATTTTCCTCTGCAATTGTGCACTGCGTGTAAACATTGATCAGTGACTGTATTTAGTGCTCGTACAGTAAGAACATGTTGTTCTGTTCACCACTGACTCTCACCCACTGATCATCAGTTTTTGTGGAATAGGTTGGACAGATGCATACAACTGTACATTATGTTATTACTCTCAGTGTAGAACTATAAGGCCACATTTTTATTCTGAATTTATTATCATAATAAAATCAAATTGAGGCAGCTCAGTTTCTAGTGAGTGATCATGTTATATGTAGTACACAGTATTTTAAGCTAAATGGATCCGCTCAACCTGACAAGTTCTATATTCTTAAATTCCCATTTATAAAAAGGAAAACCATCTTTAAATTCACAGCAAGGCAAACTCTCAGCTCGTTCATTATTTATAAAAATACACATTTATGTAATTTTACCCTGTCTCATACTGTTGTATGAAATGAAATCATCTCTAACTAGTCCAACTCTTTGCCTCATAAATATCACAAAATGCATTCTTTATTACTGACAGCACTGATGACAAACAAAACTTAGGGAGAAATGATGCATTTGACATATTTTCCTCGGGTGTTACTGTACCATCACAGAGCAAGGATGACTTGATTGTAACAGTGTTGTTACCAACACAATGGCTCACTTGATAGTCTTTTGTTTTTCATACTTTATCCAACACCTTTATTTTTTTCATATTTCTTCTTTTAGTGCTTTGTGTTTTGTTTATTTCGTCTATACACCAGTTACATTAGTTTTGCTGGTCTGTGTTGACAATTTATATGTTCAATATTCGGGTTCATCGGAAAAAACGAACGTGCATCATTTCAGGATTTTAAAAAAAATGCTTCCATAAAAATACATATGCCACCAGAGTGTATGTTAAATATAAATGAGTATGCAATGATTGCAACACTATCGTCACATCCTCCAGAATCAAACCTGTCTTGCTTGTTTCCTGTTTGATACATTAGTGGTGTGAAAATAACTAAGAAAGAACAGTTTAAAGTGTTTTATGCTTAGTCAATTAATGATGTTGAATTCTATGAACACTCAGATAACTGATACCTGCAGACTATAGGAATTAATCAGTTCACAAAAGTTAGCTGCAACACTTGTTTGACGCCTCAAAGGTTGTTCAAGATCAGGATGTTTACGATTTTTAAAAACCAAACAGATTCGACTCTAAAATATTCATCATTGTTGTTTTGTGGTTGATTCTACATCTAACAGTCTGATCTTAGATAAGACACCTTTAAGACGCAAAGGAGGGCAAAAGAAATCATAAATCCATATACAGACAAATACTTTTATTGATTTATATTAAATGCATAGTACAAACATCAAGCTCATGTGCAAATCAAGCTCATATACGACTCCTCAAATAGTGCATAATAATGTAATCAATCACATTACATACTCTAGTTTTCAAACAGAACAGAATCTATTGCACTTTCCTAACTCCACATTAGTGTGTGCGTGTGTGTGTGTGTGTGTGTGTGTGCGTGTGTGTGTGTGTGTGTTGATTTAACAGAAATTAAATGGGTAGACTGAGTGCAATTGCTGAAAAGACTAAAAAAAAACACACACACACACATTTCTGTGGATTCTTGCACCTGTGCTCATATAATACACACTAATAAAATGTCAACATTCACCACATTTCACTCACACAAACTGAACCTGTACATTTAGCTGTTAATGTGCAAACTTAACAATATGTGCAAACTTAACACCACTTAACCTCCTGTAATTTCTTTTGCATAGAGTAAACATTGCATACAAAGTAAACATTACATTTGCATAGATACAAAGTAAACATTACATAGTTTTAAGTGACCTGCAGAGATAATCTCTTGATTAAATGTGTGTACTGAAAAAATAAAACAATTTAGTACAGATTGTAAAAAAAAAAACTACTGTGAAATTGTACATTAAATACAAAGTATTACAATAAAATGTGATGTAGCTATTGCACTGATTTCAATCCACTGGTAATACAGCATTTAAAAGATGTAGTGTTCTGTATGTCTGAAAATAATAAATCAGAAGAACTGATATAAAATACATACTTTGAATATAAAGTATAAAAAATATTTTTTGATATTCCACCAGGAAAATTTTCAAATGTTTCAAGTAATCCAGTCACACAGATTGTCAACATTCAAATAACGTTAGATTGACACAAAATAATGTTTTACAAATGAGACTTAATATAATTGCTAACTAAAATATATGCAAATAGAAATTACAAACTGAGTAATACTAATAATTCAAAACACCGTAGCTACTATTTTCTAATTCAATTGTCATGTATTTTTTTTTCTTTTTAAAATTACTTTGAACATCATATGTACATTAATCTCAATTATAGAGAGAGAGAGAGACAGAGAAAGAGAGAGAGAGAGAGAGAGAGAGAGAGAGGAAGGGGGAAATCTAATCTGACCTACATGAAAATCTAGTACAGATGTTTCCTGAACAGCTGTGCAGAGCATTTCCCGAGAACACAGTGTACACAACACGCACTCTTCAAGTCCTTCACTTTCAGAGTTTCAGCCTCACAATGTGGCCAAACGTCAATATGTCCGCTTGTATCAAAGCATGTTGTAGTCTTGTTGTTTCTGCGTTCATCCAGGTAAAGACGGTCTGATGTAGCAGCGGACAACAGCGACTTTTGTATCCACCTGTCTGGTTGTCGGAGATGTCAGCGTTTTCTGTATTTGTCCATCTTCCTTCTCTATAATAATAGGAGCTCATGATGATGATGATGATGATGATATTGTCCTGTGAGGAATCACTTGACTCAAAGTCATAGTCCAAAGCACTGAGAGGCAAAAGTTCAGGCACTTCCAAACTGTTCAGTTTAACCTATAAGAAGAGAAAGAGTTGTTAAAAACGGTCTTAAATCAATACAGTTGCTCAGATTCTACTGTCTTCTACTTTACTGCATTTACATTAAAGGACTGGAGACGACTAGAAAATATACTGTAGATCTCTGAAACCATCCTGGTCAAATATGTGCTGCATCTACTGTACTGCATATCCTGTACGATGGACATATCTCATATTATTTGGGAACAGTCAGACATTTTTGCTCAACTTTTTTTTCATGCTGAGGAGGGATGTTAAATATGTGAAGGGGAATTTAGTCAGCCCTGCTTTCGAGTAACGAATCGTGTGCTCAGACATGTTTGAATGTTCGTGGGACTCTGAGCTAAACCATGTATAATCTATCACAAAGCCTCGTGTTGCTGTATCTATACTGTAAGCTCCCGTTCACTGCCGATAGATGGCACACTAATTACAGAGGGAACATCAAACTCACTCACACAATCAACCCAGACAAACCAGGCAAAAATATGCCCCCCCCCCAACCCCCAAAAACCAAACTCCAAAACAATTGTAGTCGCCAGTCTAGACACAAGCTGCTCTCCCAATCGCCAACATTACACCTCCTCTCTTCTCCTGTTCCTCCTTCTCTCACCCCTCCTTCACTCCTCCTCATCTCCTCTCCTCCTTCTCTCACCCCTCCTCCTCACCCCATCATCATTGTCTGAGCCATGAAACTGTTTTTTCCCACGCTTTAATTTTCCTCCATCCTGTTTGTAGCCATGAAGAAGGAGGAGGAGGAGGTGGTGTGGCAATAGGCAGGCGGTTTGGGGGGTGGGGGGGTAAGCACTGATGGGGTCGCCATGGCAACCCCACATTGGCATGCCCCTGATTGGAGTATGTGGTGGCTAATTATTCAGTGCATATGCTTAAAAAAAACAATAAAGTAGGACATATTGAAATGCAGAGCCAAGCATCGCATGGTGTGTGTGTGTGTGTGTGTGTGTGTGTGTGATTAACATACGAGCCCAGGGTCGCTTTTCAAGAAAAGAAGCTTCAGATTCATCTCAACATGTACAACCTGCATGTAAAATTATCAAAATTGATATTCCCGTTAAATACATCAGGATATATCTTAAATACAACTGTTATCATAATACTATTTTTTCTGTGCTTTTTTTTTAATGACTTTTAATTTTTTTTTTTACATTTTTGTTCTTACTAAAGTACTCAAACTAATTATATTACAATTTTATATGATCTGATTAACCCAAACTTTATATTGAGGCTGCGCAGACTAAAACAAAAAAAAACAAGAGCAGCTATTGGCAGTCCTCCGAGCGCTGGCATGACAGACAAATCGTGTGTGTGTGTGTGTGTGTGCATCAATGTGTGTATGAGGGTCTGTGAAAGAAATCAGTGGGGTAGGGATTTGTGTGTGTGTGTGTTTGAGGAAGGGGGGTTACATTAACAATGACCAGCATTGTTTACCAATCTCCCTCGTCCATTAATCAGGACGATCCGGCTCTAATTGGCGTTTTGGTTAAGCTGGTCTCCAGACCCCCGTTCCCTCCACTGGCCTAAATAATGGCGTTACGCCACAAGTGCCGCCATACATTGGGGAGGACAATGTGCCGCTTGTCTGAGGGCCTAGGATAGGATCCCCACCCTCTCCTCTTCTCCTCCTGTCTTAGCACCCCCCCCAAAATAAACCTCACACAGCAACACAAAGAAGGCCTCTCACTATTGAGATCTCACTGTCGCAGGCTCCCTCTCCATGTCTGTCTGCTCCCCCTCACCCCCCCTCACTCACTAACTACACTTTTTCCTCCCTCTCTCCACTCTTACGTGGGTCCCTTGTTTTCTGATGGTTCGTGGTGACAGCTGCAGACTCAGACGCGGTGAGGTCAGAAACCACATCGAAGGAAGTGATCTTACTCAGTTTATAACCCCTGTTTAAATGTTAGGCCAACTGCCACTTCTATATGAAAACCACATAACCACATAACCACATAACTCCAAATTGGAGCGATTTTTCATGTTTTCACGTGAGCTGAAAGATTACATTGACTTTTTTTTTCTGACCTCTTAGACATATAAAATCCATTCTTAACCAACGTGATTGACATGATGGTTTTAAATCAGCCATAACAAAATTAAATCTGATATATTATTTTAGGTTATTAAAGTGTTATTTTCCAATTAAATCTCAAACTTCAGACATTCACCCAGATGAATCAGTGAATGTTAATGATACTAAGTCAAATATTTCATATGGCAATACATTTCCCCTTCTGTTAGCCACATAGGAAGTGTACTGCACATGTGAGAAAATTCAGTGTGATAACAAGTCAAGATTTATGAAGAGGGTTGTTGCTAATTATGGCTTCTTGTGGATATCAGGGAGCACGTATGTGTTCTTTCACATCATCAAATAAAGCTGTGCGGCATGTCCTTTACAATGCTGTAAATTATAACTCTTTCCTATCCAAAACCTTTGGATAATCTAATAAATGTCGTAGAAACCACACAGCCGAAAGTTTCCAGAGCGTCTTGGAAATCCACAAAATGGTCGATCATCAGCGTCTGCAGTGTGACGCCGGGGCACAACGAAAGCAGCGCAGGAACCGCAGCTGCCCTTAAAAATGCCAGCTTGCCGACACTCAAAAAGCTACTGGCTCCACGGTTTCCTCCTATCGCATCCCTTCCCACATGTCTCTTGGGGCGATCTCTACAATTAACACACTGGCAGTAATTAACACTGTCTTGAGGCAACCAATGGTGCGAAAAGGATCGGGGCCAACGTGAAGTGGGGGAAGGTGCTGCGCTGGCTATCCACGTTCCCTTTTCAGCTGCCATTTTGTGCCAGTCTTACACCTAAGATGGTGGCAGGACTGTGACTTGCGGTGTGGGAGAGGAGGACAAACTGGCAAGGGAGGGGTTTGGAGAAGAGGAGGATTATGGGATTGAGGAGGGAGTCTCTTATTTTCATTCTCTTATTCGGTGCATTGCTGAACGGTTACCAAGACGGGGGGAAACAGAGAGGCGGAGGGACAGAAAGAGGCATGATCGTCAGATTGCTGCCCTACATGCACCTCACATAGAGGAGGAATTCTCCCACACAAAGAAGCACAAACACACACTCACATGTCAGAAAGAACGAACAAAGTGTTTATACAGTGTGGGCGCGAAACACAACATCCTGTGATGGTCTGCTTGTGTAAAAAAGAAAAAAAAGTGTAATTTACATGTGCTTAATATATGCCGCACACATATTAACACACAAACACTCACACATGTGCCCATGCATGAACAGGCACACACACACAAACAACCAACACAGCCGTTCTCATGGTATGGTCTGCCCCTGAGCATGCAAATGACATTCATTATGCAAATGCATACAAATCAGAACCAACCATCTGAGAATCCAAGCTGGGAAAAAAAAACCCCGAAAAGAATAAAATTAAATGAATGAGGGGAAAAAAGGAATAGAAAAGAAAAGAAGTACGTTGATAAGTGTGCGCGTGGAGAAAGTACAGTGTCGCTTTAAGGTGCTAAAAAGGTGAATGTGGCCAACAGAACATAACTTAAATTTGCTTCATTAGGACACAAATCCTTTTTTCCACTAGCAAAAAAAAAAGGCTCATTTGTGACAAAGTCCATTGACTTCTTTAGCAGGCAAAGCAGAAAATCAACTGCAGAAGAGCATCAACTGGAGTGGAGATGCTCTAAATGATGGCAAAGTGCCGCTAATTGCCTCTCGAGGTGTTCCTTTGTTTTGTTTCACCTTTCTCACCACACCGCTGCTGCTTCTGTTAGACACGCTCTGTAAAATCTCACAAGAGCTGCATGGCACATTATCCTTTTTATGAATCATCCAAACCCCCGAAACTCGCCAAAAATAGAGAAGATGGTTGTCTATTTTTACTGAAATGCATGTAAAGTGTATTTATGTGAGGGTGTTTGGGAGATACATGGATCTCTTCTGACTTGTCGTTTGCAGATAAGTTGATTTTTAGCAATTGTCTGAATGTCTCAAGCTCGTGTATCTACTGACTGCAACAGCAACAAACAAAAGAGAAAAAACTGCACTGTGCACAAACCAAATTTTTTGAAAATTATCACTGATATGGCAAAAGAACTGACTAATTAGAAACAGATTGAGTCCAAATTCTTACCCAAAATAAAGTACAATTAGACAAAGGAAATTCAGTGTGTGTCCATATGGCTGTGTGTGTGTGACAAAGAGGAAGCGATTCCTATAACAGGTCAAAGTTCAGAGTTTTAGAAAAAGAAAAAAAAAAAGTCTCCTAAAAATTGTGTTTCATTTATTTTAAAGTAACGGGAAATTCATTTATTTCACCATCTATTCTACACATTGCTCCCTTATTCTTCTTATTCATTAAAATAGCTGTATCTTATGCAAGTGAATTGCTTCATTCTCCACTGATTTGCATTAATAACAGATTTGTCAGAGACAAAAGTACCAAACCACACAGATGAAGACTTTAGCGTCCCCACTTGAAACCTGATTTAATTTGTGATCAGTTGGAGAGGCTTCGAAACTAAAAAAAAAAAGACGAGAAAAGGCGAGGAGGGACAGGGCCATAAATCTTTTGAGGCAAGAATAAGCCCCCATGTTTACGGAGTGTAAAATTGTACATGCAAATAATTTCACAGTTTGCTTTTCTTGTTATTGATTGTTGGGCTTTGCTACAATAAGAAAGTACAAGTGGCAAAATGTTTTGTTAATCACACAATCTGTCATAGTTTTATACTAGATGATCTCTAATGTCTAAAGGAGGGTACACAGTGATCTGATGCTCAGAGCAGATTAAAGCTAATCATGTGACTTGAAAATAAAACACACCCTCATCTATATTTGTTAAAAAGAGACACTCACCACACAGACAAACTCGGAAAAGGTTAAAAAGTCACAGAAATTAATTTTAGTTTTAGTAATTTGCTGCAATATATCTTTTGATAAGAATATACACTGTATTTATTATTAATATTAGCTAAAAATGATATTTTTCAGAAGGACAAATAAAAGCGCAACGTTGAACTCTTTTGCATCTGTGTTGACTGACAGTCTGCTTACACCGGTGGTTTTAAAAATGAGCCGACATGAGAAATATTCACACACACACACACTGATGTACAGTCCACATGTTACACAATCATCCTGGCATCCAGCACAAAGTACAAACCCACAGGGCAGCATACAGTGTTTGTACAGATGAGATGCAGATTTGATGTATTTGTATTTTGCCCTTAATGCACATCAAATCCTACATGAGACACAGCCCCCACCCCTTCCCTTAAAATGACCCCTTATGTAACGCAACATCATACCTTCACATCATCGTTCACCAAAGTCCCGTCCTTCTCTCTCTCTCTCTGTGTGTGTTTGTTCTTTCCTTTTTTCCATGCAGGCGTGTAATGGGATTCTTGTTACTTTCGGTTATCTAGCTTTATGAAGAATGTACGTCACTCATACAGCTAGATAACCAAAGATAACAGACAACCCCTCAGGCCTGCAAACACAGCCAGCTGTGCCAGCAATGCGCGCACACACACAACCTCCAATACACCTGTGAGGACAAGCAATGACAGAGAAAATGCTTAAAGGTCTAATTCACCAAAACAAAGCTAAATATACTGTCTTGTGCATATTTCAGAGGTGGAAATAATAATAATAATAATAGTCATATCTGTAGCGTTAATAAAGATGATTTATTACGTGGTGTTAAAAATGCCTCAGTGAAATGAGATGAAAAACAAGCATGACTAAAGATTCACAAGGGATACTGCTGGGAAAACACATTTTCCAAGCTATTAAGTGTTTTTATATGACTGAAATGTGAATGGGCTCTTGTAGGAATTTGAAGCAAAACAAAGCATTACAGCCGACCATGCAGTGAACTAAAGACGGCAACAATGAAAATCTTTATGAGGGCATCAGTACACCAAAGGATAAAATGGCACTGAGGGGAATAATTTACACCAAATACTCCTGTAAAAAATATAATACTGCAGAGTATAAAAGGGATATCCCCAGAAAAAAGCACTAATTCTAGGTAAATACACTATAATGTTCATATTCCCTGTGCTCACTATAATGTGACTTTTTTATTTTATTTTGCTGTACAGGTAGGTCAGATTAATTCCTAAACCATTAAATCATTTTTTTTTTTTAAATCATACAACCCAAACATTATTAACAAACATTTTTAAGAGCTTAGGATATTCCCAGGTCACATATTGTGTAAAAACAGTGTTTTGTTGTGTTAATATGCAACATATCCAAACAAACTGACTTTGCTCATATCTTCACATAACAAATACTTAAGACATTATTAAAGGTCACTTTAAATAAATAAATAGTCTTACATTTATTGGATTTGTGGCATTTGCCGTATTTTTGGATAAGTTTTATTAATTTAATTTGATTTACATTAGTTAATTTTATTCAAAACAAGTAATTTCTAAGCACTTATTGGTGTATAAATTGAACCTTTGAGTCTTAGAAGATTTCTAAGCATATTATGAAGAATTATGTACACTTTCTGTGCATCTTTTGTAAATTTGCACCTGATTTATATTCCACAAACTGCATACCATAGCCTACAATATTCTATAATTATATGAAAAATAATAATAATAAATAATAAAATATATACTGAGTTATATACCGCTTTGTCTCATTTTAGTTGCTCCCTAAAATGATAAGTTTTTAAATAAATAAAAAATCACCCTCTTTTCTTCTTTTCTTCTTTTAAATGGCTTTTTAGCGAGAGAAGAAGAGAAAGGGGAGTGACGTCACAGGCATCGCTGCCTTCCAATTAATGCGTTAGCAGCGAGGTGTGATGCCTAATTAACACACACACACACACACACACACACAGACGCCGTTATGGAGGGGATGTTTTTTTTTCTTCTTCTTACAAACATGGTATAAATAGGTCATCGCTTCCAGTGTCACTAAAACACACAACGTTGTTTGCAGGAAGCATCTAAGATAAACGCGGAAAATAAATATAGAGATATTATATTCATTCACTCAACACAGCTTTACATTTTTATTTATACAACTACTTTCTGAAACATCTCATGTTAATCAGGAAACGATTTGGATTTTGGCCAAAAAAATAAATAAATAAATAAATTCATCCATTAGTGAAGAAGCACTTTGCTGTTTTGCGTTTGAAGGCCGAGACACGTGTTTTAACACGAGTTCACGACTGTGAGGTTCACACTCACATCTACTGGTGCTTTTTAACTCACATCCAGCCAGTTTCTATCTGGACTGTATGGACATTTTATCTAATGTAGCCTTTTTTTATTGCATGACGTGTGTGTGTGTGTGTGTGTGTGTGTGTGTGTGTGTGTTAGTTCGTTTAATATTATGACGAGTATCACTCTCTTCTAACAACAATGATAATGATAAAAATACTATTAATAATAATCGCATTTAAACATGTATTTTACAGAATTTAACTAAAATGCATGTGGATGTATGCAACGCAGAGACCATGATTGCAAACGATATATTGATACGTATGAAACAGCTATAAAATTATATATTAAAAATAGAGAGAGTAGAAACAAACCACGTTTAAAGGGACTATAGATACCACTGACCCTCAAAGACTAAGTCTCCATTCAAGGTAACTTGGCTGCAAATACAGTTAAATTTTTTCTACTTTAATAGATTGTCAGTGCCATAAAAAGGCTGCTGTAAATGCTGCAAAATGTGAGCGGAACAGTCGCGTCCACAAAAGGATCCCGAAAGGATTTAGAAATGATTTCCAGGAGTAATCAATTAGTTCCACACAGCGTGCTGCTGCTGCGTGGTTTGATTTCCTTAAATGGTGGCGTGATTTTTCTGTGTATGTGGGTGTGAAGAGAGGGAGAGAGAGATAGAGGGAGAGGGAGAGATAGAGGGAGAGAGAGAGAGAGGGAGAGCGAGGAGTTGAATTGAATGTAATTGTTATCTAATGCCTTGTATTACTTTTTTATTTTATGATTGTTGATATTTGCATATTACAATAGTCTTTATTTATTTATTGCCAATCATCTGTTAAGAGAGAGAGAGAGAGAGTGTTGAGATCATTTATATTCACCTGGAATTTGTAGGAAGCTTGAGTCTTTATTTCTGATGCTCTGTAGTTTCAGGATCTTGGGGGGAAAAAGAAAAGAAAAGAAAAACATGATTTATGTTTTTAAAACTACTAAAATGTCCTTCAAAGACATGCCTCATTAAAATTAGTAGGCTAAAATAATAATATCCTCTCCCTCTCTTCCTCTCAGGAAAACCCCTGTAAAACACCCTACCTGGGAAATCTGCCTACTAGGTCAGTGGTAGAGCCAGGCTCGTCCAGTCTGTTTAGCTCAGCAGGCTCTTTCAGTGGGAGCTTGTACCTGCAGCTTTACTGACTCTGCACCAGTTGATGCTCCAGAGATGCTGCTGCAGACTCACAGCGGTCCTATTTCAAATTACATCTTAACAGCCTCAGCTGCTCTCTCTCTCTCTCTCTCTCTCTCTCTCTCTGTCTCTCTCTCTCTCTCTCTCTCTCTCTCTCTCTCTCTCTCTCTCTCTCTCTCTCTCTCTCTCTCTCTCTCTCTCTCTCTCTCTGCACGTCGTCTAACCCTTTCATTCATTCATGACTTAAGGCGCTTTAATAGGCGAAGTCAATCCGGATTGTGTGTGTGTGTGTGTGTGTGTGTGTGTTTTAACCTGGTTTCACCTGTGCAGTAAGTGCAAAGTCATGGTGTGTGCACACACTAAAGCCCACGTCTTCATTTTGGGGGATGAACCTGACTAATTTCGCCTTTGCATCACCTGGGCCTCGACCCTACATGAGATCCAAGAAGTAGTTCCCTTAAATCTACATTTCTATCGCAAACAATGGAGATTTGTGAGAGAAAGTACAACAATACAGTAATTAAACTGGAAAAAAAAAACTTTCCTCGCTTGACAGCTGCAGCCTGGCACTGCATGAATACTTTCACTGTAAATTAATTCCCAATGTTATAATCATTACGTAATTATGGCAGAAATAAAATAATTACATGTATGCATAAATCTGAGTCCCTCTCCCACAGATTAAGCAGCGGGCCTTGCGTAAGAGCTCCCCTTGCACCGCGCTACGGTGGCATCATAATCCCAGGCTGCAGGAAGCTGTGTTTGAGCCGCACGCTGCTGCGTTCATGTAGCCTACAATAATCATCTTTCATATTTTTTTTTTACATGCTTCTCCTCTGTTTAGCCTTTTCGACGCGTAATCTGTTGACAGCAAACAGGCTCAACACAACACAACACAACATTGCTGTAAGGCTGCACCGCCCGAGGCCACTTTGACACCGTCATAATTACAGTCCATAACACCTCAAAGAGACGCTTTATAAGTGCACAACTGGCTGTGTTATCACCTCTCCGGTGTGTGCAGTAATCTATCTAAAAAAAGGTTTAACTTGTGTCTACTATTATTGACAGAATATAGTCTATATAGGTAAGATTCAGGGGTCAGCATCTCTGACAAGACTCAAATTGTGCTCGATTGAAACCTGTGTTTGCCAGATAGTGTATTAGTTATAGAAAAAAAAGAAAATATGTGGGTTAAATAGGCTGAGAGTGAGAATAAAAACAGACTTCACAAGAAAATGCAGATCCTCATTCATTGCCAGAACAGTGCACTTAACATAAATACAAATGAAGCTGACTGAAAACTAATCAAAAGGCCTCCTGGGAGAGTGTGGATCACCTGTGACCCTGTATAGTCTCATCTGTGGCCAAAAACTCAGTGCTGAAATAGCTGACAGGCTTCATACTCATACTCGCATGTTCAGATTTCAGTAAACTCCCATCATGGACACATATCTATCTACCAAACTGCAGCCACAAGTGAAACTACACTGTGTCTTGTGCTGCTGCCCGTCAGATGATGTTTAGCCATTATCTCGTGATGATGCTGCGCACCATTCATACAAGATCTCAGACTGGTGTGGAAACATTAGAAGAAAATGTGGATTTAGTGGAGAACAGCTGATCGGCCTGTAAATCATTACTTATTTTGCAGTAGGTTAAAACACATTACATGTTACACACGCGTCTAACCTCGCCATATGAACCACCTCTGCTGCGCCGCTCCTGCAGGTTCTTGTTTAAACTCAGACTCATGCTACTGAATCACTTATAATAATAATATTAATAAAAGACATGGTTCTTACTGCTCTGTCCTCAGCTGCAGCAGAGTGGGTTGCACTGGGCTGTGCGGAGCTCCTGGTAAGCAACGGTCCCTCCGGACGTGCGGCATGCTGGGAGCCAAATGAGAGCATTCATGAGCGGCGTATTGAGCTTTGTGGCGACGGCGCATCGTGACGTCCCCTCGGCCCCGTCCATTTTTAAAAATCTAACGGGTCCTCTTGTTTTTTCCCCCTGCATTTCGTCACACGGCTGTCCTCCACATCCACAGCCCCAGTCCAACCACCCACTCCACCCTCACCAAACAGGGGAGTTGGGGCTGTCCGCCTGGATGACTACATCTCCACCACTGTTGTCTCCAAATGGTTTCACATCTCATTTGTCCAAAATCATATATGCCGTCCAAGGCCCTCCCCCTTGTGAGTCAGTGAGGTAACAATGTTCCCACCCTCTGAGATTTTTTGATATTATGCAAGACGGCCGATGTAATTATAATAAGGACCTATGGCAGCGCCTCTCACGCCCCCCAACAGACGCATGTAGAAGTGCATGGTGGCACCATCACTCATCCGCCAAACATCACTCTAATTTCTATAGGGGCTTCCAGTTTGAGTGAGTGTTTCAGCTGCACAATTACATCATGTGGGTTATGTATTATCCCTGTAATATTCAAATATACCCATATAATACATTTCACAGATGCAGTTAGGGATGTATTTTTTTTCTAATACTTAAATCTGATGCACTCAGTGTTTTAAAGTGTTTGTTTTATCTCATCAGCATCATGTTCTGGCAAAAGAGTCTATAGTTTTTGTGCATGATCCCTATAGTAGGCTTATCTTATATAATTTAGAATAGAGGTATTCATCCATTCATGTAGTGCAGAGATCACTATAAAAGGAGCCTTATAGTTTTCAGATGGATGAATGTGGACTGTCATGTATTTGCTGCTTGAGGATAGATTCAAGGACCTTTTATTGTCATTTCACTACAGTTACATTCATACTCTTCAGCCCATTGCTCCACATGATGGCATGGCATTGAGAGGGGGCTTTTCATGGGCTTTGGTGAGGAAAAAGATTTAAGGTTTAAAGTATATAAATAAAATGAATAAATATATAATATTGTGTGCAAGGTTGAGTAGGTGCAGGGAGTTTAAACTGTAGCATTGTTCATGAGCATGGGTTGTACAAAAGATATGTATTTGGAGGTTCAGTAATGCAAGTGTTTTTTTAATAAATTGACCTACTATGTTGAGGTGTTCTCACTCAATACATTTAAATATCTCAAAGATTTTGGTGTCTGCAGCTGAAACTTGTAGTGACAGGCCTGAGAGCCACTCCGGCTTGGCTAATTATCATGATAATCACACCAGAAATCCTTTGAATCGATGAAAGACCAATCCACTCAAATGTTATTGTATAGGGTCTCAATCTGTCTGTCTGTATGCATATACGTGCTCATCATTTGCATAAATAAAGTTACCTCGGTTGTTCTGTCTAGACCACAACCATGTGTGGAAAATGTGCACTTTTGCCCACACACCACACAAAAATATCTAATTTTCCTACATTTAGGCTTAATGTAGTTGTAGTACAGACATTTTTGCAATTAATGCAGCTTTTAAGAGAATGTATAATTTGTAATTGCTTTATTAATGGTTAGTACATCATTTACTAAAACTTTATAGATCAGTTATATTAATTTGGGGTTTCTGAATCACAATTTTCAGACACTGGAACAAAATCAGTTAACTTATTATGCAGTTATTAATGGATAACCATCATTTCTAACAGCATGGCTGCAAAATAGAAATGATAATAGGAGGGATTTGACTGATTGGTACATGTTCAGAAAGCTTTTGTCAAACTATTGTGGCTCAATAAAGGGAAACTAACACCAGAACACGTGAAGAACTACATGTGATATTTTCTCACTCGTTTAAAGAACATTGATATTTGAAGTTTCCTCACGGCCACAGCTGAAAATATGCTCAGTAACCAGGTGCGAGCCTCGGACTGACAGATATTACCGGACAATGGAGCCATTTATCTCTCTGCTGTACGCATGGGAACTGGATCCAGGCACGTTTACTGAGCTGTGATGAGATAACTCAAGTTCATTACCAACAGAGACCCTCCACCAGCGAGCTCTGTCACAGGCGCACTCACACCAACACCTGCACGCGCCTGGTTGCTAAGAAACCATTGTAAGCACTGATGGACAGTTAGTAGGCCTATAGTATGAAAACTAACCGTTTTAAAGTTTTAATGTAGGTGTAGGACTACACTAAGAGATGTGTCCTATGTAGGCAGAAGTATCAGTAATATAATTACAATATTGAGAAACAGGGATACTGTATAGGCTACATACATGGCTACAACTCATAATTTCATGTAAGCAAGATACAAAGTAACACATTCGCATGATTAAAGTATGAACACAGGCAAAATACCAGCGTGTAGAATAAATACAATATAATGACTTTATGTAGGCTATAGACTACTGTAGATGGTGTAATTTAAAGAGTTTAAACAATGTGTTTTAGTCCAGAAGTGTTCAGAAGCTTATTTTTTGGATAAAATTATATAAGTATGTAGACTATCAGAAAGTTAAGCTATAGGTCTACTTAAACTCATGTTAGCCTACAGAAAAAAAGCCTCCTTTGTCATATTTGAATAAACTTATGCATTCACACGTAAGCAGCTTTTTACTGCTATAGTTGTCCAAGATGAAGATATATTTGACCTATAGGCTGATTGATGGTCAATTCAATCAATGAGAACACAGGATATTTATTTGGTTTATGTGCCTCTGAAATGTGGACTAGTGGAGTAGAACTGTAAAGTACCATACAATCGACTTACGCACTTATAAGAACCCTTCCTCAAAATTGTAATTTAGTACAGTATTTGAGTAAATATACTTCCAAAATTTGATTAGATATGAACTGATAAATGAATGTATGACTAGAGTCATAGTTGTGACTAACTTCTGCTAAGAAAATGTTTTACCTTCATTATGATGTCGTTTAGAAGTGGTTAATCTTGTTGCCCTGGTAACAACCTGAGATTGAATTCTGTGAAAAGCAGTGCCAGCGCCTGGTGCCTACTTGTAACGCGTTACAGGCCGTGAGAAGCAGACAGTCTTTTGGCTGGTGGGTCACAATCTGTCTCAGACCCTCCGACAGCAGTAAACCACCCTCAACATCACTCCATTGTTTTACTGCTGCCATTCCAGACACTATATAGCGCTTCACTGAGCAGAGAGGCAGCGTACGTGCATCATGGCGACAGCTCTCACACACAGTTTACAAGCAGTATGAAGTACAGCTGATATGCACAAAAAAACCTCACATATTATTACTGTAAATATGTAATACTTTTGGGTGACCACAAGGATTCTGTGTGTGTGTGTGTGTGTGTGTGTGTGTGTGTGTGTGTATGCATGCTGGGACTCAGACCTGGCACCCCTTCACCCCGACGTCGCGCCAATATTCAAATTGGGATCCTCTGGTTTGAATAGGAGCTTAATGAGACATGGTGGTGTATAATAATGAAAGTGGGGGCTCTTCATGCTGCAGGATATCTAGAGTTATTTCAGACATGTAACGAGCACTTTTAGAAATCTGGGTTGTTTTTTTACATGGTAATATTTAAAGAAATCTGATGGTTTCTTTTTTTTATGCATATTTTTATGCATGTTAATACAATAAACAAATGCATTATTTAAAGCCTATTTCCAGTTCCATTAACTCCTGAAACTGAAGAAGATATTCAAGATATGCCTACAGAGGCAGTTTAAATGTAGATAAATGTATATGTAGTTATTTAGAAAAGCTAGAAATTGCAACTTACAAATTGCCACGATACTTGATGTGGAAAGTGTTTGTTGGCATTTAGCATGAATTCAACTGGTTGTCTGTCAGGAGGAACATCAGGGATCAGAGGACTATGACTATTTTCATTATCGATTAATCTGCTGATTATTTTCTCAATTGATTGGTGAATCGTTCTGTTTATAAAATGTCAGAAAATAACTGTTGCAATTTCTTGATGTCTTCAAATGCCTGATATTGTCTGATCAGCAGTTCGATCCAAAGATATTCAGCTTAGTAAAATTTATGTCAGAAACACTTCAATCCTCACATGTGTCTGTGTTAATTAACGCTCTTGTCTCAAGAAAGATGCAGTATAGGGCTGCGACTAACGATCATATCTATTATCGATTAATCTGCAATATTTTCTCAGTTAATCAATTAGTCTATACAATATCAGATAATAGTACTAATAATTCATAGCCCAAGATGATGTTAGAAAGGACGTTAGAAAGAAAACCAGTAATAAAGTAAATTATAAAATCCTCACATTTGGGAATAGTTTGCATGTTGTCTTTAAAAAGAATTACAATTATTTCATTATTAAAATAGTTGATGATTAATTTTCAGTTGACTAATCATTGCAGCTCTACTCCAGTGTCATATATGCTGGAGGTAATTTACAATAATACTTCTTGTGTTGCAGGACAGTTCAGTGAAGTGAACATGTGATCACATTGTATTGTGATGTAAAATCTGATGCTGTTTCCATGACAATGACTCAAACATTAATGTTGACTTTGAGGTGGTAGTGTTTTTGCTTTCAAGTGACATTTTAAATTTCCCTCCTAACACCACATAGTGTATTGAGCGGCCTCATTTTAAATCCCAGTGACAGGATGAACTCAGTGGTTTTCTCTCTGATTTCCTGATTTCTGATAGGGAGGAGTAATGCTATTTCCCCCATGTGCTGTTAGAGCTATGTCCTGCATCCCTGCATCCTTACAGACCCGAGGCTGTAACTGTTTAGATTTCTTTGTCTTTGGCCACTCCTGTCTCCTTTCAAGTAGTTGACAGTTCCTGAATAAGAGTCAAAATGAGTCCTGACTTTGCTGCCAGTGTACTTGATGGATTGTGTCTGAGCTGTCTCACTCAAATAGCTGCACTTAAGCAGCTTTTTTTTTTTTTTTTTTTTTTTGTGAACCCTTAACACACTCGCCTCCTCATCACTACTCACAATGAGACGATATTTATTAATAAGAGTGCTATTAGGTCTTTCTGCAGTCCAAACGTGATAATAAATGACAACATGCATATCAAATAATTTCATATATTTAAATAGGTTAATCACAAATGAAAAGCCAATTACAATTAATACAAGTTAATAATGATAAGCACAATAAACAACAGGACATGACATGTTGTATAAACACCTGTTTACTTTGGTCTGTGTATTTTGTGTTTCACTCTTGTTCATCTATTCATCTATTTGGTTCTGCACATGAATAATCTTAGTAAATAGGGTTCTGTGAGCCTTTTATAAGGCTGTTAAGTGTCTATGTATGTGTCTATGATCATCTTAAAAATAAAACTAGAGCACAAAATATACTATCAATCATGGTAACCTGTGTATGTGAATAATAAGAATAACAGGATAATAAATTGGAGATGTGGAACAGCCTGACAGAAGTGTAGTCGCTCTATTGTATTCTGTATTAGTTGCACTTTATTCTTGTTTTGCTTGATAGCTGAAAAAAAAAAGTGGGAGCCGTAGAAATGCTGAATAAAGATAAGAGGATAGATAGGTAGGTATATGGTGAATAATACATGAGTCTTTTGTGGGGAAAAAAGGTCACAATTTAAGTCTACATTAGGAACCATGAGTGAGTTTTTCATATATTCTTTATTTTATTATTAAAATATAGGATTTAAATCTGGTTGGCCTATGTGTGTTTTAAATCACTTGTATTTCATGAAATATATATATATATATATATATATATATATATGTACATGTAAATTAAATGATCCTTGATTTGATTGTATTTGTATTTTGGATGTGTATAGTGGTTATGAATTTTAAAGGACAATCCACACAATTTGAGATTTTTTAAGTCAGTTTTTTGAGAAATCAAATAAAAGTCCCATTTGCTTTTGTAAAATCAACAGATTGACCAACTTTTCCTTTATCATATTTTATATTAATGTGAATAGATCATATTTGATATTTTATTAGCTTGACATCCAGCATTAGTGTCTTTTTCTCGGACTCTCAGACCAACAGGTTCACACAAACTCAAGTTCATATAAACAGGACACACAAACATTATATGTGGCTGTATTAAATTGTCATATAAATTCCTGTTGGTTAAATACGTTTTATGACAAATAGCCTAAGAGATTTAACTTTAGGATTTTTATTTTATAGCCTGATTTTTTTATTTTTATTATCGCATAATAAGAATCGTGCACAACTGAATTTTCAATTTCTGAACCCTTTAAAGTAACTAATCTTCAGTTATAGTTAAAAACACAAACACTTATGCTTTCCAATCCAAATGTACTTATTCTTGTATTTGCAAAATTACCGGCATTAATCGGTTCACAATTGTTTTGGGTTTTTTTTTACTTTTAATTTGAAATCGGTTTGATTGCTGCTGAAGTTGCGATATAAATGTTTATCCTTTATTTGCGCTGCACTGTCTGAGGTTGTGTATTATTACAGGTGGTTATTTGGCTTTATAGCGCAGTAATTGTTAAACATGACTGTGGGGTGAATGGTTTCAGACGGTCAGCACAGTTAATAGTTAATCAGTGTCTCATTATTTAACATTAACTAAATCTACTCCATAGCCTAAGAGAAACAGACACATATAAAGGGAAGGCTATATGTTTCAGACTATTTTTGGTTTTGTTTTTTTAGATAAAAAAACGTCAGATTATATTTTATTGTTTTTAGTTTAACAGCGTGTGTTGAGAATAATGTGTTTCCTCAATAAATGTCACAGCTTTTATAAATGAAAACTAAACTAAGTAAATCATACAGTATAGTATATATATAAAGTCCAGTCATTTGGAAAATAAATAAATAAATACAGTTAATTGCAGTTAGTTTGTATCTGATTCGTTGGATAGATTGGTGAATATAAATAAAACTAAATATCAGGTAAAAACTGTAAATCTGAAGGATTTAAATGTAAAGACAAACTGAGCTTCAGATGTCACATCAGGCATCAACAGATCCTCAAATCAAAAGTCTTGATCTTCAATCATATGTCCCAGTTTGTTTACAGATCAGCTGCTGTGTTGTTTTTTTATCATCAGTTTTAAGTAATGATTCATTGTTAGTATTAAAACAGTAAGTCACATGGTCTCTATCCTGAAGCCTTGAAGCAGACTGATGAGATCGATCAGAAAACAAAACGATCAAAACCAGATTAATTTAATCTCTGGTCTACTGCTGCCACCATGTGGTGTGTTTTTGTATTACATCATAACCACCGTGGTTTATTGATGTCTAATCATCTGCTGCCTCTTCTGGCCAAAGAGGGTACATTGTAGTGCTTCTGGACTAAATTAATACTTTAAAAGTCCCTTCAACCGTGAATATTCAATTACCAATAATCACAATATTGATTCTTTACTTCAGGTACATATGGACAGGGTTGACATACTGTATGTCAGGATGTGGTAGGAAAAATCTGGCATTCGAATAACAAAATGAATAACACGGGTACATAAATTGGCTTTTTTTTAATTTACTGATGTGAATTATGACATCTGCCCTCAGATACAACCCTACAGCTGCTTTTATAAATCAATTTAATTCTTGAATTAATTCAAAGAAATATACAAATACAAACACATACAGTAAGTTTTAGCTTATTCTATTATAGTTTGGATGGTTCATTTACTTTTTATATTTTTTATTAACACTTCCACACTGTTTTAAATGGTGTTTATATAATTTTTTTTTTTTTTTGTCCCTTGTAGAAAAGGCAAAATCAATCAAATATTCGCTATACACATTACTGCCACTAACTGAAGACACAGAGCAGCGGTACCTTCGTTCTTTTCTTTGTCTCCCTGCCATCTCCAAACCCATCACCACTGTTTTATTTTTATTTATTTTTAAAACCTTAAGAAGAAAGGCTTCCCACAGACAGACTATAAACAAACCGCAGATTTTCTTCCATAATCTTCTCCTCTGTTCTTATTTACATCTTATCATACAGTACAGTATATGGTTTCTGTGACATTTAAAAAACACATTGAGTGTTGCCCAGTTTTATCACCGTAGGTGGAACACACACATCCTTACATAAAATGGATCATATGGTGTTATGTCCTTAACGAATAAGTCAACAATTATATCGTGACATGCAGTGAAAAGCTCTGTGTCCAAAATACCGGTGATTCAGAATAAATGGCACAGATTTAGTAACACATTTATCGTTATGATGCAAATGTTTAGCTGCTGTGAAGCCAAAAGGAGCTGTGGAAGCATACAGCAGTAATCTGACTTTATTTAAGTGACAATAAATGTCCTCATTAATTACTTAATTAATTAATCCGAAACATAAATAGAAACAGAATAATCAGCAGAGAAAATAGAAAATAGCTTCATCCAGAGTTGAAGTCAACAATCTGAGTACTTCTTCCACCACTGCTGCCTGCATACAGTAACTCTCCATCCATCCCTAACTATTATCCCTTGACCCCAACTCATTGAGGTCAGGTTGACCTGACCACACAGACGTTGCTACTTTTTGTTTATGTTCACATAACTCTCTTGCCTCAGGTCAGAGGTCGTGTTTAGTCCCAGAAGCAGCTGGCCGGGGTTCATTTTACTAGTGCACACTTGAGCTCTGCTCTTATTTAAGCAGCACTTCACACATTTGCAGAAGAGGCTTGAAGCTTTTATTGTGGCTCTTGTCGAAAAATAAGCTGCTCATTTCATTTCATATGTGTTTTTTTTTCTTTGTTATTTCCAGTGATAACAGTGATTGACTCATATGATAACAAAAACATATTATTTTTAACAGATAACTCGTAGATAATTTATTTCAGCAAGAAGGAGAAACCAAAACGTTGACATATTTATTGGTACAGAACCTCGCAAATGGCTAGAAAACAACCTAATGAGTAACAAGAGTCACAAGGAGCTCAAGTCTTCGTGATAAAACGAGATCATGAAAGCGTAACATGATGTCAGAGTGGGAGCGTGACGTGTGTGTGGGCAGCAGAGTCGGGTGGACCTTCATGGAGGACACTCTGGCTCGTTTTTGTTATCGCCACGGTGAACCTAAAGCACATTTCCAGGTATACGATGACCACTCAGGTTTGGTCTGTTACAACAATGGAAATCTAAAAGTCGAACAATAGACTTACTTATTACGCTGCCCAGGTTATAAACACAGCGACTTGATGACTCTGTTTAATCATGGGTAATGTGTGAGTAACAAAACTCTTCTGTATGTTTGATTATTTTCATGAATTAATAAGATTATAAAATGAGATTTAAATCCGGGTTGGGAGATATGACAATATATATATAATATAAATATGACAACTGCTGAGATTTTTTTCCATACCATCACTCTTTAATAAGCAGGACTGATTTATGAAAACTGGATGTATTTATTTTTTTTACATCCATGTATGATGAAGTACCTTTACTTGTCACATATTTAATTTGCTGGATTATTTGAATATTTTTCATTTGGCTATTGTATTCAGTACAATAATCATCCAATACATACTACCTTTGTGAGTTTTAAATTCCTCAATATCTTTTTAGATTAACAACAAAACGATCAAGAATCACAAAAACCATGTAGGATTTTGCCGAACTTCATTTGAGTGAGTCAGAAATTAAACTTTACGGTGATTTTTGAGGCTTTTATTTGTGTTGACGCAGTGCATTGTACTGAACTATGAGGTGTTACTATTATCTGTGCATACCAGCTATAAATATACTATATGTCCATCAGATTGAATTAATGCAGGCAGTATATAACTAATCATAGTGATGCCAGCATGCTGCTGAAATAAATAGAAGTAGTTCAATAACATAGTTCTCCTTTTATGCTTATCAACAATGACAGTGCAGTTTTAAAAGAATATCTAAACAGCATTAAGAAATATGCATTCACCCATGTAGCACATCCCTTTTTACAAAATATCTCTGCCTTTTTTGCATCATGAACGATACCTGCAAAAGAGGTGCGGACTTGGACTTATTAGACTTAACTCATGAATCCTATAAATTTAGATTTGACTCATGGCTTCAATTAGACTCTCTAAACCCAGTTAATTTTTTCCTGACTTTAAATTTACTTTGAATCAGTCCGTTGGTAGCTGGTCACATTGTGCGAACGTGCAGTAAAGGTGCTTTTGTCTGTGCAGAAAGACAACTGATGGTATCTCAGAGTGTTAGAGTCAGATACAGAGACGATGCTGTCGTCAACAAAAACATGGACGGCAACATGCAAAACACAGACAAACAATGTGTCACCAAGGCACACCTGATCATTTGGCTTTTCAAGTGTGATAGATGAAAAGTTGATTTTCTAAAGTAAAGTAATACATCATTTTAAAAGGCATTCATTATTTATATACTAACTGTTTTAAAAAGGACATTCTACAATTTAGTCAGTTTAACTCTGAAACTTCCTGCAGCCGGTCCACGACATTTAAACACATGCCCGGTCTGTTCTTTTAAGGAGCACAAGGCCAATTCATTCAGGAGTTTATTCAGCTGAACTTTTCTTTCCTTTTTGCTGCCTGATCTCCCTGACCTCTGTACCCTGCATTTCATTTCTTGTTGTTATCCATTACTGGGCTTCATCCTTCCTTTAACATGGCTTCTTTCTTTCATCCACAAGGGAAGACCTGCTTTAAATTCTCTGTAGCTCCTGGTCCATAATAATGTCCATGCCTGCAGCCTGAGCTGGTTGTTGTTGTGAGATCTGTCCATGACTCATCTCTGTGCCTATTTGCAGCTTATGGGTTTGAATCCTACATATCAAGCCAGCCTTTGATACTGTGTTTCTAATCCAAGATGTCCCTTATGAGGCATTTTTCCAAGATGTCATGCGTTTTATCTCCGTCAGCCTTTCTACTCCCAGTTGTCCCTTTGCACTGGGTCTGATACAGCATATGGTTTTAAACTAGGACACAAGTCTGCCTGGAAACCCAGAGAGAAGAGAGAAAGCTAAGAATAATGTGGGCAACACGTTACTAGAAGTGCAATTTTATTAAAAGCAGTTGCTTTCAGAGGCACCTCCATGTGACCTAAGTTACTGGATGAACTGCCCACTATAGTTTCCCACTAACCGATGGCCAACTGTCACGCTCAGATTAACATATTCATGCGACTCTGGGCAGAAATTTGTACCACAAAAGAGCCCAATTATCCTGTTAAAATTAAAATGACCCACTGAATTTTTCAAATATGCAAATATTATTCATTTTAATGCTGAATGCAGTTTTTTTCTTCTTCACTGAAAAGTACATTCTCAGGAGACTTCAAGTTTCAGCATCACACTTGTCTAAGTTTTGCATAGTGGTCACGGAGACAACAACACGTTAATGTGGCAAGAACCAGATATGTCAACACAAGTTACTGTCCCTATTTCTCAATGAAAAGAATGAAAACTGCTGACGGCAAAGTAACAAACTACAGTAGAGTGCTGCTTGCAGAGCCCATTTGAATGAAAGTGGCCGTTATAATAAGCATTTTTTTTTGGTCAACAAGAAGGACAACACAGATGACTTCCAGTGTTATGTCACTACAGAAACTGTGTTGTTCCTTATGATCAAAACAAAACCATTAAAGGAAGTTTTCTTATGATGTGAATGTGCCACACACACACACACACAAAGTTCTGATACACTAACCTGTTTTCAGTTTTTGGACTTTTCCTCCAATCATTGATTTTTGCTGAAACATTGGATCATTTGCACATATATTGAAATTAAACCATTTGAGAAGATGAGAGGAAAAAAATAACTATTTGGTGGAGCTGTTAACAAACCATAGACATCTGAAATGTGACCCTGACTACACACTGGATGGATTGAAAGTATATAACCTGAAGTACAAGTACCTCAAAATTGCATAGATGTTTATATATATATATAAAAACTCTATATATAAAATTACAAGGCGATTGGTTAAAAGATCCGTGGATATTTTAGCCACCAATGTCGATGCCATGCCGTATGACGGCATGATAAAGGAGGTCTAGGAGGACAGTGTAGACCATAAACGCTTCACAACATGACAGTTCTCTCCTTTAAAAGTTTTACCGGAGGTTATTTGCGACTAACAGGCTGTGGTGGCTACAGATGAGGGAAACAAATGGTCTAGCGGCTCTCTTATGGAAAGCAGACAGGGAACAGTGACTCCACAGTGACATTTTCCCCACATGCAAAATCATGCAAAAGGTAAATAGTGAGGCGGAGGGATACACACACCAATGCAGAACATGGCCGTCACCTCCGTCATGTCCTCTCTCGCAGATCGGCCTCCTTTGTTGACGGCGACCGCTGATTGGACGAGTGGCTCGCACGCCAGTTTCTTATTGGGTTTGTGACAGGTCAATCACTGGCTAATGTCAATGACGTCGATTATACAGTGGGTACACTGAATCGCTTGGGTGGACAGTATAGTTACTTCAACATTAAATGGAATAAAATGCCGCGGATTCATGTAAATAGAGACATCGTTTAAGCGTAATTAATTACCGTTTCTTAATTAAGACACATCCTGTCTGGAGTTGGTGTTCGCAGACCCGTTGGTGTTTTTTCTAACAGCAATATTTCAGGGTAAGTGGAGTGATACATTTCCTTCCTGCGTCTTTTTTCCTCGCACAGTCGGCTTACGTTATTATTTAAATATAGCAAAGTAATAAGAAACACTGTGTAGATTTATATTACAACAGAAACAGGGTTTATTTTGGGTACAATAATTGTCCATAATGTGATTTAAAAGTAGTGCGTGCTCCTGCTCGTCAAGTCGAGTTGTATGGAGAGGAAGGTAATGGCTGTCGGTCGGGCTCGTAACTAGAAAATTGTGAAATGGCCTGGTTAGAGTGGCTCGTCCTCGGCTCTGTAAATCATAACCCGGACCCTTAAAGGACATCGTTTTGGTTTGATAAAAAAAAGGACACGGTTTGATAACAGTCTTAGCTTCCAACCTGTCAAATTAGATCCTGTAAATATACCTGTGTGGCGTCAGAGGGGCCTACTCATGTCTCCCAGGCTCCATCTGTCATAATGTTTATAGCGTAGAGCAACCGTCAGTCATGCTGCCACTTGGTTTTAAAACAAAGAAGAAACAGAAAAAGAAGCTATTTTAACCCCCATGTGGATGTCCACATACAAGATGTAACATAGTCAGTAGTGTAATAACTACACATATAAAAGACCTATTGTTTAAAAGCTGTTCATGCTGTTTTTTTTTTTTACAGCTCTTGAAGCTTCACCTTAATAAAAGCCTCAAGGAAAATTATATTTGCACTGGTTTAAGTTAATGTGTGAAGTGATAGGATGAGATTTTTGTACTAAACACACACAAAACACCAGACACCACTAGGAAGTAAAGGAAACTGCATGACCTTATATTGCTGTATATAGGCTTTTTTTTTTTTTTTTTTTTTTTTTACATTAAACTTAAGTAAAAGTTTCGTCAGCCTCAAACAAATTGGGGCACTGACGATGGTTTATTATGGAGCTGTGGGCTATGTTGTCGGAGGCTGGCATGTGCACAGGAAATCAGCAGCCATGATTTCTGTGCCATCCCTGGGCAGATACCAAAGCTGTTGGGGTAGAAGTAGGCCAGTTTGACAGAGTGATCCACCATGTGAACGTCCCTGCAGATGGATTCATATAAACATCTGTAGGCAGTGCAGTCCCGCTGATTGAGGACTGCTGTATCTTTAATTTTTTTTTTAAATAAACGCCCAAAAATTTCACTGTATTGTTTGGATTGCAAAGCCCCATTTCTCTACTAACCTCAATACAGGCTTAAAATATTGTCTGGCCAAAAACCTTCAAGCTAAATAATAACTCTATTGAAATTTGCAGTTCTTACTAGTATGATTTTGAAAACTGATGTAGCTGCAAAAGGTTGCCAAGATGAAAAAAACAGAATTAAACCAACCAAAGGTGTTCTCAAAGCAGCATTTAGATGTTGATTAGTATCATTTGTAGTCTCTCTGGTGAAACAAAGCCCAGCAGAACAGACAATTAAACAAGTAATCATGAAGTTTGAATCACTTTATGTTGGTGGTGGTAATCATTTGGGCTTGTCTACACATTAAGATTTATTTTCCTTTTTGTAAAGTCGGAAATAGAAGTCTACTTAACTACCTTCTTAAAAAAGAAAGTAATGGAGGAGGAGCGAAATATGTCTCACAGAAACACCCTACTCATTGACTTCAGCAGCATTTATTGGGCACATCTATGCAACAACTTTTGCCTTTTTCCAATGGTTCTTTGAGAAAAAACACTTGTGGCTCATGAGCATCAGGCAAATGCATAAAATATTAAATCAAAACGATATTGCAACAAAAAAAGCATTTGTTGGGAGAGAACTTGAGGTGTTGCAGAGGCTACCATCGAACTATTTACTAGCTTTTAAAGAGGGGAAATGCTCGAAATACAGAAGGGTTCGATGAGATGTGAGAAAGATGTTATCACAAATAATATTGAATTAGTCAGCAATTCTGCTTTCGAGATTGCCTAATGTGTTTTATTAACGTTAATGGTCATCTCGTATTTTGTGTTCTTAGCAGTATTTTTGTTTATTCTGTGGTGGTCACAGCAGTTCAGTTCATCAAATACTGTCATATAACGTGTAACTCCAACATAATAGATGACATTTACGCAACATTTAGCTTGGAATTACTTCTGCTTATAATGTTGTAGATAGCATGTAGGAATGAAAACGAATCGTTAATGAATCCGTCCATTAACAGAAAATTAATCAGAAAAATGGTTATTATTCTCAAGCAAAAATACCAATCATTCTCTGGTTTAACTTTTCCATTGTGAGGCTTTGTTGCTTTGTCATATATGAGAATATACTGCAGATATTTAAGTTTTGTGCTCTGGGAAATTATTATAATTTTCACAAAAAACAATAATTGAGAAAATAGGCAGATCAGTTGATTGTCAGTTGCAGTCCAACAGCGTGTAATGCTTGTAGGCGACATGAACATATCCATCTTTCCATTACTTGATGTTTCTTTTTGTTGTCAGGTTTAATGCTAAGTCACAAGACAATCTTTGTGCAAATCAACCTTGTCTATCTTCGTGGAGTGAAGATTGAGCCATTAGGCCTTCCTAAACCCTGGTCTGAGAGCTGTGGACGGCAGACCCTACTCCACATCACGTTTGAGGCTGCAACCATTTATCGCAGGACTTTGGCACATTTCATTGGCTAGTGCATAATCTGCTAAAGGTCACTTCCACTAATTACACTACTCCAAAACAGACGGATGTCTACCCTGAGCTTGATTGCGCTCTCCTTCATCAGAAGAATATTCAAGGGTTGCATAATCATTACTTGGATGATTCAAATAACATGCGTAGCTCCATTTTATTACCAGAGTGACCAGATGCCTGCCCTCTTAAGATAATGAGGCAAACCCAATCCGGTCAAAAGTCATTCATTTGTTGCCATTATACTCGTAAGTGCCTTTAGATTGATTTGCAAACGGTGTCTTTTCTGCTTCTTTGGTTTTCCCGTATGACACCAAGCTAGCTCGGTTTGACTGGATGCTGGTCTCAGTTTTAGCCAAACGACGACCTCATTATCTTGGCATCCAATCAGTCCTCCAGCCAGCTCTTAATTGAGCCATCAGTGCCTTAAGGGGGAAGAGTAGGGATGAATGTGTCAATTATAGTAATGAGTGGGCAACCATGCAGAGGGCAGTCAAGGGGGATGGAGGCTAGACAGAGGTCTTGCAGCGTAGCCCCATTCTGGACAGTTCTCGGCTAATCAAAGATAATATTTTGGCCTGACAGTGGTGAAGTTGGTACAGTCAGCAAGGAAGTTATTTTTTTCAATTATTTTTCCATCTAGCAGTGGGGTATTTCTACATGTCCTGATGTGGTAATTGTTTAGAGTCGGTGCCTTACGGTTGTTGTTCAGTTGATGATGTTCAGCACAGATACAACCCAGCACAAACCACATTATACATGACTCTTTCTAGAGTATCATGTAATTTTTGAGGGTTATGCAGATGAATTGCTGGGTCTGTGTATAATGTTGTTACACTATGGCCGTCATTACAGGAATTTAAAACACTTTTAAAAGTCTCTTTAGGTGAAAACCATGCATGCAGTACGAATTTGTTCTAAATATTGTCGATTTATTTAATATTGAATATTTCTGCATTCTGGGGTCCCTAAACAGTCTCGGTCATTTCATTGTATTGAGACCATTTTTGGAAATTTGTCTGTATACAGTGACTATTGTGATCTCTAGGATAATCATAGGATAATCAATACAATTGCAAAATATTGCCTTGTGTACAGTATAATAATCCAATATATTGAATCGTAACCCCTGTATTATGATGCATATTGAATTACCAGATTATTACTAATATGCGGCCCTACAACTCCAGGTATTTGCTGATAGTGAGATCGATTTCAATACCAGTACTCTTTTTGACCAGATTTATAATCTCAAGACCTCAATGCATAGAAATCATTACTCAATCAATACAGACCTTCCTCCCAAAACTAGTTATCTAGAGTCTTCTAGATATTGAGATGGTATTTGAGTCATTTTTCATATAGTTGTGGGGGTACACCTGTTTGAATGAACCATTCCAACCATTATTTGAACTTGATCAATATCGGTGATGGGCTGCATTATTATTTTGGAGTTATATGCTGCTGTTGATGTCATAAATGGTTCTTAGAGTTGAACCTAACACACTGGATTTTATTACAACTTCTGATTAACTCTCAAGATGGCCATTCTGAAGTGTTGAAATACGGCTTGTAGAGGCCCCATGTGCACTCCAGTGGCATTTTCATTTTTTCCGTCTGGTCTAACAACAATCCCACAGGAAAGTATGGATGTAGAGGGGTCAAGAGTGGAGGGAAAACTTAACACAATTGCGACAGGGCTGAGTTTATGTGTAGGAAGAAACATGGAATTTTAGTGAAGATAATGTATTAAATAGACGTTTGGTGGATATAAAGTAGGTCTAAACTGAACTTGTTGGAGCAGAGAAGTAAAACTAGTTTTTTGCTGTCAGTTACATTTCATCATACCAGCATGACTGGTAAAATGAAGCTCTGGGATCCATTTGGTGTCTTACTTTCACTTCCAGATGTGTGGCTACCCCATTGAACAAAGGTCATATTCCTCCCCTTTAATTAAGGATATTTAACACACACATATAAACAAATCCATGATAAAAATGTCAAACATGAAACAAAATACAAGGGATTTATCCCTGCATTAAAAATGGTGAAATTGGTTCAGTATTGATGAAGATTGGTCAGACATAAGTTGGGAGCAATATAATAAAACACCAGAGCAGTCCGACCAAATGCAAAGCATTGATATTTTTTACCTGACAGTTTGTTTAATGGTTGAAATTTAAATTTGAAAAAATAATTTTGATCATTATACTGTGCAGCCATATTGTAACATTAACTGTGTCAATAAAGTTCTTGTCTCAGGAAGGATATAGGGCTGCAATTAACGATCTAACATACATGATACATAACATGCAGGCATAACATGATCTTGGAAGATGTTACAGTTGACGTGTAAATCTTTAAATTATAAACTATTATTGCAGTGATACATGCAGGAATATCACTTTAACGCTAACATTTGACTGAATTCGTCCAGGTGAAGTTAGCATCTAACACAACCAAGATAGTGACGTGTGATTCATGCCGAGGTGGATAGAGTTATCAAGGCTTTCACATTCATAATTTCAGCATTATTTTCATTCTTTTTTTTATGACTCAGATGGTCATACAAACAATAGGAGGAGGATTTCAAAGTGTGGCCATTATAAAGCATACCTGACAGTGATTCAGCCTTCCAACCTATAGTACAACCTAGAAATGTGAGAAGCACTTTCGGTAGTTTCCGGTAGTGTTTTTATTGACATTGGTCTACTACCAACCTCTGTTTAAATAAATAAAACATGGCGTGAAGATAAGTTTTCCAAGAATTCAGATGTCATCGTATTTGAGGTTATTATTCCATCCATCAATATTTATAAAAATCAGATCAATGATGTCTGAGTTATACATTACTGACACATAAATCAAACAACTTCAGAATAAACATGAGCTTCCAAGTTTCAAGAAATAGTCAGACACATCCTGTAAAACAGCTATATATATATATATATATATATATATATATATATATATATATATATATTATAGCAGAGAGAGCGATAGCCCTACATTAATTTTCTGTCCTTTTCTGTCTCTCTGTCATACAGGAGAGGAGTAACATCCTCATTTCCGCAGCGACTGCAGGAAGGTTTGTCAGTTTCGTCCCTGTTGAGCAAATGATGAACTGAGGACTTTCCGACTCCTCAACCACACACCTCTGCATCACCCACTATTCACTCTTTCTGCCCGTCGGTGAAGGAGTCGACCTTGTTGCCTCACCACACCTGGGCAGAGAAATGCATGTGTGCGTGTATCCTCGGATGCATGACTGTGTCTGAGTGTTTTCAGGCTGAAGTAAAAGGTTGTAGGCTGCACACCCTCTCACCCTCTGAGAGGCACTTCTACACTTGACTGACTACGACATTTGCCTCCCCAACTGCAACGCATAATGGGTAGAAAAAAGATTCAGATCCAACGGATCACTGACGAAAGGAACAAGCAGGTGAGTGTTGACAGTTGTTTTGATAACTGATCATAACTTTACTTAACTTCACTTAATGTCATGAATGAAATATAATTTTAGGACTGTTTCAATGGCAGTGTTTCAAATAAAACTATGGTCTGCATGATCATAAAAAGGCTCCAAAATTCAAAGAAACTGAGAGTATTGGGGTTCAGATAGTTAAATTTGTCCTTTTGCTACCAGTCTGAAGGAGCAGGCAGCTTTTGGATGGGTAAAGAAGCTGCCTGGATGTCATTCAGAGATTTATTTTTTTATGGGAGTCTAGTCATGGTTTTGGTCTGGCCTTGCACAGTAAATCAGCTGTAATGTAAGTTTGGCTTGTGTCATTGTTTCCTCTAAAGCGGCCCTACACAATTTGCCTTTTTCAGAGCCATTTGTTGTTTCCTTACACCTCACAAGTCTTCCCTGCATGAGGCTGCCCCCCCCACTTCACAGTAGGGATAGGGTGTTGGATGGGTGGTGATGAGATGAGTCTGCTAAACAAAGTTGCTTTGTGTCACTGTTTCATCACACAACAGAATATTTTGCCTCATGCTCCATCATGTGTCATATTTCACTATCACTGACCTTCTTTTGGCCTTTTTGCCACACAGCTCATATCTAACTATAAAAGGAAGTCTGTAAGTTTGTCTGTATGTCCTTTGCATATCTCGAGAACCGTTCATCCGATCGACTTCACACTTGGCGGTTGTATTACTGGGGACCCAAGGATGTGCAATATCCAATCGAAGTTGGTACAATTTGGACATGCGACACATTCACGTTATTATTATTAAACTTTGAAACAAGCAGCGGTGGGGCGCAGCTTCAGGTCTCTGCCAGTGCGTGCCAACAGCCGGGAATCAGAGTTGTACAGCGAGATAGACATGGCGCGCTCTAAAAAAAAAAAAAAAGGATTCAGCAAAAAACATATTTGGTCATGTGACACATTTAATATTAATAAACAAGCTAACAGCAAACTGCTCAGCTCTGTGTCTGAGTATGCTGTTCGGGAGTAAGGAAAGAGCGGAGTGTTGAAATGGTGACCGTCGTCTGCTGCTGGAGAGGAGCATGTCTCTAAATCTGGTAATAAATTTGGATTAGTGCGAGTGGATATGTGTGTGTTCATTAAACCCTCAAGCCCCTGCATGAGTTGATTTCACCAAAACATATTTATGTTTGTAATTTTTTTTGTACTCCATAATAATGAAGCCATAAGCATGAGCACAGCTGGTGATCAGAGTTGTTCAGGAAAGTCAGAGAGAAGTGTTATTTTACATGGCATGCTCACAACTTTTAACCAAGAAAGTCCAATATAAGTACAAATCTTGTACAAATCAACTGATATGAGACTGAAGCTACAGAAAAATTTACTTCTCTTCTTCTGGGTCGGATGGTTGGAAATGTGACACTCGGGAATCGGGATGTAAACAGCAGTCTCCTACAGTCCAGTCCACTTTTTGGGCTTTTTGCCCTTCTAACTACTTAACCACCCAACCTGCCTTCTCTACAAAGCTGTTCCTTTCATTAATTTATATTCATGTAATAAATATACAAATGTCAGTTTGATGGTAATCTGCATGAGAAATACAGAAAAAGAAAAAAAGTCAAAGTTATAATAATCATCCACTTATATTGATCAATTTGACTTGGACAGACATGATCAGTATAAGCGGTTTCCACTATACTTGTATGGTGAACTATTTACTGAGTATGATAGAAATCAGTGATCAATGGATGTGACTGGTAATTGCTTAAAAGCAACTGTGTTTAAAGGCTGTTCATTTCATTGAAGTGCTAAGAGGTATGAGCCATAAAACGTCCACAAAAACAAGGACACTCCATTATGCTGCTGAACTTTTAATGATAGTATTGGCTGTCAAGAATACCAGAATCTATTTTCTACATCAAAATGGAGTGAAAAAGAGTATTTATATGTCTTTAACTCTGTTTTATCCTCAATTATGAATTTCTTTTTGATTTGCAAGTCTGTACTTTTGTGTGTGTTTGTATTTCAGAATAATATTATAGAAAAAATTGATATTTACTGTACTTTTTTTTCAGTTTTAGAAATGTCAACTTTGTCCTCCTCTCAGGTGACATTTACAAAGCGAAAGTTTGGCTTGATGAAGAAAGCCTATGAGCTGAGTGTACTGTGTGATTGCGAGATCGCCCTGATCATCTTCAACCATGCGAACAAGCTGTTCCAGTATGCCAGTACTGACATGGACAAGGTCTTGCTCAAATACACAGAGTACAATGAGCCTCACGAGAGCCGGACCAATGCAGATATCATTGAGGTAAATCCATCACAACAGCAGGATTTCTGTGTTAATCCAAATTCTTTCTCCACATTTGATATTACAGAGGGGAAACTGTACCCTTAAACAGATTTGCCAACTAGTACTCATGGATATTAGCTGCTTATTCTTACAACTGGAAGTCAGACAATTCAGGGAATTTATGGAAACTTTCATAGCTTTTGTTTTTGTTTTTCTTTTAAATGAAACAAGAGTAAAAGAAGACATTTTGAAAACTGCGTGTGACAGTTAAATGCAGTCATAGAATTAAGTAATTGCAGAAATATAATCTGTGTGAGCACAGCTAATATAACCAGGTACTTGTAATCAACATGCCATTTTATTACAAAATTTATGAAAGTACTGTCTTAGTTTGAAACCTTCAACGTTATTATAAATCATTGCAATTAACAAATGATTGCTATTGATTGTCTCTCAACTAATTTAACTGGAACTACTGTATTAAAGAATAGGAGCTACACATTGACTGATTGACTGACTAATCCTTCTCATTCCTTTTTTTTTTACATTCATAGACTTTGAGAAAGAAAGGCTTCAACGGTTGTGATAGTCCAGAGCCTGATGGCGAAGACTCCATCGACCAGAGTCCCCTAAATGACGACAAGTACCGTAAGACCACAGAGGACCTGGATGTTCTCTTCAAACGCTACGGAGTGAGTCATCTAACCTTCACGTCGCCAAATAACGTGCTCATATTTCTTATGTATATGAGTCTAATGCGATCGCTATTTGATGTCCTCGTTTTCACTTGATTCTTCTTCTTGGTCAAAGACTCATCTGTTATTGTGTTGGCTTGAATGTGCCAACAGGAAACAGCTACTGGTGATAAGTTTCTGTAACTTGTTGCTTTTTTTCACTGGGTCCTTTGTAGAAGACCAGAAACTTTTGATCATCATGACAGACGACGGTTATATTAACAGTTTATTGGGTCTTACGGCTTATAAGAGTAAACAGTGATTTAAAGCTTTGGTTGTTTGTATGAAACTGAAATCATGCTTATTTGCTTTATGAAAGATTTCAATTTATTTAGAGCGATATATTAACAACCATAGTGTTCCCTTTTAGAGTTTATGGTCTTTTGTGTTCAACTTCTGGTTTCAGACCTGAAATTCTCACAACTGTTGCTGCTTTGGCTTTACTTTTACGACTCTATGCTGATGATACTTAGCTGTATCTCAGTTCTCAGTAGGATTAAATAATTGCTGGGCTTTATGTCAAGAACCTCCTTTCAACTTGTTAATATTCACTATATTTCAACTCACTTTCAGTTGTGACATGATCACTTTTGTTTTACCAACAAGACAAGGGGGAAGGGAAATAATTGGCTAATGTATCATCCAAGTATAAATACAGGTGAAGAGAAGTAGGGTTGTACTGACACTAAACTTAAAGAATACATAAAAATGTTACATACTTTTGAATTTGTTGTACAATCCAAGTGAAATCCGGTCTTCACATTTTGCAGCAGTCTACAGCTCCGCCCCAAACGTTCTCCATGCCCATCGCAGTCCAGGCATCCAATCAGAGTACACTGCAATTCAGTAACCCTGGAAACGCACTGGTAACTACCTCCTATGTAACATCATCGTCGATCACAGATACCCACCTCCTGTCGCCACAGCAACCGGCTCTTCAGAGAAATACGGTGTCTCCGGGGTTGCCACAGCGACCAGCCAGTGCAGGTGAGCAGGAGATGTTCTGCTGAATGTGGAAAGACGGAAGTCATCTGTTAGACTAATGAATACCAGGTGCTGGTTAGAGATACTTCTGACATGCTGTGAAGAAATGAGGACTCACTCTTCACTTGGCTACAGCCTCAAAACAAAATTTTACCTTCAGATTATGTAATTTTTCTACTCTTATACCATCTGCTCTTCCTCTAAATCCTTCTAATGTTTAACTCTTTAAAGATAGCACTGTAACGTTTGTGTTCATCGTTCTGCCAGTTGTTCTTGTTAGATAATCACAGACCCACCGCAGAGTAATGAGCCACTTCATTCCTCAGGCAGCAGTGTGCATTTTTTACTCTGATCTAATCTGTGATGTGTGATATTTGCTGCTCCCCTCCTCCAACTTGAATTTTTAAAAGGAAGGAGGAGGAGCTGTAGCTATTAACTATCTTTTTTTCCAGTCTTTTTCTGGATTGTATTTCAAGATTCAAAGTTTTTTTTTAATCACATGTTCAAACAATATGTGCAGTTAAATGCATGGTGATGCACTCTTGAGGCTGTGCTAGAAAGGCGTGCAATGTAGAATAATAATTTGAATGAGAGTAAAATAAGTGTATGTAGGATATATAAGAATAGGTAATAAAAAATAGGTAAAGTATACATGTGGGGGATAATGTACAGTGAGTGGGTCATTGTTGTGACTGCCCTCTAAAAAGGGTCAAGCATGGCAGAGGGGTCCTGAATCACCCTGATGGGTATTTTTTCATAATAGTGATTGGCTCACTGTACATTCATGCTGTATCCTGCTTATTACACGGCTACTTACTAAAAAAATCAATAATTTGACACAAAATATTGATTTAAAAACAATTTGATATGCTTTTCTACAGACTTTGATCAGAACTGCATCCATAGCAATGGTCTAGTATTCATAGCAGCAGACCACCGTTATGAATGACTGACCGAATGCTGTAATTGACCAATCAGAATCGAGGATTTAACAAAGCAAGCTAATAAAATTGTGGATTTTCATTGACAGTTTATGATGAAGCATATTGCTTATTCTTGACCTTGCAAACTGGAGCTTTTGTTCAAAGTAGTATGTATGCCACTACAGTAGTCAATACCTCATTGTTAATTTTATTTTTCCAATTTATCAGAAATAATTGAAACATGTGCAGTAATGTACTATATTTCAGAAATAGAAGGCTTCTAGTGTGTTTTTCATTCTGCACTTATACAAAATCCTTTCTGTTTATTTAATCTGTTTTCAATAGGTGCTCTTCTTGGAGGCGACCTGAATAATTCAAATGGAGGATGCCCAAGTCCAGTCCGTGAGTACTGTTGTATTTGTTAGAAATCTGAGCTTGCTTTATTTTTTAGTTCTTGCTTCCTTTTTGCTCCCAAGTGTTTTTTAGCACGTCTGTATTAGAGGATTTATTTCCAATCCTCTCCAAGGTTCTCCTCTCCTCTACTCCTCTGCACCATCTGTGATTGTGCCTTGGAGGGATCAGGGGATGCCACCAGTAACATCAACAGACATACATGGGATTCCCAGCACTTCCCCCTCAAACATGTAGTCAGCTAAATTGATCACTATTTAACATCTTGGCACTTAAACTCAGTTAGACGTTATTTAAGTTCTTTCTTTTTTTAACAGGAGAACGTGTTTAATACTTGATCTGAACAAACAAACATTTGACTCCAAAATCATTTTGATCATTTGTGGAAATGTAGAGACATTAAAAGTAGAGGAAGTCGCATAAGATTTTATTAGATTGATGATAAATCTGAATAACCTGACGTGTCTTTAAATTAGAGACTCTGAGAATAGAATGAAGAAACCTTTGGAGGATTATTTTAACACAACTTCGACGGTGCACACCAGCTGGATTTCGCTGTCTGCATTCACCTGTTTGATTTTCCTATCGATTTCTGCCCATTCGCACCACTGTCTACCTGCAGCTAATGGATACACCAGTGCAAGGGCCTCCCCAGGCCTCCTCACCGTTTCCAACGGCAACAGTCTGGGGAAAGTAGTTCCGGCCAAGTCTCCACCCCCACCTCACAGCCCCCAGATGGTCAACAGCCGCAAGCCAGACCTCCGAGTCATCACCTCACAGGGCGGAAAGAGCCTCATGCAGATGGTGAGCTTAACCAAGCCGAACTTGTTCTGTCTGGGTCTTATTATTTAACATTTTTAACCTCGTGCAATGTAAGAATAGCAAATAAATAACAAAGCAAAGACATCACAACTGCCTACATACCTGAACCTGAAAAGATTTGTTAAGAAACATAAGGAGATAGAGATAATTTTCCTTTTATCAAAGAAAATCTGGCCGAGTAACATGGAAACTTTATAAAAACATCAATGTTCTCATTAAATTCAGCAAGCAAAGATAAACAAAATTAAATAGTGCCTGTCTGCTATCATTTTTATTTTGTTTCTTGGATGAATTAGCCGACTCCTGCTGACACACTGAGATTTCTCATAACCTCTTCAACTACTGATACACCCACGTATTCAGTCAAGAAGACCTAAAAGTTAAATTTTGCTCGACCTCCGAACCACCAAATTGCAGACCAACAGAATGAGCCACTAACTGTTGAACATAGCGGAGCATTCAGCCATTAAAGAGACAGATATTTTCTAAGTAGCAGTAGGGCTAAAAGGAGTATAGAGAATATTTGACATATAATCATTAATGTGTTTGCAACTTGTTTCACTGCCTTCAAATGGCCAAAGAAATCAATTATTGCATTCATGATGTCTTAGAAGTTGAATGTTTTGACTTTGGAAACGGTGTTAACTGCTGAGGATAATTCTGTTAACTAATCAAAAGCTCCAACAGCTACTAAATGGACTTTTCAGTGAGATTTTGACAGCTAGTTAATTTTTATTGCTAAAGGCAAGCAGACTGATGCTGAGCAACATTTAGCCGTCACTGATTTATATCATAGTTCACTTTACCAACAAATCAGTAATATCAGCAAGTAGTTTTATTATTATTGACATATATTTTCAATGGCTACTTGTAGTTACAAACATGAATCAGAGTTGTAACCCTCTCTGTTACCACCCTTTGCAGACAGAGGATGAGCTGGAATTGGTAAATGAGGTGAATTCCCCTACGTCAGTCACTCGCATGAATCGATGGATATCGACTTGCCCGCACATTATTAGCATGGTTATAGTACAAGAGTTTCTCATCGTTCTGGTCTTCCTTCACTGGCATTTCTTGGGATGGTCTTCAGTTTGTGGTTCCCACCTGACTGCATGTGGCTCAGGGCTCATGGTTGTGTTGTTCCAACATTTGTATAATCTCAGGATCTGAAATAGAAATGTTTACCTTCATAGTAATACATATACAGTGCCATAGCAGAATTGTCCTTGAGGGATCCTGTCAGTTTTTCAACCAGGCCCATTTACTTCATCATGTGACACCGCGTAAAAGCATGGGTGTCTTTTCACTTGGCATTGTGGTGCGGAGCGCTGCGGAGCATGTTCCCTGTACACTCTGTACCGGTTTTCCCTGCACACTCACACTGACTCTCATTTTCACCTTTCACCAAAAAAAATGTCAATAAGAGATGTTTAAAAACTAACTGGTATTACATTAAAGGCATTACACTCAAATGTTCTTCCTCAGTCTTAAAAATGTAGCTCCATTGAGTCATATTTCAGGATGAAATCAAATGAATGTTTTTCTCTGTCAGTACAACAGTAAAGTAAATCTCTTTGGGTTTTGGACTGGTCTGATAAACAAAAAAAAAAGCAATTTGGATACACTGGCCTCTGGGAATTTTATGAACTGAACGATTAACGAGTAATTAGGTAGTTGTAACCCTACAAATGATATTTGCATAAAATATCACAATTGGGAAAGTTAACCATTCCTTACAACAAAAAATAATACAAAAAGTACAACTTGCTGATTGAGAAAGCTTCATATTATGTAAAATCATCTCAGTTTAATTAAGACTGAATTTACTTAGAGAGAAGGGTACGTCCGGCTTCCTGCTGCTGCTTTTCAATCTCTTTTACAATTCGACTCAAAAGTTGACAGCCAGGAAAACTCATTTTACAGGGCACAGGGATTCATATTCATCACTCTCACCCCGCCGCCCCTCCTCACTTCTTCACAAAGGCAGTTAATTGAATCTGGCCCCTCTCTCCAGCCTATCTCTTCTCTCTCTGTAAATCCAGCATCACAGTCATAACTCTGGCAGAATGTGTCCTCTAAGGATGATTAGTCTCATAATACAGAAGAGTAATTCCAGACCCGAAGTATTATTGCATCTATGGTCTTTTGTATGCCAACCTTTTTTTTTTTCATCTCACTTTGCTTTTATCTGTGAAATAATTCAGCTGAACCAGACTCTGAAGTGTCATGATTCTTCTGAGAAATGTGTCTTTCAGCCCAGGTACATCATAATAAAACCCTCATGGTAGCAGTTTCACAAATCTAGCACGTCTGTTGCACCTGTGTTGAAGAAACACACTTATTTTGTCATCTAAACGGCTGATTTAAATGTACAAACACAGAGCAAGTAGCAGGTTTGCACCCCATTAGCCTCATCTTAAGAGTGAATGATTGAAGCATAAAAAGTGTGATTTACGGTCGTGGAGTGCACTAGTGCAACATACTGTGAGACTTTTACTGACATCCACTGGAGAAAAATAAAATGAGCAAAGATCTGGGTCACATACTTTACTTATAGTGTCAAAGCTGCTCATTCGAAAAGTACTTTGTTGTATATTCACGGATACTTAAATAATAAATATGTGTATGAGATTAAAAAGCTCTTAAATTTAATTTGGTGAAACTGGGGAAATCTAAAACTTGATATAGCTTACTGCCATAGAGCTCCAGAGTTGTCCAAAACGTGTTCAGTAGGAGTGGATGGTCTTGGGGCTGAGGGACACAGACAGAGAAGGGACGTTGGAAAGTATTAAGAGAGGAACTCATTACTGGTCTTTTCATCTAATTTTGTGACAATAAGACTAATGTAGGGATAAATGGGATACAATTCAAAAAATTGAACCCACTGCAACTCTTAGCTGCATAACTGAGGGTTGGAGAAATTGCCTTTAATGTAATAAACTTCACATGCCTCACACACAACAAGGAAACTGTTTTTGATGAATGTCATCAAGAACCTCCTGATAGTAAATCCACATGACTTTGAGATTTACTCGACTCAGCGCATCATTATGAATCAAGTCATATGCACATTTGTCATTCCAAGCATGTCAGAATTTACATAATTGAACTAAGTCTTGTAGCTTCAGGCCATTTGATGTGACGGTTGGTTTTTTTCATGTTGACTGTGACTAACATGTTGTCACCGTCTCTGGCAGAACGCCCAGCGCCTGGCAGCTGGAGCCCAGGTGGCACAAACCCTCACCACACCGGTGGTCTCTGTAGCCACACCGAGCCTCCTGGCACAAGGGCTGCCCTTCTCCGCCATGCCCACAGCGTACAACACAGGTAAACACACGAGCTCAGGCACCCAAAATTTAGAAAGTCAAATGGGTTAAAACATTTTTTACACTGTAGTCTGTCCATGTTATGTTTGAAATGTACAGTATTTGCATCTGACTTGGTACAACAACAACAAAAAAAACGGATAGTATCAGGTTATAAACACTGCGAAATATTTGAATTATTACTTTTTTAACCTTTGTCCTCAGAGTATCAGCTGACGAGTGCAGACATCACTGCTTTACATGCTCTGGCGTCACCTGGCGGCTTGTTGCCAACTAGTGTGTCCACATGGCAACAGCAGCAGGCTGTTTCCCAGCAACCACAGCAACAACAACAGCAACAGCAAACACAACAACAACAGCAACAACAACTTAATCATGCATCACTCAGCAACTTGGTGTAAGTGTTTTCTTCACTTTCTCATAGGCGCTGCGTCTTTCCTTTAAACCAGGGTTGAGTTTCTGAACAGCTGCTCCATCACTCACATCCAGTGATGGATGGAGATATTTCCTCGTGTAAAAAAAAAAGCTCTCAGTCTACTGACTTGAACCTTTTAAATGCTGAGATACTTCACTACTGACCCTCCCAGCTTGCATGATATCCATACCATGATCTTATATGGAAGCAATTCCCATTCCTTATTTAGTAAATTGGTCTCTCACCAGCATCTCACCATCTCAGCCTCTTCATTACATCAGTCTGAACAGTGTTTTGCCTTTTTTCTGGTGCAGTATGAAACTATGCACAGTGTTTGGAGGGAGGGATACTTCAAAGTAATTACAAGAATTCAAAGTATTTGCACAAACAATAAATGAATACATTATTTAAACAGTTGTTCATGAGGAGGTGTGCATTGGTGAGATGTGATCGTTAGCCCCTAAAACTACCCGTCATCAAAACAGCTCTGCACTGAATGCTTTGACATGAAGTTAGATGCTTAAAAACATCTTTCTAAAGCAAAGTGCTCCATGATGGGAGGCAGTAAAGAGATGTGACAGTCACAGAGATATTCAAGGAGAATATTATAGTCTACAGGTGATGTTACACTGTCAGCTGCAACACAACATGATACCGGACAGAGACCTGCAGAGAGACACAGAGGCAGCTGTCAGAGTGAGAGAAGTTTCCCAACTGAAACATGGCAACAGAAATCATAAAAACTACAAACTAAATTAATTAGAAGCCACAGTGGTGAAAATATGGTTAACAGAATATACATTTTGCATTAAGTATGTTTTTACTTGTATATTACAATTTCAGTACCATATTTAAACTTAAAAAAAATTAATTACTTTTCTTTAAAGAAGTGGAAAATTCTCCTAGTGGTGTCAAATATTGTAACTCCATTTGACTGCAATGACAGTATCAAGTAAAAATGAATTTTTTATTTATTTAATTCATTCAAGAAAAAATGGTTGAAGTTTAGTTACATCGGAAACACCATTGGAAGATATTTTTCATAAATCTCATTAGGAATTTTTAAATGAAGTATTTTTATAGAACTAGCAGTGCTGTTGCAGTGTGACGAGAGTTACGTGGGCTGAGCGCTGCACAGTTGAGGTTTGGCGGTGGTTGAAGTGTGTTCTCTCCTCTTGTCCACAGCATGTGGGGTATGGACAAACAGAGCAGCGAGCTGTCTAGCCAGGTGTCCAGTCTGGCTGCCAATCTGAGGTGAACAGCCACTAGTGTGTCCGTGTGTGAAATGTCATGACCTTGTCTGTAGGGGTGGGGGAGGGGGGCGGGTCCACATTGAATTTAAAATAAAAATAAAATTCTGCATTCAGTACATTCATTTAATTAGCTCTTAACAAAATGATGCTCACCAGAAACAACTGGCTTTAAAAATAAACTTGTGTTAATCTTTAAGCAGAATAAAACAGCATCTACTAAATACCAGCTTGACTTTCAAATGTGAAATGAGAACTGTCAGTTACTATATTTTCTATTTTATAGCCTTGAAACACAATCACAAATATGGTGGTCTCAAAGCACCAAAAACACAAACAAGAGTCAAAGCACAGTCAATGCAAAACAGCTACAAAATACCAAAACGCATACAAAAAAGCAAATGCACAAACGTGAAGAGAAATGCATCCTAACATCAGAAACAATTTAAAACACAATGTTTGTCTCACTACAAGCACATTTCTGGTGTTTGTGGATTAGTATTCACAGTCTGCATTTCTCTTTATAAAAATAATAATTTAACCAACTGTATTACTGACCAAAATGCTATGGTCTCTGCATTCATTTTGTATGCATTTTTGTCCTTTAAGGCCACCATACACACGGTAATATACAAGTACAAAGACTTGACACATTCATTATTGTCTTGTTTGTTGATCAGAAAGAAAAAGATTTTCATGCTTGGATTTTTACTTGTGCTGGAACAAAAAAAAGAAAAGAAAAAATCAGCAGATTGGGGTCTTTGTGTTTCTGATGCTGACACATTATTAACATTATTGCTGTTGTTGAAGAAACCTTTCTCGCAATAATGTTTCACACTTTTCTCCACACATGCCTTCTAATCCACCTTTGGTTTGGGCTCCAACATTTTGTTTTCTTCCCACAGTGTTGGCTCTCCGTCCAACCTGCTCTTGGGTAGAGATGAGTGGTTGGGCCGGTACTGTATCACACTTCCTTTTTCCTGTGTGTCTGTGCGCTTTTGGCTGGCTCCCCTTTAGCATGTCTGGTGCTGTATGCAGTCAAACAGGAAAGAGACATAGTTCCGGTTTCCACCATGTTCTCTAACCCGAGATTATTTTCTGTTTGTCATTTGTTGTCACATCATAGCTGACTCACTGCGAACCACCCTGTCATACGAATCATTTCATGCTTCCTGGGCTGTTATGTTGATCGATTGGGAGCAGCGGGGTTCTTATTTCTGCTTTGAAAAGACTCAATTGGTTGAACTATTGAATAATCGAGTGTGGCTTTTCCCTGTTGGTGCTGTCTTGTATTGTGGGTTTTTGTCTTATGCGAGTGGCCTTACAGTTTCTCATTAGACTTTGTCAAGTGACTAATGTTTTTTTTTCTTGCTTTCCCTCTTTGTTCTGTCCCTTATCTTCTATTTTCTTCCTGTCTTTGTCCTCCGTGACCCTGTTCTCAGGCCTGTGACCCATATACCTCAAGGCGCCATGCTGACCGTCAACACAAACTCCAGCGTGAGCATCAAGTCGGAGCCTGTCTCGCCTGGCCGGGATCGCAGCACCCCTTGCCCTCCTCCTTCGTCCACCACGCCCTCCTCGACCTCAGGAGGTGCCATCCTGACAGCGCCGCCACAGTACCCCGGCTCCCTGCTGTGCCTGGAGCCCCCGACTGGCCGCTCACCTGCAGACAGTGTAAGCAGCAATGCCAGCTCCTTTGAAGGCAGTGATCGGGATGACGCAGGAGTAGCTGGTGGCGGAGGCAGCGGTGGAGGTGGTAGCAATGTTGGTGGTGCTACAGGAAACGTCGGTCTTGCCAGCCGGTCCGTGCCGCCTGACTTCAGCCCCTCAGCTGAGCTCCTCAGGGCGTCAAACGAACAAGAGCAAGAGGGAGGCAACATCAAGCGCATGAGATTAGACGCCTGGGTCACATAGAGGCAGCGGCGCGATCTTTCTGCACCCCCAGTAAAGTTTTGGTGACACTTAAACACACACACAACACACACATACCCACACTCATCCATGAACCCCACTGCCCCGACCCCACCGCCATGTGACACTATCATCTCACATCTGCCTCTGTCCAACATTATACAACTCAGCTGCGTCATTCAGACTTATGAGGCTTTGCCAAAAAAAAAACAACAAAAAATTTTTTTTTAAATCCCATGAAAATTTGTTTGGGGATCACGCTCTGAGTGAGGCAAGGATGGCTTAGTGCTCAGCTGGATATTTTGTCCCAGGTAGGTCTTTGAATAGAGGGACAGTAGATTTTTAAAGCCTTTTTGCTTGAATGGACTCCAGTGTAGTAATTTCTTTTGGTAGAAATGCGGTGTTAAACCTTTCTGCAGTTTGACGAAACCATAAAAACATTTCTATTTCACATGGTTTCAGCATCACCTTCATGTATTTACATCAAGCTTTTCTACATTGTTCACAATGTGATTGGTGGCTTGTCAACATTACAAGACTCCTGCAGTATCGACTTGCCACGTCTGGCTCTTAAAGATGCTCTATGTGTGAATAGCCTTGGCTCGTCCCGTCTTGTAATACCACTTTGTATCTCAAGAGTCGATAGTGAGTCACTGTAGTGTCCAGTGTGCCCTCAGTCTAAGACGTGTCCTGTTTATAGTGAATCTGTGCTGTGACGTTGTCTAGATATCAAAATGCTACGGAGACATTAGAGCCAGCGGTAAATTACAAAAGAGCTGCACAGATCAGTTCATTAAATCATGAACCGGTCTCAGCCGGCCAGCAGCTCCTCGCATCTCTGAAAACGTCTTTCTCGCCTGTCAATGGCGCCATCTCCCCTTTGCACATGCATTAGCGTTGTGGTTGGTAACCATATCATATATTTACTTTCTATCCAGTTTTAAGCCACATTTTTGTGGCTTTTTGTGACACTTTTTAGATCTTAGTTGTTAACTATACATTTTAACCAAATGAAGGATTATTGGGTATCTGGATCTTAAGTAACAAGCTGAGCAAACGTTAGCAGGAGAAACACAGATTGTTAATGTGAAATTGCTTTAATCAGTGTTTTTACTGGTCCATTTGTTATGGATAAAGCAGATAATTTTGGTAAAAAACCTCCTGAACAATGAAGGAATCCTAACGGTGAGAAGCTGACTGCAGAGAAACCGTACAGCAATGTTAGTTTACAATAGTAAGAGTGAGAGACCAATTACACATTTTACATTTAATAATGGTCCTAAATCGAAAATTACGACAGATTTTATCCTGGCTCAAAATCTCTGCCGTTGCTGGTGGTTGCTTGGGGCAGCGTTACTACTTCATCCTCTCGTTAAACTGAAGACTCTGCAGTGACTCACTATCACCTGTTGAGGTACAAATGGTATTATGAGACACGACAGGCTGGGGCTTTTTATACCCACAGCACCTTTTGAATCCAACGTCATTTGAATTGTGTGCTGTCCATTTTTCCATAAGTCACTTCACAAACTGCCCTTCTGGAAATAACTTTATCTGGACAAGTTTGAGGACTGAGCATCTATCTGGCAATGAGCAAAGAGACTCAAACAGGGTCTTCTAGATAAGGATAGTTCACCTACAGTGGATCTTCACACTGACACAATTACCAACCTCAGACAGACCCGAGCCCTCAGGTGGCCCTCTGCAGCTGTGGAGTGGAGCACCTTGCCAGAGTGCCAATATCGACCTCTATTCAGAAAAAGAAAATGCCAAATGCCTCTCGCACACAATGCAGGGACACTGACAAATTATCACTCGCACTGTCATGGAAAACGACTGGGACTAGTATATGAAACTGTCGATGCTTTTCAGGCTTCGAATTGGCCGTCACTCTCTCCTCAGACTGGGTGCTCCTCCCGTCCTCTCACCTCATCTCCTCTCTGGAACTCGGATGGAAATTGTTGCACCAGAAATCCAGCCAGGCACTCAGCTTATTACCAGGAGTAGATGCCATCCACTTAAATGCATAGTACGAGTTTTATGAACCTCTGGTGGCTTTTTTTGGGTGGGAAAGTATTTGGTTCTTTCAGTCCAAGTGGTCTTTATCTGTTGGTATTTTAAAAATCTGTTTTGAAGGTCTGTTAGTTGTCCAGAAGTAGGAACTTTGTATAAAATCACTCCTAATACAGAAGCTTTGATGTCCTCTCTAGCTCTCTCTAGCTCTCCGTATATCTTTGCGGTGTTTCAAAAAGTGAAAGGAAAAGACATTTTCTATATTTCTACCGCTTCAGTTGACGACAAAGTAAAATAGCTTTTCAGCTTCAACGACGTGTATGTACATATGAATATATTTGCATAGACTTTGCTAGGTATCCCTAAAAACAAGCAATGTGTTGACTCTCAGTGGATCTGTTTGCATATATGAGTGTGAATTTGATATATTTCGAGCTACGGTGCAGGAGTCATGCCACACTAGGTAGTGACGGTGGATCGGACTCGTTTCAGTAAACCTATTTTATGCTAGTATTGATGGTGTGTGCACTTACTGTCTCTCACTCACAGAGGCCTGCTTGGTTGTGGTGTCATCATATTCTCTTGCCACACATATTTTTTTTTTTGTAAAATCCAAGATCAAAGTAGAATTGTCCATAATCACCGTACTATAAAAATCATTAAGACACTGCCATTCACTTATAGTGTAGTTAAGAGATACAGTACACAGCATATTTTGATTGACAGAATCATGTTAAGTCTTTTTTCCACATTAAGACACAGATTTCTCCTTTTTTCCCACTTTGAAATTAAGTCAAGAATATGGCTACCAAGTGCTGTGTTGTTTAATTGTATGCTTTTTAGTACAGATTCATTTTGCCAGAATCATTTCAAGTTTGTGTATGAGTGTGTGTGTGTGTACACAGGTTGTTTATAAGTCTACAAATAGAAAGGTTTCTCCTGATTGGCTGACCTGTTTTGTTTTTTGGGGGTTTTTTCTTGAGAAGATGCTCAAAGTGCAGACTGGTGCGTCAGCAGCCATTTGTTGACAGCTTGTTCTTTCTGGAAACAATCCTACACTTAAAAATAAATAAATAAATAAATCAGTGTAGATGAAGTAGATCCGGTGCAGACGGGGACGGCAGCTTTTATGTGGAGTGTGTCAGGAAGACTGTTTAACCTGTTAAACCTGTTTTGTTTAAAATTTTCTATCATCAATTTTTCCGTCCCCCATTGACAGTGTGGTGGGTAGCATTTCACTCTGCTAATTGACCGTTCGTAAGCTCCGTCCCTTAGTTACAGTTGCTATGCTTGTCCAGCTTTCTCTTATGTTATGGTACAAATGCAATGCAAGTTTACAATGATTACGGTGGTAGGTTTACCACTAAAAAGTCTTAGTAATTTCTTAAACAATGGGTTAAGGAAGATAAACGCAGCTTCTCATTTTTAGCCGGTAGTTTGATTCTGATAACTGTCGCTGGCAGATTTTATCAACTGTAGGTTACTAGACAATAAAGCAAATAGTTATTCAATGAGTTGCTTGGGCTTCAGCTGGCTTTTTAATGGTTTTAGCCAACTTGTTTTAAAACGAGAACTATGTTAAAAAAAAAAAAAAAAGGAGCACTTATTGGCTACATGCACAATATCCTGCTAGAAGACGCTAAAGCTGCATGTCCAAGGTCACCCGTTGATGATCCCTGTAGAAGACATTAAAATAAAGAAATTTATTAATTATTTTAAACGGTAGCATAGAGCTACAGTAAGGACAAGTAAAAAAATCACATCATATTATGTGCGACGGTTATCAACTCTTCATCAATATGCTCTTTTGCTTTGGAAGTAACACTTGGTTTACTATTTAGTACTATTTACTAATTAGCCGAAGCTTGTTGTGCTGTGTCTGCTAAGCTGTAATTGGACAAATCGCTGTCCTGGAGAAGGGTTTAACAAACGGTCAATTTCAGGTTAGTATCATCAGCCCTGTTAAACGATTTAACAACCAGTACTTTCAATATGTTCACTTGCTTCTTTAAACTATGAACTGATGAGTAGTATCAGCCTTCCAACAGAGCTAAACATTTTTACGTTTTAACAACATCAACAACACAAAAGTCGATAAATTTCAAAGGAAACTTTGTGTTTGTGGGGCGCTGATGGTTAACTGAGATGTGACACCACACCGATTGGCTTCAGCATCCTGCCACATGCAGGTTTGTTCATGTACAAAAAAAAAAAAAAGTTTCTCTGTCCAATCTAGCGGTGTAGTCACAAGACAATCTATATGAGAAATTAAAACCTGTACCCCTGTTACTTGTTGTGTATAATGGTTTTTTAGGATCTCACTATTTTTGGATTAATTTGTGCTGGTGACAGTTCCATTGTCTATGATTATAATGATATTATTATGGAGCTTTTTATTTTATTGCTATTGTATAGGATAGCCAACTGTTTTTTTTTCTCTCTCTCTATTATTTTATCTTCCTTATCATAAACATATAGTACTGGTTTCCTTTTTTGAAACAACTTGCTGACAATTGCACGATCAGTTATTGTGGTATTAGCAAATGCAATGAAGGAAATACCAGTTAAATGCTGCAATTTTAATTAAGATATAGAATATATTTATAAAAAAAAAACAAAAAAAAAAAGGGGAAACAACTGAAATTAGTAATTCAAGAAATTTGAAAAATGTTAATGCATGGATACAGGCAACAACAAAAATTACGTTACGTACAGTAATGATAAAGGACATGCATCACAAATGAGTTTTAAAACAACTCGAATAATGTAGCATATGGAATACTAAAGATGAAATTTATAGCTAATATATTGTGTTGAGCTAGTCTGCTTTGGGTTTTGTTGTAAAGAAAATATTTCTTTGTTGTTTTTTGAGAATGATATACAGTTTGTGTATATTTTCATATACAAAGTATGCACTGATATGTTATTGAAATTCTATACCGCTTTTACAAAAAAAGTGTTTGTTGTACCAAAGTATCCAAGTCCCTTGAAACCTTATCCTTTTTGCGTATGTTTTACCGTATTTTATATATTAAATAGACAAACTGAGTGAAATGAAATTGAATCTGTTTTTTTTCTACACTGTTACTACACAGTTTACTGTGTAACAAAGCAAAAGAGCCTTTTAAAACAATCAGAGGCTCAAGTCCAGCGTCAGGAACATGTAACAAGGGAGGTAAGTGAAATATTCAAAGAGCGTTTGTACTCTCTGAGTTTATCGTCTGATTTTCTCCGTCACAGTTACAAACACAGTAAATTAAGCTTTAGTAATAACTAGATAAATTCAACTGATTGCTCAACTGATTGAAGTCAATAATGACTAATACAGTAAGATTAAATAATAATAATTAACTTCATCACAATGAAGATGAGATCATTTATTTTAACTTATCGCTTTTGAGCCTCGACAGTGGTGGACGACTTTTTCAGATACTCAAGTAAAAAAAAAAAGCCAAAAATTACTTATAACTTTCCCTGTGAACTTCCTGTATAAGCATTTATTATCAGTGGTTAGTAAATCAGATCTGAATATCATGTGCTGCATGCTGTTGGATATTATATTTGGTAATGAATCTTTATTAAACTCATACAAGCCACCAAATATCGTTTATATTTACTTTACTTACTCCTTCATACATTAAAAAAAAAAAAATCCTTCAAAATAAAGGATAAATCTAAAAGTAATCCAGCATAAAATAAAGACAATTACATTTAAATGTCAGTTTTATATAAAATGAAAAAATTTATAAGACAACGTAATGTTAATAATTCAACTTAATAGTAAAAGAAACAGCTTTGATACTCCTGCTAAAATGTACAGTAAATAATGTGCTGCTTACAATATTATCCTTAATATTTTATAAGTGTAGTCAGTATCCAGATCTTTTGATTATGTGCTTTTAGTCGACAGTTTCGTGTTTAATTTTTCCATTACTGTGTTTTGCTGCAACACATCCAAACACTCACAGCTCACTGACGAGAAGAACGTAAAGAAATGGAAATACAAAAGTAGTAAACGCATGTTGTAAAAACAGTCCAGTCTATGTCTCTGTAGAGTTTTAATTTGGTGCATGTAAACTTGTTCAATTTCTTTGCTTCTCATGAATATTGTTGGATCTCTGCATTATTACAGAGAATCAAGAGTCAAGCTTCCAACGCACTCACAACCTGCTGCATAATCACACATTTCTTTCTGAAGAAGGGCCAAAAGAAACAAATCATTAATTACTTGTGAAAAAACACCAAAATACTGAGCCAAGATGTCCGAGTGTTGTTTCGTCATGATATTTAAAAGGTGTTTGTAGTTGTTTGTTTCTCGTCTCCTCACCCTTTAACCCCAAAAGCGTTGCTTTGGAGGAGAAGGTGTTGTGGGCGGTGCCACGTCGAAAACCGCCATCTGTCCGACTGACGCGCAGACGTAGTAGAGGTTGGCGCCCAGCATGATCAATATGGGGAAGAACGACAAGCCGAAGCCGAAGCCTCTGATGCTGCTGCCCAGGGAGAGGCAGAGCCAGTAGATCAGCCTGCAGCACAGAAAACGACATAAACCAACTCTCAGAAACAGGATGCACGCATTAAAAAAAGTGACAAATGAGGCAAATGAAATGGATGTACTTTTTTTTTCCTTGTACGTTTATAAATCAGCTTGATATAAATGAAGATCAGCCCACATACCCTCCCTTTTCAGCAGGAACATTAGAAGGCCTCGCTGCTTCATGCCCTTCACCGCTTTTTAAATCAAGTACTCGTCGACTCAAAGCTGAAGAGGTGCTTTACTCTTCTTGTAATTTTCCTTCACTCATGTATACAGTTCTGCCTGACAGTTTTCTTTCGGAGTATTCACAATTTAAACTCGAAAAGGCATCGAGAACGTGGTTTTTAAACTTGCCCTTTAAAGTATAATCGCAGCTGACGGGCAACCCGATGACTGATCAGACTGGTTTTAAAGAATGCCCCAGTTCAATCGGTATATTTAGATTGTGAAAAAGGACAATGGATAAGTCACAAAACGAAGTAGCGCAGTAAAAAAGCAACATTCACCTACATTTTCATTCCCACATACATTAAAAAGGTTCAGATAATACAACATTTAGAAATGAAGATGAGGAAAAACACGGAGGCTGCTGATACTTCACTCAATCATTCATGTTTCTGAAGAAAACAAAGCTGTATCTTGCTGTATTTTCTTCATGCTGTTTGAGCCATGGTGCAAACAAACAATACTGATCATGATATCAAGAAGCAACTTGGTCACGGCAGGGAGGAAATGTAAAAACTTACAATTCACTGTTGTAGATGAAAATCTGAAATGGTCATCCTTACAAAACAAACATATTTGACTCACTGAGGCCTCGACTTTATATTAACCCATGTTAGTCGTTTTTAATACAGATCTAACAAGTCTGTTTTGTGTGGCCTCTGAAACCAAAACACCTTTCAAACAGACACCTCTGCACAGTAGGAATTAAACTAATTAAAAAAAACATCAATGATTTTAATTCTTTTGCTACGAAGTCTACGAGTCTTCTTTCCTTTCAATCTGTGACCACCTTGTCTCCTAAACAATGTTCTGCAGGTAACGAGCACACATACCTGCCAAAAACGAATACGATGGTGAGCAGTGGCACCAGCTTGACCAGGTCCTGGCTGATGTAGGTTGCCATGATGGCGAGCTGCAGGAAGTAAAAGAGGAAGAGGGCCAGCGATTCGTTAATGAAGTGCCAGTGTACCGCCACCTCTCTGTTCACCTGTTTGCTCTGATAGAGCGGCTTCAGCGCACTGTAGCGCAGCCTGGCTACACCCTGCACCACCACACCTGCAGAGACACAAAGTCATTATTACCTGATCTTTATTTGTGTGTGTGTGTGTGTGTGTAGCATTTCACCAAACGGGCGTGCTAATAGTCTTACCGAGCAGGATGGGAATGGTGGCGAAGAAGGAGCAGCGTAATGTGTACACCACCCTGAGGGGGGCGCCCTGCAGCAGTGGCGAATCAAAGGGGAGGAAGGCGTAACCTCCCCACACCAGGAGAGGAAAGAGGAGCCCTGCAGCTACCAACGCCAATGCGATCCTCAGTTTTTCACTGCACACATGGTCACACAGATCTGGAGGAGGAAAATACAAGTTTCTCTTCATACAAAGTTTGGTAAATCATCATCTATAATTGTCTTTAGTAGGACTGGACATTAATTCAATAACTTTTCTGTAGAGCTCTGTAAAGTGTAATTCTTACAGGTTTGATAAATACGGGTCCAGATGCTGTAGAAGTGTGTTTGTGTATTATACTCACAGTACTTGTCTTCTTGTTCTGTCCAGTCGGGGTAATACTGCACTGAGTCGGGCTCCATCTGCGGCTCCTTCTCCGTGTTATTTTCTATGAGGAGCCTGCTCTCCGCGGGAAGCTCTCGGCTGGCCGGACGCACAATCGTGACTTGTGGAGTGAAACCGAGAGCGGCTTTCTCTGAGATCCAATTTGACTTACCTTCTTCTTCCTCCTCATCCCCCTCATCTTCATCATCTGCCAGTGAACCGTCCCCTTTATCATCACGCTGCACCTCGATCTCATCGCTTCTCCACCTCTCGCCCTCGGGCATGCTCTCCCTCCATTTGGCTTTAACCTTTTTGTCGCTCTCTGCCTGGCTCTGCTCCTCGTACAGCTCCTGGCTTTCTCCACCTATCCCTGTGTCTTCGTCTTCAGGCTCTGAAACTCCTTTTTCTGATGAGATTTTATCATCGTTGTCCGTCTGCGGCCTCTTGTGTTTGTCTCCCGGCCATGGCAGTGTGCTCGGCTCCAGATGAGCAGAACTGATCACTTCCTCCTCCTCCTTCTCTTTTAATTCCCCGTCATTTTCCCTGTCTTCAAATGTCTTTCTGTCCTCTATGATGTCACTCTCATGTGGCTTTTTACTTCCTGCTATTTGAGGTTCTGCAGTTTGATCAGCAGGCAAAGGTGCCGCCTCTTCATTCAATTCGGAGAGTAAACCATTTTGGTCAGACATTCTTATCCAATTTGAGCTTTTAAATCCACTTTTCTCTTTCTTCAGTCAAAGGATGTTGTACTATCAAGAGCCTGACTGTTAGCAAAACTGCTTCCACTCGCTAAAAGTCATTTTTGGACACATTTGTTAATGTTTTTCCTGCGTGGGGAAAGAAGTTACAACAATGTTTAAAACAATATTCTGTCCCGTTTTCAGATTCACAAAAAAAAAAAAAAAAAAAAAATCAAAGTTGACTATTTTTTATTATGGGTGTGTTGCCCTATGTGGCTTGTCCTGCCCACGCGTAGGCCAACAGAGTGCGAGCTCTGCAATCAGTCTTGTTTATTTTGTCTATGGCTGTAGTTAAAGTATAAAAGGTGATTCTCACAAACATAAAAAAGGAAAATATCACCCATAAACAAATTAGTGAGAGTGAATTACAAAATTTGTGGATACATCAACATTAGGTCAGGTTATTTCTAAGTGACACAGTCACCTGAATCCTATTATTTTACCCAAATAAAGACAAGAAGAGCTAAAAATGATAACTGACGAGGAAAATAATTGAGTACAGCTTCTGCAATATAAAGATGTCCTCTGTTTTATATATAATATAATTTATACAGAGCAATGCTTATTTACCAAAACACTGTATAGCCAAAACATAAGAGAAAAACTCACGTCCATGCTTCAGACCAACCACAAACTAAAAGTTACCTTAGACTGAGAGATGATGGTTTCTTGCTAAAAAAAACCCCAAAAAACTAAGACACCAGCATGTTGACAAACCCAACTCTGAGCTATGCATGTTGTTATTCTTTATGGTCAATTATTAACAGAAAACACTGATACATTTCAACTGAGCTCCGTGTAATAAGATGTTTAAACACTGCTGCATTCCTGCTCTCTGAATACACACCTAACCTCCTGGACTTTGCTTCATACAATAGACTACAACACCTATCATTAAAAGTGTATTAGTTGCTGTGACTGAGAAAATACATTCATGTTATGAGCCTAAACTGTCAGTTAGTTTAGTTAGTTAGTTAAAACCGAGCTGGTTTAATCAACTGTATGGCCCAACGTTGTTGCTGTACCGACTGAGGCTTTTTCCAAACCTGTATAGTCAGGTGTAAATTCAGGCTAGCTCAGAGCAGCAGAGCAATGCAGTTTCAAGCTGAAACTTGTTTGGCAACTCTTTGGTTTTTACGTGCTGAATCCAGTGATACTTAACCTGAATATATAATACTGAGCGTTAAAGGTTAACTTACCTGCTTTCACTCCGGACTCATCACCGAAACAAATCCGACTTAGCCTGAAAGCGACGAGTTGTGTAGTTCAGTTCCTCAGAAGTGACCTGGCAGGTGTGACAGGTGTTCAATCCACTCTTTTAACCGGAAGACAGGTTTAAAGGAAGAGCTATCACTCTGCTTCTATTTTAACGCGCGGCCTTCTGTTGTATCTGACGTCACCCTAACGGTCGTAACGTTAGCTTTCCCTACATGCTAACTTATTAAACGTCTTTTTATTTCTTCTTTTAAAGCTATTAGCTTTTCACTCGAGGTAGAAAGTCTATTTTACACATAACATTTTTTTTTAAATAATTGTATGTACTATTGGTAAAGTATATTTTATTTCAGCATTTGTCAGACAAGAAGAAAACATGGCGATGCTAATGTTAGCCAAAGATATTTGATGAAAGTTTCATCCAGTCAACAAAGTTTTTGGTCCGTGAAAGGTAGGATGAGCCTGAATCTTTCTCCTCTCCTCTCCTTTAAACATGTGTGTGTGTGTGTATATATATATATATATATTATACACAAGGTTTTCAGGCCCTACCGTGTAAGTACATACATATTTTGGTGACTTTTTAATTGTAAAAACTTAAACAGTCTCTCTGCAGTATAGAAAAGAACACTATATTATCAGCATACATTAATGCAGTGGTTAAATTTTGTTTAATTTATGAACAAAATAAAAAGTAACTATGTATTGTTTGCTGATAATATTGTTCTTGCCATATTGTAGAGAATGTGTTTATGTTTTCAATTAAAAATATATCAAATCAAATTTTATTTGTATAGCCCAAAATCACAAAATGCACTTACCATAATGTTACATTATAGCTACTAATTAAATGCAACTCACCCTTGCCATGGACATACCTGTAACAAATATGCCAAGTGTTTTCTAAATTTCAGACCATGACCATGTATGGTGTGACTCATCTTTCCAAACATAGACAATCTTTACTTTAGATTGATCCAGGTGCATAGTCTATTACTGATGTCATTGAACAAGACTGGTGAGGGTAGGGCTGCTACCCACAAACACTACATTAAATAAATAGTGCCTATTTATATTCCTATAACTAACTTTGTTATGTAAACAAATATTCAAATAATGAAATAAAATAGAAACAAATAAGAAGAGAGAGGGGCAACATACAAAACCATGAAACCACACCATGAAAAATAAAACAGCAAGATCAACATTTTATTTCAAGACCATATCTCACAAATTATTGTTTTCTTCTTGAAAACACAACCACAACCATACAGGGATTAATATCAGTAATAATGACATACAAGTAATGGAGCAATAGCCAAAAATCATGTCATATATTTTTTTTACACGGTAAAAGGTACTCAAAAACGTGAAAATTAATTTTTAAATTAAACCAATCACTTGAATATAATTTTTTATGACAGTATAAAAAAAGGCTTCACAGCTATATGTAAAAAATTTAGAGCAGGGTGAAATAATAACAGTGACAACTTAAAAAGTACACATAGTTCAGGGCATGAGAGGCAGGAAGGCGTTTGACTGTCGAGGAATGCACATAACAAAAAGTTGAGAGGCCGGAGTAAAAACTAAGTAATGGTAACTAATGAACAGTACATTCAAAGCTTTGGCAATTACGGCAAAACACGTGAAATATTTTTTTTTACTGTGAAATGGCATTGAGAGAAATTATGAAATCATAATGACATAACTCTACTTTTTTTTTTTTTTTTTTTTTTTTTTTCTCAACCCCTAAACTCAACAAGCACTCAATAGAGAGCCGAAATGAACTCCGTTTTTTTTTTCCATAAGTAAGAAAATCACACGGACATTTGTAATAACGCAAACAATAAAAAAAAAATCCAGCAGTCCAGCAGTAAGTCGAGGGGCCATGGCTAGTTCAGACTTATCTGTAAGAACAGCTGGACAGAGAAGACCAAACTGCTTTAAAAAACACTGAAAAACAGGATTATAAAGGAATGTTGGTGGATATTACCGATATGGACAAAACCAAGTTATGACAACGCAGGCACCTGGAACTACATTTTATTCAATGCTAACAAATTAAACGTTCGACTTTTAATATCAGGTTTTAACTTGTAATATCAAGTGCTATAGTGGAGTGGCCAATTAGTCTAAAAAATATGGAAAGTAGAATGAAGGAACACAATACATTTTGTCTGAAAATGCCGAATGAGAGATTGCATTGAGTTACAGAAGCTATTGGAGCAGAGGCGAGCCCGGACATGACCTCAGGACTTCATCTCTCTCGTTTCACTGTTTTTGTTAAATCTCTCTAACATCTGTTTTAAACCAAGTCTTTGCCCACCAACCAAGGGACTCATGTCATGTCACAGTAAAACTGACAAACACTACGTTTGAAAACTAAACTGGAACAATCAAGTCTATAATACTACTCTACATGCCAGTTTTAATAAGATTTTATGTCGGATGATGACAGAAATAAAGTTAGTCAGGAGAAGAAAAAAGCTGCTGAATATTTAGCCTACTGACAAACAACTGACAAAATGTTAAAAACATGTCTTTCATTAACAAAACTGTATTCTATGTTTTAAACAACTAAAAGTCAAGCCTGGTTACTAACTTCAAAGCTTCCATCCTGATCGATGGGCGTTTCTTCAGTTTCAGTCTCCACATCATGCGCCACCTCCTCTACGACCGACTCTTCACAATCCACCCCAGCAGCAGATGAATCATCAGCTTTTGAACGGTTGGACGCTGCACTGTTGAATGGCATTTCATTTCTGGCTTTGTTTTTGTTGACTGAACCTTTAGGGCGCCCCCTTTTCCGAGGTGTGCCATCCTCGCTTTTCGCGGTGCTCCGGGGACGGCCCCTTTTTCTTGGGGATCCATCATTTGGGGAGTGTGTTGAGGATGGACTGGTAGGTAATCTCTTGCGTAAATGAGCGCCTTTCTTAGACTCGGACTTGCGAGGCCGACCACGCTTTCGGCGAGGGGCTGGTGAGGCTGGCGAGGCTCCCTCTGGAGGATCAACGCGTGTATATTTTCTTGGTCTTCCCAACGGCTTCCATACTTTGGGCTTTTTCAGCTCCTCTGTTGATGGCAAAGGGTACTTCCTTGGCCTTCCCCTTTTAGCTGGATCTTTTCTTGGTCGACCACGCTTCTCTCTTCTTGTAGGAATGATTGATTCTGTTCTTGCAGTCGGGACACGTTCTCTCCGTAGTCGTCCTACCTTACTCTGTACCTTATATGCAGTGTGTTTTTTGTTTAAAGAGCCTTTTGGTCGACCTCTTCCCCTCTTAGTTGGCTGGGAGCCACTTGAGACCTGTTTGCGTTGATGCTTGCTGTCATGTTTAATACTTTTTCTCGGCCTTCCCCTCCCTCTCCGAGGCATCTTTGAGATTCCATTTGATACATCCTTCTCCTCCCCCTCACTGCTCTCCTCTTGCTCAAGCCTGGGTGTCTTTTTGAGAGAGCCCTTCGGTCGACCTCTTTTCCTAGGCGTTACAGAACTGCCTTCATCCTCTGCGCTACTTGTAATGGATTCTGACTTGCGCTTTATGGATCCTTTAGGCCGACCCCTTCCCCTTTTTGGCATATCAGTACCACCATTCGATAAATCTGTGGCAGCTGCCTTTTCAATGGTGTTTTTGTTGAGAGACCCTGGTGGCCTGCCTCTTTTCCTAGGAGAGTGGACTTCATTACTGGCCAGTTTCTTGGACCCCGCCCCTTTCAAGCTTTCTTGACCCTTATCAGTTTTCACAGAATTACCAGCCTGGTCGTCTCCTGATCCTTGCTGCACTGTGTGTGTTGAGAGTTTTGGACGTCCTCTTCCTCTCTTTTGGATGCCCTCTTGGGACGTTGTGGATCCTCCATTGGAAATACCTGAAACCAGCTCCAATAGGTTTACGTCTGTAACACAAACCTGCAGCTTCTTAGAGCCTTTTGGCCTCCCTGTTCCTCTTTTAGATGGACTGTTGTTGGACATTTCTACACTGGACTCCCCCTTGCTCGCAGCATCTTCTTGTTCTTTCTCATCCATTTCTTTTTCCATTGTGCTGCCTTCAGTTTAGACTACTTCAGTTGGGTCTGCACCTGTAAATTTACACATTGAAAAGCATTATTCTTTTTTTTTTTTTTTAAATTAAAAATCAATATGTACAAGTAGGGCTGGGCATTATGGCCAACACACACATGCACACAGATATAATTTGCACAAGTGTAATATGAAATATGTTGTGCATGTTATTAACATTTGTACACGAATATTACCAACGGTGAGGTTTGACAAAGTCTGAGATCTAGACAACCTGAGACACTGAAATTACAAGCTATGAGTGCACTTTTTTTTTTTTTTTTTTTTTTTTTAAATTGTATTAGCAACTTGTTACTGAGCAATGCTATCTAGCTTATCATTGGATTAGTATGTTTTTTCTGTCTGTATCATCAGCTTTAATACTTAAGACTAAAACACTAGTTAAGTGTTAAATATACTATAATATTACGATACTAAGCTTTTTCTGCATTGTATACAGAGTATACATAGAGGAGCAGACGTGCGTTTGTCTACCGTCATCTTTTCAAATTATATAAATCAGCATTTCAACACAATGAAATTATTATTTATGGTTTTACAGTTGATGCAAAAGATCTAAACCAATGACGGAACATAAATGTTAACCAGTAGAGTTCACTTTATTGTCAATCCAACATTTATATTAAACATTTAATAAAAGTAAAGTGACACTATATAGTAATATCTATCAAAATGGCTGATGTTACTATATTATTATAAATAAATAAAGTTTACAGAATTAATTTACACCCACAGCAATCAATGTATATTGACACTTTATTTTACCAGCTGTTCATATTAAGTTTGATTGTATGTTTTGATCATGATTATTTAATGATTGCTAATTTTCAGCTTAATATCCAGCTATGAATGACAAGGGAGCACAAGATATGAACTTAACCTTTTTTTAATCTTTAATGCGTTGAAGAAGACCGCTTTTGAATCATTAAAAAGGAAAACAAAAAATAAATAAATAAATAATAAATAAAACAGTATTTATATATGTGTATATAACAGCGAGTACAGCAATATCTGTTCAAAGAACAAAAATTACAAAATAATCACATTATTAGAACATTCAAACATATTTACATTAAAATGTTTAGTGCTCGTTGCAACTCATTCAGTTCTTTTACTTTTACTAACTTTACAGGCAGATCCCCCTCACTTGGTACAATGGACCAGGAATTTAAAAATCAATGAATCAATAAATAGAGACACTCTCAATTTCTTCCCATGGAAGCCGGCAAGAAAACAATAAATTTCTGCCGTGAGCCTTCTGAAGGCTCGCTGCTGTCCTCTCAGCTCCCCAGGAGCTGCTGCTGACAGACGGCTGCTTCTGTGGACAGACTCGATGAACGCAGGTCGGATGGATTGAAAACGACAATCTCCATGGCGGCGCTTGTAACATTAACGTTTAGTGATCTTTAGAAGAGAGTTATGACAGCCTGTTGACCAAAATACTTTCTCTGAAAGTCAGTTTTCTCTTGCTGTGAACTTGTAGGTATTTCTGTATCGTGGGACACTGCAGAGTCCTGACAGGACACAGATCCATTGCTGTGGTGGAAATGCATCTCTATCTGTAAAGAAAACAGAAGTAGTTAACCTCTGGTAATTATTTTAACATTACATTAATTTGTAGAAATCTAATTTCTGGTGGTTCAGAGTTCACAACATTTATGTGTCAACATTATTTATAGATTTGCTGTATTTGTTTGTACAGCAATAAATTGTCCCTAGTGGGATTAATAAAGTCCTTGATTGAATGACTGAAGTGTTGCTTCACGTATTAGATTCAGTGAGTAGTCACAGCACAATAAACGAGCATAAAATCATGTGAAACAAGGTTTTTCTCTCTTTAGTAACTTTTCACCATTTTTTTTATTATTAGCTAATAATAACAACTTGTAGACAGAAATTCTGAGGATTTCTTATCAGATGTTTTTAGCAGTGATCTATTAATGTAACCACATATTGTTTCTGTGTTATAACAACATTATTACCTGCTATTAAAAGATACTGGTGTCTCACCATAGATCAGGGAATCTGTTCAGCTGGATGTCTTCTGCTTGGTCAGATGACAGCTAACACATGTCTGCTGCCTCACTCTGCATACAACATAGAAAAAGCTTTACTGATCAGTTCACTAAAGGTTTCAGCTCTTAAATGTACAACTATAGACAAATTTAAAATATACCACCATAGTTGGTATAGAGTTGAATGTTTTATTATCAGCTTAAAAAGCAGAATTCATATAACTATCTTCTTCCCAGTCTCATAACGTTACAGCTGATTTGTTCATTGCCTGTAAAACATGCAGCATGTGAGGATAAGTCTGATGCAAGTTACTAAAATATACTTAAACATGCAGACTGTAGTTTATCTTTGTGTATGTAGTATAGATATCAATCACTTGGCTAGTGTTTTAGTCTAAGTAACGTTAAAGCTAATAATAGATATGTTGGCATAATAACCTATCTAATAGCGATAAGCTAGTTAGCATTACTCAGTAACAAGTTGCTAATAAAATAAACAGAATTTGAAAGAAGTAACGTTAGCTGTAAGAGTAAAATTACCAAAGCTGTAACGTTACGTTAGTGAACTAACATTAGCGTAGCGAAGAACTTACCATAAGTTATTATTTTTTGACTCATATATTCAAACAACAACGGACAGAGCACTGCAGCACGTTGAAGAGACGAGAGCCTTGGACCCGGAAACAACGTGCTGATTGGCTAGTCAGCTCAGGCATAAGAACAGGGTCAAAATTCACACTTGTAACTTCAGTGTCGCATACAAAAAGGTAGAAAACTTCCGTCTCTCAGACTTTGTGAAACCTCACTGCTGAAAATATTCCTGCACAAGTTTTAAATACACATACACAAAATATTTCTACTGCTACAAAAACTTTTTACACAAGTGCAAATTATATCGGTGTGCACAAAACTTTTTCACATATGCACAAAATATTTATATGGCTGTAAAACACATTCACAAACCATTTCACAAGCTCAAAATATTAATGACCATTATTTGATTCCATACAGGTGTTTACATGCTTTTTAGATGAGCTAGATGAGAAGTTTACCACTTAGCAATGGCTTCTTCTTTATGTCCCTCTTTTACAACATTTGTTGTATTTCTATCAAGGAAAATTATGTTGAAATAATTATTGTTATTGTTTTATTACCCAGCTCTAAGTAGAAGAAAGTAGAAAAAAAAGTCATTTTTAAGCATACTTAGAAAACTTTCTCTAGATCGAGCTAGTCCAGTGTGAGACTGAGTTATTGAGTTATAAGTTATTAGTCCACAAGCCAAAGATATTCTGATTACTGTTATGATGCCCAAAATGACAAAAAAAATAAAAAAATGTTTTAAATGATTTCATTATTAAAATAGCTCGCAATCAACTATACAGCTGACAACTATATTTGTTTATCTACTAATCTTTGCAGCTCTACTCCTGAGGTTCACCTCCTGAGGCCGAGGGTCTGGACACAAACAGCACTTTCCAGGAGGCAGTGAAAACTTTCCAAGTTGTAAAATCCTGTTGGTGAGTTTTACATACCGCTGTGCTGTGTTTTGGCTTATTACAATTCCCTAAATGCACTTCCTGGTTCGTATTTCATTGTCTCAACAACACGCCTCCCACAATTGTAGTGTTGGAGTGTGGTTTTGTCTCTGAATATCACACCAAACTCTGTCAAACACCAACAGAAGGCTCATCGGGTTCTTGTAAAGTTATTCCTTCCTGGGCGTGTGAGGAAGCTTCCACAGTGCCACCTGTCAGCACCTCCAGCCCAGCAGAAAGAAAACATGTGCTTCACACTTGAATGTGTTGATAATCTGGCCTTTACTGAAAGCTATATAAAAATTGTACTGTAAAAGTATTTTTACAACAATTCACCTTTGAACAAATATCATTATTATATTATATTTTCTGGAAGCAGCTTTATTTTACTGAGGTGAATCACCACAGAGTTCAGAGCTTTGGGGCATTTTAGTGTTTAGTGAGGGAAAATTAACAAAAAATATTTTATGATAAATTTCTTATTTTTACTTGTTAAATACAGCATCCACAAATGCAGGTTCAGTGGTTGTAAAGCTTTTGTTAATAATAGACTCAGTGAATGTGTGGTCCCTATAAAACACTGTGGAATTATACACTTGTGATACTGAACTGATATTAAAACATCTTTGACTGAAGGTGGTGCTATGATTTGAACTTCTTAATGAAGAGCCCTGTTGGTTTATCACTGTGGGCCGAATACCCCGGAAGTAAACCCGGAAGCTAGAAAACTTTTTCAGCGTATGCGCCAGACGGGCAATTCTTATTGGACTGAATAGGCGCCATTTTCGGTCCGGGATCCAGGTGTTGTAACACATCCTTGGAGGAGACACGTTAGCCAAATGAACAGCACCCACAGAGGAGAAGAGACACTCGGAGACCATAAAGTTTACACCAAAACATACCAAAGTACCGATAAAAGACTCCCGTTTAGAGATATCCCTGGTTCCTAAAATGTTACAACCGGTTCCAAATCCGGGTTTCGGGGGTGTCCCTAAATATTGTTTAATAATACATATTATTTATTATTGTAATGACGTGAAGCTAGCGATAACATGCACAGTCAACATCGCTGCAAGCATGACGCTATAAGGATTTATTGAAACCCAAAACTTTCTCAATTGAATAATAAAAAAGAAGCAGTAAAGGTTTTCCGTTTGGGATCCATAAATAATCGGTGTTATTGTGGAGCAGATTGTTTTCCAGGTAATAGTCAGCTGCAAAATGGACGGCGACGCAAAGAGTAGCTAGACGAGAAAAGCTGGTAAAATAGTTCAAGCAACAGAGTGCGTATCCTACCTTTAAAATATCCTCTGGAAGATTTTAGCTTAATTTCCCTCGATATATTGACATAGCCCATACATTGAAAGCTTCGAGGTGAGTCCGCATCTATTGTTGCTGTGATGGCGGTTTAAATTTGCGACCGCTTCCGGTGCTTTACGTTTTAAGAGGCTCTGGTGGAAACGACAGCTACACAGTTTCAGTTCCGCGTTCATAATCGTCTCAGCGTTTCTTCATCAGCCTCTCAAAGCGCTGACTTCTCACATACACTTTAGCCTGTTATTTATACCAACATCTGCATTTAAACTTCCCCCCCCACAAAAATACATATTTGATCAAATACAAACCTTTACAAACCTCACATCCAAATCTTTTAGAGGCCCATGTATGCACTCAGCCACATAAATAACAACACTCCAGTAATACCTGCTATTATAAATGAATTATACCATCTTAAGAATATATTAATATAATATCTGCAGCAGGCCTGAATCGATTTAAATATGTATATGAACCAGTACATAAGTACTCAACTTAAGTAAAGTAGTTGTTTGGTCCCTCTGACTGATATATTATTATATATGACATCATTAGATTATTAATACTGAAGCATCAGTGTTGTTACTGTTGTAGTTGCTGGAGGTGGAGATAGTTTGAACTATTTTTTATACCGTTAGCTAGTTTAGCCCAGTGGTTCCCAACCTAGGGGTCAGGCCCCATTTATTGAAATGAAACTACGTGAGAAGTTTAGATGAAAAATAACCATTTGGTGGAGCTGTTAACACTTTATAGACGTGTGAATTGTTATCCCGGCTACACTCTATTTTTGGTAAGACGTCAAGAGCCAACAAGGTTGGAAACCACTGATTAAATCTTTAACAAAGTGTGTATTTTAAAAGCATGTTATATTATCCATTGTGTCAACAAAGCAAAGCATCAAATAGAAATACTCAAGTAAAGTACAGCACTTGGGTAAATGTGCTTAGTTACTTTCCACCACTCATTTTTTCTACTTTTCACAAAGTTAGAAAATTTTCATGAGAATATAAATCATCCTACAGGAAATACGAGTTTGTGATTGATTATAAGATAAACTTAATTGATCATATGCAGAGAAATTGAAGTGTCACAGCAGAAGTACAAGAGATTCATTATATAACTGACTTAACTTTAATGAAAAAACTAATAAAAAAAACATTATGTACACCAACACTATGAGTGTGATTGTGCAAAAATCATCTGCTCATCTGTCCTGTTTCATATGTAGTTTGTAAGCGTCAGTTTTATCTGGATTTACTTACATAGTCTCAGCTCCCTCTTGTCTTTACTGTGCCTCTCCACAGAGGGGAACCATACTGGCGATGAGAGAAAGGACGTGAGGGGGAAAAAAGGCTACAAAAAAAGGGCAAATTAGAGAGAGGCAGATTATGTGGCAGAGGGTTGTTGGCTAAAGGGGTGGAGTATGAGGTAAGGACGAGAGTGATGAGGTCAGCGCCAATAAGAATGCAAAAGGAGAGAAAGAAATATGCAAATTGTGTTTGAATGTGTGTGTGAGGAGGAGAGAGACAGAGAAGCTGTCAGTTCAAAAGAGGCCGAGAGAGTCTGAGAGAAAATGACAGACGTGGCCGGAGGAAAGGAAAGGAGCGTTTGAGAAAGACAACCCCCGAGAGACTGCATGCTGAACCCACTGCCCCGTCTCAACCCAATGCTCCCCTCCTCCTCCTCCTCTCTCCCTGTGTGCTTTGCCATGGTTACCAGACAGGGCTCCCAATGCAGCCAGTTAATGTGTTTTTCAGCAGCAGGAGCGAGCTGGGTACTAATGTGTCTCAGTCTGTCTCCTGCACAATCAATGTCAACTGTCCTGGGATGCACAGGGCTGAGAGCCAGGGCACACTGAGCCGCCCTGGCTGCCCGTCAGGGGGAGCGTCTGAAAGAAGGCTGCGTCACTTTATTCACCTGCCAGCTCTGATTGTTTGTTAAGGCATCACAAACATGTGAGATAGGATGACAGCGAGTGTGGGAGCCCTAATATCACATCGATCGCTATCTTGCATTAAAATCATGAACAAATGGCCAAAATCATATTTCACACTGCTGAACTGAAGGCCTTTAAAGCGTATGTCTGATTACATTAAAAATGTTTTACTGTATTGACCTTTTAGTGTTTAATTCAATGACTTCATTCATCCCCAGTGTGGCTACTAAAAAGTATACAAAGCCAAGTAGACAAACACATACACACAACACCAAACACAATATTCTTTTTCATATTAAACACAAACAAAAACAAGTTTCACCATTTCTTAAAAAGCAAATTTTATTGGCATAATAAAAAGCACAAAAAACATTAAAAAATGCATTTTTTATTTCTCAGCAACATATTTTCATTATAGTCTAATGCTCGTGAATGTTTTTGTAATTGCTATTGATGAACTTTAAAATTCCTCCAAATAATTAAATATCAAGTTTAAGACACTTTGCTCTCTTTTTTATAAAATTAACTATTAACATCTAACAGATTTTGAATGCTGACATTTTCAGTGTCTGTGAACAGATTTTAAAAATCCTGTGTGAATCATATATCGGGGTCACGACCCTTCGCTGTCTTTTATTGAACCATGCTCGTGCTCAGTTGGCCAAAAAGGTACTGCCCCCTCCAGAGAGCCGCACTAGATTTTCCATGATGTCTGGAAAGTTTGATGAATTCTCTCCAGATGAGTTCATGCAATCAAATCCTCTTTTTTTTTCTACAACGGTTCTGCAGATTCGTTTTGATCTGAAGCTACAACATTTTTGTGAAGTACTTTTTTTGTCTTTAGACGTCATGACCTTGTAAGAAGTTTTATCTGAATCTTTGTGCAGATAATGTTGTTGCCTCCAGATGCAGCTGCATGCACCTTTGTTCCCAAGGACCTCACCTGTGACCTTTCATATCATCACAGGTTAAGGGTCTCAGGGACAATGAAGCACGCTGACAGTCAGCCTCGGTACAATTCAACACAATGGAAATTTTACCATGGAAAAAATATACTTCACTGACATATATACTAAGTTCTTTACATGTATAAATGACATTCGTGTTTGTTATTTTTCATATTAAACTTGCATATACATAAAATTTTAACTAGAGCATCTCATAAGACATGAGATATGGAATAGTTACCGTTGTTTGTTACCAATGCCATTGCAGTCCGACATCATATATTTTCGCCCTGACACGTCTGCACAAACTGGACTGGATCTCAGCTCTGCAACAGAAAGAGAAAAAACATCGTAGAGTCTGTCGTTCAACCTGTAAGAATCTTTTCTTGTATTTCAATTTTTTGTCTTTTGTCAAGACGTAAAAGCGCCTGATATTCGGTATAGGTCTGTGCAGCAAGGACTTCAAACAAAATGTCCTCTGCTGGCAGACAGACAAAGCATTTGAAGACAGACACACATGCGCAAATGAACATCTTTAAATTTAATGTATAAAAGCGGGATTTGCATACAGGATGAACATCAACCGCCCATCCTGTATAAGCTCCAACAGAGCGGTCATACAGTTCATAGACACACGTGCTCCACTCTTGCTTGTGCACATGCATGAAACATCCACTGACAGCTGTGCTTGGAGCCGCAGACAACACTGCCGTCTTATATTTCCTACAGGCCTTGTGATCTCACAGGATTATGCAATCACTCCCTCATGACAAAGATGTTTAGCCTTGAGGGAGCAACGCTGATTTACTCTTCCCCAGACAAAATAAATGTCACACTGCAGATGCCACATGAAGAATATGAGTCGGGTTCAAACAACTGGCGCATAGCTGAAAAGCTCCACTCGTGTCGCATGCAAGTCTGCACGGACAGCGGTTTTAATGTCTGCCAAAAATCCAGAGCATATCCCTAACTTACAAAATCTGTCCGTGGCCACATGCACACACATGCGGACAGACATGCAACTCCACAAAAGGCATACAGAACATGAAGCCTTTTGCTGCCTGTGCGAGAAATTAGACCGCCTGCTCTGTTTCCTTTGTCTCTGTGCTTTGAGATATTTTTCTCTGTCCCAGTTTCATGAGCTCCTCTACTGATCTCAAAAGCACGAGAGACAAAGACGAGGATGAAAACCAGAGGCTAGAGGGAGCATGGATTGAAATATTCAAATGTCAAAAATAACCTCTGTCAGAGAGAATGAACATGAAGGCGGACACAAATGAGGGAAGATGGCGGGTGGACATAGTCAGTCGAATTGCTTGTCTAGATTTGTTAACCGGCCCGCTTAAGTCGTTTTGAACTCACCATTTTCTTCTGCCCAGTGTTTCTTACATGAACACACAGAAGCATTTGCATGTCAGTGTGCACATGCATAAAACAGGTATACAGACAGACAGACAGACAGACACACACACACACACACACACACACACACCACACTCTTACGGTGAGTTATTGATCCATTTTCCCCCTGAGAGAGAAAAAAGCAACAATTAATCCAGTGGTAAAGAAAATAACGCCTGATAAAAACCTATCCTGCCCCATCTTCATAGTCTTCCTCTTCTCTGAGTGCGGCGGCGAACAGAAAAGCTGCCCGACACTATTTCCCTCTTGCTACCCCTCCATCTCTCGCTCTCCTCTTTTTGTCTCTCCTCTTCTTCTATCCCTCTCTCAGGCACTGTCCCTGGCTCTGTTTTGTGCCTGTTTCCCTCTGCCAAGTCACATCACTAATTCTCCAGGCGATTAGAGTCCGAGTAGGCAATGTCTATGAGGCAGGTAGGCTAAACAAACACACATACACACACACACACACAGAGTGAAACACACACAGACAATTGCATTGATTCCATTATCTGGTGCTGTACCAACACCCCCCACTTCCCCTAACCCCCAACAACCACCAACAGCGCCTCCATCTATGACCCCTCCTTTCATAAATCTGTGTCACCTACATACACACACATTCACACACACAGACACTTATGCAAGCATGCAGTATCTCCAGCTATCGCTCTTTCTTCTTCTCTTGCCTGAACACTCTCACTCGGTCCCCGCCTCCACCTGCTCAGTCTCAGCCCTTTCCCTCATTTTTATCCTTCCCTCCTCGTCTCTCTCTCTCTCTCTGTCTCTCTCGCTCTCTCTCTCTCCCTAACCCCAACATTTTTTACAGGCGTGACGTCCCGTCTCGCCCATCCTGCAGTCTACGTTCACACGCCGTGTCTCTACATGGGTGTCTATTACTGTTTGTTTGTGTGTGTTTAAACCTGCACTGCATGTGCTCATGCATCTGGAGGAGAGTGTCACATCAGTGCACGCTTGTCCTCGCGCACTGATGTGAGGTTGTGTGTGTGTGATACACTAAAAGGAAGGGAGGGTTAGGGTGGAGGGGGAGCTCACAGACGGAGGCTGTGGATTTTACACAGCATGAGGATCAAAGCCACAGCAAGCCCAAAGGTGATTAACCTCCCAGCCGCTTCGACCGCAGCATTAATTCTCCTCCTCCATATTTCATTAATACAAACTCTCTATTATCTGCACAACTCATCACATATCAATCTATTTGCCAATATCGTGCAAATTCCCAAATATCCACAATCTGATGTGAGTGATGAGCGAGCCATAAGAAATTGTGAAATCACATAACTGAACTTCGCACCTTTGAAAGAAAAACTCACAAAATTACATCTAATGTGATTTAAAAAAAAAAAAAAAAAAAGATAAAATAAAAAGTTGCATTAATACTAATTTAAATAAATGACGTCATTCAGGTGCGGAATGTTAAAATGGAATATAATACAATTAATTAATTTGGATTTAGCGAGAAATAGAGCTGTTATGATAAAAATTACATGAATGAAATGCCAGTTTTAAACGTAACAAATGCAGGAAGCGGACACATTTTGAAAAAGGCAGGCAGCTCTATTGTGACGGTTGTATTTCCTCCTGAGTTGAAACATACCGGAGAGTCGTTTCTTTGTGTGCATAGAGAAAAGAGCAGTGCTCGGCAGAGATTGCTGATATATGCTCTTTTTTCCCCCTCCTCACTGGAGCACTGCAACGCAATGCGGATCCTGAGTGTCTGAGCCACTAGCCAGACACACTGGGGGACAGAAGGGGGTGGGGGTGGGGAGTAGGGAGAGGGGAGAGAGGGAGGGAGGCAGGGGGTGCAGCAAGGAGAAGGAGGAGGAGGTGGTAAGCAAGTTCACATACAGCCTGTTCTTAAGGACATACTGATACTCATGTCTGGGGCACACTGTCATTATCTACCATGACTACAGAAGAGAGGAGGAGGAGAAAGAGGACTTAACTGGAGATTTTAATGTTCATGCTGAGAACTGCTTTCAAAATTAAACAAAACATTTAGCCTTAAAACGCGTCATATTTGTGTAATATATATTAAAATCATCAAGCTGTAAGATACTGCAGTTTAAATATATTTTCAAACCTGATGTATAATTTGAACATATCTTACTTTACAGACAACAGAATAACCTATGACCCAGAGTGACATTTTCTCAACTTATCTCTCGGTTTTTTTTCCGCATAACGTTGTATAAAGAGATGCTCTGTGTTTTGTGCACAGCAAGCTGAAAAAAAAAAACACAGAAACAAACGGCTATTGATAAGTGGCTCTATACCACATTGGACTGCACCAAATCACAAATCAAACAGCACTGCAGAGCAAGGTGGGTATATTGACGTCTGGATTAGCTGAACCTCGACAGGAAAACCTGATTAGTATTTCAGATGTATTAGATTTAAAGTCAGGTTCAGGAAGAGTTTTGTACCTTGTTTTGTGTCATTATGATTAAATCTAATTTGCTGAGGGAATAGACTTGATAAAAATATTTTAGATTTGATATAGATGTCATGTGATCTTAACGGCCATGACTGTTCGTGTGATCTCGTTTTGCCTTACTAAACTACACTTTGTCATGAGATATATATATATATGTGTGTGTGTGTGTGTATATAGTAGTGTTGACCTGTATTCATGTTCTCCTATAAAAAGTCAGTCAGTTTGTCTATACTTCTGTGTCACTCTTCGTACTTACCACTTCACAAAGAATAGAGGGCGATGGCATTCATGTGATGTCTGGGTGACACCGCAAGGAAAGCTAGAAGGTTGTACAGTTATCTCCAGGCTGTTTATTATGCGAAACCATACAACCAACTACCTCACACTGCAGAGCACCGAAGCAGGGTCAGCGCCAGAGCCTCCTCGTCTTCTACGCAGAGTCTTTCTACTTCTGTCTATCGGTCAGCTGAGCCTCCCTTCTGTCTTATTTCATTGCTAATCTCATACATCCATCATCATAAAAAAAAACGTGTTTCAGATTAACACAATCATTTAATGTATATTTCCCCCCAAAACATCACAGAAATTAAAATATTGGGGAAAAAAACACAAGAGGAAGTTGCAAGCTCTAATACTGTGATATTGTTGTACGTGGAGGAATAATAGCTGAGACTAAATGCGCTTTATGCATTTTCGTGGATTTGTCTCCCTCTTGTGGGTATACACAGAATATATCCACCCTACCCCCTCCCACCAGAGGCCAAAGCAGAACTTCACTGCCTCTGAATACAAAGACAAGCACTTAACCTGCAGTTGCTTACTGTAGGCGTCTGCCTGACCTACTTCTACAAGTGGAGCTGGTGGAATCTTCCATGTTGTCAAAGACTCGATTCAACACTGCAGAGCTCTTCATTGTCATTCTGAGGTTAAAGTCGATATACTCCTCTGCGTTTCACTCAACCATTAGTCGAATTCCTCTTTAGGTGTCTGAAGAGGGTAATTAGATAACATATCTTCAGCTTAAAGGAACCTCACTTTGTTGTTTGGATACTTTATGGTAGAGAGCTGTATTAATCTCTATTCTATAACTATTTTAGTCCAAGGTCTAAAAATTGCTTGTTTTGTCTGATTATCTGTTTAAAAACCCCAGAATATCTAGTTTACTATCATAAAACAAAGAAAAGTAGAGAATCCACCAGTTGAAGGAGTTGTAACTGTTTGGCATTCATGCTTGAAAAAAAATAACTCAAACTATTAATCGATTGTCAGAATAGTTTTAAAGGTATTAAAGTATCTGATAAAACAATAATATATCAAGTTTAATAATTCAATGCCGACTTAAAATTACTTTTGCACCGCATATCTGGGGTGAACTAAAAAACTAAAATAAATTTCACTCATATTTCTTACTGCATTGAAACAGTTTTACATTTTTATATGGCCTAGAATTTATTTTACACTGTATCTTGTGTCTTTTTATATATTACATTTTTATTGAAAGCTGCTCCACAAATAAACCTGCCTTTCATTTCCTTTCTTAGGCTTCAAATAACATGTTTGTTGAATTTAAGGGTAGAAGCTTTGTCCAAAGTTTTCCAAAACAGTTAATCGATTGGCCAGGTGTGCTGACATGTGAACATAGTCAGAGTTTAAACTTCTCTCACTTATATTCTTTATCCTCCATTTTCCCCATGTGTATTTCACTGTAATGTGGTTTAAGAACAGGTATACAATGTTCCTCTTTTTTATGATGTGTGACAGAGGACACACTGTAAAACCAAATTGAAGACTTTGAAACTATATTTTACTCCTACTCTACCCTCTCATCTCTCTCCACTGTGACTTTCAAATGAAGGTGAAGACATTCTTCAAAAAGTGTTCCTAAAAAGGCAAAACCCATCATGGTTGAGGATTATCATCCAGTGTTACCTAACACAGTGGGAGCAGTGAGCAACACGTCACTGCCCTCATGTCTTTATATTAACAAGGGCAAACAGTGTCACAGTCACCCTACAGGGTGTCGCCTGTTGAAATGCCTCCTAATAGACACAGAAATGTGAGTGAGCGCATGAATTCATGACTTTGTTAACTGGCACTTTTCAGCCAGTAAATACATACAAATTCAGTGTCTTACTCAGATTGTGTCCAGTTAATGTTTTTCCTGTGTTTATTTGCATTTTACTCCGTGTCAATCTCAGGAATTGTGTCAGATACCTCGACACATTGAAACGGGGTACACTGATTTGCACTCTTTAATAACGTACATTCAGGGAAATTGGAAGTTGGAACAGCTTTCAATGTAGCAAATAGGATCTAATGGTTGAGTAATTGGATGACAATTTAGAGTAACAGCACTATCCAGTAAATCTCCCTCATTATACTCCATAAATAATGGGGCGCACCCACACATTCGACATCTAGCTGAGGTGATCTCCTGCAGAAGCAGCAAATTGGCTGTTGTTAGCAGTCAATGGCTGTGTTTTGACACCTCTGTGTGCCTCAAGGACTCACTGATTACTCGATAGCTGCTGCACAGCTGAGTTGATCGGCCTCCTATTCAGCTTGGTCAATGCACCAAAAATACAACCTTAAAAAGTCTTATATGTCTCAGGTCCCGTTCAGAAAGCTGGATTCAGACACACAGAGAGGTGTATAATCCTAATTCTTCAAAAGACAAAACTGCCAGGGAAATAAGTATAAGTAAATGTGTTTAAGGTGATAATTGGCTGTGATGAGACTTGTTTAATTTCATTACCGGGATAATAGCCAGTTGTAATCAGCCTTAACTTGTAATTGTACTAAAAACTCAACATTTAACTCTTATGGAAGACGGACCAATTAAGTGTTAACTTCTAAAGGTACTGCAGCTCCATTAATAGAGACATAGATTTTTTTTTAATTGGACAGCTTCCAAATGCAAACCTATTCACCTCCCTCTCTCCGCTGCCCTCTGCCATGCTAAAAGCCCACCCTCCGCCTACCCTTCATTTTCTTCTCCTCCTGCCTCTCTAAGTACCTCTTATTTGTCCTTCATCGCTGAACATTTCAGGCCTAAAAAAAATCTTTTACAACTTTTTTTTTTTCTTAGACAATCTCTCTGTTCATACCAACTAAGTCTCCCCCCTTCATCCCCTTGATTCCACTCCTCCCCTTTTTAAACCTCTCTCACAGTCTCATTCGCAGTCAGCTCACGCATGAATGCGGCATGGTTGTGCCAATGCCAGCTCGTTGCCAATCCGCCTGGGTGTGTTTGTGTGCCAATGTGAGTTTGGTGGGAAGCCCCTGCACCGGAGACCAGGGTGGCACATAAGCCTGAACCCCGGCTGGTGTCGGGTCAGTTGAAGCTTTGTAAGGATTACAGATCGCCCTCTTGAGTGAGCAAAAACAAATTAATCATGTTGAACCGAAGTACATATCTAGATATGCCTAAAATCACCAAACAACAATCACATGTTAACAAACCTGAAAATGATGCGAAACACGATGTGCTACAAATAGCTAAAAGATATTTCTAGTCTGACATTTCATCCTAAACCTCTCATGTTTAAGATCTAATAAAAGTCAAACTTTAGTTATGAACTCAGTAAGCTGTTTTACAGATGTTTCATCGCTTATTACAATTGAATAATCATTGATGTAAAAAGAAAATATAAGCTAAAAGGGACCAACAAAATTACCATCACTGAACCAACATTCAAAAACCACGCTGATATTAAGTTTTTTTTATGCCTCAATGTTTTTTAATGCCCTGTTGCTAATCAATTACAAGAGGCTAATTTCCCCACAAAGCTAATTACAGCCAGTTTCTTAAATTATCCTCATAATAAAGCATTCGTGTAAACTTCTCAAATTAAATTTTGCATTAATTAAATTTGTTAATTTAATTTAACATCGTTATCACATCCAATAATGACTCTGAGGATGTGGATTATCACGCATATGAACATCATGTGCTAATCTTGCCCAACAACAGCTGAGACAATACTGAGTGATAACACATTGTTTCTCAGTGACTGTGAAAATAATGAAACGCTTTCATTTATTCAAATTATGTTATTGCAGAAACAAAAAAATCTAGTTATGGAATTTCAATGATATATTTAGGAAACTAACTAAGGAAATTTTCCCTCTTGTTTTTACCTCATGATTGCCACTTGAATTCTCAAGATTGTGATATTTGTAATAATAAAATAATAAGTATTCTGTTAATATATAAAATACAGCAAATTTGTGAATAACAGTGGGCAGACAGAGAGAATCCATCAGATGGCAAAGACCCAATGAAATCCTCCCTGAATGACTGACTAACTGGTGAGAATTTATGAAAAAAATGACTGAAATCAAGCCGTTTTTCTTTAGAAATGCTGCCACGAATAAAACAAAGCTTTCAGGTGACTTCTCCTCCACTCATCCTCTTTGAGAAGTGACGCAGAGAGACTACGGCACCACCCAAACAATGTAGGGGCACAGAGGAGTGAAATCTGCCCAGTGACAGCAAATAAACTGTTAACCGCAGCTATGAGTCCTCTGGCAAGTGCCAGCTCAACAGGAACGCCAGACTCTCAAACTCAGGGCCAAGGACCGCTTCGTTTTACAGATTGGCTCGTTCTCTGTTTAAGTGAACTTAAGTGTATTGTTTCATAATAAATACACTTTATATCTAATTTAAATCAAAATTAAATAAAAACTAGGGGAGTGGTTATATAAGGAAAAAAACAGGCAAACAAATAGATAAACTGAATAATTTGTGAAATAATCTCAGAAAAGGTCACCTAAATTTCATCATTTCATTATTTTCTCGAGAATATTTATATAAGAAAGAAGTCATGTGACTGTAGACTGTGGGGAAAGAAAAAAAGATTAAGTGTGTCTGTCTCCTTCAAAACTGGATCTGATCCCGAGTAGCGAGGACTCAAACCTGCAAGGCTAATGCTTCTCTTCAGTCAGGTGACAACTAAGTGCAGGGCCAGAGAAGTATCTGCTATTCACAAACCATAAATTATTAGCTCTCTCAAGATAGAATGAGATTCTGTAGTGCAATTTCTCCCAAACCCCCTTTTCACTCTCCTTGTACCTTATTTACAAAGGCAGAAAATGTTACCATGGGAACACACTACCAGGCAACCTCAGTGGCTTGGCATGATGCCCAATGGTTGCTAGGGCACTGTTGTCAATGGCTATTGGGTTGTGTGGGCCAGTATGCGTGTGTGTGTGTATGTGTGTGTGAGAAGGAGCGGCAGAGAAAGCACAATAATATAAAGTGTAAGTGAATTTGTGTGTGTGTGTGTGTGTACAGCGCGTCTAAGCTAAAAAAAAAAGTACAATTTAACAATGTAATGTTCTTCCTCAATAATGAAAGCTGTTCTATGGGTCCAATATGTAATTATTTTAAATAATATAAACCATTTTGAATTGGTTTTCTATTTATTGTTGGTTTTATTCTGTGAGTGACAAATGATGGGAGGCAGATTTTGTTGGTAAATATACTTAATATACGTTTAAATATTTTTAAATGTAATTTTTTCTTTTGTTGTGTGTGAGCTTGTCAAAGAGAAAGAGAGAGAATAATCATGCAAGCAGTTATGTCAGGTCCCATATGCAATTATGTCAAATTAACATACACACGGGTGACAAAAGAAAAAAAAAAACTGCAACCAAGTTCAACATGTTTCTTCTCCACCAACATCACCATAACACCTAATGAGGGGATATCTCTTGAAACAATGGTGTCCTATTCCTTTTATTTGTCACCCATCTGTTTAGTTTTGGTTCAACAGGTTTGATTGTGTGATAGCTAACAGTTGGGAAATAGTCTGTTTATAGTAAGTACGATATAACAATTTTCAACGAAGAAGAGTATAAATAAACGAGACAGAAAGAGAAAGAGAGAAAGACTGTTAGAAATGTTACTCTCTCTGTGTATTTGAAGCTGATCACCGGCTCTGATCTTTGTCTGTCTCTTCTCTATTGAGCTGTTTGCTCTCTCTCTTTCATTTCAGTCGGATTCAAAGAGTCTTTGTTTGTATAAACGGGAAGAAACAGATGTTGCCAAAGCATTTACCTCACAACCCGGCATCTAGTTTGAGGTTTTTCTCATGGATCTCTCTTCTCACTTGGGAAGCTTCTTTAGTTGACCATTGCGTTCCTGAAATCAGCATAACATCATGCAGATTATTAGCATACCACAGGAGAGGAAGGCGAACATCAATAAACACACTGAAACTATGAAGATAGGAATAAGTAAATAAATAAAGTCAGCCACCCAGACACAACCTTATCTGGGCTTTCGTCCAGGCTCCCAAAGTCTAGTACTGCCATTTTTAGCAAAAACCACCCAGGACTCAATCATGGAAGAATACTACAAGATAATTAAATCATAATGGACCAATCTCTGATTGGAGGTGAAGCACTCAGTGGTACAAAGAAATGAATAGAAACGCAAGCTTTTATGACGGAGGAAGCATCAAACATTGTGTGCAGAGTATGAAATGGATTAACAAAGTAGGAGATAATGGTGAGAATGAATACTCTGCCATCAACAAAGCATGAATGGGAGGGTGGTACGGAAATACATGTACAGCAGAGACAGTTAAAGACAATGGTGATGAATAATACATTAAAAATGCTGGAAAATACAATCCAACATCATAAATTAAACAGCAGCGAACCAAACAAATGCAATAATTATGACGCTGCAACACAATGAAAGACAACAGAGATGGAGATGTGCGGCTTTGTGTTGGTGTGTGTTCATTAATTCCCACATGTGAACACACATATATATATATATATACAAACAGTATATATGGGTCTGTGCGCTCAGGTCTGCATGCACTTAGGGAAAGCGAGTTTCGCCTGTGGTGCATCTTATCTAATATTACCGAGAGGAAAGGCAGCCTCTCCCCCTTGCTTCTTTTTGCTCCGAGCCCTTTGAACTCAAGCCGCTGCTGGAGATGCAGTCTGACTGAGCACAGCATGTCCTGAAATGAGGTCAGAGGGCAGGACAAACAGTCTGCTGTCATGGCAACTTGATGCCACCAACCAAAAATTTGGAGGGGCCGCAGCAAAGGTTGGTCAACCTGTCACAGATTACTGACAAAGCCAACCCATCATTCAGACAATTGAATTAAACAATAAACATTAGACTGATGATATTCTACACTTTTCTATTTTATTTGTCAACAAAATCCATGAACAGACCAAAGCTAATGATGAATTAATCCTATTAACAAACATGTGTAGTCTGTGTAGCTAAAGTATAATATAGCTTTGTCTTCTATTTCATTGTTGACCAATAACTATTAATAATTTAAAACACACCAGTGAGACAACATTGCACTGGGTGACATTTTCCTTCATTATGATGAAAATGGGCATTGTAATTTACTTTGAGTTGATCGCACATACTCCGTCCTGCTGCTGTAAATATTTACTGGCACATATTCACTCACAGTTGTCTCCAAATAGTCCCCAACAAATGCACCATTTACTCTTGTTTGAGTAATGTTTGCAAAAAATTACATTAATGTTTATGGCCTATTTTTTTAAAAGAATTACATTTTCAGTACACATATTTCTAAATACAGATATTTAGAGATGTTGTAGGTTTTAAACTTTTCATAGGTATTATAAGAATATAGAATAATGGCAGCTTTTACCCTTTATTTCTTTGTGTAGCTGTTTTAGTTTGTTTTTTTCTCATGTCTTTTTTATATATATAATGAATATTTTATATCCTTCTACATTCATTATAATCCAGCTTTTGGAAAGCTTATCAATGAATGTAGTGCATTTAAACTCGACTGACTTAATTTGATCATTTCATTCTGACGTCTTGCTGAAATACAGTTAGTGTCACAAATTACGCCTCGGCTCACATATCTTTTTGAACAAATGCTATCCAACTGAATTCCTCTCATTTGTTGTATTAATGAGTGTGAGTACAATTCACCAAACCTAAGAAATGAACTGCAGCTGTAATTGTGTCGCCTGCTGGTGCCAGCGCCACTGCTTGTGTTTTCATCTCGCTCCTGAGGTGTTGGATCAATATAGAATCCAGGTTCCTTTGTATATCATTAGCTTAGCTGAGACCTCCAAACCTTTGTGTTTACAGCTACTGAAATATCTCAGATGAAGAGTGTGTGATTGCAGATGTGTCTATCTGCAGGGTTGGTGTGTGTGTGTTAACCTTCAATCCTGTTAACATATTTAAAAAAAAGCCTTTTTACTCTGCATATATGTGTGTGTGTGTGTGTGTACAACGTGTGCATGTGCTGCATCTGTACGGGTGCGTGTACATGGTCTATGTGCACATGGTGTGTGTCCTTGTGTTTGTTCAATGCGGCAGAGGGTGGAGTGGCAGATCAATAGGAAACAAGTGAATTCAAATCAATATTAAGCCAGGGAGTGAAGGAGAAAGAAGGAGAGATTGAAAGCGAGCGAGTGGGGTGATGCACCACAGAGGAGGAGGGGGAGGATAAGGACGAGGACGAGGAGGAGGAGTGGTGGTGGGTTGGAGGGGTGATGTGTTGCCAGCAGCACAGCGACTAAACGTACACTTGGGAAAGACCACTCATTTCTACAGCCAAAACCTCAGCGCTTTGAGGTCATTAACAGTTAAAATGGATGTTTAAGTGAGGTAGAGAGAAAACAGCGAGAAATGAGAGCAGCAGTGCATTGAGACAAGCCCAGCATTCCTGCATCAATGGTTCTGTTTTAGTGAACGGCAGCAGTGAAATGTGACTAGATTGTGCTTGTTTTTCTCATATCTCTATTTTTAATTTCAGTCAGACCCTTTCCTGTTAAAAAAAGTTATTTATTTATTTATTTTTTTTAAATATCCCTTTAAAGGATGTGCTTAAAAAGTGACGGCTGAATGAAATGATCCATTTTTTAAATCTATTTTTTTATACATACACTCTTTCAGTTCTTAATGCTCGTGATGTTTCATGCAGCTAAGTGTGACAATAATCGTTATAAATCCAACAATCATTACCATTTAACACTCATTAGACTATTTTAATATGACCATTGTGACACTATTTCACATTTTTTTTGTCAGGCACTAATCTGGTGATGACTGAGGTGAGAAGGTCACGGCTGTAAATAAACAAACCCTGATCTCACATCTCACAGGGCCAACATCTGCTACTGTCAGCACACAGCAGCTGTAGTCAAAGTGAACTGTGACCCTTTTACTTCCATTCCCTTCCTAAATAACACATTTTCCTTCTCCCCAAGCATGATAAGATTAGAAATCGCGAGCTGGCTAGGATTTAATTCTGACCTTTCAACTTAAACTCCCAGTTGGAGCTTGACATTTACAGCTAAACTGGTAAATACTGAATACATTCAGATTGGAGGGTTTGACTTCTAATGTCCAATTTCTGCAAGATTTTATAAAATACCAAGGTTCAAAATTCTGGTTCAAACATCATCTACTCAACTACTAAAACATCTTTGGCAATGTTAGGCTTAATTATGGTTTGCACTCATAAAAAACAATAATTCTTGAATGGATTTGGAGGTTTTCTATGCCTAACAACACATTTAGTCTATGAGATTTGATCAAGTATCATATTATTATGAGCTGAGTATTGATGCAATTCTTCTGTACTCTTTTACTTTTTTGAGTGTCTTATATATCTGTCTTTATACCAATTATTATATAAGCCACAGTAATTATCTCAGGTGCATTTATCAACATCAGCTCTATTTAGGCCTACACATGTCATACCAGAGTAGTGATTTCCAGCTATGCTGAAAAAATGTGATTCTTTTGCTTGGAGCATCACCTTGAAATTACTAACAGGATTGCGCAGTTTTGTGTATCTGCTCATCTCTCAGCTCTGAGATCAAAGCATCAAGAGCCGTTTTGGGAGTCGGAACTGAATGAGGCTTTGAAGTGAAAGTGGTGAAAACAAACACATGGGTGCTGAGTGCTTATGAACGAGCAATCTCCGCTTCCAGCTCAAGGTTCCTCGGCTCTTGAGATGGATTTCAATGATAAATGCCTCAGTTAGCTTTGAGTGCCGTATCTATGATGCCTTAGAGAAAATACTGTAAGAGATATTATTTAATTGAAGAGACTACGAATGTATAGCCGTGGATTTCCCTGAATCCGGCCTTGAAAGAGAAGCATAAATACTATCATAGGATACTATCAGACAGATTTAATTGATACTTAATGTTATACATACTGTAAGTATTTGGAGAGTATCAGGATACATTTCACATCCATGTATGTATGTATATATAGTGGACTACGACCTTTGGGTTTCATTTAATCTTTTACAGTATAATCAGCAAAGAGCCTAATGTGTTCAGTATAAGTTGTTAATACTATTATTTTACTATTCTGTGGGAAAATTAGGTTTGGCAGAAAGTTATAATGATAACTTACATATGCATACAAATATTAGAAAAATAGGTAAGGGATGTCCAAATAATCAGGTGGAATTTTATGTTGGAAATGTATCTCACAATTAAATCTTCTTAATTCACATTTTTGTTACAGATTAATTCTCATACTCGTCATTTTACTGATAAATAATCAACTCTTCATGTCATTTCCAAATTATCTTTATCTTTTTTATATGGCTCTATAGCCATATAATGTGGACACAGTATCAGACAGTGTGAAATTTCTCCCAGTTTATATACATCAAAGCAATGGTTCCTTTATCCCTGTAGATTATATGTTGTATTGTCTTTCAGTGTGTCTCTGTGCTACATAAATGGTATAACCACTTCACATGAATCATCATAAACTGCATACTTTGTAGCACCCAACGAACCCAGTGGAGCAAAAGAGGGACTGGGTGAGAGGAGTTGCAGGCAGCGACAGCAGCCTTCTGAGTCAATCTATCAGACTTCAGCTTGGGAAATAATGTCTGAAGCGGCAAGCTCAGCAGTCCTTCAAACACATCACTGTCGCTCATTTCACTCTTGTTGAACTCACACTATCATTTTCACCTCTGGCAATTTTTACACAGTGAGTAAAGTTGAGACAGTGACCATGAATACAAACGAGATAAAGAAGGGGGTGGGGGGTGGGTGGGGCAGAGGCTGCAGATAAAAATGTGTGTGTGTGTGTGTGTGTGTGTGTGTGTGTGTGTGTGTGTGTGTGTAATGTGTTATGTATAAGAAAAGGGACAGGGGATAGAGAGATCCAAATGACTAATAATTATTTAACACAAACCCAACTTGACATTTTCAAATAGCTTGTCAGATCAACTGTACAAAACGAAAGAGAAAAGAAGATCCTTGTATGTGCGAAGCTGAAATCAGCAAATGTTTGACATGTTTCCCTGATAAATGACTTTCACAATTATTGTTTCATTAAATAATCGACTGATTGTTTCTGCACTAATTCTAAGACAGCTTTATTTCATGACTCATTTTCTATTTTAGCTTAACTCACAGAGGAAGTAAAACCCCACAGAGATAGTTGAAGAGAGAGACAGACAGACAGACAGACAGACAGACAGACAGACAGACAGACAGAGAGACAGTTAGAGATACCTGAGGCAGTGATGTAGAACATCAACTCCAAGCAGACAGTCTGTTAAAAAAAGAGAAGCAAACATCACCCTGTCCCTCAGCCTTCCTTCCTCTCTCTCTTTTTTAATCTGACAACCTGTCTCTCTCTATCTCTCTAACTGTCTGTCTCTCTCTCTATCTCTCTGTCTGTCTCTCTGTCAGTATCTCTCTCTCTCTCTCTCTCACTGTCTGTATCTCTATCTAGCTGTCCCCCTCTCTGTCTGTCTGCCTCTCTCTCTCGCTCTCTCTCTCTCTGTTTGTCTCGCTGTCTGTCTGCCTGTCTCTTTCTCTCTATCTCTCTATATCTCTGTTTGTCTCGCTGTCTGTCTGCCTGTCTCTCTCTCTCTTTCTCTCTGTCTGTCTGTCTGTCTCTATCTCTCTGTTTGTCTCACTGTCTGTCTGCCTGTCTCTTTTTCTCTGTCTCTTTGCCTGTCACCCTCTGTCTGTCTGTCTCTCTCTCTGTCTGCCTGTCTCTCTCTGTCTATCTGTCTGTCTCTGTCTGTCTCTCCGTCCCCCGGAGCTGTGTTCTGTGTGTTCCATCCCTGCCTCTCTCCATCTCTGTGCCTCTAATGTGTTTTGGCGTGTGTTACCCACGGGTGCTTGTGCACTGCTGCCGCCATCCTAAAGCCGGGTCAGGGGGGCAGCTGAAGCGGCGCGATGCTGTCTGTGACATCATCAGTCACTGCTATTACTCACGTCTCACCTCCCCTCACTGTCTGAAACTGCCAGGGCTTTAGGTGCCTGGTGGCGGGCTGGGCAAACACACACACACAGACTCCCAGAGCTAAATTAAATAGTATTTGAGGCGTTTCATACAAAGATGATGTGAATCAAATTTGGAAATTTCTGAAATTGTTTATAGTTAATAAATCCACAGCTGACACGTAATCTTAATATATTGTGTAATCACTTAGTCACAGTCGGTGTCTGAACATGTCTGAAATGTTGAATACATAAAACAGTAAAAAAAATTCCCATCATAGGATGATCAAATGTCTTGCGGTATAAAACTGTGGAGTCTGAATCTGTGTGAAAGAGAGAAACGTGCTTCTGTTCAGTGAGCATGTGAACCAGGTTTAGACTGTGTCAAATCGCCACATCTGCCATCAGTGGAAACACTCCTGTACCTGGGGGTCTGTCTGTCACCCCTGCTGTCAGCCAATGAAGAGGTGAGACTCTACAAACTCCTCCACTCAGGAATACAGATAGCTGGTCTGAATCCCCTCAGCCGTTGTGTGGGAATGCACCGTATAAATCATACATGACCAGCACCACCAGGCACCATATGCATGCTACTGCACTGCATTAAGAACACGGTTGGCAGTGTCATATTCACAAGAATACAGAAAATGTATATGTCTAGATTTTTTTGTCTCACTCCCCTTCACTCAAGCCTGCCATGTCCTCTTGAAAGCATCTGCAGCACTGAACTCAATGTGTCACAGAAAAAGAGTAAGACAGACTTGACACGAAAAAGATAGGAGGGCGAGGGGTTGGAGAACAGATAAACCAGACCATGACGACAGAACGATGACGTTTAGAGTATAAATACCTAAAGGCATGAATATTTGAAGAAGAAACAGGAACAAAAAGTGCATGGGGACAAATAAAAGACAGAACGAACTGTGAGAAAAGCACGAGGCAAAGTAGGACAGCGAAATAGACGGCGTGACTGAAAGACAGACAGACAGATTAACTAAAAGAGACAGAAGAGAGAGACAGAGACAGACAGAGCGAGCAGGAAGAACAAAAGATGAAATGGTGGAAAACAGAAAGAGAAGGAGAGGAAGGAGTGGAAGAAAAGAGCCAGACAAGAGGAAAAAGAGGGGTGAGAAAGAAAGACAGACAGAGAGCATTAGAGAGATAGAGGAGAGCAATGAGACGGAGGCGCAGGACGGCAGTGCGCATGCTAAAATAGGTGGCAGACTCTTGTCAGTGCAGTGACCTAGTCGCGCAGGACTGAGGAATTCTCCCCGTCGACCCTGACACATTCCTCCAGTCCTCAGACGTTAACCCATGCCACACCGCCATACTGTACTGCAGTGGCTTACACACATACTATACCAATGAAAAATAGAAGTTTAACTATCAGCCGTACACACATGCTGCCGATATTACATTGTTTATAGGGAAAGCATTAACATATCCAATTTTGAGCAGCTGCTGCGAATGAATCTGCAAATCAAAATACATGACCCGCAGCTTATTTGCAATGTGCTTCTTGACAGTGGAAGCAAACTGCTACAAATCTCTGAGCAAACATCTTCTACAAGAATTGAAATATCAGGTGAAGTACGCAGCTCCACCAGCTCTGAATCGACGGTCTGTACCGCCAGGGGAGAATGTGTGTGTGTGTGTGTGTGCATAGGGCCGTGCAAAAACACATTGTGAAAATATCAGGGCAAGAAGGGCTCTATTGTGTCGCAGAGGCAGAATGTAGCTCTTATTCTCCTGCTGCTGGACCGGGGGCATGGGGGTGACATCAGCACAAAGACGAAAATGTAATGTGAGGCATCTCCAAAGCTAGCTTCAAGGCTAGACCACAGGCCGCTCTTTATATCCGCACTCTCTCACTTTTCAGCAACATCTGATAATCGGGACGTGACCAATGGATGACCCTTCTACTTGTTGCTTACTAAGATAAGTCACAGCCAACACAGCAAACTCAAATAGGCGTGCTGAAATGAAAGATTGTCTGCTTGCTGCTTACTCGTCGGCCGCCAGTTAGCACATATCTGTGAGGTTAATCACGACAGAATGACTCAGGGAAGAGTAATTCAATTATTCTGATGGTGCATTGATGTTTTCGATCGGGCCACAGACTAAAATGGCTGACCAAGTGTTCCTGACTGCTGAGTGCCATTAAGCAAAAAACTGGTCAGTAGAGCGCTCGATTTTACATAAAACTATACACCGGCTAAATCTTTTGGGACAAAAAGAAAGCTGCTCATTTTGTTATTCTTTCAAAATAAAATAAATGTAACAAAAATATATTCTTACCTGAGAAAAATCACATCTTCTCTGTGGTTGTCTCAAAGGCGCATCTGAAAAACACAAAAATATATACTACATTATTTGTATTATCATTAAAAAACGTGACTTTTATCTGTTAAGATAGCCTGGATTCAGCGGGCACTAGTCAGTTTATCAGTTTTCAGTTGGGAAAACATAAATTCAGCAGCACAAATTCAAACCTGCTACACACAATGGAAACTTGCATGGGAATTCCTGAGGTCTGTTCGATCCATTAATGTATGTTGCGGTTGAATGTCATCAATTATGAATGAGAAAGCTTCACAGCAGAATGGAGCTGGTGGAGAATCATGGGAACGGCACTGGACTGTAGTGTCATGAATATTTGTAGCATATTGTATAAAGATGTAAGTTTTTGGGCAGGCTAATCTTAAAAAGGTGCACACTTTTAATGCAAACCAATAATTAAATTCAAGCTTGAATTGAATCAGAGAAGAGTGAAGTTAATTTAAAACAAAGGAGTCTGTAGCTTGATCAGGCTCAGATTAGTTCTGTTAAAAATTACACAGAAATGTACATACGCACACAAACAGCCTGCAGCAAATTGTTTCTGCTATAGGTGACGTTATTCTACTTCCTCAGACTTACTGCAGTATCTTTAAGAAACCAGGGCCTCTTCCCCTTTAAGGGCCAGGTATTCAGGAGTGTGCTGACCCTGCCAGCGAGTTCATACCATAAGCAGACCCATATAGCTTCTCCTCCAGAGCCCCTGATCACGAGCCTGCTGAGCTGCTGCCTCAGTTATGTAAGATTACATAACACCAGGTCTGTCTGAGTAATATTTCATAACCTGGGGGTCCCACTACACTGGCACTACCATTGAATCCCCTCAGGAGTGGAAGCAAAGGTGCCAAGCAGGTTTGGTAAATTAAAAAGTCAAATTTGAAAACAAATACGAGCAAGTTGAGAGCTCTGCGAGGAGGGATGGGGGATGGGGGGGGTATTATCTCTCCTAAACCTTCTTGTGTCTTTATCTGAAAATCCCAGAAGCTGCTGGATTCCCGCAAAATTTTGACATCACAGAAATCCCCTTCATTTTCTTGAGAGCTACAGTGGAGGTCAAGGAAAGGTCGAGCCTGCGACGCCACTAAACAAAAGCGTCCTCCCCCCTTGGCTTATCACAGAATGCAGTGATGCTGTCTGCCCATAAATGTCATATCATTGTGTATTAATCAAATCACTGGATGTAAATTAATTCAGCACACATTTCAACACTGAACATTATTAGAAAACTAGGCCAGTAACCGTTATCTAACGGCCTTGGCTATACACTTAGGTTGCTTTTTAACCATATCTACAGAATGTATTATTTAAAGAGCTGCATAATTTTTAATTGCAACTTTGTTTTGACAAGCATGTCCTTGTGCAACTTTAATAACCTTGCTTCATCCACAAAGAGATGGTACAAAACCCAACAGATGCCAGAAACTAGCACAAACCATCAAAAAGGTGTTTCAGAGTTTATCATTTCAAGTAATACACATAAACAGCAGAGGAAAACACACACATAACAGGATAACAGGAGGATATGTAAATAAAAAAAACAGGGCATGCAAAAATGGGAAAGAAAAGAGAAGCCAGGAGATATCTGAGGCTGATACCGCGGGAGAAAGAGATAATTTTCGACGGAGGTTACAGCAGATGGACCGCAAATGGACGTTAGCAGACTTGTGTTATGTATCGCATGCCTCTGCCTGCTGCCCAGCATTAATCCCACTGTACTTACAGTTCAGTAACGCATTCTTATGTATAATACACCACTGTCGACATCACGGATATGCAACATTTACGCAATAATTTGTACCAAAGCCTTCTTCTATATCTGTAACGAATCAAAAAAAAAAAGGGAATTCTGTGCAAATGCGCAGATTATAAAAACAAGAAAACTTGATGAAACTGACTCCAGTTTGTTACTAACTTAGGCTCTGAAATAAGCCGCTATCTTTTGTTGATGTCGAACCGCATTTCTCCCTGTGGGTTTTGTCCTTATGTGCGGACCGACAGATAGATTGGGGATACCCGGATGAACGGATGGAAGATGGGATAGAAAAGGGGGAACAAGCAAGGGAGGAGTAAAAAAAAAAATGAAGAAGAAACCCTGCAGTACTTACAGTATTTTCACCTCTCCGTTTCACCTCATTTTAACAACTCGCCATTTATTTCTGTGCGTTTTCATGACTAACAATGTCGCACAATCATTCTTTGAATATGAAACGTGATTGTGCAAATCCACGCATGCGTATACAGGAGTGACCAGCCGCCGCTGCCGGCTCCCTTAACTCTAAATCACACCCCAACATACTAACACACTCACATGCACACAGATACACATGACTAATACAGATAGATACAGAGACACACACATGCACACACCCTGCCTCCTTCATATGCTAGCCTCCCATGTATGGGCCCCCTAAAACTGGGTGCGCTCAGTGATCCCTTTCCAAAGCCCTCATCTAAATGTGAGCAGAGGTAATCCTTCAAGGAGAGGCGAAGAGAACAGAGATAAAGAGCAGCTGAACGAGGAAAGAGAGAAAGACAGTGAAAGAGAGAAAGAGAGGTGGAGCGCGAGATGGGATAGATGAACAGGATGGGGGGATTAGCAACCTAGGGAACACATTTTTCAAACAGGAAAAAAAAGAGGAGAGTTAAAAAATCAAGTGGGCGATATAGAAGCAAAGGCGGAGAACAGGAGAACGCTTAAAACAAAAAAAACAAAAGGAAAAGGAGAGAGAAAATGCATGTATGGAAAAGAAAGCAAAAGGACGTATCTACATACAGTATACTCACGGATGAATGAGAGGGTGACCGGAGGAGTGATGAAAAATAATGTCAAAAAATCAAAATCAAAGGCGACCAGAGAGTGCGCGCGTGAGTTTGGGGAGAAGTCCAGTTTCTTGCGATTCTGGAGTTTTGTTTTTTCTCCTTTTTCCCGCGATTTTGCCAATTCCTATCCAGCCTTCCCTCCTTCCTAAGTCTATCCCCTACTGGTCCCCCTTCTCCTTTCCCCCTCCCGTTTTTTTCTTGCCAGTGCCGGTACTCTTTCTCCTACCTCTCTCTCTCTTTCTCGCTTTCTCCCGCAGACCATGCTCTCCATTTTCCCCTCATTCTTTTCCTTCTTCCCCTTCATCTGTCCATTCATCGGACACTCTTATCCTTTTTTTCACCCTCTGCTCCCACTTTAAAATACAGATTTTTTTTAAACTGTTTCTTAACAGGAGTTCAAATTGCAAAAAAGAGATTAAAAATACTGCTGAACAATAGAAAAAAAACTGTTTAAAGGAAAGGACAAGAGGTTTGTGGCATGCAGTCTAACGCAGGGACAATCCACGGCCTGCGTTTTTCAGGGGCGCCACGCATAGTAGGGGTGAAGCGTCTGTGTGGTAGTGCCTCCATACATGAGGGAATTACCAAAAGCAAAGAATGGCAGCAAAAAAAGAAAAAGAAGGCAAAAACCGAGCTCGTTGCGGTCGGTCTCCAGTGAAAGTGGATAGTAAGCGCGCGTGAGGGGAAGGAGTGGGAAGGAGTCCGGGGTGTGTGCATGTGTGTGTGAAGAGGTGGGAGGGGAGAGAAAGGAGAGAAGAGAGATAGAGGGAGAGGGAGAGAGAGGGAGAAAGAGACAGAGAGAGAGAGAGACCAGGGGTTCATGGAGAAATGTCCAAGAGGGAGGGATAGAGGAGGAGTGTGTTGGTGGGGAGAGGAAAGAGGAGGGGGCAGAAATAGGAATACATTTTTTCTTTTTAATGCGCACGGTATTCGAATTTTGTGCTTTTCCATTTTTTCACCCCATCAGTCCAAAGCTAATACCTTCTCTTTCTCTGAGGAGAAAATAGACAGGAAGAAAAAGAAGAGAAAGAGCTACTGTGTGCTTTGTCTTCCGCCCCTGCCGTTCCTTTTCCTGGTTTCCTTTCTGCTCCGTCTCTCCTCTATTCAGCCTATTTTCTGCACGTGCACTTGAACTCTAAATCCTGTCTGCTTTCCCCTCCCCTCTCTTTCTCCCTCTCTCTCTCTCTCTCTAACTGCGCATCTGTGTGTCTCTGCCTCTCTCTCTCTCTCTCGAAATAGTGCTAGCAGCTCAGAGAGAGCGAGCGGGAGGGAAAAGGAGAGGGCGAGGGGGACAAAAAGGGGAGAGAGATGTTGAGAGGGGGGGAGGGGAAGAAGCTTAGACGGGCTGACACAGAGGGCTGCTCTGTGTGTATGTGTGTGTGTGTGTGTCCGCATGAACATGTCTGCACGTTTGTAAACATACATTCATCTACCTTGGCTTTAGATGCACACGCTGGTGGTAATTTGCATCATGTTAGCCTACATACAAGAAAAGAAATACAAGGTTTTGTAGGGCAGGAAAAGAAATAATTAAAACTGTAGGGATTTTATATATTTTCAGCACTTTCTAATGTAAAACTAATACTACTACTCATAACTAAACCAGTGAAAAATAAGCAAAAGAAATCTTCACATCATCAAGACATCAACAGAAAATTATAACACTGTATTTCTATTTAATTAAAAATATTACATTTGTTGGAAACATCTTCAAAAACACTGTGTTTCACATAGCTATTGAATAAATGCTACGACTATTGTTTTATTTGTTATACATCTGAATAATTTAGAAATCTTTGACCTCTGGAAACTTGTAATTAATATTTAATATTATTTTTTACATTTTATACTGCAAATCACTGATCAAATCACTGTAGGTCTAAGTGTACTTAGTTACTAAAATATAGGCAAAGAGGTGAGGAAAGATGGTTCATGGAAGGTTGAAAATACTAATATTTCTAATACTATACATGTGTTGAAAACATGGTCACCTTGGTTAGGAGACTGTCTCTGTACTCTATATGTAGTGCCAGTAATGAAAGCTTTTATTAATAAAATACCGATACTCACTGTATATACGGCTTCAAGGGCAGCAATCACCTCGTCAAACAAAGAGGCCTGAATGTTAAAAGATGGCATATTATAGTGAGGTATGACACAGCAGCAAACAGTCACCAGGGGATGATGCAAGACAGCATTTACATGTTTTGAAAAGTGTGATTTGAAATAATTTACTTTAATCTCTGAAGATATACAAGCACATTTTTATAAATCAATTGCAAATAGGCAAAAAGAATAGGCATAAATAAATAAATAAATAAAATCCAAACCACATTTCCATTGTTTTTCTACTTTCTCCTTGCTTGTCCACTGCAGCACACTTCTTTAAAGTCTGATTTAGGCACAGAAACGGGTCGAGAGAAACAGCCGCCACAACACTGCCCTCTGCTGGGGGTCAAACGGTATTGCTCAACAGCATCCAAAGCGAAAAAAAAACCCCTCATTTTTTTAATCACAGTTTAAACATCTCCGAGACATATAAACCACGTGATATAAATAATAAAAATTTAATATTATCATTATTGTTTGAACTTTTTTGGTTTAAGGGCTGAGTTAAGCAGGAATTTGAAGCTGGCGAGGTTAATTCAGGCTATAGTATCATCCGGTCTTCCTCCATCTCTGCTCAGCATCCTTTCCTCTGCTGCTTATCCGCATATTAACCACTGGGAATAAACAAACTACATCCCAAAAACCACCTGACTGTCAGCTTTTGAAAGGTACATGGCATGAAATATGTGTGTTATTGTTGGATAATATGAGGGCTGTATTAACGGTTAACTAGCCGTTATAGCGTCGCCGCTGTCAGTTAGTTAGCTAGCTGGGTTAGTAGCTCACATTAGCAGCGAGTTATAAAGGGCTCATTAAAACCACTAGTTGATGTTTTAAATTTTTAAGATTTTAAGCTCACCTTTTGACTCCAAAACTCGCCTTTCAGATGCCCAGTGTCACGGTGAAAGATGTCAACCAGCAAGAGTTTGTCAGGGCGCTGTCAGCTTTCCTCAAAAAGTAAGTTAACCGTTAAAAAGAAAGAAAGAAAAGAGCCGACAAATATCTAACAGGGAAAATCACACACGATGATGGCGTTTGTTACGGCGAGGATGAGGGCTGAGAAAATAAGAGCTCACCCTCATTCAGTGAGAAAATATATTTTATTTTTATATTTTATTTTTATATACTTGAAGCTGAAGCTAATAGTCACAATACAAGTTAGTTATAAGAGATTGTAAAAAAAAAAAAAAAAAGACCATTATGTTCAATAGGATCAACGTGTAGATATGAAAACAAGGTATTATAAAATAATAATAAAAAGGACCTGTGTTTTTAAAAATAATGAGCATGTTTTTTTTATTTATGTATTATTTTATGGTCATATTATATACATTGTCTGTTTTTTTTATTCCTATAAAGACACCCTTCCTTTTCATTGTCACATGCTGCCTAATTTAGGTAATTAATAAAAAAACATATTACATAATACATATTACATGTTGATTAAATCTAATTTTCCTGTGCCATATGTTGTTTGAGGAAACATGTCCATGGCAGTTGATTCATCACATCAAGCGATAATTGATTTTTCAGGTCTGGCAAACTAAAGGTCCCAGAATGGGTCGACACTGTGAAGCTTGCCAGGCACAAGGAGCTGGCTCCCTGTGATGACAACTGGTTTTACACCAGGGCAGGTGGGTCACACTGGAGATATTTCCCATATATCAGTTCATCTGCAGCTGCTGAAACAATTACTAATCTATTACAGTGGGTGGAATACAAATGTACAATAACTGTAACTGTTTAATCACTAGAAATAATAAACATGTTGGGTTCTAGCTTGTCTAATGTGAGGATTTGCATCTTTTTTACTCTTTCAAATTGTTCCCCCCGTTACTGTAACTGCTGCTCAGATAAAATAAGCAACTGGAAGAAGACATCTGGGGGTCTTTCTGGTTGTTAAATGTGATTTACATTAAATTGCACAAATGTATGTAATGTAATATGAGTCCCATTTTCCTGGAGTCCCATGTATTATCTCAAGGACTCCTGGTGCTCTCTGGACATTGTTTTATGAAGCAATGTGATATATGATCATACACAAACAGTTGTATAATATTAGAAGGAGGGTTTCGAAAACCTGCCACAATATATACAATGAAAACATTTGCACACAGTCCTCTCAGCTGCTGCATGTTATCTACTCAGGCATGGAAACCATACAATAGTCTAAGAGGCTGTGGGGAGAAATGTCAACCAACTGATAAGTTGAAATGTTTGATTTCATGTCTGTTGAGTGAACTAGTCAAGAACATTTCTAATATTTAATTAAAGGACATATTGTAACATATATACTTGTTTGTACATCTCCACCAGCATCCACGGCCCGTCACTTGTACCTGCGAGGAGGGGTGGGTGTGGGCTCTATGATCAAGATCTACGGAGGCCGTCAGAGGAATGGTGTATGCCCGGCCCACTTCAGCATTGGGTCCAGGAATGTGGCGAGAAAGGTCCTCCAAGCTCTGGAGGGGCTCAAGATGGTGGAAAAGGACCCCAATGGGTATGAGAGGGGGGGGATGCTGGTATTGAGACTGTGTGTTGTGCTGATTTGAATGAGTAATCAATGTTTTGTCATCATGTAAAACAGCGGACGCAGACTTACCCCGCAGGGCCAGAGAGACCTGGATAGAATCGCTGGTCAGGTGGGTTATTGTACATGCAGAAGATAGCATTAGCTACAGTGCATGTATGTTTGCTGGTGTTAATATCACATTGTAAATATCACTCCTAAATTCTTTGGGTCTGTCTAGTTCTGTGTTTTATATTATTGTGTGACTTCAACCTCTGTTTTCTCCCTCTCTGTCTCTGTATGTTTAGGTTGCCTCAGCAAACAAGAAACAGCGAAGTTTACAAAGCGCCATCTGAGGAATGCATGCAACGAATCCCAACAAGTGAAATGCAGTTATGCCTTACTGCTTATTTACTCAAGTTTGCATGCTTCCCATTTCACTTCACAGTGCTCACAGTAACCCTACAGTGCTAGTAGCCCTACTACAGGCATTTCATAGAGATGCATGTGTACAGTAAGTACAAATTCAATACTAGACGTAGATGCTTTGCAATTTTAGATTTGCCTTTTGTTTGAAATTCGTAATGAATTTCAAGACAGCAGTGGCCTTAAGACGGGAAAACACAGTGGTGCATCAGACACAGAAACACGAAGCAGTATTACCGATCAACAGCATGTCAATATTGTTTTGCCAACAACTGTGATTCTTACAGATTATTGCATAGACATGTTATTTATGAGATGTATACGAGTGATGAACAATAATAAAAAGGGTGTTTCAAACTCAGCATCTGAATATGGTGGCGTAATATCTGCTCGCACACGTAAATATGTGTGATGACTGTGTGTCACAGCAGGAAAAGCACAGTTTTTTTTTTTTTTTAACGATGGCTTCATTGTACTCAAATGTCCCAGTAAGCCATGAGTCAGCATGTACAATACCAAGATCCTCAAGCTGAAGCAGCTAAATGGAACTAAGCCATAAATATCTTATCTTATTTACATCAGCTATTGTGGTACAATATTATAAATAACATTAATATATTGTGTTACAGTACATTTTGGGAAAAATAATCAAGAAATGGATATTACTGAGTCAGACAGTCTGTATACTGCTAGGACAAGATGCACACTCATGCACCACCTGACTCCCTGTGTATTCACAGTGGTTTAGTCCAACTCAGTTGGCAGCTGCTGGCACTTACTTGCATAAATACAGGGCAAACTACATCGTCAGTGAAGAAGTGGGGGTAGGCGTTCCTGCAGTCATCGAGCAGCCTGGCTGGAAAGTTGTCTGAGGAACAAGGATAAAAGAATATAATGTTGAATTTAAATACATGGATACATAGACATTCACTTAAGAACAATATTTTAATTTGATATACTGTAGTATTTACCGAATACTAAAGATATTGACAAAGGAAAGCAAATTTGGAACATGTCAATTTTTTTTATTGAACATAAATTAAAAAAAAAATGTAGGTAAAAAAATATTTAACAGGTTTAGAAATTCTTTATACAACTATGTACAGACACAGATCCATTGTGAGCTGATAAAGTAACAAAGCTTTTGCATGTCAACTTCACTAATTAATCCTTTAAAAAAAAGTGTACATCCACAGCATTCAGGGCTTGGTTGAGAATAAGCCAAACCTTTCACCTAAACACTGGGATCCTATTCAAATATATATCCATTATCTTGGTGTGGTTGCACACAGGAGCAAAAAACCAGGAGCTACCTATTATTACAAAATAACTGCAGGCATAATATGTCAGAGTATTGATACCTTGATTGATACCTTCAAGATGTAATGATTTGCACTTTTTAAATGATTGAGCAAGCAAAAGAGAAAACAGCTTATCACCAAAAGTGTTGTGTAATTAAATTAAATGTTGCTTCATAACACCTTTGAGGTAGTACACCTGTGAGATCAAAAAAACAAAAACAAAAACAAAAAAAAACAGGAGGAAGAGGTTGCAAAACTGCAAGAGAGGATGAATTTAACTTCTCTTCAATAGCATCAGGTCTGTTACTCAGCCTTCACTTACAAATAGAAAGTTAAAAGCTCAAACACATTTATATCCATCAGCTTGTTGAATATACATTTATTGTTCAAATATACAAAAATGCAAAAAAGAGTTAAGGGACAGTGCAGAGCATCATCACTATATTCACTGTAAACTCTGCAAGAGGGAACTTTCCCTTATAGACCTTAAAAGACACAAACAGATATACAAATTACAAACAAAGAACAGACTGTAATTGTAGGATAAAAGCATTTAGATCGCAGCATCTCTGCCATTTTAAAATAACAACAGGAAATTTCAACTGGCAATGTGGGGTGTTTTGAGTGACTCTATTAAAACTACCTCTTGGGGTAAATGTCACCAGCACCTTTATGAAAGTAAGAACAGGAAAATATCAGAATCACTGATTACCAAAATTGCTGGTAACCAGAGTGACATTAAAATGTAGTTGTATACAGACAGAGGGGAAGAGGGGGGTGTTGTCAAAGTAAGGTGCTAAATGAATTCTCCTCATCCTTCTCTGTGACCTTGTATTTACAAAGACACTGTCACCAGCATCATAATAATAATGATAATTATGAGTAATTACTGCAATCTGCTTATTTTAGTTTGCACCATTTGGAGCTGGTAATTGCTGTGTAGCCCCAGTTCCAGCAGAGGCTTGAAAATCAAAAGAGAGAGTGGTACATGAGATTAGAGAGAGAAAGCGGTACATAAATCCCAAAAAATGTTCACTTTAATTAATTAAACTGCATCTTTTGTAACAGACCAACAACCCAGCAGTCTGAAATGACATAAATAGTCTTCATGTCGAGATTTGACTTATGGCTCTAATCTGGTTTGTGTGACTGTTAACAGCAGCTCAGAGGACACAAATGAAAACAAATGCACGCTGCCCTCGACCGGTCAATAAATTAAGATTTCAACAAAGTTCCAGTAGATCAGGTTTTTTATGCATCAGCGACCTCGCTCTTATGGCTACGTCACGACAGTTGCCTTTATAGTTTCATTTAATTCCTGATTTCAAGTGCATCGAACAAGATGGCTGTTGGTACTGGTGTGTGCGAGTATTAATTCAGGAAGCGACGGCAGCGTCTGGTGCCGCAGTTGCAGTGCAGCTTGCTGTTCTCATCCTCGATGGGGAACTTGTAGTCGTAGGTCAGCTCCTCGCCGCGGTAGATCTTCCTCAGGGCAAAGATGACAATGTGCTTGCGGCCGTCCACGTTGATGACACGAGAGTAGCAGTTTGGCTCGCAGGAGTGGTTGATGAAACGGGCCGCGTTGCCTTGCATGGTCGCGTCCACCACGTCGAAGTCGTCTATCCGGAACATGTAGCAACCGATGCCCTGATGGAGAAGATTTTACCGACAGAGTAAGTCATCGCTCTCACATTTCTCAAACATTATTGAGTTTACTTTTTTTTTTCCTTCCAAACTTTTTCAGAAACACATTCGCATGTTTAAATAAATATAATTTTAATTAAATATAAAAGGAAAGGAAAAAAGAATATACAGTTCTTCACATTTTAACAGATAAGCTCAAAGGAACACTTTCATGTTAAATAATGAGGAAGACTTTCTGGTTGTCATGATGATGACGTCTAAAAACAGTAGTGTACAGTATATTTACTAACTTTGCTGTCATAATATTTCTCCCGCTTATCAGTCAGGACAGCGCGAATGACGGTGCCGGCATACTCGATCACCATTTCCCCAGCATCTATGTTCCTCTTGCAGAAAAGGCCTCGCCCATGAATTTGAGATCTAAGAGGGTTACAGAGCAGGAAACAGGTAAATCAATGAGCATAAAATAGTTGTTTTTTTCATGTTTCACATTAAACATTTATATTTTTTTGTTTTTCATTACCTGTAAACGCCTACTGCTTCTTTGGAGATTTTCTCCAGGTGTCTGAATCTCATTGCCATGGGAAGCTCACTGCTTGTGGCTCGCCTGTTGTCAGACACAGAAAAGGTAACGTCAACATGGACATGGCATCTGCTTAATTGCTTCCTTTTAGCAACTTCAGATCAATGTATTTTCTGGCGTGCAGGGCATTTAATAAAACTTTATTGCCGTATTACCTGGAAGATTTCAGTGGGAATTCATCCTCCTCTTCATCAAAAGGGCCTACTATGTCTGGAAGATCTCTGTGCTGTGACTCCAGGAAGTTGAACATGTCAAAAGTCACTTTCCTAATAAGAGAAAAAAAAAAGCAACATTATTTTAAATGGACTTCATCAACGCTTAAATACTTTTAAAAACAATAACAGCTGTGACAAACTGTACCGTGAATAGACTTCAGTACGAGCGCAGCCGCTGGGGTTGAGGGGAAGTTCGTCCTCAATGTCATCACAGCGGTGGAAGCGGAAGCGGTGGCGTTTGCAGTTCGCAGCGCCCTGCAGTTGCTCCAGCAGGAAGATGACAGCGTCATGGACGACACCGAGCACCCGCGGCCCTCTCATCCCACCAAGAGGAAGCTGCTTCAGGTGGAAGCCTGCCCGAGCTTCAAGGACACCTTCAATCACAGCATGCCAAGCAACTGAGAGAGGAAAGAGACAGAGAAGGTGAGAGAGCTCCAAAAACTTACAAAACGACAGTTTTATACATTTAGCTGAGCTTGATTGTTGTTTTTATTAATGAACAGAGTATAAAAGAATGATTTAAACACAAAAAGCAAATCAGACAGCATTTTTAACATGTTCAATGCACATGATAGAAGGATGAAGGATTATTCATTTGCAAATATGTAGTCACGTGCACAAGTGGTTTAACATTAAATCTTCGTACATCAACATTTTTGGACAAAAATAAAAAAGTACAGTAGCAGAATGCAAACAAGTAAATCAGCAGCTCCTACCCTCTATACTGTTAGCCTTGACACTGAAGCCATCGTCGCTGGTGATTTCAAAGCGCAGGTGAGGCTGGTTCATATATGTCCTCTTTTTGTGTCTAGGAGCAGGCACATCATCGTCTGAGCTAAAACCTGTAGGATTAAAGGAGTTTTTACAGCAAATTTGAATATACATAGTGCACAACTATATAGTTTTAATAACAGTCAAGTAAACGTGACCAACCTGAATAGGGGCCCCATTCAGAGAGGTCTCCATGACGAGCACTGACCCACATGTGTGTTTTACCCTGAATCAGACTGTTGGTTTGTGTGCATGAGGGTGGACTCTCCGCCTGAGAATGCCTGAGAAGAAAGGATCAACAACAACACCTCTGAGGTAAAATACACACTGTGTCGTGAACAAAATATTCACCTTTCATGATTTTGGAAAAATGTCTTTAGTCTTTAAAAATTTTAATGTTTTTAGTTTTGTGGCAATGCATTTTTTTAGGTTTCTTTTTTTTTTAACCAGTGAAGGAAAAAATGTAGACCTAAATTATTCCAATTATAAAAATGTACTTGTAACTATACACCACTATGTTACTTTTTGAAGTAATAGCTAAGAGCTAACCTGGAGCGTGTCGGAGGAGGTGGAGCAGTAATCCTCTGCAGATTCTGCTCAGACATTTTCTCCTGGTCAAGATCAAGAACATCCTTCATTGTTGGAGCTTTCATTCTCACACCACTCAACCTGTAGGAAGAAAACAAGACACTGTAAACTTTTGCTAGATAGGGTAGCCTTATAAATTAACATACTTAAAGTAGAAAATACTTAAATACCTGGAGTCATTAGCTTCATCCAGCTCACTTGAGGGATCCATCAAGAAGTCCATCTTGGATTTCTTTCTGGAAGGCCTTTCGGAAACTGACGACACTCTCTTGACTCGCACCTGTGAGCGCGACGAGGCAGATGTTGGTTCCAGGTTTTGGATTGGTTCAATCAGGGCATCACTAGGAGAATCTGAACGTGCAAGTGTTGACTGATCTGGGTGCTCGGTGTCCTGAAGTGGGGATGGCTTTTGATGTCCGTCCTTTGACTGTTGAGCGCTACTACTACTACTACTACTGAGGATGTTGGGTTTCTTCCTTGGCGTGTTGCGGTGCGTAGCCATTGCTCTGTCGATGATAGCTTGAGCCGTGGTTTCTTCAATGTTGGAAAAACTCGCTTCAGGGACACTCTGCACGTTAACAGGAGCTGAGGGAGTGGGAGTGCTACTGCATTTCACAGGCACCACTCTGACAATGATTTTTTTCTCAGATGTTGTCGTGTGGTTACCGGAAGAAGAAGAAGAGTCCCCGGAGCGAGGCCTTATTATCACATGAGGGACGGAGCGCTGCAAGGCGTTACCACTGTGGAGAATCTTGGCAATCTGGCTTATTTTATTGTAGGTTGGTGAATCGGTATCGAGTGACTGATAGGTGTTCGATATCGGGTCTTTGATCAGGATCTGACCTTGACTGTTGACCAGCAGCACCTGATGTGTAGGACCCAGGGGTGGGGCTGTGTTAGCGGCTGAAGCCTGATTCTGAACCACCGCCTGCTGAATTCCCGGCTTTGAACTGTCCAAGCGGATGGCGATGGTTTTGCCCCGTGCGGCACCAGGTTGAACAGGTGAAGCGTTTAAACCATTGATCACAAGGGAGGAAGGGGCTATGCGTGGGACTGTGTGAAAAGTAGAAGCAGCAGGGGAAACAGGCGCATTACATACAGGCTCTGTTGTTCGTGGCGGCAACAACAATTTGAGTTTGTGCTGCTGTGGAAGACACAGTTTTGGCTGCAAGCGTTTGAGGTTTGTTGCGGGTCGTTTTTGCTTCACCATGATGGTTTTCATTTGTGCTATGGGAGATCTTTTGGTTTTAGGCTCCGGGGAGTAGTCCGGGTCATTCAAGTCATCTTTAAAGCCTTCTACTGAGTCAGCTGATGAACTACTGTCATCTTTATCTTCATCTTTTTTGTTATTCGGGTACACTATAGTGCTGTCTTCAGCAGAAACAAAATGTCCTGTATTTGAATCCAAAAACACGTCATTTTGAGATGCTGGCATTTCAGAGTTCATCAGAACCTCTTCTTCTTGAAGTGACATGTCATTGTTTGAGTCAAAGCCTTCGAAAACAGCAGATGGCGATGAATTTTCCTGAAACGCTGCCTCAGTCACACCCTGTTCAACTGTTGATTTTGACACGGTGTAAATAGATTCCAGCCTCTTTAGAGCAACTGTCAGCTGTTTAGTAGGTGTATTATGGTTCATTTGAATTATAGACTCTCCGCTTTCTGTTTCATGCGTTTCTTCATCAATCTCCTCGCTTTCATCGCTCTCCGACCCGCCGTCTGCCCCATCTAACTGTGAGATTGATTGTGTTGACGGCAGACCTGAGGTGCCTGAGCTGCTAGCTGCCTCACACACCACTGTTCGTGAAAATTTTAAATAATGGCTAGAGTCTTCACCTTCAGAGTCCTTGTCCCGATTATCCTCCTGCATTTCCACATCTTGCATTACACCTTCCACCTCCTCCCGCCCACCCTGTGCTCCGCAGTGAAGTACCACATTCTCAGTAAGCAGCGTCTCGTCAAACTCAAGTTTAGCATTAAGCATGGAGGCCACTGCTACCTCTGTGTCAGTGTCAAACACAGTGTAGGGAAGTTCCTGGGACATCAAGTGGGCTACTTCTTCCTCCAGGTTATCAGGCGCTAGTGAGATCCCATTGGTTGTGGCCACTGCCGCATCTTCTGCCTCAGATGATGCTAGGAAATCTTGGGGAACCTCGGCAGAGAATGGAGTGGTTATTTTAAAGTTTTGCCTCCCTCTAGGGGAGTGAGTGATGGGTACTTGTCGAGGTGACATCCCTGCAGAGATGCTGGAGTTCGATCTAGTTGGTGAGCTCCAGACTGGTGATGCTGAGTTTTGCCGTGACAGAGGAGGTGAGGCTGATCCCAAGTTTGATGATCTTGGAGGGGAGCTGAACAGAGCGCATCTGGAGTGGACGGTTCCACCAGAGCGGAGGGTCATTGGTGCAGACGGGTCGCTGTCAGTTGGGGAGTAACTGCGATGGCGGCTCCTTGATGAGAGCCTGCGAGGCCGACGGGTGTCCTCCAGATCCCGCAATGTGAGGATGTGATGTGATTTGGGAAGGGTGGACCCTAAAAGCATCAGATAAAGAGTGAAATAAAGACCAAAAAAAAAAATCTCTGGTTCAAGAATGAGAGAGAATAATGCCTTTACACAAGTAAACAGTAAAGGTTTCATCTTAAACCATTTACCTGGTGATGGGAGAGGTCGAGATGATCCTCCTGCTGGTCTCCTGGTCTGTGTGTAGCCACCAGGACTTTTTGGTACAGGTGCGTTGTGCTGTTTAGAGTTGGGTGAAGGAGTAGTGGACTCAACTGGGCTGGATGAGGCGCTTAAACATTCTGGGGACTCCACATCTGGTAAAGAAGAAAACATGTCACACATTAAGTCCACCACAGAGCAAATGGGCATTAAAAAAAACACGTACGTAACTTCAAACAAAAAAAAACTAAACTGGACTTTAAGTAACATTTTGCAGTTTGTCAGTGCTCATTGCTTCATATCTGAGTGCTTACATAAGTGAACAATAGTCAAACAGACATATAAAAGGGTGCCTGCTCACCTCTGTGGTGCTTGGGACTGTGGACTATGGTGTGATTCTCTTCGTCCCACCTCGGATCTTGTTCTTCACCAGGGAGAGGTGTGCTCACTTCTGTCACCTTACAGGTATACTTGCAGCGCCTGCGGGGATCCACGGTGCTCCAGTACAAACGAGAACATCTAGATAATAAAAGGGAGGACAGTTTTAATTTAACAAATAAACCTGGATGGTTTTGAAACATGTAATACATAAGGCATATGTACAATTAGCCAATAAAAGGTTTGCTTGTTTAAAATACTGGTTCTGATAATTAGTCTTGAATTGCCTGAATAAGGCTTTAAAATGATAAAGATCACTTACTGGTATCCAACAGGATACAACATCCTCCCATTTGACGAGAGTTCTGACAACACTCCAAGTTTCTGAATCTGCAGGGAGCCTGGAAAAGGAAGGAAGGAACGATTGTGGGTTATGAAATAAAAAAAAGTCTGATATAAAGCAGATATTTCATCCCCTCATGGAGACACTGTGGTAATATTTTGTAACAATGAACAATCAGCTCTGAAAACAGCAATAGTTAACTAATGATTTAAAGTACAAAACTGATCTTTAAGCCAATTTTATGAAATGTGCTGCAGTAACGGCTTAGAGACATTTATTTAATTTTTACACACGGAGAGTCACTAATGGAGTATTTTAATTAAAGCATTCGAACCAAGGTCAGCAGACTAATATCAGGAGAAAGGGAGTGGATGGAAGGTACCTGAAACTTATGTGATCTAATGGTAAGATAATGGTATAATGAGATAATGGTAGAACAGAGGTGGCCGATACCGAAACTTATTGTAATATAATTGTGAAAAAATTTACCTAGAATCTGAAAGAAGAAAATAATAAGGTTAGGATCCACCGGAGATGTGTTTATTAGAATATATAAGCAGGAGCCACAGAACTGATATTTTAGGTTTATTTCATTTTATGACTTAAACTGATCTCAGGATTTAATGTTGTATTCATTACTGAAGTGTGTTATTTCTTTCAACTATTGAGGTTAAAGCGGTGACATCTTGGTCCAGCAGGTTTTTCAAAACCACAACATAGAGTTATAGATTCAAGCAGCTCCCACATATTCTTACCAATGGTCATGTTTATGGATTCTGGCTCAAGGCCTGTGAGGAACTTTCTCCTGAGATTGATCCCCTCGAAGTCCACATATACCCGCCGAGGTACTTCAAACCCTTTCCCAGACACCATCTGAAAAGGGTTGCGTAAAAAAAATAAAAAAATTGATTTACCTCCAAATGTAACTCATAACTATAATTAAACTAAAAGGTAAAGAGACGCTTTGTATCCACACCTTTGCACTAACAAGGTCCCTGTGCTTGTAACAGTAAATCTTCCTGTCCTGCTGGAACACACAGTTTTGGGCCCGAGCACACATGAAGTGGAAATTACTCTGGCAGGTGGCGAGACAGCAGCCCACCGTGGCTCCAGACTGTCCACAACGATCACAACGCTGGAAAATGAAGGACAGAAACAGTCACGTCAATTCACATTGATTGATATCACATTGATCACTATCTCTATTATCTTTCTACTTCCTAACAATGACTTAAACACTTGCTTACCAGGTGGCGCCCCCTTGAGACAGCACTGTGCACTTGCAGAAGAGCACTTTTTTCTTCATAAACCTCTGCAGACCAGAGGCAGCAGTTAACATGAGCCCATTCATTCTGTCCCAAGTACAACAGTCGCCCTGCATCCTATTGAGAGAAAAAAAAAATTAAAAAAATTATTTTATTACGTTAACAAAATAAGAAAATACAGACACAATGCATCCTTTTTTTCAACTGAAATACAGCAAGAACGTGTTAAGTTAAACTCACGCTGGGAGCTGAGTCTCCACATTGTTGGCACAGTGCACACTGCCTCACATCTTCAGTCTTGGTAGTTTCCAGATCACTACCTGTGAGGAAGATAATGGACAGATAGATTTTAAGGAGTTGAGGGAGTGTCATTTTATACAGATTTTAAAGATGTGGTATTTCCCTCCTAGGAATCAACTGTATACGAGGGTCTAAAGGTTGTGACTAAGACCACATTCCTCAGCCTCATCATGATACAGAACAGGCTACAATAGTTTTCATACCATGTGAATGGAGAGGGAGGCTGTGCGATGCACCAGACTGGAGAGTAGTGACTGAAGATAGCACAGAGTCGTTTTTCCCTGCCTGTGGGCCCCTGGCCTCCTTAAGCTGGTATGTCCTCTTCAGCCACTGTGCATAGCTGTGCTCCTTAGATGGTGGAAGGACAGCTTCAGGGAGCATGCCACTGAAGGGTGAAAGATAGGGGACAGTCAAACAGACGGGAGGGCCAGAGACATCCTGGGTGATACTTTTATTCACTATAAATGACTCAAATTGCAGATCATGTGCCTTAACGCTCATCTTAAGCTTTAATTTTGCCATAATTGCCACATATACTGGTCATAGTAAAGGAATAATGCAAGTATATTAGGGGATGTTGTTCTGAAATGATTAATTCATGATCAGAACAGTTGGTGATTAATATTTTAATTGATTAATAGTTACAATAGGGTTAGGGTTAATAGGATTAAATTTACCTTGGGAATTCCTCAGAGAATGAGCTCCACTTTTTTAGATGGTGTCCAGGAAACCAATTAAAAAGCTGATCCATCAACTGTCAGAAAAACAAGATTTTAGATTTCTGATTAGCGTATTTCCTAAACAAAGATTAAGTTATGTTAAAACCTTTCTATCTATTTATCTACCAACTCAGCTTTACTTCCAAGTCGAGTGATCATGAAAAAAAAGAAAAGGTGGGAATCAATGAAAAGTGGGTGTCTAAAAATAGACTAAAAGCGTGGGAGACTCAGAGGGGAGGGAAGCTTACTTTGACATAGTGTTCCTTGGCCTGACTGGTCAGCCTCTTATCCTCAGGGAGAAAATCCTCCTCCTTAAGCCAATTCTTCATCACAGAGACGACATCTGCATGAAAAGCTTTCTGAGTGGGCGAAAAGGGGAAAAAAAGTTTAAAAAAAACAACAAAAAAAACCACGTTAATTATAGTGTTTTCATTTCTTTTCTCTCGGCTGAATGTGAGGATATTTAGTTGGAAAATATGCTACTTGCTCCATTATATTCATCACTAACTGCTTGTTTTTACACACACAAGATTAAAGAAGTGCACTCACTATTGAGGTGTAACCGCCTCCTTTAAACTTCTTGTCCATGGCTTGTAGATCGCACACTGGCTGCTGTTCTCTCAGCTGTTTTATCTTGTTTGTTTCCTGACACTGAAACACAAATATGACAGTTTAAAAAAGAATGCAGCAATCAGATACAGACGACCAAAAATATAGTCACACACTTACAGTAATTTTGACAAAAGATAATAAATTAGACGATAAAAAAAAAAAAAAGAAACGTTCTTTTTGTTTGTCAGATTATCTGTCACAGTCACTGTAACTCACCGCTTTACAGATAATGAGGTGCTGGGTGATGTTGGAGGAGAGGAGGTCAGTGAGCACCTCCTCCAGACCGTCCATCAGCCTGCTCTGCAGCTCTTCTCTCAGTTTGCTGAGTTTAGGCCGGTGCTGGCTGCAGGGCGAGCAGGTGAACTCCACTTCTTCAGGTTGGCTTAACAGCAGCCCAAACAGCTCCTCTGCAATTACACAGAAAAGAAAAAACAAAAATTAACATGTTTTAGAGGATTTAATCATATTTTGGGAAATGTACATCAGAAAAAGGGAATAGATGTGCTGGATATTTTTCTCTTTAAGAAGTTAATATGTAGTTAAAAAATATATTTTATTCATAGCAGGCCTTTTAAAAGATGCTCAGACACTATAATGTAACTTAATCTAACCAAACACTAGGCGCAAATCTGAGCGAGACTTTGTGTGTCTGGTTGGTGAAAACATTAGATCACTTGGACTCATCTCATTCATGAATAGACAGCGTTACTCACCTGAAAGTCCTTCACATTCGTAATGAACCCAGTGCCTACACTCTGAGCAGTGAATCATCTGCATGCGTTTGTTGCCGTCCTCGTAGCACTTGTGGCAGACAGTGCAGAAATTACCTGAGTAAAATACAAATCAAATATTAGTCGAATCATCAATCTGTCTTGTCAAACACTTTAAAGCTTGTCCGGGTCGTTTTTCTGGACGCCTTTAACAACTCTTAATCTAAATCAAAACCATAGAAACCGTCTCTCTCTCAGGAGGTCTGACCTTTCTTGTAGAGAGAAGTGCATTCAGGACAGAGATCCTGCTCGTGGTTCCAGGCCATGTCCCAGGTCTTTCCAGGAGTCACACCGCAGCTTTTGCACCGAATACATGTCATGCACACCTACACAATATGAAAAAAGATTCACTTGCAATGCTACTCCTTTTCTCAAACAAAAACCTACCATATATATTATATAAATAATAACTGTATTTTTTACATTTTATGGTATTTCAGAGTCTTTTTATTATTGAGATTGTTCAATATTTTAAGGTTATTAAAGCACTGACCCAGGGCATGCTGCAGTTCATAGGCTTAGGGTATGTTGGTCCCAAGCAGGAAGGATGGTAGGCGGTTTGGCATCTCCTGCACTGCAACACAGGCTAGGAAAAAAAAACAGAAGAGTAGATTAATTATTGAACAGGGTAAATATCTGAGTAGCACCTCAATCTCTCAAATATGATGCTAATATCTCATGAAATGTCGGCAAATGAGATTCAGAACTTAATGAAGTCTTTAAACAGGGCTTGGATTTCAGTGTGTGAAAAATGTGCTTTATCATTATATGTATTGTTATCTGAATATGAAATTACTTATGAGGAAAAAAAAACAATTTAACTTAATGATTTTTTTAAAGCAATACTTTTACATTTTTCTTTAAAAATAAAACCGTACATTCTTATTTCTGTAAAAGAGCTTTTACAATGAGTGATACAATTAAGATGAATAAAAAACATGAATGTGTTGCAAGAAAATGTTTATGTCCCACAGAGACACTTTCAGCAATATATTTCTGAGTGAAGAGTGAATTGCCATCTTGTGCGGATCATTTATAGTTAAATAAAGCTTTCTCTCATTCATTTCACTTGTATGGTTGTGTATTTTTATTACTTGGTGGTGGGGGTGCTGCTGGCTTGCATACCTTTGTGTTCTTGCTTCTACGGCCACATACATGACAGAATTTGCAGCGTCTGCAGCACCAGTTCTCTTTGTTCTCCTCCTTGGGGCGCTCCTCAGGCGAGAGGCAGAAACTGTGGAAAGGCTCACAGCAAATCTGGCAGTAGATCATCTGAGGGAGGTTGGAGACAGTAGTAGAAGATCAGTTTAGTCACAAAACTTATGAAACATATTTCACAGAAAATGGAGGCGTAGGTTAAGAGCTGATTTACCTCATGTCGTCCTTTACTGGCGCAGAGCAGACAGACGGGCTGTGGTGTGGTAGGGACAGACGTAAGGACGCTGAGGCCGCCCATCAGCCATACATTCTGGACAGCACAGTCCTCCTGGTAGACACAAGGCAAAAAAAGTGATCAAGGGTGTCTCTGCTAGCTGGGGATGCATGTAATCCAACTTAAAAGCTGCAACAATTAGTCGATTAATTGACTGACAAAATTAATCACCAACAATTTTGTTTAACACACAATCACAATCGTTTGTCGTTTTTCAAGTAAAAAGGGACGATTATTCTGACTTCAGCTTCTTAAATGTGAGGATGTGCTACTCTTATTTGTCATGTGACAGTAAATTTAAAATTTAACATTTTATAGACTGAAAATAAACAGATTAATCTATGATGAAAATAATCATTAGTCTGTTTAGATTTCCAAGCATGTAACATAGGATAAAGAGAATTTATATTGTACCAAAAAAGATGCAAAAGGGTTTCTTCCACTACTGAATGTCTTAATTACTTTAGTTCCAGTAAAGGGAGCCAGATGTTACTCCATCAGTGTCCCATCAAATAAACTCTTATTTTAGAGCTTAGCAGGGAATCTTACAAACACAAACACAGCACGCAGAAACAACTAAATTTAGACTGTGTATCTTCTCTAAACAACTCTTCTATTTTCAGTAGAAAAGGGGGGAAATAAAAAAAAATGCCACAAGACAATCGTGCAAAAACCCACCTTAAAATCCACGCGAATCTTGTGCTTGTTCTGCAACAGGCCCTTTTGGGGAAATCCATTAGTTAACCCCGTCAGGGTGTTCACTGACGCACACTCTGCAGGACTCTGAGAACGAAGGACACAGTGTGGGTCAATTGTTGGGCAGTTTTGCTTCACTGTCTTTTCTACAGAGGTGTCCTCCTTCTCTTCAGGCTGATCCTTTTGTTCATCCTCCTGCTTGTCGTGTGTGTCCTCCTGTAACTCTGTGTCTGGATCGGCAGTCTGACGGAGCTCTTGCTCCACTTGGTGCACAGTTTTTTCTTTGTCAGCTCTGTCTCTCTCAGTCAAAACATCTGGGTGCTGCACCTCAGACACTGAACGTCCCTCTAAACACAACTTTGACCCAGTCAGAGCTGAGTGCGGTATGGACTGTGGATGTTGTAGAGATGACGGCGATGACGATGATGATGATGATGTACATTTGTGCATATGCAAAGCTGACTCAACCACAGACTGTGGCAAACGGTGCAGACGTAACCGCAGAGTTTTCTGTGAAGTGTCTGTTATGGGATGTGGTGAAAGTGGTGAATCAGGTTGCGTTACAGGAAGGGACAATTCTGGAGAAGACTGTGTTATGGGATGTGGTGAATGTGAAATGGCGAGCTGTGTTACAGGCTTGCACAATTCTGGATGCGACTGTGCGGCGCACCGATCCAGATATTGTGACAAATGCTGAGGCAGCAACAGAGCAGACTGCAGGACAAAATCAGGCAGACGGTGTAAGTGTATTTGTAGCTGCTGCTTCAGCAATGGGCTCCTGGGTAGGTTGGATTCAGGCAATGTTTCTCTGGACTCCGACTCTTCCGTGTTCTCCTGTTCCTGTGGAGGAGGGGACTGCCTAAGCCAACCAGCAAGACAGTTTCCAAAGCTTCACTGATATTAGCGACATGCAGAGAAGGTGATCGGCAACAGCCAAAGGGGCCCGAAAACAGGAGATGTGCAACATCTTTGAAAATAATGTGTTAGCCAGGAATAAGAAAGAAGAGGAGCTAAACTACTGTGAACTACTGTATAGTGCAGTTTCAAAGTTGCATGCGTAAATATGCACAAGCATGTACTCCAAACACATGTACACACATTTCCTAAATTGTAACTCTCCATTGGATGAGTATACTATCCACAACCATGTGTGTTTACAGTCTGCTGAGCTCTTGTCCTTGAGGAACCATTACACTGTAGTGAGGAAAAATCTACAGCTAAAAATACACCTGAACGACAAAAGTAAAGGTTTACATGTATAGACGCGCACGTTTATTTTGGTTAGCAGTGCTTCTACTTTATATTTGCTTTTCTTAGTCTTACAGCGATAATAAGAAAGCACAACTCGCAGTTTACCTTAATGATATCTTAAAACTGACGTTGAAAAGCCACCTTCAACTCAGCCTCTCTAAGACTCAACTCAGCCAGTACAGCACAATGTTAGCATCCACCTTGCACATGGCGATAAAGTCTGCAAGAAACCTGAGCGTTGTGATTGACAATAAACTAACATCCACTAAGCATATGTCACCCAACATGTCTATTTGTATTACGTAACATCAGAATGATCCGGTCTTATCTGACTGAGTATGCCGCTCACTATGTTGTACAGTCATCCCTCATCTATCCACGACTACTTAAAACACCCTGCTGATAGGGTTGCCACCATGCACAGTAAAACCTCTCCATATGGTCCAAAATACAGCAGCATGTCTGGTCTTTAACCAACCAAAAACACCTCGTGTCACTGCACTTTTCATTACACTCCACTGGCTCCCTGTTGCTAAAGCGCTCCAACAGAGCGGCCACTAGCATGGCGTCCACCTTATTGGACTCTCATTCAGATTGATGAACCTTCTCGTATCTCAATCCAACATTATCTACTGAAGGGTTCCTCTGTGGTGGAATGAGTTACTGAACTCCATTCAGTCAGCAGAAAGGAAATAAATAAATTGCCAGGCACTTGTGTGTTTCTGGAATTTAATATGGAGGCACTTCTTGAAAACTTGATCAACTTGCATAAAAAAAAAAGCTTTCATAGTGTCCACTAAAAAAAAAGCTTGATTAGATTGTGTTTTGAGAAGTTAAATGTACATGCCAGCTAGAATAAGCAGAAGCAAAGAGTCACAGCCAGCATTAAAAAAATAATAATAATCTGAGGTGTTAAAGCGCATGCTGCATTTTTTTCTAAATAAAACTTAAAACAAAAACATTGCACATGCTGAAACTATTTCTTGGCCAGGTGCAGTGACTTCCTGAGGTCGCCGACCAACAGGCATCCAGCAAAAAATGCAATGAAAATGCATGACATGTCTCGAGTTCCTCCTTCCAGTTAAAATATAACATTTCAGATTACATTTCAAAAACCTGAGCCAGGAATCTCATGGCCACAAAACAGTCAAAAACAAGAGACAGCAAAGACGACAGAAACGGATGAGGTAATGTGGCGAGGTATCGTGCTCCTACAAAAGATGCTGTAACTTTGTACGTGAACACATCTTAATTCATCTATAATTTATACTAATAATTTATAATACAGGTTAATTACATGCAAGGTGATTAATATAAAGAAGAAACTTGAAGACAGAGACAGAGACAGAGAAAATTAGGCTGAATTTGAAGATGTTAACAACACAGTCCTGGGCAAGGTATTATTTGGAAATATTTTTTTTGCCATTTGTTGTCCAATTCATGATAATACAAGCTGCCAATTACTTTAAAGTTAAAATGAGTTTTTTTGCTTTAGACAGACATAAATTATTTTTTATGTTATATCACCTTTTTGAAAAATAACCACTGGACTAATTATCATTTTCCAAATATACAATTTCACCCAGGTTTTATTAGGTCGTACATTGGAGGTGAGAGGTAAAGTCTTCTGTATGTCGTTACCTTGTAAGCTCGGGGTCTGCTCCCAGCTCCTCTGGAGAACGGCCGTCGATGTTTCACCGCCTCTGAGGAAGGGTCGGCCGGCACTGATCCTCCATCTAGAGGAGGAAGATCTCCAAACAAAACACAAAATCTAAGACACAGTTCTGAAATCTACTGAAAGCGTTCATACTGCCTTTTTGTGTAAAAGATTGATAACACTGGGCTCGGGATTTTTCTTTTTACGTTTTAAATGAAGCCCTTTCTTCTTTAAAAGAGGTGATTTACTGAATAGGTAAACACATTCTCACACAATTGCCTGTCACAACATCCCATTAGTGTTGTCAGGGACAAGTCTATCTTGGAAGGTGCCCAAATGTACGTTGAAATATGTTTTTCGTGCTATAATAATTCCTCTTGTTTATAATGACCATGACTTCAGTACTTTTTAGAGCCAATGTTCCTCTTTTTCTTACTAAACGTCCACTGCAGCTCAACAGAAAAAAAAACAAAAAAAGACTGTAAATGTGGCAGATACCCACTTGATATGACTCATACTGCTTGAAAGCACATTTGAAGGGGTTTTAAAAGCCACTTTGAATAGAAGGAATAATTCAACTGTGAAAAAACTGTGAAGCTACCCTTTAAATGACATCATAGATAGATCATAGATCACAGATCATAGATCATAGATCTCATGCCGCAGATTAAAACACTTGAAACTACAGCTGGTTGAGGTGATTTGTGTTATGTTCCATTCGTGAGCTTATTTTATTGTAAATCCTTTATGTATGTAGGTCAAATTCTTTTACAAACGAGCAACAAAGCTTTCAAAATGAACACCTGTTAGCTACGAGTCACGTTCAAATTGCATCTATCCGCAAAAGATATACAGTGACGAGACAAACAGAGATGTTTTAAGTCATAAAAACACACACAAAAAAAAGAGAGCTTTGGTTACCTTGGTTGCTAACTGCAGTTACATTTGGCTTGACGGTGGGGCTATCAGCCTTCTCCTCTTCACCCTCTTCTTCAGATTCAGACTTCAGAAGGCTGCTGTATGAGCGCGGCGTGATGTTGCGCAGTGACTGCTTCCTGACTCCAGGCACCACTGAGGACAGTCCCTCGTCTGAACCTTCAAACCCCCAGTTTGCATCTTCACCGCTTGACACGGAGGCAGAGAACCGCCTCGCCTGGACTGAGAAAAAAAGACGCCTCGTATTTAATTATATTGTTGATGGATTGGCAACACTCAATTTGGCAACACAATAATAATATAATAATGAGAAGTCTATTTAGAGACATACCTTTAAATGGTCTGACGATGCGCTCAATCTTTGCCTTTTCAATCCGATCACACTTCTTGTATCTGGTGGCAGAAGAAGAGAAAAACGCTTTGAAGACGTGTTCTTGTTTAACTACATGTGTACTCATCTATGAATGTGTTTAACTGTAAGAGTCAACTTGCCTTTACTAACTGGATTGTTTAATATGTTTTACTGGAAAGAAATGAAAAGTATTTTCACGTTTCACGTACAAAAACAAATGCTAAATCTAGAAGTTAAACAGCACTTATTCAAGCATTTTAGTGCTCTAAGCTCAGTATTAAACAATCCAAAATGTAAATTTCCTAAATTTCCCGAACTTTAATGTATTTGACATTCTGGCCAGCTGTAGCTTCATATTTATTGTACTAAGTGTTGATGCTACTACCGTGATTAGAATCAATCTTCTCTCTGCAAGAAAGCAAATAGATAAATACCGTAATTGATGGGGCATTGTCTTTGGTTTAACTTACATGCAACATTGTCTCTTGGTGTTGGGACCCCCGAACTTGGGCTTATCCAGGCAGTTGACACACTTTGCACAGTCCTCCTCTATTAAACAGCCTCTACATCTCCCGCAGCGCCGGGACCGAACACCCCCGGGCGCATATCGACTCAGTGCCGTCCTTTTTTTGAACCTGTGGCCCTTCCTCTTGCCCCTCCTCCTCCGCTGGATGTGTTCCTGAGAAGCGACCCACTGAGTCGTAACCTGATCAGCGACGTCATCGTCGTCGTCATCTGCGTTGTCTGCAACCACAGAGCAGAGAAGTTGGGTAAAAAATAAATAAAAAAAGGCACAGCATATATTTTTACAACAACACTGAGTACATGTGATGTGGGGGCGACATCTTTAGATGACAGAACTTACTAATCAGCTTGCAGGAGACATTACAGATCTAACTGAATCAACACTGATTGGAGGTGCTCGTATGCTTGTTTACCACTCCCGTTTTTGTTTTTTATTTTAATTTAGAAGCTAGTAGAAATTTAATGACAACCTCTCGAGTCCTCCAGTGGAAGTACTTTAATGCCAGCTGGCATAAAGTGATTACTTGGCTATTTGAGCCCATACTTTAAAAATTACTTGTCATAATTTTGAATGAATAATGCATCTGGTATAGCTTTGTGTAAAGTTTTGCTTAGATGTGACAAATTTCAGGGCAGTGAGTCTATTTGTCAAACAGCACTTCCTCACCTCATACTGAGTGACGCTCACATTCGACCAGTGTTGTTAAAGCTTTCCAACAGCAGTGGCTAATCTGTGTGTGACAAAAGATATTTTTTTTTTGCTGGCAAATATTTTAGTTACAACTACATTGAGCTAACAAAGCAGGGTTTTGTTTTGTTTTTTTTGCTCAGCAGCTGTGGAACTGGTTCATTTTGCCCAAAGCCAATAAAGAAGATTATTATTACTATGTGGATTCTTTCTTTTTAAGGTTGTATGTTTGCAGAAGCTTAACTGTGCAAGTTTATAAAAAAAAAAAAAAATAGCTGGTGAATATTTTCATTATAATTAGCAGAGCTTTCTTGCCAAGCATGAATTTTAATGTCTGAGCAACACTAATGAAACATTTTTGGATCACAGGCTGCTGTAATACTTGAAAGATAATTAACCTACCAGAGCATGGTGAGATACCCAAGTGGATCTATTTTTCTTGACAATAACGTAATGAATAATGTAGTTATGCTGGTCCCAGTAACCAAACTATATATAAGCAACAGCTGGCAAGCCAGTGTTTGTGCTCTTCCTCCTTTGTGTTGTAAGTGGGTTCCAAACCACATAATAAGCAGGAAGACACTGAATAGATGCATAAAGCACAACTGTTAACAGGCTCCGTTTGTGTCCTTCATGTCATCACAAACATGACTCCACTGCCCTCCTTGTATTTACTTTGTTGATCCACAAGGAGAACAGATACAACAGTTGGCTTTTCACACAAATGCAAATTGAGTTGATTTACACTTGTAAATTTACAATGTAAAAAGTCAATCAAATCTTTGCACAAAAAAAAAAAAAAATGTGCATTGTGAATACATTTAAGGTGGTCACCCTGGTCTAGTAAAGAAAAGGGGAGTTACTTTATGCATACTGCTTAAAAACAACACATGCAGAGGGAACCTGTACCTTCTGCTGCAGGCGAAAAGGTGATGCCTTCTCGCTCGTGAAGTGGCAGCGCGCTGAGTCGAGGAATATCGTCTGGCACCATGGCACGGGGCTGCCCCAGAGCTACTGCCGCTGCCCGGCAGACGTGCTTGATTCTCGGACCACCCAGCGGCTGCTCCTGCACATAGAAACACGCATAATATAATATATAATATAGTGTGACACACAAAAATATTTGGATGTAAATAAATTGGGTCGAAATCTATCTCTAATTATGATCTTATTATCACATAGTTCCTGTGTTAAAAGGCCTATGCAAAGGATAAAAATAAAATACCTAAATAATGACCAAAAAATGATTAACAACAAAAAAATCAATACATTTCTTTTGCAATCTGTCTCTATCACAATAGTAATAAAATCACTGAGCTGCTATTATTTTCCTTTACTCTTTTCATATTGATTGTTTTGTAATTTATTTTGAATGTGCTACACAGATAAAGATGGATGTTTATTTAATCTACTTCTGATAACTTCCTCTAAATACACACTGGCTGCTATTCGTTTCTTACTGCTTTGTGTGTTTATGATAGACTCTTATGACTTAACCTCTGTGTTAATACTGTGTTAACTTGTTTCCTTATAAGCGCTGTGAATGCAGCGCAAACAAAGGTAACCTGGCTTTAACTGAGAAACTCCACCCAAGTGTGTTATAAGTAACTCAAGTTAGGTACCAAACCAGAGATGATTACAACAAATATGTATACAAACACAAATAATTAACATAAATATACAAATGTCAAGTTTAAAGCAGTACCTGAGGGCTCGTATCTTTGGGAGATATGCCGACTCTCCTCCTCCTCCTTCTCCTCGTTCCACTTGCTGCCACATGTAATTCGCTGGTGCCCAACTGCTGATCCAGACCAAAAAAAAAAAAACAAGGTTGTATGTAAGAGATATTATATTATTATTATTACTATTATTATTATTATGCTACTTTGGCTTGCCAAAGAAATTACTGCTATGTTAGAAAAAATGCAAATGTTACCATGTACAGTGATTTTCAGGGTGGCTCGCATTTTTTGAATAAGTATGTTTGAAGGACGCTATGATTTTGCCATTTGCCATAAATTGGATATTTTGCATTCATATTTATCAGGCTCAGGAATATTTATTAAATATTTTTAAGGTTTGTTTTTTTTTCCCCCCGTTTTAATATCTAAGGAGTTATCAGATTGTTCCTTCTTGTGCCTAGGCCTGCACATGTACTTTTGCTTTTCATTGCATTGTGGACTTTTTACCTGCGACAACTTGAGCTGCTTCTGCTGGTCGATCTTGATGAGCTGAACTTTGGCTTTCTTCAGCAGGTGGAGCATCCTCTTATTAGCTCCACTGAGACCAATGCGATGGCTGGGCCCGCTGACTTCCAAAGCCTCTCGGCCATCCCCAGCCGCGCTTTCTGCTTCATCTGCGCCAGATAGCATTAATCAAACAACTTTAGTTAGATGATGTACAACTAAATGCTTCATAACTTAAGGAACGCCTACTGAAACCACACAGTGATGGGTCATAGTGCTCTTGATGCCTAATTAGCGATATCTTTCATTTTAAATCAGGCCTGGAGATTTGTTGTATTCTCCGGTACGTCTGTTCGGACTTTTTCTCATTCTAACTGCCTAATAAAAGATAAAACATCTTAAAAATCACACAAACAAACCAAAGGCTGAAGCATCTACTGAATTAAAACCCTAGAGGTTTAATTAACAATTCATCATTACTCAATTAGTCAATAGACAGAAATTAATCAGAAATTATTCTGATAATCAAATAATTGTTTTAGCCATTTTTAATTATGGTTTTCTTTGTCTTCTGTGATGGTAAATTGAATTGTCTTGTCCAGACAAAACACGACATCTGAAGACATTATCATGGACTGTGGGAAACTATAAAGGACATGTTCACTATTTTCTGATATATCTGACAAAACCACTAATTGGTTACTTGAAATATATACAGCAATTTATAATTAAACAGTTAATTATATTTATATTATATATAAAGAAGCAAATATTACCATGGCCATTTAAATAAACAGTTACAATTATGAAGCAAGCAAGCAACAGACGTGTTTACAGAAAGACTAGACATTATCCTTACTTTTGTTGTCTGTATCTCCTGGTGGTACATGAGACGGTGCCTTCACATCAGCGTTCACCACCACAGCGAGTTTCCTCACAACACCAGGAGAGTCCATCTCCTCCATCATGAGCTTTGACCTCCGCCTCTTTCTAACCTGAGGGGTCAAAATGTCGCCATGATGCGTATAATTCCCCTGAGTGTCAAACTGGCCTTTCTTTTTCTCTGCCAGTTTCAGGGTCAGCTTCTTGAGGTTCTTATAGATCTCCAGGTGGCTCGTACCTGGACCGGGCTGCAACGAGAACTTCACAGCAGACGGACTGTCAGTCGCGGATACTGAGTCGCTGTCCGACTGTAACAAGTTGCCGTCATAACCCGACTCGTGACATGACGCGCTCTGTTTTTCGTCCTCTCTCCGTTGACTCTTCAGCCACGTTGTCAGAGAACCCTTCGGAAAGGGAATCATTTCCTCGTCCCGGAACCTTTTTGGGACTTTGATGACACGAGAGGACCGAGCGCTCATCACGGGAGTGGAGGAGTTGTTGGAGCTCTGCTGGACTTGTTCGGAAAATGAGCTCGGCTCACCTTCAGATGGAATGATATTCTCACCTCGCTGATGCTGCTCGTTCCCATCCTGTGTCTGTGCAGCTGGAATGGGTTCTGGTACATATGTGTAAAAAACACGCCTAGTGCGATTACGAGCAATTTTTGGCGTTCTAATGAGCGGAACATTCTTTGGCTGCTTTCGCCTGTGCCCGAACAAAGCTTTACGTTGATATTTTCTGTGTGGTCTTTTCTCGGAGGAATCTGTGGCTTTACACTCGAGGGGCATCGCTGCCTCCTGTCCGCTCTGTGCACCCGCTTCAGCGCCGACCTCAGGAGAGGCACCCATGTCCTTCGTCATTCTCTTCCTCTGCCGTCTGTGAAATTTTGATGTAAAGGACAGCGTGACAGCTTGAGATGTGCGTCTGCTTTGCCCGAATCGAAAACCCTTCATTTGTTTCACCGACCTCTGCGGACGGGCTTGCTCTATCGCCGAGTTTTCTGACACCTCACCCGGTTCTTTGACCTTGGAAGCTTTTTCTTTGCCCTTGACCGCAGTCAGAGCGCTCACCACCTTATCTTGCTTGGTGCCGCTAGCTGAGGTAACGGCTGTTTGAGTTTGGGTGCTGCCTGAGTCTACGGCGTCCTCCGTTTTCCTGATCAAGTCAGCTGACCTCTTACTATTCTGTCTGCCTGAGGCATTTACAGTGAGACCAGCCTGCTTGCCTTGCAGTTTAATAACCACCTTGGGCATTTCTTTGTCTTTTACTGGGCACTCTTTGAGAGTCTGGTCTTCTTTAGGGACCCTCGGTACAATCTTCCCAATTAAAGCTGGTTTTGGGGTCTTGGGTATAATTTTTCCAATGAGAGGTATTCCTCCTGGAGACTGTTCTGAAGCTCGAGAAGTCTTGGCTTCGCCGAGTAACGACGACTGAGGACGAACTGTGGTGGTCCCAAATCCAGTGAAATCTTCTTCCTAGAGAAAACACAAAGTACAACCTTTAGGTGATTATAATACAAGATTTGTAATGATTAGTTTATAAATCAATCGCCAGAAAATTAATAGGCAACTATTTTGATAACTGATTAATCATTTAAAATCAATTTTCTAAAGCAAGAGTGCCAAAAATAATTTGTTGGTTGACTGTTGGTTGTACATCTGAGGTCATTTATTTATTGACAAAATGATTAATTCAATAATAAAAAAAAAAATCTGCAGATTAATTGATAATGGTAAATAATCATTAGTTAAAGCCCAATACACACTCACAGTAGTGATGCACTTAAAATGGAGGAAAATTAACTTGTATTAACTACACTTTGTACATATAGTATAAGCCAAACATGAGCCATGTACTGATGTACTGACTTTAGACAGCTCCGTATAAAACAGTACAAGGGGCTTTGTTGGTGTGGTAGACATGTGGGAGACTTTACTAGGAGTGATAAAAGTAATCGTCCAGAATTTTACTGTGGTTTATAGTGAAACCGGAGACTGTTTCATCCTTGATACACACACACAACATTTTAACTCTATGAGTAGCTCCTACACCAGTTAGAGGTATCGAGAGTAACTACTCACAATTAGTCAGCTGCTCCTGTAACGGCCCTCATCATGTCAGTGACAAGTACAACAATACAAAAGTACATTTAGATGCCATTTAATAATCCACAAGAATCCAATAAACTCAGAATAAGCTCACCGACAAATGGAAACAATCCAATATCCAACACAGAACCAATTGGAAAAATGCAGTTTGCAGCAATGATGAACTTTGTGAATATGGCCCCATATATGAAAAGACAATGAAACAATTAACTGCTTTGTCTATCTGCCCAGTATTTTGTTTCAAACAATGATCATTAACGGGTTAAACAGGTGCTCAGGTTACTGCAAATGACATCTTCATCTGTCATAATTAAAATAAACGTCGAAGCACAGCTGATGTTTGATGTTTGTGCAGTTGATCCTACTGCATTATGACTCAAAATAATCTCTCACTCATTCTGAGAAAATTTTAAATTTGATTATCAGGTACTGAGTCAATTGAAATTGTAGTTTAGCATGAGCACATCTCTCCACTCTTACTCCAGTGTTGCATCAGTAGAGTGCTGAGGAGCAGGAGCTGCACCAATATTTATCAGATTTTATTAACCTCCATGTGTTGCATGTGTCTAATTTCTACTAAAATATATCACAATATTTTCTCTGTAATCAGCCAGGAGTGTAGCACTTAAGCTTTTATGAAGTAAAAAAAAAAGCCTGATCCTGAAGTATTCATTCAAACTCTACTATGACTCTACTGCAACCAACCAAGTTTAAGGAGAACCCTTCAAAGACAATCAGCCTCCAGCATCCTGTAATTCAAGCACCTGTCTCAGATGCAAACACTGCACCTTACAGCAGATCAAAAGCACACTACAGTCTCTTTCTAATGACTCACATCCATCTTCAAGCCCAAAAAAAACAACTCCATGAATTCAAAAGCAATGAAACTCTTCTGATGAAGTAACATTGCGGAGCAGGTGAGTGCGCGACACTAACCGAGGTGTGATACAGCATCTACAACAAGCTTTAGCATGATGAGCCATGTGACTCTTACAGTTACAGTCCACTCTGAAGGGATTGCATCAGTAAGATCTGACCGATGTCACACACTAAAGCCCCTGCTCGGGATATTAAATAATATGATTAGATCCAATCTGGCATCATAATCATCATAATGTGCATTTGAGAGATATATAAATTATATATTTCCATTTATGGGATAATACCCGTATCTCATTATGAACTATTCCAGCAGTGAGCAGAAACTACAACAAGAACACAGCAATAAACGATTATTTTTTTTAAATTAATCAATTAATTGTTTGGTCAATAAGATGTCAGAAGATGGTGAGAAATGTTGGACGTCCTCAAATGTCTTGTTTTGTCTACAACAGTCCACAAATTATAGATATTTAGTTTGCTGTCATAGACGACAAAAAAACGAACACAATATTCACATTTGAGAAGTTAGAATATGAGAATTTGGTTATCAAAATAGATGCTGATTAATTTAATAGTTGGCAACTATTCGATTAATTGACTCATTGCAACCACTCATAATGTAAGTCAAACTAATAATAAGGTGTTAAATACCAAAGTACAAGTTTGTTTTAAAAAAAACAAACAAAAAAAATAATTTTCTGAGTGCATTTCTTGGCTTCAAACAATGTTGAACAACAAACTGTAAAAGTGATGCGCTATTATAACTAGTCAAGATATTTCATACTGTGAGGATTTAATGGTCAGAGCATTGAAATCTCCCCCATATGCAGCAATTAACAAGACCTGATTTCAATCAAAACTACACATCATAACTGACAGACTGAATGAAGCGTTGCAATGATAAAGTATTTGTGACAAAGCAATGAATGACCATCAAGCAGGATAAAGCTTGATTTTTTACTTGAATTGGATTTACAAGTCAAATTAAAGACTTAAAAATAAAAGCTGAACCTTCACGTTAACATTCATTTAAAAAAAAGGATAACGTGCATAAAAAGGCAGTGATTCGCGTTTTGAAAACGTAACAAACTGAGCATGATTTTTCCATTATATGTTACAAAATTCTGCTTTGTGATTAAAACGTAAAACAAAACAGCGGAGCAGTCAGCTGACAGCTCCAAACGTGGACGGTGTGATGGTGAAGTTAGTGGACGCGACGTTTTAACGACACACACAAAATTATAGGGGAAATTATAGACAACTAAATGTGTCGTGGAGTAAATGAGCAAACAGATCTCAATGGTTTCCAAAAACAGAAACGCATTCACGATTGTTATCATACCGCCAAAGTTTCCGCCTGATGTCCTTTTTCATGCAAACAAACTCATCTGAGCAGACACTGGTCTCACACTCTGTGTGACTTAACAACGCGATATTTTAAACAGATGATGAATAACTACTATCTATATGAACAACCATCTCTGCTGAAACAATCAGACTGTTCACCCATGAACCGATCGGAGACAAACGCTGCAGGCAGCCGCCGAGCGGCAATGTCTATTTTGGGTCAGTTTGCAAGCTAAGATACCGCTAACGTTAGCTTGAATGCTATTTGTAAGATGCAAACAAATCGCTTTAAAATGTCAACAAAGTGGATTAAAGTGTTCAGTTGTGTTTTTATTGATCATTTTGCTGACATGATGTGGTTCGCTTATTCACCTCCTCGCTGTTGCTGGAGTCGAAGCCCGCATCTCCCTGACGGCTGTGCTTCTCCGCCACCCCGAGCAGGCGCAGTAGGGACGGATCTTCACTCAACGCGAGGCCGATGTTTACGGGCCTCGGCCCTCCGGCAGCCAGCTCCCCGTCGTCCGAGCCCAGCCTTCCGCGTTTTGTACGTTTCTCCGACCGCAGCCTGCTGCGAGCCGTGCACGGCCGGCCCGGGAAGCGAGCTCGGGCAGGCGCTTGAATGTTCAAACCCGCGACGGTGGCGGGAGATGATAATCCACCTCCCGATGCCGCCATTATTTACTACAACAACAACACCGACAGACGGTGACAGTAACGTCGAGAGAGGCAAGATGGACCTACTAGGCAAAGGCGCGAGATAGAAAGGAGACAGGTGCACCATGGGAAAACGAACTTCTGCGGCCCAGGACGACTTCGCCTGCGTACGTACTCTTAGCGAGTTTTTTTTCTCCTTCTCCTTCTCCTGCTTCTTCTTCTTCTTCTCTTGGTTTACTGGCGGATCGTAAATGTATACCGCCACCTACTGTACAAGAATGTCTAACGTGATTATATCTTAGTGTCTGTCTGGGAGGGCTGGACGATATGAAAAAAAAAACAAAAAAAAAAAAAAATTTTTTTTACCAAATACCTCAATATCGATATTGCCACAATAGTGCAGGGATTGACTATTGGTGCTTTCACAAACTATTTTTGATAAATGATGTGAATATGATGACTAAGTTGGTAAAGGCAAATAATAAAACAGCTAGAACAAACTTCTAGCCCAATGTTAAACAATCCAAACCCAAAATTCATATTTATGGTTTTCATGGAAAAATACTTCAAGCTTATAATATATTATAAACATAATGTATTTAATTTTCAATTTAGATATTTATGCAATAGCAGTCATTATTTGCTTCCAAAATTACATGAAAACACAATTAAATGTTATAATTGCATTCATGAAAACATTTATAATTTAATCTTCCTTAATTGTAATGTACTTTTTCCCTGTTAGGTTAAAACAGAAAATGAAAATTGTCTCCGTTTACCGCTGGCTGCACTGGTACATAAATTGACTGCACCACATTAGCAGACAAAGCACTTTACACTTTGCCTCATTCTCCCATTCACACACATAAAGTGACAGACACCACATAAATGTAAGGTTTGTTTAATGCAACAATTATTTATATCTGAAAAGAAAACTATAAGACCCCGAGATTACATCATCAACATCCCATAATACAGAATGGTCACCTTTATTTTCCTGAAAATAAAATACAACAGTAAAATATAAAATATCCCCCACTTGCATGAGATTTAGCTACTTATTCTATAATGAATATAAAACACTTCCTGTACAATAGAGGTAATGTGGACAGCAAAAAGGGCTTAATGGCATTGGCCATAAATCATAATTATGTATAGACTGGTACAGAGTTTTATTCACAAATGTAGGATGTCTTTCTCAAAAGCAACTTTTATTGTGGTGTCCCAAAAATCAACCTGCATAATTCAATCGTGTCGTACAACCTTGCCTCCAAAACTCTCACCCTAAATTATTCTTCCCACACTAAGCAGAATATGATAAGTCTGATGATCATTTAACTGAATGATATACGATAAAGATGTAGTCTTTTCCACATATATTATCTTTTTCCTGCTACCTCTTCTCCCTCGGTGTGGGTATTCTGGTGGACCTTTAGGACACTCTCTCGTGCAAAGCTCTTTCCACAGGTAAGGCAGGTGTGTCCAGAGTGGTGAGCTCTGGCCAGGTGTGCTTTGAGCTGATCAGGCTGAGTATAGCTCTCATCACATTCTGTGAGTGCATTGGCTGTCTCAGGGGGCAGCGGAGACCCATGTTTCTCCTTCTTGTGTACCCGCAGGGCAGCAACAGAAGGGAATACGAGGTCACAATTTGCTTCAGGACAAGGGATCTTGAGCTTCGGTTGCGCCTTTTTAAGGGTGCATCCCTCTATCGGAGAGTCATCGCATTCTTCGCTTTCCTCTGCTCCTTCTTCTTGTTTGATCTTCTTGCTGTTAACCTTCCCTACCTGAGCTGCGTGCTTGGGTTTACGTCCACGTTTTTTGGCTGGCGGCTTAACGTCACAATTTAGATTACTAGCAAATTTTTCCTGGTGTTGCAGGAGCTCTTCTTCTGTCTGGAAACCACTACTACATTTGCAACACTGGTAGGTGTTGATGTCGTCAGCCACTAATGGACGCTGGGGATGCACTGCGATGCGATGGTTGCGAAGTCGCGAAGGACTGGGGAACAAGGCACCGCAGTCTCTACAGGGACACCGTCGTTCTATGCACTGATGTCGTCTGTGTTTTGTCAGCTGCAAGAGATTAAACAATCAGCACAGACAATAAATCATCATTTTAACCGTTTCCAGGAAAAGTATGCCTTCTGCTGTGTTTTACCTCAGTGAATGTGAAGAAGCTTTCCTGACAGTAAGGGCAGTGGAAGGGCTTCTCTTCTGTGCTGTGGGTGGCCTGATGTTGGCTGAGCTCCTCAGAGGAGGAGAAGCACTTGTCACACTTATAGCATGTGAAGACTGTATCAGTCTGAAAAATTATTATCAGAAAATAAAAAATTAAAAAATAGTTAAATCCTAACACAAGACTATGCACACATTTACAATGGCCAACTGAAGAAAGTCTCACATTCAAAGTTTTTTTTTTACTTTTTCATAAAAAGACTCAAACAACAGCCCAGACAATACAGGTTGATATTTACATACAGATAGGCAATATTAATTAATATTAATTTGTAAGATTAGTAGTATTAATACAAAAAAAATATATTGCATTTGTTTTACCTGCTGCAGCTGCTGCTTGTACTGCTCGCGATGACTCTTCCTCATGTGCCTCTCCTTGGCCTTGGAGTTACAGAAGGTGATGAAGCACTGAAAACACTGTAGACTCTCGTGCTGATCTGCATCACAAGGAGATGACAGGTTTTTGTGATGATCAGATACAACATAATAGTAGACTGATATAACTGCACATATCAAAGCCTGACTTCTGTGATGAAATGAGACAGGTGGACAATATATCATGTCTGAATTATGCATACACATGTTGGCTGAGTGCTTACAGGACTGCAGGGGGGCGATCACAGGCTCAGACTTCATCTCTGTTGCGGTGGACCTCATCTCACTCCCAACAACGACTTTCTCTATCTTCAACATTTCCATGCTGATGCTTTCACACACTCACCCAGCCACATGGAGCTACAAACATAGAAACACACTGATTATGAATACACAGTGCTTCCTTCAAGCGGATACAGCTGCAGATTGCTGGGCACACACACACACATTTTGCATGTTATGGCTGTAGTGACTGACGTGAGCGTGAAATTAACCCGCGTACGAAGCATCACGATGTCACAGCTAAAATAATTAAACACATGAGATTAAGTGTGAGGTTAGAAGAGAGATTAAATAATAATAATAATAAACATGCAAGTCCTATGACAAGGGGGAGCTAGTTATTAAATATAAACAAACAGCTACCGTTAGGCCTAGCTGGATGGAGGCAACAGACAGTGGTCGAAATGCATCGCTACAACTACAAGCAACGAGTGAATGTTCATATATAGATATTTTTTTAAATATTAAAATTTGTGGTGCCTTGTGGTTGGTTTCGTGAAGTACCTGTGTAGCTCAAGACAACATTGGTGGTATGTTTTACTGTTAATTTTGACTTGAGTCTTTGTAAACAATTCAAAAATACATCAGTTTCTTACCGTTTGAATCGTCCAGTGAGGCGAAGCCGTAGAGTACGTTTCTGCCCACGTCACGTGACTCCGTAAAACCCGTCGATCACGCTGTTCACGCGAGATTATGGACTAATAGCAGTTTTGTTTAAAATGTATACTGTCCAGCTCTAAATATTAACAATAACTCTGTTAAACTTAACCTTTTCATTTGAAAATTATAAACAAAGTTAGGCGTTTGCCTTTATACATTTTTCTAAACATTAAACACAGTGAAAATTAAGATTAAAACACTCAAGACCAACCAAGTCAGTTTAAAAAAAAATGTATGTGTAATAATACAAGTCAAAGGTGTTTTAAGATGTTTATGAAATACTCTTTGAATAATAATTTGTTTTGCTACTACATATATTAAAACTTTAAAATTCTACTCATAATAAAATCCACTCTTTCTCCCTCATTAAAAGGTTCAACTGGTGGACACAAGATGCCTCCTTCTTCACTGAAAAGTCAATTCTCAGTGTATGTGCACTCGAGGTTTCAAGTTTCTACATCACACTTGTTTGACAAGCTTTGGATCCAGATCTAAACTAGTTGTTAAAAATCCTAAACATAGGTACACACCTTAAACTTCTATTTGCGTAGATAAATGTGAAAACAGCCTTCAAATGTTAAACTCGGTGCACATCATTCTGCACAGCAAAGCGCAACCTTGAATTGAAGTGATAATAAGCAAAAACACTTTTTTGAGTGAAGCAGGACTTTAAGGTTCATAGAACTTTATTTGAAGTTTCATTAGACAAGGCAGACACATCATAGCAGAACTTGATGATGAGGTGATAAGACGGCATTATCTTTTAAATAATTTGTGAAAGACACACAGGTAAAAGAGGAACATGAGTAAGTCCAAGCAGCTGAAGGATTTAAGCCCTGGCTTGCTTTTGCTGCTGGTATTCAGCAATTCGGCTTTCCATCACTGGCCTGAAGTGTCTGATCAATCCCTGAGAGAACAGAAGAAAGAACGCAGAGGGGAACAGGATGTTAATCCTACTTGAATATTAAAGCAAGAGAACCACAGGGTGTAGTCTTCAAAATGACCATTTCACCAAACTTATATTTATACATAATTAACTTAAATTCAACAAAGTGCCTTCAATTATTTCATTGATCCAGTTAGTATGCACACACATTTTGACAGTGACATGTGTTTACCTGTACAGGCCATGCTGCACCGTCTCCTAGGGCACAGATTGTATGTCCCTCAATCTGCTTACTGATCTCCCAAATCATGTCGATCTCTGCTGGCCGTGCATTACCTTGCACAAAACGCCACATCATGTTGTTCATCCAGTCCACTCCTGCACAAAACAGATGAAAGTGAGAATTTTTTTTAAAGCCCTGCAAACTGTACTGCAACCACAGCTGAGATCCAATGTCTGGAACTAACATTAAGATTGGGGCCACTGGGGCATAAAATTAGAGGAAAATACCGAAACAGCACTTACCTTCTCTGCAGGGTGTGCACTGGCCACAGCTCTCATGTTTGTAAAACTCAATCAGGCGGGCAATAGCTCTGATAATATCAGTCTGCAAAAGCAATGCATCCATTAATGTAACAGATGTTGGATAATAGTTTTATGAATGATGAGAGGCGGTATGAGCTGACAAACTTACAGATTTGTCCATGATAATAAGTGCAGCAGTGCCCAGCCCAGTCTGAGCCTGGATGAGGCCGTCAAAGTCCATCAACACCTCTTCACATACTTTCTTGGGAATGAGGGGCGTTGAGGAGCCACCGGGAATTACAGCCAGCAGGTTATCCCAACCACCACGCACTCCACCTACAAACAGACGTTCATTTCAAGTTTAAAAAAAACAACAACTCTGCATTCACTTAGGTTGTGTTTATGTTAAAATGTCTTTATCTTTTAAGTTCATTGGCACAGGAAAACATATGCATAAACGAATTATAAATAATTTTTTTTCAGGTCGTTCCTTTCCAAAAGATTCATTTAATTATTTACAGGTGGAAGCCTATTAAATCACAAGAGAAGACACTGTATTCCAATTGAAAATATACCAAATGATTATTATTCACTCAAGTCTTCTCTTACTAATTTTAAACACTTTAATTATTATGATTCAAGTAGACTTATTATAAAATTATATACATTTCTGTGTCACATGTACCTGCGTGCCTCTCGATGAGGTCTTTCAGAGGGATAGACATCTCCTCTTCTACGGTGCAGGGGTTGTTAACATGGCCAGAGATATTGAAGAGCTTTGTGCCAGAGTTCCTCTCTCTGCCAAAGCCCACAAACCACGTGCCTCCACGGCGACAGATAGTGGGCGCCACGGATACAGTCTCCACATTGGCAACAGTTGTTGGGCAACCAAATACACCTTTGAGAAAGCAGCAATAGTAATGTAGACATTTCAGAATTACTTTTATTTGAAAAATTACAAGCAGAAGTCTGCTGTGTGTGAATACAGGTTAATGACAAATAGGATCAATATTTTTTCCATGTTTTATTCACATTAATGTTTCATTCCACATTCACACACACTTGTGGACCCTTCTGTGCACTGAGACTCACCCACGTCAGCAGGAAATGGGGGCTTAAGGCGGGGCTTCCCCTGTTTTCCCTCCAGAGACTCGATAAGAGCAGTCTCCTCTCCACATATGTAGGCTCCAGCACCACGCATCACAAACACATCAAAGTCATAACCAGAGCCACAGGAGTTCTTTCCAATGAGACCAGCAGCATAGGCTTCATTTATAGCCACCTAAACACAGAGATTGAAAGTATGATGCTTACACAGGATGAGCTTAATTGTTATTACATTATACTATATAGGGATTATATGTAGCCCTCCTGTAATGTGGCGGGTCAAATTTAGAAGTCTAAACAATTTATGACACATGCTCTACCATCTAAATATATTCTTATTTACAGATGTAAAAAATAATAATAATAACATAAAAATGCGCATTATAATAGGGGTGGAGTTAAAGGGCAGAGGTTTGGTATTCAGCCATATTTGGATATATCATGTAAATAGAATAAAGGGAAAGGAACAGTTCTATAAGCAACATACTCAAACTAACTATACTTTTACTTTTACTTTTAACATACATAAATAAGTTTAATATTAATTCTTCAAAACTTTTCTTTTCTTTATCATTTGCAGCATTTAGCAGCTTTGTATTGCCTTGTTCTTGTGTACATGTTGTGCTGTAAACATAGTTTTGTTAGTAGTAGTGTAAAAATTGTGTTGAATAAGACTGAATTAGTTGTAACTGTTGCACCACTGTAATAAAAAGTGTAGTCTGCTTTCACCTGCAGGTTGGACGATTCGTTGTAAAACTCTCCTCTGATATAAATGTAGGCAGCACGCGCCCCCATGGCCCTCCCAGCGATCAGGCAGCCTTCCACCAGCTTGTGGGGGTCATGCCTCATGATCTCCCTGTCCTTACAGGTGCCAGGCTCTCCCTCATCTGCATTCACCACCAGATACTTTGGCCTAAAGGAAGGAAATAGAACTGGCTTAAATATAGGAAAGAAAATGTAATTTGTTTTCACACTGCATTCACAATGGTGAGTGGTCCAACAATTTTACTTTTCAGTCTGAATCTTTTTTTTGCCAATATTAATATTCTATTTTTATTTAGGTCAAAAGTATCTATCAAATTTCTAGTTTATCTGCCAAAAGAATCCAAATAAATCCATAAATAAAGTTTGCACTCATCATTTCCCAGCAGTAACTATTGAAAGCATCTACAATTAATTTGGGAAAATATAGAAATTCCTACAAAGAAAATTAAGGAAGATGGAAAGTTCTTCACTATTGTGGCTCTAATTTTTGTTATTTAGACTAATATGTCTTTTCACAAAAATCTATGATCTCCTCGCTGACCTGCCATCACTGGGCTTGTTCATAAAGCTCCACTTCATGCCAGTTGGGAAACCAGCTCCGCCTCTTCCACGCAGTCCAGAAACCTTGATCTCATTAAGGATCCAGTCGACTCCTTTTAGAAGGATCTCCTTCGTCTTGTACCAGTCTCCACGTTTCAACGCCGCGTTCAGCCTGAAACACAATTATGAGTGTTGGGATTTTATCAATAACTTTTAATTCTCATTAGTTCTGACTTTTTCCAACTTTTACTTTCCTTTTCTTTTACAGCTCAGTACATCATCTCCTATTATGCAATTGGACCAAAATAAAGCAACATAGATATTGTGCTTTAGATGTTATAGAGCACATTAAAATATATTGATGGCATTACCTCCAGTCATGACGACCATAAAGGTTTGTGAAAATTCTGTCCTCATCTGCCAAAGGCCCATATGTTTTCTGGAAATATAAGACATAAAATGTTAACACAACTTACCATTAATACCAATAATTTGATTTATTTTAGTTTAAACTGAATATAGGCTATATACCTGTGCTGTACTGTTGAATCGGGTGATGGCAGTCACGCCACCTTGACTGACTGCAGCTGGGACGCGCACCACCCCATTCACTACAGCTCGAGACAGGGATAGCATCCTTCCTGCATTGAGGAAAGACCATGACAAATCAAATACTGACACAGGTTAGTGTGCACAGGTTAGTTTTGATTACTTAACAAGAAATGTAAGGAAATCACGATAATTACATCCTTTGTAGCCCTGGATGTTCAAGAAGAGAAGATGGCACACGTAAACAAAACTTTTTTTTTTGTGGCCTGGGATCATTTTTAAATATTTTGTATAGTTTAAACAGAGAGCAATTATTGGATTTCTTGAGAGAAATTGGAGAAATGTGTGAAGTACTGCAAGCATCAAAACAAGCAGCAGTTTTGGTCATAAAATGATGGAAATACATTTTATTTAAACACAATAAAAATAACTGATACCAACTGCACTAACTGACATGGTATTAGTTGTGAGTGAGAATTGTACAAAATAATATTTGACACTGATTTAGAGCTTACTGAAATCTTGTATAACTTTTGTTATGTTATGTGAGAGTTAGCTAACTGTTAGCTAACAGGGGTGAAGACGAGCGTTTTATAATCCAGTCACTCCAGCTATTGGACGTTATATAAACATGCTTGTAACAAAACTAAATAACAATGATCCAATCTGGGTTATTTTTGTTTTACTTGAGTGTGATGATGAGGGTACACACTGACCTCCATGCTCACATAACGTCAGCTAAAGCTAGCCTAGCAAAGCTAAGATAGCCGACGGTTAACCTTGTAATGTCAACATAGAAGAAGTGAATTCACAAGTTACCATCCAAACGTTTAGTGACGACGTGTCTGCTAATAGCTGTTATCGCATTTAAAGATTTCCAAGCAATGCATTTACGGTTTAATACAGGTTAACAAACCTTACCTTCGCTGCGTCCCGAGTTTATGAAATATAGACCGGAAGTATCTGAATGCACTGCCCGGATACAGTCATGAAAGCTGCAGCCAATCAAATTCTTTTTTTTTTTACGATGGAGACGTAATGACCCGCCCCACTCCGTTTCTGATTGGTTAGTACTCGTTGCCTCAGTTAGTTGGGTTGGTTAAGAATATGACTTCGGCATCCTAGGAAAAAATATTAAGCGAGCTGGAGGCTTTGAAATTTTGGTTGCACGAAATATGTGCACAACATGAATCGTCCTCTTTGCACACAAACAATTAAACATTTTTTCGCACATTGTCTTTGGATGTCTTATAATATATATGACCATGTATTTGATAAAATATCATATATATTTATAGTCTTCAACAACTAGTTTCAGTTTTAACATTCTTCTTACATGTTAAGGCTCCAATAATAATCAGTGTAGAAAATGATCAAATAATTAAAAATAAAAAAACACATAGGTTGCTACATTATTATTCCCATTCCTATTCAGCAAGTGATAATTTTACCAAAATAAAAAAAATCTTTCATTGATTGATTATTTTCTTAAAATAATGGATTCTTTTCTGTGTATCAAATAAACGTACACTACAGTATGTGACTAAAATCAGTATCTGAAAGACACAAAGTAGTAGCACCCATACAATAACAAAAAGCAACCAATAGATCAGATTCAATCACATCTTATTAATATCAGTATTATTAATAAGCAGCTTATTCAGCTATTGACCTAATGTTAAATGTTATTTTAAAGCAGGAAATAAACAGCAATGGAGACGAAGGCCTCTCCTCTCATAACACGCCTTTTTTCTTCTTTTTTTTTATAGCAGATTTTGACATAATCACTGGAAAGGCACAGGTGTAGGTGTAATTAATAACTTTAATGAGTGCTGCATCCTATTTGTTTCTTTACTGGCATGGCTTATTGGGACAGCGGAAACATTAACATTATTAGATGCAACTGGGTTTTTTTTGACAAATTCAAATGCATGATGTGAAAAAGCTCTATAAACTAGCTGTTTAATTAGATAACAATAAAGAGTTAAATGTTTTGCTTTTCTTTAGTTTGTTTTTTTTGCAGAAATCAAACTTATAAATCAGCAGCTAGTTATATTTAATGCAAAAAAATGAAAGGCGCATTTAAAAAAGAAAGAAATGAACATATGCTCATACCTGATAATATGTGATACTAAATTGTAGAGTTTTAAAGGTTATGATGACCGCTTTAATTAGTATGTTTTCTCTACTATACAACTCCAAATGTACCATGAAATGTGACAATTTAAACAGTGATGTATAATTGTACAGCCTGTCTCTGAGTTATTACATCACTGCAGCTTATCCTCTGTGAACAGTGGTATTAAACCCTGACTTGATGCAACCTTCAAACCTGAGGGATCATTTGAATCAGAGCTGCATAAAGCTCCATAATATATCATCCAGCTGGTGCTCGTATTTGCTTCCAATATCCTGTACAGCTGACAACGCGGATAATTACACTGCAGTCTCTGAAAGCATGCAGGCCACTGAAAGACAAGTCATAAACATAGCAGTGTTTACATTTGAAAAAACTGGAATTGGCCTTGTAAAAAAAAAAAAAACACACATGAACCTCCAAAATGTCAGCTGCTCAAAAAACAAGAAAATAGTGATTATTTTCTCATCGATATTCTTACAATTTGTAAATCACACCAAATATGAAAAGTGTACAAAGATCCACCAGAAAAATACATAGCTTTTGAAGATTCAAGTAAGAAAATAAAGTCGACTGTACAACATTTTCAACCAAGTGCAGCAAAAAAAACTTGTTATTAAATAAAATTGCGGGTCTTTATCGTCACTGAGAAGTATAATCAACAGCAGTCAGTAACATTTATACTGATGGTTTCTTCGTTATGTTGTCAACTTTAGTCAAAACACAAAAAAAATGTCCTCCATATTTCTGGCAGGAGCATTTTTCTGAAGGTACTGTGGAAGTCACTCAGCTGGGGGAGGCTGATAACTGGGTCTGCGTGCAACCCGGCCCAGTCGGTCCACAGCCACACTCTCAAAGGCCCTCCTCATCAGAGGGTGCTCCTCCAGGACCTCGTTGAAACTGTCCACACTCAGAGAATAAAGTCGACAGTAGGTTTCAGCCGTCACGGTGGCTGTGCGTCGTCCTTGGGTCAGCAGGCAGATCTCTAAACCAATGAAAAAAGGACGTCAGTTTAACCCAAAAACAGGAGAATTTCATCATATATTGTCTGCAGCCTCTGACTTAAATAGATCCGTTTGAAAGAAAACAGCACAATGGCAATAATTAGGCTAATCAGTCGTCAATACAGTTGACTCATCAATCGAGGCTAAACTCCATGAACCCTATGTGCGAATGGTGTGTAAATACAGTTTACTGTATTGCAATTTGATTATTACACATGCATACAATTAGAGCTAAAACAATTACTGGTTTCATCATTCTACAGAAATGTAATTGGCAGATATTTTTTAATATTTGTATTTATTTATTTTTAATACTTTTTTTTAATATATATATTTTTTAACCAAGAAAAGAGAAAATGATTAATGCATTATAATGCAGTGTGGATAATAAACAGATAAACAGATAAGCAGTGAAGTGAAAAGGGGGTCAGAGGCAGCTTTAAAACAACAGAACAGAAAAAAATATATAGATTTGATTGATTTTTTGTTTTGAAGGTTGAAGAGAGAGAGAGAGAGCGAGACAAATGATTTACCCCCAAAATACGCTCCATCGTTGAGCCTAACCTCCTTACTGCCACGTGGGGTGACGATGACAGTACCATGCTGGATGAAGTACATTTTCCGACCCAGTGTTCCTTCTCTTATAATTGAGTCTCCAGGTTGGAAGACTTCGAAACGCAGCTTGGTCAGGATCACTGTCACAAAATGAGGGTCAGTGTTGGCGAACAGCGGCATGTTGGCTACTAGTCCACGACAGTTATAGCTGACGATCTCCTGGTAGGGCAAAAGAGATGAGGGAAGGCATTCAGAACCAGTCAAGATGACACTGAGATATCTCCATCTTTACTGTAGAAATGCATACAATGTACTGTTTAATATGGCCTGGCAGAACTTCTTCAAACAAGGGATTTGAAGATGTCACCTTGGATGAAATATGCAGGCACTCTTCACCAAATTTATGATATTTTATAAACAATTAATGAAACAGTGAAACATTGATTTAGAGTTGAATGAGTTGGTGCCCCGATTACAACCTTGTGGTCCGGGCCCAAATTTGCATCTGTGTGAGCATGTGTCAATAAAATAGAGAAACAAAGAAGTAAAAAAACAGGAAGTCAAATCGAAGGTTTGATGAAGAAAAACACACCTCCTTGAGTGGATCACTGAGCTCTCCGAGGATGCTGTCTTCATCGAACATCTTGCCCTGGAATCGCTGCTCATAATAATCATGGATCCGCTGTCTTACGTCCGCTGGCAGTTTATGGAACGACATGTACTGCTCCACTTGCTTATACTATAAAACAAACAAAACACACATGGTGATTTGACCTTCATGAGGATACAATCGAATTCCTGCAGGGCTGATGTCAGATGTCACAGTTAGTCACATTTTCTACCATGTGTTTTGCAGAAACTATTATTATTTCTAAGCACAATAATTACGCATTCATTCTATTTACTTGACAGGCTTTCCCCCCCGCCCCCCATTTTAAGTGGATTACAAAACTCATTTGTAATGGGCATTAGCAAACAGTGATCCAAAACAAAGCCGCTGCCATTTGTCTATCATCCGTTCTGCTTTATCTTGTGGAAATCCCCTGGAAAGGGTCACAGTGAGGCCAAAAATTCATGATAATACACATATTTTGTAGGAATTTGGCACAGTTTCCACAAATGAAGTACGAGCAAGTAAGAAAGCCTAAACCTCAAAGCTTGAACCAAACAACTGCAGCTGCAGGTAAAAATGTTTTCCAGTCAGAGCAGAGATGATTACCTTCTCCTGATACTGCCGATGTGACGCATCTAAGGACTGGACCAGGGTCGTTGCGTGACCGAGGAACATGGCGTAGCAGGTGGCCCCCACAACCATACTGATCATGGTGAGCCAGACGTCAGTCATTCCCTCTGGAGCTTGGGCACCATATCCGATACACAGCATGTGACTCATGGCCATAAACAGGGCGTAGGAGTACTGTATGTGCCATGTAGCATTCTGGGAAGGATAATGTAAAAAAGGAAGGGGAGATCAGATAGGTATGCATTTTCCTCAAGTTTCGTGAAATGAAGCATGCAACGTAGTTATAGAAAAAAAAACTGAGATAATAACGTGTTCAACTGGTGCAGGAATAGTTCATCATTTTGCAAAATCTGCTTATTTGCATTCTCATCAACAATTAGATGATCAACACTTATGTCTTTACGGTTAGCTTAGCTTAGCACACAGACTGGAAATAGGTGCTTGAGGAAGACCACCAAGCCTTTTCTGTGTTCTTCATGCCATTTAGGAGATTCCAGGAAGTCATTGGTTTGTTTGGCAAAGAAATAGTCCTGCACATAACCCGCTTTCTCTTTCATTTGTACCAAACTACATTGTTCTTAATAGAAAACCTCCTGGGAAGTTATTAGGAGATAGACCCATAAAAGAATATAAGGTTTGAGCATATACTGATGAACCTGTACTCACCACCATATTATTTTTGGATACCCAGCAGTCTGGAGGGAAGTCCTGCAGCATCGGCACCATGAAGGTCAGGCAGCCGTCCCAGTGGCACAACAGCAGCATCATGCCAATCAGGTTCACTATACGCACCACAGCACTGGCCAGGTCATAAGTCATATGGAAAATCTGACAAAGAGAAAGTGAAGAAAGATTGAAAAATTTTAAATACTCTGACTGCACGTAATTGTGAATTTCATCATCTTCATGTGTTTTGCTCTCATCCTGTCTATAAGCACATTTGCTCATCACTTCCCTTCTTTACCTCTTCCCACTGGTGAATGTAACGGATGAGACGAGACAGTCGGAGGAGGCGCAGCAAACTGAGGATCTTGGTAAAGCGCACAATGCGAAGGGCGCGAGCGGTGCGGTAGACATCCGTTGAGTCATGCAGGGACTCCAGATCAACTATGAGAAAGATGTAGTCAACGGGTATGGACGAGATGAAGTCCACCAGGAACCAGGAGCGGAGGTAAAGCATGCGGATCTCTTTGGGGTTGAGGATGATGTGGCTGTCCTCCCCTGGGACGCCTGTGCGGAAGTTGAAAACCAGGTCCATGAGGAAGAGAGTGTCAGACAGGACGTTAAAGGTGATCCACGGAGCGGTGTTCTGGTCCTCAAAGAAGGTGATTCCCCAGGGCAAAATAACCAGATTACTCATCATCAACAGCAGCATCACAATGTCCCAATAAAACCTGCACAGAATAAGAGTAGATTGGCTTTAAAGTCATGGTAAAAGTTGACTTAGTGCATGTGTGTGTCTACTTGCACAGTGTAACCTAAAACCTTTTCCCCTTTTTGCTAAATAGAGGTGCAAATGCGTATTTACACAGCCAGTGTGTGTTGCTCACTGGACAGGATATAACGCTAAGAGCAGTAAACAAACTGTGAACACTGAATAGTATTAAATGCACGTTAAAATTGAACTTTTCTCCTCATTTGTGATGAAAATATTAACTGTGCAGTTCTCTGTGCAGTTAGGTGGTAGATTCTGAAACAGCTACTAAGGGCAAGTGAAGGTATCCAATCAGGAGGATGGGGAATGACCCATTTCAGAGTGACCCTTACTCTCTTAACAGCTCATGTCACAGGAGGAACCCCTCTCCATTAAACATGTATGGTGTTTGCCTCACGAGGCCCACTTTACCATCAGGAAGACAAAACAGAGAAGAACACATCACTATCACTAGAAATGTCTGGCCTGCCGATACGCAGTCCGCTGCTTCAGAGTGTTGAAGAGCAGACGTCTGTGCTGTACATTGCTGCACTCATCACTTTCTGCTTCATGTCATGTCATACACTCATTTTACTATAGGGTCTCCAGTGTCTTGTTATACACTCCAGGCACACACACACATGGTTTTGGGTTTCCTTACAGATTGTTTCCATGGAGTGTCAATCACATCAGGTCTCTCTCTCCCGTTGTCAGCCTCTCTTTCATTACAGAGACACAGGAACTAATAGATTAGTTCCTCGTTCTCAGTCATCGATATTCCCACATCAGTCTTTTTTTCATCTGTGTCCTCTGTGTTTACACCCTGGTTAACATGACGATTTATTATCTTCTCTTATGCTGCAACAGATTTGTGGTTGCTTGCTGCTAATAACGCCGACAAAGACTCTGGAAAGCATTAAAGCTGTTGACATGAAGTATGCACATGTGTGTGTGTGTGTGTGTGTGAGAGAGAAAACCTTTTAGATGAGCTATTAATAACTATAGGAATGGAACAAGGGTAGGTTACACTATGATAGCAGTTTATGGTGAATGCATTAATGAATCTACTTATTGACTATCAACAATTATTTTGGTTTTATTTTTTTTTTCAGTTGTTTGGATTGTTTGGTCCATTTATTATAATATAAAACTAAGAAAAAGAAAAAAATATTCACATTTAAGACACTTAAATTTTTGTTAAAAAAACTGTTTAAAATAAATGGTTGTAAGAGTTTTTGACACTTTATTCCTATTCATTGTAAAATAATCATTTCACCACTGAAGTTTGGCTTATTATTAATGTTCTTTTTACCTTTTTAAAACAACACAACAACAAGTCATAACTAACTAAGAACTTTTGGCGAGTATATTACATATTTGCTATTAAAGGACACACAAAGGGTTAAGTTCAACCACAAACCTTTAACAGTAATGATAAGCCTGAGCAGCAAAAATGCGCTGTTCAAACTCATTCATTTTAAAGGGAAGTTGGAGCATAAGGTTTAAGAAAAGCAGCCCTGCGGTAATCCCCCCCTCGGCTGTCTGTGTATTATTGCATAATAGAACAAGATTGGAATTATTCTTATGGGCATTAATCCCTCTGCACGGGTTTATCCTCTCTGTCTGGCAATGGCCTGATGTTTAAATATTGTTTAAATTCAATGGCAGCTAGTATTAGTGACCGCACAGACACATTGTTTGGGTATCATTGCCAAAAACATGAACAATCTGGCAAATCCTCCCAAAAAGCAAGAAATTATTAGATAATTTTTCAAAAGGGACCAAATTCCATCTCTTAAATAATCAGGATACATGTAGTTCTCCCTCCTCATGAACAAGACAGAAAGAGAGGCACCAGTAGTATCATTAATCCAGATGATCTTGTCCTATATACAGTATCACTAATCAAATCCTTTCATCGCCTTATCATGTGCTAGGAGCCATGACATCAGCTGCTGTACTGCAGTCTGTCGGAAAATTCGGATCTGTGCGATCTGTGTCACATAAGGCACTTTGGTGGAATAAAAACTGATTGCTTTCAAGGGAAATGTATCTGGAAGTGGGGCTTTTGTTGAAAAAAAAAAAAGGTTACTGACTACTGTCCTCTCTTCTTCTACGTTAGAGATAAATGAGTTTAAACTTTTGCACACACTGAAATTTAAGAAGAAAGTGAGGATATTATCGTCTGACCTTATCATTACCTGAAATCACTGTAAGGGTGGATGATCCACACTCCAAAAGATTTGACCCTGGCCTGCTCAGCAGCAACACCTTTATGACTGCCAAACATGCGCAGGGAGAACTTGTTAACTCCGGGCTGCAACATGGAGCCAAACTGTCTCAGAAGGAAGGTGGACTGGTCCTGTTGGGTCTCATCACCACCTACTTCACTGTCCCCGTTGATGTCCAGCAGGCCATCGGGGTCAGCTGTGTAGTCGTCATTGTGAGTCTTGACCAGAGAGAAGAGCGTCTTGTTCACGTCACTTCTCTTCTCCGCTTTTGAAGAGGGGGAGTCAGGGGGACTTGTCCTCTGGGAACCACTTCTCCATCTTGAGAAGCGAAGGTTGCTCCAGCTGCGGTACCTGGATGTCTCCGGTTTGTAGACCGGGCTCTCAGGGCCCTTCTGGTCGTCTATACTCCTGGAGGGGCTGCTCATTTTTACACTTTGCATTTTGGACTGAGCAAAGAGGAAGGGTCTATATTGTCTCTATGATTGGGCCTGATCATAAAGTTCACTTACTAATAAAGTTTAATGCAGATGCCATTTTCTCATTTGATTCCTTTGCATAAACTGTATGTCCTTAAATTAATGCAAGAAGACTTTAAAATACAGTGCAGTTACTTAGATGTAAAATAACCATAAAACAAAACATCCTCAGGACGACTGCAACTAAAGAAGTAACAGTAATGTAATGTCTTTAATGGATGAGACATACACATTGGACTTCTTGCAGTTTTATAGGCTATAATAGTATGAAAGACTTTCTCCTTACGAGTTCTCACAACATGAATCCATAATAAGTAGCAGCATGATTAAAAAAAAAATAACTTCCCAGTCATAGATCCCCGGAAAGGTAAAAACCGTCAGCTTCGGATGCATGTGTCCGCCTCCCGTCTGACCATGAGAGGAACGAGGGCTCAGTACCCTTCAATAATAATCGGCTTGTTGGTATAACAGCGTCCACTCACCTCTCCCCCTCCTCCTCCTCCACCACCTCCTCCTCCTCCTCGCTGCGTTGGAAGTGCCCTCCCCTTCACCTTTAAACTGAGACCGGTCCAGGAGCAGCAGTGCGGTTGCAGGTCAAGTTGCGCAGTCAGGACGGGGAGCCTCCAGGGTCAGTGCATGAATCCACTGCGCCGCCGCACCTGCTCGAAGTTCGTTGCATTCAATGTTTCTATGACAACAGGTAGAAATCATAAAACAGGTGGTGAACTTTCTCTCCGGTAATATAATTCAGCTTGCTCTATTATACACATGCGTGTTCTGGGTTAAATTGACCTGTACTTTAAAAAAATAAAAAAATAAATAAAAATCACAATTTAAAAATGTCAACAAATCTGCACGTTTAATAAAATGATCTGAAATCATCGTGGCTTTTATGGTCTTCTGTTTTATGTAACATAATGCCTTAATACAGTGTGATTGTGATCATCTAAAGAACCTGTTTATTAATGACTGATCAGGTATTCAGAGATGAAAAATAGAACAAATTTGGCATAAATAAATAAAATAAATTATTTTACTTCTAGTCTTCTAGCGTCAAACTGCACTCAAACATCCAACTGTAGGATCAAGAAGAAAAAAACGCAGATTTGAGTGGAGGGAGACTTTATTTTGAAGGGATCTTCTAATGGTCAGTATAAACATGAGGGATGCTTATGGCAAGAAAAACCTACAACAAGTAAGCGTATACTTGCTCCTCCAGTCCACCAAGTGCAGCTTTACACACTCTCTTAGGGTTTACTGCCTTGCTCACAGGCTACTTGACTCCAGCATTTGTGTGTGTGTGTGTGTGTGTGTGTGTGTAATTGTAGCTCAGATATTCAACCCCACGAGCTTGTAAAGTTGCTGAGAGGCATCAACAACACTGCTCTCTCCTGGTATTTCCCTGTCAGTGACAATCTCCTCCTCTCCAAATCATTAAAAAAAGACTCCTACACCAGATCACGTTTCACCTTTGTCAGCCATGCACTTTATAAAGTTGCCGGTATCCTGTTCATAGTTCCACCAATGACTGCGATGCTCTTACAGACACACTTGAGAAGCTGCAGTCACAATTACTGGGACGCTCCTAGTGTAACAGTCCTTGCTCCAGTGTTTCAGATATCATGGTCAAAGTTCATCAGTAAATTACGATTTACAGAAAGGAGATTATTCAGTAAAAACCAAAAAACAATTACTTGACACACTGTGGATTTTGGTCACCATCGCTTACATTGAAAGCACATTTAAAGTAGATCTTTTAACAGTCAGCATGAATTGAAGGAATAATTAAAAACCTCTTTCAGTGTTCATATGGGCACCTGACACCTCGAAATGTCAACCTATTTCTTGACTTTGTTCCAACTGGAGCTGCTTGTGTCAAGCTTACACACGTTATGGTGAATTATATCGGGTGAGGAGGAACACACAAACACTAATAACATAAAGGAAGAACTTGGTCTGCAGGTTTTTTTTTTTTTAGTATGTAGGAAACACTCAGCCTTGAGCCAAATAGAAACTGGAAGCACGTAACAGACAAGGTTCAGTAAAACAATAGTATTATTTTTTTAATTTTATCTATTTATTGATATATAATTTATGTTCAGATTCAACCACATTTCCTTTTAAACCATTTCATGGCAAAAACCTGTATGAAAGGCGCCACAGGCGTTCACATTATATGCTGAAGTGGCCCAAATCTGATTTTTTTCTTACCCCCAGATCTGATTTTTTTTTATTCATCATTCATTTTATCATTCAGTTTTGGCACCTCACCAATAACCTACTCATGTGCAAGACAAGACAGATTGAATAAATGTATTGATAGATGAGACATTATGTTGTGTTCTGTGAGCTACAACTGTTTGTGCTTAATCAAGGTACATGGAGAAAAGTACAATGAAGAAACAACAGCAGATAAGTGGGGAAACATTTTAGAAATGATAAATGATCTGACATGGGGAAAAAAAAAAGACATCTTCAATGTACAAATATTTATTAGAAATGTTATAAGCCAATATATTATGTGTTTTTTTTGTGTATACATAAACAGCCACATTATAAAAAGAAAAAGCATTATAGAGAAAAAAAAATGTAAGCAATGTGGAAGATGTGTTATTTGGTCACTCATGGTTTATTTCCGTCAGGTTGTTGTGGGTTGTTTTGAGTACACAGTATCCTAAAAGACACAATCACATTCTTATTATTATCATTACAGTAATGTATGTATACTACATTTGTCCTGTTGTTATATTTTTCTGACTTACTTCTTCAGTGCGGTTTCCTTCATATAATCACATATCTTTGAATACCCAATCAGTTGTTCTTTGAGAGTATTAATCTCTTGTTTCCAGGCATCAGACTCGGCTTTTAAGAGATCTTAATGACAAAGTAAAACAAAAGGAAGGCTTCAGATCAGTTCAGTAATTCTTGCATTTCACCTCACGGTGGCACTGAGAGCTAAGCTTAAATTATCTGTGAAGTAGTTGTGTGTTATACCTTTAGTCTTGGTGTTTTCACTTTGTATGGCAGCCAGCTCATCATCTTTTATTTTCTGCAACAGTGTTGGACAGGTGTCAGTATAAATGACATGGAACTTGTGCTATACAAAACATTGAATATGTATCTGTCAACCTCTACAATCACCTCGTATCTGTAGGCGGCCTCTAACAGCAAATGTAATGTGGTGAAAAAAAGTACTAAAAACATCCTACTCAAGTACTAGCAGCAACATGTACTTTAAAAGTACTAATTCAGCAGAAAAAATGTCTCCAGTGACTAACTTTTTATTCATTAAAGGATAAGTTCAGGTATCTGTATAATCACTGAAAGAGGTTTTTCTATTCATACTTGCAATTATAAGATCTCCTTCAATCATCATGGCCAGTATGAAAAGAATAGATGATTATGTCAAAAAAATCATTTCAAAGTTCATTTGGGTCTGCATTGTCCCGTGCAACAAATATATATAAACAGCTGGTGAATATTTGTTATCCTTTCTGCATTTAATCATTCATGGCCTGATGTGTCCTATTTAACACTTTCTAGTTATGTTACATTGCATGGATATTTTTTGAGGAGCACAAAGGCAGGTACTGCAAGAAACAAACAAAAATATTCCTTTACCTTTTCTGCTTGGCAGGCGTCATTTTCTGTTTTCTTCTTTTGAAACTCCACAAGCAGTTCGGCCACCGTCGTCTCCATATCTTTCACTAATTTCTTCCCCAGAGCCAACAGCTTTTCAAATGGGGCTCTTTGAAGGTCTTGATGTTTATATCTAGAATCAAGTTCTTTTGACTTTATTTCCAGCTTTTCATTCTCTTCGTTTAACGAGACCATCACTTTCTGTTGCATTATAAGCACCAGCATTGCAATCAATATCAAGCTGCTTAAAGCGGACGTGATCAACAGAACATTCATTGATGCTGTTTGGGTGACGACTGTGGTGCAGAAAGAACCTAACAAAGAAACAACAAGAGAACAATAAACACATGTTGAGAGGCAGAGAGAGGACGGCTTTCACACAGGACACACAGTCAAAGCTCTTATCACTCTATGATACTTTAAACTTTCTACTTTCTCTTACCTTCTCTGTATGTAATTTAGTTGCTGTGTTCACAGATTTTCTCTTCCTTAAAAACTACCACTACTAAACTACCAAGACAAGCGGCAGTCTCCTCTGACATTTCCATCTATCCTGGTCCTCAACTAACTGGTTTTGAGGTTTCACACTGCAAACAGGTTTAGCAACCAATTCAATTCAACTTCATCAGGTGTGGCTAATGAAGTACACGAGTGCCCTCCATATAGTATGAGAAAATAAAATGATTTCACTGTGATGGAACGAGATAACTGTTGTTCCCCACAACAGAGGAGCTGTGAGCTTTTAGAAACAAGGGATCACACGTGTAACTAACTATTAGTATAGTTCATATAACTCCTGCTTCTCAGAAATGTCCCTGAAGGCAAGACTGGCTAAACACTATATCAAACTGGCATAGCTTGTTGGGGCAGTAATATTAAATGTTAAGTCAAACTGTCTGACGGGAAAAGGGTCTATTTTTCCAGGCATATATGTAAATAAGCATACTGTATGTCAAATACAATCATACAATGACATTTTGCAGACACTTGAGTACAAATATGTAAAACGGTACACTTTTAATGGCATGGAAACGAAAATAAACATTCATTCATTCATCATATTTCCCACATATGAGCAAAAATATCACCAGGTGAAATATTTAGGCAACATAATTATTATCCAAAGCTAATATGAAGCTTCAACAGGGAAACACAAAGAGGGAATTTGATGCTGAAAAGACTGTAAATGTGTCAGATATTCACTTGATATGATTAACTCAGACCTTGCCACAGATCAGGATTGTTATGGCAAATCGGCAATTCATCGCTTACATCGTCATATTTGTATTATTATTTTTTATTGGCCATAATTCTACTTTTATTACTCTTAGTTGTTGTTATTGCTGCTGTGCATCTTTGTGCCTTAAAGACTTTACTTTTTGTTCTGTGTGCTAAAACTGTACCACAGTGCCTTTATTAAATACTACAAATAATAAACCAGTTCACTGAGAGCAGAGGCCCTTTTGTTGCACGTCAACCTCTGCTCTGATACATTTCTGCTCGGAAACAGTCACATTTCATATATCAGTAACTGAAATAACATTATGGAATAAAAAAAAATGTAAGCAAGGTGGAAGCTGTGTTATTTGGTAATTTGTGGTATATTCCTGTCTGTGTTTGTTGTGTGTTGATAGGGTCCTCCATATGTCAAGTACACAGTATCCTAAAAGACACAATCACATTATTATTATTATTATCATCATCATCATTACAGTACTGTATGTATAATCCATTTCTCCTAATGTTAGATTTTTTTTTAGGTAACCTTTTTTCTGACTTACCTAGCTTGGGCCTTGTCCTTCACATAATCACATATCTTTGAATACCCAAACAGTTGTTCTTTGAGAGTATTAATCTCTCGTTTCAAGGCATCAGACTCGGCTTTTAAGAGACCTTAATGACAGAGAAAACAAAAGGAAGGCTTCAGATCAGTTCAGTAATTCTTGCATTTCACCTCACGGTGGCACTGAGAGCTAAGCTTAAATTATCTGTGAAGTAGTCGTGTGTTATACCTTCAGTCTTGGTGTTTCTATTCTGTATGGCAGTCAGCACATCATCTTTCCTTTTCTGCAATAGTGTTGGACAGGTGTCAGTATAAATGACATAGAAGAAGTCAACCACCTCATACTTGTACAAGGGCGTAAAGTGTCAATTGAAATGAGAATCAGGCTAAATTCTCACAGTAAGAGCCATGCTTCAAACAAAGCATCATGAGCATATTTGAAGGCTGTATTACCTTTGTTTCACAATGTATATGATGACAAAATGGGTTTTACAATATATCCAATTGTTTCAAAAAGGATGCATATTTCACTACTATATTAAAACAGTACTAGCTCTGCATTGTCCTGTACAACAAATATAAATAGTGGTGAATATTTGTTTTCCTTTCTGCATTTAATCATTCATGTTCTGATATGTCCTAAACGTCCTGCCTCTGTAAATGCATATTTAGCACTTTCCGGTTATGTCACAAGGAGCACAAAGGCAGTCGCTGCAAAAAAAACAAACCAAAAAAAATAAATAATTACCTTTTCTGCTTGGCAGGCGTCATTTTCTGCTTTCTTCTTCTGAAACTTCAGAAGCAGTTTGCTCACCGTCGTCTCCATACCCTCCACTAGTTTCTTCCCCAGAGCCAACAGCTTTTCCACCGGGGCTCTTTGAAGGCCTTCATTTGTATATTCAGAATCAAGTTCTTCTGACTTTATTTCCAGCTTTTCGTTCTCTTCATTTAGCGAGGCCAGCAATCGATTTTGCCGCATTATAAACACCAGCATTGCAATCAATATCAAGCTGCTTAAAGCGGACGTGATCAACAGGACTTTCATTGATGCTGTTTGGGGGTGACTGTGGTGCAGAAAGAACCTAACAAAGAAACAACAAGAGAACAATAAACACATGTTGAGAGGCAGAGAGAGGACGGCTTTCACACAGGACACACAGTCAAAGTTCTTATCACTGTATGATACTTTAAACTTCTACTTTTTCTTACCTTCTCTGTATGTAGTCCACTTTAGTCGCTGCTTTCACAGGTTTTCTTTCCCTGAAGTCTTCGGACTGCCACTTGTTTTACCACCAGTGTCATTCAGTCTTTGCTTCTACTCTCTTCATCAAGAAAGATGGTTTTGAGGTTTCACACTGCAAACAGGTTCAGCAACCTAACATTAACATCCGGTTGGCTGGAATGTCATTCATATTAAGGTGATGTATAAAGTACAAAAGTACACTGTAAGCAAAAAAAAATGATTCAACTGTGATGGAAAGAGGAAACTGTTGTTTCCCACAACAGAGGAAGCTGTGGGCTTTTAGAAACGAGTGATCACAGGTAGGTTTAACCCTTCTGCTGTCCGCTGTATGGAGAAAACACTGCTCACATACTTCATAATGTCAATTCTGGTCTCACCGGCTTTACTGGAAAGAGGTGAAATTATCTGTTAGTCCAAATAGTATATTCCAGTGCAAGGCTTCATGAAATACCCAGGATCTATTAACCTTTTTTTTCTGTTTTTATCCCCATATGTAATTTTTTTTTTTTCAATTTTAATATTGAACTTATTACAGGTTTTCCTCCCAATCAAGAAAAGTCTATTCTGTCAAATGGCAGGAGACATTTACAGTGTAGTAAACAGATGATAGTATCAGAGGAGTTGGAGTATGTTTTGAGACTGTATGTGATGCTCTGCAGTGCACAGATAAACAACGTGTTTTCTACGTTCCTGGTCAAAATCAAAAGGTGACCGAGCTTTTTCCATCGCTGCTCCCAGGCCCTCAAAAAGTCCTATTTTTCTTGCATTTATGTAAATACGTATATGTGACTGTATGTGTCACAGATGCAAAGAAAGTCATACAATGACATTTTGCTGACACTTGAGTATAAATATCAATTTTGCAAAATCACCCAAGACCTTTTTTAATGGTATAAAATAAAAATAAAAATTTATTCAATCATTGGTTTCCACATATGAGAAAAAAATCACAGCCTCACAGCCAGGGCACGACAATTATCACAACATTAAAACACAACATTAATGAATGTATGTCAAAAATTGAACAAAAATAAATAATAAAAACACGATTGTGGCATTTGGCAAAGGTTTAGGCAGCCTAAGATAGCTGAAGCCTCAGATTTTGTTACATGAGACCAAAATCAGTTTGTTAGGCCTGAGGCATGGCATCAATTTTCATTAGGAAATGTCAGCTACATTGTCATATTTGTATTATTAGCATTATTATTTCTACTGGCTATAATTCTACTATTGTTATGGTTGTTATTGTTGCTGCTGTGCATCTCTGTGTCTGTCTTCTCTTTCAGTGTTCACATAGACACCAGACAACTTGAAAAATTGTGATGGTGTTGGGTGAGGGGAGATGACACAATGCAGAGACAAACAAAAAGATAAAGGAAGAACTTGGTTTGCAGGTTTTTTGGTTTTTTTTAGCATGTGGGAAACACTCAGCCTTCAGGCAGATAGAAACTGGAGTCATGTGACAGTCACTGGTTTCAACTCTGCAAGAGAAATATTTTTTTTATAGGGTTGGAAACTGACTGTGCTACTCTTGTATGCATGCGGCTCGACTGGCTGGAACTAGATATATATTACTACAAACATGAATGTAAACCATCAACACAAAAACAGTGGATCTGACTAAAAAAAAAAATCAGAATGAAGGAGAAGCCTTAAATAATCAGGTGCAAGACATCAGACTAAGTGATTCTGCTCCTCTCAACCTGTAAAGGGCAGCAGGAGGAGCACTGAGAGAGACTGAAGCTGTCACAGAGATGCTATACAAATAAAGTCCGATTGATTGTCACAAAAACTGAAGACAGGCTGTTTTTCGTAGTTCATGAACAGATGACGTATTAGAGATGCATGGTTTTCTCTGGACAGCGACAATACATAAATCTATTGATAGATAAGACTTTACTTTAGTGTTCTGTGTGCTAAAACTATGCTTCATGAAGGTACATGAAAAAAAAAAGAAAAAGTAAAAGAAAGAAACTACAGTAGATAAAGTGGGTAAATATTTTGGAAATGATAAATACAAGTACTAGCAGCAAAATGTACTTTAAAAGTACTAATTCAGCAGAAAAATGTCTCCAGTGACTAACTTTTTATTCATTAAAGGATAAGTTTGGGTATCTGTATAAACACTGAAAAGAGGTTTTCCTGTTCATACTTCCAAACCAAATCCACAGTGTGTCCACAGAGGTATTTTGTGTAAAAAATGTAAAAGTTGATCTGAAACTTATATGAGGCTTCAGCAGGCTGAGTTAGTGACATCAAGTGGATATCCTCTGACAGTGCTTCCCTGTTGAACTGCAGTTGAAGTATAGTAAAAAAAAAAAAAAAAGATTTCGGCACTAATAAGGCTGTAATATTGAAATATATCCATTTGATTTAACTAATTTGGATGGCTGAAGCTTCATATTAGCTGCAGATGAACTACATTTTTGGACAGAACAAGGACTGTGGATTTTGGGTTTGGCTTTTGGCCCCCATCACTTACATTGTAAGTGCATTATGAAGGGATCTTCCTATAGCCAGTATGAATTTTACTGTTCCATACTTTATATACAGTATATACTATATACAGGTAGTACAGGTACAGGTAGTTTAGTGCAGTGGTTCCCAATCGCCCAACAGGTCACAAGGCAAATCTGGTAAATATTTGTTTTCCTTTCTGTATTTAATCATCATGTGTCCTACATGTATTTCCTCTGTAATTAAATATTAAGCACTTTCTAGTTATGTCACATTGCATGGATTTTTTTTTTGAGGAGCACAAAGGCAGGTACTGCAAGAAACAAACAAAAATATCCCTTTACCTTTTCGGCTTGGCACGCGTCATTTTCTGTTTTCTTCTTCTGAAACTCCGGAAGCAGTTCGGTCACCGTCGTCTCCATACCCTCCACTAATTTCTTCCCCAGAGCCAACAGCTTTTCAATCGGGGCTCTTTGAAGGTCTTGATGTTTATATCTAGAATCAAGTTCTTTTGACTTTATTTCCAGCCTTTCATTCTCTTCGTTTAACGAGACCATCACTTTCTGTTGCATTATAAGCACCAGCATTGCAATCAATATCAAGCTGCTTAAAGCGGACGTGATCAACAGAACATTCATTGATGCTGTTTGGGGGCGACTGTGGTGCAGAAAGAACCTAACAAAGAAACAACAAGAGAACAATAAACACATGTTGAGAGGCAGAGAGAGGACGGCTTTCACACAGGACACACAGTCAAAGCTCTTATCACTCTATGATACTGTAAACTTTCTACTTTCTCTTACCTTCTCTGTATGTAGTCCACTTTATTTGCTGCTTTCACAGGTTTTCTTTCCCTGAAGTCTTCGGACTGCCACTTGTTTTACCGCCAGTGTCATTCAGTCTCCTCTCACATTTGCTTCTACTCTCTTCATCAAGAAAGATGGTTTTGAGTTTCACACTGCAAACAGGTTCAGCAACCTAACATTAACATCCAGTTGGCTGGAATGTCATTCATATTAAGGTGATGTATAAAGTACAAAAGTACACTGTAAGCAAATAAAATGATTCCACTGTGATGGAAAGAGGAAACTGTTTGCATTATCAGACTTTGGTGCTTTGCAGGTATTTCTTAACAAAGTTCATGTAACTCCTGCTTCTTAGAAATATCCCCGAAGGCAAGGCTGAGCTGGCCTCTGAATTGGGACTCAGAAGGCGTGTTTAATCCTTCCAATAGGAAGTGTTGATTGTTTCTATCATTGTTAATAAAACTGTACAGACAACAACATGATTGTGTACAAGAAGCAGAAAAATGCTTGAGACTTAGATCAGACTTGCAAGCCCTTCCATTGCAAGAAGCGGACTTGGAGTATTGGACTGATGGATCCTAAATTATAGGAAGTAGGAAGTGCTGAAATAATTTGTTGGCAATATTTTAACACACTTTTACCAACACTCATTTACTTCACCCACAGCAGTCACCTTTACCTTGTTGAAGTGGGCGCAGCTGCAACTTCAACTAAGAAACGAGTATCCCTATCATCACTCCTAGTATTTCGCATGAAAGGTGTGGCGAACTCTCTTCCTGCTGGTAGAACAGAGCCAATTCATGCAAAAATCACAAGAATGAATAATTGGAAATTAAAATGCATCACTGGTCTTGGAGACTAACATACAGCTTTTTTTTCTATCTGTCTCTCTTTGTGTTATTCTTTAAATTTGAAAAATAGAAATATAGAAATCAAATGTATTTATTTATTATGTTCAACTGTTGCAGATAGCATATTTATGATAACATTGCATATGTTAAGGGTGGTGAGTTAGTCATATCTAAAGTCAAACCCCAACAATCACCAGAAAATGAAAACAGAAAAACTATTTCAATGATTCACTGTTTCTCAGGGTCTGCTCACATGCAGTAAGTCAAAACATGGCCGTAGATTGTTAAAAAACAGTCGACGTTAGGAGATGTTTTGCATTTTTTTGGGTGCATATTCAGCATCCTTTGATAAGAAAAGTGGCCCTCAGACAGTTTTTGCTAGCAGTGATCAAAGGAGTTTATCATAAGGGCTGTTACCGTTTGGGAAAGAAATCTGAATGGTTTTGATAAACATGCTGGTCTATGCCATGTTTCTCACGTCACTTTATCCAGTCAGCAAGGCTTTTCTGAATCACCCGATAACGCCAACGTGCTCAAGAGAAAAGGAGAGAAAGTTGCTGCCATCATGCTGATGCTGATATTTTAACATTTAACTTTTCGTTTTCCTGAACAAACATGGCACCGACACCGCATTTCACTTCAATGTAACCTGTAACTTTGATTTAAGTATCACACAGCATGCAACTGTAGCAGAACAGCTGGAATGGTAATCATCTGTTAGTAGTGTCTGTAAGTGATTAAGTGAGAGGCAGGTTCTTCTTATCTTCTTGATGAAAAGAAAAAGTTATTAACACAACCCCCCCACACCACATCTTCCTCCACCCCCGCATCACTTCCAAGCATTTTACGCCCACATACTCACTCCTCTCGCCCATATAAGCTGGTTGCCTGATGCACTCGCAATATCAACGTTTGCTCAAGAGAAATTTGTTTTTTTTTACATTTTTAAAAAAAAATTCTTACCCACCACCATCCAGCTATGATTTTGACTGGAGGCCTCACAGTATTCTGGATAATGACACTGTTGACTCTTCACAGTGCAGATTTGGGAGGTAATTCATCCTAAAATTAATGTTATTGTTGTAAACACTCTTTAAGCTGCAAAGCTGCAATGATGTTCTGTTTCCACAGAGACCAAAAGAAACGTTCTCAATGAGCCGGACGTCCCCTTCCCACCAGCCTGTCCCACTGCTCAGAATCTCGCTGCTGTTTGCTATCAGGGTCTCGGTCGTCCCAGATACCTGGACAGCTTCTTCCCCAGCTCTGGTGCCAGCCACTTTCGCCGCCGTGGAAACGCCATCAACCGGCTGGAGTCGTGGTACAGTTTGTGCTGCAGTGGACAGGTAGCACAGCAGAGCAACCAGATCCTTTGCTGCGCTCAACAAGCTGTGAGTCTTTTTTTTGTGTTTGTGTGAGGTTTGGGGTAGAAAGAAGGTGCAGATAGTAGAAGCATTCAATGATCAGAGGAATGAATTTAAGTTGAAGGAGATCAGGTGAAAATATCTTTTTTATTAAACTTATTTTATATTTCACGGTTTCATTAAATGTTCCAATCACTTACCAAAAATAGATAGAACAGATTTTTGTATATTTTTATTATCTACTGCATTAAGCACCAAAAATATACAAATATCTGGTGTCTCCAGATGTTTTTTGTTAACTTATTTATGGTATTTATGTGAAATATTAGATTAGAATTAGTATAGAATTTGTTAATGTTAATAGTAGATACAATAGAAAAATCCTGAATTTTGCAGCCATTTTTGTGTGAATATTCATAATGATAGATAAATGCTATAAAAAAAGAAAATAAAGTTTTTTACCTGGTGTTGCAGTATTGTAAGAATCTGCAACAGTTCTCAGAAAGGACAATTATAAGGATCAAAGAAAAGATAGACTTTCTCATCCATACAGACAGAGCATATAAGGCTATGTGATATAGGAATCGATTTCAGCAAAGTGAAGTGGAAGTGTGCCTTTTTCTGGCTCCATGGTAAATATGGAAAGGAATTACAAAACCATGACATTAAGTATTGCTTTCTGACAGTGGAAACAAGCTCTTTCCCAGTTCTGTGTGGAGGAATATGGCACCATGACACTCGCGTACGAGTGCTGTCAGGACACAGGAGACATGCGGTGGATGTGCTTCAACAGCGAGCTGCCAAACCCCAACTACGACCCAACACCGGGCTACACTGCACCCCAAATGCTTCAGGAGCCGGGATTCACCTTCAATGCAAATGCTTGCTAAAAGGTGAAAAACAAACTCACTGGAATACATAAAGAATACACAGTACGTAGAAAATGAAAACTAATAAGAAACCACTGGTTATATAGCCTACTGTATATATATTTAGGGACAAAGAGGGAGTTAATGTGCTCATATTAACACACATAAATAAACCTGCATCATGTGTAAGATCATGCTGATTTAATAATGCTTTGAATTTTTCCTGCAGGTCCCAGATGCTCAGAAGAGGACAGGATTTGCTATCTTTTTTTGCTAACCCTAACCCTTCCAAATGTTCACTGTTTTAACGCAAATAAATTGTGCTCTGAATGGATTTCACACAGACAGTATCATTCTTTGTAAGGGAAATAAAGGATAAAATAATTAAATTAAAATGCCCATGTTTTTATTTATTTTTTTACTGAAGAAACCACTTATTGAACCTTTGGAGAGCTATTCATAGACAAAAAGAAAAACATTAGGTGTTGACACACATGTAGTAAAATATTCAACATGTAATTATAAATGTTTCCACCAGAGGTCACTGTTGGCTGTAACGGTTGGATGTGGGAAGTGTGTGTGTGCTGCTCAGCCTGAATGATCATCTGCAGTAAAATTCACAATCAAAAAATAAAGAAGGAGCAGCCAATGCACTTCCTGTTTGGGTTTTTTTTTTTTTACTTCAAAATAGAAAAAAAAATTTTGTTCAATGTCACAGAGTGGGAACTCTGAGTCATGTGTGTGATCATAACAAAAGTCATAAATATCATAAATGTGCCATTTGTACTAACAGACACATTAAATGTACCTTTTCCCACCGGTCACACTTTAAAATGTAGACACAATAAACATTTCACTGTCTGAAATGAGTCTAAAACTGTGTCAAGACAGTAACATTTACTGTTAAGTGTTGTTTTGCTAAATACATAATCCTACTTACGTACAATTCTGAGATAGTATATATTTCTACTTCCTTACATTTCAAAGGCAAATATTGTACTTTTTACATGACTGCATTTAATAGACAAATTGAGTTACTATATTGAACTAAAAAACATCATAAAATGAAATAGAACAATGGTATGCTCATGGTTACGAGGTCAAGAGAAAAGCCAGCACAAATCCTCTTAATTCCAGAGAATGACAGAAAATCACACTCAGCTAATTAATTACACTGAAATTCCTATATAAAAATAACCTAGCAAGTCAAGTTACACATATTAAAACATATTAATCAAGGAATTAATATAATGCATACACACTTACATACTTATTTATGCACATAACATGTACATATGGAGTGAACAAGTAGCCAAACTAAACAATTTAATCAATCAATTAATTAACCACTCAAAGCAGCACATGTTAGCCAATGAACAAAGAGGGGCTATTGTATCTGAAATCCAAGTTAATTTCAAGCCTTCTAAACAATTCTTACATATCATTATGAATACAGTTATTGTCTGTATTATTTCATTTTATAGGAATTCAAATACAATCACTTTATTCTGAACAAATTACACCAGATATCCTGTTGTTGCTGTAGCTAAGATCCGCCAAGACCCGCCCTACTCTGCCTCTGATTGGCTAGTACTGGTCGTCTTCATTGGTTGGGTTGATTCGGTTTCGGTATGAGGAGTTAGGATTGGTTCATTTTAGTGTGAGAACATCAGGCTCAGCCAATCAAAGGCGCAACAACTACGCCTAGCAGAGCAGAACACAGAACTACTGCTTCCGCATTGCTTTGTTGTTTATTAGTTTTAGTGAATAAGTGGTTTTTAAGAGGTGAAATAAGTTTATTTTTCCTCTGGAAAAGTCGACGACTGTTTCACAACATTTCCCGAGTGAGTTGACTGGCCGTTTGAGTTGTTGTTATGTCCTTTATGTGCCTCAGTAACGTTAGTTTGGCTAATGTTAGAAGTCAAATCAAATGTCGCATCTTGGTTAGCTAGCACGGTAAACTGTCAGAACATGTCTTGTAATTATCATTTATTAACATTTCTATCATTTACGTGTTCAACAGACCGTTCGTTGTCGTTAAACTACCGTCAGCTTTCTATATGTTGAATTAAGATCCTCGTTCTTTACCAGCAGAGACACAGACAACGTGGCTGTTATCAATATTTGTGGCATGAAGTCATCTGGTGTGTTTGCTGTTAATGATGTAGGTTTTTTTTTTTGTCCACACAGATCTCCGGTAATTTGAGCTGCTCACTCACAGAAAGTTTGGACAGTAGTGGGTCGGAGTTTCACCTCTAAAACCTGTTTACTTTCTGATCTGAATGGCCACAGCTGCAGAGGAGCCTCCAGGGCTACAGGGCCACACTGGGAGTAAGAACTACATTATTTTACATACACTGAAAAGGCTACAGTGATCAATTAATCGAGAAAAATAATTGACAGATTAATCATTAGTTGCAGTCCTAGTTGGTTCAGTTAGTCTCAGCATGTCAGCAGCTTATCAAAGATAGATAAGTAGTTTATTGATTCAGTTGTTACAATATAAACTTTACATGACTTTACATGTTTAAATAAAATCATCGGGTCCAAAGAAGACAGTGAAATTATATCAGCACAACAAAAAAAAAAACATGTCACGTTCCAACTTTTTCAGTCAACGTATTTAAAGAATAAATTTAGGTAAGAGCTGTAACAATTAGTCAATTATTCTCCCGTTAAAAGTTAGTTTGTTACTATTCTGATAATCGAATAATCATTTTAGTATTTTGTTTTAGGTTCTCAAATGTGATGATTTCTGAACATGAACTGAATATCTTTTAGGTTTTGGATTGTTACTTGGACACGTCTTAGGGGGAACTATAATGAATATTTACTTTTATTTTATAGACGAAAAATTTTATTGATAATTCAAATAATTTAGTAGTTAGTTGCAGCCTTACTGTGATTTTCACAACCTGTGTGAACAAGCGTGTACATGTAATTTTTCAAATTATCTGTAAAATAGGTTTATGGACAAAACTAGATATTTGAGAACATGACCTTGGCCTGGGTGATAAACATTTGTCACAATTTGTGATTTAAAAAAAAAAAAAAATGTCTAATTGAGAAAATAATTAAAAGAATTGTTAGTTGCAGCACAAAAGGGGGGTATACCTAATAATTTGGCACCTGTGTTTCAATAAATCTTTGCCTGGTAAATACCAACATCTTTATGTTTTATTAGTATAGATCAATAAAAAAGTAGAAAAAAAATGAACTCCCCGAATCAGATTTTACTCTACGCCCTTGGGTTACTCAGGGTTATTTTAGTGCTCAGGACATTCATTGGCCTTATTTGAAATCTGACAGTAATAGCATATTTATCTAATTCCTCTTATTGCACGCAAAGACCTGCAGAGTCAGTTCTGGAGGAGACTGTCTTCTCTCAGAGGTAATGAATGAGGTGTGTCTGCATGCTTGTTTCAGAGCTCAGCTTCACTGTCCATCTTTAACATTAGGGAATGATAAAAGCTGTGTTAGCGTGTTGTGTTTAATATGAATGCATCTGGTGTGAGAATTGTACTTTGTTTGAGAACTTAAACGTTAATTTTCCTAGTTGTCTATTTCTTGTATAACTTGTAAGTTTCCCTTTTTCTCTCTCTCTCCAGATTCAACTGGGACACGGAAAAATGTTTCACTGGAGGTGAGCAATAACGGTTTGGTGTACACACGCAATCTGGTGTCAACGTCGGTTGAGAAACGCACACTGATTGCATCTCGACAGTTTCGGACCAGTATTTTGCTGACACATCCTCTATTCCTTCCTGTTTCTAACACAAGTGTTTTTACTTGTTGCAGCAGTTATTTTCCCCTAGTAATGCTTCTCTTCCATGCTTCTACTGACAGAGTCCGAGCACAAGCACCTCTCAAACCATGAAAAAAACGATCGGCCATCGTGGAATTGATCCCACTGGGGAGACCACGTACAAGAAGGTGGGAGATCAGCTATTGTTGACTGACACACATTTATACTCATTCTCTTGGTGCTGCATGTGAGAGAGTGAGTTACAGATCATTAATGATTCATCATTTTGATCTTTTAGTGTTGAAAAATATCCATCACAGTTTCTCAGAGCCTTAGTTTGTCCAACCAACAGTTATTGGTTTATTGAAATAGTTACCAATTACATTTTCTATCGATAGAGTAATCCGGTAATAGACTGATTGTTGCAGCTCTGCCCTAACTGCTATATATGTATATACGTATCTAAACTTTAGTACATAAGTGCTTCTGCACTTCTACATTTCAGTCGGCATTTGTCATTTGATTCATGTTTTCTTTGTCTTCCAGACAACCTCATCAGCCCTGAAAGGTGCTATCCAGTTAGGCATCACTCACACAGTGGGCAGTTTAAGTCAGAAACCTGAGAGAGACGTGCTACTGCAGGACTTTGAAGTGGTGGAAAGCATCTTCTTCCCCAGGTGGGTCTTCGGAAATAGTGAAGTAAGGTTTAGCTATAAAGCTGACTGTCTGCACCACACCAATACTCTCTACTTAACCTCCTCTGTATGTGTTGTAATCCTCTGCCTCTTCTGTCTCTTACTGGCAGTGAGGGCAGCAATCTGACACCGGCACACCATTATGGGGACTTCAGGTTCAAGACGTACGCCCCAATTGCCTTTCGCTACTTCAGGGAGATGTTTGGCATCCGGCCTGATGATTACATGGTATTATTGTTGTAACCGCATCTGTTACACATACAAATTTGGGAATAAAGCTTGCAGAACAGTAAATCTGAAGAAAGGGAAAGAACAGTGCACCATGAGAAAAACGAAGTGATTGAGGAACTGAAAAGGGGAAATGTGTGTGTCATAATGGAATATTGACACACTAGAGGTGGAGGTCCTGATGTGAACACGCGTCTAATCACTGTGCTCTGGTCTGCTTACAGTATTCTCTGTGTAATGAATCACTGATTGAGCTGTCAAACTCTGGAGCCAGCGGGTCTCTCTTCTATGTCACCAGTGATGATGAGTACATCATTAAGACTGTGCAGCACAAAGAGGCAGAATTTCTGCAGAAACTGCTCCCAGGATACTTCATGGTGAGATCTGATGAGAGGCTATGGGTACAAGATAATAATCCCACACAAAGAAATTATTGATTATGATCTCATCAGTAGCCCCCTGTCTATATATCTGTAATTTAGATACCACTGTTCCCTGAAACTACATCTCGTCTTGGTGGGTATTGTCCAGCCCACTGTTTGGATTTTGACAAAAAACAGGGAAAAAATCTTACCCCAGTGTATTTGCATTTTCAAAAATTATATTGATTGGTGCAGTAGGACTTTACATTATATATTGGAATAAAGGTGACGTTTTCATTACTGACTGCATCATTTGTGTGGGGCAATGTTTTTACTTTAGCGTGAGCATGTCTACTTGTTTATTATTTAGTTTACTCTAGTCTTTCATTTCACATCCTGGTCAGTTATACTTATTTTAGTTTAGTTTTCATATTTTCATATTTCTCCCTCCATCTCCTCTTCTCTCCTCCAGAACCTGAACCAGAACAAGCGGACCTTGTTACCAAAGTTTTATGGACTTTACTGTGTCCAGGCAGCGGGTAAGAACATCCGTATTGCAGTCATGAACAATCTACTTCCAAGCACTGTACAAATGCATCTAAAGTTCGACCTAAAGGGCTCCACCTATAAGCGCCGGGCCTCAGCTAAAGAGAGAGATAAGGCCGTGCCCACGTACAAAGACCTGGATTTCATGCAGGACCTGCCTGGTGGGCTGATACTGGAGGGGGACAAGTACAGTGCTGTTTGCAAGACCATCCAGAGAGACTGCCGGGTGAGAGCTATACAAGAATGTCTTACTTGGCATAAATATTCATAGTCTATTCCTTTAAAATTCTGACACATCTTTCTAACCTCACATGATTTGTTTTATTTGATATCCTTCCTCAGCTTTTGCAGAGTTTCAAGATTATGGACTACAGCCTTCTGGTGGGAATCCACAACATAGATCTGACTAGAGGGAAGGCCAATGAAGAAGCAATGGCAGGGGCTTTGGACCAGAGGAGGCCACAAGGCCAGAAGTCGTTGTACAGCACTGCTATAGAGGCTATACAAGCAGAGCCTGGAAACATGGGAACACAGGACACAGAGGACAAGTCAGTGACAGTTGAGACAAGTTCCTGTTGCCACAATGAATGTAGATGTTATTACAAGCAGCTGAAAGAAGAATGAGTAATTACATTTGTTGTTTTACTTTACAGAACAGGAGGAATTCCAGCACAGAACTCCAAAGGGGAGAGGCTGCTGGTGTACATCGGCATTATTGACATACTACAGTCCTACAGGTTAACAGCATATACTTATTTAAGTTCCTATTTCAGTCAGAGACACTTACAGTTCATCAAGGCTTTGGTCAAGGAATTTTGGGGAAAAAAGCTTTGCTCTTTAAGAGATCCTTCAAAGAATGTGAACATCAACAAGGACTATTTGGGGAGAAGTAATCCGAGTCTTAACATACACACGACCATTAAATCTTTGTTAAATCAATAATACCAAAAACAGGTTAGCATAAAAGCATTGTGAATGTGACTTCAGTGCTCTTTAAGCTGCATTTGTTCTATAAAAGCCAAGTTTAAAGTGGATATTAGTTAGTGTTTCTATGGTGACTGTACCACTTGAAACCAATATATTTGATTATGTAACTTCAGTAATCAGTTTTCTGTGTTTTATCATTTAGATTCGTCAAGAAGCTTGAACACTCATGGAAAGCCCTCGTTCACGATGGGGTAAGGTACTTCTACCTTAGTTATTATTATGTTTTAAATTGAAAAAAACTGATGTTAATTTGTCATTCTTTTTTAGGATAGTGTATCAGTACACAGACCAAGCTTCTACGCAGAACGATTTCAGAAGTTCATGTGCAATACAGTCTTCAGGAAGATACCATGTAAGACTGTGTGTGTGTGTGTCTGTGTGTCTGTGTGTGTGCGCGCAATTACATCATGTCAGACGCACTTTACGGCCTCTTCATTAACACATTTTTCTCTTGTATCTAGTAAAACCCTCCCCGTCAAAGAAACGGCGTGCCCAGGGTACGACGAAAAAATCAGGTGGTGCTGGGCCTCCTATGTCAGCAACAACCAGCGGCAACAACCAGCATCCTGCATTTGAACATCAAGTCAGCTCTGAGACCAAAGAAGAGAGTAAGGGAAACAACTGTAAGGATTGAAAATAGGAAGGGGCGGGGGGTTTAGTCTTCCAGCATGTGCCAGCACATGAAGTTCTTCTTTCATAACAAAGTACTCATAGTTTTATCCCGTTCCACCCAGTTATGCAGTCAGGTCGTCCTGACCTCCTCCCAACAACCTTACCACTAAGCAATACTGCTGAAACCGCCGTCTTGGGAAACTCTGAACTTGTTCCCACAAGTCAGCCTCCGCCCCTCTCTCTGGATTTGAATGACGAACAGAGCAAAGAGCAGGAGCCCAGCACCCCCAAGAGGTAAGACGGTAAAACTACATATAAAGATTAGTATTTTAATAGGAGAGACTGAACTCAAAGATGGCAAGAACGTCCCTTAACAAGACACTGGGGAAAGTCAGCTCACGTTGAGGCAGTGCAACATCTGCAGATTGGCCACCTAGTAACAAATGTCAGAACGCATGAAACAAATAATATATCTTCATAGAGTTTTTAAGAACGTATGTACTCAAATATCCACTCACACTGCTCCTGTGTTGCTTTGCAGAGCTCCGGTGGGGACTCTTGAAGAAAGCATCGGTGGTGAGGACGTCATCTCACTCAGTGACATAGTTCCTAATGCAAGCAAATGTTCTGTAAGTGAATAGAATTTCTCTTATTTCTCCAGTTTTTTTTTTGTTGTTACGGCGAGTGGTTTTCTAACAAGGTAATTGCATTGCTTTACAGGTGTAGATGTGAGGAAGTGAACTGGACTCAAATGAACAAAGCAAACTCGGAGACCATTAAGAGCATGGATGAAATATTAAACCCCTCCCTTGGTGTTATACAAGGTACAAATTGAAAGGGTGGGATATGAAATGTTTATTTCTGCACTTTGATTTCCAAATCTCAACATAGTAAGTGAGTGGTTGTGTTCTGACACTAGTAATAGATGGGTACATTGATGCTGTGGTTTTTGAACACTATTATTCATCTCAGAGGTATGATTTTTATGCACAACCAAAGATTGTTTTTGGTTCAGTGATATGCTCAACTAAGCCAGCATTCGGTGTAACAGAATTATTATTATTACTACATTCTTAAGATTAGGAACACATTATTACTTTATTATTATTATTTTTTTTGGGGGGGATGCAAATATGCTGGAAAAAGAGGTGATCCTCAGCTTGTGGTTGCTGTTTCAGCAGTTGTTGTAATATTCTTGTATTATCTCTGAGACTATGAATCCAAAATGTCACCTCTCATCTTCAGGTGAATGTTTTGGGGGTTTTTTTAATTGGAGATTGTTTTTTTTATGTTTATACACTTCATAATCTGTCATTTTCAGGTGTTTAGACTGGACCACGATAGACTCTTGATCTGGGGCCTGTCTCACAAAGCAACATTAGCGCGTTAGCAAGTTAACTTTGGAGTGAACTCTGTCTGAATGAGTTCAAAAGGAATTATGTTGCCACATTATCACTGATGAATTGTGTGGAAAATCTGAGTCACCATTTTCTATAAGATCCCAATGAACAAAAGCACACAAAGTGACAAGTACCAAAGAGAACAGGGCTACATATTTATGAACTGGTACAATCGCTTTATGTTTCATTATAATATGTTATATTGGAAATAGCGATGCAGTTAATGTTTGCAGCATAACAACTGTCTCACTTTGGTTATAAAACAGGGTTTCTAACAGATATATAATTTATTGTTGTCCTGTTGGTTCAGTGCAGCCTTATTTATGTATACACACTCTCACTGTAGCGATGGAGAATATGATGTAACTTTCTAAAATAAGAAGTATTTCTTAATTATTAATTCTTAACCCAATGGTATGACACTGTCATATAAAGGCAAAGAAACCAGCTCCTATCAGCATCATACGATTGGAGAGCTGCAGTTCTGGACCTGCACAAGTATTTCAAAGTATGTTTGCTGTTTTATTATGTCTTAACCACACGAAATGACAACCTGCCAACATGAGCATATAGTGTAGGATAGAGTAGAGACTTGGGTGTTTAAATGAAATTTAAAGCAAGGCCTAAAGAAAATTGGCAATCTAGGTTGAGGTTTGACTTTGCTGCTGAATATTTTAACTATAAACTTTGGTGTTATTGTGTTTTCCTTAAAGCATTTTTTTTTACACTTTTCTACAATCTCCAGCGTTCTGCTGCTAAAAGTAAAAAGCGATGTGTGTGTCACGAGGTCATTGCTGGATTGATAAACCCAGAGTGAACAGAGCCAGTTCGCTGGTAACCAGCTTTGTGAGACAGAATTGCCAGTGTTGCGTGTTGTATGGCACAAAGAGAGAAAAATCTTTGTGAGACGGGCCCCAACTATGGTATAGTTATGTTTCACTAGCAAAACATGGTGATGGCTGCCTAGTGTGTAACTGTACAAAAAGACAATACTTTATGGGAAAATCAAACTTAGACATAGTTCACTGCCACTCAAGTTGGTTTTAGGTCTCAAAATGAGTGTTACTGGGTTATGTTTGTTATGCATTTGGTAGGTTTTTATATTTTAAAATGTATTGCAATTACTATTTAATCTAATAGCATAAAATAAATCGGTAATTTGAAAGGTGTCAGCTATGCAATCTGATTCTTTGTTTATAACATTTGTAGGTCTGGATGAGTGTGCAATACTTTGACTGAACTGAGAATTTAGACATTTTAAGATGTGGTAAATTGTATGTAGAGGGTATTAGTATATCAAACTTTCAGACTATGTTCTGTGCCAATATTTGAAGTAACACTGTGCCTTATTATAAAAACTCCAAACCAGTTACACGAGTAGCCAATGAACCAAACTGTAAATAGTTTACTTTTAAGTGTATTTATTATAGTATTTATTACTGTATGTCTTTCTCTGTATTCCAAAATGTTTAATTATGATGATGGGATTGTAAATGCTACTTTGTCGTTTGTGATTTCCTTTTGTTTACTGTGTTAGTTATCATCCACATGTGCACATCTGTATACAAGAATCACAATGGTGCCTTCACGCAGAATATGAATTTACAATTTCTGTCTCTCGCTCTTTCGGGTGTTTTCATACAAATGTATAGTTATTAAAGAAAATAAAGACATGTTGATTATATTGCATAATACTGATGTTCAACATTTTATGTCTCTAATAGAGTTTAATGATATGAGAAAATATAAATTTGTAATAATCGATTCCTATATTCCTTTAATATCTCATGGTGTATTAGATCCTTGTAATTATATTAATATATCACAAAAACATTTTTATCACAATATAAAATCACAAAGACCAGAATTGTATCCATATCACCCACTTCTAGTCTGTAAGTGCTCAATAACCTGCACAAAAATATACTTTATTCTTCTATGTTTTATCCTCTGCTGAATCCATGGCAACGGAGCAAACGTTATCTGCAGATAGACTGTGAGTTGTGGTTGAAAGCCTCAGGAAAAAAAACTAGTAAATGGACCTTGAGTTAAGATTTCTGAGAAATGATCATGAACAGAGCACAATCCATCAGGTTTAGAAGACAGTGACATGCAGATGAAAGAAAAAAGCGAGCTAATGCAGTGGTGGAAGAAGTACTTAAGAAGTTCTTTAAGAAGTAGTGTTACATAAGTAAAAGCCCTGCATGAAAACCCTACCTAAGTAAAATTATATAAGCAGTAAAATGTAGTTTGTATTAAAGTCAAAGTTGTATGCAAAAGTTTAGTCACCCCTTGACAAATGATTGATTTGATGATTTTGCTTAATTGAAAAGATGAAAATTGTCAAAAATTTAACAAAAAGAGATGTCATTGTGGCGTCTGGCAAATGTTTGGGCATCCTACAGTACTTAGCAACACGCCCTTTGGCAGATATCACAGTTTTTAAGTTATGTTTAAGTCTGGGGAATGTGAAGGCCATTCAAAAACCTTCAGCTTTGTCTCTTGAGGTAGCTGCGGGTGGATTTCAAGGCCTCGTTTCAGTTTCAGCTTCAGCTTATTTTTTTTATTTATTTATTTTTTTAAACACATGGTGTAAGCATGATACATCCACCCTATGCTGAACTGTTGGCAAGGTGTTCTTTTCTTAAAATGCTGCTTTACATATTTTTACTGATTGTGGCCAAATAGCTCTAGTTTGACTTCATTATTCCACAGCACTTGCTTAAAAATGCATAAAGAGTTGATGTTACTTTACATACTTCTGATGTTGGATTTTATTGTGAGGACACAGGTAAAGTTTTCTTCTACAAACTCTTCCATGAAGGTCTTGTTTGTGCTAACTATGCAATAATAGTCGCTGATAATGTTGCTTTTTTCCATATCCTAGAGAGACTGTGTTTACATATTTTCAATTCAAAAAAACACCAAAATGTTATGTTAAAGGTGGCCAAGCTTTCATATACAACTGTAGCTGCTGGAGGTGGAGCTAGTTTAGTTCAGTGGTTCCCAACCTAGGGGCTGGGCCCCTCCAATGGGTCCCCAGTTAAATCTAAGAGGTCGTGAGATGATTAATGGGAGAGGAAAGATGATCAGCAATCTGTTCTCAGTTTTTGGACTTTTTCTCTAATCTTTGATTTTTGGTAAAATATTTGATCATTTAAATTAAAATGAAGCCATGTGAGATGTTTATGTTTATAATCACTATTTGGTGGATTACAACACACTGCTTTTTGTAAGACGTCAAAAACTAGAAAGGTTGGAAATCACTGATTTAATCTTTGACAATTTGTTGTATTTTAAAAGCAGCTTGTTATATTGTCTAGTATGTCAAATATTCATCTGAAAAGTTAATAGGAGTTTCTGCTGTTTCAAATAAATAGTAGAAAGTACAATAATATTTCCCCCCTTGTAAAATGTAATTGAGTGGAAATATAAGGTAGCTTCAAATGGAAGTACAAGTCCCTAAAATTGTACTTAAGTGCAGCATTTGAGTTTTATTCTATTCATCAACAAATTACAGACAATGAATTGTAGGTTACAACACCTGACCAATCAGGTTCTGCTTTGTTCAGTCTTTGTCCAATAGCCTGCGAGCTTGTAAGATTACAACAGAGAGCAACAAGAAGTTTCCAAAATGGGGCTTGAAAGTACTATGGTCTGGTAAGAACTCTTTAAATTCTCTTTTTAATGTAGTTGCTGATTTATAAACGCCTCATATAAAGACATGGAAGACAATTACGCAGTTTGGTAGTTCAAGGAGCTGAATTGGTGCAACTGTCTTCCTTAACTGGCCAAAATAAATGACAGTCAACGGTTAGCCGGCTAACGCAGCGTCTACCGGCTGAGTCATTGTCGCTAAAGTTAGCTCAAATTAGCTATTTTAATGAAGTATTTATGTAGCTGTAGCATGTATGACACATTTAATGTATATTGTTATTTATAATTTAGTGCTTTATATCGAAATTATCAACTGACAACCTCGGCAATTTTGTTTCGATCAGCGACATAACTCGTCATTATTTGCTAATGTTAGCAAGTCGTGCTAACCTTGTTTCATAATAATAACGCCACATATTTAGCAACGTTAGTTATTTAGGTTAACTTACCTCTTCACCTCGTGAAAAAAGACAAGACTTTTCCATGTGGGGAGCTGAAGGTTGAAATGTCCCGTTGATATATAAAGTTAAAACTTAACGTTAACAAGGTCTCGACTGGCTTGGAAATGACATGTCAGCTGCTAACGGTAGCTGGTTAGCAAGTAAAGCACCAGAAACACGTTAAATAGTATTTTCCTCACAGTGTGGACAACAGTGAATACATGAGGAATGGAGACTTTCTACCCACGAGGCTACAGGCTCAACAAGATGCTGTCAACATTGTCTGTCACTCCAAAACACGCAGCAACCCAGAAAACAATGTGGGCCTCATCACTATGGCAAAGTAAGCTTTTCTTTCATTAAAGGGTGGGTTCACAAATTTTCTAGTCTGACTGAAAACAACAGGTGCCCAATGAACATTGAAATATTTTTTTCTTGCCATAATCACTTCGTTCATGCTGACCATTAGAAGATCCCTTCATAATAATACAAACAATGCAAGTGATGGGGGCAAACTCCACAAGCCTCCCTCTGTGCTAAAATGTTTATTTGAAGCTAATATGAAGCTTCAGCCAGCCAAAATAGTCAAATAAAGTGTTGATATATCTCAATATTGCAGTCTTTTTTATTGTCAAACTTCCTCCTTTTGTTACTATACTTCCATCACAACACAAAAAGAGGGAATTTGATGCTAAAAAAGTAAATGCAGCAGATTGCCATTTGGTATGACTAACTCAGACTCCTGAAGCTTCATATAAGCTGCAGGTAAAATTTTAAATAAATTTTTCCACAAAATAACTGTATGGACACAGGATCTTGGCCCCGTTGTTTACATTGAAAGCTCATTTGAAGAGGATCCTTAAATAGCCAGTATGAACAGGATGAGTGATTACAACAAGAAAAACCTCCTTCAGTGTCCATATAGGCACCTGACTGTTGTTTTAAAATAGGCTTAAAAAGTGTGAACCTATCCTCAAATTATGATACTAATACTCGATTATCAGTATAATACTTACTTAGGTTGTCCTTTCATAGCAAATGTAGGTTCCATCACATTATTTGTTGATTCAGGACGATGGATTATACACTGTTTCTTAAATGCTTTTTTTACGTTTTTATGTAGTAACTGTGAGGTCCTGACAACACTGACACCAGATACCGGCCGCATCCTATCCAAACTTCACGCTGTCCAGCCTCGAGGAAAGATCTGCTTCTGCACAGGCATCAGAGTGGCTCATGTGTGTATCTTTTGATGTGTCTAAAATTTACTCCGCCATTTCAAACATAAAAGTAATTACATGATTGGTTAACAGGAGTTTCTACTGTCTGCAGCAGCAATAATCAGATGGCCATATTTTTGTTTTTCCTGTGTAGCTGGCCTTGAAACACAGACAAGGAAAAAACCACAAAATGAGGATCATTGCCTTTGTTGGGAGTCCTGTGGAGGATAATGAGAAAGATGTGAGTTAGAAATCTTCTGTCGCATCAAGAGGGAAATGTGTTTTTCTAACAGATTATAATCTCCGTGTTTCTCTCTCCTTGCTTGTGCAGCTTGTTAAAATGGCAAAGCGCTTGAAAAAAGAAAAGGTGAATGTGGATATTATCAACTTTGGAGAAGAGGTATGTGTGTGTTCCTTATAATCTGTATTTTATTTGCATCTCCATATTTGAAAATTCTTTCCATTAAAACAATGTAGATTTTAATTGCTCTTGCTCTCTTTCTCTATATGTTTATTCAGGAGTTGAACACGGAGAAGCTGACTGCCTTCATCAATACTCTAAATGGAAAGGAGGGGACAGGCTCCCACCTGGTTACAGTCCCTCCAGGTCCCAGTCTGGCTGATGCCCTGCTCTCCTCTCCCATCCTGGCTGGGGAGGGAGGCTCCTTGGGTCTTGGTGCCAGTGATTTTGAGTTTGGTGTGGATCCCAGTGCTGACCCAGAGCTTGCCCTGGTAAGCAATGGTGCTATCCAAGTTGTTATACTCAGACCTAGGAGTTACATTTGTAAAGAATTACTTTGACTATAGAGAAAGATAAATGGCAATCTGATCATTGTTCAAATAAACACATGTACACTAGCTTCTATGGACCAGTATTAGAAACCACTGACCCACATGCAGGAAGCAACATTTGTACGGTTGTAGCTATTTAAAAAATTAAAAATACTCATCATTAAGGATTGTATGCAGCTGCCTCATATATTGATTAAAATAAGTTGATGTTCATGTTAACATTTGTTGATTTTAATATCTGACTATTATGTTTTTGAGGGCTTCCATTCAGATGATGGCTATAGTTGGCTATGATCATCCTTGAAACAGTCCAAGACTGAAAAAGACATCATACATTTCTCTCAAATCTGCAGCAGTTTGAGCAGTATTTTTTTTATGTAGCCAACCCCTTACCTGTAAAAAGTTATAAGCCTTGATGCCATTTGCTTTATTTTCTAACTGCTCTGTTGGTGTCCCCAATAGGCTTTGCGTGTATCAATGGAGGAGCAGCGACAGAGGCAGGAAGAAGAGGCCCGCAGAGCTGCTGCTGCTTCTGCAGCCGAGGCAGGCGTGCCCACACCCAGTGCGGATGGTAAAAGGAGGACGTTAATTACTGATTTAAGCATTAGAATTTGGTGTAATGACACTTGTTGGTTCATTACTTAGTTTTGACTGATCTTTCTCACAGAATCAGAGGAGGCTTTATTGAAGATGTCGGTATCTCAGCCTGAGACTGGTGCAGCAGTGCTTCCTGACTTCAGCAGCATGACAGAGGAGGAGCAGATAGCTTACGCCATGCAGATGTCTCTTGCTGGAGGAGGTGAGTTATACTTGATCATCATACATATTTATGCTCTTGCTATCCTTCATAGTTACTCTTAATGTTTTCTGCCGTGTGTTAAGATAATAGATGATCATTTCTTTTCTGTTTTGTGAACAGAGTATGGTGAAATGGACACAGGAGCTCCAATGGATACTACAGAATCAGTCAAGGTGAGTCATAATATGTTTTAAAGCAGTTGTTTTACTTTTTTAGCACAGGGTGTCAAGGCAAAATGCTCTTGTTGTTTTGGGCATCCAGGGTTCTGGAAGATAAAGCCCCTTCATTTTCTGTATCTGAGAATGCTCCAAACTTCCAAGGCCTCTTCTGGTTGAATCATCTGAAAAAAAATAATTTACAATACTGTGTACATAAAAACAAAGAGAGAAGTCACTGCAACTCCAGAGGTGGGCTTAAAATTCAGCGTTGTGTGCTGTTCAGGGTTCAGCACGAATGTGTATCGTGTTGCATGTGCTCATGTGCCCGCATAATAAAAATAAAAAGGGGAAGCACTCATACCAACATTGCCTTATAACACTAGCAGTAGTCGGAAACACCAGAGTACTTTTTTTTATTTATTTATTGAAAACTAGCAGCGTGTGAGTGCAGACCATCCAGTATTTTGCATTGTTTTCCTTATTAATTGTACTATTCCGTTGTTTCTCCTATTGTTATTGAACAGGAGGAAGATGACTACGATGTAATGCAAGACCCGGAGTTCCTCCAGAGCGTGTTGGAGAACCTGCCAGGCGTCGACCCGAACAACGAGGCCATCCGCAATGCCATGGGCTCCCTGGCTTCCCAGACAGGAAACAAGCCAGATGGCAAAAAGGATGAAGAGAAGAAGAAATGAGATGAATGAGAGACTTCAGACATTGACTAGAAAAAATACGAACACTTGCAGATTTATGCAGGATTACTTTAATATACGAAAAGATTGCTGATGCATCGTCTGAATTACAACCGTGCATGAGACAGCACTCTGACTTGTAATACCAACCTTTTCTGTCAGACACTCAAATGCACCAACATAAAAGAAATTTAAAAAAAAAAACAAAAAAAAAAAACAACCCTGAATGACCCTTCAGGGTCAAATCTGACAGCCCCGATAGCAATCTTTAAAATATAACATGGGTCTTTTCTCAAACCTTGTGCGCTCTTTATCTTACCTTTCTCTACATTTACCAGGAAGAGCGAAGAATTGTGATGACAGGCTCCTAAATTACAGTTATCCACACTCCTGTCATGTCTTTGTGTTTTTTTGCAATAAAAGCTATGTGTACATAAATGGTGCCTTTTTGCTGTTTTTGTTGCTGTCACAGCCTCAGTATTGATTCAGAGTGGGAAGACGAACAAGATGTGATCAATGCAAATCATCACACTGTCCAGCTCCTAAAGGTCTTGCATGATGTTTAAAATAGTCGTGGAAAGAGGAGTCATAAATATTGTATATCATCCCCAGTAGCAAATTAAATATACGTGTCGTTTGCAGCATCCTCCATGCATTTTTTTCCAGAGCCATCACAGCCTGATAGGATGTCTGCGGTCATGTGACGGGAAGCGCAGCATTTTTCATCTGAAAAAAAAAAAAACCGAGCTAGGATAGTCGGGAATCGCATATCCAGGTAAACAATCAAAATGCATGAAATATTAAACGAAAAATACCAATCCCGGCCATCATCTTCTGTGACACCGTCGACCCACCACTCACCGGGTTGACCTCGCTGTCACACCACACCTCAAGCAAACCAGCTCTGGTTGCTTTTTAATGGCGAACGCTAAGCTAGTTAGCTAAATGACCCCTCTCTGTCTTGGCTGCAGCTCAGCGGCCAGCTAGCCAGCCTCAGTCAGGGATGGAATATCGTTAGCTCGAAAATAGCCGAAGTTGTTGATACGAAATGCTTTTCTGTTAAGGCTGTCACTCAAATAGTGACCTCTGCATGGTTCAGCATGCAGTGAGGAGGCAGTGTGTGTCTCATTCATAGCAGATTTGTGCTGAGCCTCTGCTGCCAGAGAAGCTGGTTTGGTTGCAGTAACGACGTCGCTTAGCGTGCTAGCTGGCTAATATAATGGCTAGTGCAGGATAACAGGCTAACCTGCTGTAGATAGTCAGTTTGAAAGGTGCATGAGGGAAATTTCACTCAAAAAAAATAAATATATATATATTTTTTTTAACAACCAGAACTCATTTGTTGATATTTTGAATGGCGGTGTTTTTGTTATGCAAAAATAACAGCAAGCCAGAGCTGATGGACAACAGATTGATGTCAGTGTGCTGTTCTGCCTTATGCTACCTCTGTCTGTGAATTCATCTTTCCACAGGAGTTAATCCCGGTATGGGGGACATGAAGACCCCAGATTTTGATGACCTGTTGGCAGCATTTGACATCCCTGACATAGATGCCAAAGAGGCCATCCAATCTGCCCCCGATGAGGCAGAGGGACCCCACGGAGCTGCAGGGGCACCTCTGGGGAAGCCAGACAGCGTTGTGGGTGTCGGGTCATCCTTGAGGCCGCCAAGCCCCACCTCAGATCCGCAGGCGGACACCTCCATCGTGAGTGTGATTGTGAAGAATAAAGTTCGTATTGAGGCGGTAGATGGAGAGGACGGAGACACAGACCAGGACCCTATTGATGTTATCACAGGGGTAGACGTGGGTCCTCGACTGGGTGCGTGTGCCCCTGGGATGGCTGAATCCGAAGCGCTCAACCACAACGGTTTTGGGGCGTCTGGTGTTTCCACGCCCCTTCCTCTCAGTCAGACGCAATCCAACGGAGCCCCATGGTCCATGAACACCCCTAAAGTGTCGTCGGAGGCATCGGCCGCTGGTGCAGCTAAGTCACACAAGCAGGGCGGAAACATTTTCAATAGACTGAAACCGCTTGTGGCACAGGGGTCTGGAGATCCAGTGGGCCGGGCGAGGAAGATGCAGCTTCTACAGCAGCAGCAGGATACAGGCCAGGAGAGAGCAGATGGAGTCAAAGCTTCGTTACCTTCATCTTCCTCTCTATCAGCTGGCTCTTCTCCTCTGGCTGCAGGTGGGCCAGTTGGACTAGCCTCTCCTTTCTTTCCACCTTCCAAGCCTCTGCTTCCCACTCCACCCTCTGCCCTCTCATCACACCCGCTGCACTCATCTCAGCCTTTTAACGGAGCACCTAAGGGAGGTCCTCACGGATTTCAGCACCAGCAGATGGAGGAGGATGATTCTGACCCAGATTTGGGGAGTCCGCTGGTGATCCAGGAGAACCCGGACTCACCGACTTCTACGCAGCTGAACCGTCGCTACAAGTCTGACTCAGTCTCGACTCAGCCTACTTCCTCTACTGCGTCTCACCCTAAACCTGGGGACACTCCTTCAGGGGCATCACTGACTTCATCGACCCCTCAGTCTGGCTCAACAGAGAATCTCCAGCTGGAGGACCGGCATCCAGAGCATGTTATAGAGGAGAGAGACTCACCAGAGAGTCCCGAGCCAGAGATGCCAAAATCAACTGCTCAAGTGGCAGCCAAGAGGTGCTCCAGCCCTGCAGTGGCCTCCACTCCACCTCCCTCTGAGCTGCGGGAGCCCAAGGAGGAGGAGGAAGAGATGGAAGTGGGAAATGGGGTGGATAGGGTTGTTGATGGCAAAGCTGACAAGGGTGAAAAGGCAAGAACAGGTGAGGAGAAGATGGATGTAGACGATGACAAGCCGAAGTCCCTCTCCACTGAAGGAGGAGAAGCCGGCATCACTGCACCTGCTGCTTCTGGCGCTCCAGCACGACCCCTCAAAGTGAGAATAAAAACAATTAAAACCTCCACAGGTGGAATAACCAGAACTGTCACAAGGGTAGCACCTAAAGGTGGTGCTTCAGGGAAAGGTTTGGACCCTAAAGCTCAAGCTGGGGAGCGCAAGGTATTGGGAAACAAGGCTCAAAAAATTGAAGCCTCCCAGGGTCACATGACATCCCAGCAGCAGAAAGTAAGTGCTCTCAATGCTCTTCCAGTGTCCACACTCGCAGCCAGCAGCGTCATGCTAGCCGCTGCCACAAAGGTCCAAAACAAAATGGCTGCATCTGACAAGGCCAAAGTCTCGGCCACCGCAGTCAGCATCACGAAATCTGCTGCTCTGCCTGCGACTCCTGCTGTGGCTTCCTCTCCCAAGTTTTCAGTCGCCGCCGGTGGGATCAGTGTCCGCACTGCCACAAAAGGGACAGCTAATGGAGGTAGCGGCACCATCATAGGCGGCACCCTCCAACCAAACAAGCCTGCCTCCATAGTCAACAGTACAGGCGCTGTTATTTCCCGAAGTCAGTCAAGCCTGGTGGAGGCTTTCAATAAAATCTTAAACAGTAAGAACCTGTTGCCGAGCTACAAGCCCGACCTGTCAGCACCCCCGCCACCCGAGTGGGGTCTCCCTCTTCCAGCCACAGGGTACCGCTGCTTGGAGTGTGGAGATGCTTTCGCCCTGGAGCGCAGCCTGGCTCGACACTACGACAGGCGATCACTCCGCATCGAGGTGACCTGCAACCACTGTGCTAAGAGGCTGGCCTTCTTCAATAAGTGCAGCCTGCTGCTACATGCAAGGGAACACAAGGAGCGTGGGCTGGTCATGCAGTGCTCACACCTGGTCATGAGGCCTGTCACTGTGGAACAGATGATCGGACAGCAGGACATAACACCCATCGGTGGTAAGTAGGGCTGAAACTATTAGTAAATATCAGCTTTTTACATCATATATTTTCATTTTCATTTGTGTATATTCATATTAGTCTCGATGATTTGTCCAAAAAAAAAAAAAAACAACTAAAACATTAATTTGTGATCATCTTCATTGACAACCTCACATGTATTTCTCTTCTGACTGCCGCCTCTTGGTTGACCAGGCCTGCTCTCCTCTTCGTCCTCCTCTCCTCCAGTCTCCTCTCCCTCCACCACACCCGGCAGCTCCGCCATCTCTACCAACTCCAGCCCGATGAAAGATGCTACATCTCCTGCAGCAGCTCAGCCTCGACCAGTCCGCCGCGCACCCCAAGGTCCCCAAGCACTGATGCCTCTGCCCTGCAAGAAGGCAGAGGGGCTGCAGTACAACAATTTCAAATGTCCAGAGTGCCAAACACAATTCTCTGGCAAGGCCGAGCTGGTCACACATTTCCAGCAGATCCGAGCTGCCCCCAACTCAGTGAGTCATGGTGATGAGAGAGAGCGGGAGCGCTGTATGTGTCATGCTACTGGTTTCTGCTGGTGGTTGTTTTGTTTGACTTTTCTCTTCTTCTGTTTCAGACGTGTACACAGTGCTCACCTCCCATGATGCTGCCAAACTCGTGCGCTGTGTCTGCCCACCAGAGGATCCACAAACACAGAGCACCTCATGTCTGTCCTGAGTGTGGAGGCATCGCCCGGCAGGCCAGCTTCCAGACCCATCTGGAGGAGGCCTGTCTGCACTTTGCCAGGCGCATTGGCTACAGGTATGGAAACCTAAATGCATTAAAACAAGCTGCTACAAGATGATACAGATTCCAGTAATGTCTTTCCTTAATTTGATACTATTTGAGAAAAAAAAAACAAAACAGCATCAGCTCCATGTTTCCTAAAATATGCTAAAATTGAGCTGTTTTGGAGCTTTTGATCTTAGCATGGAATTTTTCTTTGCAGATGGGGTTTGCCTTGTTGTCATGATACTAAATAAATAAATACATTATTTTTTAATAATTGTAGTTTAAGATTTTAGATATAACAGCCTGTGACACCATTACAGCATATTGTTTTACCCAACCAATGGCAAACATACAATCATAGACGACCAAGAAAAGCAGAAAAAGTGCATATAGATTAATCTTAATAATATTTTTTTGCTTCCTCAAGGTGCTCGAGTTGCCAGGTCGTGTTCGGAGGGTTGAACTCCATCAAGTCCCACATTCAGACTGCTCACTGCGAGGTCTTCCACAAGTGCCCCAGCTGCCCGATGGCCTTCAAGTCTTCCCCCAGTGCCCAGAGCCACATCAGCACCCAGCACCCAACACTCACTGGAGGACAGGCCAAGTGCGTGTGCCACCTCTACCAAAAAATCCACAGGATATTTTTTCTACCAACACATACAGAAACATCTCAAGTTATAAAGTAGTTTCCTGCAATATTCATTTTTCTATATCTGTATTTCTCTCTCTTTTGCAGAATGATCTACAAGTGTGTGATGTGTGAAACGGTTTTTACCCAAAAGCCTTTGCTGTACATGCACTTTGACACTCATTTAGCCAAGCAAAAAGTGCATGTGTTCAAGTGTCCTGACTGCACCAAGTTGTACGCCCAGAAAGGTTCCATGATGGAGCATATCAAGGTGTGTTTGTGACTATTCATAGATTTGAGATATTGAGATGAATAGATAGAATAGATAGCAAGTTATCAATACAAATCCTATCTTAAATTATATGCCTTGTCTTAAATTATATGCCATGTACAATACACCATTTATTTGTCTAAGCTGGAGGATTTAAAAAAGGTTAATGTTCACAGCTGCTCTGTATGCTTGTATTTGTTCTCATACTGTCCACTCATCACGCTCAGACCGCTCACAGAGGCCCATCAGCCAAGCAGGAGACCCAGTCCGATGCCTCGAACGCTGCCTCAGCTCAGACCAACACATCAGGTCCCTCTGGCCTCAAATCGAAATCCTCGGGAAAAACGGACAACTCTGACGGAGAGGACTGGGGGCGAGACCAGGAGGAGGAAGAAGAGGAAGAGGAAGAGGACGATGATGCAGATGAGGACTACGAGGCTCCAGGGGCTCACACAACCTCAGTGGGGGGAAGCAGTCATCCCGTCAGCCAGACAGAATGGACCTGCCCCCAGTGTCAGACCACCTTTACTGACAATGACGACTATCTCAGTCATGTGAAGATGGAGCACGGCAAGGTGGGACATACTGCTCTCTGATGCATCTGATTGTTTTCCATCTGATAATTTTAGTTGAATTATTAAGACAGAAAACTGACCTTTTTATTTCAACGCAGAATCTAACTAGCGCTGTTTAACTGCTACTTGTTTATTGTGATGAGATAATGACTTGACAACCTTAATGTACCAGTCATTGTCCTGGAGGCTGCTGTTAATTTTCCTTCCCTTGCTGTTTGTTTAACATTTACTTATCTTATCTGTCTCTGCCTATCTACCTGCGTTCGTGTGTGTGTGTGTGTTCATATCTGTGCTGCCAACTCCGAAGTTCCCATGTCGTATTTGTGGAGGCACGTTCAGCACATCTTCCAGCCTGAGGCGTCATGAGCGTGTCATTCACGAGGGCAACAAAAGAGTATTTCATTGCCAGTGAGTTTTAATTTTAGAGTATTTTTTTTAAATTTGTTAAACTCTTATAATTCAGTGTTTTCTCTGAAAAAAAAGAAGTTTTAGTTGGTTAATAGAATTATGTAGCTGGATTTTATTATCTTATTTATCTGTTTTAGTCTTGGTTTTAGACATTTAATGTATAATCACTCTGCAGATATTGCACAGAAGGCAAGCGCACCTTTGGCAGTCGGTTCTTACTGGACAAGCATATTCGGCTCCACCACAGAACCCCAGATGGACAGGTGAGACAAGAATGTGTGATATTGTTCTTTCTGTTTGTGGACATAAATAAGCATGTAGGTATGTAGTGTGATCATATTGGAAAAGTGCATTACAGAAGCATTTTCTGATTGTACAAAACAGTAAAAACAATATACTATGGCTAGTTTATAGCATATATTGTACACATACTTTTGTCTATGACTAATGAACCCGCCCACTCTTCATTCTTGTATTCTCAGGGTCCTCCCATGACCAGGAAGCGTGCAGCCACAGGCGGCGAAGGTCCCAGCAGCTCCTCAGAGCAAGACGGCGAGGGCGGACCTCCTGGAGCCAGGGCAGGAGACGAGGAAGAAAACGTCACAGAGGACGGTGAGGAAGGTGGTGGTGGTGCTGGTCCTGCTAAGAGAACCAGGGCGTCCGTGGCCTCGACGTCTCTGACACCTGGCGAGTTAGAAGAGGAAGACAACATTTTCCGTTGCGTCCCCTGCGGCTTCACCACTGAGGACGGGGCGGAGTTCCAGCGGCACATCCCCCAGCACCGGGCCGACACCGCCTCCTTCCAGTGCCTGCAGTGCGGCGTCTGCTTTGCCTCGGCTGGCTCTCTCAGTAGGCACCGCTTCATCACTCACCGCGTACGGGACACCCAGGGTGACACAGACCGCGGGACCCCGCGTGCCCACGGCTCTCCAGACGGCTCACCGGCCGGCTCCCCTCAGATGCAGGGCGAGGACGGAGAGGGGAATCTGAGCTGCAAGGTGTGCGGCCGGCGTTTCGACAAGGCCTCAGACCTCAACACCCACTTCAGGACCCACGGCATGGCCTTCCTCACCGCACACAAAACAGACAAGCCCCAGTAGAGGGGGGGGGGGGGGGGGCCCGTCCTCTAGGACAGACAGACGAGGAGTTGTCGAGGATCATGACTGAGAAAAGAAGCTGTAGAATATGAATGTTGATCCTGAGGAAAGCGAACTGCTCCGGATCTCCTGTGCAGTTTTTTTTTTTTTTTTTTTTTAGCCACCATAAACAGTTTTAATCTTATCTATGGCACCTCTTCTGTGCGATTGTAATTGCATGTTTGGTCACGTTAACTGAACACACCCATGATAAACTTCCGAGGAAAGCATTAATACATCAGCCATACTGTGTCTGACAATGTCTCACCCCTCTTCAATCGCTCTCATTCTGCACTGACCTGCCTGGTTCTTCATGTAACACATACTTTTAATACATCCACTCTCCACTGTACTCCTGGCAACTGTAGTGCCGATATTTTTGTACACACGCTCATGGTATTCATTCACGCTTGTTTGCCTCAAGTCCACGCTTGTCACGATGGCTTTAGATCAAGTTTTACCAGCTTCCGAGAAAAGCAAAGGAGCTGCTAAAACCCGATCTCACACCGACATCTGAAGCATGAAGGGGAACATTTGGAGAATTTGACACTGATTTTTATGTTGCTACAATATTGTAATATTTATTTATACGAAAACACGTTACTGCTGTTGGTATTTGTGTGTGAGTCAGTTGCGTCAAATCTTACTAGACGTAGTGCGATTTACCAACCGAGACATGAGGATCTCTCTAGGAGACGAGGTTACTTGGAGGTTTGTAGCCTGTATAGTGTGAATGTGTGATGTTGGTATTCGTTAAGCTAGTAGCAGAAGAAGAAGAGAGGTCACGCTTCCTGCCAGTAGTATATGTGTAAGAGTTTTGCCATGTAAATACATATAATTACACTAAAAGAAAGCGTTCTGGTTTTAGTAACTTGCTATGATAATGTGAATACGTATAGTATTTGTACTTGTACTGTTCCCTTTTTCTTCTCCAAACGATTTGAAGTTTTAAAAGAAAAAAAAAAAAAAGTCCCCCCCAGAGGTAGCTATACATTGTAATTATAAAGCAGAGGGAGAGTGTGGGGGGTTGTGTTGTCTTAATGTGTATGAATACAAATGTTTATCTCTTTGAGACAGTTCTTTTTTAATCTACAGAATCAGTGCTTGCTGTACTCATATTTCTTTTGTATGTTTCAAAAGCAGCCTTCACCGTCACACGGTTGGAGGCCTATGAGTGGATTTTTTGTTTTGTTTGTTTGTTTGTATCTTTTTATATGTCATGATATCATATTTATATAGCTCAATAGTGGAAATTACATGTCATTTTCTTTTCCATGGTTGTGGTCTGCTTGCTGAAATGCCATACACTTTTGTGCTGTTTCGAAATAAATGTGTAAAAAAAAAATTTTTGAGATCATGCAGCAGGTTCCTCTGCAGAGTTGAGGGTCGTATTCAGAAACAGTGTTTTTAATTTTTTTTTTATGTCTATGTGACAGTTTTCTACTTCAACTGCATTCACCTAGAATTAATCAATATTCAGCTGTGCATGGACAACTTTTTCATTTAATCTACCCGTTTTAATACATCAGTCGCAAACATTTACAAAGACATTTTTTTTTCTTTTTACATGGTTCATTTTTATCCCTATGTGGGTTTTCCACAGTCTGGCTCCACTCCCTCCAGCTCCAGCTCCGGCTTGCCCTCGGTGGCCTCCTGACATGAGGTCTGAAGCTCAGACAGATTGAGAGGATGATGAACTTCAATCATCAGCTCATAGATCAGCGTGCCAAGCAGCGCCCCGACACAGGGAGCCACTATTGGCACCCACCACCAACCTCCTCCAGCCCTACAGAGATAATTAACGGAGAAGTGTGTAGGCTATAATACATCAATAGTTTCCATTATAATCACTGATGTTGGATAACAAGGTGCAGAAGGTTAAGACAAAAAGTGTTCCACTAACTTGAAAACATCAACTCCCCAGCCAGCGATGTATGTGAACAATCGAGGCCCTAAATCCCTGGCTGGGTTGAGGGCATAGCCACTGTTTGAGCCCATTGAGATGCCAATAACCAGCACCACCGCTCCCACCAGCACAGGCTGGAAACCATCAGGGATCGAGCCGTTCCCTCGGTCCCCGAGAGCCAGGACGCACAGCAGCAGGGCAGCTGTGCCTATCACCTGGATAACATGGGAACCGTTACATATGTGTGCAGAAAGATACTCTGTCCAGTATTTAAAGCAGGATAACAAATTTAGTAAAAGAGCCTGCTAGATTAAAACTCCCAAAACTGAAAAAAGACAAATATGCAAATATACAACAGTTAGAAAGATAAATATAAAACACATACAATTTCTCTATTAAGACATATTGTGTTACATATTTTATTTCATAACAACCAGGGTTGTTTCCATAAAGTAGGCCAACAAATAAATTGTTAATAAGTTAAAAGTCTTCATACAACTAAAACATGCATTATCAAAAAAAACAAAAAAACAAAAGCATCTATACATTTGTACATTTGGCAATGAGTGCCTCCTCCAGGTAGCTTTGTAGTAGTGTGACTGTGACCTTCGAATTAAAGGGGAATGACAGTAACTATCTGACCTGGTCAGTGACGCCTCCCCACACACTGAGGTAGTCTGCAGGGTAGGTGGAGAATATGCCAGCTGTGGCGGTGGGACCCGTCACTGTCAGTTTACCTCCACTGTACGCCTGGATAGCATCTGCAAACATCTCACCACACATGCGCAAACACACAAAACACATGAAACACACATTACCACTTAGAAAGACTACTTAGAGTATATCATACTAAACATCAAAAAAATAAGTCTGATATGTCTTTCTTACTGACAACAAAGCATCTTGTGCAATATGGTTCTGTTTGCAGGTGTTACTGTTGAAGACTCACCGTAGTACTGCAGACTAACAGTGGCTGCAGCAAGAAACGCTCCAAGCACTTGGAAGAAGACGTAGAAAGGCAGCTTCATCCAGGGATGTCTGCCCAGAAAGCACAAGCTCAGAGAGACAGCAGGGTTCAGATGAGCACCTTATAGAAGGAAAATAAGAGCATTAAACTTTCTAACATTTAAAAACTATACATCTTTTGTCCCCTATACTGGAGATATAAAATACATCTTTACATGGTTATAATAATCTGTGCAACATACATCATTTTAAATATACTATAGTTTAATAAAGATGTTTTGGGGGTTTTTTTTAACCTGAGACTCCACGTGACACAAAGACCCCAAATGTTACTCCCAGAGCAAAACCCAGATTGATTGACAGGTACTGCCCCTTCTGATTTTGCGTTGTCGTCACCTGAGCGACAGAGCCACACCCGAACAGCTGTAATTGCATGAGATGAAAGAGCAGTATGAGCAGAATGTAAAAAAAAAAAAATAAAGGTCAGTAAACACACAGCACTGCCTTCTTTTTTTTATGAACTCCATTTATCGAGAAGTTACTTTATGATTAGTGTTGTAAATTTTGATTGCCAAATTACAAACAACAGTTCGCTCCCTATCCTCCCCGTCACCCTGTCTTGTCTTGTTCTGTCTTTCTTTCTTTCAGACCAAAGTCCTCAGTTATTCATTGGGAGGATTCACTAACTGCTTAAAGACATAAGAGTAAGCATGTTACTGTTTTGAGTGAGTGAACTATAGTGATCATGTGATTTACTATAGTTCACTACATTACTGTAGTCAAATCAAATCAAATCAAATTTGTATAGTCCACACTAGACACTAAATATGAAAAATGACTAAAGAAGGTGAATGCTCTTTGTCTTCTGTACTGAATCCTGTGCTGCATGATGCATTTATCTATTAGAAAAAGGATTCACTAAAGTGTCTCGTGCAACTAACAATTTTAGTTTTAAAATCATCTTAAAAAAAAGAGAGAAAACACTTACAATCAGGACGTACACCCCGAGACATTCAGCCATGCACTCCCGGAGCAGCTGGTTTCTGATCTGACACTTCCTCAGAAGCTTCTCCATCGTGGATGTTTCCTCAGCACCGTCTGGCCACAGATGAGTTTTCAGACCCGGGACGCTGTCATCAGGTGGATCTGACCTGCAGAGCACTGTACTGTCTGCCTGAGTGAACAAAGCTTGCACTTTCATACTGGAGCTGTAAGCTACGTCACACACTTTATGGCATGGCCGTGCTGGTGAGGTGTGTGCATGTGGGAGAGGAGAGTAGTTCACTTTGTAAGACATCCTTTTTTTAATCTACATCACAACATACGTGAAAATACTTCATCATCAGACTCCTGCACACAAGCCTGATCCCGGCTCACTGAGCCGCTTTGCTGTGAGCTCACCTGCTTGGAATTGCCTCTGATTGTTCCCCTCATTTGATTGGTTATTAGATTCCTAGACCTGTTGATGCTTTTTTTCTTCTTTAAGTGAAAACACTCCTCATTCCTCATTAAATTTTGTGCAAAAAGTAAAAAAGTGTGTATAAAAAAATTGGATGGAAAAAAACACAGGACAGTACAGTACACAGATCAAAAAGAGGAAAGACCTACAAGGCCTTAAACTATCACACATGATGCATCAAGTGCTTTATGACCCAGTTAGGAACACGTTTGAAGTAGCTGAGTTATCAGAGTTAGCACCAGGTTATATAATTCCTGTATGTTTATTAAAACAGTTTGCAAGGACAGTGTCTTTTGATGTCAAGTATAATGCGTGTTTCCACAGGGGAAAAAAATCCAAGGTATCATTATATCTACTCCTCTGATGAAGCCAGATTTACCAGAACATGAGAAGCAGCTGAAGCAGTTGATATTTCAGACATGAAAGAACACCTTGAATTTTAGAAAATTTAATTAAACATGATTTATCATACTTTCTGTATAAAAGACATCACTGCTGAAGCTCATGGAAACCACAACCCTAATCGAGGTTGCACTGACATATTCATTACATGGGCTTTTTTTTTTTTTTTTTATTAATTTCTCAGAAAGATGGAGAAAGGAGACCTGATTATGTTTGATTCCAAGAGGAGAGATCAAGACTGTTACAGACTTGATGTGAACAAGACGGCATAAAAGATGTGATGAGAGAACAAGCTGAATTTTGACTCGTATGGTGCTTTATTTCACCTCAGTTCACTGGCAACTACACTCGAAAATTCCCGCCAGAAATATAATTACTCCCAGCTGACTGAAGGAAAGTACAAAACTCAGGTTTAGAAAGGTTATATTTTAAATCCCTCAAAGTCGTGTTCTGTGTCTTCTTTATGGTGTACAACCTTTGCTCATTTGCTTTGTTTCAGTTATCTCAACTCAAGCGGTTTATATTCTGTTGGCACAAATTAAAGTGGAAAAAAAAATGGATCAGATTATCATTCACTGCAATGTAAATGTATGCAGGAGTCATACAAAATGATGTTTTCATTGTTAAAGATAAACCTAAAATCCACAAATTTCACCATTTTACTCAGCTGTAGACTGCAGTGTTAAAATAAATATCAGTTTTTGCTCATTAGCTATAAGCAAAATGACGTCAACTATGTAAATATATTAATTTAAATATCTTTATTTGATTCAACACACACTCACATTCGTATAGATTTGTCTACAGGAAAATACAAAAACAAAATATGTAATTGTGGATTGTTGACTCGATTTGTCAAAGTCACCAGTCATCGGGATTGGCAGCGCCTAGTGTATATGGTCAGTTGGAAATCCAGTGCTACCTTCAAAAGGCTACAATCAGGCTAATTCAACACATTTTTTTTGCAAATGACTCAACCAGTTTGTCCATATATATATATAGAGAGAGGGTCAGTATAAAACAAATGGTTCATTAAACATAAGAAGAAGCTCTAGATAAACATTTGAGGGAACATTTGCTAAGTTTAACGTGTATACTTCATTCACTTTACATGTTATTTAAACCCTCCAAAGAACTTGGAAAATAATGAGTCATCATCTCGCATGTCCAAAAACGGGCGTTGATCACCTGGAATAAAAAAAAAGAATAGCTGCATTAGAACTACATTACGCTATTATGAAATGAATTAAACTATTATTAAAGTATGAATGACAGTTCAGAAACGCCCACTGTGTATAAACTAACTTGGTAACACCGGTGCAGTTTGATGGTCTGCTCCTTCCAGGCTCTCAGGACCTCCTGAACGTGTCACTGTGGTCTCCTCGTTGCCTCGGCCGTCTCGGACTGTACGTCTCTCTTCTACAGTCTGTCAGACACCAAAACAGAAAAATCATCAACTCTTTCTCAGACCATTGCAGTCATGTCTGTCATGTTCCACACACTAGGATAAAAACTGTCCATGAAACACTTGTCAATCGGCTTTGAAAAAAAAACTGTCTCATCTATGATTAATAATAAAATGAAGATGAACTGCATCTCTCACCCCATCAGGTTTCACCACCTTGGTGACAGTGACTGACTGGAAGAAGGATCGGATCCTGGGCTGGCTCGGTGTCTGACCAGCAGGTGGCGACATAATCTGATCCAAACCACCAGAAGACACTACTGAGTCCAGATCTGGAGAGGATGGGGGACAAGAACTCTATTGAAAAACAGGACAAAACTACACACTTCCTTCCTTTAACTGAGGGACTAAAACATCACTTACCTCTGTCTTCTTTGCACTGTTCCTCTGGAGATTTCTGTGAGTCTTGTCTCCAAATATCATTGAACTGTTAAGACAACATAAGAACATCTAAGAATAGTTATACATAACTATAAACACTAAAACATCACGCTCCATTGAAATGTAAATAATGACAGAGAAATGCAAGTAGCTGCTAACTTCTCATTATACCTTCGAAAAAGGGGTCCAGCCATGAAACCGAGAGCTGGGAAACTCTGGTGACTCATAAGAAGGGCGGCCGTCATTTCTGGGCTCTCTAGGTGGCACTGCTTGAGGACCTAGTTGGTCATTGTGAGGTGATTTCAGCATAAAGTCTCTCAGGGGGTTCCCTCCACCCTTCTCTGGTCTGTCCTGAGGTGGTGGTGGTGGCATGATACTGGGGACATCTAGAACATGAGAGAAAGTCTGTATTTACAGCTGGATAAGTCAAAATTTTGTTAGTAAAGCTCCTGAAATCTTGGTTTAATTCCCAGGTATTTCTCCATAACATTAAATATTTATTTCACCATTTTTTTGACATCAAACAACTAATCAGTTAGTGAAAAAAATAACTGACCTACAGAAATCTGTCTGATAGAGAAAATAGGTTTTTGGGGCTTTACAACCTACATAATAATAATGCTGCTATTTAGTTTATTTAAAGTACAGGCGAGTAAAGAGCTTCACATCGAAATGGTAAAAGGACTGGATCGTGTGTGTACTAGTTTTCATACCAGTGTGTCCAGACCCCTGCTGCCCATTCCAGCCGCCCAGCTGGGAGAAAATCTCCTCCATCTCCCTGAGGACATGGCCAAATGCAGGAGGCTCCTGGATCCGCATCCCGTTGGGGCCGAAGCTGAAGCCGAACCTCCAGGTGTTGTCAAAGGGGTCCTGCTGATCCCCCCGGAAGCCGTCATAGTTGAATCCATCATCATCATCATCATCATCATCCTCGTCGTCATCATGGGTCATGGCATCGAAGAAGGGATCCCTGATACACAATCAAAAAGTACATTACTTACAGGGTCACATTTCAATACTCATTATACTTTTACATAAGTAAGATTTTTTCCATGCAGGACTTTTACTTGTAATAGAGTATTTATAAATTGCTTTGTTGTTGGATCTGAATACTTATTCCACCACTGCTGATACAGTTAGTAAAAAGGATGAGTATTCGTGCATTAGAAACGTTAGATATTTATATGACGCCAACCAGTCGTGTTTATAGACTTTAAAGTAGCTACTCAGGTGTATTAATCCGCTTCCAGTCTAAATCGCATAACAGACTATAGATACCACTCGCTAGGACCCCTGTGGTTATCCTGGCACAGAAACCCTAATCTTGTCCTTGACAAAGCTCAAGATGCTTTAGGAAGTTTTATTATCTAAAACAAGATAACATCTACTGACTTCTACTAGCACTATGTTAGCTAACTAACTGCTAACTAACAGCTGCTTCTACTTTGACTCCATAAACTTACCTTCGGCCTCGATAATGACCTCCGGGTACTCCGAAGAACCCGCGAAATAAATCAAAAACACTCATTTACCAACAGCTTCAGTTAGAAAAAACCCCCCATAAAAGCATAACTATAAATAAACGAGCCGAGAAATACACGCTACAGTGGAAAAACAAGACAAGCACAGTTGTCAACAGTGTCGTAAAGCGCTCTAGATGTTTCAGGTTCGTAATGACGCAAGCTGTCGTAATGCCACGTTGCCGTAGTAAGCGCAAGAAACACGCAGCAGAAATAACAGCACGGTATGGTACACTTGCCAATCACGTAACATAGGACGTTTGAAAACGTTCAGGGGTGTAAATTGTTGTCAGTGGTTGAAAGTAATTTTTAGTATTTTTATTGATCCATACTGTGCTATAATATCATTTTAAGGTACATCTACATTACTTAAGTACTTTTTGTGCTACTTTATACGTGTTCCACCACTACCTGTTGTAGTGTTTGCTAAGGAAATCTGCCGTTTCCTAGCAACGCCGTTACGTCTCATAGTCTAGAACGTTCAGGACTAAACATTCCAGCACGCGTTGTGACGTCGGTCAGCCCAGGAGTTTAAAACGGTTTCCTTTGTTCAATGACATCCCAAAAGTAGCGTATGGATTTTAAATCATATTTGTCGCTAGATAGAGCTGATCAGTTAACATCCTGCCAACTGGCCGAATACGAATTGGTTACCCTGGGATACACGATGGAATGAAGCCTGTGCTATTAAGGTTTTCAGCAGTGGTGAAACTAGTACTCAGGATCCTTATTAGCAATATCAGTAACGTCCTGCATTCACATCTTAAAAGCAAAATGCACAATAGGCTAACACTTTAAATATTTAAAGTGACTTATTATAGAGGAAAAATAGCCAACAACAGTGGTGATATTTATACATTGTTATTGGATTACATGCATTAACATGACTAACAAACTGATAAAATAAACCTGGTTGAACAAATATAAACAATATTTCCCTCTGAATATCTATCTTTATGCTACTTTATACATGAGTATATGTTGCAGTATAGTATAGTACTCTTTCCACCACTGCTTTTCACCTAACTTCTGATAGCATCATGCCTTTCATAAGGAAACCAGATAAGAATGAAATGTAAATCCACAAAGAAAAAACGAAAAGCAAATGTATGAGGAAGCGCTATGTTTGGAGTTTAATTTGGTACTGCTGATCCTCAGGAGTCTGTTAGATAATCGAGGCCAATTACAGAAACCAAACCTAAACCTTTTGAGTCGGATGGTTTCACTTGTGCCAAACACTTGATGACACAAGACTCTCTTTGTCAGTTCATTTTTTTCTGCCGATATCCGGTGTCAGCAATAACTTAACATTTCAAGTCCAGATGAAGCAAAGCCAACCTGCAGAGTGACAAAACAATCACTGGGCTTCACTGTCAAACCCTTAAGAGGAAAAAATGTTGTTGTATTTAGAAGCCACGTGAGGAACAAATGTTAGTTTCTTAAATGACATTCACATCCAAAATGATGAAAATGTCTTTTTCTTGTTTATTTACTTAATATTTATATATTTTTACAAAATAAAAAAAAAATATATGAAACAAAAAGCTAACAAGTCTGCAAGGATTTGAGAAAGAAACGGAGAAAGCCATCGAACAAACAGGGACTACAGTACTTGTTTTTTTTTATATATGTACAAGACAAGTTTATCCATTTAAATTTGTTTTTAAAACGCACAGTACAAAAAGAAAAAAAAAAAATCACTGACAAAAAAAAAAAGAAAAAAAAGAAAAAGAAAGTACAATTATGTCCATCAGTATTCAATGCTGCAGGTTTCCTTGTGTCAGGGGGACAGGTGGAGGAGCAGGGTGGAGGTGGGGGGCCTCAAAAACTAAAACACACTGGAAGGCAGATTGGGTGTAAATTGGCCTTGGAAATCATTCTCAACATCTCTTGCAGAATAGGTTGGACCTTTATGCAACATATTTATAATTCATGGGAACAGTTACTGTACAAGTGTTGGATAATGGCAAGTTTTTTTTTTTTTTTTTTTTACACTATGAAAAAATCCTGTGCTAGGCAAAAACAAAGCACAGTACACAACTACGGCCCGTGTGTACAAACATGCACGCAATCACATGACAAACACTTTCCTCACCGTCCAAGCCAGTGAGCTTGCTTAAATGTCTTTATATATAATATATCTATATTTGGTAAAAAATAAACTTCACAACTCTACCAATTAAGAGAATTGTTTCTTCAAACTTAAAAATGACATAAAAATGGAAAAAAACAAAAAACAGCAATTGAGCAAATTAATGCGTTTGACTATTTTGCATGGGAGGGAAGAGTTTCCACCAAAGTTAAAGGAGTGGGGAGTTGAGGGTGAGAAATACAAAACCAGCCTGTCCCCCCACCTTCAGATATTACATCATTCCTCCCCATCAAGAAAAAAAAAATGGACAAATAATAAAAATAAAAAAAAAGACAAAGAAAAAATACATACAGGAAAGGTTCATTCTTTTAGAAAACAGTTCTATGTTACATACAAGTGAAAGAAAAAAAGGGTGGGGCGGGCGAGCGGGGGGTTAACACAATACAAATTCCCAACACTCAATATTTCACCTGTTGACGGTGTATTTCTATACCCATTTAGCTCCGACCTCCCCTATCTTTTAAGCCCCTTCTGTCCCTCCCTCCCATCCATGCATCATTTCAGTGCTCGTTCTCTCGGCTCAGCACCTCTTCTGACCGCAGTCAGCTGCAGGAGTGCTGGGCCAAGAGACTGGGGAGGGAATCTCTGCAAGAGGAAAAAGGGAGTTTATATTTGGAGACTGTTTGCAGAAGGAGTGATGAGCCCCCTGCCAGCTTCTGTCAACAGTGTGGGGACTCCGGCAGTGGATGTTAGTTCGCCCCCCAGTTGTAGCTGTTGTATGCCGACTTGTTGATCTGAGATTTCTGCTGAATGGAGGCGTTCTGGCTACGCTGTCCAGTGCCGCTCTGTGAAGAGAGATATATGCACTGTGTTTATTCACATTTTTGCTGCTCGTGACATGTTGAGCTCACACACATGCATAGAGTGATTTTCAATTACAATTTCAGGCAGGAAGAAAAAAAAATTGCATCATTGCCTTTTTGTTTTGGTTGTGTTTACTCAGTTAAGTGCATGTAAACACATTAACTTCCTCCAATAAGCTTATTTTTCAAAATTTTCATGCAAACGAGAAACCTCGTTACTGTAATCAAGGTAGGAGATTAGAGGAAGCTGATTTTCCCAGGTAGATTTTTCCTGAACAACACAGAGTCATGTGTTCACATAACCAGGTTTCTATTTCTGCATATGCAGGATAAAAAAACTGCAGACAGGGAAAGAATGGCACTACACGGAGCAATCCTTGTGTTCAAAAATAACAAGTTAAAATACAACTGAAACTAACAGTCTGTAGAATTCTGAACAGCGCTCTTTTCTCTACCCAACGTTTGAGTATTTGTTAAATTTAGAGAGCAACATCTTCTGGCATGACTACAGTTAAAATAAGACATTTTTTAAAAGTCAGTGTAGGAAAGATTTTATGCTGATGCTTACTGATCTGCACTTGTGTAATCATGAAGTCATATGAACTGACAGGAACTCATTGACTGGACAGTTTTGATGATATCACGACTGACTTAATATTAACTTCTGGTTGGTTTGTAATAGGCAAGTGTGAAGGCAAAACCAATCAGAATTAAAAAGACAACAATAAACCTACACCAACAGATGGTATGCAACTACCTGTCCGTCCTGCTGCAGGTGGTGGTGCAGAATCTGAGAGTGGGGTTGTTGGTGCGGTGCCAGGATGTGCATGAAGGGCGCCGGGGCGTAGCCAGCGGCAGCTGGGGGGTTGATGGGTGCCCCGCTCCCCAGAGCAGAGGGCAGGCTGAACGAAGCCGTTGGTGTGCCGGCATGGAAACCCTGCTTCTCAAACGACTACAGGTTGAAATAAGAAGAACAGAGGGTCGCAATTTCACTTCATATCAATGCAGCTTCAATTTTAGAATATGCATGTAGAAATAAGTGTCTACAGCCAACGGCGAAGACATTTCACAATATCAACCTCATGGTGGCCAAAGTCAGGATTCATGTCTGGGAGCCATTACAAACTTAGAATCTGCACAAATTTATAATCCATCCAATAGTTGACGTAGATATTTCAAACAGACATATATATTAAAAAACACACACCCTTTCTTGTGAGGAAAAGCTTTAAATATTCATGCTCTGTCTCTGTATAACCAGAGCAGAAGACTGTCTACATGCCATACGTACCTGCGTCTTTGTGTAAACAGACCCTGAAATATCAGGTACCCCTGTGTTGCTTGATGTCACAGAGACTCCTGCAAACACAAAAAAACAAAATGGAGGCAACGTTAACCCAAAAAACCTGCCAGGCTGAGCATGTAAGAGGGAAAACCCACCAAACAAACCATGATCTGATTCTGACCAGCATAATTACAATATGGTGTTTACTGACAACATCAAATCTAAAGTCTATACTTCTCTGAATGCTTAATAGATTTATGAAAAAATTTCAGGCATTGCAGTCAGGGAAAAAAAAATCTTATTTAACAAAACACCACAAGAGCATACTGGGAAATGTCAGTTGTACATCTATAACAGTTCATAGATTATTTAAGTAGAATTTCCCTTTAGTGGGGACAGCAGAGAGAGATGAAGAGGGATGAGATGAAGAGGAACAAGGGTGAAAAAAAACTGATATAGCAGCACATCAGTTCCAGTCAGCTACAGTGTTTGAAGTCTGACTGTATCTGGTGGTTACTGCTCTGGTTGTTTTGGCACACACTGACCCCCTGTATCGCCATGGAGACGCAGAACAGGGTCAACTGATGTGCACAAGACGACAGACACTGGACAGGACACTCAAACTTAAGATTTCATTCTAGTGGCAGGTTAGTGCCTTTAAGTCCCAAAGAGAAATGATAAAAAAAAAGTTGATTAAGAGCAAGATGACTGAACATCAGGAGAAATAAATTCTTATAGTTAGCACAGGGACAGGTTTTCAATTTATAAAGCAGAATACCATATTTGAATGAGCCACACCACACGAAGGAGTGAGCAGTTTATCCTCCACATAAACTTAATGACCAGGAGACAAAAACCAGTAAATATTCAATAATGAATGGTTTACAACATAATTATTCTCTATGCTTTCCAAAGGGGCTGCATTATAGATGAATCTGTTGTCTTGATTAGTTGTTTTGTCTTTAAAATGATGAAAAATGTTGATCATCATTTCCCAAAGCTGCAACCTAAAACATCTCGTTTTGTCCTGATCAACAGTCAACAACCCAATAATATTCAGTTGACCATCATAGAAGATGAAAAAAAAACATTTAAACATTTTCAATTAATTTTGTCAATAAACTAAAAATCAACGAATCGCTACAGCTCTTTACCCACTTTGACTAATACCCCTGTGAGATCAGTAATGTCAGTGCAAATGAAAATCAAGAAGAGCAGAATATTATGTGTGAAATAGTAGGTCCGCCATTCTCCTCACAGTAATCAAAAAAAATAAATGAATAAATAAAAACAAAACAAACTATGGACACTATGACAGAATATGATTGGAAAGCTCATTCAGTAAAAGCACTTCGCCTAAAGATGAGGAAATAATACAACAACATGCAAGAAGTGCACTTCTTTCAGTCATTTTGCTCCATTCTCTCCAGGTTCTCTTTAATTCTGTGATTTGTAACAGAAAAGCCAAACAACAGCCCAAAAATCATCTGTAAGAGCAGAAATACTGATGATCAAACCCTCAAGCACACCTTTACAAGGTACATTTGTTTTTATTCAGGTACCAGCTATGTGTGGGTGAGTGAACACTGATGCAACCACTTCCGACGAGAAACTCTTCAAATATTACGTTCACGCACAGTATTATTTTGATGAATTATTGGAGACATTTCGTTGCCCTTCTCTCCTGGGTTGCAACCTACTTCACACATAGGACCATGTTTGTTTCTCTGGAAACCAACCTACCAGCAATGACAACATGAGTGAAGAGCAAGCAACACAGAGGGGAAAATAGGACAGCATCAACCACAGCAACTCATCGGTTTATGGCAGTCACAGTGCTTCTGATCTGCCACATTTTTGACTCGCAACCTGAAAATTATGCAGCATAGCTGTCTCGAATATAAAAACCAGATTGACCCGGTGATGAGTTGCTCTGGGAGAAAACAGGTAACAGACAAGGCTTGTAGGAGATGCAGGCTGCATTTGGACTGTCTAAAAGCGCATGTAGTGTGACGGGTCTTCCTACAGGTGCAACTCATCAGCGATGAGGCAAAAGAACGAGAGCAAAGAGGGGGAGAAAGATGGTTTGTGACAAGGAGGAAGACGGAAGGGACAGGGTTTTTTTTTTTTGTCTTAATCTGGCATGTGGCGGCACTCACCGACTCCAGGCCCGGTGACAGAGCTGGCTGGCTTGTTTTGTGCAGAAGCGGCAGCGGCCACGGCAGTGCCGTATCCGCCCTTACAGAAATCCCCACTCCCTGAAGCCTGGCCCACATCCTCATAGCCTGCAACAGTCAGACACACAGCCGCAGCCCACAGCGTTAGACACACCAGGCAGGGGACGCAGACCTGCCTCAGACAGCCTTTGCAAATAATTCATAGCGGGTTTTTTTTTTGTTGGTTTTTTTTAAACTGTGTGCCACATGGCCAGGTTTTTACTGAATTGTGACAATACATATTGTGTCAAGTCCTTCAGAAAACACACTAATTAGTTGAACTTTGACAACAACTGCATTGTCCTATGTGGCAAAGCCTGCCCATTCAGTACAACCAGCAGGTCGGAATCAACGCTAACCATCATTTGCAAGTACTGTCTGACCCAAGTCTGAGGGGAGGAGGTGAGGGAGCAGGCAGGGTGTGTGTGTGGGAAGGGGGTTGGGGAGGTGGAGAGTGAGCTTGAGTTGGGTGACGGCAGGAAGCAGCAGATGATGCAGCTCAGAACAAATAAGGTGCCCCGTGTTTTGTGACTAAAATAATGAAGAACTGAAGTATGAAAATAAAATAAAGAGTCACTAAAAAAGAAAAACAAATATATAACAGAAGGCCACTGAGGAAAAACTCCTGAGAGAAAATGGGCACAAAGGAGAGTAATATGAAGAAATGTGGGGAGAATGATGATGGTTGCTCCTTTATGTTGGCATGTTTGTGATGAATGTGTGTGCAAGAGATGGATGATGAAGCCCTAAGGGCAAATTCCACTTACTGAAATGAGCAAAGCAAGCCATGGAAGACAGCAGAAGACCGACAATCTAACCCCTCTGTTATTTAAACGGGTATAGCCAGGTGCCACTGTTCAGGCCCCTCTTCCCTTTCCCCATTCAGTTTAAATGCAAGTCCCATATGCTGCATCATGAGCAGCCATCGAATAAAAGCAACATTAGACATTTTCACGCTAAATTGTTGAGGCATGTTTCTTGTGTGCACAAACAAAATCATTACTCATGCTCTTTGGTCAGTTTAAAAAAAAAAGTTGTTTAAGTAAGAATCAGTAGGCAGTTTTATGAACCATACACAATTGCCTTGACACAAGCATCATGTTTATGCTTGCAGATGCATCAGAGCTCAAATGAAGTATGCACCCCACACCAATGAGAAATCAGTGGGCTTGTTGTGAGAATCAGCACAGCGTTATTGGTATGCAAGTATATAGAGCAGGACCTGCATGACCTGTCAAAAACATGCCGTATCATTATTGTTTAGTGCCTTACCAGTGCTGTATCCATGGGAACCATAGCCACTAGCCTGCTGGAAGGGTGTAGCTGATGCATTGACACCGACATTCACACCGTGCTGCTTTGACGAGGTAGGAGCCACCTGGACGAAAAGACATTGAACATCAAGTCAGAAAGATGGGAGAAGAAGAGAAAAAAACCAAAACAAAAGTGGGTTAGCCAGATTGGGGTAACCAAAGTTTGTTTTTAAATGGTACAAGAAGAAAAGACATGGTGGGCCACCAAATCCATTGTTTTTAGGGTCAGAAAATAAATTAGATTTAAATATGAAAATTCAGCAAAATTGATTTAAATCTAGTTAAGAATCTCTTCCTAGTAAGAAAACACACCAAAAAAAAAGCAGACTCAACAAGTTGACAAATGTTTAGATACTATAAAAAAAAAAAAATTCTCACCGGAAACACAGCAGGACCATACTGGAAGGTATTAGGCAGGCCTGGCATACCAGTGTAGTATGGGAGGCTCGTGTAACTGTAGCCAGGCGGCAGCGCAGGGTTAAGGAAGGGCTGCTGAGTGGTGTGATGCGTCTGGGTCTGATTTTGTTGTGTCTGAGCTAATGTGGTGGCTGGTGCCGGGGATGATGCATCACCTCGACCAAACTTTGATAAGTCACCTGCAAATAGGAGGAGGAGAGAGGATGATAGGACAGAGGGGGAAATTACTGTAGGTGTCAGAGTACAGAGATTACAGGTGAAATCACGAAAATGACCATATCACAGATAAACAAAGGACATAAAGGCTTGATGTGAGGTGGGTGCATTGTCATCCAGAAAGGCTCGGTTTCTGAATAAATGAAGATTATCACAGAAAATGTGCAATAATAAATAAACTGACTTTCTTCAAAAAGGAACAGAAAGCACATAAAGCTTCTTCAAAAAGTGCCAAACAGACACAGAGTAAGCTCAACTTTTATTATACTATTATATTATAATAGCAGATTTAATTGTTAGCCATAGGCTCACCAGAATAGGGGTTATTTGTCAGGCTGCCATCTCTCCCAGTCAGTGCTGTTGTGGGGGTTGCAAAGGGGATGCTGTAATAATCCTGGAAATATGCAAAGAGAAAACACAATTTTCATGAGTAAAAAAAATACTGAACAATTCTAGAAATTAAGTATTACTTCTGCAAAAACTGTTTAATTGTTGACCTATTGTCACAAATCAAAACTCACCAGCGGTATTCTTGTCTGCAGCATCTGTAGGTCATCATAGCCGTACACCTGAGGCTGAGACGAAAGCAGGACTTTTGTTAAACAATTGTGTTATTGTATATTACATAAGAGAAACAAAATCTGGGAGCATATGTAAAGCTCAGATTGTATTAAGGTTGTACAGAGTTTGTCAAGAACTTACTGGGTAGGCGTGCAGTAGTCCAGGGGCCATGATGTATGGGTTGGGCAGTAGAGGGGGCACTCCGGGTGGCAGGTTTGGAGGCGCTTTCCCTGAATGCACAAAACCATGTAAAATATAAATACTGCACCGTTTTGCTCAACAAGCCAATGCCATAATATCTAACATTTTGCACGACTAACATGTATTGTGAAAATATATCCAGTTAGTTATTTGCCAGTGTAGACACAAAACAAAAAGTTACATTTTCATTTGTACATGACAATGTTCCTGTCACATTTCAATTGGCAGGGAAATCTGATGAATCAACATGGTACCAGCGCTACCAATTTGTCACTGAAAAGCATTAATAAATGGCAAAACTGCGTTATACCATGTGACAATCGGCACTGGCAGAGGGAGCAGAGAAGAAAATAAATATAAATGCGCGTGTGTGTCTGTGTAAAAGAGAGGAAAACAAAAGCTTCAGAGGAAAAACCAAACTGAGAGCAAGATGAGTCAGAATGATGGAAACCCAGCCAGGTGATGAGGAAATGGAAACCAATGCATCCAACCCCGGACAAAACAATATGCTCAATCCAAATAAAGGGGTCACATTCTGTATTCACTTTATAACCAACAAGGTCTCGCAGGCACAAGTAGATAAGAGATGTAGCTTTATCAGATCAACAACAAAAAAAAAAAAAAAAAAAAAAAAGAGACATTTATAAACCTGATAGACAAGGTCTGCTCAGTGTCCTGCAACATTCGTTTCTGCTCCATATTCTCTATTGTGTATCTCCAACACCAAATTACCAAGGCTACAACAAACTCACTGGTACTGCTACCTGTGTATTAACAGGTCAAGTTAGCAAGGAAAAGTAAGCAAGGCGTTGTGAAGAGCAGCAATAAACCAACATTTTTCATTATTGTTGAGCAGTTTTATCTAGATGTAAAATTGTCTGAAGGGGAGTGGATAAACGAGCATATTTTTACATCCTGTTCTTGCTTCCGAGTATGTCTCACTAACCTGAGGATGCTGCAGAGCTGCGTGTAGATAACGAATTAGCTGAAGAGGGAATGGCTGAGGCTGTGGAGGAGACTGAAATGGTGGCGGCTGCTACAGCTGGGGTGCCCATGTTGGCGGTGTTGAGGCCCATGGCTAGACTGCTGACAGGGCCGAGGCCAGAGGGGGCTGAAACTGTGGCACACCCCACTGAGGAGGCCTGAGGGACTCCTAGGGACACCTGCGCAGCAGCAGCCGAGGAAGAGGAGGAAGAGACTGATGAAGACGCCACAGCTGAGACGGAGGATGGGAAGGAGGAGGAGTGCAGGCTTGAGTCGCCGTCTACAGTGGGATGCTGTAGAGACGGAAGGAAGAGAGAAAAATGCGGTTAGGAGTGATGAGATTACTTTTCCATTAGACTGAAGAGACATCTAATGAGTCCATCTGCCATCACAGAGAAGAAGGGAAATACATGTACACATAAAGAGCTCACCAGTAAGCTTGAGTTTGATGTCCGGACTGAAGATGGAGCATGGCTGTTCTGTTGTGATGGGAGAGAGCTGTGGAAAGATAGAAAAGTTCAGTGTGCATTCCCCATCACATCTCATTTACTGATGCTCGAGTTCCCCCAGAGGTTGTAAAATAAGATGCTGGTTAGTGTCCTACTTTATAATGTGTGTATCAATTAAGTTTCTCACTTGTTGTGTTGAGGAGGGGGGATGCTGCTTGGTGGCATGTCATCACTGTGCCCCAGAGCGCTATGGGATGTCTGACTGGATGCGGTCAACAAGGATGCAGGGCCACTGTCCGTCAAAGTGCCCATGCTGGAGACCGATGCCTGCGTGACCGAATCAGAAGCCGCCTTGACTGATACTGCAGAGCCTGCTGCAGCTGGGGAGAAAAAAAAAGATTGAATGAAGTCAAATTCAACAATGTGATGCCAACAATGCTTTGAAGAAAAGAGGAGGAAAAAAAAAAAAGCTTTGTACCTAGACGCTTACCTTCCACAGACTGCGCTGCTTGTATTGAACTGAAGCCATTCTGTAAAACCAACAATAAAAAAGGTGAGCTTGCAGGTTTCTATGGAAACAGTCGATTGATAAAAAGATGAAGGGCACTGGGCTCTTGGAAACAGTCATTAAGAACCTCGTTTGATATGCATAGCATTTTTACAACATGTTAGTGAAACCAGTAGTACATTACAATGACCACACCCTAATAAAACAAACAAGCTGAAACAATATCATCTATGCTGAGTGTGCAGTTTTATTAAATGTTGAAATCTGCTACAAAAACTGTTCAATACCCGAGGTGTGGGTCCTGATATTTTTACGTAGTACAACATGCATACATACTAGAGTATCATCACTCTTCACTGTGTATCATAATTTGACATTTCATTGACTGTTAAAAATACATGTGAAGCTCTGTGTCTTCTGTGTTAAACCAAAGCTGTTAACTGCTGATACTGAGCTCCAGGGAACCAAATGAGGGTTAAGTATGTTGCTCACACTGGGCACACCTTGAAGCGTTATACTAACACAACACCATATCGCATGCTTTAATCAGTTTAAGTGGATACATGGGAAGCCTTGTTCTTACCTTGGGCTGCATATCCTTCTGAGGGGAGGAGGAGACTGAGGGAGGGTAGCGCCGTGTCTGAGACGCTCTTTGATCGTACAGGTCCATCTGACTAGAGGTGGAAAGAGCTGGAGTCGACTCACTGCAGATTGCGATGGTAGTGACAAGATCAAGTAGAAGAATAATATAGTTTGTTCTAAATGTTGTGGACATTGAATACTATGAAAACATGCCAAAAGCAAACATATAGTTGCTCTTCTATTTAAATTACACTTATTTACATGCTGGTCCACCTTTACAAAGTTGTATTTATGGAGGTACTAACCTGCTGGGGCTTGTGTAGAGACTGTTCTGGACCTGGTTGACAGGCGTTGTGGTTGCAGGGGTGGACTCATACTCTGTTAGCACTGGTTCTGACCCAAACTGCAGCGCCCCAAACTGAAGATTTAGGCCAGAGATGTCTGTTGAGCCAGGCATTTCCACTGCCATTGCTGGAATCTGAGAAAGATAAAGAGTATTTTCAGCCTCGGTAAAGCTTTGTGGATGTTGCGCACATTTTGTGTACATTTCTGAGCTTCCAAAATGATTTTACATCCAACACACATGTTGTATTTACCTTTGTTGTAATTGAAGTTCTCTTCTTCTGCTGTTTGAGTTTATGTTGCTGCAAAGGCAGTGGACTGGAGCCCTGGGCATCTGAGGAACTTGGGGAAACTTGCTGACCTAAAGATGGGATTGCCACCATTTTGGGAAGGGAGGAAGCAGGCGGAGGCACCACATGGGGTGAGGATGTTATTTGTTGGGGCAAGGAAGAAGCAGAGGCAACAGAGGAGGAAGGAGGCAGGCCTTTGTCCTGCAGGAAAACATCCAACATGGACGAGGTTGAGGTGGCGGCCTGGTAGGGCTGCCGCTTCGCAAAGGGCGTATGGACTGCAGGCTCTGGCTGAGTCTTCATATCTGGACAATGGACAGGTAAAAAGGAAACCCAATTAAGGATATGACGTGTTTCAACAGGGAGATTTAGTGAGCTTGATGCATTCAGGTATTTTTCAGAGTAATTACTGTAAAGTGTCATCTCACCGTATTGTCCCAATGAGGTGGCACTGGGGTCCCAGGATGAAGGGTTTGTGTTGGGAGGTCCAGGCTGGGAGCGCTGGGCAGCCAGCTGAGCCAGTACCTGGGCTGTTTTATACTGCTCCAGGAACTGGGAGCCAGTGGTCCCTGTGCTACCTCCTTTGGGGTCCCCCACATCTCCAAAACCCTTGCTCAGCATGCTGACCTGCAATGTCAGTATGTAATTAATGATTGTTACAACATAATACTGCAATTACGCCAGGGTTACAGCATAATTATGCCAGCATATACAAACTTCTTTTTTTTAACTTTTCAGTGTTTTTGTCTTTGGAGGGTCTCACCATGCTGTGCTGGGTGTAAGGGGTGCTGGAGGATGTTTGGGAGAGTGGTACTCCTTGCTTGGAGTTGCTGAAAACCAGTGACTGGGACAAAGAGGGAGGCTGGGTGCCCTCCATGGGGGGGTTCTCTGTCTCTGATGAGGAGGATGGGGGAGTCTTCCCCAGGAGCACTGCAAGATCAATCCTATAACAAGTAAGAAAGTCATCATTAAGACAAGAAAACATAAACAATGTGTGCTATGTCAAGTGAAGCAACATTTTATATTTTACTTATTGTCAAGAAATCCTGTGAAAAGACACTGGAGAAAAAGAAATGTGTATGCACATCCAAAAAAGTAAATGTATATTAAAAGTTCCTACCTACATTTAAAGTGAGTGGATTGACAGCGAAACAAATCAAATATAATTGTTCTCTACCATATCTTATTTTGTTGGAAGCATGATTCAGGTTAATAAGTGACCGACCTCTGTCCTTTGGTGATGGTAACATTCTCTTGAGGCATCGGCATGGTCGCCACACTGGAAGCTGTGAATATCTTAGTCTCTGAAAGCTACGCAGGAAGATAGAAGTATAAGCATAAGTTAGTTATGAGGACATGAAATTAACCAAATTTAGATTTATTAAGATATGACAGTTTCAACCTCAGGCCTCTTTAGAAAAGATCCATTTAGCTTATGTGTAAAGATGAAGCAGTTCGAGTGAGACAAAGCACAGAAATACTCACATCCTCATTCCAGTCCTCAGTGCCCCACTCCTCTGTGGGAGTCCTCCAGGCACCTGCGACGCAAAGAGAAAATCATTTCAAGAATATCGCGATGGGCAAAGAGACCTTCAAACAGCATAAGGAATACATAAAAACAAGAGCAGTGAACAGAGGTTTACCAGGAGTAGAGTCGAACTTGGGCGGGTAATTTGTTCCCTCACCGGCAGAATATTCCAACCCTGGAGAGGTGAGAAAATCAAAGTTGAATATCATGAAGATATGATTAATCTTTAGCCAGCTGGACACTAAGATCTGGGAAGATACCATCATATCTGGGATTTGGGTATTTATAAACATCATGTATGGCTGAGAAAGAAAGCCCAGCATCAAAAAAGCAAGTGTTTTTTTTAACACAAATGAAGCATCCTTTCATCTTTACTGCGGGAGCTTCTTTTGGTGCTGTATGTTTTTTTTAACTGTTTGGATGCTAAACAGATGCATCATTGATATGATTAGCTCTTTTCTATTAGAGGTTAACCTTTCTAAAGAAATTAACTTACTAGCTCCCTCCTCCATTTCCATGCTTCCTGTGTTGTTCCAGGTGCTGCCCCCTCCATAGTTGTCTTCTGTCTGGGTTGGTTCAGCATAGTCAGCGGGGTTGAATGTTCTGGGAGTATTACAAAAAAAAAAAAAAAGAAGTTGAGTTAAGAATTGAGTGAATTTACAGATTGTTGTCCAAACAGCTGAAGGGTTATCAGCACTACTAAAAAAAAAAAATTCAACCACAGGGTGCCCTCACACAAAAATCTGTTGTACTTTTAACTTAACTAAGAATTAAAGTTAATCAAAGCAGCGACTGACCTCAATTTAGACTTTTAAACCATTTCTGATTAAGTTGGTTTTCTGCTGGCATATTGCACTCCAAGTATTGTTCAAATAAATTCCCAGTACTTCTATTATCACTGGCCTTTTAACTTAATAGAGACACTTCAAAAGAAATGACTGAGGTTGCAGCAGAAGACGGGAAGTGAGTCTGGAGTGAAACAGTGAGAATTTTTACAGTGGAAGGCATGCAATGAGGAGGAGTAAGCATCTAAATGCTGTTTTGTTGTTCCTCAAACACACTTTTCCGGTACTTCATGTCTTTCATTAATCTGACACATCCATGTATAACAGAATTACAGCTGGTGCAACCTAGCAACATGAAGAAGTACAACACTTTTCTTTTTGAATCAAACCAAGCCAAGCAGCTTTCATTATTTCTTTAAAAAGATCCTTCCTGTGCAAATCTGGAGGCATTTGTGGCTTGCATGAAGATGAGATTTAACATCACATTTCAGGAAGATCGTATCAATTCCATATTCTATTAATAAAATGAGGAGTAATACTTTCTGTTTTCATAATGTCTTCTGTTCAAGCATCCTGTTTTTATAGCACTCAAGGGTCTCCCTACAGAAAGCAAGAATAACAGACACACCAGAGGCGATGCACTCACCTCTCACCTCCTGCAATATCATATCTGGGCCCCTTATCAATCTGGCTTTAGAGGGAAAATAATGGCAACAAATTACAAGAAGCATAACAAGTGAAAGTAAAAGTTAAAGCTTTTGTTTTTAATACCACAATCCATTGCAGCAGTGTAAGCAAAATGCCTTCAATTTGCCTGTGCTGGTACTGTAACAAATACTCTATACCTGTCAGTCACTCTACAATGCAAAGCAAGCCAGTGTGCTCTCAGTTGTGGTGGATCAATAAACAAGCCAAGAAATCCAACATATCAGATGTATACACAATGCAGCTATAAACTCTGTTCATAATGATAGAAATTAGGCAAGCGTAGTAATACTTTTCATAGATGCTGTGTGTCCCTAAACAATCTGCTGCTTCAAGCTCAAACAACATTATTTAACAGCCATTCAACCAGCAAGTCAACAACTCTTCCATCTTAATCTTATCTTTGAAATCTTGGGTTTTGCTCTTATTTTCTTTTAGAAGAAAACCATTCAACCAATAAAGTGATTTCACAGCACTGAAAAGGGAGGAAATGGTCACTGTGGTACGAGCAGAAACAACTTGCTACATAATGAATAGAGCTGTGTTCTCTTGTTCTTAGTAGTCACAGTACAAACCATCTCTTTTACACCATCGGCAATAAAGGAGGTTGATTTATGCAGCCATGTTACATGCTGGAGTAACTGGCCAACATCATTCTGGATATGACATCCATATTACATAGCAAGTGTCACAATCCTAAAACAACAGAAAACCTGATATTAGTCTTTCAAAATCACTGGCTTAAATCTGACTTGTTAGGATTCCTCTTGTTGGGAATTAAATTAAGTGCTTTTTTTCCCTTTTTCTGATTCAATACCATTTTTGAAAGCACATTGATTCAGAGAGGACGCGCCAGAAATGTTTTAAAACACCCAATACATTATGATACTAAACACAGACAACTCATCAACACAGTGTTGTTCAATAAGAGATGATGCCTTTTTAACAGATCTTAAATTTTAATATATTGTTTTCTCTGAACAGAAAAGTAATATTTTTGCAGCCACAATCCAATTTTAATTTGTTAAAATTCAGATCTGGGGTGTTAGTAACAAGATATTGTTTGTTTAATTCCACATGCATTTTGTGTAATTTTTATTTGGTATTTTGTGTTGCCTTTCAGTCATCTAGCTAGTTCACTTATTAGACAAATTACCAAATTTGTATCTTGTAGCCAACACGTGCAGATAACTTTCATCTTATTGATCTTATGTATTTATATTATTGTTCCAAGCTTCCTCCAAGCTCCTTTACCATAGTGACGTAAGGAATAAACCAAGTTTAGGGCAAATCTCAGTCAGCGCTGAAGCAAGCTTGTGAGCTCACAGTATTCATGTAGCTTAATTCAGTGCATGCTAACATTTCTAAGCAGAATATGTGTAAGTGAGGTGGAGGTTACAAGATGTCTCAACCCCAAAAAACAAACAAAAAAAGCAACTTGCATAAGCTACCAAAGACACCACACACACAGAGGCCTACAGTGATATTATGACAGTATCAAGACTGAAGAAGTCGGATCGGTGCATCCCTACACAGCAATAAACTGATCAAAAGATCTTATCAGCTTCCTTTAAGTCAAAGTTTAACCGACACTGATGCCATGCTGGTAAACTGTCTGCTAGAAATAAGAAAAAGTAATCACAGGACTGTTGACTGAAGGGGAGTGAGGGTTAGATAACATGAACACATCTTGGCTGGCGCTGTGTGCAATTGCTGCAAGCATTCAGTTCACGAAAACATGCTTAGTTTACAACCAGTATGTTACAGTGGTTGATGTCTGGGTCCACATTTTCAGAATATGCTTACAGCTGCAGGACAGGCTGCGTTTTCACAGGACAACATAGGCTAAAGATTCCTTAAAGACTAAAGGTTTTGTAACCTTATTGTTATTGTGTGCACCACTTAAGCAAACCTCTGTGAACTACAACAAACTCTTTAGTTTCCTTCTGGTCATACCTCAGCTTTCTTAGCCATATATTAATGACACTGTTTAATTCTGAAGTAAACACTCAGTTCCTTTCAGAGGAAGAGAAAATTATATTAAGGCTACTCTTGGGAGGGAGAGACTCAGTCCTTGACCGCACTACAGAAATCACATCATGTCATGTGCACTACTTCAGCAGAAGTTTTAAAGATCCATGACTGCAGAGTAACATATTATACCTCACTGCATATCACCACAAGCACGAAATTAGTTATGATATCTCAAGTCCTACAGCACCTTTCGCATTAAATGACAACAAAGAACAAAATCATCATTCAGAATTACTTCCTGTTATGACACATACCAGTGAAGCTGCTAGTACAAGATGCCAACTCATCAGCTGACAATAACTGCACGCACACACACACGCACGCACATACTGATACACAGAACAGGCAAAACACAAACTGAATAATGCTAGAGCCCAGGACCAGAGAGCAGAGACTATTGAAGTTAAGCAGTTGGGTTTCTGACACTCTACTGAGTGCGTCTATCCAAATTTCACTCTAAATTAAAATGTTTAGATGCCATGTACTCTCTTAAGAGACGTATCCGGCCCACGCTGTTCCATTTCACTAGGCGATGTATGTTCTCCCTCCTTTGGATTAAGGCTAAACAATAGGCTGGGGTCCTGCTCTCTGGTGACCATGGCAACAGGTAAAAGTGGAACAAAAGGCCCTCTGGTTTTAGGCAACGCAGGTGTTCCCTTACCCCATGCCCTGCGCTGAAAATCTGCCTCCTCGCCGTCCAGATACTCCTGGGGAAACAACAAGAGTCGAGTCGAGACTCTTAGTTTGACAGTTATTGTCATGAGAAAGTATGGCTACAGTTGAAATTGAAATAAAAACTAAGATCCCACCTCGTTTTGAGTAGATACATTTATGTCATCAAGACTTCCACTAAAGGGATTACAGACGCTTACCAACAGCTCCTCTTCCTCTGCCCCTTCCCCTTCGGCCTCGCTCTGCACCTCTTCCGGCAACTCCAGCCTTGCCTCCATCCAAGCCATTCTCCTGACCACGAACTGGAGTTAGAGACAGAAAATGGCATCAGACATAATTGTAACTGTATGCAAAATAACCATTTAATCTAAAATGTGTCAGAATATGTTGTACTGTATGGCAGCCCAAGTAGCCCTTCATTCAGAATCATTATCATTTTGTGGTGGCACACAGTCATTATTTTTAAAAGGCTTATATTTTCTTGCAATAGTTTTGGGGCACCTGTAAAACATTTTCTTAACTTAATTCACACTGTTCCCACAGGTTTACAAGCAATCTTCCTGTTTCTTCACTTTTAAAGCCTTCCACTGGAGCACACAAAGACAAAAAAAAATGGTGGCAACAATTCAGAAAAGACTGTGGCTCACAAATTGAAGATAACTTGAGAGTCTTGCACAGCTCTCGCATGCTCATGCATGGGCCACAAGAGTTTGTTTTGATTAGTAGAAACAGTCCAAATTAATAAGAGAGGAAATGATCTCATGTTGTAAAAACTAAGCTTTTGTGTTGTAAGAACTGGTATCCAGAGCACGATGATACTAGAGAGCCCCACATAGTCATGGTAAAAATGAAGACACTGTACAATTAAAACACAGTTCTAAAAATGGGCATCCGCTAAATCAATTTGTTTATATTTTAAATAAAAAAAAAAAAAAAAGAAAAGAAAAAAAAAAAACACTCACACTCTCGTCCCCTGCTGGCTCCACGGCCTTTGCGTGGAGCTCCACCTCGACGACGTGCTACATCTTTCTCTCCTCCCTTCTCCCTGTTTTCTTTTGCTTCCTCGCTGGTCTCTACCTGGCTTGTCTCCTTCTGGCCTGACACGCCTTTCTTCTTCCCCACCATCTCCCAAGAGTCCTTAAGGAAGAAATACAGACAATGTTAGACCTTTGAGTACTGCTGGACCTCTTGACTTTGTACAGACTCAGCAAAAAAGAAAACACTAGCTAAAGAAAACTGAGGGCGAGTTTAAGTGTACTTCAAGACCTGTACTATTACAAGAAGACAATGTCTGACAAAAGCTTGTATGGACTAGACATGAAAGTAGAATTCAGTCTCTCTCCACTGATTAACATCCTTCTGTGTTCTACTCGTTACATTTATATCAAAGCTTGATGCACTTGTTTAGTAAGGCTGATTCATACAGTGCAACTGGTCATAAATTTGGAAATTACAATGGGTATTACCTGGTGACCAACAGGGAAAATACAGAAATTTTGTTTACAGTAAACTTTTTGATCTTAACACACGGCTTTATAATGTTTTCTACAGAGGGAAAACTTTGTCTCTGTCCATGTTCATGATATGCTCCACTTTCATGTCATACAGTGTTCACTGTTAGGGCCATATACTGGTTATCTAACCCAGTATAGCACTGATTTCTCCAGAATATGGCCCTCGCAGTACTAAGCCCTAACACAAAGCCAATACTCACAGTGTCTGGGCTACCCTCCAGCAACACGTTAATGGCTCTGTTGACATCCCCGTTGCAATCGTGCAGTGCGATCATGGACTCATCCTGGTCCTTGCCTGTGATGTCAATCAGCTGGAAAAGGAGACGTGGAGTAATGAGACACAGAGGTGACCCCTGGCTTATAGTCTTGGCATCTCATTTAGAAAACCGCAAACATTGCGAATGCTATAAATTATATTTCAGGGCATAGCAATGTGCAATGATAAATGTTCTACCAGAAAATAAGAAAATTTTCTATACAGACTGACACCCTGCCTCTTTAACTTCTTTGAAATTATGGGATACTATAGTCCGCAAAACAAACCAAACTTATCAAAAGGGTCTTGATGACCTGGTTACAGTGTTACTTTTTTTTTTTTTACTTTTGACCTCAGATAATATTTTAGCCTCTTGTTTTTTTTATTTATTTAAATAATTAATTGTGGGCAAACCAAATATGATTCACCACCAGATTCTTTATAGAAAAGAACAATTAAAGCCACATGGATAAGATCAGTCTTCACTTATCTGGCTCGAGTGAAGATGGGTAGACAAATGAAAACTGGTCTGTCAACAGTCTAAAACTAGAGCTCAATTTGGCAACAGCAGCCAGTAACGTTCAAGGTGGCACCTCACAAGCCAACCTACCACAACAAAAGTAATGGGCCACAAAGGATCCTGGGCCTAAGTAGAACTAAGAAGAAATGAACTGAAATCTGAATGCTATTGCCAATAGAATATGATTAACCTTTCTTGAGACTGATGATTTGGACAATCCAACAACATTGCACCCATATAATTTCTAGAAAGATGTGTCACTGTCTTTTTGCCCTTGTTTCTGTCTGCCAAACCAAATACGCAAAGCATAATATAAAAGTCACATACATACATACATACATACATACACACACGGCAAAACAACAGGTGAGATACTGTATGTGCCAGTGCTAAAAACAAGAGAAACTACACAGGGAAGCTGAGTGAGGATGAAGTGCTACAAAAAGGATGCTGTGCATCTTCTCACCTGTTTGACCTTCTCTTCAAAGTCTGCATCATTGTGGTCTGAAATCATCTGCGCAAGTCGGATCTGCTCTGCGGTAGCCTGTTTGAAGAGGAGTGAAACATCAACAATTGTTTCAACAAAAAAGGACAAGATTTATATTCTACTGAAAATACAAAAAAGTACTGAGACATCTATAAGTTGATAAAATTCAATAACTTATTTGTCTAGACTGTAATCTTTAAATGGGAACACCGTACTAGATTTTGGAAATCCTCACCAATTTTGGTACTGTATCAAATACGTACAGAACAATACATTTCACAGACTGCTTTGTCTGGCTGGCATAAACATAATCACACAGAGCAAATCACATTTAATAACATTTTCTCACAGGTGTCAAACTTTAACAAGTACAATCTCATGGGAACTTGTAGGATGTCATCCAAACCAATATGTTTTACATTATTAATTATAGGATATGAGGTTTTTTAAACACAGGATATAAAAAAACAAAAACAATCAAAAACAAAACCTGATTCAATAAAGTCCTTAGCTGATAAACATGAGCTGTACTCTTGTCAGCCAGTTTAGAGCACTAGGCTTCCTCAGAAAAAAGAAACAGAAGTTAAGTTTTTAAATTTACATTCACAGTTGGAAAAAAGTTCCCCTCATTTTTTCTTCTATTTGTAATTGTCATAACTACAACTTTTCATGTGACTATTTGTCCCATCTCACAACAAGCACTGCCATCACAGGTTACTGGCAGTCTCCCAACTTGGACCAAATCTGTGATCCAAGCACGCGTCAACAAGCTTCAACTGCGTCATAAGTATTACACATTTCTAATGTTATCTGGTCAACTCCGATCATATTAGATTGAAATGACCAACCCTCATCAGATGATCTGTGTAAGACTAATCAACAGTCCTGATTATCCTATGGTGTGTTCCCAGCTTAAGCCTACTCTTACCTATATAAGAGGCTATGTAATAGTGCTTCTGGCATCCGTTTTCATAACATCTTAACATAAACCATTCATATTGCATTTGAAAGTGTCCAATTGATGGTATATGGTACCATTTCAGCAGCTTTGTAGCCAGAAACCTTCAGTCAAACACAAGTAAAACTTAGAAATTCTTTTTGCTAACATGCATCCCAGCTACAAATCACTGTACATCTGAGATGGGTGACAGGTGGTGAAAGTGAGGGTACCTGAGGCCTCTGCTTGTGCTGTGTCTGGCTCTGTGTCTGGCCCTGTGTCTGCTCCCAGCTGCCCCGGGCTCGGTTCCCGCCCATGGACGTCATCATTTACAGTATATACAAATAACAGTATTTACAAAGGAATAACACCTGAGGAGAGAATGATAAGATAGTTATAGATAGCCTACTATGACCTATTTGTGTCATGTACATGTACAACTTCCTCAAACTGTATGGTAGCTTATTGTCTGGTGAAAACCAGGAAAACCAGCAGTGGTGTCTAGAAGATATCAGTATTGTTTCCAGAGACGTACAAAACAGCCCGGAAAACGTTGAAAAATATATTTTTTTAAAGGCACTTTCTAGGTCAAGGTTTAAAGCCAAAGCTAGCGGCGGGTTTGACCCGGGAAATAAGAGTGCCAAGGCAGGCAGTGTGCGCTGCTGCACACAAGGCTTATACGTGCATAACATTAGCAGACGTAGTTACCACTTCAGAACATGAAATAACGCTTTCTATATCAAAATAGCTTCCGTGGTGTTAAATGAACCTATGCTGTGAAATGACAGTATGTGGTGGATATGACACATTACTGTACTGAGATGGGAGGGACTAGATGTACATATAACATTAGTGAAGACAGCCAACATCATCTCCGTTTGATAGCAAACTGTGGACCCCGCTATCGACAACAAATGCTTAATCTTGCATACGTTACGTAAAACCCCCCGTTTGCACTACCCCACAAACAAGCCTAAAGCTAGGGCCCGTCCAACATATCCCATTCCACTAGCCAGCCACATGGCCATAAATGCTAGCTAACTAGCTAATACTTGAGGGGAAAGCAGTCAGCTCGGGAGTCTCGGTGGGCTTCCGCTTCTTACGGCTTCACCTCATGGCGACAACGAGGCTACAACAGCCGCCAGCTAATCAGCTAACGAAGTGACAATTAACAGGCTACACGACGCTGAGTTGTTAGCGTTAGCCGAATTAGCTTGAACGCCAACTTGTTAATTAGCTAATCAACAACCACCGAGCTGCGGTGCTTTCACATTTAGCCAGTAAAACCAAAAACGCCCATGTTGCCACAAGCTGTCTGCTAACGATTGCTAGCTGTGCTAACTAAACGAAAAGCCGTCGTCTCGCGCAGCTAGGCAACGTTAGCTTAGTTGGCGAAGTGGCAGCTTCATAAACATCCACAACCTGTCCGGGCCCCGGTATAATCTGATGTCCGGGCTCTCGACATGGAAAACACCGAGGCTAAAGACAGGCCTAACTTACAGGCCGCTAAAATGAAAATAAATAACAAGCGATACTGACCAGAAACCCGGCACAATATTAAGACACCGCTACACAACCGACCGACAAGTGGTCACGTTGTCGACCTTCCAGTCGGATTTAGGAAGCAGGATTTAATTCCTGAACACCGAGTTGATACAACTTAGTTGAGAAAATATAACGAGCCGACTCGCTCACACGATAAGCGAGAGACTGTGAATTTACCTGTTTCTTTTCCACTCTGACACCACGGAGAGCTGCGTCACGTGGTTCACTGGGCGCTTCGAGGAAACGACCCACAACATGTGATCACGTACACTAATATAGTTTATGTTATCAATAGAGGTGTGACATGGCAATGCAAGGGATGCAAAACACATGTAATAAACCAAACTGGCAAACAAAGGCTGCTGCAGTTTATTTAATAAATATATACGTGTATATATAATATTACAGTCAACAAGAGTGTTGGAGCCATGGCCTGTATGTTTATAAATTAATAGTACCCACTCATTGATATTCATTTCATTTAATATTTATTATATGTTTTAGAGGGAAAAAACAGACTCAGTTTAGAAACTGTACCACAGTGAGGACACAAAGCAAAAGGTAGATAATGAATATATTCTTCATATATGTACATACATACATATTTTAGGAGTGGACTGTCAATATAAAATAACGTACAGTACAATATAATATGTGTTAAATATTTTACTATTAGTACTGTTTCAATGATGATGAATAATTAACATTTTTCACCTTTTTCTGACATTTTATAGACCAAAAAATGTATTGATTGATTAAAAATAAACAACAGATTAATCAATAATTCAAATTATTAGTTAGTTGTAGCTTGTTTTAATGTATAACAGGTAATACTTTAAATGATGTATGTGCAGAGTTTGAGACTGTAAGGCTGTTTTTTAACTTCATCTGCTGAAAGTGGTTGTCCAGTAGTTAAACTTTTCATATGGACAATATTTGCATATTAATCGATTCTGAATTTTTCAATGATGGAGAAGAAATAGATGGACTTTTAAGGTAATTGTATTTTTTTTATAAAGAAATATTAGATACATATCATCATTCCAAGCAGATTATTTTGTATATGTCTAGACTTATATCATGTCTAGATGGGAATTTTTAAACTAGAGCAGCACAGTTATTACGGTAATTTGGAGCGCCGCAAAGCAACAGTCGTTGTCGCACTACATGTTGTCATCGAAAGTGCGTACTTCGTGCACGATGTCGCTGAACACTAAGGGCAGTAACACTACACTCACTGCATAGTTTTATTTCTGGAAACACCCTTTTGTTTGTTGTCTGTGTTGTAGTGGGTATTCATTTAAAAACGTTACACCTGACGTAAACATGGCGGAATCGTCGCCGTTGTCAGGGGTTAATGTTGTGCTGGTCATGGCCTATGGCAGCTTGGTGAGTAACGCTACAGTTTGGTTTGCTGGCTGGTAAACTGAAATGAAATGAAACGCCTCACGGTTGGTTTTTGTGTGCAGGTGTTTGTGTTGCTGTTTATTTTCGTCAAGAGGCAAATCATGCGTTTTGCAATGAGATCCCGTCGCGGACCACATGCACCTATTGGCCACAATGCACCTAAGGTACACTGTATCTCTTATGTTATGAGCGAGGTCTCCTCTTGTTTTGTCAGAAAATATAACAATATACAAAGCCTTTCTTGGTGCAATAGTTAACTGTTTTTGACCCTATAATGAATTTATTTACAGGGTTTGAGGGAGGAAATTGACTCCAGACTGTCCAAAGTCCAAGAGATCCGCTTTGAACCTCGTCTCCTGTCAGAAGAAGACGACAGGCTGAAGCAAGGATCACAAATCAGTCAGTCACTTCCTCAGTTCATCTGGTTGCCACCTGAACGTCTTTAAAGTGCTAAACTGTCTTTTGCTGTGTAATGTAACTTGCATCTGTTTCTATGTTAAAGGTTGCTATAACTACCTGTACAGAATGAAAGCTCTGGATGCCATCCGTGACTCAGGTGAGAGATACACTTCATCTTTGCATCTTTAATCTTACCATGACCATGACATCACATATTCTCACCCATCATCATCATCATCATCATCATTTATACTTCATTCATGAGCACTTGGGTCCATCATGTAAATGTGCCAGATTTAGCCATACAGCCTTATTTTCATTTGCAGTCTCTGGCAGGTTAATGACATACACATACAAGACATCATACATACGAACATACAAAACATACAAGACATAAGACAAATATTAAAACAGTGGCATAACCACTACTCCTGGTTATGACAGCATGTTTGATTGTCCAGTAACCTCTGTTTTATAGATCTGGAGAAGGAATTGAGTGATGTTTTAACATATTCGTTAACTCTGACTTCATCATGTTTTTGTTTTTTTTAATCATATGTTGTTGTTTTTTTTGCATGGCAAGCCATCAAGTCAATGGTCATCTGTTTTTGTCCTTTCCTGCTCTCACCACAGGAATTCCTCTGGTGGAGATAAGCCGCAGTCCCAGCGCGTTTACTGGACGCAACTTCAGGAGCTGGCTGCTGGAGCTGCGCAACTCTCACTCTCTGATCAAGAGCAGCCGCAGCATGCTCATTGATCGCTTGCTGGAGGGCTATGACAGCGCTCGCCACGGGACTGGGGTGTGTATGAGTGTGTTTGTTTGTGAAATTGATAGATGATTAAAAAAAAAAAAAGAGAGAGAGAATAGCAAAATCTCTGTTATTAGCTGCTGTAACTGGTGAACTCTTTGTTTCAGGTGTTTGGGGAAGCTGAGTTTCTTGAATATCAGCAGGCTCTCGATGAACTAGCAGATGTGTAAGTGCTAATGTACTGATATTTATATTACAATTATTTCTGTGAATGAGATTACATGTATTAGTATTAATATACCATATTTCTACTGTGTTCTCTCTTTCTCTTCTCTCTCTGCCTCTCAGCGTGAAGGCCTATTCCAGCACCACCAGCCTGGACCAGCATCACCAGTCCGCAGCCAAAGACCTGACAGGCTCTCCTGTCCGCAGCACTCCCTCCACCATCCAGGTCACATACCTGCCCTCCACCGGCCAACGCAGCAAGAGGCCCAAACATTTTCTGGAGCTTAAAAGTTTCAAAGACAACTACAACACACTGGAAAGCACCCTGTGACTAACATAAAAATGTGTGTATCCATGTGTGCACAGCGGGTACACTGTGGAAACAAAACTGGGGGAAAAAAACACTGTAACTTTGTCTTCAAGTTGGGTTGAGTATTGACTCACAAATTAAGTTTGGGAAAATGTTTCCTTTATGTTCAGATAGAGCAGTGTCTATTGTTAGCATTGTCATACACAATAAATTTCAAATAATTTAGAAGATTTACATAGATGTCCCATTTTATATCAACTGTAAAAATCTTGCAGTCAAGAGTTGCTCTCTGATAATGGTTAAGCTCTTGTGGACACACGGTTGACATGAGGGCTTTTGTTCTTATTTTGGACCTAATGACAGTGTTGGGAAGACAAATATGATTGTAGCCCACATGGCAAGCTTTTCACTGTTTCATTGTCATTTTTGTAAACAGCAAAACTAACATCGAGTGACCTGGATTCATTTTTTTTTTTTTGACTCAAATGTCCAAATGTAAAAATTGGTATGAATGTACCTTTTGATTACTGTGTGTTTGTATGGATGTAAGATATTTATATGGATTGTGATAACCTATTTAAGTGATATGGTGTGATTTGTATTTATGTGAGGTTTTGTGGTTTGAGATTAAAAGAAAAAAAAAACAACTTACAACCAACATCCTCGGTGTCTTAAATACTTCCACTAGGTGGCAGCACAAGGTAATGAGCTCACGCAGTGGTACAACAGATGAGTCAGATACCTTGGTCTTTTACAGCATTTAAATACAATTGATTTATTTGGCAAAGTCTACAATAAATGGACACAGACATCACTTCAATGCGTCTATCTACAATGTTCACAGTAAATAGTGATGTTAAAAAAAAAAAAGTTCAAGCCGTAACGTAAATTATGTGAAAGAAAGAAACAGCAGTGTCTATACAAACAATACAGAAGTATGTGATACTTAATATGTCTACACAAAGCCTCTCATGAATATTTTCTAGCAAAACTAAAATAAATGAAGTCAAAAGTCTAAAATTTTGACTGTAAAGGCTCATGCACACCTTCAGGTGCGTAAGCGGAGATGTCCATAGGCAAGAGAAGAGACAACCGCCACACACTGTCCTTTGACATGCAATAAACTCCTAATAAAGTTTAATGCAAATAACACGACAGTTTGTGAGTAAAGCATATAAAATATCATCATCACTCTTAACTCGTTAAATTTAACCCATTCTACTGTCAAAGAAATATATTTAAGTTAAGCATAAATCATATTTCCGGCACTGACATACCCAACTGCACGCTCAGCAATGGCAATGAGGTGCAAAGCACTGAGGAATTTGACCCTTGAACCCAGATGCTTGGGATTCTAGTCGAGTAGGCTGTATATGAAGAAGTGCAGAGACGATCATTGTACGTCTGTCCATGTGTATGTGCACCATGCCTGATTTCAAGCACAGAGCACTTTTCATAGAGCAAATTCATATAATGCATATGTAACGGAGTAAATCTATGCCTGTTAAATTCAATACATTGTACACGTTTCTGCCCGTACAACTTTTCAGATTTGCAAATCTTTTCTCGCTTTAAGTCCTGAGAACAGTTGTTAGTTCTACCTTTTACATTGGCCTGTTAAAGCCACTTGATTTTTCCAGATTCTGCATGAGAAAGAAGTTGAGGTGGAAAACTTTACAACACGGGGCATTTACAGAAGTTTGCAATTGCATCTCGAAGACTTGCTGACAAAGTGCACGCTGTACAGATTTGCGTCTATGTATATCATCTAAGAAGTAAGAAATTCTTTGCATTGCACAGCTCCTTGCTTGCTTGTTTCCTTTTTAGGATTCCTCCTACCATTGGATCCCAGTTTGAATTGCATCTTACTTTTCTTGTTTAGAGCCAGTTTGGTGAGAAAGCCAGAGAAGGGATGCAGAACAGCCTCAAAAGTAACTATGAGGTGCTAACTAAAGACCTACATAAGTGCTCTGTCACCATGAGGCCTGTTAAACTACTGCAGACCTACGTTTTACACACTAGTAGGTGGTTAAATATATTATTACACAGTTTAACTTCTCGCCATTCCCTCTTTTGGTAGTCACTCCATTCAGGATTTGATCTCAATGACTTTGATCAACGGGAGGGACTTGTTGGTCAGTCTCGTCGGCGTTATTGATTTACTGTTTAGAGAGAAAAAAAAAAGTGAAAATTGAAAAAATGAGTGTTACGAGGGCACAAAATCTAAAATGTGAATATCTTCTTATAATTATGTGAATAGAGAAATTAGCAGACCTGGATGTTGGGAAGTGAGTGCTCACCTATAAACGACTTCTGGCTTGTTCTCAGTGGGTGTCAAGGCCGGAGGGTCCTGGTTGGCCAGGTAGTACTCCATGTGGTCGTGCATTTCTCTGTTCTGCAGACAGGAAGGACACATGATCACTAAAATGTGTGTACTCGAAAGTTATTTTGCTGGTGCAAAAGCACAGATGCAGGATGCGGTTACAGAGAAGTATGAAGGTTTGACATGCAGCTTTTTAGTCTACATGGAGAAGCTCAGTGCTTTTAGCTTAAGCATTAAAAAAGGATTTGTATTGTAAGTGAATCAGTGTTAGCAATAATACATCTAATTGAGAACAAGCTTTTAGCGGAATCATCTATATTTCAACAGCAGGCATATGAGGCTCCTGACCTCAGCTTCCAGGAAGGACACCTTCTCCTCCAGGTCCTTGATGACTCGATCTCTCTCTTGGATGACTGTCCGGGAGTTCTGCAGCTGTATATTAGAGAAAACAAATGCACACAAACAAACAATGTGACACGCTCAAGAGAAACACGGCTCACTTTTCCCAACAGAAGCAGACGCAGCATCACTTATTCATGACACCCACACGCATCCGCTTGGCTCCACTCACTCGCATCAATAACCCCTGATGTAGCTGCCTCCTCAAAATCTAATTTCCTCATTAATAGCTTCCTGTGTGCTTTCTGGACATTGGAGAGATCATTTGCATGATGTGTAAGTGCGTGTGTGCACTTTATGCTGCTAGACAAAAGGCTCGTGTGCATAAATACCTGTTCGATCATGTGGCGGACTTTTCTCTGCTGACTCTTTAACATGTCGTCAAAGTGATGAATCTTTTCCTTCAGGATGGCCACCTCCTTCTCCAGCTCTGCACACCTGCAAACGCGCACGGACATTGAAACCTACTGCAGATTGATACAGTAAATATATAATAAAAAAAATAAACTTGTGTGTTTTGTATTTGACTAGATGAGTGGTTCTCAAACTTTTTCACATGAAGGATTCCTAAACCGACACATATACTTTATATGAGATGTAGCATGTTAAAAACAAAATAACTTGACAAAATAACTTGACACAATAACTTTTCTCATCTCACCTCTGCTCCTTCTCCTGCCCTTTTTCTCTGTCTGCTTTAAGCTGCAGCAGCGCGGCCTCCCCTGCCGCCATCTTGTCTTTGAGGATGCTGCTCTCGATCCCCATGCTTCCCAGCAAGCACTGCAGCTCCTCCACCGTCTGACCTCTCTCCTCCGACTGCTTCTCCACCTCCTGCAGCCGCTCTGACTGCTCAGCGAGACGGTTACGGTACTCGTTGGACTCCACCTGCAAGGGGAACCACAGCATGAGGATTGCTTTTGGGTTGCTACTGGATATTGTAACATTGTACTTGCTAAGTACATATTATAAGTATTATAACCAACAGGAATAAAGGCCAAATTATGAAACAGAGTCTAAATTGTAATTATCACTATTATCCTTAAAGTTGTGCCTACTCACCAGGTGTTTTTCATTTATTTTGCCTGTAGCGGCACTATTCTCATTAAGTTAAAATTAAAGGGTTCTGTATTCGCCTGCTGTATCAATATAACATTGGTGCCACTAACACGGTAAAGATAAACAGCACAGAGCGTCATGTTTCCCTACATGACCGGACAGATGAATGTACCTAAACTGGGAGGATCACAGGATGAGGGATGAAATCCAAAGATAATGCTGACAGACAATGAGCACGATTAGAGGAATCAAGGAGCAGCAGAAAAGTGAGTCACGGCGTGTCATGTTACTCATCTGACAGAGACAGACCTGCAGCCTCTCCCTCTCCTCCTGATGCCTTTTCTCCATCTCCTTCAGCTGCGCATACAGACGCTTGGTCACCTCCCTGAGCCTCACACTCTCCTCCCGATTATCCCGGACCTGAGCAGGCAGGCAGACAGAAAGTGACATGCTTAATTATGCTTAATCTGGCAAACTACTTGAACCCGAGGGCAAGGCAGGATCTAACGAACAGATAAGAGAGGCTACTCGCGCTGTGTGTGTGTGAAAGACTATTTGGTCTAGCATGAGGTAATGAAAACGTTTAAATTGGCACTCAAGCAGCTGGATGTCAGTTAAATTGTGCAAGAATAATCCTTTTATCTCACGGCTGTCTCTAAAGTGAGTTAAAATACTTTCTAGACAGACAGAGCACTCTGCAACGGTGTAATCTGACTGATCACCTTGAACAGAGGGCAGTGTAAATTGACACCAACTTACCTACATACCACACACACAGGTCACTGGGTATGTAGGCCTATGATACATACACACACACACACACACACACACACACACACACCCTCCTTGCTCCTGATCTACTTCCATGGTAGATAATGGTGTTGCGTTACAGGAGGCATTATGATGTGCTGAGTCTCAAATATTGCACAGGAAATGGGATATCACACTGTGTGTATGTGTGTGTGTGTGTGTGCGCAGCCACTGTTAGTCACAATGTAAGTGTGTCGTAAGCCTTGTTTCAGAGCCTGACACATTTTTATTAGAAGCAGCAGGCAGTTGGCAAGTGTGTGTGTGTGTGTGTGTAACACGTTTCCATTATGGATGTTATGTCTACCATTTAAATACAAATTTGTATGTATTCAAACTATTTTCATGAGGACATTAATGCGGCTATTTCCCTTGGTTCATTCTAATATACCGATGAATAAATAAGATGATAAGAGCCACAGTAAACACTCTTCTGAAGATGTTAGAGAAGGCCGAGTTATGATGAGCTTACATGAGCATCTGACTCAATGAGCACAGTGTTGCCATTGGTAACGTCTGGTCGGCTGCTGGTCTTGTGGACTCTGTAACCATTGACTGGCTGCTGAAGAAGAGAGAAGCAGCTGGTTAGTGAAGTTAGTTATGTATTTTTAACTATTACAGCGACAAGCAAATCAACTCTTCATCGCTTTAACAACAAGACGTGTAAAATCTAGGAGAAAATGCTGTATGTAAATGAAATACACGCAAATAAGGAAACACATTTACCATTTGGACAACACTAAAATAGAATTTAAACGATTATTTGTCGAAGGCATGTCCGACCTTAATGCAGGGCGTGTGTACCTTGTTGTTATTGCTGCTCTGTCTGGCAGCCATCTGCTCTCTCAGAGTCTTCAGACAGTACCTCACCTGTGCTTAAAAAAAGATCACGCATTAAAAACACGTTATAAAAGAAATGCTATACTGCCTTTGTTGAACCTTGCCGCGTGGGTCTTAACATTATCCTAAAACAAACACACACCAGCGGCTGAACGTTGAGTCATTGTCTATACGTGCTTTGCAGGAAATGTTGCGTATCACGCAAACACACTGACCTCCTGGATCTGCGACACCTCGTCTGTTAGCATCCTTACACTCTGCTCCGGCTCCGGGCGGTTTTCAAGGTAAATCTAGACGACAAGACAAGAGGGAGGGTGTTAGTGCAGGTAAGTGTGACGGGGCTTGACCTGCTTACAACTACGCAAACAAACAAACATACACAAAAACAAACTCACTTACCTTCACGACTTCAACTTCGACTTGTGTGGGAGTAATAAATCCGAGTGTTTCGTCCTGCTTTTCTGGTTTCTGTGGCAGCACTAGTGCTATGCTGCTCTCCTACATTAAGTTAAAAAGTCTCGTTATATACTTTTTCACTTTCATTCATTCAAAAAAAAACATGACTAAATGTATGTTTGTACCTTGCTGCTGTGCTGCTCCGAGGTGCCTGACTGATCTTGATCTTGACGAGTGAGTCTAAGCCGCCTGCATGTTCTGTCCTGAAAAGAAAGACGAGAGAGTGACTAAACAGAGCAAAAAGGGATAATGGAAAAACAAGAGTGAACCACTAAAAAAAGAAAGAAGAGTGGCTTAAATTCACAAGAAAGAAAAAGGGTGGCGTAGAGAGAGACAGAGGGTGAGGGTGTATATAGTAGTTTTAGTCATAAAACCTCCTCTTACACAAGTTCCTCACAGTTAAACTGTAACGCTTAGCAACCAACAATGAGGGGACATTTCCACTGTATACTCGGGACCACGTCTGGTGGTTATGACCAGTCACAGGAGAAATGAAACCAGTCCTGTCCAGTGGAGCCAAAAATACCAGCAGTCAAAATATCTGTCTGCTGAGTCACTCTAACTCAACGTCGTCCCCCTGGTAACCAAAAACAGATAACGTGGGAATTATCTTGTATGTGTTTGCTCTGATGATGAGGGGTGACGCTCTGATGTTAGTGGCTTATTCTATAGGTATCTGTATGCTGTACAATTGTGTAGGTTTGTGTATTCTACTCTATTCTGTTCCAGTTGTTTTCCAGCAGACTTTGATGCTGTTGCACCTGCCTTTAAACGTGCCCTTCATGGATCAGGAGTGAATTGTAAGTAAATATATAATTTAATATCTATGAATAATATAACAATATCTATCTAAACAGATGAAAATTGACCCTAAATTAACTCAAGTTAACCTCCTGACTTTAACATAATCATCTGCAATAATCAACCTTTCTCAAAAGCTACCCGAATACTTCCTCTGAACGTGCATAATCTTCATTTAAGTGGAGCTAAAAAAAAGCAGTTCCAAAGAAATTCTGTGCAAAGAAAACAAACAACTTACCCTGTCAACAAATGAAAATCCCTGTCGGGTCGAGGATTAAAGTCCTGCTGCAGGTACGTTACGTAACACATCTGTTATTGATTTGTATTTAATCATTTAATCTTTCACATGAATTATGTTTAATCCTTTCGTCTATGAGCTGTTGTGTGTTTGTGTGTATGTAGAGTCTATAGAAGCCCCCCCTGCCTGCATGAGCTGAAGAATGAATCAACATTGACATTGACATTATTTGAGAGGGACAGCTATAAAAAAAAATCTTTTAGTCTTTTTTACTTTGAAGTGTTGCTACGAGTGTGATCATCAGCAGCCTTAATTACCCTCTTAAGGGCATTGGCTAAAGATTAAATTATATAGCAATCAGACCTGCACAAATAGTTCATAATTTGATAGCCAAAAGCAAAAAGAAACAAGAACAAAATGTTCTGTCGATGTGGATTTTTTTCTAGTTAACTACAAAACAGCTCTAACAAGTTTATAAGAGTCTATAATAATAATAATAATAATAATAATAAATACTTACTTGGTTAGAAAGTAGGCTAAAAGCAGAGGGACAGAAGCTTGTATGTGCCTTAAATGCTCCCTGTTTTATTTGTTTTTCTTCTGCAGAATATAGCTTTAGTCATAAAAAATGGTCTTTTCCAGAAGCAGCTGTTCATTTTCTGTCAGGGAAGTATTTTTACAGGTTTCACACCCAGGTGTGATACGTCCATGGTGCATCAAATGCAAGAGAACCAGATGTTTTTTCCTCCTCTCTGTCTTAAATCATGTAATGATTATAGATACAAATTATAAAAACAAAACCTTCCTGTGCAGCAGAGTATTGCTGAAGGGTTGAAAAGGTAAGCACTGTTACATCTGGCAGGAGTGAACCTTATCATTGGCAAAGATATAATTTACTACAGAAGAAAGTAATCAGATAGTGCCTTAATGTGTGTGTGAGTGTGTATGAGGCAGCGAGTTACTTGATCTCCTTTGTGCAGCGTATTGTGTACAGTTCCTATATAGATCCTATCAAGACTATTACTGAAATAAATATAGATGTTATAACATATGCTTTAAGATGGTTGTATTCTTTTCGATTGCGTATCACTGTGACACATAAATGAACCCGCCTGAGAAAATGCGGAAAAACTTAATGGTTTGAACATGAGTGCGTGTGAACATTCTTGACAGTTATTACATAATTGAGCATCTGAAAAACATCAAAGCTGAGGCAGCGAGAGGCAAGTCGGTTTGAGACTCTCTGTTCTGAGGAGGTGATAGCTTAAGGGCTTCTCTGTCCCATACCGAGAGGTGGGGCGAGCATTCCCCGAAAGGTGCTCACCGAAAAAAAACAATGTTCTCCACCCTATTCTGTGTTTCCCGTATACGCGTCAGCATTTCAGACGTTTGACCACACGCAGCAAAACTCCAAAATAAGGACAAACAAACTACTGTAATCGTGTTAATTGCATACTCGTTTAACTCTGGCCTGTCCAACTACTATACAAGCTATTGTTAAGTTCTGATGTAACAAGTGTATTGACAAGAAAAACACAAAAGCTCAAAACAAAGCTCAAGTCAAAAAACCATAAAAAACAAACAAAAAACAACCCAAACATGCACTGAGGAAAATGAGCATATGAGGGTGTCAACAGGTTATATTGTCATAGCAACTCAAAAATGTGCTGATTTTGCCTGGAAGGTCGATAAAGGTTTCAACATAAAACAGATCGAAATGTATGTGATGATAATAACATACATACTAATATTAATGTCATTGTGATTCCAGAAACCTCCATGATCATTGTTTTTCATCAAACAAAAGTTATGATGGTCAAAACAGCTTTGCCCTATTCCACAGATCACTGCGAGCCAGCATGCTGCGCTCACATGGCATTAAAGCGTCTCCATTAGTCTGCTGCAACAAAGTGAATTCAAATCTATTACTGGTGTGTAATTGTTGTTGCAGGGGGGAAAATGCAGAGGTACAAATGAAGTGTTAAAAAAAAAACATTGTGGTAAACAATCTGCCACCTATTCAGATTCGTCTTTACAGGGAAGCTCTTTAGCTGAGCAGCAGCAGCTGCAGGCCCTGAGGGAGAGTCTGTTTTCTGTCTCTGGCGTCCTGTTTTCACCATATATGACACTGCAGCAAGAACACAAGGCAGTGATGTAGCTGCTGTACACATTTCTACTTTGTGACTCCTGCTTATTACCAAAGAACTCAGAATAGACTTTCAGTTTATTGGAAAAAAAAACTTTCCTCTTGAGAGGCTGGAATTAGATAATTTAGACTAGAATTACGTCAGTGATTAATCCATTATCAAATTAGTTGACAATTTTCAGCTGATCTATTTTACAGCAAAGAGTACAGTAGACAGACAGAGGAGATTATATCTTATATCTTATATCTGACTGTCAGTTATTCAGAGCACATTAATATGAAGCAGCTAGTTATAAATCTGTCCGTTATGACTCACGTTAACGGATTTGGCGGTGACATCATTGCTTCACTTCTGTATCTGGTCTACCGGATCACGTATTGTAAGTGAACTCAAATCAATTCTAGTTATTGGAGCCGCACACTCCTCCATTTATCGGTTTTGGAGATAATAACACTGATGCACTCCGTCGTCCAGGCTGACTGACAGCGAAGAAGACCGACTGAATTTATAAAGCCGTTCACTGAATGACTCTGACATGCTGTAATTCATCACATAGTTGCTGGAAGCGCAAACTATTATGTGAAGATTCACAGTGGATTACTATTTGGACTAACACCAGTAAGCCAAATTCCCATTTATAGTAGCAACAGTGTTGAATCTATAAATCCCCGAGTGCAGTCAAAGCACAATGTTTTATGACCATACGCGCTATGAATGATGAGAAATGCCACAACATGGTAACTTAACTGCTATCAGGAAGACCATCTACAGATAATCGCATGTTATATATGTTATAAACTTCCTTTCTGATTAATACCAACGTGTATTATCAATACAACAAGAGCACAAACAGTCACTGACAAAAGGGGGACGTGCTTTGAGAAGTTTTAAGGTTGCTTTCTGCCTGAAAAACTCAATGGCAATGTTTCCATCCCAGTGTTTAAATAAATCATGATCAGGATGAACTCACACAAAATCAGATGCAACAAAAAATGTTTTTCTTCAGTGCCTCGTATAAATCATGCTCATGCACATAAGGACAATGTTCATTTTGTATTTAACGTATTCAACTTTGTCTTAGTTCAGTATGACAAGTTCACTATGAAGACATACTCAAACGAATCACGAAATCACAATTCAAAAAAACCAGACAAAACTAAACAACAACCAATCACGCATGTCACACTCTACAGACCCAAACAACAAACTCTCTGCTTTTATCTCACATGAGGATCATTTTTGTATCTACCTGGGCAGACGAAGCTGTCGCAGTCTCTTCCTGATAATGATGGAGCTGCGATCCAGACTGTCTGTGCATGTGTAGATCTGTGTGACTAAGTCCGTGGGAAGCCACAGCTGTCTTGCCTTACATCGCTGGGTGAGGCTCCACCAGCTGCCCAACCCTTTTCCCTCAAGATTGTTCTCCGGTCGGTACAACTACAGTGCCAGTGAAAAAGAGGGGCGTGGTTGTGAACCTCCCCTGCAGTGGCTGCAATGCCAAAGGACACAATGGAAAGAACTGGAAAGAACATTTGTTGACGGTGAATCTAAACTGCAGTTGGTAGCAGCACTGTGAGGAATGTGTAATGAGTTATGTAAGAGATTATTGAAGCACCTTTATGTAACTGTCACTGGCACGCTGAGTGTAAACAGAAGCGTGCAGACAAAAGTCAAATGCCACGCAGTCCAAACACGTTCAGGTTCGCGTGCGTTCATGCGTCTCCACTTGATTATTTTCTATTGTACAGCCAGAACAAAACTTAAGCCGCTATAATTATCTTAAATTATTATTATTTATTATTTATTTGAACGCTTAAAGGACAGGTTAACAATTTATCTTTCTGTTGATCTACTAACTAATTTAAATATTAGTCAGAGATAAACACAACATGCAGTTTTTAAAGGAAGTAAAGTAAAACAACATCTAAACCTACATGACCCTGTGTGATAAAGTGTTAAGTGTGCCCCCTAAACCTAATAACTGGTCGAGCCACCCTGAGCAGCAACAACTGCAATCAGGCGTTTTGCGAAAACTTGCAATGAGTCTTTTACTGTGCTGTGGAGGAAAAAACTCATCTTTTGCGGAATTGTTGTAATTCAGCCACGTTGAAGGGTTTTCGAGTGTGAACCAACGTTTTTAAAGTCATGCCACAGCATCTGGACAGATTCAGGTCAGGATTTGTCGTTCTTCAGCCATTCAGAGGTGGACTTGCTGGTGTGTTTTGGATCATTGTCCTGCGGCAGAACCAATCAGACCATCACACTACCAGCACCATATTTGTTCCTTGAATTTCTTTGGATCTTGGCACGATGTCTAACTTTTGAGGATCTTTTGTGCTTAAATGGTATGAAATAGGTTTCCCAGTGGGAATAGCAATGTGTGGACGCAGGACGAGAAAACAACACGTTCCTCTACACATCGACCAAGGCACCATTAATCATTTATCCATGATCCAAGTTTTATTTCAGCCCATACAAGTAGCAGCGGAGCTAGAAATCCATGTGCAAAATGAGTGCATTCATCTTGACATGACATCCTCCTTCTCCTGTCAGATAATTATACAAACAAACAGTCTGTTTATTCGTGGCACATATGACGTCATTATGGGGATGGGACATAACACTTATTAACTCACTTATTTAGGCCAATGTGTCACTTTAACTATCATAGCAAGATATGTGCTGTAATATTTAACCTCTATTTTGTCTCTTTGGTAAATATCTGTTATGTAAGTGTATGATGACAAAGACAGCAAAGAAAGAGCAGGTTTTTGCACAAACTGTAAGGAGATACTGTAGGTTGCAAGTGAGGAGAGGATAATTCACAATAAAATACCAAAAGCGTCTGGTACCAAACTACCAAAGAAGCATGTAAACAATACTGTTATTCTAAAATGTCCTTCTGATCATAAGCATAAGCATAACCCAACAAGTTTCCACAACTTTCCTAATGAGTCCTTTGGAACTCCTGCCATGGAATTCTCTGTAAATTCTACATTCCGGAATGTGACGTCAATTGTTCTCAATGAGTTTCATACAGTTCTAGAACAGTTTAAAAAAAAAACAACAACTTTACAAATATCCTTAAACAACAAAAACATGGCTGCGGGGTATGATTACTTCATAATAACGTACGCCGTTGTGACTGTTCCACTTGTTTCAACACATCCGTCATTCTAATAATGAGTATTGCTGTGAAAAAAAAAACTGTTTGAACTGACTGTGTTTTTTCTATTCCATGTGAACACATTTTAAAAAGTGATCTGATATTGATTTCTGCCCTGTTTGTTCAAAGGCAAAAGAGCATGTTAAGAGTTCCAGTGAGAGTCACTCTGTATAAAGATGTTAATGATAAACTGCAGGTAACGTTCTCTTATGCAACAAGCAGTAGTGTTGTACAGCTGTCACACCTGCTATTTAACCTTCATGACTACTATGTGACATGTAAAACATTATGTTAAGAGCTGCGACATATGATTACTGTGATTATTTAGTCAGCTGATTATTTTCACGATGACTTATATGGTCAACTATGCAAAATGCTCATCACAATATCCTACAGCACAATGATGATGTTATCAAATTCTTATTTTATTCAATCAACAGCCTAGTATCCCCCAATATTAAATTTACTGTAATTTATGACCAAGATTTTAAAAAAAAAGAAGCATATTGTCACATTTGAGAGGCTTAAACAAATGAATGTTTGGCATTTTTTCTTTTAGAAAAACTACTTAAAACAACTACTTCAACAACATCAAAGTAGTTGCAGAATCATTTTCTGTCGATCAACTAATCGATTAATTGTTGCAGCTGTAAATAACTTACACACAAGAGGTATTTCTGTGCATATAAATAATGGTCAGTTTGATCTTAGTTTTATCTCTGAGAAGATAAGAACAAAGCTCAGTTGAACTGACTTGTAGGTAACTAGCAGCCTGTTATTGAGTATTATATCGGTTATACGTGGCAGGAACACGTACAGTTGTGTTTGTTCTATTCATCACTCACTTTGTCGTCGTGCTTCTCTCCATTTTCCAGCGCGCGCGTCACGTCACTGCTCGTCTTCTTCGTCGACATCAAAATGAATGAAAAAAAAATTAGCTGTCGAAAGTTTGTGAAGTTTCTAAATCATTTCCCGTCTGCTGCTGAGTAAAACTTGACAATGTAAACAACAGAAATGGAAGGAAGAGGAGACTCTTACTCTTACTCTTTCTCCCTCCCCCACCCCTCCCTCCATCTCTCTCTCTCTCTCTCTCTCTGTCTCTCTCTCTCTCTCTCTCTCTCTATCTCTCTCGCCCTGCAGGTCTCCATCATACCTGAGCCTCATTTACATGGCATGCACTTAAGCATTATGTAGGACGTTGTTACAAACACTTATATAATCAAGTCAGTTTACTTGCTTTTATTCTTGATTGCCTTTTATCTCCATCACATCTCTCTGTACAGATTTTTTATGCATGTTATATATATATATATATATATATTTACAATGCCACTTTAATCATGAATATAATCCATTAGCGGTTTTGCACATACCACACATATATGTAAACTGATCTAAAGAAATTATCTATTTCATGCAAGGTAATTAAACGTATTGATACTATATTACATATTATAAATTAAAAACAGTATAGGGTATAGGATGTTAAAACCAAAACAAAATGTCTTATTTATTCTAACTATCTATAAATGACCAGGGATGACAATGATTTTTTGAATTAAACTATTCTACTAGTATTACTGACCTTATGACATTTGGTGTGAATGCTGCTGAACTTCAGCATTTTGTCTTCAGTAACCTGCTTGATCTTCTTCCAGAATGAACCCATATGCTCGCTCTCTCTCTCTCTCTCTCTCTCTCTCTCTTCATGGGTTTTGGTTTCAACAAATATCCAGTAGTATTTCTGTCAGTAACACTGCAGTACTGTGAATCTACAGTACCTGTGATCTGTTTCCTCGGCACTAATTCTCTGCCAGACCTGCAAATAGGATATAGTCCTGTTTGATAACAGTCGTGTCACATGTCAGGCGGCTCTGTTCACACTTACTCTCATTGAACTGACTTTTGATAAAGCGTCCTGCTTTTTAGCTTTTGACAATGTGAGAACATTGTGATCTTTGTTGAATAAGGCATCGATTTTAGTTGAGGAAAAAGTTTTTATGACCTTACTCAATGGTTACAGTATCAATTTGTTATAAGCATTAATTCATATAATAAACATATAATGTTGTAATATGAGAAAGTACATCTTAACTAAAGTGACAACAGTCGTATTTGCTTGTTGTTTCTTGCTTGTTTCCGGGGAGGTGTGGCATAAAATGAAATGTCATTACTGAGAGCAGAATCTAATACGCAAATCAGGTTAAGCCATACAGAATGAGCCTTTTTCATTAGTTTACCATAATATTCTTCTACTGCATTTGACATCAGACATAATTACAATTGAACTAACTTGAGTTTTACATTATTTTCAGATTTGTTGTTTATGAAAAATAATAAAAAAAACAAATTGTAGACCTTAAAGTAAATAGCTCCTTTGAGAAACATGAATAATGCTGATCTCCCAAGCAGTAAAAGCTCATTTTCTCACGCAGCATGAGTGTATTTTTATTCCATAAGTGCAGAAAGCCTGAAAATTATAGGATACACAGTGAAGTACTTAATCATTTGTCATCGGAGCATTTGCTGAAGAATAAATCATAATGTAATGAGACAAACATTTACAGGTTTGATTGATGGTAATGTATAGCCATCGTATTAAAAGCCATGCTTATGAATAAATGATTTTTTTTTTTTTGAAAGAAAGCTGCAAGTTAATGAAAGAGGAAAGTCTTTTGACCCTGGGATGACAGAAGAGAAGGAGAGTTGAGGAGTGTAAAAGAGTTGGTTGGGTGAAGAGGAGTTGTGATTATAGCTTGATGTCTTCAGTAATTACAGTAAACCAACTAAGGATTATAGGCTATCAGTCTCTGAGGGACACACTTAGAGGTAAAAGAAAGTGCTTGTTGCTTCTCAGACAAGCAGCAGAGAAAGAGTCTTATTCTCTCACCCCGGCAGATGCTTCCTCAGTACAATCTGACATTAATGTAGGTTTCAGATGAACTGATAATGAGTCTTTCAAATCATCTTTTTTAAAAGTTTATATTTTTGGACTTAGTCGAACAGTGACAGACAGTATACATCAGGCCTGCTGAATAAGCTTGCAGTGGTAGAAGATGAAAAACCTGTTGGGCGGCATCTGACCTTGATCTCGTATTCTTTGTATCCCTGTAAAGGTGTAAACTTGCCTCGGGTTTGTTTTTATGTTAAACTGGTTTCTGAAGTAATGCAAAGTTCCAGCATGTATGTTGCTTCTACTGTCAAAATAACCCCCATGGGCCTTTTGAAATCCAATGTCTTTGAGATATGTTGAGATTTTGACTGTCACTTACCCAGCACCCTAGTGTTTAATCCATAGATATATATTGTATAACTTGTATACATGTTGATTAATGAGAGGAATGTTTAATGAGTTTTCTGGCTTTCTTAAATCCTGTTCAGACCTGCTGCTGATGACGTGTGCACAAAAAAAAGCCAGGCATGATGCAACGGCTGCACCCCTGGGACGAGATGGCTCATGTGGCTACTAAACCTAATGGATTTCAAAAATGAATAGACCTGATATTATGAATCTGGTCAGTGTATTAATCAGAAGGCATGTGAATATAACTCAGTGTATCTGGGGCAGCAAAGGTTCAACAATCCAACCTGCATCACCTCGATCTCTAACCTCCTTGAATGGCTCAGGGTTTTAATCAAATACGAGGTATGTTTCAATTGTGAAATATGATTGTTTTCATGATTGATTCATTTGTCAGTTATTTATTTATTAATAAATAGTTATTTAGCCGTTTTATCTGCTTAGAAAGATTTTTAATCGTCACATTTGAGAAGCTGAAACCAGAGATTGGTTTGTGTATAATATAATAATAATAATTTTTCCTTCTTCTTCTTCACAGTTGAAATTATAATACGTACAAATTACAATAAATGTGTACTGCACACTTTAAGTTTGGAAAAAAAAAAATAAAAAAAAAATAAAATGAGAAAATACTGTAATATACCTCTTTTTTATTGTATACTCGTTTCAAAATTTACTTAAAATATCTGTCAGAAAAATTTGGGGAAAAGCTTACAAAGCTCTGCACCGCACATCAAATTTTACCAGCAGCCTAACGTAAAATTAATAGCGTCATTAAATTGCTTTAAAAGGACAGCTTTAAAATTTAATAACACTGTCAAAATGTAATTCGGGGATTAATATCAACATTCATAAAGACCAACAAAAATAAATCTGGAACACTTCTAAATGTAAGTTAACTGTTCTTCCCATAGGAATGTACAGGACATGCAAGCACAGGTAAGCACATAGGAAATATTATTCAAATCAGTAGAGCAGTAGCACAAAAACAACACATGCAATGACAACATTCAGTGAAAATTAAGATACAGCTCATTTTTTTAAGGCTTTCAAGTGAAAACATGCACACGGACCAAGAACCTAAATACAAAGCAACATGTTAAACCACAATGAGAAATGTGAAAGTATTAAAATGAATAGGGAGAAGATCAGTCTGTGAGGACACACAGTATCTACGGAAGCCCTGAGAGTCAAAACAGTTCTAGTGATCCATTTTTTTTAGTGATCCATTTTCAAAAAGTGTGATCTAAATTGTTTTCTCTCCTGTGTTTATGACTTAAGAACAGATGACAGAGAAAATGTTTTGCCAGAATACAACAGAAGAAAAAAAGCTTAACATGTTGTAATGACATGTCATTCCTGGCGTGTCGTTCTTTTGGTATTTTATAATTGGTGCTTATCTGCCGTTGTGGTTAGGACATAAAGTTAAAGGTAATGACAGAAATGTTAAATAACTTGCTAACAAACAACATATGTACATGTGTGTTTAAAGTGCATGCTGGCATGCTGTGCATGTGGGTAAAATAATTATTACTATTAACAAACAAACAAACAAACAAACAAAAAAAAATTACCTGCCAAAACTTTTGTCATAAACTCAGAAAACAATTTAAATCCTACTTAGAAAAGGATCACCAGAATTGACTCAGTTGCCTCTCAGGGCTTCCATATATATATGCACAACTAATACAGTGTAAAAATATATAGGCCCAGTTTTAAAAGGCCCATAACTGTCACATTACACCACTTTACAAAGAAACACAACTGTCAGCAACACTGAGAGCAAATACCAGAACAATACAAAAAACAAAAAGTCTTTTTTTTTTTTTGGTTTAAAGTTTAAATTTGTAATTCTGGCATCACTGGAACTAAACTGGAAAAATATCTCACTACCATAAACATTTCCTAGTATATTGCAAACATAGTCAATACAATGAGCACAGTAAAAAATCTCTTTTGAAAAAACATGATTCAAGTTGAAATACGTGAAGTAAAAACCTTGTATTTCTGAGTGTAATAGTACTTCTTCTCTTTAACATAACAGAGAAACAAAAGACAGATTAAACATGAAAGTAGTGAAGCGATCACGATCACAGCTGAAGGCTCAAAAATGCAGTCTAATTATCCTGACGACGTGTCTCTGTTGGACTGCTACACTAAAAATAAAACGGAGAACAACTGCAAGGCAAGCTTGTAGTGCATGGCAACTGAGTTCACGAACGAATCTGTGATGCCCTGAGTACCTTCCTCTGATAAAAGTTTTTTTTGCGCTGAAAAACAAAAAAACAGCTCTCTCATCTTCCTCTAGCAGTTGGTGGTCTGTAGGTGGCTCTCAGTCAGGATGGAAGTGATGTTCGTGTCATAGAAACCATCCTCTTCCTCGGAGCTTAAAGCGGAAGAGCCCAGAGCTGCACGATGTGTCTGCTGCACCTTTCGTCTGAGAAAAAAAAAAAATCAGGAAAACATCAGAAAATACAACAACACTGACCAGTTAGTTACTATAGAGTGCCACCTAGTGGACAACATGGTATAACATGGTTTTGATAAAGGTTTCTTATACTGTGAGCAGATCTGTAACATTATATGTTAAATATACTGTGTGAAAATAAGTCGACTTTTTTTAAAATTTGAATTTAACATGATTTCAACATGGAGTTAATTCCTACTTGAGCTCATTTTCCAGCGCTGTGACTTTGGCCTGCAGCGCCTCCTGTAGCTCCTGCTGCTCCTCCAAGTCCCTGAGGGCCTTGCGGCGAACCCCCTCCAGGCGCTCCACCTCTCCCTCACTCTCGTCCACTTGCCGTTTCAAGGCCTTCACGCGCAGAGACAGCTGGGAACGGAGAGGGAGAGGTAGGGGGTTAGAGGGGAACAGAGGAGGTCACAGGTGAAGACGTGGGCTGTGAGGGATGAGGAGGGGTAGAAGCCAGGCAGGCAAGCTGGGTGGAGGGGTGTGTGGGGTTGTAGGCAAGCAGCTAAGATGGTTGTATATCAATAAAAAAAAAGCTGGGGCGGCAGGAAGATGAATGGGGGGAAGGGAGGTCAGGGAGCGTTCTGGTGGTCGAGTGAGGTTGAGTGTGGGTTAGGAGGGATACAGATGAGATTAGTATTTTGTAAAAGAAGCAATTAACACCTGTTTGGAGTCAGTTAATAATTAAACAGCAGGTGTAGGTCCAACAGTATCTACAGATAATTCTTACTACATAATTAAAACTGTCTCATGCAGGTGAATTAGTGCAAACACAGAGTCAGGAAGATTGAGATGACCGCAGTGGTAAATTTCACCCGCCTGACGCTTAAAGGAGTAGTTCTACATTTCTGGCAATACATATATTCACTTTCTTGGCAAGAGTTCGATGAAAAAAAAAAAAAAAAAGTCAAACTATTCCTTTTTGTTTGAGTATCAGTATTTAGCATTTAAACATGATGAAAACACTTAAAACAATCACTAAAGATTTTTTACATGCATGCAAATATTAATATTCACCTGATCTCTCTGCTCGACATGCTGGTTTCTCTCCTGGTCTAGCGTGGCGTTGAGCTCCTTCAGTTTCCTCTCCATTCGTCTCTGAGAGGCCTGGATACTGGTCTTCTCTCTGTGGGCAGAAAGTCAAGAAAGTCGCACAACAATAGTTTCACAGAATTATCTGTAAAGATCATTTTATTTAAAGTCGTGAATTCACCTGACTGGGCTTTAAAATATGTTTTTCTTGTTCTTTATGGGAGCTGATATTTATCACCTTGAGTTGTCAGAATATCAATACGGAGATTGTTTGTTTTTTTAATCTTCTTGAGTCTTCAGTCATACCTTTCTTCACTACGCAGTCTCTCCTCCAACTCCTGTATTTTGTTTTCCAGCAGAGTGATCCCAGCTGAGGGACGAATCTGTCCTTCCATATCTGCTACGCGAGACTTCAGCTCCTTCACCTGCAGGGGGGGGGAGTGATATGGTCATGTTGGCAAAACCGAGATTTTTTTTACAAAACGTGGTTTTAAATCTCTTTGTGCGAACACATTTGTGTGCATGTGTGTCTACCTGTCTCTCCAGTGCACTCTTGTCCATCTCCAGGTCATGTCTCGCCGAACGCTCCTGCATCAGCTCTGAACGAAGCTGGTCCACCTGAGAGGAGAAAGTAAAAAAAACACGGGGAGGCAGTGTAAGTAAACCAAACTGCTCAGCTGTTATCAGATATACCTTTACACAGAAGTACCTCCAGCTTATTTCCATGTGTATTCAAATACTTTAATGTGGGTTTGTTTTTAGTACCTGGTCTCGACTGCGTGTGATGCGGTCGTTCAGAAGCTCCACGTTGCTCCTCTCCTCGTCCAGCTCAATCTCCAGTGCCTTTATTTTATCCTGTGAATGCGCGCACAGACACACACACACACACACACACACACACACGGGAACATATTTCTTTTAATCTTGTCAGTCTGCCTGCACTCAAAGCTACTTGATACCCGACATGTATGACTCCCTCAGCCCATTTCCTTTAAACTCCATTTCCCTTAAACTCCCTTTGCCAACACGTCACTGTATTCCCGATTTACTCCCAACCATCTTTAGATCCCCAGTTCACAACCTTTGACCCCCAACCTGAAGTCTCACCTCCAGGCCTCTAATCTCCCTGGTGCGGTCAGTATGAGTGCTCTTCTCAGTTTCTAGTTCGCTCTCCAAGTGTTTGAGACGGTTGTTGAGGAGGTCTCTCTCCAACTGGGCGCTGTCTCTCTCCTCGCTGCACGCCAGTAGCTCCTTTTTCAGACGTGAAATCTGAAGTAAAACACACATATATATATATATTATGTTTTTGAGACGTTTTGCGCTCGTTGTTTTGTCTTAATAATCCTCCGCAACCTGAATTTAAATGTGCAATCTCAGACTACATTAAAAAACAAATAGTTTAGTTTACAAAACAATATTTCAGAGTTTCTAGGTTTTCTCACAGAAGCAGCTTGACATTTCTCTTTCTTCACTGATTCTCTAGTTTTCTATTTATTTTTTCCACACCTCTTCCTGCTGTGCCTTGAGGTTGCTCTGAGCTCTCTGCAGCTCGGCCAGCCTGTCCTTGTTGTTGCGTTGAGCCTCCAGCAGGTCCTTTCTCGAGCGATCCCTGTACTCATCAAGCTGTGTTTGGAGGGTGGCCACCGACTGACGGGAGTCCCCCATCATCATCTCCATCTGACGGCAGAGGAGGCAGAAATTGAGAGATATCGAGCCAAATGACAACATCTGTATGCGTCAGTGAACTGAGATGTCAAACACACTCGCATACCTCTTTATTAATCTTCTCCAGAGCTCGGTCCAGCAGCCTCTTCTGCTCCTCCAGGTCGCTCTTACCCCTCCGTAGCACGTCTCTCTCCAGGTCCCTCTCCTCCAGGCGTCGGGTCAGCTCGTCCCTCTCTTTACTCAGGCGGGTCGCTCCCCTCTTGGCCTCTTCCAGCTGAGATTTCAGGGAGCGGTTCTCATCCTCCAGGGCTTCCACTGCCTCCTCGGTTTCTGCACTCCTGGGAACGCTGGAGTGAAGCCTTGTCTGGAGAAAAAAAATAAAATTTTATGGGCATGATTACACTTCTTTAAACTTCATTGTCATGCTTATTGCACTTAAACTCCAAAATGATACTCCTTCTTCTTGTGTTGTTTTCTTTCTTGCATTCAATCATATGTTTATAGCACTTAAAACAGCTGTAATATGTTGCTGTTCCAACGCATATGCTGCACAACGTACATTTTATGCAAATGTTTCTTGGAGGGATTATTTTCTGAGCTTACACGTTTGAGTTTTTCTTTAAAATGTAATTAACTTCACATCTCTCTCGGGTTGAAAATAGAGCCTGTGTGGGAGGCCATTTGTTTTCTTCTCGTACAGTATGCCTTGTTTACGTTTGGATTTTGTGTGCATTTGTGTCTACAGCTCTTGTGCAGTACCATGCGAGCCAGCCTCTCTCTGAGGCGGGTGTTTGCCTCCTGGAGCTCCAGGTTGGTGCCGCTGTCCACCACGGTTCTTCCCGGCTGTAGAGAGGAGACAGAGACATTACCAATAAAGAAAAGAGGGAGGGATAAGACAGAAAGAGAAAATTTTTTTTTGCCATTAAAGTAATTTCTTTTACACAGATCCCAGATGTTGCTTCACCTCCTTTGCTTTCTCGAGCGCCTTTTCCAGCTCGGCCTTGTCTTTCCGTGACTGCTCCTTCATCTTGCTGATCTCCGACAGAAGCTCGGCCTCCCGCTCTTCGTTTGCTTTCTTCATGGCTTGAAGTGCCTTGCTCTTCGCGTCTAACTCGTCCTTTTGTTTGTCCAGATCGGCACGGGCCTGCTTCAGATCGTCATGGCAACACCGAAGCTCCTTGGGATAAGTAATCAGAGATGAATAATGTGTGTGAATAAGAGGAATGTGCCAGGGCGCATTACCATGTGTGTTAACATGAGTACGGGGTATGCATGTGTGTGCAAGAAAAACAGAAAAAAAAAAAAGAATGAAAATGATGAGAATCTGATCTTCAGATGCAGGAAGAACCCACAGCTGCATTACTACCGTGACAGATTATAAAAAAAACAAACGTGCTGTAAAACAGAGATGATGAGCCCCTGCACTTCACCCACACAGCGAGTATAATCTGCCGCGTGAGTGACATGTGAATTACCTCTGCTAAAGCGCTGTTATCATCAGACGCAGGCATTTGTTTCTTCATGGCGAACAGTGAATCCTGAAGATCCTTCAGTTCGCCCTCAAATTCCTCCTTCTCCTGACGAGATTTCAGCAGCCTGCAGGAATAAAGAAGATCGCAAAGAACAGAGTGGTAAGATTTGCTGTATATACTACAGTACACACACACACACACACATGCACACACACACACACACACACACAGCAAGTCCATCAGCACAAGCGCACTCACCAAAGATAGCAGCTATAACACCAGACAAAGCACAAAGAAGTGAAACTACTGCTTTAAACTATTTTAAAAAAAGTCACCAGAATCTGTCTTTTGATTAAAGTTTAAGATTTTGATTTACCCTAAATTGACTGACCATAAACAAGCCAGTTTTTCAATGTTGATTCGTTTGAAAGATGACGTGATTGGGTTTATTATCACTGGATTATGGTTAGTAAGGTATCACCAATAATGATCAAAAAAAAACATCATCAGATACAAAATACACTCTCATATGTTAGCTTTTCAAATGAATTTCAAACATATCTCAATTTCAGATTTGCTGATTTGGAACTAAGCTAAATCTACTCAAACCAAACACACTGAGGCTGATTTTCCTCTCTCACGTTTGACTGCTGAAGCGCTTCCCGTTCCTGTCGAATGAAAAGTCAAGTGAAAGAGTGCATGCATTAAAAAAAAAAAAAAAAAGTGGCATATTGCACGACTGAATCACAAAAGTATTTTCACAGTATATCCATATACAGTTTTCAATGTGCAGTTTAGATCAACAACAGAACGTGTTTGATGCTTGGTTGAGGCCCAAAGCCAAGAAGAGCAGCTGTGAATACAAGCCTGTTTTAAGAGATACTGTAGTCTTACTACTGATGTATACATTTGCCTTTTTATGGTTATAAAGTAACTGTACAGCTCCATAATCGATTTGGTTCAGCAATGTGAGCTCAGAATTATACGGTTGTGCTTTGTGCTCGTTTTGATGTTCAATACTGAAAAAGATGCAGTATGCAAAACCTTTTTAATTCCCAACGAATTGTTTTAATAAAATGATCTACACAAACTATGAAAATACTGTTGACACTAACTCTTCTCTGGTGCTCTCCAGATCCTGTGCGGTCGCCTCCAGCTGCGTCTTCCACTGCTCTCCCTGATCTCTGCTGCTGTCCAGCTCTTCCTCTAGGATCAACATGGAGGCGTTCACCCTCTCCCGCTCCTTTTCAATCTGCTCCTGTGACTGTCACACACACACACACACACACACACACACACACACACACACACACACACACACACACACACACACACACACACACACACACACACACACACACACACACACACACACACACACACACACACACACACACACACACACACACACACACACACACACAAATATATTTAGAGTTATGTGAGCCAGTGTATAACACAGGTTTATTCCTAATTTTTGAATACCGTTGTCATTATTATGACATAAAAAGCAGTGATTAAATCTTCTAATTCAGTTTTTTTTCCAACAAAAAAAAGAGACATGTTTCAGTTTTTTGTTGTTTCTCCATATTCCAGAAAATAAGTCTAGATAAGAAACAAAACCATAGAATATCCGAGAAGATGGAGCATGGTACAGTCGGCACAAAGAGCGATCCAACAACTTTAGTAACTACTTTAAATCACCTCATCAAAAAAAGCTGCCAACCTGTCTGCTTACTTCCTGCTCTCGGGCTGCATGCAACTTTTTTTTTCTGACACTGCTGTCGCTACTTAATGATCTATTCCTGCATATACATACGAGTCAAATTTTTTCCTCTGCACCACATCCTAGAATACTCTAAAAATAGTCCACAGGTACAAACTGAAACTCTACAACAGAAACTGAAAAAAAGTTTTGTATGGTAATCACAAGCAGCAAAATTCTCTTTTCTAACTTTGCACACTGGGCTTCGGCTAACCTATCATGGTGCCGCGTTTGAACACTGACTGCATGTTGACACATTAAACAGAATGACAAAAAAAAAAAAAAGCCTGGATGGATAATGGATAGGCAGATGATACTTCAAAGCTCAATTTAATATCACCTTAATGCAGGACACACAGACTGCCTGACAGGTATAACCTGACTATTTATGATGAATTCTAACATAGATGCCACCTCTTTTTTTATTTTTAGCCAACTCTGTTAAGCAAGATTTGCATTAAAAAACCCTGAACAATGTTGGTCACATGTATTTATGCATTATGTATTATTCATGTATTATGATTTTCATTGTTCTTTCAACACTTTCTGGAGTGCAAAACTACTACATCAAAGGAAATGCACAAAATGTGACTGATTTTTTTTTGTTGTTGCAAGAAATGGTCTGGAGATGTGAACTGTTAGAGGACAATGCTATTCACCTGTGTGACCTGCTCCATGGTTCTTCTCAGGTTCTCCATGTCTTGGCTATACTGCTCCCTCAGAGCCTCCATCTCTCTGTCATGGCACTCCACCTCCTCCTTCAGCGCTCCCTTCAGGGCCGTCAACTCCCGCTCCCGCTGGTGTAGTGTGTCGTCCTGCCGCTGACGTAACATGGCAGCTTCCGCCAGGTCTGCCTGCAGTGTCATCACATCCTGCAGAGAGAAATGCAAAGATAGTCAGATAGACACACAAGTAGAAGTGCAGTGATGTTTTATACACTATGTGTGTGTGAGTGTGTGTGTGCCCAGAGTAATCAGTACCGTCTGCAATGAGTCTGAAAGAGGCGAGTTTTCTGAAACTCTCCTCAGCTCCTCCTGAAGCTCAGCCAGCTGATCTTCTTGTAGGCGCAGACGAGACTCTGACGCTTCTCTGGCCATACGCTCCTCGGCTAGCCTGAACACACACACACACACACACACACAGACACACTATGAATACTGCTACACAAGATTCATTAACAAGCTGACAGTGAAATCATGACAAAAAAGCCACAGGAGCAATAACTACAAGCTTAGTGTTGGCTGTTAAGTGCATATAGCCTATTATATATGTAAAAACACACACACACACACACACACACACACACACACACACACACATCACTCCTTACTCATCATGGGCCTGTTGCAACTCTTTCATGCAGCGTCTGAGTTGCTCCTGAAGCTCCTCAAGGTTTCCTTTCTTCTGGTTCCCATCAGATCCTCCCCTCTGTACACAAAACACACACATACACACACACACACACACGCACACAATGTATGAGAGAGTCCAAGGGCGAGACAGATGAAAGAGATCACAAAGACAGAGAAGGAAGGACTGGAAACATTGCAACAGTGTCACTGTTGACCTTCCAAATACAGTATGCATTCTGTATCATCTTGAGATTTATAGAAAGAAAGCCCTGCCTTGGATTCCTTGCCCTAGTTTCTGATAGTTTAAAAATTTTTGGGAGAAACAGGCCCTGCCAGCGTGCTCAGACATCACCAAAAAAAGATGAGATCTCCCAACACGAACAACTCTTTCTGATATGCTGAAGGGGAACGGAGCCGGAACCGAGGCTCGTTTGTCGCCCACACCACTCCGCCGTTTGTCAAGGCTCCCTCTCGGTGAAAAGGAGGTATAAGCGCAGCTCGCCGATGAAACCTCTCTTATCCTCCTACACACTCATTACAGGGACGCACACACACACACACAGACACCAAAGAGGGAGAGGGACAAAGCGTGGATCACGGACGATTCTCCTCCTCGGGGGACCTCACATTTCTGTTACTACTAGTCTTATCAGTGAGGGATTGTGAAGATACATTCTGTACAGATTTGTTTCATTTTCTTCTTGCCTCCCACCCCCTGCAGGACAGTTTGTAGATAATCCTATTCTGGGACATTTCAGAAGATAACATATGTGTAAGCTCATTGTGAGTAAATTGCATCAGCTGTAGCCTTATATATATATATTAATCTTCCACACTGGGACTGGGGAATGATGTAATGCAAACAAGATCAATAAAACATAACATAAAAGACCTGATTTGGTCTTGATGAACCTCTTGATAACCTCCACACAACCACTAATATACTCGCCTTGGAATCAGGTAACCTAACACTCTAGCATCAGATCCTCAATTAACCACAGGAACAAACAGGGCGTCGGTGCATGAACTCCATCACTCTCCCACTGACGGACATTAAGTGGTAACACTGTACTCAGAACGTACCGCAAGCACTCAGAGACGGCCACAGACATTAGTGGTACTGAGTGAACGTCAGTCAAACCCGCTCCACATTACACTTGTGAGTCAGTACGGTTAGAAATGCAAATAACCTTTTAAAATAAAAAGCTAAACATGTATATTAATCTGGACTTTGGTTGTAACACAAATGCCACAAAACTGTCTTTGTTTGGATGACATGTTCACCGTCACCTTGGTTTCATATAGACAAAAACAATGTTTTGATTTTAGAGGCAGAGCTGGAGAAGACATATCCTAAACCACTTCACCCTGTTGTCTGTGGATGTCACATGGATGTAAGTGTGTTGCTTTCTGAAGAGCCTGAAATGACTGCTGGTATAGAAATCAACCACTAAATTTAGTGAGATGGACCAACATCAAACAGTTTGTACAACAGGACCCTCTCGGAGAAGGATCTGTCTCAGCCCGGCAAGCCAACCCCCAGCTGGTGCAGGGTTCCAGTCCAACTTAATTATTGATGCCTCTCAATGACTGCAACCCTCAACACGCTGGGACCTCAACAGCTTTCCTCTGCAGGTGCATCGTTGCCAAGAGACAAGACAGGCAAATCATTCACATGCAGCCGTGGTCACAAACACACTGAGAAGTACATAATAAGGGATCGTACATAATCAAGTGCATGTAATATGAGAAGGTAAGAATAGCGTCAGTATGTAGATTTATTCAAAAAAAAAAAAAAAAAGATGCAAATATAAAAGGAAGTATGCTCATGAAAAAACACAATTTATTTTGATAAGAGCACACAGGAGCAGAGGTGGCACTGAAATTGACTAAACGTGCCTCTTCATTTTCACATTTTGCCATAAGAGGATCCTCAGAGACAAAGTAAATGAAATAAAAACTTCATATCCCCGGAAACAGAAAAGGAGGGACAGGCTGCCAACCATCTGTTAGCGGCATTACAAAAACAGCTCTGTTCAAAAGAAGACACTTTGACCCTAAAACCTTCTGGTTGACCAACATGCCGAACCTGCGCACAACAAAACCTAATTAGACTTGGCAAACTTTTAAGTTAAATGGCTACAAACATATGTACTACATTACTAGTACTTTTAATGCAGCTGACGCTACTATTAGTACAATTACAGCAACACTAGCAGTTATATTCAAAGACGTGATGTCTCAGGGTTTTGCATTAAAGGTCTACTCTATCATCTATAACCAGGTATTTAGAACCACATTATTTAAATACAATCTAAAAGAGTTCATTCTCGTTTATTGACCAGCTGCTACTCTGACAGCTTGTATATCAGCGTATCAGAGTTCAACCTGCAGTCAGTTAGCTTAGCTTAACACATAGAGTAAACGGGGTAAATAGCTATCCTAGCTAGCTGCTTCTCCTGTTTCAAGCCTGGAAACGGGAGAAGACGTGTTGTTCTTATTATTAATGTCTGCTGTTCAAGAGTAAATATGTGAATGTCATACCTTTAAACTGCCGGGCGTCCCAAAGACGGTCTGTCTTTTGAGGGATCCCTCATTCTCACTGGGGCTGAGGAGGAAACGGAGGACAGAGGATTAGATTGGATTGTATCTGTATAACAGTGATTCTTGAAAGACAATGTGTGATGCCTGTAGTTTTATTTACCCCTCTTTGAGGAAGTTGGAAGCAGTTTGCTTAACTTGAGCTTCCTCTGCACTGATGACCTCTGTGTTTTGACTCAAACTCCTTGGAGGTATCTCCTTCGAAGAGAAAGTGAGAAAAGGTAAGAAAACAAAGTAGCAATTTAATACCTTCAAATAGCTCATCAGCTCCACATCACTTGCACTTACAGGCTTTTTTGCTACAGCCAGAGGAGTGTCCTTGGCAACAAACTTCCCTGGTGACTTAAAGCTTGGCTTAGGAGCCTCTTGTGTTGTCACCTTGGCAACAGATGCAGGGCTCCTTCCCAGGCTACCGCTCGCTGACGACAACAAATTGGAGGAGGTAGACAGAACAGAGGCGTATGGATTTACGGTCGGAGAGGGAAGGGAAACCTCAGGCTGAACATCTTTCCGAGCATCAAGACTTCTGGACCTCCTGCGTTCGTCAAACCTAAGCCGCTGCCTTGCTCCAGAGCGGCCTCTGGTCTGCGGAGCAGTTTCCGGCGTTCCACTGTTGAATTTGCTGATGAGCTTGTTGATGGGCGCCAGGGAGTTGGTGTCAATTGCTGGGACAGGCTTCTGATCAGTCGACGCTGGAGGTTCAGGGAACGACTTTAAAAGGGCAGCTGTGTTTTGTTTTTTCCCACTGTATCTTCCCAGAGAGCCACTGAAACCGTTTTGTTTGACTGGTTTTAACCCTGCTTCATTATACTCCTCATTGCTAGTCCGATCTCTCTTTTTCTCTGCTTCACTGGGGGTTCCTTTGAGTTGAGGTTCCAATTTTGACCTTTCCACCTGTCCTCCTTTGCCAGTCCCACCCTCCTCCTCCCCTTGAGTTCCCGCTTGCCCATCCCCTGGAGGTCTTTTAAGAGGGCTCCCAAAAATCTCCCTGTCATCATCCTCTGCTGGAGAAACAGGGGAGCGAGTTGTATTTACAGCAGTGCCATAAGGGTTTGGGAATTCTGCTGGTTCTTTGGTTTTGGGGAGGCTGTTGTAGGGCGAGGGGGGCCCCGAGCTGGGGGTCGGCGTGTTCAGCTGGACGCCATATGAGTCACCTTTGTCACCATCTTTCAGGACCACATAAGGCTGCCCAGAGATTCCCTGAACCCGCACTGCCACGCCGTATTTATTGGAGAGAGGAGTTGCACTGTTGTTTCCTTTGGATTTATCAGGATAACCTCCGCCTGTGTCGTGGAGATCCTTGATGAAGCGTATCTGAACACCATAGTCCACAAGTGGCTTCCTATCAGTGGAGAGAGCACTCATGTCGACTTCCTGGTTTCTGTACAGGCAGCCTGGGAAGAAAGGGAGGGGAGAAACAACAGAAATGCAAATCAGGTGAATCAGTGGAACAAGTTACAAAAGCATTGAGTACACTGAACACGAAAATCTAGGTGCTAGGAAGTTTTTAAAAAAAATCTGCAGAGGACTGAAATCTCTATTTCTAGATGTTGATCCCATGATATGGATTAGTCCTTGTTTTTGTATTTCATTTCTTTTTTCTTTTACTTTTATCACTCCTCATATCTTTTCTTGTATTTTTGATTGATTTCACAGTTTCTCTCGAGGCAGAGTTACTTCGACTCCACTGAAATATCATATTGCCAGTATATCTTGATTAGGCTGTCATCTTCTCTTGCTGCTCTACAGGCTAAATGCCCTCTAAACCAGAATGCATTGTATTCTTATCAAGCCAAATATGCAACTGGGGCACTAAGAACCTCTTTGTACAGGTTGAGGCCTACTTTTTTTTTCCAGAGGGTGTGTTCAGAGGGCAGAAAAAACAGGGAGTAGGAGTATGAGAGTATGTATGAGAAACCTCACACAAAATAAACAGTTATTTGAACAATGCCTCTTGCTTACATACAGTAGGCATTAATGGTTTTTATGTATTTCAACAGGTGGGAAGCAGGGAGGGTGAAAGAGATCTAATATCACTACTGATAGCCACAGTAGCAAACAAACCCCGGACTTCAGACACCAAGTCTTTATTGTTTTTTTTAAATAACATGGTGCAGATACTAACAAAATTTTCATTACTGACTCATATGCAGTATATTTTCTCAGTTATTTGGTTTTGTCCATACAAGTTCAGAACCAGAACCCCAAGATGATGTGTTCTTTATTTTTTTAACCATCAGTCCAAAACCCACCAAAATATCAACTTTACTGATGTACATGACAAAGAAAAGCATCAAATTCTTCTCACATTTGAGAAGCTACAACTTTAATATTGTAATATTGGCATATTATAAAGGCAAGTTTATTTGTACAACACATTTCATATTAATCAAAAGCCTCAAATTTGGTTTAAAACAAGGCAGCAAGAAACAGAAACAGCTCTGATTTAAAACAAAAAACATGTTTAATTATGGCTCTGGGGACAGAAAGCAGACATGTCCCAAATGATCTGAGAGGTCTGGATGCTTCATAACGTAGCAGCAGATCAGAAGTGTACTTTGACCTGTAAAGACACTGTTACAGCGGTCCAGTCTACTGAAGATAAAGTCATTTAACCCTTTATATATTCTTCAGGTGGTAGGAGGTCGACCGTAGTCAATCGACAAAGAAATAATTGCATTTCTAGTTTCATAATTTGATTAATTGTCTCATTTTTCAGGGACAATTATCAATATGATCAAAGTAGTTGCTGTTTAATTTTTTTGTTTAATAGCCTAAAACACTCGATTGAACTATTTCAGCTCTATATTTAAATAACCCAGTCAGTCATATTGTAAGTAGCATATAGATCTAAGCATGTCCACCTTGTATGCTCTGAAAATGAGCTTGGTGATGAACACCATGAGAAGGTGAATACTCCTCCTATTGTCCAGGCTCTGTGAAGCATTAAACACTAGGGGCTATGTCAGGAATGGGCCTCCCCTCTCTCCCCCTTTGCCAGAGTCTCCCCAGTCACCAGACTTCAGAGTAGAGTCACTCAGGCGTAGACTGTTTACTTTGAGCTGTGCAGGCACACACACCAGCTAATACGTATGCACACACACACACACACACGGTAGCAGGTAGTTGATCTAATAAGCATCACTCCTTTCAGTGGCTCTATAAATAACAAGAACGTACTAAATAATGTGTACATCTCTTGCTGCAGTCAAATGATCACATAATCACATTCTTAACATGCAGTAAATGTTATTTCTCTCGCATACGTTCATTTTCATGTTCAAGCACTGCTGAGCTGAGAGCTCACCATCGCACTCTTGACTCCACCGTGTTTTTTGTCTGTATCACCTATAGCATCTCCCAGATGTGACTCTCATTGATTAAAAAGTAACCGACCACTGGTTATAGTGTAACACGCAGCAAGGTTAGATTAGTGAATCAAAGTCAGTCTTTGTCTTTTCCTAAAAAACATTCTTAGGATTCCAGACGTTCCCTCGGCATTGCGCATGGTTTGCATTTGTATAATAAGGACAGATTAAGAGGAAACAGAATTAGGGCAGCATCGACTGTAAAAGCCGCCCTACACATTGTGAATATTGTCCAACACGGGCAGTACAGAAAAAAAGACCTTACTGATTTATTGAATCTACACATCAAAGCAATGACAAGTTAAAAAAATCTGGAGAATCTTTGAAAAAAAAAAAAAAAGAGATGATATGATCATCAGGTCTGTTTTCACAGCAGTCGAGGTGCTCAGCCCTCACTGATCTCACTGAAAGCTCCCAGGTGTACATATGCTCCTTGAGTAAATACAGATATGTTCAGCAACCAGTAGCCAAGCAGTGCTGGACGACGACTCTGTTCGCCTCCTCTCATGCTCTCTCTCTCTCTCTCTCTCTTGTCACAAGGAATGGTTTTGTCAACAGAGACAGGAATGTCACCAAACGGGCCTATCCGCCATCACTCTGTCTCCTTTCTCCTCACCCAGTTTGTATTTTCCTCTGGCCGTGTTTCCTGCACTCTCATCTGCTTCTTACCACTCTCTGAGTTTCAATGTTCTCCCACAGTTTCTTATGTCCTTGGGTAAAAATCAACTACTTTGATGCTCGGTGTGCTTGAAATATTCAGAATACTCTGGAGCTCATACCATTAGTCAAATAAGTGATAAGTAGTGAATTAATTGGCCATTAAAAAAAAAACATTTTTGACAATTGATATAATTGTTGAGGACATTTATCATGTAAAACCTTTCAGATTTGCAGCTTCTCTTTGCTTTGTACTGTTAAGGCAAACTAAGCAACGTGAAGATGTTGACCTTCTACCATGTTATAGCCTATTAATATAATTAATTGATAATGAAAGCAATGATTTGCTGCAGCCTTAAGGATTTTCTAAAGTTAACAAACCACGTGTGTAAAACAAATCAGCTCAATATGGACATATAAACCATACGATTTCACTAAAATCCAATCAATGATAATATTGTATTATAAGCCAGCTCTATCTGACACCCAAAAACATGTCACATAGACACCTAACAAGAAAAGCCACATTAGACATCCTGTTACCAGTATTGTTATGGGGGCAGGGTCTCTTGTGTAAAATAGAAACAATATGGTAATGGGGTCCCTCATTAAAAAAGGTACATGCTTACCTAAACACCGCCCCCCAAACACACATTTTAGGTCAGGGGCAATTTATTAAAAAAATATAGCAGAAAACACAACAGCAGCTGTGATCTGTCATCAGCTGTAAACTAAAGTGTTATCCAGGATATGAGTGACTATCATGAAGCTTTTCTTACTTATTGTACAGGTAACAAATAGAAAAGACTACGTTGTATTTTATTTATTAACATTAAATAATAATATAAAGATACTTGAGACAGGGGAAGCCATTACAGGAGAGCAGCACCTGTCTGCTCCTGGCTTAATTGCGTCACACCCACCTATCCGGTCAGTCAGTATCGGTGCAGTCGAAACCAGCGGGCTTGTTTACATCAGCCTGCGGGACCACGAGCGCGAACAACAAGAAAGATAAACAACCGACACACCTGCCTCGCGACGACACGCAGCCTTATACGAAGCATTTACCTGTTATTAAGAGCCTCTTCATATCCTCTTTACGCACCACATGATCCAATTATAGAGCAGCGGACTGAGCCGCATCTACAACCCCTGAAAGCGAATAACAAAAAGGCTTTCTATCTTCTCCCGCCCGGTGCTTGTTTGTCTTTAATTATCGCTGAGCAATGAGAAGACGGCTGCTAAAAACCCCAATCACAAAGCCACAGGTGTCCATCTCTGCTTCAACAAATAGGTAGGAAATGTCCACTCAGCAAAACGGGGTTTACAGTATTGCTCACTTTCACTCCCCTCCACTTGGACTTAACAAGCGTGAGTATACAGTAAATAGACAGCAGTTGTGTAAATACTCACACTAGGCGACTTTGTTTTACTGCACCTGCAAAGATGATGTAGAAATATTCCTCCTTCTTCTTCTCAGGAGTCCCGAGTCTGTCCTTCCAGCAGCAGCGGCAGCGGCTCTGCAGTGTTGTAGGATGACAAGATGTAAGTCAATGAAGTGACTGTGAACATCGGGGAAATTCACTCCCTGCTACCAGTGCAACCTGTTGCCAGCACGTCGGACAGCCATCGTCCCGCCTCAGGACCCACTTCATTGGTGGGTAGGCTCCCCGAGAGGCGGCGCCTGCTGCGACCTCAGTTCCATCAATGTACACGGAGGGTTAATAATACTCTGTGTGAGCCGCAGTTTTAAAACTGTTTGCATGGTAGTATTGGACTATAAACATATCATATACTGATCAATGCTAAACCAAAACTAATTATTGATAAGGAGACTATTTTTTCTCTTTCTTGTAAAATCTTTACAAATAATTTTTTTTTTACAATAAACTGTGAAGTAAACTTTCAAATCACTGATGATGAGGAAACCAAAGTGTTATCAATCTCTATTGTAAATAAAGTTAAAAGTTTTGGTTTATGTACTTCAAATCTGAGCATTATGAAAAATAAAAAATTACATTGGTAACTGTTTTAGTAGGTTTTCAAACCCATCATTTTAATACAACGATTAGTAAAGAAATTTTTTATATTAAAATAAAAGAATACAAACAGACATGGACAAGTACAAAAAAAAAAATCTCTTTACTTCAAAGTTTAGTACCTTTCCCTTCCCCACCCGGTGTGGGTCTCACTGGTTCCTCCACCAGGAGACGCCAGAGCAGAGCAAGAGCACAGCACAAAAATACCAGTACAAAATAATAAAGGAACAGCTGAGAGTAAGATAAAAGAAAGGCAACTCGGACATTGAATAAAGGAAAAATGAGGAAAGAGAGAAGGAAGATATTTATAAACACCTTATACCATGACAGAAATGTGTAAAATGGGTACTTTTTCGCTCTTTAGTTATTTGGTCTACTTCACGGCCTCCAGCAGCGTAGAGGCCAGAATATAAACATAAACAGATCAGACAATTACTGCATTGGTTCACATGCACCCCCCTCCCCTCTTTTTTGTTTTTTTTTTTTTATAAGAAAAAAAGGACTATGCACATCTGATATGACATGATGTCACTACTTGCTATGCCAACACCATCCAAAAAGCACTGATTTCACAATCCATGGTTTCTGCAGAGATTTAAAAAGAAACGGTAGAAAAACCAAAATGTCATACTGTATAACAACCAAGACACATACGTTCAAACTCATTTTGTTCATTGGTCGACTCTGCAGCGTGTTCACAACTGACGGGAGTTCCAGACAAATATGTTTTGTCCCAATATTTACAATGATCTCAGTGATAAAATCCTCTGTGAGGTGTGGATGAAAACTCAACCCGGATCTCCTTTTCTCCTTTGGATTAAATCAGCACTGTGTAAAAAAAAAAAAGACAGCTATAAGAAGAACAAGGTCAAGCTGTATGTACGTGTGCAGGAATAGTCAAAAAGGATCTAAAATATAGATTCTTCCCCCAATTGATATTATGTTTCACAATACACTTGCTACTGAGATTTTACACTGCAATATACTGATGATTTTTTAAAATTAGTTTGCAGTAAAAAAAAAAAAGGCTAAGGTGTGAGTGGGCAGTGCTAGAATGAAGCATTTTTGATGACTGTGAATTAACTGATTAATAAAATCCAATGCCCTTGAGATGTTTAGGCACTCTTGCAATATTTTTTTTTTTTTTTAATTTTCAAAATGTAATATTTCCTGGCAGTTTTAATTCATAGCTGTGATAATTTCAGAAAAATATTGATATTTTGAGACATTTGATCAATTAGGGCAATAACACAACTTTGCACTGATTTATTCACCCATCTAACGTGTGTGTGTGTGTGTGTGTGTGTGTTGGAAATATCATCATTATCATACTCATGTGGGGCATGAGTGGGGCGAGTTAATCTCAGTCAGTGTGTGCGGGAGCTTCCATGCCAGTCAGTCACAAAGTGTGTGAGGTAGTGTGTTGGTGTCAGTGCTTTGCTGGTTGGCAGGCTAGATGTCTGAGGGACTGTCAATCAATTAACATTCATTATGATTCGACCCATATCGAGTGTGGGGGGGGTTGGGGGGTCATTTGTCTAGAGTCACTCAAAGTGCTATATATAAGCATGAATGTCAATGAGTGTGTTTCTCTGTGTAGTGAACAAGTAAAGGGCTAGTCAAGAGAAAGTTGGGCAAGTAGCTGACATGACACACAGGTCACTCAGTTAGATCAGAGCAAAAAACGTCTATTTGTCCTTTTGCATCGCACCTCCACGCTGCTCCTTTGTCATCCACTCCTCAACTCTCATTAGCTGCCACCAGCTGGCCTAACCCCTGGCGCACAAACACAGCCTGGATGTCCTTGTTCTTGATGCAGAAGTCACAGGCCCAAACAGCAGCGCTCTCTCGAGTCAGCAGCCCGTACGCCGGCTCTGTCAGGCCTGTGCAGTCACGATGGAACCAGCGTTGACACGATGCCTCACACAGAATGGCGTCCTGGTCATCATGCACCTCTGCCATACAGAGGCCGCAAGGAAATACCATCCCCGGGCCCCCGGGTTTTCCAGGACCAGAACCAGACCCAGTCATGGTGGCAGCAGGGCCAGGGGGCAGAGGAGACTGGGTGTTGGGGGTTGAGGTGGAGTTAGAGGGGGGATTGGGGTTGCTGCCAGGAGTGTTTCCTCCATTGTTGTTGGTCATGTTGTTCTGACCTGAATTGGAAGCAGCATTTGACATGGGACCACCAGCACCAGGGGTGTTGTTCTGCTGGCTGTGAGGGGTGGAGCCAGGGGCAGAGTTAGGTGGAGTGGATTGTTGCTGCGTCGAATTGTTAGAGTTGGGGGTGTTTGTATTGCTGGGGGGTTGTAGCTGATTGGGTGGTGGATGCTGGGGCTGACCTGATCCATTCAGGGGACCAGTTGGAGAGGAGTTGGGGTTATGTTGTGGTGCTGAGGGAGGCTGACCAGGTGTGTTGGCATTGGATTGTTGGACGTCAGGGTGGCCAGAGAAGCCCCCCCCAGGCTGTGGTGGGCCAGAGTTAGGAGGAGGGCCAGGAGTAGTATTATTAGGAGGAGGGCCATTGGGATTTAGGTTATGCTGCTGTTGCTGCTGCTGTTGTTGTTGTTGTTGCTGTTGTTGTTGTTGTTGTTGCTGCTGCTGCTGCTGCTGTTGTTGTTGCTGCTGCTGCTGCGGCCCAGGAGGTGCCCCTCCTCCCCCAAAGTTCTTTCCATCCTCGTTGCCTGGTCCTGGCGGACTTGGGCCAGGATAGGAGCCATCCTGTGAGGGAGGGAATTGTCCTTGAGGGGGCATACCTGGTAACCCACCCACGATGTTGCCTCCAGGGCCACCACCCATGCCACCCATCATGTTCATCCCTGGACCAGGCCCCATGCCACCCATGGGAGGCATGGGGCCATGTGGGGGCCCCCTGGGTCCTCCACCACCAGGTAATGGGGGGCTGTTGAATGGGTGTCCACCCTGTCCGTGCTGCTGCTGTGGAGGCATACCAAATCGAGGGTGGGGCGGCCCCCCTCCTCCGGGACCTACCATGCTTCCTGGAGACAACATGGGGTTAAATGCTGGCCCGGGGTGCATGGGTGGACTGAAGTTTGGTGGTATATTGAACTGAGAAGGGCCACCAGGTGGGAATCCACCACCCCCTCCTCCTCCTCCCCCACTGCCGCCCCCTCCACCCCCTCCAAAGCCAGGCATTCCTCCAAAGCCTAGCTGGTGGTGAGGTCCAGCGTTAGCTGGAGGGCCAAAAGGTGGCCTCCGCCCAGGCTGGCTGCCGCCTGGTCCTGTTGGGCCTCCCATGAAGCCCATGCCTCCACCCATTCTGCCGCCTCCTCCATACCCACCTCCTCCACCTGCACCTGGACTTGGAAGAAATGGAGCACCACCTGGTCCACCTGCCCCACTAGGTCGAGATGGGGGCCCAAAGTCATCGTCAAATGGGTTGGAGGCGACCAGGTGATCCACCATGGGGGTCGGAGGGGGTGCAAACTCAGTGAGGTGGGAGAACCCTGCCGCCTGAATTTAAGCAGAAGAAAAAATACAATAAATTTATTGGTTTTCTTTATCTTCTATCCAGGGATGCTGCACCCTTTTTGAAATCAGAGAAAATTGAATGCCCTCTACACAGCAAAACAAATACATATTAGGGCTAAGCTTTTATTATATTATGTATATTATATTTTAAATCAATTTCACAATATCAGTAGGGATATTGTTCTGGATAATTTTGTATCTCCATATATGTAAAATCACACAAAGAAATCAAATGGAAAATACAATGAACTGTGCAACCTTGCTAAACTTTGCATTAGATAAAACTGTTTTAAAGTTTAAGCGTTAATTACAATTTGCTTGGAATTTTTGATTATAACAATAATGCTCTTCTGGTCGTTCAGCCACCCATAGAGTTCACTGTAGTTAATTCTCCCCATGAAGATGCATACATGTTACAGTATAGCTACCTTTCATCCACTTTAACAGAACAGTCCATTAGATGTGTAAACTTCAGCTAAGCGGTCACCAAATTAAATAATCGCTTCTGTCCTTCATGTCACACACTCCCAATTCCAAACCATATTTAATTAAATTAGTGAATCCTGTGGGGACATATTTCTCATGCAACTCAGCATCATCTCAAAATGTATAATAATTTAAAAATAAGACTTTTAGGATATTTTATAACCTTAAATTATGAAAATCTTGTGATCTCTGGTGATCAGACAATTTAAACTTGTCACATGCCAAATACACATTTCCTGATAACAAAGTTATCAGACTAAAAAAAACAAAAACAATGATTACCTGTGTTGTGGATTTCCTCGCCTTCTTCTTCTCCGGGCTCTTCATCTGTGAAGCTGAAATAGTAAAATATAGAGAGAAGGGGTGGAAAGGGGGGAAATATAATATTAGCCACAACAAAAATAGACCTTCATGTCTCATGCTATTGGTCCACCACCAATCAAGTGCAGCATCACATTTGGATTGGCCAATACCCCTTAGTGACAGAGTGGAGCAGCTTTAGACCTAGGGCCTCTTTTATCCAAGTCCAACAGTTGAGATGGATTCAATGATGGGACATAGACTGGCATGAGGACAAGATGCTGAACATCCAGGCGCTATCATCACCAAAGTTATGAAGCCTTGAATCGAGAATGACCCAGGCAGACCAAATGACCCAGGCGTAAAAAGGGAAAAAGGCCGCAAACAGAAGGCAGAAGAGGTAAGGTCAATGAGGGAGACAGGAAAAGACGAAGACATGAGAACGAGGAAAACGGAGTTGAAGGTACATTGATAGCAAGATAGACATGAACCCCGTTCACAGATCCACTCCGTGAGGAAAACAGCCACCACCGGAGACAGTCGTGAAGTTTACACATGGGGGAGGCGAGAAGGGGTTTTGCTAACAGCACCAGTGCAGCCCATTGCAGCGCAGTAATGGATGATTCCGATCTGATTGGGAGATGGGTGAAATTAATTCCTACCTTTGCTTCGTTTTCCTTGTCCCGCCAGTAGTCTCCCCGATTCGGCAGCCATTAGCTAATATGACTGTCGGTGAAGTGGCATATCACCGTTCATATGCAAGAAAAAAAAAGTTAAAAATGACGACGTCTTGAAGGCTTTTGAGCCGCGTAGGTGGAAATCTGCCTTCAGGTCATGTCAACACGCTAAATGAGTTTATCATCACAGCAGCAACACGGTATCGGTAACTAGATTGTATTATTTATCGCCGGCCCAGGTCTGCAAACACTCCTTTCCAGCTGCAAATCTCTCGCCACGGTGTCTGTCACGCCGGGATTTGGTCACCAAATAAAACGTCAGGTAAAACTGAGCTGGTCACGTTACTTAGCACAAGTTCGCCCTGTTGAAAGCCAGTTTCTACTGACTGGGTGAAACTGGTTGCTTGCTACCTGGCTTGACTGCCAATACAAGCAAATTACAGAGCAACCCCTCCCTCCCTTTCTAAAAAATGATCACTTACAGATGTGTAACGTTAGCGGGGTTCTCGAACCAGCTAGCTACCGCGAGCTAGTTACTACCTTGGCTAACTGGCTAGCCACGTTACTCAATGTGGCTAACTAGCAGCGCTGATACTTCACCCTTGGATAGATACTCAAAACTGTGATTTATCATTCCACATTCAATTTTGAAAATGTGCACTCGATTTTTTTTACTTGTCACAGCATTTATGAGAAAAAGCAACCGATCACGATTTTGAGAAACTGTTGTTTACTATGCTAACATTAGCTGGCTAGCTAACGTTAGCATGCCACTGAAGATAGCTAGCCATCTTGCAGACTTGTCTTGGAAGCAAACTGTACCCTTTCTCCGTTGCTTGCTCTGCTGTCCTTTAAATTGAAACTCTCTGGTGTGTCATTGCCAGCAAACCAGTCGTCACTCGGTGTATGCTTGTTGATCCACCAGTCAACTATAATTCATTCAAAAACGCAAATTTTGCCATAATTATCATGGCCTTCAGTCGCCACCGGACAAAGAGGGACAGGCAGGAGCATCGCGCACCATGGAAGGTTACAACTCGTAGCGAAATAGGGGTGTTGATAGGTATCATTCTTGAATATAAAAACTAATTTCCTCTAAATTATCATTAACATACACGTTATGTTATATGTAAAAAAACTACATAAATATTATGCGTCGAAAATCTACCAGCAGCACCACCTTCCTCGTTAATGTTTTAAATAAATAGTTTTAGTGTCGTACCTCCCACTGGCACATATGGAGCAGCTCAGAACGGACCACTTTCCAACTATACTCTGTAAAACGGGGGGAGACATTAATTAGACAGCCAATTAGGCACATTATCAAGTGACATATGATTAATATTGAATTAACAGCAAAATAGTAAAATATTACTGTAACTGTCAACCTCGATTTAGGTAGATATTTAAAAATAAAATATGCACGTGAATGCATGTAGGATACTGTAGGTTGTCGCATTATTCATGGCTCTAGATATAATAAAAAGTCACAGAAATATCTGCACTTGTATGGTGCTTTTTGTTCACAATAGACATTTTTAATTTATGATGGTTGGTGATTGTATATTAGATGCAGCATTAATTAGAAAACCAGTGGTAAGTAACTAAATAAGCTACATTTACAACTACTACATTTACTGCTTGACTTAAGTATACTATTGATGTACTTATACTTGAGTATTCATATTTTTATGATGCTTTATACTTCTACTCTTCTGCATTAGTAACCATGATGATAATGTATTAATACTTTTTCCCATCACCGTCAGTCAGTAGAGTAAGGGACAGGCTAAACTAAGACGGAACTCACCAAATGTTTCTTCCACCATCAACAATTAAAAAGCTTATCACCGCCCACCCGGTCAGATACCCCCCTCCCATCTATACTCCAGGCGCAGTCAGGAGCCTCACTGCGACAGTGGAAGGTTGTAAAAGACCAGATAAGCCACTCTGGGAATGGGACCACAAATCAGAAGCAAGAAAAACTTTGCCTTCTTTCGGATTTTCCCACTTCGAAGACATCTCTTTATCCAAAGGGAATAAAGTTTTCCTCTGAGCAGAAGGAGAAACAGGTGCAAGAAACTCACAAATGGGATAAGTAGGGATATTTATTTTTATTTTATTTTTTTTATTTTTTTTGCCTACATACAATAGGTATGCAGATAGCTTAAGTAAAGTTTTTTTTGTTTTGTTTAAAGTGGTAAAGAGGTTTAAGAACATATCCATAAACTGGTTTGACTCTTTAAAGCATTTATGACTTGCTTTAAAGTGAGGTGTGGAGATCTTAGAATAAAGCAGCGGAAGTCTTTTGTTAGAAAGGCTGTGATTTCTAAAGGTGCGTCTCTGGGGTCCCTGGTGCATGGCGCTAAAGGTGTCGAAGCAGGCAGGAGAGGTTTATTGGTTTCCATCTGAGTTACAATGGCAAAGTGGTTCAAGGAGTTCCCCATCAATCTGAAGAATGGTACCGAAAGGATCCGCTCAGCATCCGAATCAGGCTCACAACCAAAAGCCAGTAAAGCCGGGCTGGTGGCCAGCATTGGTATCAAAACAGCAGCCTCCAAAACGGGCCATCGTAAAAACTCCTCTACTGACAGCTCAGGAGGAGGTGGAGGAGGCGGAGGTGGAGGAGTTGGATCTCTCCTATCGGGAAGAAACCGCAAGAACTCAGCCATAGACCTGAGTAAAAACGGTGCAAGTTCCCCAAAAGATGGCAAAGTTTGGGACAGCCTCCTGTCTGGGAAAAGTCGCAAAAACTCTAAATCGGAGCCGGTATTTGAGGAGCAGCAGCAGCAGCAGCAGCAGCAGCAGCAGCAGAGACCTCTGAAAAACTCCGCATCCGCCAACGCTTACATCAGCCGGCTGATCCGAGTGGACAAACAGGACAAAAGCCCCAACTTCAACAGCGGTACCATCAGCAGTCCAGTGGTACCAGAAGCAGAGAAACCAGCTCAGTGCAAAACAGAAACAGTGAGTCTTTACAATATGAAAGATCACTTTATACCCATAAGAGTAAATTTGCAGTAGTTTTTTAAAATCCTAATATGTTGTCAAATGTCAAGTTGATATTCTTAGAATAAATCTCATAATCATTTGGCATCAAATACTTATTATGTAATGGCAATTTTGTCATATTTTTCATTGTCACTAATTTCTGAATGGAATCAATGTTTGTTGTGATATATGGGTGTTTTATAATGTAACAGTTCATTAGTGATATACTTTAAAAAAAAACTTTTCTAGGCAATTCTGTTCTAAACAAGTGTTTTTACATAAATATGCTACTGATTTTGGCTGATTTAGGTATAACAGAAGTCCCTGTGGACTGTGGAGGAAATATACAAGTACAGTTTTGAAATAATTGGAGTTGAGTATTTCCATTTTATGCTACGAGTAGATTGATGTATTCTTTACTACATATAGGCTTATCTGATACCTATAGTAACTACTTGCATACAAAACTTATGTGAGTATATCAGTTTGCAGAATATCAATAGCATTCTTACAGATTTAACTAGTCAAGTTAAAATTATATAATATATATAATTAAATAAAACACTCACAGTGGGCATTTTTAGAATAACAAGTTCTTTTACTATATTGTGGTATTATTTTTACTTAAGCAAAATGTTTAAATACTTATATACTACTATATATTATTATATATGGTCTCTAACTATATATATATTTATCTAACTCTATATGTGTCAAATGAAACAAAATGTTGTGCAATCTGCAGCACCTTTCTCTAAGTCTCCTCCAGCACAGATAATGTGGTGTCATCAATGGTGTTGACAATGAGGTAGCAAGGATCCAATCCAAGCTCTGAAAACTGATATTATTGTTTCTACCCCCTCACCCGTCCCTCCTTTTGTCTCTGCTACCCATTGTGTCCACTCCTCCCAGTCTGTCTTTCTATCTTTCTTCTCTTCCTCTCCACCCCTCACCCTCACACCCACCTTCCTCGCCTCAAACACAAAGCTGTGGTCAGGCATGAGGCCTTTTTTACCTTCCTCTCCTGTATGTAATGTGGCTCAGTATTCCCCCTATCCCTCACCCCTCTGCCTCATCCCTCTCTTTTTACTTCTTTCAGGCCCCCTTGTGAAGGCTATCATGTTATAAAAAGCACCGTGTTATTTGACACTTAGGCGCTAACCCAAGTCCCCCTCCAGCTTGGCTTTGAAAAAAAAAAAAGAAAAAAAAAGGAGGAACATAGAGAAGTCAGCGAGGTGAATGTAGTGAGATGGTAAGAAAAAAGACAGATAAAAGAGAAGAAAAGAATCTAGTTCTGGTGAGTATTATGTGTTACATCATAGTTTCCCAGGTAATTAAGAATATGAAGGTAGTAGGAGGAAATTTGTAATGTAGAACTGAACTTGTATGTATGAATGTGTGTCTGTGTATCTGTGTCGAGTGTGTCTTACTAAACGTCCCAAAACAACCCACCTCGATCAGCCTGTCAAGCATCTGTTATTTTATTCAAATACCAACAAAAGCCAAAGTTTTCTCTGGCAAAAAAGGAACAACAACTGGAAGTGATTACAGAGACAACTTCATTTTACAGCCTCGTCTCGGATACAGTGGCTTGTAAAACAAGCAAGAAATGATATGGTACTGATAAGATGACATGACAGTCAGGCATGACTGGTGTAGTAGAATAGAGGTTGTTAAGAGATACTGTAGATGTGCACATGAAGAGAATAGGCCTTAGTGTCTCTTGAACATGAACACAAAGTGAACATGTGGTAAGAGGTATTCTTCTAACCATCAGCCTGGAAACAATAAAAAATGATCAAGATTAGAAATTAGTTTGTACATCTAGCCTTCAATTCAAGGCACAATTATAACCTTCTATGGTGACTATTTTTAAGTATATAATTATGCATTCACTAATTAAGGATTTCCCTGTATTCCCGGACCCAGGTGATCATCCTTGAGGATTATGCAGATCCCTTTGATGCTCAGAAGACCAGAGAGCAAAGGGAGGCCGAGAGGGTTGGGGAGAACGATGGTTACATGGAGCCTTACGATGCCCAGCAGATGATTACCGGTAAGATCTTTAGGATCTCTTGCTTCCCCCCCCGACTTGTAGCAGGAAGCTTTTTACGCTGGTGGCATTTCATTCAATCACTAATCGCTGAATCTTTACAGCTGCGTTTCCACACGTAGCCCTGTGTGAATGACAGGATTCACATTTTCAGTCTCGCTAGGCTGAGCAGTGAAAACATGAACTCGCTTCCCTAGTGCTCTCTGTACCCCATGGGGTTGCCACAGCAACTGTGTTGCGTTCGGACAATGGGTGCAGTTTCCTGCCCCTGCTTCCTCTTTCCTGTCTCTGTTTCCTGGTACTATTATCCAGAAAGGAAGTTGGCCCTCAGTGCACCCCCCCTTTCCCTTCAGACGCAGCTCTGTGTAACCCCCTATATGGGCCTGTCTGACCATTTATCAAAACTTCCCAGCATCCAGGAAGACTGGTGATCCATCGTCCAATCACATGCCCTCTCAACCTTTTCATTCCATCACTCCATTGTCTTAACTAAAAGGGTTGCCTGCTGCGAAGGTGAAAATGCTTTATTGCATTGCTCTCTAGTAGGTTTTACCTCAATCAGTGCTTGTGCTACTTCCAGGCCTCCTCAGAAAAGTCGGCAGAGGACGTGTTGATGTGACTGAGTCAATTTATGAGGCTTAAATCATTCTGAGGAAGTGAGCAACATCCTAATGTCACCATGAATCATTTAGAAAGGCTGTAAGAATAGGTCAGCAGTGTTATTATTAACACTCAATATAGCAGCTGATGTCAGACAATAGATTCAAATCCAATATTTGGGTGGGAATAATCTGTCAATTAATACCATAGTTATATCACAGTTCATGACTATTAATTTAAAATGACATCATTCCCTATTTGATCATAATACATCAATAATAAAAGGCTTGACGTTGACCAAATTTGCACATATGCACATTACATAAGATGTTTATACTGTGAACAATATTTCAATACAGTCTGTCCTCTTCATTTTAAACTTGTAACAGCTCTATTTGCTATATTTTCCGTATATTCATTGTAAATTACTCGTGCATATTTTGATTGTTACGCACTGCCATGCGGTCATTTGGATGGGCGGCCAAATATTTTTGGCAATATAGTTTATATCACTAGTCATGGCTATTTGGATGTTACAGACTGTCAATAATCTTTTTAAGTATGAAAGATCATACATGAGCCGTGGAAACAGTTTATCTAACAAACAATAACAATATTTCAGGTCATTTTATCCTTCAGTAACTTCACTTCAAATCGATGAAATCCCTCAGGTGTCATCACATGGCTTAAAAATCATACTGTGGCTGGTTTTGGTCGTTCACAGATTTATTCATTCAGCCTGTGTCTGGAGTTTTTGCCGTTTCACACAGCTGTTGCACATGATGTCATCCACCGCTCCAAGACGTCCTCTCCGGAGCATATTGATCTCTAACTTCTTGTTTTCTATCTGTAAGAGATCAGACGTCGAGGATCCAAAGACCTGCTGAAGGTGTGTTTACTGATGGAAGGGAGCGAGGGAACAGTCGCAACGGAGGAAGGTCAGCCTGCGACCTTACAGATATATGACGTGCCGTATGAGGGAAGTGGTGACGGTGAGAAGACGGCAGTCACACGGCCGGAGCTGGACCATCGTCCCTCCACTGAGTACGAGCTGCCCTGGGAGTGGAAGAAGGAACATATTGTCAAAACTCTGTCAGGTAAATCAGAATAGATGTATTACACCACTCCCAGTTACTTTAGAAAATGCTTCAACTCACATAATGCAGTACCTTACCCTTATCTCTTATCTGCCTTACAAAACACTGAAAAAAAAACAACTCAGGCCTTCACTCACATTTATATTTTATATGCTGCGTAGGCCAACAGCAGCATACTGAATAACATTTAGCATGAAACATCAAAGTGTTGCCTTCTCATTCTATATTTACTGCAGGATTCAGCATCCAGTTCAAACCCAGATAGCGAGCCAGTTGTTTCTTTACATAAATTCATATCTCCTCTCGCCGCTCTTCATCCCTCAGCGCAGTTTGACAGCCCCGAACGCTCAGTCAAAGATGAGACACCTCACCTCACATTGACTAGACAGCCGCAACATCCGTCAGCGCAGCCACCGCAGCATCAGCACCTGAGGCAGAAAAGCTGGACCCAGAAGATCTTGAAATCCTCCACTCACACCCTGTCCCTGTCCTCCTCCTCCTCCACCTCCTCCTCCACCTCCTCTGGAAGCAGCTTTGAAACTGAGGCCTGCTGCGTTGACCCCACTCTGCCCCTGGACAAACAGAGGTGAGGAGGTTCAGGTGACCTTGAGGTTAATCCAAATCTTGAGCTTCATTTCTGATGAACAGATTATAAGAAAGAGACACAATGCTATATTCTAAAGATTTTAATACTATTTTTTTTGTGTAAAGTTAGAATTAGTGTGCATATGTGTTTCTCATTCTTGCAATAAACCTTACTCCAGAATTTTAATACTTTTCATATTACGTAAGACGTAAGGTTTATTTCCAAAAGGTTTTTTTATGTAAAAAATGAGGCTCCACACTTGATCAGTAGCAGATGAAATGTATCCCGCTCACTCCCACCTCTGTCTCAGCTGGTACCATGGCTGTGTGACTCGCCAGGAGGCGGAGTTCCAGCTGCAGTCCTGTAAAGAGGCCAGCTTCCTGGTCAGGAACAGCGAGTCGGACAACAGCAAGTACTCCATCGCCCTCAAGTGAGTGTACGCTGAAAGTGCATCTGTTTTGTCTCTAGTTGAAATATTGACTTATTGATCACACATTGTAATGTATGAAGGGATTACAATGTAATTTGTCCAGTTGTAAACTAAACATTTGGGTGTGTCATAATTAACTTTTTTTTAAATTTGACTACTACTTCTTAAAGAATCAAGCTGTCGATATAATATATTTTTCTTATTTTTTAAGAAAACCAGATGGAAAGTCCAAAACCAACAATAAATGTATACTGCTAACATATATAAGTGTAAGAAGAAGAAATTTTTTTTTTATCAACTTTGAATAATGGGTGAATCCTTCTTCTTTACTCTCCTCTGTGTGACTCAGAACGAGCCAAGGCTGCGTTCATATCATTGTTGCCCAGACCAAAGAAAACGGCTACACCCTGGACCAGAGCAGCTGTGTGTTCCCCAGCATCCCAGAGGTGGTGCACCACTACTGCACTCAGCGTCTGCCTTTCAACGGCGCCGAGCACATGACCCTGCTACACCCAGTGCCTCGCAGCCATTAACTCCACCCCAGCTCACTTAGGTATACAAAACAAAGACACCTCTGGGCCTACACGGACAAAAAGTTCAAGCTCAATGTGCACATCTACTGCCTTCTACCCATCGGTCTCAGTTCATTATTTGTTTGTTTATTATATCCTACTTTATGTGCGTTCATTTTTTCATTTTTATTTCATCATCCAAAATATGACTGCACGCTGTGGAAGTCTTTTTCTGTCTTTTTACTTTGATGTGCAGCTGATGCAAAACATCCAGGAAGCTGTTTTGCATGTGAACATGAAGGAAGTGCAGCACAAATATCAAGGCACTTCTATTGAATAAATGTGACTTGGAGTTTTGATTGGACCGGGATATCATGTTTTATTATTCACTGTGGCTCTATTAAAAAAAGCTACACGTGCTATTTTTTATTATTGTGTTTAGGTGAAATTCTCAACGAAGTAGTAAGCAAGTACTTTATGTGTGGTTCTCTTTCCCCCTCTGGTGGACGTGCTGGTACACCTCACCAACTTTTAGCCAACACAAATAATTGTTTGAACAGAGTTTTTTTTTTCCTTAAAGTTTATTGTTGGTAAAATCCATACACACATAAGCATGTCATTTCGCTTGTTAAGATAAGACCGGCTATTTTGTCTTTATGCTCACAGCAGATCTAATTTATGCCTTTTCTTGTCAGTTTTACATAACTGTTGCCCCTTGAGGATTTCCTCTATCTTACTGTGAATAAGGGAGTTGTTTCTACTGTTTTATCTGCACTGTGACTGAGTGATTCACCCTGATGCAATGTGCTTTAAAGATGCAATGGCTTAATAAGTTTCAATCCTTATGTCCAGCTAAATGGCCTTGGATTATTCTGAGGAATAAAACCTGCGAATTAATGTGATTTGTAAGATTGTAAAAATGTTAAAATTCATATTCTTATGTCCAACTTTTTTTAAAATCTACAAATGGGGATCATATACAGACTATACTGTAAGTGCAAGAAAAACAAGTAAAGTTGTTCTCCCTCAGAGATGAATGGTGCTATGAGAGAAGTTTTCTCAATGTAACTCCAACATTGGACATGTGTGTGTGTGTGCTCTTAACATGCTTGAGTTGCATTTTGGGCAACTCTGGCCAGCCTGATATCAGCCAGTCAGACAGTAAAATATGGTATATGCTGATGATTTAAGGGAAGCCAGTTATTCAATGAGACACGCCTGCTATATACATTTTTTTTTATTATAGTCTTTTAATTTGTGGAGACCCGTTGTTCAAACATTGTAAGACAGATTATTATAATAAACGGTCCTGAATCTTCTGTGCTGGAGATCCCCTGTGAGTTTCTCTCCTCGGTTACAATAAATCAGCAACACAAACAGAAAAATGTGAGGATGTTTGTGTCAGCTATGTCTGATGAAAACATCAAAACACCCTGAAGAATCAGATGCTGAAATGACTGAATGACGGCATTTTTTTTTAGCATAATGAATCTTTTAAATGGGAATGAGTAATCGTGGTTGCAGTGGAAATGTGTCTGTCTCCATTTTGCTAAAAGGGGATAGATTATTCCCAGGTTAGAGTGAAGAGGTTAGGGGGAAAGGTTTAGCCGAGGATCATGTTGGGGACAAACAGCTTATGTACCTGCAATGAGCACCCTGGCTGCCTTGTGTAGATCTGAGGTAAATGCAGTGCTAAAAACAGACAAAGAGTAAGAGTAGTATCATTACACCCATGTCAAGGACACTTAATGTGAAGGGAAAAAAAGAGAGCAATTGACACCATCCCTCTCTCCTTCCCTCCTTTTCTTACGTATCGTTAGCCCCTCTCCTTTACCTTCCTCACTCTGCCAGTGTTACCCGAAGCTGATATCTGTCTGTCACCCCGTTTCTCTCTTGACTCTCAGAGGGAGGACACTATCACTGTTTACTTCTGTTTGGTGCCAAGGTTTTGTGCTTAAATTTATGGAGACGAGTGACCCACAGAACCCACAGATTGGGTTTCAGTCTTCTCATGCATGTTGCGTTACCTCATGGAGAACAGTTCTGGCGCTACGTTTTGAATGAATGAGTTGCAGGTGATTTATGCGATTATATCAAAGCATGTTTTTTTTTTATCAATCAGGAGTGCCAAGCAGTTGTAATTCATATGTCTCCTGACTCCTCTCTGGCAGTGTGCTACAGCCATAAGGTCTCCCTGCGGTCTTCAATCAAGATGGATTTCATGAAAACTGAGGAAAGCAGGCCTTCTCAAATTCTACCAATGAGAGAGGGAATTACACCTGGAAAGGAATTAATCATCAGATGATGTATACCTGGAGCCATGTACTGCTACTGTATACTTGAATGAATAATTTCATTTAATTCTCACGTGTACGCCACCCTACTCGCAATGCAATCGCAAGACAGCTTGACGTGATCGCTGCTTGATGGACACGGTGGCTTGACATCTGGGTGTCGCTTGACCTGCTCCGTTGGTAACCGAAGTGTTCCTGCCGTCCTTATCAGATGCTTCAGGCTCAGTGCCAGTGACATATGGCCTTGCTTTGTCTTTGCTCATCTCCTTTCCTCACACGGGCAGCACCTGCCGTGTGTGATCTATCTGCAGAGACTCTTGAATCGCCTCACCTGGTAAGGTCAGGTGTGTTTTCAGATACTGTTTGCAGGATGTCCTCGATCCATTGTTTGTCCTAGTGTGGTTGAAAAAAGGACATGTGAGTGAGGATTAAGTAACTACTCTCATGGAGTATGTCTATGTCACCGTGGTTCACAATTAATACACCTCAGTTTCATGGACATTCACGTCATAAGGACACAGAATTCAAACTACACTTAAAGCCTAAAATATACACAAAACAACACTTTACACATAAAAGGACTTAAACATCATTTAGTTGACGGGTACAAACACTACTGCCTTTCAAATTAAAAGCCAATTAGTGTTTTTTTTTTAATTAGGCACATTTACTGCAATACTGTTTTTAAAGGATTGGTTCACAATTTTAGACAAAAGTCTGCCAAGTCTATCATCCCTCATACAGGCCATCAGATCCCTTCATAACCCATTATTTACCAGCTGAGGTGACCATCAAAAATCTCTAAACGTATTAGATGGTTTCATTTAAAATGGAAATAGACATATTTTTTTTGCTTTTCTTGATGTAATATTGTGACAGTTTCAATTGACCTCTTCAGTAAACATGCTTATTTCTTCTGTCTTATTTCCAAAGTGGTTTTGGAAAGTTATACGGTTCTTGTCTTTGCGACAATAATAACATTTGGAAATGCTAGGTGGGGCTAAGTTGAAGAGTTGAAAAGTTGTCTCTTTCCACTTTAAATAAAATAAAAAAAAGCAACGATGAAAGAAACGTCCCAAAACAAGTGCAAATGTATGTAACAACTTTGTGTTTTCTTCTTCCCTACAACACCATCTCACAACCTCTCAGGTTTATCTTGTGGCCCTTTGGAAGGGACCCGACCCCTAGGTTGGAAAACCACTTGACTAAACTAGCTAACTGTGCTGTATATAAAGTAGCACTGGTACATCAATATTTTAAATCTAAATCAATATTTAAAATCTAAAAATCTGTATAGTCTTTTACTCACTCACTTGATCCATTTTACTTTTGATACTAGAAATACATTTTTACATTGATGTACTGTTGTTTTTACTTTAGTAAAGTATCTGAATACTTCTTCCATCACTGTATATGACCACTGTTGCAATGTATTTGTATTTGACATATGGTGTCATGATTTTTGAGACTTTTCTTTATCATATTAAATAATTTCCCTGTTTTATCCAACACACCTGCGGCTATAGGGAACAAATTATTTTACTTCTTTGGTACTATTTGTTGTCTCACGTTGCTTTGAAAACTCACATATTATATATGTATCACATAAAGCTAATTGGCATTAAACCTTCATGAAGATTGAGGGGCTGTTAACTAACATGTTGTACCAAGGATACCGTTTTATTTTGAATTGTTACCCATCTGCAGGCTGTACATGTAGAGCTCAAATATTCAAAACAGCCAATCAGAGGATGCCTTCAGACACACAACACTGCAGGGCCGAGGAATGAAAGCAAATAGGCTGAAACCTGCTCATGAATGATGGCAGACCTGGAGTCAGTTTGTTAATATTACTGAAGGTAAGAAGAGGAGGCATTTAAAGTTGATCAGTGTTCAAGCACGAAGTAAAGCTGCCTAGCATTTCATCTTTTGTCATATTTCATCAGCTGTGAAAGCCAATGAGGTGCTGATTCAGTGATCTGTGTGTGTGCATGTGTGTGTGTGTGTGTTGGAGACAGTGAAGGACATTAAGTGTGCACACAGTCGCAGAAACTTGAGCATTCCTCTGTGATTATACCACTGCTTTCCAAGTTACATACTTGACTGATGTAGTCCATAAATTGGATTTATTCCCTGCCTTTGCTGTCTTTCCTTTTACTCGCAAACACACACAGGGACACACACACACATATGCACACAAACACTCTTTATCTTCCCTCTCTCTCTCTCTCTCTCTCTCTATCTGTCTATCTTTCTCTCTGCTTTCTTTCTGTCTTTCTATTGCTCTTTCTATCTTCCCTCTGACTCTCTTTTGAAGAAGTTTTCCATCCAGATCCAAGTCAAACATCTGGGTCAGCTTATATCTAGTGGAACAAGACTTGCAGGATATTGTTGGCAGGATGTGTGAGCTGGAGCAGTTTACTCTGTGGGAATCCCCAATACACACACACACACACACACACACAGACACATAGTGAGACACAGGCGGTCACACTCACACCATTCAACTTGATTTCCAGGTGCAGCGATTCATGCTCTGTATACTTTTGTTGTATGGGGGGGAGGGATTTTGAAGTATGCTGAACACAAACACACGACCCTTGATAGTTGATTAAATGCCATGTTTAATATTTTGAAGAACACATTGGTTATTACCAAAAAAAGATTACAAAATAGGCGCAAGAAAGGGGATCAATCATATTCTATTATTCAACACTGAGTACATATATTAATATGATAATCTGTAACTTAATATATGTTCACAAATTATTCATGTGCAAGAAATGCATTCTGCAAAAAAACCCAACTTCCTTTTCTTTCCAGTGCCATATTCAGAACTTACAAGAAACAGTCAAAACTGCTGCATTTGAGTTGAAAGTTGAATTTGATGAACCCTGTACTGTATGTTAGGTCACTCACTGACTCTGAGAACTGAGCTCCGGATATGATGTGGTATGAAAAAAAAAACAGAGTTGTGTGAACCCGCAAAACTATCTGCTGGACTACTTCCCTCAGCCACGCAATCACATGTAGTGTTTACAAATTGCATAAGATGAAAAATCTATTGCAACTCTGTCCCCTGTCTCTCCTGATTTATGGTTCTTTTCCCTCCTCCTCTTCTTCTTCTCCCTCTTTCCTCCTCTCCCTCTCCCTCTCCCTCCTACTCTTCACCCCCTTCCTCTCTCTTGCACCGACTCAATCCTTCTTCTCTGCCGACTCGCCGTCTTTTGGTTTCTCATCTGTTTTGAACTCCAGGAAGAAGTCGTTGCAGGCGACCGTGAGGGCGCCCATCAGGATGATGAACTCAGTGAAGTCCACCTCCCCGTCATTGTTGGCGTCCAAGTCGTTCATCACCTTCTCAACTGCTTCATTATCTTTGGAGCTCTTCAGTGGGCAACACAGATAAAAGAACGAGTTAATAACGTGTCCTCTGTTATGCATGTGTGTGTGTGTGTGTGTATATGGATACACATGACTGCACAGGCTTGTTCATACTTGTGAGTCTGAGTATGTGAGCGCATACTTTCATTTGTGTGTCAAAACCTCAGCACATATTTGCAAGTGTGTCAGACGCATATTTGTCTCCTTATACACACACTTCTTCACTTACCCCTAAGTAGCTCCCCAGCTCCTCTAGTAACAGCTCCTTCAGTTCACCCCTGCTCAGTGTGTACTTGTCGCCTTCCTTCCCTGAGTACTTGTGGAAGGTCTTTATGAGCATCTGCATGGCACTCTCCAGGTTGGAACTGGGCTCTTTGGACATGCTAGAAAAGGTATCAGATCAAAAAAATGTCAGAATCTGCCACGAAATGCCCGCTCCAGTCTCAACTGCATGTGCGGTCACATAGCAATTAAGAGTGAAGCCACCAGCAAGACACAGATGGAAGGAAACCAAAGCAGAGAGTTTCCCCCCATTTTATAGTGAAAGGGTAGAATATATTAAGTACTCTGGTCACTGTGTGTGTGTGTGTGTGTGTGTGACCTTACTGAGTTTTACATTTCAGAGGTTTAGATGGAAAGATGCAAGATACTTTGGAAAGGCTTTCGAACAATCTTACACACATTGTGTCCGGCATCTTGAAGCTTCTTGTGCTGGACGCGTGGGGAGACTGTGCACACACAGACACAGATAAGTCACTGTCAACAATGCAGAGTTTTAAAGTATTAAATAGCTTTTCTCTCAATGTGTAAAAAAACACTTTTCATATCACCTCATGTGCTGCAAATAAAAAAAAAAGTATTTACTTTTGATAGTCCTCAGGTCATGACTATTGTAAACAGAATTGTTATTGTGTGTGACATTTAACAATGCAGTATCAGGGAAAAAGGGGTTTTTATTGTAAAGTATGTCCTCATCCTGTTGATTGTGTAACAGCCTTATCATTAAATACAGAAAACAGAAGTGAAACACAAAACACAAAGCTAATCACAATCAGAAACCAAGTGGCCGAGTAACTTGAGGTGTCAGTCATATCATCACTGACCTGTGCACACGTACTGTGCCTACGGATGAGGGCACTCATTCACTTCCACACACACTGTCAGTCGCTCGACGTTTTACACAAAGTTAACAGTTTAGGGCCTTTTCGATATATAAATATAGAATATATTAATCTATATTTTAGGCCAATCCACATCACACACAATAGCGAAGGTGAAAAACAATCCGTTCATCGTTATGTGCATGATTTATTAACTATGAGACAGGGATGTTAACGTCAGTCACCGGTTATCGCCTGTCATCATGCTGTAAGAGCATTGTACTGGAGAGGTCAGCGTTGTAGGCAGCGGAGACAAAAGAGAAGACGAGCGGACACCAAAGCTGGTTAACTGGAAAATCTATAGGGGTCATCTGTCTCAGTGACTGACACAATACAATAGGAAACCGTGGAGACCAAAATGCCATCGGTAACACAATATTGAGTAATAATGCATATGCACTATGTAATGTCAATGAAGGAATAATAACCATGCTGAGTGACGTATAAAGTTAAAAACATGATAAAAAAAAACAATAAATGAATATTAAATAATAATATTATATTAATTGATTTGTTTATCCATACTTGCATTTAGTTGTAAGTCATATATTTTACATATTTGATCATATATTATTGTCAGATTTTATTATTTCTTACCACTGCTTTTAACTCTTAACTCTTTCCATATTTCATTGATGCATAGTTTTCCTGTCATGGTCTTTTCAGAGCCTGCAAAAATCTTCATATGGCGTCTGCAAGTGTTTGAATTCTGATAAATTACTTTGCTAGTTTACTTTATAATAAAACCATCAAATACAGAGGAGAAAGTACAGCGAGGCATCCCCTCCAAGTGGTCCGTCTTACCTGAGTGTTGATGGAGGGCCTCCTTTGTCTTTGAAGTGGTGCAGGGGACAGAGCCAAGGCAGAGATGGATGGGGGAGAGCTTGTCAGCGGCTTAAATATCACCTGCCCCAATCCCTCCTCTTCCTCCCCCTTCCCCAAAATACTCCTATACCCATTTACATACCTGCTTCTGTTTCTCAATCCTCCCTCTCTCACAGGTGATCTGGTTCCCTCCCTCCATCACATCCACACAACTCACTCACACACGCAGCACAAACAGAAAAAACACACACACATGGCCACAAATTACATTGTCACAGTTTTATTCAATATTAGCCATTACACATGTTAAACAGATTAAGCAAAAAAAAAAAAAAGAAAAAATAAGATACAGCTATTATATATGAAGTTGAAAAAGTAGAGTTTGCTGGAGATGACAGTGGACATAGCATTTGACCCAATAAGCCTTAAAAGCACTTCCACATACTTATATATATATACACTGGGAGGAATCTCAACACAGGCATTTATCTTCATCTATGTATCTCAGAATGAATGAGACTTATTGTGTGGCAATTAAAATCTGTCTGCAAACACTCCCTGTTGCAAATCCGCAGCGCTCCAGCATTTTATTTTATTTTTTTTTTTATTCTACATGGAGTTACGGTTTGGGTGGGGTTTACACTATGGGTAAAATAACATTACTGCTGGTTGAGACAGTTCAGCCTCTCTGAAAAAAAAGCCACTCAATAATCCAAATTGGTTAAAATACAGATAAAATTATTTCCGGATAATGTTTGACCCAAGTGTGTTCACTGAAATTCCAGCAATCTGTTTGGTAGTGCAAGTCAAGTACATGTTAAAAACATGGCCATAAAGTGCATCTTTATTGATCCAGTTTTTTTTTTTACCATCATTTTGAGAGCAAAGAAAGCAGAGAAAAGTGACAAACATCGCAGCATGTTAAAACATTCCTGGCAGCTTTCCAGTATATATATATTTCCAAGATGCAAATGTCTTAGGTCTATATACATGTTGAACAGGGAGCTAGCTGTAGATGGTGCAAGAGAGTGATATGTTTATCATTAGTACCTTGATATATATATATATATATATATAATATAAAAAATACAAGCAATAGCAATAAAGTAAGTTTAAAGAGCTGCAAATGTCCAATAGGGTTGCTAGTCACCACAGCTCATGCAGGAATCGTAGTATACGAGTATAAAGGCTGATCAGAGTTTGTAAATGAGTATTTACAATGGGAGTGTCGCAGTGAGGCACGGTGACCACATGACTCATGTTTGTTTGTCTTGCCTATTTTGCTGCTGAGCGGTTTCAAGAGCCAGGTGCTGTTTCAGTGCATAAGGTGCACATTTGGTAGCATGCCCAAAAATGTGCCTAATGCACTATGAGGCCGGTCAGATAAGACCTATAGCGTAGCAGGCTTGCAACATGAGCCGTTTTTCTCATGGCTGCATTATTGATGGCAAGACATTTTAAAGATCATTAAATTGTAATTAACAAATTGCATATAATGTGACAAAGCACTGCGTATTTCAAGTGATCTCCATAGTGGTCCAAATGAGGAAGAGTTAAATATACAGTGGCAGCAAAAATTTAAGGCCATATAGAACTTAAATAAAGGCCATAATAACAATGGTAATACAATGATACAATGGTAATATCTAGTAAATACGTTTCTGATAGCATGCAATGTCTTTATGAATTATCCTGTTGTAAAAGATCATTACCACATAGATTCATATTGATGGCTCAGTATTCTTCAACCTCTGACAATGAAACGATCCCTCTGACACTACCACCTTGTCTGATGGGCAGGATCAGTGAAGCTCAGGATTACTTTCATGTAATTGTTTGTGTCCCAGGGTGTGTTACTCATCAAATGCCTAATCCAGTAGTTTCCCAATGCCAAGGACCAAAAGGATCCAGTTGCAGGTCAAACAGGGTCTTTAAATTGTGCAAGACTGTGACCCACAAACAAACAAACATACAAACATCTAAGCCTGAACAACTGGTGCTCGAACCGGCGGATTTTCAAGAAGCAAAATGAGCAAATTTTAAAAAAGAGCTTCTAAAACAAAGGTCAAATTTCCACTCAGGCCTTTTCATCCAGTACCTCCATATACTTTACTATGTAGCACCTTTATGGTTCAATGAGAAGAACCTGACCGTTTTAATGCCATTTTTTTATGGAAGATGCAATAAAAGCGTATTTAGTAATTATACTACCGGTAGATTAAAATACCACCAAGCGACACTTGTCACATGTTTCTTGATATCTTGGTGTCATTTTGTTCTTCTCCACCCATTCTAATTCAGGTGGATTAGGTTGCACGAACACCTACTCTGAACTGCTCCTTGCAATGCTAGCCCACTCCCACGGGACTATTTTTTTGACGGCAAGGGTCCTTCGGTGTGAATTCCATTCTCGAAATCTTAATTATTTAGCCGTGGGCCACACCTGATCTTCCAGTTCCTAATCCATGGCTGACTATGAGCGAGGAAAATATACGGCATGTTCCAAATGAAATGAACCTTTTCTGGGAAAGAAAGAGAGAGCTCAAATTATAGACTAGCGAGATGCTGGGACGAGGGTGTGATGGGGTAGATGAGCTTCAGTAATGCAACGCCTCAGCAAAACAATTTGTTTACTGTCATGCCAATTCAGTTCCAATGTGAAATGTGAAATATGTCAAGTCAGCTATTAAACATATTTCTCAAAATGTCGAACTATTTCTTGCCCTCTCTTGCCCTTTCGCATGCCTTTCCTTCCCTTTATCCCTCATTTGTGCACAGTAAGGTGTATACAGCACATGCATGGTGGCACAACTGTGGAAGATATGACCCAGATCGAGGCAAAAGTGGGGAAGGGGATGGGATTTAAACCTAAACGCCTTGTCTGCAGTGGTGTGTTAACATACAGTGACAATGAGATCACTTGTGTCAATGTGCTGCTACAGGGGAATCATACTTTGCAGTAAGGTTTTCACAGGGATATGGCATGCACATGATAGTATATCATCATTATGAGGTAAATGTGCTATATAGTGGGATGCACATGCTGTACATATGAATCTAGTAGTAGTACAAAGCAATAACTCTAATGTCACATACATGTATTATTTATCGTATAGAAGGAATGGGGTGTGTGATGTTTTTGCACTTTTACTTGTATTTGGTACTTCAAAGTTGTGTGTACTTGGAAAAAAAAAATATATTTTTGTGACTTACCAACTTATTTTGGCAATATTAAAGCTGTGTTTTGTGTAGTATTGAATGTAAGCATGTAGTGTGATTTGAGTGAAGGAATGGATTGTCCCCTATGAGGTTGTCTCCTCTGTCTTCTTTTCCCCATCTTCCTCCGTAGGTGCAGCCGCCTTCTTTGAAGCTTCCTCCATTTCTGTCTCCTCCACCTTCTCTGCCTCTTTCACTACCTCTTCCACCACCTCTGATGCTGCTGCTACTGCTGCCTCTGGCTTCTCCTCCTCCTTTGCTGCTTCAGGCTGCGTCTCCTCCTCTGCGCTTGCTTCTACCTTCATTTCTACCTTTTTGTCATCTGCATTTGCTTCTATCTTTACTTCTGCAGTTGCTTCTGCCTTTGGCTCTTCATTCACTTCTGGCTTTGCTTCCTCCTTTGCCTCTGCGTTTGCCTCTGACTTTGCTTCCTCCTTTGCCTCTGCCTCTGTGTTTACCTCAGTGTTTACGTCTGGCTTTGCTTCATCCTGCGCTTCATCTTTTGCCTCTGCGTTTGCCTCAGCGTTTGCGTCTGGCTTCGCTTCGTCCTTCGCTTCGTCCTTTGCTTCGTCCTTTGCCTCTGCGTTTGCCTCTGGCTTCTCCTCCTCTTTGTCCAGGATAGTTTGTGCCACTTGTTCAGACGAAGAGTTTTGGGCAAGCTTCTCTGTGGAGAGGCAATGCTGCGTACTGAGTGAGACCGCCAGGTATCCGACCAGCTTCATGTACTCCTCGAAGCCAACTCTGCCATCTTGGTTGGCATCCAGTTCCTTGAGCATGTTGTTGATCGCGTCTTTACTGTCTGTGCCCTGGGTGGGCACACAGAACCGTGAGACAATCAAGCATAATTATGAGTGCACTGTAATCCTACCTGGACCAGTGCTAATACAATACTACTGTGTGCTTTCTGTGAGGTGGTTGCATAATGTAAGTGTTGTAATATTTCAGAGAGGTTCAATGAAGTTTTCCTAACCGTCATGATGTTGCTGAGCTGGCTCCTGACGAGCTTCTGGAACCCTTTCTGCCCTAGAGTCTCCTTTCCTTTCTTGGACGACTTCAGGAAGACCTGCACCACAGTATGAATGGCTGTCTCCATGACTCCTCTTTCTGGGAAAAGAGAGGTCGAAAGGTCAAAAGATAGATAGATAGATAGATAGATAGATAGATAGATAGATAGATAGATAGATAGATAGATAGATAGATAGATAGATAGATAGATAGATAGATAGATAGATAGATAGATAGATAGATAGATAGATAGATAGTGATTAGTGAACTTGTTGCTGCTTTTGTGTGCATTCAAGTGAAGGGCACCTTCAGTGGAAAATGAAATAGAGGATCTCCTCCGTGTCCTTGCAAGGCCTTTTCGTTTCAGGTGTTGAGTCTAGAGCCGCATTAAGGGAGGGACAGTGACGTGAGATAAGTGGAGAGGGTGAGAGGGAGTCTGATTGAGAGACAAGCTGCGATGCACAATGGAAGTTCTGATCTTTGATAGGTCATCTGATCTGCTGAAGCTACCGAGGGGACTGGGCTTCAGATTACCTAAGGGATTACCTAGTCCCTGTCTGCTCTTCTCTATCTCTCTCTTTTTCTTTCTTTCTTTCTCTCTTCGCCTGCCACTGTCTCGTCTGCCCTCTCCTGCGTTTCTTCTTCTCAAGCCACTGCCGTGGCACTGTTCCACGCAAATCCCAATGTATTTAAACAATCGATACGAAAAACAGCGACTCTTTCACTAAAGGCATGCACAAATATTTGAGCATCAGTAAGTGACTTCGATATATACAATAGAGACATTCATAAACGTGGCAGACCTACATTTCTACAGATCTATTACAGATAAGTCACCAACATTGCCCAAAATGTAAAACGTGCCAGTAGGTGACACATCCCTGCAGGAATGCCATTCATTGCTGTCTGTGGTGATCACTTAGACAGGAATTTACAGGCCAACTCTGAGCTAGTTTGCCCCAAAGCATTGAGGCAATATGTTCAAAGCAACTGTACCCGTCTGTCAGGTCAGTATTCAAATGTGGCAGAGCAAACAACAGTTTATACTGGGTGAGAAAACACACTGTAATGACTCCTCGTTTCAACAGGGTGCTGTCTTGCTCACATCCGCAGTCATTTGTAGACAGTAAATTAATAACTCAATTACTGAAGTATGTGCATTTTCTTTTTTCTTTTTTTTTCTTCCTGCAGCAGCCAATTAGGACACATACCTTTCAGTGTCATTAAAGCACGAGTGACAGAGAGCCATGACACTGGCCCATTAACATCTTAAATTTCACGAGACCCCTTTTCAGATTTTTACTCTGTCCTGCTCTGACGCACTCTGCCACCACATGAACATGAACAGGTTTACATAGTAGTAAAGTGAGCCTGTCTCATCTGATCGGCAATACAGCTGTCATTCAAGGAGAGTAATAATGGAATAAGCAAGCTGCACTCACGCTTGTATCAGTCGTGTTATATGCTTGACAGGACGCTGTGTGTAGGAACCTTAAAGGACTTGACTTAAAGGGTGACACACCCTCCAAAAGCTTGAACACACAAGCCCTGCGTCCTATCCAAAAATATCCATAGACATTTCTTCTATTCTTGGATTGACAATTCTGTCCACTCTCACATACATTATTTACCAAACGGCCTGTCTTAAGGTGGTGTGTCCTGCTTGGACACAGTCCCAAACACGTGGCCCTAATTTGGACAAATGAATTTCAAGGCTTGCAACCACCCCACGTCCCACGTCAGAGCTTTCATCTTGTCCCCACAAAGAGGACCAACTAGATCCCAGGTATTTGTCTTAAAAAAAAGTCCAAACCCAAAAAAAAAAAAAAAAAAACAACTGCGCAAATAATTAAATATACAGGCCTACAACTAGAGGTTTCCCGTTTCCCTCCAGAGCCCAGAGGAGATTGAGTGTTGCGTTTCCAAACGGGCGAATGTGAGACGGTATGTGCGCAGAGTAATGACAATACTACCGCTCGTGTGCCATAAAATATTAACAGAGGAACAAGTTAGGTTGTGGCTGTAAATTGCAGTGAGCAGACGCGCTGTGGGTGTCTTTCATCTGAATCCTCAGACATGTTTGAAGACACACACACGCACACACACACACACACGGGCACACACACGTTCAGCGCAACGTTATTAACAAGAAGCAGATCTGTCAAGCCTCATCATAAACAGCACCAGCTGTTTCAAATATTGAAAAAAAACGTCATTTGAAGAGGTTATCATAGACAACATAGATTGCAGCCAGATATACATATTTGTGCGCAAAACCTTTACGCGCACTCTGGGTGTTCATTGGATATACTGTGTTTAGGCTCAACACTCTGTCACCTCAAGTGACTTCTTTTTTTTTTTTTTGACAGGCTGGTTATAACTGATCTACATCAAAATATTAAATATCTTTCCGAGCAAAGAGAGAGAGAGATAGAGATAGAGAGACGGAGGTAAAGCATATGGCAGTCGACACAAGCGTAAAAGTAAATAAAAGCACATCTGAGCCTTTTATCATCTACTCATAAAAGTGCAACGTGAGCCTGAAAAACTTGTGAGAAGTGCATTCATTGAAACCGTCCTGCAAGTTAGACCTCAGACAACTTTCTCAGGATGTCTCTCTCTCCTGCAAGAGTTTATCGAAACGTGGCAAAAAAAAAAAAAAAAAGCGATGAGGAGACACGTGTAAGAAAAGCAGAAAGTCGCATTTCAACTCACCGTATACCGTCTGCGGGACTGGAGAAGTGTATAAATGTGCGCAAAGTTGAGTTTCTGCACTCTTCTCCGCCTTTCTACGCCGCTTTGAGCCCAGAGAACTTGCCAAACTAGTAGGACTGCAAAATCTCTTCCGTGATTTAGTTAGTTTTTCTTTTTTTCTCCCTCTCCTTAAAACTTTTCCCCCTGACAAGTCAAAGGGCGTGTACCTGGAAGAGCTAGAGGGAGAACTGGGAATGTGTTAATCCAGGAGAAGGGAGTGAAAGTGCATCACAACACTTAAACTTGTTTTTTTTATTATCTTTGGCTCATTGGCCAGATGTCTCATGTCATGTGTAGTTTGCATAGTTTTACCCCAACTAGCCAGACTTGTGGCTTGGTGTGGCTTCATCTGGAGGGCCGAGGAGACAGGGCGGTGGTATTACTTCATCCACACACACACACACACACACACAAAAGTATTTCACTTTATTAAAATGCGTATATATAATTTTTAAGGGTAAAACTTTGAAACTGAAATCATCACCCCAGTGTCTTTTCATGGAGGAGTTGTCTTTATACATGAATATATATGTCCCTGCGCCTGTTTGCCAACAACACAGAGATGTATTAATGGGACACACAAAAAAAACAACTTTAAATTACACTTCAAGTTTTCCTCCAACAAAAGTTATGGACATAAACAGAAACATATTTTTGAAGTCCAAAAAGACAAATAGGCAGATCCTTTTTTTTTCCCAACTGACACTTAAAATGAATAAGAAATAACTCACAACAGAAAAAAAAGTGGTGCAAGAAGTACAGCAGCCTTGCCAGATTCTTGTCAGGGCTTTCAACTCTTAGTTTTTTTTTTATTCCTTCTGAAGATTAAATATCACTAAGGTGCTTCTTTTTATGGATAACAAGCCTCCACGTTCAGATGACTTGGTGAGGGGACTTCTCTTTACACACAGTGTTGTACACACACACAGGCCTGTGACTACAGTCAGTTCCCGGCTGCTCGTATTGTTTGTATTGTCTGTAAGTTGCTGCTGACTCATTTTCTGGCACCTTAACTTGTGCAATTTGGATACAAAGGCCATATTTTCTTATGATTTTCAGCAACACTGAGCAAAACAAAACTGCTGCTGAGCTGACCAACATGCATAACTCTGTATAGACATCGCAGTTAACACAAAGTTACCATCATTTCACCACTATAGCCTATACATCTATCTGCTAAATAAGCACAATGCAATTAAACTACAATGCCCCCAAAATAAGTCCCTGTTGCATCTCAGCTGCTTAACGCTTAGACAGGCAGCTTTGCTCAAGCATTATGAAGCTCTATAGAATAAGATATGTTCTGGATGGTATAGTTGTGGAAGCAGTACCACATGTACGATTACAGGGCCCAAAATCAAGGCTGTAATATACTGCCGCTCAAATGTGGACAACATATAATGTGGTGAATGAATGATAGGAGACAAGAGTATTGGTGGCTGAGGGTTCAAGACAATGAAGCCTTTATTTAATGTTCCCAGCATTCAACAAATGGTTAACTAAAGAGTTACACGGGCCACTGGTGGATTTGTTGGATCAGTGTTGCATAATATGCCCAAAAAAAAAGCCACAATTGACAGAAGACACAGAGCTCTACTGGCTGAAGCCGCCCTGCTTGCTCGCCAGTTTTCCAATCAGCTGCCAGAACTCGGAGAATGTCAGCTCGCCATCGCTGTTTTCATCCAGCGAGCCCATGAGCTGGTCGATCGCAGCGGGGTCACTGGCATTCTGTGGATGATCGCAGAGAAGACACCCTGAGCATTATAAGATCTCTGTGGGCTGCAACAAGCTACTACTCTGCAAGACTGTCCTGCCACCTATTGGTTGAGTGCAGTAATAAATACTAGTAATAGATGAAGGACAAAGTTGTTGACATTCACACAAAGGTTACTTATGACAAATCCCTCAAAAATACACATCACATTTAATTTCTACATTTGTTATATATATATATATATATATATATATACTTAAATGGTTTGAATTATAGGATCACATGATAACTGATTGACCATTTAAGTGTGTTTTTTCAAAGTAAAACTATAATTTTTAAACATGTAGATTTGTCTGCCCTCCTATATCTCATAACATTGTAGAGTAAATATGCCATTTTCATAGCAGACACAGATGTTACTAGTAAGATTAACAATGGCTAGTGTCCCATTAAGCCTTGACAGTGATCCAGCATGCTCAGTACCCAGATCCTGAGCAGCTAGATGGAATTAAACATCATTCATTTGATTATTTATTTACCTGTGTTTTTTCCTATTGACGTGTCCAAACTAACAAAAGGCCTATTGAATATGTTTAATGTTTAATTTAAGACAGTGGATATCATATTCAGCTAAATAGGCATCACGTTGACATTATATATATATATATATATATATATATATATATATATATATGCTACAAATGGTTGATCATATAACATATGACACATAGCTATTGTATATCAGACACAAGCACATACAGCAGCATGTACATGTGGTAGTAAACAAGAATATATATCTCAGCAGAGTTGAATGTAAAACCAGTATTCCTACCAAAATGCATCTTAAATGATAAGAGTCACAGTATTTCAAGTGTGTCTTTAAACGACACTAAGGTGCCCGTATGATCATTTAAACTGGTTTTGCTTCAGGAGGCACAGTTGCTTAAAAACAACCTTTTTTAAGACGTACCTTGACATAGTTTGGGAGCTGAGAGGTCACCAGGTTGTGGAACTCCTCTTTGCTCAGGGTGCTGCAGGATCCGTCTTTCCCAGCGTACACCTTGAACTGGTCCACAAGGGTGCAGATGGCATCTTCCATGATAAATCTGTGCTGAGAAGTTGCCTGAAAAGTCAATTAAGAGAGAGAAAATCTTTCCTTCCGGAAGTGAAGTATGGATGTGAAGAAATAAGAGAGGCTGTGGTCTCACCTGTTTGAGATGCTGTGTGGTGCGTTACAGCAGATACTCAAGAACCTTGTCCGTCCAAACTGACGATCATCCCTCTCAATATATATATGCTTCGTCCTCAACAATGATGCGGACATCAGCGGAAAACAATTTAACCTGCCTTCTTTTCCCCTATCTGGAAACCTGCCCTTATCTCTGCCAGATTTCCACTACTCTGAGGGGAATACACATTACAAACCTGCACGCATACACGAAACTGCTATTCTGTCCTACAAAAAGGCAAATCTGTACTGATGATGAGACAAAACCCTGTCGGTTTGTTTGCAGAGAAAAGGGACTTACAGATAACGTCACTGTCAGGCCGTTCTAATCAAGGGACTGAATCATGCATGAATAAGCAGTAATTAGTTTATACAAAACATGACTCAAATAATGTGATATTTAGGACTGTCTTATGTGTAAAGGCTTTGGAAGTACTAGAGTAAATGTGAGTTTTATTTTAGATTATCTGTCAATTTCTTTTGCAGATCAATCTGTAAAAGTTGAATCAGATGATACCTTTAAAAAGAAACCATAAAGAGAAAAGGCCCGCTAAGGTAAAGGTGAAATAAAATAAATTACATAAAGTTACAGCTCTGTGTGAAAATGCTTCTTTGGTGACTTTGTTTGTAGAATTCAAAGAACGAGTAGCCATCACTCCAGTTTCACAATGACTGCTTGTTCTCAGTCAGTTGCTTACATTCTCGTTCACCAGCGTATCGGGTCATTGACAGACTGTCACACGGGTTGGTTCACGTACCTGGATGGGGCTGTCAGTGAGTTTGTGCATGCGAGTGTGTAAACTCCTGCTACAAGTATTTAATCTACATGTAAATATTTTAGTTTGGCAACACAGCTGTGATAATAGATGCCTGACACGCCAACACTTCCCAGCAGAGTGAGTAAGTGTCAGTTTGTCAGTACTAAAATGGTTCTGATAACACACAATATACAATATTATATAAATATCAGGAAAAAATGAAGCAGTTAAAAAAAATAAAATAAAAATAAAGACACAAGTGACACATTTAATGGTGAAAAATGTATTGAACTTAACACTGACTTCTTAAAAGAGGAGATAACTGATGATGGGAGAAATTACAAATTATGCAAACCTATCAACACATTTCGTCAATGGATCAATTACAATCACTTCTGAGCCAGTTTCTAAATTAACATTAGGCACAGAGCCGTATTGTAGTCCCACGAATAGAGAGAAGTACCTTCCAAATAGATTAAACTGTATTTTAAGGAAGGATTCATTTGTTTAGATTAAGCTTCCTTCCGAACCCTTTGCTCTAAAAACGTAATAAAAAAAAAAACAGGAAAAAGAAATGTTCCTCACAGCAGAGAAAAACAATGTTAAACAGAAATCAGTTCCACACTATTATATGTAAACCCTATGACATTCATTATCTGCCCTTTAAACAGCAGTGAAACTGCAAGGAGTGTAAACTTGTCCTCCTCTTTATCGTGCGGAAAGCAAAGCGAATCAAAAACCCTCTTCTATCAATCTAACATATCTAGTAGTAATAAAGGCACATAAGCAGTAGCTGGAAAGCTAAATGTACAAAGTCTGTGGTTCTCATTAAAATCACAAAAAAAAAAAAAAATTAGGTTGCAGTGTTGTGACAGAATAAATAAAATAATGAAACACTTCAAAGCTTCTTTCAGTCACTGAAAGGTGAGAACCAACAATCACAATCTGTCGCTTTTAAACTTCACATCCACCTAAATGAGGAAATCTGCACAATTAATCAAATGTGACTAGAATCAAAAACCAAAAAAAAAAAGGTAAAATGTAAAAGGTAAATCATTATTTTGTTTTAAAGAAGTACTAGGAAGCCGTTCTATAATACTTTATGGATTTTGTCTGGCTCGTTTTAACTTGTACACTTGAAAAACTTAATGAAATGCAGCAGCTTTCTCACTTTCATTTTCTGCTAAAAAAACAAACAAATGACTAAATGACTAAATGACTTGCGTGCATGTCAGTTAAAATCAACCTGCTACTGTAACAACATAAGAAGAAATGAAAACAAAAAAACCCACTGGTTTGGTTGCCAATCTCATTTAGGTGAATTAAAAAACAAACAAACAAACAAACAATTTACACTTAGGGGCTTACTGTAGTTGACTAAACTGTTTACCGTGAATGTTTTATGTGTTGGAGGTCCCCATGGCTACATTATAAAGCTACTGTAGTGGGTTTAAAATAAAAAACACACGATAGAAGTGAAAAGTGGGAGAAAACTTAAGTAAATGTGAATGTTTGAGAAAAGTGCTAAAGTGGTTTAGCAGTCATCAATTTAATCGCTAGTTTGTCCTATTGCTTTTTTTTTTTCTTCCTCACAATCTGTTGTCTGGTTGTTCCATACTTCGGCTGTCAACTGACAGTTGGGAGTCGGAGGATGAATAGTCTGTTAAACCAAACGCTTACGGCTCTCAAACAGCACTCTGTGTGTGTTTTCGTTGAAATCTACAGCCGCTGACGCAAAACTGGTCTGACCTGATCTGATACTCATCACTGAAAGACCTGGGATCTGATCCTCTGGGATTTAACAAGTTATGCCCAACTTGAGGCAAATGGTATCTGCAAAAAAAAAATTCTCAGCATTTGTTGTAACCTGCTTAGAGAAAGGGGCAGGTTGTTTTTTCCCCGCATATCTTTCTGTCATTGGCAACATGTATAGTATTAGCTAATACTATATGACATATATGAATAGATTTAACCCCACTGCACCGGTGCCATTATTTGCAAATACCATCTCCCCTTAAAACAATGTCTTTTTGTGCGATCTGAATATAACCAGTTTACATTATGAACTGCAACATGCACTAGGTATTGAGAAAACACTATATAGCAGAGGAAAATCCACACAACACGTTACTGAAAGACGTTGTATTAGGAGGCCTGACAGAGGTAGGTAACAACAACTAAGTCCAAAATGACAATAACAAGTCTAGCTTATAATTAAAGACTCAGAGGGACACATTTATGAGAGGCACGACCACTCTGTACCAGAAGCTTTTTTTTCTCTACTACAATTACAGCTCTGAAGAGGAGAAGGTAGGCAAGAAATGTCCTATAAAAAACCGCCACTCGTGCTGCATCTTCGTGTTGTATTTCACTCCTTTCCCCGCTGTGTTTTTAGGTTGTGGCAGCAAACTTCCACAGGGCCTCACGTTCAAACTCCTCCATCGCCTCCTCCAGGGAGTCGTCGTCCTTTTGCCCACCGTCCTCTAAAACGTCCACCATGTCCTCCAGAATGTCCGCCACGTCCTCAGCGAAGTCGCTGAAAAGCACCCTGTCGTGGATAAACACCCCATCCTCAAAGAAGTCAGCGGTCAGCTTTCGGATCTTGTCCTTGCTCTCAGGTGAAGATCCCTCGAGCTTGCTCAGGTAGCCCTCCAGCAGCTCCTCGAACTCAGGCAGCTCCACTGCGTAGAGCCCCTCCTTGCTAGCGCAGTCTTCCACAGAGCTGCAGCCCACCTGGGGACGGACGTTGCGTCTGAGCTTCTGCTCCTGGTCTCTCCAGAAGTCCTTGTTGTTGTTGTTGTCGTGATGAGGCTGGCGGGGCTGGTGATGCTGCTGGTTGTGGGGCTTCTTACTGGGTCGACCATGCCACGGTTTCTCCTTCCTCCTCTCCTCCCTGTCCATTCTGCGCTCGTCCTTCTTCCTCTCCCACTCGTCCTGGTGTTTCCTCCATGCCTCTTTGTGAGAGTTTTGCTTTTGAGGCTTCCAATCCTTCTCCCTCCTCACTTCTTTGTCCTTCCATCCTCCCTCTTTGCTAGGTTTCCAATCTTTCTCGTCTCTCCACTCCTTTTTCTCCTCTTTCTTCCAGTGGTCCCGCTCGTTGCTTTTGCCTTTGTTTCCTTTCCACTTGGACTCCTGCGGCTTCTTTTTCCCCCACCTTTCGACTTGTTCAGAAAGTTTCTTCTGGATCTCCTCCAAGTTATCTCTGACTTGCTTCCTGCTGCCGCCATCCTTTTTCATTCCTTGCAGCCTCGTCTTGCTTTCATCCAAAAGAACCTTCTGCCTCTGGAGTTCTTCCTTCAGCCTGCCTCCCTCATTTGTGTCTTTCCTCCTCTCAGGTCCAGCTGGTTTCTGGTTGCCTTCACCATCTTTGTCATCAGGCTGAGGGGCTGAGCTTGAGGTAGCTGGAGGCATTTCCTGACCAGCTGTGAAGGATTCAACATATGAAAGTTATGTTGGCTTTTGTAATTAATTATATCAGAAAGATCAAAAGCTTTTATTTTATAGCAGTGAATAATAAACAAAAGCAATATGCAGCAGTACAGACTTCAGTTGATAACAAATTAACTGATTCAGTTCATGTTTGCCATATTGTACCTGTGAGCTGGCTGAGTTCAGTCACCCTCGCCCTCAGACTCTCCAGCTCTTTCTTTAGGTCAGGCAAAGATGACAGCTCCACCTTCAACTTTGTGTTTTCTTTTTCCAGTTCTGCTTTATGCTTTTCGTCACCACTTGCTGCTACTGTCTTCAGTGCTGAGTCGAGTTCTTCTTTCTGAGACTGACAAATGAGGAAACATGCCGAGTACCTTGGTCAGTTCCATGTGTATGTAAACATGCTGTCTATGTCTTGTAGTGTATTGAAACATCATGACAGGGTAGAACATCATTAGCATCCATATGATTGTATACTGACCTGCAGTTGAGCCTCCAGCTGAGCGATTTGTTGGTTTTCCTGTGTCAGTTTATCCAATAGCTCTTTCATATCCTGTGGATCACTGCTAAGCCAGTCCTGGATTCAAAATCGTTGGCAAATTAATAATTCACATACTTTTAGATAATCCCACTTTTTCTCTAGCATCTTATCTTTAATGTTTTAAAATAGTTCAACTCGAATAGCAACTTGTATAGACACATACTGGATGACATATAACACTGAGATTGTGGAGTGACAGATGGAAGGAACAGACCTGGCTTTGTTCTCCATCACTCGGTTCAGATGCGTCAAAGTCACCTGTCAGAAAAGAAAACAACAACACACCTTTCACACAAGTCCTAAAAAAAACACGACTTATAGACACACAGCTGCCAAGCCGAATTACAGCAGCGTTAGATGCTTTTGTGGTGAAGTGCGTTCTATCTTTTTATTCCACAACAGAAGTACTATTACAGCACCCAGTGATGAAACACATTATCACATTATTTCCCTTTTTCTGCCTCTGTATGAGGAGTCTGGCCGGATACGAGCTTAGAGAAGCTTTTGAGTGTAAGCCAGCTAGTGCAGAAGCATACAGTGTTGTCTTATCTTTAGGACCGGACCTACCATTATCCAGGTCAGAGAGGAAACCTGTCGACATAGTACAGCTTAGTCAACAAAATCTAAAAACAACACATCGACCGTTTGCTGAGGCCTGCAAGTATATTTGCTTATCTAATTTGTTAATGCTACCGTCAACAAAGGAGGGAATGCAGAGTATATTATTGTATTTTTTACAATACAATGTAGTTAAACCTGTGTGATGCATCAACTTTAAAGCCTGTACCAAGCATTCAACTTAAATATGCATCTTAAAATAAGACAAACATATTGTAATCTACAGAAAAAATAAATATTCATTATATTTAATAAATGGTATCAACATAGTTTGAATTGTTAATGTAGCGTAACTGTGAGTAAAAGCAATGCAAAAAAGCAGAAGCAGGGCAGCAGTGTTAGAGGAACCCACCTGAGAGAAAAAGGGAACCTAAAAAGAGCAGGACCACAGCACCCACGATACATTTGTTCAAGGAGAACCATGGCTTTTCCTCCTTCTTCTCAGCCAGCTTGAATTCCACTTCCTCCTCTTCGTCTTCCTCGTCTGATGTTCTTGGTCTTGGTGTCTCTAAGGAGGGCACATTTCTCCTCCTCAGTCCCTCATCATAGCTGCTTGTGCCGCCCACATCGAAACTACTAGACGGCTCTAAGGGAGGCAGAAATATAGTAAGATGAAAAAAGAGATCCTGAACATTAAAAAGCCAAACAGCAGAGTTGTCACGTTTGAAATAATATGATGATAGGGGGGGCTTAACTTAAACCATATGTATTCCAATGTGACCCATAAGTTTAGCAAATCATCCTGACATCTTTGGCAACAGAAGTGTCAAATCTGGATTTAATTCCCAAATCATAATTATCTAGTGGCAGACTGCCACATATAAAATACCATAATCTAAGTGAATACATGCGCTGAGAAAAACAACAGTGTGTAAACAGCGTGTTGAAAATGCCTGATGAAAAGTCAGTGCTGCTCATGGATGCGGATGGCATATTCCTGCTGAATTATAACAACAGTAATTTCATGCATGGGGGTTTCTCATTTTCTCTGCGCTGTGTACACCTCTCTGTCATACTTATAAATCACTTTGCTGCTGCTAGCTTGGCACAGATAAGAAACATGTTAACCAATTCTTCTGCAAGAGGACTCTCATTTTCTGCTTCTTGCAAATAGTAATTACAAAAGGGACATTAAGCACTTTATTTACTCCAGGCTTGTGTAACCAACTGAAAAAAAAAGTTGTTGACTGCTGCTGGACCCGCACCAAAAACATCTTGCTTTATAACCTGATCTTGAGTTTCTGTCTTAAAGAGTTAATTATTTCAGTTGATATTGCATTTACATGGTGCATATTTATAGATTAGTTTGTGTAAATCATGATACTATATATACAGCAAACCTGTGGAATATTGGATACAAAGCACCGAGAGGATGAAAGGGCGTAACAGGAGCCCAGCAGCTCATTTTCGCCATGAGGCTTCTTAGCACTCTAGATTTACCACAGGCAGGATTACAGGATTAACTAAAATATCACCTGTTAAAAAAGTTATGTACCATATATATAAACTATCTATTTTGTTTACAAAAATTTGCTTTTGTAAAAATAACTGAGATGTTTTGCCCAGCTAGAGGTGACACATGTGGGTGTCCAGAGGAACATACCTTAACAAACTACAGTCCAGATAAAGAAAAATATATTTGTGAGGAATTGTGATTGTATCATGCTTCACATCCGTCCACAAACTGTTCTACATATCTTGCATACATCATCTATTCACCATCCCATACCTTCTTCTTCTTCTTCTTGCTCATACTGGGTCACTGTCTCAGATGGCTCTGTCTCCTCCTTCCCCCCTGTTGACTCCTCCGCTGCCTCAGCTGAACCAACAGTCTCTGGTGAAGGACTATCAGCGATGGGGCATTCTGTCACCAGGCTCTCTGGGACTGGGCTCGGTGGCTCTGTACTGTCCTGAAAGAGGCTGACATCAGCTTTAACATAAGAGGGAAGATTGGCGGCTGTAAGGGTCTCTGTTGGGATGTTAACCTCAGGTTCGGCAGTGTCGTCAGGACTCTCCTCAGAAAGGCTTGCCCCAATATCAGCAGGCGTGTCAAGCACTGGTTCAGCAGAGACAGGGATCTCAGTCATGAGAGGAGCAGAGATGAACTCCTCAGGCTCAGCTGGGCGGAGGTCAGACACGGGAATATCAAGCGGAGACCCCAAATCGATGTGGGTGACAAAGGGTATGGCACCAAGATGGTCATTGTCATTGGGTGAGCTGGTTACAATATCGTGGATGATAGGAGGCTGACTCTCCAGATCGAGGTCTGGGGGGTCAAGAGTGGTGGGTGGAAGGGGACTCATCTGGGTCGGACTGGAGGGGATGGGACCCTCACTGGACTCTGGAGAAGTCTCTTGACACACCTGAAATAGACATAAAAAGTACAACTGGGTTGTATATATCGTTGATGTGATCAAACTTTGAAGTGATACGACAGTGTTCCTGGTGCAGATTGTACATTTCCCCCAGCCTGTGTTGTATTTAGTACTTGACAGGAATCCATATGATGGATTTTATTGTACTGCCTCTTGATTCTGAGAGATGAGGAATTAAGTCTAGTATATAATGTTGATGTCAGACATCTAAAAAGTGTTAAACTGGACTATGGCTATTCTGATAATGTCACATTATGTGTGTGTTGTCAATAAGAAAAAACACAAAAAAAGAAATTAGAACCAAGAATTGGTTATGACAATGTAAATCCACTGAGGGGTAGGATGTTTGTACTCTTGATATTGACTTGTTTAATAGATTTATGTTGGCACGATATTCAAAAACACAGAAAAACAATAGTACGTGTGAACCATAACATGATTACTGTATAGTTTCATTGTATACCAACCCGATGGCCTTCCTCAGACAGGACAGTCTCTACTGGAATGTCACTGGGTTTGAACTCCGCAGCAGCTCCTGGAATCACATCAACCCTACAATATGAATCTGCACAAGTTTCAAAAACACTGTCTTCAACCTGAAACGGTGAAACTCTAAACACAAATCTGTGACATGCTCCTGTACTCTCGACTTCCAATACCTGCCAGCTCCTCAGAGAGACTGGGGACGTCGCCCAGGCTCTCGGTGCCGTCATCCACTGGTCCGACATTCTCAACAGCTTCCTGTAGAGTAAGAAGATCCAAAGAGATCAGATTCCCCAACAAGAATTTACATTAACACCTAGTACTCTTATTAATAACTAACCTTGACATCCATGACACACCCAATACAGACATGCATGCACACAGCATGGGCAAAGAAATACACAGAAATGTCTTGTTTATCATCTGTCATTGTTATTGAACAATGTAAATATTATTTTCACTTGTGATGCGCTATGTTACTGTCTTAATTAACAGTGTGTAGCAAGTAATTACTGAGTCATATTTATCCTGTAATGGTTTTGGAAATACTTGATATTTGAATGAGTGAACGAAATATTAGAAACACATCTCTGTATAATGCTTTACAATTCAACAGAAGCACAAACTAGAACCTCCAAAATGACTAAAAACTTGAATCAACAAGTTTTAAACAACGGTTCAAACAAAACTGAACATTATAAGGTTTTAACTGCAGGGCTGTTATTATTAGACTGCATATGCTTGCATATGTTAAACTGGCGACTGAGTATATATGGACACCTGAGGAGGATTTTCTGGTTATTGCGATATAAGTGCTGTTCTAACAGAAAGACGCGCATTCAAATAGCTGCACACAGTTGACATAAGGAACAAATGGCATAACAGACAATAGATAGGGAAACTCTACCATGATTGTACCATCAAAGGGTGGGCTCGGAGCTGTGAGTGTAGGCTGCATGCCATATTTTAACCTGTATTCATTAAAAGTGACAAATAACCATTCCCAGACACACAGAGCTCAGAGCAGAGTTTCCTGAGCCGGTTCTCTGGTGTTACCTCGGGGGAAAGGAGGGTCCAGCTGTTGGTGGAGGAGCCACTGCTGCCTGTGCTGTTGCTGTTGTCAGACATCGCCCTCTTCAGGCTCAATTTGGCACAGCACGGGACAGATTCAGCTTTGCAATCTGCAGACGACGACAAAAACAACGTGTGTTCATTGGACATGCCTGATAACATGTCCGTATGCCTTGTGGGAGTTATCTAGGTGTAATGGATCACTAATCTGATTGTAATTTAGTTATGCGTGTAGATGTAGGTCGGGTATTAGCCAAAGTATATGTATGCAAAACTCTTAACATTAAAATACACACACAATACATATTTGACGTTAATTTTATATATAAAAAAATAGTCTAGAAAGACACAAGTGCATAATAATGGTAGTCAGGGACATAATGCACCGCACAAACAGGATAAAGAGCAGACTGTCGTTGATACAAGTTATGTAACGTTGTGGTGGCATGATGGCATCCATATAGTGCTGCGCAGTTAAACAAAAGAGAAGCAGGAATCTCATGATTATACTAATCACCGGTGATATTTCCAGCCAACCATTCATTCATTCAGACGCATTCACCCACTCAAATCTGTGAGGCAGTTAAATGACCAAAAAATAGTAAAAACAACAACAAAAACCACAGACACAAACAGTTAATTTATCCAGAAACGAGGGAGCTGATACTTGCTGCAAACACTAGGTGCGCTCTGTACCTGTTAGACGCGTCTAGCAACTTGAATTAAGACGCAATGTATGTTGTAGCCACCACAGTCAATGCTCTCATATGATGGTAAACAAAGGATGGTAGGCTGGCTGTTCCCACTCTTCCTCCTTCTCACTCGGGCCCGGCTGTTAGCCAGCGTCCAAACACCTGCTCGACTCTATCCATATTAAACACAAAGAAGACGTTTTATTTACCCCACTTGTATACACTTTAGTCCCCCGTAGTTTTTTTTTCCTTCAGCGTTTTGTGTTTTTTTTTTGCATGAACAACGCTCCTCTCTTCCCGTGAACTTGGGAACTTTGGGAATTCCAAGCTGCGTCACGTCAACTAAGACGCTTCTCGTCCAATGGGATTTCAGCAGAGGCTACGCTGCCCCCGCCCCTGAAGCGACGCTGGGCCAATCAGAAAGAAGTGTCGTGTCAGGAAAAACGACGCACATCCTAGCGTGATTGACGCACGCAGGTGAAAGTGGCAGGTGATAGACACTCTGGTTTTTTAATAATACAACTTCACGTGTGAACCTAACCTTCAAGATGCATGCATGCACATATATATATATACACACACACAGGAGGGAGAGGCCACCAGGACCAGCCGCACACTGACACGTCTGCACAGCTATATTTGACTGCAGGGACTTACCAGAGTGGATAACCCCTCTACTCCTGTTGCTCCAGCATGGACATTAATTTCATCATCTGGCTCTTTCTTCTTTATAACTAGAGTATGTTAACTTTTGTCTATGACTGGCAGATTTAATACACACTACATCTGAAATGAAAATACACAACAAAACACTGTTAGGTCATTAAAGGAAATGGTTGATATTCCAGATTTTACTTAGCATAACTAAATAAGTATCAGCAACATGTACTTGATGTAAAAGTCCCCTTTCATACTTATTTTTAGTGTATTAATACTTCATTGTTTTATTATTGCTGATGCATTTGAATGAATATTAATGATGAGTCTGAAATAAAAGTGGAGGAGTAAAAAGTAGTAGAAAAAAAGTATTATTTTCTGAAATGTAAAGTGGAGCAGAAAGGTAAAGTAACATAGTGGAAGTACTCAAAGTAAAATAGGGTTAGGGTTAGGTAAATACCTAAAAACTGTACAACAATGTACTTACTTTCAACAACTGGTAGTTGTAGTAGACAATTTATCAGTGATATGAATTTAATAACATGTTTAAACTGACTACTGAATCATAGACTCTGTTAAAATTCTATACTATACAATACTTCTTGAATCTTGATTTTCTGACTGATGAGAATCTGCTTTTCTTACTTGCAAGCATAATACGACTCCTATATATATATTCTATACAAATGTACACATAATAATATACCATTAAATCTGTGTCACTGGTTATGCAATAACATTAAATTATGTCATGTTTGGATTCTACTACAAGCTTTCTGTGGGATTGTTTTATAGTGACCAATTAAAAGGCGCTATGATGCTGACGTCAATTTTTTGCGACTGACAGCTCTGACCAATGGCAGATGGGCTCTCTGGTCCGATTAACCAATGGGAGGAGGCGAGGTCTTTTTGAACGGTGAAAAGCGGGCTCGCAAACATTCGAGAGGGAAACAAAGGTGGAGCAAACATCTCGCCACAGTCGGACGCGAAAACTGGAATAATTGACCCTTTCTCGTCAACATATCTTGGCAGTCACATAAGGTAACTTTTAAAGTGTCTCTCACTGTGTCGCTTTACAACAAAAACATTTAACTGGGCGTTTACATGACGGAAGTTGTTAAAGAAAACGCTTTTTTCCCCCCTCGACGTTAGCTTAGCCAACCTCGCTTAGGCATGATGTCACCTACAACTTTGCTGTCACGTTGGACACTTTTTTAAATATTCACCTTTTTATTTCTGATTTTGAATGTTGATTAACTTAACGTTGAAAATCTTTCCTTCCAGGTTTCCGTCATGTCTCACAAACAGATCTACTACTCCGATAAATATGACGATGACAAATACGAGTACAGGTGTGTATGACTCATGTTTATAACTTTACGACAACTTAACGTTTGACAATGTTATGCCTGTTAACTAGTTTAACTTTAAATATTACCAAGCTGACTCTGTACATAAACCATTTGCAGTCATTATTTAAGTAAGATGATAAATTTAATCTCACTTTAATTTTCTACAGACACGTAATGTTGCCCAAGGACCTTGCAAAGCGCGTCCCCAAGACCCATTTGATGTCCGAGTCGGAATGGAGGAACCTGGGGGTCCAACAGAGCCAAGGATGGGTGCATTACATGATCCACCAGCCAGGTATCTTGTCTGAAGCTAGCTACAGGCGATGACGCGTGTTGTTGGGTCAGAGGTTATGTAGTGTCTTAACAACAGATCTAAATAAACCTAAACTAAATACCGGAACTAACTCAAGGCTGTCAAAAGCTCCTCGTGGATGAAAACCTTCAGCACACACGCTGAATATACTTTTATCCCTTTTTTCTTTTTTTAATAAATTTGCTTTCGGTGGTCGACAAATTGAATTTATTTCCACTAATAACTTATTATGACACATTTAAAGATCCCCTCCAGACATGTATAAAATACTCTTGAATAATTTGTGTTGGGTATGGTGTTTCTACAAGAAAGATCAGTTATCGTGTTAAAATAATTTTTAAATGTCTAGTGCTTCTTTCCTACAGTGGAAAATTCATTATCTATGGATGTATAAATATTCACTTCAAAAGTTGGAACTGTTGGACAGAAAATGTCTCCTTTACTGAAAAGTGCCTTCTGTCTCTGAGCACTGCCGGGTTTAAGTCACAAAACGTGCTTGACTATCCACCCCTTTTTAAAATCAGATTTTCAGCGAGCACAGAGAAACTTTCAACTTTGAGCTTTGAATGTGACAACAGCCTCAGTGTCAAATTCTGCACAATGAAAGTCAAACACCCAACTGTAGGAACAAGGAAGAAAAAAGAAAAGATGTCCCCATTTCTGTAACTCTGGTTGGCCCTCTAGGTTAAAGTGTAAATACTTGACAGTCAAATGTCAATGTCTCGTGTACTTTTTTAAAAAATTTTTTATATATGACAACAATGGCCTGCTTTCACATTCATAATGACTTCTGTACCTTTTTTTATTACATTGGCCTACTTCTATTTATTTTTTTAAAGCCAACAATGACTGTAGGGCACACTAACACTGAATAAGTCCTCATTCATGCAGATTGCAAATACAATGTCACGTGTTGATTTATATGGACTGGTGATCACAAGATGATTAACAGGCTTCAACAAACTCTTCATTATTCATTTTCTATAAAATGGTAAAAATACACTTTTCGTAGAGACCATGTATGTAGATGGATAATGTGCATTTCATGTATGACACATAAGCTGTACAATTATCAATATAGTTGATTAATATTCTGTTCACTTGTTACAGCTTTAAACCGGGCACATTAGATGTTCAATAGACTTGGAGGTCACAAACATATGGCGGCGGGTGTCAAACCCTGCGTTTAAAAATAGTCAGGTTTCTGCAAAAGTAATCAAATAATCTTCTGTTGCGCATGTCTGGGTTTTTGCTCATACCCTTTTCCCTTCTCTGCCAGAGCCGCACATCTTGCTGTTCCGACGCCCCCTGCCCAGCCAAAAGTCATAAGGCAGAGGTTCTCTGGGTCCTTGGAAGATCAGTCCAACTTAAGTGCCACAGATCAACTCGTCTAAAGTAGGGATCATGCTGTCAGGTTACAAGGCTCTTGTGTGGTACACGACTTGTGATTTGGGCTGATCATGTTGGACCAGGAGAAGGACTTTCACAGTTATGAACAGTGGTTGTGGAATGGAGTATGCATTGATGGGGAGGTTAAAGGAAAAAAAACAAACAAAAAAAAACACCCTTCTCACAGGAGGGGAAAAGACTTCTGCATGATTTAACAGCAACACGCTGTCTGCCAGAAACATTCAAATCATCTTACACTGTCCTCTTTGACTTAACCTATCTGTCCAACTTGCTGAATCTGCTTGGATATTCCAGCTTTTTAGAACAATTGTTATAAGATATGGGGAGTGAAACTTGTTCAAACATTTGACTAATCCTAACAGAGTGCATTCTGGGTCAAGCTCGGGTCAGAAGTAAAGCCAGATGGAAAGAAAAGTTGGATCCTAAGTAAAGTTTGTCTTTGTCTCTGAAACGTCAAACTGCGGTTTTAAGTGACATGTTGCTGCTCGGTTTAAATGACACTGTAAATTGGCATTTAACAATTTTGTCATGTGCATGAAAATCCGCATGGATTGAGTTGCCTGGATCCCTTTTCCTTAAGAGCACATTTTGGCTTCTTTTTAGAACAAAAGATCTTTTTGATGGGCCTGATTGTACCAGTGAGCTGCTTTAGTATTTATGAATGTGTTGCCTGTTGAAATAAATGTAAAACTTTTAAATTGTATTAGTGTTGACTTGTGTTTTGGCAGTATTTGGGTTTTTCAACTACTGCACGATTACACGTTGACCACTTGAAACATCAAAATTGGGTGACAGTTGGGATTAGTTTATTTTTTATTATTATAATATAAATGCTCTTGTAGAATAAACCTGGATCACTGAGGTTGGAAAGCCAACTGCATTGATTTGGAAATTGTGTTGTTAATGCACTTGTTTTTCATTGACTGACCTATTTCTATTCACCTTCTGACCCTCACTAGTACCACATGCTGAGCTGCTGTGCCGTCTTTGATGCCTTTTGTCATGAAAATTTAACTATTGCCATTCTGTAAGGATCTTTTTTGTCTTAAATAACATGGGTATAGTGCTGTTATGCTGTCAGAAATATTAAAATCATCATGGCCAAAGTTGACGCATTTGGTCTTTAATGAAACCATTAAAATTAAATCATTGTGTCCTTTGTTAGAATTGGCGTGTGTGATGAGATTAACCTTGTTGGGTTATAAGCTTAAGTACATGAGACATCTTCTTAATATGGACATATTGCCTCCTTTTCTTGCAGCGTAGCATGTATCAAATTTGGGGCGTCAATGCTCATTCCAACATGCACACATTAAGTATCTTTAGTTTTTATGTCATCACTTGTAAGGTGTGTAAATGATAAAAAAATAAAACTCACTGGGGCAGCACCATGGATTTGATGCACCAGCTGTACATAACATGTCTGTTATTATAATGGGATTTTTTTTTTCCACTGTAAAAGTTATTGGTATTTTATAATCAACTGTCTGTTTATTTGAAATCTCATTAGAAAGGACATTTTACTAAACAGTATAGCTCTGGCATCATATTATGAGCAATAAAAGATACAATTGACTTGTTTTTGGTCTCTTCTCTTCAGGGAGAGCAGTAAACCCGCCTGTCTATAGCTAATGCTGATATACCTGAATGTAACTGTAAACATATCTTTGACGTTTGGATAAATCACATCAGGCTCCATGCTGTAGTAGTTCCTCTTCAAGAAATGTGCTATTAATTTGGGTATGTATCAAACATCTTTGTGCATCGTGGGAGTCGTGACTAGTTCGCTGTCATCAATCATACTGTGCCACACGGATACAGAAAAGTCAGCCAGGCCTCTTAAAGCCCTGCTTTAAAAAGGCTTAACACTGTTATACTAGCTTTAGACAACATGTCTTTCATTAAAATGAGTGTAAGCTTCAGTCCTCATGTCTCTCTTCTTTGGCTAAACCAGACCCAGTTGGTACTGCTCATCGATGCTGCCCATGCATCGAGAATGAAACCAGTGAAAAGCGTGTTATCCTGGTTCAAAGACCTTTTTTTTTTTTTTAACACTCCCACACTGCCTGCAAACTTATTCACAGCTTTAGTAAAGCTCAACATGCCTGCTAATGGATTATGTGTGAGCCATAACTGTGTTGTAAAAACTGGCATGTGCATGATAATCAGGTGTTGGGGTACATCACTTTTACCTGCCATCGTGTAATGTGATGAGTCCTGCTGGGATAAAGCTGTAGCGGTACGTAGGGCTGTATGCCAAACAGCATACTTCATGAGCGTGTGATATTATGGTACACAGTTGGCGTTCATCCTGCTGCACTGGGACTCTGCATCTGTTGTCTAGCACTGTGACTGTGGCTTCTTGTTGTTCTTATTAGTTTCTTGTAATGTCGCCAGTCTAACAGTTCAATGTTCTCCGGTTGTATCTGTATCTCATCTCGTGTATCGTAAATGTGTCTAATGTGGAATAGAATAAAATGTTTTACTGCACGGGCAGGCTGTTATAATGGCGTATGAGCACAAAGGGACAAACGGGCACGTTATGTGCTACACGTTTGATAGCTGGTGTGAGAGAGCAGTGGATTATTGCTGTACAGTGGTGAACAGGCAGTGACGAACCTGAATTATTCAGAGGATATGTTATGTTGGTTTTCAAGTCAAGATTTGGATCCTCATTTATTAAATTTGGTTTAAAAAAAAAAATGTCTTGTCTGGAACCATGTGTACTTATTTTGACCCTGTAGTCCATGTATTAAACCAGACAGGTGCACATAAAGATATGAAGAAAATAAAAAGCAAGTTAAGCAACTGATATGGTAACATATTTGGCATTTAGCTGACATCACTGAGGGTGTAGTTCAGTGTTTTTGTTTGCTTCCCCCGTGGTACTTCAGTCCAGTACTTGCCTCGTGGTGTTGTCGGCTGGTTTGAGTTCTGGTTGGTTCTCTTCTACAGGTTGCCGTTGGAGATCCTTTCAGGCCACCTGATGTTCAGGATGTGTCGTAGGCATCTGTCGATGAAAGTCTGGAGCTTGTTGGTGGCGGTGTTGATCACGTCTCGGATCCATACGGGCGATTTAATGTCTTCAAATAAATCAAAGATTATTGTCCTGTTTAGTCAAACAGGTCCTCCTACAAACAGGATATCAGACACATAGAGCCAATAACAGCCCCTTTTGCTGTGAAACAAGTTCCACAGTCTGGCCAGTGGAGGGCAGTACAACACAAATACAAAAAAAAAAAGCAGGAAACGATCCACATTAATTCAATTGACTTTGTCACTAAATCTCAACCTATATATATTTGTGTTACTCATGTTAATGCTGCACCTGCATCCCCACTTTGTATACATCACGTGTAATATCACTTCACCTTTCTTTAATGTGTTGTTCCTTTGAAATCGCAAAATCAAAATCCGGCCCAGAAGGACGCCGACTAACGCTGGGTACAAACAGAGCTTTGACTTCGCTGTGGCGACAGTCACACACACCCTGGGTAGTAATTACACAACTTTGGAAAGCATAGGGATAATGGAGGGGGAAAAAAAATGTTTTTGTGAATCACAGGGACATTTCTGACAATTCCTGCAAAATGCTGCAGAGGTGTAATCACTACGGGTGTTACGGTCAGCAATCTGAGCCACCTGCTGAGATCCAGGGATGTGTAGTGAGCAGAATAAGATGGTTAAGGTGGGGAAAAAAAAGCCTGAGCGTCTGCCAGGGCGATCTATGAATCGGGCTGAAAATTGGTTCCTGTTGGTATCTTAAAGGCAAATGATGACTTAAATCTGTAACTGTATTTACAGAATAGCTGCCGGCAGCAAAACGAGGAACCTGTTTATCAGGTAGATGACCTTTACTTAAAAATCTACCAGTCAGCATTGTTTACTTATAATACTATTACTAATATAACTATCCCAGGAGTTTTAAAGCCACATGGTGCTCAGATGATGTTCTGAATAAAAATTAAGCTGAGGGCTGACAGCTAACAAAAATTTTCCATTATCGATTAAGTTTCATATTATTATCTCAAATGATCGATTCAACGTTTGGTGAAATGTCAGAAAATAGTGAAAATGCCAGTCACAGTTTCCTAAATCTAAAACATGTTTTTTTCAAATTGCTTGTTTTTTTTATCTGACCGACAGTCCAAAAGACCAAAATATATTCAATTAATTATCACGTAGGTCAAAGAAAAGCAGAAACTCATGACAAGTGATGAGCAGGAAGGAGGGAGTTTAGTTTTAATTGCTCCAGTTGAGATGTTTGGAAACATTTGGACAAAAAACTATTTATAAGATTTTACACACCACCATATACTTGAATAACATTATCTAGTGGTTCCCAACCTAAGGATCAATGGGAAAAGTAAAAAGTTAGGAACAAAAATATTGGTTTTTTTTTCAACTGTTTTCTTCTTTTATCACTTCATTAAAGTTAAATAAGGAAGGGGAGATTCTTCATTTCCAAGTTGAGCTCATTGACATTTATAACGTGTGATGAGTGAAGACAACCAGCCAGAGCTTAATTCAAAACCAATATTATAAAAACTGCATTTCTTTCATTTATGTCTCTCCTTAGGTTTTATTGCCCAAATGAGAAATGCAACTTTAAAAATAATCCCTGTCCTCTCTAGCTCAACATTTAAAGCTTATTTGACCTCTAACCACACCCTGCAGTGGGCTTCATACCTGTCAGATATAAAGGCTAAAACACATGTCCAGCTTTTTTTTAGCCTATGTGGGTTTGTGTGGTGTTTATATAGGCCTATATGGATTGTATATTTTGTATTTGTTTTTTTGCTCAATGATAATCTCTTTTTTTTTTCGTTGTTCATTTACAAAGCATATTCATCTACTTTACTGTAGATGTAATCCGCTTTGCCCGGCACTGCTATTACAGTTCATTGTGATGACTATAAAGTGATCTATAAAGACTGAGAACATAACTTACATTATAACATTCATACATCATGACAAAATGTTTCACGAGAAGGGTTCGGTTTTTATAACACTTTACTATAAATTTATGTAAATCGACATTGTAAGTCTATTCAATACAAAAGCTTTCCAAAAGAGCCCCGAAGTGTTATTAAGTTTCGCCAGGTATATGAATAATTTAAAATCAAATGAAAAGCAGTGAGATGATGGTGTGATTGAGGATATCGTTGTGTAAAGATGTTTTAATGTACAGTTAAGGACCGGATGAGAGATGCAAGGTGGAGAAATGTAATAGTGAAAAAAGAGGACGGGAGGCACAAAGAGAGCCAAGCAGGGCGAAGTCTTTTACAGGAGCAGGTAGGAGAGAGATGTGAATGAAAGAAAGAAAGAGAGAGGAGAGAAAAGAGGTCAGACGGGGAGATGGAAAGTGCTTTGGTGAGGAGGGGTATTTATGTCTGGGTGTCGTTGGCCCAGCGGGACGCCTCCTAAAAGGAAGCCAAGTTTGATACAGTGTGCGAGAGATGCGAGAGAGCTGCTGCTTTAAAGGCGGCCGATGGAACAAAGAGCCCCAAATTGCTCCATTAGCCTGTCCAGTGAATCATGCTCTAAAAATGAATATTAGAACGGTACGAAATAATTTATAAGACTAATCTATCAGAGTATACAAAAAAAAGGGTAATTCATTCTAAGGTTAATATTCTGTGAAACAACAAACCGTCTGTGATAAATTAGTCTTTGAATAATACATTTAACAAAATGTATAATTTAGTTCATATGATTTACCGTTTTGCCTCAGAAAATTAAAATATAAAATTACACCCCCCCATCCGCACCCACTATGACACATGACATGAGACCTTAGGGCCAAAAGGGCAAAAAAAAATGAGTGTCATATATTAAATTAAAGCTCCTGGTGGGATCTGTCCAGAGGCATAGACACACTGCTGAGCACATTATAAGAAGTGGAAAATAACTTGTTTTAATACATAATCTATGGTATGTTTTTTTCCCCCTCACAAAAAAGGGACAGTCACTTACTGTGACAGATTTTGGCTCACATGCAAGTTTTGCATAACCAAGTCACATGTAAATAAATGATATTGCAACTGTATCAGCAGCTAGCAACACTAGCATTCATTTGGAGTTGTGTTTGTGGCCACTGATGAAACTAAAACATTTCTGATTTATTTTCCACCAGTTCCTAAAGGGAAAGTTTTGACTTTTCAGCTGCTGAATGCTCCACTGTGTCCACCAGCTAGTCGATAACTATGTTGGCCTGCTGTTTAGTGCTGACAGGTAGTATACGGTGGGATTGTTAGACCTTTTTTCTTTTTTTTTTTTTAAACTTAAAACAGCTGCCTGCTGCATTTGGATTTGAGGCTGAGCCATAAAACTGAAACAATGAACTGAAAGACGCTAAAACCCATGGTAGAACTGAATATACTGCATCTTTAACATGTGCTCATCTTTTTGTTGAACACTGAACGCTCGGTCAGTCAACAAGCAGGAGTCCACTTAAGTGCAACTGAAACCTACTGGAAGAGATTAAAGGCTGAGACGGCGCTAACTCATCCACCTCCACCAATCGCTCCTGTTGATAAAAAGGTCCTCTAATGGAGTCAGTCGGTCAGTCATTGATCTGGTCTCATGAATGACTCTGGCACCTCCGGGCGATACCGATTTTTAAGATGTTTGGACCCAAGCACATTGCCGGTTTGCTGTATTGATCTAATCTAGACTCTAGGCTCATTGGACTTTATGGCGAGTTTGTGCAAGAGTTGTTCCATGCGTTGGCCTATTGAGAAGGATATTGAGATTGTCAGTGAGAGTTCTTTCATAAACTGGGCGGTTGGGATGCTTGCGGCAAACTGAGTCTTACAGCAGAAAAATCAGTAATGTCTGTCGATATAAGCAGCAGGGGTCGAGCTGCCTGTCCTTATAACGCTGCACATGACACAGCATTTTCGGATCTCTTAGTTTCCACTCCATCCTTCGCCTTTCCTTTAGCTTTAAGGCCGACGATATATTTTTGGATTATGTCCTGAGACTCTATTCAAAGGGAATAAAGCTCAAAAATGAAATCTCCCTTTAAACGCTGTGTGGCACTGGCTCAAGTATTTTCAAGAGTTCTTTGTTAGAGGAAGGTTATAAATCAATTTTAGGACAGAACAGGCGCTTTATCTTGGTTTTCCAACCTTGGCAGATCCTTTAGGGGTCTTTTAAACATTAGTATATTTCTTGCACCGGCGAGTAGCGGTCGAAGCGTCTGGCTGCTCTCTTTATGTAGAACAAGGCGATTCAATCTGAGCTGATTCAATGACTCACTCGTATAAATGAGGCATATTAAACCACACCTGTTGACGGGAGGTTGGGAGCAAATGGAGTGTGTGTTATTGTGTTTATGCATGGCGTATCGATCCGACTGGAGGAGACCTCAGACGGACTTCCACATGGCCTTGATGTGTGAGATGCCGTCTGGACCTGGAGACTGTGCTATTGATCAGCGTGTTGAGACTTAAGTAGCCTCTCCATTCAGGACCCCTTGACGGCAACACATTTCCAAAATGACAGTAATCAATGGAAATGGTTAAATGACCCCGCACCACTCAAATGTTATGAATTGCCATGGCGCTGTGGATTTATCTTTGTGGATTATGGAGCACTGTCTGACTTATTGACCACTCGTGAGGCTACTTATTCTCCCTCAGGATAGACATTGTGTCAAACCTAGAGCTTAGTGTTTATGAACTATACCCCCCAGTGAGACAGTGGATGTTTACTTTGCTTCCTTTGCTGCTGCTAAAGACCCACTCTTTGCATGATAGATAGGCAATAAATGAACCATTTCCCCCCCCTTTCACTCCTCACTGCTTATAATCCAAACACATTTGAGTCTGATGGTTGTCAAATGCGAGTAGCGGGTAATCAGACAGAGACAAAAAATGAATAATGCATCACAATATGTCAGACTATCACTGTGTTGATTATTGTCAGAGCGAACCAGAGCACTGTTGTCGCAATGAAAAGACATTCAGCACAGCTTTACAGCCCCTACGTACGACAGCAAAAATGCATATAGTCCTTTTTTTCTTTAGCATAAAATTGGAATACATTGCAGCACAATGCTGCAAAGTTTTAAAAAAAAAAAAGCAAAAACTGCAATTGTCAGTTTCTCTGTCATATATTGTGTGCTCCAGAGAAAAAGAAGGCAGTCAAATCGTCTATCACTTCACTTTGCCCCAGTAGTGTAGACACATTGACAAACAGTATAATACAGACAATTGAGATTGATATAACCATAGAGACACACAGAAAAGCTCCGGACGTAACAAAGGAGACCACACAGCAGCAACACTGTCTTCTCACGAAAAAGCTCATTGTAAAGAAATGACAGCAGTATTTAGCCAGCGTTAAAAAAGCAGAAGTACATGGCGCTGTGCTTCAGAAAGGGCACTTTATTCAATCGTTAGCCATTAGAGAGCAAAAAAAATAATAAAAAAATTCCTCGCACAATTGTCCAATGTTGTAATATTAGTGGCATATCTGGGAATTAAAAGGAATTCAAGTCCTCGTGTAAGAGCTGCAGTGTTATGAAAACCTTGGGAAAGAATGGACCTGTATGATAAAGTGGCATGAGTGTCCACAGCATGCATATAAAAACTGTAATCTTTTCTGACAAGAGTCTGACAATTTGGCGCCGCTATTGCAATTTGTCAGAGCAGTTACATGATGACAAGCCCTCTCCAATTTTTTTTTTTTTTTTTTTTAATCTGAGCCTTAATGCTTTTAGCCCCACTTTGTGAATTAGCTGTCAGCTACTGTGGTCTCCTTCTCCAATGCTTCTTTGGAGCTCAAATGACTAAGTTAGGCTCTACCTTTAAAGATAATTGCTTAATTGGGGTCTTTTCATACGCTGTCGGCAGCTGAGGACCTGAGAAAGGCTCTGATAACTCTGTAATTATGTGGCTACAGCAGATATATACGCATTTGTGGCAGAGCTGTGAAGAATGAGCTGACAGCCACATGCTCTTCCAGCGTCCACTCCCCCTCCATGGGCCTCTTTTAATACACTTACAGTATTGGCGTGTCTGTGTACATGTATGAATGAGATGTCAGAGTATGACTGAATCCAGCTGGGCTGCAGATATGTCTGGGAGAAATATCTTTCTTTTCATTCCTGCTGCACTGCCACTGTCTTCTCTTTGAAATTTGGAAGAACACTATTACACGGTACATCTTCTTCCTTCTAGTACAGCTCCTGGATACAAAGTGTCAGATGAAGTCTATTTGTGTAAGATGTTTTGGAGGAGGAACATCACACACATGGAGGCGGCTTTCACAAAGGCTCGGCTGTCAATATAACTTTACCCGTAGAGAGTTAGAAGAGATGTGCTGTGGTGAGCGGGTGCAAAAAGGGAGAGGTAAATACAGTTATGGTCTGAGGTGAATAACAGTAGGATGTCAAAAGAAAGAAGTGGGAGCCAGAGTAGTGAGGGAGGGAGGAAGGGAGAGAGGATAAGATGGGGCAAAGCAGACCGGAGACCACAACGGGAAAGGAGAAGAGGGGGGCGAAGATTAGTTTTGCTCTGGTAACGACAGATCATAAAAACACGAAGGGGAAGGGAAGAGGAGATGAAAAAGAAAGAAGGGGGGGGGAGGATTAGTGCCACTTCAGGAATGACAAAACATGGGGGAGTGAGAAAAAGAGGAGTGGGATAGAAGATGGGAGGAATCCTGGGAGTTTAGTTAGGATTAGTTTTGCTTCAGGGACTGGGGATTGAATGAGGAAGAGGGAGTTGGGTGATCTGGGTGGTGTCATGAAAACAAAACCTCTTATCAATCAATTGTTGACAAAGTGAGACCAAGAACAATCTCTTTCTTTCCCTGCACCCTGCAAGACCTCTGGGATGTGTATATCTACTGGACGTCACCGGCAGCACACTTTTAAGACTAATGACGCAGTGGTAAATAAAGTGTAACCAGGAAAAAATAAAATAAATCAGATTTCCACAGAAAATTAAGCAACCCTCTCAAAGATTGTATATTTCTATGAGCTATGGGCACCAGAAACAAAGATTGGTTTTTACCTTTATCTTTTTTTTTTATAGGTATGAAGTCGTAAAAACTGTGCAGCGTTTCACGAGAAAATAGCAAAGAGAAATGTCGAGAAAGAATTTATATATTTAATATAGCAGATCTTTTCATCTTTACTATCTTGTTATGCCACTGTCATACATTGATTCTGTTTCTGTATATAGTGTGACTGACCAGAATATGGATCACATCACCCACCATTCGTGTGTTCAAATTTCCTCTTGTTTTCTGGAGGTACTCCATCCCCAAAGATCACTTCTAATTAACTCCATCAGTCCGAAACAAGGAACTAGTTTGCAGCACATGAATCAGAATGAGCATCTACAGCTGTTCACTTATTCGGTTGGCAGGATTGTCTTGTTACTTCTATTTTTTCCTTGGAAATGGAAGATTTGCTTGTGAGGTATTATTATTTTTTTTTCTTTTATTGAGGGCCATCGGGGGAGCCTTTAACATAGAAAATAGAGGACATAAAAAGATGCAATAGCAAAACATTTGTGCTGTCTGAAATTTTTACCTCAAACTTGTATAGATAAGAGGACAATGGAGATATGAAAGAGTGCTAACTAGCTTCCTGGTTATTACACATAAGTCTGCATAGCAGCCAAAAGGAACAAATAACTGTGTGTAATAGGATTAAACACCACAGCTGGAACATGTATCTGACTAATCGATTTTCTTGGATGAAACCCATGATATAAAAATATGGCAGTGACAGATTCTGTTTTTCTGTGCCAACATTTACCGTGCATGTCATGAAAGCCAGGTTAATGTTTCTATAATAAAAACTGCTGCATATATTTCCTTCATGCTATGCCCTGACAGGAGGTGATAGGGGGAGCAAAGAAAGAGAAAAAAGGGAGAGAAAGCAGGAGTACAGTGGGTAACTATGACTAGCCCATTAACAGGACTGGTTGTCAGTGTCAGCGGGCTCAGCTGCGGACAGTGGGCAGTTGCAAAGGAACATTGTTAAAAAGGAGCAGCGCTGTCAGATCCGGACATTCTCCTAAAGTGTACATGGCTGAGGTCACAGGGCGCGTGGTTTAACACTAGCAGAAGAGAATAACAAGTCTGGTGCTTTGTACAGATTGACTCTGAAGACTCCGATGTGAATATCAAACCTCCACCGTGACAAATAGGCAAAGAGGGCAAGAGATGAAGGGCCGTGGCGAGGGTTGTGAAAAGAGGGAAAGCATGAGTGAATTGATGGAAAGAGGTTGGCGGAGGAGGGAAAGGGAAGGGAGGGTTGGTTGAGAGAGAGAGCAAGAGGATGTGAGGCAGATGGAGAGAGGTGACAGTGCAGGGAGAGAGAGAAAGAAAGAAAGACAGAAAAGGCGAAGGTTTGTGTTTAATTAGCAGCCCTGGAGAGTGTCTTGGTTGAGCCAAGGAGGAACATGGGATGTTCTCTAATTGGCTCTGCTCTGTGGAGAGGGAGGGAAGGAGGGAGCAAAGCAAGAGAGAGAGAGAGAAGACAGACACAAGAGGGAGGAGAAGGAGGAGGAATGACTGGACTTTTGTTTGCTTGACTGCACGAGTATTTGTGCACGCTGTTGTGTAGTCTACGTATTTGTTTGACAGATACGTTGCTGTAACGATTCAGTTTAATTTAATAGTTTTTTTCTTTTTTTCTTATTGTTTTATGTGGGACAGTTGTGTATAGCATTAGCTAAGAGGTGCTTTTTTGGGGTTGACGTTAACGCTACCAACCAAGAATTCAGGGTTGGTACTTCTGGTCTATTTCTGACTCGATCAGTTTGGGCCTTTAGTTTCAAGTACTGGGATCCATATTTGACTAGCTTGAGATGGATATGAAAACGGCCTTTAAAAATGACAGATGTCAATCTGGCATATATATATATATATATATATATATATACTGTTGATTTTTCATACACATTAATACAGTGAGATTGCCAACCTGCTCTGTAAGGTGGAAATTTGGGAATGTGCTTCCGATTTTGTTGAGGGAAATCCTTTTTCTGTTTTAAAAAAGACAGTTGCCCCCATGCACAGAGCAAGAAATGGTTTTCCGAGTTTGATGTGAAAGAACTTAACTGGCCTGAATATAGCTCTGACCCCATCCAACACCTTTGGGATGAATTGAAAGGTCGACAGTGTGTCAGGCCTTGTTGCCCGACATTAGTGGCTGAGCTCACTGATGCTATTGCGACTAAATGGGAGCAAATCTCCGCAACCAGGTCCCAAAATCTTGTGGAGAGCCTGAAACCACGATGCTGTTATAGAAGCATATTAATGGGATGAGATGTTCATCAATAACAAATAGGTGTAATGTCTGATTGTCCACATGCTTTTGGCCATGTAATAATAAATAGAAATGTAGATCGATAGATTGATGTAGGTGGCATAATGTCACAAAGCATTAAAATACATATTTTTTATAAAAATTATATACCCACGTATTGACATGTTTAACAGTACTGTGTGTGTGTGTATGCGTTTCAGCTGCAAAGGGTCAAGGAGAAACTTGGTTGCCATGACACGCAACAAAGAGGAGAGGAGAGAAAGCTCAGAGGATATGAATAAGGGAGCAGGAGAGATGGATGAGGGGAGAGGGGAGAGGCAGGAGAGAGACAGAGATGGATGGAGTGAAGAGTCTAGCTGTACAGGGGCAGAGCTACGGAGAGAGACAATTCACAGATGCACAGAGGAGATCTGGGAGAGGGTTTGGAAAAATGACAAGTCAAGAAGTCGGAGAAGGAGGGCTAATGAGCAAAGACAGAGAAGAAGGAGTGTGTGTTTGTGTGCAAAAAGGAGAAACCCGAGGCCAGGAGGGAGACGTGGACAGAAAAGGGAAGAGAGAGAGTTGATTTCGGGAAAAGCAGTGACAATAACTGAGACAAACTGAGACTTTACAGATAAAAGAGAGCGTCCAGAAACAAATCAGGCCATCTTAGCACGTTCTTCTTCATCCAACCCATTTAGGATGGTGGCATTATTCTAACCATAGCTCCAATCGATACTTCTGACAGCATATTGGTGATCAATCAAAGTGCCAGGACAGAATTGATCATGCTCAGTCAAATGTGACATAAACAAGGTCTTGCAATCGATATGATGTTAGTGTATTCAGTCAAAGACAAACACTCTGTATCTCAATTAACTTTTCATTTCGCCAACTGTATACTTTGATAGAGAGAGTCATTTATGCACACCTGAATGTCTTAGAGCACCCACTCAAAAAGATTCAAGAAGTAAATTATATATATATACCCAAAGAAGAATGCAAATCCTGTCAGGTGTAAAGTACAAAGAAACGCATACGATAGACCAGAAGCATTTAAGTTTTAAATGAGTACCTTATTCAAGCAACAATCAATAGAGAAAAAGCATCCAGGGAGGTTTTCATTTCTGCAAAGTTAATAACACAGCACACCACAGCAAAACAATCAGATAGTGAAGAGCCACAAGAGGTGCCTTAATTATAGGTAGGAGCTAATTATGCTAGATTGAAGTTATGCTTGCTGCACAGATGTCACCATATAATGAGATAGAGTGGAGCAAAGGGTCAGGAGAGATGTGCATAAGGCAACGGGCCACACATCTTGATGCAGAGGTCACATCAGATCCAAACGCAGATTTAAAATCTTGATTAAAGCTCTGATAAATGTGCAGCCCATTAGATGTAAATGAGGCTTGAAGATCGATAACCCAACGCTGGTTTTCAGACTAATGGAGAAAAGAGTGACGGTGATACACGGTTATAACCATGCTGCTTTGCATTACAGATAACCCTTGCTAACCCTGTGTACCTGCTACACCTGCAATTAAACGATAATGTCTGGGAGAGAGGCCCGCCGCTCAAAGCCCAGCTGCTTCTATCATGGCTAAATGATACTCTGTCTGACCTCGGGTGTAGCTAGTCGCGGTGCGTTGGGAGCTTTCAGAGCTGTAATGCACCATTATGATATCGAACGGTCGATAGCTTCCCCACGTAACTTCTACTCCTACCCCCACCAGCCTCACACAAACCCCCTCTGGTCTTCCTCCTTCCACCCTATTCAATGCTTAGGCATCAAATTTGTGCGCGTTAGCCTGATTTCCAGCAGTTGAAACCCCTAAGGAGAAAAGCAGAATGGCTAAATTGACCAGATTACTGAGACTAATTGGTCCAATCCTGAAGAACTGGCTCATTAAGGTGTGTGCGAGGAAATAACGAAGCATGTTAAAGAGGGCAGCAGAAATTTGTGAATAAACACATGCAAACACAATGCAAAGTACACAGCTACAGTATGCATGCATGTGCGAAACATACGTGTGCAATATGGACATGCATATTAGTACAGACATGTTCCTCTCGGAGCACACATTCACACTGAGGGTTTACTGGGAAATGATAAGCTCCCTGGTTAACTCCCACAATTTATGCCAAGCCATAAACTGTATTAAAGCTGCAAAAATTAATATCGTTATATTAACAATGGATGAAATGACCCCTCGTGTATTGTAAAAAGGGGTTACGTGCAGTGACAAATCCAACCACGGTTCACCTCAGTTCTGCAGAGATTTTTTAGCTCATTGTTTTGGTGTCCTGCAACTTACTCCCACCACCTCTTATCAGTGTAATTCACACAGCAAGCAGCTAAACTTCCTGCCCAGCACCAAACAGCAGACAGAAGTTAAGCGACTAACATAGTGGAACATTTAGCAGCAAAACCGGGGCTACAGGAAAATATATTTGATGGGTGGACAGAAACATGACTCCGAATTAATGGTGTAGTACATATCTCCTCATCTGGGCAACTGTTTGCTAAATTGTTCACCATAACAACTTTATAAGTAACATTTGTCAATGTTGTGTTTACTGCTTTTGTGTGCTGCCTCCTGGGTGGTAAATATATATTGTAGGTTTAATGAGATCTTTGTTAAATTACGACAAACACACTTACTGCTAGTAGTATACTGAGATTTCTGTCTCCAGCTATAACTATATTCTGCTAATGAAATGGTCCTTTAATTTAAAACTTGAGACTGTTTTAAATGTTGTCAGCAACAAAACCTGGGCAAATAATACCATACCTATCTGCATGGCTACAGCAGACACCCCTGGCAAGTGGAAAGGATTCATAATTTGGATGAACTGACAACTACTGTCTGTTCTGAATGTTGACAGACAGACAATAGATAATTAATTGGATAGATGTTTAGGGGGAGCAAAATGCCAAAAGAGGGGAAAAATATGTGTTACCCCCGTGATGAAGGCCTCCATCGCTTCATCGCCCCTTCACTCCACAGGCCATACCTCCATCACAGAGTGAGAGAGGGGAACGGACAGCATTGCCTGAAGCCAATGAAGCAGTAGTGCGAGCACAGGACGGGAAAGAAAGTGAGAAAGAGGAAAAACAAAGGTGGTGGGGGTAGAGGAAGACAGAGTCGGGTCAGGAAGACAGAGAAATACAGACAGATAGAGCAAGAGAGCATGAGAAAGACACAAATGCTACCCAGAGAAGTTGTCCTCTCCTCTGGTTATCCTCCATCACCCTGCCTGTGTTTTCTCCATCCCTTCATGGCCCTTTGACTCCGTGACCCCTGTGTCGGCTGCCATTTTTCAGCCCGGCCCTGTCACTTTTCTTCCCAGAATCGCACTGGAAGGGTCGAGTCTCATCAGCGGAGCTTGAACTTCGCACACTATTGTTGTAAGACAGAGCAGATTCTGTGACGGACTAAATGTGACAGTTCAGCTGTTGACCTTTGGTCCGGAGACGACAGACAGAAACCGGTAGCACGAAGCAGCACCGCCCATGCACACATGGGTTCTCCACATATACAGAAACACAACCAGACACATATGTGTGTACAACTATTTCATGCTGTCTATTAAATTATAGCGAGAGATGTTTTTCCAGGCTGTAACGTATAATGTGTGAGCTCACGTCTGAACTACAGTACTGTTAGTGAAACTGCCATTTGGTTTTGTTAATATCAAATGGTTTTTAAAGGGTTGTGTAATCCCTATAGAGTTGTGACACTCGGGTAAACCACCGTTGCCAAAATTGGCTGAAGTGAATATGGAAATTGCCAGGATTAGAGGTAAAAGGTTTTTTCTGTCACAGCAACGTTAGGTGAGTTAAGGCTGAAGCTCTCCCTGAGGCATTTTCCCCCCTCTGGCAGTCAGTCATCGCTTCTGTTTCCATCTATTCACTCTCCTCTGTGTTCACTATCTTTCACTATTTTTGTCACCTTTCACACCAGCCACATTTTACCTTCATTGCCTCCATCTTTTAAAACGCTCCACCTCTGAGTCCAATTCTACGGTCTGGTTTGTAATCTGACTCTTTATCTTTTTTTTTTTTTTTTTTGGTGACACACACCATCTACCTCATTTTCTTCAACCCCAGTCTCCATCCTCAATATCTCTCCTCTTCTTCTTCTTCCTTACTTAAAATAGCCTTTGTTCACTCTCCCCCATTTCTTCCTTTGCTTTCTTTCTCCCTTGCAGGGGCCCAATTGCTCACTTTGTCCCCCTCCCTCCTTCCCTCCTGCTCTCTTGCAGTGTTTATTTAAGCAGTTTCACAGTCACTGCACCCTGCTCTGACTGTGTAGAACAGTCCACCCTCCCCCGCTACATCTATGTGTCTCTACGTCTTTGTATCTGTGTACTCCTATCTCATTTCTTTTTTTTCCCCCTTGTACTCTTCTCCTTTACTTTATCCCTCTTTCATTTCATAGACATTGTGAAATTCAGAGTTGCTTTAAAGACTTCACAGCCCCTCTCTCTGTCATTGGAGCTTTTTTAGATCTGAGAGAAGCAGGCAGCAGAAAACTGGGCCACATAGAAGTAGGCATAAGCGGGAGAAAATACATCTTTACACTTGGACTGTCTAAGAGACATGCAATTGTTAAATAAAAGGAAGATCTTGCCAGGCATCTTGTAATTATCAGAAGAGATTGATGCCCTCTATGGGCAATTTAATAACCTGGAGAGGGCAGGGACTGTCATATCTAGCTAATGTTTGAAAAAGAGCAGCGTTAAGATGCTAATCCCATTCATCTCAAGTTCTATATTCATCTGTTCTTTCTTTCTTTGTTAATAATAGCTGCACAAGGACACGCGAGTGCTTTACCAGCCTGGTCTCTTCATCTTTTTAGTTTTAAAATGAGTTTGTAATGAAATTACATGTATCGTATCTCAAATACCTGCTGAGAGTAATAATTAAAAAGAATATTCTCCCTAGATAGATTTGGCCAGGAAGACATTTTCTCGTAGGTTAACATACAGCTGGACTGATGTATAGTATATATATAGCAATATACTGTAGTCAACATGTAAATTGAAACCATTCCCTGCCATATTACTGTCAAAACTGATGTCCGTTACATATAAGGCTACAGCCAGCAGCTAGTTATCTTAGCATAGCATAATGACTGTAGCTCTGTCCAAAGGTAACATCTGCCAGCAACTTGTTAATTACATTATACTGTATATTATAGTATATATTAATTACATTATATAATATTATCTTGTTTGTTTAATCAATACCACGTGTTCTTACTTATCTTATTTCTTTTCTTAAGGGGACATAAGATGCTTTTTGTGATTTTCTGTGATTTATATAAGCTACTGTTATAATGTCAGCTGTCTATGTTCAACATAGAGTTGAGGTGATATAAAGATACTGCCTTCATGTCAAAAGCTTACATCTTTTTTTTTAAGTAGCCTCCAGAGCCAAAAAGTTTGCTGAGTGACCACTTTTGGAAACTAACCAATCAGAACAGAGTGGGCTCATAGGGAGGGTGGCCTTAAAGAGACAGGAGCTAAAACGGCCTGTTTGAGACAGAGGCTGAACTGGGGGCTGAATAAAGAGCCAGTATAAGATAAATAAGGAGTTTTTTGAACTGTAAATCATGCAAAGATATTCCTGTAGAGCCCCAGAAAAAAAATATAGACCTATAAATGTGCCTGTTGTGTCTTCCACTGCTTATACAGATTTATTTTTTATTTTTTTGAAGAAGAAGCTTTTAGCAGGACGGGGGTTATTTGGATTAAGAACTCTGTTTCTCTATGTCACACTGTTGCTCATTCTGGCATCAGACCTCCACTTATGCTTTAGAAGCGAGGCAGACACTCTTAAATGAGAGCAATTCAAATATTCAACTATTCAGTCATCAGCACGATCACATTTGTTATTGTAATTCGTTACTACCGGCCTCTATGTGCCTCTACTCCACCACCGTACACATACACCTCCAAAGCCCATCCCCTACATCATTCACAGCCCCACTGACAGCTAGAACACTTTGTAGTTCTATAGAATCGGTCGTGTACTGCGTTCCCCTCACTCACAACACTACTTTTTAGTCCTGTGAGTCTAGGGAACTGTGCCGTCGATGACAGTAATGTATTCTGGCCCTCCCTGCAGGCCTCCACGGACCTGGCTCCCTTCCTCTTCGTTTCCTCCTGGGACTCCCTTGATGTTGTGGGAGCTGAAGCCTGTTGACTACCTCCCCACCCATCCTTTTAAAATATGTTTCCTCCCCTGTTGATTCAGGCTTCCTGCCTTTTATTATGGGTTAATTTCTACTGTCCTAGACATGGCAAACAGGATTGGAGAAACTGTAAGAGATACCGGGACCAAGAGTGAGAAGACACAGTGCAATATAGTCTCATAAAACTGAAGCGCAGATTATGTGCTGTGGACCCAAATAATACAATTTCTGCTCCAAAAATTGGATTATGTGACAATGGCATGATTTGGATTATGAAAGAGTGGCACAAATTGGATCAGCCATTTTTCATCAGTGTGTCCTATGAAAAGCTAGCTAAATATTGAGCTTATTACTCTTATTTTTTTATTTTTTATTTTTTGACTCAGCACCTGAATAACAGCGTTATTGTGTAAGTCTGTCAGGGAAAGGAAGCAACCTTTGGCTGTAATTTTTCCTCCTGTCCATATTGGCCTTGATGTGATCACTAAGATTATAATATAAGTGAGTTAGAAAAAGTAGGTATTTTAGAAAGGTAGTATTTCTCTTATTTTTTATGTCTTGCTTTATTTAATATCTGAGATAACATGGTGTGAAGGAGTATGACATGCAGCAAAGACCTGAAACTAACCCCTCTCTTAAAAATATTTGACTTTAGTGCTAACTTCCCTCTTCTGTCTCTTTGCTGAGCTGCATGAAGGGTACAATTAACACAAATATGGCATTTCTTACTCAAAGGACATTCATTTTTTTTTGCAGGATACCCAATTGATTCGTCTAACTCCACCATCTCTTACATTGGAGTCGCATTAGAAAGGTGTCTCTTCACAGCTGGTTTGGATAGGAGGATAAAATGTACCAACTAATATCTCAATACTGCATAGCCATGTGAGTGCTGTTAAGACAGGCTGGAAAAATGTGAACCTACATCCAGCCTGTCAACTAAATCTTCTTAATTCCCACATCGCAGAGTCAAACTGATGCCTGTCGTCTGACCTGCTTTCTTTGTTATTTTGCTCAAAGCGCACACTCTCATTTCAACATTGTGTTTAATTTCAGGAAATTTCAGGCTCAGGTACTTACTACAGATCTGGATGCTGACTTGGTATCTGCAGTGAATATTAGATTTGTATAAGACAAAAAAAAATGTATTTGCCTCCACTGGTTTTGTGGTTTGGGGTTATTTCTACACATAAATACTTCATAGTATATAGTAGCTAAACCATTTAGTATTAGTTTTAGTTAGTCACATCATAATCAGGTGAGGTACTCTCCAAACCTGCTCAAAATCACCATCTTTTGCTTGTGCTAAATATTGCCATGGTTACAGACTTTGATCACTGTTCAGACATTATTCATTGGTTAAGGGAGCTAACTGCATTTACCTGTTCACACACACACACACACACGCAGTGCTCATTTCACTCTGCTCTGCTGTGCAACACAATTACTCTCATTAGCGAATGACTTGTCAGTCTCAAGCACTGACGATATGAATGTAGCAGATGCACAGTGGGGGGAGGCTTGGAGGAAAAAGAAAACAAAGACTCTAAAGCAAATCTAAAGCATTTAATCTTTTTTTTTTTTTTTTTTTCAGCCAGTCACGATGTTAGGCATATCTACTCTGACATGATCAGCTGCCACTGCCAACAATTTGTTGTAACACTAGCATGCACAAAGAGTGCTCGTTGCTAGCTGCATCATGCAAGCACACAGATGGTCCGTGTGTGTCTATGATAAACCAGGAATAAATGTAGATAAATGGAAGAAGATGCATCTTGAAGAGATTGTGGCGTCTAATCGCTTCCTTTATTTTTTTTTTTCATATCTATCTGCTGTTTTCTGCTCTCTTGCTGTCTGCTGTGTCCCTGTGTTTGTCCTCTAAATTGAATTATCACACTGACACACCGATAAGTGACTGTGCCTCCGTTTCATGCACACATATGTTTTTTTGTACAAAGGCGCGACACAGACGCACGGGCATTTACATACATACTGTACAACATGACTAGCAGCAGACGAATACATCAGTTCACAGAAACACACACATGCGTACACACATGGACGCAGTCAGACCTGAAGGGAAACTTTACTCAGTTCTTGGTATCTTGGGTAAATCTGTTTGGCAGAAGTTGAATTTGGCAGAGCAGTTCCTCCATGGCAAATAAAAACTGAAACTAATGAGTTCATCTCATCCGCTCCCCTTTTCTCTCTGTTTCCTGCTTGCTCCTTTGCTCACATTTGCACTCTTGCTCTCTCTTTCTCTCCTTAGTCTTGCCCTTTGTCTTGATCTGTCTCTCTCTGGTACACATTCCTCCTCTTTACTCCATCTCTGCTGGGTTCACGCTTTCTCTCTCCACTCCTCTATTGCCCCTCTTGAACATCCTCTCTTTACCTGCACAGATGGTTCTATCGTCTCCTCCGAGTCTTAATTATTCTGTCAATTACTGTTGGGAAAATGTGCAATTAAAGTGAACAGTCATTCTCTGATGCATGGCTCCATATTTATTAGGGTTGCACCTGATTTCAGGGACCCGTGCCATCTTTTTTGTTGCCTCTAGGTATGTGTGAGGAACATCTTGGGGGAATTGGCACATATTTGGTCCCAAATCTTTTTCACTGTAGGGATTCCCGCTAATGCATGGAATAGTATTTATGTGCATATAGTCAATAAACAATTAGATAACATGCTGCAGTGTATGTAACCTTATGCATTGTTTGATCTAGAACCATCATGTACATGAACACATTCAGATTTTGTCCATTGGCATTGATTTGTTTTTCTGATGTGCCAATCTCACTTAGGCTCACTGCGCTCATCGCTGGCTTCACAGCAAACCGCAGAGAGTATTTCCATGGGAATGATTCAAATCACGCGCTGTGGTGCAACCAAACACTTATGTGCTGCGTTAATCCTGTAGTAGTAGTAGTGTTCTCACCCAACCTTTGGGTCCAAGTCTTTCCCAGTGCTCTTCATTACAGGGCCTAAATCCTTACAGCGATACTCCACACACAGCATGGAGATAGACAAACAACGCGAGACCTGCTTATTCACCCAAAGCAAATAATGCAGCTGCTACAGGTTGGGGATGCTGACAATTAGAGCAGTGTGTGGGGGTTAGAGAGAGCCAGAGGCAGTTACAGTGAAAGTGATAGAATATATAAGTATAGATTATATGTAGACCTGTATATATATGGATGCCAAGTAATAGGGCAATCCAGATTAGTATCCCAACATGATGACACACACAGATACAGAGAGAAAAGGGAAGATGTGAAGCGGATGCTAGGCTGGTGAGGAGAGAGAAGCTGAGGGAGAGGCTAGGGTGTTGTGTAAGAGGAAAGGAGTCAGAAGAGGAAGCTGGCGAGAACATCAAATAAAAAAAAGAGAGCGAAAAGTGGGAGGAAGGGGAAGAAAGAGAAGCAATACGAGTGAAAGATTAATAGGAAGAAGATGGAGATGGAGGATGGTGGTGGAGTAGAGTGAAGGGCCTGTGGCGCCACTCTAAGTCATCCTAACCAATAAGGACCTGGATGCTGAGAGGGCTTGTTCACAGCAGGCAGCTGCTAGCACATCATTTCGAAAACCTCTTCTTTCCTGCTCTTCTGCTTCCTTTTTGCTTTGATTGCATTTCACTAATTATAAATTGTTTATTTTATTGTTGGTTTATTATCAGCTTAATATAGAGCTGTTGTCTCGGGCTTGTAAATAAGATCCTAGATCGTAGTGGGAATAACTTGGATTTAAAAAAAAAAAAATAAAAAAAAAAAATGTCTCCTCCTCTTCTCTCCATCTGCAGACTGGCAGTAAACGTACAGGGTGTAAGTGGGCAGAAGCCTCCTCCTCCTGCTCATTACTGAAAAGATGTGAAGGAAGCTGAGAATAACACAACAACATGATTTGTGATTATATTTCTCTTTATCTTGAAGGAACATCATGTTTTAAGTCTTTACATGTTAATGTTAAGGAACATTACGCTGCTGATGGGTCTACGTTATCTACATAATGTGTCTGGTGAAAGTGTGTACCAGATCCACCAGACATGTTCTCAAGTAACATCAGTCCCATCACATTGATTGACAGGTTGACAGCGGCCACTTTGTATCAGTTAAGTCCAAAACTATCCCTCTATTGAAGTTCAGTAGTGAAGTACACTGATAATTCACAGTTAATGGGAACGAAGAAGAACAACAGGGAGCCTTATCAACTGCATGATGTAATGTTTACCGGATTTTTAATTAATTATGAAAATTAGCCGAAGTTGTAAGCACGCTGAGAAGTGAAATCTGATCTTTACGCTTATCGCAGCCCTGCAGCACTCACAGTGTGCTGTTTGAATGACATCTCATGCCGAATACACAGTCCCACACACTGTCCCCACACAAGCCCGCACAAATACTTACAGTATACACACTCACAAGTATACCTTTGCACACACACAATACCGTAAAAAACAAAAAAACGATCCTCCGATCATTGGATGATGACAGAGTGCTCATTAAATACATCTGTCAAACTGGATTTCAAATGTGAGCTTGCCTAATCTATATTTGTAAGCATTGATCTGGAAAAAGTTGACATTTCTGTGGTGTTAGTTGATTCAGAAAGATATATTTTTCTTTGTTGACTCCAATTAGCAATCAGATGCCTCAATGGCAACAGAGTTGAGAATCTATGGGCTCTATATGAGTGTATAGTAGTATCACTGACATAGTGTCATTGTTTTGGTTTGTAGTGTTGATCATTAACTGTGCTGTAGCAGAGAATCTCATCTCTGTTAGGTCTTGATTACTCATTGCAGAAGGTTGGTCCCTGCAGGATGCAGATGGGCTACGAGCAGAATCCAATATTCCACCTTGGAAGACAACCTGCTCTGTTCCCATCATCTCCAGCTGGATTAGAGAAACAGGATATTTTCGGAAATGTGAGTGAAAGGGAGAGAGAGAGAGAAAAGGAGTCTGCACTGCCAAGTTTCCTCGTCGTCCTGGAGAAAGTAGTGCAAAAGAGATACATGGACAAAACAGGAGGGCTTTTTCCTTTCCCTCCCCAGAACGGATCAAAGGATGGGAACTAGGAGATGTGAGGTGTCCACAGGGAGAGGAAGGATTAGTTGGATTATCCAAGACACACCAGTGATAGGACTGGGCCCCTCATGGACACATAGACAGGAGCTGGTGGCTGGGCCTCTCTGCTGGGGCCAGATGAATGGGGCCCAGCATTGTCTCAGGGATGGGTTCAGCACAGAGCAGCCTGCATCTACTAGTTCCCTCCCCCTGGTGTTTGTTTATTGTTGATGAAATGGACAAGCTTTCGCTGTCAGTTACAATTATTTCTAGTTTGGGTCCATAAGTAGGAATCTCCTGTTTTCAGCCCCCAATGCTCTACAGTATCTTGTTGATAAAGTGTTCTGAATTTGCATAGCATAATCAGATTCTCAAGTGATGGTCCAGATATTGAGAAGAAACACTGCTATTAATCATTGAATTATTAGGAATGTATGTAGCTATAATAAATAAATAAATAAATAAAGTAGGTGGCCTTAACACAAACCAGTAATTTGTTAGGTTGATTGGCCTTGGGAGACTGCATTAATGATGCATACTGTTATTGCACCCTGCACTCCTCTGATTTAACACAATGTTTTCTTCTTGGGGCATTAAATTTCCATTGTTTTTTAATCGCGTATATTTTTACACTGGCATTTACAGTGCAGATGCTTTGTTGCCGGCATAATCCCCACAAGTCCCCTGCTGCAGCATGTGTGCCGCACACTGCTCAACTTAAGCACGGTATATATATATACAGTATATGCATGTTGCGTGATATGGTCTTGGCATTCATCTCTGTGTATGTTGCCTCAAGGGTTCCCCGTGGAGTAGATTTGCTGCATTGTAAAGCTTGCGGAAATCACAGAAAAGAGAAACTGAGAACAAAATAGAGAGCAACAAAGAGGAAGCAAGCAAAAAGAGAAAGAGAGCAGCGAAGGGATGGGAGGGTATCAATTAAACAAGGTGTAGAGAGAGCCAAAGCGGGAAAGTGAGAAAGATGTGGAACTGTGAAGAAGGTGGGGGAATTGCATGTTATTAGCCACGCTGGTGTCACATTACAGCACCACAGAGTTTGCAAAGTGGCGAGATAACTCTTACCTGAGGCCGTATGCCGCTGCCATCACTCACAAGGACAGTCATGTGGCGAGACTAATGCTGCTGTGCGTGCTGTTGCCACTGTGCATACATATGTTTGTGTAGCTGTGTACAAGTTTGCATTTTGTGTGTGTGTGTGTGTGTGTGTCTGTTAATCTCTGTCTGGGTTGTTGACAATGTGTGAATGAATGTAGTGCACATTGAGGGCCTGAACTACAAAGGATCATATCCAGCAAGCAGGCCTCAGCTGGTCTGTAGGAGTGGAGGAGCGGCTGCTCGGCCCGTGATTAATTCTCCAGTCTGCATGGTGTCTAAGGAGTCAAGCATGCACTGTTATTTATCTGCTCTTCAGTCCCTGGGAGGGCTCCCCCATGGTCTCTGGTGACACTGTGGGTTGCACGAGACTTTGGTCTTATTGTTCTTCACTGTTGTCTTATCTGTCGTCTTGTCAGGAAAGACAGAGGGAGCGAAGGAAGAAAAAGGTGGTGGAGGGAGGTAAGAGGCACAGCTTTACCCAGATTGTCTTTCCTTCATCTTTTGCAGAAAAGATTGCAAGTAAAGTAATACTGCCTCATCCCTTGGCTCCAATAACCCTGCTTAATGGAAACTGTCATAAATTTGAATGTAGATTAAAATTTCTTCTCTCTCTCCATCTTGAGTGTCTTGGATGACAACTCAATGAAACAGTATATCACACACTCCAGATGTAACACCCTGTTGTATGTGTGTCAGGGGTGGCATATATAGATTTCATACTGACATATTATCGAGATTTACTGGTGTAAGTTGATGTTTAGGCTGATCTTGCATACTATCCCACCTATGCCTTCTGTGTGTCTCACATGTACAATGTGTGTGTGTGTGTCTTTTGAGTGTGCGTGTGTTTGAGGGACATAAAGACAAGGGAAGGAGAAGAGGAGAGAGACATGCACTAATATTGAACGGGAGAATGAGTTCCAATGATGAAACAACAACAACAGCAAAAGACACGCATACTTACACACACACACACACACACATGCGCGCACCCAATAATCATCATGTGAAATCACACGGCTAAAGGGTAATTGTACATTGTAGGAGAGTGGCGCAGCTCTGTACAGTATGTGGAGCACGTACTGATACAGGAAAAATGACCTCTATGTTCCATGTTCAGTCTCACCTCTTTTTTTTTTGTCTTTACTCTGCCAACATTATCACCTACCTACTGTTGTAAAGGTGGGCTATAAGCGCTTGTGATTTTACACAGCGAGGCTTAGAGCATCCTGGAAGCTGCTCACAGTAAAAAGGAAATGATTGAATCACTCCCCCAGCAGGGTAAAAACTACTGACCAATCACAGAATTACGGAGCCCTTGGGAGCATGACCTGTTTTCCGCTTGTGTTTAAAGAAGAGCGACGCGAGTATCCTTCAGTTTTCTTTCTCCGTCTAAAATTTTAAAACATTCTCCTCCTTTTTTTATATATAATCCAAATCACCTCAGTTTTATTTGTAAGATTTGAATGCCCAGCATCTCCCACTGTTCTCTGTCTCTCTCTTTACTGTAATAACTAGCCTGAGTGTGGTGATGGCGGTAAATGGTGGCCCAGTTTGTACCCCCTCCTTCTCCTCCTCCTCCTCCTTCCCCTCCCCTGTGCTCTTGCTGGTGAAATTACCAGTTGGTTACTATAGAGACGTGTTTATAAATGCAGTTTATGACTCCGTTCTTGCCCTCTCTCTCACTGCATTTACCTCCTCATTTTCCACACCCATCTTCCCTTGTCGTCTGAAATAATTTTTTTCTTGCTTTCTTTTTTTTTTTTTGCCTGTTTCACTTCTTTCCTCCTCGTTGAAATCTCGTTATCTTGTTAATTTTGCCGCATCCGCCGTCAACGTGACTCGCCATGCAAGTCTCATTGCACAGAATTAATACCTTATTTACTCCAATACTCAAAAAAAAAAGGGCTCAGTTCAAACAGCTTCCAAATGTAGGTATTTACAATACTACAGGGCTCCCATCTTTGTCGAGCTCGGTATGCTAAGCTGTTTTTCTCCTCCAATAAGTAAGTGTAAGAATCTTCTTTATGATAATGCATTTGTGTGGGTACGTGCCATATATCATTGTTTGGAAAGCACCCTCTATCTTTGTGACCGGAGAGGGAAATGTAAAGGAAATAAAAGCTGCGAGTTGTCTTTCTGCTCCCTCATGAAAGTCTAATGGCGAGCTGATTCATGCCTGCATCTAGCCAAGAAGACAATGGGACATATAGGCGTATTTATACCACTCAAAGCAAAGTGCTGCTGAGGCTACAGTTTTACTCCTACTGAGTTCAGAGGTTGAGGGGAGCTAATGCACAACAAAGGGTTATGCTTTATGTAATTATGTAATAACCAACCAACCCCATCGAGCCGCGAGCGAAACACTTAGTGCCAGTTAGATTTTTACACAAATTTGAAGTGCTTGTTTAAAAATACATTTACTAGTTTTTTGTAGTGAGGCAGCCAGTAAAAGGAATGTCCTTTTTTACCTCCACAACTTCTCCTGTATACAATACAACAAAAAAATGTAGTCTGTCCATCTAGCTCTAATGCCACTTTCATCCTGACGATATAACAATATGCTGAATCCCGTTCAATTATGTGTAGAAGGTGATGTGTCTTGAAGTGTAATATAAGATGTCACCTATACAATGCCATGAAAAGCTAATACGAGTACTGTCTGTGTCAGTTGAAATGGAAAAATAACTAAGATAGCTTTTGATTTTTTTAAAGGAAAATTGATGGTACTTTACAAGCCAGGTCTTATTCACTCTAACAATGGGTAATGCTAAACGTGCACTCGCCGCATCCATTAACGAGATGGATCGAGGAGGTGAGGATAAGCGGCGCTAGACTGCTGCTGCTGTATGGCTTTTTTTTTTTTTTTGTGATTCCTGAATCTTTACAATGAAGGTGGCAAATACAAAATAAGAATGACCTATAGTCAGAATGGCCGCGATTATGAGAGTAAGAAAGAGAAGCTATTTAATCTGTCTCAGTTGGCTTTCTGGTGAAACACTGTAAATTACCTTAATTGTACCCACTTTCCTCTCACACGTCTTTTTCCACTTCTCATCTCTGGGCTGGAGTTTTGCTTCTTACTAAACTTATCTGTTTTATAGTCGCACATTTACCCTCCTCACTTTGTTTGTTTTAGACGCGTGTAGCTGTGTGTAAACCAGTCATAGTAAATTCTTCCTCTTTGAAAAAAACTGGAAATCTTTTCTTCTAACCAAGCACAACAGATCTTGTCGCTGGATTGTATCTTGGTCTATTTAAAGAGTTGTGAAACACGGTGCCGTATCCCCACTTTTCTTACTCTGGATTTTTTGCTATGTGTCTGATGGAAAGTGTATAAAACACACCCGTCACATTTGATCCTGCAGGGCTGATAACCAAAGCATGTTTACTAGGTTCTCGTAAAATTTCTAATTGTTCTAGGGATAAGAAATACGCTGATAAGAAAAATTTACTGCCTAACTACATAATAGGCCTAGAATTAAAAAAAGGAAATCCATTCAACACAGGTCCATAATTCAGTTTGCAATGCATACAAATATGTGCATCAGATGGATATACAGTCTATACAATCCGATTATGTGTTTGTGAATTTGCCTGCATCATGTCACTGATTTTGCCTGTCTTGTCACTACACCTCCATTCCAAGAAGCCATATTGGCATGGCAGGAAAAAGCATGTCTAACACTCAGGCTGGTTAGATTACACCGTACAAGACAGCGGGATGCGCTGCCATGACATCGATGACACGACGTGTGTCACCCCTCTGCTGTCTCTCTGCCATTTAGCGACGCGGAGCTCTGTGTGGGGGCTCTTGCTGTATATTTCTTGCCCTCTCTCCTTCTGGGGATGTGATGAGGTGCAGTAATATATAAAAAAAAAATGACTTGGTGGCAACTCATCTAATATGATTTGTGTAGGAGCTCATAAAAACTCGCCAAGCGTAACTTTAAAAGAATGAAATGGAAGGGCTGTGTTGATTCAGGTGTCTCTCTGTCGCATTGCAGGGATCATAAATGCATTTGGAAATCAGGCTACGGGATGAGGATTCATTTTCTATGATATTTTTCTATCAGGATTAATGACAACCATCATATCATATTGTCTTAAAATGTCAAAGTGTATAATGTGCGTCATCCAGCAGCCACTTTGGTTACACGCCTCTACCTGGGTAACTCTCCTTCGCTCTGTGTCATACTGGAGTCAAGCAGTGAAGCATTCGATTCCCCCGACTAACCCCCCACCCCCCACCCCCCACCCACCCGCAACGACTGTGGAAATAAATAATAAACACATTTAATTAAAATGAAAATGCGGCGCATTTCTGCGTTAATCCTAATTTATTCGCCTTAATTGAACTTCCATTTGCTTTGCCAATGGTTGGCACAAGTGTTAATAAATAAGCCATTGTCTAGATGCCATGAAGCATTTAGCTGAGCAAATCCTAATATACTGTAGCACTTCACCTGCCTAATCAGCAGGAAGAAAACTCCTCAATGTCATAAACTTCCACGTGCAGCACTGGCGCGGACATAAATTCACATGCATGCACACACATTTATGCATGCCTTAGCTATGCACACCCTGCCAATTTTCTGCAATAATTACATCCTTTTCATTTTTCAGACCCACCCCAACAGTAATTATAACAGTATAATGCAATCATGGCAAAACTGTGTGTTGTGATAATATTTCCTCACTCGTTTCTCTTTTCCCTTGCCCAACATTCAGTCGGTCGACCAATCGATCTATTTGTCCTTGTGATCCACAGCTCTCTGTATTGCTTATTAGTGTCATTTGATGAGAGGATATCTCTCAGATGCTCCTTGCTCCTCATCTTTCCCACCTCGTCTCCCCACTTTTTTTTTTTTTTTCTTTCTTTCGCACTAAATGATGAAAAGCTAGCTTTCGTTCTCCTACAGCTAGAATAATAATTTTCTCCAAAGCGGGGATTTAATTGCAAATTAAAAGTCCTCCTGTGAATCTTTCATTGTTCTTGAACTCTGATCCATTGTCTGTCACCAAACCAGCATAGAAGTAAACTCCCCCCTTCTCTCTCTCTCTTTCTCTTTCCGTGTCTCCAATTCTCATTAGCAAAGTTTTCTCTTCATTACCCTAATGTCACAATATTGTCTCTTTCTTCTTGCTTTCAGAAAATGTAATTGGGCCTTAGCGTGTTGGTGATTGTCTCTGTATCTGCAGCCTGTAAAATTATGAAGAGTGAAATGTCACCCTGGGCGTATTTTCAACATCTCTTAACCTCCCTCTTGGCTTGTTGGGACTCCTGTTGGGAGTCCCAACAAGCCAAGATGAATAATTTTGGGAGAGTGGTAAATTCAGAGAGCGTGAAAGAAGAGGTTGAATATGGGCACATTTCTATCAGTCTCACTCACTCCCCCCTTCACCCCCTTTTCCCAATCTACTACAGCGAAATGCTACACCTCACGCCTCCAAAATGCTGTTTATGCTGTGCATCTGATTAGAGTCCATGTGTTTTTCTAGGGGCGTTGCAGATATCTGGTGTATATATAAATATATATTAAGTGGCATGGTCCTCTTCCACGTGGCCCCAGGCGAAGCATCTGCACACATCTGCAGAGTGCAGAGTATCCCCCGTTGCCTCGTTATCTTCTCCAGAGCTGCTTAGTGATTTATTTACCTGCTCACCACATGCCGCTCAGGCAAAAAGGACAAAGGGAATCGAGGGAGAGAAAATGGAGAGAAGGAGAAAGAGTCAGCGAGGGAGGGGGGGGGACTGGCAACGAGCGAGAAAAGGGTGTTCAGGCGACGATAACATGATGATGATGAGAGGAGCAGGTGGAAAGACACACTCAGTCGTCGTTTACATACTGACAGAGCCAATGAAAGACCAGGTGAGAGGAGGGAGGAGAAAATGAAAACGACATGGCTGAGACACAGTAAACTCGTTGCACCATGCACAGCACTCTTAATTCCAATCAGGAGATTTTATTTGAAGAAAATAAAAATGAATCCAAATCCCAAGGATGCCACTTCACATTAGTGTGGACCCTGTCATCGATAAGAAGATGTTAGCAACAGCTGAAAGACACCAGGTGGTGGGAAGGAAAAAAAAAAGGTATTGGTAAATGAAAAGTGACTAGATTGCGTCAGCAGCTTCACTAATAATAAATGTGTTTGTTTGAATGTATAAACATCCAGAAAATTATACACATGATTACATTTTAGAGTAAATTTTCAATATAAATGGATATTTAGAAATACACCGACAGGTAAAATCTATAACCCAAATGTAATGTAATGCAAGAATGGAACCTACTGTCACACTTATATATTGACTGACGGGAATATGGGGACTGACGTTTTTTTTAGTTATTAGCAATGTCGGAGAAACTTCTTACAGTAACACTATATCTATGTGTGTGTTTGATTTATACACAAGAGCATGTGTTTTAAAAAGAGGAGAGAATAGGGATTTGTTGTTGGGAAACTAATAGTATTCAGTTGCATACATCTTGGTCGCAAACCGTCAGTTATTGTATTCAAATAACAGGTGACGGCTGTAGTCAATAAGCTGTGGCATCGTGCCAAGTTGTATGGCAAAGAAACCTCATGAGAAAACTATGAATATGTTGTTTGTAATTAATTATCTAAACTACCCGAACCAAAGCAGTTAACTACTGAAAATGTCAGTTTGGTGTGTGCGCAACATTCAAATGCATCTCTAATGACAAACATGTAATAAGGTACCTCGTTTACCATCCTAACCGTTACACCTCTATGGCAAGCAGATGGGTTTGCAGTGAGCACAGGCTTGCCAAGGTCAACCCCAGGGTACTCAAAGATATCAGCGCCTGTGAGGGAGCACTTTTATCCACAGCCAAGACTCACGCTGCTCCCTTGAGCTCTGCCTCTCCTCCCCATGCCACCCCTCTGTCCCCTCTGGATCTGCAGGCTTAGCTAACTCAACCGTGTAAGCACATCTCCCCCACCGCTGGAACCAGCCTCCGTGGGGCCCTTGCTTGCTTTGCCACACAGCACGCACCAGGCATGCACCGCCAGTTTCACTGGAAGCCAAACAGACGTTCATGGAGAAATCCCCCTGCAACCACCCCCTTGCGCTCTCTCAGCCCTTTCCCAACCCAGCGTGGAAGTTTTACTCCAGAGGTTCAGTGCCAGTCATGTCACCACCAAGCCTAAACTGTCTGGGGGTCTGAGATCTTGCTACCACATTCCACTGATTCCTGTCTGCTGAAGTTCAGGAGGAAAGGCCTCGTTCAGCCCCAATCAGAGCTTTTGGAGGTGGAGTGTTAAATGACCCCCTTAATGTCACTGGGGAGAGAAATGGGCAATCTCTCAATTTGGCATGAGCTGGTCTGTGGCAGCAAGGCAAGAACTTGATAGAGTGTGGAGGTTTTAAGCGGCGGGAAACCTGGTGACCTTTCCCTGTTTTCTGACGCGCTGACTCGATTGCCCTTTTGAAAATGCTAATACCAAATGGTTCTCTACAAGACAGGTCCTCTGAGAAGGCCCTTGGCGTGTCGAATAAAAGGGTGGAAGAAGACCACAAACAGTGTGTGTTCAGAGGGCACTGTGTCAAGTTTCAGGGTTAAAGATCTGTGTAATGTGAAACTGGCTGCATTTATTATAGACTCAGTTGTGTATTTTTTTTTTTATTTTTATTTTTTATGGCAGTGCAACTTTTCAGCAGCATCTAAAGAGCTTCAAACATCCAATTAACGTCATGCACAAAACATAACTGAATTGCTCCCTAATCTAAAAAAAAAATACAAGCCTGCATTTTATGATAAACTCAGTCTCGATTTTCCCTCTGAGAAAGTGTTTACTTACTTCTCTACTTGCATCACCTGTCAGACCTCGTAAATGGCACAGTTTCTTAGTTTCACGAGCTCTGCAGAAAACCCATAAAGAGCAACTTAATTATCAGCAATTTTATTCATTCAACAGGCCACAGAGGTGTGCAAGAGGCGATAGAAAGCATAATTATCTTAATGGAAGACTGAGATGCATGCCCTTTGTAACACAAGCACCTCTTAACAGCCAAATCAATAGCACACTACGGTTGCGCCCTCAGCCCAAGAGTGGATCACCTCCATCTCCACTATCGAGTACTGATGATCATAATAAGCTGCTTTGATGCGATTCACATCACCACAAATAATGAGGCATCCTCAATCGAGAGAGCGTTATTACCTTTTTCATCTCTCTCTCTCTCTCTCGGCAAAGTTCACCATTAACGCAGTTTAACAAGTTTCTCTTCGAACCTCTCCAGGGTTTTAAATCCCGCTCATTCATTTGCTTTTCTCCCTTTTTTTTTTTTGCCTCTCTTGCAGCTTGAGTGGCATTTTTCAGAAGATTAATTAACATTTGGAAAACTCGTCACATCATAAGAAACTCAATCTGGCAGCACAACGAAGACTAAAGTAGAACAATGGAATCTGATGACCGTCTCTGTACGAGTGTCGCCCTTGTCAATTATCAGGCGCATCGGGGAGGACATTTTTATTTTTTTTTTCCCCCAAGATGGCTGCAGTACATCTGGGTATATACAGCTTAAAAAAAACAAATGTAGCTCAGCACAATGTCCCTTATGAGGCTTGTGTAACACAATATGAGACCACGTCGCCCGAGTGTCACTGAGCTATGAACAAGTAACACTGATTGCTTGGCTCATTACTCCTCCTCACCGGACTACTGACTAACAATGCTCCTCTGAGACATTGCACTTGGCCCTTGTACAAGTGCTTACAGCATAGCAGACTATGTTGCTTGCTGAAATAGCTCTCTGAGCACCAGCTGATGCCCCCGTGGCTCATACTGACATTCACAAAAAAAAAAAAAAAAAAAAAAAAAAAGAGCCAGGGTGTTTGTGGGAGATGCCAGAATTGGGGGATTTAAAATCGAAGCAGATATTGCTTCGTCACTCTTCAGTTGGGAAGTCTGTCAGAAGGGTCAGTCTTGACATTCGATCAAGAGTGGGGAAAAAAAAAAAGGCGTGACGCCCGTTAACATGTGGATGATGTAGTGTGAAGGAGGCTTTTTACGGACCTTTTAATAAACATCTTCCATAATCCTAAAGGTTTGTTTAGACAGAACACAAAAAGTAAAAGTTAGTGGCAGCACAATTACATAGAAAGTCAATGGAGAGATGCAAATTCACCCGAGGCAGGGCAAAATTGATGCAAAACTTGTCCGCATGAGTTGGAAATGTTTTAAAATGTTCGAGGGGGGCGTAGCTGGTTTAGACATGTCTGTAATAACAGCAAGAAACGGAGGATTAAATGGTGTAGAAGTATTTAAGACAGCAGTGATTACAGCTATAAAGTTGAAAACACGACCTTCGAAGTGAGTGTTTGTGCATATTATGGAAAGTTACAATAAAACAACCCACCCTGGTAAATTTTAATGGAAGCTGTAGTGTTTTTTTTTTCTGTTAATTATCCTAATTAAACAAATTAATACTTAAAATATTCTCGGACTGTGGATAGTCGACCCTTTTGAACAAGTTTTTCAGAAAAAAACCCCAAAAAAACCCTCAATGAGAAATTGCACTAAGTTACAGACGCTAGTGGAACAGAGATGTCAGGATTTCAGGCTCTCTATAAACTGGAACTGAAAGGGGCTGAAAATACATTGTAGTCCAGCCATTTACCACCTGTCCGTTCATCCACGTAGACACACACACGCGCACACACACACACACACCCACACACATAAATCCATCAGCCACATGCCAGGCAGTAGGGCAATTATTCAAACGGCTAATTAGGTCAGTCAGCTCCTTCGGCCCTGCAGGCAGAAGGTTGTGCAAGATGGTCAGGCCTGACATAGTGACCTTATGATGGCTTTCCTGGGCATCACTGGCTGGGATTGGTCCAAAGCCAAGAGATGAGTGACCCAAGCGTCAGTTGGACTCATGATTGAAATCCTGAGCATCAAGTACAGGCCTTCTGGGCTTCCTGCCATGTGTTGCTGTGATACTGTACTCTACAGATTATAAGACGACCAGGAGTAAAGTCCTTTTGAACAGTTGGATGGGATTTCATTTTTTTCACACAGCAAACAATCCTTTAAATCAACGACTTATCTGATTTTGAGAGATGAGCACAAACAACTCTCTGACATTTGTGCAAGAATTTACTCAGACCTTGATTACATTGTATTGACTAAGAATTCTTAGCTTTTACTTCAACTTGCATGAAGTACCAGATGGAGTTCGTCAGTTTGGCACAATATGACAATGAGGGAGACAACACAATTATAAAACAATTCCCCCTCCACTAAAAAAATGTGCTTCTTCTTGTGTCCTTGAGTGTTTTATGTGCAGAGTTTGACACTGGAATGTTGTTTTCACATTCATCAGCTGAGCAGGAGGAGATGTCATTTTCAGACAAACATATGAAATGTATTATTATTATTCAAAGCATTCATAATATTTTAAGTTTTTGAGTTGTGCAATCAAATCAAATGCAATCTTTATAAAACATGATATAGCTTTGCCTTCTTCAGGAACTGACTTTACCAATCATGTCAAGTGTGCCGCTTCCCTCCCCCTTACCTAGAATATGTCTTAGCCCCATGACTCTCACCTGTAGCCAAATGTCTATTAAGTGTATAGCACAGAGCAGACCACATATAGCAATGAGTTATATTCACAGACCCAGTAACATATACTCCATGCTGTAACAATGCTAAAACATGTCCCAAAAGTTTAGTCAAAAATAAATAGAATAGTCCAAAACCATTAAAAAAACATTGCTAATAATCTAATTAAGTTCATCTAATTGAGATGTAGTACAGCTTGACAGGGTGCTGTTATAATATTTATGTGAAATAATGGTGGCTGAGCCTGCAATAACTTGTTGCATGCAGACCATTTGGTGAATATATCGGTCAATAGCACTGGTATGGTTATGAATAACAGCCTATAATAAGCTACTATAAATGGCACTGCATTTTGGTCCATGCCTGACAATATATAAATAATTGAGCCATTAGTCAGCAGCTAGATGCATGCTGAACCTACCATGTCATCACCCTCCATAATCAGCTTGTCCTCCTCCTCTTATTCAAAATCTGTGAGCTGTCTCCATTAATCCAGGGCTGTGAGTCTTTTTCTCTCTGTAGGAAGCATACACAGGGAAAAGGTTGATGTCCATGCTAGGCCTTGCTCCGGTAGCGGTTGTGACATTTCTCCCTTCTCCCTCAGGGCTTTTGCTGCTCCCCCCTCTCCCTCCGTGCACCCTCTTCTCATCCAAAATGCTCCAATTCCTCAGGAGCAATATCTTCTGCTCACAGAGAAAAAGGTCACATGCTCCATTATTTCAAAGCGAACTTTCGACCTAACATTTACAGGGGAGTCAGAGAATAGCTGTTGATGTGAGAACACAGCAGGTTTAGTATGGCTGTATATTTTTTTGGACGACGAAACGATGGATAGGTGAGTGGAAGTAGCACGTAAGGATTATCGTTGTTTGACAACACAGGGCAAAGTCTCTATATAGAGACAAGGGATAACAAGGCTGAGAGGGCTAAGTAGTGACACATTGATCTGAATGTTCCTGGTCCATGTACAGTACAACATAGTCATTTCTATGGTAATAATAACTTTTTTCCTTGTGCATTTCAGAGCCTGTACATGCAGGATACAGCCAACCCCTGAGGCTGTAATGACAATGACTAACGCTGCCTTTTGACTCTGATTCACTCTGCCAGTCAATTCTCTCTGCCACTGCAGTTCGTCCTTCCACAACTTTTCATTAGAGCTATGGGCAAGCATAGTGATGAGATGCAAAGTGATTTTTTTTTTGCCATTTAGAGTGTGTCATTAATTTAGCAAAGTGAATATGTGAGGGGAAGCTGTGTTTACTGACAATGCCCTCCTTCCAGCCACTTACTGATCATTAACAGGTTTCAGAGACACTAGCTTTACTTACCAACAAACAACAGTGAGGAAGGATAGAGAAAGAGGAAGACGGTGTGAGGGGAGAAACAATTCTTTATGAATACATTCGGATACATGCTTAATTGCTTCCTCAATCGCTGATGGTCCTTGTGGTCAGTTGATTTGGTGACAGGGAAAAAATAACTTTTAACCGGAAAATAGAAAATAGAATATATAATAAACATCTCCTGTCTTCTTGATTTTCTCAGCACGTTTCTCAGCACTTTTTTAGTCTTGTAGCTCTCAGCATCTCTATCTCTACTTACACCTGTTTCCATCAGTATGTATTCAAAGCCTTGTTTACTGTATGATTTCTTTTGTGAAAGCATACACAACAACCCCTCTTCTCTCAATGTAGTATTCACATATGATAAACAAAAGTACAAATCGATGGCTTCAATTTCCTCTGTTTTTTTTTTAATGTTATTAGTCATCCATTCCCTTCACTACTTCAGCTTTATTAAAATGTCTTCTTAACCGTCTTGTATTGTCAGGGAGAAACACAAATGTCCTGCACTGTTCTGTTTCGGCTTCCTGAAGGGTCTGTCCCTTTTTCCCTGTAGAAGTCATACTAATAATTTTCTCCTTTTTGTTTGCTCATCAGACTCATGCTGCTCTGCTCTTGTTTTCTCTTGCCTCTCCTCAATATTTCATGCCATTGAGAGTGCATCTATTCTTGGCGTAGCCCATGCCCTACCACCTCCTGACTGTCAAAACATAATTTTCTATCATTCAGAACCCCTCCACCTTCTTAACCCATTTTGTGCCTCTTCCAAGTAGAGGCCATCATGTGCATCAAGCTGACCTAAGGTGTACCAAAGAAGCTTTAGTTTACCCAGCAAGCCACATTTAGCTTTTGACTTAGGGTTTACAGTGAGACTAAAGGAAATGATTATTAGCATTAGCATTTTAAAACAACTGACAAATACTACCTGATAATTTAAATGAAATTAAATAACATTGGATACATAATGTCATCTAATTTCATTCAGTTTTGAGCAAATATGTATTCTGGTTTAAGTGTATCTTTATCTATAAAAGTTCATTATGCAATGCTCCATGCTTATATAATTGCAAAATATAACTCCATATCTTTCATCCAATTAACATACAGTACTCTGTGATGTTATTTCATATGATACATATCATTGCTGTGTCTTTTGTATCTTTCTTCATAATTAAGTTTATTTGTATAGCATATTCGTTGGCAAAGAGATCAAGTGATTGAAAGATCAACAGTGTGACTGTGCGATATATTAACATACAGTGTTTAGATGCAAATCTACATCCTCCCTACCACTTAGACATATTCACTCTCCTTTGTTTCTGACATTAGCTACAGCTCAAACAACTGTGCTTCTAGACCACAATCTTGGCCGTGGCCTCATAAACCCTCAGCACCAACATTTCTTGAAAGCTTTATAAGAAACAAGTTTAAACTCCTGCTGCGTTGTGGCTATTATAAATTTTTATTTCTACAGCCATTTATAACCAGAGTTACAAGGTGCATATAAGAGCTAAAACAAAATATAAAAAAGAACAGCATTAAAACATTTGAATAGACATTATAAAAAATATTATACAAATGCCACTGTGTAGGTGGGTTTTCAAAAGCTGTTTAAATTAAGGCACCTACTCAGCTGATCAGACACCGAGGGGGAGCTTGTGTAATTCGGGCCGACTGGAGTGATGTTTTCTCTACATATAGTATTTGTAAGAAGGCTTGCTACTCCATTCTGTGGCAACTGTAGATGGGCAACTACTGCATCATTTGGGAAAGTAAATAATGAATTACAGTAGACTAGACGGGAGGAAAATGAGGGAATAGGTGTATTGTTCAACTATGTTTTTGAAGAGCATTGGTGTGACTGACGATATTTCTGATTTGTAAATGGTAGGATTGAACAAGACTCTTAATGTGCTGATTGAAGTTGAGGTACCGATCGAAAACAACTCCCGAATTTCTAGCTGAGTGCGAGACATAAAACTGGGAGTCATCTGTGTAACAATGGTAGGATGCAGGGTTAAAATGGCAAATAACATGGCCAAGGGTAACAGATACAGACTGAATAATATAGGGCCAAGAACAGAGCCCTGTGGGACATGACATAAGAGCAGTTGAAGAGCTACAGTTGTCAACACTGACTTTGAATACACTGTATAAGTGTGATGAAAACCAGTTAACAGCAGTTCCATATAGACCAGCCCATTTGTCAATAATATTGTTTACTTTCATCATTTCTAAAAGTTGCTTAGTGTGATTTAAAAGAAGTCTCTAATCCCGAGAGCCATAACTCCACAGGCAGGTTGTTCCAAGCTGAGGGGCCCTGATGGCAAGAACATTAACTTTAGATTCAAGCTCCAACAGAAGGGCCCCATCTGAGGATGTGAGGCTGCAAATTGGCTCATATACAGTCAACATTTTGGTAGCTTCAGGCTAGACCCAGACGTGCTTTAAAGGTGATCAGTAAAACCTTTTCTAAATCGAACAAGGATCCTAATAAAAAGTCTCGCTCCTGCATTCTGAACTAGTTTGAGGTGAGAAAGAGTTTGGTTATGGAGCATGGTGAGGCTGTAGAGAAACCTTGAGATTTAGATTGATTGACAAACTGAAGTGGAACTATCACACAGGCTTTATTTTTTAAGAAAAGCAAGTAATGTCTGTATTTCTTAGAAAAAAGCTAGCCCCCTGAATCTAAATGTTTTATTGTGAAGTCTTTTATCGTGAGTCGTGACATTTGGTATCCTCTGTTGGCATGGTAATGCTGCCCCGAGGAACTCGCTCAGCAAAAATTGTCAATATTGCCAGCAAAATAACAAGCACTAAGCAAGGCAGTTTTAGTGACACCTATAAAATCTGTGCTCTCTCTCTCAAAAATTGAAAACTTGTTACTTCACCCACAACACTTCAGGCCTTCCCATCAGGAAGACGTCTTCAGACCCCCACCCAGTTGCAAAAGTAACAGAGCAAAGAACTCCTTTTTCCCCATCAGCCATCACACTCTATAATACACATGCATTAGCTGCAGTGTGAAGGGCGGGTGCACACACATACTCTTGCCAACAGTCTTGCACATAAAGCTCACAACAGTACTATAGTTAGTGCTGCATAGTGGAAAGTAATGTGAATATTTCTGTACTTTTTTTTTTTTGCTTCTACTGACATTAGCTTCATAATCACTGACGGACTGTGCTGGTGCAGCATTGTGCCAGTTCACTCATGGCATTACTCTGATATTTCCTTTCTACCTGTACCACTAAACAGATTATCCTCGCAGTTCTTCTCCTTGCTCCTCCAACCCTCTGTCCTTTACAACCATTTACCAGCACATTGCTCCCTTCCCCAAAGGCTCTACCCTCATCCCAGCATCCATTCCCTGGTGTTCTCTTTTCATCACAGCCCGACGCTGAGGAACATTGTTCTTGATTGCTTGGCAGATGCCATTATCCTGAGCTTATATCTTCACAATCACATTAGCCATTTGCACAGCTGGGTACTTACTGATGCGAGGCAGGTTAAGCACCACACTCGGGGGGACAAAACGATGGAGGCCCACCTGGAGCTTAGGCCAGGACTCTCTTCAGCACAGTGCCATTACCAAAAACACTGTTGCCCTTACTTCCATTTAGCTAATGCCTCCATGTCCCCCTCTCCATCTTCCCTCTCCACACTCAGTTTATACCTTAGTCTTCTTTAACCTTCTCTACCTGTCCCTTGATTCCTGCACTGTAATTTTCTTTCTGCAGCACCTCCAACCTCGATCTCTCTGTGTCCCCAGGCTTCTGCTATTTCTTCCTCTCTTTCTCTCACACCAGGTTTTTTTTCTTTTCACTTCTTTTTATCCATCCCTCACTTTATCACTTGTATGGGGACAGTTGAGTTAAAGGACTGCGCAATGCAGATTCACACTAGATGAAATGAGTAAAGAAAGGAAGATGAGGGAGGCTGGTGTAGTGACTGTGTTGGCATAGTTTCCTGACACAATACTGAGCATAGGTGGGCAGGCCAGAGATACAGTTTTACTCTTACAACACAGAGACATGCATTTGTCTTTGTCTACAAGTTCGAAAGGCTTCTTTTGCTGCTGTTATTTCTGTCACAGTTACTTTATATTCAAAGTTTGACATTTCATTAGATGAACTGATTAATCTAATAAACCGTTGTTTACTGACACCGCCACTGGACATTAAACTCAACTGAGATGACCTCATTTTACTCCATTAACATTAAAGCTGGAATAAATCTAATTTAAAATGAGATGTAAGGAAAAGAGGAACAGATGGGTGTAGGAAATTAGAGATAGCACAGATACAAGCCAGGAGGAGGAATAAAGAAATCCCACTGAGGATGAAACCGGCACATTTTCCACAGAAATATTGCTTACACCAGGAGTGAAGTCAATTATGAAATCAATATAGAGTCAACAAGGATATATGGAAGTGTTGAGGTTGATTGATGATAACAAATGATCAGAATAAACAATATGCCCATAGATGCTGTACATGAGTTAATCACAGAGTCGGAGTCAAGGTAACAAGGAATGGTTACAGTAACTATAGTGTGTGTGTGCCGATGTCTGTAGCAAATTACAGACTGCTGCTGCTGCTGCAGATGCTGCAGAGGCAATAAGCATAGGCTGCATAAACAGTGCATCATGTGGTACGAAGTCGGAAGAACAAATCTACTCAATAACTTATGACACTGGGAGGCTTCACTCAGGCACATGTTTAAAATACGCACACGCACACACACAAATACATCAAAAATATGCATTTGTTCTCTGCTGGTTTTTTTACAGGGTCCTGAAAACATATTAAATGTCACTCTCTATATTTTCATCTCACTTTCATTGTTACTATGTGTGTGGCGCCCATAACAGGAAGTGAGAGATCATCAGTTTATGAAGAAATGGAGGCATATGCTGCTTATGCGCCGCACTTTCCTCCTGAGTGTGAGGCGACGAAAGGATGACAAATGTTAAAGTGGATGGAGGCGAGTGATCCAGTGGTGCACAGATAGGTGGTGGGACAGAGAGCAGGAGCGTTGAGTGGGGTGGGGGGGTGGGGGGTGTTGGTACTTGCTCTTTTATCCACCCCTTGACTCCAGTCGCCACGGCAACATGCCTGGAGGGCACTCAAGAGAGGCGTCATCACTGACAAAAACAACAGAGAGTGAGTGAGAGCAAACGAGAGCAAACTAGACAGACTGTGTGTATGAATGAGAGCTGAGAGACAAGAAAGTAGGCAGCAGATCTACAACTGACCCGGGCTTCTTTTCCTCACTCAAAGAAGTGTGAGTTTGACCTTCAGGATCTCGGCTAAAAAGTGTAATGAACATTAATTCATCATTGGAGGTCATTCAGATTGATGTTTGGACCAGCTAAAGTTTCACCAACAGCGACCACTTTTATGAGTGTCAATATCACTGAAATCCCCTCCAAAAAAGGACACTATTATGAGATATGAAATTGGCAGAGTTAATCAAACTGAGGCTAATGCTTAATATTTGGAATTAACTGAGCCATTAATATTGTGGGCTGCCGTTAGGCTAGATAGAGTGGTTAAACCACCACCGGCAAAATTAAACAGGTTAATTAAAGTCTCCAAATTTTAATGCACTTCCCCTTGGACTGTATTTCACTGTTACACGCACACACACACACACACACACACACACACACACACACACACACACACACACACGATTACTCACACATACATGTTATTACAGTGGCCTGTCATTGACTTTTCTAATATTAATCTGAATCGTAATTCCTTAACCTTAACCCTATTATTATTCTCTTGAATTAGTGGGTCATTTCTCAAAAATCCCTAAATGAACCAACACACTCTGTCTTAGAAACAAACAAACAAACAAACAAAAAATAAATAAATCACACAAAACCACCTACTTTTGTATTATTAATGTACATCCAGTTTGAGCATCACAGGTGCATTGACAGGTGACAGAGCACAGCAAAGCCTGAATGAATAAATGTACGAATAAATATAATGAATGTAAATGCTTCCACACAGGACGTGAGGGGTCACTGAATGGTTTGATGAGAATAATTTGCATTCTGTGACGTGGCTTTTATAGTCACCATATTGAAGCTGAATGGTTTTGGGAGACGTTGGACTGGCGTGTCATACCTCAATTAGACTACATGATATAGTTACCTTTTGTGTGCCAGATTAGGTAATTTTGGAGCCATAAATTCTTGATTTGGCTGAGAGACATGGCTATAAATATATGTTGGACACTCAAGTCTTTCACAAACTGTAATTGGGCTGAATGATGTTCATCCCTCCTGATTCCCGGCGATTCACAGCACTGTAACTTTATTTTATTGCTATACTACTGCTTATAGTCATCTTATGTTTTGTTTCAAATTTCAGGTTTTTTTTGTGTTTACTCGATGCTCTTTGTGTTGTAAAATTTTCCTCACATTAAGCCCATTTTTGCTTTACAGTGGAAGCGCTTTAGAGTATAATGTGAAGCCTCGTCCTCTTGAAATCGGCGTCTGAAAAATTCATTTCACAAACAATGACTGCCATTCAGTTACCTTCAGAAAAAATAACAGTCTGGTATACAGTAGGTATGCAGTGTCAGTGAAAACATGTAGGAGAACGCGGAGTCCACTGTCATACACACTGTCAAAGGAATGTGTTATTACTTATTACTAACTTAATTATAGAAAACATGAACATTTGTTTTGGCCAGTTACAGACTTTTAATGTCCGTTAAATGTAGTGTTTTGTTGCATGAATGAGCTGTTTTTGGGAAAACCTGTAGTTCCATATTCACATCTGGAGCATAGTTGTTGACAGAAATTTTAATAATATGTACTTATTCTGATATAATCAATTTCACAGAAGTTGAGGACTGTAAAACCTAAAAAGTAGAAATACACCAATCTTTGATATGACATGTGCTGTATTTAACATCTTTAATGATAAACCTGTTAAAGTCCTAATCCTCATCTTTACTCTAAACTAAAAAAAAAAACCTTAATTGTATTTGTTTTAATCCTAAAATAAGCCCCCCTCCTAATCCATCATTTTAACCCTGAACATACACGCCCATACACACGGGTGGTGTTGTGAGGAGGCGGGCTAGCAGGATAGATGGACATGTGAGCGCATCTCGGCCATCAGAGGGCGGGTTTGTAGCGTTGAGTGCGCAGCGTGTGGCCGCTGCTGCTGATGCTGATGCTGCTGATGATGAAGATGATGATGAGAAAGAGCGGCAGGTACGCACACCTTTCAACGTAGACGGATGCGACTTTAAAGCTGTGCAAAGAACAATAAACAACCACCTCAGCTGTCACCTTTTTGAATGTCGTAGCTTATTCTGCTTTATCACCCAGTATTTATCTGTTCAAACAAAAAGGAGGAGTGAGCAGGAAAAGTGCGCAGAGGCGACGGGGGAAAGAAGTGAAGATGTCCAAACGGGTCTCGTCGCGATGGGATTTGAGTTGAAGAAGACGTAAGCACCCACAAGTCACCCTGATCCAACCCGTTGTTAAGGTAACTGGGAACTTGAAAAGGCGTTTTTTTTTTTTTTTGACCGCTGGGATGTTGTGAACGACACGTCGCCTGGGACAGAAGGAGCGGGGGACGCAGAAGGAACAGAGGGGAACCAGGGCTATACGAGCACCAGGGGGGGATTATGGCTCTCGCAACGTTATTTTCTCTCAGCCTCATCACGCTGGCGGTTACAAACTTGCACCTGTCCAGAGCCAGCGATCGACATGCGGTGTACTGGAACAGCTCAAACCTACTGTAAGTGGCTTTTCTGCAGCCCTGTCTGTGTTAACTGCAAATCAACTTGTGTTTTCTCTTTTGTTGATGCACACCTGTGTTGATAACTTGTTTACACAGATATGTGTCCATCCTCTGCCTGCTCTGGCTCTTTTAGTTACAGCCTTAAATACCTATATTAAATAACTACCAAGCAGTTTCCTCCCTTATTTTGGATAAGACATCTCCTGATTGTCTACACTAGTCAACAACTGTCTGATTAAAATTGCATCTTTTCATCTCTTGAATAATTGTGAGCCATTTCGAGTCATTTAATCAGTTTGAATAATGCATCTCCGCAGGCAAACTGTTTCGACATCTTCCACCCTGAATGCAGAGAGTGGTTCCTATAAATATTTGATTTCCTATCTCTCACATCTTAGTCCATCTACTGCTGAACAATAATGAGTCATTTAAGCAGTCATCGTTTCATTTACTGTACTTTCAGTTTTTGTGTTGTCGATCATCCTATACCTGCCTACCTATCATGCAGCACAGATACATAATTCACATGCACATGAGCTACCTATAAATGAGTATGCTTGACACACACACACACACACACACACACATATATATATGTCTGAGTTTACCCTTGGACTCTGATTCCTCAGACAACAGTAAGGATGCTTACCTCAGGTAAGCTTCCCCTGGCTCTGCTGTCTGTCTACCTGTGAGCTATAAAGCCAGCTTGCTGTGGGGCAGAGATCGATGTGGATTCTACTGCCTTTGTCTTCTCATTAGCCAACAGTGAATCCATCTTTCTCACATTCTTTTATCTACTCTCCTCACACAACCTCCCTCTTTGCCCCCCACTCATCTCCTCCTCCTCCTCCTCCTTCTTCTTCTCTATCTGTGTTCCTCCTCTGTCCATTTGTATTCACCTCAGATGCGTGTCTCTCCTATCTCCTCTCTCCTGTCTCATACAGTACTTGGTTATTTTCTTTCCTCTCTTTATTTTTCTACGGTGTCTCACTAGCCGGCCTGTCCACCTCAATTCCCTTTTTTCTGCATCTTATTACCCCCACACCCCACCCCACCCCACCCCTGCCCCCATCTGCTCCTGGTCCCCCATTCATCTCTCAAGATCTCAGCTGAGAGTACACATACAGTAGATGATTAGAATTAGACATTGTATGAAAGTTTTTTGAGTGCATGTGAATGTGGGTTCATATAAATATTTGAAGGTTTCCTCAAATCAAACGGCTGTAGAAACGGGTGGAGAGGTGGTGTGCGGCACCCGTTGCTCATTAATGTTGTGTGAATGGCAGAGTCACATTCAAAACTGTTTTAGATTTATGACTGCAGTTAATCCCATCAGTGTGACATGAATAGAGAAGGGGTATATTAAGTGGGACTTACTTGCATTTAAGCGTTGTAAAAGTGCACAGGTTTCTGCGCCTCATAATCACTATTAGTCCTATCTATCAATTTTAATTAGTCTTTCTGCAGTATGCTGCTGTATGTCTAAAATGATTTTCACAGCATGGGCATGGTTGCTCAGTGTAGTTATTCATTATAGTGTTAGCACATTTCGTGGCTTTAAATTGACATTTATGTGGTTAAATGACAAATTTGCACTCGTATTAATGAATTCAGAATACTGTGTGTGTGTGTGAGAGAGAGAGAGAGAGAGAGAGGGAGGGGAAAAAGAGAGAGAAAGAGATACAAAGTGCAGGTGTGGGTCTACATGCCTGCGTGTGCAAAACCTCTCCTTTCTCCACGGTGAGATACAAATCTCTAAAATAATGCAAAAATTGACCCAGTTTGCAGGTAGCAGACAAATCCTCTGAGCCTATGGCAAGAATACTGATGGCCATCAGGTTTTAAAAGGGATTCGGTTCTGGGCCACTTCTACACCACTCTGTCTACATGCAAAGAGAACCAGCTGAGGGCCTTGCTTGTTCAGTGATGCAGCTCCTTTCCTTCATCCAGCTCTGGTTACAGAGAAAATCTCAAGAGAGAGCTGTAAGAAATGAAAAGCAGCAACAGAGAGCAAGAAACCAGAGGCCTTTAGGGCCAAACGCTGGTTGAGGCCTTAATTTTTTACCCTTGAGCGCAGCATTCAGCGCAGATGGTTACCGCACAGCTGTAAGAAATGGGATCACTTGGAAGCCAAGCTGTTTATGCCAAAGCCGTGAAAATGACTTTTTATGATAATGCTCAGAAAGAAAATGTCATGCTCTGGTGTATTGAAAGTCAAAAGGGATTGTCACACACTTGATATCCAGTAATACTGTGCTGTTTGATCATTTGCTGCTTTTCTGGGGTAAACAACAACAACAGACAATTTATTATAGCTTTTTTCCTCTGTCTCAGACAATTTAAAACGAGATGTCTTGATTATCATAACCCAAAGAAATAGCTCAGAGTGCTTTGATTACCGCCCAAGTCTGTCATGACCACACTACCCCCCCATTAGAAATTGTTGCTCTCAGCTTCCGCTCTCAGCAGTGCGCCTGGCCAACTCGTTACAGATGTCCCTGCTAATGGCTGACTGAGGCAGGAAAAAACACACACGCAGGCCATTAAATCATCTCGCATCTGAGGCCATCTGCCAATTAGAGGGGGGAGATGTGGAACATCTTGCGAGCACGCGGGAGCAGCGGTGCACTGCGGTAGCCTACCCACAAGCAGCGATCCATGCTCACGCCGCCTCCTCCCATCAGGTGTTTGGACTCACTGGTGAGGCAGGCCGCATCTCCATAATTGGGCACCCCATGTCAGCATGATCAAAACAACAGCATGGCTTTCATTCACTCTCCCACTCCTTCCTTAAGTCACACAGTGTATCTACTGATGCTCGTAACGTAGCAGGACACCAGGGCAAAAAGCCTTTGTAGGGGCGCGGGAAGGCATAGCAGGAAATTTGAAAATGTGGCACATATCTCGCTGCTATATTGACATTCCCTTGCCTGCCCAGTGAGATGAAAGTTGTCTTTCGCTGTTTGTAGCTGATCCTTGGCAAGTTACTGCTCTACGTGTCTCATACTACATATAATGACCTGGTTTGGACCTGAAATGTCAGGCCTCTAAGCCACACAAAGAAAAACAACCCAAAAAAACCCCACAACCCAATCTCTGGCACACCATATCTGATGCTACAAAATATATTATCACCTTGACAAATAGCTTCTCTGTTAGCACGAGGTGCAGCGTCCCGGTGATCAATGTTGAGTCGAGGTGTTTCTTACTCAAAAGACTCATTAACTACCAAGTTGATCTGTGCTGGTGTGTGGACTCCTATCTAGACTTGTAGGTGAGTTCCCTGCAGGGCAGAGAACTCACATCCTACAGGGAAAAGATTGTAATATTTAGTTGCAGAGAAGGGGATTGTTACTGAAAAATGAAAAAGAAAATGGAAATTGAGTGATGGAGAAGGTGATGCAAAAAGAAAAAATCCGAAGATAGATGGAGGGAAAGAAAAAGGGTGCAAAGTGTGAAGAATATTATAGAAAGACAGAAGTGGGCATAAGAGAGATTGGAAGAAGAACACATTGGAAAGGTGGAAAGCAGAGCGGTCTTTCAGGAGAAGCAAGTAAAGGGAAAGATTGATTGAGTTGGCCAAAAGTCGGGAAGGGTCAAAGAGAGCACAGGTTTTACCGGATATGGAAGTTAGGTTATTTGGCTGAATGTGCTGTAGCTGCTGTTTTCTGAGGAGATGATACTCAAGGGAGTTGATCCGTGCTAATGTGGACACAGGCTGGATCATTCATGTGGACCAATGCTCAGAGACAATAGCTGCTGCCATTCACCTGCCCCTTTGCCCTGCGCAACACAGTGCAGACGGAGCATACAGGAGACAAGCGAATTTACTACCTGATTGCATGCACATTCGTCTGCCTACAGCTCCGTCTCTGGTCTGTCTGTGGCAATTTTGCATACAAATTCATCTTATTCACTAACATTCAATTTGTGCCGTCGCATTCATTGTACAGCATAAGCTACCCAATATAGCATTATATAGCATGTTGGGCTTTTCATTGGTTGCAGTTGTGTTGTGAATAACACTGATTGAGTGCAAATTGACCTTTTGTACGTTTTTGAAATAAACATGTCTCTCCGACTCTAATGAAGTACTTTCCTCACCAGCTATTCGAGTTGCTTGTGAACATTTGAATGCTTTATATTCTTTATCTGGTTTAGACAGCCAGGAGATTAGTTTAATAAACAGCTCTGGTAAATGTATAGTTAACTTGACATTGTCACCTTGCTTCATTATACTGCAAATCTGCATTGGTATCACAAAACCTGGTGTGGTAAGTGGTATGCTAGGCATTTTTAGCTCATTGAAATCTGCTATGAGTCATGTAAATGGATGGAGAAACACTGAAAGGATGTTTAATGGTTTGTATGGATCCAAAAGTGTTTGCGGGGATCAATACATTTATATGGTAGGGGAAGGTGAATGGACCCTGGCCAAACAAAAACACAACAAGGTTGCTTTCTTAGCAGCAATCAATCTGGGTGCATGAGTGATCAATGTCCGAAATGCATTTTTGATTTGATTTTACAGTGTCGATAAATTGCCATGAAATATTTGGAGCTCAGCTCAAGTATTGCCTTGGAACAGCATGCCCGAGAATTGATTACTACGGATTTGTCAGTCACTGCTCTAGGGTTCGTGCTCTGTGGAGGCCTTAACTATGTCTACACTAAACAAGGTCTTGGTATAGCAGTGGCAGACTCAGTGAAGAGAGCGGTTAAAAAAAACATGAGGCTGAGCACAGATGAAAGAAAAATATATGTTTTATTAAGTCTGAGAGACATAAACAAATTCTTAAGTTACTCCTCTGAATAAATAAAATAAGGTTTTTTATCAAAGCATACTGAACAGTACATCCAGAGGTAGGGCTGTTGCTGTTGCTCTTGGTAAACACAGATTTTACTCTACAGTGTAGTGGACATGGACAGAGAAACTCTCAGGACACATTTACACATTTAAAACCTTGAATTTAATTGATATAAATCAAAGGGAAAATGTGAAAACTTTGACTATTACGCTGTCACAATGAAGTCCGCAATCTTGTGTTCATTCTTCTCTATTCCTCTCTGGCCCCTCTAGACATCCAAGGCAACTCAAGCCTTCTCAGCTTCATTATTGTAAGGAATTGGGAGGTTTGCTGGGCCATTATATCCTGTTCATTGGCTCTGATGGGAAAGTGCCATTGGACTCATCTAAGAGTTTTCCCAGGTGAGGGCAAGTGCTACGTTCTTCTGAGGAGTCCAAAGAAAAACATAGTTAGGCCTCTCAAAAGCTATTCGCATTCATTGCTCTGTGCTCCAAGATGATACAAACTGCACTTAACTGGCAGTGGGAACCCACAGGAGATCCCAGACCAGTCCTAATCCCAGACAGGTAGAACCAATTTCAGACTCAATGATTTGAATGCAAATGCTTTCTACAAAGAAGGGTTTCCAACTTCCAAATGGTGGCTCCACAGTACATTACACCGGGAGTCTGCACCGCCATGCCCGTTACCCACTGGGAAATTACATTGCTGCTATGATGGAAATGGCTGCCATGTAGGAAAAAGATCAAAGCTGTTGATAGGTGGATGGTCAGTAGTTGGAGTCTGAAATTATTTGGGATATGGGCCTTGTTATGCTACATGGCCTGGAAAACGATGTGGCAGCCGCAGCAGTTGGCCAAAATAATTTGTTTTGTTATTGAAGCAGAAGGCCTCTTCTGAGGTACGGCAATTGAGGTGGTATTTTGTACCGACTCAGAGTTATCAGTGTCCCTTCATAAAAAGGCAGCAAGCGAGGACACAGGTTTGTGCTCTGTCATATCTTGTTCTCTGTTCATTCCCTTCAGGACTTGAGCCGTGACAGGTCTTCCCTCTAATGCTCTTGGGTGCTTAACAACAGCGGCGTTACAAGAAGTGGAAACTGTCCTCACAGCTTAGTGGATGATACGGCTTCAGTTTTCCTTTCATACAAGGGCAATTTCCAATATAGGCAGCGTGATAATTAGGTATTCTGTTATAATTGAGATTTTTCCTATTGAAGATGTAATTATATGAAGGTCTGAGACCCTTTGGCAGCCGTCGTCTCTGTAATGAGAATATTTGAAGAAAATTGAAATCCCTCTCTAGTGCTCTGTGCATCCAGATTGACTAAAAGTAATTTGACCCTTCAGCGGGAGCAGCAGCAGCAGCAGCAGCCGCCACCTCCAGTGCCTTAATGTAGCCCTCTTATATTGTTAGAGGGAACATTTAAATCACTACATCTTCAAGCAAAACTGTTCATATTACAAATATGGATAGCATAAGTCTTTAGAACTTGAAAGTGCGATGTAAGTAGATTGAACTGGAAGCTACGTACTGGCAAACAAATGGAAAATACCTGTGAGGAAGCTGGAGGGCTGTGCTGCTCAAATTCTTACATTTGCAGATATTTAAATACTGGCCTGGTGCTGGAATATACATTGAGTTAGGAAATCAAACACTTTTTTTTTTTTTGACATGTAACTGTTATTGTAAACTGACCTGTACATTCAAAGCCAGTGAATTAGAGTAAAACAGCCAAGTGGTACCACACTCCTTTCTTTCTGTCCATGTTTCCATATCTTCAACCTCATCATTTAATCAGGTCTCGTGTTGGTCTGCATCAAAAATCTATTTGGAATTCATTTGCCGCCTTGATGTGTAAATTCAGTTATGGTTAATACATGAGCTACAGCACATGCATAATCATGTCTCTCTGCTCACACACATGCATTTTTCCCCCCCCTTCCTGGTGTTCTCTCCCATTGATTTATATAGACAATACGTGACACATCTCGCACTACTGGTATCCCCCCATCAATTGGAAGGGTCTTTCTCTCCTTCCCCATACCTTTTCTCTCTCTCTCTCTGGATCAGTGTGTAGTGTTGGTGAGAGAAGCGGCTCTACGACGCAGTCTGTTATTTGCATTTGTTTACAGCCGGGGGGGGGGGGATGATTTGAGAACAGGGACGAGAAGGGGTGGCGCCCCGCTTGTTATCACAGAATGTTGGAATACTTAACTGTAAATGACTAGATTATAGGAAAAATATACAGCGGAGACATTAGTCTACTCACCTGCTCACCATGCTCCCCTGTTAAAACAACAACCTGTGCAAATCCTCCTCTGGCCATGTGCCAATCAGCAGGAAAGCTTTGTTTGTAAAGGTATTTATTTGCTTTGTTCAGCCGCTTTTCAGTTGCTTTGGTTTGTGCACAGACGGCATCGGTGTGCGGTTGTTCTCACCGTCATAATAGTGTGAAAACCGCCGTTTCTTACACAACACACAGTAGCACTTTGTGTGTACAGTATGTGTCAGAGAATAACTTGCATGGTGTTGTCTGATGGTAACGACCTGTGTAAAATACTGCATGGTCTAGACCAGCGTGTGTAAAACTGTAAGACATGCAGAGATGAGCCCAGATCCTCACCATGCTGTGTGTGGGTGTGTAGAATATCAATGTCCTGCTGTGTTCTCTCTCACTCTGCGTGTGTGTCTGACTGCTATTAGGTGGCATTTAAGGTGTTTTGATGTCTCATTGTCTTTCTGGGTAAATGTGTGTGTGCATGCATAGGTGTTTGACTGATTGTCGTTGAAAGCAGAGTGATGATTCGGTCTCCTTCTCTTGGCCCTGTCAGTCTCTTTTGGTCAGTCTGTGCCTCATGCTTGTGTTTCCTTTCTGTTGGTTGCGTTTGACTCGTAGAGCAGCAGCCCTTTCTGTCTTCCTGCCGTGCCGTTTGAAGTGTTTTTGCTCGGCCTTCTGTTCCTGCTCCATTCTCACCTTGTTTGGAGTCAATGGGAAGTCCCCGAAGACTGCTTCGCTCAACCGCATTGCTGTGCGTGGGAGGAGAGTGGGCACTACCGCCCATTTACTTCCCTTTAATTTATCGCTCTATTGCTACAGAGAAAGTGAGTCACATATATTGTATCATTATTTAGAAATCCTTTCGTTCACTGCACATGTACTTGTCTTTCTAGTACAGCCTGTAAGTACACATAAGATGAGAGGAACTGTGTTTTTCTTCCTCGGCAGTCTGTGTGTTTGTGCATGTAAGTGTGTCTTTTTTAGCATAGCACACACTACAGTATACATACAGTAAGAGATAGATGGTTATGATAAATAGATTTGCTTTTGCAGCACTTAAAGGGATTCTGTGCCACTTCCCAGGAGGAAGAGGAAGAGAAAGTGAAAGAAAAAGTTATGACAAAAAATAACTAAAAGGAAGAGGAAGGATGTATGGATGGGGGAGGGAAGCATGAAAAAAAAAAAAAGGAGATGGAAGAGGTAGATATAAGGCAGTGCAGAGATGTAAAGGCAGAGAGTGGATGTTGAGATAGGGGGAGGAAGGGAGGGTATTCATATGTAGAGGAGAGGAAGAGTCTGTATGGAGAATATTAATGGTGTGTCAGGAAATGGAGTATCTTTAAAGACCTCAACCTTTCTTGTGGTGCTCATGTGTACTGTGTCGGAAAACAAGCAGCTTGGAGGCACTGCTGTAAAAACCAGGGAAAATTGCAGAATAGGCAACTGCATCAGTGGCAGAATTTTACTCGCATATATTCATTACCAGGTGTTGCGTTTGCAGGAAACAAATTATAATGGCCAAAACAACTGGAAATGCAAAAGATGATAATTTTTTCCCCACACTAGTTCAGCAGCATTTGAATGCATTTGTTCGGCTCACGAAAACGTGTTTATTAGAGTCGACCTGTTTGTTCTTCTTCTCTCTTTACCAAAATCAGCCCGCCTGATGGTAGAGATCTGCCTTGTAACACCTGCTTGCTGATTTAGACACAGCAAACATTTACTCTCTTTCTCACATTGTCTATCTATCTAGTATCTACAGCTCTCTTGTCCTCTCTTTTGAGTCTTTCTCATTCACGTTGCATCTCCTTCCTTCTGTATTATCGGCGCATACTCAAACACACTCGCCAATTTTTGAGTTGCCGCTGTGTCAGGACTCTGAAATCCCTCCCAGCACCTGTCAGCAGCAAGATCTACAGCAAGGAAGGAGAAGAGGAAAAAGCTGCAGGTGTGTGTGTATTGCGAGAAAAGGAATAGAGAGGAGAGAGAGAGAGAGACAGAGAAGTGACGCTCATTTACCACATGATGCAAGGAAGAAACACGCCGTCATTCGTGGAAGCCTGTGTCACAGGTGACAGTCAACGACAGGGCGAGGAACAGGCCTGTCACAGAGGCAAAGAAAGGAGGAGGCACAGGAAATGAATGTGGTATTCGTCATACAGCAAATGACAGGGAGATGTAGGGGGACTATAGGCGTACTGTATGGTGGCAGGGAGAACAAGAGAGCACATTGTTAAGAGTTAAATGATGTAGTGAAGAGAATAACATATATAGCCTCGGGTTGTTGTTTATGATGGTAAAAGCAATTGTGACACACAGCGATTGCGGAAGATGGATTTCTTCTGTGGAAATTGGTCTAATACCAAGAGGTTTATTCCCAGGGAGCCCTGAGTGCCGTTAAAACATTGTGAGCCATGATTGAAAAAAAAAAAAAAAAAGACAGAGAGAGAGACTGATAATCAAGTCTCCGGCTGTTATCTTTTTCATTTGATCTGGAGTAATGTAAATTGGAATATCAAGCTGTCTGGCTTGTGTTTGTCAACATGAATCCAGTCTGCTAAAAGAAAGTTTCACTTGCAGCATTGTCACGATGTCCTAATATCCGTAACAACTTGTGACTTGGCATTTGCGAGTCATAAAACAGGTTGTAATCCCTAATTAGCAGGCTTTAATTTCCCTAACGGGAATGAACTTTTGGTCAAATTAGAGCTTCCATTAAGTTTTGATTCTAACCTCCAGCGTCTGCTGTATAGGGGTAAATTAGTGCCAAGGAAACCATATCTCTAGCTAATGTGCGGTGCCAGGAAGATAACAGCATTCTCTAAAAATGCCAGGGACATTAGTATTCCCGCGTCGTGCTTTGAGTGCGAGGTCTCAGTTTTTTAAAATCTATGAAAAAAATCATTTGCTATTCGTCAGCAAAAACCCTGCTCCCCCCCCCATACACCCCCGCCCCCCATACCCCCTCTGCCTCCTCTTCATTAGACAGTTCATCAGCAGCCTGTCATCATATGTATTATTTATGAGCAGAGCCCGGTTTATTCTAAACACACAGCACAGGTTTCTTTAGTTACTTAGGTTTCAGTTATATTTTCGGACTAGTGTCACCCCGATTGTACTGTATAGCGAGGGAGGGGAGGGGGAGGGTGAGGCAGTGCACTTTATGCTTCAGAAAATTATGCTTTTCTGCTTAATGAGGACTCATTCTCACCCAGCGTTGCCACTTCCACCTGAGCAGAGAGCCAGGGTTTGCTGCTTGGCCAGCCCCTGCTCAGTTCCCTGTATGCAAATATCCATTTTTCAATCAACCTTGTGGTTCTTTCTGAGGCGTTCGATATAGGTCTGGCCTTCTGCGAGGTAATTTACCCAGAATTCCTTTGACCTCCAAGGTCACCTGGTGGAATGACACCTTTAATCACTCACCTACACACTGTGTTCACGCCCTCCAAAGAGACGGAGGGAGGTCACTTAAAGATAACTGAGTGTTTATAATACTGGTGGTGGTGTAATAGCACTGACTGTGATGTTAACACTGCTGTATTATCATAAAACAGTGCTCACACTTAATAGGTAATTTTGCATCATAATAACATGAACCTTTATCTAGAATTGTTGACTGACTCAAGCGTTGACCAGGTAGCTGCACCTCGCCCAGGTGTCACAGACGGAGGTCATCTCAGGTCAGGCAACATTTTACTAAAAATAAATAAGAGCACACGTTATTCTTAGCAAGGTAACAACTTTCAGCTTGACAACACTATTAATGAGGCTATTAATAGTCAGAAAAAAAGTATTAAAAGTAATAAACTGTTGTATTGTCGGCATATTATACATAATAAAAGTTGAAGGTGTGAATATTATGAATCCGTAGACGTTTAATTTTTTTTTTTACCTTTTTAATTTAACAATTTATGTGACTTTGACATTAAATTATCTGCTATGTGTCCTTCATGACTAACCTTAGCTTCTCTGTGTGGCATGAACAAAAGTTAATCATTTAATCAGTAGGATGAAATGAAGCCCACTGGCGCATGTGTTACACACATGAACTGCTAAAAAATAAAAGACGATTATTGTTTGAACTACTGGCTTCCTACTGTTGTACTGCAAATTATATTTTTAAAACCAAATTTCCACTGTGATATTGTTACTGCTTCTAGGACTACCTGTGTCACTGCTAAGGTGTGTGTGTGGGAGTGTATGAATGCATTATGTCAACATGTGTCCTTGCAAGTATAGAATTATAAACATACATTGTGTGTGTGTGTGTGTGTGTGTGTGTGTGTGTGTGTGTGTGTGTATCCAGTATCCCTCTGGAGTTTAACCATTCCACACATTCCAATTCAGTTGCAGCATGTCTGATTTTCATGCAGAAGATCTGAGTTTGAGTCACAGATCTGCAATTAACGTTCCCCTTTGAAAATGCAATCTCTCTCTTGTCTTAACTGCTTGTCTAACCCTTTTTGTTTTGTACCATAACCACGATTTTTTTCATGTCCGTAACCAGCCTGTTGTTGTGTAGTGCAGATATTGTAGAAATTGAGAATTTTAAAAGGATTGGCACCTTTTAGTAATGTTACCACTGACTGCAGTGGTTTTACAGAAATGTACAATACTGATGTTCTTGTCTGGTAATAGAGTTGAAATACGTGGTAGTGAGCCCTGAAAGAGACACACTCTCCACCCTCCATCCTCTACATTCCTCATCAAGGTGCCCTTGAACAAGGCAATAAACTTTTAATTACTCAGTTGAGGCTGTTTAATGACCAGTGGTACAGGGCTGGTCTTAGTGTGTATGGTACTGTCCTTCCCCCCCCTGTGACTTCTGCCTCAGGCCCCCCGCTGTAAAAATAAGAGGTCCGTATAAAGCCTAGATATAGAGGATTTAAAAACAATCTAAAATGTTTCTCTCAACACTCTAGACGAAGGGTCTGAAAAGTGTAGAGGAGGAAGTTTACCTGAATACACACTCGTTCTCTGAGATGCTCGCCCTTACATGCACTCAGCATCCAGTTACAACCGCTGAGCACTTTCTACTGGGATGGAACATCAATCTTTGTGCAGCAAGACACCTCACACTTCAACACCCAAACGCCAGAGCTCCTGCTTTCCATCCATAAGCCCTGCGATTTATACCAGGATACACTGTAAATCCGCTCAAAGATACTGTACATCTTGCTTGAGCGCGCACCCATGCATACAAACGCACACACACACACACACACACACACACGGTAAGCTTATGATTTGCCTCGGCTAAAGATTCTTAATAGAGGAATAATTGTAAAATTGTATTGACTATTGAGAGATTATGCAAATGTGCACACTTTCTTTACCCAAATTACATTGAGAGTAATCATGACAAATTGATTAAAGTTTTGATTGGGAGAGAGTTTTTGAATACTGTTGAGTTATTAGCGATGTGCTTTTATAAAACAGCTAATCAAGCAAAAAAATGTCTTTGTACGACCTGACTAACTGAATGTTTGACTAATCAAGGAAGGAAGGGACTGCACACACACACACACACACACGCACAGAAAAGAAAAGCCGGTAACTCTTATTCCTCTCTGTAAAGCCCTGCAGGTGTGGTCCACTCCTGTGATGGCTATTAGCACAGCCTATCATTGGTATTCATTTCCCACTCCCAATTCCCCCACAGTATTTTTTTCTCCTCTCACTTGACAGAGGACCGTGGGTTAAACGCCAAGGGGAGCGCTCCATCACGACTAGATCTGATCCAATTAAATACAGATTTAATCAGCCACGCAGTCGGCGAGTGAATACAGAATGTGATCAGGCTGGTGGTAACTGGAGGCCGAGCAGCGTGGGTGCTGGTTTCCATCCCTGGATTTGAGGATTGGTTTAGTGGGTTGAGGAGGCACCTTGATCCTATCTGACCTGTCAGCCGAGCACCTCCACACATGTCTGCTGTCAGGTTCAGTTCTCACTTTTAATAAGATGATGACATGTTGAAGCTTTTTGTTACTTCTCTTCAGTGTTTGCAAACTCCTTGCGATGATGACCCCCAAACCCGCTGATTTAGTGCCGTGAGATGCCGAGGAGACGACAGGAAGGCTCCTCTGGAAGATCTGCAAGATTTACTGTTGATGCAAACACTCAATTAATTAATGATTTAGGGACTGGATTATATCTGCGGCAGGCGGGAGCAATCTGGAGGAGGTTAATCTTTTGTTTGCTGGCAGGAGAAGTTAGAGGCCGTCTGCCTCTGGACATGTGGAAAGCAAGGAGAAAACACCTCCCACTGCCAGAGAAGGAAGATTTTTTTCCCTGCTTCCTCCCAAACGACTGCAGCCGCTGATTGTTGAAAGCTTTTACTCTGCAGAGGAAGCAGTCCTGTGATATGAAGTACAGCTCCCCAGTGGCCCATCAATGTCCACTGTAACTGCTGTGTCACCTTCAGATTTCCAAGGGAGGATTGTACACAGGGAGCTGCTGCAGAGCCTACTAATGAGAAGGAATTGGGAAACGAGTTGCTTTTTAACATATCCCAATGTCCGGGGTCATTTCAGTTATGAACCCAGACTTAATTACAAATCCTGCTATTTAGTGCGTGGTGGTGTGTGTATGTGTGTCTGTCTCTGCCAGTGTGTGACTAGTAATTGTTGTGAAAAATAGCATTTCTGGCCGCCACTCAAATGTGTAACTGTAAATAGGTATTGCCTGCCTCAGTTAGCCCCATCCCAGATAATGCAAACATAACACCATGACATTAAGTGCAGTTTAGTGTCTGAACCAAATCCAACCTGGAAAGCAGATTGCTGTAGCTGGCAAATTAACAAGCTGGTGGTTTGTCGCTCGCCAGTCATTTATGTTAATGCAAAGAAGTTCCCCCTTTTTCTGTCTCTTTAATGTTTCCAGTGATAAATTATGTGCCATCAGATCGAGGCCTCATCTGTGTCATTTACATTCAAAGCATTTATATGTAACCTTTATTGAAAAAAAAAAAAAAACCCACATGCTATGATTTATTTGCATTATTGAGAAAAGCTTATTTCAGTCCATTGTATGGGAAAAAAAAAACAGCAATTAATACTAAAATTACATCAGGAGATTGCATAGTGTTTCCACAGGAAAGGTCCAAAGATGCATAATTTGGTAATTACACTGTGAAATGATTCCAGTTCTGACTGTGAGCATTTCAGCCACATCCTGCCCCTGGGATGAGCATCTCGCGCTCATCTTCCACCTTAGATTAGTAGTCTTTAATTGCCTCTTGTGTTTGAAGGAAGATTCACCTCACTTGTTATTTCCAGGTGTAAATGAGATGAGAAGAGAAAGGTTACCCTGAGCCCCAGAAGACTGTGCAGTCCTTCAGGATGGTCTTGGCTCACCCCTGCCATAGTCTGATATCTCAAATAGAGCTGTGTTTGAAGTGCTCGGTTGGGTGCCTGCGCTTTCTGCACTCGGGCAAGAGTCGCAGTGCTTGTTCAACTCTGGCAGCCCCTCTGTAAGTTCCTTCTTTTGTATTTGCATACCGAACAAACAGGAAATTGTGTTCATTTGTATGCAAATGTGTTTGTCCCCAAGGCTGGGATTTTGAATTAAAAGTTTTACCGTCCCATTAATTCCAAATTACACACAGGCACTGACATGGGCTCCTCCACCCGGCAGGGGGGTATCTGACTTGCCATCCAAACGCATCTCTGTCAGTTTAGACTGTTTAGTTTGCCATCTGCGAAACAGAGTCGGAATTTGGATTTAATCTGGTCCACTGATTTGCAGATTGATCGTCTGCGCCATGTTGCAATCTTCTCTTAATTATCTCACAGAAATATGCAAAGATTTTTGGTGTGATTGATATTCGAGGATACTACCAGAGACAGACACGAAGGAGGCCTTGAAGTGGTTGACTGACAGGTTGTGAGGAACACGGTGAATGAGAGGGAGTGGTGAAGGCCGTCCGCCATGCCGATGTAGCACACCTCATCAGCCTTCTCTCATTAAAATACATGTACAACCTTATGAAAAATGCATGACCCCATCAATGACGTGTGGCATGTATGGCCTGATGCTGACAGTCAAGGTAATATGAAAAATTAGCACCTACCCATCGACTGATTGAGAGGGACTTTGCATAAAGGGCCTTGTCTTTATCATAATGTTGCTAACCAAGCACTAACATTGTATTAATTCAGCTCTTTTAGATATCGATCGGAGTGATTGAATACCGAGTTGTAATACTGAGTGTGGGTTTTGCATTTATGCTTTTAGTCGGAGTATATAATGTGTAAGGTAGTGTTATTTAGAAACACTGAAAAAAATGCGTCAGTACGTATTTTTTGCAATTTGAAACTACTCAAGAGTAGCAGAGAAACCTGAAGACACTCAAAATAATGAAAAAGAAATGAAGACAAACAGACGGATCAATGGATGTCCTGATCTAAATTACATCCTTTCCACCACTTCCTGTTTTGCACCAAGTTTTTGCACCAGTGTCACATGGCTTTTTATCTTTTTGGAAATACCATAAAAAGAAGTGATGAGGGCTTTTTATTGGAAACATTATTGGCCTATTCTTACAGTATACAGTCATAGTCCTGCTGTCGCTATGGTAGTGTTCCTTCGTTCTTGTGTTTTTTTTTTAGTTTCTGTGTTATTAATTGTCATAATATATCCACAGATAGTTTAAGACTTGCACTGGCTCATAATTTTTCGTCTACTTTGAATCCAATAAAAATTTGTGCAAAATCAGCATCAATAAACATGTATAAATTCTAAACTTTTTCACAGAGAGAGAGAGTCACACATAGTTCTGTTCACAAATTAATAATGCACTGAGCTCATCTTGTTCACATGCAGACTTTTGGCAGACATCTGATGTCTATGTGTGATGAGCCAAGGGGGACACATCATTTTAACTCTCTGATGGTGACTGTGCTTGACTGCCAGGTTTGCTAATGAAAGGGGGTATTTGGCTTTGTATTTTTTTTTTTTCCAAGAACTTTGAGGCAAGTTATGTTCTTTGTGACAGACATACAATCAGCAATGTCAGTTCAAAGGGGAATTGTCCCATTAAAACAAACATCTTTAACATGCTTAAACCGTTGGACGAATTTTGTTAGAATACTTTTGCTAAATTGTTTTCTTGAAAATCTATCAGAAGTAAAATATATATATATATTGATGCTTTTTGTTGTCCTAAGAAAAGAACGAAAGAGACAAAAACAACAATCTTGCTGTATTGATTATGAGTGCATAAGTGCTGCTAATACTGAATTTAGTTATTTTGGCAATACTTCATCTCAATAATAGAACAATATTTCCAACATCTACGCAAAGAAATTGGTGTGCACGTTTCATGCAGTTGTTTATTATTTGCTACCGGAAAAATCAATGTGATATTTATTGAGAACAGAGGGAACCAGAATTGTATTGTACCTGAACAAAAAACATTTTTCAACAGGAAAAAAATAAAAAAACACCAGGCAGATTTCTCTTTTCATTAGCAGAACTGGCAACCACACTCCTTGCTCAGCACACATCACTTTGATTGCAAAAAAGCTTTAAAATCGTGTCAGACAGCCTCCTGAAATGCGTAAAAAATGTTACATGTAACATGTAAAGATAAGATGTTTTTCCTATTCAAGCAAAAGCCTTTTTATTCATTATGTTTATCATTGTAGTTTGCTGCTAGTTGCAAATTAATTAAGGTCTTTACAACATTTGCTGATGCATTATGATAAATATGTGACTTATATGCTAGTTGCTGTTCATCTTAGTTGCAACTCAGGGTCTGGAATAGATTTGGGTTCAGGTAATTGGAGCGAATAATAATTAATGAAACTTTTTAGTCTTTGTTGCTAGACACAGCGTCCTTTCTCACTATTTCAGAGGGCCTGCTACATTTGTGTGGTGTGACAGGACATAGTGGTTTGTAATGAGAGTTGTTGATATGTTTCTGCACCTGTTTATTGCGCTTTGTAGACAAGGTGAATATGAGAGTGTGAGAGGGACAGGATGGACTTACAGGCTATGTACAAGGTTCGGGCGACATGTCAAAATGTTCCTACCAGCCACACAGTCAGGCTCACATCTGACCCGTGATGCTAATTTTCACTACGTTAAAATCCCATTGACTTGTGCTAAAGATGTTAGCAATCTGAAAATCATTGCTGTCTGCAATGCTAATTAGTGCCATGCAAAATCCTTGATTGTATTAGTGACTTAAAAACAGGATATTCGATCTCGGTTCTGATCCGAGTAGAAAATAGCGAAAAATAGCATCAAGTCTAGTGGACATTTTCTCTAGTCACTGTGAGCTTGGGTAGCGACACACACAGCTGTACTGCCAACTTATATTCATATAGTAAGTTAGTTAAAATTGCATAAAGATTTGCCAAAAAAACCCCAAAACAAACCGGTGATAGACTTATATATATGTTCAGTCACCCAAGTCTACTATGTACCAATCACTGGTGTTACCAGATATTAAGTTATAATACAAAATAATAATATAGATGTGTTTTTTTTACTGTGCAAGTGAGAGCAAGTGACCGGCTGATTCATATTTGTAGTATTAGTATAAAGTAGTATTTAAAAAACCAGCGTAGAACAGCAAAATCATTTGCCAAACCATTGAGTCTGTTGACTGCTTGTGTGCCTCTCTATTGTTTAATTCCCTTTAACTGCCTCTCTATTGTTTAATTCCCTTTAACTCTGTCCTGTAGTGAGATAAAGAAGGTTGTCAAAACTGCCAGTAGTCATTACAAGTCATTCTCTCGTGAAAGCTGTAACTTGGACCAGACACATGGACAGAAGGAAACCTGCGTTGGGCAGAGAACAATGTTGGTGAAAAGAGGACGCAAGGTTAAAGAAGGTGGCAGAAGAACGTGGCACACAATCTACCAGCACCATTATCACAGCGCCCGACTCAGACACCCTATCCACCTGTTATTAGCGCTGAATTGTGAGAATTGAATTAGACTGACTTGTCTTTAAAGGCTCCTAGAATCAAGCTGCCAAAGCCTTTCTGCCCGAGAGCCAGTGAGGGTCAGCGGGAGCACGTGAGTGGGCAACGACCAGCAGTCACAGCCACTCAGAGGCACCCCGGAGTACGGAGAGGAGAGAGCCGACCACAGCTTGACAGCTCCACTGGAGTCTGATAAGCATTAATGGTGCCGCCACAATGATTCACACCATGTGAGACACACACACACAGTCGTGTATATGCACACACAGAAACACACACAAACCTCTAGCAGGCTTGTGAGGAATAATTTCTGGACCCTGGGTAAATTTGCAGTAGCAGGGAGTCTCTATTTACCAGTAATTGCATTTCTCTGCCCTCTTTCAGCCCTGCCTTCAAAAATATTCTGTACCTCAGGAAGTTGAAGGTGGCTGGGGGAAAAAGCAACAGAACATGTCGTCGGCCTCACACCGTGCTCTGCCACAAGTTGACAGTTTATAGGCCCAATCTGTACCATACATGGATACAAGCTGTGTGTACGGCACATAACTAATCAGACAGATGTGTTGCATCATCTGCATTTCCTGAAAGCCAGTTCAACCGAAACAGAAACATTTAACCATCGTGAATGTACGCCCACTAACTATGCAGTGACTTAACTGATCCGTTTACTCGCCATCACTGCAGCAAATAAAGATGTTAAAGACAACATCTGTATTTACTGCAGGTGTCTGGCTGTGCAAATTATGATACAGTGGAAAGGCTCAGCTCTTACATGTTGGCTTTGAACCCAAGAGTTAAATGAATACAATAAAACCTAAAATCCCTTGGAATTATTCTCATGTTGGACAATTTTGCAGCACACAATTTATGTTCAACGGCAGCATTCAGTGCCAGTGCAGGAATGGTGGATAAGGACAGGCGTGAGGGTGCATGTAGGGAGTCTTACTGGAGATCTCAGTTTGCATCCCTGACAATAAGTGTTGCTAGTGGTCCACCACTTTGGTCCAGTCTGAAATATCTTGACATTTGATGGAGTGTCATGAAATTTTGTAAATTTTTAATATTCATACTCCCCAGAGGATGAAAATATTGATGATCTCTTGACTTTCCCTCTTTGCATGTAGCAAGTAGCAACAGCGTCTCGATTTAGAAACACATTCATGTTCCCTTCAGGATGAATCATAATAATTTTGGTTATCCCTGAACTTTTGTTCATGATCTTATGTTTTGTAGAACTGTCTTGTCCTAACGTTTAGTCTGGCAAAAAGGTTGTATTAATAAAAAAAAACCAAAAAAAAAAAAACCGCAGATGCACCAGCTGTGACATATACAGGATATTCTTGTTGCTGATCAGAGGAACTGAATAATAGGGTGTGTGTGTGTCTACTGCTGGAAAGAAATGAAAGGGTTGCAAACAGGAGGGATGGAGTGGTGTAGCACCACAAAGTAGTGCCTCCACTTAATCTGCACACAGTTAAGTTGGAGACACACAGAAACACAACATGGACAAAAAAATCAATAGTTCCACAGTTACTTGAATAAAATAACTAACTCTTTCCAGCTCGCTGCAGTGTTTGAAGTTTCACCCGAAGTCTTAAAGATCCAACAGATCTGCTCCTTGTTAGTAGGAATTCACTACAATACAATAATGTACTTAGCAGCTTTGTCTGTAGAGAGTGACTACTGTGCAGACTGCTAGCAAGTGGAACAGATTGCAGTATTGCATATGACTCAAAATGTCCATCTGCCCTCATTATGTGTGCAGTCTCTTTTTTTTTTTCTCTCTCTCTCTCTCTTTTGCTGCTTTCAGCATTATGCTTAAAGTGTACTCACAAATTTCTCTTTGCTTCTGGGAGTTCTGCTGTTTTCCTGCACATGAACATACAGGGAGAGGTACTTAAACACACACACGCGCGCACACACACACGCAGGCAGCCTCGGTACAGCGGGTAATTATTTGCAAAGAATGGAGCAAGTGCGTGGGGCGCAAATTGCATTGTGGGATGGCTCCATGGGACTGAAAAGATGTCAATTGAAGAGGATGCCATTTTTGTGTACACCTCATCCATTGTACTCTGTGGAGGATTGCAGGGGGCAGTGTATCTACATGTATCTTTTAGTACGTGGGTGTCTTTGTTTGTCTCTGTTAGAGAGGATGATTTGCCCCTTTGCTGGAGAACACTGGCTGTGCACAAAACTGCCGGTAAATGCGAAACACAGGTTTAGCAATAATTCGGAACCCCCTCTTGAGAACAGCGCCGAGGTGTGCAGAAGCCTGTCGCCACCTGTCATAACCCCTCAAAACAGCAGGTAGAGCAGAAAAAAAACACACCTGCCTATCAAAACTCTTCTCTCTCTCTGTAATTGTTCTGTGCACATTCATAGAATTACAGGTTTAATTCTGCTTTATAATCGCTGCTCACTGTTCCTGTCTATTGTTTCCTTGCTCAATTTGTTTGTTTGTGTTCATACTTTGGCAACACAAATGTTCTTTTGTCATGCCAACCAAGCGGTTTGTGTTCAAGGCAATTTAATTAAATTAAATTCAATTAAATTTGATTTAATTTAAGGAGTAGCAAAGAGAAAGAGCAGGACCGAGAGAGAGAAAAGGATGTAGAAATGAAGAGGCACCTGCAGACGTGGGAAACGAGTAAAAGCAAACACGGGGGATGCAGAATTAAGATTAAGACTATTTAAATAATTCTTTCAGGCTATACAGACACTGTTTTAACCAACGTTGCTGACAGAAAATGATGGATTGTTCATTTTAAAAGGACACAATTACCATATTAAGTAGGCCGGTTTTTTAATTCATGAAACAGGCTGCTATATGTGGTGCCTATTCATCTAGAGATACAATAATGAATAAAGACAAAGCAGCTCTATCACTTGTGGGTGCCCATGCTTAGACCTCATGAGATGTGTTTGATAATCCCAGGTTGATGCTGTACGCTCCACTTGTCCCATTTATTACAGCTGCTGCAACTAACACTATCTTACAGTATTTTCCACTTCCAAACAAATGCGAACCATAGGAAGATTTATTACTTATTTTGTCATTTTTAAACATTGAATTACTTGATATATTGTGGTGGAAGAAAGAAAGAATTTACTGTAGGATCAAAAACGATGTGATGACATCAAGGATTTTATTTCCAACGATCCAGTATTAACAATGCAGGTTAGCGCCTGCTGTTTGTCCGCTTTAGTAGAGATTGGTACCCGTTTTGTCAAGTGTGAAATTCTGCAGACCAGAACGTGTCCTGCTCTCTCTCAGCTGTGGAGTTGGGTGTTTCAAGGCCCTTTGCCCAGCATGTAGTGATGCCCAGAGGCATAGAGAAAGGGAGAGAGGAGGCTGATCAAACTGGTTTTACACTGGGATTGTCAGAGGTCTCCTGACTCCCTCACAAATCAATATGGGTCTTAAACTGCAGCCAAGCGGCTGGAACTGGCTGCTTTTTCTTCCCCGACTCAGGCTCTGTCCACGTTTCTCATTGGTGACGACTGAGCAGTTTGAATTGAGCCAAACACCCCTGTGGGCCAAAGAACACTGACTCATGTTGTTCGCACACATTAATAATGCATTATGGCATGTAACACAGGATAATTAACTCTGCTGCTAAATACAAGCTCAGTCCAAAGTGTCATTCTGCCAGGATGCTGTTTGCAGAGAGTGAGGAAGCGAAGGGTGATGACTAAGCCATCCATCTTTGTTGTGAATGATTATAGGCTTTACATTTAAGTTGGGTTTTTTTGGGTTGGTTTGCATTTTGTTTCATCATTATGTCAAAAAGAAGTATTCGTAGGGAGGGTTATCATTTGAATATTTAGATTTTTAGGCCATTGTGATACTTTATTTGTAGTACTGATACAAAAAAAAAAAAAACTTGGAATGTGGAAGTAGAGCGGAAACAATTAGTTGATTAATCAGTTGATCAGTAGAAAACAAAACTATATCAGTAATCAATTATTTTTTTTAAAAGTCTCTTTTTAGGCCAAAAACGCCAAATGTCCTCTGATTCTATAAAGCAGTAAAATGAATGTTTTTGAATTTTGGACTGTTGGTTGGACAGAATTTGATGAAATTGTTCAGTATGACATTTAATAGAAGCATAAATTGATCAAAATGATGATCAATAGATTAATTGATGATGTGGTTCAAAACTCTAGAGAAAGCTCGGAAGTGAAGTTTACTTTAAAGGTTCACTGTGGAGTTTGTAACCTCCAGCAGCGCTATGGTGACTGAAAGCTGGTAAACATGGATGTAAACAACGCAGGATGGAAAATAGTATAAAAAATTAAAAAAATAAATAAACTTTTGCAAATGTTTTATGAGGAAAGAAATTGACTCATCTGTTAGATCACAAGGATACACAGGGACTTTTGATGAGTAACAGTGAATATAAACATCTGTACTTGAATGCATCGTCTCTCACCATGCCCTGTTGCTTTGAAGTTAACACCAACCACCATGTTGCATTCACTACTCATTACAAATAGATCCTGATTGTGATTTGCATTCTGCCAGCCCTAATCAAACCAATGTAACAATCTAATTGATCACTTAAGCGTAATTGGAATCATTTGAAGCTTTATGCCCCAATCCGCCATGCTTCACTCCCCTCTAACATTGCCTTTTTCCCTCCCTCCTTCCTCTTTTTCCTCTTTCTACTCGCTCTCTCGCTCGCTCTCCCCTGTGGTTCTGGTCCACTGCTCTCCCTCCATCTCCCTTGTTTTTTATTGACTGTAGAGTGTAAGACGGTGTTAAACCAGCATCAATATAATAGTGAGCATTAGCCCTTTGAACTGCCCTTAATCTAACTGTAATAAACTCACATTTATTTTTGGTGGCAGAGGCTTTTCTCCACACACACACATATGCTTATATATGTTGGGAGATATCTGTGTGTGCGTTAAGAGTCTGTGTATATGAGAGACAGAGAGAGAGAGAGCATGTCCCTGTAAGTGTCCATTGTTATGGGGATAGCATACCCAGTGCAAAGCCTGTCAAAAGCTCTTGTGTGGCGCGGTGTACTAGAGCCGTGCTTGAGACTTGCCTTTAATTGGAATGTAATTGGAGAAGCACCACTGATCATGAATCACATTCAGCTCTGTCTCCCTTCTCCCTGAACTCGGGGCTGCTCTGTTTTCCACTGACTGACTCTGACTCTTTCTCTCCTTCCCTCCTCCTCCTTCTTCCTCCCGTGAGGAGAACGTCAGTCATGTGCAGTGGAGCGACGCAGAAGAACAAGGCCCCCTACCAGGTCCAGAGCGTGTGGGTCAATGTGCGTCTGGGGCACAACCCACAAGAAACAGGAAAAAAAGGAGAAGGTGGTGGTGGTGGTGGTGGGTGGAGGGATTAAGAGATGGGAGAGGTGGGAGCGATGAGATGGAGCGCACTAGTTGAATCGTTTGTAATAGCCTGTGCGCTCTATTGCGCCATTTCATCCAGCATTTAGTTAAGCGAGATTTGTTTTGTTTTGCCTTTGTTGTGTGGAAAGCTCGAGAGAAGTCAATTTGTTGGCTCATTTGTCAAACGCTGGACTGCGTCAGTGACATCTCAGCGGTGTCATAGAGCGGGGAAAAAAGCTCTCTCATTCAGTGGGATTGTAGATGGGAATCAGGCTTGTGGAGATTGCCTGTGTACCATTTTAAATGTGGACTGGAAAACAATGAAAACTAAGGGCACTGGCAGAGCACCTCTGTCCCAAATTGATTCTTAAGTGGAATAGGGCAGCATGAGAGAGGAGAAGAGGAGGTGGGAGGGAGGCACAGGAAGAAATGGTGAAATGAAGAGAGAGATTGAAAACTTCTGTAGGGCTGAACGAATAATGCTTTTAATATTGAAATCCTAATTAGATTTAAAGAAAAGCAATGTTTAAACTGAAGTTATAACCTCAAAACAAAAATCAGTGTCTTTTAACCAATTCACTTCCCATCCTATCACGACAACTGTGTGTTGTCATTATAGGATTATATGACAACAGTAGCATTGACGTAAATCATTCTGATATCAAAACATTTGTCTGATACCAGCAGTTTGTTGACACACAACACTGAATATCGTGATTATTTTAGAGTATTATTGATTGATGTAATCGATTGCTTTGGCGAAAAACATAGGATGACATCGGCTACAAGCAACTGTATTAATTTTAATTGATTCATGCGAATGAGTTTGATACTAGATACAATATACTGTATTTTTGTGACTATACTTGTGATTATACAACTGTATCATTTTTAGACCACAAATAGGCCTGGTGCATAATTTAGAGACAACATTCATTTAAATTGACAATATTGGTCTCGTATGCATTACAATTAGATATTCCTTAAAATCTCTCTGCTCTAGTATGAAGTGAGAAGAGATTAAAAAAAAAGGAATGAGAAACTGAGATAAGCTGATTGTGCTAGAAACTCATGCAGAGGCAGGGATGCTTCTTGGATATTGATGAGACATAAAGAGTGACATGAAAATGTGAATAAATGGACGAGGAAGATTGAGAGATGAATGTTTGAAAGAGTAAAGATTACTGAGGAGAGGAGAGGAGAGGAGAGGAGAGGAGAGGAGAGGAGAGGAGAGGAGAGGAGAGGAGAGGAGAGGAGAGGAGAGGAGAGGAGAGGAGAGGAGAGGAGAGGAGAAAAGGCGAGCAAGCAAAGGGGGGAGGTTGTTGTTTTAAGATCAGAACGGATGAGTGAGTTTCCCCTCTCTGGGGAGGGGGCCCATCGGCTCTCAGTGTCTGTCACTCCACTCGTTTATGCCTCGCTCCGAGGGAGAGGTAAAGGGCGCTGAGTCGCTGTGTGTGTGTGTGTGTGTGTTTTTGTGTGTGTGTGTGTGTGTGTGTGTGTGTTTTAGTTGGCTTATGTGAAAATGGGGGCAATTTGGAAAACGAGTGTAATGCTTGTTCTAACGCTAAGTAAGTCGCACTTCCTTTGATTAGGTTGTTTTTTCTCTCCGTCACTCTTTTTTTTTGTATCCCTGCCGCTTCTTTTCTGCCTTGTTCTTCCCTCACATACAGTTCATACAGCTCCTCCAGCAGCTCGTATACAAGGACCTTTATTTGTCTTGTATTCTTGAGAATGTGCACTTTCATAACCTGCTCTTTACTGGCAGCTTTTGAGTTTCAGCACAATTGTTTTAAATTGATTAAATGGTTCATTATTTAGTCTATAAAACATAAAAAAAAGGGTCCATCACAGTTCCTCAAGGTCCCTCAAATTAATATCTGCAAATTTTTTTTTATTCGATTGAGATTCAGAAAATTAACCTCCTTAAAAATTAACAAACAACTAATAGATTAGATAGAATATTAGATGAGGGATTATACTAAAAATAATATGTAGGATTGGACTAGAGGATTAAAATCATTATTTTTCTGATTAAATATGATGATAGATGATATTTAGTTCAGATAATTACTATATTTGTTCATTCATTCAGTCATTCATTCTAGTTTCATGCTAGGATTGTGGTTGATTTGGACGATCAAATGCACTATTGCTCAAATAATAGTAATAATTGCTGGATTTTCTCCTCCATGCTTGTGTGAAAGCATTTGGATACTGCTTAAAGAATTAAAAAAAAAAAAAAAAACGTACGTAATGTAAATGAATCAATATAAAATTGAAATAAAATAAATGTCACCGGAGGTTTTTATGGTCTGCTTTTAAATATCTGTGGAGAAATGAAACGCCATTATATTATATTATACACTGACTGGCTGGCATCTGATATTTAATTAAAAGGCCAGTATCAGTCAAATATATTACCAAGCTGATTTATCTGTCTAACGCAAGCAATAAGTAATATCTGCCCTGTCATAAAGTTAACACTAAAATACGACTCTGTTTCAGTGTGATAACGTTGATTTGGCTTAAATTACAACATGTCAAATGTCCCGTTTTTTCCTGCTAATAATTGTATCAGGATTGTAACTAACTGGCAGCAGCCACAGAAGCTCTCCCAGACAAAGTTATCATTGTTTTTGCAGGTAGGCAGAGCCGACACCCCGAGTGTGTGTTTAGCCAAGTTGCCATGAAGGTTATCAGTCCAGCGCACAAACTAGACACTAGAGGTGGAGGCGGGGCAGCCTCCCCACAGGTTAGGAGCCATAAGTATGCAGCGGCAGTTAGGTGCTTATGTGTGTGTGTGTGTTTGTGCAGAGCTGTTTGTCCATGTGTCTGTTATCCATCTGCCTCTTTGTGTGTGTGTCTGTGTGTGTGTGTATGTGCACATGTTCTTCCATTTGTGTGTGTGTGTGTGTCTCTCAAACCTCCCAGCAGGAGCAGCCAAAGTGCGTTCCTCTAATGTCATCCTGTGGCCGTCCTCCAGCTAAAAGCCAGCGGCTTGGTCTCCTCTACACCCCCCCTCAATGTCACCTTTCCTCCCTCCACTTTTTACTTTCTCCTCCTGTAACACCTTCTCCTCCTCTTCCTCCTCCTCCTACTCCTCCTCCACTCTTGTCCTCTCTCTCCCTTCGTCTCTGTCTGTTTGTCATTTTTCATCATCTGTCGGTGTTTGCTAATCTCCGTCCTTTCTCTGCTCTCCGTCTCAATTCATCATCTCTACTTGGGTCTTGTGCTGAAGGTTACAGAGTCGCTGATAGAGAGGAGACAAGGAATAGATGATCATAGAGAGTGACAGGAGGGGTTTATCCTCCTTCTCTCTATTTTCTTCTTCCCTCTGTTTTTCTTTCCCTTGTTTTTTTATTCTCAATCACTGTGTTCTTTTCTTTTTTCCTCTCTTCCCTCTCTTTCTCTTTCTGCCTCTCTGCCTCCTCCATCTGCTCCTTCCTGTCATTGCTACTTTGACACCGCTCACCTCTCCCTCCCTCCCTCCTCTCCTCTCCTCCCTACATACTGACAGCCGTCAATTTCAGACAGACAGACACACTTCACAGAAACAGCATGTGAAGTGTGTGTGTGTGTGTGCACACGGGTGTTCGTGTGTGGAAATGCGAAGTGAAGCTTGTTAGCATGACCCATGCATGAGGTCAACACTTAACCCTGTGTTTGCTTTGTCACTCTGAACAACAATGTGTTTACAGTTTTATTTGTGTATGTTAAATACGGTCAGATTACCTTGCTCTGTCATGCTTCAGCACATATGAATGCACAACTACACAACTACACACACACACACACACACAGGCTGGTACATTAGGCTGATAGGGTATTCTATCTTTACGCACATAAGGTCACATTCAGAGCTCTTGCATGCCTCGCTACACTGGCTGGCTGCATTAGGCCCAGGGATCATGGCAAAGTGGCCTGGCTGTCTCTATCTGAAATTCTAATCATCACTTGCAGACATTATTATTCAGTCTGTGCTCCTGCTGGATGCCTGGCGAAGCTTTGCACTAAAGTTTTTGGTTACACCTTGAAGGCCAAAGCCCATTTTCATAACACCCACATTTGTATTACATATTGATAAACACAATCTGTGTGTTACTTTCTGCCCTCAATCTGCCGTTCTCCTTCCCTCCCTCCTGCTTCCTCCTCCCTTCAACTTGGCCTCCCGCTCCGATTTCAAAACAATGTTTTTTTTTCCCCACATTCAGTGGATCCATTTCCATTGTCACTAGTTATTTATGCATTATACATCTTCTTAATAATCTCGCCCATCATCTTTCAATTTTCCCTCCTTTGCCGCCTTCCGTCTCTGCATCCTTTTCTTGTGCCCCGCTTAAAGCGTTTCACCTGTCCACTATCTCCATGCCTGTGCACACTTTCGAGTCAATTCTTATCTGCCCCTCTATATTTCTTCATTTCTTCTTTTCCCTATCCTTCTTCTCTATCTTTCTGCCCACCTACCTCTCACATCTTCCCTCTCTGCACCCTCTATCCCCAGCCCCACGTACCTTCGCTCTCCGTCTTGCCCCTGGCTGAAATTAAACCCTGCCGGCGTTAGAGCCTGGCCTGTCCACGTCTCCCCACCAAGCCACACAGACCTAAGAAACAGACCTTGAAAAAACAAGATAAAGTACATCAAAACTGCAATGGGTTCACTGCTCCATGGGCAGTGTATATTTTTGGATGCCATTTCACATTTTAACAATCTCTCCGCCCTGCTCCACCCAGTCTGTCTCTGTTTCTATCCCTCTGTGTGTTTTGCTCCGTCTCGTCCTCTTTTCCTCTCTCGCTCAAACAGACATTGTGGCAGCCTTGACACCGAGGCGAGTCTGCAGTGATTAACATTGATTAAAGTGGCTAACGAGTCTCCTTTTTTTTTTATTCTGTTGGTGCGAGGCTATCTGCGCGCGGCTGCAGCTGTGAAGGTGTTTGCTTAATGTATGTGTTTCTATGTGCTCGTTTTTGTGTTCAGCGCATGAAGCTGTCACTCATCTGGGCTGGATGTGTGGGAGAAAAGAAAAGCCCAGCTGTGAGCGCTTGACAGTGGAGGTGTCTGTGTGTTAAATGGGATTGTACGCAGGCCGAATATGTGTGTGTGTCTTTGTGTGCATATGTACAGCGTTCATGCAACACACTCACTTATTCAGCTGCCTGTTTAGCAGAGACTCTTATCCTTTGTTTTCCTGCCACATGGGCCATTTTACCTACAAATCTGCACAGCAAGAACCAAACCACCTGCAGTCTAATTCAGCCTCCAATGAAGTGACCAATCAGGTGTGTCATGTTGTCTCAAAAACACATTGATTGCGTCACGGTTCGCCAGTTATTTAGTTAGTCAATAAATTATATGAAAAAGTCAAAGGTTACATCTTGAGATGTCTTGTTTTGTGCGACCAAATAGTCCAATACTCAAAAATATTCAGTTTATGATCATTTATGACAAATAAAACATTAAATTGAAAGTTGAAAATAACATATTTTGGACAATTTTTCTTTTTTCAAAACTCAGATCATCAGTATCAGTATCAGAAAATGTCAAATGTGTGAAAAATCACAAATAAAATAATCAAGTATTAACACAATCAAACATGAGAGACAAACGATAAACTCATCATACTGTAGGCTGAAAAAATATATTGAATGTTTGTCCAACCGTATTGCTCACTACATAAAAATATAGTAAATAGATTTTTTTATTTTTTTTAAATCAGTGGTGCAGTCTGATGAGGTTTAAACAAAAGGCAGACAATTTGCACGTGCTGCTTGACCCAGGCGTGATTGAGCGTGTTGATTTAGATTTGTATAGTAGCTGAGCACAGGAGCGAGAGCAGTTACCCTTCTGGCTGAGGCAGTGTAGGCTGAGTGAGTCTTTGAAGTGCACAGATTCACATCTGACATGGCTGCCTGAGCCATAAGAACAACTCCATGAATTATGAAAGGGCACAAGCCCATCGCTAAGGTGCTCCGAGATAGGGGAAGAGATAGAGGCAGAGATAACTACATATTGTAGATAGATAGAAAGATAGTGAAGAGGGAAGCTAAGTGGAAAAGATGGAACAGAAATATGCACTGGCACAACGAGAGAGGGAGATAAAGTGTGCATGTGTAGTGGAGTGAGAGGGGCTTTTGTTTTGGAGAGAGGGTGAACGTGTGTATGCTTGTGTGTGGGCCTGTCCGCGTATATCTAAGTAAGATCGACGCTGCATCGCTACCAAATCGAACCAGCTGCGTGAAGAATCGCTAACTACGCTATTGAATGTAGGCTCATCGCTTTGCCCACAAAGGGAAACATTTTACACACAGGCATAACATACACCACACAGGCTTTGTTCCACCCACTTCAAACAGTTTTCACTGCAGAGGTGTGACTGTATGTCAGGTGGTGATCTGCTGCCCACCATTTCCAAAACCCCCAGCAGAAAACACAGGAGAGACAGAGACAGGGTTTTTTTTTTTTTTTTTTTTTGCAGCAATTACCTAATGTGTGATCTTGGGGACTGACTGTCTGTCATGTACAGCCTCTGGTTTATTCTGTCTTTTAATCTTTCTAGTAATCTTTTTGCCACTGCTGAGCCGGTGTCAGAGGAGTCAGCGGTGAACTCCAAGACAAGGCAATCCCATTAGGAGATGGCATGAGGCAGCATTCATTAATGGGCCCCAGCCAGATGCTGCGCTGCACATGGAGGGAGACAGGAGGGGGTGTTTTTAATTTGATTTGATTCCTCGGGATAATGTATTGTGTCTCATCACAAAGTTGTTCCTGAAAGCGGGAGGGTTTTCTATATTCAGGAGGAGGTATTGTGTCCAGTGAGAGAGCGGGTGGATTTCCTTAAGTATCATTGTGGTGTAACAACCTCATTCCCATCCCTTTCCCTCCATCCTTTACTCTTTTCCAGGTCGATATCCACGAAGCCTCGTCCGAGCCTGCTCAGTATTCGACGGCTTTCAACTGTCCACTCAAATCATCTCTCAGTCTATTGGTGCAAACAGAAAACAGTACAAAACGTGAGGCATTTCAGCTTCCAGTCTTCATCTTCCTCCGCCACCGTCTGCAAGCATTACCATACAGCAGCTGCGGTGTTAGAAATTGTCCTAAGGAAGTAAACATGCTGAAAGATGCACCGCCTCTCCAAGGATGTCTCACATCAATTGCTTTCAGAATGGTCCCCTCTTTATCTCCTTGGTTACATAAGTTCCTATACTGTATGTACCGACAGCTTTCACAATTCATAGCCTTGGGAGAGACAGAGAGTGATAGAGAGGAGAGGAAAGAAATAAAGTACGAAAGAAAAAACACAAAGGAGAGAGAGACGGAGAGAGAGACAGATAAGAAGTGGAGGAAAAAGGAACAATAGGAGAGGAAAGGAGAGGAGCTGCGCGGAGGATGCAGAAAATATGTGGGCTGCGGCCAGTCAATTATTCAAAAGAGAAAGGTCTGACGTATCTTGGGAGCTGCTTTAAACAAGCCTGCCTGGCATCACCTTCTAATGGGCCACAGATTGACATGCTACCTGAGCACACTCTCCTCATCCCAGCAGCCCCTTGCTCCCCTCCTATACAGGCTCTTATCAGTGCTCTCTGGTGGGATGTGTAAATAATTACTCCATGACCACTCTGCTGTGCGAGCCGTTGCTTTGTTTGCGCAAAGAAAAGGAGGATATGTTTTAAAAGGGCGACGGGGTTATTTTAAGAAAGTGGGTGAATTATTTATGGTGGGTTGCTTTGGACGTGTTTGTGCATTTGTGCTTCCTTAATGTTCTGTGTATTCGGGGATATCACACGCTGATGCGATGAGAGCGAGAGTGGGAAATGACATAATGCGAGTGTTTATTTGTAAAATGCAGTGTGTGAGTTAATTGTATTGAGCCTCAGCCATCAGGGATGTGTGCTTTGAGTGTGTTTTTGAGGTTTTAAAAGTGCATGAGTGTGTGTGTTTGGTGGTCTTTAGGGAAGCTGCGAAACCTACATGAAACCCCTGCAGTTGCCATGGCTTGGAAATAAAAGATCAGATTATTCTACTTGGCATCCATTAGCTTGGCGCTGTCTGAATTTCGTCCAGTCTAAATCTGACCCAGAACTACTTTCCTTCATCTTTCTTTCTTCTTTTCCACTTTTCTACCTCTCCCCGCTCCCTCTCTCATGTCTTTGTTCTCTTTCCTCTCTTTCATTCACTGCACTGAGAGGGATATGTGTGCCAGCCCAGAGTAAAGGCTTAAAGACTGATTTTTTTTTTTTTTTTAAGTGAACACCCTACTGTGGTAGACTTCCTGTGAGAGCAGCTGAGCCCCTTGCATACTGAACTTCAAAGCTTGCATACTGCACTTTATGAAGATTATAGAAGTGGCTGTGTTGTCTTATGGCTCACGGGCCTTCTCTGTGAATTACCTTTGTGTTACATTAAGTATATGCCTGTTCAGATTGCCTAATTTGTCAGTTTATTCTTCAGATGCATTAAAAATACCCTGATGTGTCTCTGTGTGTGCACGTGTGTGTGCGCTTGTGAATCCTCCTGGCCTTTTTCTTGAGTGTTTCCGTTGCTCCGTCAGTGGCCAGACAGTTGGAGATGAGCGAGATAAGCACTTTGTTTTTGGACGTGACCATAGCAGGCTAGCGGGAGCTGCCTGGCACCCTCACTGAGGAGGTGCACTGTGGAGAATTCATCTTGATGAGAGCTTCTATTGTGTGTCACAGCCTCTCTGCTGTTTCATTTTCCCTCTCTCTCTCTCTCTCTCTCTCTCTCTCTCTCTCTCTGTCTCTTTCTAAGGCCAGCACCCTTAACCTTTAAGTGACAGTATACTACAAATAAAATGGAAATCGGCATTCTGTGTTCTCACAGATAATATGGAGGGTTTGAGACACAGTCAGAACTTCAGTCAGAATTGTCACAGTCTCATTCAGCAGCTCTCATTCAGCAAGTCATTTTCACCTGCACCTTATTTCCACTTTGGGTAGATGGGCCAATTGTAGTACCAAGATGAATCAATTCCAGGCGTTAAAAATGATTGTTGATATTGACTTTACAGCTTCAGTGTCAATTCAAACCCTGTCTGAAGCAGGCTTGAATAAGGGTTTATTCTCTATCTTCTTATCTTTACACAATTTCAGTCTATTTTGATCAAATTCCTGTTTCTCCATAATGCAGAAGGCACCATATGTACATGTGGTCTATTAGGTGAAGGTACGTAACAGATGTTCAGTAGACTGGTAAACAGGATATATATTGAATCTACCAAAATATAATGTATGTCTGTGAGAAATGACACTGATTTAATCAGTTTGTGAATGATAGTTGCTTCGTTAACGTGATGGATTTCGCTTTGAACATGAACGAGTTGGAAGAAAACTTTTATTTTAATGAAAGGTAGTCATCTTTGAAAGAGAAAGACATCTAAAGGCATTCGTGCACATATTTTGGTTTAAGAAATAGTTTTGATTTATTTATTTATATACATATATTTTTAATTTGCAGGAGAATGAGCTGCGTCAGATGAAGGACAAAAGAGAATGAGTTGTGCTTTTTTAATCATCTAACGAAATAGTGAACGAGAGGCAGAAGGTGGGCAACGGCGAATGAGAGGCGACCTCGCAGAGCCTGCATGAGAGCAGATGTGAGCAATCAAGCCTTTAATAGTGAGGTACAATTAGAGCCTCACCTTGAGAGAGATGGACCTTTGTTATCGTGGCTTGTCGCAGGGTGTAATCATACTGAGAACTCAGCAGGATGGATGACTTTTCAAGACGTCACCTGACGACACCTCTGAAGGTTTATTGTATATCTGCTGTCATTAGCAGAGAAGGGATTTTCCTCCCTTCTTCCTTTCCGTTTGTCCTATTCCTATTTTGTTTTGTGTGTCGTCTTGTTTGTATTACTGGAAACTGTAACGCAGCCAGATTGTTGTTGGAGAGAATGTTGCACCATTACTATAGCCAGGCAGAATCTCAGTTACATTAAACCTAATTATAGTGATTAAAATAGGGAGTTTAATTACTGGATTTCACTAAAGTCTAAGCCATGTTGCTGCCAGTCTACGTTTCCACACCAATACAAAGCCCAGGGGCCAATTATTGCCAGAAAACATTCCCAAGCTGTACTTGAAAACATTGGACTGTAATAAATGTAAAAAAAAAAAAAAATGACTAGTGGCCTCTATTATATTTATTTTATGCAAAGAGTCTAGTTGGAGGAGAGCCACAGTTTAATATTCAACTGTGTCATCCATATTTCTGTTTGATATTTAAACTTTCTCTGTGGATGTCTAGGAAGTAAAGTGCAGCTTAAGCCACATAGGTTAATCAATGAAATGTATGCCTTTTCATTTTTCCTTTGAATACGTTGGCTTGGCAGCAACCCATAATGCTTTGCAAGTGATTTAATAAGATGTTAGAGCTGTGGAAATGGTGCCATTATGTTGATCATGATCCATTTTGGTTCTCTCACTGCTATAATTCATACAGGCATATGCACACTGGGCTAACTAGCCAACACGAAGTGTCCTTTGTGTCAGGGCAGTCGGTGCCTACCAACCGTTTTAGCCCTAAAACGTAACAATAGCTACCTGCAAATCCTTTGTAATAGGTTGCACATGTTAAAGAATGATTTTCGACTCTTACATTCTTTCATTTGGATCATTTTTAGATGCCATTTGGCTCTGCGTCACTGTGACGGGTCTTATAAATTAAACAATTAATCAATTAATGCATTGAGACGTGAGTTAATCATGAATAAATTATTGTTTGCTGTAGTTGTTCTGTAAATGTCTATCCCGTTTATCATCTTTTGACTCCGTAATCCACAGACTGTAAACACCGGTGTTAAGCTTTGTGTGGGTAACCAACTGAAGCCAGAACCCTGACTCATATCTGCAACATCTGGCTCGGACTTCTGTATTCCAGGGATGTCCCTGGAAATTCAGCGTTAAATCATCCCCCACTTCAGATGCATTTGCCTCACTTACATTGGCTAATACTTTCTGAAAGGGTCCCTTAAGCTCCCCCGCACCCATATCACTAAAGGCACGCCCGCAGCAAGGCTGGGGGAGAAAGAGACATAAAGCAACTGAACTGCAGGATGTAGTGAATAGTGAGGAGGCAGACTGTCCTTCAACTGAAAGATCCTCTTCTCAGCCCCCATGTTGGCAAGAGTCATCCCCACAAGCTGCTGGATGCTGCAGGAAAAGAAAAGTCACGTCACTTATAGGAGATCAATAAAATACCACATTAAAGTTGTTCCAGCTCATTGTCGTTGGCGTGCGGTGAAAATGTCATGACCTGGCTACATCAACATAAATGTATTAATTTCTAAAGTGATTAATATATTTGAAGGCATTGACATTTCAATAGCTTTAGGATGCTTTAAGATTGTGAGGGTTGGTGGGGTTTCACACTAAAGGGAAACGATGGGAAAAAGCATGAAACATGTCGTCAGGGATGTCATCAGGAAAACTTAAACTTCCCTTAAAGAAATCAGTTTGGAAATTGCTATCAAGTCATTAGTTAAGCAGGACTACTGTATAAACAGTATATACTGTGATGGTTATACTGTAGGTATAAATGTAAAGATGCTCTTGCAAAAGTTTGCTTGAATAAATAAAGGAAGGAAAAGAAATGTGTCCGAGCTTTTCGAATGAGAAAAGCAAAGGTGGAAGGCCAGGGAATAAACTGTGAGGAGATTTACAGAGGGATCGGTAAATATGAAAAGGTAATGTTCCTCAATTTCTCTGAGGCCAGGGTGGACAGAGGCTGTGGGGAAAAAAAAAGAAAAGCTGTGGATGACTCTCTGTGGTCTAGTAGCAATAAAAACAGAGTTGCAGCGTTTGCCTCGTCCTACAGACTTCCTACAGCTCAGCACTTGTTTTCCCCTCAATCCTCCCATTTTTGGATCGAAACATTGTAAAGTGGGCCACTAATTGCAGCGTTAACTCAATCAGCGAAGACTCACAGGAGATATTGCGTTTGCGTGCATGTCTGAGCGTGCGCTTGCATGTCTGATGGTTGTCTGTGTCCGTCGTGTGCACGTGTGCGTGCACAAGTAATGAGTTTTGGTGCTGAGGTATGGAGAAAAACAGCAGAGCCTAGCTCGCCGCTGCCAGGGGACTCGATCGAGAGTCTTGACGGTGGTAAACAGACGATTGGTGGATGGCATTTAAGTCACGGCATTTCGTGCATCGGTAGTTTATCCCCCTGATGAGGCTGATGTTGATTACCCCAGAGAGGGTGTTTTTAAGGTCGTCAGTGACAAACACCCCACGCTGACCTCATCTTTACTTCTACGACAGAGATTAAACACAGCCAGACAGCAACAGTACAGAAGTGCAAATCAAGTACAGGATTAATTAAAACATAAAAAAAAAAAGTTTAATGAACTACTTTTTCATGGCAGCCATCTTGAAAACCAATAAAGACCAAATATATATATAAATATATATTTTGTAGTGTTAATTAGGCATAGATAAATTACTCTCGGGCGATGTGATGCATGCAGGGAGAAGAGCATTTATGCAAAACCCTTTTTGAAATTTGAATCATGCTGACTCTGTGGCACTGTTTTTGACACAGCAAGATTGTCTACATAATTGCCTTGTAGATGTGCAAGCACATATAGATGTAGATGGATCAACAAGCTCTAGACAGAGAGTAACCTGAAATAACTGACCACCCCTTGTCTCCCCACTTCCATCAACGGGCAGCCAGTGGAGATGGTGGAGAGTTTTAAATACTTCAGCATCTTTTCTGGACAATAAACAGACATCTATAAATGCTGCTAACAAGGACTCTGCCATCCACACACACACTTAGTTCTCTCTCAATCAAACCCCACTTCCTGCTCCTTCTGTACTGAAGTATTATTGAACCCATCCTCCGGTACTGCACCAGCTGCTATTTCATCATCATGCTCACCCTCAGCAATAGAAACAAGCTCCTGAAAATACAAAACATATCTTATATAATAATAAGATATAAAATAACTCCCTCCCCTCACCCCCAACCTGCCAGGTCTCTGAAAACTTCAAAGGTTTTTTTTCCAAAGTATTGGATGCAATAAAAGCACAGTTACTTTGCTTTTATGTAACATCATCTATGATGTTATTTTCATAATTGCTATGTGCATTTGCAAGGCATAACAGTGGTGTAATTTTATTTTTATTTTTTTTTTACAGCTTCTATCAGCATTAATACTGCTGGAGTGTGAAACACACCAGTGCTTTTTTTCCAGAGTCAGAAGCTATTAGTGTCTTTTTACAGCAATGTTGGACTATGTTTGTCAAAAGCAACGACGTGTCTCTTCCAGCTATTTCTAATGGATCTCTGAACACAGTTGGGGCCTCTGGCAGTAATGTAGGGTGAACCTGCAGTAAAACAAACAGCAGTAACTTCACACTATGAAAAATACCCCGGTGGGTTTCGAATTTTTTTATATCCATTTATGTCAGTATAGAAAAAAACAAAACAAATGCCATTGGGCTGATATTATTATTCCTGGATAGTCAGCAGCACTCGCATGTGCTTCTGCTTTCACTTTGATGCAATCTAACAAATGATTATACAGACAGATGACAGAGGACATAGATCTGTGTTAGTTTTAAGCCCAGAGAGGTAAAACAAAAAATGATTGGCATCACTCATGGAAATTGTGGGGGAAAAAATCCTGATAATCTTTCTCATTTCATTTTTTTATTTTTTTCAAATTATCATGTTGTGGTGTTTGTTTTCTTTTTCATTATAAGAATTATAGATGTTCTGTGGTTGGATGAGATGCTCTGTTTCTGTTTCTGTTTCTGTCCACTGTTTGTCTTTAAGTGTCTTTAGCTGTAATGCTGCCTTACCATTGTTATTTATTGATACTGGTAGTATTCTCCAAAGACTCTTTTTTAGCACAGATGTGAAGGTGCAATGGTGCTATCTTTGTCTCAGTCTTCCTCTATTATTCTTCCTCTATTTTACCCCCCTCTCTTTCTCTTTCCCCGTCTCTCTTTCCTCCTGCCATGTGCCTCCGCTGGCAGTCTCCACGAGCTTGTGCAGCCTTTACTAACTAGCTGCGCAATCCCACTCATAGGAAAATGATGATGAGACAGCAAAACCACCACAGAGACAATGTACCGCGCGGAAAGAGTAGAAGAGCGTTGGAGAGAAGGAGCGGAGCTGGAGGAAAGCAGAGGCAACGAGAGAATGAGAGCCATCAGTCTTTTTTATGCACTTTTACCACATATATGTTCATCCCCGGGGAGCGCTGTGTCTCTGCCTAGGCCTCTGCCTCCCTTTTTGTGCCTTTCTCTTTGTTGTCATCATTCAACACATTTTCCTCCCTCGCCATCCCCCCCTCCTCTCCCTCCATGTAAGTTATTAAATCTCCTCTCACCCTCTTCCTCTGTTTCTCTTCTCTCCTCCCTCCATTCCTCTCTGCCCTGCAACCTTTCTGTCTTGTGCCACTAAGTGGACTGCTTATATAACACTGTACACCTAGAGGGACTCCCTGCCTCCTCTCACCCAGCCAGCCTGTTCTTCTCACTCCACCCTTTTAGTCTCCTTACTTTCTGGTTTTTTTTTTTTTTTTTTTTACCATCTGCATCACCTTATCTTCTTTACCTCTTCACTCCCTCTCCTCCTCTTCGTATTGCTCACTGCACCTTTGGAACAAATGGTGCTCCTACTGTGCAGCTACATCTAGTGAGACTGTGATATCCAAAACAGTAAACAGTTAAGCAGCAGGTTTTTTATATTTATCAAGCACCGCGCAAACCCCAAATACTAAAAAATATGGAAATATTGAATACATTTAGACTGTTGATTAGACAAAATAACATTTCAAGATATTTCATGTACATTTTTTGCATATTTTTCTGCGTCTGCAACTATTATATTTTTAGGACAGTAAGAGTGAATGCATTGCTGCAGAGTTAACTGCAATTTCTTTATTTCTCAGTAGTACCCAGCAGCCTTTTACCCAGATATACTACTGAGTGCTCAAACACACACACACACACACACACACATAAACACACACTTTCCTCCTGCTCATGCTGCCTAGAATTCAGCTCCTCTTGCACGCAGCCATCCTCTCACCATTATTTACATCACTTCTCTATGACTCCATCACTCTCCGACTTTTTAACACGCCACTGGCATCCAGGATTTTTCCTTATCTCATGTTTTCATATTCAACACATCCTCTTGCTCTATCTTAGGTCTGTCTACTTACCATTCCAACTATCCCACACCCATTGTACCTCTTTATCTCTCAACTTCTTCCCCTCCTCCACCTCCTCTAAATATAGTCCCTTTGAAGCATAGCTGTGTTGCCTCTTTCCCGCAACACTGCAAGACAAAAATCTGTCATCTCACATCTGAGCAACAGCGATAGAAAGCAGAGATAAGATTGATGGCCCAAAAAGAAGACTGGTTAGGAAAATTGATATTCATCTGCCTCAGCATGTGTGTAATCACAAACGAAGAGAAGGGCTGGAGAAGAAAAAAGGAATGGAGGAGTAGAGGAGAGGATTCAGGAAGAAAAAAAAAAAGTTGTAATGCCACCATGTGAAAAATGGCGAGGTAGAAAGAAAGGGAGAGAGGTGTTATGACATTTCTGATCCTCATTTTATAATTGAATAATAATCTCCCTGGAGGCCTGACCTAGTAACGTATGTACGTGTGTGTCTGTTTGTGTAAGCGTATCCACAGTGTGCGTGTGTGTGTGTGTGTGTGTATGTGCGCAGGGACAATGTATACAGAGAGAGGGATGGCTGTGAATGTGTGTGCTCCTTTGTATGTGACTAAAAGAAAATGTGTAAGAAAGAGGAGATAACCAGGACAGAAAATAGGGGGAAGAGAAGAAAGAGAGGAGGAAGTAGAGAGTAAGAATAATGCAGTGCAATTTCTCCACCTACTGTTGTAAATGAGTCATTACAACTGTAGTTGGCGCAGGTTACACATCATTGCAGATAAGGACAATTCCCACCTCATCAGCTCATCTGCAGGAGCTCTTCTAATGACTTCTACTATGTCTAATTACAGATTGTGTAATTTCCATAATAAGTATACTCAGTATTATAAACAGTGAAGATCACAGCATGGCGGCTGAATACACAATCATATCACATCATCTCATCCCAGTTGTTCATTCGAGAGGAGTCTCGAATGAATAAAGAGTTATTGTACCACCATGTACAACACACACACACACACACACACACACACACGCATGCATGCTTAACCTTACAGTGGTCCATCAGTGACAGCTGCCAGGGGAGCTTGGTCCATCATATGTACTGTGCGCAGGCCGGTCCCCCTGCGGCCAGAGCATACATTGCTACTGACAGGATCTCAGTGACCTGGCCCATAGCTGGCTCAGGGGGAAAGACAGGAGTGCAGATTATCATTCATATATATATATATATATATATATATATATATATATATATATATATATATAGATATATATAGTAACTAAGTCAAATATAAATGTTAAAAATAAATGGCCTCTAGCTTCTCAAATGTGAGGATTTGCTAGTTTTTAGGGATTATGTGCAGGACTATACTTCTTGGCCCAGGTGCAGTGACTTCCTGGAGTCTCTGCTGGTTGCCTGGCAACCTGACGATGATGATAAGGCACAAAATTTTAAACCATACCTCAACTGAATAATGAAAATGATTAATTTGTTGCAGCCATAATTACTCTTCTTTGTCTTTTACCACAGGCTTCGGAGGGAAGGATACACCGTGCAGGTCAGCGTCAACGACTACCTGGACATCTACTGCCCACACTACAACATCAGCCAGCGAGGGACGCTAGAGCGCACCGTTGCGGAGCAGTATATCCTCTACATGGTCAACTATCGCGGCTACCGTACCTGCGACCCCCAGATGGGCTTCAAACGCTGGGAGTGCAACCGGCCACATGCGCCCCACGCACCCATCAAGTTTTCGGAGAAATTCCAGCGTTACAGCGCCTTCTCACTGGGCTATGAGTTCAGCGTGGGCCAGGAGTACTATTATATCTGTGAGTCTGGCCAGTAAACATTTATTGCAGTGGATAGGAAAGGCCTATGGACTTTGCACATCCAATATTTTGGTCTGAGATTATAATAAGGAGCTTCTCTTCAGCTGCTGTCACCCACATGTATTGATGTGTGGGTGTTAATTCTGGAAGTGGATAGTGTCTTCATTGCTGAATGTTGAATGTTTTTGTGGCCTGAAGAGGGCACAAGGTTGACATGTATGTGTGTGTTGTCCCTCTGTTTTAGCCACACCCACCCACCACCATGGCCACAGCTGCCTGAGACTGAGAGTCTACGTCTGCTGCTCCACCGGTGAGACCCAACTCCTCCATCTTACCTCTATAGGTCTCTCTCTCTCATTCATTTTATTCTCTTTCTGTGTCGGTTCATCACCACTTTCCTATTTCTTTCTATCTCGTTGTATCTCTCAAAACACGCAAACACAGAGAAACAGAGACAAGAGGCAGAGAGGGAGAGTAAAAACTAAGATCTGACAGTCTTGTCTCAGAGAGAGGCCTTTCTGCCTCACGCTGTCTTAGCGAAGGCATCCTTTGAGGTGATGGTTTAATGTTATTCTCTGTCTCAGTGCTATTACAGTAATGCTCTATCTCTCCCTGTGAAAGACAGTCTCGGGAAGCTGTACAAAAGTTGTAAAATGTAAAAGATTCAGCTGTGAGATCCAGCTTTTTCTACCCTCTCTCTCTCTCTCTCTCTCTCTCTCTCTCTCTCTCTCTCTCTCTCTCTCTCTCTCTCGACCATCTCCACCCCCGGCTCACTGTCTTTCTCTTGTTCTCTCTTCCCGGCTCTCTGATGCCTGCTGTTCTGTATAGTGTGTTATTTTTACCCTGGTAGCCTGCTCACTCCCCTGCAGGCCTTTGATCAGGGAGCCCAGGGCTGAAAGCCTCCCCCTCTCCTCTAACCTTGTCAGCACTAATGCATCCCACACTCAGGCCAGTGTCAGCCTCTGTGTACACATCACCTTAACACCCACCACTCCCCCCCTCATCCCAGTGTCACGGCTAATCTATTGATGTGTCTACCACGCCTCCATTTGCTTCTGTTTGTGTGCATCTTTGTGTGAGTTTGAGCATGTTTGTGTGTCTGCACATGGTAGTATTTCAGACGTACATTTTTTTTTTTTTAGTGTGTGTATGTGTGTGAGCACGAATGGCGTGTATGTGTGCATTGGTGCATTTAGTCAGTTTACAATCCACAACCTTTACTCAGCAAGGTCATTTTAACAGCTTGCTATCAAAAAACGCAGTAGATTTCTGCTGCCTCCAGATCCTTCTCATTCTCTCTGCATGTCTCACGCTTTAACTCCTAAAAAAAAGACTTTCATATGCGAAAGAAATGTAAATATATTCACGGCATATGCTGTATATCTGATGGGAGTTGCAAATTGATTACTGCCCGCTTATACTGTGTGAAAAACTCACCAAAGGCTATTTCATCCTCCTTTTAGTGCTGACATAGACGCACCACATTTTGTTGGAAAAATATCAGAAACTACACGGAGATGTATACACTTGCATATCAACAAACCCACGCATCATTCATTCATGGATAATTTGGCAGCGCAGACTGAATGTAATGCTGCGTCTAGACAAACAAACAGCAAATGTAATAATGTTTTCTTGTCCACTGGTTACAAATGTTTTTAATCTTCACCATTCAGGGGTTGTTTTGTTTTTTTCATGCTTTCTTAGTGGCCAACTGCTATTACTGTGTACAATTTAACTGTGCCTGAAATGCAGATTTTAATCAATGTCGTCATTTAATGGGTTGTTGTCTCTTCTTGTCTCTCTATCATCATTCTCGTCCGCTCTGCTTCTCATTTTTTCCTCCCGTCTTCTTCTTTCTCTCTTTTTGTCATTGCGTGTGTGTATGTGGTGTGTGTTTCCCAGTCTCCCAGGCAGATGATGACTCCAGTCAGACGTCTCCGGATTACACAGTCAGGCCAAATATCAAAATACACAATATTGGTGAGTGACTGTGCTTCTTGTCTCTTAGCTGCTGCAAACAAATGTCAGCCAATGTCTGATTTGTGTACCAAATCATTGTGGAATAAAAAAAAAACAACCGTTTGTTAGTTTTTTTTTTATTCTATGGTTGGCAAAAGAAAATTCGCAGGCCGCAGCTGGTTGATGAGTAAAGTGTTTTGTTTATTTTGGTCTTTCTTGAGAGTTGTGCAACAAGGGTAACGCCATGAGAACAGCATGAGTCAGCAGTATTCACATATATATATACCTTTACTCTTATGCACATACTGCGCTCTGTATTTACAGTATTTTTTAGGCATCTGTGTAAGAAAGCAAATATGTATGTGTTTTTTTTCATATCCGATCCGGGTCACTTGCATATGTGGTCCTAGTTTCATATCCAATCTCTGGCTATACGTGACTACTGTCATAATGGTCAGATGATGTGGGCTTTGTAACGTCTCACTTCTCTACACATGCACAGATTGCCTGTTGTCATAATTCAGTGTGGGCAGCTCAGAGCCTCCTAAAACGAAACACTAAAGGACGGCAATAACGGTGACGAAGGGTCATTGGAGAGACGAGACGTTTCAGGTTTGATCTATGGAGATGCATGAGAGTTTAGCATCCTAACGGTGTTGAATGGGTTATATGTGTACCATCCATATTTATACATTTAAAATAAATCCTCACATTGTTTTGTTGCCCCATCTGGGCTTTTAGCATTGTTTCCACTTTCCCCAGTACAGCAATTAACCAAGACTATGGCTAAAACTACCAAAGTACATCCCAAAAATGTTTCTTTTTTCTTTAATATTTAATATGTATATACTTTGTCAATACCCCTTTTAACCAAAGACAAACACGTCTACAGAGGTAAAAGCTTCCTTTTTCCTGCACACAATTCACAAGGTCAGTGGAGGTCTTGTAAGCAATGAAAGGTCCGTGTTTACCTGAGGAAAAAGCATGTCAGCGAGCAAGTCAATTGCTCGGCTGAGTGGTTACATAAACCCTCTATTTTTCTTTCTCCATCCACATCTCAAACAAAAGCCTCTTGCTGGGAATCATTTAGTATGCTTGTTTCTGGGAGCTGTAGGCAGTCTGTGATGAGGGCTAAGAGAGTGTGACCTGCCTGAGATGGAAACTGAGACCAACGGAGACAAAGTGAAAAGAGCTTAAGCCATCAGCAATGAGCACCTTCAGAGAGAGAGAGAGAGAGTGAGAAGGTGGAAAAGAGAGAGAAAGAGGGGGAGAGAGGGAGGCAAGGGGAGGCTGGCAAAAGGGAGAGGGAGAGATAAAGTGAGATAAAGAAATAAAAGACAGGAAGGAGGCAGTGAAAGAGAAATGTAGCAGGAGAAATGCCTGACAGAAAGAGGGACAGATAAAGCTGAAAGAGAAACAGGCAGAAAAAGAGATAAAAACCAGAGTGGGGGCAGAGAAACAGGGTTGCAGAGAGGAAGGGGCAGAGGAAGAAAGAAAAGCTCAGTGGTGGGCGAATTGCTCAGCAGTAAGTCAGGTTTGAGCTTAGGTAGAATTTAATATAAATAAAAAAAAACACAGGGAATCATAAAAAATCATAGCCTTTAGCCTTTGTGATGCATTTTGCTAAATACATTATGCACACTCACACACACACACACATAAATACATGTACACACTTAAAAACCTGTACCCTCGATGGCCCTGCTGACCGCTGGACACCCACTGTCTGACTCACCCACAGGACCAGACCAGCCCACAGACTGGCTCCGCTTCAACAAATCTCTGCCTCTCTCTCCTCATATGTCTCTTACTTTATTATTAGCTTCGCTTTGACGTCAGATCTTCTTGCACTAACATGGTTTTTAAGGACAATTTAATACAATATGGGTATTACTTTTTTCAGAGTTTTGGTATAATAACATTATACTGTTAATTGCAGTTACATGACCTTTTAAACAAATGCCAGGTTAGAGAAACTCAAGAAGGAGTATGAATGAATGAATGTATTTGAAACTCTGTTTGAACCCTAATCAATGCTGCAATTTGTGGGAAACAAGACGTTGCCACTGTTATACACAATCTGCATATAACTGGTGCTTGTGAATCACTTTTTGAGGAACGGCCCGCTGTCGGCTTGTTTACAACCTGTCCGATCATCAGACCGTTTGTGTTTCTTGCCTCATTATACTTTCATGTACGTGTTCTCAGACGTAATTACTGGTGGTGAGTACACTACATGAACAGTAACTATGAAAAAACGAGAGCCGAGCTGAAATCACCCTTTAACTGTGAATCCACCTGATTCACACTGTTCAAAAATGTTAATTGCTTGAATCCCTTGAGACACACCTGTGTTCTTCCTGTAGCTTGTAGTATATCTGAGTTATAAATAGTTGAGATTATTTATGGCAGAGCATCTTATAGCAAATTACCTATTTGCACAAATGTGCTACAATACAAGAATTCAGCAAGAATTGTTTTTTTGGATTAATAATAACGCTGTTGGTTGTTGTAGCAAAGCTTAGCATACTGTGTGCTCCTATATTGAGTGTCTGCAGCAGCGGTGGAGGACTAAAGGCTAGAGCATAAATTACGCAGTGGAGCAGAAAATGCAACAGGAAACAGATCATTATAAGAGGCATCAATAGACACTGGCAGCCTTGATTAATTTGTTCCAAGTGTCTTGTTACATGCAGATATTCTCAGCAGTTCTCATCTGTTATGAAATATGGTTGTGTTGCACTATGAACCATGTGATGTTTCTGGTTCAGCACCTTTTTGTGCTGATGACGCTTTGTAGTACAGTAGCATCTTAACAATGGACATGTAGGCTCCCAGTGTTAAAGCTCACATCGTCAGTGGTCGGCTTAAAGACATCAGTGCTTTTTTACAATTGCCCAAAGCTGAAGCTGTTTCCAGGACAGTTCTTTCGCTGTCATCGAGGATATTCTCTACTCCACCAAAGTACCCATTCCCTTAGTGGAGCGTGATGGTCACGAATGCACAGTATGAACCAGTGTTGTATTAATACACTTGTACATCTCCCCCATTGTCCCGTGGACTACGACGGCTCCATCGTCTCACGTTGTTTACGCCTCACTGTGAGTCTACCGTCGTTGTAGCGTAGTTGGCACAAGGATTTATCAGACCAGACAACCTTTTTTCCACTCATCGACAGTCTCAAGCTGATGTTGCTGTAAATGCCTTGGGCGGTTTTCCTGTGGACTGGAGTGCTACCCTGAGCACTCATCTGTTGTTATACCTCACACAGACGCAATCGCGTGTTTCTGAAATAGATTGCTGTATCCCGCAGTTGTACTGCGATATCAGGTGTTGTACTGTGGACCTTTGATAACTTGTTATGGCCTGAAGCACAACACGTCCTCCATATTCATCTTTTTGAAGAGGTGCATATTATGCACCTTTATGACAAAAGCTCCTGGAATCCACAAACAACTTAGATCACTTGAAATTAATATGTATAAATGCAAAGCAACTGTGCACATGGAATTATTCTGGTTTTCTTCCTGCCTTCACTGACAGTTTTCTGTTTAAGTTTTTGTGCGATGTGTCAATGTTGTGGCTCATCACCGCACACAAATATCTTGTGTTTACGTAGAACAGCTCTGACGTGGACAAGAGTCACATACGACCAGGACAAACCAGAGTGTTCAGATGGTTTACTCTCAGACAGAATTCCACGCATTCATCAGACATCACACCGTGTGTTTGTTGTCTTCATCAGAAATCTCTTATCACATCTCTTGTTCTTACTTGTAGTCAGTTACTGCCCTCATAATCTGCAGCAAACTACAGGCCTGGGTTTAACGTCACTGTGAATCAGTATGTTGATGACATCTTGCTTCCTTATTTCGATGCATTTCATGGTGGAACTGATTTCAAAAAGCATTTTACATCGAGGGGAGGCTGACAGAAGAAGCAATGGTATTTTAATAAAGTGGACTAGTAGTTTTGGGGGGCACAATTTGTAAAATAAATATATCATATCTTGTATCAAAACAAGTATATTTTCTCCAGTCAAATCATTTTTTTTAATGATACAATGCACCGTCAGTGTGTCACATCTCAAGGCTTTAAACCTCGTCTTTCGCCTACAAGTCTCTTTTATGTCTGATGTGGTGTAATGTGACCGACGTCAGTAAGAAATTGCAGCTTTCTTCTGCACTTACCTAGATTACTTCATAGAAAAAGACTCACTGCAGCTCACGCCAGGTTGTTCTAAAAGCTGTGATGGATGTGTAAGTAAGAGGTCTCTGTTTGGTTCCCTTTGCTTTACTTTGGCATGTCACAACCCTCTCGATATAATGGGTTATGTCGAGACAGAGCATAATGACTCCGTAATCCATATTACAAAATGTGTTCTCAGAGCTCTTTCTCCATCTTTCCCCTCCAGCTAATGTTCTGTTGTGTCTAATCAATGGCAAGGCCATAGTAATTTGGTTTGATTGAAATCCCTCTAGGATAAAAACATCATTAGTGTGAAAATAGGCATACATGAAAAAAAAAAAAAAAAAAAAAAAAAAATCTCAGATCAGAAACAAGTGCTTTTAATTTTCCGTCCCACTGGGGAAATGACCATATGTAGCAATGCTGATGATAATTGGTGATTAGTTGATAATTGCATCATGTGTCTTTCTCTGCATATGTTAAAGTACAATTTGCATGCATCACACATTATCTGTAGATTGATGAATTAATAATGTTGTAATGGTTTGTTTCCCTCCGTCTCACACATGAACACACACACTATCTCTCTTGTTGTTTCACACTCACGTTCTCTATTTTCTCTATTTTCTCTCTCTCTTCCTCCAGATGAATTTAACCCTGAAGTTCCCAAACTGGAGAAAAGCGTCAGCGGCAGCAGCCCTTCACGTGACCGCCTTCTTCTCACTGTGGCAATGCTGCTCGTGTCCGCCGTCCTTTTGTCCTAGCAACTGTCACCATGAGTGACAACTTCACGCATAGCTGGACCGCCTTGTCCAAAGGGCTTTGTATCCACCGACTGAGAAATTTTTGATGTGAAAGTTTGCAGAAACACAGTAGAGGTGCAACAGAACCTCAATCAAAATGAAAAATCCTACAACTTTGCTTACTTACTTAAAAAAAAAAGAAAAAAGGAGAGGCCTTTTATGCTGTCATAATTACACCGGTGTATTTTTGACACTCCATGTGTTGTTGGACATCATTATCATATGAATACCACAGCATTTCATGCAGGTGTTTTTACCACAACCACCAATCTATATTTAAAAAATCAAACTTCTGTGCTACTGTCGTGCCTGGCAGCCAACAGGCGGGTGAGAAAGTGAACTAGTCATAAGTCGGATGTAGACTACACACTCTCATTGTAGCATGGATATCAAATCACCTGGAGGAGTTTAAGCTGCATCTTAGGTTTTTTGTAACTGTAAGCTTTGAAGAAGGCAGCAAACATAACAAGAGTAGACTTTGCAGTGGATTTTAGACCTTGGACCGCGGACCAGTATTACTATGCTGATGGATTAGACTCAACTTTGATGTAGTAAAGAGCAAGCTGGACTCTGGAAACTATACTGATCTTACCTGGGCTATACAGGATATTTATATAAATCAGTCAGCGATGAGAACTGCTGCCACTGTCCTGGACACTGAGGAATGTTTTCACGTTGGTGTGAAGGGAGCTGCCTGTAATAGGGGCCCAAAGTGTTTCTTAAGAAAAGGGACTTTGTGAGGATATCCACGGGCCTTTCAAGAATCCATTTTCTCCAGACATCAAAAATACCCCTGGCTTTGTGATAGGTACAGATGCAAAGCCTTCGTTTCTTAGCGGATAGCAAGTGTGCCCTCTTAGAACTAGTCCTTTGTCTGCATTTTCCTGCCTTCACACTGTAACAACCCTCGGAAAAAAAAAATACAGACCCAGGACTAGTAATTTGATGGCACTCAGACAGTGGTAGATGTGTGTTTTTGTTCCAGTGCATTTATCTCCAGCGCTGATTTTCCCGGATGTCATACCTTTCTCCTCACAGTAATCAGCAGAGTTATTCAAAATACCACTAATTTACAATTCTCAGCAGCAAGTTCCCTTTTAATCCCAGACAACCCTGTCTATTCCTTTTCCACTTCAGAGTTTCCCCCAGCCAATCAGTGCTGATGGCCATTACAGCAGTCACCAAGAGTCACCATGGAAACGACCCCATACAGTCGCCAGTGTGCGGCAGGTGCCTGAGGAGAATTTGTGCTTTGACTCTCAAAGTGACGCTGCCGCCATTTTGTTAAAAAAAAAACAAAAAGAAGAAAAAAAACAAAAACAAAACAAACCACAACACGTGTGAATGTGCAAATAAAGAGGAGTTCACTTTTTTATATTGTAATACAGGACAAGGTAGGCTGGCATTAATCAGATTACAATGTTGTGCTTTTTTTAATTTGTTTACTTTTCAAATGTATTTATTTTAACATTAAAGTATATTATTTATCTACCTAATTTATTAGTGTGCATTTGTAGGCCTTTGCTCAATAAGCTATTGTGCCATTTTTTTTCTTAAACGGTGGGAATTTTTACTGCAGCATTTGCTTGTGTAGATAAATAGTCAGATGTATAATTCAGCCTGACAAAAAATATGAGAGAGGGTTATTGGTTATGACGAATCAGTAGGGACATACACTCGGTAACCCTACTCTCATGTAACAGAGACTGCTAAACAGATTATGTTGCTGATGGGTCATAAACCAACTGTGTAATGCACAGACAGAGCTGATGGTTGATGGAAAGGCAGCATTCTTCAGTGCTGCGCTTGCGAAACGAAGGAGTCTGCATTGTAATGTATATTTAAAATACATGCCGGTTATGGAATGTGTGTGTGTGTGTGTGTGTGTGTGTGCGTGCGTGCGTGCACAAGTGTGTATGAGCGTGCGCGTGCATATGTGTGTCTGTGTGTGGGGGGAGCGAGCAAGAGTCAAAACATATGTGTGCACATTTGTGTGTGCGTATGTATGTAGAATGTGTTTCGTCCGCGCTTTCGAGTATGTGGCACTTAGACTTTTCGTACCCGTTTAAAAAAAGGAGTCGTTTGTAGGATCTGAATATGCAAGTGTGTATGAGAGAATGTGATCTTCTTCTGTTAATGTTAGTTACGGGGTATGGGAAACGGGCAAAAAAAAAAAAGCATTTACTAATGTTGAAGACAACCACAGCAAAATGTGTTTACCTTTGACAAGAATGAATAAAAATAAAAACTGTAAATTGAACAAAAGAATGATTAAAACAATGGCAATTAAAATCTTTTTTGCAAATTTACTTTGGTGTGCTTATTTAAAAAAGGGAAATAACATGCAGCTGTCTTCTCTCTGCCTCAAGTCTTGCCCTTGCTTTATCTTTAACAGTGACTCCTTCACCTTCACTCACCCTGCACTCACTTCTGTTTGTTTTTCTCGAGAACTACTTGAAGGTAATGCTTGACTTCTTTCTTTCACACTCACACTTTTTTTTAGATACGGTGGTTGTAAGCAGACATGTAAACAGACAGTTCTTGTGCTGCACATACTCACATGGTTTAAAAACTATCACTCTTTCTCACACGGACCATCCTTTTACAGCCCCCTTTTGCTTCGGTTTCACAAACACTTCTGCCATAAAACATAATGACAGCGTGGGGGGAGAAAAAAAAAAATCACAGCTCCACATGTCCCACTCCATTTTCCTTTTCTCCAAAAAAAAAAAACACCTGCAAGCCATATTCATGTCTGCACAAATCTGTCTCCCTCCATTGCTCTCCTTCCCCTTCACCTCTTGTCAGTTTCTTTCTAATCTTCGTACGCAGAACAGAAAGAAGCTGACAATGGGGAGTCCATGTCTATGTCTATGTCTATGTCAAAAGGGACAGAGGGGCGCAGATAAGATTTTGTCTTTGATGTCACACATCAGGCCTGAAATTACACGAGAGAGAGAGAAAGGAGGAAGAAGTAGAGCAGATTCTGCTGTCAGCTATCGGCTTGTGCCCATCACTTCCAGACCTGGGTCAAAGTGTTATTGTAAAAGGTGTGTGTGTGTGTGTGTGTGTGTGTTGGTATAGCGCGACACTGCCAAGAAATGTTCAAAGTTAATTAAATGTGCTTTGTGTGATTGACAATTTACTTGACGTTATGCCATATGTCATACTTCATCAAGCAGGTTACAATGAAGACATCACATCAATTATTGTCTGTTTCACGGCTGTTTGACGCAGCTGTAGGGGCAACCACTTCTGATTCCCTCTGACATTTGTGAATTTAGCTGACAGACTGATAATTGCTGAATATTACAGTAGGTCTTGGCTTACACTTCTCTCCGCTACTTATAGGTTTGGACTTGCAAATAAACGTTTCAGTGTTTTGATATAGAGGAACAGGGGGAGGGGTTTTTAGCTTCTGCTCCGGGGGCCTAATTTGACATTTTAAAACCATTTTTTTGCAGGCAATCAAAGTCTACTTCATTTTTGGCTTGGTCAGTTATGTTATGTAGGAGAATCATACTGACACCTTGAATCGCTGTTTGGAAAAGCTTATGTTTCACCTTTGCCTAAATTAAACATTAATTGATCTGCTTTACTGTTCAAATGAAAGGATCAGCCAGTGGATTAAAGATGTCCACCTTTCCCTAAGCAGCTGACACAAGAGCCTCACGTGTATGTATGTGTAATGTATGTATCTAACAACTTCTCTGTCCGCAGTCTAACTAAGAAAGACATCCCATTAGCAAAAGGAGATGACCCTCTTCTCCGTTTGGAGGCATATTATCGTTTTCTGAATCATTTACTGGTGAGATAAGCCATCTGCAGCACGGGCAGGCCTGTGCCATCTAGAAGAATTCCCCTGGCGAGCTGCACCGTCTGGCCCAAACAATGAAACAGATGCCTCCTCCTCAGAGAGCTTAGCTCAGGACATCAATGAGACAATCACTTAAGACTATAGCGCTGCTTTTCAAGTGCTCCTTGAAAACTTTGAATTCAAGGTTGGGAGTGATTAAAAATGGAGGTGTAGATCATTCAGATGCTTCAGAACAGAGAATGATCTAACTGAAAATGTTACTCACTTTTGTACAAAGCACATTTCCTCCACATTCACATAGACTCAACTATTTTGACACGTAAAGAGGAGGAACCTGAGTGACCTACAGCTCTGCAGAAAATGTACCATAATCACTATGTAGGTACAGTGATTATTTTTTCTGCCAAAACTTGTATGACAACTACATATTTCACAGTGACATGCAAACCGATGCCAGCTACAGTATTTACCCAGAATGCTTACTGCCTGTATTTGTGCACATATTTATTTTAGCATTTTTTTCTTTCTTTCTTTCTTTTTTCTTTGTATAATCATTTGGGAATCATGTTCCACTGTTTGTTTGTTTTTTTCCTGAATTTCTAATAACACTTCAGGTGGCACAGTATATATACCATGCATTTATATTGCGTGTGTGTATGTGTAACAAGCACGTTTCTTCTTGCTATTGTTTCAAGCCTGAAAATAGCATGACGTAAGGCTCATCTTTACCAGACATGTTGGCAAACAGCAGCTTTTATGTGGAATATTTCATTCATACCTACCAGTGTGTAACCAACTAAAACTCCTTTCCACCCATAGGTGTCGCCAAAGCTTTCGTTCACTCTGTGTTTGTGGTGTTAAAAACTGTCAGTGAGATGCATTCAGGACATCTGAAAAAACATTATGCAACAGATTTACTGTATGTCTACATAAAAGATAAAGATTGAATTCATAAAAAGACAACAACAATGCAACAGTGGGTTGGTTTATGTATTATATGATCTGTGTAGCCAGGACTGATTTTGCCATCTCATCTAAGCAGGTCTAAATTATGGGTTAAGCTGCTGGATGGAGTTCAGTATGACTAAGATTTAATATCTCCCCAAAATCATTCAGCGAGTTCAGTGTGTCATATCACCGTTGCTCATATTTGATTGTTTGATTCACATTTAATGGTGCCAGTGGGGCAGCTTCAGCAACAACATGCGAAATCACTGAAGAAAGTTGAGAAAAATAAATCTGATTTTAATGATGCCATCAAAAGCCACACAGGGCAAAAAATAAAAAATAACATCACAGAATATCGTCTCTTATGTAACTGTTGAAAGGATGAGCTGACCTGCGGTATGAAACATTTTTCTCATCCCTTCAGGATTATATTAGGTCAGGGTTGATGGCTGCATTATGATGTCAACTATTTCTGTTTTTCATGGAAATCGGAGTTTATTCTTGTCTTAATCTTCACACACTGAGTCAGTTTTCTTTCTGTTTTTAATGCTGGGCAGAATGTTCTTTCTACAGTTCACATATTATTATGTAATTCTGTCAAAACAGAGCCACATAATACTGTCGAAAATGTTAAAAAGCTTTCTGAAAAACAACACAAAAACAAGTATAATGCTTAAAGGATGTTCTCCCCTAACTTTGTCCATGTTTTCCTGGAATAAAGTAAGGTTCTCTGAGAATAAATATCTTTTTTTCCTCAAAGCAGTGCTCTACTTAGAGATTAATATTGGCGTGGACAGTTAGAGATCGGGTCGAACTAGGAAGCGAGCAAGGAAAAAACATTAGTCTTTGAATGTCCTTAAACATTTTCAGTTGCAGAGGAAACATTCAGATCTTTTAATACCAAACTGTGAATCCTCTTTTGCTCCCGCATTAAATATTATTAATTAAGTAAGATTTCAGTACAGTATAGTATCACTGTAGTATTTACTGTAGCAGCTGGTCGAGCAGGAGCTAGTTTTAACAAATGTAAAATACTTTGGAGTAATTTCACTTCGACGATGCATCACATTGATGTAGAAATTTGAGTTTGTACTTAAAGGAATAGTGTGATGTTTTTTGGTAATCTATCATGCTGAGAGTTAGCGCAGCAACTAATTCATTATTTTCATTATCCATTAAAAAATAAGAATATGGCATGAGGTTGCCAGGCAACCAGTGGAGACTCCAGGAAGTGTGCACTGTTAAGAAATAGTCTGCCACAATAACCCCTATAAAACTGTAATGTGTCGTTTTAACTCTTCTTTTTTTTTTTTTGTACAGATTAAACAAATTACTGAGCTTTTGAGTTGCTGGTAGGCAGATTTTTTTTTCATTTAATTCTCCCATACAAACAAGCAAGAATCCAATTCTGCTGATTCTTAGATTCAGCTGGCTTGAAGGGAAGCAGCAATCCTCCTTGTACTGTCACTGTCAGAGAGCCAAACCCTAATGATATCATACCGGGTCGCAGGTAGCACCTCAGACGCATGTTACCTGCTCTGAAAGTATCCTAATGGGACCTCCTCAAATCTCCACAGGAGTCTGGATTTGACTTGACACTCCTCCAGCTTCAGGTCACTGTGAGTCAACTCTCCTCCTCCGCAGGCAGAGATTTACCCAGGTCGGAAAGTTTGTGGTGAGATGAGGTGAGGAGACAGTTTAAGATCCAAAATGACATCATTTACTCCCTTGGGAAATATGATGCCAGATCCTGCAACAAGGATACTGGCAGGATAGGGCAGAATGATGTGACAGTCAGCCGGTGATGCCGTGTGCAAGCTATTAAAGCAAGTAACACGCGTGATATGTCAGTTTTCGCTTTATTAGGTTTGCTGATCTGATGTGGAGCACTCGTATTGAGAAGGATCTGTTGGCATACATTCTCATTAATTGGCCCTCAGAGCAACAAGAGTCTTTTTAAAACAGGAACAACACAGATTCCTCGTATATACAAAAACATGCTTTTATTGAACAGTCATTTTGGGGCCTAAATTTAGTGAAAACGTCTAATTTTACAATGACAGCCCACTAATTTAAAGGGTTTAAGAGACAAGACTTTCTTGGACATGTTTAGAGAGGCAGGAAAATGTGAATGTGCATCTTAATTAAAACGACGTTAAGCTTCCTAGAGGGCTTTGAGCACATTAATTCCGACTCTTACCAATCCTCCTCAGATCAGTTGACTAAGTGGAGGAAAGTTATCGCAGAATATCAAACGGAGCACATTTGCTGTCTGGAGCAGCCTCTAGTACTCGGCAACAACAGCATGTGTGTGAAAAATGGTTTGAATATTAAAGAGGGCCTGGGTATGACTGTAACCCTGGGCTACAAGAAATAGAGGCAAATATGAGGCTGTAATAGGACTTGGATTTGAGGTGGTCTACATTTATTTAGATTTAGACGTATCAGTGAAGTCCGACTCGTATAACCTTCCTCTAATCTAAACCAGTATCTGTTTTTTTTATTTTTATTTAGGAGGCTAAAGCTTCTTATGAATTATAGAAAACACATTTGCACTGTTATTTTGCAGAAACTGTAAAGCAAATCTCAGCCCTGTCTCGTGTGTGTGTGTGTGTGTGTGTGTATGTATATTAATGGATGTGAGATTTAAGATGTTTTAACTGCAGCTGCATTGACGCACGTCTCCTTTGTAGATTTTTATGTGGGTAAAATCTAAGAAATCAATAAATGCGCATTCACATAAAAACCAACAGATTTCTCACAACAGATTTTTCTTTCCCTCTCTCTCTCTTGTTTTTCTCTCTGTGTTCTTTCGCTTTCTCACATTTCCACTGATTTTCTCTACATTTCATCCCACTCTCTGCATGTGGCCTCTCATCATTTGTGTCTAATCTTTCTATTATCAGGGTGCATTTCCTCTAACCCCTCTTAACCCTCGTCTTCATTTTAGACAGTCGAACCTTCTCTCTAGTCTCCACACTGTTCCCTAATCACCACCCTCCTCCTCCTCCTCCTCTTCTTCCTCTCCCTCCAGATTTAGCTATAATCCCTCATTTCTGGTTGCTACATCTGCACAGCACTCAACAGCTGGGGGCTACTCACACAAACAGCCATGGACCTTGTGCATGTGCATGTGTGTGTGTGTATGTGCCCACACTTTGGGCATCTGGTCTAAACTTAAGTCCAGGAATAACTAATGCTTGTCTCCCAAAAAGATGTTATGACCGAGTATTCATGTCATGCTGAGCGATTTAGGATGTTGCAGACGGACGCGAAGAAGAATCAAAGGAAATCGATAATATAGTATAAAATTTACATTTTGTCGGGTTTGTAAACAAGACTTAAAAAGGAAATCTTAAAAAGATGATACGGTTTATTAAAAAGAAACTTGGATTTCGACACGTTTTGATATGTGACCCATAACTCTGTTTCGGAGTTACAAAACAGAAAAGCCAATAAAACAGCCACCAAAAGTCACATTGTGGAGCTTCTTTATACAAAAACAAGAAATATGCAAAGTAGATTCAGTTGTTGATTGTAGCCAAATTGTTTAACATTGATATAAACACATTTTTAGATAATTATTTGCATCATTAAAGTCTGTGTCTGTGCGTAAAAGTTTTCAGTATTTTCATCATGCGTCATCGACAGCAATGCATTGAGTTAAACGTGAAACTATTTCTTATTCTGCAGCATAAATAGTCTTTGAGGCTAAAGCCAAACACCCGTTCACAGCACATAAGACTCATGCAAGCTCCACATGACACCAGCAGCCTACAAAGTGTTAATGGCCACAATGATAGATGCTAATACAGACTGAAGAAGCGTTCAGATGAAAGAACAGAGCGTCAAGTGTTGGAAATACTTCCTCACAAAGTTATATTCATTAATCAACCAAACAAAGTATAGAATTGATTTTTTTTTAATAGCAGTAGGCATAAATTGTTTTACTTCTGTATATTCAGTTTTTTACAAATTGCATTGCATAATGTATGTCTTACCTACAAACGAATGATTTTCCCCAGCTCACTTTTAACAGCATTGACTGTTGGTAGGAAGCCAGCAGAGGTCCAGGCTTTAACAAGCCACACCTGTGCCTAATCAAACGCTTACTTTTATATCTGTGAGTTTCAGTAAACACAGAGGGAGGCTGGGACTGAAATGAAGAATGACTTTTACTTTCCACACTACGTGTAAAACTGTGGTACATGTGGTATGTTTCAAATGGTAAAACCTTCTGAACTCAGGCACGGTGTACCAGGAGGCTTATATATATACACATATACATATATATATATATGTTTTTTTAAATAACCAATAAAATCAACACAGATTCCTCTAATTCAGTCCTTAACCTTTTATCGTTGTTCATCTTTACTTTGGTAAGATGGATCCACTCCAACATCTTTTTAACAGAAGTCTCACCAAATGAATGAAGACAGAATGGACTGGTTTGCAGGATGGTGTCGCTATAATGATAACTTGTTGGTCTGTCAACTTATGAGGCTCTGCGTGGGTGGGAGGGTTGTCCTACTCTCCTCTACAGCCATTCATCTTCCATTAAAGCAAAGCTACATTTCACCAGCTTGCACGCAGAAACTATTTCTTTCTTTCTTTCTTTTGTTACACAAACCTTTGCTCTCAAACCTGAAACAGTCAGTAATGTTTATGTCAAGACAGTGACTGAAAAATGTTTACAGGTTAGGAGGTTATTCATGTCATGGGCAACATATGAGCTGGTGATTTTACTGCGCTGTATGGATGATAGAAAAAAAATCAAATGTTTACATTAATCTCTGTTAAAGTATATAGTATCTTGACCTTCTTGGCTAGTAAAAGCTAGTACTTGAAGTTTGAGTTGAGAATATTTTATCACTGGTGCGTGTACTATAGTATACAGTATGTTTACTGCTACCACAGACTTTGGCAGATGTCAGTCACAGCATGTTGCAGTGCCATATCCATATTAATAACTCATAAATGTTTGTAATCCCAATCCTTTCCATAGAGCATTATGTTTTCCTCCTAATCTATAACATTTGTTTTAGTTTGCTGTATTGATCCTGGGAAAATAACCATGCACAGCGTGATATCTCAAGTGATATTACAGAGAACTTGATTTGTTCAAACTTCTGTTCTTTTCCATCTAAAAAGTCTCAGTCATAAAGGTGCTTACTTGTAAATTTTATATGAATTCATTTAGTAGCATCAGTATGTCAAAGCTGTCAAATTAACTTCATATAATTAAACACATTAGATCATCAATGAGATGATTAACAGCCTGTGAATTACATAAGTGGCATTGTTAGTCTAAGTGTCTCTTGATCTCTTAAGTTAACCTTTCCCATAAACGCTTTTGTTTCCCTTTTTTCCACAAAGGACGTTGCCACTTGTGCAGTTTTTGAAGACAATTAAAATTTTTTGAACATTTTGTTCCCACTACTTTCACTTGTTCCACCAGCAGCCTTGTGAGAAAACTCTGAGAAGAAGTATGATCTTATGAAGTAAGTCATTTTAAAGATTAATTGATGTTAAAATGCCAGTTTGCACTTTTAATTAAAGCGCTGGCAGTTTCTAATGGATCCAGCTTTTTTTTTTTTTACATATATTATGTCACTTTTATGAAGGATGATGATGATTTTTTTTTCCCCCAACTATTTCTTTTCCATTACATTTCTTGAAATAAAAGAAACTGTTCACAGAAAGTATGGGACGTCTGTGGCTCATTTCACCTTAAATGACCCAGAACATTTCTCACTCCCTCTGTAGCATCGAGGTCCCAGAACGAACATGAGAGTCACTGCTGACAGACACTGATGACTTCCAGGCATATCCTCAGTGTTATCCCTATACCACTAATGCTGCTATCCTCAACTACACCCTATTAGCAGGAGTTTGAGAGCAGTTTCTTTTCTTTTTTCAATGAAAACCTCGATATATATAGAGAGAGAGTGATTAAGAGACCTTAGCTGGCCTTTTATCCATAATCAACCAGCCTTTATGGAGGAAGTCCACAGTCATGCCTATACATGCATCAGGGTAAGCCCTCTTAGGCCAGCATGATGTGTTATGAAATGTTGTTGATTTTTCAGAGTGGGGTCAAATTAAGGTAAAACGTACACACACACACACCCTTTACCATTGTGTGATGTAATGGATAGATCTATGAATTAATATTAAAAGTGCAAACAAAGTAGATGCACAATGAGTTAAAAATAATTACGTGAGATGTGATTGTGTGCGTGTGATTGTGTGTGTGTGTGTGTGTGTGTGTGTGTGTGTGTAGACACTTGCTCGAGGCAGTACTTCTTCAACAGTATGAAAACAAGTCAGAACATGGTTACATGGTTCACCTGTCCTGGTTGAACTGTTACACAATCCCTTTTTTTAAATGTCAGAGCTCATGGAAGTTGCTTTTCATTATTTTAAATCTTCTTTTCTGATGTTTAAATTAAGGTTTAAACCTTTTTTACCTTTTTACCACTAACTTTTATTGCATTAACTTCTCCTTTCATATCTTGCACCACACTATATTTCTTCCTCTGGTTTAATCTCGTTTTATCCTATTTCAGTTTAGTTTATGCACAATTTATGTTTACTTCCTCTTACTTTCCTTTTAATTAAATTCAATTAAATTCATACTTGCATAATTGGCATGGGTGTGATAACAACAATAACACAACATAATTAATAATATTATCAAAGCTATCAAGAATACATGTAATGAAACAAATAAATATAATTTTATATATGTATATCTAATGAATCCCCAGTTTGGCTTGGCTTGTGTGTGTGTGTGTGTGTGTGTGTGTGTGTGTGTGTGTGTGTGTGAGCTAACATGTTGTTAAAAACCAAAGAACACCAAACTATTTAATATTTTTAAAAGAATCCCCTACAGCTACCATGCTGTCATGTCTCAAACCACTTGAATGCCAAACACAATGTAAACTTAACCTCACAGAAAAATACAGCGTTGATAGTTCAATCTGAAGGCAGTAAGACTGCAGGTTAAGATACAAAACATGATTACAGACAGCTTGCAGAAGTTGTCGGAGTCATGGCTGTTTGAGCCCAGGTCCTCTGGCAAGTGTCCTTAAAGGTTTAGGCCTTAGGGCTCAGTCACACGACTAGAATTTACAAACCTCTCCAAATAGCAGATCCTTGAATGAACAGTCAAAGATGAGAGAAGCTGTGATATTAACTGTGATGCACGACCCACAAATAGTCACTGTATCACTGAGCTGCTATCAACATTTTCACTTTCAGATACGACTGGACACTACATGCCATTATCCTGCTGCTCCAGACAACACGTTCTGCTGCAGCAAGACCTCCAATCCATTAACAGCAGATCACCAGTAAGGAAGGTCTAGGAAAGCTTCACAGTACCCACTACCACACTGGCCAACATGGACACTCCAATTAATCCTTCGCTAATACGATTTATCACAGGAACAGTCAAATTTGCCAATAGCAATGGGATGATTTAGAACACCAGACAGGACTCCTGAGATGAACATAGCTTACTGTACATGCACTAATGCTCTTGTGAAGCCCATTGGTGGAAATCCATATGTATCAGCCCATCAAGAGGTCGAGGAAAGGCTGCAAATAGACCATCCAGCTGTTGTGCCAGTTGTGTGGTAAACACCACAAGGATTAGCCCATGCTTTTAAGCCAAGGGATAATGATTTGAAATGGCCCAGGGTCAAAGGTCGATTGCATGTGTCTTGTTCTGTCGGTGGCATAATATGTTCAGTGTATGTTGGCTGTATTCAGAAATAGAAAGGCCTCTGGCCCCACGTTGGCACCTGAGCATCCGCCAACACACCATAACTGCCACATGCAGATGGACAGAATAGGAAGCTCAGAATGGACAAACTAATAAAAATGGAGTACATACACAGGCCAGCACACACACACACACACACACACAGCACAAACTTTGCACTTCTCTCAATCTTTTGAAAAGAATATGCAGCAGAGAATGACCTCTGAGGCTCTTTAAACCTCTGGATGAAGTGAATAATTTACACCAGGTCATAAGAGGTTTTTGCCAGTATAATGGACAATAATGACTGCTCTAATGTATGAGTACAGCTCAGTCTATTAAGGTCAGCATGAATATGACCTTACCTCTCCTCAAATATTAAATACTATTGCACAATATCAACAGACCAGAAAGAATAATATTTCACCACAGCAGCAGCAGAAGTAGCTGTAGTCATTTGATATATTCTAAGTAAAACTCCTGTGGTCCTGAGCAGGTCCAGAGGAATCCATACAGGACTATAAAGTACCTTTGCAGATCAAAGCTGTGAAAAACTACATCAATATTTGATGGTGGAAAGCAGAATTTTGTCCGTGAATCAAAATCCCCTGTTTCAGTGACACTTTCTTCAGCGCACAAAATGAAATCATGTTAGAGGTTGGAAAGTGTCAGCCCTGTTTGAGGCAACCACCCATAGTTGTTTCTGGGTGGTTGGTATATATACATATATATATATACATATACATATATGATGTTAATCTAAAACAGGTAATCTAAGTCAGATTGGAATCATCAAATGTAAATAAAAGGAGCTAAAACTTGAAATATGTATTATGTTACATAGTGTAATGCAATTACCCTGATTTTATAATCATGTTTTGGTCTTCTCTTGTTAGTCTCTTGTTGTAATTGACTTTGGGTTTGTGTGTGTTTTTGAACTACAGAAAGCAGCTGCATTAGCAGAAGCTGATGGGAATCCTATAAACAATAAGAACATATTACATTATCCAATTTAGATCATGTTTGTCTGCAAAAAGGTGTACAGCATATGGGACTAGACCTCTTCAACAGTGTTGCAATGTGGCAGGAACAGAGGAGCTCTTTGTCATCTCTGTCATGTCCAGTCACCTTTCACTGAAAAACCTGTTCAACAGACAGGACTTGTCTGGCACTCTGCTCACACAAACAATCTTCCCCTGCACAAACATGTTTCTTTTTTACAGTCTCCTTCTTGCCCAAGGAGAGAGCAAGTGAGGTTGCATATTCATGACGGTTGCATGTATTGTCATGTTATAGCGAAAGACAGGTAATATTGTACATACATACTACATCTACACACTAACAAATGCATGACCCATAGTGGTTAGGATGCACAGGAGGTCATGCAAAAGATAGATCTCGACAATAAAAGATGCATTTTGCCTGTTTGAGAATGATAGCTGATAGCCAAGCCATTTTGGGGGAGGGGGGCACATCCATCATGTAAAAAAAACCCTAGGGGCAGCACCTGCCTGCAAGAACACACACGCATTTTTTTTCCCAAGCACATACACACAGAGCATGCAGGGCCAGTGGAGGCTGTTGCTGTGGATGGTGTGAGGTGCAGAGTGGGGCCCCTCTTGGGCTCAGGGTCTTTGTTCCTCTTTCATGGGCTCTGCTTCCCTCTGATGATGGGCCCATTGTCCGTGCTTCCAGTGGACCTGCACCATTCAGGCCTGCTGATAAAGCCTCCTTTCACAAAACCGAAGAAGGAGGAAGGCAGTGATGGGAGTGTGGAAAGGCAAAGGAGATGGAAAGGCAGAGTGGGTTAAAGGCAGGAAAGAAAGGGTTGTGATGGAGGAGAGAGTTATGGAATGGTGAGTGAGGTGGGTGAGATTTTTAAAGGCTAGTCCAAAAAAAAAAAAAAAAAAAAAACATCATAGGTCGAACATAGAAGAACAAAAGAACAATTCAACTGGACCGGAGAATTTCAAGGTAGATGAAAAAAAATAAAAGGTTTTACTTGCTTCCCTCGTCGGCTCCACATCTGCTGATCTGAGATTAGCCATGAGGCAAACAGGAGCTCTTGTCTCTCCAGTTGTTTCCAGCCTGTTAGATTACACACTGTGCACTCAAAACCAGCATATATCCAGTGTGCATTGCATGATCCTGAATGTATTTCCATCACTGCATGAAACTACAAAACTCTTGAGGGGAAAAAAAATATATGCTTGATGAGCTGGAGCTGTTGTTTTTTTTTTTCCCTGAACTTTGACTAAAGCTTTATGCCACCCTTAATGAAAGCTAACATCAGCACTTGACTCGCAATACTCTTGGCTGCCGTTCAACAAAACACAACTTATGTAATTATGCAGATTTATTTATTTATTGTGTGTAACCATGTGACTGAACCAAACATGCTCTTTTTCTGCACAGAAAGGGAGGGAAGGAAGAGAAAAGAGAAGGCAAAAAATAAGTGACCGCTGTCACTGTCATGCAGGGCTGGAGGGGATGCTGCTGAGAATGTCACACAGTGTTCGGTCATACTAGCAGGGCTTGGCCTTGAGGCAGCCTCACCCCTTTTCTCCTCCACAGGATTAGAGGGGTGAGTGTTGAGCGCTCATCATGGTCATGTGTTTTTTTTCACCAGCTTGCTACACAAGCACACACACAGTGAAAACACACAAGCAGAACGCAGTCAGAAGTGGTAAACAGTAGCCAAGAGCCACAGGAAGACATGGATTGAGGACACAGGCCATGGAAGGACAAGGAAAGAGTGAGGCAGCTGGTCTCTTCAGATAGTTAATGATCCAGTCGCCTTTCACTCTTGACTAAAAACCAAGGAAATAAAGGCAGCAAATTAAAGCAGATTTGCCCACATAGATATTTCTAAGAAAAGTAATAATAATAATAATAATCTATAATAGTTTCCGTAATGTTGAGAATGTGTCACACACATTCAGTGTACTATTTTGAAATAAAGTCATAAACATCATCTGTACTGAGCCTGTCCAGAATGCTCCATGTCAAAGTGCAACGGCTCGAGCTAAAACGTCACACATTAATGCAAATGTCTGGCTGTATGGATAAATAATAAAACATAAAATGTAAGATAGATGCGGCGGAGGAGTCTTCGGAGAGCTACTCTGTTAGCTCCACACGTAAGATGAAGATGCCCTTGCAGATACTGTAAAGAATCAATCAAAGCTGGTGACTCAGTTCGCCAAATAGAGCTTTCTAAGGCTTAAATGTTAACCACATCTGTGAGAGACCACTAACAAATTGCTTTACATATCGCTCAAAGCAGCCTGATGCATCATGACCTTTAAGGTCAAAACGAAAAAAAAAAAAGTGAACTTTATGAAACTTTAAAAATATTCAGAGATGATTACAAAGTACCGCCAAAAGCCTCAGAGGGTGCCTTAGTGTGTCGAAAGCAATGAGCCATCTCAGAGGTGCCGTGTGTCCATGGTGTTTGTATTTTTTGCCGTTTTAATCCAGTGACTAAACTGGTATGTCTGATATCGCATGCGGTCATTCAAAATAGATTTAACAGGTGTCAGGAATAGAGCTGAGTAATTATGGAAGCAAAGGGACACACTTAATGAGCATTTGCATAAATCATAAAAAAAAGCTAAATCTCCTGTCGCTCAGACAAAGATAAAAATACTCGTTTTGTGAATGGAGAGGGGGTTGCATATGCATAGGTTACGGTGGTAATTACAGGCGGGCTAGTTGGTGAGACAGGAAACGCTGAAACTGAGTGGCGAGTAGAAGCCGCAGGGAGGATATGTTTTTAGAGGAGACATGGATGTGTTCAGAACTTCCATCTGCACAGCAACAGGCACTGGGACAAAACAACAAGGAAAAAAAAAAACAAGAAATGTGGAGGGAGGAGAGGAAAAAGATGAAGAGAGAGAGTGTGAAAGGAAGAAGAAGAAGTAAAAATGCAAGCAGAACATGGAAGAGCTCGTGTTTTGGCTTCAATTTGTCATCCCGACATTTATAGTATGAGGCTTGAATTCAACCTAAATCGTATTTCGATACATCTCAACTCATTTAAACTGTATTTAAATTCAATTAACAAAAGCAGAATTAAAAAATGCAAAGCAGAGATAGAAAGTTTGGTGTCATTTGAGCAAAGGGATGTGTAGCCAGCGAGTTAAGGAAGGCGGAGGGAAAGGGACGGAGTAGGAGGGGTAGGTTAAGTACAAATTTGGAACCACACAAGCCAACCACACACTGAAAGACTGTAATTTGGATTTTCCCAGAATAGCCAGTAAACGAGGGAGAGAGGAGGGATGGAATAACATAAACTCTTTAGCAGCACGCAACACACACAACAACAACACACTCTCGAGGACATACATCATGTCACACACATACGCATGCATGTAAAGTATCCATTATAGAGGCACACTCGTAGGTAAATACATATACTGCTGAACATATAATAATAAGGACTACACATTCACATGTAGAGGAACAGAAATAAAACTGTGTATGTGTGGATGGGAAAACTCTCCTCTGCTGAAAACATTAAAGGAATAGTTCGGCATTTTTTGGGGAAATATTCACTTTCTTGCCAGGATGAGAAGATTGATGTCCCACGTACATTTTTACATGCCAGCAGATTAGCTTGGCATAAAGATTGAAAAAAGGAGAAACAGAAAATGCAAAAAAATAATTTGTTTAATCTGTACAAAAAACAAAGTGTAAAAAAAAGTGATGTGTGGTTTTACGGCGGGTTATGGGCGTGACCTTAATCTCTCCAGGAAGTCACCACAACTTTGCTGTTTTTACACTTTAGCTTTTGTGCTAGCTGTTTCCTTCTGTTTCTAGTCTTTTATGCTAAGCTAAGCTAAGCTAACCATTCCCTCCACTGGCTTTAGCTTCATATTTAGCATACAGAGCGTGGTATCAATCTTCTTCAATCTAACCCCTGTGGTGAAAGGGAAGGTTAATATTTCCTAAAATGTTGAACATTTCCTTTAACGTTCAGGTGTGTTTTTCTGCTTTACTGCGTTAAACTCACCTCCTGACAGGAAGTGGATCATTCAGTCAGTTTGCGTGATGCTCGGGCCCACACAACACGTATGAATTAAATTCTTACAAATCCCCTGCGAGCCTCTTCAACCCAAACACACTGTTCTTCATAGACCAGCTGAAGCTTTTATGTGTATCTTTAGAAAATCATAACTCCAGACTCAAGACTTTTCTTTGGCTTTTGCTTCAAAGCTAACACACACACAAAATCCTATTTTATATTGTGTTTTTCTTTTCCTGATGGGGGTCACTGTTGTATTTACTGACATAAATCTGTTTTCTGTAACCGATCACACCATTTCTACAAGTAACTAATACTTCTGATACTTCCTCAAACAGCTGAAACCAATAATCTCATCTGTAGTAGTAGTGTCACGGCCGATTTATGACTTTGCGTTTAACACTTCGAAGCAGGCCTGCATCACAGTGCAGCACACGGTGAACTCCTGTTATCCATCTCCTTGGAAGTTATGTCCTCGTCAAGACACTCGAAGCTTCACGTCAGTTGTGCAGACGATGCACAGACATGCGTGGCTCCCAGCAGCTGTCTATCAAACTTGCCAATAGTTTTAAATATGCGTGCATTCAGCCTAACTGGATACAGATGTTGTGAAAAACTCTGCAGGACCTGACATGCTGTCTGAAACCCTAACAGCACGGACTGCAGAAAAAGTATAAACAAAGTGTCATTCACCAGACAGCACAGAAAAATGTTTAAAAATCAGTTCTAATATGTCAAGTCTTCCCATAGCTGTTTTACACGCACTTTTACTTCATTATCATTTATCATGTAGGGAGGGGGAGGTTATAATAACACGATTCTGACTAGAAGATAGGTGGTTTCAATTGTGGCTCTGCTGGGGGGAAAAAATAATAAAGGGGAAGTCTAAAATCCAATAAAAACTGGTCACTCAAAAGAAAAAATAGTTTTCAAACCCTCATAACCTCATCGTGCCGCTCTTGTTGATCTATATCCTTGAGTATTGATGTATTTGGGTGAATATCTCGCCAAGATCATGCAATAAATATGAGCCCATTCAGGACGAAAATGATGCTACCGTGTCTTGTTTGGCTTCATGTAGTGTCAGAAATGTTTACTTCCTGCTCATAGTCGCTGCTCTCCCTGGAGGTCAACCTTTTTCATTTATTTTCACCTTGTCTAACTTATTGTGCATTAACATCTCATCACTAGTTTGGACAGAGAATAAAACACTGAACGAAGCTCATCGCAACCGTGGCAATGCCGCCAGCCTTCTCTACCACGTTCTTTTTCAGCAGGTCAAGTGGAAGAAGTAGGTCAGCCGTTGATTTAAACTGGGTCACGTTGGCCGATTGCTGACGGCCCTCAGGCCAACCAATGTGGTTATTAAGTGTATGCTGTCCTGATTATCAAATAATAATTTTTACTCCGGGATTATCACCCTGATATCCTACTTGATGACTTAACCTAAGTGTCATTTTTGACTGTTAAAACTATAGACTTGCTCTGGAGTGGAAAGAGATTAAGACCCATTTACATTTTCAGATTTGGCATTCAGCAGACAGTTTAAAGCGCATCACTACAATAAGCTTACATTCCTAGATATGCAAAATGACATGCAGCCAGCAGTATTTAGGCATGTATGGTGTGTCTAAACACTCACTATCAATATCAATTTTTTTTTATTAATTTACATTAATTTAAGAATGATTGCCCTTACATATAAAATATCTTTCATCTTGTAATGAAAGTAGGTTTAAAAAAAAAACAATAGCATTTTTGGGAAATATGATGAGAGTTAGATGAGAATATTGATTTCAGTCTCATGCCCGATAGGTAAATATGAAGCTGAATATTAGCCGTCACTTGGTGCTGGTGCTTTGTTTAAAGCTAAGCCCTATCTAAGTATAGCTTAGCACAAAGACTGGAAATGGTGCCATGCCATCTGACGGCTCTAACCCTAACCCCAGTAACAGTAACAAAAACTCACTGCTTCGAAGTTGCCATGGTGACAATGGTTGCCTGACTTTAAGGAAGTTGTAACTTTAATGCACCACATTTCAAGTGATCATTTTAACCCAAACCATGCAATATGAGAGTGGCATCAGTCTCTAATCATCTATCCTTCGATAATGAAACAAAAAATCTTATTTCCCAAAATGTCAGACTATTTCTTTAACACGCATGCAAGAGTAATATTTGATATGACTGTCTGGACAGTGTTTGCCTCGAGTTGTCATTTAATACTTTCTCTCTGCCTGACATCATTAATGAGTGACTTCAACCACTGAGAAAAGCCTTACATCCTGAAGGGATAGTCTTCACTTACTTAAACACATTTGTGATTTTATTGGCTTGGAGTGTGTGTTATTACTGCAAATGTTCTTCTTTTTATGGTTTCTGAAAATGCTGCCCGGAGAGCATCAGAGGAAAACCAGTATCATCATTAGCCATGTGTCATTATGTATTCCATGAACTTCCCTGTCGTAGCTCTGCGGCTGTCCTTCGTGGCGTTTTCCAGATTTTGAAAGACATTCAACACATCTGTGATTTTCATCCTTCATTAGGTAAAGCAAAATAACCTCAAAGTTGCAGCAATAACCACAAAGATGAGCCCGATATGGCTCCTCTTGTTAAGTTTGATTTGATTTGAGATTGAATTTCTCGGTAGACAAGCTGGAGGGCGTCCTTAACATTAGGGAGAGGGAAAAACTGTTGTCATGACGAGTCACGGAGACGGGTTTGATGGCATTGTTTTGCACAATGCGTAGGACATCATTAGCCAAAATGTTGGCAAGACAAAAAAACAATATCATTCTTTCCTTTCTTCCATTTTTGGTTCTGCATTTCATCGATGATTGCTTGTTTGCCATGATCCCAAAATCAGCAAGGGAGTTGAGTGGGAAGGCCAGGTCATAACACGTCTCTGTTAGCCATTTAGGCAAGCTACATTGAACTATTCAATAGAGGTGACATTTACCAAATGTAGAATTGACCACAACATTTTGCTGTCTGTGTATGCAGTGACATTTTGTTACTCCGGCATAATGCAAGTATTTCAGGTCCCGAGGTCATTTCACACTCCAATCCAAAAACAAAGACATTTTGGCAAGCCCTGAAACAATACTTGGCTGTGAATACATTATTCTCAGCACACACTGACAGGATCTTTTAGTGGCTTTCGTGCTGCTTTGAGCCAAAATGTCCTGGCTAATTATATTTGATCCAGAGATCTCCTCATCACACGTTTCTCTGCTCTTGAAGGAAACAGTCAATAGGGCTTGATGAAAGATAGTTTTCAGCGAGCTGAATGTGCGCGGGTGTGTTTGTTCAGCCTGCACAGGTGCTGTAGGCCATAAACACGCCCATCAAACGTACACACACATGAAGACAAAGCAATATTTAATCACGCGAGATATGCACGCATGTTCATACATAGACCTGTACATACGCACACACCTTGTCTACATTAACTAGGAGTGTATGATTTATTAGCAGCTGTTACTTTAGTTTTCTGTTTCAAATATCACCCCTTTGTTGCAAATCGTTTTAGCTTGTTGAAACTAGATTATTCTTGGCAAAAAAAATTTCACTAAAAACACATATCAATGCACCACTTCCACACTGTGCTTAAAGGTCATATCAGTTGTTTGTGTCCTGGTCCAGTACTCTCCCCAAATAGAAATTGACAGATGAATTGAACCAATTTTTTTTTTGGGACACTCATTCCCATCGATTCTGTCTCCCTGCCCCCAGGATTGAATCTGATTAGTATATTCTCTGTCATGTCAATAAAGTTTTTTAGAGGGTTTAAAGAATAAATTGCATTCTGGTAAGCCTGGGGAACGCTTGGTGCAAAAAAACAAAAACAAAAAAAAAACACCAAGATTCTCGGAAAATGCTTTTGGTTCATCCACAAAATATGTACAGAATTGTCTCTGGGTTCATGTGAAAACATACTGACAAGAAGGACTGAACATGGACTCTAGTGATATTCCAGGAGATTCAGTTTGTGTTTTGTTTCCAAGTGACACCCACCTTTTGTGTTTTGTGGTCTTTTGAGTTTTGTACAACATTATGAGTGTTTTGTTTGAGCATTTGTAATGTGGTCAACATTCACACGAGAGACATGTCCAGTAGAGGGTGGATGGGGGGGCATGATGGAGAGCGTGTGAACGTGGAGGCTGCACGGTTTGCAAATACAGACTGAATGAAAATATCTGCATTTTTGTGTTTTGGTTTGTCCAAAATATACACGTGCTCCTACATTTCTAAATGCATGTGTCTCTGCAGTTGTGGGAAGTTCTTTTTCTCTTGAAATGTCTGCATCTAACTTCATGTGTTTGTATATTTGCACTTGGAGAAACCTGGGAAGGGCCAGCGTCTGGACAAATCCAGCAGACAGACGGACAAACATGCCAAAATGTAACCAAAAGAGAGAGGAAGGCAACATTAAAAACAAGAGAGGACAAGAGGAGGAAAAGGCAAGAGAGAACTTGGATGGATGGAGAAAGTGGAGAGAGATGGGGCCCCTGACCTGACCACACTGACACACTCAAATCTCTCTCTCCTTGCCAGCTGTGCATTGTGGTCAACTCGAAGAGGACACACTCGCACACACATATACTTATCTACCCATGCTGGCGATGAGGACATACTTGGCCTGTACGCATGTGTGTGTGTGTGTGTGTGTGTCTGTCTTTGAGTGTGTGTTTGGATGTGACAGCCTATCCATGTGTACTTAAGAGAGTGCGAACGCCACCAAAAAAAACCTACCGCCTGTGTTTGTTTTCGTTCCAGCCTTTGTGCCTTTGTATTCACGTCCCTGAACCTGTATGCACATCTGTGTGTGTGTGTATACGTATATTTACACGTCTGCTGAAGAGCACTGGTGCTCATTTCCATCTGTTTTTCTTGCTCAGCCGGCAGGATATTGGTGTGTAGTGTGTCCCCATGAAGCACTCCATCATCTCAGCCTCTTCACCTTGTCTCCACATGTGTGTCACGTCTGCGAGCCATTAGCAATGTCGAGCACAAACGGAGTAATTAGGAATAAGTGCTCAAAGGTGCAACAGTTAGACCCCGCTACCCCCCAAAGATCCCTTCCCACAATCCTTTGCCGCATTCTGAGGCCGCTGTTTCCCACCGCTGGAGCCTGACTGTTACCCAACGTGCATGTCTCCTCAAATAGAAATGATGCCGCTAACAGGCAATGTGGGCACCCTGTGTTTTCAGAGCGGGCCCGGGCGAGTGCTGACTGGCTCTCGAAAGGGTTATTTTTACCATGTGTGGAGTTCCGTTGGACTGGCAGGAGTGTGAGGTGCAGGAAATGCAACATGGTCAAAAAGTCAAGGAGGGGAAAGTTCCCTCTTAACACAGCAGTTTGTCTTGTCTATGTATCATCCTGTGTGTGCTGTGCACATGCTTATGTTTATGTGTATCTGTGGGTGTGTATGTGTACATTACACTTCAACCAAACGCGGGTGGGCTTTTACAGTACGTGCACTCTGTGTTTAGCCTGTCCATGTGTGTGTGTGTGTGTGTTTGCCTCCTCATTTCGAGGAAACAGCCTTTCCTTGGCAGAGCAGGCAGCCAGAAAATCTGCTTTAACCTCTGTAACCCCCACCCACCACCACCACCACCACTTCCACCCTTCCTCACCCTGCAGGAGAGAAGCTAGGAATCGATACTTTGCAATCTGAGGGAGTGAGCGTGCCAGCATCTGTAAGCTGAGGTTTGGGCATGGAACATCAGTCAGATACGCGCACATGTGGATATACAAACAATTACACGTAAACATATGAGCATGCATGCGCCCACACTGTGCACACATGTTCAAGTTTCCCTGAACACAGGGACTTCCCATTCAAGCTCATGACATCTTAATCCAGTGGCACCAAGTGCGAAGGTGAAGGGAAAAAAAACGGAATGGAAAAACCGTACGGCTCCAACTGAGGTCAGTTTTGGAGACAAAACGCTTGATGAATGAGCAAAGTAGAAACCTTAAATACGTGCCGAAATCGCTGTCCTCCCTCTGCCCTCCAGCGATACGTGCTCCTGCCTGAGTCAAACAAAGGACGAAGAGAGAAAATCAGCACAAACATATTTGCATATGCTCACAGTTTACTCTTGAGCAAGTACAAATGTTGTGTGGGAAATGGATCAAAATAATTGTAGTTGCAGTCTAATTAAGATAACACATTTTCCATTGGTTCTAATCAGTTACACATATACACAAATCCGCTTGCTATGCATAGATTGTATGGATAAACATATCATTTCACACACACACACACACACACACACATGTGCACACATACACACAACGTAAACACACTAAAGCCACCATAAATTACAGTCATCCCATCTGGGAGCATTAAGAAGCTGTTAATGAATAGGGTGCTGGAGCAGCAGCCACAAGTGGAGCGAGGCAGCTGGAGGAGGGAGGGAGGGGTGGTGGAGGCAGAGAGAACGGGGTGGGTGGGGGGGGTGGGTAGCATCTGGGCAGCAGATATGTGTGTAGTCATGTAAAAGAGGCTGTGGTAACAGTGCACGTCTTGGGGGAGGAAAGGACTCTGTTTTGAAGCCAGTGCTTTCTGTGACCTGCCTGGTAGAAAAGGCACTGCGTGGCTGTGCCCAATGCAAATAATATTTATAATAATAATAATTCTATAACATTTCTGTGGAAGGTTAAAACGTAAGTGCTCATATTTTAAGCTCAGACATGTAACAATGTACAACCAAGATCGAAAAGCCAGATAAAGTCACACACACCCTACACACTCCCTGTACTCCTGAATGGGCTGCAGGGAAAGGGCAACTCAGGCCCCAGACTAATGACTTCGCCTTATCTATGGGAGGTGTCGGAGGAGGTGTGGCAACAGAAGGGCCAGTTATCTTAAGTGACCTTTTAATACCCTCGGCCCTTTCACAATGCCTCGACTGGCGGGGTTTCAAAGCGGACACATGGGCAATATACAGAGCAGAAGTGTGCCTCAGAAGGAAACAAAAGATGCCACCTGTATGCTAATGTATCATGAGGCTTTCAAAGGGGGCAGCTCTGCAGAAGGATGAAGTGTGCCGCTCCTTTGGAGAAGGCCTGGGGCTGTAAAATGGAAGCACAGGGAAAAAAAATTGATTTTGGCCCCTCTCTCTTTTTTTATTTTTTTTTGAACAAGTAGAAAGGGAAGAAACAAGGAAAATCTGAAGTGTGCCACTTTATGGGGGAGAGGGTGTTGTAAAATTGATTTTCTCCTTTTTTTTGTGACTGCAAAGGAGAGAGAGACAATAAGAGCAACGTGGATGAGTAACTATAGGATGGTGCTGAGGAGAGAAGAAAGGGCATAGGCAGTAAAATTCATTTCTAATCTTTGTGTTAAGTAATGAGAAAGAGGGAGAGTGGCAGAGTGTGCCACTTCAGATGGAAGGCGGGGGGTGTGTGTGTGTCTGAGGAGACAGATAGGACCAAAAGGCTGTAAAATTCATTTTCCCTTCCTCTCTTTAAGTAATAGAGGAGCAGAAGTCGCTGGGGGTGAGTGTGGTGCCTTTGTCAATAAGCCCGAGGGAGGGAAAAATGGGGCAATAAAATTCATTTCCCTTCATTTCTTATTCCGTATTTTCTTAAGAAAGATAGTGGTTTGACCAGCGGAGTGTGCCGTGGCAGAGGGACGTCTGTTCATATGGAAAAAAAGGAAACGAGGTCGGAGGCTGTAAAGGTCTTTCTCTTATTGCCTCTAGTAATAACGCAGAGAGGCAGCATGTGCCTGTTTGAATAGAGGGCGGAGTAATTGCTATTAAGTTGATTTTTTAGCATGGCATACTTGTAGACAGACAGTTCCTCCCTTCGCAACCGTGGACCACACATGCTATACCCGTTGCTCATTAATAATCACACTCACATAAACACATCCTCAGCATGCACACAGGCGTGTCAGTTGGCTTTATCGCTATCTCTGTGCTCCTCCAGACTTTGGAGCAGCAACTTTTCTTTTTTTTTTTCCCCACACTATCTTGTTTCAGCTAAAACTCCCTCCAAGCCTTCTATTTACCACACTGTCTCTCAGTGTGTGTGTGTATACATCCAGACCTGTGTGCAGCATATTTTTCACACCATCTATTGCAGTGTTTTCAACTGCAAAGCCTCAAACCATCTTTAATTATATAATATCTCTATCAATGCATGTTTTGGTTTTTTTTCACACCATCAGCAAAACAAGTTGCAAAATGCAACTGCAGAGTTGAAAAGTTACATCAATAGAAAACTTCCTGTCAGCATGGAGAGTCAGCAGCAATGCCGCTGTAGCTGTTGAGCGAACGAATGTAAAGTATAACCTCTTGTTAGCAATGGTCATGTCACTTGCTGTTGCTGTTACCGTGACAGTCGGGGATGGCACTATTCTGGGCATGCCAACTGCCAAATGTTTCTTCTCTCCCTCAAGGTTCTCCAGGGTCTATCAGTGCTGGGGAGGTCTGGGCATTTTGGACAGATCGCTGCTGTTTAGGAGAAGGCAGAATCTGTCACTTTCATTTCAACATAATTAAAGACAGTAATAAGCAAATATAGAAGGTTTTAGCATCGTTGGGAATGACAGCGAAAGTACATGTTGTTCCCTCTTAAATCCAGTGTTGACTATTCGCTGGGATCAGGTGCGTCTAGCCTACAACATGGCTCTGCAAACACTGTCATTACTATTCAACCTCCCCTCTACCTATTTCCTCTGGAGAAAGGTGCTCAGCTGGCCCCTCTGAGATTGTTAGAGCTTTCTGTTTTAAAACCCCTATTGTATAAGTGTAATGTGGTGATGGGTTGCTTATCAAATAATATGATTTTGCTTCCCCTTTCACACTAGTCTTGTATGTGTTGTAATGATGTGGTTTTGGTGCACTGCTGTAATTTAATGGGCAGGTTATTCACACTGAATCCCCCCCCCCCACCCCATCCCATACACTCTCAGGCTGTTGTGTTGTTGTGTCAAGGAAAAGCAGGGGATGGTAAACAGAGCCTCTGGGTGGTCCCCTTTCTCTGGACTCGGACTCTCCGGACACACTGTAAAGTCTGCTGACAGGAGAAGAGCTCTTTCTTTTCAACACAACCTGCATTGCTTCTCTCTCCTCTCCCTTCTGTTCTGTTGCTTGTTTGTCGCTGCCAGAGTCTATGGAACTGCCCTCATACATATTGAAGGGGCTTTTGAGGAATCCACCAGTGTGCGGCTTTTTCATCCAGTCTATCCTCTTCTCCCTATTTACATTTGAGTGTCAATCACCCCCCTCTTTTTTCTTTTTTTTTTTTCCCCTCTCTGCGTCTGTCTGTATCTCTCTAAAAAAGTACTTTTGCATTCCACTATTCAATTTCTGTTTTTCTCACTCTCTTCCACCTGCCCACCTCCCTCCCTCCCTTTCTCACACCACTTAGCTCCAAATTTTTCTCAGCCTAAATTTTTTTGGCTTTTGTTTCGGAGATTAAAACTCTTGTGTGCATCACTTGAAGCCTCGCTACCTTAACTCACACTACTCTTCAGCTTTGTCTCGCTTTCAATTTTTCTCCCCACTCCAAATGTTTATTTCAGCGTATTGTATTTCTGTCTTTCTCACTCCCTCCTCAAAGTCCAGGCTTGAAAATTATAAATTTTTCATGCATCTTTCAAAAACCCTCTACTACATTCTTGCTCCACAATTCATCCATTTAAAAACAGTAATAATAATTTCTGCTTTTCTATATCATACTGACTTGTGTTCCACCTTTCCAGCCTCTCGCTCTCGCCTTTTGCTTTCCTGTCTTTGTGATTGTATGTTACGCCTCATGTGAACATCTTATTACATCTCGTGCTTCTCGTCTCTCCCTCTGTCCCTCTTGTTTGTTTCCTGTCTATTTCCATCTTTCTCACTCTCTCGCTGGCCTCCCTTCTTATTCATTTGGCATCCATCTCTCCTTCCGCTTCTCCTCTGCACTCACTTACGCCTCAAATATATGTGCACATTAACTGCCTTTTTCACCTTTTTTTTTTTTAAACCTTCCTCTCTCATATCACCTCCTCTTTATTAAACTTCCTGTAGATTTCCCCTGCATGTCTCACATCTCACATATGATGTTTTTGCACTGCCTGAAACTGAAAAAGGGATGGATAAGGTTGAGCTGCCATCCAGCCTTTTCCTAAATTACTCTGTATTTCCCATAAGAGAGCACCATATTCATTTGTCCGTGTTTGTGTCACCTGCAATATCTCAGACACCACTTATACTGTATTTTCACAGTCTAAGGGAAATGATGCATCACACCTCTAAAATTTCAATTTGCCCTCAGGAGCCATAATTACAGTTCAGTAGGTAACATGTTTGCTAATTACTGGCCCGAAGGTTGCTGTCATCATTTATCGGTGAGAATATGTTTATTTTAGCATCATCGCTCCTTTGCTTTTTTTCTCCTGTATCTCTTTACTTTGCATATTGTCCCTCTTTACTGTCTTTTTTAAGCTCTTCACTCTCATCTCACAACGCCTCCTCATTTTTGCTTTCATTCTTACACGCTCGTTATCTAACGTTGTGTTTGCATTTCTCCTCAGTCCTCCTCCTCCTCATCCGCCTCCTTCTCAGCTGCGTTTTGTCTCTCAGTTTGGCTTATATGGTAGATTTTCAGGCATACATATTTGTGTGCCTGTGTGTGTGTGTGTGTGTGTGTGTGTGTGGGTGCATATGTGTTTCCCTGAATGTCTAAGCACAGTGACTGTCTGGCTATCAGCAAGGCCGCTCACTGAGATGTCATCTTAATAGGACCTGAAGTATCAACACAACACACTGATCATTGGTTGTGGCTATGCATAATCAAGCACCTCTTTGTTTAACACTGATAATTACGCACAGCTAATTAAGAACTGGCCACCAACCACTTCATCTCTCCTCGCTGTTACTACGGTTACTCACGGATTACCTTTGTTTTGCTTTAAAATTGCTCCAGCTAATCATCAACTTGGCCTTGCTTTTCTTATTGCCTCGGGAAAGTCAAAGTAAAATCAACATTTGTGCCAGCGCAGGCTAAAACAAGACCATGAATAAACTTGTTCTTTACAGGTAAGCCTCCTAATTGAGGGATGGTTAGGCTATGTTTACAGAGTCTCTATTTCATAAGAAGAGTTAAACCTGCGCAATGCTAATTACAGGAAACACTTCACCTCCATTGTTTGCAGAGAAAGAGCTCATAGGTTCAGGAACAACTCCTGCAGAGAAGCTGCACTGACTAACAATAGAGGACACAAACCAGGGAGGCCAATGTAGTGAGACATACACTGGACCGAACACTGTTGGGCTGCTCGACAGTTCACGCCAACACAATTCTCTTATGTAAATAGATGTTGGGCTGTTGTTTGGGGATGGGAACATGCAGACAGTCTGTCATTATACCGCTCATTTGTATTCACAGCGAAGGGACTGACCACTTCTCCTTTAATGGCAATGTTGGAGAGCAAGGAAGAAGAAAGTGGCAACAAGCTTCAGCAGAAGACAAGAAGGCAACTCACTGAATATCTGTTACATACAGTTAAAAGAACAGAAGGCCTGCCCTGGTTATTGACTGGACCGGTAGAGGAAAAACCAATCAGACAAGTTAAAATCATGCAACAGAAACATGGAGTGTATGTTGCTACCGTGCAGAGGTAGGTATTTTTAGTTTTCATAGGTTTTAGAGGAAGAAAATCCTCCTGTGTTGTGATTATCCTTTCAGGATCACAGAAAGTGCAATACTATGACATCATCTAATTACTTTGGTTGAAATGGTTGAAAAAAAACAAACAAATTATGGACAGTCAAGTTCCCATGCCTACATGAAACAGTTTTCCCCATCATTTTCCCGTATCTTATTTTCATGCCGCGGAACCGTCTCAGCAAAAATTCCGTCAGGATTTGAGGTGGATAGGGTTGTGTTTATGTGTGTGTGTGCGCGCTGGTGCTGATGTCTATGTAGCTGTGCAGGCTTGCAGAGATCCACGCATGTGCGTTTGCACATTAACTTTCTATTTACTTATTTCATATTTCAGGTTGATGTGAAATTAAAGGTCTACTCATTTAGCTCCTGGTAGAGTTTTGACATAAATGTGGTGGTGAAAGCTTTTCCACAGCGATGTTCGATTGCAATGCACATAACAATCATGTTAGCAGTTCCTCTCACCCTCTTATCTTCCCAGCAAGCCAGAAAAAACAATTGGACTCTAAAAAAAAAAAATTGATCCACTGGGACAAGCGCTCTGCATGAATACGAAACACATTACTTGGGATGACCTGCTTGACACAGGAAAGTACACAATTACCATGTATATGTGGCTTTCTGCATTTGCACTGAAATGGTTTGTCGTTTGGACAGAATTTCGAAATGCAGATTGTATAAACTGTGAATACTAAGAACCACCGAGAGTGGAATATATTGTCTGTAGTATATAGAGGAGTCCTCTCCACAGGTGCAGAGTCTGTGTGGATCTTTTGCTGCATAAACTAAATAATAAAGTGTGGGTGTCTCATGGACATGATTATTCAAATGCGAGGAGCAAACAGAACAGAGACAAACCTGGGTTAACAGGACATGTAAAGAGATCTTAGCTGCTGCTTTAATCTGTTTTGAGCACCAGATGAGTGGGATGAACCTACACTGTTACAATGAACTTGTCAGGTAACATGTTCGTTTACAGTCAACAGTCTACCTGACATTTTAATTACCTTAAAAAGCAAGAGCTTCCTCAAATTGAATTGTCTTTTTTTTTCTTACACAATCGGGATGACATTAATTCAAACACTAAAATCTCAAAGGGTTCATCTCAGGTCTGCATACAATTTATTTGACTCTTCTTTTCTGTGGAACAGGAAACCTTTCAGATTACATTCTGTTACATCAGGAGTGTATCCCGCAATCTCTGCTTTAACCACTTTTTTTTTTAAAACATGGTCCAAATCCCTGAATCTTTTCCATATCCTGAAATTTAGTCAATCCTCCTAACTGTGTAATTATATTAATGATTATTGTCATCCTGAATGGTTGCCCTTCTTTTTATTTACTTTTGTTTTTTGTTGTTTGGTGTGATAGCTTTGGAAACTGTTACACCACTAAGCAGGCATGGCAGATGAAGTGCCATGTCAAGCAGAAGCAGGCTTGAAAACCCCCTCTGGTAATATGGCTCACCAGGCTGAACAAGCTGCCAGATTATCCATGTCAATGGAACAGAAAATGAGAATAAGGATTTGCTATGTATCTGACAGCATGGAGGTTATATACTTCCAGTTAGTTGTACAATTGTTGCATCTGACTTTCTACATTTTATGATTTCAAAGGTTTGCTGGAAATCACATTTAGAGTTTATATGGTTTACTTCCATATTAAAAAATACGTACCCTCAGAATAAATGTAAAATTTACACATCATGATAGAGGCCACTAACGTCCTCACACAAAAGAGTCAAGTAGAGTAACTGATTAAAAAAAAAAAAAGATAAAAAAAAAAAAACTCAACTTCAGTGCAAGAAATCACTATGCAAACACATCAGCTGTTGCCCAAACAGCACTCAAGTGTGGGTGGTGCACTTTACTGATAGATAAGAAGTCTTAGATTTTAAGTCTTATTGTATTGTATTTTTAATTTATTGTTTTATGTCCATTTTTTTGTGTGTATATTACTTGTAGGAGACTGATGCAGATTAAGCCAGTATATTTTCAAATACATAGAAAAATGTAGTTTATTTCCAAATAAGCAACCTAAATTTAAATAAGTGTTTTACTATATATATATATATATATATATATATATATATATATATATATATATATATATATATATATATATATATATTAAAAGTTACATGCAAAATATTAAAGAGAATGATTTCTATCATCTCTGTCTATGGTTTAATGACTGAATCTATTGTCTAACCATGACCCACTTACCTTTCTAGATTTGTAATCCTACAGGAAAAGCCAAACAAGTACGGGCAAGTATGAAAAAAAAAAAAAAAAAGAAAAAAAAGACAACATCTAAATACCATCAAGTGATTAAAACTACTGTAAACACAGCCAACAAGTGCCTATGGGTAAAACCACAAAATGTTGTCATAGAAATCAGGGATTTTTGTAGAGTTGTACGGTTATCCAAACATTGTATACTTTCTGCAGTTGCATTTACAACACGTAAACATACACTGAAGTAGACGGACAGCGGACAGTCCTCTGATTGGTCCCTTCTGGCACACGAGGCGGGGCTAACGGCTGTGGGCGTTTCACAAAACCAGCCAGCACGCAGCACAGGCTTTCATTCACTACGGATTTGTTGGTTTAACCTGAACTCCGTGTAGTTTTTTGATTCCTCTATGAATCTACTTGCTTTTTTTCTCTTTAAGAGTTAAGTGTTTATTCAGCGTTCAGTCTCCAAGTGTGTGGACGAGACATTTGTCTTTTTAAGTTTTCTTTTTTTTAATTTAATTTTTTTGCACAACCTACCTGAGTGGTGTTTTCCCCTCTGCACGCTTCCACTCCTCCTCTCCACCATGGATTTGGTTTGGATTGTGGGCTTCGTTGTGAGCGTCTGCGCCTGGTTTGCTTCAGCGGAGCGACACAGCGTCTACTGGAACAGCACCAACCCAAAGTAAATATCTGCTCTCATGTATTTGTTTTACGGATTCAATTCAGTGCTCTTGAACATATCAGTACATTCTTTTTGTTTATTAATCAATGCAGACAAAAAAACAGATTGTTTGGCATGTTGAATATAAATAAGCCTTTATCCAAATGATCAGTGGAGATCATTATCATCGATCATTATGATCCATATTCGGATGCATTTGAATACTTGTAACTCATATATATTCAACGACGTTGTTGTGATGAATTTGGGATGGGAGCAACTGGCTGCTGTTGTCATGATAATGCAAAACGGTAGGGAGTCTCCCTCCCTCCCTCTCTCTCTCTCTCCGTCCCTCCTCCCCCTCCTCCCTCCCCCCTCTGGACTCGAACCTGTTATTATTATTATGCTGTTTACCTGTGATACTTTTTTTGTCTAACCAGTTCAGGTTTAATCCGTTTCGCAATCTGTGTGCCTGAGCCATGGGATGAGTTACATCAGGTTATGCCATCTACTTATTCTTCCAGTGAGCTAGTTAAGCAGCTCCTACTTTTAGAGGGATGAAAGCTGCTTTGAATGGGTGAAGGTGGGGGGGGTTCGGTGATCAGAGAAATGCAGAGAAATATGATTACATTCTTCAGTGGAGCTCTGTTTTTCATTGTAGGACACTTTATGAATGCAGCTCCTTATTTGGACTATTTTTTTTATTTTTTTTTTGCACCTGTGAGTCATTTGCAAGACTGCTTGCAGTGAAGGATTACCAGCGTAGTGATCTGATACAACACTGTAAAAAGTTTGTGTTCTTTTCTGTCATGTTGGTGCCTTTGTGTCTTCATTCATGAGATGAAATCCTATAGGGGAGTACTTAAACTTTTCCCTGGGAAGGATTATATATATTTTTTTTGTGTTGCTTTTCTAGGTTTGATTCACAGCAGAACGTGTTGAAATATATGTTGCAATATCCTCTCCATCTGACAGAGTGCCCTAACCTCTTGAGTGAATAGGGAGGTTACTGTATCTCCTAAATCAGGCGCTATCACATGGGGTTTACATGGCTGTCAGGGAGACATAAGGGTGTTCATATTTCAGGTGGTAAGACGAGTATTAATGGTGTATGACAGAGACAGAGGAGGTAACCTGAGGCCTGCCCAGTAGGTCACGCTGTGGGAGAGAGATAGATTGCTCAAGGAGGAGAAATTGGAGCTCAAATTGTCAGGGTTAGGGGGCGTTCAGAATAAGTGGGGGTCAATTAGAATTATGGTTGATGATGGCTGGGGTGAAATGGCTCGGGGTATAAGGAGGGGTTAGGTTTACACACACACACACACACAAATGAACTTTTACATGCACCCACACATAAACACATCCACGTACACACACAATGAGCAAGCGAGCACAAACAGAGGCTCCTGGCAGACAATCATTCAATCACAAACCACCAGCACACTCAATCATAGCGAGTGACACCATCTAAATCAATCAGTTGCTGGTTTCACACTCTCTCTCCAGTGTGCAAACACCCAGATATTCAAATATACTTTCACAAGCTTCAACCGTTTTCCCTCCTGATCTCTGCAGCAGTTAAAACTTACAGCATTTACTGTTCTCAGCAAGGCCTTAATTACAGCGACAAAGCTTTTCACTGAAAATCAGAACCAAGTCCCAGATGGAAAGGCGTTTGCTATGTCCACGCCGCAGTGATCATTCTTGTGTATTTAAACTGGTAATCCATCCGTTTGCACTTGGGTTTTTTTTTTTTTCCGGATGACTGTGCTAAATCTCTGCCTTTGGCTACTCTTAATCCCATATTCCCAGAAAAAGCAAAAGACTTTCTGAGATGTTTTCATTTGGTACTTTCATTATTTCTCTCTCCTTTGACCCGTTACTTGATACAGTGTGTTGACGTCCATCTCTCTCTTGAGATGTTTTTTTGGGGGGCCCCCTTAGTTTATTGTTCCATCCCCATTGGTCAGAAAGCTGTCATCAATCTTATTGATCTCAGATTAAGCCCTTTGGTCCATGTGGTGCAGCCTCATTTCCTTTTTACCCTGTGTGTGTGTGTGTGTGTTTGTGGGGGGATTTAGCAACAAAGAAACACTCATACATATACATGCATTGTTCTGTTTCCCAGCTCACCACTAATTTGTGCATGTGTATGCTTGGGGCCCTGCTGACTTCCAAGGTCGTATCTGCATGCACTTTAACAACTACTTTGTTTCAACACGAATCTATTCCCGTCTTTTCTTCATCTGTACTTTCTGACCTTTTACTTATCAGTGAAATCTGTCTAAAAGAGTGAATCTTTGTGTCTGATTAGCAACGGCTTAATCACCAACACACGGCTTGATTCCCAGAACAAGGCTCACCAGTGTGCCCAGTCAGCTCAGGTCCCGGCATGCCAGTGTGTGTACGTGTCTTTTTTGTGTGAGGAATGTCTGTGCGGTAGCCGGTATATGTGCGAGCCTTCACATTTACAACATCACAAGATTTTACTGACTCACACACACACTCCTATACACATTAACCTAGTCATACACACACATGTGCCCTGCAGTTGTGATTGATGTTAACATCGTCCCCGGAGCCCTCTAGAGTCCACGACTCCAATGTGAGGCAATAATCTGCTCATTCACTGCTTCTTTCTCCCTTTTCCCTTTTCCCAGTGCTGACAGAGCATGAGTGGACCACCTCCACCTCCACCACTACCACCACCCCCTCCTCCTCCTCCTCCTCTGCTTTGTACCTGTCTCTCCCTCTCTCCAGCACCTCCCTCCCCCTCTTCTTGGCCAGGTTCCCTTTTCAACTTGGTTCTGTGGTCTTGAGTTTTTGTAAGTCTGTTAACTGTTTCATGGCTCGCTCACACACGCACGGACACACACACATCTGTTTGATCCACTGTTCGAACATCATCATCATCATCATCATCCCCTTTGCTATTATCAAAAACCCAGTTTTGACTTAATCCGTCCTCACTCTGAAGTCTTTGTTGTACTATGCCTTTTTAATGAGCTCATTTAATTTTTAGGAAAAGCCACAAAATAAGCTTACAGATTTCTTTTTGCCCACCATTGCTGGCTCAGTGGTTTAATTCATTTGGCTGAATATGCTTTTTTGTGCTGTGTTGGCTCAAATGAGGGAGTTATTTAAGGTATGTTTCACCCACATGAAGGATTTTCTTGGTATTTATCCGGTCAATATGGGTGTTTTGTGGTGCTTCTCATACAAATTGGGGAATGGTCTTCGCAGTGAGCAATAGAAAGAGAATAGTAACTGGTGTGACTGATTGGGGGTCAGAGTTCACTATGTGATGAAGTGGCACTGCCTCTATCAATCTGTCAGTCATTCTGTCACAGCGGTGGTCCCTGAATACTGGCTGCCACTCAGGCCGGCCCTTCTTCACACAGTCACGGCTCTGCCTCTGGGAAACTTTCATTCTTCCCCCTCCTGTCTATGGGTCCCCTTCGCTCCTTCACCAGCTTTTATCTCAACTTTACAAGCTGTCCCTTTTCAGTCTATTATTTCCTCACCTCCAACTCTGGCTCTCTGAGAACGGAGGAAAGAGGAAAGCATTCTAAGAGGTGTGGATTTTTTTTTTTTTTATCGTTCTTGGCACCCATGGCGATCCGTCACAAGCCACTATGCCCTTTCCTTCACGCTCCCCCCCCCCCCTCTCAGCTCTCTCCCTTAAAGCTTCCTTCTTCTACGTCCTTCTGAAAAGCCACTCTAGTCTTCCCAACAAACCTGCTTTTTTTTCCTCCTTTTTTTTTGTCTTTTCACTTGTCCGTCCGTATATTCTTCTACCATCTTAAAGTGTCTTGCTGAAGTAGTAGAGCCAGTCTGAGAACTCATGAAAGCCTTGAAAGAACAGGAAATAAATGGCAAAAAAAACAAAGGTATGAGAACGTATACATGTCTGGTTTCCCTCCATGCAGGTTTGAGTGAGAATAGATAAGATTGGGTAGTTACATCAGTGCTTGTGATTAGTTGGATGCAATAGATTAGGGATTTTCTGCAGTTTCCAATAATCTGAACCGAAGTTACTTTCCTTGAAAAACATCCAGGTTTCCTACTTCACCTCTCAATCCAGCCTTCACTCTAAACCCACGACGCAACCCATCCCCCCCTTTGGTTAGCGTTCTCCTCAGTAAATTCCTAACTCCATCTCCATCTCTCTCGCATTGTCTGTCCCTCTACCCTCCCACCACACTTAATCTGGCGTTGTAATCTGTCTGGTGAATTCAATCTGGGGGAAAATACTGGGAGATTGTAAAACGGATGGTAATCGCCTCTTATAGACTCACTGATCACTGAAGTGTGTTGACGTTCTCTATCTTTACAGTCTGTAATCATCTGTAAGAAGACTTTACCTTGCCGACCATATTGACAAGGTTTTGTGTTGTTTTTTTTCCCGAAAGCTGATTCTCATCCTGTTCAATATTTACACTTGTTGTTGCAGTGTCAGAAGCAGAAGGGCTTGTTTTATCGATCACACTAGTGAATCAGGCCAAAGGGTTTAACTTCCCACAGGCAGGCTGATCAGCGTTGCCAAAGTCTGCACGCTGTCTGCTGTGTGTTTTCCCTGTGAAGTGCTGCTCTTCCTGGCTACGTCTTTTCCCGGGAAAGCAGCGTATCCTGTCTGCACAATAAACAATACAGTTCTCACACACTTAACACACGCAAGACCATAAAAGTCTGGACTCTTGAGTTGATTGAATTTCCCAAGCTCGTACGAGAAATGAACACATTTAAAATCTGCCGCTGTGATTAGTGGTGATTAATACAGATTCGTTGATTTGCACTGAAACTGTAAAAACCTTGATATACCTCTCCCACCTGCTCCGCTGTCAAATCTCTACCCGTCTCTTCTCCAATCAGTGTCACCCCAGTCAACCCTGCCAGCGTTTCTCTGCCCCCTGCCCATCCTTGCACCTCGTCCTTATCTTCACAGCAGACTTCCCCTGCTCCTTCCCCTCCCTGCTCCTTCCCTCCCTGCACTGCTTTACAACTCGCACAAAAAGCATAGCAGAAGAAGGACTCCAGTAGTAAACAAATATATGATTATGGTACAATTATGAGAAGAGTCTGCACTTTCTAGAGATTTTTCGACAGATAGAGTGCATGTGCGTGTGTCCTCCCAGACTTATTTGTCAAGTCTTGGTGACTTTCAGTGTATATATGTGCTTGAATGAGAAAGAATTAGCCAGCAAGAGTCAGATATTATCTCTAGAAATGAACCATTGTGTTTGTTTTGTTGTGTAAATAAGTGTCATTGTGTAACTTTTGGTTGTTTTTTGTTTTTTTCTTGCTTTGTTTTTGGTCCTGTTTGTTTCGATGGCTGGATTTAGTGTCCCCACAGTAAATGCTGCTGCCACCTAGAGGTTATGTGTATTATTACCATTGTTTCTACTAGATATCCTTAAGCAAGAGCTACTACTAGTACAAATCCCTATTTAATAACTGTGGCCTCCACTCACATATTATAAAATTCCCAATTGAATTAATTAGGCTCCAAGCTCAGACTGTGTTTGCAAAAGAAAAACACTGAGCTTCAAAGTTTTATCTTGTGGAAATCAATCCAGCAAACATCGATTTTCTTGTACAGAGAAATGTGATGTCAGTGATGACCTTTACGTTCTGGTCCATGTAAGATACAAATAGCTCCAGGGACGGTGTGAGACAGTTGAAGACCTATGTATTCATCTAAGCCTCCTTAGTTCAGTGGAATCAGCCAATTATTTCTCTGTCGGACTTAAAGCTTTTGTTGCTTTTTTTCGGCGGCAAAAGGAGCTTGACTGGTTCCGCCAAGAACGCCGACAGAATGACCAATGATCCGGACGGACAAAGGTTGAATGACAAACGGAGAACGCTGATTGAGATGGATGACAGAAAGTCACACAAAGAATGAAAGCTGGAATATTATGTTTAAAAAAAAAAAAGGGGGACGTCAAAAGAGTTGGACCATATTTGTTTCCATGACGACCCGCTCAGCTCTGCAAACCTTGGGTCAAAAAGTAGCATATTTGGAATACCACCAAGATAGGTTGTGATTGGTTCAGAAAGTCTGGGGTGGGGGGAGGGACGGAGTTGACATGAGGATCTGGTTTGCTTATTGAGTGATGAAAGAAGGACAGAGAGTGGGAGGGAATGGCTGACAGTGATGGATGTATAGACAGACTAAACAAGGAGAGTTTTGAGCAATAACTTTAAACAGTCTTGCTTGACTTAAATCATAATACACCTTAGAAAGGCGTCGCTTCTTTGTGATATGCCAGATATATCTTGAATATAACAGCTCCCTGGAGTCCAGTGTCTTTCATTATTCTGTTAACACCTCTCACTTTCCCCTGTGCAACCATGGACACACACACACACACACACACAGTCAGTGTGTCTCTTGTTGAACTCCAAAACTCCAGTGTAAAGGAATAATACCCCTTCTCTGTGTGAGAACAATAGGGAGGGAAAAAAAACTCCAACATGCCTATCTCACCCCTTACTCTATACCGAGCCCCTCGGCCCCTGCTCTGGGCCTGCTCTAAGCCCCTGTATTAAGCAGGGTCTGGTGCTGATGAATGGACCCGAGCTCAGCCTCTGCTCCACCCAGTAATCCAAGCTTGGACTAGCCGATTAGGTGGTCCCCACATTCCGGTTCACTCATCCGTGACGTAGGCCAGTCACCTTTTTAGGACACATTAGTGGTGTGTGTAAAAAAACCCGGGATGAAAATAATCATGTTTATGTGGTTAGTCTAATTGTGTGGGCCTCTGGGACAGATCTTCATCTTTGGAGAGGTTAAGTAGACTACAGATCTTCTGGTCTGGTCAGCAATTAGTAGTTTGTCCTACAACAGCCTTTATGGACTTTAAAATAGATCTGCATTGATCTTTCAAGTGAGCATTTCTCATAATAGCATGTCTATATAAATGAAAAATGCTCTTCTTGCTGACTGTCCATGTATAAAATTCTCTAGTGCTGACTTGGCGATTGTCCGACCTTTGATCCGCAGTGCGGTGTCTATGCCTCAGAGGTCCAGCATTCCACAGGGCGATAGAGTACAGAGATGAGAGGGTGATGGATGGATGAAAGAAGGGCGGGTAGAGGTGGAGAAGAAAGCAAAACGCTGGCCAGAGAGATTAAAGAAGAGAGATTAGACTCCTGCTCCTGAAGAGGCTCCAATAAATCAGGAATTCCTTCTTAGGAAAGGAGGAAGAGTAGCCTGGAACAGTCTGTGGTCTTATTTTTTTTGCCAGATTGCACGCTTGCATATACACACACACATTCACAGATTTGACCATTTGACATTCCTTCACTTCTATCATCATCGTTCATTACTGGTATTCATTATCCACCTTATCATGACTGAAACGCTCTCCTAGATTCCTCAGAGCTCTATAGATCACACACACACACACACAAATAATCACATATTTAAATGTCTCAGGCTTAGACAAACACACACACAATCTTCACTGCATATCTGCCACAGTCTCATAAATTATCCTTAAGTAGAGAATACATCAGCTCCTCCACGTTGCTGAAGAAATTCCAGCCATCGCTGTTATTAAAAGAGAGCATCCTGGCATAAACAATGGGAATAAACAAAGACAGCCCATTGAGACATGAAGAGAAACAGTCTGGAAGATGGAAATAACAAGGGGCACACACACACACACACACACACACGCTGGAGAAGGAAAAAGTGGATTTTGTCTGCGAAGGTGGCATGATTTGTTGACTTAGTGACTAGTTAAACCTTTTCACACACAGGCTGACGCTCTCTTTGAAGTGTGTTATTCCAATCAGTTAATTAAGCTGATGATGGTGAACGTTTCAATGGCGAGGCGTTAGAGGGGGAACAAAAGGCAGCGGGATAATTAAAACTATTTGCCATTAATAAAAGGGGCTAGCCAGCCTCCCTGGGTGTGTATTCAGCCTCTGTTCTCTCTGCTAAGTGAGGTATTCCATCAGCGCGGGCAGATTGTGAATAGAGACACTGTATGAAACGGCGGCATTGATAAAGCCAACTGTAGCACTTGCATAGAAACTGTTACTGAGAGAAACTTCAAAAGCCATTCCCAGCTCAAGCCCTTTGACCCCCCCTGCCTCCCCTCGCCCACGCTTTTCATGCCCTCTGTCCCCCCCCCCAAACTTTCAGCCTAAAGGGGCTGGGAAGTAGGGCATAATTACCCCCCTCCAGGGCAACTTTAATACCTTTTTTTGTGTTTTAATTGCACCCCCCTTCGACCCTCTTTTGATGAACACATTGGGACCATACCCCAACCAGTTTGTAATCAGTGCTCGGGGGTGATTGGGTGTAGGGAGTTTGTTTTCAGTATTTGTATGGGGATGATAACTCTATCAGGCAAAAGCAGGCAACAGTGTTTGTTCAATAGTGTTATCGATTCGACTGCAATTGAAAGTTGCAGGGAGAAAAAAACACTTTACTGCCAATCTGGTAAACAAAAGCATGGCAGGCAAACTGCAGATAAGCACTAAGCTGTCTGGACCGTAGCAAAATGATAATTATTGCTCTCCCCCACCGAAGTTGGCTGGATCACACTGTTATCAGCGCAGTTAGATGGAAGTTTCATCAGTATACTCAAAAGGTGCTTGTTTTCTATCAGGCCCATGTTGCTGTTGTAATGGTGTTGCCAGCTAATCTGGTCATCAGTATTGAGGGAATGCAGTCAAGCGGAGAGGGGTAAAGAGAGATGAGGGGGAGGGAGGCAGAGAGGGAACAGGAGTCAGGGCCCGGGGTTTGGAGCCACAGCGTCTGTCCTTTTGCCAGGGGGTACCAGGGGAGACCTCTGGCAACAAACAACACCACCAGCTAACGAGCGACGGAGCCAGCAACGGAGCCTGCTCACTTTGATCGTTAGACACACATATGGACCTTGTCACACAAAAACAAACCCCCCCCCAAAAAAAATGCTACTTGTTACATTTAAGGTGTTTTACGAGAAAATGCCAAAGTCCCCAAAGAAAACTTGTACTTGAGGAAATAAAAATGCCCTTAGCTGTGAGATTTTGGGGGGCGACTGAGGGTGTCAGTTTGGCACCCTGTGGGCAGCTGAAAACTCCTTGAGATCTGCAGATCTGATTAAATGGCGGTCAGTAACTTGATTCACACTCGTTTGGCTGGCTGCCTTTTTGTTTGAGCAGTTGAAAGCCTGACGAACCGCACATGTATTCATTGCAAAAGCAACAAAACCCTATATTAGACACACATTCTCAGTGTGTGTTGTGAAAATATTTAAGTCTGTCAATTTCATCCATTCTCAGGGAACCCCCCGGTGATCCAGAACAGTAGGAGATGGTAAACTGATAGGCATCACTGGGGAACTCAGTACCGGGGGAGGAGGTGTGTGTGTGTCTGTGTGTGAGTGTGTGTGTGTGTGTGTGTAGGTTCGGTGCAAATAGTCGGTAGCTACTGCTTTAGGTTGTTGATAGATGGGAATTACTGGGAAGTGTGTGAGTTTATGTGTGTTGCTAGTGGCCAACTACCACTCCAGGCTGGTGATAGATGGCTTTGGCTGAGAAGAGAGTATTAGCTGTGAGCTGCCCCTGGAGCAGTCACTGCGTCAGGGGGGAAGGGGACAAAGCTGAAATACCTTTAGTGGCAATTCCCCAGAGATAAACTCATAATATCTCTGCAAGAAAAAGAAAAAAAGTGAGGACTATGAATTGTGGACAGTTCAGATAAGGCCAATTTAACCTGCCTCAGAGTAATTATTTAAAAGGTTCAGAAACGTATATTGACTTCGAATTTCTTATGTGTGGACATTTGAAGCAGATTAAAATGCTGAGGAGTTTTCAGCATGCACTTTCTGACCCAGGTCCAAGAAGAGGGGGGAGGAAGTTTGGTTTACTTAAAGACCATTGTAAAGAGGGTGGAGGAGTGAAGGGAGGGATGCAGGGAGGAATGGAAGGGAGGGAGGCAGACAGTCTGACTGTCTCTCCTCTCCCTCTGTATTTGTAATGAGAGGGAGTGTGCTGGGAGACAGTTACAGGCTGCCACCAGACTCATGTATGCATTTGTGAGTTTCTCTAATGAATAGGTTAAAACATATATGACCTTTTTATTTTTATCCGTCTCCCTATCTGGAGTAAACCCAGGTGTGTTTTTTTTTCTCTATGTGTGTGTGTGTGTGTGTGTGTGTGTAGCCCTGCAGATGTCAATACTCATCTCCTGTCTTGACGGGCTAACTGACTGCTAATGTTTTTCTGTAAACATCATTCACCTCCTGGGGGACATGGGATCAATGTACACTCAGTGCTGATTCTCAACACAGCAGCAGGCAGCAGCAGCAGCTACACTGGCCTCACATTCATCCATATTTATGCACATGTTCTCCGCAGATCACTCTTCCTCTTATTGCATTTCCCCTCTTCATTCCACACCAACACACACACACCAACACACACACACGCATATATCTTCTCACAAGAAACACTCTCTTTCTCCTGCTCTCTATCTCTCATTCCCAGGCCTCTCAGTCTTTCCTCTGATTTCCCTGTTGTACACCTGCGTGTAGCCGATCAATATATAATCACAGGTTTTGGGGGCACACGATGTCCAGGTAGTCGTTGAGCTTTACATGCTTATATTTATTACCGCTCAGATGCTATAACCATGGTTATCCGTCTCCTGGCACATGCGTAACTGTCATCCTCTGCCTCCCCCCACGCAGGTTTCAAAGGGACACATATGCTGTGGAGGTAAAGCTCAACGACTACCTGGACATCGTGTGCCCCCATTACCCTCTGGGTGAGGTGCCGTCGCTGGATGCCGAGCGATATGTGCTCTACATGGTGGAGCGCGAGGACTATGACACCTGCAAGCCCCAGTCTTACGACCAGATGCGCTGGGAGTGCGGCCATCCATTCGCTCTTCACGCCCCTGAGAAGTTCTCCGAAAAGTTCCAGCGTTTTACTCCATTTACTCTCGGAAAAGAGTTCCGCCAAGGAGAAAGCTACTATTATATCTGTAAGTGTCCGTGCAGCTTTCCTTCAGATTTGTCAGTTAGTAGCGCAAATATTTGATGTAAAACTACCTACAAAGATAAAGCGCTGCGGTCTGGGTGTGTTTGTCCGACCCTGATATGCTGAAATTTGTTGGACTGCTCTTTGAAGGTTCACGTAGACATTAACAGGGGTGTCGGCTCAGTTTGCCAAGTTTATGCACACTTACTCTGCAAGAATGTAACTACAAAGAGCAAGCAATATTGTCACCCTGACCATGGCTGTAATTAGATAAACGGCAGGACAAGAAGCACTTCGCCTGGTCACAGATGGCTTCCTAAAGCGTTGTCCCTGTATCTGTCTGTTGCCAGGTGTGTGTGTGTTTGTGTGTGTGTGTATGCACACATGCATGAAGGCGATTAAGTGGCCAGAGGAGGATAAGTGCATTAGTTAAGATGTTAACGCCAGTGTTGTTTGTTTCCTCTTCCCTGTAGCCAAACCTTTACACCGCCACGGACAGGAGTGCCTCAGGCTTAGGGTGGACGTTGTAGCTGCTGACGGTGAGTCTTACCACCCTCCTGGCTGGAAGGAGATCACTTAATAACAGTCGTCTTAGACTATCGCAAGACCCAAGCAGAGTAATTGATGGAATTTTTCTTTTTTTTTTTTGTCAGGCTCTCAAGAGGCCAGAGTGGCTAAAGGAGGCACAGGTGGGGCTGGAGTTGGAGCTGGGGGTGGGGGTGGGGTTCATGACCCATCCAACACACTGCCTGCAGGTATGTTGACCAACCCTGCGTCCTTTCTAATTATCCCTGACCTTTAAACAATCCAGGTTTACGTTGGGTGTAAATATGTGGTGCTAATGTGTCTTCTTTATCTCCCATCTTCAAGCAGATGACCCAGTGGTGAGCCCGCCGAAGGTCCAGAAGAGTGTGCGGACGAACTCTGCAGTGGCAGCTACATCCCTCTCAATCCTCTCATTGCTGGTCCCATTTTCATTATTGCTATTGTTGCACTGAGAGTGCACGAAAGAACTGCTGTTCGCAGTCATTTTTTTTTTTTCAGGGACTACAATGAAGACAGTCCGTGGGGAAGAAACCACTGACTCAAAAGACAGTTTTCCATGCCCAGTGCTGGCCACAGGGAGAGACTTTTGAAGCTTGTAAAGTACAGATGGACTCGCTTGCACTAAATGTGCTGAGCCTTTGAGACAAAGTATGTGTGCTTCATACCTATTTTTCAAGAGGTGACAGTATTTTTTGCTTGGAAGCGCTCCTTGATTTGTTATTTTTTGGGGTTCTCGCCAACCCCGCAAGAAAAAAATGAAGAAGCTGAAGAGAAAGTGAAAGTGGCCGAAGAACAATCAAGAACAAAGACACAAGCTATTAAAAAAAATAGAATTTACGTGGAATAAACCCACATTTAACAGTAATTATTACCTTTTGAGCCAAAGATCAGTCATCTCTCCAACTTGTACACTATTCCACCCTTGAGTATTGCGTACTATCTGTTGTATTGTTATTGTAATGGTATTGAGTGGCATTGATGTCCCAAGTGATTCCTTTCTCAATTGTAGCATTGACAGACATGGAGGCTGTTCTCATGACTACCATTCCTTTGCAAACTCGACCATGTGCTTAAATACTGTAGCACTAATACTGCACAGTACAGAAACACCACACACACACACACACACACACATACATACAAACTGACATCAGATGCTCAGTAACACACGACAGACACACTACATTGAACTGTGCTACGTGTACATTCTGTGAAGATAATTTATAACGTTTGCAGCTGAGATGTTTTTATGTATATACACCACGTGCTCACGGAACTGAAAATGTTTACTGTTGGCAACGGAGAGAGAGCGTTTTCTCTCTCCTGGTAGACTCTGTGCTTGTGTGAAAGGGAAAACGTGTGTGTCGCAGTGAGCGTAAGATAATGCGCACAAGCTAGGGAGCGATTGATTGATTGATTGAAAGAGTGATAAGGAGCAAACACTGAGATGTTGTGTGTACCACAGAGAGGCTGGACTTCTCTGTTTGTTGGATCTTGCCCCTGTATTTGGATAAACTGTCCGACATGAAGAGCTGGTATCAAATCTTTAATTACAATAGGACCCAACAAGCGTACGCCTCTAAACGCACAGAAAAGTGATCGGCTATTCGTAATCATTTTCAACGGTTTTTGGATTATTTGGAAATTATTCTAGTAATCATCTCACATTAGACAAGACACGGCATCAAACCGAGTTGCCACAAGCACATCTTCACCTGACAGGTTGGCTTGAACGACAAAGCACAACAGTGTATGAGTACCGCTGAAGTCAGTCTTTTTTTTTAAAAAAAAAAGAAAAGAAAAAAAAATAAGAATCCTTGTTACCTGATTTTTGTACATGTGTAAGTAAGAGAAGTGTATAATATGTATATATATAAATATATAGAAGATTATATAAAAGACCCGTTTGATAAGTATGCTAAATGTGAAAAATTTCATGTGAAATAAAAAAAAATGATATTTTTGGAAAACCAGAACCGCTTCCTTGTGACTATATATAATTATATTGTTTACACACGTATAACCAAGAATCCAGTTCAAGCATTACTCTACCACCACTCTACATTACATGCCTTAAAATTAATGTGATATTGATACTACAAAACTTTCAGGAAACCCAGCCCATTTCTGCCTTTTGATTACACCGGAAAGATTTCCACAGAGGAGCCGATACCACAGTTAATGGCTCACACACACACACTAAAGTGACAGGAGTTGAAAAGGACAAGGCGGCCAGAGAGACGGGAAAAAGCAACAATAGAGAGAGATAAAGGAATAAAGGGAAGAGTGCTGTTTATCATTACCATTAGGGCAGCCTTTTGGCATTGACACAGGTGTGATCCTTGTACTTTCTTTATCTTAGCCTTCTGACAAGCCTCCACTGTGCTACAACATCCCCCTCTCCCAACACACACACACACACACACACCTCCTCTTTCCTCCAGCCACAATCCTTTACTTGTCTGCAAGTTGCATGACAAGCTATTGTTCTCATCTCTCCTTCTCCTGTCTCTCCCTTCCCAGGGGAGCTTTACAGCCGTGACAGTAAAAACAGCTGTAGCACCAAAGACTGGTGCCACTGCCTCGCAACTCCCCAATGTTTTCAAAGGGATGGCCATAAATTAAGGCTGGTGGACAGGCCTCTTAACCAGCCGACCCCTAGAAAGGGCCCCGCCGAGTAATATCTTGTCGAGAGGAGACAATTCTTTTTTATTTACTTGTTCGTTCAGCGCGCCATCTTAAGTAAACGTGAACAGCAAGTGTGAAAACTTTAAACGCTGCAGTAAATGTTGAGGACAATCAGGAGAGAACCAGAGCAAACACGGAGCACAGAAAACAAGAACAACTTGATGTCTTTACAGGCTTATGGGAAGAAAAACTATACATGTTTGCATTAGATTTTAACATTTACATTCATAGATCCGAGGCATTACGCAGCATGGATCAAAATCTCTACATGTTGAGATTATGATTGAATAAAAAAAATAGACATGGCATTTAACATTGTGTATCTCAAATCTTGTGCCTCTCGTGTATTATCATTATATTTGAGTCAAAGAGCTAAGCATCAGTTGTTTAATAAAATAAAAATAACCAGCGAGGTTTGTAAAAACCCAGAAGATTGTTTAACAACGACAATAAAAATGTATGATGTCACAACTGATGGACAATTAAAAAGATTTTTTAAGACATTTGCCAAGTTTTGACCATATTTCCTGTCCAGGTAACCAGAAATCACATATTTCCATGCTAATTTTAACATGAGCGTGGAAACATAAACACGCTATTCAGTATGAAAATATGAAGTAAAACAATGTAATATCAACATAGACAAATATAACTGATAATAAAACTTTATATTTTGTTTCCTGGATTTACAGCTACCATCGTTGTTTGGATTGGGACACAGCGGTGCAACATGGGAAATGGATTCAATTTTTAATTTTTTTTTTAAAATAAAGCAGCAGATGGAATATTTTTTTCATCCAGATGTTTAGCAGAGTCTTTGAAAATTACCTTTAGTGATGTTAAACAACCTTTTGAGTTTTTTTTTTTTGTTTTTTTGTTTTTTAAAGGTCACCAGGTATTTATTTTCTCAACAATTAGCTCTGACTCACATGTAAAGTGAATACACAAGAGACTATATTAAATCAAACGTTTCCCAACAAGCAGAAAAATGGTGCATTTACCAGTTTATTATCAAACGGAGCTGAGCCAACAGTGTGTGATACTAAAAAAAAACCAAAAAACTAGGCGGCGGCCATGAGACGCAGCAAGAAAGATCCACGGTGCAGGCTTGGCATGGCCAGCTGGTCTATCTCTGCATCTGTGGACTGAGTCAGGCCACCGTATCAGCAGGACGTTGACGACCAGTCCCTGTCTGTCTGCTAGCGTATCTTAACATACTTAGAAAAAAAAGCCAGGAGTATCTGCCTTACAGGGCCTTTGGGAGGTTACCTAACGTTATTGTAGCTATTTGTAGCATTTATAAGCTTTCGTGCTGCCCTAGAATGGGAACCTGGTGTCCTGTAAGTATCAAAGCAGCTGTTTATGAGCAGCCAAAGAACAATAGGCTGACCCATGAGTGACTTTTTAGCCGCGTTCACATAACTTTTATACAGTAATGATGCACTGCATGTTGGGATTAAATTTCACTTTAATGTAGCCGCATGTTTGGAAGCTTCTCCCCCCCTCTCTCTTTTCTGTTTGAGTCCTATAAAAGCTTTAGATGACAGCAGGGTCACACAGGGCTGATGGGGAGGAAACACCTTTGGTTACACAGAACAAGTTGGAGCCTCTGGACCAATCAGGGCACATTTTGGTCTCCTGCCATCGCTGGCGGTCAGGGTGTGGTCTTCTCTTCCCGAAAAAGTCCTGTCACACACTCACAGCCGTCGCCACTGCTAGGGTCATCTGTCTTGTTCCAGCTCATTCTTTGGTTTCCTGTCCATGTCACTTACTCACTACTCTCCTTCTTATTCATTCTCACATGCACACTTTTCTTTTGTCTTGTCCCTTTAATTAATTCACACTATCTCTGTCTTATCTCCTGTTTTGATTTGTCCTCATGTCACTTTCATTACTGTCGTTTTCCCTTTCTGTATCTGTATCAAATGTATCAAATCTCCATCTCTTTCAGTCTCTCTTTCTGTGTCCGTCTCTAGATGGGTTTTGAGGTTTTGCTGTGAAATGTGTGGGTGGGAGAAAAAAAAAAAAAAAAGTATTTTTTGTGCAGAAAAATGATAACCTATCATTTTTTTAGTCTTGGTTCTCAGCCTGTCGAGATGGATTTGCTCCCAGCAATGTCACCGAGTGTCTTTAGAAATGTTTTTTTCTTTTTTTTTTATAGTGTCTCAAGGTCTCAATGGGGCCAAGCTGCGGGCACAACCCCATGGCCTGCCCCTCTCACCATCTCGGTCCCCATTAGGATTTTCTCCAGTTTTACGGCTCCTCTGCAAATTTAACCGACGCCTCACAACGCCCTTATTTTGGAACAGAACGGGAAAAATATTCTGTGCACGTCCGTCATCTTTGTCAGCCTCCCACTTACTGTCAAAATCCTCCCTTGCCAAAACCAGACAGAGTAATTATGAAATGCTGGTAAGTGGCTCTCAGACTCCAACCCCCCCGCTCAAAAAAATAAATAAAAACACAGTAAAACCAAAGTAGCAACAAAAAGGTTTTTGACATTTCCATTTAGGATACATCAGTATGGGATTTTCGATGAGTTTGACACATGAACAAGTGTATCAGACATATCAGTGTATATTAAATCAGCTTGAATCCAGTTGAATCTCAACTTTGAGTAAATAATATGATGAATGAAGAACTGTGAGACATTTTCTGATCCGTTCATATTATGACTTCATATAAAACTGAGTTGATCAGAAATGTTGCTTACAAAAGCAAAAAAAAAAAAAAAGTCCAGCTTGTTTTTCCTCTGGAAGAGTTTAGTGTTTGTTGTTGGGGGGAGCAGCATCACTGCCAATGGGAACGGGGTTAACACATTAATTTAGAAAATTGGTTCTTTAATTGGTTTTGGAAGGAAGAACCGGGGTAAGAGTTTAAATTATACTTTGAGGGAATTCCCTGTTTTGTGTTTCCACTAGTTTAAAAAGTGCACCGAGTCACATAAAATGCTTCACAGAACAATTTACAAGGTTCTTTGTGTCCACAGCTGCAAAACCTTTGAATACACGTGTGTTTCCGAAGATATGGGATGTGTTTATGACATCATCTTTAGTTTATATTTATTTATTTATTTTGCAAATTTGCAGGTTTTGATATTGGTCCTGTTTTCAGCCACGTCTCTTCTGACCACATGAATTCAAAACCAACAAGAAAGGATCACCAGCTCTCGATTAAGCTTTATTCCTTCTCATCATCTGGCAGCTGAATGTAACAACTCAAGGCTGATAACAGCTGTGGAAGTTGACAACGCTGAATCCACAACAAAGTCCACTGAAATGCGAAAAGGCTGCTCTCTGCAGCTTTCCTCATCAGAGGCACAAAAACCTCTCACCTCCAAGTCCAAACAGTATGCAGGCATTACTATGTAATCATTATTATGGATCTTTAGTAAAACCCCTCCCATCATCACAGCATCATGTCACATTTGCTGCAAATTAAATGCAAGGATTTTTTTTTTATTTTTAGAAGCCGAGTGTTCGAGGTCATTTCTGGTGGGACAGTTTTCATACTATGTCTGTGCATCAGATCACACTTACTATTATGTAAATAAGGGCTGCGTCTGGGATGAAGCTTACTGTATGTTTGAAACAAGGGATTAAAACCGGAAAAGACACACGCACTGCTCACATGCACTGTACAGTATATGACCTATAACATGTTGAGCCTAATCTGATTCATATTCTTATTTTCACAGCCTGTGGAAAATGATTTAACAGATGGACGTCTTCAAAGTTAGAGAGGAGAGGAGAGTGATGACAAAGAAGAGTGATTAACTATTTCACATGTGGCTACGAGTAAGAACTAACTGCCTACTGAGGGAAGCCTTTGGTGTAATCGCCAGAGTAGATGGTTTTCTGGTAAATAACAGGTTGCCTTTCATCCAGTCTGCTCTAGCAACAGCTTGCAGACATTCATGGGGGGGTGGCGTTGCAAGGCATGATGGGGCGGCAGCCAAACGGCACAACGGGCAGAGCTTGCACACAGAGAACTGCCAACTCTTTTGCATTTGTTCTGAAGTTATGGGAGCTTTTGAAACACTATAATGATGCCTTTGGCCAGGCTATGCTTTGTTTCTACTCAGCAGGGACTCACTGAAAATGAGCCTCACAAAAGAACTGTACTTGCCAACATCAGATTACTTCACAACACACTTTTTTCTGATTAGAACAAACCTATGTGAGGGGGGAAAAAAGAAATGCTACATAATGTATATTTCAGGCCATTAACTACAAAATGGTACAAAAGAGACCTGTGTCTTGCACAGAGGAAGGCATTGAGCAGCTGATATAATGCCCAAAGGCCATGTGGGTTATGCTGGAGAAGGAATGCATCATATATGCAAGCACATACTCGAATACCTCCTGGCCATATCCGAATCCCCAACCCGCATACACACACACACATTTGTAGGCAGAACAACTTTAGAAAATAGACTCCAATTTAATTAAGTCCCGGCAATAGCTGCAGGGCACATATCTAATATTGGACAAGGGAATGTACATTTCTTTACAGATAAAATCTAGTCCATTTACACTGACAAACAACAACCTTAGACACACACACACACACACTGTGTACTACGACTCTGAAACAGAAGCAGATTGAAAGCATCTGCGAATTCCCAGAAAAAAACCTGACATTAGCCAGATTGTTCCAACGTGACCTTTGAGTTTCATTTGATGACAGCGACTACGATCAGCAACTAGTTACAGATGACAGTTTAGCATACCACTGATATAAACTCAGCGGTATTTAGCAGTTTACAACAAAAAAAAAGACTGCAACATCTGTTTTTCACTGTGTACTTTCTTTGTGCTGGTTCAGGTTTGGAAAAAAAAACGACCTGCCAGCGTAGTCTAAACAGAAACTCGCATACAGTCAAATCTCATTCATCTCGTTTCTTTTAAGTGGTGGTGATAATGATAAATGTTTTAAGGTTAACGTTCAAACTGCTCTGCTAACCTGAAAAACACACATCTCACATTACTGGAAGCATGTCTGATCAACATCTGATTTTAACATGACAGTGAAAGAAACTCTAAAAAACAAAAAAACCTGTTATGTTCATATAATTTCTGCTGGAAACAACAAAGAGAAATGTGTACATTCAGAGTGCATTTACACATTCAAAAAGATCCTCAATAGGAAACACATAAGAACCCAACATAACACATGCAGACATTGAACTGAGTGTGTTGGTGGTCCATGTTTCCCTGCCAGTCACACATACTACAGACCCTCCCTACTTCTACATCTTCAAGCCCTTTTTCCTCAAGTCCTCTTTGGCTTCTTTTATCTGCAGCTGCAGCTCCTTCGCAGCCTCTTCACAGTCATTGAAGGTAGCCACCCTGTATCCCACCGTGGCCAGGGAGTAACAGCCAAAAGACACCAGCAGATACAGCGGCATAGGCCAGGCGACCTCTCTGTAAGTCTGCGGCAGGCTCAGGTCCAACAGGTCGAAAGTGACCAAAGCCCAGACGGCGACAACAACCGACACACCGAACAGCCACTCCACAAGTTTGGTCATGGTAAATAAAAAAGCCGCCGCGGGGATTTCACCTGAGAGAGAAACAAAAAGGTTTGAACGTTAGCTTACCTTTAGCATAGCAGAGTAGCACCGTGTTAGCTATGTTAGCTTACAACACTCAAGAAAGACTAAGAGCTGCTTGGAATAAAACAGCTCAACTCATTGAAATACATATATATTGTTTAAAATGCTTTTTTATTTATTCATATTTTTTAGAAGAAATAATCCGATGTGTTTACCTCTTCTCAAACGCCAGCTCAGCTCTGCGCAGGTTTATGACGTGGCAGCCAGTGACGCCTGATGGGAAATGTAGTTTTAAAGTGGCTAAATTCTATTGGGTGTCAACATAACCGGATCTTATCCACAACTGGACATTTTATTAAAACCTATGTTATTTGTAAAAAATCCACACAGCTATAGTTAAGTTTGATTTATTCTTATTGTATTGTATATAACTTGTTTTGTTGTATATTTTGGTTTCTAGTTTATAATAGAAGAGTGACCGGTCAGAAAGAGTAATTGCTTACTTTATTTTTTAATACGTCTCAGTAAATCTTAATGTTGTTGCTGTCTCTTTCTTTCATTAAAACGCCTCATGATAATTTACAAAACAAACACCGCACTAGATTGTCTGATGTATTAACCGGTGCCATGTCAGCTAAGAGAGAGAAAAACAATTTGTTTCACCTGGGTCTCTAATGAGGCCCCAAGTCAGGCTTTTAACACACATTAGACCTATAACGGTTTCTCTGTGTCATCCTCTTAATTTAGAAAAGCCATTTTGAAAATTAGATTCCCGTTAGCACAGGCTTAAAGCCATCCATAACTCCTAATGTTATTCTAAAGCAAGGAATTCAACAACAATTTAATTAGGGACCGCCGGGAGCACTCTGTTGTTCAATCTTGGTGTCTCCTTAGGTGGTATGAGGCACGTCCCTTCAATCAGGGTGGTGAACTGTCCAGGTGCAGAGGGCACAGACCTCTCCAGGGTGAAATCAGGAGGAGTGGAAGATGTAAACATCATTCACTTAGCTGGGGAGGGCAACACACACAAAGAGCCACTGTGAAATAAACATTATTCTTTTGGGCAAAATGGGGAGTTATTCTTAGGACTGCTGTGTTTATGTTTGTCTGCACCAGTGTTAATAGTCTAAGTGACGATTTGCACGCCTGCCAGCTTGTTTCTTCTGTTTATGCAACACTGGAACTGTCCATGCAAGTTTGCAGTGTAGTGTGAGGATCTTTTTTTCTCATATATGGCTTTGTACACTATATTTTTTCAACAAGAAATGGGGGCATATGTCTGTAAGGTCTGCAACTAATGACTCATTTCGTTATCAAGTTATCTGTTAACATTATATTTTGATGTCAGCATGTGTGACGCTCAGTGGGAACAGAGGAGCTGGCTTTTCTCAGTGTATCTCCCTGCCAGCTCATGTTCCGTTCCAGCACTCAGGAAACCTGTGCTCCAGCCGAGAAGGCCTGGCAGACACAACACAACAGCCTGCGTGCGGGTGGGGCATTGAAATAGAGAGAATGAGTGAGAGACATAGATGTAGAGAAAGAAATAGAGAGAGAGAGACCAACATGCAGAGCAAGACAAAAAAAGGAGACAGAGATGTGGGGTACCAGAGTGAGAGAGGAGGGAAGCGGTGGCAGCAGTTATTTTTGTTAAAGAACCAGAAAAGAGAGGAGGATTTCATAGCTGACAGGGCAAGAGAGAAAGCTGAGAGGCCAGGAATGAAAAGAAGGGGTGACTAAGTGGAGGAAAGAGGAGAGGGCAACAGAGAAAAGACGAGGGGAGGGATAGAAGGGAGCAGACAGAAGAGAGAGGTTTAGACATGGGGGTGAAATCTGGGGGATTTGCAGGTGCAGCTTGAACAACCAATGACCTTAATGGTGCATTAAATCCAGCTGTTGCTTATCCAGACTTTTCTTCAATCCCCCAACACCTTCTGCGAAATAGACTGCATGCAGCACCTCAGTCGGTTCCCACAATGGTGTGAGCAGAGGGATGAGAGAAAGCATAAAGACAGTTAGAGGGATTGTCAGAGGCAGAGCGATGGCAGAGGAGATACTTGATCCTCAAGTGCAAGAATGAGGAGTAACTGTGTGACTTCATCCAGAGAGAAAAGATAAGAGCCATAGATAAAACAGGAAAAATGGTAATGGAGAGTTGTGTTGACTCTATCTCCTTGGCTTTGTCAATATTAGCAAAGTGAAAGGTCCAGATAAGGATGTGTGGTACTAAAGAGCTATATGGGGATTGAGATTTGGCTTGATAATAATTATATAAGATCTCAAGTGTGTGAAGCAAGAAGGGGAGAGAAAAGAGAGAGCGAGAGAGTGCGTGTGTGTGTGTGTGTACTGTCAAAATGCTGTTTAAGATAACAATAGAGCTTGGCGTCAAAAACAGGAACCCTCTGTTTCCTGAGCTGGAGACCGTAGCAGTGTGTTATGTTGTCATTAGATGAGTGTGTAGATGTGTTTGGGAAAAGGAAAGAGTGACTAGAAACCGTGTCACCGTGTCCAGGTTCACTTCTGACGGAAGACAGAGAACTGATACAGAAGTTTAAAAAAAAAAAGGTGAGCCTGAGCAAAACCAGCTAAATCGTTTCAAGGTTTTCACTACAAAGGTTTGGTGGGGAAAGGATCGATTTGAATTGAATAAGTGATGAAGACAACCTTCCCAAAACTCCTAAATCTTGTCAGCAGGCATTGTTGATGATGAAATCCTCATTTTGCAACAGCACGGTCTATTTCTAATCTCATATTTATTCAGAAACTAACTTAATACAAGATTTTACAATCTAGCCAGGAGACTTGCCATGTTTTTCTAGTTTGAAAACTGGAAGTATTGAACAATGATTGTTTTGGGGTTGTTGTTTTTTTAAATCTTTTGGGGCAAGTTCGAGTCTTAAGTCAATAGATTTGTCTTATCAAAGCAACTCTTGTGATCTGTAACACAAGACGCCAGCCAAACTCTGTAAACGGAGCCGCGTTCCTGCGCATGTGCGGCGGCGTCTGCTGTACAAGATACTGCTCCTCTGGAGACGTGAATACGTGATAGCTGTTGTACTCTTTGGAGCCGTTTCTAAACAAACTACCGTACCCAAAACTCTTTGTGGCACAGGAATGTGTCACACACCAGTGCAGTGGCGTGGCTGTTTTTGGACAACAACGGCGGTCTACGGCACAGAGGAATATGATATATCAGGTTTTGGATACACACACGATACTTAAGGTTCAGTTCAGTGTCGGTTTGGCTCTCCACATGAGATTTGTTGACGATAAGAAAAATATAGCAAAGCGCCAACCTATCCTTTAAGTCTGACTAGAGTCCAAATCTCATTCCTCAAGTCTACAACTCTGACTAAAAAAAGAAGCATATGCTGTGAGTTGTGCATGCATCCAACCGATGGGTATCTTCATGTTTATATATCTCCTTTTAATCATACATCTACCTAGTCAGACCACCTTGAGCAAAGAAAAGTCTGCGTGATGACTTTGCAAGTTAACAAGAGGCCCCTTTAGACAGGTGAGGTGACTGCCTATCAAAGTAGTTGCACCAGGGCGGAGCGTCCCGAATCCCAAACACGGCTCCTGAAAGATTTGACATTGATAAGCAGACGGCTCATAAATATCCTTTGAGCCTGGATCATTTACGGACGGTGAGAGTCCACATTAAATTGCTGAGATAATAGTTGTGAAACCTCTGCGCTACTTAGGGCCCTACTTAATGAAGTCTTGTGCTACTCAAGTGGGTGTAAGGTCAGAGTGTGGTCAAGTGTGACCAGTCTGAACCATGTGAGAATAGCACTTGCCTTGCCCTCAGTGCCCTGAGTAAAGACACACACCTGTTTCAGCTGCGGCTGTGACGGCCTCAGTGAAGGAATGCCCCATCCCCCACCCCTTCATCCTCTTCATCCCCTTTCTCTTTCTTCATGCTCTCAACGCTGTCCTAATGAATCTCATCACACGGCCCATGTTTGTCCCACTAGTGCTTTGTTTGTTGACCTTTATAAGACGTCATTACTTATTATCTTCATGGCTTGTGTAATTCTGCCCCATACCGCAACCCCCTCAACCACATCCACGGCCTCGTAATATATGTGTGTGTGTGTCTGATCAAATGCTTCTTGTCAGTGTAACAGCCATTAACAATGAGCAACGGGCCTAAGCTTGATGATGTCTCCCTCCTCCCTCTATCTATCTATCTGCTCCTCTTACCCCAGAACACAATGTCCTTCAGCATTACCATTATTGACAGTGGAACTAATTGGCACATGGCTATGAAACTTTCCCCTGGGCCATTTTAGATTGGACTGCCCAATTTCCTTCAGCATCTGATAGGCGAGTCTATGCACGGGACCTCGGGAGGTATTGATTATAAATGTATTAATGTGGGTCAGTGCAGCATACTCAGCAAGGGGCAGATAATGTAGGGCTACATGTCTAGACTGGAATAAACTGACCTCATCTTGTGTTTACATAATAAATGGTAATGGATGGAAGAAGGGGAATTCAGTCTTCTCACACAATCTACTCACTACGCTGTTTTCCTTTGATCGATCTAATGGTTTGCACAGGGAGCGGTCGCTATAGAGGTAGCTATAGGTGAATTTAATCTAATTGATAGTCGTATACAGTCGGATACAGTCAGACAGACAACATAGCTCTTGCCAATATCACATGGATTTCAGCACAAACCTTATTGACTCATTTTACTGATATAATGAGGGGCCTGTGGAGAAACTGGGACACCATGAAGCAAAACACGCCTAAAAGAACATGAAGTTATAAATAAAAACTCATTAAGTCTAGTCGATGGATGCAAGCATCACTGACTGCATTCGTGATATTGCCTTTGGTCTCTCATTATGTAGACAATGTCTTTTTCTTGTTCCACCAGATTAGGTTCGGTGGTCAGGGGCTGAAGCAATGTTACTTTGCATGATCAGAGAAATCACGTGGATTCGGTCGTCTGTGTGCGCATCAATACACAGTGTATTGTGTAGTATGTCCTGCGTTATCGATAACTGTCACTTGGAAGCCACGTAGCCACTTGTTTTATTTCACAATTACAGATCATTTTGGGAAGTGAAATGTAACTGATCACACAAATGCACTGTGCATTTGTTGATGATGCATTGTAGCTGTTATTGACTTCATGTTGAAAATGCAAAAGGTCAAGGATTCAAGGATTATGGATTTGTGGTGGGCAGTGGGTAATACCCTGAAAGCTGATTGTGGCCACCTCAGGCAGGCGTGGCTGTCTGTCATTGACTATAAATGAAGTTGATTAGGTGAGACTGCTAGTCTGTGGTCCCGTCTATCTCCTGTTTTGGACACTAGCCATATTGTGCCCCCCTCCCCACTCGTTCCACTCGAAGACCGTGACTGCTTGACCTCGCAGAAATCTGACCCTGACGCTCCTCGCTGCTCCCCCAGGCACCTGCCAACCTTTCACCCCTTCACTGGGTGAGCATCTGGAAGGTGAGGAGGGACAGACGAGGACGCCGGGTGTGGGCTGTTGTGAAGTATTGACACGGTAACAGATAGGACTCGGAGTTGTCAGACTTCAGAGAGATGATCAGACTGTTTTAGTCACAGATCAAATACTAGCTCCCCCTCCTCCGCTTCATGTTCCTGTGTTTGTCTGGGGGTTATCTGTCGTCTTATAAGTCAGACTCTTTCTGTCTGTTCCCTCCTTTGTGTTTTATATTTCTTTCTTTAACTGTACACACATATCATGCAGGCAATGATGTATGCACAGCTGGTCTTGACAGAGCCGTCCAGGAAACATGTGGTTTACGGATCCCCTGTTGACATTCTGATTTGACTTGCCTTTCACTTTTCAGAGACCTGGAATTTTAACTGTGCAGGGGCTATTGAGGTCCGACTCAGCATGTTTGACCACGGTGGAAAACCACTCAAAATATCCAGCATCCTGTCTGACTGACAAAGCGAATGGACATGTCACGCAGTACATAAAGCTCAATCGAAAATGGCGGTTTCTAACCACACGTGCAATAGTCCCACACCTGCTCACGCCATTTGTTAGGAAGAATTTTGTGTCATTAGTCTCGCCAAAATGCTATTCCACACCTTGGTTTTTATGGAAACAATAATATCCTAGTTGTTAAGTTACAGACAGAGCATAAAGACATATATATGATGTTACGCCTTAAAGTTACACCTTCAGGGCCAAAAGCTATGTAATATAGTTTGCTTCATTTCACACACTTGATCCAGAAGACAGACTTTTAATGGTCATAACCAGTGAACCAGTTCTTTTTGGGTGCAGAATGAAACCATTTCTGAAGGATGGGATAGCCACATTTTTCGGTCTGAAGTTAAAACAATAGTTTGACATTTTGGAAAATATGCTCATTTTGCCTTTTGTCTGTCAACCGGCAGGCTGTTATCTTATCTTAGCACGAACACTGGTAAAAGCATGATTTCTCCATCTGTTAACCTCACATTGGCAACAAGACTCTAGGAAGTCACTGCTCCCAGCAAAGCAAGAATACAGCACATGGCGTCCACTAAAACTACAACTTATTTTTTTACCATTTTTGCACAGTGAAAACGGTGATATACTTTAATATGCAATATGAAGTGTTATTTGTGTATTTTACTATCCTTTATTCAGTTCAATATGTGCCTAATTATAGCATGACAACATGCATATTTGTTTTCCAAATCAGTGAATGGTGGTGTAGCTCTATCATACAAACAACAACAAAGATAGAGAAAAAAGTCATAACTAACTACAGATTGAATACATAAATACAAGTCCAGATATAAACAGATGCACATATATGATTATGAGCTTTAGAGGTGCTGGTAAGCAGGTTTTGTTACCTTTGGGCAGAGCTAGGCTAGTTTTTAGGCTTTAGGCTATAGCTTCCTATTTGACAGACAGATAGGAGTGAGGTATCAGTCTTCTCATCTCACTCTCGGCAAGAAAGCGAATAAGCATTTTCCGAAAAACGTCAAACAGTTCCTGTAATATGGCTTTTGATGTCACGAGGCATGCAGTTTGATTTATGCAAAAAAAAAAAAAAAATACACTATTATTGCATAATACTCATTGCATCATTAAACAGAGAAAACAAAGTGCAGTACACAAATCCAATAGATTAGGATATGCCGCTGGAGTGTAAATGTTAATTTGAATTAGCCCTGTGTCTTCTCTCACAATTGTAGTGCACTAGGTTACAGTATGTAGCCATATGGGCTTTGTCTAGCATTACTGTCACCCCTCATTTATTATAGTGAGGGAAGATGGCCCCACTATGCCCTTCAAATCCTCTTAGCCAACATTTAGCTGATTGATTTTTTTTTCTTTTCTTTCTACCTCAATTCAGATTATCAATGTGATAAAAGCAGGAAGTTGTATATTATTAATGCTATTCAGTCTCATGGGTGGATGGATGGCAGAGAAAGAGAAGCATAAATGTTTCAGCAGTGGCCACGTCTGGAAGAATAATATCAAGGCAGCTTTATTGAATTTAAAAGGCAGCGCAAACTGAGTAAGAGAAATGAGTAATGCGGATGTGATTCAATCCCTTCAGCAAATAACCTGTTACATATCGAGAGGAAGGGAAGATTATCAGGGAAATTAGATCTGTCGCTGTATGTTTGCAGTGTAGAGGTTTGCGCTCATTAAGATTAATAATTTATTTACTCCTTCTTCAATCAAATGAAAAAAATTCCACAGCTATGAAAGTTTAGGTAGCAGCTGACAGAAAGTGAGCTTGCAGCACAAACACATTATATTAATATACAGTTTTGTTTTTTTAATGTCACCCCCTGCCTACTTAATTCCTACTGCAGGCCTCCGTCACAGAGTTTTACAATAATGTTTTTGACTCTGCTGAATAGTATTAAGCAGGTTGCCCATAAACAGTATTCCACTTCAGGCTATAGAACCACATAGCGGGCTCAACGAACAAATCGGGTCTTTTGAACATGTGGTTTAGCTTCATGTTGTTTAAGACAGTTGGGTTAGCGGATTCTGACTCTCTCTTATGTGTTCTCCAGATGGCACCGCACACTATCTCCCGCAGATTGTCTATAGCTCTGAGATCCCCTCATAAGTTCAGATGATTCGCCTTCCTCATCCTCCCCCCTCTGAACTATACTAAATGATGATCATGGAGATTATGTATTTGTAATTCCTGCCAGGTCTTTAAAAGAATGCCCATGCTGTGTGCTTAATACTCAGTAGAGGGATTATGCAGACCCCTACATGTGGTGTTGTGGCTGCATACCTCCAGTCAGACTAAACCCAATCTGTTACAGATTTGGACTAAAGAAGAGAGGTACAGCAAGCACAAGAGGTTGGGTGGAGGGCTGTGTCGTGCTGTATTAATGCTTTACAGTACATTCCACTTCTTCTATATCATGGGGAATCAGAGCTAAACCTCCCTTTGGAGGCAGTATTTTTATCTGTGTGTATTAGGATGTTGAAAAAGAACCTTGGAGAGTGTCAAGGCTGTGTGTGTTGTTTTTTTTTTTCAATTCTCTTTTTATTCAGCTTTTTTATTTTCCCGTTGTGGTCGAGGCAAACCCAAATCCCCTTACAGTTTCCCCCTTGAATGTGGGTCCAATTAAACACATATGTGGGTTTTTGTATTGAAGCTCATAAAAGGTAAACTCCAGTGATTTACATCACATTTGCATAAGGAATGCTAAGTACCTACACATGTGAGGTGTTAATATCTCTATTAAAAGCAGATGGTCATCATTATTCATTATTGTAAACCCAAGGTGTTTCATTGGGCAAGAATCTCGTAGTCACGCATGATCACATAGTCACGCCCTCATAGTCACAAAAAAAAATTAAACATTTGGAGGCATCTGATAGTCTCCAGAGTATTTATTTTTTTATTGTAATTAGCCAATAGGTGGCATCCTTTGCACGGAAACTAAACTTAATGGTTAATCTATCTATCTATCTTTACAGGGAATTCTCACACAGACGCTCATACACACAATCCATATATATATATATATATATATACATACCATTTGGCAGTATGTTATTCTGTCAAGTTCAAGGACTTGGCATGAAAGTCTTGTTAGACTTTATGATGGTTTTCTAGATCAGCCAACATGTTAAATGAGTGACTTATTGTCATTGCTATCAGTGGCCAATCAAAGTGTACATATATGTTATAGAAATGTTTGGTTTTTTTTAATTGGCAGCGGTTCTACATAGTTGTTATTCTTCTTCATCTACTTCTCCCTCTTGCATTGCACATTTTATTGCAGTTACACATTCATTTTCAAAGGAGTAAATTTTCAGTACGCAAAGCCAGACACTATACAGATTTTTTGAGAATGTTATAACAAAAAAAAAGGCAGGTGACTAATAAAAGATTCATAAAAGTAAGAGACCCATAAAAGCAAAATGATGCCAGTTACTGTTAGGGTTTTTACAGTTGCCAATTTTGAACAGCACATTTTCTAAATTTGTTGGTAATATTCTGTAACAAAAGAGTATTTATACGGAATATGGGTCAAATTATTAATCTTTCCAAATAAAAATACTCGGACCATTACAGGAGCTATAGGCTGAGATGGGTTGCAGTAAGAAGAGGTTGGATAGTCTCTGGTGTTCTGCTGCACCCTAGTGGTAAAACAACAGGACATTTATGATCAGATAAAAAAAAAGTGGCTGAAGCAGATTGAATTTTAACTAAACAACGACGAAAGAAAACAGAAGGCATTTTCATAATTTAAACCATGTGAATTTATTCAGTGTTTATTTCTTCAGTTCATTTTTTCTTTTGCAAACATTCTGCCAGCAGGTGAAGTTTATGGATTTAAATCTGCTGTTCGTTTCATAAGATTCGTTTCATAACCGCTCAGTAACTTACAATCAAGCAAGGTAAAAAAAAAAGAAAAATCCTTTTTACCACCAGCCAATGTACTAATGTATCAATGCTGTTATCAGTTAAACGCACACACACACACACAGATTTGTGTATTTAAAATAGAAAATACACAAACACAACTGCGAAAAAAAAAGTGATTAGCTGAGCAGAAGAGGTATAATTGGAGCTTCTACTTACAGTCTTGCCTCATTGTTCCTCTCTACCTCTAATATAACACATTTACATCCCAGAAAAACAATACCTTTGGTTGGGACCATAATCTGTGAATGAAAATATACCAAATAGCAAAGAAATTTCATCAACTGTGTGTGTGTGTTCAACACAAATTTTATTATAGATGCAATAAAATAGGCTTTTTTTTCCCTCGCATTATGTTCATATCTCTAAAACATGAATGCAATAAGCTTTAAACATTAAAGGCATGAGATGAGTTTCTACAACATTGTGTGGTGCTGCATCTACATTAGTTTTATAAATGTATGCAATATAGCCTGACTACAAGTGCAAGCATTAAAGATATAATTAGATAGTAAGTGTTGGATATACCAGACACTACAGAAGCAAAAATTCTTGCAAAACTGCATATAACCAAAATGTAAGAAACTTAATTACATTGCATATTTGTTGCTATAGAAACATTTTCTTATACAAATAAAAATTAAATACAAAACAAAATCGCTGAGATGTCTAACGTTTCCGCTCTAGCTGAGTAAATACTTCACAATTATTAATAACATTCCAAATTACCGTATGACCTCAGATCAGCCGTCAGTTATTTAAATTAGAGACACGGGGTTGAATGGTTACCCTCCTGACCGGAGTCTGATCTGCACTGCGATTGGCTACCAGCTCTTGCAGCTGCAGCGCCCCTCCACCAATGAAACAGAAAGCCGGACACACAGGCCCGGAGCAATCTATGTGACCTTCCCACAGAGGTCGCAGAGAGTGGGCATCATAAAAGGTGACGCGACCCTTCTCAAAGTCAAGGCATACACCGAGCCGGGGCGGCAGAGGGTAGGTGAGGCCTGTGGGTGAAGAGGGGCCATTGCCATTGGCGATGGGGTCTCGGATACCGTTCCCATGGTTACTCTTGTGGTGGTTGCTGTACTGGGGCAGGTAGATTTTACCCATCCCCATAGTGAGGAAACAGAAAGGGGGAGAAGAGTCGAGGGCATCCTCTGCTCCACTGTCATGACCACTATCTGGGTCGTAGCTGAAGAGAGAGCATAGTTTGAAAAATTAGAATGAGATAGACAACTACTATGTTGTCCTTATTTTTTTATCTTTTATTACATATCTCTTATTTCTTTTAGTTTTATTATTATTACTATCATTACACCTTTTCATAGTCCAGCTACTCACCGGGGGCTGGCCATGTCTTGTGGAAGATGAAACCACTCCTGCAGTTTGGATTCCAGACCAACTCCGACCTGTTCAAAAGAAGGGAACTGATTTGTAATCAACCAAACATTAATCTTGCAGAAAATCTTTATTTAACTTATTGATCTAGTTGACACTTTTCCAAAGTGGAAATACAAGCATCTTAAGAGATGATATGCCTTTCTCTGGTGGTTATTTCCGAACCAAAGAATCATTGTAAAGTGTTTTGAAGCCATCCCTTATCCTGGATATAACTGCCCTAGATGTGATTGGAAGATGAAGACATATAGTAGCACATCACAAGGACTGGTCATGTTTTTAAGCATGCAGTCATAGTAATAAAGGTTTTTTAACTTTAGCTTTAGCAAAACAATATGCCTCAAAGATTACTGCTCAAAATTTGCAGGCCAGACACACAAAGGTGTTATGTCATAATGAATATCAAGCCTGTTTGATAAGAATAGGATTAATTCCAGCGCATATCAGTGCATATGATCATAAAGTTATTCATTTAAAGGCCCTAAAAATGTTCAATTCATGTTTTGACTGTTAATAAATAATACCGTGATCACAAAGTGAAATATGTAGAATGTACTATTAGTTCTGCGTGTACATGCCTTCACTAGGTAAGACCCAGGCTCCACTGAGCATGCCCAGTAGTGCCGTCCCTGTGTGATGGCCACATCTCCCACCAGGAGGTCTGAGGTCAGGTGACAGGAAGTGAGGGCATGGTCAGCGGCCTGCAGCAGAGAGAGACCTGGGACGCTGCGGGCACAGCGCTGCTCCTTACTGACCACCAGCCGGTCGGCATGGAGACCCCAGCGGGAGTCTAGGTAGAAGTTGAGCACTGGGTGGAGATGGGGAGAGAGGACCAGGAGAACACACAGCAGTTAAAGAGACACAGAGGGAAGACAGAAATAGAAGAGGAGAGCAGGAGAAGTACATGTAGAGGTTAAGAATAGACAAAGACAAATACATTCTAATATGACTTAAAGAAGAGGCAACAGGGGGAAACTGGTACAGATTTACAGTCAGAAAAGCAGCAAGGAGAAGAGAAATGAGGAGAAAGCAGGCATGCACCTCCTCCCACCAGCACTGGAAGAGAAAAGGACAGTGATCTATACATTGATGACTCAGGGAGTAAAATACAAAAGGTATCGCAAAAAAAGCTCTGGCAGAAGGGAGTGTTTTTCCAGAGGAAATACAATTTACAGAGGGAACATACGCAATGGCAGGAAGGAAAAACAGCCTATAGGGACACAAGGAATTCACCAATCACTCAACTTGACCATTAAGAGCCCTGGATCTGAATCCGATCCATGTTGTTAAGCCTCGGGGGCTTAACAAACTGCAAACCTCATCAGTGCTCAGACAGATCTTGTTAAGAGACGGTAGAGTGGGAGGCATACATGGGTGTATAGATGGGGGTGGAAAAACAGAGGATGCATGGGATGACCACAAAGAGAGAAAGAGAAGAGGAGATAATTACGTGGTATGGGGGTACAGAGGGATGGTCAAGAGATATGAATGCACTTCTTACGTTCCGTAGGAGGCATGTAGTTTGGCTGCATGGAAGTAGCGCAGAAGAGGATGACAAGTACAAAGCTGTGAAATGTAAATAATATATGATGATAAGAAAGTGAGGGTGTGTTGAAAAGTGGAAGAAAGAGGTGAGAAAAATAGGGAGAAAAGGGAGATGGGAATGGGCAAAAAAAAAGAAAGAGAATGAATTATTAACCACTCACCATGATAACCATTCTAATGTTTTTATTATGACTGATAAATAATAGCAGGTGTGAGGAGATGAATGTGTCCTGGATGACAGCGACATACAGTCAGCTGTGTGGATATAATGAGGGTTTTTTTTTTTTTTTTTGTAGCTGTCATGAACTTGTCACTGATTTAAGTCATTAACCAAAAATAGTAGAAACACTTGCATAGTTGGGTGGAAGATAAAAAGAAATTCATCACTTCATGCTGGTGATGGATGATCTTTCTGACATCAAGTTTTTAATAATAGCTCCAAGTTAGTCCAAATTATTTAGAAGAGGTAAAATTAGGTGAACAATCACTGTCTAAATATCCATCACGGTTTACAGATCAAAGTCCTGGTTCAAACCCCTATTCAGTAATAAAATAGATCCCTTTGGTAATTAAAGCTTACTGAAAAATTGTGAGAGCCACAGAAACATTTATAGCATCTTTATGCTCTTATATTAGGGTATCAATCTACAATGACATTCTCATAGTTGATATGTCGCCAGCACTGGCACTGGCACAGCTACAGTACATGGAGTACCGCCATCATCAATGTTATCAGTTAAAGCCATGATTGTCAAAGGTTCTGCCATCAGATAGGCCTGGAGTAACTATGCATGGCCCATCACCTCATGTTGTTTATGCCACATTTTATCCTGAGGGTGGCAAATCTGTTGTGAGGTATCATCAGAGCATCTGAGCCGACTGCAAATGAATGTGGTGTTATAGCCTGTACATGAGAGGTAGCATAACTCCTGCAGACAACAAAATAATGCAGCAGATGTCCAATTCTGCTGTGATGTTAACAGGACCTCATGCTCCACATTAAGGATGATGTGATGAGGTGACCTGTGTTCTGGTGCAATGATTGTACATTTTTGTGGTCACCACTTTTGTCTTGTTGATGCTCAAACTCACCTTCCTGGCACCTACAATCGTGCCTTTTTTTAAAAAAAAGATAACTTTGTTATTAACTTTCTTAAGACGCCCTGAACATTTCTGAGATGACGTCATCATCAAAATAACATCTTATCAAATCCATGTAAGAATCGTTCTACTCTGAAGAGCTGAAGAGGTGAATCAAGGTGTGTTTGTTTTCTCACACATTGTTAACTCGCAGGGCAGTTTCCCTGTGGCAAAGTCAAAGTCTCTCTGTTTACCCGTTAATGAGGACAGCCAAAAAAAAGTCAGTGTGTACTCTCACCTGGTGCAGGCGGGGTGTGAAGATACACCTCCTCACTGTACTCCCCGTAGCCCGCCTTGTTGCAGCCTCTCACCCGCAGCACGTACACGCTGTCCATCTCCAGCCGGTCAATCACAGCGCTGGTTCCACTCACTTCATCCAATCGCTGCCAGCCCCAGCGTGCAGCTGCCAATCCTCCTCTGAACCCACCTCTGGACGCTCCTCCTGGTACTACACCCCGACGGCGATACTCCACAGAGAAGTGCCAAGCTGGCGCTGAGTCTTGGGGCAGTCGCCAGCACAGGAAAAGCTGGTCATAAGCCAGGGTACGCTGGGTATCAATCACTGGAGCCAAGGGAGCTGTAACAAAAATGTTGTTTTTTTGAATTCCATGAATTTTTTTCTAGAGGTCTAACATGTCATATTTGTACTACCATTTTCACTTCTATCACTGGCTTTTATGTGCTTGTCATATTTAATGGCATCTCTGCTTTCTTAAGTTTAAATCTATGGCACCTTGGTACCTCCCACTTCTCTCTTTCTTTCTTATCCTGTTCCCTTCTACTACCTCCTTCGCCACCTTTTCCCCATCATCTCATCACTCCCCTTTCTCACCCTGGATGAAATTCAATTCTGTGAGGAGTTTGAGTTCTTTGGAGACGTCCAGCTGGAAGTGTCTGAAGGATGGATCAGCAGCCAGAGTGAAATGCTGGAGATTCTCAATAGCTTTACTAAACCTGGTACAGGAAAAAAAAAAAAAGGGGAAAGCAATGTGAGGTGAAGACAGTCATTTAACAAGAAAAATAAATAGCAAACAGTAGCAGATCCACTTGCCAAGAACAAATGTTATCACTCTCACAGACTGTAAGTTACTTGCACCCAGAGCTTGACAGACAGAACCAACATTTTAACTATTCCAACCTGTTTTTTTTCCTTAAACTTTATATATATATATATGTGTGTGTGTGTGTGTGTTATATTTATACATACATTTAAACAAACTGAACCTAAAAAAGAAAGACAAATCTAGTCTAAGATTTGTTCAATTTGTAATGCCAGAGATAAACAAATGGAAAACCTGTTATGAGTCTGGCGAGCGGCCTGCACAAAGCAGGGCTGGTCTGTTTCTTTCAGCAGCTCCTGGGTGAACGCCATGAGCCCTGCGTGTTCCATCAAGCCCCGTCTCTCCGCCACTTGAGCAGCCAACGCCTCACCTCGTTTTTGCCTCGCCCCTTCCAGCGCCTGAGTGAGCGAAGAGTGGCGTTCGGCCAGAGCAGCCGTCAGATCCCTGATGCTCTGAGCCAGCTGCTCTCTGGCTGACACACTGTTCACCTGGTGATGAAGAACACAGACAAATAAGTTCCAACATCTGGAAACCGACACATGCAATTAATGCTAGTTTATAACACTTTTAAAGGACGGGTTCACAGATTCTCAAGTGTGTCTTAAATCAACGGCCAGGTGTACATATGAACAATGACAGGTGTTTTGCTTGCTGTAATTATTGCTCTATATCCCTTTCTAATAGACTTTCAATATAAATGATGGGGGACAAAATCCACATGTGTTTAAAAAGTTTATCTAAAGCTTCAGCAGTCTAAGTTAGTATAATTAATTATAATCTTCCAAAGTTACAGTCATGTTTGTGCAAAGCACGCCCCTTTTCTGTTTCTATGCAGAGCTGTGGCAAAGGTGAAGTAATGCAAAGACAAAATCCCATGTCCCGAAGAAATAGTCACCTCAGTCTGAGTGATGGCGCTCTCCAGCTGCGTAATCTGAGACAGAACCGTGTCCTGGTTGGACAGAATGTAGTTTGTCTCCTTCGTAATCTTCTCCTGTAAAATAAACGTCAAAACCACAACATGCAAACAAAAGAAAATACACACCAGACAGCTTAACTGTTCAGTCAGCATCAGCACATTAACTGTACTGTTTTACAGCACTGTACATGGTATTGTGCTTGTCTCTGATATATGGAAAGTGTCCCAGCGTTGTACCTTCAGGGCTTGGTACGCCTGGGCCACCGGCAGGATTTTGTGGCCGGTATGGATGCGGCGCAGTTTACAGAGAGAACAAAGCAGCCGTTGACAGGACCTACAGTAGAACTGCAGCTTCTCCTGGTCATGCTCCGGGCAAGTCAAAACCTGATGGCAAGGATTAACTTGTTAATTTTTGTTCCTGTTTGCATGATTACGGATGAGATAACTGAATAACATTGGATCTGAAAGTATCAGAATTCAACGTTTATACTGCTAAATTAAAAAAATAAGATCTGTGTCGCATCACAAGAGCACAAAATCTAATTTTGTGAGTCAGATAAACTTAAAATGTGAACACAGGAACACAGTGTTACTTCTGCACATGACAGGTATGCCAGGTTGTGAAAATAATTCATCAGAATCAAAAAACAAGAAAAAAGGATTTTCCACAACCTGGAAACTCAAATGCTGCTCTTATTAAAGGTTTATAACTGAACTATAAATAATTAGACATTTGATTGATATACTCTTTATAAATGGTTTCATACCTTTGGTCTGAAGTTGAGTGTGGGCTGAATATGTTCATGTTGTGCCCGTGGCGTCCCCCATGGGTGATAGAGCTTGAAACACTCGTTACAGAAGTTGGCCCTGCAGTCAGCGCAGCCCTTGGTGGCCTCCAGAGCTTGAGGAGGCTTACAGAACTGGCACATCACAGCCACGCTGCCCAGGCTCACTGTGTGTCTGTACCTGGTGGTGGCATGAAGGAAGATAGCTTTACCTTTTAGTTATACAGCGAGATACTGTTCTCATTTTATCACAAGATCCAAGTTTCTTGTTATAATGACACGTATTTACATGTAGAAAAAAAGGCTGTAAAAACGCATAAAATGAGTGCACAAAAAGCCCTAGTGTGAGAGAGTGAGACAAACAGTATTGGGTGATATATTGAACATAAATCTACTTGAGTGAAAACACACAGTCAGCCAGAGTGGCTACAGTATGTTGCAGTGCACGCTTTGCATGATTCAGCTGAACAGTTAAGCTGCTGCTCGACAGTCATCATGTTTTTCTCACCCAACTCGTCAGTTCATTGACGTTTGGCCCCAAAAAATTAGTGTGTGTGTGTGTGTGTGTGTGTGTGTGTGTGTGCGGTGCCCACCTCTCCACTATACGCTCCAAAGTGAGGTTGCGCAGACAGTCTGTAAGACCCTTTTCTCCCAGCTCTACATCTCGGCCGCAGGGGATACAGGGGAACATCATCACCAGGGGTGGACCCTCCTTACGGCGACGCCCTGGATATGTTCCATATCCTGGAGACCGGGGCATGGATGGTGAAGGTGGGTGGGGACCTGAACCAAAAAATGAAAGCCAATTATGGGAAAATGGCAACAGAAATGATATAAATGAGAAAAGATCTTGTTTTTTCAACGTATATTTCGATAAAGGTTTGCCAGTTTAGTCGAGGGATTAGACTGATATGGGAAAACAAAGATTTATTTCATACCTGCTCGCAGCACGCGGTCAATGGGTCGCTGCTCAGCTTTGGGTGTAGGCCTGCGAACCTGTCGGGGTGAGCGAGTGTTGGGTGTGGAGGCTGGAGAGTTGGGCTCTGGGGGGAGATCTGGAGATGGGTAGCCATTCGCCACCAAAACCTCAGAGGCACACATGAGGCAGACGCTGTGCAGGCATGGAAGCACCACGGGCTGTTTGACTATGTCCTTACACACAGGGCAATGCAGCTCATGCTCCAGGCTCTTCATGTTAGACTGGGAGGAGACAGGAATAACTTTTCAATACTCTACACTGAGAAACATACATATTTTGTTCCACAAAACCTTTTTTTTTTTTTTTTTTTGACACTTGAAGCCAGTTTTTGATGCATGACAATTATTGATACCCAGTGCCACAAACATATTTTGGTCAATATCAGAAAAATAGTATTGATGTTGATGTAGAGTTTCAGTATCATTGGAAATAATAAACAGACTGACTGGAAACAGAGAGAGGGCAGAAGAGCCAACATGAAAAGCCACCGCAGACAGGCGACATGGGGCATCATTCTTGTTAAATATAGATAACGATCGGGCATTAATTATTCAGCCTTTGCACTAAGTCCCTCCCTTAAATTGCAGTTTTATGAACATGAGCTTTTCAGACAGTAGCCACATATACATTGTTTTTTTACACTACTTTCCTTTTTTTTCATGCAGCATTCAAACAATGTAAAAATAGTAGCACAGACACATATGGATTACACATATCATGCAGAGATATTCACCACATAATATTCAATTTATTTCTTAGTGTAGCTCACGGCTGACCAAGCACATTCTGTCTATTTAACCAGTGTGCTCAAAACTAAGTGGTGGGAGTGGAAAATCTGTATCTCTGGAGCAGTTGGCGTGTTACTGTCCTGCTCAAGGACACGTATATGACAGAAAAGGACAAACCGGCTGTTACAGAAACCTGTGACTTCACAGCTACAGTCACTCACTAACTACACCCTGTCTGAGTGAGAATGATGATCAAAGAGTGCTGGCTCTGGTATGTGTGATAATTACTCAGCTTTTGGGTTCAATCAGTAGACTATATAACAAATTTCAGTCATTTTGCCAATAAGGATGCTCTGCTTTGTTTTGCTGTCACAGATGCCCTTGACACACAGCCTGAAACTACAGCCAAAACTGTTGCAGGTTCAGCAGCACATCTTCATCACTGACACCACACGTTAAACTCAAAAACCAGGACAAGACAAACTGACTGCTGCATAGAGACACTGGGGATTGTGTCACTGTGGTGTGATGTAGAAGCATCAGAAGTGCTTAGCACAGCACACTATAAACTAACTGAAATTATGTTTTTGTAATACAAAACAAAAACAAAAAAAAACACTGATTCTGCATGTTTGAGTAAAACAAGATGCAGCTTTCTCTTGGGGCATGAACTCTATGTTCAATGGATTTTAAAAAGGCGAAGAACCCACACACACACACACATATTCAGCTGCATGAGAAAACACACAAGTTGACTGATGCAAGTAATATCTTCCCTGGTACTTTCTGTCTTGGTCCACCTCTGTGTCATTCTGCAATGTCAACTCCGGCCTGCCCTCCTTACTACAGCCATTTAGCCTATAGTCGCAATATCATGCTATTGAAATTATAACAATACTATCCCAGCAGGCTACTGTATGCAATGCGACTAATTGTAGACCCTTTTTATATCCATTTTTTTTAAATGGATAATGCGCACCCGGCGTGGTGAGGGGCTATAGCAGGCGTTGCGACAGCGCATCCTTACCTTCACCTGGAATCTAGGCGCCATGACAGTAGACTACACGCACATTTCCAGCATCAAGAGAGCGCTGTCTCCTGAAAAGAGGGGAGGGGTTTGAGGCATTACATCTCAAGTAAGGAGCCCATCTCACCGGTAAGATGGACTCTGGCGGAAATCAGGCTACTATACGGTAGCATGAACAGATGCTGCATCTTTTTTTCTTTTTTTTTTGTTGTCTTTGTAGTTGCAGTGTGATATCTGCCGCAAACTGTGCAGGTGTGTCGAAACCTCCAAACCTCTAGTCGCTCCACCACTGGCTATTGTTACCATCTCTCCACATTTTCTAAGAAAATTTTAACCCTATAGCTGGCGGTGGCACAAGCAGCATCTCTTGCCTCAGCAGCAGCCGAAGCTCCTGCATCTCGTCTCCATGGAAACGACCATCCAGTGAGCCCAAAAAAAGAAACGTGTCATTTCACTCTGAACCCACTCTGCCTTTAGACATTTGATGGTTTTGGAAAAAAAAAAAAACAACCAACACCTTCGTATCTAATTAAAAAGAGCACATTTTCCTCCATTTCTGAAGAAGAATTTACCTACAGTCTGATGTACCGAGGACCTCCATTAATGTGGGTTTCAGCATCAAGAAAAACGCCTAAGCTTATAGGATATTGATTTTTACCGATAAGGATAGCAAATGTATCGGCTACATGTAATATAATATTTCAATTCAAGACCCTTTAGTATATATTTAGAAGAAATAGGCTTTGATATGAAAAAAAGGCATATTTCACAGGAAAAATGGAGGCGTGCAACATAAGCCATTAACGCTGTGCTTCGCTTAAAAACACAGAATAACCTTTACAAAATAAAATAAAATAAAAAACCCTGATTTGAATATTGTGCGATGACACAACACAGACATATACTCACACTGATACGAACCAAAGCTTCCATCGTCGATGTGGCTGTTTTTATATCCACCTCTGCCATTTTAAGGAACTGCTGCTGTCATCATCTGCATATAAATCGCGATGTATGTAGGTAATAAGCCATAACCAAAAACTAAAATAAATGCCTTCTAGATCAAATCTTTGCGGGTCCAGTGATTGGTAAAATTTTCCAGGTTTTTTAAAGGTTTCTCAAAAGATGTGAACATTTTACGACATAAATATCATCGTTTGAAAAAAATTTAAAAAAAAAAGAAGAAGAAGAAATTTCTAAATGTGTTGTTAATGTCAATACCCACGCTGAATACTAACAGATGTCTGTGGCTTTATTCCTCACCCAGACATCCCGCCCCCACCCTTCCCATCCCGCACCGGATGCCTTCAAATGATGTTGCACACTGATGGGTGAAAGCTTGATGTCATTGGAAGAGAAAAGCTGCCTCAAATCATCTGTTGAAGCAAATGTGTAAGACAGACTTGAAAAAGAGCACGTGGTTATCTCAATAAGACATATAAATAAGTTAAATTACTTATAATGCAAAAAAAAATAAAAATACCCCTTTCAGAGTGATATTATTTATATTATATTGCTGGATTATTATTATTAAAGACATTTAATGCTGTAGCTGATTGTTGAGCTAATTCTAACTATTTTATTTTTTAACAATCTACATCATATTTTATAAACTGATCATATGTTTTGTATGTAGAATTTAAACCCAGCAAAATAACTGTAGTGGAGTACAGAGTCCAACATGTCCCTCAGAATATAAGTGCAGTAGGAGTAATTTGAAATTGGAGTATTTTTATGCAGTGGTATTGCCACTTTCACTTAAGCAAAGGATCTAAATACTTCTTCCACCGCACTGACTGTTGTTGTGGCCATAAAATAAAAACATTTGCATTCAACTTTACAGAGAAAGTCCACACGATGGCGCCTATAGCACATAGAGCCTTAGACACAGTTCAAGTGTTCACATCACACTCGTGTGAGTTGAATATGGTTTTCGAAACTGGTTGTGATGTTACACATCATGCAGGCCTTTCACTTGAAATCTGAAATGAATGTGAAAACAGCCTTCCAGTGTCAAACTCTGCAAGGTAGGTCTTAATTTCACACGTGGAATTAGAGGCTACTACAAAAACAGAGAGTTGTCTCTAGATGTGGAACTTACATAAAAAGTAATAAAAAAAAATAAAAAAAATAGTACCAGGGCCACAGTTTAGCCTACAATTTATATCCAACGCTCAGTCAGTTAATGAGCATGAAAACATGTCAAATATATCATATCTATATCTAATATGTAACAAAATGCAAAACAAACCTGTTTAAATTTGCAATTCAATTGTGCAAATTTGAACACTAAAACACCAAATGAAAGGATGAAATATAATAGGAAGGATGTAATGCCATATTCTGTCCACAAGAGGGGCCACGATTCCTGTATTAAAGCCAAGCCAACACCTAAAGTAATAAGAAATAAGAAGAAGAAGAAAAGGATAAAAAGACAAAACACCAGTGTGTGTGTTTGCACATTATATGATATTACTGAAGATAAATAACTTCTCATATGAACATTAATGAAAATGTTAAATGTTAATGTTTTTGTTTTTTTTGCTGGTTTAACCTAAATCCAATCAATTGATGTCATTTAATGATAATCCTGCAGTTTGTGGTCAAATGTGACTGATTGACTTTGTTTTCAAACTGTAGTAGTGCTGATCTGCTGGTAATTGAATCCCGTTTATTAACTCCATTGTGTTTTCTTGTTAGGCCATTTGCTTTGTTACTCATGTCTGTGATGATATCATCCAGTATGTAGTCCACAGAGTAAATCTATAATGGATAAACAAATAGGTGAAGAGACTCAAGTAGTGTAAACCAAGGCAGAAATTAACTTATAGCTATACTGCCTGTAGCCTACATTACTCATTGAGATTAGTTATTTGTGCATTCAAAAAGTCACCAGAACGCTGTTAAAATGTTAAACGTTATTTTAATTGATTTATTTGTGTATCAAAAAGTGTAATCACAGTCCATTATTATGAGGTCATGTTACCACCCACGGTTCAGCTACAGTTTACAGTCAACAGGGTCTACTGTTCACATATGATCACTTGACTCACTTACTCTGCACAGCAGTCAGGGCGGAGCCTGACTATAAAAATCTCTGCTGCTGCACTTTATTCACAACTTCTGGACATTCCTACCGCTCCTCTGCTGACCCATCCCAGCCGACACGGTAAGAAGTAACGGTACTGCTCCTGTCTAGCTGAAGTTATTTTTAAAAAAAATTATGAAATGCATATATGAATTTTGCTTTCATTCACTGAATACAATCTTTTTTGTGTTAATTTTATTATATTTTACTCTTCTGAATACTATGCTGATTACTCTTTTTTTTCTTGTATTGTTGTATTGTGAACCCAGTGGAGTCTATACATTATATAGTAAAGGGTATGGTTCAGCTGTGGGCATGTACACACATGTGCTCTGTTTTTTTTTTTTTTTCTGTGACCACTCATTTGCTACCTTCGAATTTACCAGCACATTTTTTCCCCTGCATTCAACTAAGTTTTTCCATTTCCTCAGACACAGATGACACTCCTGTTTTTCCTCCCACTTCTCTTTTTAACTGTTGCAACTCCACAAGAGTGTAAGGATATATGAGATGTGTCATTTATAGCCTATGTGTAATGGCTTTTCTAGCAGCCAAATGACAGATATTTTTTTTTACTTCTCATGAGTATAAGCCTACTCATCAGTGGGAAAGGTGTTGGAGCAAAGAGCAACATGTTTTTTTGCCTTTTATTGGGCTACATCCCATCCTTCCTATATGCTATCCTCTTTCACTGAACACTGTCTTACCTTTTTGTCACCTAAGACATATCTAAGTTTGCTAAACGACAAGCAGTAACTTCAGGCTCCTGTTTGCATTGAGAGGATCAGCTCCTTGACTTTTGAGCTCTCCCTTGCTCTCCTTCATCATGTTTTATTGTTATACAGCCTCTTGTTGAGTTTAACATCAAGGCTGCACAGCCAAAATAAGTTCTGAGTCATGTTTCAAACTTCTGCTCTGTTCGAATGCATCTGCTCTATTTCCATTTTTTTTCCTCAGTCTAAACACGTTACAGCAACCATGCCTTCAGAACTGGAGACAGCCATGGAGTCACTCATCAAGGTGTTCCACCGTTACGCCTCTAAGGATGGCAAGACCAGCTCACTCAACCGGCGAGAGCTCAGAGAGTTGATGGAGAACGAGCTGTCTAACTTTCTGAAGGTGAGAAAGCACCAATACATCTGCCAATTAGATTTATGTGTAACCAGTATGTAAAGGGTATAATAAAAAAAAGCAATCTCTTATCACATAATGCAGTAGGCTAGAACTAAAAGCTTTCTTTTTGACGTTCCCGTCACACCAGTCTCAGAAGGACCCTTCTGCTGTGGACAAGATCATGAAGGACCTGGACACAAACGGTGACGGCCAGGTGGACTTTGAGGAGTTTGTTTCTCTGGTTGTTGGACTTTCCATTGCCTGTGAGCAGTTCTATCAGATACACATGAAGAAGGCAGCAAAGAAATAAAAGGCAACAGCATGGGAGAAGAAAACATTTCCATTTTTGTAACAAGTTTTGTCTATTAAATACACAGAAGAATTTCAAACATTCAACAAGTTGTATGTTGTGGTTATTGTGTGCATAGTAAAGTGATCATACATTTATGTATTTCAAAAGTGAATACAAATCTACCTTTGCCTTTTGTGGTGTTTTTTACTGGTTTTTTTTTTGATGCCGAAGATACACAAATAATAAATATCTTCACTATCGAATTGATGAATTCCCCAGCGATTGGTTTGTGTTCTTTTTATACCATACCACTCATCCAGAGATCAATGTACAATTCTGCCAGCTGTGATTTATTAATGCTGCCCTGGATGTGAAAGGGCTGACAAACCTCTCCCTATCTGTTTGATAAAGTCCCTCTTATCATTATCCCGAGGAATCTGCAGAATGTTTCCGCTATGAACACACCCGTCTCACAAAGGTGATGTTGCAACGCTCTACATTATGATGCATTCATGAACAGATACATTAGGTGATACATAGCTTTATAACTGAATAAAGTGTGTGAAACTTGCTGTATCAAATCAATCCTAATGAAAAGAATTTCATGAATTTCACAGTGATGTACTGATACTGTACTCTTGTGCCCAATGATTCAGGGCCTCTGTTATTCTCCACAATGCCCAGGGCTGTCTTGTTTATGCATCACAGGCCACAGCAGATTCAGTACATCACTGTTTTCCATGCAATTCTTTTCATTTTCTTCATGTCTGGTGAACCATATATATTCTTTGCCCTAAAATAAAGTCTCGCAGGCAGTACTTCTTCTCAGGCTATGTGCTGGCACTGACAAACTCTGCCACCGGGTAGTGGGTCAGGGCTTTGGGCTGTGGTCGTGGTCTGCCAATCCCAGCACAGTTGGAAGAACTTTAATGACTATTCTGCCTGGAAGGCTAAACTCGGGGCATAGTAGTCACATGAGCCTCCTGATCCCTGCACACACTTCCTTGGGTAAGGTACTTATTTTGTGGCCTACTATTCTCCATGGTTACAAGACAAACACGCAGGTTGCTAGGATACAAGGCTGTGTGTGTGTGTGTGTGTGTTTTCCCCCTTCAGTTTACTCAAGTACCACGCCCATGTGACCCACAGCTGAGTTTACAGCAGGGAATTCTCACTTTGCTCACCATTTTCTTAATATTATCTATGTTCAGTGTATCTGGGTGATACTGGTGCATTAATGTATGTAAAAATAAAGGACTGTGAACCATCAGTTTAAGAGATCATCACCATTATCAACTAGGTATGCTACAGTAAGAGCTTGTGCCTCCGTCAACCAGGTGGTAGGCTCATATAATATCAAAAGGTTATAATCTTAATCATATTAACACCTCTACGTTTTGCTTCACTTTGTTTTAGGAAGGAAACATTGTTATATTATAGATATATTCAAAATAAAAGCAAATTTTTCACAATAAAATCAATGAGGCAAAAAAAACCCTGTTGATTTAAGCTAATACAAGGTTTAAACATAAAAATGACTATGAAACAATGTTAGACCACATTAAGGGGTTATTACATTCAGTCGATGTATTGTTTGTGTTTTTGGAAAAGGGAATATCGCTGCACTTTAGATGTGTATAATGTGCTGAACAGGCAAAAGCTTGTCCCCGTAGTAAAGAGACAGACGTGACATCATGCCCTTTGTCTCACCCAAATAATCTCACTTTGTTAAGATTTCCTAATTCATTCTGTGTGAACGGGGTGTGTTAGTGTGACTAAAGCCTAGCATACATTCACATATGCAAGCCACACCTTTAGACACACAACACAAGGCAGAACAGCTCCCCTCTCTGGACATTTTAATTTGTTAAACAATAACTGCAAGATTCTGAACACACCAACCCTCTTCCAACATCCGGTTTGTTGACCTTATCATGGGAAATTACATCACGCTATTGTTACCTTGTTATAAAACTATTGACTTCTTGGTTTGTTTGTTTTTTGCTCAAAGGATATGTCCACGGTATTGAGCAGCATTAAAAAAAAACACTGCAAAGTGGGAAAAGAAAACACTACACAATACAGAAAAGTGCTGTTAATTCAGAAAACACAGTTGAGTTGCAGGCACCACTTTATTACAAGAAATGAAAAAGACAGCAAATGAGCGTTATAGCAATCTGCTTCACTAGAGGGCAAAATAGTATAACTGCACCGTATAATTGTGACATTGGCCATGGCGTTGTAGATAAGTTATTAAACAGCTCCCCCTGTGCTGCAAATAGTTTCGTATGAATCACAGTTGCATATAATACAACATGTGGTTTCCATGGATATCCTCTCCTTTATTTGGTAGATATGAGTGAGTAAGATGGGGAAGGAAGATGGGAGGGAAAAAAGTTTGACGGTGTTTTCCACGCTGTGAAAGAGGACGGTAATAAAATATCTGAGATATCTTAAGTTTTCATAATACACTCAGCTGTATAAGATATAAATGATGACTAGACTTCTAACCTATGATCTGTATATTCTGATTTACTGGACTTTGACTGAAGTTGCTAATTAGAGACCAAAACCATTGTATCCTGACCAAAGAGAAAAGACAGAAAAGTACCTTCCAACAGACCACACACAGACACACACACACACACACACAGACACACACACACACACACACACACACACACAGAAACAAACTGTTGTCACAGTGCTGATTTTCAGGACATAGTCTCTGCAGGGACATAACTGTGAGTCACAGCATCCACCATAAAATTACAAGGAAGAGTACTCCCACTTAGGACCATAACAATCATCACTTAGTGAGTCACTATGCCCAACATTTTTCATTTTAGAATCAAACAATTAAACACAAATACAAAAAAAAACAAAAAAACAAATTACATACACAAAAATCAACAGAAATTAGTTACTACAATATGTAATTAAAGTGTCCTGTGATACATTAGTGGATAGAAAATAATACACATTTAACTCGCGCTAATTATGTCTGCCAGTAAGTTTTTCAGGAAGGACATTGCGGTCTCCTCTTCGTCTTTTGAAATTTCCGAAAAAAGGTTCTTTTTTCTTTTTTTTTTCTTTTTTAGGATTTGTTGCAAAAAGATATACACAGCAAACTTATAAACTTATACACTTTTAACAGTGAGATGAAAGTAGAACTATGATTGAAATTGCAAAAATTATGATAAACTCTTTGGGCAAAATGAAGACTGAAGGTTCTTGACAGCCATGTAGTCTTTCTTTTCTAAAAAAAAAAAAAAGGTTAATAAAATGTGACCCCTAAAAGGAGCTGATGAATGTGACTGCACAATCACAAAAGCTTTTTTAAGACTGTCACAACACAGATACAACACACTTCCACCCACCCATAATTACATGTCTCATACTTTCTGCAGGATAAATAGCTCCAAACTGCAGGTTCACGTGCATCCATGAGATCATAACGTCAGAAATCTTTGTCTAAATAATGCTAATTTGTGAAATAGTGCTTAAGTGTTCCTGAATGCAAATCTCCACAATACTTAGACTGTTCTCTTTTTTTTTTTTTTTTTGCCTTGAGATGTGAAACTCCTGACAACCATCACAGTCATTTGTTGATTATTGTTTCTAAGTAACAGTACATGAATTCAGTGTTTCAAAAAACAAGATGTGGGAAGTGAAAAAAGTAATAGGACACAGGGAAAAAAGGGGGGAGGGGAGTGGTTAGAGATGAACGAAGCATTGAGGGAGGGATAAAGGGTGTGGTGATGTATAAAGCATGTTTTGCATCCAGTTCTCCATCATTACAGCTCCTCAAACACACCTTTTCACTCTCTGATCTTCTTGAATCTCAACAAAATCTTCTTCTTCTTGGTGAGTAGAAAATCTAAACATTATTGTCTGTGGTTTGGTTCCATTTACTGACTTAATAGCACTAAAACCTTCCACAATGTGAAATTATTTTGAATGCAACACCTGTCATAACCATTTCAGTGACTTTTATCTGTGCAAAGTTACCAGCTCTGTGCATTTACTGTTTGTTTTGAGCTAAATTTAACTTCTCTTCGTTGCTCATTTTGCTCGGATACCAATCATTTGGCTAAATTTAATTTTCTTTCTGTTTTCCTGATGCATTGTCCTGATGCATTATATATACACAAATTAGCATCAAGCTTTGAATCTTACTTATAACCACAATTAGAATAAACATCTAAAAAGTTATACAAACAGTAGTCATTTTAGTGATCTATTCCTCTGTAAAAAAAAAAAAAATCCATCTGTTTACAAACTCTAATGCCAGTTTCCTCAGACTACCACACCCCAGAGAGGGAACAGCACCCTGAGAGTCAGAATGGAACCAGAACTGACTCCCTTGGGTTCATGGAGTCAGTGGAAAAAAAAAAAAAACATATTTCAGACATACAGCGTTAAGAAGACATCAGACATCACTACTGGGAATTAAAATCAAGTCTTGACGTGCTTCTTTACCTAGTTCAACTGAGTTAACGAGAGAGATTAAATTGTTGTCATAACAATGTCCTGTGTCACGCGGCAGTGATGCTGCGTTAGAGACCAGTGACGGGGAAATGAGAGTGGCTGGGCCCTGGTGGAAACCAAGGGTTTATTTTTAACCAGCTCCATGGAAAACCCAGAGCAAAACACTGGCTGAGATAAAAGCAATGATGTCAGCCACAGCTTGCAGCTAAAAGAGCTCTTAATTAATTAAATTAGCTGGCACCACTTTTTGTGCCTTTCTTTCCCCCTGCAACCACCTCCTTAAGTTAAGGATATTAATGATGTTCTTTGTTAGCTTTTTTCTGAATTTGACCACAGCGTCTCGTGATTTGTTACTAGACTAGACTCTGCCACTAGATGGAGACATAGCAGCAATAAATCAGAGCTTTATCCTATGTGAGCAACTTCTTCAGTTAGTATTATGAAGATATGTAAAAAAAAAAACAAAAAAAAAAATCTGATACATGTCGTCACAATGTAGAGGTGCTCTGACGACATAAGGGGAAAATTAAATTTGTCCATTTTTAATTATATTTTTTTTCTATCCGTCCACTTAAACCAGCAATCATCATGTCTGACCTCCAGAAGGGCATGGCTCTCCTCATCACCTCCTTCAACAAATACTCCGCTAAAGAGGGAGACAAATTCACCCTGAGTAAGGGAGAGCTGAAAGAGCTGATTCAGAATGAATTGGCGGAGCTGCTGGGGGTGAGTGACCTCTGACCTCTCTATATCCCAGCCCTGCAGGATGCATGACTACACCGGTATACTGTACATCTGTATTTCGAAGCTTTGTATGAAAGATAGTGAATGCTTCAGATAGAGTTTGTGGTTAATTACAGCCTGTAGAGCTTTCTGGTCTATTCTTCCCTGCTTTATGATGATGAGGGTATAACCTACAAATGACTTTAAATAACCATCTACAAAACTGAACAATGTGTATGTCTGGGATTTGTGTATAGCCAATGTTCATTAAGGCTGTGTTATTTGCAGAAAGCCAACGACAAGACAGCAATAGATCGCATTTTCAAGGACCTGGACACAAATAGTGACAATAGCGTGGACTTTGGTGAATATGTCAACTTGGTGGCCTGCCTCACTCAGATGTGCCATGAGTACTTCGTAAACAAAAAATAAAGATCCAAGTTGGGTGCCAGCAAGAAGAGAGCCACCTGCCTGCGAAAGAGAAGTGTGTCTCAGCTGTTCAGAAAGACGAGATATTTAAGGCACTAACAACAACAACTATATTGTATCACAAAATGGAATAAACCTTTTCCTTCAAAACACTTGACTTGTGCAATTTATGTGTTGTAAAAAAATATTCGTGACAATATTGTGTAACAGTTGCACAGACAGGCGTCATAGTCACTGTCTAAGTGAGCTTGTGATAGCTGCAATGTATCCATGCAAATGTACAAAAACGACACTGTAGTTTTAAGATACTGTACCTAGACCTGATTTTTTTTTTTGAAGCATGAAGGTTCAAATGCACAACATACAATAAGACAATGATTTACAGGTTCCAGTACAATGGCTCCCTGGTCAGCTGGGACTTTTCTCCGCAGGGTCTGCATGTTTTTCTGTGTGTATGTAGTTCTCCTGTGGGTGTCCCAGTTCCCTCACAATGTCTAAAGACATGCAGGTTAGATGAAGTGGAAATTCTAAATTGCCTTTAGGTGTGACTGTGAATGCAGTTGTCTGTGTGTGTTAGACCCTGTCATAGACTTATTATTCCCACCTGACCTGGTTAGACCCTTCCTGTTAGAATAGGCTGCCATGAAAAGGTATAAGATATATAGACGTAGATGGATGGATGCAAACTATATACCGTGGGGATTCCTACACACATAATAAATGCAAGTATGTTTTGAACAAATACATATTTTGTTTGTGGTTCATCCGTAGTTTTTAGTAGTTTTTAATCAACATTGGTTTTTTGGACTTTTTTTTTTGGACTCCAGCGTTCACATGTTGTCTTCTGAGGTAGTGATAATAAGCTCAAAGACCAACATATTTTTAAGTGTCATTTGAGTTATTCAGTAATATTTGCCTGAAGGAACAAACAAGTTTTCATTCCAGCCAAGTAGTACAGCCGGTACCTAAAAAGTATAGCAGTATAGCATCTGCATAGTATATACAATTATAATTATATATATATATATATATATATCTGTAAGAAAAGGGAAAAGGCACATAAAAAACGCAAAGGTTTTATTAGGTAAAATGCTCCACTATAATAAAGAAGTGACGCAATTTAAAAATCTGTCACATTGTCACGTTAACAAAAATATTTTAATGATTATAACAAGACAATTGAAATTTCCTGTGAAAAAAACACAGATTTTAGTATTTTATATAAACATCTTATAACATGTCTGGAGGGGCTCTTTAAACACTAACTTACATTGACACAGCACCAACAGACCTGAGTTTCAGTGACGCCTCCGGCAGATCGCGTCGTGCGGCCGCGTCTCGTGACGCTACCGAGGGGCGGGTTATCAACAACAGAGTCGGTCTGTGGAGGTAACGTTAACGGGGACAGAGCTCGAGTGTTGTTTTGAATTCGCTTGGAGACAGCACCGACTGGAGGGGGGTAGGGCCTGTGGATAAGATGGCGGATGTAGAAGGCGATGAAATTCGGTCGACTCTCCCTTCTTCGTCTCGTAACGGCCCGGTTGTCGGTTTGTCGGCGGGCCAGAATGTAGCTGTGGTAGCGTCAGGTCCACGGATGGTGAGGATTGTCAAGTCCGAGTCAGGCTACGGTTTCAATGTTCGCGGTCAAGTTAGCGAAGGAGGACAGCTTCGGAGCATCAACGGGGAACTGTACGCTCCTCTTCAGCATGTCAGCGCTGTTTTGCCCGGAGGTGCGGCAGACCGAGCCGGGATAGCGAAGGGTGACCGGATCCTGGAGGTGTAAGTCTGTTTCTCTATGTTCATCATGAAGCCTGGTAGTTAGCAAGTACCGTTAGCTAACATTACCTATATTAGCTGTTGATCCATTTCCAAGCTTGTGTTAACATTAACGTTAGCTGTCTTCAAGGTATGCGTCACTTGTCTGTTATGATAACAAAAGTAGCCGTTTACTTAGCCAACTAGTTATTTGTCCACCTAGAGTTATTTGTTTACCGGTAAAGGTGTCTAAATATGTGGTGGTGTAGTGACACCAAGCTAATGCTAGTGAGTTAGCGGTTAATAGAGAGCTAACCAGCTTACATAAGTTGGGCAACAAGCTGTGCATGTTGATTAGCTTCAGCTAGCTAGCTAGCTAACACAGGTAGCTACGGTCTTGTTTGCTAACTCTGTTTGCGCAGTGCCTGCTTCAGTATGCTTGTGAGGACGAGTTTCAACAGGGAGAGTATTGTTGACATTGCGTACATACATCATACATACATCATACATACATCATACATACATATCTAAATGCTGGTGAAACCTTACAGAGGTGTTGTTTAGTCGAAATCTTTCTGTCAGTAAAGGAAAGAGGTAAACGAGCTGCCGGCATATATATATACTTAATGTGCAAGTATTTAATTTCTAGCCTTTAGCCTTCAGTAAATGTGTAACAATCATTTTAAAGTAAATATGTTTACATGTAGCCTTCTTAGTTCAGTCTAATAATTGAGTTGAAAACACTGAAGTTAGGAAAGGTGCAAATGCTAAATATGGAGTAAATGTTAATAAACAAACAATAGTTTATGGATGCTTCTTGGGTTCTGAAAACATGCTAATATAAACAGTGAACTTGATAAGCTAAACATAGAGGAAGGGAGAAGAGAAACAGAAAACGAGGAACATTGGTCCACCACCACTTGCTGAGGCATCAAAAATGTTTCACTTTAACCAGTGTTTTCTCAATTGTAACTGCTCTAATCTCTCTCTGGTCATATGACAGGACCTGTAGATATCTTGTGATTTATTAACCAGCTTGGCTATATTGCAAAAAAGTTTTAACAAGGAAAGGGAACAAAATGCTTGGTTTGGTGAGAACCAGCTTATGCCTTGTATTTCTTTATTATTTCTACGTATTACTGCCTAAGTATGGATGAAACATCAGGGTTTTTTTTGTAGTCTCCTTAGACTTTTTATTGTTAGATCCTTACACTGATCTAACAATAAAAAGAAACATGCCCTGTAGTTGACAGACCCATGTCCGAGCTCTTCCTTGCTCCCTCCTTTCCTGTGTCTGTCCCGCTGTTTCTCATCGGAAGATTAGCAGAGACACCTGATGCTGGTGCCATCTGGCCTCAGCAAAACCATGAAAGGAGTGTATCACAGCACCAAAAGAAAGGAGACAGTAGAGCTGACCTGGTTACCAACATTGTGTTTATCAATGGAAGAGGCTGACATTACCACACACAGGACAATATACAGGATGCATATTTGTAATTATGTACTACGGGTATGATATCAGTTGAATAATAATAATTACTATTATTAGAGTTGCACAGATTAGTGCCTACACTGACCTTATTTAGTAAACGCAGTATCAGCCATGACACGAACGATCCACATTAAATGGGGTCTTTGCAAAGTTCAGTGTTTCTGCTATTAGTTGTGTTCATTCAGCTACAGCAGTCCACCAACTGTAGTACCATGTTATCTTTTCTAAAACTAATATTCACTGACTTTTAATTGAGGAAAAAGAACTCCTAAAGCAACTCCTGGCTAATTTTCTTTATGTCTCTCCCTTTCTCCTCCACCTTTCTCTTGCTTTCACTTCCATCCAGTAATGGAGTCAGTGTGGAGGGTGCTACCCACAAGCAGGTCGTGGACCTGATTCGCGCTGGAGAGAAGGAGCTGGTTCTGGCGGTGCTGTCTGTTCCGCCCCAGGAGGCTGATGGGTTGGAAGGCGGAGAGGATGTCCAACCTAACTATGACTACAGTGACAAGCAGGCTGTGCCTATTTCTGTCCCCACATACAAACATGTAGAGCAACACTCTGAGAGGTTTGTGGTGAGTGCGGATTTGACAGTTTACTTTATTTTAATTTCTCAAAACCGACAATGGTCGCTACCCTCTAAACAGCTCTTATATGTATTTGTTTGCATCAAAAAGATGTAACTCTTAGTGTGTCCTTCTACTCTGATTCATTCTGTCCTATCTGTGCTGTCTTTGTCTTAATGGCCATAGGTGTACAATGTGTATATGTCAGGCAGACAGCTGTGCTCAAAGCGCTACCGGGAGTTTGCCATCCTACACCAGAACTTGAAGAGAGAGTTTTCCAACTTCAACTTCCCAAAACTTCCTGGCAAATGGCCTTTCTCCCTTTCTGAACAGCAGCTGGATGCTCGTCGTAGAGGCCTGGAAGAATACCTTGAGCGAGGTAGGCTCTTTTTGGAAAGGTCACTTGCCTATAAAGCAACGTGTGTGTTGATTTCCTGTATGGGCAAAGACAAAAGGATTTTCAAATGCCAATCAATATGTTGTTCAAGGATAATTATGGTTCCATACTTCAACCTAAACCCACTGAAATCCTTGTGTACACCCCAAGGGAAGAAAAAATAGGCCGTGCATTAGTTGTAATCGTGTGCTGTGGATGTGAAATTTGTTTTTTGTGCTTTTTAAAACAATTTGCCATTGTACATAGACAATGCTGTTAATCTGAACACACAGGACACAGTCAACATGACATTTAGCTGCCCTTTGTTTATTTGATTTACTTTGACCCTGCCTCTTTCTCTGCTTCCTCCTTTCTTTATATATATGTCTAGTTTGCTCTGTGCGGGTGATCGGAGAGAGTGACATCATGCAGGAGTTTCTCTCTGAATCAGATGAGGTGTGTATATTCTTCAGTAATGTGCAATGTTGTCAATTTCTAAAATGATTGTCATTGTAATATGGTTTATTTATGATTTATATTTGGGTATTTCTGCACTTCGTTTCAAAAGTTCGGCTTTTACTAGAGAGTAATTTCCTGCAAATTTTTAAAAACTTTTCTCAATGTACAACTTATGTTTTGTAAAACAGGACATCTGCACAGTGTACAGCACCTTGTTTATTATACTGCCTAATGTCATTTCCACAGATAGATCAAAGTCAGTCATTCATGTTTAATTCTAATTGAAAGTATTAAGGATATTCTGCCTCTGAATTTGATCCCAACCATGGGGATTTGGGGGAATAAACTTAAAAATTAATTTAGGAATATATCTATTTAATGCCCTCAAGTTTTTAAGTGTAAAAAAGTAGGCTAAATTAAGAACCTAATTTACTCTAAACATATGCATAGATAAGCAGGCACATGTCCTTGTTAATCCAATTTAAGAGTTAAGGTTAGGTTTACTTTTCTCACCATATTTTGCTTTGCTGTGCAGAACTACAATGGAGTAACAGATGTAGAACTGCGAATAGCCCTGCCAGACAAGACCACCATCTCTGTCAGAGTCCGCAAGAACAGCACCACGGACCAGGTGTACCAGGTAGGTGCATTAACCACACTTGCTTGAATATTGTTTGGACAGCTGTATTGGGTGTCTGTAAACTTTGAGCTCCTTTTTAATTATAGGAGGAATTACAAGGATTGCAGCATCAAACCATGCCTGTTATTAAATGCACAATATAAATTGTACTACAGTAAAAATATATGAGAAAAACAGGTAATTCTCAGTGTTTTTGTTTTTGCATGGCTGACTCTGTATCGCTCTTCCTGTAGGCATTAGTGTTGAAAGTTGGAATGGACAGTATTATGGCCAGCTACTTCGCCCTTTTTGAAGTCATCAACCACACATTCGGTAAGAATTGTGTATGTGATGTTTTATCAGTGTTTCACATGGTGATTTCACAGAGCACTTCCACTTTCATGCGTTTAATTTCAAAGCCCTCTCCAGGGTGAGTTCATCACATGACCTCTGTTTTTTCTAAATAAAGACCTCTATCATCCACCTTCTCAGTTTAATTACATTTGGCCTAAGGTTACATGTGTACATTTTTTTTGACAAGGGCAAGTAATTTGGTGCAAACTAGAATGCATTATTTTTTAAATAACTAAACACATCCCTCCTGCCCTTTATCCCCCTCCTATATCTCTCCTCCTTTCTATTTTTTGTTCCAGTGCGAAAGCTGGCACCTAATGAGTTCCCCCACAAGCTTTATGTGCAGAATTACACGTCGGCAGTGCCGGGGACTTGCTTGGCGCTCCGCAAATGGTTGTTCAGCTTCCAAGAGGAGGAGTTGCTCAGAGACAACCCGCTGGCACTACACTACTGCTTTCACCAGGTAATAACAATACTTGAATCCCACTTGCCATGGAATTAAGGGAAATCTACACAATATTAGATCTACAAGTTTCAATTTAGACATGAATGGATGTTTCTTCATTTTTGGACATAGATGGTTTCTACCATAACCAGGGCAACATACTGTAACACCACAGTGGCAGCCTTTTTTATTTTAGGTTTTTATTATTTATTCTTTTCTCTTATTAGAACAGAAGGTTACTTTCCCAACATGCTATGACACTAACTGGTCAATGCACACTGAATCCTTTTGAGCGTCTCCGTCCTCAGAAGCAGCTGCCCTTTCAACAGCACAATTCCTGAGGCTTTATTTAGTTTTCAAGTTGACTCCATGGGAAGTATATTGTAAGAAAACAGGATTGGTTTTATTTATTGATTTAATGTTAAATGTTTAAAGCAGGAATTTGGAGTGCAATGGTAAATATGAATTATGATATCAACTTTTTATTCAGTGTTTACCATGGCCAGTTACTGAAATCCTCCCCAAAATACATCAACTAAATATCAAGTTACTATCAGGAAGTCCTGCAAATGATACCCAGAATTTAAATGAGTCTAGTGTTGTGAATTACCACCAGGTACTTCTTAAAAAAAGTGTGTACTGGGAAAAAATAATCCCCTAATGCAAATGCACTAAAAACATTGCAACAGGCTGTTGTTGACCCATACAGGTCACTATCTGAAGCATTTCAGACATGTGAGGTTCAGCAGTGAGCTATTAAAACTCAAACTAGCAAATTCAGCTCATGTAAGTGCCTGCATTTCTGACAAGCATAAAAACAAACATATCTAAAATGCTTAAAATGTATGCAGTCATTTCTGTCATTGAGTGATATTTTCCTGTTAAATTGCTTTAATGGATAATATTTGTTCTTTTTGTTTTTGTGACCTCGAATGATAAATGGTGTTGTATTACGACATGTCACCCTAACTCCCATCCACACCGTCCTCTGTCTGTCTAGGCACTGGATGATGTGAAGAAGGGATTCATAAAAACAGAGGACAAATCCTACCAGCTGCAGAAACTGGCAGAGCAGCGCAAGATGGCCACGGTCAGTCCCACAGACCAGTCTTTGTTCGGGGAAGGGATTGGGTTGACTCCACTTTTTGCCTGCTTACCAGAGCCATCACCAAAACGTTACCAAAGATGAACAGAAAAGGCAGAAACCCTTTCACATTTTAGAATAACGGCACCTGTGTTATAAATGGAGATAACGCTGTTGAATTTAAATTTTGTAGAGCCTTCAGTGAAAGTTTTGTGTGAGGGCCACTGCAAGTAATGTTAAAACTATTCACAGCATAACATTTCAGGCCACCCTAGCTAAACGTTAAATGGACAGCATTTATATAGCGCGTACACAAACACACACTGATGGCAGCTAACTACCTTTCAAGTCACTGGCTTAACAGCACCTAGGAGCAACTTGGAGTTCAGTGTCTTGTTCAAGGTCACCTGGACATGTGGATAGGAGGATCAAACCACTGTCTAATTTGGCTACATGCATCCTTACCTGTGTCTCCTAAATGTTTCCAACTAAACAGTTTTTGTAAGTTTAAATTGTGTGCAAAACTATCCACTCTCTGTATAAACAACACAAAACATTATGTCTTAAAGCTGCAGTAACTCAATTTGCTTGCACATTAAACTTAAAATTTGTTTTGCTGTAGTCACTGATTTGTGTGTTATCAAACTTCTATCTGTTAGTACTTGAGCCTGCTGCGGTCATGTGAGGGCTACAATGAGGTGGCATTCCCCCACTGCTCCTGCGACTCCAGGAGGAAGGGACACGTCATAACGGCTATCAGCATCCATCACTTCAAGCTGCACGCTTGTACTGATGATGGCATATTGGAGGTGAGTGTGTGTTTGTGCACGTGTGTGTTTGCACGTCAGAATAGAGGAGCCAACCCAATCACCAAACATCAAATTTGTGAATCAAGTCAATACACAGAACTTACCTATTGTCAACTTTGCCCCTCCCTCAGAACCAGGTGATAGCTTTTGAGTGGGGGGAGATGCAGCGCTGGGACACTGACGAGGAGGGGATGGCTTTCTGCTTCGAGTACGCCAGAGGAGAGAAGAAACCTCGCTGGGTCAAGATCTTCACTCCATATGTGAGTGTGCAAAAACCTGCACTACTGCCTGATGAGTTTGTTTTCATTTGTTCACTTAGGAATTGTTTTAGAGTGACAGACTCTTTTTTTTCCAAGTGGAAGTTGTAAAATTCTATTTACACTTTATAACATATGTATGAATTAATAACCATGTAATTGACGCAGTAATGAGAAGGCGCAAAGGCAGCAGGTAAATGGCTGAAACTGAATAATGTTTTTTATTTTGCTTTTATTCCCAGTTTAACTACATGCACGAGTGCTTTGAGCGGATCTTTTGTGAGCTGAAATGGAGGAAACAGGTACAGACCACTCCTTTCCTCTTTTATTCTGGGAAACACATGACTCCATGCCAAGTTTGAAAGTCTAAACTAGCTTAGTTTATCTTTACAAATCCAATAAGCCACTAACTTTTATGGGTTTTTTTTCAGGCTTTTGATTATGACTTTTATTTTAAACTCCTGTGGACTGATTTATTTTCTTTCTGTTGTATACCAGGTTGAGGAAGAAGCATCTGACAAAGACAATAAAAACTGCAGTAACACTGGTAAGCAGCAAGTATTTCCTATGTATTTTTGTCCTAAATACAAATCCTAAATTATTTTTAGTAACACTTGGTGAAACAACACCAGCACTGAAGAGTTGGAGGCGAGATTTCAAATGGGGAATATCATAAAGGAATATTTATTCAGATGTGGTGCTTTGACTGACAGCATGCATAAAGCACCATGAATTATGCAAACATTTCCTGTCTGATGAAAACTAAAACACCAAGTGGAGGGAAGTCTTCCTTCTTCTTTTATGTTTTAATGGCAGAAATATGTCTGAACATTTTACTGCTTTATAAGTAACTAGTGTTCACATTTAAATCACTGCAGAGCTACAAAGGCTGCATCCAGATACGCCTGTATTGTTTTATTATCTCTTCTGTTCAGCATTGCATTACGAGGAACTGAAAAAAGTCAAAGGGGAAACTACAAAATAGAGAAAAGGCTGCATTTATAGATGATTCACCCCAGCTTTACAATATACTTAACATCTAAGGAGAGAGTAAATTAACCGCCAGTGCTGTCAGATATCACAGACAAAACATACACAGGTGTATTTGTATAAACGAGGAGAAAAAGACAATGTAAGACATGTGACTGGCTGTCATAGCCCTCACAAAGAAACCCTCACAGTAGAAGGAAGTTGAAACTACTTGGCCCATGTGAGACAGCACAAGACCAGCAATACAAGTATGTAGATAAACAACTTCAAGGCATGAGGGTGAGTGAGCAAACTTCAGAGTTACAGGAAAAGAGTTGAATAAAGAACAACTGAGAAGTTGAGAAAGTTGAGGACTTCAGAGTCATCCAGATACAAGGTGAGGGTTCAGCATGCTACAAAGGAACAGTAGAAAAGTTGTCTTCTGCCTGCATTTTCATAAGTCACATGATGTGCAAAGAAAAAGCCCATCGTTCAGACTTGTCCCCTGAACAGTCTCTCTGTATTCCAGAGTATCTGCCTCCTCTGGAGACACAGCAGAAGGGATGGCGCCACCTAGGGGGTGAGATTGCAACTTCCTAAAAACCATTGGCCATCACTCGAACTAGAGCTGGTCCACTCGCATCATCACAGCCACCCCAGAGAGCGCCCATCGACAAACACAGAACTGAGTGAGAGACTGAGGGGATCCATGCCCCGAAACACAAACTGGAATTGACCAATTTGGGAAATTGGAATAGTCACACTTAAATAATCCCAGGGATACACACAGCAAGAAGAGCAATGAAGGACAATAAACAAAAGCCAACTTTCACGTCATTTACTAGATCTTCATAGCGTGTCTGTTGTTTTCCTCCATGCGTCCGCCCCCCGTGATATGGGGCAGAACACGAGCAAAGTCTCGCTAGTGGTTGAAATGTAACGCCGCATACACAAAATGTGTGACTGGTCAAGGTTACCACAGCGCTGCTGCATCATTTACACAAAGGGAGCACATTGATAAATCACCATTTGACGAGGGAGCTGACATCCGGGATGGAACTGTGACGGTCAGTTCTCCAACAATATCTGCTCGTTCTAAAGCCTTCAGTTTGACCCTCCTCTGCTGAACTAGAACTGAGACGATGGAGATGAAAATAAGAAGGGAGGGATACAGGAAAATATGGTTTTCACGACTTTTCACAGGCAGTGATGACGAAAGAAAGCAAAAATCTTTCTTTACACAGATGCTGGACATTAACAGAAACGATATGTTTTTTGTATTCGTGGGTTCAGAAGTATTCTGTCTGTCAGAAAACGCAGGCGATGCAAATGTTAACTAACTGAAAACAGATATGGAGGACATGTTCATGATTATGTGTATGTTTAACAATCTTATTTCTGATCAAATATAGATTAATATAAGACCTATAGTAATTGGTTTCTTGATCTAACACAATGAAACACTAACTGAATTGCATTTAAACGCCAACTAATCCCCCTGTTTCACTTCTTCTTCTGGTCTAACCCTAACAACTTCAGAATGACGTGCGTTGGTTGGCAGTCAGCCATTAATGTCATTTTGAATATTTATCCCCTTCGCAAGTGTTTTGTTGTGGTGATTTCGTATAGCTTGGGAGTTGAGAGGAAGACTCATTCTCTTTCTCAACTCTGCAGGGATATCTTGAACAAAAGGTTCTCGGGCTAAAGGGTTGATGTTTCTGAAATGTCACACATTCCCCACGGGGAATCTGATCTGAATTTCAACTACAAGGACAAAACAGGAAAGTGTTTTTTTTTTCAGAGGACGTCTGTTGAGCTGCAGTTTTCTGAACAGGCAGCAGAGAGCAGCAGAAAGTAAGAGGTGATTAGTTGTACGTGTTGAGCAGAAAGAGAAATCGTCTCAGAGCTTCTTAAAGAGTGATCCCTCGGGCTTTGTAAGTCACCCACCGACGTATCACTCCTCTCCAGTTTGTCCATTAACCACATCAGGCAGGACAGATGGTGTGTGTATGTGTGTGTGGGTGTTTGAGAGTAGATGATGCATGAAGTCGTGTGACTGTGACCACAGCCATCAGCATACATAGCAATGCAGGCAGCTGTCTGCCTCATAGTGCACCTAAATGGATACAGTATTAGTTGTGTGTGTGTGTTTATGCACATGACAAAAGATAATATGACAGTTTTTATTGTGTTGGTTTTCTTTTTATTCTAAGCAACATTTCATTTCTTTCCAACAGGTTTATTGGTGGGTTAATCTTAATCTGTCTCACTTTAGATGTTTGGAACATGTATTAGTTTGGTAGAGGTTTACAACCTGGCAGGAAATAGAGACATTGTGTGTAAATGTATTGGGGTTTTTTTTTTGTTTTTTTTCTTAACCCTAAATGCAATAGAGTCTTCTATTTATCCCACTAAGGGCTACAAGCTTATCTTGGCCGGTTCATTATTAACAGATCCTTGTGTTCTGCAACCAAAAACCTGAATCTAAGTGTTGAACCAATGAGTGCTGTGTTAGTTCACTTTTTATTCACTCACACTGACTTTCAGAGCACAATTTTTTTTTCCGGTTCATTTTTCAGTACATTTTTTATTTCATATCTAGTTGCAGTCATAATTTGCTTTCAGTCAGTTACCTTGCAGCGTTTGTGTCTGTCTGTCAGTCCTCTGTGTTTATCAATGACATTGCTGATAAGCGTTTAGGCTCTGATTGGTCGTGTCTGATGAGCTTTCAGCGTGAGAGCCAGCAAATGAAGATGGGTTTTTTTGTAACCGTACGACAGTGGAGATGCCAGACAGATGGAGACAAAAGGGAGACGTCTCCTATTGTCTAGCTAACATTCACAGCCTCTCACATGCTTTTTCATCATAACACACACTAATCCTTGTCTCCCCAATTGCCTGTCTTTGTGGTTTGACAAAATTAAGATATTTAGCTATTTGTCATGTAGTTGTTACCTCTGTTACACAACATCCTATAGCAATACATACCATAATGTAGTAGCATATTGTGTGTTTTACTCACACATAACAGATGGCTAGATTGAGAACGGGTGCATTGGGTTGCAGGATGATCATTTCGACAGCTAAAGTAATAACCAATTTAGAGATGGATGACATAAGATTTGGAGGTGCTCAACCATAACATGTTTTTTTATCAAAACGAAAGACAGAGTTTGTGTTCGTGTGTGTGTGTGTGTGTGGGTGTGTGTGTGTGTGTTGACTTGTCTGTCCTCTGCTCTTACTCTCTCAAGGTTGGTCTCCCGTCATCACGAGGGGATGTGGTTGCCGTGGCAGCACCATGTTAGTTCAACTCACTGCAGCCTCAGTTTCTTTTATTCCCATTAGCTTGACTGACTCACTTCTCCCAATAACGTATTCAAAGCAGCAGTGTTTTTTACTGTTTGGTGTTTGTTCTTTGTCCCTGTGGCTTGTGCTGCTGTGTATAGGCTTTTAGAAAGCTGCTGTTCTTTTTTTTTTTTTCTTCTTCTTCTTCTTCTTCTTTTTTTCCATTTCTGTGTCTCAGTTAGTCTTGTATGCGCCAGGTGCCATCTTATGCTCAGTCTTAGTCACAGACAGGTGTGTATACTGTCAGTTGTCGTCTGTTTCAGCCATCAGTGAGGTAAATGTCATAGTAACAGTGTTTAGGTGGAAGCTGAGAGATGACAAGAATGTTATGGAGCACGTCTTTGTATGGTTGACCCATGTTTGATATTTTTCATTTGTCAGTGTATGCCGTGCTGTGTTTAAGATGCTGGACAGCCTAGATTTGTAAATGAATGACTCTTTTATGAAAAGGAGAATCAATTTCACACAGATGAAAAGAATGTTGGATTGCACAACAAACAATGGCAGCAGTATAATACAGGATGAACAGATCTATCTGTTCATCACAACCACCAAATATTCAACTGAACAATACTGTTGCTATAGTAACACACCAGTTTCCTGGTTCTTGTGCGTTATTTCAGCGCTGATTTCCATAACACAATTCAGTGGCAGATATCATTTAAAAAAATCAATGTTAATTATACAGCATTTTACAAGGCTCCAACTCGAGTTTTTGAAGAGGTTGCTCAATCAGTCTCTTCTCTTTGACACTGTTGATTCAGTCAGAGCCGCTACAGACGGATTATCCGGTGACCCCTGGAGTGCACATCCTGCTTGAGAGGGCCTTAGCTGCTGGCTTTCCCGTGTCAGCTGACATAATAATTAATTTATGTTTATTGCTTAAAAAACAAACAGGGCTTTTCCATGGCAAGTAAGCAGTGACATGAATTAATTAAAAACAGAAGCCTTGTTTGTTTGTCTTCTACGTAAACCTGTAAATAGTTGTTTTAAAAATAGGATATCCTTTTGGACAAAATGCACTCTTGTTTCTCCAACTTTTCTCAAACTTTTATTTATTTAAGCAGAAAATTAAAGATTATAAAGATTGGGGGAAATTATAGTGTACAAGACACAGTTAATCATTCATTTTTGTGTGCGGTGAATGGCTGTATGGAGTATTTACTAAGCATTTACTAAGTGTCTCAAGACAGATTAACACCGGATGCTGAACTAGGCTACAAAATGGAGAGTTTTATATCTTTAAAAAAAAACAAAACAAATGAAGGTTTACTAACCAGTATAAGAAAAAGGTTTGAAAATGTTGTGTAGAGTAATAAATTGTAACAATATTTTAAATAAAGTTATATATTGGGGAAAATGCTTTTGTCTACATTTATTTTCTTCCTTTTAGGCCACAATGTGAACTCAAAATCTAAATTAGCTTTCAGGAGGCTTTTCACCAGCTGTTAAATGATAAAGTACTCAGGTTGTGTTCATCAATGTATGGATTCTGTTCCCGTCCGGCGGGACCAGGCCAATGTCAAGAATGTCTTCCTATAAAGACATGAAGACATAAAGCAACAGCAGTGCTCATCTGGGACCAATTAACTTCTAGACCAGTGCACCTAATAAGGTTTTAATGTCTTTTTAAATTTTGAATTGGTCAAAATAAGTTTAGTTTAGTGTTTTTACCTTTTTGCAAGGTGATGATACATTTATACACTTCTTCAGTCAAAGGTTTTCTTAAACCGCCTTCTGCTCGAAGAGACAAGTCTTGTATTTTGTTTAAGTGTGGGAGGCATTCAGAAAATATTCAGACCGCTTCTTCACTTTTTGTTATGTTGCAGTTTTAATGCAAAAATTGTTTTAAATTGTTATTTTTTTCCTCATTAATCTACCATCAATGCCCCATAATGACTAAGCAAAAATCTAATTTTTGCAAATTTATTAAAACAGAAAAACTGACATAAGAATTCAGACCCTTTTGGATCTTTTGAAATTTAGCTCGGGTGCTCTCTTGATCGTCGTCGAGATGTTTCTACATCTTGATTGGACTCCACCTGTTGTTAATTGATTGGGCACGATTTGGAAGGCACATCTTGTCTATATAACAGCTGATAATGCATATCAGAGCAAAAACCAAGTCGTGGTTAAAGGAACTGCCTGCAGAGCTTAGATGTGGGGAAAGGCTACAAAAATGTCTTCCTTGGAGAAGAATAAAGAAACATCCAGAAGGAGCTGGGCTTTATGGCAGAGTGGACAGACAGAAGTCTCAGTAAAAGACTTGCAAATAAGCACCTTAAGGACTCTCAGACTGTGAGAAACAGGATTGAACTGTTTGGCCTCAATTCTCTGGAGGAAACCAGGCACCGCTCATCACCTGCCCAGTAAGATCCCAACAGTGCAGCATGGTGGCGGCATTACGCCGTGGGGTGTCTTTATTTTTGTAGTGGAAGGAACTGGAAAAGAGAGATCATTAATGAAAACCTGGTTCAGAGTGGGCCAAAGCAGGAGTGGCTTAGGGACAACTCTGTGATTGTCCTTGAGTGGATCAGCCCAAACAACTCTGGATGGACCTGAAAGTGGCTGCACTAACGGTCCCCATCTAACCTGACAGAGCTTGAGAGGATCTGCAGAGAAGAATGACAGAAATTCCCCAAATCCTGGTGTGCAAAGACTCGAGGCTGTAATTGCTGCCAAAGGTGGTTCAGCAAAGTACTGAATAAAGAGTCTGAATACTTATGTCAATATGATAATTCAGTTTTTTCCCCTTTTTTCCTTGTTTTATAAAAATAATCTTGCAAAAAAAAAAATCCTGTTTTAATTTGTAATTAATTATTACACACATAAAGCTGCAACATAAATGTGGAAAAAAGTGGTCTGATAGCACTATATGTGAATTTAGTTCAGATTGAGTCACTGCGGGTCGGTTCAGGTCAACATTGTTAAGAGTCTGGAGCAAATTTGACAGCTGTTGTTTATTTTTCTCAACACGTCTAACTGCACTGTACGGCATGCTGGATGAGAAGTGAGGAAAAGGTGATCATGACGAGGAACAGATGTGACAAATTGCTGGCAGGAAACATTTCGGTGTCCATCCTCACCATTTAAAAAGTCTGAGACGAATTGAAAGCTTAATATCTCTTGTCTGGCACTATACATTTAACAGAGTACATCTCATTTATGGTTGGCAGTGACATGTGCTTTACTTTCTCCTGTGATTGGTTACTGTCAAATCTCTTTTTAAAAATTCACATCCTGCATGAAAACAGCCCCCAGGTCTGTAGGAAAGCGAGAAGTGCTGCACAGTACATAACAGGTCCCATGACAGCAACACTGACACTAATAAAATGTCCACAGAAGCATTATTCTAGCAGGAGAACGGGCACGGTGACATTTTGATGGTCACGTGATGCACAGATCTTTGTTCACTGTGCTCCACAGAAGCTGTTGCAGCCCGTGGGGAAGTAGTGGGAGACTGAGGTGAGGCATTTAAAATCAAAAAATACAGGGCTTGTTAATGCACCCCATTGAACCAAGCCCATAAAATGTTGTGTGCATTGGCACTGCCGAGGTGAAAATACTAATCTCATTAGACCCGTCTCACATGGGCACCGCAGGCTGCCACACTGACTTCACCGCCTCCCCTCACTTTCCATTTTTCTTATGACCAACTAAGAAAAGGTAGAATAGAGTTACTTACAATCGATCGGGTTTGACTATTGACTAATTCTGACTCCTTAGCGAGATGAGATGTCTGTCTGTAGCCAACATTATCATCGCCATAACCACAGCAGCGCTACCCATAACCCCACACATTAACATAGTCTTTACTTGAGGTACTAACCCTGCTTTTATCTTATGGCTTATATGTGTAGTCCATAAAGGTAGCACTGAGCAAATTTGAATTTTGATGATAATTTCGATAGTACCTTAACTTTACTTTTTATTTTATTTTAGTTTGCACTCACATAAGACTGCATGAAATCAGATAAATAAATAAAAAATAAGAGCTGTTCAGGACGTGTCAAGAAGTCACAGTCACTTATTATGCAATGGACCTACTCTCAACTTAAGGAGAAAAACACACAATAATGAAATGAATAATAAGGTAAACAATAAAACTAAAAACTAACATAACGTAATTTCGGATAACACAACAAAAAGCACACAAAACGGATCATTTTAAATGTAGGATCAGTAGGTTGATTGTACTGTAAAGGAGCATCTTTACATCTGAATTCTACTATTACTGGGATATCCTAATAACCAGTTGATATACTGGTATACTAATTTAATAATATATAAGATGGATAAATAGCCACTGCTTGAATAGTTTGAAGGGAACATGAGCCCTCTCTTTTGTACGATAAGGACATCTCTCCCCAGCGTTCAGCAGATGTTGACTGTCAGCTTGCAATAATATCCTCATTGCCACAGAGTGGCTTATTACCCAGTGATCCCACTTGAGGGAAAATGTGTTAAGTCCACTTAATGTCCACTTGTATTTAGGCTTCAGAGTAAAGTGTCTCTCCAACATGCCATTCTCCATTTTACACAGAAGCAGCTGTGGTGGCCTTTTGCTGTTTTTCCACGTTATAATCTACTGATTTGAGTTGCACTGAATTGCAACGTTCTCCAGAGATGGGTTATGCAGTGTAAGATATGAATATGTTCCACAAACTGGAGCGGTGTGTCATGAGATCTAAATACAATTACTGAGAAGCACAGTGCTTTAATTTGTGGAGTAGCCTCAAGTTACATTTGCAAATATATTTTGTGTAAAGTACAAAAAAAAAAAACATCAGCAGTTTCTGGCACATACTTTTTTAGTAAAAGGGTTTTTGATGTGATTTACTGAATCTCTATAATGGTGAAGAAGATTAAATAACCAGTGTCTGCATAAGACTGCAGGACGGTTCCAACCTCGCTGGTTTCTATTAGACAGATACATCTATGAGGCCACAGCTGTGCTATTAGCTCGCTAACATGATTGCAGTGACGATGCTAAACTGGTATGTTGTTCATGTTCACCGTCTTAATTGAGCGTCTTGTTAATTAGCGCCAAATACAAGTTACAGTTGCGGGCTAATGGAAGTGTCATTAGTTTTGCAGGCATGTAGTGATAAATCGAAATACTTTACGAAGGTGGTAGATGAAAAGTTAAAGGTATAAGGAAGGTTATTACAATTTATCCTGAAGGGGACATGAATGTCTGTAGCAAATTTAATGGCAATCCGTCCAATGATTGTTAGAATATTTCAGTCTTTAGTGGTGAACTGACAACAGACCTGGTCATCCATACATTGGATGTATTTTATCCTAATATGTCAGTAAGCTTAGAATCGGAGGACAATAGTTGGCTAGTAGAGAGCGACCAACCACCCTTGACATATTGGTTAAGAGGCCGGTGTTCCTCAGGGCAGACACCTCGTGTCCACTTAACCTTGTGACCACGGCGGCCCGGGCTGGTTAAATGGCAGTCAGTAAAGTGAGTGAATGTGGCTTGGCAGGATTAATCAAGTCTAACGACACATCTGTAGGTAGGCTCGCTGGGAGAAGTGAGTATCAATCACCATCTGGAGCATCTCTCTCCATCTCTCTCCATCTCTCTCTCTCTCTCTCTGCTTCTCGTCAGCTGTATCGACTAGTGCTTTGGGCCCTTGGTAATTAAAAGGCATTGATCGGCCTCAGCCGCAAGATGTTGGGATGCCATCATGCAGCACAGCACAGAGAGCGCAGGTGTGCATGCACATGGGTGGATGCATCTGAATGTTTCCACACGGTGCTTGTATGTAATTAGTGCACTGTGCAAATGTTTCATGTGAATTATGATTTAATGTGTTTGCCTGCAGAGTGTGTTCCTTATGTCCCTTATGTTGTATGTAAGGTCTTTTTACATTGTTAACTTGCAGGTCTATTTGTGGTTCATTTGTATGCTCTGCATTGATGACATGTCACCACCCCACATATACATTCATTCATAGCTGTGTGAGATCTAATATGCCTCCAGTGAGATTCAGTTAAATCACCCATCTGATAAAATGTCTGGGAGAAGACTTTAGGTCTGCACTCTCTTATTAAATGAGAATCAGGGCAGAAAAAAAAAACAACAACAACAATTGATTGATTCATTGCAAACGTAAACCCAGAGGCTCATCTTCCCTATGGACACACGCGCGCACACACATACACACACACACACACACACACACACACACACACACACAGTCTTCTCACTCGCTCTCTCTCTCTTCTTTTATTCCATATGAGTGAACACAGTAAATCTAAGTGCTGCTAGATTGCTAGCGCTGCACATTTTTCAACCTCAGAGAGAAAAAGAGCCCATCAAACAGGCAGCCTTGGCTCGACTGAATAAGGACCAGCACACTACTATAAATACACCTCTGACTCTTTACTCTGTCTGACACACTGACTGAGTGACACAGTGAAGACCACACACACACCGACCAGATCCCACCCTTGACGGACATATAGTTTGCATGAAAATGCGTCTCTAATTTCTGTTTATTTCTGTAGGATATATTTTCTCTTGTGGTGTGATGTAGTGCGGTGGCCTTTCATTTGATGTCTGTGACTGAGTTATGCTTGTCTGAGCACCCATCTTCCCAGCCTCTGTCTCTCATAAATCCGATGAATTACCCAGTATGCCCCCTCTTTCCTCCATTAATGCTCCCCTCCTCTTCCTCCCATCCCATCCCATCCCCCTATCCTCTTCTCTCCTTCCTGAACGAGTGATCAATTAAGGCCCTGTCCAGCTCTCACAGCGCGTCAGCACTTTTTCTCCCCCTCTTAGCCCCTTGCTCTGTCATTTTTCTCTTCTTTTTGGGTGTTGGGCCAACCAGTCAACACAGAGATATAGGGAACAGACCAAAGGTGGTTAAAAAAAAAAGGATAAAGAATCCTTTATTTTCAGGATGAAAAATGCTCTGTACAGATGTGAGTGTTTCCGTGTCAGTGTGTGCTGGACGGAGAACGTCCTTCTGCAAACCCTCTGGCAATAAGTTTACTCTCCGTCTACTAGGAGACTTTAGAGAAGGCGAGAGGTATAGAGTTAAAGCGTACAACTGTACAACAGTAACGATAAGGCAGGCCATATTCTATATGTTTCTGTAGCCAAAAAAATCCCATGAAATAAACAACAATGAATTGATCCTACGATGAAGTATTGCATCTGTGGCAAAAAAAAAGCTTGATATAGTTTCTTCTTTTCTTTTCATTCATATTTATTCATTATTAACAAATGGGCGTGACACAGACACTGTAGGGAATTGTAAACGTATTATAAGACAGATAAACACATTGTTGGCTTTGTTGTTTTCATGGGATTTATTGAGAATTTTTTAAAAAAAATACTAGATTACACCAGTGTTGTTCTTATAAGGGATAGTTGGCATTTTTGAATATTTTTTTCCTAATGTTTTTTTACATATCTTCTTAGCTTAGCTTACTTTGTTAGGATCATGTGTATCTATGGAATCAAGTAGCCGCCACTAAGATGTCAGAAAGTCTCAGCAATGAGGGTTCAGTAGTAAAACATCTGTTTTCACCAGTTAAGTTCTCTTCTGACCAAAAGGACTGTTGCATGTGGGATGTCTGAGCACTTAAAAAATAACAAATAACAACATCTACTACTTCTGTTTTTACAAAGACTTAAAAGTCTTTCCCCTGACTTATCTCTGTCTAGCGTCAGCAGCTATGCACTACAGCTGAATCCACATGGAAACTAATATTATAAGAAGCGAATGCGACACTGTCTTTGAAGTAGTGAAGCTCTGGTAGATTCAGCAGTTATCTGGGCTGAATTATAAGGAGAATAGTTGTTTAATGTGAAGTTCTTTGGCTTCTAGCTATTTTGAATTACTCATCCGTTTCTTAAAATATTTGGGCTGTGTCCAACATCTCTTATTTTCTCAGTCACTATTCTCTATGTGATACAATGGTGAGCAGTAACATGATATTATGGGCAGTTCTGAATAATCTTTGTGTTGCACTAATATCATTTTCATATCTGTACTATGTGACACAAATGTATTATTGGGTTATTAGCGAAACATTGCATGTCACGGCCTCGACTTTAAAAATCTGATCTAATTTAGTTATTTAGGCATTTTACAACTTGAAATGTTTAACAGTGCTTTTCTCTTTATTTCATAGGAAGGAGCTGCAATTTGTCAATTAATCAATTATCCGTTCAACGGAAACTTAATCAACAACTTTCTTGATAATCGAGTCATCCTCATTTTTGTAGGATAAAATTCATTTTTTTAATTGTGTTTTAATTTCTGGTTTGTTTAAGACGTTTCAGGTCACATCTTGGGCTCTGGGAAACAGTGATCACTGCTTGTCACCGCTTTATAGACCAAATAACTATTAGGGATTAATTGAGAAAATACTTGTCAGATGAGTCGATAATGAAATGAATCGTTAGTTGCAGCACTAGATAGAAGCAGCTACTTGATCCCTATACACATCAATATATTAAGCTACCCTTACATTAACATAGATTCAGGGTGCATGCAGAGACATGAAAGCCTTCCTCAAGGTTGTCTGACTCTGCATAAGTCGGATAATAAATTTAATTCCATCAAAGTCAAACTCATTTAAGCTTTATTGTATTTTTTTTTTTTTTTGCTGTTAGCCACAGATGATCTCTGGCTGAAAGTTGTAGCTTGATTATTTATTTATTTCTTTTTTTTAAACCTTTTGAACACTTCACCAACTGGAGCCAATTTTAATAAAAAATATAATTCTATTAAAATCTCATCACTCATTTTAGACGTGAAATCACTCATTATAAACTGTAAAACCCCTGAAGGGATCTGACAGAAATATGAAGGGATGTTGATTCTCTTATTAAATTGGGGGGTTTTAAATGATCTTTTCCCTCTTTGTGCCTCCTGTCCTGACCTGACCTCTCATCTCAGTTATTGAACCTTTAATCCAAAGAGATTTTACTGTTGTGTACGAGGGTCTTCCAGATAAGTTATTCTTGAGTCAGGGGTCCACTTGGGGTGCAGTTGATAACTGGTTAATTCAGTTTCCCGGTCCTGATAAGCACTGCATACTGTGTGCCCTTTGCTGAGGAGTTTTTGATCTCTGCTGATTGGCAATCATCTCCAAGAGATAAGGCCTTGGAGAGTTAAAGTGGTCTGCAAGCAGAGAGAGAGGACTTCATCTTTTAAAAAGCGTATTAGTCTTAAAGATTATCTGAGGTCTTCTGATTTGATGGTCATTAGATGCATGTGATTGAATAATTAATTTGTTCCTCTCTGTTGCAGTATTTCTGTTCTTCAGTCCACTTTGTATATCTGAGGATCAAACTGGTTACTCCGTCTCAGTATACCAAAGTCATGAGGGGATACAGTCTTGTTCCTTCACAACCATTTCTGCCCTTGTCTCTCTTTCCTCTCTCTGCCCTCTCCTCCTCACATCACTTTAAATGATGTAGTCTTTTTCTCAGCATGTGGGAGTGAAGGGCTGTCTTCCCTCCTCGAGAAAACAAACCAGCCAGATGTCTGTCTTATTTATCAGGCGCTATCTATCTGCATGTCTCTTTCCCTCTCTTACTATCTCAATCTCTCCCTCGCTTCAATAGCTTTCTTACTTGAGGTTACGAGGGGCTCCTCTTTCTTTTTCTTTTTCTGACTCATCTTTCCCTTAAATTTGGATGAAAGTCTCTGAATTAACCACAATCCATTTCACCTTGTGAAGGACTTGATAAAAGCAACCTGTTCACCCTTTTCTCATTTGAACTTCACTCTGTACCCCCTTTTCCCATCTGTTTTCTTCTAATATTTCAGTTACAAAACAGAATGTATTGCAAAGGAAACCATTTGGGGTTTTTTTTGTTTTTGTTTTTTTTGTGTTTTTTTGTTTTGTTTTTTCTCATTTCCCAGCTCCTCGTAATCACAAATCACAGAGCCTACAGTCCACGGGGAAATTGTGTTTCCTTGGATCTGAGCCTATTCCATCTTTCATCCTATATTTAATTCCCTTCATCCATTCCTTCACGCTTCTCCTCTTTTTCTTCTTCTTAGCATTCAAACAAAGTCCTTGGAAATAGCATCCACAAAGTTGGGAGCAGACATAAGGATCGAGATAGTGCAAATGATGTTGAAAACACTGAACGCCACCAGACAGAGACGATCAATTACAGCACCTGCAAATTTCCACTGCTCGGCCATGCTCTCTGACTCATCCTGCTCTCGGAAGCGATCTGCCATGTAACGCACCTCCTCCAAGATAGCCTGAAGCTGAGGGTCTATCCCTGCAGCTGAGCACCCTCCTATCCCTCCCGGTCCACCTCCAAAGCCCCCACCACTGGAGACAGTGCTGGGACAACCTACAGTATCCATATTGGGGGTAGGAGGTGGTGGGGAGCTGCAGAACTGAGATGGAAGATGGGGAGGTGGGCTTCCCGCTACTCGCGGAAGCCCAGTGGAGATACTATTCCTCTGGACAGACTCTGAGAGGATTGAAGGGTCCTCCATACTTTGGAAGCCCATGTAAAGAAGGTTCCCATTGTTGTTAGCGCTGGATTGGGTGTGCAGGTGAGGGTGTCCCGCATGAAGGGGCCCTGTTTGGAGAGGACCCAGGTTCTGTGGGTGCAGCGGATGAAGGGTGTGGTCTGGAGGGTTGGGGATGCTCCCGCTCTGGGAGCCTGAGGAGCAGCGTCGCAGGTGGGGGGCACAGGGGGGGCGCTCTGGGTCATCATTCTCCCCGGGCCGCTTCATACGCAAAAACCATGCTATCCACTGCAGCAAGACGAGCTGCACCTGCAGAGAGAAAAAAAAAGAACAGAGCTATGTAAAGATGATAGTGGAGAACACAGAGTAGCTAATAGATCATAAAAGCATGAGAGCAAAAGAAAACTTTAATGCAAAGCACCGCGTGCCAGCAAACATTAAAGACTACCCACACATCTTGACCTTCACATAACACCAGTTAGGCTTGTCTAATAGCCTCATTTGTTGCGGATTGACATTGGTTCTGTTTCCAACCTTGCATTTCTATTCAAAATGCAAGTGCACTGGTATAAGCAGACATGTGAGATCCTCACCAGGGACGCCCAGTTAAAGCGCTCAAGGCAAAAGAGGTTTTTTTTTTGGTTTTTTTTTAGCTTTAACTGGATTCCCAGCAGAGATGATACTTACAAAGTCATCTTTAAATTCACACTGTGGGATTATTGAAATTGACTATCAGATTACTTTTTCATGACTGTAATAAGCTTGCAGTAATGTTTCAGTTAAATACCGCATTAGGCTAAAGAGAAGATTATCTGCTCAGAAGTTGGAACAAAATTTAATCTTTTGGTCTTTTCTAGTCTGTTCTCTCAGCATGACAACACAACTCCATTGGAAAACACACTACATGTTCCCACCAAAGGGCATATTGGCCCAACAGCATCCAGATGGGTGTCTGGCATCTAATGAGAAGCGAACGTCCAGATGACTGCTCAATTAGTCTCCGCCGAGCGTGTTTACTGGCCAGGTAACAGTGCTTGTTGCAGTTCGTGTTGCTGTTGATGTTTTTTGTCGGGCTGCAATTATGAACTGTGCTGGTTCGATGCCCCTCCTCTGAACCACATCAATTAGCTTGTTAATTGGCGATCAGACTGTCTGAACAGGCCATTCATCAACAGGAATGTCCTTGCAACGCGTCGATGATACAGCATCTGCACTCTCACGCAGGCAAGCTATTTGTTCATATATCGACAAATGCAGACCTGTCAATTTTTCTCTGCAGTCAAAACATAAATCACCAGATAGAAACGTTTTAAAATGCCAAACACGTGTCGATTAACAAGAAAATCTTTAAGAGATTATTTTTTAGTTATTCTCTTAAGTAATTACATATGATTTGTATATTTTATTCTAGATCTTTTATTCCCCATATTTCATATATTTGATATCTCACTAAGGAACAAAACATTTTGTAAAAAAAAAAAGTCTTGATGCATTATTTTTTTTTAAGCATTAAACAGAAGGAAAAACAAGAATGAGTCAAGTGCTGAGGCATTTGATGAAAACACTCAGGCAGACTGACACTGCCAGATGAGTCACAGCTCAGGGAGTCAGAGAACAGAAAGAGAAAAGAAACTGGCACTGGAGCACAGGTACCACTAACAAATGGGTAAAATGTTGAAAATGGTTGTGGAATAACATTGATGCTGAAATTGAGTTTAATAAGATATGTGAAATAGGGGAAAACAACCCCCTTCGTAAGGTTTTACAAGCCGGAGTGTGTGATTTATGTAACAATGAAGAGCGTGAGCTCAGCCTCACCCATTTAGGCATGTTTCCTCCGTTTGGATCGTGGTGATGATACTGCAGAACCACCACTGTGGCAATGACTGACATCCCAACGATGATCATTATACTGGCAAAGTACTGGCCTAGGAGGAGTGGAAGAGTGTTCATAAGATGCTCAGGAATAATTTGTCTCAGTTTCATCCACGTTTTATTTCAGATAAACACGTCAAACTGAGACCTGCTACTTACACTAATACCTGATACTTTGTATGTAAAATCAACTAGTATATTAAGACTGCAATAAGGTAGCAATTTATAATTTATAAAATTATGCTAAGAGCAGCACTCTTATGATTATGGCTCTGCTTTTTAATGCCTCTTATTTGTGCCTTTAGGCAAAGCTAACCTGCAATCTTATCTTACTAAACTTTATTTACAGCAGTGGCCCCACAATCAATTTAGCCAATTTAATTTTAAAACAAGCAGATAATAAATATTTTTTATGATATATTGTAGTACATAATATATACTTTATACATATACAGTGTCTTCAACATACATTTACTTTTTTAGGTAGTAAAAAACAACTGAATTTGCTTTAATTGATACTGTATGACAGACTCGTCAGCATATAGTTGCCTATTTACACATCTGGCAGACACATAGCATCCTTATCATTCATTTGAAGTCGTGTTTCTGGCCAGCTGATGAATATTTTACTCTCTTTTTTAACTCTGTTTTGGTCTAGATCAACTCCTGAAGGAAATATCTGATTCTTTAGCTGCTAAATGCACCAGAAAGTAACCTTAAAACCAAAGCAATAAGGCTGAAAGATACTAAAAAGCTCCTGAAAGCAACTTCATGGTTACACATAATCATTTGATCCAATGCTAATATAAAAAATATTGCTGATTGATAAGTCCATGAAAACACACACTCTCTCACACACACATACCTATAAGTGGGACGGAGTCAGAAGTGGCTGGCATGATCTCTGCGACCAGCAACATGAAAACAGTGAGAGAGAGCAGGACGGTGATACCTGCGAATAAACAGACAGATGAAACTTTATGCTGCAACCAGCTTTTTTCTTTCTTTCTTTTTTTTTTTTTTTTTTTAAATCAATGTTGTGGATTAGTCTCCTCCCTTGAGTAGCTGAAGTACTTTATTGTAAGAAAACCACATTAGTGTGTTTGGTATTTTTGATAAATGGTCACTCCTCATTATGAGATCAGGTTTCGATTTATTTAAATGATTGTCTAATATGCTCCTATAGTGAATTACTTTTTTGGCATACCTCACCCACAGAAACCACTTTCTGCTGCAGCGAACAGCCTTTTTTTTTTTTTTTTTTTTAAAGTTGTCTAAACTCTGTCTCCATCGTGCCTGAATGAACGCACCACTTATACACTACTGCACTGAAACTTATCTTAATTCACCTCCACGCTATCTGTCTCACTTTCTCCATCAGACAGACAGAACGAGTGCTCCGCTGGCATAACATGTCCCTATTCAAAAAAGCATTCGATTAAACTACTCGGCCCGAGAGATAAAATATGAATGCCATTTAGGGATATTAAGAAAATTAAAAATGCTTCTTTTCTGTTGCTTTTTTTTTTTCCCCCACTTGGAAGTGAACAGTCATTTATTCTTTTTAAAAGCATCCTCCTTGTAGCCCTAAAGGACCAGTCACTTGAGCCCAGAGTCTCCTCCATCAAGTGAAATGACAGAGTATTTTCCTGGAAGGCAGCGTGTAAGCTCTCTCTCTCTCCCTAATCAATTCACTAGGCTTAATTACATCAATAGGTTAATTGGCCGTGTGTGTAACGCTTAGCATTTTTTTTTTCCTTTCTGTGCAGAAATGCTGCGTAATGCATCCTGTATTTAGGTTAAGGATATACTTTGACAACACTAGCCGTTTCCTTTTTATCCTTCCCTCCTACTCAGACACGAGTAACATAATATTTACCAAAAAAAAAAAAGCATATTATATTTATCCAATAATATTGTGGTGAATCACGAGTAGGGTAGACTGATACAAAGGCAATGTGCTACTGTAATGTCAAAAACTAACAATGTAAAATGCCCGTTTTGTTCAACAGCAGCTCAACAACCTAAAGATATCACACTTACAGTGATATAAAACAGAGAAGAGGTTTTAATTCTCATGTTTGAGGAGCTGAACCGGAGTGTTTGGTATATTTTGGAATCGGTTCATCAGTTATAAAATCTTCTGGTGATCGACTACCTCAATTTATCGACTAACCGCTCTCAGAAAGGTCAGATGTGGAATCTGTGTTGTCTCGAGTCTTTATTGTCCTGATGAGGTGAACATCGTTCATTTTGAGCTCTAAACTGTCGGAAACAGATATAAACATTTATTTGCAGCTGCTCTTTGACTGCTTCCTCTCTATTCCAGCTTATTATTAATTTATGATTCGGTTGTCTCCCACCTTTCCCACCTCATCATTCCTCCGTCTCCCGTCCCCTCACCATCCTTTCCAACTTCTTCTCCTGTTTGCGCTTCCTTTTTCACTACCTTCCCACACCCATCCATCTGTTACTCCTCCTCACATTCCTCATCTTTTTTTATTTCATCCTGTAATCCCCTCTCCTCCTGCTGCTCCACACCCGCCCGCTCCCTGCGCCTCTTTCATCCTTCTGCTGTAGTTACTGTAGTCTTCTGTGCCACTACTTTTCTAGGAAGTCTTGCTTATTGTGAACACTGTTTCAGACAGTCATGCCTTATACTTGAGCATCCTTCACACCATGGAGGACGAGAGCGCCCCAGTTAGATTCACTCATCACTCAACTCTTCTGCATTACACCACAACATCTTGCTACATATACTCTTACTTTTTTTCTGACCATTAGTAGAGCTAAGGAGCAATGTCTTTGTGTGTGAGGTTTTGTTTGTACACCCACATAAGCATCCTGAGACACGATGCAGTACTCTATAAATGTTTATTGGACCCCGAGGATGAATACAATATAGTTAATGTACGGTTTGTTGTTTTGTTTGTTGTTGTTTTTTTTAAGATGATAATAATGTTGTTTTAGTATAACTGGCATTTACAGTGATCTATCAGTCACATGATGATGATGATGTGAAACTAAAGAGTTCACTTCTGGTGTCTTTTTCGCCACACTTGGAGCTGCCCAGTAGATCCACTCACCCAGTGAGATTTTCTCCCCGGAGTCAGCTGGTAGCACGAAGATCAGCAGAGTCATAGAAGACAGCAGCACACAGGGGATGAGCAGGTTGAGAGCGTAGTAAAGCGTTCGCCTCCGTATTGTCACCACGAACGTCACATCCGGGTAGGGCTCCTTACAACAATCATAGAAAGCCTCGCCTCTGGTGCCGGGAACTCCTAAAAAGGATGGAAACACAAATGAATTGACTGATACAACCTAAATGAAAGCTATAGGAGATAAAATGCCTGGATATTTTTGATCACATCCACCAACTCACCTATTAGGTCCCACTCTCCATTGGGCATATAGCTTGAGATGTCAGCGTTGTTCATCTGGAGGTCCAGCAGCCAGCCGTCGTACGTCCAGGAACCGAACTTCAGCTCACACTTCTGAATGTCAAAAGGGAACCAGCGAACATCCACGTTGCATGTGCTCATGAAGATACCTGAGAATAAGAGAAGCACAAAGGGAGATGAAGCTCTGCAGATGAATTGTACCAAGGTGATAAAAAACACCTGAAGTAGTCAAGTTACTCAGCAGAGAAAGCAAAGACTAGAATAGAGACGAGGACTCTATCAAAGAAATACACGTATTAAACAGTTGGCAGCAGTCTTGTCACTCAAAGGTTTCAGATATTCTCTTCTGCAAACATAATGCTGCTTCTGCTCTCTGCCTGCATGTACAGCTGTTAGCTAAGCATCAGGGATAGAAGAAAACATCGGCTGTGAAAACCCAGATTATCATTTTTAATATGCAAAATAAAAATGCACCGACACGCATGTGCGCAGACAGGCAGCAGCACAGAGTCACGAGGAGACACTTTCCACCCACAAATGAAGAATCACAATGATCCTTCGTGGTGGTCGCCGGCATACTCCGGCCCTTTAGGTAATTACTGGAATGAACGAATCAAGTCTGTTGAGACGTTCAGACAAACGCAGAACCAAAAATGGCAATAAAGCCCTCCGAGACATTTCATTATGAGCCTGTCGGCATGCAAATCAGTCTTCAGAGTGGAAGGAAAGCAGAGTTCGAGAGAAGAGAGGAGAATAGCAGGTTCAGTGCTGTTTACAAAGCAATGGTTAATCACAAAAAAATGACACCAAATTATGTAGCAGCTATAAAATTTGAGTTTTATACATTTTCTGCTCTCTAAAATTCAGCTACAATAAGGATGATGTCTTTATAATTACTCCCATTATCAGCTCCTAAGACACTAAAACCCCTAAATTAAACTGATTAGTAAAAAGTGGTTCTCTGTGCACCTTCATATTTTTTTGTAACTCTTCCAGTAACCTTGAAGCAACACTCGGCAACATGATTTTTTTTTTTCTACAACTTGAAGCAATCTCTCTCATGGCACAGCTCCAAAAAATAAAACTCCATCTTTCTGAAAAATCACTTCCCAAGAAGGCATTTCAAGGCCCAGACTCCAAGATTACCTCGTTGCAAATATCACCCGATCCAGATTTAACGCCTGTTACATCTCATTGCTTGTTTTAAACCATTAAACCCAAACATAACATAGCACCTTTTACATCTGCAGAAGATGCGAGAGGAATTCATGCACCAGACACCTGAGATTCTTCCGCTTTCCTTTGAATTATTTACCGTGTCAAGCTCCTGTTCTGCGCCTGCCACCCACGGACCTGTTGCCTTTTATCTCCCAGGCCGAAACACCTCAGGAATTGCAACCAGGCTTGTATAGAAAGATTAAAACAAGCTGTTTCCTTTCCTTTCTCTCATCTTTTTCCTCCCCTTCGCTCTCCTGCTCTCTTTCTGCTTTCTTTTTCATCATGTGCTGGGGCAAATCCTACCCACCTCTCATTGCACCAGCTTTTTTTTTTTCCCCCTTTCCCTAATTGACTTTGATTCAAATCACAGCATTAAGGGGCTGTGTTTCCATTCAGCGGCACCCTAATCATGGCTGAAGAATAGAAATGATCAGCCTGCAACCCTTAACTTTTACTTGAGAGGCCCATTTTCAGCTTAACTCCCTCTAACACCAGGGATTCAGTCTCAGCCAGCCGTAATCTGGTGTATGAAGAAATAAATGAGAAAATAAAAGTATAGATCTGTGGATACACAGGGGAGCTGTTACTTTCACAGACTTGAGCAGGTTTTGTGTTCAGGGAAGGAAACGGAGGAAGCGAGCATCTCCTATTTATAGATGATAACTCACAGCAGTGGGAGTCTGTAACTAGTGAGCAACCAGGGATGCTGTTCTATACGAATCAAATATTAATGTCAAGTGTACAAACATGGAGAGAGAGACATGCGGAGATTGCAGAATGAGATGTTGCCGCTGGGAGGTGAGGAAGTGAACGACGGTGAAAGCATGAATAGGAATGAGTGACTGACCCACCTGGAGGCAGATACTCAGCGTAGCCGCTGGAGTTCACCAGGACGTTGGTCTTAAAGGTGGAGTCGAAGTCGTCATCTGCACTGAGGAAGCACAGCGGAGGAAGGTGGAACTTACTACTTGTTGAAATGCAGCATTTTTGTGTGTGTCTGTGTGTAGGTGTGTGTGAGGTATGTGTGTGTGTGAGTGTTTTACCTGTTGTAGAGAAGGATATCTGGTGTCCAGACCTGGTCCGTGGTGAAGCGGAGGTTTTTAACTCCGGGATGTTCGCTCTGGTTCCACTGGAGATAGTGGTCGAACCAACTCTTAAACACACACACACAGATGATACAGGCTGAATCCCAGTGGACTACAGACAAGTTATCTAATTATAGAAATATATATTACTATGTCTTTAGTGTCATCTGCAACATTTTATCATAATGTATATGTTAAATACCATCAAGCTAGTTCACTAAAACATTTAAATCACCTCGGCCTATATATATAATAAGAGCAAAATCATTATCACACTGAGTCTCTCAGGGGTCTTTACCATCCGTAGCCATATGTTTGTTGTGAGCACCTGGTTCTTCTCATCCTGCAAAACATTTAAAACATTTCATTTTTCAGAAACCATTAGCTCCGTAAATCACAAGGCAGAGATTAAAATTGTTTTCACCTATACATATCCACAAATATGAAAGAAAAGCCAGCTGTTGTCAGCATCATTATCATTAATATCACATTTTCTGGCATCAAAATACGAGTTTAATTTACATACTAATTACCAAAACTAAATAAAGGGCTGTAAAGGCTCATTGATCCCCAAGAAAAACAAATGGTTCAAAACACTGTCATATAGTCAAGTATCAGACGTATATTTTTGTCCCATCTCAAAGGCATCTGGTGGATTACTGCTGACACATACCACATCCATGATCTGTATCAAACTGAGGGAGAAGACGACAGTGAGAGGGTGGGAGTCGTTGCCCACCGGCCGCTCCATCCGGTTGTAATCCTTCAGAAGGTTCTTCAGCAGGTTCCTCTGGTGAGGACCCTGCAAGGACACTGGAGAGGCAGAAAAAGAGAGAATTCAAATCTAAATGAAAAAAAATCATAATTATGTGATTACTGTGAAGTGAAGGAGAATGAAACTAGTCTTCAAGGAAAAACTCAGAAATCAAATGTGATTCTGGGAAAAGCGGACGTGGATGCTGGGAATTCTTCAGAAGACTTTCTTATCTATAAATACATCCAAAAGACGAAGATTAACATGAAAAGCAGAAGGAGGAGAAGGATATAACAGGAAAAATATGATGAAATTTGTAGAAATAATGTTAAACGGATCTTTTGTCACCATTAGTCACACTTGTCTTGACTTTTACAGCTTAAGCTTTGCAAATTAAACACGGGGGACAAGTTACGGTTCTTCAGTCTGAATGAACATTAATGTTCAAAAGTAACGAGGGAAATGGACAGATAGGAGAAAAGCCCAGGTGGAGCGCTCGGTAAACAGGATCTGATTAGAAATAGTAGGAAACCTTATCAGGACGTAATTGGCACTAATTAACGTATAATTAGGTTTGTTTGAAAAGCTCTGGGGTAATACGCATAAAACATTGAAAAAAGCAAACTAATTTAATGGACTTACAGGGGGGGTTGTGGGTAGATGTTGCTTAGTCTTTGTTTCCTGACCCGTCACTTTTATCCATTTGTAGAATGGATAAAAGCAGACTATTTATTTCCTGCTGAAGTTGTGGGAAAATGATGCAAAGATGATGCTGAAAAACATGTGAGATTTCCCCCACTCAACGCAACAGTGCAGCAATTAAAAGATTTCACTCAGTCTGATGTTATGTAATCTTCATAAAGTTGCTGGAAAAAGCAGATGCAGAAGATACTGTGTATACGGGACGTTGTCAAAACAGTCATTTTTGAAGCTTATTTGAGGGAAATGTAATGTTTCAAAGGTTTGTTGTGCTATATCTTTGTATGTCTGGTGTCTTTTAAATTCAGCCTGCAGAAACATATTGTGGAATTGATGCCACGTCTGGCCTCCTGTCTCTTATTTGCTTCACTTTCTGCTCTATAAAAAAACTCAAAACAAACAAACAAACTGAAGCAAGCGTTTCTCGGCTTGCTGTCATGCCCTGAAGGGGGAAAGTTCACCAGCTCCTCTCTCAGCTCTTGTCATCCACAGTCAGCCTTTACATTCAGCCATACAGCATCTCTGTTCAGCTCACAGCTCGACTGCAGCAACATGTCCACAGCACAGCAGGGAGACGAGATGGAAGAGCCGATCTATACGTGCAGTTCAATTGATCTGAGACCTGTTTTTCTGTCAGGCGAGTTTCTCTGACATTCAGTATTGGACAGAAAAGAAGCGTGCAGATTGAAGAAAGGAGAGCAATGAAATTCTTTTACACAGTTTCTGCACAATCTGTCAATTTGCCTGTTAAAACATCTAACGCAGAGGCATCCAACACACAGGTCAACTCAGCATGTGTATCCAGAAGAAAAAAACGAGAGCACACATATCTGAAAAAGCCACAACAATGTAACCAGACAAGCAAACAGGTGAGCCAGATTCTCACTTTTTCTACTCCAGGAGTCTTTCTACTTCAAATTCTTACTGTGTTGCATACTTCACAAATTGAGCATCAACGGCAATTCCTGAATTCCTATAAAATTTCACAATTTCGCGAATTAATTACTGCTGCTGCATTCTGATTGTCGGAAAAAATGAAAGACAGAGAGAAGAGGCGGAAGAGCTCACCGTGGATCAAAGCACAGAATCCAGACAGGAGCAGAGCCACCGAGTGCCACATCCTGGTGGTGAGGAGCAGGAGAGGAAAGGAAGCAGAAGAGGAGATGCTCCGGATTATGGAGGAGGAAGAGGAGGAGGAGGAGGAGGAGGAGCAGTGGGAGGGGGGATTCGGAGAGGAGAGGGAGGACAGACTCAGGATGCTGCTGGAAGTCCCCTGGTCTGCATCCACTCGGCATCAGTGCGAAGGAGTGTGAGCGTGTGCTGGAGGAAGGGGGAGAACAGGGGGGGAGGTGGTGGCTGCAAGCTTTCTCTCTCTCTCTCTCTCTCTCTCTCTCTCTCTATCTCTATCTCTATCTCTCTCTCTCACTCTCTGCCTCCCTGTCTGTCAGGGGGGTGGGACTAAAATGAAGAGTAACAGAGAGAGAAATGTCAGTAATGGAGGTTACAGGGTTGAAGAAGAGCAGGAGGTGGATGAAGGAGAGGTTTTAATTAGTCTGATGCCATGAATTGACCTTATTATACTCAACAGAAACAGATGATGCACATGCTTTTAAATCTTAATTCTAACAGAGAATTGATTTTTTTTTTTTTAAAAAGGTTAAGAGTGAACAAATAAAAAGGGGGAAACTTTCCCAACAGTTCAGTAGTAACACAAAGAAAAAAGGAGATGAGCTGTTAAGTGCAGAGAAGTGAAAAAAAATGTTTTAAATATCACCGATTTTTGCACAAAAAACATGCTCTAAGGGAACACAAAAATGCTTGGAGCAGCAATTTTAATTCGTCTTTTGAATGCTTGGTGCTTGTTTTGGTGCCAAATTTGTGCATCTCTCCACTATTTTTTATATGAAAGCAGTAAAAACAGTAAAATAACTTTAAATAACTTTAAAACCTCACTCACTTTCACTCCCTTACGTATCTTTCATGCTTTGTGTTTGTGTGTGTGTGTGTGTGTGTGTGTGTGTGTGTGTGTGTGTGTGTTTTATGGTTACTGGTTAACATTGGTGTTGCATGACATGTGTCAGAAATATATGACAGCTGGTCACAGATGTGATAACACACCGCAGCAGTGATGGTCAGGCACCACTGGACTGGAAACCATGTGTTTTGTGTGTGTGTGTGTGTGTGTGTGTGAATGAACTTCCCCCAGTCAGCAGGGGGTGGGCTTTGAATCACTGGGCAGATGCAGACTTTAGTTTAATTGATAAAGTGCTGGGCTCTGCAGGAGGGAAAAATGCATAGTTAAACTCTACTTCTCATTTGTCCTCACCAAATGCTGATGCGAGAGAGAGAGAGAGAGAAGGAGAGGAGGGGGAGGCAAGAGAGGAGGAAGAAAGAGTTGCACTGTATAATAAATTACCCTATTACGTCTACTGCCCTTCAGAATTACCCCTCTCAGAGGCAGGCTGTCAGACATCCAGAGCAGTCCCGAGCTACAGATTCATGCTCGGCTGCACACAGAGGATGGAGAATGGGCCTCGGAGGTGAAAAGAAGGATGGCTAAGTCACCGGTTTAAGCAGAGAAAACTACACCAAGCGTGGAGTATAGGCGATATGCTGCTGATGCATCACTGCAAAATTGCTACTTAAATATGTGCAAAATGGACTTTAAGTTCATCTCTGAGCATGCAAGAAAAAAAAAAAAGCTTCTTGTGTTGTTATGCAGCGTGACACACTGCCAAAAACCAAATTCTCTATGCTTCATAAAAATACAAATTAGTGGTACTGGGGCATGGGTGACATCTGGTGGTTTGTTGACTAACTGCATTCTGGCTGCAGCTCAGCAGCATTGGCAATAGTGTTTGGGTTTTGTTTTTGTTTGTTTTTTTGGGAGGAGTGAAACTGGACTAAATGAAACGAGGAGATGAGCCAATGCCACAAACAGAAGGCTAATTAGGAAAGAAAGAATAGCAGCAGATGAATGAAAACACTAAGCAGGGTGCAGATTAGTAGTCATAGCAATGAGGAGGAAGACAATGAGGCATCATGTGGGCCACAAAACACTCACTGCACGTTTGCTGTCTCTCTCTCTCTATATATATATATATAGAGAGAGAGATTTTTTATTTTATTTTATCTTAATCGTGGCTCTAATTGCACAGCAGCATGATGGCCATCGCTCTGACCTGGCAGGACTGCAGCTCATCTCTCTCTCCGTCATCTCTAAATGCTGAACACTGCCTCTGACGACGCAGCCATCAGCCATCAGGGCTGCTGCGCTGTGTGTTTTTAATTACTCTGCTGATTGGATTAGGGCCTCTCCTACGCTGACACGTCACCTACACTTAATAGGGTGCTATTGACAAAACCAGCACATACATCCACTCGCCTGTGATGTCTGATTTGCAGGAGTGGCCTTTTTTTTTTTTGTTGTTGTTGTTGTCTTTTAAAATGCAAGTATATTCTGCCCCAACAAACCCTGAAGCAGTCGGATCAAAAGTCAACTGTTATCCAGTAAAAATGTTATGGTGTGAAATCTTAACACAATAGTTTGACATTTTGGGGAAAGATGAGAAGATCAATATCAATCTTCTCATTCTAACTCAACGGAAAGCGAAAAAGTATATTATCCAAAAGATTAAAGTATTTCTTTAGCTGTTATTGTGACATTTGGCATATAGAATATAACAAAAATTACTTTCCACTGTTTGCATCCTAATGGGACTCTTTTATCTTTTGACCAATGCACCCCTACGGATCAGACCGAAGCAATTAATATTCTGACCAGAAGATGAACTGGCACTGGCATGAAGCAGTAAATTGGCATTTAACAGCCACAGCAATTAGTGGACTTAAAATACTCCAGTTTAATTTCATTTTTTTTCTTTAGCAGCCAATGAAAAAATTTGCAATAGAAGAGAGTAATTGATGACGTGCTGGCTACCGGCCACAAAAGGCAAGAAGAATTGACACTCTTATCCAGGATTTACAAGCACTTGGCTGCAGGCTTCAATTAATTTGAAGCCTTGCAGATGTGCGTATATGCTTTCAGCATCTTGTTATTAAAAAGACAACATGATTTAAGAACGTTTCTCTAATCAGCGCAGCAGTGTCGGTTTTGCTTTGGCTTTGCTGTATTTCAGCAAACTAAGTGGTTATATTTTACACTCTGGTGATGCTAGGATCTGAGGTAGCTTTAGTCTGTTTTTTTACCATCCACAGGGGGGTTCAGTGTTGACAGTCACACACTGAGGCACACAGAGTGTGTTGGGAGCTTCCTGCCTGCAGAATATCAAAACAAAAAGAAAATCCAGACAGCATCTGGCTAAATCTCTGGGAACGGAGTTATAATTAATCTGTTTTACATCTGGAGCGACGTCTCAAGAAATAAAAATCAGACTGACTGGCATGTTTTTTCTCACCCACCTGTGCTCAGCTGCGTCAATCTATCTTTAAAATACATGATGTCTTCAGATTAAAATGATGCTTTTCTTCATCCTGCTATACTATCCGGATGCACACCGCCCCCCCTTTGCTCCTTAGGCCTTTTTCATTTGGTGGGAGCTCTGTTATCTGTAGACCCATCTGTCACAAGGATTTAGATAAATAAATGATGGCGAATGTCATTGTTATGACTTTAATGCTTAATACTCCACCCCACTCTGTGCATATTGTCCGGTTAAGGGGTGACATATTTGATATTTCATAAGCTCATAAGTATCAGATCTCTGTCTCACTTGATTAATCTGCAACACTAATCTCCTGAACTGATACTAAAGACTTGTATTCTCTTTTAAGGATTAGATTTTTTTATAACCTACTTGGAATTCTCCCATGACAATAATATAATGACACCAATTGATAAAATTACACATGAAAAGTGATATAATAGTCATTTTTCAGACTATGAGAATCAGTTTTTGACACCAGGGCACTCACACGTACAGGGAGGAGGAAATCTGACAATCCCAGGCTAGAAAAACTCTAACAGATGACTCATTCTTTGTCTTTGCTCTATGCAACATCTGCAACTTGGAGTCTTTGCAGTCATTAAGCTCCACACAAGCTTTAAGGAAGATGCCCTGATTGTGGTCAATCATAAAGCAAGAAAACGCAACCAAACAAGGGAAATTAATGCCTGAAAATGCAATGGATATCCAGGGGTATTTACCTCGCATGTCGTCATATGCAGGACAAGTTCATAACCTCTGCTTGTATCTATGGGAGGAGCTCCATGATGCTGAATCTGCTAATGGATTGCAGGAAAAGTTCTTACAGACTGGAATATTTTGATCTGATCACACAGTGTTATCAAAAACAGTGTTGCAGATTCGTTTTTTAACTGTGTTTGACCTTATTTTTTATGACAACAGGATTTTATTTGGAGGGATCTCTTTGTCATTTAGGCAGATGTGACCTTCAGGATCATAAGAAGAAGACTGAATGCTAAAATACACGAGGAAAGATAAAACAGTCGTCTACATAAGAGTCGAGGCATTTACATAGACCGGGAAACCAAAAGGTAAGAATAAAAATGAACTTTGTGGAGAAAAGATTTAAACATTTTTTTATGTTACACTTCGGTAAAAAGTGGTGAAATGTTTCATATGAAAACATTTGTGATTGATAAAATGTTTGATTTTGTTGCTTTTTTCATATTTTTTTTAAATCGTATAAATTGAATAGTATTAAGAATACTATTATGAAGCTTTTTTCATACTGTGAGTATAATATGCTACTAATAATGAGTAAAACTACAGCAGCAGTTTTCCCCTCATGATGCTGTTCTCACTTGATTAAACTACTTCAATGTCTAATAATCTTTGCTCTCTCTCTCTTTATCTCTCCCGCCATCTTTGCTCCAATTTCTCAATAAGATTTGGTGAATCTCTACCTGTAAACTGTCCCACCATGGAGCACTCCCCCTCTATGAACTCGTCAGTGGTGGATGGAAACGAGGTGGAGGAGCAGCGCCCCCTCCTCCCACAGAGGATGGTTCCTCCATCTCAGGCCTTCCCCCCACAGTGTGGGATACACCACACAGTCCAAACAGCAGCAGATCACACCGTGTGGCTGGACAGAACCCAGGCCATGGCCACCACGCCTTTATACAACGGCCAACTGTATGTCGCCCCTTCACCTCGCTCCAGCAGGAGGGGAGACAAAGCCAAGGGCAAAGAGAAGAAGAATGACAAAGGCTCAGGAAGGAGTAGACAGAATCCAGGACACATGGAGCGCAATCACCAGTGCAAAGTCAAAAACGCAGGACCTCACAGACTCCGGGAGAAAGTCACCTCTTTCACTGACATCCCCGTTTCTCCCTGTGTATCACCCTTTAAGAGCCCCTGCAGGTCGCACTTAGACGTCAAGGATGCAGAGAGCAGAGGGCGCCTGAAGTCAGGTAACGTGTCCTTGGAGATGCACGACCGACCGAGCCTCCCAGAGATCATTATCACCAGCAAGGATGATGACCTCCAGCCTCACAGTGAGTCGTCCCAATGCTGTCAGGACCCCGTCCTGTCCGATACCTGTCAGAGCACCGGTCCCAGTTCCCAGTCTAGCCCAAAACACAAGGTGGACGCCAAGGACGACCCGTACTGGAAGACCCACAACATCGGTTGGCGGCTGGTCCACAGGAGGGCTCTGTTTTTGAGGAGGCAGCGGCTGAACGACTGCGCCCTGGCTGTGGGGCTATTCGGTGTGGTGATGATGGTGATGGAGACAGAGCTCTCCTGGAGCGTCTACAGCAAGGTCAAAGAGTCAAAAGGAAAACCTGTCTGAGGCCTTGAAAAAATCTACTGAGAGATGTGGAGCCAACTAAGATTTTTAAAGAAAAGAAGTTACACTACACAACTACAGTTTATTATCTTGTGAAAAGAAGCCATCACTAGTTTCATGTCACAGAAAGCACTCTCCAATGCATATTGCACTATGTTAGTTATGATCTATAGATGTGTTTTGTTTTACTTCCCCTTTTCCCACAAACACGATCATGATAACTGTTAAACTGGATAACTGAAAAAAAGCACAGTATGCCTATAAAATAATGTTTATTATATCATATATATTGTATCACAAGTGGATTATCTAAATGTATGTAAGCTTATAGGATTACACGGGATCACTGTTGCCATTGTATAGATTTAACTTTGTGATGATAAACAGCCATCAGCTGACAGTGATGTGTGTGTGTGTGTGTGTGTGTGTGTGTGTGTGTGTGTGTGTGTGTGTGTGTGTGTGTGTTTCTGTCACCCCACAGAGCTCCATCTACTCTCTCGTTTTCAAGTCTCTCATCAGTTTGTCTACAGTCATCCTGCTCGGCCTCATCATAGCGTACCACTGCTGTGAGGTGCAGGTAACTCATCATATGACATAATCAAGGTTATTTTTTGCCTCCAGTTCTCTTCCAGTGAGTCAAGTGGGACATTTACAGCCCTAAAGAGGTGGATGTGTTTAGTATTTACAAGAAACTCTGCAGTCAGGTTTTCATTTTCACTAGGATTTATTATTCCCATCTCTCTCTGGTAGCTCTACGTTCATGACATCGGTGCAGAGGACTGGCGGATTGCCATGACAACTGAGCGTCTGGCTCTGATGATGCTGGAGCTGGCGGTGGTGGCCATCCACCCGTACCCGGTGGGCATACTGGCATACTACCAGCAGTCCGTGACACACCTGTCGCTGTCGGAGACGGAGCTGGAGATCACCCTGGCTCTGCCCATGTTCCTGAGGTTGTACCTGCTGGGCCGGGCCATGATGCTGCACAGCCGCCTCTTCACTGACACCGCCTCCCGCAGCATCGGAGCGCTCAACAAGGTGGGAGATCAACCCCGCTGGCTGCCTTCAGAATCTGGCTTTTTGTCCTTGACTTGGATGTCTGTCCTAGGATAGTACTGTGATGAGAACATAACACTTTTATTTAGAGGGAAAGAGAGGATTTCCCTCAATAAATACTTCTATGATTTTAATAACTGTGGCAGTTGGCAGCAACCTGCTTATGGCACATGATTCATGGGATAGACGAGGCTATGATTCTATTATGAACATTTCATGCACATGTGTTTATGTCTTATGTCTAGGTGGGCCGAGAGGTCTGTAGACGTGTGACACTTGAGGTGTGACTATCACAGTTTCGCTCCCATGAATCCCCAGTGGTTTCACATGCTGATGACGTCCCTGGCTAGCTCTCCTCTGTTTGTCTCTGCTTTCTTTTCCACATTTGATAATATCCACCCAGCTAAATCCCTTCCCTTGATTGATGCTATTTAAGAGTGAACGAAAATGACCTTTGTCTCCTCCGCTGCAATGCCAAACCCGCTATCCATGTATCAAGCCAGAATGAGAACAAGTTTTCTTATCCCTCATCTCCTCTGTATAATATAATATAATCATAATCTGACAGGTGCTATCCTAAATAGTCTAGCCAAGTAGGCCCCTACTGTCAAAATTATGATGTAATGCATCCTTTTTTTTTTTTTTATGATCTTCAGATACACTTTAACAGCCGATTTGTGGGGAAAACACTAATGACCACCTACCCCGGGACTGTGCTGATGATTTTCAGTGTCTCTCTGTGGATTGTGGCAGCGTGGGGTTTACATGTTTGTGAGAGGTACGTACTGCAAAGTCTTTTAACTTTAAAGTAGATTCAGCTACACTAGTCAGATAAATTCACCAGAATGTGGCCAAATATGAGCTTGATCCAAATATTATGGTGAACCAACATCCTCAGGAATGTCTACTGTCATGTTAAGGTATCAATATTACATCACTGTCAAAGAGAAAATATCACAACCGTCCAGTTTACTTCATTTCATCTTCATCCTGCAGACACCACAACCACAGAGACCTGAGTAGCAACTACATGGAGGCTCTGTGGATGGTCTCTGTCACCTTCTTGTCCATCGGTTATGGAGACGTGGTGCCTCACACCTACTGTGGCCGGAGCATCTGCCTCCTCACTGGGATAATGGTGAGTAAGCACATACTGCACTGATAATGAAAACATAAACAAGGGTGAAAGTTTCCTCTATATGAGAATTTCAGGTAAAAAAAAAATAAACAACTCACAGGGAGCCGGCTGCACAGTCCTGGTGGTAGCAGTAGTCGCCAGGAAGCTGGAGCTGACCAGAGCAGAGAAACATGTTCACAATTTCATGATGGACTCCCACATCTCCAAGACGGTAAATACCCATTTCCAACATGTTTATGTTAATTAATTATGATTTACTGTAGATTCTGCACAGAGTACGTCTTGTTGTCATTGGATACCTGATATCAACTTATCATCCTTTTACTCAAAAAAAAAAGTAAATATGTGTGTGTAAGGCATATAAATAGTTAGTAGTAGTTTACCTTGTGCCAGTACAACTTGAAACTTTTTTCAAGACACTTATTAATAGAAAAGAGCCAGGTTTGAAAGCTGAGTATGAGAAAAAGTGAATTTATGTTTGTGTAATTCAGCATGTGTAGTAAATAACAGCACTTTTTGCGCTCTGTTCATAACTCACTCCCAAGTGATTTTTCATCTTACGTTTTTTTTTTTTCATTAGATAAAAATTGCAGCAGCAAATGTGCTGAGAGAGACTTGGCTCATCTACAAACACACTAAGCTGTCAAGAGACAGACACCACACCAGAGTCCGAATGCACCAGCGGAAGCTGCTTCTGGCCATCCACCAGTAAGACACTTAACCTCATTTAAATCTGTTTCTGTGCAAGAAGAACAGCTTTTCATTTTATTTTCTGTATGTTCATGATGTTTAATAATAAAAATGCCTAGTTTTCATTGTTCAACATCTATAGAAAGTATTTTTCTATTTAAAAAAAAAACAGTTTTACTTCCTGGAAGTGTGCAGGACCATTATATGAGAATAAAAATTTAAACCAATAAATCCTTCGTCCACTTCCCCAACACCTTCATAACTTTGTCCAAAATTATCACCCGCCACATACAACAAGTACGTGTACGTTAATGTTAATCGTCTATATTTGAAACAATGTTTTTTCCTACCTGGGCAGAAATCTGAAGAGATCTGAATACTTCATCCACCACTTTGTACTGAAAAAAATGTGTAATGTTATAAAGGGTTATTTTTGGGTGTTTTTTATACATATGTATTATTTTTTTTGTGGTAATGTGGGTGTTATCATTTTGTTTATATTTTAAAATTAGTAGTATATTATACAAACTTACTGTACCACCTAAAAGTAAATAACTTCATCTCCAGGCTGCGGCGGGTGAAGATGGAGAAGAGGATACTGGCAGATCAGGGGAACACACTAGCAGACCTCTCCAAGGTGAGAGAGGCAAGTGAACGCATCGTTTCATATCCATCCTCCTGTCAGTCAAGTGTCAACAAGGCTGCATCTAATATTCGCTTTATGCCTTTCTTTTTTTTTTTTCTCACTCCTATTCGGACATCAACCCCGATGCAGATGCAGAGCCTGATGTATGACGTCCTGTCTGAGGTGCAGGGCTGCAAGGGGGAGCTGGACACACACATCCGCATCCTGGAGAAACATGTGGAGGAGTTGAGGGAGGGTTTCAGGAGCCTGATGCCACTACTGTCCAGCACCCTGTCAACACAGAACTCCTCCATCCGTCACCTGCTCAGGGAGAGGGAGGTGAACACAGAGACTGCTAGTGTGAGCGGAGACAGGTAGAAAGAGGCCACGGCAGGTGATGGAGAAGACAAGATGACAAGATGCTCCCTGAAGAGTTATCTGCAGCTTAGATGATCTCGTTGGGCCTTTTTGTTTATTGAAGAGGTGGATAAACAAGTGGTAATACGAAGAGGAAGGCTGTAAAAAAAAAAAAAAAAAAAAAAAAAAAAAAAAAAAAAAAAAAAGGAAGTGTGTAGAATTGTATTAAAAATAGGTATCCCCATTTACCATTAAACTGTAGAAACTCCTGTGGGGAAAACTGTAGACAGTGACAGTAACAACTTACACAAATTGAATATTAATCAATACCAGAGCTACAGTAAGTTAATCAATTACTTGATCAATCAGCAACTATTTTGATAATCAGTTAATGACTCCAGGTTTTCAATTGAGAATTTGCCACTTTTCTTGGCTTAACATTAGTATGTTGTATCACCCACCCGTCATATAAAAACATTTGATGACATTTGTTATTGAATGTCAATTTTTAGTTAATCAAAGAGAAAATAATCAGCAAATTAATTGACTAAAAAAAAGCGAAATCTGAATTAAAGTTTGTAATATCAAGATGTAATCTAAATATTATAACTTTAACTTCTAATGAAGATCTTTTTCTAATAAAGATGATGCTGTTGTATTAAATGTTTGACAGAAAATAATTTCCTTGAAGTAACCACACAAACATTTCCTTTAGCCAAAACAATATTTTATTAAGAGAGACAGGGTTGGAGGGTGGAGTAACAGCAACAAACGATCTGTCAACAAAGACAGTGGAAATCCCATTTGTTGTCTAGATCCTCATCAGGTCTCATTTCAGATGAGACCTTTGGGTCAACGCGCTGATATCAACCGGTCCATGCCCTCCTCTCCCCTTCAGCTCCATGGAGAACAGCTAGTGCTGCTTCCTCCTGAATGAGCACCCTGCCAGAGGAAACGATGAGAGAGTCAGAAGGCTGCTGACAAAAGAGAAGCCTTACAGTACAGAAATACTGCAGGCGGTGCACACTGCTATTGTCCTACACAGAGCCGATACAATATGTGACTGATTAGACCAACAATGTACTATACATCTATACTGCATACAAAGAGGTGACACTAATACAACAACAGGCTTCAATCAGTAACTACACGAAAAATGTTTGTTCTCAGCCTTCGAAAGGGGGGAGCCAGTGGTCTAGCTCAACCCTTCTGCAAACTGAGGTCGATCTGGCACTGGAATGAGATTGGAAAACCACGACAGAGGCAGTCCAGTCACTTAGCAGTGCGGTCAAACACGTGAAAAAAAACTCGTTTCACCCGGGACCCACAAACCAGTGAAACTGCTGAGTGTCACTAGCTGGTAAACGAGACAATATAACATTCTCAACTAGATGAGCAACAACTGGTCAGTTAATTGTCAACTATTAAATTCGATGTGAATATTTTCTGTTTCTTTAGTCAGGCAGTAACCCGAGTATCTTGGGTTGGACAAAACTAAACATTTGAGGATGTCATTTTCTGGACAAAACACCATTTGATTATTTAAGAAAACAGATTAATTGATAATGAAAATGAATAGTTGCAGCACTATTAGAACAACATGGATCTTTGCAGGTTTCTGACTGGCCATCGTGCAAGAAAGTGACACATCTGAAGGAGTGTTTAGGGCTGCACCGTTAATATAAGTGTCAGTACGTTGAAACCCCTTCGATGGCCCCCGGCAGTTATGATAATACTGATATTACTGTTGATGCTGCAGGTTGATACTGACCCTCTGTGAGACGCGCTTTGCCTCCAGTGGGCTGACACAGGACTGTTGAACAGCCCACACACAGCACAACCGTCTGAGCGTGGCTGAACACCGTCGTGATCTTGTAGCATCCTGAAAACAAAAATAAATATACAGTATTTACACCACAGGCAACCTTTTCTGTTTAAACTTTAGCAACTGATTGTATGAATTGTTTTGTTTTTAAAGGTTTTGAAGACATGTACCTGGACATTTTACATCCATAAAGTAAGAGTTGGGACTCTGAACAAGACGCTTCTTCTTGTGCCTCCTCTTCTCCTCCTCAGGGGATGGGTGCAACAAGTCTTTTGCAAGCTGCAGAAAGTAAAAGTAAAAAAAAAGAAAGGAAATTGAATGAAATGAACAAAAGGAAACAACGTCGGTTGAACCTGATGATTACGTAAAATATGATCATTTAAAAATACGATTACACGACACAAAATAAACCGCTAGGTTTTAGTCTTTATTTAATGTATTACTTGTCTTTAAAAGCACCATATTAAAATATATAATAATGTTTTGTCCTGGTCAGACGCCTGTAACGTCCAGAGGCTCCTCGGCTGGCCTACATTTCTTGGATTAGGTAACGCAGTAAACGCATTTTGTTTTAAACGTAAGGCGATTCTTCACGTAATTGGTGATTAACGGTAAAATAATAAAGTTTGTTGTACCTAATAACATTAGTTAAAAGCTACTGTGAAATATTTGTGATCAACATTCATATCGCTCGTTGAACTGGCTCCATGTTTGCGGTGTGCGCGCAGCCATCTTGTGTCACAATGCGCTCGCAATGCGCTCAAATGTGCAGAATTATTTGTGTAAAACTGGGACCGAAACTCAACGAAAGCAACTCTAACCGACACCAGCCGCACCGCTAACGTCTTACGTAAGTACAGAGCCGTGTGTTGGCTCTCCAACACCCGATTAAATGGTAAAAATGTCATTTTACAACAGCCTCCCGATACTCACTGGCATGTTGGCGAGGAAATAGCCGCTGCCGAAAAGGAGGCATTACCGGAAGCGACGGGCTGATATCGACAGTTCCTTTGAGCACGAGCAGGATGTGACGTCTTTAACACGACGTGGCGGCCATATTGGTGAGGTCGAAACTCCACCCTGCTCAACATGGTTTTATTTTTAGCAAACTTGAAATCAGTTTTAATTTACTTCAGACAGTTAATAATTTTATTTATTATTATTTTATATTTATTATTATAATTTCATACTTTTTAAATTGCATGTTGTTAATAGTTTATGCCAGAAGTCCTGTCTTCTAAAAGGTACAGACATTTATTTGATTACTTCACATAAAGGTTATTTTACATTTAACTCAACATTTAATTAACTTTTTACCTGCCTAGACTCATCAGTAGTTTCTTGGCTAGTTTGCAAAGTTTGATGTACAAAGTAATACGAGTAGTTTGTTTTTGTTTTTATTATTTTATTAATATTTATCATTTTACTTCAGTAAAATCAGAGTGAATTACTTCTTACCTAATTTTATTTTCTGTTATGGTATTTCAAAGTCATCATACTTAAAGCACAAACAGAGGTTTGTGTTGGGAAATCTCTGTTAGTGTCAGTTTACTTTCTTCATCTCATGCCTCACAAACAGTTCAGGAAACACATATTAAAACGTTTTTGTAATTAATAAATAACTGTAAAAATATACAGTGTAGTGAAGTTAGAATACAGTCTGTAAAAGTGAAAGCTCTCCCAACACTACACCCCCTGTCCCTCCTCCTCCTCCTCCATCTGTTCACAACTATTCTTGTTGAGAGGGTCCCTGAGTGTCATCAGTTCTTTTATCTTCACATAGGACTCACACTCTGGAGGGAAGTGGTTTCTCTGAGAGAGAGACAGAGAGAGAGAGAGAGAGAGACAGAGAGAGAGAGAGAGAGAGAGAGAGAGAGAGAGAATAAATAACCATACAAAGCATCTTCATAGTATATAAATAGTAGAACATACTTCAATACTTTTCTCCTATGGAAGTGCTGTTAAACAGTGCACTGCACATGAAACCCACCTGCAGACAGAGGCGCAGCAGACCTCCACCTTCAGCCTGCGTCTGCAGTGACGACAGGAACAGAAGCAATGACTTCTCTGTTATTCTGTTTCCTACACAAATATACACATGACATGATCAGGGTTCATAATTTATTTTGAATGAATAGCTGCTAATTAACCAACAGCTTGCCTTGAAAAAAATCTAAATACCCCGCCTCCCCTCTCTCTCTCTCTCTCTTTCTCCCTCTCTCTCTCTAACTGTAACTATGGTTGTGCTGGAAATACCTTGGACGTGAAATGTTTTGGGATTTTGAGGTAACTCTCCATAGTTACTCACCTGCCAGGTTGAGGGAGGTGAGAGTTGTGTTTCCAGGCAGAATGAGCTGTCCGTCCCTGTGCTGCACAGACTGGTCCAGCAGGGGGTTCACTATCTCCACCAACTCTACCAGCTGGTGGAGAAAGACAGAAGTAAACAAGTGCATGACAGTCTGCTGTATGTTGAAATCATATTTATCATCAAGAATATTTTGTTTCAAAAGAAAATTGCATAAAACAAACCCCATTCATGTCAGTGCTTGATTTATCCTGCTGCAAAACAAACTATAATACAAAATAGTAAAACAAAAACAAAAAAAACATAAATTATTAAATGAAGAATGCTATGTGTGTTTATATACATGTGGTGCACACATTGAAAGAGCATGTTTCTGGTACCTCCTGTGTTGTTGTTTGTTTCTGTTTTCCCCCCGGCTTGCCACCTTTACTCTGAGGCACCTTAAGATCAGAAGCTAGAAGAGATTTAAACAAATGAAAAAGTAAATACAGCTGCAGTCTCAAGATAATAGAACAAGTAACAGGAGCGATTACGTTTCTTGTTAGACTTTATGTTCTCTTTGCTGGAGAGCTTCTCGTCTTTTTTGGCTGTTTCCTGTAATTTAATAGATGCCAAGATTACATGTCAGAAGATTTATGGCCATTCACATTTTAACATTCACTTTTACTGTCCTTTTCACTGATGTTTAGCACCTTACCCTTTTTTTAGAAGTGCTTTTGTTCAGTGAAGTGCTGCTTGGTACTGAGGGAAGTTGGTCAGAAGGCAGCTGGTCAGCAGATGATTGATCAGCATCGACCCCAAGAGATGACTAAAAAGAGTGAGAACAAGTGTTTATATTCAAGATTAATTTCCAGGTGTTAATGTTACACATTGCCACACTTACAGTCTGCATGCTCTCCAGGAGCAGCTTTCTCCTCTCCACAACTTCCTCATGAGTAAGTGCAAACTCACCAAGTATCTGAAAGCGTAGAGGCTTATCACATTAAATAACATAATGCTATGAGCAAAATACGATTTAAAACATCTTAACCACTGATTTAAACAAATTATCTCCAAGTTAAAGTCTTTTAATGTAAGTGGATACCGCAGCCAGATGAGCAGCCCCTGAGTCTCCAATCTGATTGTTGGACAGTGAGAGAAGGAGCAACGCACGATTCAACCGCAGGCCCTGAGACACAAATCAGGAAACACATTAACTGTCATGAAGGTAACATATTGGGAGAACATGCAATAGACTAGATTATACCTGTGCAATATGTGCAGCGCCTGCATCACCAATAGAGTTGAATGCTAGGTTGAGTGAGCAGAGGTTCTTGTTAGCAGATCTGGTTGTTGAGAGAGCTGACCCGATCAGACGCGCGCCCTCATCTCCTATCCGGTTATTTCGCAGGGACAAGTGAGTGAGGCTTGACGAAAAGAAAAACACAAAATGAATCTGGCAGGTTTTTTGCACCTATATGTATGTATGTACTGTATGTGTGTGTCGGAAGTATTGTACTTTATGTGAGATGTGTATGTGACTCACACACTTTCTTCAGACAAGAGAAGGTGGTAGCTCTGCTCTGAAAGAGGGTTGCCCTCTAATGTCACAACCCTGCCACAAATAAAAAAGAGTAACCCTGCAGTGACTGATAACATTCAACATGCTGTGGTATATCTCTCTCTGCAACTTCCAATTACCGTGAATCCAAGTGAATTTGCAGTGTGACTGACAGGAGAATCGACTCACCTGAGGTTGGAGCACAAAGATATTGTGTTCATTAGGGAGATTACCATTCGATCTGTCAGTCCAGCCTGCCAAAACCTGCAACACAGTGGACAATATTACACAAACAAACAAAACAAAACAGTGGCAGATGCACCCTGCGCTCTGTCACAAGAGGACACCTCTCTCCAGCTGCTCATTACTTACTGAAGGCTCTGCAGCTTGCTCAAAGATGGAAGCATCTTGTTCAGTACACGGACAATCTGCTCATCTGCTTCCCATCCTGTTTATTCATGACAAATTATATAATGTTGTTACCGAACAAACAAAGACACTGTTAAGTTCCAACAACAATTCATGCAATTTCAGTACAGAAATACTGAATGACATGATTACAGAAGGCTCAGAAAGCCAAATGTGAAAGTGAGGACTTTGAATTTCACGTCAGAGTAAAATATGGTATTTATTTCTTTGTTGTGTTGCTGTACCAGACACTTTGATGCTTGTGGTGCTGAGGGGGTCTTCATTCTCCAGCTGTACTTGGAGGCATGGCTTAGACCAGAAACGTGCAGTATTTATCTGGGACTGGATGTTCTCTGAAGGCACAGTTATGTTAATTATAAATAAACTGAAGGTGGGATGACAAAACAGACAATTACTGTGCATTCAGATTTCCTATACAGCAAAAATGTCAACATTAATTTAAGTCTACATATTTCAGTTTTGGACTTATCAGCTCTACTAGTTAACAGCCAACACTGTCTAATCAATTATTACTGAAAAACCAACACTGAAAAAATATGCATTAAGTATTTTTATGATCCTTCTCTCAGTACAAATGTGTTGCGATCATGCAAGCTCTTGCTTACCTGTGTTCCCTCCTTCATCGTCGGCGGTGGAGGAGTCTGGTTGCTTGGTGCTGACAGCTGGGGTATCTTTCATATCCAGAAGACCACAAAGTTTAGGGAAGTCAATCTCCACATTGCCTGAGCACTGATATTCATCTGTAGGATAGTGGGTTTATATAATAGCTTTTAACACAGAAGACCAAATAGAAAACAACAGCTTTAAAAATGTTTCTTACCAAAGGTTTGAGCAGGCGTTTCATTTGGAGTCGATCCTGTAGAGTAACAGAAGCAAAATATTTAGTACCCAACCACTTAAACAGTTAAAAATCATATTTGTGTCATTTGTGACATTATTAAAATGCTAAAATTATTTCCACATTTCCTGATTGACTTGATTGTGGGTAAAGCTAATGAGTAAGTGCTTCAATGCTTGTTGTAAAGACACAAGTCATTCAGATGGACTCCTACGTTGTTATTCTGCAGACATCTAAATAAAATGTACATAGTTTTTATGACATATGAGATACGTAATATATAATACATTTCAAGGTGATACGTAGTACTTTTTAATTCACTATATTTATTTGAAAGCAATCGCCTCTAGTTATTTACAGATTCATATTGTATATGCTATAGTCTATTAGCAACGACACTGTATACATTGTAGTGGCTTTTAAACCACTAAATCTAGTATATTAAGGCTTTATACTTACATACGTTTACTTTATACTGTAGCTATATTTTAATTTTATTTATAGATTATGTTTATTTAAACACTTGACTCCTCAGTGACAGCTAACAGTGTAACGCTGATTTCTGACATGACCTGTATTTTTCGAGCTTCCCTCCTCGGTCCCAACATTCGTCTTTTCTGTCTTGTCTTTTGCGTGTCTCCTTCTGGACATTGTTGTGTCTTAAAGTTAAATATAACTCATCAGATAATAAGTCGCTTTGCTGCTACAGCTAGCTACAATGAAGCGCTGGTTGTCACTGGCGTTGCTATGGTAACCCTGAGTTCAACGCGAGATTTTCTGGCAATATTCTTCACTAGTTGTCTTGTTTAGTTTAATGCATGGTAGCATATAAGATAAACATTAGATGAGATAGATTAGATAAATGTTTATACATATATAAAAATCTAAGTTGTAAGTGCGAAGTCAGTACTGCTGAGATTGAACTTCCCCACTAAATTAATCAATTCTTAAATAGTTCTGTAATATCGCGAGAATTGTCATATGACTGTTAGGTGTCATCCGTTCAGTATAGAGCATATGGGAAGCAAGAATTGAGATTTGAGTTTGATTTTTTTGACTCTGGTCTTTTATTTTCTAGGCTTTTATTTTAGAAACTACAACACTGCATTTTCAGTATATACACGCTGCTGAGCCATGACACATTATAAAATAAATTATATGTTTATCAAGCTGCTTGCACTAAATGAAACAGTATTTCCTTTTTCAGATTCAGAAATGTGTTACAAGTGAAAATTATCATTGCTGGACATGTTGCTATGGTGGTTTGTATTGTGGGTGTGTGTGTTGGTATTAAAAACACAACAACATAAAGTGTATTCACAATAATGTAGTGCTTTTTATTAAAAAAACAAACAAAAAAAACAAAAAAACAAATATAAAACAAAAAGTAAAAACCAACAGCATTTTTTTCATGACTTAAGAATCATAATTACAAACTTTTAACGAGTGGAAGAAGTTTTTTTTGACAAACTGTACACATCACAAAATGTCCACCAGTCTGCCATTTACAATGCTTGCATCTCATTTTGTGATTGTCTAAAAATAACTAAACAAATCACACAAAACACACAAATACAAGTACAAGCATCATACAATGACCGCTATCACAAAACGGAACCATTTCCTATTTTAAAAGAAAAAAAATAATAAAATAATAATAATAATAGCATGATATTGGGCTGACAGCTTTACCTTTGTTTCTGTCACCGTTTAAAAATATCATAACATTTTCATGTTGGTTTGTTTTTTTAGTGTTCAACACTTTGCAGCAAAAAACAAGGAGTACATTTCTCCTTAAAAAGTAATATTATTAACAATATTCAGTGACAACGGTTGTTGTTGCTGAGTCACTGTCATGTCCCCAATGCCTTCTGTGTCCGTTCGACAATCTTCTCGCTCATGCAGTACATAGATGAATTTCATTTATAGGCAACAAACCTCAGCTTAAGTTTTTATGTCGTCAGGACAGTTATGGTGAGATTTTTTTGGACATCTTAAAAAAAAAAAAAAAAAAAAAAAAAAAAGAAAAATTCCTCCAAGCTTAAGTGTCTTCATTATAGTAATACAAACAGAAGAAATTATAATATTATCATTATTATAATAATCATAATACCTTTAGGGCTGAGTCCTGTACAGTACAATAATAAACAAAATCCATTTTTCAAGATATTGCTTTTGGAGACACTCCTCAATGTAAAGTGTGTATATATATACATAACTTGGCACTGTACAGCTTTCCTGTTCCCTCGCTCTCCCTCCATCAGTGTCTCATTCTCGTCACTTCTCTGTCAGTTTACCGCATTGGGACTTTGCAGGCTGTCCCTTTTTAGCAGAGGCATTTAGGGGGGGGGTGAAAAGGAAAAGAAATCTCATCAAATATTACAATTTCTTTTAAAACATTCTCCATGGCAACCAGGAACATAGTCGAAAGACAAAAAGAAAAAAAAAAGTCCCTTCCCCTCCCAATATACAGTATACACCGCCCCACCCGTCTCACAGAATATAAGAAAATATGACCATCACGATACATTTCATGTTAAGTATTGTTTTCCATAGTTTCTTAAAACTGTTAATTGCCATCGAGCCCTTAATTTTTTTTTTCCATTTTTTTTTTTAAAAAGGTATATCTTCAAGAAATCTGGCAGAGTACAGACACACAGTAAGCGTGTACGCACGCACACACTCACTCACGCAAGGCAGTTGGCGAACACGGCTGTGTAAGGCGTTACAGTTGAAGCCGGTGTCCCCCCGCCCGCCTGATTTAGTTAAGCTGGTGAATCATGTTACTTCAAAAAGAGGGGCGAAGCTGACTGCCTCACAAAAAAAATAATAATTATAATAATTAAAATTAAAACCTCAACAAGACACTTTGACTGACAGAAGTGCACACTCAATCCTCCCTCCCCTCCCTTCTCCTTTAAAAACAAACACACCCCTGGCCTCTTCTGTGCCTAAATGGTTTACTACAGTATAACAGGAAAAAGATAAAAGACTTTTTAACTCGCTTTTTTTTTTCTCAGACTGCATCATCCAATACTGTGAGTGTTAGTGTGTTTTCATTATAGATACATTACACAGAGCTTCACAATATCCATGGTACCAAAAGTGCAGTTCACTACCCTCTTTCTCTTTCTTATGAGCAGCATCTGAGCACACTGCTCAACATACATTTTTTCCTATGTCATTGTCTCCCTCGGTCCCGCGCAGATCTTATCTTATTTCTTACATTTTGTCATTACAGCTAGGCCCCACTAGGGGGAACAATTCTCCAGCATTATCATCCCCGCTGACTGAAACTGACCAGCCATCCCTCTCTCAGTCTATCCCTATTCAGTACCACTTGTTTCATGTCTGATGCTTGCTAGTGGAATTCATCTACCCATGTCTGTAATGTTCAATGCATTTAAGTGCATGGGTTACTTCTCATATGTTCATTGTTCAACAAATGGTTTTTGCATCACACTACTTAAATAAGTAAGAAGTCTGGGTCGGCTGTCTCTTCGTGCTGCTTGAAAACTCCTGAAAAGCTGAAATTGCCATGAAGTCAGCGCTTCCGAACCCCATCCACCCTCTCAGAGTTGAGTTGACAGTCTTGGAAGAGGTAAGCTGGAAGAGGCCCCAAGGGATGCATTGTGGTCCTTAATGGTTGGATAGCCAACAATGCTCATTTCCCTTCTTGCTGTCTCTCCATTTTCTGCCCCTTGCTCACAAACTGAAAGGCAGTGTGCTTGCCAGGCACGTAGCAATGTTATTTTCTGCCAACAAAATCACCGAATCCGAGCGTCCGTCGCCGTAGCCGCCGCCCAGCGCCCTCCTCCAGGAGATAAGTGACATCTATGGCTGTTGGAAGAACACAGAAAGAGGGGGAGCGCTTAGGAGCTTAGACAGAAATAGCTGACAGGTGAGGTCTCATATCAATGAAACAGCAAAGGTAAAGGTAGGCAAAGGTGTTTCTTCTGCTACTGATGCTTTAATCTTCAAAGTGCTCAAAAAAGTCTGATAGAGTTGGCAACCTTCTTTCGAACTGTAAGCCTTGGAAGCTGTGTCCAAAAAGGTTTGTGACTTTCTGAAAGCACCTATCAGGCTTTTGACAGGCGTGCTCAGGTGTTCAGATGTCATTTTGGGCAGGGTCGTCTAGAGTCCTTGTCACTCCAAGTTTTGTTACACTCCTTTCTTCCTGTTCTTAATATTCATCTACAAATAAAAGCATATTGTTTCTTAATCTGTTGCATTGCAATGCTTTATCTGCAAATTTTTCCCTTTGTGCTTCCTGCAGCTGTTTCACGCTTGACAACAAGGCATGACGGGCTTTGGGTGGCTTTTATTGTGAAGCAGCTGCAGGAGTTCAGTTTGTAAGATAAAGCTATTCTACATTTATCTTAATAGTCAATAAACCCCATGAAAAGATCAACAATGGTTAAGTCTTTAAATACTCATAAACATGTAAATTGTTAAAAATGTACTGGACACTAGTTTCTAGCAGCAGTAAATTGTGCCTTTGTTTTGGGACTATTTTTTAGCAGCGGACTAATACACATTTGGTACTCTAGTGAGTTATTCTCACTGGTGTTGACTTGATAATGAAAGAACTATAGTTTAGTTAGTTAATAGTTAATAGTTTTTATGGCACAGAAAAGTAATCTAGATCAAGCTTTAGATACGCAGCACTTGATAGTAAAATCAATTAATAGCTGGTTTTAGTCTTTCCATGAAATTTGTTGAGAATAAGAAAAATACAGAATGTCACCGGTTATTGTTAAAAGTTGATTCTAGATTTCATATTTTTTGGTCAGCAGATTGAAGCAATGAAACAACAGACTGAAACACTGCATGGGAGGAAGAGACGTCATTGCAGTTTGGAAAAAGCATGAAAAAAACAGCAGATGAGAAAAATGAGAAAGAAATGAGGCTCCCATCTGTTACAGAAATGCTAAAAACAGTATGACAAAAATATGAGTGAACAGCAAAATCTGAAGTGCAGATAGTGCTTCCTCTTCATTCCCAACTCCGTCTAATGTGACAGTTTCTTGCCATTCACAAAAAGTACAAAAAATGTTATCCAATATGTTTAAATGATGCGTCACACCAAGCGATCTGAAGCTTTAACCCTTATTCATCTGTTGACCTACCCCCCTGCTTCGTGCTCGCTCCCTCACCATTCTTGTTGGGTGTTCTGTGCAGCAGATCCAACAGAATCTTGTTGAGCCGTTCTCTCTGGGCCTCCCTCCTGCCCAGCACTGGGTGGTGCAGCGGCGAGGAGGCCAAGGAGGACGGGAGCTCAAGCATCTCTCCTATCCTCTCTGCAGAACCTTCCTCCAGCTCCTTGCGCTCCTCAGCCTCCCGTCCATCCTCTTCCTCCTCCTCCTCCTCCTCCTCCTCGTCTTCGTCCTTGTCTCCCTCCCCTTCCTGTTCCGCTTGTCGGGGTTTGCCTGATAGGAGTTCGGGATCCTCCGGAGCCATGTCCATGTCATCCTCTACTCCTCTCCTGTCTTCAGCCTCGGGTGGGAAGTCGTCAACCCGATCGCAGGAAGAGCCGTCGTCTTCGCAGCCTTCAGCTCCTTTGGGTCGTTCGCTCTTCCAGGCCGAGCGGCCTCCGTTCCTCTTGTAGTTGTCGGGAACGTAGTGAGGCTGCAAAAACAACTCACCATCAGAATTGGGTCAAAGAGCATTTAGAAATACTTAATACGTATGGTTTGATGTAGCTATGTTAGGCTTCAGATGGTTAGGGTTAACAATTGGATAATCAGTGCCAGGAAATTTAGATCACATGACAGTTTTGTATTTTGATGTGGTTTACTGAGCTCTAACTATGTGGTTTGCATCTGAAACAAAAAGCTGATGTGGTTTTGCCTCATTTGTTTCTGGTTAGCTCTGCCTTCACCTGTGATTGTGTTGGAGCAGGGTGAACACTGAGAGCAAGCTAAGCCCCAGGCTGTAATATTACCTCCACTCTTAAAATATCTTCAATGTTTATAATTCAGTAATAGATCCTGGCGCTGCAGTCCCACCCTGTCTGGGTCACTCACCGAGAAGTCTCTTTTGGGCGCCAGCCGCTTGGGGAAGTGGTTGAAGGCATATGGCTTGGTGCAGACTGGGTAGCGGTTACGATGGATCTTGTAGAACAGGTGAGCCGATTTATCCAAGCGGTAATCGCAGATGTAGACATCCTGCTCTTTCACACCTTTAGGGCGTCCTGTGGAGAAGGTGAACTTTGGATTAGTCAGGAAATGCCATAATTGGCCTTCAGAAAATGTTCTAGTAAATGCATATATATGTGTGTATATATAAACACATCTGAATTTTCTAGTAAGCCAGTGAGGCTCAACAGTTGTTTTTGAGAGAGTTCACTAATTGATCTGACGACCCTCTAAACACATGTCCATATCAGCACGTGTTCCCTCACCCTTGCAGAAAGTGTAGAGATCGAGGACACAGCAGGTTCCCACTACTGCCTCCAGCGGGATGATCTCGTAGAGCGGCATGCGGAATAACTCGTTCTGATAGAACCGCCGTGATGGAGAATGATGCGTCTCATGAGGACGGAAGTAGTGGTGGCCAAAGGCAAACCTCTCACCCCTTCAGAGTTTTAGTACATATATAGAAAAGGACAGAATATTACACAATGTGACACAAATTGACGAGCCCATCAATAATCACAAGCTATATTATTACATTATATGCATATTATTTAAATGTAACTCATGCTAGATATTCACAAAGCTACATCTGATTAACTTACTTTTCATTCTTCCAAAGTTTTTCTATTCGGAAGATGTCCAGTTTGTCTCGGTTGATGTGAGACAAGAGACGGTAAGACTGTCTGACAGGCTGGCCCTCAGGTGTGCGTCTGCTGTCTCTCATCAGATATACACAGTCACCTGTACACAGACACTGACAGGTTACTTGTCTACAATGGTATAATTTTACAAGAAATTGATCACTTCATATTTAACTCACTTGACAGGTTTTAAATACAGTATCAGTTCTTTGTCTGAATCTTTACAGAGAATCACAATGTGACAGGTCATAAGGCAACGTGATTACATATCAAACGTAGTTTTGCTAGACTCACCTGGATTCACCTTCATGCTGTATTTCCATTAAAAAATTTATGTTTGAGTGACATGCTGTCAACGAGCAGATGGAAAATTGTACTCTTTAAAATAAGATCCACTCGAACTGCTTTAACTAAACTTTTACAAACACACATGACTGATGGTTTCTAGAGTTCCTGTACCTTGGTGTAGCAGCAGGTCATCTCTAAGGAGGCAGATGTAGTAGACAGAGCCGGCCTGGGCGTAGCTGGGTTGGGGTATCATGGGAACTTCCTGAAGCAGCAACAATAACAAAAAAAAATTATTAGGCCGTGAAAGTGACATTAACTTTAGTGGCCTAAGAAGGAAAACCGTTTTGGGTGCAACATTACGTTATGAGGAAACAGACATACCCTGTCCACAGGCCGAGGGTCACACTGCTCACACAGGTAGTGCTCCACCTCAGTCTCCAGCCGCATGCAGTCAAAGTGCTGCCAAACCTAGAAAGACAGAAAAAAAAGCTGCATCACATTGAAGAAAAAGGAACAAAACACAACAGCTGATATTGACAGTGATTCACTCTTAAGCAAACAACATTTGTAACACTCTCCTCTGCAGTAGTGTTTGATTCACAACTGTTGTAGTTTTTGAACTTAGGCTAAATCGATCAATATTTTTAACTCTCCTTCCTCAAAAAATAACAAATAATACACACAAAAGCCTGACTATACATAGTCCCTTAGAAAAAGGCCCTTGACAAAGTAGGTGAAGTCACTGTAGGTGAATCAGCCGGTAAGACAAAAAAGAAATACGATAAAATGAAAAAAAAAAAGAGATATTTTTCTATCTTTGCTAGATAGATTTTATCACAAGCATTTTTAGTAACATGCCTTGCCTCCTTGCTTCTTACCATGCACTTTTCACACTGAATCATCAGGCCTTCGTCCTTGTACATTCCACAGATACAACGGATGACGTCGTCGTCCTTGTCGTGGGAACCCGGTCCTCCATGTTGGTGGCCATGGTCCCGCTCCAGCGAATCTGAGCTGTCGGCCTCGCTGGCGGTCTCGCCCACAATCTCATCAATCTGGACAGCAGCCTCGTTACGAGCGCTGTAGTAGGCTTTCCGCAGCCGACACACGTCCCTGCCTACTGATGACTTCCTGCCATAATATTTCTGGTGGGAAAATAAGACCAAAACATAAATAAATTGGAAATCATCTTAATGTACTTGACCCCTGCATGTACACCCTCATCATTCAATCACTAAAACAAATTTTTGAGCTGATCTTTGACACAGAAAGATAACATTCATTCATGTTTGTAGCTGCCAAAGTTTCACTGACAAGGCTACACTCATGGCTCTCAATTTAACAATAAAGCACATTCCCCTTTTTTTCAGTCAGCCAAAAAGGGCACTGGGACCAAAGGGTGAATCTAATTTAGACGTCAACTTTAAACTTCTCTGAGTGGAAGAGTAAGCTCCTCTGAGAGCTTTCAAGTGGCACTTGTTTAAACTGCTAAGCTATACAGATGTAAATCAAAAGAGCCTGCAACGTGTGTGCAGGGGATAAGCAGTCGTGCAGTTGTATCCCATTTGGGAGGTGTTTGTGGCTGAGTGCGGAAGAAAGAAAAGCACTGACTGAGTGGGAGGAATAATGTCATAAAGCTGCACAGTTACGGCTTCAGGCATCATTTTGATGAGGTTTTTTTTTTCCCAATCTGAGATGTTCTTGTGATCAATGCTTTCAAACGGTGAAGACCGGATGCTGCAGCAGCCATACTACTGGTGTTTCTGATCTCAATGGATCTATAACACTGACTTAACATCTAGTTTGAAATTAAATATCTTCAATGATGATGATCCACTTGATAGGTGTAATAATGTTAGTAGAAATTTATTAAAAATCAGATGAGACTCTCAATTGGCAGTGAGTTTACACTTTATCAGCAGTTAATTGGTGTTTCCACCACAGGAAATTTCACAGGGGGACCAAGAAATCAGGAACTTCACCTGCTTCTCGACCAGAGGAACCATGGAGTGAAATTCAGTCTTTCAGTGTAGTTTCAGGTGTACAAATAAGAGCTATCAGGGCCTAATATCGCTGATTGGCCACACTCAGTCGCCCTGGCAACCACTGCTTCATTCACAAAACAAGGAAGCACTGGGTTCAACTTGTATCAATATGAGGTTGAGGGGTGCACATTTGTTGTCATCTATTAACATTACACATGTTTCCAAAAGAGAGTGATTGCAAACACGCTGACAGCAGTGGAGGGAGCTAGAAAGTGAAAGAGGGAGATGGAGCGGCGTCAAAATGACAAAGTGAGTTGAACAAGAGAAATAAAACTATTTGTTGATAGTTTTGTGGCAGTTACTTTACCAAAGCAGAAATAAATAACCATGAAATACTGAACAAGGTCTGAAGTTTTATTCACATCATTTCATTTTTTTATGTCCCCTATTTAGCATTTATAAGCATGAGACCAACAGACAATATTTTATATTTGTATCTGCTAACAACTACAATATAGTGTGTTATTAAAGTGTTTGTATACGTTTATAAATGCTCAAAAGTAGGACTTAAATTAAAGTTTTGCCCGTCATGGGTCTAATTTGCCAACTCTTTATGGGTCTTCAGATGAAGTGGAACTGCATAGAGTAATGCACAAAGGAGACTTTTAGTTCCTAGTTTAGTTCCAGTAACTTTATGGTCATAAAAGGCTGCGATTGTTCAGCTTCTAAGTTCATTTAAACTCAAACAATAAAATGTTTTTTTTTGTGATGCTAAACCGATAAATCTATGAAATTATGTACACTGCTACTCATTTAACAGCTGCTTCTGCTGCAGTTCTCATTGTTCATAGAAAAAGGGAAAAATAATGGGAACACTTGATTGGAAACCTGCCTACCTCAGCATTGCGGAACACTTTGAGCATGTCGGTGTCAAACGCTTCAACGGTCTTGTAGTGGCCGGTGAGGATTTGCTTCTCGATGGTGCTCAAGTCCAGGGGGTCAGACACCTTCTCATAGTACTGGCTGTTCCTGATAGCACACACAAAAACAACAACACCATTAATGTCTTGTCACCATTCAAACAGCAACATAAACAATAATTCAAAACATGGTGCTTCTAAATCTGTGAATCTATACATTTTTAAAGCAGCCCATAGAACACACATAGTATTAGTCCCATACAGATAAAAGAGCTGTAATTGTTTTGACACCATGTATGATAAGCACAGTGGATGACAATCAAAGCAGAGACTGTCACGGTTGAAATGTGTGACGAAAAGATAAAACAGTTACACTATGTGGGTGCTGTACACTGACAGGCCAGACAACACAGCAACACTGGTGTCTTGGAAACATTTAAACATTATGAATGAACCAGGCGATATGCGGGTTTGCACTCTTACCTCTTCCGCGATGGGAGGTTCACCAGCGGAGCAGCAAGTGTCTGCCCAGCTGAATCTGTGGTAAGGCAGAAAAATAAAACTTCTGTCATCATTTTTCAATCATGGTGCTTGATCCCTCAGTGAATAATAAAGCTGTGAGTGAAGGCATTGACAGATGTGTTTTAAAGACCTGATAAGACGTCAAGTCAGACTAGAGGTCATACTAGTAAGGATATAAAGTAGAATAGTAGAACAACTAGTAGGTTGCATGTTCAGAAACATGATTTTTAGAGCAATCAACAAATAATATTCAAAAAATAAATAAAAATAAATGCCATGACTCTGGACTGTGGATTGTACAGTAAGTGGACTTCATACTAAGCAGTTTTGTCAAACTACTATTTCTAAAGTCAATAATGCAGCATTTTTATAAATTGCAGTATTTAGAGTTTAACTGTGTGCATGTAAGGTTAGACAGCGATTGTCCAGCAGTTTTTCCATTACGTTGGACGTGAAGTCAAACAATCTCCTTTCTCGGTCTGGCACCTGATTTTAATGATCACCACTTCTTTCAAAAGTAAGAGAATAAAAGTGCTCGTTGTTCTGGTTGTCAAATGTGGTGAGTTTGTGTGTGTGCATGCCAGGGATCCAGTTAAGATGAAACAAATGTGAAACTGCATAGAGGTACAAGAGCAAACAGACGCAGCTGTGAAATTTTTTTTTTGGATGTCTAAACACACAGAGACAAAGCTGCATTATTTCTTCACATAGAAACTAACCCTTGTAGCTGGTGATCATGTCACAAATCTCCTTGAAGATGTGTGCGAGGCGAGCAGTGCGTGTGACTTCGGTGTTTTCCTCAGCAGCAGCAAGTCTCCGTGTGCGCACCGACCGCGACGTCTGCAGGGCTGAGAATTGCGTCAGGAACACATCTGGAAACAAGTCATGGACCAGATAGATTTTTTTTTAACTTCAGTTTTGCTCATTTACATTTCAGTTAATGTATAACCACTTTCTCTTCACATTCTTTAACGTGCACACACACCTGACTTAATGTTGCCGTCATCACGGATGACTCCACCCCAGCGGGTATATATGGACAGGCTGCTGGCATCCCTCTCTCTCTCACCCTCTCTCTTGAGTAACTCCTGCTTCTCCCTCATCTTCTCCCAGTTCCTCAGGAGAAACACTCGGTGCTTGAGCACAAAGTTCCTGACGATTGAGGGAGAGAGGACAGGAGAGAGTTAACATCTGTACATCTGTGTGTGAAGACAACGCATATCCATAATTAACACCCCAAACTTGTTTTTATCCTGTGATGTTTCACCAATAAGTCAAAAAACTCTGTTTAAGGATGCATTAATATATCAGAATACTATATGTAAACTATGGAACTGGTATTTATCAAGAAATCACTCTTTACATATGTCAAATAGGCAACCAAATAAGATTCCCTTGAGGCATGTATGGGTTAGGGTGTGTGTGTGTGTGTGTGTGTACCTCTCTCTATTAGACATAGGCTTCATGAGATGAGGGTAGAACTTGTTGCTGTCACTCGACTCTTCTTCCTGCAGGTAAAGAAAGTCATATTAAAGCGGGAGCTGAGACACAGTGTCTATCTCAATGTTAAACACTCCTCAGCTATTTAACTGAGGAGTATCTAACAAGTTCAATCACAATTTGAAAATTACTTAAAACTATAATGTGCAATATATTACTGAAAGCCAATATTCAAAGTATAACATATTACATGTTTTAGGTCACCATTCTCCCCTAATTCAACAGCACACCCTTCAAGGTATTCAGAGTTGCTTTTTTAGACACCTAGTGGCCCACTAAGGCTTCCTTTGAGACATTAATGCCCTACATAGACACTGCACCTGATGTTTAACAAGACAGTGCCAGAGTTGGAAATCTTTTATCAACCAGGCAATAACTTATAGGCAGGGCTGCAGTTTTTACTTAACTACAAGTGAACTAATACCAACACAAGTTTGTCATTATTTCTATGTATTTTTATTTCACTCACTCGTTTTTTGAGCTGGTGTTTGGACTTCCGCTTCTCCTTGAGTCGACCCAGTCGCCGAGTCCCTCCCGTCTTCGCAGGCAGGCCATTAATTCGCTGGCTCTTCCCTCCGATGATGCCCCGGCAGCTCTCTGAGCCACACTTACAAACTTGCTGTAGGGCAGCAGAAAAATAAAAAAACAAAAATAGCAGTGATTTGTAGTCTTGCTAAAACAGACGTAGCTGCAATGAAAGTCCTGCACATGAAATGAGTATTTTACAATGAGGAGAACAGAGATGGTGCTTCACCTGCTCCTCTGTGTTGAAGGAATGGAAGTTGTAGTCATAGGTGAGCTCAGTACCGCTGCTGATTTCCTTAAGAGCAAAGAGACCAATTCTGTATACCCCATTCACCGACCTAACGGAGGGCAGTCACAGAAAAGTAGATGAATTTAATCATAAAGCACAATGATATTTGTTAAATAAATAATCATTGAAATTAGCTACTATAAATATGGCAATTTGAAATTAATGGAAAGATTTCCCTTTCTGGTAGGAGTCCTTGAACCTGTCAGGTTATTGGATCTTACCGTCTATGTTGAAAAGTAGTAGTTTAGTGATAAACGCTCAAAAGTATATTGTATTCTGGTAAAATGTATTGATTGAGAATCAAAATGAAGTTACTTGCAAACACATTTCTTGGTGTTAATATGTAACCAACTCCAGAATGCTTGAAATAAAATTATTATAAATTCAACCTCAGAAAAAGATGATAATGGAAAATATCAATTAACATAATTATCAGGTGAAGAGATTTTGACAATGACCAAGGGGCAAGCACATCACACTCTACATGTTAGCCAGTGTATTGATTGTCCATGGACCGGAGAGTGGGATGCAAAGCACTATTCATGTCTGAAACAAAACTATTAGGAGTCAAGTTTAAAGTCAAGTTTCTGGCTTGATTTCAAACATAATGTTTAACTATCCCCATCAGAATGACAATTATGACATTTAAAATTTGGACAAAAAGAGAAAAAAAGACTTTCTTGGTTTTAATTTGCTCGATTTGGCAACCAGTCAAAATGTTGTAATCCCTATTTTTCTCCTCTCTAAAAGGAAGCAGTTCTCCAGCTTTTTTTGCCTTTCTGCAAAGAATAAAGCACACTATACTGTTTGCCAGCCTCTTGATAATTTATTCCTTCTATAGGGGTAAAGAGCTGGTTCAGCACATTGTCTTCAGGCACTACAGCTGTATCTAAGGCCCGGCTGCATGTAATCTCTCTTCTGTGACAAGATGGATGACTCGTCAGGCTTTGTGCTGAAAATCCTCCATCCATGTGGAGTCTTTTATTTCAGCCTAGGCACTCTACATTACACACACACACACACACACACACACACACACATATACCGACCAGTGTCCTAGATTATGAGCTGGTCTATGCTGGAGGGCAGAGGCTACAATTTCATAGTTGCCTCTCTGAGCTCCTTAGTTGTCCACAATCAAATCCTCTGCGAGTTAAAACTGTGATGCCACATGTTGCAGATTCATCATATACAGGCAAATAAACCACAACAAATCAAGAAGGTTTCACCAAGTCAGGCACAGGGATGCCTGCTCAGCCAGGTCTCCGGTTGCAGTGGATTTAACCAAGCTGTGAGAACAATCCCTCAGGAAACCAGTGAATTGTTTTGCCGTGGTGCAAGGCCTTTAAGCCATTTAGGTCTCTGAGCACTGGCAGAGAGTGACTGAGTTGATCTCATCAGATTACCACCACACAACCACATTAATAAAGTTGGGGTTTAGAGGCAGAGCATTCTCCTTTGCAATGAAGTGCACCTGCTACACGTGTTCCTTTTAAAGCCATCGTGTAAGACACCAAAACTAGAGCAGGGCAATATAGATTAACGTATACTGTTGCCTCTTGTCCACACTCTTGTCTTAAGTATCTTCACTGTATAGCTGTCATGAATGAATGGAAAAAAACTGAACATACATGCATGAAAATACACACTGAGCTACAAGATTCCCTATATGCCATGCAAATCAGCAGATACACAAACAGCAATTTAAGCCTTATTCCAGTTTGCTAACCATTAAGAAAACAAAAATTCTTAACGTTTTACATCAGCTTCTCACACTCTCCTCTCCTGAAAATCACCTGTTCAACAATGTGTCTGCCTGGAGGTTATTCTACGTGACTGATGATGTACCTGATAGTATCTAATTACTGCAATGTGGTACATCCTACTAATCTACGTCTCCTAATAGGAATATGGAGATCATCTGCACACTGGATTAAAGCTTCCTAAAACTTTACTGGACTAAAAAGACAATGTTTTAACTCTAACGGCCCTTCATCAGGCTTTTATTGGCTGTTAGCCTGCACCTAACCTAAAAATAATACAGCATGTGCACACAAGTACCTTTCTGCAAAACTCCTAATGGGGACACCATTACCATTTCCTACAATTCTACCTCGTGTGTGAGTCACAGCGGTGCTCGTTCGTTGTCATCACAGTCAAACAGGTTAAGTTTGTGCCGGGGCTGGCTTGATTATCCAACAAGTTGTGGCAACCGTTAGGGCTCTATCCTGAATAGGCTTAAGCCAAATCTGCCCTTTGGTGAGAACCCAAAAGCACCACAAGGACGTTAAGAGGGGAACTGGCTTAAAGCTGCCATGACACTCACCACTTCTGCATCTCACAGTTGGGTTCACAGCTGTGGTTTATAAAGCGTGCCTCATTGCCCATTCTGTAGCTGTCAATCACCATGCCGCTATCCAGGTTCAGACAGTATTGACCACTGTGGGAGAAGTACTGCTCCATCATGCGGCTCCTGAAACATGGTAGTAAAGAGGAAGTGGAAAAAAAAGAAAAGAAAAGGCAACACTCCATTGGTTTCATTGGTCAAACAGGCAGTATATGCCAAGTCTTCTTACATCCACATACTTATTATGCCACAGCTACCACACAACAACCACTGCTTGCACAGTACGTGACCAGATTGTCTCACCTGAACTCATGTTCGCTAACCACTTCCCCCAGGTACTCGATGATAAACTGTCCGGAGCGGAGAGACTCCTTGGTGCGAATGCCCCAGCCCTTGCCCTCGGCACGGAATCTCTCCAGACACTGCACCCATTCATGCCTCTGAATGTGCTGGTTGTCACACTGATCGACACATGGACAGGTGCTGGGAGAGCACTCAGCAAAACTCATCCTGAGGAAATGGGAAATTGCGAAAACATGAATTTAAGAAGTCAATTTCCACAAATGTATAGCAAGAACTGTGCTTTGCTTGTGATGATTGCTAGTTACGACTCATGACATTAAATACATTTCAATTTTTTCGAAAAATTTTACGATACTCGAGTACTGGTTCCTGAAAACCATTATTATGTTGTATTGTATATAGAGTTGTATTTCCAACATTTGTGCCTCTGTACCTATTCAGGCACTCATCCAGGCAGCCTTTTTCCGTCAGGTCCACAGGAGGTCTGCAGCTGCATGTAGTTGTTTCATAACCAGAGAGAGGCTTTACATCCACATAGACATCTGTGACACAAACAGGGGATTATCACTTTATATCTACAGTTATCGAGCAAGCAATGGATAAAATTAGCAAACTAGGAACAGTCAAAGCCACATCTTCAATGTAACCAATAAAGCAAATATCTCTGTGTCAGACAGAATAACACACATTAACTACAATTTATATTGTGTCTGGATCACTGGAACAAAGTCGGATCTGACTCACTTGATCTGATCTTTTTATAAAGGGGGACATCAGGCCTCTTGTAAAGCTGAAACAAAAACAACAAAAAACCCAGAATGGTTAACACAGAGCAATTTAAAGAGAGAAACAAATTCATAAGTGGGTCTCTACTGACATTACAACTTTTGAAACCACCCGTTAGTCTCTCTGAGGATGGAAAAAACCCACAAACACTTGGTTCTTGACATGATTGATTACCTGATCGTGTTTCCACAGCCATAAGATGTCATAAGGCAACTGAAAATCAATGCGTTTCTGTCTCAGGTACTTCCCTGAAAAAACAAAGAAAGGGAAATTTAAAACGTAAGAAAAATCGAAACATAAGAGAAGAAGGAAGTCATTTTAAACCATGTAAAGGAAGTTATAATTATGACTGAATATATCAGTGGCAGTGTAGCATGAGTCATGTGTTTTTCATCCAATCATAGCTGAAATTATAGGGCTGTGGTAAATGAAAAGGGAAAGTCCTGTTTCCAGAAACAAGTTTATTGAGTTATCTGGATAACTTTACTGAGTACACCCCAAAGGCCCTTCAAATCCAGAACATGGGGTGAAGTAAGAATAGCTTTTCTGGGTTTATCCAACCAACTTCATGAGACAGGCTCCCTTTTTACCTTATATAAAAACATGACATGTATTCAAACCTTTAACAGCATGAGGAAATATAACAGATTTCTCTAGTGTTTAATAGTCAATTAACTTTGGTAGCAATTACATCCTCAAATCCTGTGTTTTAAAAATTGGAGGTGCTGTGTAAAAAAAAGAAGTGATCCAAATTGACTCACCAACATGTATAGGAGCTGGAAACAATCCATAATCATGTTCCCCGGGTATGTATTCTAGCTTCTCTTTCTTCAGCTGCAAAAGCTGACTCCGGGGGCTACAAGGTACAGAAATAAAGTCAAATGTAAAGGCTGTTCACGAGCTGTGCAAGAAAAAAAACAACTATAAAATAAACATGAAGATGATTTTGTTTAAGATTTCTAGGGACTCACTCTTCAGTTTTGTACACATCAGAGTAAAGCCCCGCCTTCTGAAACTTCTTCTTTGGAGGTCTGGCTGCTCTCTTCTCCCGTTGGCTGGTTATGGGGATGGGTGGAGCTTGTTCCCTGGAGACGGTTCCTGGGCGTTCTGGGGAGCAGTGACCATCTGGCTTGCCCTCCACTGAGCTAAAAATATAACCATGACTTGGTTTTTGGTGACGACTGGACTTAATAAATGCTCCTATATATATAACAATGCTACATTCTAACACTAGTATTCACAGTGAAGGTTAAAGAGTTATTAACAACACTGTAGTGAAAATCTTCTTACCCACGGAAGTGATTGAGCTCATCCTGGGTAAGCCAGCTCCTTCCAGACCCAGCTCTGGACCTTGCCACCAGGTTGCCCAGGTTCTCCTCTCCTCTGTCTGGCAATCGCTCCTCAGTCTCTTCTACCTCCCCGTCCTCTACTGCCTCCTCTTCTTCTTCCTCCCCATCTCTCTCCCAATGCTTCCTCTTCTGGCCTTTCCTACGCTGGCCCTGGACTACTGACTCAATAGCATCTGTCACAGTGTCTCCCTCCCACCCCCTGCTCCCCGCTGGCCGGTCTCCCACCCTTTCCCTGTGTCGCGCCTGATTCAACTCAACTACAGGGGGTGGGGATGGCGGCGGGGAGGGTAAGGGGTGTTTCCTGGGACGTCCGGGGCCTCTCTTCTTCACCACGTTGTTTCCTGTACGAGCTTGTCTCTGCAGCTTCTTTGCACGCAGGATTTTGTTAACGTGGTGGAGGCTGTGTTTGGATGGCTGTGCCCGATGGGAGTGATGGGGCAGGGAGGCATCCAGGCAGCAGTCCTGGGAGGGAGAGAGGCAAGCAGAGGAGGCAGAGCCGTGGGAGTGAAACAGAGAAGTTTGGTGATGGTGCTGCTGCCGGTGGTGTAGAGATCCATCGGGCCCTTCAGGGGTCGAGAGGACACCACCTCTTGTCTGGATACCTGCTGATCCTAGTCAGAGAAATAACTAAATTACCTTTGGGTTACAAAACAGACACCTTGAGCAAATCATTCTTAGCAATTCTCATATAAATGTCATTTATATATGACATTTGCACAGTTTAGATAGTGGTCTATCACAATTAACTGTTAGGATGCCATTCTGTGATAGTTTAATGTGGGGCACAAAAATACAGTAAGATAAGGCAATATAATAATGTGTAATATATGTTCTACTATTCACAATGTTCACACCCAATATTAATGCATGATACAATAGTCCATTACAGATTTGAACATCAAAATGAAGAAAAACACCTTCAAGCCAGTGAAATTTGGCACAGATTCATTCTAGTTATCAGTAGTTAACACAACATAAAAGATCATAATGTCCCCACAAAGTTGCTATTTTTAACAAGTATTCAATGGCAAATGAAGGTACACAGACTTACTATTCCATCTTTGCACAATCTCTTATGTGTGTAAATCATTTTCTGCTCTTTTCTTCTAAACTAATCATCGTCACTTATATTGATAACCAATATATGATTATGCCACTACAATTATGCTATAGCTACAAAAGCCTCTTGCCCCGGATGCTCACCTCCTTCCTCATTTACATTTATCGTATACATATTTCAACCTCACCTTCCACACTTTCCCCTTTCTAGCCACCCTCCTTTGACATCACAAGATTCTGCTTCACTTTTGACACATATTACTCTCTTCACATCTTAACATTGTGCTTGTGTTCCTCGTCCTCTCCCTCCCACATCCCTTGTCTGACCTTATAAAACTCCTTTTTCTTCGTTACTTCTACTTTTACATTTTTCATCCTGGTCTTGAGAGACATCCTCAACGTTGACCAACGTTGATACACATACTTTCAAATTTGATGATCTAAGGACATTTACATTTCTGTAGCTTTTTCATGCTTGGAGAAAGAAGAAGTGTTTTTCCTGAACGTTACTTCTCGTTCTTTCACTGTTCTGCTGACACTCATTAAGAAGTCAAGACTAACTGGTTCATCAGAGCGGGTCAGGTGTCCTATTCACATGTGCTCACGATGGGTTGTCATGTGTAGTATGATACATCAGCCCAGTGTTTAGGCGAGCACATTGACCTTGGTATACACAACAATAGCTGATGGAGTTGCATTTTCTTTTGACTTGAAAATTCACTTTAAATCTGCACACTTGGATGGAAACATACCCGATCACCTTATCCTTGGCTTACCATACCGTCCTGCTTTTTACATTACTCTCCTTTCTCTTTCTTCTGTCACAATGTGCATCTCTCTTGCTCTATTATTTCTTACTTGTCTCGTGTGCCAGCCCAGTCATCACCCATGGCCTCCTCTACCTTCACAGCGCCGTCTGTGACTGTTGGTTGACCCAAAGTCCTGATCTCTAATCCAGGATTACCCTGGTTTGAACAGCACCACGCTGTCTCAGCATGGACCTTAGAGCTTCACATCTCAATTACAAACATGCACATAAACATTAGTTAATACTCACATAGAAACCTGCACCCTACCACTGCTCACACACACAGACACAAATGCATCAGTGTTAGACAGGCGGCATTTGTCACACTGATGAAGGAAGACCACTGCTGAGGCACTGTGTCTTATATCAGCAGCATTTGCTGAGCCCAGGTGCTGGATGTACTGAAAGATAGGACTAGGCCTCACATTGCAGGCTTTTGGGGGAAATGTCTACTAAATATAGGATGTTAAAAAAAAACACCCCACCCCTTCAGTAAGATGAGCTCTGGCAGAATTGTTGTATCAACTGCGGCCATCCACATTCGCAGTGGCATCAGTCAGTAGGCGCTTTTTTTTTTTTTCCAAGCCCTTAACTACTAGTAAGAGCTACCAAATGTCAGACAATGTATTTCAAGAGGAAAATAAGTGGTCCATCCCCCTTCGTATTTTCTTTGTTCAGATGAGGTATAGCTGAGAGGGCTAAAGAAACAGAACGTAGCTATTTTGATTCAACCACAACTGACGTATGGATAGTTTAAAAAGGTAAGCACTACATGATTTCTCAGTTTCTAAGAGTGCTTTTCAAGAGACACACAGACTGCACTGAGCAGAGGATTAAAACGAGGATTCAAAGCTCACTTGCTGTGCCATATGGTAATGTCTGAAAGGGTTATTGCCCAAATAAATAGTCCTGGAATCAGTGCTGGATGTAATTGATTGCACACTGTGCCAGTTTAGCCATAGCTGTTCAGAGCCATAAAGCTCTTCAAACATTAGCCACATCATTTAGCCACATTATTCTTGATACAAGGGCATCAGGACTATTTTTGGAAAACGAATTTGGTGCACAATTGACTCCAATAACCTTTCACAATGTCAAACTGAATTTAGGTCAAAAGACTTTCTGTGTCAAATATCTCACTGAGCACAAAAACATATAGGGCAACATTAATGATATGGGATTTAATGCAATGAATAACATGTCTGAGAATAAATAAAAACAAACAACTCTCTCCTAATGATAATAGACCGTTTCTTCTTTATTCTAAATTAACTGTATTGACCTGTGTATGAGTTGATCAGTGGATGCTCTGCTGTGGGCATTTATAAGAAGTGAACACAACCAACTTAGACCTACCTAATTCTCTCCGCTCAGCTGATGTTGAGCGGTCCTTCCTTATTGGTCGGTCTATGCGGGAGAAGCTGGAGTTCTCTGGGGCTAACTCAGTCTTTCTGTTCCTACTCCCCCTCAGGGCAGTCCGGGTTAGAGCAGAGGCAAACAAATTAGTAAGATTTGGAGAATCATGGGCTCTAGGCTCTACATCCTCTGTGGGTGTGAGCGGCTCCTCATCCTCGCTGTCCGAGCAACCTGCTGGGTCTTCAGTCCGTCCATCTGAAAAGGGACCCTGACCAGGCACCACATGACCCCGTGAAAGCTTAGAATAGTCTGCCTCAGAGTTGCCCATCCTGAACCAGGACTCTACTGGGTGATTACTTTTTGAGCTGCTACCCAGTGCTAACCTAGAAGGCCCAAGACAAGACATTGAGCTCTCTTTGCGCTTGTACCTTTCCGCAGATGACGATGAAGAAGACGAAGGGGAGTTGGCAGAAGTGGTAGCTGTTTGTTTGCTGGCACTGTTACTGGGGGTGTCTCGTCCAAAGCGGCATCGTTGTAAGGACTCTGCCATTCCCAAACTGCCAACCCGCTCTCCTTTCCCTGATGCTCCACCCTCAGAAATCCCTGCACTAGCCCGGCTCCCTGAACCTCCTCTTGCTGTTTCCTCCCTGTCCTCATCAGCACAGCGCTCTCTGTGTTTGTGCCTGTGTTTGTGTTTGTGGTGCCAATTGAAGGAAAGCTCAGAGGACATAGGTGGGTACAGGACAGGGGACCTTCCTCCTCCTAGGTACTCCTGCCTAAGAAGCTTATGTTTTTTCTTATGAAATTTGGAGGGGTTCAGCAGAAGATGTGAGGGGTGGTGATGGTGCATGTAAGATGTGGGGGGAGGAGGGGGGAAAGATGGTGAATGATGAGAGTGGTGGGATGGGGCTGTGTGGGGTGACTGGTGGTGTGGGTGGGGATACAGAGCACTAGCTGGAGGAAAGCCTCTGTAATAGCCCAACCCCAGGGGCCCAGAGGAGTAAGGAACACTGTAGGAGGGGTGGTAGAAGCCCCCACTGGAGAGTGGGAATCCAAGCCCAGGTACAAAGGGAACCTCTGACATGGACTCTCTCAGCTTGGGAGGGCGTCCTCGTTTCTTCTTCATGTCTGGTTTACGAACATAGTGCAATGGGTCACAGGAGTATGCAGGATGAGAGTAGAAGCTGCCGAAGTTAACCCTGAAGATTGTAGGCAGGAGGTCCCTGTGGACATAATGATGTGGTGGGGGGCCACCTGTGCCTCCTATGCCACTGCTGGCCCGGCTCCCCACTCCTGGCACCCTACTTGTTCCTGCAGCCATGCTTATTCCACTGCCAAGGCGATGCCCTGTGGTGCGGTGTGCTATCCGAATTTCACTCAGTCTCACAACAATCTCATCCAGCTCAGCAAGAAAGTCTGGGTCATGCCGCCGTGAACGCAGCTGCAGGTACTTCTTCTTGCGTTTCCTTTTCTGTCTCTTTAGCTTGTCATAGCCAGGGCATCCATGGCTACGGCGTTTACACTTGTGCTTGTGCTTCTCCTTATGTCCCATTAAGGAGGAGGCAGGAGCTGCCGGGTGAGGTCTCCGGGGATCAGGTGATGACCTTGCCCCGTGGGGTGATGGAGAGGGTGAGGGATGTTCCATAAGCACAGCAGAGTGTCGCCGCCTGCCTCTGGAATTGAGGCCCATCCCTGGACCCATAGCTGAACCGATGACCCCTGGCATTAATAAGCCACTGCCCATCCCGGGTGGCATCCCAATTCCACCTAAGCCACCCACCCCTCCAGCTTTCTCACCGCGGTCAGAGGTGCTATTGTTGTCTGTTCCTATACCACTGTCACTGGGCACTGTCTCCTCACTATGTGACTCACTGACTGGTGATGGAGTGGCTTCTTTTAGCTCACTGAGGGGGGCAGGGGAGGTGGGATGGAGCGGCCTGGGAGGAGAAAGCTTATGATAGTGGTAGTGCTGCCTGTAATGGTGGTGGTGATGATGGTATCCACGGCAAGATGACTTTTTCTGGGAAGCTGCTGTGGTCATAGATGATGACATTGAACCCAGCCCTGGGTTGCGAGGATTAGGGGCTGAAAAAGTTGGCGGAGGGAAAGAGAACGTGCTGTGACTATGATGGGGGTTTGAATAGTGAGAGTGACTTGCAAAGTGCACTGACCCTGGCTCTACAAAGCTGGCATCGCTGATAGGACTGTGGCCTCCACTAGACTGTGAGAGGGAGGGGGAGGGGAAGACCTCTGAAGAGGAGAGCTGGTGCTGTTGCTGGGACTGTAATTGATGGTGATGGAGAGGGGAAGTTGTGTTAGGCAACAGGAAGGGTTCTGGTGGTGGTGTTGAAGCTGTGGCATTACTCATTGCTTTTGGTTTACGTCCTCTCCTCTTACCCATGTATATTGTGCCCTTTTTGCTGACATTAATTTGTGGCCCTAGTTTTCCTCCAAAAGAAGCAGCCAAGGAGGACAAAGATTGGGTTGCAACTTCCACAGGGCTGACCACCCCACTCGTTGTCACTTTAGGGGTGTCTTCTGTTCTCGGACCTAATAGGATTTGACTGAGAATACGCTTTCGTTTCACACTTTTCATCTTATTGATCTTGCCTATGATAGTTTTCATGATAAGCTGCCCGTTCCCTTTGCTGCGAAAACGTTTGTCTCCCATGTCCCCTGCCTCTGGAGCCAATGTGGGAGGCTGACCCTCCTGGGGTAAGGTAGGGGGAAGGCGCTTAGGGCGTCCACGTTTTCTAGGCATAGGTTTAGGTGGGTTCAGGTCCACCTCTGGGTGAAGAACAGGGGGGTCTTGCTCTTCTTTGGACTTCAATAAAGATGAAAAGACCTTGGAGGGGGCCAACTTATTAGGGGGGCGCCCATGGGCCAGGGCATCAAGCCTTGGCATTTTGGACTTGGGCCTTCCCCTTTTCTTGGGCTGGGGTGCGAAGAGCTGTGACACTGGACTTTGTTGCACAGGATTTGGTTTTACCTTATTTGGGTTGGGAGGCCTGCCAACAGGTCTTTTAACCGGCGGCGGCGTTTCCAGGCTTGAAGATAAAGGCATGGTGGTTTGGTCAAAGGGACTGTCCTGGCCTGCTCTTTGATTATGCATTTTGTTCATAACACGGGTCCAGCGAGGTTTTCTTCCCCTGCGTTTTTTAAGGGGTTTGCTGTCCTGTTCTGCGGGAGAATCTAGAGATGAATCCCCAGAATCATCTCTAAGAGGCGAATGTGGGCTTTCTTCATCATCTGGCTCAGGTGGAGAAGATGCCCGTTGTCTTACAGATTCAGGGGGACTGCTAGTCCGACCAGGTCGGCTACTATCCCGGTTGGGACTACGCTTACTTGGACTTGAGCTCTTCCCCCTCTCAACTCGCAGTGACTGATTACTAGCTCCCTTGTCTTTCCCTTCTGACTTTCCTGTTCCTGTTATAGGGCACTTGGTTAAGTCTCTGGGGCTGTCCATGTCCTGCTCCCTCTCACTTGCACTGCTTTCCTCTGCCAGGGCAGGACTCTCTCGTGCATGGTGTCCTTGTGAGGGAACAGGGGAGCCCAGGTGACTCACTGCGCTCACTGTCCTCTGCTCAGCTGAGGTGACAGAAGAGGATGAAATGGGGCATGATGGCGAAGATGTGGTGTGGGGTAAGCAGTGACTGGGACGTGACTGTGGTTTCGAAATGCTAACGTTGCTGTTGTCATTGTTGCTGTCCTTTGACATAGCAGACAGCCGGTTATTGCCATAGGTGAGTGCTGGACTGCTGCTGCGACTACTGCTGTTGCTGCTGTTCATGTTGATGCTGCTGTTACTAGCTTTCTCAGCCCCATCTGTGTCTTCCCTCCTCAGTGGTGTCAGGGTGGGTAAATTTTCCAAAACACTGTCTCTGTTCCTAGAACCATAGGGCCGACCAGGCGGCCGTGATACAGGAGGTGGTGGAGAAAGGTGGACCATTCTTGAATATGTGTTTCTATTTGCCATAGCCCTGTCTCGTTGCTTGGCTGTAGGGGCCATAAAGCCTGAGTTTGGGAGAGGAGGAGCGGGGTCAGTCTTTGCAGGTTTGGCTGGCTTAGGGGTCTTTGATGGTGGGCAAGTCGCTATGAGTTGAGCTAATTTTTCAGTGACTGTGGGGGCTCCCCAACTTTGAACACCTTTGTCCTTGTCTCTCTGACTTTCAGTGCTGTAGGTGTATTGAGAAGGTTTAACACCTTCAAAGTTGGGTTCCTTTGATGCAGGTACTGGTGGGGAGGGTGAAGATGTCCGGGGGATGGGTTGTGGAGTTGGTGTTTTCTTCCCAGAGGGATGTGTTTTGCTGTCTGGTGGAGGGCGGTGAAGATTAAGGGGTCTCTCGGATATGGTGGTGACCGCTTTTATGTCTGATTTTGGATCAGACTTACAATCCATCTTTGGTGGACCCTAAAATAACAGACAAGATGCGATTAATTAGGGTTAATAGGCGGTAATTAATGATTAATTACTATTTTAGAAAAGAGTAAGAAATACACTGCCCAACTTCTAATTTACAACTTTGTTTCTCAACATTTGAACAATTTTTAAGTGGTGTACTTAAGTCATACACTGATATCCAATGACAAAATTGGTAGGAATGTGGCACTTATGAGTAGCTACTGCCGAACCTAAAATAACGCATTTGGCCAGAAACAGGCTCAACTAGAAGTACAATCGCATCAGACAGCAATACATTTTTTTACCCTCTACACACTGCAATTCATTGATAAGATTTTCTGTCCAATGTTTTTTCCTAGGCCAACCCAGGGGGGAAGTTACACTCAACTCATTAACACTTATCAGGGTCAGACTGGGGACAGAGAGAGAGAGCTGGAGAGAGGGGTCATGCGGGGGGGCAGGCAGAGACAGAGGACAGACAACACAGACAGAGGGAGACTGGGGAGCAGTCTGTGATGAATAGAGACAGGCCAACAGAGAACACAAAGAAAACTAAAGAACTCCACTGCCCCATTCTTAATCTGTGCAATAACATGGTGATTACTAGGCTAACCTTGTTGTGGACCATTGCCTTGCAGATGACACAAGTATGTGCACAAAATATCACACTGGTGAACATGCTGGCGGTCAATACTGAATGTTCACTTTTGGCAGAGTGTCAATGCTGAATCAAAATACATAAATTCACTGTCCTCCCTCCTTACCCTTTTTGCTAGAGAGCTCCCATTCACTTGGGAGGGTGACAGGGTGGTAGTGCTGGCAGGAGGAGGAGCAGGAGGAGGTGGTGTGGCAGCTTTAGCAGAGGGGGTTGATAGGGCTGGTCTGTTGACACAGGGACTCTGCTCCCTCTCTTTTTCCCTGCCCTGTGAAGGACTCTGGTTTTGAGTGCCTGGCCCATCACCTGTAGCTGCTGCACGGTTTCCTCGCGCACCACCTCCTCCACGCCCTGTATGCCTTACAGTGGCCCTGAAGGCTGGTCTACAAACGTAATTCTCCAAGATCTTAGGGGGTTTCTTCATGCGTTTTGCTTGAAGGCCAATCTTAAGTTTGACATTGCCCTCGGACAGGCTGCTCTCTTTGATGGAAAAGTGGGACTGGTCATTGTCGGCACCTCCTGGCCCACCTGCTCCTGGACCTCCTGCACTAGTAGAGACAGTGGCAGCTCCCTCCTTCTCCCTGTCCCTTTTCTTCTCCTCCTCCTCTTCTTTCTTTCCACCCCCTCCCTCTTTCTCTCGCTCCCCTGAGGGAGCACCTGAGAGAAGAGGGGGTGGATTTGCAGTTCCCCCCTGAATCTTCTGATCCATCAGAACTTTAGGGAGTGTGAAGGTTCACAAGGGAGGGGGTGTTGTGGATACCGGGGTAGCGTTTTTGTTAGGGAATGGGATAGGGGTGAAGGGGGAAAAGGGGGGAGGGGGATAACGGTGAAGGTGAAGGTGAAGCTCTCCTTTTTTTGAGGTGGCTTCTCTCCCTTCCTCGGCTGTCCAGCCCTCTTTCTCCGTCCTTCAACTGTAGTAGTAAAGAAAGGAAGAGCAGGGAGAGAGAATGAAAGAGAAGGTGGATGGGGCAAAAACAAATCCCACATTAGTCACTGTAACACAGACCATCACTTTAAATGGTGTCCTACATCTGAGAAGTATAAAATGTCTTATAATGAATGATGGTGAGGAGCAGATGGAGGGGCGACCATTTTTATTATCTATTTGGTTAGAGGCTGTCCTTCATCCTGTCTGGGTGACTTTTTATGGCGTGTTTGTCCTCACAGCCATAACAATCTGTGACCTATTTACAAAGCCAAAGCTCTTCTACCTGAGAAATGCAACCTTACGCTCAAGGACTCTGAATTGCACATCTGAGAACTACAAAGCCCCAAAAGGTCCAGAGTCAATAGTTAACCCCGCAGTGTTGCCACATCTTTCTGAGGTGTTGCAGAATAAGATGCCAAATGACCAATCCCTTAACTTTCCTCATTAGTTGCCTGTGAAAACAGGCGCCTGTAATAGTGCAGTTAGCACAGCAGCAGTTTCTTAATTGTGCTCCTTAGAGGACAGAACAATTCAATGAAGTTGTCTACAGCTCCCCATGAACACTGAGTGATTTAATGCAGATTCGCCCCCCAAGCAGGTGCTTTCTCTGGGTGAAGTCATTTGGAGGCAATTCAGAACTGTGACCTCAGCACTTTGAGCCCTCTGGGACTAGACAGAGTATCTGGCCGCCTTTCCCAGCCTTCACCAGCAGCAACTGAGAGTGAGTGATAGAGCGTCAACGTGCCGGCGGTTTCTCTGCGCCCTACATTAGTGAAGAGCACTAAAGGAGCCACTTAATGGAGCCTCAGGAAAGTCATACAAGTCGTCACAACTGTAAAACGTCACAGTAAGAATAACAAAAAAAGAATCTGCCCCACACAGAGTCGCAGACCATGTTTGTTTTCGGATTATTGTGTTAGAAAACAGTAGTACTTTTTGGTTGAACCACATTAGAAAGGCAGCCCAAATTTGGAGTCTGGCCTGTCGTTCCCCTACGCCCTCTTTTACACTCAAATCACACCTCCCTCTTTTTTTTTAACAGTCCATCAATCTCTGTGTTCTTTCACTGTTTTCTTTAAGCTTTTCCATCCTCTTCCTCTATTTCGCAAAACTTGGAAAGCAGTAGTAACAGCACACAAAGTCACTTTGGTCCAACTTTAATCAAAAACACATTCCCCCACACACACACCCTCCGAGTCTGTTCTGTGTCCTTCTCACAGAGTGACAAATGCTCTCCTTATTTTTTTTTTTAATACTAAATGCTTGCAGTAATACTAGCTACTTCTGCTGCCTGACAGCAGCTATGCCAAAAACAAGCCACTGTAGCGCCCAACTCTGTGGGAGGCTACTGACACAAATCAAAAGAAAAGTCTCTCAGGGAATCAAAACATTCCTCTCACCTCTAACAAGCTAAGCCACGGCCATTTACTGGCACTCGTTCTCCTGTAAATTATCTGATACTAAGCCAAACTGCTTTCTATTTTGAGATTGATAAGCTTCAAGACTACTGCATATATTCGTTTCATGTTTAGCGTTCCATGTACTTTTGCATTTGCAAAGCAGTTAACACATTACAGTCATTTCGCTTATTACAGTCATAATGCAAAAACAACAGACTACTGGAAGACAGATATTAGTCATGCCTGTCTGTTGTTTGCTTTTACTTTCTGAACGATAACCACACGTTTAAGGGGGACAAGAGGAATAGCATATAAGATGAGAACAGATGCAAAAAAAAAAAAATGAATATGAAAGATCCAGAATCAATAATTAATATCAGGCCAACAAACCTCAGAAATGGCAGCGCAGGCAGGAACGTAGTAAACAACTTCCCGCGCCCCCTCCCACTTCTTTCCTCCCCTTACTCCCTCCCTCCTCACTTTTGCACACGTTGTTCATAACTGCTGATTTCCCTTTGGCCATAGCAATAGTATCCAACCCACCCACCCCCAACATCATTCACATGAGGGCTGGCGTCTCCGTGTCACTTTCAGAGAGCGTACAAGGGGGGGAAAGCAGCCAAATTCCTTCACTACTACCATTAGCGTGTAGGATCCCTCCAGAGGAAGAAGTGCTCACACAGATCATGGCTTTAATCGAAAGAGACTGCCTTTAAGCCTTACTGGTTGTAAGTCGAAAGACAAACGAGCAACTAATTGTTGCAGTAAAAGCTGCAATAAATCGGACAGGCGCTGTGTTGAAGACTGTTTCCTCGTCCAAATCATCTTCTAAGATGCTAAAACCTGACCCAAACCCAACCTGTTATCTCTGCTACGCCTAACCACAGCCTAACCTGAGCCCTAAACCCCAACCGCGGAATGACAGGTGTCAAGTGTGATCAGCACTATCTAAACATGCCTTTTCTGTCTGGAGGAGTCTTGTAAAGTTCATCTGTCAATTAGCTTGTAATACAGTGTATAAAAGTGTAATTAATTACGTCCTCGTTACTAGCGGCGGGCTGAACGAACCAAATAACGTTATCTACTTTCGTTTCCTTTATAAGTCAGCGTACGGATCAGCCTCATGTTTCACTCAACCTACAACCTACAGATTTACTCAGCAAATCGTTATTGGCACCGTTACTTAGTCATAGTCATATACCTGTCTTAATCAAAAGCTTATGATGTATGCTTTTTTTTTTTGCAGTATCTAAAAAGCCCTTAGGGGTTGACTTTGCATGCAGCAATAATTTTTTTTACACACGTTTAACTTGTCAAGTCTATTTAAAGGGGTCAATGAAACATAAGTGAGCAATGTGATTCACTGTGTCAACAACAACAACAAAATCTATCCAAATGCATCAGACGTACTCACCTGTGTAATTGTCCAAAAAAACGGTGTTCACATTATTTGGCTCTGTGTCCTTCCCTTCGTGTGTATCAACGTGGTGGCCACATATTTTTTTTCCCCCTCAAGTGCTGAATTTGCGAAAACCAAAACATAAAAAAACCCGTAAGATATCTATATCAATGTCGAAAGTGACATGAAGCTGACATGAGTAATTTGTCTTACACATCATGGCGTTATTGTCGCATAACAAAACGTGTGTGCTGTTTGCAAGTGTGCTAGTCTAGGTTATAAAAAAAAAGGAAATAATATTAAAACATGGCTATCTCAACATGAAATCAATGCACAGAGCTCTTAGCTACCTTAGCTAAAAAAATGGATTAACCTAGTCAGCCCCAAAACACAAAGTTACGGAGGTGTAAGCAGAGTGCCAGCATGTAACATTAAAGCATCCTCGTAAAAATGTATCTTCGTATTTTATGATAATAACAAGCAAGGTGGTATTGAGGATGGCGTCGCTTTGTGTTTATCTTTTTAAAAACAAGCTACTAGCTACCATCCGTCCATTAATAGACAGCCTGTACTACATTTTACATCAATGGCACTGGCAGCGGCTAACTAGCCATCTATCAGAAGCCTTTTTTTGAGGACGATTTAGGTGCATTTTACCCTACATAACTTCCAATTTACATAGTGTATAGGCTGCAAATGAGTAGCAAACGCCTACAGCTTTTCTACAATATGTGTAAACCGAGTGAATATGACACAACCCAGGACAAGTGATGTACATAATCTTACATCTCCGTCACATTCTCGTAGGCACTCGTGTTACTACATCTCAGCTACGGCGGCTAACGATACACTAGCAGGTCAGCTAGAAACTAGAAGAAAAAACAAAACCTCCGACGTTGGTTTAAAGACAAGCGTATAATTAAAACGACTTAATTACAAACGCGAAAAAAAATGTGGCGAATTATATTCCAGTGGTGTAAAATAACAGATGCAGCGCCGTGTAGGTTATTAAAAAAAACACTAACTGTCAACAAAATGGCGGCTGCGTTGAATCAACAGAGACCCGAAATGGATCTCCCTCTATTTCTTCTTCCTCGGTGGTAAAAAAAAAAAATCCCCTTTTCCTTACAGCAACTGGTATCCGTAGTATCTCCCCGAGATGCTCCGAAATCCACTTGGCTTCGCCGTTAGCTGGGCCTGGATGTGTCAGCACGGGCCTCTCTCGTTAATCGGGCCTCCATGTCTGCTCAGCCCGTATCGCTACTGTGTCAGTACAACACGGGCATTCTCAGTCCCGGAGAGAGGACGGAGGGAGGGAGAGAGAGAGAGGGAGGAGGACGAGCCGAGGAGGGCGGAGGGGAGAGAGGAGGACAGGGGAGAAGAGAAGATAGCAAATGTCGGTTGTAGGCTACGCGGTTGCTGTGGTTTCCTGGTCATTGACAAAAATGTCTGTGTTTCATTATTTTACTATTTTCGGTTGCCGCTGAAAGCTGTGATTTTGGGCCGGTTGAAGGGTGTGTTTTGCTTGAATTCAACTGTCAAACTGGCGGAGCCCTGGTTCTCAGCGGCCACAGTGTCAACATAACGTTACAGTATGTAAACAGTACGGGGTATACAGACTGGGGAAATTAACTGGAGTCGCTTAGCATATAAATAAATCATCACGTTGGCTACTGCTACAGTTGTTTTTTTGCATTGTGTTAGAAGCTAAGACTTATAGTCGATTAATCAATTGCCTGAGCCGATTAGTTACAAAAGTAATGGCAAACTATTCGAATAATTGAACTATTTATTAAGCAAAAATAACAAGACTCAATTTTCTGACAGTTTATTTAAGACTGAAGATTAACCACAACTATTGTAAAAGTAATTGATAATGAACATAATCATTAGATGATAGATGATCTGGTTTGGCACTTTTACCTTATTAATGATTTAACAAAAAAAACAATTATTATTATTATGGACAAATAGATTGATTTCCTAATTGTTTAAGCAATAGGACTGTATTGTATGCTGATGTATTCTGCTCTATACAATCAGATTCTATTGTGTATTGAAAGCACATTTTGCAGCCAATTTCTTTTCCATTCTGTTTTATGATATGCAGTATTAAGCATGTACTGTATACGCTGTCATAAAATGCAGCAGTTAAACAGAAAAGCCTCAAATATGCAAAACAGAAAGTGTCCCAAGTGCAAAACATAAGTTAACCCATCTGGTGATGTCTGAATAGATAGAAAAACCAAAACAAGAAGGTTCATGACAAAAGCAAATCTGCTTTAGAAACTCTCACGATGAGGGAGAAGAAAGGAGGAGAAGACTGAGGATCAATCTTTAATAAAAGCTTTCCATAAAGAGGAGGACAATGCTGAATCACATTTGGTGGAAAAAAAAAATGTCAACATTATTAAGTTGTATGGTTTGTATTAAGAAATCGTTTGAACTGATGGTCTTTCATAAAACAAGACTATTTCCTAACTCTGTAAATTCATGTCATGAATGATAACAACTGGAAACTCGACAGTGATTAGTTCATAGCATCTGAATCAGTCATTCAGAAAAGCACATAAAAGGGCAGTGTAGCACGAAGGACACATCACCTTCACATCTTGTCAGCAAATTGCTGGCTACTTTAGTGTGTACTGTAGCTTGAAAAGGTGCGAAATAAACAAAAAACAAAGGTCTTAAGCAGAGATGCGTGAATCAAGTAAGAGTTAAAGATGCATTTTGTGGAGGGATATCTGAGGTCTGAGGCAAAGAAAGAAGCGTGTCTTTTGAAAACAGTAAAGGAGGTAGAGTTGCTTGGCCCTGTTCCTCAGATCGCCTGCCTCTCCTGCTGCTCTGTCCTGATGGAGCGAGCTTCTAGGGGATCTGATGTGGGCACGAGGCTGTTGTCGACACCATCAAGGCTTTTGCGGCACACTGGGCAGGTATCATGCTGTGAGAGGGAAAGACAGTGAGCACCGTGAGCCTTGAAAACCAGCATAAAATCAGTAGTGAAACAGCATGTAAGGTACAACCTTTTTAGTCACAAAAAAAAAAAGTTTCAGCGTTGTCTTCAGGATGTATGACACACTGTTAAAAAACTTCATGACAAATCTAACAGGACTTCAAACCCCCTCAACCCACAGACCACAGCCACTCATCGTCCTCCTTACCAGCTCCAACCAAGGCACTATGCATTCACTGTGAAAGTAATGGAGACAGGGAAGCTTCCTGACAGATTCCCCTGACAAATACTCCTCCCTGCAAACTGTACACTCCAGTCTGCAGTCTGGGTGAAGACAACAGAAGACACAGAAACAGAAAGAATGAGTGTGTGTGCGCCTGAGAACCACAGACACACAAAGAGAGAGAGAGGTAGATCAGTCATACACTGTCATGATTCATTACACCTCAAAAGACAGGTCTATACGCCAGTGATACATTTTGTAATGCAGTCCTCATTATCATCTCCATCATCGCGCTCTATCATTTTGTGTCGCTGACCCAGTTTAATGATGCGTGAGTAAAGATTTAGCAGCTTTACAGGCACTTTACACAATATGACATCTTTCTGCAGGCTTCATGTGTTATGTGTCACCTTCATTTTTATAAATTGTCAAGATTTATTTAAAAAAGGTAATAATTATGATTATGATATTATGATGCGTCAATACATTTTCTGTCGTCAGGTCCAAATGTATGAGTTACATCTTCAGGTCAACAGAGCTTGCTTTGTCTTTTTTTTAGCAGGTTCCTGTTAATGAATGGTGTTTAAACCACTGTTTTTTGGAAGCAGTCTGCAGCCAATCAGCCTGTATTAATGGCTTATTAATGCTCATAACTGCAGTTTTCTTGGTTGTTACGCTAAAGGAAGGAATGAGTAGAAGAAGGTAAGGAAAGAGAAGAGGGGGGAAGAAAGACAGGAGGAAAGACAATATTTCTGTCATAAACCAAACTTTTCAACCTGAGCTACTAATCTGACTGGTCATGCAGATGCAATGTGTCATGATGGGATTCTCACCCGTCTGTTCTTGAGAGATGCAAACTGTAGGTAGGGATGAGATCATCTCCTTTTCAGCAGGGGGTGGACCTGTGTTCTCCAACTGTCCTAACAACTATAGGTGAGTGGAAAGAGAAACAGAAACAAGTTGAGTATGGATGTATTGGTGAAAGTGATGGGGTGAGGGGCAGGGACAAAGAAGAACTAATGACTAGTGAATGAAAAGAGTATGAGGAATAAACCTTTTAATAACATACAGGGCTGAAGACAAAGAGAGATGAGTGGCAAAATTGGGATAGAAAATATTAATAACAGATTTTTATCCTTATAAAATGTATAAAAGAAAACTGATAATGCACCCTCATATCACTGTCTGATATCACTGACCTCTGTGATGACAGCGTCCAGACCTCCCTGACCCCATGCATAATCTCCAGGGTTTGAGTGCAACTGTAGCATGCTGGATCTGAGACAGAGGCAGGAGAGGAAAATAGAGAGGTCGTCACACACACAAAGCGAGATGAAATCAAAACTAAATGATGTGAATCGAAAATGTCGAAAGCGTTTACAGTGCAGCTGGTGCAGCACTGGGGTTTCCGTTGTTGGCAAACAGGCCACCCAAGAACTGCTGCACGATCCTTAGAAAGGGCGTAAACAGAAAACGTCTGCCTTAGTGTGTTTTCAGAAAACATGCTTTACTCTACATATAAGTTTCAGTTCATGCTATGCTTGTATGATTTTTATTTTTGGAGGGAGTAAATCAGCCAGTGCTTGCAGCTGTTGCAAATAATATATGATATAATGATATATAATAAGAATCTGAATATTTTTATTGCCATGTTAGTTTTTTTTTTTTTTTTTAAATTTACAAGGAATTTATTTTGGTGTTATTGGCACTTAAAAAAACAACACAATATAAAAAGAAAATAAAACCACACACACCCTTCCACTGCAGGCCTTTGCTCAGGCCGGGTCGACCTCTCCTGGTCAGGATGAGAAGGAGCCTCCGCTTCTCTGACCGCAGCAGCTTCTGGCGACACCGGTGAAAGACGGCTCTGACCAGCAGATACCTGCTCACTGTCATCTGGGTCGGACTCTGAGGACGGTGGATGGGACAGCAGGGCAGAGCGCTCCATAAACAGCAGCTGCCATAACTTGGAGGGAGACCAAGAGAAGCAATGTGTTAAAGTTTTAGAGAAAGAGTTGTGTTCTTATTAAAATGCCATTTGTAAAGACATACTTCCGAGAACAATGAGTTTGAATCATCACTGGCCCCTGATGATGTGCTATTCTCCAGGAGGCTGAGGACCAAAATGAAAAAAAAAAAAAAATCAGTTTTAGTAAGATGAAAAATATGAGCCTGACACTCTTGATCACTGTTTTCTTATCTTATAAAGAACATTAATCATAACTGAGTTATACCTGGAGTCTTCTGTCACCTCCTCAATGAAGCCAGATTCACACCTGGAGCAGATGAAATCCTTGAAGAATAAAAAGAAATGTAATAAATGGCCAAAAGTATATGGACAAACTATAAATTACTCACACATCCGATTTTTGTAAATGTCACACTAAAACCAATAAAACCAAACGTTGATCATCCTTGTGGTATAGTGGTTTAATGCGCATGCCATGTAATCCCAATGTCCCAGGTTTGATTCTGCTATAACTATCCACTCTGTCCCAATGTTCTCTACTGTCAGCTATCAAAACATGCTGGTCAAAAAAAAAAAAAAAATCTCAAAAAGTAGTGAACAAAAAATGTTGATAGAGGTATCCACATAATTTGGGCCATATGGTGTTGAAATCAAATCTCTCTCTCTCTCTCGCTCACGCACACGGACACGCGCGCTATTGGTCAACAAAGCTGGTGCGTAAAGTACGCTGAGACGTCTCAGTTGCGCAACAAATAGTGACGTTCAGAGTAGGTTCCCACCTGGAGAAATACATCTACACCAAACAAAAACAGTTATGTCCTTCCGTTAGGGTTTTCTAAAACAAAAAATAGGGGGGATGGGGAGGTTATTGGGCTACAGGAGTTAAAACGCATCTATTTGCGGCTCCGTGTACGTGCTGCTGGTGCATGTGGCGGCGTCCCGTCAGCCCCTCTGACGTCTCACACGCGCAGTTGACAGTTGACAGAAGACAACTGGACACAAAAGTCGCCAACAGTGGTGCTTCTAAATATGGCAACTTGAATCTCTCTCTCTCTCTCTAATGTAAGATCTTGGCGCATGCTGTGCGCACATTAACACACCAATCAGTCTGTCATATGTGTGCGACTTTAATTATCTCAGCAGTTATATATATATTTAATAGCAAACACTTTAAATGTGTCAATTCAAGTTACTTTTGTATATATCTAAAAAAGAGAAAGAGCTCGGAAAGCCTGGATTCCTCCTTCCATTGGGTCATATGATCAGATCCCAGTCCAGCATGTGTGGAAGAAAAATACTCCAAAGTGACTCACCGGGATTTTGGGGTTAGTTTCACATTTACAGCAGTGACAGAAAAACCGGTGTTGTGGTCTGTCCGCAGCCTCCGCCATCTTCACGGTGAAGCTCAGTCCCTGACGTCGGTGTGTGTGTGCCCATAAAAGTCTCAGACGCTCGTCCGACGGGTCAGATCAGTCCAGAAAAGTTTGGTGCCGTCATGTCAGAAAAACTGCAGCAGATGACACATTAATATCAGATATAATGCAGCCATCCAACAGTAAGCATGCAACACATCATCCCTCACATTGTCACTTTTATACATAAAGTTAAAAAAAATGGAAAGATTTTCTAGACTGGTCATTTGTAGGAAAGAAAAAAACAAACAAAGATCAATAAAATAAAAATAGATATATTTACCTGCAGTTTCATGATCTCAGTCGCTTTGGTCACAAGTTGCGAAAAAAAAAAAAGAAACCCACACAGCTAAAGAAGCAACAAGCTGTCAGGATGACATCATAGATGCAGTTTCCTTCAAGTGTGTTGGGTGTCGCCAGAGAAAAGAAAATGTTAAGGGGGGGATAATTTCTCTTAAAAACCCATCACATGGATGAAGACAGGAGTACAAAACTAGACCCGAGCTGTTAAAGGTTGTATGAGATGTCAGCTGGTGACAGTCCCACCAGTCAGTGGACGGGATGTTTAGACACTGATCTGGTTAAAAATGGGAGGTTTGACTCAGTATACTGTTGAGATTAGAAGTGAAATCTGAAATTTACATGACAAACAGTTGCTGTGCTGCTGAGAGCACCTTTCTTGTTGTCGATCAGTAACATTACATAAAGACTGTAGCAAACTCTGTAAGCATGACAGTATATATTTTTTTTATTAAAACCAAGACATTAACATGTAGTAATAATAATAATAATCACCACAAGCAGCACTAACAAAACAGTGACAGAGATAGTATAACAAAAACAACACGTATCCATCTCTTACAGTGTGAGAGGTTTTGGCAATAAGGTAAATAGGCATTCTCATTTGCAATAATAACAAAAACAAACATGTTAGTTCAACACTTAGGCAACACAAAGTAGTGTTTGGCTGAAGTTGAGCCGCTCGGTTACAGGTCAAAATGAAATGTTAAAATGGCAATAATTCAGTGTTCAGCTCCTCTTATACTTTGTCTTAAACATGGCTCCTTGTAAACACAATGTACATTTAAAAAAACAAACAAACAAACAAACAAAAGCGTAATATCCAGGCTAGTACTGTCCAAACATGATCGATTGGCACACGGCTCGTCTTTTCATATAAAAAGCATTTTCCCTGCATTCACTGACATCAGGTTTAACTGCTCTAAATGTCATACAGTTCATTGTTTTCACACCTCGCTCCATCTTTCCGTGCCTCGAATCAACACCTTAGATATGTTGACTCCTGGTTTGGCAATGTAACTAACTTGGCCTGTACACCTTTACTTATTACACAACCCCACTTCTGTCTCATGCACGTGCCCTGGTGTTAAGTTGCCCCCAGCGTAATTATATAGACTCAGTTCCCCCCCATTTCAAATTCTAATCACCAGTGGGGAAATTAATACCAAACAGATCCTCTATCAGGTTGAAAGGGGCCTTCCTCCTCCTCTTCTTCTTAGCCTCCCAACCTCTCTCGTCCTTCTCTATCGGGGTGCAGTGAAGGCCCCCTGGGCAGCAGTGGTGGCAGCGTTGGTGGCAGCCTGGCGTACGGCCTGATTGGACATGACTCCGGTGGCAAACTCAGCCTGGGCCTTCTGAAAGCTGGCATCCGTCTGCCTGTACAGATTGTGGACCTGGACAGTGGAATAGCAGAGTACGTTGACACCTGATACAGGCACCAATTCATCATCATATGATGCACATTGTGAGGGTGGAAAGGATACCCAGAACCTGATATCATGGCTATTCTTCAGATCGTTTGTTATCTATTGACTGCTTCATGGTAGGTGGACCAGCTGTGGGTACAGTGGGTGCACAGAGCAGGTGGAAAGTGCAAATAGAAAGCCCAAGATGCAACCTGAAATGTCTCATTTTAACCTGAAGATTGTCAGTTTACTATAATAAAAGGGCTAAAGAAACATCTTAATTTTGGGTCCTTTTATGGAAACAAATCTATTCAGAGTTCACCTTCTTCAGCAAGAAAACCCCCATGGCAGTTTGGGCAGTGAAGAGGACCGCATTCATTATCATGATCACACCAACAGGGACCTTCTTCTGCAGGGCAGCCAGGCTCACGATCCACCCGCTGAGGTGGAAACAGACAATGAGACAGAAATATGGAGAGAGATATAAAAAGATATGAGAGGGGAAAAAAAAGCTAATTAATATCCTCATTTACATCTGGAAATAAAAAGGCAGTCTACAGTGTGTGTGTGTGTGTGTGTGTGTGAGAATAAAGTTATCTGGACAATGACATTTAAAGCTGGTATTAATTATGTGCTCTCATTATCTTCATATATACTGAAGGTAAGCCGGGTTAATAAATTCGACTCTCAGGTGACAAATAACATTTAACTGCCATTTTCGACTTGTGGATATTTTCTGATGAATTCAAGCGAGCTGTACTGGTGCCATTTACACCTCAGAAGGAAAAGCATAGGTATGATTAACATGAATGATGATTTCAGATTGAGGGATCTGTTATCAGGCGTGTTAGTTCACTGGAATAACTAGCACACTTAATTGGAACGAAGCCTTCGTTATACCTCTGCTTTTTCCTGTTAATCTTCTCTTACTGGTTCATACCTGAAACCCCATCCAGGGATGCCAATGGTCATGATGACAAACACGACCACTTGGGCAAAGAAAATGAAGAAGAAGGCAAAGAAGTTGAAGGAGCTGTCACTCCTAGAGAAGGGAAAACATAAATATTACTGATCTAAATGAACCACAACTAAATTATGATTCATAATCACAAGCTTATGCACTCATGAGATACCAAAACTTTCAATGAAAAGTTAAATGCAAGTGTGTTATCATTGAATCTGTTGGCATCTCTATTACATAAAGATATTGCGTTTGCTTATTTTTTTTTTTTACATGTTTCTCGTGCTGATCATCATGTGAATGACACGTATTAAAGGATCAGTTCATAATTTTTCAAGTCTGTTTTTCTTGTTGTAATCATTCCTCCTGGTCACAGTGGCGACTGAGCCCTTTCATAATGCACTTACAATTCAAGTGATGGCAGACAAAATCCACAAGCCTCCAATATGTCTTTTTTAGAGCCAAATTCCCTCTTTTAGTTATAATCCTTCCACTCAACTGAACAGGAAAATACTGTCCACTGAGACACAATGAGACAATCTACTTTATTTGACTCACTCAGATGACTGAAGCCCTATATTAATAGATAGATACACTTTTAAATACATTTTTTTGCTCAAAACAAAGCTGTATGCCCTGTATGAACAGGAGGAATGATTACAGAAAAAAAAGTTTTCACATTCACATTTTCGGTCCATGGTTTTTTCCCTAAAGATGGCGATACACACCTAAAGGCTTTGTACACAGGTCGATACCAACAGACGAAAGAGCAGGGGGTGAAGAGGAGAGCCCAAAGGATGGCGAGGCCCAGACCAACACCTCCAGAGGGGTCCACGCAGAACATGGCCAGAGAGGAGATCAGGTTGAACATCAGTGTGCAAGTGCAGACTGGACATTGATAAAGAGAGATAAAAAGGAAACACAGTGCACAGAAGTGTGAACGAGAGTGGAAAAATAAAAACACAAATCGAACCCGCCCTTCCCCTCATGAAGAAAACTGGACTGGAGAAGTTGTCAGGACAGGCGACTGCTTGCCTACACATACAGAGGTTTCTTATAAATGTATAAACCTGGTTTTATGTGACTTTTTATTTGTTTTACTCTCATTGTTACCTTTTTTAAATCTTGTGCTGGTCTCATTTTATGTTTTTAATTTTGTGATCGCATTTACTTTTGCTATTGAAAGTATTCTATACAAAGAAATATTTATTTTCTACTGACACTGACTTTGAGCAATAAGTGGTTGCATGACAGAACACACAAAATGTGTGCATGACAATAACAATAACAACAATTACACATTTTCACTAAGAGCAAATTTTCTAATTAATTTTGAAATGGTTCTTGTGCAAATGTCTGCGTTCAACCTTTACTGGATACTGATTTCTGCTGGTTCTTCAATCTCACAGTTAAGTGTCAGAGTCTGCACAAACATTACAACTCCAGACCGTACAGTAGAGGACACACACGGACACACACACACACCACTCTCCTTGCTTTAAAATCAACACTGCCCACCATCGATAGATCTTTAGTGTTAACAGGTGCAGATTTTATTATCAGTGTAGTTTTACCACCATAACACAACACCCCATTAATAATATTACATCACAGCATCACAAGACTCAATAATATGTAATGCTGAGAATTCACATAGTAGGAATTACAGGAACTCACACATCCAGAAGTAGTACAAGATGTAGACGGTACGCTGGAAGCGCTGGCTGATCTCCACATTGATGTCCTGGTAGAAGCAGGGGCCCACAGGGCAGAATGAAGGCAGTGGAGGCCAGTTATTCTGACGGGCTGAAACACACAATGAATTGAACATTTTAGCTGTGCTAGTATTTATTCATTCATTCACTATTGTCATGTTAAAGCTCATGGCCTACATAAAGCTTTCCCTCCTCCCTATCTTACAGGCTCCAGGTCCCAGGCTGTGTGATTCGAGCTCCCGCTCCCTCCGCTCCAGCTCCTGGGCTTTCTTCTCTAGTTCCTCTTGCTTCTTCAGGAGCTCTGCTGAGGTAACGTTTACTGCAGTCTAACACAGTAAGACACGAGGTAATTATGTATGTATCAGGCCTGCATGTCAGTTTTTTTTTTTTTCAAGAGAAAGCTTCTGTTCGTGTCAAAAATAATGAAAATAATTATGTGCAAAAATACACGGAGAGAGTTGCTTTTAATAAGGTATGTGAATTCATGTGCCATGTCAAGTGTTTTCTATGCAGGTACAAGGTTAGAAATGTTTAGGTACAGTTTTGAAATGAGTAAGGTCAGAGTTAAGGTGGTGGGATACATGAAAAATCTTGCAGTAATAAATCATTCAAACGGAGTTCTGTCTATCAAATCCATAAAAACATGACACTGAGGTACAAGGATCACACTCTTGAGCCTTTAGCCTAAGAATGTAGTACCTGGGAGTTATAGGAGCCATAGTTGCGCGGCTCAGTGGGTGTCGTCCTGCTGGGTGGGGTCTGTGCAGGTATTGGCGGAACAGGGGGGCAAGAGGCTTCATACGGCGGTGGAGACTAGAAAATATTCAGCAAAAGACAAACATCACACGTCAGTTTATCTGTATTTATTTGGTCAAACGTTGTGTGGGAATAGAAAAGTGATGCATGAACCACTTCCCACACAGGAACTGTTTTTTTCTGTTTGTCAAACATGATGACAACATGAGTAAAGAGAGAAGAGTTTTCATCTATACACCAGAGTACTTTAGAGTTGCCCCTAACAAAGTCCCAGGCAGTAAATAGCCTACGTATCGTTTCCTATATCACAGAGTGTCATCTGATCATAGATTTGCCTTAATCATGTGTCTTAAGACATTACTGTATGTTATGGCTCACAGTCAAGACTAATGTAACTAATGGATATAATTAATTGCTGGAGGGAAGTGACAGAACCAGACAGAGAACAGAAACTGTGAGTGAATCTGCGTTGTGTCAAAACAAGGTTACAAAAGGGTGTGCTCCAAAATTAAGTGTGATTTTGGGAGTGGGCATGAGGCTTCAGCTCATCCGCACACTTTCACAATGACTATAGATCTCTTCAGATCAATTTTTTTATTCAAGTTTATTTCCTGTTGTTGCAGCAGAGACCAAAAACAAGGAAATGATAGATTTTTTTCATTTCCGGCTCTCTCACCTCAAAGTCAACGTTTTTTTTTTTTATATAGGTTTTTGGTTGGGTTTTTGGTTAGATGAGATAAAATATGCCAGTAAATACCCTACTTGTGAAACTTTTACACATCTTAAAAAAGGCAGTTGCTAACAAGTGGCTAAATGAGAAGGGACATTAAACATAACGGTAACTCATCTACTCACTAGTTCACCTTTACAGCCTCAAGTTTGTGTCCTCTAGCACAACTGTTGCAAACTATTCTAACTCAACAACTTTCCAACACATAGATTCATCTATTTATCGTATTTTCAAACTGTAGCTTATTTAAATTGTAGTGGTGGTGACTTTGAAGTCAGGTGATCTACACTCAATACCCCATAATGACAAAGTAAAAACAGAATACAGAAAAAAAAAATGGAAATACCACACTGATACTGAAGTATTCAGACCCTTTGCTATGACACTTGAAATTTAGCTCGGGTGCTCTCTTGATCATTGATTGGATACGATTTGGAAGGCACACCCCGTCTATGTAACAGCTGACAATGCATATTAGGGCAAAAACCAAGTCATGTGGTTGAAGGAACTGCCTGAGAGCTTAGAAACAGGATTGTGTCGAGACACAGATGCAGATGCAAAAAAAACTTCTGCTGCATCAAAGGTTCTCAGTCGACACTGGCCTCCATAATTCATAAATGGAAGAAATTTGGAACAAACAGGACTATTCGTAGAGCTTGATGCAACCATTTGTCCATAAATCAATTAATGTATCAACAGAAAATTAATCATTTTGATAATCTATATCATTTTCAGTAATTTTTTTTAGAGAAAAAATCCCCCTCATTTTAGCTTCTTAAATGTGAATATTATTTGGGAAACAGTGATTAATATATTTGGACATTTTATAGACCAAATGACTAATAATCAACAGATTAATCGATAATGATGCAAAAAAAAGATCTTGGAATATTTTTCACAATTTGATGACATTTAAGACCACATAAATACCTGATTACTCATAACAACTGGTAATAAAAAAATAAAGGTTTGTCCTATATGACAGTGTCTTACATTATCTGTGCGTTAGCAACAATTACCCTCCTGTTATCTCACAGATAAGACACAATTGTTGCTCACCCCAGTCGTATTATCAAAGGGGTTGTAAAGGTCCAGTGTGGCATATCCTGTGTTGCTGCTGTGTTGAGTCACTGCAGGGTCCTGACAAAACAAAACAGTTATTAAAATCTGCACAGCAATAAGCAACATCAATCCTCATTTGACAAAACAGTTTTTGTTTTTTTATAATCATGAGTTCATTGTTAAATATGAAGTGGGCAAACATTAGACAGGCCCAGAAAAAAAAGCCGCACACGTCACATGAGCAACAACACGCCAGCTATTACACAGATCCAACATCAGCGCCTTTCATCGTTACCAAACACCTGACAGAGGCTAATATTAGCTTGCTGTCACAGATCACCCACCTGGAAAGGGTTGTGGTCGTCCGTGGGTTCAGGAAAGCTAGTGTATTTTGACATATTGTTGATGGAGACAACGCTTGTTGTTTGGAGAAAACTGAGCTAACGTCAAGTAGCCACCACTTGCTGCTACTGACAACGTTTGTCGTGGAGGGTGAAAAGCAGCCGTTGGCCTCTATTTTTGCTGATTAAATCTTCCGTTTGTTTCTTTTCTAGAAACGAAAGGACGGTCGGTGTGACCAGTCAGTCAGACAGAGCTACCCGCAGCCTCCGGTGTTCATTTCTCCGCAGTTTTGTTAAATAACAGATGAACACTGACTTAAACGTTGCAGACAGGTTGTACTGGTTGAGTTGTTTTTTTAATCTTCCCTCTTCTTCTTCTTCTGACCGAATCTGGCTGGCTGCTTATTATCTCTATATTATTATTATTATTCTCTTTCTTCTCCCGAAGGAAAACAACCGTTGAACAGGAAGTAATGGGCCAAAGATGCGGTCATGTGACTGCTGCTGCGGCAGAGAAACACGTGGGGAACCGACGGGGGCGGGGCCACACCTGCACGTGTCTTTGAAGAAATAAAAACGTTATCAACATAAAAAAAATAAAATAATCAGCAGTGATGGGAGTAGTATTCAGATCCCAAAAGTACCAACACAGGAATGTAAAAATACTACTTAAGTAAAAATACGAAAGTATTTGCAGCGAAATGTACGTAAAGTATGAACGTATAAGTAGTGGTTTGGGCCCTCAGACGGATATGTTATTATATATGACAAAATTAGATTATTAATATTGGATCATCAGTGTTAGAGCAGCATGTTACGGTTGTAGCTGCTGGAGGTGGAGCTAGTTTCAACTACTTTATATACAGTTTAGTCCAGTGGTATTATTAAGTATTATTTTCTGATATTACTTGGAATGCAGGATTTTGTCTTGCGACAGAATATTTTAACATAATGGTATCTACCTTAAAAAGGGTGACCCAACAATAGAGAAAGTAAACATGTTTTGCAGGGGATTACATTACATGCCGCCTGTGTGTATTATCAGGCATTTTACAACGGTCCAGTATGTCAGCCAATTAGAAGTCAGGACTAGAGACACAGGTTTAATCAGTAGCCCACATCACGCCAAGTTCCCCTTTTGTCTATTAAAAATGCACAACTGAGATGTGAGACAAGGAAACTGTCCTCTAAGCTTTGAGATAAGATGAGATACGGACTGTGCAGATACATGCAGAGCAGACAATTTTCCAAATGGCCATAATTGTATATATTTTACATTTTTCCTTTAAACACATTATGTGTAGAAATTGCAAGTAAACCATATATCAAGATTGTTTTGCCATAATGTGTCTGAATAAAAATATAATGTAACATTTATTTTTAAATCGGAATCATTTACTGCTAAAAGTAAAGAAAATGTGAAATGTTGATTGTGCATCATGATCATATTATTAACCCAATAATTTAGGTTCATCTCTTAGTCTTTGTGTGGCTGTGTTTATAAAGCTGTTAGTTCATTGCCTCCCCTTTTCCAGTAGATGTCACTCTTGTGCCTAAAAGGAATATTTAACTTGTGTATATATACCACTAAATTGCAATTTAAAGATCAATGCAACCTATGAGATTATGTGATGGACAACCATGAAGAAACAAAGCACACATGGGGTGGAAATAGCGGTGACATACATACCAAAGAATGAGAAGCCATTTTGCCATCCTAAACAGATTGTATAATTAACGCTGAAAGCTTCTTGCTTGGCTTCCCGGCTTCCCGGCTTCCCGTCATTTATCTTCATGCCCTTTTTTTTATTTAGCTACATCTGTACATTTGGCAGCTGATCATTCCTCTATTACGGCCATGTCACGATTGGTCCAGATGGCCCCCGAATCAAAAGCTGGACTTAGGTGCCTCCTGGTTTCTAAAACCACAGCATTCCTCAGCCAATCGAGCAATGCAAGGCTCCATGACATCACTGCCTGAGGAATGAAACTGGCATAACAGTTGTGTGTTGAAAGTGACCCGACTAACAAGGAGGGAGTGGGTGGTGCGGACTGCTCCTGTGAGGATAACAACCATAAGTCAAAGAGGTCATTTAGACAGAATACAGCGTGTGCGTGGATGCATTTGTATGAATATGTGTGTGTGTGTGTGAAGCCAATTTTCTTATTGAGCAAAGAGCAGAGAACTTTCCATCCACCCCAGAGTGCAGTTAAAGTGTTGTGGTTTGGACCAAGAGCTTACACAATAACATGGGCTTCACCGAGGCCATCAAAAACACACTTTCAGTCTCTGAGACAAAAACAAGAGGAAAGTTGTGTAAGACATGCATACTTAGACACACAAAGTTTCTCTGCTCTAACTCTCTCACACTCACATACACACATATAAACCGTGTGCAGACATTTACCCAATGAACTTATTGAGAACGTTCATCCTGGACGATGGCCCAGTCCTCCTGCTGCTTGGTCAACACTGCCTGTATAAACTGGGAAGGACTTCACAGGGTCTCTCGTCTGTTTGAAAACCTGGAAAAACCATCACTGGCTGTGAAGCATAGCAGCACTCTCCTCGGGAAGTACTTGAGAGACCCCGAAGGTTCATTTTTCACAGCAAGGTGAAGTCTACCCTGGTGTTGAGCTTTAGGCGAGTAAAGGCTTTCTGAAGATCAATAATTTTTAGCTCATGGTCAAAACTGTTTGTCTACTTTGTTTGCATCCATTGTGTTGAAATGTGGACATCTCCCTGCACAATGTAAAAGAATAGCTACTTTACACTTTATACCTGGGTACAAAGCCAGAAAGAAGGGGTGAGGGGCTTTTTTTTTTTTATTGCGTTCCCTCTTTAAGTAGGTACAGCTGGGAAAAATGGGGTAAAGAAGTAGACCTTCTCATGATGCTATGAAATAATTCTCCCTCGCTCATTTCCTTTCCACTCCCTGTTTCTCCCTTGTCTTTGCCAAAATGCCTCTCAAAGTGGTGTTCATACAAAATATGATTTGTCATTGGGAGTTTTCAGACTAATTGAACGCATATTGTAGTGAGTTATGATGAGAGAGTACGAATAGCGGGCGTAATGATATGTGATGTGATGTAAAATGATTTGCAGAGAGAGACGACAAAGGAATATATTTGGAGGTGACATAAAGAGTGCCTGTTTAAAATAGAACGTAAATATGGTTTCTCTGAAAGAAAAAAAAAAATCCAAGCATCATTCATATAAAACAGTTTATTAACAACATGAGAACAGATTTAGACACTGAAATAAAGCTTTTAAAAAAGGAATGTATTTCTATAATATACACACAGATTGGTGACTGAAGCCTTTCACTGTTTGAGCAAGATCCGACTGGCGAGGGAAGCCAAAGACTAAGAAGAAAACTAGGTGAGTAAATGTAAACCATGCATGAGGCACAAAACCAAATATACTGTATGACAGTGTTGAAATGGCCTCATTCCCTTTCATAGACTCTGGTGCAGACGACGTCCCCAGCAGTCATTGTCTGAAATAAAAAGGAGAGGAAACTTAAAACTATTTTTTTTTTAACACAGTAAAGCTCTCAGACTAAACAGTCACTTAAGTTTAAGTGTCGTTTTTGACCTCATATATAAAGTCTCATTACCAGTATCAGTTCCCCGTCATTGGTCAGTTCTCGGGTCCATGCTGTCTTGGGGCCTTCGCCTTTCTGTAGAGTCTGTTCACAGCTGATCTTGCTGTCTGTTTCCCACTTCGGAAAACTCTGCCAGGATTCATATAAGGAGAATGTGATTAGCTGACATCATTTGACATCAACATTTTAATGGCCTTGTCCTTCACCACTCACTCAATATAAAAAAAAAAAATGAAGAACAGATCCTCATATTATCACCAAGACTCGAGTTGCACTGAAATGATTTCCACATGTTGTTTTTTTTGGTTTTTTTTTCTGTGCAGAAGAACTGTGGCTCTGCTAGTTATTGCTGTGTTTGGCCAGACAGCCTGCTGGTATCCATGCATTGACATTATATAAGAATGATAGGAGGGATGCGTACCGTGCAGGGACGTCCATCCACTGTGGTCTCACTGAAGGACTGACCTACAGTGAAGGAGACATTGGTGGTGCGGACGCTGGTGGACGTCTTGATGGACAGACTTTCCTCCTGCTGGCTGATTTCCACCGTCGGGCTGGAGGCCGCTGTCACTGCAATCTTCCTCAGAAACACGTTCACACCTGAGCACAGGGGACCAAAGACAAAGAGAAGTCACATCAAACTGGCAGCTATACTTTACTTTTATTATTGCCAGAAATGTCATGAAATGAAAAGAACATTAATACGCAGAGATTGTATATTTAGAATGATGTATTACCACGCAGTGATCTCATAATGACTAAAAAAAAAATAAAGGTAAAGAAGTGTTCACCATGATCAATTACTTGCAAGCACTGAATGAGCTGAAACCGAAGAAATCAATCGTAAAATGTATGGTATGCTTCAGAAAATAGTTTCCAGTAAACCATATGTGATTACACCATGCAAGAATCACTGGTATGATCATTTAACCACTAATTACTGTGACATTATTCAAGTGTTAGTTCACGCTAAAACAATTCAGTCATCATTCACACAAATCTTTTGTCAGTCAAAACTCGACTGAAGCTGGTATGTTGCTTGTTAGCCCCTCACATTTCAAGCCAAGCATCGTCTTTTCACAGCCGCGCAGAGGTTTTTGTTTCGCTTGGAGCTTGTAAAGAGATGATCCCGGTAAAGACAATGGCTTTGTAAAAAGCTAAGATGGAACAAAAGACAACTTGATATGTGTTTGATAGAAAACTTCAGTGATGTTTCCCTTACCTTGAGGTTAAAAGGATATTGTGCAAAAATCCTTTAAATGGAGGTAAGACAGAAGTTACAGAACATGGGATTAATGCAGCAAGAGAAACAGGGTGTTACATAGAGGATGTGAAACATGGAGTAAATGTCTTTTATTGACTATCTATGTGCTGGTTCAGTAGAGATGATGTGATGTCTCATGTTCGATGAAGACAAAACAAATATAAGCTGCCTGCCTGGTGGGCTTTTAGTTATTGACATTATTCGTGTGAGTCAGACTGGCTTCAGAGAGATCAGAACTAACCCACAGATCTCATTCAGCTCATGTAGCGGTACTAAAGGAGGTAACACACACACACACACACACACAGAGTCCTAGATTGGGTCAGGGGGGCCCAGGGCGGTGAAGGAAAGTCGGTCTCAGAGCTGGCTGGCTGCAGGGGCCCAAGTCAAGGCTTAGTTCCGTTTACACTGGCTCTAATTACAACCGCATGAGCAGGACCCTGCTTCAGATGAGTCGAATCTAACATTCCTCCGCAGGCTATTTGTCTTCAGATTTTTAATGGATGCCACTGGTTGGCCCTCACCTGACCTTTCTCTCTCTCCTGCTCTCCCCAAAGAGAACATGAGCCTATAAAGTCTCATATGTAGTTTAATATCCCAGTGATATGGTTTTGCAGGGAACGGCACAACATTTGACCTCAAAGCCCGGTGCATTTCCATCTGATAATACAGCTGACAAAATGATTGGCAGGTCTTTGTACAACGGATGCTTCCCTTTCCTTTTAATTTCCCCCTTATTGGCATTTTAACAAAGGACCTGAGCGGTTGATGATAAACCAGATAACAATATGCTGTTTGACTGCAAATTTGCATGCAAGTTAGTTAGTTTTGCATGTAAAGCGTTTTTTATTCATAATAGGAAAAGACTAACTGCAACGTTGTTTTGGAAACGTTCAGGGACATATGAAAAAAAACTGTAAAAGTCTATCTATGCAGCAAATGTTTTATTACTCACCCAACGCTTTCAAAAGCTCCTCGAAATTTTCTGAAGACTTCATCTTCCATTTTCCTGAGAAGTCTGTGATTGTCTTCTCCATTTTGATGCAAACACCAGATTTTTTTTTGTTTGTTATTTATTTATTTAATTAATTTATTAATTTATTTTTTTTGCAGAAGTTGACTGTGGCTGTAGGCTCCCTCTTCGTGCTGTTAACCGGACCGGTCTGTGAAGACGCTCTCTGCTCTGCCTGCATCTGCGCCTCCTCTCATTGGCTGACAGCTCGCCTGTATCCGATGCTGGTCCAGCCAATGCAGAGAGCGGTGACAGGGAGGGACTTTCCCCCCCAAGTCTCTGTCAGCATGGTGAAAGATTTAAATACGAGATGGAAAAATGCACTTCCAGTAAATCCTTTGATGTTGATGAGCAGCCAGCTCGGATATTAAGGAGCAGTGTTAATTGTTTTCTTTTTAACTTCTTGGATGGTGCCATGTTAGTCCCAATTACTTGTCAGGAAGTCCAGACAATAAGTAAGAAAGTCAAGAGAGTAGATAAAGTAGATGATTAAAGTACACAATTTTTCAGGTTAGGTAATTAATCCAATTTTTTTTCTTCATGTCATAATCATTCCTCATGTTTATAGTGGCCATTAGAAATATTTCATAATACTCTTACAATGGTGTTAGGGACAAATGTCAAATCAAGGAGTCAAATTTTTATTGCCAAAGTCCCTCTTTTTGTTACTATACTTTTTTTTTTACCTGAAGCCATCAGATTTCAGACATTTGGAATGTAAAATCAGATAGCAGGTTAATGTGTTCGGGTCCAGAATGGGGGGGTTGGAAAGCTGGTAAATAAAGATAAGAAATCCAGCTGGAGGCATCCATCCAGGAAATCATGATATTTCACTCCACAATTAGACAAGAGAATTAAGAAATCAAATTTATTCATTATAATCAAACAGCAAATCCATTTTATTTACCACAAACTGACTCATGTTGCCATCTCGGTCTCTGTCTGAATTGGACAATCCAAGTTTCATGTCTTCAGGGCCACATGTACTGTTTGTAAACAAACAGAGACACGTTACTTCCTGACTGAGCTTTTCTGAGTCACTTAACTCGTATTCATTCTATTGTGTGTATATAACTTATTCATGTTAATTTATACAAGACACATTTGGAACCAGATATTTTAGGCATTGTTAAAAAAAAAAAGTTGTTACTTTCTATTGACTAATTGTTGCAGCTCTAAATAATAGTAATAATAATCATGCTAAAGCAGAAACCCTTCAATTCTGACATGCATAATTTATATACTTATCCCATTACCTCAAACCATCCGTCCTACTGTACTTGTGTTATAATTTGTTGTAATTGTATAAAATAAATAGGTCAATTGCACTTTTTCTCCCACCCTCTCTTTCTTTCTTTCTTTCTTTCTTTCTTTCTCTCTCTCACACACTCACAACACACTGCCAAGAATATATCATCGGGTTCGGCTCAGAAGGGATGTCTCTGGAAACATGATGCAGCGCATTCACCCAACAAAAGGTGTTATGATGTTATCTGCACAGGTTGTCTCAGCATTCTTCCCTGTGGCACCAAGCAGGTACAGTACCCTATAGAGTTACAGCAACATGGGAATTAACGTCACTTTGTATTTTATACAGAGAAAGGACATGAAAGGACATATAAAGACACTCTTGGATGCAAATTAGTCATACCATCCAGGCCAGCATTCACCGCTGGCTGACCTCAAATGGAGAGAGGGCGTGGACAACAGCAGCCCAGGGATGAGAAGAAGAAGAAGATAATGGCCCTGATGAAAGGGAAAACACTGGACACCTCTGTCCCTGTTGTTATGACAACAGATGTAGTTTCATAAAGCTGTGATTCCCCTGAAAGCTATATCCCTATATATAGACTAATATAGCTGCTGTTTGGGTCTCTGTGCTGTAAGGACCTGAAGGTTTATTTGTCTTTTTCTTAATTAGTATGTCAATTACCACTTTTAATCCTTAAAATGACATCTAATCCTTATCACTATTTTTTTTTTTTTTAAATCTATAAATATGCAAATATTTTTCATTTTCAGACGTTTAACTGTTGACACAAGACGTCGTCTGCTTCACTGTAACGACAACACAGAGAACGGTTGAGTGAAGCGTCACCTAGCGTTTTCTTTATGCCGGTTTTCTCCTATGCGGAACCTTTTACATTTGATTGTTTCCAGCCGGTCAGCGTTTCCGTTAGCACCGATCTCATCATGTCGAGGCATCTTCGCTTCGTAGCGCGGACAGTAATGGTTAAAGATGGCAACATTGAGGAGGCGTACTCAACGTTAAACCGGTAAAATGCTTGTTTTACGGTCTTATTTAACGTCGTTAAATAGGATAAGATTAATATGTTGGTGACAAACTAGTATTAGCTACGTTAGCTTTCCGCTCAATGTCACAGAGCTGCGCATGCGCACTGGTGTTAAATTAGAATGTTTTGGTGGTTTTGTGGATTTCAGGAGTGTATGGATAGAATGAGAAAAAAGGCTTATGGTTTGTCACAATGTGCATTTCGATACAGATCCTTCAAAATAAAAGGTTGTAAAGCCTTGTTATGTTCATGTAAAAATTCTCAAAGTGCTTTCTAGACTTTGATTATGATGTATTGGTAAGTAAAGTTGCAAACATTGTGCTTTGATTAAAGAAATAACTTGTGTATAAATGTATGAGTCTTTGTTTAGGTTTCTTTAAAGGGTCATAGTTCGGAAATTCATGTATACTGATTACTTTAAATTAGTCTTGACCACAACCCGAGGCCTTGTGATTCACACATTCTCTCCACGTATTTCAGGTTCTTGTCCCAGGATGGGATTATTAAAGCAGCGAAGAACAAGCGCTATTTCGAGAAGCCCTGCCAAGAGCGAAATCGGAAGAACTATGAGAACTGCAGACGAATCTACCATGCTGAAATGTTCAGGAAAATTTCCTTCATCTCCAGGACAAACAGAGAAGATCCCTGGGTCGGTTTCTAGTGAAGGATGGAGGAAGAAGGATGTTATCATTGGACTGGTTAAGATGGGGAGCCAGCAAAAGTGGAAGCGGCAAACAAAATCAACACAATGTCACTATCACGTCTAAGAAGAAGGAAAACTCACATTTGTTTTTGTTGTTTTTATTGTCATTCCACAATGAAAAGTGCTGTTCTTGTTCTTGAGAAATAGTCACGCATTGTTAATGAACCCTTCATTGATTACATTTTGTGTTTTGAATCTTGTCTTCCAACACCATCTTAATAGTAAAGAAGCTATTAAATGTATAACATTTTCAGAAAAGGTGTACTTTTTAATTTAACTTTAAACTTTTAATTAAATACAGGTAGTTGTGGGTACTTTTTTGTGTGTGAATGTTGTCTTGTTCAGCAGGAGTTAGCAGTAAATGAATTCAAGGTCACTGCATCCCAGTGTGGTGTTTATGTACACTAAAAGATTGCAGCCCCGTCCCACAGCCAAAGCTTTTACCTCAGAGGGCCTTATTGTGTGCTCTTGGCTCTCTCTCTCCCTCACACGGTGGAAGTTAAACTATTTGCACCACGCTCCGTTATCTAAGAGGTTACCAGGTCATGTTGATATCCTGTCCCAAGGCTTCAGTCGATGGGTGAAGGAACAGTTTAATGAAAATGTTCAATTCTCTAAGCACCACAACCAAAGTTCCATTCATCTCTATGGTATTTGGGTTCAATCAATCAAATTTTATTTATATAGCCCAAAATCACAACATACATTTGTCTCAGAGGGCTTTATAATCTGTACAGGGAGTGACACCCTCTGTTATTAGACCCTCGATTCGAGTGAGGAAAAACTTGCCCACCAAAAAACCTTTTAACAGGGAAAAAGGTGGAAGAAACTTTAGGAAGAGCCACAGAGGAGGGATCCCTCTCCCAGGACGGACAGACGTGCAATGATGTCACATGTACAGAACAAATCAACACACACATATTGTACACTCACAATGAATAATAATAAATTACAATGGATGATAAAATGAGAATGGTTTACAATGAATGATGAATTATTACAATAACAGTTCTGGGTTATATTAAAAACTAGAGGCAAATAAAAGCAATGGCATGGTTACATACTGAGAGATAAATGATAAAATGTTTTTCTATAAATTGGGTGAACTGATAGAGGACACGGGGCACAGAAGGTTTCTGGTTTCTGCAGTTGTCAGTGAGCAGAAATAATGTTAAATGTGTAAATGTTGTGCAAATCTTATAAGACTGGTTTGACTACGACTGTTTGCATAGTATCTCTCTACTGAGCTGATAGTATAGGCTGGTGCTGTTTGCATTGTAATGGTATCTATATTGCAATCAAAATAAAATCTCGATCCAAATGTCCCTATGCAAACTTCAAGAACACACACTGACCTTGTCTTACAAGGTACCAGGGGGTCTGTGACAACTACACTAACAACAATCCACCATATAAAGAACATTACTGTAGCTCAGAAAGTTTAGAGATCTGCCTCTGCCTTTTAATTCAGTCATTTGTGGCAATTTATGAACATATATTTAAGTTTAATACCAGTCTTCAAAGCAGTTGTGTGGAGTAGTGCATTGCAGTGGGTATACTGTGGTGATTCCCTCCCAGACTTGTGTCTCGGCCTTCCCCTGCAAAACACATTTTATTGCGCAAAACTCTATTGTTATTCCTTGCACATTTTTAAGTGGGGAATACGCAAACCCTGGAGCTTTCTTAGTGTTAGTGGATATACAGCATATACCTGCATATCATGTAGTCTACACCATTGCTTTGAAGGCATTTCACCACCTGGCTGAGACTCAAACTGAAACATACACCCTTCTCCACACCCAGTATTGCAGTATCTTATTTGTTCCACGTCTTGCATTCACTGACAGTCCCTTTTTTTTCTTTATTCTGCTGTGCCACTTGCTCATTAACCTTAAACTACTAATTATAATTAATATTATCAACATCATCATATCAACCCTAACCCTAATTATTGCATCCTCCTGCAAGTGACAGTATTATATGCATGTGACAAAAGAAGTGATTCACTCCTTTAGGATACAACAATCTTATTATGTAAGACTGTGTTGAGAACTTTCTGTCTATGGCTCTAATAGGCCTATGATGCCATATCTCCTAATCTTTGTCTACCCCATCCAGTTCAGCATGAACAACAGACTCGAGTTTCCAGAGCACAAACAACAACAAAAACTTCATAACGTTTGCTAATAGGAAAGCTAAGTCACATGTAGCTTCATTTGTTTACCCAGCCATGAATTGATTAAAAAAACATGTTACTCCTTTATTTTATGCTGGGGACAAAGCTAAAGCCTAGGAAACAAACATCAGTATCTTGACCTGTAAATGTGCTGTAATAAAATCCTAACGTGTTTTTGCATTAGGTCTGATAGCGTAGGCTAAATGTTCCCATATTTTCACCTCAACAGATGCCAGCAGATGCCGCGTGCAGCTCATCTTGTTCTCCAGCCACACCACCAACACGTGCCGCCTTCGGAGCCCCAGCAGGAGCCACGCGTTTATCAACCAACCGCCGTTGTGAATGCTGCTGATTGGCCAAGCCCCTGAGCCAATAAGAAAACATCGCAGCGCTCGTGAGCCAATCGTCGCACAACATCTTTTTTGGGCACGTGTATCGCCCGTTGCACTCCGTGGGTACTTTGTATACGAGGCGAGGAGAGCTGACAAAGTAAAGTAAACACGAGCCGAGAGAAGAAGCAAGGAGGGACTGACCGGAAACCTTCACATTTATACCCAACTGTCGTTAGCGTTGCTGAAGTAACTCCTGTAGTACCTGAATTTGTTCAAGTAGTGCTTACTTCTTAATCCTCGCCGTGTTGTTTAACCGTTTTCGTGAATCTACGTTCGCTCCGTGTAGACGGTAAGTTCCCCTCACTTCATTTAATCTCTTCTGTCTTCAGTAAAAGAAACGTTAGACATTTGTTTTGTCATATTCAGGCATCTGTGTTAGTTACAGGATCAAACAGTTCCTGTTTTCACGGATGCTTGCTGATGTTTTTGTTTACGCAAAGAGCTGTTTGATTACAGATCACATGTTGTTTTCATGCAGGCTGCAACACTGCATGTCTGCAGTATGATGCATTCAGTGACTGCTGCCTGACACTGTATTATATTGATAATAAAGGACTGTTACTGTGAAATGAGCTATGTTTGGGGGCACACTGAGACCCTCTCTTTCTCTCTTTCTTTCAAACGTGCAGTTTTAACGTAATGAGCATCAGAAAAATTTTAGTTCACCCGAGATCTACCAGACCAATAAATACGCACCTGTAGCCACTGACAGAAACCTGAGGCGAAACACCCAATCAATCATTAATATAGTCACACTATTATAAATAAAGAGAAATGTGTCCACTATGCTGTGAAATGTGTTAAGATTATGCCAAACATGTTGCTTTGTAATGCATGAAAAAGCAGTTCATTGAGTTTATCCTATAGTAAAAGGTTATTATTATTATTATTATTATTATTATTATTGTTATTATTATTATTGTTATTATTGTTATTACTATGAGTACAGTAACGCTGGGGACAGTGGCGTGGCAACAACGTGACAACTGTCATTAGATTCTCATTCAAATGTTGCAATAAAATCTGATTGGTGCAGCGAAAGTGTGACATAACTTTTTTTTTTTTTTTTTAGTAGAGCCCCTCCCACTTCAAATCCAAAACACAAATGCACGTGAAACATGCCAAAAGTGTTCTAACTTTGTCATAACATTGTGTGTTCATAGGACACCAACTTTAAATTAGGCAGAGGCAGCTAAAGACTTAAAACTTATCATTTTCAGCAGCGAAATCAGTCTGCACAAATACACACGATGGAGAGAAAGGAGAATGTTTCATTCAGTCTGTTTGACATGTCAGCAGTCTTGGCATATATATTTGGCATCTGATGTCATTTCATGTTGGGGGAATCCCTGATGTACTGGACACTGATACTCTATGATATTCTACTGAGAAAAATATAATTACTCTCAATGTGCTCTTTTTCTCTGTTCTCGTCCAAAGATGAATTCATTGGACACTTCTTCCAAATGGCCATCTTATGACTCGCTTCCTTCCACCCCGAACTTTCTTCTCAGCGAGAGTGAGCATACTGAGGATGAATCAGACATCTTCTCTGAGGGAGAGGGCGACAGTGGAGCAAGCAAGACCTTCCCGGTAGATGAAGGAATAACACTTTCTGTAGGTTACCTTGGTTTCCCACATCAGGCAGATAAGTTGTACTCTGGGTCTACGAATGACCAGTCTGGACACGCTAAGCATCCTGACTCAGCCGCTTCTCCTGGAGTCGCTGCAATAGGTTCATCATCAGCTACACCCGGAGACCTGGCCTTCGCTCAGAAGGTGGGCAAAATTTATGACTTTGTGTAATTTTTTTTCTCAGACAAATAGATGATTAATTGTAATAATAATACAGTTGTACTCTTCCCAGTGTGCAGATTTGCGCAGGTTTGTTTGCCCTTTGCTTGGGCTTCTACATGGACTTAAGGCCGGGCGATTTGACAAAGGTGTGTAGTTGAGCAATATCGAACAGTATTATCATCTCTTGTTAAGTTTTAATACCATCCTACTAGTAATTTGACTTGGCGTGTAAATGGTATCTTTTATTTTTGGCAGGTTTAACCACTTTCCAGCAGAGTGTTGCTGTGGACAGACTGCATAGGATTCTGGGAGTTTTACAGAAGCCTGAAATGGGGTATGACCAAAAGGCAAACCTAATAGAAATGAAAATCGGGCAATTACCATTGCCTTAATATGCATCATTAATGCTTTTTCATTTTTTTTCTACAGTGAGAGATACCTCCACAACCTGCTGCAGATAGAGATGATGCTCAAAATATGGTTCCCTCAGGTGGCACTTCAGCCCACAGTTAAATTAACCCAGACCATCACTCCCAGGCGCTTACCACGCTGGTGCCAAAATCAGCTCCACATGCCTGTTAAGGTGAGTTTCATACCTGATGTTGATACCATCAACCCAAATACCAAATTGCAAGAAGAGTTAAGAAAGCATGCTCCTCTGATGTAAATAAGACCTTGGTTTGTTATAGTTTTAATTTTTGGTTTTACCTTTCCATTACAGAAGCGAAAGCTGAACTGGACAGAACCTGAGGACATGCATACACACCATCAACATGGAAATCATGGAAGCTGCCAGGCTGTGACATCACTTAACATTACATGTTTACCTGGAGCGCCTAAAAAACAGAAAGCTCACAAGGAAGGAACAGTTGAACCACCTGTGGACTGTTGGGCAGCGCGACATGAAAGCAGCGACACTTTAAGCAGACCGTCAAAGAAAGAAAATAAGAATCCAAAGCATCCTGGGATTGATTCACCATCCCCTTGTGGCAGCCTAGCTGCTACACAGGCCAACTCAGTTTCCACAAGTGCTGCCATTACTACAGCTGACTCATCATAGCTGGCCTTAGCTGACCTTGCTACCACATGGAGGTGCCAGAGTAAAGGTAGAGGGTGGACTAGATTACATAGACATGAATTTAGACATTGAGTCTGTGATTGCTGCAAGGCACATAAAACAGAAGAGGAGGAGGAGACATTCAGTAACTCTTAACTATCCAGTGTGGCTTTCGATTACACTAGAGGCACTGTTTTCCATGAATTGTATGTATAGTATTTGTAAGAGTATCTATTTTTTTATTCACTAAGTTAAGCAAATATGTTGGAAATACTTACAGTAGACTCTACTACATTTCTGAAGTCACATGACCCCTCAGGCTCTGTGATGTTATTCACTGCCTTCTGTATAACCACTTCAATGGCTTTTGCTGTTTTAACCACAAATGGGTCTTGTGGTGTATTTATTGATTCTGGTAGCACTAAATAAACACAACTTCTTTGATTCAGTATAAATAAGAATAGATCCGATAAAGCAACAAAAACACTGCCACATCCTGTTTTGATAAATAATATGTGAGATAGTTGGGTAAATGTAAGATGATTGGCTGGATGTTAAACTCTAAGTTAGTAGCCAATGAATGAACTTGGGAAAAAATGCCATGAAAACGAAAGACCTGACTTTTCAGTGACTGCTTTGTTTTAAATGGAATAGAACAGACAAAATGTGTTTGGTTGTGTATAAATTTGAATAGATGTATTCTGCACTTTGGATGAAATTTTACATATCAACACTAATGAGTTGTGATATTTATATTAAGCGGAAGCTGTGATTTTAACAGCAGACTTACTTGGAGTCAAGCGTGTTTTATCATTTGATCAAATAAACATGGTACAAAAATGTAGCATTTTGGCACTACAGATGGGAGGTGTTGAACGGCATAAAATGAATTCAGCTCCTTCCCAGGCTTGTTTCCGTAGCTTCAATTTGCACCAATTTATATCTGTTGTTACAAGAGCAGCCAGCCTGTGTGCACCATAAAAATGGATTACTGACTTCCTATTATAAATTCTATTAGTATCACTCAAAGTGCTTTACTATTAATTATGAAACATGGAATAGCATGAAGACGTGATAAAACTATTTCCATTTCTAAACATCTTCTTCCTTCGATTGTATTTCATTTTTGTACCACTATATTTTGAATTAAATATCATTCATGTTGAATGGGATTTCATCTCTGGTGTTTTGTCACCGGTCAGTCTTACATATACTTTTACACACATAGAGGTGATCATACATTTGCCTGAAAAATAAATACATCATCAATCATGCAAAAAGTTATTCTTTTAATAATAATGGTAAAATTGCACATATGTAGTAGTGTGCTGCTGTGTAGATGTTGATCAGGCTTCACGGTTCATTGTCATTGGTACTGACTGAGTTATGTTATTTAAAATAGAAATTATGGAGAACAATTCTAAAGTGTGGGGTTATGCTTTATTTGTGTATACAAAATGTTGACAATACAGGCCATGTGTTTCACAACTTTTATTTGTGAATAAAACATAAAACAGGAATCTTATTTGTGAGTCATATCTCTTCTCTTTCTTGTTGTTTCCTTTGGTCTTGGCTACTAAGTTTCTTATAAAGATTGTCATTATTGTTGATGGCTTGACAAATGCACATATTTTTATATATTAAATGAGTGATGTGGTTGATCAAAACGCACTGTGTTGTTTGATTTATACACAGTATACACAATACACAGACAATATTATGCAGATAAATATTATGCATTATATAAATCAAGATTTGAGTCATAATGCATATTTTAAATACATGTAATGAATCACTTTAATATTTTAAATTGACAAATTCTTTACTATATTACTGTAAAAATAGTTACTAAGGACTTGTTTTGAAAAACTTTCCATTTACTTGAGTATTTCAGTTTGATGCTACTTTTTATGTCTACTCAACAAAAAAGAAAAAACATAAGTCTAAAGTAAATTAATTGTAAGTGCTTTAAGATTTCATAAAACTAAATAATAAAATGTACTTTAAAATATTTAAAGTCTTATTAGATTATAACACTATAATAACCACTGTACTTACAAATTATACATATTTATTCAGTTTAAAACACAAAATATGCTATACACTTTTTACTGTATGCTGTGTACTGCACATGACAAAGAAGCCTCCGCGGCACTAGATGGCGCCATAATAGCTTCGTGTTTGCGGAAGCGTCCTTTACTCCAGCAGTAGCAGCGAGTAAACAGACCTCCAGGATATCGCAAGGCGCTAAATTTTAGCTTTAAATATTCAATGATATAAACGATTATCTTAATACTGAAGCTCACGGTGGGTCATTTCTAAACGCAGAAAGTGATTGGACGCAGCATACTTACCATTTATGCTTTTGTAACATCATAATGGCCGCTGAATGTGACTATGTCGGCGTTACGTCAAGCAGAGCAGGCTAAGATACGTGTTAGCCACGGCTAATTTTCAGTTGGAACGGTGTAGCGCGAGCTCCAGACATGGCAGCGCGAGCAGGAGGTGCTGCTGGCGGCTCTCTGGAGTCGACTTTAGACAGGAAGTTTAAAAGTGTTACAAACACGATGGATTCAATTCAAGGACTGTCAGCGTGGTGCATCGACAACAAGAAGTACCATAGTCTGATCGTGCGACACTGGGCGAAGTGTTTAAAGAAATGTAAGTAGCTTTGCTTTTCTAGCTGCTGCTGCTGCTGCGGGTAATGTCAGTTGGTGACGGTGCTAATGAAGCGAAACTAAAGCTACCCTCGTTTGCTTGTCCGAGTGAAAAACAACCGATTTGATCGTATTTGTGTAGCAGCTTTCACACAGGTTAGTGCAAGTCAAAGTGCGTTGCAGATGACGGACAAGATAATATAATAAAATAGAACAAATGTAATAAGTTCAACATTGCTTCTTGGTGTTTAGCTATGTCAATGTGTAGCAGGGTAATATTGACAGAAAATGTGTGATTCTCGCCTTTTTTGATGAGCTTTGGTGCTTTGGTGTGGTAATAAATTAACAATGTTCAATGAAATTAATGTTATAACTGGAAAAGAGTAAAGTTTATCTTAATATATAGAAGATGATATTAATATCAAGCTTTCCAGCCCTTGTCTGTCATTCCCCTGCATTGTTTCTGTTTCTGAGATGAGGTGTTGAGGCAACTATTGGCTGTGTGTTTCTGCTTGGGTTTGATTATTGGGTGCTCGTAATAAAGTTTATTACTAATCATTTGCTGGGCGAGGCCTGTTACCCCATTGCACCCCAGTTTATAAACTCACCTTGTACTCTTCAGTCCACAGTTATGGTGTCGTCCTTTGAAAACACTTCATGTCTTTATGTTCGACTTAGTTACATGATGGTTTTATTAGAGTGAATGAAGTTATTTACTTTATAATGTGTTGTTTGAGCCTTTGCTACAAGGTCGGATAATATGTGACGACAGGTACACTGAGTTTTCTGTAAATTTGCCATAAAGTGTGTCACCAGTCTGGTCCATCTTGGGACTGGAGTATTAATCTCTCTGTTCAAGATTTCATTTCATTCGAAGTGTTGATAGGCAATAGTCTTTTACACTAAATCAATATGGTGGAAAAGTTTAGAAGTTTGATATGGATTGTCTATGATGACCAACGCCACCGACAAGTTTGGATTTTGCGTATTAATAATAACTTTTTTCTGTGCCAGTGTTTTCCTCTCGTGTCTTTCATCTGATGGAAAGTTTATGTAGAGTGTCAACAGGGGAAAAACTGTCGGCTCATGGTTTTCCAGTGAAATTAAATCCATGGGAATTAAGCTCTCATCATGTGTAATATTGTAATTAATGCTGGGAATTTTCTTTCACCTGTAGTAGTTAGTCCGATAAACACAAAATAGAAAATGAAACTAAGGTTATATAATATTTCTCTGTGGGATGTAAAGAAGTTTGTGTATTTGATTTGCTGCAGTTTTTGACAATCAAAGGCAATTTTTTGTTATTCACATCAATCGTGGCATGAGATGAGAGATATTTAATGACTTTTATGTCAGTGTTTATGGTTTTACTCATGTTGTCATGTTGTGAATGTCAGGCTTGTTTTGTTACTGCTGTATCTATGACGTATTTAAACTCTTATATCAGTGTAATACATTATATAAATGTAACTGTCAGTTTGTCTTGCAAGTTCTTGAAAATGAACCAGGGCACCGACTAACAATTATTTTCATTATTTATGTGTTATTTATTATTAACACATTGTTGCTGAAATCTGAAAAAAAAAGTAAAAAAAAAATTCACATTGAATTAAAACTTAAAAAGCAGCAAATCCTCACATTTCAGAAGCTGTAACCAGCGAATGATTTGCATTACATGCTTGTTTAATGACTTAAGTAATTTCACACTCTCAAAATGTTTTTGTGAAAAAATCATTTGAACGGGGAGGGGTGGTCGTATGTTACACAACTGAATGCTTCCATTAATGATGGATGGATGGATGATTAATGATGGTTATCGAGTGAATTAGGAAAAGTGTTGTTGAATGAAGTACTCTGTTGGTATCTATCACTTTAAGGATGTCGGTATCATAATTTTTTAAACAATACTGAGTTAGAGTCACAAAGTTGAAGATTTGAGTGAGACTGGTTGCAGTAATACAATACTCAGTAGGACAGGTTATAATATATTTAGGTGTTTTAACTGATTTTAAACAAGGTCATCAGTTTCCAGTGCATCTTTTCTACAGACAAAGTACAGACAAAATTATTGGTCAAAATTGTGTCCCATGTTTTTGACAAGATAATTGCATTATTCTGTTAAGAAGTTTGGTTTTCTTTCTTTCTTTTTTCTTTTTTCTTTTTTTAAAAAAAGGGAAACTGTATGTGTAAAAGTTTTAGATTTGTTATCTGTGCCAGAATTCAGGTATTGAGGCATCTGTTATCAAACAATTTTGAATGACACCCAGCACTGTGTGTGTGTGTGTGTGTGTGTGTTTAAACTAAATATATTAATTCACTTCCTTTCTTGAAAGCTTTTCATCACACAAACACACCAGAGAATCAATTGCAATAAAACTTAACAACTACAATCTGTCACTTTCATCTCAATTTGCTGAAGCTACAGGATCATTGGTTAGCATCCTGCATGTCGTTTTTAACAAAGCAAATGGTAGCTGGAAGATTGTGTCACAAAGTTTGATTGATTATCTTGTAACCTTTGACCTGTATGTTCTGATTAGAGGTTGTTTTTTTTTTTTGGCCTTCATCATCTCTTTGACTCTCTGATTACTGATAAAACAAGTCAATTGATCGAGAAGTTTGAGAAGAAAACTGTTTGTTATTTGCGGTTTTTAGGTAGAGAATTAGCGGTTGATTAATTCTTATAATAATTTATCAAACAAACTTTAAAAGGATTAAATGTTAAGGTTAAAGGCTCATTTAATTATCAATACAAAATTGATTAACCAATTCATCTTAAAAATATTCACTCTATCTATCACTGATTCAAATAGGTGTGAGTTACATGCAGCTCAGCTGGGTGAAATGTTTGAAAACTGTTGTTGATTGACAAATATCGATGTGTTTCATGAGCTTGTATTCAGATTATGTGGACCTCAAACAGATGTTATTGTCTCTTTTCTCTAACAGCTGAGGCCGCACACAGGCTCAACCTTTTTTATCTCGCCAACGACGTCATTCAGAACTGTAAGAGGAAAAATGCCATTGTTTACCGTACTGCGTTTGCTGAGATGCTCCCTGAAGCCTTCATGCAGATCAAGTAAGTAATTTATAGGGATGTGGTTTTAAAGAGGGTCCATCAAAAATCACTCATTATTCTATTATGTCAGACAGTCTTGATTTAATGTATATTAGAAACAATGATAATGTTTGTGTATGTTGCCCCGTTTTCCCCCTCTATATATATATCTCTCTCTTCATTTGTCCTTGCTGCTTTTTTATTTATTCAGAGAAATGTCTCACAAATAAATAAAACAACACCAAAAACATAAATCTATGGTCTCACTTGTTTTGGTTCTGTCTTGTTTTTCTCACTCTCCCAGCAATGAAGGTGACGCCAAGGTGATAAAATCGGTGGAGAGGATACTATCCATCTGGGAGGAGAGGAGTGTATATTCAGGGGCACTCATTGCTGAGCTCAGAAGTAGCTTAGTGAAAGAAGAGTCTCCTCCTGAGACGCCCGTGGAGCAAAAAAGTAAGCGCAGATTTCGTATACAGGATTTGGCTTTATTTGTTACAGTATGTTGTAGTATTAGTCTGTTTTATTTACATGTAACCATTTTTAAAAATTGTCTGACATTTTCATTTAATATTTATCATTATCTTTATGTCTAATTCTGTTATGTATATATGTTGCACATGTTTACAGATGATCATTTTTCTGTTATTATTATTTTCTAAAGCTCCAGTTGAGGTCAAAGCAGATATCCGGTCCAAGATTGTTGCAGAGTTTGTGGTAAGCAAAAAAGTTTTAAGTTAAAGTTAAACTAGACTCCTTACTAAAGCACACCACAGTTATTTTAAGAAAAAATGGCAATCAAATATTAGTATATTTTGTAATTTGTAGCTCATTCAGTTTATGTAGCTTAACGTTTATGTTAAAACGGTGCTGCTACACTATGCTATGAAAAAAAAATGTTGTTTGTAATTGTTCTTTTCTCCCATCAATCAAATATTGTATTGCTATTTCCTCTGCTTCAGCCTCAGGCACTTATAGACCAACTGACGAAGCACAAGAGATCTATGGAGGAGGTGGACATGAGAGAAAAACAGATGACAGCTATGAGGGTTGACATCTGTAGTTCGGAAGCCCTCAAGAAACTCAAAGGTGCCTAATTGAATTATCTTCTACCGTTGATTCATCTAAGCTACTCAAACACCCTGTTATGCAGTGTTTTTTACTCATTCTTAGAAACCCTCCAAAATAATATTCCTTACTTGCTTGATTTTTACAGATAAAGCAGGAGGAAAGAAGTTCTCCCGGGACTTTGAAGAAGGAAGTGCACAGCTACAGGAGTTTGTTAAGTTCTTTGACAAAAAAATCAAAACAGGACCTCCTCTCGTGGAGGCCCTAAGCAACGCAGATATCTTCTATGAGATGCAGTACAAGGAGGTCAAGATTGTCGCCAATGTAAGTGACAGATGGGTTTGTAGTCAGCCATTTGTTGGATTGTTTAGTTTTAGTGCTCACAGCTTTTACATTATTTCAACTCTATAATTCAACACCATCAAGAACTTTTCTGAATCTTTAGTTCTTAAGCTTTTTACAGTTCAAACCTTTGCATCTATAGGTTTGGAAAAAATGTTCAGGGTGTGTTTTCAGTCATTCTACTTGTCTTTAATACAGTAGACTAACAACTTTTAAACCTGCAGGAAAGTTGTAATGCGTAACAAATATACTACATATTTCATATTGCACTTGCAGACCATGTTTTTATTGTTCTATTAATTTATTCATTCTTTATTACCTTTCCATTCAAGGCCTACCAAACATTTGCTAACCGGGTGTCCCACCTGAAGCGCAAGCTGGACAGCCTGAAGGCCACCTTACCAGACCTGGATGAGTCACCCATTCCTTCACCCTCTGCAGATGCTCCGTCTCCAACGGGCTCCGAGTCCCCTTTCCACGGTCTAGAATTGGCCAACCCTGATCCAGATCTTGATGGCTCCGCTATGGATGACGAAGCAGAGCCACCGGCTCCGAGCCCTCTGTCCTCACCTGGAGGATCACCAAAACACATCATGACACTCGGGGAGAATGATAACCGTGAGGTGGAGGATATGGATCTCTCCGACGAAGAAATGGACAGTGGGGGCATTATAGGTAAACCAGCGTGCTGTTGAAAAGTGGCTTAATGGACTAAGATATTTGTGATTATTCCTCCTGGTTTTCTGCAGCTGAATTATGATGAAAATATTCTCACATAAATAAAAAGAAGTTTCCATTTCGGCCATCCATCCAAACATTGCTCTCATTACCGTATTTTCTTCCTCAGTTGAACAGCAGGTTGACTGCCCCACCCACACAGAGGTCTCTATTTCAGTCTCTGCAAACACTGAGACGAAAGGAGCAACAGAGCAGCCTGTCCCAAAGGCCACACCCCCTGAAGCAGCTCCTGCAGCAGGTGTGAAAGGTGTTGACCTGGGTAAAATTGGCTCCATCCTCAACAGTTTAAGTTCTGTCATAAAGAACACAGGTGAGTACTGGTGGCTCCGCTGACATCTTAAAACCTGCAGGAAGTTCTGATATTAATTCTTGTGATTATAATAAAACTGATGTTGTGATGCTGTATTTGTTCCAGTGTCTCTACCTTACAGTCATGCTTCATTGAAGCGTCTAAAGGTCAGTTTAGACCAAAGATCACAATGAGGCGAATTAAAACTTTGAACTACTCGCAACGTGCCACTATGCAATGTTCTGAAACACTGACATGCGACTAGACGAAGTAATGTATCATTTCCACACAAGACTTTCCATTCTCCTGATCTAACTACCGGCTTTTCAGGCTTTTTTGTAGCATCTTAAAATATGAATGAGACAGTTGAAGTTAATGCATTAATGAAATATGAAAACGCAAAAAAAAAAACCCTGAGAGGGATGAGAATTTGAAGCAGTCATGGGTGTTTTAATGGAATACCTGGCTTGACAAGCTGAGTTGAGGGCGACACTGAGTTTGTGTCGAGCTGAGACGGGCGAGTTTACACCGCTGCAGCTTTTCCCTGCAGCATAAAATGTTTTTTTCTCGTCAATTCAACTTGCCCTAATAAAAACTTACATAATTCTATTTCTTTGTAACTTCCAAGTGTTGTCACTGTTTAAACTCCTAACATCTCAACGATAACTTGACATCCATAATTAAAGTGAATGTCTCTCTCTGACATGCAGGACCATTAGTGGAGAGTCCTTCCACAGCTGCCCTCACTGGCTCCTCAGTTAAGACCAAGTCTGCTGCCTCAGTGGCCTCTCAGGATGCCAGTTCTCTGGTCAGCCTCCTTTCTAAGGTGGATGTGAGTCCTACAGAGCTCCTCGGTGCTCTGGCTAAAGTCCAAGGCCAGAGTCAAGGCAGCCTCGGGGGTGAGAATAAGAAGTAATATGTTTAGTTTGGCAGCAGTTATATTTTAGATTATATATCTATATCACTTAAAATGTATTTTTGCTTTCTTCACTCAGGCATCACATCTCTTCTGAGCAGCTCAACTACAAATGTCTCTTCAGACTCTTCAAGTACAGGCAAGATTCCTCCCTCTTCTGCATCCACATCTGCATCTGCAGTACCCTCTCAGAGCCTGTCTCTCTCCTCTGTTGCACATGTGCCTTCTTCATCCACTGTAAGGCAGAGCACAAGCTCCCAAGCTCCCTCTCAGACTACCAACCCAGCCTCTGCTCTGGTGCAAGCTCTCCATAGAGACATGGATTTGACAACAGAGGCAGAACCCCCCTTGTCCTCTAAGAGTTTGGAGTCTAAAATCCACAGCTTTCTGCACGGTAACCCTGCATTTAGCACTTTTGACTTGGGGTTCACCTCAAACCCAGCTGTTGGAGGGAATAATCTAAGCCCGGTACCTGCAACAGATGCTCAGGAGGGAACCCCAGTGCGGGATGAGGGTGGAGGCACCCCAACTCAAGATGAGATCATGGACAAGCCAGTGGGGCTCCCATTCGCTTCCAGCACAAAGTCGTCATCTATTGCAGAAACTGGAAAAACACTTCCCATCACCTATCAGAACAGCACTCAGCAGAACCACAAGAATCCCCAACAGCAAGCCCACTTACAGCCAGGCGTGGCTCCGAATGGGAAGCTCTACCAGTCGTACCCATATGGTCAACAAGAGATGTCAGAGCACGGGATTACAACACCTGTTGCACATTACCAACCGATTTCTTCACAAAGTGGAGGGCCTGTGCCTGGAGAAAGAGCCCCAGGCAGTGCCAGTTGCACACAGACAGTTGGGGGCTTTCAAGCGGTGAGTGAAAGAGGTTGGTATGGTGACACTTACCCAGAGGGGAGCTCTCAGCAGCCCACAGGCTACAATGTGATAATGCCTGGAGGGGCTAGCGAAAACAAGACATCAGGACATTATCCATACCAAGCACAACAAACTCAAGAGTTGACCTCTCAGCAGGGTGCCGCCTCATCCTCTGGTTTCTACAGAAGCCTTCTTCCTGCTGTCCCCAACTTACCTCCCCCTCCTGTCAGCTTGGACAACCCTCCTTCCGCAAGCAGCAGTGCAATGATTCTCCCAGAGCATCAGCCACCGCCCAGTGCCGACACAGGGGAGGTGCTTAGGACCAGAGGCGACAGCGTCATCGGTGGGATGGTCGTCCATGACCATCAACACAAGTCCATGTTTCATCCGGGCGATCTGCCCTATGACCTTGACCGACAACGGCATCACCCTGAGGATTTACACCCTCATCCAGATGACTTGCGTTACCAGGAGGACCTTGAGCGTTACCATGATGAGCTGCACCATCATGATGGTGTTTTCTTTCAAGAAGATCCTTACGGCCACCCAGAGGATCCATACTACAGGCCAAGCAGCCCTCCTCAGCACTACACCCGAGATCGAGGGCGCCTCACTCCCCCACTTTCACCCTCAGAAGACGGTTACTATGCCCCTGACTACCAACGGCATAGCCCCCCTCCTCCTCCTCACTATACTCCTAGGAGACCACCACCACCACCTCATTTTGAAATGCGTCATCCTGGCCTACGGCCTCCACATCGGCCTCCCCACCCCATGCACCCAGCACATCACCCACACCACCCGCACCCCAGAGGACCCCCACGGGCACCATTTCCTCGGTTCCACGGGCCCGAGCCAGGGTTAAGAGGCAAACGTCCAGGTCCAAGAGGAAGGGGAAACACTGGTCCAATGTTCCCCCCGAAAAGACCCTTTCCACCCCCACGGTACTGACTGGTATAGCTCTAATCTCTTCAAACCACTGTGGCTGTCATGAAAGCAGGAGAAGGACTGTGTTAAGGTCCACACCCTGGCATTAGAAAAAACATCTGAAATGGGGAAAAAGGGGGGTGCATAAAAGTTCAGAGGCTGAGGTGGGCATTAGAGGATAAGGTTATATTGAAGAAGAAAGAAATCCACAGCTACCTGAAGAAAAGCAGAAACCATATCTTCGAAGAATAAAAGATGTTTATAAGGCTGAGGAAGAACACCGAGAGACGTAAAAGAAGCCGGGGCTCTGAGAATGCTGCTGGGCTGAAAGGTGAAGACAGAAGACTAAAGAAAATAAGAGGTGGATATATATATATATAATTCACTTTTTGTGTTATTTGCTCCAGTATGAAGCATTGCATTAAATATGTAATCAGTTTGATGTCGGTCAGAGTGTGTGCATGGTATGCGTGTGTGCACGTGATCAAGTGTAAATCAAATAATCACAGACCGTTCCTCGTTTTTTCCCCCTCAAGTTATTTCCGAGAGTTATTTTTGCTAAGCGAGTAACGAAAGAATGTAGTTTTCCTGCTGTCATTTAGTTTTTCACTGAGCAGTTTTGACTGCTTCTCTTCCACATCAGCAGTATCCCAGCAGCATTTGGTAAAAAGTTCAATTTAACTTTTGGGATAAAAAAAAAAAAAAGTGTATGTTATAGATTTTCTGTTCCTTCTACAATACACATAGTATATTAAGGAAATTATTTTTCATTGTTCCAACTCCGAATGTTATATTTGTGAAGCGATGCTTTCTCCACTAGTGCGTAAGATCTCTTCGGCGGTAGTTTCACGTCTCGTTAAGTTCCTTTTTTAAGGAAAGCGGCACAAGTCTACTTAAAGGGAGCGAGAAGAGGTGTGAGAGTCAATTTGTTTTCAGCCTCCAACACCGTCGCAGAAGCAGCATTTTTTTGGAGGGGATGAAGACACTCGTCTTCAGTTACGTTTTACTTGTACTGACTAATAAAAATCTGAGTTTGAAAAATGGTGTTGTTATTTATTTATTTATTTCCCTTTCCTCTGATCTTTGCAGTGTTGCCCCATGCTTGAAACAATCAGCCATCTCTATACACAACATTTGAGTGTGTCGAAACTAAAACATGGTCATTTCAGTCATTAGCAGATAAATTAGCAAACAAATCTCTTAAAGGTTGATACAAATTACACACAATTTATTGTATTTCAATGCGTTGACATGTGAGGTAAAATATTTAATCAACATATAAATACGAAAAGTGTTTGATCCATCAAAGTTTCCAACAAGGTTTGAAATAGTTTGTCCTCACTGTTTAATTTCCCACTGAGACACAAATAGATCCAAGTCCTCTTTAACTTTATCATATATTTTAATACTAACTAGCAGTTGAATAATATCCATTTAAAAACATTTTTGTGCCAATTAGGTATTTGTTTCCATTGGAAAGCAAATATTTAGACAGGTCATGTCAAAATCTTCAAAAAAAAAAAAAGGTTTTGCTCTAAATAAAATGTCAATAGATTAGTATCTTTTAAATTATACATCCCCATTATTTAATATCTGTGTTTGTTTAATGAATTAAACAACAATTTAATGTGTGTGTCATCTCTGAAAGTCTCACAGCCACAGCAGTTATGTTAACTCAGCTGACCCCAAAAGTCACGTTACTTCATGTAGTAAACAATACAGAATATGTTGGTGGAGTCTGTTTATCAGTAAACTCCAACCGTTAAGTTTTCAAACTAGCCAGGAAACAACGGTAGATACGTGCATGTGATTTCACTTTTTAAGACTCTGGTATTGAAGGTGAAGTGTGAACATGTAGAGTGATGTTACTTCACCTTCAAGCAGTCTTGACAGCTGTGAGCTGCGATGCTGTCATTTTGGTTCAAGTTAAAATCCTCCTCATTGTTTCCTGTGTTGTTGATGTGATCAGCACAGAAACATGTCTTCATCTAACAGGGGATGTAAGGATGCAAGACTGATTATCAGTAAGATTAATTAGGTCATTAAAAAGCCTTAGAAATACTCTTGATTGATCTATGCTAAATATCAATTTATTTATTTAGTTGTATGTAGTTAATTATGCGTTTGGCCATCACATACATTTCCGTCATAATTATCAAGCAAGACTTCTTTATGACATTTATTTATCAGAATTAAAAAAAGTGCGTTTTTTTTGTGGGACTCCCTAATTAATTCATCTAATTTTTTTTTTGTACTAATTGAAGCTTAAAGACTCATTGATATGGATCAGTTGTCAGTAATATATGTTTTTAATTCACATTTGAGCTCTGATTCTTTAGTTTAAAAGGTCTCGCTGATTAATCCGCTTTAATTAAAACCGACTTTTATCACTGGAGCCAATTTAACCAGATTTAAAAGCCCCCTCTCTGTAGCTCCGAAGACAAAATGTGATATTAAATTATCGGGAAAGAAAGTGAAGCAAAAAAGCCAAATCAACACATTGTAGTTTAGTCTTAATTGTTACGCGTAATAAAGTAGGGCGGAATAATTATGCAGATTCCATTAAGAGTAGACGGTAAGGCAGACAGATGACATGTCTGTGAACATGCAGTCAGCTCAGGGGACACAGTCGTCGCCAGATGTCAGCAGATCTTCTCTGAAGTACTTTTTTTTATTTTTTTAACTTTTATTTGGCCGCTTTGTTAATCGACAGATGTAAAAATTCAGATTCAGTTTCTGTGCGTTTCCAGGCGATTGTTGACGTCGTTTTTATCGCGCACGAAATCCTTTAGTAAGCCATGACTATTCATATTTTATATTTATTTATGCTGTGTGAGAAATTATGTAAGCTTTCCTATAATGCTACCCTGCAACATATTTATTTATTTATTTATTCCCCCTCTTAAATGAAACCTACTTCCTGTTTTCATCCTCAGGGATCCAGAGCCACACTTTGATGTGTCTGATGTGATGGGAACCTTTTCCACATGAGGCTGCTGATGCTGTGGTGGCTCTCTTTGAAAGCTGCAGTGATGCTCTTCTTCATGGTCTGACATGCACTGCAGCAGCCTGGTAAGCCTCCAGTTTAATGCATCAGAAACTTGAAAATGAGTGTCACCAGCAGGAAATCAAAAACCATCAATGTTGATCTCTCTCTCTCTCTCTCTCTCTCTCTCTCTCTCTCTCTCTCTCTCGTCTTTGTGTGTGTGTGTGTGTTTTAGGGGAAAAGCAGGAGAGCAGAAAGATCAGATCAGCTTGAGTAAGTACAGATAGGATCATTTAATATTTTAAAACAAACATATGCCCTCATTCATGCACACAAAAACAGGAGCAGCTTAATATGTAAAAATGTTCTTGAAATAAAGGATTATTGCTCACATCAGAATGAAACAATGTTGTGTTGTCTGTTTATTTAATTACAGTATTTTACAACCAGTCAGTTATATGAGCTTTTTTTTTTTTAAATCACTAAATTTGCAGAAGCACGTCTGTCTTCCACCTACAAACAAAGCAAACAGTCGTGGTGACCTTTGCCCTCTTTCTGAGTTGGATCAGGCTGTTTGAGTTGCATCGCTGTGCTTCTGAAAACATGTCTTCCACATTAATTTACAGCACATTAAAAAAAAACCCAGATATCTCCATACAAAGCACGCAGCAACATAAACGTCACCACTACTGGCTTTATATGTGTGCAGCTCGTCACCAGATGTCGTTGTTGGTCACATTTACAAATAAACAAAAAAAAAAAAAAAGAGAGAGAGAGAAGAAAATGACATCCATTGTGGAAATGACACAAATCAACGTTTGTGAAGCGCAGTTACACGTATGTCCATTTTGTACCAGAACAAAGCCAGATGAAATAAGTCTCTGCCACGCCTGAAGTGCACTGTGGGCTTATGTTGGAGTTGAAGGGCGGAAGGCAGATAGGATTTAGGGACAGATGGCATGTCTTAACATTAGAGACAAGCCGAGGAGATATTCTGCTGTTGGAAAATAAAAGGAATTAATGGTGAAGCCGTGGAGAGATCTGTACCCTGGATGGTTGCTAAATAAACACTATAATATCGCTGTCATTGCTTAAGCCCAGAAGGTCCAGATCGTGACTCTTTGAAGTGTGTGTGTGTGTGTGTGTGTGTGTATTGTGTGTGCGCATGTCGGGTGTGTGCAGCCTGCTGTCATGTGGGCTCATTGTTTACATGCTGCCGAGCTCTCAGATAGGGCGTGTGTGCGCTGTGAAATTACATCTCTGTATTCACGAACGCACTCATGGTGATTATTTATTTTTTCACCCAGATATTATATAATAGGTATATATATAATACTGTAGCTGTGATAATGTGAGACACGAGTTGCGTGGAACCATTTCAGGACCACGGTCAGCTCCACGGCGAGAACAAAAGGCGGATTTGCATCGCTTGATGTCAGGGGCCGTCTGCTTTTATCGGTCATCATGCAAAACGAAAAATATAGTAAATCCCTCCTGCCCTCTTTATGGTCTTGTATCATTGTTGCTAATAGGTGAATAGGTGTCATGAATATAAACATAACCTAACACGTGTTGTTTTTTTTTTTTAAACGTGTTTAATAAATAAATTCATTTGACAGTGATTTTTGTTGTTTAAAAGTATTAAGTGTCAGACATGGGTGGTAACAGGAAAGAATTTGGTAAGACAAGACTAGATAAAAAAAAAAAAAAATGTTGGCCTTAAAGGAGGCTGTTGACACAATAGGTCGTCATGTCATTTGAACTAAAAACAACATATGGTTACGTTTGAGTGACAAATGCCATAACCCTAACCCTAGTAATTATGTCCCAGAGGAGGGGTGGATGGATGACGTAACCCAACGCTTTGCAGTGGACAGGTCTTCAAAAACAGTAACTGTGATCTTTGTATAACCTCAACCACGTGGTTATTACTGTAGCCATGACGATCAAGGTCACCTAACTTTAAGGATGGAGTAACCCACACCACATGTTTATCTGGCCTTAACAAAGTGATCTTTTCCCAAAACTTTTGTGAAGTCATTTTCTTTTTTCTTTTCTTTTATTGTCTTTTTGTGAGAGTCAGTGTAGTGAGATGGGGAACAAGATGCAACAAAGGTATTCTGGCCAAGAATTGGACTGTGGACTTTGCAGTTATATGTGCCTTAAACATTTAAAAAAGTAAGTTTCATAAGGCATATAAAGGCATTAGGACAAGATATGAAATAAATCTAATACAATATTAAAATAAAAGACACTACAATGGAAAAAATATGACAGCTCAGTGAGAGATATGAGTAACTTGCCCCAAATCCAATTTAACAAGTGATAAACAAAATCAACATTCAAGATCACTGTGTGACAAGTCTAATAGGGGAAATATACATCCATATTTTGAGGGAAGAAAATAAAGAATAAATGAAAAAATATCAACTAAATATATAAAAATTTGGCCAACGTATTGGGATGTATAAAAAAAGAAAGAAATAGAGAAAACACTGATTTTTATGTTTTTTTTTTCTTTTCACTCCTGTCACCGGGCTCGTAGTTTAGCGACGGTCCCTGGCAGCAGACATCACGCCTCTTCCAGCCCATGGGAGGGATGGAGGGATGGAGCTGAGATGGACAGGGAGGGAGACACCGGCTTACGACGTCAAAGGAGTACAGACTCACACACACACACACACACATACATACATACACATACACAGAGAGAGAGAGAGGACAACCAACCAGACTGCCAATTCCCTACGGTCTACTGAAGGAAGCCTGAATATCCATCTATCACATCACTCTTCATTCAGCAAAGCCAGTGAGATATTTGTTTATTTTTGTATTTGATTTATCAGATTTTTTTTTTTATATATTTTTTTTTTACGGAACAACAAAAAGGGGAGAAAAAAACAACAAGCAGATCAAGGAAAACACGCTCATGCCGAATAAAGGACCGTCGCTGGATGTTACTTGTGTTGTTGTAGGGGGGGTGCAGGCCTAACTTGTTACAGGATTCAAAGACGCTCTCACAGACAAATGAACTGAATAATTGAGATTTGATAACTAAATAATAGCGGGCGGGAAAGAAGAAAGGCATCCGCTGATTACGTCGATTCTTTGACACGAACAAGCACCACAGGTATGATATATACATATATATATATATAATTTTTTTTAACAAACTCTTTGTTGCTCTGTGTTTTTGCTCAAATGTGTAAAATCATGCTCAGGTCATTGTTGTTGCCTGTCTTGACAAAGAGAGCGCAGGTCTCCAGCTGTGTTGACAGACACTGTCATGTTTCTGTAGGGGATTGAATGTAAGCGGCTCATACAGAAGGATTGTGTTTACTACTGTTTATATGACTTGTCATTTTTATGATTATGATTATTATTATTTTTAAATATGTTTGGCAGAGACAACATATCTGAGCTCCTGAGTTGTGAACGTCCATGTCATATATATATATGTATATGTATTTTTATGGAGACAAAACACAAAGTAATGCTTGAAATAATGTTTAAAATGTGTGTTATTGTATACTAACCTCTTTAAAATAACACCACATCACTATTGTGTGTCTGTGATAGTTAACAGTGACCTCATAGTGGCCTTACATCACTTAGGAGGCATTTTACCCATTAATATATCAATATGATAATCTATATCAATGTTATTTATGTCATCTACTGTGTTTTATGTGTTATACACTCCCACAATCTACCACAGGATTAAGACTGCCATATCTCCAATGGTGTAGAAACTATTATTTCACCGAACGCTCCCATCTGCACCTCCAATCCTCCATCTCCGGGCCTCCTGTTTGCACCTCCTGTGCAGTGTGAATTTAAGACCGCAGTCTCCTGTCTGCTCCTCCTGACCGCCTCTACTCTGTGTGTTATTATTCCTCCCCAGACTTCTCAATGAAGGAGCCTGACGCAATCAAGCTCTTCATCGGGCAGATACCCCGAAACCTGGAGGAGAAGGACCTGAAGCCCATCTTTGAGCAGTTTGGCAAGATCTATGAGTTGACGGTGATAAAGGACAAGTACACAGGGATGCACAAAGGTAAGGGAGGCGTTCCACATCAGGTAAAAGACTCTCATTTGTTGAGCTTTTGTCACAGGGAGTTCAATATGGAAAAAGATTAATATTTCTAATGTTATGGGAAGTGGTCCGAGTTTGTATCCCAGTAAATATTATTGAGGTCAAACTATTCCTCATTATACCGCTGTCCCTCTGGAGCCTCTTTTAAAGACATCTGGGAGGCCATAAGCCAATATTTAGCACCATTGATTGAAAAGAGAAATCTGATCACCACAGTTGGGTTTTTTTTTAGCCTTACACTAAAAAAAAAAAAAAAAAAATGCAACCATGACTCAACTTTTTAAAAAAAGATAGTGACTCAACACACACTCAACATCCTCAAGCTGAATTCATCTCACTGAAACTGAATGTTTAAAAAGAGGCCAAGCATTTCTAATAAACTCTTGAACATTAGTCGATGTATTAACACAACGATGGAACCGTAAACACGGTAAAAAAACATTGTTGGACACAATATAAAACACCACAACAGCAGCAGTAGCAATCCTTAAAACACACACATGCATTAAGTCTGTTTCCCCAAGTGCATGCTAGGAGATTTCCCTCCAAGCCTATCCTGGATGCTACAATATAAACGCAAACCAATAAAAAACAAAAACAAATCGATATTTGTCCTTCGCTTCCAACTTAATTTGATCCAAATATGGAAAAAAAACCTAAAAATCTTAGACTATAAGAATAAATGACTCATTGTAGACTGCAGAATAAAAAATATATACACAGAATGTGCAGCTTTGTTAAGTAGTTGTCAGTCTGAAACAAGTGTTTTGTCAGTACATAATTGGTTTCATGTAGTTATCAATCAATTTGAGTGTCACCTACTACTACTACTACTACTACAACTACTACATCCACTGTATGTCACATGGTGAACAGGCTTCTCACATTTTGGAAGAAAACTCCCAACATGTTTAATATCCTGTTTGACAGATGGACTAAAGCTGGTGAAGTGATCTAAGCTAAACAATGATCCCCGCTGTCATTTCTAATGCAAATCTGAGCACAGGAAACAAAGGCTTTTATAAATCCACATAAACCATCAGTCATTTGGGAGACGTATAGGCCAGGTGGTATCAGTCCTCTAACACCTATAACACCTACTCTGCATACATTTACATATTCATGATTTGTGGGAGCCCTAAAGGTTAATGAAAGCCTTTCCCTATTATGTGGGACTGCATACATTTTGCTTGAACAGCGTGATATTAAATACTCACTCAGACTGCTTGTCTGTGAATGGTCTCCAGGTATTATGATTTAATAATCCCACAGATCTCCGGTGCTATTTAACAAAATGACAGTTGTTTATTTTATTTTATTATATTTTATTTTTTTTGCTTCTGTTTCAGCTGGTAACACGACGGTACATATTAATAATGATGTCCTGATTAGTGGTGGCAGGCGTTTTTTTTTAAACAAATTTAAACACACACTGACCCAGAACTGTTTTTTAAATTAAACCAAAGTACATAAATCAAATGGCAGATTTTATAAAAGGACAATTAACTCCAGCAGCATGTTTCTGCCTCTAAGCATATAGGGCAAACAGCCACGTAGGATTAATACAATAACATTATATATACAGTAGCATATGTATTTGACATTAAAATGACAAAAATGTATAGCTTGCTGATCTTCTACCCCTCTACCGTCTTTCCCTCCAGGATGTGCCTTCCTGACATATTGTGCACGTGAATCCGCCCTGAAAGCCCAGAATGCACTGCACGAGCAGAAGACACTACCAGGGGTGAGTGTGTTGTTGTCTCCTTATCATGTATGTAAAGGGAGCATAATAACATGGCACGGTGGGCTATGTGGAACACACCACACAGACAAACACGTGGACACAGAAAGGGACACAGTAAAATTAACTGAGTTTGACACACAGGCCTGACTTCCCCTTTAGCCGATGTGCTCCAGTAAAGGTCATAGGCTGCTCTCCCTCTTATGTTTCATATGTGATGCATCCAGACATATCCATCCAGTCAAGGCATGAGTCATCTTGCTACATGTCACGGGTCGAGAGAGACGGCTATGAGGCTCGCTGCTGGAGTGACTTTGCCAGGTCTCATTCTCTCTGATGTCTCTCTCTCCCCCATTCGCTCTCCCTTTCTGTGTCTCAGTCATCCTCATCTGTTTCTATCCATCTCTCCTTCTGAATTCTAATCAAAGTTAAACCTAGCTTTATTAGCATAGCCAGGCAGCAGGTGTGCTGCCAAATGACATTTCCAGAGCTAAATATGACATGACAGCCGCGTCTCTATAATAACTGACTGTATGAGAGACAAGGCGACAAGGCAAGGAATTACTGAGACAGAGTGTGCACCCAGACTTGCTGCTGCTTCCTCTTTTACTAACAAGGCTTTACCCTTGTTTCCTTTTGGTTATTTTTGTTGAAATCTACATCATTCACTTCTTTTTTTTTTTTTTTTTACTCCCCTCTCCTGAATGGCAGCTCATGGCCGTAGTTTTTGAGTGAGGAAGCATAAACGTTAAAGGGCTGCAACGAATTTTTCATATTTTTTGATGAATTCTCAGAGGCCAACGACGTTATTGTTACATCGCTTGTTTTTCGTCCACAACCTGAAGATAAACAATTTACAAGGATATCTATCAATTGACAATTGATTGTTTCAGCACTACAATTTTGTTGTAAAGACAGGAAGATTTTTGTTTTTTTTGGGGTGGGTAGAGACAGTTTGGAGGAGCAGGCTGGTATTATGGTGGCAACAAAAGAAATCCCATTGTTAGTGTGACAGTAGCATGACCTCCCTGACCTCTTGTAGTGGGATCAGCAGGTCCAATGCCCCGTGGATAAAAGCCCTCTCCCCCCTGTGTGTCTACTCCAGCGGCTTTCCTCCTCACAACCTCTTACCTCTAAGCCGTGTGGAACAAGCTAAACCCTCCTGTGTTCTCTCAATCTGCACCCCCCCTCAACCTCCCTCCTTGCTAAAAGAAAGAAAAAAAAAAAAAAAAAGACGAAAACCATCTTATTAGCTCTATACACACCCACACGGACAAGAACTGCTTCCCACCGCTGCTACCAGCTGTGGTGTAATTGTCATCTAATTGCACCTGCACTGCCAAAGAATAATTAACTTTGGCATCTCGTGGCCGGGGCGATACAAAAGAAATAACATGAAAGCAATTATAGGACCGAGAGGAGAAAGGTTGACTGAAAGCACACCTGAATGTAGAGAAAGCCGAAGGATGTCATTAACACTCCGAGCTTTTAGCATTTCTCCTCTCTGAAAAGTAACTGCTTTGTTCCTCTCCCTATGGAACTGAAGAAAGAAAGAGAAAGAAAGAAAGAGAAAGAAGTCAGGCAGGGGCGAACAGATGGTTGTATCAGAGTGGCACCTGGCCTGTGTTTAATTTCAGGTGAGAGAGTCCATCTCTAAGTAAGAGGGGGGGGAGGAAGAGTGTCAAAAGCACATTCAACTAAGAGCGAGGCAAGAAGAAGAGAGAAAGGTGGAGAGAAAAAAAAGGCAGGAGCAATAAAATAGAGTCACTCAGAGTGGAAGTGTGGAAATGGAGGTTGGGAAGAGAAAATACGCGCTTGCTGAGCTGTAGTCTCAATCTGTCCTGCTTGGACATCTTGTGCTCATGTCCCCTCTGTTCTTATCACTTTATTATCTCTCTGCTGTCTCGGACAGACTTATTTTGTTTGGCTCGTCAGCTGCTTTGAGGCTCATAGAGACAGAAACATCCAATTATACCACATTAAAAAAGGAGCAAAATCTGTAACTGTTGATGGAGCCACGTTGTTGTTTGCCGTTAAAGCTCCTATCTGCTCCAGTAGACACACAGTACTGTGTAATGCCCCTCCTCAACACTCACTTAGTTGAATTAATATTTGCAACAATGCCACATTGTTAATTTTAAACGTAATAACTATTTAATATTGTGCCTATGCCCAAGTGAGTAAGTAGCTGTGTGTGTGTGTGTGTGTGTGTGTGTTTTCATGTGCAGTGGGGGAAGGGAGGGCAGGTGTTCACATTAACACAGTTTAATGAAGGGTGTGTGCGACTGTGTGTGTGTGTGTGTGTGTGTGTGTGTGTGTGTGTGTAATAGCTCTGTTTGCTTTTGTGTTTGGCATGCACGTATTCCCCCTTTGGAAAGTACACATCCAGAGATATGGATGGATAGATGGAAGTTGTTGGGTTTATTACGGGCTCTTCTCCGGTTTCTTCATTCACTATCTGCAAGAGGAGAATCTGTGCCGCAAGGCCCTCCGAGTTTAAGCTGTCCGTACGAGAGGAAAGATCCCCCTTTGAGTGGAACATCTGACTAAGCCTGATATTTACTCAGCCATAAGAACCCAGAGCAGACAGAGAGAGGGGTTTTTTATCAATAGTCTGAAATAAATGCATATGCTAAATATAGCGCAGGCTTTTTAAGCAGGATATGAGGCAGTTGTAGCACCAGAATGCTGTTGCCTTAATGTCCGAGGAAATGTTTTGCTGTAGATACACACAGGCCAGGAATAGTTGCAGGGTGATGCTGAACTGTCACTTATATACCTGTTAGCACTGTAGACTTATTCAATCTGTGCAGTTTAATCAATCTTCTATAGTCAAGGCAATTCATGTACAAGAATTTCGGAAAAGGTAGAAAAAGTAAATGTTCAGATTTGGCTCACAAGTTGCTCCGAGCATGCAAACCTTTAATGTGTTATTTCATGCATCTGACAATACGCAGATAAAGCAGCACCTCCATATGTGGCCTATATCTTCATGTCAGTGAGTCGCAGCGATGATGATGATGATGATGATGATGATGATGGTGATGATAGTAATTAGCGCGCCTCAGAGTGAATATGTTCACTTGATGAATCTATCTGGAGTTAAGTGTGCATTCATGCGTCAATTCATTTACATATGCATGCATATATCAACGAGCGACGGGGCGACGCAGGACAAGGCGGCACTGACTGACAACAAAAAAGGGCCTGTCCTCTGCACGTCAGTCTGGGACAAACTGTAATGATGAATGCAGATTTGATTTATGGAGGTGGTAAATGGGTGTGAATTAGAGAGAAATTGGATAAATGAAGGAGGGAGGGGGACAATAAGGGGGGTGGGGAAGGGGGTCGAGGGGAGGAAATGAATGAAAGTTTGACATAATGAACAGTGGGTGGCAGTAACGTTGGAGGGGGTTGGAGGTGCATTCAGGCAGTGTGTTTATCAGCTTAAATACAGACATCTGTTACTGAGAAATAGTGTGTTTCTGGGGGGGGTTGGGGACTGTGTGTGATAGCGTGTGTGCTAAGGGAACACACAAAAGTGTAAAGGGGTTGTTGTCACAAAACTCATTAGGCTTTTTAAACTCTGGCATAAGGCTGGTAATCTAATGAGCGTGCCTGCGTGTGTCTGCATACACACTGCACCATGGTGGAGTGAAAGTGTGTAAACCATGTCCGAATTAAAAGAAAAAAAAAAGGGGGGGAAAGAAAAGTAGGACATGGACCCTATCAGTACTCTCTCACACACACACACACACACACACACACAGAAATCTGTCCATGATTCAGTTCTTTTCTTGCTTTGCTCCACTGAGTCAAACAACACTTGACATGAATATTTAACAGCCAGTAGAGACAAAACAATTGAGAGTCAACTCGAGTGTTGTTAGAAATTTAGTCTTTGATATTCGGTTTCTCCACTTTGAAGAGATTTTTTGTTGTTGTTGGCTGTCTGACAAAAAGGCTAAACGTCGGCTTCGAGATCTGTCAGCTTGATCCTGGACAGACTCGTGAACCCTGTAGGAGTCGGAGACGACACTGGAAAGCAGTTTTGACACTGAAGACCGGATCATTGATTAAATAGTATTGAACTGTATGAACGTTGTGCTGTCAGTCTCTTTGCGTTTGATTGATTTAGCGACTGGCTGAATTCAGGAGACTTTCTCTCCGAGGCCTGCTTTGGGTGCACATCTGTGTGTGCATCCACGTGTAGAAACATTAACAGAGTGTACTAGTGCATCAATGCTTTTTTTTTTTTTTGTCCCTGCCTGTTTTGCTTTGTTCCAACTCTTTGTGTGAGCTCACAATCATCTGCGTCTATTAATCTCCCCCATTTTTTTTTCTCTTTTGCCTGTGAATATACCAATTTCCACCTGTGTTTCTTCTTTCCCCCCTGGGTGGTTTCACAAGTGCGTCCCGGCGTAAGTGCATTTGTGGCGAGGACGATAGTGAAGCAAGGGAGCGAAAGCAGCAGAGACGAGAAGAGGAACAGAGCAGAGAGGGGAGGGGAGGGGGGAGGCGGGAGGTGGCAGGTTGATTACGGTCGCAGGTCTCGTTGCCTGGAGACGGCTGGGACGAGGGATGCCAGGTTGCTAGGCGACCGGCGCGATGCAATGACCAGCGCTGTGTGATGGAGCGGAGGGGAGGCAAAGACGGAAAATTGTCTTTGTGCCCCCCCGCTCCACCCAGCTACACCCCCCTCCCCCCTTCCCCCACCCACTTCCAACTCCTGCCTCCCTGCTGTAAATGTTCTTGAAAGAGCAGAGGAGATGGTCTCCGCTGATATATTTACCATTCAGAGCGGCTGCTTCTCAAGGCAGACAAGCAAAATGGATTGAAATTAGAGAGAAAACAGGCGACAGAAAACGTGTCACCCTCTCCCAGCAGCAGCCTGCTATATACACTCAACAATACTGGCTGGGTTGATCTGAGGGAATACAGATTATCACCTACTTTGTGGCTCATAATAGAAAGGGGAGAAAAATGTCATCATCAATATGCATTACTTACTCCGACTGTAAACGATCCTCTGTCTAAAACACATTTAGGCTGCTGTAGTGGAAAGAAAATGTATTTACATGGGGAGCGAGAGCCACTCCTCTGTGCGTATGTATGGATGTCGAAGGCACGGGTGGGAGGGAGGGGGGGGTCATGCATTATTGCAAAAGGGTCGAACTGTGATTTGATTGGATAATCTATGGATTTAATATCTCATAATCCGAAGAGAAATCCCCCACGGCATCACAGAGCGAAAAAGATTAAGTATGTGTGCTCATGTTACTGTGACCGACAGCGAGAGGCCACCAGGAGAAGATAGAGCGTGTGTGTGCGTGTGTGTGTGGAAACAATATATGTCTTCATTTAGATGGAGAGTGCAAGTGGAGGGTGCAAATAGTGAAAGCACACTGGTGAAATGGGCTGTTGATCAGGCAGGTTTTGCCTGTGTGTTGTCTGTGCACAGTATGGGACTGTTTTTGTAAACAAGCCTAAGAGAGAAAGGGGAGGGGAGAGGGAGCAACAGGAGGAGGAGGGGAGAGAGCAAATTACTGTAAAGTGTGTGTTAGTGGTTTAGGCTTAGAGGGAGATATTTTTCTCCCTGCTTCTGCATCTGCTCTCGAGGCAGCGCCAACATTCAACAGGCACAAACCCTCCCCTCCATCCCTCCATCATCCTTTTTTTTTTTTTCACCCTGATGTCTTTCATTTTTCCTTCCCGTTCTCGTCTCCCTCCTCCTCCACCCTCACACGTGTACATCTAATCCCTCTATCTCTCGACCTAGAAGCACCCTTTGTCCTCCTCATTTGTTTTTTGTTCCACTTGTCTCTTCCGCACGTTGTTCAGGGCAACCTTGTTTACCTGATGTGTGTGTGTGTGTGTAGGGAGGTGGTGGTGGTGGGGAGGGTGCTCTCATCACAGAGGTTGTCATGACGATGGCCATGCAAGCGCGGTGTTCGTCAGAGCAGCAGGGCCGGTTGCCGTGTCGATCTGAAGTGGCACAGCCTTGATGGCCTCCACTTCTCGCTGTTTTTTCCCTCTTGTATATTCTAATTCCAATCTCCTGAGCCATCTGCTGCACTTCTCCTTATCACCGCCACCACGGCCTTCACTGTTTGTCTTCCTGCACTGAAATATGAGCCATGTTATCATTCAAACATGTCACATTAGACTACTGCTATGAGGTTCACCTCTGATTTCTGCCATTGAACGAGACATTTCTTTGTATCTTTGTATTGTGAGTCTGCTTCTGTAGTTGGTCAGTGTTCTTTTTTTATATTGTCTACTCATGTTGGGCTCTTAGGACCCAAACAGTAAGCACAACAAAATCCTGTCCTCAATATTAGTTATGAAGACCTTGGGGTTTTTATTTTAGAAACGTTGATGAAATATAATTTCCAGTTTTAGTTGAAAAGGGGTGTGGACATTTCATTTTGTAGCTTGCCAACATTAGCAAGCATTAAAAAATGTAGGTCTATATGATCCACACTAAGACCTTGGTATGTGCATGTATTTATTTAATATATGTATTTATTTATTTGGTGTGGTGGAAAGTATAGTAAGAAAATATTTATATTAAAAATACTTATTTCCAAAAAATACAGGATGCACCTACAAAGAAAATGAATAAACAAGCAGAGAGCAGTGTAGATTTAATAAATGTGACACAAAGAGAGATGAATGAAAATGTTTTCAAGTCTAAAATATCTGTTTCTACAGTCCTGCATGTTCCTGCAAAAAGACATAAAAGGACATATAGGAGTATAAATGAAGAGTAAAAATTAAATTTTGATATTTAAAAGTAAATCATGTGATCTCAGTATAAGAGTGTGTATATACATCAGTTCAGTGGTTGGCAATAGGAAGCAGTACTGCACACTCACAGTGATAGAGTGCATATAGCATGAGAAGAGATTGTTATACAGTGCTAGATGTGGACAAGAGACAATGAATGGAGGCTTTTATAAGAACATAAGTGATATTTGCTGAGAGCTTTTATCCAAAGCACCTTACAGCATCACAAGTAAATGGATTTTTTTCTCACGTGGGCCTCGTAAGAAGTGAGGCCGTTATTATAAGTAGATGAAACAAGGTAGAATATACTTTAAACTATTAAATAAATTACTATTGATCGTATCTCCGACTGCATAAGCATAAGACGTCCACATTTGCTTGACTGATTAGAAGATTGGTGTGGAGACTTTTCCTACTCCATCGTCCTATTAATCGGAGCGGTCAGTCGGACACGCAGGTGTTTCAGCCGGGCAGTGTGCGGACACCGGCGGGACAGAGACAGCAGCGTTTGTGTATGCGGGTCCTGGCAGCGGAGCACAACGCCAATCAATAGTGTCTCCTGGTGACCGATCACAGCGGATTAATCAGTGACACAGGATCAGTGACTGGCTGAAATGTCACCAGCTCTATAATTAAGACCTTCATTAAGCCACGGTTAACAGAGTGTCACTCTGCTGCTCTCACCCTAACTCCTCACCAACATCACCCGCTCCTCCCCTCCCTCTCCCACATATACACACACACACACACACACACCTCCCCCACCTCCATCCTTTCCTCCATATGCTCCTCAATCCCTCTCAATCCCACCCTTCTCCCTTTTGCTCACACTCTTGTTCCTTCTTTTCTTCGTTTCTTTCAATACCTGCTTTCACCGCTCTCTATACATTTGAAAGACAAGACACAGAGGCACTGATGTGTGCCCAATTTCATATAGGAGGTTTTTGTTAAATGATGAGGATGACAATTGTGGAGAAGAGAAGGGGGAAAATGGCATTTCAGCAGCTTGTCTCTTGATAAATTTTGAAAAGGTCACTTAATCCCTCTCTGTGTTTTGTGTGCTCTCCTTTTTCTTTGTCATTCTTTTATTCCTTGTTTTTTTTCTCTCTCCCTGATATTATTCCTTCCTCTCTAACCTCCCCCTTGTCTCTCTTGCTCTCTCTCTGTCTCTGCCTCTCTGTCAGAATCTCTCACTATTTTGATGCTGCGTGCTCCTGTAATCCAGATTAGCCGACGACTGTTCTTAATCTTATCACTTCTCCAATCCTGCGTGGGTGTGTGCTTTTCCTGGTTTTGTGAGATAGGTGGAGAAGGAGCGATAGACGGCAGAATTAGAACAGATTCTGAGAGAGACTCAGAGAGAAGAGAAGGCAGGTGGGGGGAAGAGAAAGTGTGTGTGTGTGTGTGTGTGTGTAGGACGCTGTGTGAATGTAATATCACACAGATCAGTGTCAGCCGTGGTCTGCTGGAGTAGAGTTGGCAAAAAAAAAAAAGGAAAAAAGGAAAAAAGGGAAGGAGGGAAATTACTGGCTGAATGTTAGAGGCTGGTGCACATGACACAAACATCCATACATGAACACGTGTCACTATTACGTCATGTTACAGAGATAAAAGGATTTATATGAAGTTGGTAGATATGAATGTCATTTTTAGGCATATATAGTCAGTGTGTTCATGCTATACGGTCTCTTGTCTTTCCAGATGAACCGCCCGATCCAGGTGAAGCCAGCGGACAGCGAGAGCAGAGGGGGTAAGAGACACACCTGCCCCCCACGCAGGAACGCTACACCTGTTCAAACAAGAACAACTACACTGTGCAAAGCACCAAACTGTCCATGTTAACAAGTCTTTTAGTTTTTGCATCCATGCTTGTTAAGCATTTGTTTTTAATTTAAACTGTGGTTTCTAAGAACATGACCGTATCTCTCAAAGTGACAGTGATCACATCATCAAAATTATTTATCACTTCATTAAAGAAAATATATCTCTAGAAACTGGCTGATTTATATATGAAACGTGCAAAAGTTTATCATCCCACAAAAGTTATTTTTAGCGCAGTTAAACACCACCTGTTCATTCAGTTCTGCCTAATCAGTTCACACAAAATACTTAAAAGATCATGTTTTTTTTTAGCTGATTCAGTTTCACCTCCTCACTGAGCCATTATATATTATCAGTAGCAGCACCTGTGATTCTCCTATTAAGACGAGTCAAAATGTCTGCTGTGAAAAAAGGCCCATAGCTTCTGACAGTATAGCTTGTTTACTCAGTACCTTTTCAGCAGCTGGCTCTCAAATCCACCGCATTAACAGACTTTTCTTATCAGTCAACATTTTCAACTGCAATAGCACGCAACAAAACAATAAAGGCCATGTCCACTGTTGATTGATTTTGTACCTCAAGCTTACAACAGCTGATTTTCATACCTTACTAAAAATGAATGTATAAGAAAAATGGCTGGACGGTATGAAAAAATAAATGAAAATCTGTAAAACTAGATTAGTCTGCATCAGTGTAAGATATACACGATTTGTAGTGAATGAGCTAAAAACATACAGAAAACACGAGTCTGATCCTTCACAGACGGGGACAGACGGAGCAGCTTCTATGACAACACAGAGGGTGACAAACATTTGAGTCACGGCCAGATGCTGTTTGTTGGTAATGTTCATGCTGCTGCACCCTGGTGGCACTCTCAAGCATAGCAGGCTGCTTCATGGATTTGTAGAAAACTGCTTATCATACTGCCATTTCTATATTATTCATGCATGTGAGCATGGTGACATGGCATTTCTCTGCTTGTATTGCCTCTCTCATAAAACATCAACCCCTCGCATTTTCCTTCCTTTAATCTCGTACTATCCACACATTATCCTGTCTTCTCCCTCCCATCTTGGCGATCTCCTTCCCCTTAGAAGACAGGAAGCTGTTTGTCGGCATGCTGGGAAAACAGCAGACAGACACCGACGTGAGAAAGATGTTCGAGCCTTTCGGCAGCATAGAAGAGTGCACGGTGCTCCGCGGGCCTGATGGCACCAGCAAAGGTAATGTCAAATTATGCCTGAGAAGGACACACACACACACACACACACACTCCACCAGAGGGGGAAATAACCAGGGTAACTAAACATAACACTCCATAGTGTCCAAAACACAGATAATTATTGCAGCGGGGGGCCAGATCATGACTGTAAAAGTGACTTTGTTTTGCCATTCAGATTTTTATACATCACATGACTATAAATATCAGCAACAACAATGCTAATGGCACTTACCATGTAAATCAAAAATCTGGTGACAGTTCAAACACAAACGTGAGATCTTTCTGTGTTTGTTGCATGGGGCATGACTAATGACGCAATAGGTTTTTTGGGTCATGGCTAATGATGCGTTTGGTGGTTTACGGGCTGTGATTGATGAAGCAATGAATGTTTTGTGGACCATGTTTAATGATGCCACAGTAACTGATGAAGCACTAGATGTAAGATGGCTCCTAATGTATTTTTAAAGGGAAGTAGTTTTTCTGCATAGTGTGTGTGTGTGTGTGTGTGTGTGTGTGTGTGTGTGTGAGGCCACATTTAATGGTGTGTCATTTCATGTAGGGTGTGCATTTGTAAAGTTCCAGAGCAACGCAGAGGCCCAGGCCGCCATCAACGCCCTGCATGGGAGCCGTACTTTACCGGTGAGTACGCACACGCGCACAAACACACACACACACACACACACACACACTAATGAAGCTACACCCAACTGCACTTACACACACGGTCACACGTATACTCAAATAAACACACTCCGATGCTCCAAATCTAGTTATTTAAGTACTCAACATGGTGACTCAGCTAATAGTCACCACTTCTGTCCTCCTCCACACACACACACACACACACATACACACACACAAACATAATAGAGGACCATTTTTGTAAAATGTGCTCTCTTTTTCTGCTGTAGGTGATTTTTAGTTCGGTTTGGTGAAGGTCGACTAAGTTAAAAGAGTTTTTGTTGTCTGGTAACCTCCGAAAATGTCACATCGCCCACAGAGTTTTGCATTATAACCTTTTTTTTAAACTATTTTTTTCAGAAATTGTGCCATTATTTGATAGTGAATAGGATAGAGCTGGCAAAAATGGAGGGAGAGAGAGAGGAGGGATGACTTACAACAAAGGTTCCTGGCCAGATCAAGGATGTAGCGATTACATGTTCAGTGTATTAAATCCAGAGGTCACAAGGACGGCCCATACATTATTATCTGTAATATAGTGATATTTTTTCCAATGTCGAGACGTGAAAAAGTGTCAGACAGATGGAGTTTATCCTCATTTCCCCCGCAGGGCGCCTCGTCCAGTCTGGTAGTGAAGTTTGCTGATTCGGAGAAGGAGCGAGGGCTCCGGCGGATGCAGCAGGTGGCCTCTCAGCTGGGAGTCATCAGTCCCATGACCCTGCACCTCGGGGCTTACAACGCCTACACACAGGCCGTGAGAATCACACACACAAACACACACATCTTTGGAAACAAACACTGTACGTTTCAGTTTTAGAAAGAATACAGTTAAGTCAGTTAGTTAGTTAATTAATTAGTTATTTGTGTCATGCTAAACATCTGGCCCATCCCACATGAGATTACAACAAAGCTCACTTTGCAGCTTAGCCCAGGAATACACGATTTAAAGAGCAATTATGAGCCTGGTTTGGCTGTAATGACCGACTATGACGATAAAGCGTCTGCAGTGGTCTGCAAAAAACAGAACAGGTCATCAAGGACAGTTGGTCTGTGTCATGACTCATGATGCAGTCTCCAGAGATGTGGCCTTCATGTGTATTGACTCCCGATCGAGGCTCAGACCGGAGCCATTGCAATTACATTAAACATGTCCATCCTCTTACTCCTTTCTCCTTTCTCTACCTCTTCATCCTCTAGCTGATGCAGCAGCAGGCCCTCGTGGCGCAGTCGGCCTACCTCTCTCCTGTTGCCACGGTGGCGGCTGTTCAGATGCAGCAGCTCGCCGCCCTCAACCCCAGCAGCATCATTGCCACGCCGATCGCATCCATCACCCCCTCCTCAGGTAATGAGAGGCAGAGATGTCTGGCCCGGCCTGCCTTGATTAGATTTCTGCTTGAAATATGAGGACAGATATACAAGGAGAGATGGACCTAAGAGGACGAAATAACAAACATCTATTTCTTTCTAAGTCTCTCATGATGTTAGCCATGTCAGCTTTTACATTTAAGGCAGAAATGACAGCAAGATGCTGAATGAGCTCCAGTATCCGGCATGTATTCGAGTGTGTATATTATAGCACAAACTATACCGTATTTTTTAAGGCTGATATCAATATTGATATTTGAGAGTTTAAAGAAAAGATGAATTACTTGTTTAATAATTTTGATCAAGAACATTTAATAGTAAAATCAAAAACATTTTTACAGTAAAAAATAAACTTGTCAGTCAACTACCTCAAACAAATATTGGGCAGTTCAGTTTATAGTATTGTGCAAAAGTTTTAGATATTAAAAGTAATACGAGGATGCTTTCAAAAAATAATACCACGATCTGTTAACTTCATAGAACCTGAATTAAATTAATATTTTGGTGTGAGCATACTTTGCTATTAAAACAGTGTTTATGCCATCTAAACGTATGTCTGAAAATATGTCTGCAGGTACCAGCACTCCGCCCTCCATTGCAGCCACACCTGTTCCTGCTCTGCCTCCGCCAATCGCAGTGAACAGTTATCCCTCTGTGCCAGCCCCGCCCAACGGCCAATCAGCAACTGAGGCTCTGTACACCAACGGGGTTCATGCCTATCAAGGTACAACCATAACATCCTGCACGGCAGCTACACCAGACAGCAAAGAATGGCGTTTTACTGTCAAAAAATATTCCTCCACATATTCCTGCTTCAATGTGCAACAGTGAGAGTCTAATTAAGAGGAAATGAAATGAAACTAAAGCACTAAATGTTATTTGGAGCGTGCTGATGTGCCCCAAATAGCATTTAGGATTTATTTCCCCTCCTCCTGTGAGTATAGCAGTTTGTGACGATGTGTTTACTGTGTCACAGCTCAGAGTCCTGTCCTGGACCCCCTGCAGCAAGCTTATACAGGCATGCAGCACTATACAGGTAAGGCTCAGTTTCAGATTTAGCTGTTGTGGATATGTCCTATATGAAGCCCTAGATTCAGACATAAAATGCCATTTTTATTTTAAGGAGCATCTCAACAAAAATCATGTCTTTTCTCTCAAACTTTCATATCATCTCGATTAGATTACTGTAATTCAGTGTATTCAGGGTTGAGCAAAAAAACAAACAAAAAAAACAGTCTCACACCTTTCCCATCTGATACTAGAAGGCAACATCACGTCTGCCTGTTTTAGCCTCTCTTCGCTGGTTACCAGTAAGTTTTAGAATTGATTTCTAGATTTTATTGATCACATTTGAAGCACTTCATGGTTCAGCTCTCAGCTACATTGCTGAATTGCTGCTCCGTATGAGCCAGAGTGCAGCCTCAGACTAAAGGTGACCAGGCTCTTGAGATCAGGGCCTCTCAGCTCTGGAGCTCCCTGCCTGAGAATCTGAGGCCTGTAGGATCTGTGACATCTTTTAAATCTCTTCTCAAACTTTAATTTTAAAAAATCCTTTTAATACTGCAGAGCCAATTTAAGGTATCAGTGTTTACAAAAGGAAAAGGAAAGTTGTGCATACAAGAAATTTAATCCGAAGTCAAAACATCACATACTGTATGCAAAACTTAACCCAGTTTTAACAAATCTGTAGGTGGGAATGCAGCTCCGTTGAATGCAGATGTTGTTTTGAGGGGGGGGGGATGCGGGGATGCGCTGCTGTCTGCTCACCTGTTCCTTCTTCTCACTCAGCCACCTACCCTGCTGCCTACAGCCTGGTGGGACAGCCGTTCCCCCACCAGCCCACACTGGTGGCTCAGCAGCCGCAGCAGCCGCAGCAGCTGCAGCAGCGAGAAGGTAAACTCAAAGCGCCGTATACAAATGTGGAGTAATCGCGCGCCATATCTCAAAACATACATATATTGTATGTTTTGTGGGTTTGTCAAGTCAAGTTTCATTTGCATAGCGCCAAATCATAACAAAAGTTCCCCTGTGACACTTTACATACGGAGCAGGTCTAGACTCTTTACTCTTTAAGGTTTCAGCCCATTTATCACAAATGACAAACACTCATTATCAGATATAATCAAACAAAGCTGCTGTGCTTAAAGGGCTGAATGTAATTTTTCTAACATTCTTGGTTTCTATTGGCTTGTATGTGATGCAATAATGGATTAGCAGACTTACCTCATCAAACATCAAATGTGCATTAACTTTTGTCAAAACTAGAGCCTACATTACAATTGTTCCCCTTATTGACTCATCTATTATTGACCAAGAACTTTGAAGAACTCAAGAAGGTGAACATCTGAAAATTGTATCGGTCCAGTCCAAAACCTCAAATATAAATAAAAACAGCAAATCCTCACACTGGAGACGCTGAATGTTTCCTTGTGTTCCTTGAAAAATGACTTAAGCAATTTATTCAATTATTCAACTAATTTGACTAATTTCATTTGACTTCCGGGCAAAATGACATTATTGTCATGCCAATATTCTCCTAATGCAGAGCAGCCTCGTCCAATCATTATGTACTTGACCGGGCAGGCAATGCCGGGCAACACTAACAAGAATAGATTCAGACTTTTTTGCAGATGTTCAGTGTGTTGGATTAGACAGGACAACAAATCTAAACCTGTACTACATGCATTCGAAAAAGGTCAGCAAAAAGTGTAAAGTACAGTATGTGTCATTAAATAAGACGTAAGGCACACAGAAGACCTCCAACCTGTCCAACTGTTTGCTTCAATTATTGTTACACATCTGTGTTACTAATAATTATACTAGTAATTTTTCACATGCTTCCTGATCGCCTGACCTTACCTGTCTTAACCTGTTGTCATGTCTGTGTGTCATCGTGCGGCTCTTCTGTTTGCATACAGGACCTGAGGGCTGTAACATCTTCATCTATCACCTGCCGCAAGAGTTCACCGACTCCGAGATACTGCAGATGTTCCTGCCCTTCGGAAACGTCATCTCTGCCAAGGTCTTTGTCGACCGCGCCACCAACCAGAGCAAATGCTTCGGTGAGTGCTGGTGCTTTTTAGGGACTATTTTCACCATCTTTACTGCACTGTTTATCCAGAACTGTTGCTGCTTTGCTCTACCATCTTTCATTTTGTCATTTTCTGCTCAGGTTTTGTGAGTTTTGACAACCCATCCAGCGCCCAGACTGCCATCCAGGCCATGAATGGCTTCCAAATTGGCATGAAGAGACTGAAGGTGCAGCTGAAGAGGCCCAAGGATGCCAACAGACCTTACTGAAGGAGGTGCGTTGTATCGACACATTTCAGGAGACAGGAACAGCTTGGGGGAGGGATTGATAGACAGCTGAAAATGTGTCTGGAAGTTAAAGAGACAGAGCGGATGTAATTGGGGGATCAGTACTTAAATCGTTGTCTTTCATGTGGAACTGAAGAAGTCAATAACCCTACAGTAGATTAACTTTAATGAGGTGGCATCACTCTAATAATACCATCAGTCTGAAATACATTATGAGGATGAGAAGATACCTATGTTGTTTAAAAGTGACTCCTTCCTTTTTTTTTTGTTCAGCAAGTAGCGACAGTCTTATCGAGAAGTTCAAATGTTGTGTCTAACCAGTGTTCTGTCGCAGGGTTGAATGCAACTACTGTTCGTCATTAATTTTTGTTTTACTTTTCATTTATTGTTTTTGTGCTGTGCCATATGCCATTTTTCCTGAACAAAACATCACACCACTCTCAAGACTGTCCCGTCCATACATATATCGTGGAGACGTGCGTCGCTATGGCTACGGTTGCCTAGCAACCGCTAAAACCTCCCCCTTCCTTCTCACTGCGTTGTAAGTTAATTGGCCTGTGTTGGTTGCTGTGGCGATATTGCCTGTGATGGTTGCCATTAGCAATTTTATTTTGGGCCGTTGCCTTGATTCACCATGCTCAACTGCATGGCGGGTTACTGTGGCGACCATGAACTGTGTTTGGTGCGTTGTGAGTTTCCTCTTATTATTTTGTCCTGGTTTTAATCCTTGCAAACACTGATCAATAACTGTCACTTTACCTCAGCATCTGTAAGTAATTGATTATCATGACATGCTGTTTTTTTCCTCTAAAAGCTTCAATGCTAAGAGCTAAATTAGTCCATCAAATATGGATATATTAGATATTTTTTTTCCCTTTTAGGCTTTTTGGTTTTAATTAGTTTCCTTTTTGTTATCTGTCATGATTATCATTCTTACATATTCCCTCTGTTTAGTTGGTTGGTGTGGTAGTTTTCGGTGAGTGGGGTTTTTTTTTTTGTTTGGTTGTAACTCAATTTCAAGTGACTTTGTGCCTGAACTTTGTTTGGTTTTCGTGAGACTGAAAATGTACTGAACGTTTCCCTGTAAAATGTCGACAACATTAGTATTTGTGTATGACTGACTGTGTATGTTTTTGTCCGTATGCCTGAGTGGGAGACGAAGACATGGTGTGTGCATTTCTATTTGTGCGAGTGTTTTGCATTTGAGTAGATGTGGAAAATATGTATATATATATATATATATGTGTGTGTGTAAGTGAACATGTGTGTGTTGTACCAACTGAGACACTAACCTTACTCTGGAAGGTTTTGGGTAAAGCTGTTTGGTTCCTGTGACACGTGCTGCTGGCTGAGGAACTGCATTCCTCCGTAGGAATTCTGGGTCACCAAAAACATAATAATAGCCAAAAAAAAAAATACTAGTATTCAAATAACATATCTGACAATATTCACTTCATATTTATAATAATATGAACTTTATGATGTGTCTTATGCACAGGGGCACAGGGTATCTGCATTAACAAGTCCGATATAGAAATAGAAAGAAATTAGTTTACATCAAACAAAAATGAAGGCCTTAAAAAAAAATCTGAGATTAAATGTTTTTGCTTCCAATAAATATCTAAAATTTGAAGATGTTTCTGGCCCTGAAGAAAAAAGCTCTATGTTGTTTTCCATTAAGATTCCATGTTTTAAAGCCACGTGAAATGGGAATATTGTAGATTTCTTGCACATAATGTTATAAACATTTCCCTTAAATTCACACTGACAAGTTTGGAGATTTTAGTATCTAAAATTAAAGAGCTGGAATTTAAAAATAAAGGAGTAAAGTGGGTACGTATGAGTGCACAGTGTGACCTTATACTGGCTGCTGCTGTATGTTAAGGCGTTTAATATAGTCAGTATTTATAAGGGACAGAGGATTCATGTTTCCTATACAATTATTTTGTTAATATTTATCTTACTTTTTGCTAAAACTGAAAAAAAGTCTCAGATACATTATTTTTTTTCTGCTAACTGCAGATGCCCTGTTTGTAATACACAGTTAAACCATCAAATAGATGATCAGAATTCACTTTTTTTTTTTTTTTTTTTTTTAAATATCGAAATGCTAAATCTGAAATTGTACCTTCTCGAAAAAAACTGGTGAATGACATGATATTGAAAAGCAACGTAAATATAATCTCCAAAATCTGAAGAGTCGATCCACCCACCAGAATTCCTACTGTGCATGTTCTGAATTAATTTGCCTGCCAAAAAATAAAAAAAGAGATGACAAACTATTTTCTAAGAACGTGCATACACTTGCAGCAGTATGACTGTCACTGTTTGAGTTGCATGGAAACTAGTTGATTACTGAGACTCCCCTGAGGCATCAGTGCGAGCAGTGTGTATTGCAGACACCACTCCACTTCCAAAGACTGAAATGTATGAATGTTTTATTTCTCTAATTTGGTTTAAAATGCTCTGTCCTCTTTTTTTTTCTCTCTCTCTCTCTCTCTCTCTGTCTCTGTCTCTTTACCTCCAGGAAAACCTAAGAGTTCAATCAAGAAAACCACTTGGGATGTCCCCAGCCTTTTTTGGTTGTTTGACCAACCGTATAGCACAGGAGCAACACTTCACTCAAAAGCAGTATCACATGTATGCGCTTAACTAAACAACAAGCAACAAGCAGTAATATCAACAACAAATATACATCAACAGAATCAGCACCTGCAATATCAGAAGTGCTCCAGAGATCCTATCGTTCCACAGCTGGATCCATTCATATTATGTACATACTCTATTGTCGGCAACAAGATCTACATGTTAAGAAAAAAAAGCATATCACTGATGTTATTCTACTGAACAGGGTTCTACTGTATAGTGTGATTTGTGGTCTATGGCATTAACAGAAGGCCAGTCTACACAGTTGGAAGGGGAAAAAGAAAATACTATTCTGTATGATTACCATTGGTAATATTGTTATGTAGAGTTAGTTTTATTATTTATACGTAAATTTAAAAACATTGGGGTAATTAAACCGGAAGAGAAATGGATGTCCTCTCGCTGTACATACCTTGGTTTTATGAAAATGGAGTTAAAAAGGACTAAAAACTTCACGAGTTAAGATTCTCTGCTGCCACTACTTTTCAAATTAGCAAAGCGGAAGGAAGGGCTGGGAATTTTTCTATCTTGATTTTTTACGTTTAATTTATTTGGTAATCAATTTCGATGATGGGGGAGAGATTTGAGAATTCCTTTTTTAATTTAAGACAAGAAGAAAAAAAAGAAGAGGATTCCTGTGGTCTTCAAGACAATGGACACACTTATTATAGAGTTTTTAATTACATAAATGTACCTATGGAAGTAAAAAAAACAAACAAAAACAAAAACAAAACAACAACATAATGTTTCTTTATTTATTCTCTACAATCGCTGTTTTAAAACATATGTCTTTAAAAGAAAATAAAGTACAATTTAGAAAAAAAAAAGTGTGATCATGTGATTTACTCAAAAATGACACTTTTCTTTTGTTTCATTTTAAACAGACAACACAAAAGATAAAGGTTTGCCATAAATGAGTAATTCAGGAGGTTTTGCTGCCCTCTATAGGCCTAAAGAAGTACTGAGGTAGAAGTAGAAAACATCTGGTCTTTTCTTAAGAAATGTACAGTGGAGCAAGCTCACCAAGACGATTATTTAATATTATAGAAGAAATCTATAGATTAATCTATACAATGTACAAAAGATTTTTCTTTGGGGCTGCATGAATGCAGCAACAATGGAGGGTAAGTCTCTCTCTCAACTACATAATGATTTATTGATGACACTGCATGCATGCTTATACAGCTCAGATATGAAGAAGGTGAGAAGGCTGAGGTGTCTTTAACAGCAGCTATGATGCAGAGATCAGCATTCTGGGCCTGCTCAGATCCGTCTAAACACGCCTTGTCTTTAACATGCCTGCTGTATGAGGGGCAATTAATGTCACAAAGCTGCAGTGGGAAGAGTTGGTGTCCTGTTGCAATCTGAGGAAGATAACATAGCTGATAAAGACTAATACATATACGACTAACTAATTGTGAGCCAATGCATGACAGTGTTTGTATGTTTGCGGGTTGGAAAGCATTCAGTAAGAGTACAAACAATACTTTTGAGACATTTTAACCAAAATGTACTTGAAATTAGAAATGATAGAAACAATAAACACATAGGAAATGTACTCATCACATTACAAAGTAATCAGTCAGAAATGTGCACTTGCACTCATTTGATTGTCCAATGCAGTGCATAGCTAGATGAAGAAATTGTGCCAGGTTAAATTTTTACCGAAGACCTCTGTTGTCATCCCCACTTTGTCAACACAGTGGTTTCATTGAAGTTAATGAGACGGCCTCTGTTATATCAGCATTTATTTTAGCTTGCAGAAATTGCACCTGCTAAGCTGCTGGTGCCAGACACGTTCTTTAGCAAACTATTGATCAGACAGACACCATACTGTTTGTGTTTCTGCTATAAAACAGCAGAAACATGTTGTACCTGTCATACATTAACACCTGGAGACACTTTACTGCATTCAACTTGTGCATTCTTAGCTTTTGGCTGCTTGTAATGTTGCAGATTTCAAATATAGCATACAACATGAACGCTAAATATGTTTTAATAATCGTGTCTCTTCCACGGAAGCGTCTGCTTGTTAGCCTTTCTCCTTCTGTGGGCATTAATCACACCTCATACAGAAAGGCGGACGCCACGTCCCCGCCCCTCCTCGCCCCCCGGCCCTGTTTTACCATACTACCATAATATCCAGCACACCCAATAACGCGGCTCATCGGTGAGAGCCCGAGGCAGTCCACTTCATCAGACGAAAAAAAAAAAAAAAGTGAAAAAAAGTCAACATATCCCCCCCCATTTTGGATCAAACCGCGAACACACAGAAGAGTTGTGAGGGAGATAAAAGTGCGACACAGTTTTTTTCTTCTTCTTCTTCCTCTCCTGAGAATGTGGCGAACCTGAAGCTAACCATAGAAGAAAAAAAAAGAAGGCGGATTGCATCTCATTGAACGATCAACAAGTTGATGGCGAGATCTACATGAAATCCTCAATCTTACAACACGAACCGAAGAAGAGCAGCTGCCCGTCACCTGCTGCCATATCTGTCAAGATTACCGTACGTGCCTGCTTAAAGTGAAATTAAAAGAGGTAAGTTTCCGTTACGCGGTGGACGCTTTCAAAGCTTTAGCTAAATCATAGTTTCCGAGGACACACACACACACACACACACACACGTTAGTTTGCTATTTTTAGACAGAAATGAGAGAGTGGGCCTGCCGGTAAGGGTTTATGTGAAGTTTTAACCGGAGTGTTTGCCATCAAACTTTGCTGACACCGTCCTAACTGAAAGCGTCTCGGGTTCAGCCGTTGGAAGCCGTTACAGGGAAGCAGCACATCAAAGTTGTAGCTGGCGCAAAGGCCTCCGCGTCTCCTGGTGTTTGTTCAGGAACACGTATAAGATAAGAGAAGGTCATTAAAAAGCATTCAGAGTCTGAGCCACAACACACATCTACCGGCCTCGTCTATGAACATGTATGTTTGCTGAACAGAAACCGCGAGCTACGTCATTTATGGTACAAAATATCAATGCGCAAAAAAAAAAAAAGTTTTCTAACGTAAACTGAGATGTCGCGAAGCAAAGTTGATCTTATTGTTGTTGTTTTTTTCTTATTTGACTTTAAGGGCGTTTGAAGGTATTCAACATGTGTGGTCATGTGCAAAGGTTCAACGTGAAGTAGTTTAGTGGGTGGTTTTTTGGGTTGTTTTTTTTTTTTTTTTTTTGAAGCGGTGAAGCTCCATCTTGGTTACACTCATTGAGTCACTCTCAGTCCCGCTATGTCCGGGAGACTCCCCGTTTGCGCCATATGTGCGCACTCAGCCACTCCCTGTGTGGAGTTTACGCAAACAGCGTAGAAAGCGGTGACAGGCGGTGGTGACAGTAATCCTAGTGTTTTTAGATGTGAGTTACTTTCATGTCCATGATTTGAGTTGACATTTACTTCACAGTAAATGTCATTTTTAAAGGGACATTCCAACGGTTTTGTTTTTTTAAAGTTCATTTAAGGTGGTAATTAAATATGCTATTGAGTTGCATTATGGGTAGTGCAAGAGCCAGTGTTTTATTTTTAGAGCTTGATCAAACTATGGTTTCACAGTTGGAACAGTTGGAACAGTGCACTATATATATATATATTAATTAAACCAAAAATATGTTTCATTTGAGACATTTGAGATGTCTGCGCCAGTGTACCAGCCGGTCTCACTTGTTTGTACCTGGTTTTGTGTCAACACAGTTTAGCCACAAACTGAAATGCAAGTTTATTTTAGCTCGCAGCTATCACACCTGCTAAGTCATGTGTGCCAGACCTGTTCCTCAGCCAACTATTGATCTCCAGTGTGTAAATCTTTTTAAGGAAATCATACACCAACAGGAGCACACACACACCGTACTGAACAGTGCACGTACTGTACCTTTAATACATTAACATATGGAGACACTTCACTGCATGGAACCTGCTCATTCTTAGCTTTTTGGTTGCTTGCCGTGCTGCTCGTTTGGGAATTTAGCCTCATCTATTGTCTTGTGAATCATTTTCAGGTTTCAGGCAGAAAATCTTTATTTTGCATTTAAGGAGGATGTACACCTGAGAGCAGCTACAGCCGCAAGGTTGATTTCCAGTTTCCAGTTAGGCAGAAAAAACACACGTGTCTGTGTGTTCACCCAAATCCCATAGTTCACCCCAGGATTGAATATTAAACCTGCACTCATTTACATATGTTGTTTGTTCACACACTTCTAATTAGACTTTGGACAACTTTTAAAAGACTTGTCATGCTGTCTTAAGATAAACACGGGTTAAACCTTTTTGTCCTTTACGTTCAAGGTGAGATGATTTCTCTTTAACAGCCCTGTCGAAGTAAACAGCCCACATAAGTTATGATTCATTTCAGCGTTGGTTTTATAACAGGTTAAAGTCCACATTCAAAGTCCTTATTAACAGGTCTGTCAGGAAGTGTGCGACTAGCCGCCTTCAGTAAAGTCCCCTTGCTTAGACTGCTTCCTTTAGACTTGTCCTTGTGGCCTGCAGAAAAATAAAAAAAGTAGTTTTATGATGATTGGACTTGAGGATGATTGGATTTGGATGGACACTAATGTCAAGGTTAATGTGATATGAAGGATGCACAGTACAGAACTATCTGATAATCACATCAGTTATTCAGTGTTTTATTTAGGAAGCTGGAATCGGAGAATGTTGATATTTTCTTTGCTTAATAGTTGTCGATTATTTTTCCGTCCATCAATTAATCGATTAATCAATTACTATTAAAACTGGGTCAAGTTCAATATGTATATAAATCATTGTAGAGCATGCAAAAAAAAAATCTAGATCAATAGAGCTCTAATTTAGGACTTACTGCAAAGCTGAAGTAGGTTAATCTCATCTACGCGGCTTTTATCACATGCCGGGTTTTTATATGAACGACGTATCGCAGCAGAATGGTTGTTTAATTGTTTGATACGTTTGTCAAGGCAGTGACTGTTTTTTTCTTTTTATTATAGAGATTATAGGTAAAATGACTAACACACAGTTAACAGTAGTGAATATCACGAGTTATATTGCTCAAGTTATCTGCAGCACATGGTCCGCTCATTGTGCAATTTGACTTGCGTAATTCAGATACACGTTTTAAATGTTTAAGAATGCATTGAATTGCATTTAAAAAAAAAAAAAAAAAAAGTCTAGAGATGTTCGACGTGGCGGCTGTGTAAAAGTTAAAGTTTGTCTAGTCGCAGTTGTGTGTGTAGACGACAGATCCTGCCGTGTTTCACCTGGAACAGGAAGTGACCAGATACCGCCTGTTTCAGATGCCCACCTCAGATCAATACTCGTTCCTCTCAGCTTTCTCTCGTTTCCTCTCCTTCCTCTCAGGATATTGTCACAGCTGAGTGACTTGCTGTATTTATCTGATGAAAATTGCCAAGGGCACAAACCTCTCGTTTTTTTTGTTTCTTAATTTCCTTTTTGCAAAATACAAATTATCCACAAAATCCCCATTTCTCTCTCTCTCTCTCTCTCTCTCTCTCTCTCTCTCTCTCTCTCTCTCTCTCTCGCTTTAGTCTTTAGGATGCTGGCTCGGCTGAGTGAGCTTATATGGGCGGACTGGCTCTGGTTTCCTAAAGGCCATGGCTGGGCTGACCTAAAGGACCACGATGGAAAAGTCTTCCCTAAACCGCAGGACCTCTGGGCTTCTATCCCGGTCGCTCTGTGCTTCCTGGTCATCAGACAGATATTTGAGAGGTGAGTCATTGTCTATATATCGTTTGCGTTATTTCCGTCTGATGAGAAGCCATTGTTAAGCAGTGTTTTCCTCACTGTGTGTGTGTATCTTCTCTTTTCAGGACGGTAGCCATTCCTCTGGCCTCTCTGCTGGGAGTGAGTGACAAGCAACGTGTTCATGCTCCTCCAAATCCTGTACTGGAGTCCCATTTCTGCAGCACATCAAAGCATCCCACACAGGTATTCACTCTGCTGTAAACCAAAAAACAAACGAGCACAACTTCGTGCATATTGTGCATCCTTTGGCAGTAACACAATGTGATGTTGGTAATCGAGGTATTTTTTATGACTTCAGACATTAAAGACAGTTGCTGGCTCTTCTCTCCTTCCCGTGTTTGTTGTCAGAGCTCCTTAGAGAGGTTAAGTAAGCAGACGGGCTTTTCGGTGCGACAAGTCCAGAGGTGGTTCAGGCGGCGGAGAAACCAGGAACGACCCAGCAAGCTTAAGAAGTTTCGGGAAGCCAGGTAGCTATAAATCTGCAGCACCAAGTCGATACACGCTCAAGATATTATCTCCCTGTTTGTATCCGTCTGCCGTGAATCATAAAGGATTTATATTTCCACCAATAATCAGAAATGCAGGCACAAGGAAATAGTTTTTTTTGCTGTCTATGCTGTAATTTGGTGTATTAAAGTGCAAAGTGTTTTTACACAGCGCTACAATCTGCAGTTCTGACTGGCTGACTGAGTAGCTGAAGCTACACCGTTGGTCCAGCTGAGCGTTGGAGTTTCCTCGTTGACCGTTGCTCTTTGAAAATGAATCTGTGTGAGAGGACAGCAGCGTGACGCAGCACGACTGTAGTTCCTGCTCCGAGCTCTGATGCGTTAAATTTCTTGTTCCTGTTTATGCTCTTCAGACATCATCCTTATTTATACTGTTTCCTGATCGCTTTCAGCTGCGGATGAAAACGTTTATAGCGGCTACTGCTTTAATAGCAAAAAGGTTTCCACTGAGAAACTAATGGAAGGCTTTTATTGCGACTTATAGGAAATGAGTGTTGGTGGTGTTAATATTCTTAAAAAAAAACCAAGATGACACACCAAGATCTGGAGATTATTCAGAGCTGTTTGTTCAGCTGGGTCAGTTAGAAAGACTGCAGAGAGGAAGAGGACGATGAGATGTTTGACAACGTCCTGTGCTGTGGAAAATCACAGCTCAGGTACTTGCACCATGACTCGATGCGACTACTCATGAAACCACAAAAAAAAAACGTACAAGTTTAGACTTTGATACATGTGGCACAGCGGAAAATTTTGTCACTGACTAGAAACAGAATCTCTCAGACTGAGAAGGAGAGGAGGAGGAGGGTGCTCAGATACCCGCAGAGATGACGAAACTTCAAGTGCTGTGAGTATCCTCCACAGCCAGAAAACAAGAGGTTGGTTCTGAGAATACACCCCAGCAGAAAGTTGAATACATTTTACTGTCAAAGAAGCCAAAACTGAAAAGATGTGATAATAAAATATTAGAAATAAGACAGTACGGAAAAACATACAAAACAAACAAAATATATGAAAAACAAACTATTGAAATGCTAATATGATAATGCTGTTACATAACCTTGTAATGTCTCTGTGATTTTTGTGCTGCCCTCAAGTAAAGTACATTTGCGTGTGCACACAATCATGATGAATTAAATGTCCTCCAGTAACGATACACAGCTTATTGGGTATAGTGCATTTAACAGTAAAAGATACAGTTGCTCTGTATGTCCAAAAGAATGCAGAATTAAAGCATCGGGAGAGCACGATGATAATAAGTTATCATAGCTGTTTGAGGCAATTTTAAATATTAAACACTGTACTGTACGACGTGACAAACGGAAGCATGAAAGCATCCTTTTTTTAATCTCAGTAGGATTTTCAAATATATAGCAAAAAGTATTTATACCATGGATCTAAATACTCAAATGATCAATGATCCTGTTGCACCACTTTGTTACACCTCAGATGCCGTTTCACCCAAAAACAAGCTCAATTCAAAATGACCATTGAAGGTTTTCAACTGGCAACAGATCGCGCTGATCCAACAAACCACTTAACATCCTGAGAGACAGTAATCTTTACTACTGCTACATTATAAACATTACAATACTTACACACTACAGTACCGTATACGTGGCCTGACGTGTGGGTTGTGCAAAATATGTGCAGAAGCCAGTAGTGTCACCTACCAGCCTCCCACTTGATGGAGGCGTTAGTAGGTTGGGGGGTGGAGATGACCTTCACAGCTGTTTTAACCTGGTATCACAGTTCACGTTGGACAGTCTGAAAAAAAAAAAAAAAAAAAAAAAAAGTGTGCCATGGTTCACTTTCATCATCAGTGTATTGGTATTCAACACTGACACGCCCAAAGAAAATGGGAGTGAGCATTTCTGAGAAGTTACTACCAAATAATCCTCCGTGATGGGAGGAAAAAAATGCTGCAAACCAGTGCAACATGTTTTCACGTTGAACCATTGATGCATTTTTAATGCACGTCGTGTTAAGCGGAATTTGTTGTTAATCCATTTAATATTTACTTGTGATTGTAAGCAGCTTCACGCAGGTTGATGACGGCACTAACATAGTTCATCTAACACTGAGAGAAGGGTTTAATGTGTTTCCTGCTTCGCTAGAATGACTTGATGAGATTACTGTACATTCTCTTGCAGTTGGAGATTTACCTTTTACCTTCTTGCTTTCTTTGCTGGCCTGGCGGCTCTTATTGACGTGAGTACTCTTTTCAGAATCCCGTTTCAGTGTACTACGTTTTCGACGTTGTTTTTCCTCTGTGTTTCTGCTTGGCGTTAGTGCTGCTGGTGTGGTTGTTTTGAACACTCAAAACATAATTAATATTAAATATCTGTTTTCACCTCAGAAACCATGGCTCTACGATATGAAGCTGATGTGGGACGACTTCCCGAAAATGGTATGCCAGTGCAAGTTCATATTTGAATATTTTCATAATTTCCTTTTTTTTTTTTTTTATGTGTCTTATGCTCATATATGAGATATGTCTTATTGTGTTTTGTTATTTTTTTTCAGCCATTGTTGCCTTCTGAGTACTGGTACTACATGATCGAACTAGGCTTCTATCTCTCGCTGATTTTTAGCGTAGCGTCAGATATCAAACGGAAGGTAAGTGATTTTTTTTTTTGATATTTTTCAGACATCTGAGCAGATGTCTCACTCTGTGCTCCAAATAATTACGCTGATCATTTGGGTTGGTTTGAGTATATTGAGGATATTGATTTTGTCCGTTTGGTGAAGTCGTCTTTGAGTTTCTCAAGTTAATGTGTGACAGGAAGCTCTCGCTGCGGAGAGACACGTTGACCCTTTTTATCCTCAGGTCGACACTTGTTTTATAACTGCAGTTCACTAACGCACAGAACTTTTATTTTTTAAACTAAAACCACAGTTTTCTGGACTTTTTCCGGCGAGCTGTTGTGTTGAAATTGATCTCTAATTAGAGGATTTGTTTTTTGTAACGTTTTTAAGCTGCTTTTTTTTTTTTTTTTCACCCTTGTATATATTTTTTTCCTTCTTTTTATAGCTGTATAATCTGCTGTGCATGTAAGGGTTAATCATTTATTTAAAAAAAATCGGCACACCGTCGATCAGTGACCAATCTTTATAGCTTAATCAATAAGTAACCGAACAACGTTGGATTTTGTTTTCACACCATCTCTCTTTTCTTTCTTGTTTTTTTTCTTTTTTTCCCCTCCAGGATTTCAAAGAGCAGATAATTCACCATGTCGCCACCATCTTCCTTCTTAGCTTCTCCTGGCTTGTAAACTACATCCGAGGAGGGACTTTGATCATGTTGGTGCATGATGCCTCAGACTATCTAATGGAGGTATGACACCGCACTAACGTGGCAGGAAGGGAAAAAAGGAGGATTTGAAAGGTTTTGAAAACTTTAATTTAGGTTTAAAACCTTTTTTTTTTTTCCTCCATTAACCAAACACTGCTCCACTGCAGCTTTGTGTTGCTGTCAGCTTGTTGTGTAATCCCCTTAATAAGGAAAATATGAATTCCCATGTTGATAAATGTTACATATACAGTACCTAGTTAAGGTAAGGTCTTTTTACAGCAGTATCAATATCATTAAAAACATCATTAAAGTATCAACAGTGCTGCCTTCCATTCCAGTGTTGCCTCGAACAGCTTTTGCTTAGTGATGGTAATATTTAGGTCAGAGCGTCGCACTCCTCACACAGTTCACCGTCTGCCCTCTAGAGGAGATCAATGGAAATGCGACACTGTGACACCTCTTGCCTTTTTTATTCCAGTCAGCCAAGATGTTCAACTATGCAGGTTGGAGGAAGACTTGCAACGTCATCTTCGTCGTGTTTGCTGCGGTTTTCATCGTCACTCGACTCGTCATCCTCCCCTTCTGGTAAATAAAAAAAAAAAAAAAGTTGTATTAGGCTTTCTGCTACTGTAATGAGAAGTTTCTAGCAGTGATTCTTCACAAGGTTTCTGTGTTTTATGCATTAAAAAAAAAAACCTGAATAGAAAGGCCAGAAATTTTTGGGGAAAAGTTAAAAGTATCCCAAAACACTGATTTATGATTTATTTTTGCAGAAATGTCAGACATTTGCTCAAAACCTTTGCGACAGTTTAAACATAACAGACACATTGTCTGCAGTCCTGGCTTCAGCTCAATGGGCTGTTGATGGTTGAGTGTAGGTGGCTCTGACTGGACTCTCTGTTCTGCCTTTGTCTCCTGTGCAGGATCATACACACGACGCTGGTGTACCCTCTGACCATCTACTCCCCCTTCTTCGGGTACTACTTCTTCAACGGGTTGATGCTTGTGCTGCAGACTCTGCACATTTTCTGGACCGCCCTCATTCTGCGGATGGTCGTCAAGTTCCTACCAGGAAATGTAAGAGCTGTAACAATATCACCTCAACTATACAAAAACCTCCTCTTTTTTTTTCTAATTATTTTTATTTTTTTTCTTCTGACAGGACATCGTTCAGGACGAACGGAGCGACAAAGACGAAACGGAGTCTGAGGATGAAGACAACGATCGCGAGCGAGGAGGAAAATCTAAAAACGGCCACGTGCCGAACGGCCATACTCCCCTCAACAACAACCGCAGGAAGACGGACTGATTGGACAGTGAGAGCTGGAGATGAGGCAGCGAGAGAAGTGAATATGGGCCCTCGCACGTGGCCGTCACCTGAAAGCCAAAGAACGGGAGCGTGGCACGTTAGAAAGAGGCAACAAGCAGCACACACACACACACACACACACACACACACGTATCCATACACTAATTTCTGAAACCCTGATAGTCCAACACAGATAATTTATATTCCACACTAAATTAAATGAGCAAGAGCAAAGAACATTTTTCTCCTCTTTTCTCTCTCTCCCCTCCAACAGATGTCATTCTGTCGAACCCGAATTGCCACATGCCAAACTTGCCTGCTTGTAGCTTTACGTCTTGTTACTGGAAGTGTTTTAAGAGATGCTGTGGTTGGTTTAGGGAGGCCGTTTTTCTCTCCTACACAGTCGTTTAACACTCTTCTTAGTAGTACTGCCTTTAAACTTGATTGTTGATTTCTGCTCAACTTAACCACACTGAAGTCAGCGACACAAGGGGAAATGAGGTGCTGTCTTTCCGTGGACCACGATGTGATTTAAGTCTGTTTACTGACGTCCAGAGGTAATAATGAATCTGTAAGTTAGTTTTTTTGCAGCTGTCATTTTGGGTCTTGTCAACTGTTTTGAGCGAAGGTTGCTCCAATATATTTGTTCCAATAATGTTTAAAGCAAAAATAATTGATGGTAAATATATATATATTTTTTTTGTTTTTTTTTTAACGGTATGAGACAGCGAGAGAAGGTGCTACATCCGTCATGCTTGTTGAAATGTGCCTTTGTTTGCACACAGACTTTGTATCCTTTTTAAATTGTTTGTTTTTTTGTTGATGCTTAATAACTTTTTAGTTGTATGATCTTATTTTGCTTTCTGTTTTAATTTGTTTTCAGTCCAGTCAGTGGTTTAAATTTGGGAGCAATTTAAGTAACCCAAACAAATCAATAACTGTTTATTAATTCTTTTTATGGGCTGAAAAAGTCAATAGCATTTCCATTGAGTTGTTTTTTTTCCCATCCATCCAAAGATGCACTTTATGGTTCCTTCTACAGATCAGCATTGACTATATATCATAAATATATATATAACAAACTTAGTGATAGTATTATATTTGAATTCAAAACATGATTTTTTTTTCTTGTTTAAAAAAAGTTGGGATTTTTTTATTTTATTTTTTTTTGTCTCATATTTATTTCTTTACCCAAGATCTTCCTCTTTGTCAGTGTTTTGTAAAAAAAATATAAAATAAAAATAAGAAAAAAAAAATAAGAAAAAAGTTAAAGAATAAGAAGAAGAATCTTAAAGAATTGAAATGAAACACCAAAGCATGGTTTACATTTTCTATTACCCTGTAATTTGCAAGTGCCTTCATCATTTCAAAACAAAAAAACAACAAAAAACAACAAACACATTTCTATCCCTTCGTCTTAATTTTTGCCATCACGACTCATCCGACACTCCGGGCCTTTTCTTACCTCTTTCCTCTTTCTTTCCTTGATGCCTCAGCTCACCACAACCAATCGGCCTGCAGCTCCCTCCACAGAGCTCTGCTTCTATAAAAGTGTTTTTATTCTACATTATGTATTGCCGAGATGTAAAATCATAATGATGATGATAAAGATAACTGTGGATAACTATTCTGTGTCCCACATTGTTTCTTTTTTTTTTTAGATTGAAGCTGAAATGATCATTTGAGAACATGAGTGTGTAGTTTCAGATGTTTAACGTTTCAAATCATGCAAAGCAAAATTGCAGTGAATGACACTAACTGGTGAATAGGATTTGAGAAGCTGGAGCTACAGAACATTAATGATTAACATGCAAACAACTCCACATAAATACAGATATAAACACAAACATAACTCAAACTTAATGTCAAATCAAACGTATATATTTGCCCCAATTAATGTCTGTTAATATACTGTGAGCCTGAGTCATCGTTTTTTAAATAAATTATGTCAGAAAGGGATTCAATTAAAACTATATCTTCAGTTCTATTCAACCTGCAACTTGATCTTTTGAAACAACATTTGTCAAATTACTATATACCGATAATAAAATGAATTTTTGTTTTCCAAACTATATTCCAAGATACTCTCCTTATCCTCATCCGACAACGTCATAAACCTGCAGTAAAAGTCGCTGCAGGTATATATATATATTTCTTTTTTTTTTTTGTATCTTTTCTAATCCTTGTTCTTAAACTCTCCATGCGAGGAACGTGGTTGTCCGTGACATTTTCGAGGACATTGTGATTCACAGAGTGTGCAGTGCTTTCTTTGGACAAATCAACCAAATAATAGAACCAAAATTCAGCAGCACGGCTCCAAAGAGGTTGAGAAATGTGCCCTCATAGTTCTCATACTGACATAAAAACAAAAGTACCTGAAGGCACCATGGAGGTATTGCAACATGAGATGACACAGTCTTCTAATAGTGACATGCATTTTTTTATTTATTTATTTTTTGCCAATAGTGTTAAAATGCCTGAGATGTTTTTTTTTGTATAATTATCTTAACAACTTAGTGTGTTGATTCAATCTTTCAGTCTGAGACGGTCGACAGTGATGAGATTCTTTTTCATTCATCCTAGAAAAGAAGCCAGTTCTTGTTTCTTCCTTCCTTCCTCTTCGGCCACTCTCCCCTGTTTTGGTCATAGCCTAAAAGGCCTACTTGGCTAATTGCATATTGTGAGTGAGATCACTTTACATCCGTGCCCGGCGGTTCAGCCTCCGCACTGTTCTTGTCACTGGCAGCCTCACTGTAACAATCTCCATTTTAAAGCGGCAGGGTCAATTTCCACCCCGCACTCGCATCTGGCTCCACAATTTAATTGCTAATGCATCTCCTGTTTCTCCTGCTCCAACGTCTGGGCTTTCCTTTCCGCGCGCCCCCTTCTGAGTCCGGCCTTACTCCTCTTCCCTAAATCTTTGCATTCCTTTCACATTAAGTTTCACCTCCTTCCTCCTGTTGCCTATTCTTCCTTGTGTAATGAATAAGCCCAGTGTCGCCTAAGGTGCCTGAGTTATAGTGGTGTGAAGTCTAATTGATGACAGCAGTAAAGGTCCTTTTTGACAGGAGAACAAAAGCAGTGGGGTGTTTGATTCACTTGTGAACTATGTAGACCGTTATTCAATTCCTGCTTAAGTATTAATAAAGGCTTTACACGCCAGGGGGAGGTCGCAAGGTGCAAGTATATGCTTGTGTATCTTGCATGTGTATTGCATGCGCGTGTGTGCGTGCGTGTGTGTGTGTGTGTGTGCGTGTGTGTGTGTGTGTGTGTGTGAGTGTGAGAGCTAATTTGTGGGCTGCTCATTTTTCCTGTAATGACCATGAGAAGAGAGGGACAGTAAAGGGACTTGTGGTAACTGATGACTCTCTTATGTAACTTGAGTTATAAAGAACTAAGACAGAGATGCTATGAAAGCTTTTCAAAGGTTTGGATGGACAGGTGGCGGAAAGACTCAGCGGCTACAAAGACTGTTGTGTTGCTGCGATGCAGGAAGAATGGTGAGTTTGAAATTATATCTTTTAAATCCATAAAAAAAAAAAAAGTTAGATAGAAAGTTTTACTTCAGTTTCAGGCAGTTTTAATCGCTTCAATTAACTGATCGATCGTGATCATTCGGGTATTTTTAAGATTATTTTTTGCCATTTATTTTTGCCTTTATTTGACAGTTGAAAAGTGCACAGATGCCAAACTGTCTCTACGTCCAGCGTCTCAAAATTGAGCATTTTGCACTTTATTAGTCTTATGTGATAGTTTGGGACGGTTTGTCCGACAAAACGAACTTGTTTCCAGCATATTGTGATGATACTTTTTTTTCCCCACACTTTTCTTACATTTTACACTAAAGTATTAATTGAGAAATTAACCTGCAGATAATAAAAAAAATAACCACAGCCCTAAAACAAAAAAGGGAATATTTCAGGAAAAAATTCACAATCTGATGTATTGTGAACAAAGTCCATCACATCTCATTATGACAGGATGCTGTTTGTGTCTGTCCTGAGTGGAAAACATTTAATGAGACCTACCAAATAATGACAACAAAACTGTGTCATATTTGCCTTTATTTGATAGTTGGACAGTGAAAACACAGACTTAAAAGGGAGAGAAACCTGGGACATTTGAGGCAGTTAGAGGTATTATACGTACACCACCGCTTTGCTTTTAATGTTGCTGTCTCTGCCCTCAGAAGCCTGGTTTACCCTTCTCCACCTTCTGTTTTTCTGATTTATATTTCTAGTGTGAAGTCATGTGACGTCTTCACCATCATCTCTACGATCCCTAAAGTAGTGTTGCTGAACTGACAAAGGGAGGAAACTGTTGCAGGGTTAAAGAGAGATCAGTAATCATCATCATTATCATCATCACCCACATGGACAAGGCTACTCACCCTGCGCTGCAGTTTGAGGTGGATGTGGACCTGGGCTTTGCTCTCTTCTTCCTCTTCCTCCTGTGTTTCTTCCTGCTGGTGACGGTGGTGCGCTGCGCCCAGATGGTGGTGGATCCCTACGGCTCTATCTCCACCTCCACCTACCAGGAAGAGCAGATTACCTGAGGGCGAGGAGAGCTGAAATCTGCATGTAACAGGACACTACAGGACACATACAGGGGTTAAGTCACTTTGAGGACAAAAAGAAATCATCGTTACACACTGTATCAGGTGTATTTGAGTGTTTCTGACAACAAGGAACTATTTCACTGGGAAATTGAAGAGTTCTTCTTTGAAAACGATTGTATATGTTGGTCTATATTTGAGACTGTGCTGCAGGGCCATAACTACTATAATACCAACTTTACACGTGGAAATTGATAGAATTGAGTTAGCATTAACATATTAGGAAAACGTAAGGGTTCATAACGGGAGTCATCCGGCTCAGAGGATATTCAAATCATGTCAAGAGATAAAAAGCTTTGGTTGGACAATAGAGATAAAAGATGAATGAGACAGGAATAGCTGATAAAATGTTAAGCTACATTGTGCCATTGGTATATATAAATAGTTGATTTAAACCTGTTAACGAAGGAATAAGGTGAAATAAAAAAATAAAGGCAAAAATCATAAAAGTCAGTAAATACATCAATGATCCAGAATATTTTATAACTATATACAGATGCATTTAAAATAGTGTATAATAGAGTATGGATATAGCCTATAATCCAATCAGAAATGAGAAAGAAATGGCAGGAAGAGTGGGATAGAGGAAATAAGGAGAAATTTTAAAAAAGAAGTAGGAGAAATGAGATGAAGCAATAAAAATAGAATCAAAGAACAGTACATTCAACATAATAAATAATCATGCTATAGGGTAAATGTGAACATTACACATGTTTTTATACTGTCATATATATCAACATGAGACACAGACACTTAAAATGAATCATGGGAGGAGCAGAGGAGTTCAGGTGATGCGGCGCTAGGTGGCGGTATTGCACCTAAAAGCTGTTTAACAACCGCCAATACAAAAACGAAGAAGAATGAGCACTAAACAACAGCACAACGCAGTGTTAGCAAAAGGGCTAAAACATAGAGATGTACTTCATGTTAGTCACGTCTAATATTATGTGAGAGTCGCAGTGAAAGTCAGTGTGTATGACATAGTTATCGAGAGTGTTTCTTTAAAAGCGTTTTGTTCGTACTACTAGCTAGTGCTAGTATGTTATCTATGGTAGCCAGTAATTAGCTTCAGGTACTGCCTAAATTAATTGACACTTTAAATAAATAAATAAATAATAAAGTGCTTGCATTGTGCTGTGACTAGAGAAAACAGAAAACCAGCACACAACAGCAGGTAAGCTGTTAGTATTGGTGCAAGTTTTAACGTGTTTAAGTGTGTTTTTATGTTATATTCTGATTAATAACAAAGAAGATGTGCTATAAAAGTGGATACTCATTGTATCCTCTTATGTGGGAAATGAACACTCATCATATGAATCAACCTTAGTGACTGTTTTACCCACTGCAGAGCCAAACAGCTGCATGAATAAGATGCATTAAGATATGTTGATCATGCTGTTTTTTGTTTTTTTGGTGGAGCTCTTCTGTGTAATCTGTGTTCTTGCACCTTAGTGTCATGACATGATGGATCTACCTTTGGGCAGGTCATTATTTGACACCTTGTGTGTGTTAGAGGAATATGGAGCTGGATGAGATGCAAACGAGGATGCTGGAGCTGCAGGAGTTTGGGGAGAGTGTAGAGAAGAGGAGAAAGATGCAATATGAAAAGGATGATGATGATGACAACGGTAAGACGCATACAAGTAAACACATGGTGGGTTTAGAGCTGCAGTTATTAAGTTGCCAACTATTAAATTAGTTGCAAGCTATTTTGATAATTGATTAATAATTTTGAGTCCAAAGTCTATGATTCCTGCTTCTGAAATGTGAATACTTTTTGGATTATTTAGTATTCTATGATAGTAAACTGAATAATTTTCAGTTCTTATTAATTAAGAAAATATTCTTGATAATAAAAATAATCCTTAGTTGCACTAGGGGTGTTTTTAAACGCTGACTTATGAACTAAATAAACAATAAGCTTTTGTATTTTGTTTGTTTGAAATTTAACTGTGCTTTTGTTATTTGTAGAAAACACGTCTGAATCCCCGTGTGAGTCCGTTCTCTCCACGAATGAAACTCCCAGCAAGATGACACAAGTGGACGATGGTTGCGACTCTCTCAGGGTAAAAAAAAAAGCAGTAGTCGTCTTAATGCGACTCCCTGAATATAAGATCAGCGCCCTTCGACCACCAACGCCTCAGCAGTTCTACAGTGAAGACGAATCCCAAAGCAGCTCTGATTCAGATTTGCAGTGGGAACCAGAGGATGATTCCAGCGATTCTGATTTATTGGCCTCAAACAATGGACAGAAAACTGTAAAGTCCTCTAAGAATGATAAAACGAGACCACCTACACCACCAACCTGCAGTAACAATAACAACAACAACGGTAATTTCACAAAACACTGTGACATGAACATGAACCACCACCACATGCAGATGAATATACTGAATTAACATCCACTCCTTCATTGACATATTTAAAGGTGTCTCCATGTTTCTGGTTTGGTTTGTGGATATTTAGATATTGTTTATCAACAGGAAAATGTTGGATAATACGTATTTATTTCACTTGAAATTTTGGAATTGTTCAAGATCATAGGTTTTGTTAAACTGTGCAAAGTTTAGTTTTTTTTTTGCCACATTGACAGAATCGAACCCTATAATTGAATCATCAGCTTTTGGCCATTGTTCTCATGAAACCACCAAGATTCGTCCAAACTTGCCAGAGGAAGAGGTCAAAGTGGACATGATGGTGCTGGCCAGAAAGAAACCATTGAGATGGCAACGAGCAAAAATAGTGGAGATAGTTACAAAGGGTAAGAAATCATTATCACATTTAATGTGAATATGTTTATGATTACACACACGACACGTAATTATGTGTGTAATTTCCCTCACAAAAAACTATTTTCAAAATTCAGCCAGTGATACAATTATTTTTGTGATCTTAGGTGTCCCATTTTCAGAATAAATTTCTAATACAGAAATGAAGAGAAAGAATGAAAATTTCAGGGCCTCGTCAGAAATATACTATATGCACATAAATGTAGCTGCCATTCATTGAAACATTGTTCTTTGCAGAAGATGGACGGTTTAAGTATAAGGTTAGTTTTGAAGAGAAGGGGAATCGTTTGGTATCAGGACACCACATTGCGTTTGACAACACGCCAAAGCTGGAGCAGCTGTATGTCGGAGCTCGAGTGGTGGTCAGGTGTCAAGAGAACAAGTTCCGCTTCAGGTCTGGTATTTTGGCAGAGCTCCCCAGCAGAAAGAACCGCTTAAGGTGAGTATTTAAAGTCGTGGAATGTGGATGAAATAGCATAAATTGTAAGCATCTTAAGAAGAAACTATACCTTAATTATCATTAATTACCTTAATTATATCATAATCTGTGGAAGTGACAAATGCTGTAGTAATGATTTGATTTAGCATCATTTGATTTTCCAGGTTCTTGGTCTTTATTGATGATCACACGCCTGTTTACGTTGGCTTACCTTTACTTCACCTGGTGTGCAGACCATGTAAGTTTGATGTTTCGTACTTTTATTTTATCAACCCTCAAATTGTGTACTGGGCCTTTATAACCTGAACTGCTGAGATAACAAGGTGTTAATTGGAAACAGTATTATTTTAGAATCGTAATTATTTGTCATTGTACATATTTGAAAATATTTTAGGAGGCATCCCAGGTTTTTGATCTGCTCCAGCTTTGATTTGCTGTTAATTGGCACTTTCTCTCTGTTTCCTTATTGAATTCAGTGTATTGTGTATGTATATTGTATTACTCCTCAATCTGCTGCCCTGAGTTTCTCAGTGCAGGTGTAGCAGGAAAGAGATGCTGGAAGGGTTTTAATGTAAATCTGGGCAGGAAATGAGTTTCATTGACAGGAGCTTTAAAACAATGAATTTAAAAACACGATGAGTGAAAAGATAACGACGTGATGTTGTAGAACTGATGGAATCAATGCTGTGGAAATATGTATTATGTTGAATTGACCATGTGTGTAAAATTTCATATCGGCAATCAGTGAGCTCACAAAGGTCTGATGAAAGTCTGTGTTATTATAAAGCTTGATAAGAAATCTGCTTGATTGTAAGGCAGATGGTGATGGTTTCTACAAACCTGCAATAATTCTCCTTTACCATCCATCTGCAAACAGAAGAAATGACTAAAGACTAAAAAATACTCATACTCAGTACATACTGTTACTTTCATGTTTTCTCTTCATATTTTTGCATCTTGTTTTCTCTCCAACAGTGACAGATGCTTTAGACGACATTCCAGATGGCCCTCACAAGTTTTTCATGAAACAGTACATAAAGGACTGGCCTTACCCACATTTAACCCAGTACAGAGCTGGACAGCGCCTTAATGCAGAATTAAACGGAGTCCAGCAGAGGTGTGAGGTGCAGGTGGTCGACTGCAGCATCATACAGGTTGTTTTTCAGGTCAGTAACACTGCTGTTTCCTGCTACGCCTGCACCGCTGTTTAAATTGCAGTCAGTAATTTATTTAGATTGTTGTTGATATGTTGTTTTTATTTATTTTTTGGTTAAACCCAGGATGACCAACATAAGGAGCGGATCCACCGAGGCTCCATACGGCTGGAACATATGGCGAGGTTTCTGGAATTGAAGAGTGGGGAAGAGCATAAAGAGGACTCTGAATGAAAGTCCACGGACACGGGTGAAATGTGATGTGGATCTGGAAAATGGAGACATCTAAATTCAGTTTCCATAATTACACTCCTGATCAAAATTTTAAGAGCAGTTGAAAAATTGCAAGAATTTACATTTTGCACTATTGGACCTTCAGAAAAAAAAAGAATAAGCAATTTATTGCAAACAACCATTAAACTGAAATAGGCTGTTCATCAGCTGATCAAAAGTTTAAGTCGGTCCGACCATGTTCAGAGACAGAAAGGTTTTTCGTCTTTGACAGTGTGGATACATGACAGAAAAATGACACTAAATCCACATTTTTGCAAAGATTTGGGCTTTTAAAGGTTGTGGTCTTAAACCTTTGATCCTATTTGAGTTTAATGGTTGTTTGTAATAAATTGCTTACTCAATTTTGCTATTAAGAGATGATTTCACATGAAAGACTCAGTTCTGATGTTTTCTCTGTTTGGTTATTATATTTGATTATATATATATATATAATATATATATATTTTATCTTTTTGTCTTATTTTTTAGTACATATGTGCAATAAAGATATCGGGTGGATCATTACAATTTTGAATTTTGTGCATCATTACACACACAAACCGTAGTGAACGCTGAAAAATAAGTTTCAGCTTGTCCAGAAATGTACATTAATCTTGTTAACAGCCTTATTTCATATTCCCAGTTTTGGGAATAATAAAGTATATCTATCTATCTATTCCCAAGTGACGTCAGCCTCATTTCCAGAGTTGTTGCATTATGTTGTTAATCTGTACTGAATCTACCTTCACCTGAACTTCAACTTCTCCAACTGACACAAATAAAGCAGGTGTGCACTTCAGAGTAAACACCATTGTACATGTCTGAAGGGCTATAAAAACACATTATGTACATTCCTAGGACAGAAAGACGCCTATTATGGGAGAAGCTGCACATACCATGTGTTGATGTGTCTTGATATAAATATCTATTTTTTTTTCCACAAAAGTTATGTTATCTTGTAAGTGTCCTTAAAAATTATATCAATTTCTCCCTCATTAAAAATGGCAACAAAGGCTGAACTGGTAGGTAACCTGTTTTAATAACCTGTTGGTTGTCTGGACGGACACAGGGGGGCAGCAGTGAGCACGTGGCGGCTTGGTGATGAGACAAAGAAGAAATCACACTCGTCATCGGCAGCACACACACTGGACAAGCAGTATAAAGGTGAGGTTTAAACCTCATTTTAGGCTATTTACAACCACTTCACTTCCTTTTACAAGAGAAAAGACTTTATGGATGAGGATTATGCCATTGAATTTGGTAAATGTATCTCGGATATTCATAGAACAGCTCACCCTAAAAATCACTCCCCCGTGATAGAAATAAAATCAGATTTTCAGTAAGCACAGATAAAGTTTCAGCAGATATTTTGAGTGGAGGGCAACTTCCAGTTATAGCTTTATTATTAAGAAAACATTTATTTGCCGATAATGAAGACTTAATCGAAGTAAACGTCTGTTTTAGCATTGGAGGTAATGAGCCGATCGCCCCCTGGTGGCTGGTTACAGTATAGGACTTAAACCCCGCCTCCTCCATGTTAGCAGATAGGCCATACTAACAAATCAAAGTGCACATTAAAATAAAATGTCCTAAATGTGGCTTCTGTCATTTTGAGTAGTTCTTAACACCCTGATGTATGTTCATGTTTCTGATAAGTTTGTATTTAATTAGGTATAAAAAGGGGCGTGGCGTGATGATTGACAGGTGTAGCAATCAGGGGGGTGTAAGAAAATGTTTGATACACTTGAGTATGATGATGCTATGTTTTGTGATACTGTATTGATTCTCTAAAACACTATTCATTTTTATTTAATATTTTAGTAGTTACTGGTTACTGAAACTAGACGATATAAGGCATGAACATTGTCAAAGGGATGTGTTGAGAGGTCAAAGATAACGATATCTGAATGAAAACTGAAATATTGGCACCAGAAGAAGAAACCGATGAGCTCAGAGACGTTTAAATCCCTGCTGTTCACCTTACCTTGAGCATATTGTATGAAATCTTTGTGTGTTGCAGTGAATATGGAGGAGGATGAGATAGAGATGACCAAAGAGGAGCTTCAGAAGTGGATCAGGGAAAGGATACAGAAGATCGGGCTGATCTCCCCAGATGTGATGGAGAAATGCAGTCTGCTGCAGTCTCTGCTGGAAATGAGGGAGAAACAAGCTGACAACCTCCTGAAGCTCTGCGAGTGAGTCTTGAATCCACTGTATGGTTTATCATCGATACAGAGACGGCGACCACCGTGCACAGTGGACTTCCTTTTTGTTTTCTTCTCTTTCATAATGATGATGTTGTTGTTGTTGTCTTGCAGGTCTGTGACAGCATGTGAAGCGATTGTGAAGAAACAATACTCTGTGCTGGGGTGGGAGTACAGAGATACTGATTCTGATGATGACGATAATAGCAAAAGCTGTGGTAAGATGCAAATAGAGTCGATTGGGAAAAAAAACATACAATTTGTGTGTCTGTATCTATCACTGACATTTTTTAACAAGGCTTCTTTGAAAGCCACAATTTAACCTGTCTGTTTGTTTTTTCCTTTGTAGAAAACCCTCCGGCTACTAATGGCCGCTCTCCTCTGTCACCAAAGCGACAGGACAGTGTTCACCTAAATCAAGACGACGTCAAAAAAAAAAGCTCCGTTAGTCTAAAGAGACAACTAGTGGTGGTCTTGACAAGACTTCCTAAAAGTCAGATTGCTGCTCTGTGTCTACCAGCACCTCAGAAACAGTACGGCCAACGTGAAACTGATTCTGATACAGAGTGGGAACCAGAAGATTATGCAACTGATTCTGATTATTCTCACTCAAGTTGTACAAGTAGTGCAGCCAAAAGGAGAAAAATAGATCCAAATAATGAAAATCCTGCTATGAGCACGACGACAAAAACATCAGAACCCAACGCCAGAGCAAATACGGTTGCCAAGAGCAACGCAACAAAGACATCAACACCTCAAGCCAACGTGAAACCTGATGCTAACAGCAACGCAATGAAGACGTCAATGCTCCAAGCCAACATAAGTACTGACGGCAAAAGCAGCACAACGTCAGCACCCCAAGGCAACGAAAACACTAAGAGCAATACAACAAAATCATCATCATCATCACTGCCTGCAAAGGCCGACGGTAATATTCAGTATATACTACACACCGCTCACCACAGTGTGCTATTGTTGCAGTTATATATCTGAACGTCTCCTACTATGCGGGACGGACATTATAGCTGCGGCCGCATCTCCTGCGAGTCTTCCAGCTGCTCCTTCATCACAGCAGGCTGGAAGCTGCGAGGCGCACAACGCTGCAGTTTTTTCTCTCATCCGTTTACACTGCACGTTGCATTACGTGACCGAGTTGTCCTCCCCACACCACACTCAGAAATTGACGTTAGTATGTGTTCTGTCTGGTTTGAGGAAGTTGTTCTTTTCCAGGAGAAAAGATCACCGTGGGCATGAACGTCTTGGCCAGGAAGAAGGCCATGAGCTGGCAACTGGGCAAAATCATAGAAATAGTAGAAAAAGGTAAGGATGGGTTAATAAGACCCGACATTTGAATCCACAAAAGATAGATAGAATTGATTTGGAACCACAAAGAGGAAAAAATGACATGAAGTTTATTATTAATTTATGCAGAAGATGGTGCGCTGAAATACAAGATCAGTTTTGAGGAGAAAAGGAAGCGCCTCGTCTCTGGTCACCACATCGCTTTTCACCTGCTGCCAAAGCTGGAGCAGCTGTATGTCGGAGCTCGAGTGGTGGTCAGATGTCAAGAGAACGAGCTCCTGTTCAGGCCCGGTATTTTGGCAGAGCTTCCCAGCAGAAAGAACCGTGCAAGGTGGGTATTTAAAGGTGTGCTTATCCCAGAATCTATGGAACAGCTATACCCAGTGGATGAAATGATAGATTTGATTTAGCGTCATTTGATTTTCCAGGTTCTTGGTCTTTATTGATGATCACACGCCTGTTTACGTTGGCTTACCTTTACTTCACCTGGTGTGCAGACCATGTAAGTTTGAGTGTTTCATACTTTTATTTTATCAACCCTCAAATTGCGTACTGGGCCTTTATAACCTGAACTGCTGAGATAACGAGGCATTAATTGGAAACAGTATTATTTTAGAATCGTAATTATTTGTCATTGTACATATTTGAAAATTTTTTAAGAGGCATCCCAGGTTTCTGATATCCTCCAGCTTTGATTTGCTGTGAATTGGCACTTTCTCTCTGTTTCTTTATTGAATTCAGTGTATTGTATGTATATTGTATTACTCCTCAATCTGCTGCCCTGAGTTTCTCAGTGCAGGTGTAGCAGGAAAGAGATGCTGGAAGGGTTTTAATGTAAATCTGTGCAGGAAATGAGTTTCATTGACAGGAGCTTTAAAACAATTCATTTAAAAACACAATGAGTGAATGATGGAATCAATGCTGTGGAAATATGTATTATGTTGAATGGACCATGTGTGTAAAATTTCATATCAATCAGCGAGCTCACAAAGGTCTGATGAAAGTCTGTGTTATTATAAAGCTTGGTAAGAAATCTGCTTGATTAGACTAAAAAAAACACTGTTTTCTGGATGAATGCTCTTCATATTTTTGCATCTTGTTTTCTCTCCAACAGTGACGGATGCTTCAGACGACATTCCAGATGGCCTTCACAAGGATTTCATAAAAATGTACATAAAGGACTGGCCTTACCCACATTTAACCCAGTACAAGGTTGGACAGCGCCTTAATGCAGAATTAAACGGAGTCCAGCAGAGGTGTGAGGTGCAGGTGGTCGACTGCAGCATCATACAGGTTGTTTTTCAGGTCTGTATCACTGCTGATGTTGTTTTCCTTTTTTTATTTATATTTAAATTGTTGTGACATAATGGAGTTTTTGTGTTAGACCCAGGGTGATCCACAGCAGGAGTGGATCCACCGAGGCTCCACGCGGCTGGAACAAGTGACAAGGATTTTGGAATGGAAGAGAAAGGAAGCGCATAAAGATAAAAAGCCCACAGACACAGGTAAACCATGATGTGGGTCTGGAAACAGGAGAAGTCCACGTTCAGTTTCCATAATTATCACCGTAGTGATGTGCCAATCGATTGTTTTCTTTTTCTGTGAAACGTAAACTGAAACCATCTGAGCCTACAATAGGATTTCCTGTTATGAAACGATGTTCTAATGTTTGCTCTGTTTGTTTTAAAACCATAATTAAACAACAAAACTTTTAGTACATATATACAGATAAAGATATGGAATGGATCATTTCAATTTTAAAATTAATAATAATAAAATAAAATAAAAAGTTGTGCATCATTAACCATGCATTTATCCAAACATTGTATGAACGAAAAATGTGTGATTTTTTTTAACGAGCAGAGAGGATGGCCGGGCCATCTGAATTATTTTTTAATCATTATTTTTCATATAACACATGGTCGTGTGGATATTTTACTGTTAAAATTTTAAATACTGCATATCATATTTGTTTTCAGTGTGTCAGAACTTCGAAACAAATATTCTAGCATAACACAAACATGTCAGCAATTCTTATGATACTCATATCAACTTGTCATATCATATGTCGTAAATAGCATTACATACAAACATACAAAAGTTCCTCTATTGTTTTTAATTTAGCCAACTAATGTCAAATGAGGAGAAACTTAAATATCTCAAATTTGAGATAAAACTATCCGAAAGCATATAAAGCAATTCAACTCTGATGTTTAAGTACTGCTTACATTTTTAATAATGCGTCAATGAGTTTAACTTGTGTTGTTTTTGTATCTATTATTTATATCTCAAATCTGTTGTAATTTTGTCATCTTGTTTTTTCTATGATGTGTTTCTGTAACTTGTCTTTTTGGTTCTATTCTGTACATATATTGCATATTCAGGTGAGGAATCCGCTTCCTTTGTTACTCTATTAAACTTTATCAAATGTGTTTTATAAACATTTGTATTTGCGTGCTGTTTTGAATGAAGAGGCAAAAAAAAGGCTGAACTGGTAGAACTGGGGCTGAAGGAGACCAGCAATAATCATGATCATCCTAAATATACGTTTTATTAATTTGAAACCAAAATATTTTTTATATATATATTTAAATAGGAGCTCTGGTAAGTTATTGATATTGCACATGAGTTCTTACAGTAATAAAATCAGTTGATTTAAAGAGAGAACACTTATTTGCAAATAATGAAGACCTACTGGAAGCAAATACATTTTTGACACTGGATACAAGGGACGTGCCAAAGAGGATCCCAGAAAACTTAAAATCATGACGCCCTCCACAGAGATCCATAATTACTGTACATATATTTACTGCAAATGCTGTTCATGAAAGACACCAAATCTAAGGCATTGTGGCATTTATCCTTGTCTAAGATGCGGTGATTTCCTTATTTTTTCTCTCAACTACACCACTGCTGTTCACCTTACCTTGAGCATATTGTATGAAACCTTTGTGTGTTGCAGTGAATATGGAGGAGGATGAGATAGAGATGACCAAAGAGGAGCTTCAGAAGTGGATCAGGGAACGAATAAAGATCAAACTGATCTCCCCAGATGTGATGGAGAAATACAATCTGCTGCAGTCTCTGCTGGAAAGGAGGGAGAAACAAGCTGACAACCTCCTGAAGCTCCACGAGTGAGTCTCGAATCCACTGTATGGTTTATCACTTTTATATTAATGTACAAATACAATTGATCTCTTGGTGTTGGTGTACAATCGTCTGTCTTTGTGAATGAATGCATAGTTGGAGACAGTTGTTGGTGTCTTGCAGGTCTGTGACAGCATGCGAAGCCATTGTGAAGAAACAATATTCAATACTGGGGTAGGAATACAGAGATACTGATTCTGATGATGACGATAATAGCAAAAGCTGTGGTAAGATGCAAATAGAGTCGATTGGGAAAAGAAAAAAAACCAACATACACTTTGCATGTCTGTATCTATTACTGACATTGTTAACAAGGCTTCTTTGAAAGCCACAATTTAACCTGTTTGTTTTTTTCTTTGTAGAAAACCCTCCGGCTACTAATGGCCGCTCTCCTCTGTCACCAAAGCGGCAGGACGGTGTTCACCTAAATCAAGAAGACGTCAAAAAAAGCTGCGTTAGTCTAAAGAGACAACTAGTGGTGGTCTTGACCAGACTTCCTAAAAGTCAGATTGCTGCTCTGTGTCTACCAGCATCTCAGAAACAGTACAACATGAAACCTGATGCTAACAGCAACGCAATGAAGACGTCCATGCTCCAAGTTATTATTATACAACAATTATAGAGCAAATTAAGCTTATTAAACCTCCCTGTTCTGTCACAGATTTATTATTTATTATTTATTTATTTGATGAGATTCCAGCAGGATGGAGGCTACGAGGCGCATAATGCTGCCCTCTACAAGTGCAGTTTTTCTCTCATCCGTTTACACTGCACGTTGTATTATGTTGTCCTCCCTGTATTTAGTATGTATTCTGTCTGGTTTGAGGACTTTTGGATTAAGGACACTGCTTAAGAGCCTACAGCGATGCTAGTTATAATATTAATAACATGTGTTTCTCTTGCATTGTATTGCCTGTGTGCATAGTATCTTCTATGCCAATCCTCTGACAAAGACACCAAAGTCCCTCCAAGCGTGCCAGAAGAAAAGATCACTGTGGGCATGAATGTCTTGGCCTGCAGGTGGACCATGAGCTGGCACCTGGGCATAACTGTGAAGAATTAATAAAATTATGTAAGATGAGTAAAATCTTTCGGTTTCATTAAAGTGTTTTTTGGTGTGAAAGGGGTTTCTTATGTGAGCTGAGGCCAAGGTCATGTCTTCATCATTACATCTATTTTTTTTCCTCTATCTTGTCCACCTTCTCACTGACTCCACAAAAGACAGATTGTGACAAATGACCACAACACAACAACAAGATTGGCTTTTTTTTCTTTGCCTATATATATATATATATATATATATATATATATATATATATATATATAGTACATTTAATGAGCATAATGTGTATTATTAAAATTATTGTTTGATGGAAAAACCATCCATGGACTGGACTCACATGTACTGCTGAAGGATCCACCTCTTGGAACCAGGAAGGATGCAAATGTTCTTTTATGAGTGTGTATATTGATATTGTTTGTTTGTTTGTAAATAAAAAAATAAATTATCTAATTTTCCTCAAGCCTCGTGTCACTTAACTCACTCATGTTGTCAAGAAGCGGTACGGTAATATAACGCTGCAAATGTGATTAAAAAAAAACAAAAACTTAATATAAAACATGAGATAGTGAGTCAAAATGCGAAAATTCAAAATTCTGACTTTCCAAATCAAAATTATATTGAGTGAAAAATAATTAAAACATAATTAAAAATAATAAAGTTAAGTCAAAAGACGATGGCAAAGAAATAAAAAGCATTCCAAAACATCTTGGAAGCACACATTTATTTTGTATTTATTCATATGTTACCAAACGTGACACTGTTTTTTTTATTATTTAATACAGTGTTTTTTTTTATTATTTAATACACAGTGGTTTTTTTTTTATTTAATACACAGTGGTTTTTTTTTTTTATTTAATACACAGTGGTTTGTGTACAGGGCTGAATGACATTTTCGGCGCAGGGAGGCGTTAGCACCACTAGTCTGAACCAGAACTAGCTGTGCTGGCCAGGCAGAAAATAAGCTGGCTGCTTGCTTGCAACGAAGCTTTGAACATTGAGTTAGCAAGAAGATTTAAAAAAAAGAAAAAAACTGGAACGCCACCACGGATTTCTTGTGGGACAAACGTACAGGCCTCGCTGCTAAAAAGGTAAATGTGTGTGTGTTTTGTGTTGTTAAATAAGTCACATTCCGGACCAAACGGTTTGCACGGCAGCTAACGTAAGTAGCTGTTTTAGCCGACGAACGTAGCTTAGCTAAGATGGCGGTCAAATTATTTACATTAGCTAATGTTAGCTAGCTGAGCTTGCTAACCGTTAGAACGACCGTCGGTCAGTTAGCTACCTAGCTCGTGATTAAAGATACATGTACTGTTTGTTAATAAATTAGATTTTTTTTAGTACTAAGTTCTTACTGAAACGTCAACGGCAGGTTTGCTAACGGCCGTATTGCATCGTCTTAACGTTACAACCGTAAGGAAGAAAAAAAATCAGTAGCGTCGCTCGTAGAAGCGCATTATAAACTTGAAATGCTGTGTTATGACTCTAGCCACTTTAACGCTAGCGTTGAATCTTGACTGCTAAGTATCATGGCGTTAGTTTAAACTGTTTAATTAACCGTGTATCTCAAGTCACTCCAGTTTGTTGTTGACATTCGCTTCAAGCACCACTGTCATTACGCTAACCGACTGGTATGTCGTAAATAGTTAAATATGATCACGCAACAGGGTTATTAATATACATCACTGTATTTTATTACTATTCTCATACTTTTCCAAGGCGCTCTTTAATAGTTAATTGTCTGTCTTTGCTGCAACTTTCACATGAATTTGGCTACATGAAAGTTATATCTAGTTGCTTGTAAAAGTTTTAAGTGTTTTTTTTTTTGTGGTTGGCTGTGTTCAAATGTAGGTGTAGGCCCCGTTACCATTGTTTAATAAGAGGTTGTTGTTTAGAAGGACCTGTAATGTGATTTTGGGGAACTGTGTAATTAAACTCAAACAAATGCATAGTGTCATTACACTTTGTTGCTTCAAGCAACCTACTCAGGTATTTTTACATCAGGTTTTTGTCTGCTGCCACTCCTCCAACTGACTCCCATAAATCACTTTGAAGTGTTGAGCAGTGGACAGCTGTTCCTGACATGTGGATTTGACAAGTAATAATAAAATGTCAGCAGGAGTAACTTCAACAAGAGTGATCTTAGATTGAGACACAATTGTCCCCTGTGCTTGTCAAGTCAAAAAGTAAGGTATTTTTTGATTCTAAAAAAAATCTTTTAAAAACTCCACTAGATGCCGCACACAAGACGGTATTCGTCTTCGGACAAAGACAGTCGAAGCAGCTACCAAAACCGTTACAGAGACCGAGACAGAGACAGAGGACGTAGACATCGGCACAGAAGATCACCTTCCTTCTCCTCAAGCAGTGACAGAGACAGAGATCGAGACAGAAGGGGACGGGGACACAGACAAGAAGGAAGTTATGTACGCTCGAGGAGGTATGTTTGTGTGTATACTTAGTTTTGATTTATTTATTAACTGCTTCTTTATATTGAACATGATTTTTTAACTTTACCTAACAACATTGTCTCTCAAAATGTCAAACAAATGGACATGTTTCATTTTGTTCTTGTGCAGTTAGTTTGAGCTCATGTTGTCAGTCATTGGCCCTTCAAAGCATGTCTCTGTCCTCCGATTCAGTCGTAGCAACGACAATCGTTCAACGGAGCACAGGCCATTTGACCGAAGATACTGCGAGGGATACAGACGCTTGGATCAGAGTCGAGATCGAGACCGCGACAGAGAAAGGGAGCCACATGGAGCAGCTGAAAGTTACTATCCACGCGACTTCTCCCCAAGCATGTACGACTACCGGCGGGGCCGCGAAAGGGAGCGCGAACGGGACGAGTCGTACCGGCGGAAAGGCAGCAGGCGTAAGCACAAACGAAGGCGGCGTAGAACCAGGTCCTATAGCCCATCCTCCTCGGTGAGTACAGCCAGACCTGAGATTGTGTTTTAATTTTCCTCATCCTGTCTCCTTCCATCTCTGTCTCTTCCACTCAGCTCTTTCTGTCTCTTTCTTTCTTTAACCATTTGTTCTTCACAGCTCCTGGACTTGGTAAGTAGTAAAATCTTTATGATTTGTTTTTGGTCTGTCAGAGGGATTTTGTTTGATTTATTTATTTATTTTTTTTTGTTTGTTTATTTGTTTTAAGTGGGTTTTACTTAAATAGATTTTTGTTTTATTTTGGGAGAGCATTTTCATTTTTATGCAAACACATCAGTAGTTCATTAATGATCAACCACTAATTCCTGCTGCTCTTTAAACACACCCTCAACACCACTTTCTTTAACTTTTTTTTCTTCGAAAACCTAATTACACCTGGTCACATTTAATTCTCTGTGGCCTTACCCTTTATATTTTATATTTAGCGTCTTTGCAATTTAATTGCCTGTGCTAGTAGTTGGGCAGCTATTTGTGAACTTTAGTGCAGGTAGGCTGAAAAGTGAAAATGTTCTACCAAAGACCATGCAAAATTTAGATTTAAATTGAATGAAGATTTGTGTATGGATATATTGGCATTTGAAATGTCTTAAATTTATTAAAAAGCAGCTGTGAGTGGGTTATCACCACAGTTATGTATTATATAGTTTTAGGTGAAAGGGTGGTTGAGTTTAATGTAATTCATACCTGTTGGGGTTAATACTCCCTGCTTAATTACATATGGTCCTTTTCTTTTATTTTCCATCTTGTTTAACCTGAAAAGTCAACCTGATAAGCTTTGAATTAGCTATATTACTGTCTTAATTGGTTTTTGCGTTGATGAATGGATATGCCAGTTGCTTCCTTGTTTGTAAGCAGCTGTGGTTTAAAGGTAGAGGGGGGAGAGGAGCAGAGGACAACATGTGATCTTTGACTTGTTCCCTTGCACTATATCCCTATCGTTATATATTTCCTTCACGTGGTGTCATGCGTGAATCGCCCCATGACCACCAAACCCACAACTACATCAACTACCACCAACACCACCCTCCTCCTCCCTCCTCGTCTACCTGTGCCGCCTGACGCCATGGCTGCGGCTGCCCCTGAAAACCCCCTGTTCCCTTCGGTCGTGTCGTGACCTGCTGATGGCGGTTTGGGTGTGAAAACAGCGGAGCAACAGTCGGACGCGGGCACTGAGTGTGAGGGACGACGAGGAAGGGCACCTGATCTGTCGGAGTGGGGACGTCCTGCAAGAGAGATGTACTCACTGCCACTACTCTATCGTAACCCTTCTCCATATGAGTATTAAAGCATAGAGCATTTACATGACATGGGAGTGCCTGATGATGCCTTGCTAGAATGCTCTTCGCTCTAGCTGAAATAGCAGGGTGGATTGCAAAAATGTTGAAGATTTTGAGAGGGACTTTAGATACCTTCTGCTTTTTGTTCTAGGATTTTAAGATGTGGAGCATTTTCTATGTTTCACAGGTTACTTGACTTTTCTAAACGTAGAATCTCATTTGCAGCCGTTTGCCTCTGTTGCGTTTTAGCTTAAAACACAGTTACAGTTTTAAATCTGTAATTTAAGCAAGTTTATTTTCCACTGTGAGGGTTTCAGGTGTTTTCTTAGCAGACGCATCACCTATTTAGTCTTTTTCATTAAGATTAGTACAGCCAGCGCACATCTACTGTAGATACTTCACACGTCATTTTTAGATCATGCGTTGTCTAGTAGGAATACTAATAATTTGTCAATTTTTCCAGTTTTTTCTCTCTTTTTTTGGAGAATGTGCCCTCATTTTTCGATGGCTGCAAATTGGTCATCAAAGGAAGGGAGCGCTTTACATTCGCCCCCTTATTTTCTTCACACATATCATAGTGCATTCAGTTATCGTAGATTACCTCAAAGTGTCTCAAGCCTGCCAGATTGAATAGGCAGCGATTTGAAAAGCGGATGGGCGCTAGCATTGATACGCCTGTCTTCACTTTTGCATTATGTGTTTCTGCTGAAGTCCACATGTCTAATTCTCTTGTTCTTTCTTCCCCCGCTCTCCCTCTCTTTTCCTTTTCTTTCTGTGTTGTGTTGCAGATGAGATTGTCAGCACTTTGGGAGAAGGCACCTTTGGGAGGGTGATGCAGTGTGTAGACCATCGCAGGTGTGTGTCACTGTGTGTGTGAAACAGCTTGTGAAAGCTGAAAAACAAGAGCTCCTGTGGTCATATTTGCAACAGCCCCATCTGGGAATACCTGTCCACTGTGATTTATAGAAACAAGTGTGTTTAATGTCATGCTTGAGCCAAATGAGGCTAGGATAAGAGTATCAAACACTCTACTATTGTTGATATTATATATATTATATTTCACTGTTTCCAATCAGTTAAAATTCCACTATCAGATTCTCCTCAGTTTTAGTGTCTTGTTTATCTTAACCATATAACTAACATTGAGATCAGAGACTTTGTGTCTGCTGTCATTTGTTTCTCTTTGTGATGCATCTACATATAGAGCATGTTTGGTGTTTTATTACTTTTTTTTTTTTAACAGGGGAGGAGCCCATGTTGCTTTGAAAATTATAAAAAATGTGGAGAAGTACAAGGAAGCAGCTCGCCTTGAGATTAACGTCCTGGAGAAGATCAATGAGAAGGACCCTGACAATAAATTGTGAGTTGTGGTACTGCAATCAATTACCTACCAATATTGATACCAACTAACTAAAACTGTGGTATCAGTGAAGTCATGTTACCTTTGTCTGACCTGCTGTATCCTGTTTATCTTCCAGCCTGTGTGTGCAGATGTATGACTGGTTTGACTACCACGGTCACATGTGTATCTCCTTTGAGCTGTTGGCACTCAGCACCTTCGACTTTCTAAAGGAAAACAACTACCTGCCCTACTCGATTGGTCAGGTCAGACATATGGCCTACCAACTCTGTCTCTCTGTGAAGTGTAAGTTACTTTTTTTGTCTTGTATTTGATTTCAGTACTCAGTAGACAAACAGACCCTTAGTAGTTGATGTCTCTTCATCAAGAGTCTGTTGTTTGTGGAATATAGCATGTAGCCACATGAGGGCATTATAGATCCAAAGATTACCGTAGTCTGAGAATTAACCTGTCAAGCTAATTTGTCCCAGTTGTCAGTATTCATATGTATTCTGTTAATTTTTACTGTTCTGAATGCTGTGTTCTGTCTATTATTATTATTATTATTACATCTGTGAATAATATTTGAATCTAATCTGGAAGAGGAATTAAGATCAGCATGCCAAATGATGACAGAATGAACATGTAAAAGTAGCTTTGAAGGTAATTTATTGTAAAGTGTGAAATACCAAAGAAGCAATAACTCATAACGTTTTTATATCTCCATAGTTCTCCATGATAATAAGCTGACACACACAGACCTAAAGCCCGAGAACATCCTTTTTGTTAACTCAGACTTCACAATGTCCTACAATGTAGAGAAGGTAAGTTATGGTAGAATGCCAAAAAGAAATGGGGTGAAACATTTTTTTGTCTATAGTGGCAAGTTAGTTCTTTTTTTCCACTCTGATATTGACCATTGTTGATCATGACCAGTTCAACTTTATGTAAGATGAGGTGATCAGTTCAAGGTTATAGTTACCAGAATTTCTGCAGATGGAGAAAATTTTTTTTGCTCGGACATCTGAATAAATATGAAATACCGTAAAACAAAACTGCAGTCTCCCTGCAGCATACATGCTACGTACAGACATAGTTTTGCACAATGTTTTACAGAGAAATTAATTTACACTGAAGTTCTGATTTTTTTCTTTCGCACAGAAGCGAGAAGAGAGGACGGTTAAGAGCACAGCAGTACGCGTCGTGGATTTTGGTAGCGCCACGTTTGACCACGAGCACCACAGCACCATTGTGTCCACGAGGCATTACCGTGCACCTGAGGTTATATTAGGTGAGGAAGACTATATGATGTATAGATATATACATCACTACATTTCAGACAGACATGAGGAGCATGATCATATTCACTAAGCTCCATTTGATGTCCAGATATTCAAAATCAGGTTGGAGTTAAAGAGCTGTACCTGTTTCATCAAAAAGTAGCTGAGTCATTTGAAAAATGATGTGCAACTTCAGCCTGGAGTTCTCTCTGTGTCCCACTCTTTGTGCTTTTGGTGTTCTCATTTATTCATGACATGTTTTCATTCTTCAGAGCTGGGCTGGAGCCATCCATGTGATGTGTGGAGCATTGGCTGTATCCTGTTTGAGTACTACCTGGGCTTCACCTTGTTTCAGGTACGACAACACCCTGCTGCCAGCAGGTTGTGAACAAGATACATGACTTCATTCAGGCATTAAGATGAGGATATGAAGAGTAGGAGAATTAATTAATTAGTAAAAAAAACTACTTTAAAATGCTTAATAAATGTAGGTCTGTATCTCAAAGAAAGGAATAAAGACGTGTAATGTGTATGCACACTTTTTTCAGACTCACGACAACAGGGAGCATTTGGCCATGATGGAAAGAATCCTGGGACCTGTGCCCTCTAGGATGATTCGTAAGACGAGGTGAGAAAAGCATGCATAAAATTTTATTTGACACACATGCATGCACCTTTTTAATCAACATGAACACTGCTTACATCGATCTCCCTACTCTCAGGAAGCAGAAGTATTTCTATCGGGGCAGATTGGACTGGGACGAGAGCTCGTCAGCAGGGAAATATGTCAGAGAAAACTGCAAACCCTTACGGGTAAGAACAGTGGATGGGTAGCGGGAAAAGTAAAAACTGTACGCTCAATCATCTTCTTTGTATTCTGAATATTCCTCTTCATGTTTCTCTTTCTTGTTTCTTGCCAGCGGTACCTGCTGTCAGAGGCGGAGGAGCACCACCAGTTGTTTGATCTTATTGAAAGCATGTTGGAGTACGAGCCCTCCAAGAGGCTGGTGCTGGCCGACTCCCTTAAGCACCCTTTTTTTGAGAGTGGGGGGACTGGCGAGGCAGCAGGCAGCAAGAACTGGGAGGGCAACCGGGATATCAGCCGGTGACCCACAAACCTGCAAAGACTGAATGACAGAGGAGAACAAGTCTTTTATATGTGGAGCAGGTGAACTGTTATAATGTGGGGCTTCCGATGTTTTCTGTCGTTTGTCATTAAAGCATGGAAACCTTAACTTTTTGCTCCTCCACCCTGTTCCCATGTGTCCACCTCTGCAGGCCACAAGAGGCATTTTGCAGCAGAGACCAAATTAACCCACCAACGACTGGAGAAGAGTCTAGATGAATCTTTTCTAGTGGTCAAAGCCTCAATAGAGGACAAAAATCTTACATGGAAGATTGTTTGTACCCAAAGTAGCCCTCTGTGCAGCTCTTGTCTTCCTTCTGAAACACCTTCCTCCTTTCCGTCCATTCGTCTGTTATTTTCATCAGCATGTTGAGAAAATATTTCACCTTTTTTAAGGAAATAAGCACTACTAAAGCCGGTCATACAAAAACGGATACTAAAGTCTAAGGAAAGGGGGGTGAAAGGAGATAGAGCTGTATATGCAGCACAAGTCCTCACCCAATGTGTTCCTCATTATGTACATTAGAGGCACCCGTCATCAGCAAGATACTATGCTAACGTCAAACATTAAAATTGAATATCACATTTCCTTGGCAACTATGATTTAAGAGGGTAAGAATGTTTCTTAAGTTTTGTTCCAAAACAGAAAAATAATGCAAGTTGCAAGCGTCTCAAATGTTTGTTTACGTTATTGTTAAGTGAACGCTTGCACTGCATCATCATTTTTCATGTTATTTTTTTAATGTATAAAAAGATTATCCTCTATATGGAGACTCTTGCCCTTAATATCTGGCCATAAGGCCTGTTTGTATTCATCAATGAGATGAGAATGGTGATGGACACTCCACACACGCAGGCGTCTATAGTCTGTTGATATACATGTTTGTTACGTTATGCAATGCTTTGTGTGCGTGCGTGCGTGCGTGCGTGTGTGTGTGTGTGTGTGTGTGTGTGTGTAGGGGTGGTGTGTGCGACACTTTCATGTAAATGTTTTGCTCAGTGATTTCTTAGTCGTTCTTCAGCTTTAGTCATGGGAACATTCTCACATACTTTGAAACATAAAAAACATGAACTGCCTTTGTCCTCGTGTGATATGATCAGACCTGTGGTCTCCACTGGGGTTAAGCACAGCTCCTGGTGGAAGCCAATGAGCCACACACAACTCCTGTTGATGCTATTTATTATTATTTTTATTTTTATTTTTTTTTGTATTTCTTGAGTTCAAAAAGGTCACTATCCCCACCCCCCACCTGTACATGATTGTTTTTTTTTTGTATGAAATTAAAGCGTATAAAACTGTATATATGTATGATTGTGTAGAATTAAAGTTAAGTCCTCCTTTCCAAAGGCTTTAGTTTGAGCCTCTGGTAGCTAAAGGGAGGCGTTCTGTCTTTAAATACCATCACTGTGTCTGAGTCCATCTCTTACAGGATTTAGCAGATTTTTCAGAGGTGTATCTGACATGCAGATGTGATTAATTTTGACAATTAATACAATAAACTGAATGTATTACTTTAAATACATTTACATATGAATTAACTCGTATTGACAAAATGACAAAACAAAAAATTAAAAGTTCTGTTAATTCCTTTGTTTTTCCAGAAAGTAGCTCATCATGCAGAGCAGGTAATCAAGTCATTTGCATGTTAATTTTAACTCCAAAATGAATCTTTTTTTTTTTTTAAATGGCTATTTAAATTGTGAAACTTGTAAATAACCCCGGGACTTTGCTGGGAAGCCTCTTTTTGGCAGTCACATGTATTGAGTGCTTTCTATTACTATTTCCTATCTTGGTTGTTAGATTGTCTTGGAAACTAACCTCTTTCATTCCCTCCCAAAATGAATGTCAAGCTGTCACCCCGTCAGAACAGGAAGAGAGGGAAGCGTGGCGGATCTGCTGCAACAGGTGTATAGATGCTTCGTCACATAAGCTCTCCCCATCTGTCAGTAGGTAACCTTACTCACTGTCCCCATTCCTTCAGTTCACTTTTAGTACATGGGTGGATTAAAACATTGCCGGAGGACTCAAATATACTGAGGTTGTGGGGCATTAGAAGCAGATATAAATAACAAAGGCCCCTGCTATGCTTAAACTGACCACAAAAATACTACAACCTTTTTAAAAGTATAGCTTCACAGATTTTCTCAAGTTTATTAAAACAATATTCAGGTGCCCATATTAGTGACTAATCCTGTTTATGTTGTTTATATAATAAAATAATATATATATATAACCCCCAAAAAACTTAAAATAATACATTGACTTCATTTGACTAATATGGATGCCTGAAGTTTCAAATAAACTTAAATAAATTTTTTTTGCATGCATGAGGAATAATTGAAACAGGAAAAACAGGAGTCAAGCAAATCTGTGAATGAAATGAGTCATTCACCTTTCTGACTCATGTGCTCAAAGTAGCCAGTCAATGAAGATGCCTCCCTGTCTTTAAAAGGTAGAAGATGACGATTCTGTGACGCACACAAGATTTCTTCCTCCTCCTCCTCCAGTCTGTCCACGCTCCATCTGTCTGGCTTCCTGTCTGGCACTATCACCAAATCAGCTGTGACCTAAACACAAAACTATAAAAGAAGTTTCCTGCTGAAATGTAGAATGTGACCACCTGTAAACATAAGTTTGTATGAGCTATTTCAGTGGTTCAAAGCGTAAACAAGCAGCTGTTATCTTAACCTTAACTGCTCTGCTGTTAATGAGATAAACGACACTTGCGTCTTCAGCTAATCCCCTTTGAGGACCACGGAGGTCATCAGTCAAATCCCCATAAGAGCAGACAGTGACAGAGCACAGCAGAAGTACACACATCAGAGCCCTGGAAGCAATGCAAGCGACGGATGATACAAACGGCTGATCTTGTCCACTTGCAGGTGTGTCCTATTGTTTTCTTTGTGGCAAATACTATATTAGAAAACAAGGCAACATGAGCACAGGGTGACTTTGGATTGTGTGTAGGAGCTTTTTATTAATTGACACATTTCTAAAAAATGATTTAAGATGATTCTTTGTATTTGCAGGTAAAAAAGACATCATTTGTCCTTGGATTGGAAAAAGGGTCAAGACATCAGTATAAATTCTACATCCTGACATCCAACAACACAAGAAATGGATTCCCTCATGTCGCTCGGTGCTCCCCTGAAGCAGTTCACCAGCTGTGTGTCTGGGAAAAACACCTCCAAGAAGAGCCAATCTGTCCGCAGAAGCAGCTTCACACGCAGGAAGAGCATCAGCAGGAGGAGAAGCCTTCCCTGCAGCAGCCAGAAAGTCCCGGACTCCTGGCTCAGAGTATACCAGGCTGAACTGAAGAGAGAAAGGTAGAGTGGCTAAAAACAAAAGTTTCAGATTCACGGAAAATCTGTTTATCATAGTGATCGGCTCAAAAACAGGTATTAATCTTATGATCCATCCAAGGATAAACATCAAAACATTGTCCAAAGCTGTAAATCATTTTTAAATACCAGTCTTTAATATTTTATTTTTTACTAATAGTGATTCATAAAGGAATTAAAGTTTTCAGTTACTATGTTGGTATTTAGCTGAGACTCTTGGCCAGACACACTTGGCTTAATGAGGTTGAGGATGTTCCTCACATGAATAAGCTGCTTGTCCATGTGCTGTTCCTCATGTCGCTCTGTGTCGTTTGCCAAAAGGAAACGCCAGCAAGCCATACTGGCCAAGAAGAACGCTGACAGGTCCGTCAGAACTCACTTTAGGAGCCACCACTGCCTTCCAAGGGTAAGTAAACTGTAAATAAAAGAAATCTTTAAAAAAAAAAAAAAAAAGTCAGTATCCAAATCCAACAATTTCCATCCACTCTTCCATATGTAACAGATGACCACTGCCAGGAAACCAGCGGCAGCAGCAAAGGATGAGTCCTTCTTTGGAGCCTTCCAGGGCCTCAGTCTGGACGGACTGATGGGAGGCACTAATACGTCTCCTGCTGTCACTTCTCATTCTGCTGGTGGAGGAGATCAGTGCAAAGTTATGTGAGAGCTGATACTCAAGGACAATCAGACTGTTTGTGCTCAAGAGATTACCCTGCCAAGGAGACTTGACCAGAGAAAAAACTTGCAGGTGGAAGCTTGTGGAGAAAATGTGTTTTGAGTTGAAAATGAAACACCTTGTTACCCAAAAAAAAAAGGTTGATTCCTCTTAGTAACGTTGATTTTATTATGAAAAAAACATTTTCATTTTTTCTTCCTGTTGTTTTACAGATTGGACACTGTATCCGTCTTAGTACTGTTTTTATTTCTGTCTTTATGAAATACTAAGGTAGAAGTAATCAGTTATTAAAACACTTAATACAAAACTGGCATTTATACTGTAGTATAAAACATCTGCAGCTGAAGATTCTCTGACGACATAACTACTCCACACTGTGAGGTAGGCTTGTTAACAGCAAGCTTTATTTTGTATTTAAAAAATAAAGAACAAAAAAAAGCAAAATCAATGACCAACCACATCTTTTTTTTGTGTCAGTTACATACGTGGAAGATTTATCATTTCTCTTTCTGACATGAGGCAGGTATGATCTCAGGGTCCAGATCACAATATGTACATTAGAAAACCAAGTACAAAACTACGTTGGTCAGGATCAGGATCAGGATGAAGAAGTTGTTGTATGACATGTATCCTGATGACTGTGTGATGACGACTACATCGCTGAATGCAGACGAGGTGGGGGGGGGGTGGTACACAGAACTAGGGGGGGGGCAGCGGAGGTTGAATCTAGTGAAGTCCCATTTTACAGCATCATTCCCTCTGTTCCATCTTTACTTTAGGAGGCTTGAGGAAGGACCTGTTCTTTTTCTCTTTAGTCTTGCCTTTAGCCTGGAAGTTCCTCCAACTGTCCACACGCCCATCTCTTGTTTCCTGAGGAGTCAAAAAAAGCAGGAAGGTATTTTACATAGTGCCAAAAACCAACGTTTCCATTTATTATCATCATCATCAGGAACTATAATAAAGCAGGGACGCACCTCAAAGTTTTTCTGCCATTCTCTCTCTCGCTTTGCTTTCTCTGCTGCCTCAATTTCTTCCTCTCTTGCCCTTTTCCTGAGGAAATAAGAAGAAAGATGAATTAAAGCCTGTATTCAGTTTGACATTCATCAAGCCTTACGTGCAACGAACTGTAAATATACGGTACCATTTACCTTTCATGCATCTCCTTTGCTTCCCTTTCCTTCCTCTTGATTGCTAGCTCTGCAAACAACTTCATGGTCTGTTTGTACACTGCTTGCTTAAACTGGGAAAAGAAAGAATAACTCACATGTACTCAAGCTTAAGGGCAGCTGTGACAAATGTGCTACATTAATATACTGAAAAACGTAATTTTAGGTAAACAGACATTTACTTTATTTCACATAACACTTTCAGTCAGAGGGTCTCAATTGACTGTGACTCCAAAAATCACCATTACCATTTCTGGGTCATCCTCCTCCATATCCAACGACTTTCCTTCCTTCTTCAATTGTTTCTTTTTCTCTTTTATCTGTTGGTAGCACAACAATTGTTACCAAATAAATACAAATCAAGACAGCTGAACAAAAAAAACTCAAAACGTAACATAAGAGGGCAGTAGCGATCGCTCACCATATGCTCCACATATTCCTTTCCTGCATGAATCACATCTAAAGCTCTCTTCTTCTGTTCCGGTTCCAATAAGAGTTTGTATGCCTTGTCCACAGCTAGAACATAAAATACACACATGAAAATTAAAACCGTTTTAAGCACTCAGGTGCATTATTTTACTGTGTTGTCATGCATAACCACAGACAGCAAGTGCATGGACTTAACAATATACAAATTATCAGGGAGGTAAAAGTGAGCATTTATACCTTCAAATGCTTTCTGTGCTCTGTCTACATCATCCTGGTTTTTGTCTGGATGGACTAATATGGACAACTGCGTGGTTAAAAAGACCAAAGATTAGGGATTAGGGTACAATCGATAACTCTGCAGGCAAATCATGTCTTTACAGAAAAAACGTTTTAATGTCTCGTGAGATGTTTTGCTTACCGCCCGAAATCTTTTCTTCAATTCATCGTCTGTTGCATCTGGATCAATTTGTAGCACCTGAACATTTTAATGGCAAATATTAGCTTTGACCAAAATGTTAATGTTAGATTACTAGTTTATTGCAATCCAATTATGTTATGAGATCAATGGTGAAATCCATGTTATGTAATGTTGATTTTTTAGCTCCTTGGCCAAAGTAAGCCACTGCTTTGGGCTCCAGTTATTTATAATAGTAGGCACCCAACATATACACAAAACATAAAATATGACTTAAAGAATAGGTTCACAATTGTTTCTAGTCTGTCTTAAAACAGTCAAGTGCCCAAATGAACACTGAAAGAGGTTCTCCTTGTTGTAATCTTTCCTCTTGTTCATACTGTTCATAAAAGGTCGCTTTCATTGCAAGTGATGGGGCCAAAATCCACAGTACCCACAGTTATTTTGTGCAAAAAAATGCATTTAAAAGTGCATCAAGTGGATTGCTGCCACATTTATAGTCTTTTTACCATCACATTCCCTCATATAACAACAAAAAGACTACTTGATTTGACGGATTTGGACAGCAGCTTTACATTATCTTCAGATAAACTTAATGTTCATTTGGCCTTTAAATTGATTGTGGAAATACTTAATAAATGTGTACTTGGTTACCTCAAATGGGTTAAGATTAAAGTAGGATGCGCCAGGCCTCAGCAGTCTCTCTATCTGCTGTTTGGAGGTTAACACAGAATCTCTCTTTTCAATCTGCTTCACCTGCACACAAAAAAAACAAGAAAAAACATCAAAATACAGCCAAAAGTTTCAATTTACATTTTAATACAAGCCGCATTCAGGGATTAAACAGGGTAAGTGATGAAACACTGTGTAGCTCCTCAGTAAATATGATATTTGATGTGATTGGTCAAACGTACACTGCACTGCAGATGATATAGAAGGCTAACAGTAGCAGTTTTAACAATAATTAACATAACACACATTATTCAGCATGAGCACAAATGACTTCTCATAGCTGATATTAAGAAAATATACAGTATAAACACTATTAGGTGGCGTCTTCATCGCCGTGAAGGAATGAACGCTCGCAAGAACATGTCAGTAAAACGTTAGCTCGTTATCGTTAGCTGATGTCTGTGAGGCCTCACAGGTGATAAATATGAAGACTTATTGATTAACCAACACGAAGCGACGTATGAAGAGCGAGCGACACATTCAAAACACATTAATTCACTGGCGGTTCATCGTACCTCCGTGTAAAAGTTTTGAAATAATTCGTCGGAGACATTGTGAGAGGAAGGCTCTCCCCCGGCAGCCGCCATCTTCGACCCTGGTTTACATGTGACGTAGCGGCGTCACGTGACCCCCACAAACTGTTATTAATATCCTCGTTCGTTTTATTTTATCAGGCTACGTTTCTACTGCGAGTGTTACAAACACAAGATATACGTTGTTGTTGTTGTTTTTTTTTTTAAATTAATGTGAATAATATACGAATATAATGACGACTATAAATATGCGTCGCATAACTTAAATACAAACGTTACATATATAATAAAGACTGCATGTAAAATTAAATATGTAAAAATAAAAACGAGACGACAAAACTGAACAACCGCGGCACGGCTCAAGATATTTTAGATGCGTTTACTAACAGAAAAAAAACGTAGGATATAAAGTGTTATCATGCACAATAACACTGCACCTACAAACATATGTTAGATTTGCACTCAGAGGTAATAACCGAGCTTTATGCATTATTATTTCTTTTCCTTTCACTGCTCATTACCTAAATGTTTTAAAACATGACAATGAACAGGCACAGGTAGGACACTGACAGGTAACACTGGTTCACCCATTCATTATGTTTACATGACATTTTCATCTGTTTAAACTGGTGCAATAAGAAACCAGTTTATTATCAGAAGAAACCATTACTGAACCTACGAGCTCCATGATGATGATGATGATGATGCATAAAATTCAAAATGACTCTCAAAGAGGCCACACATGTATTGTGTTGTCATGTTATTAATAACTTGAGTCTATAAATTATCATTGTCCATGTTAATATGAAAAAAAAAACAGTAAATAAAACTGTAATTATGCATACACAAACACTTATTTACTTGTGTAATGAAATGTATTGAGTGAGAAACATAATTTCCCTTTACAGTCATTTTTTAAATTTCTTCTTTCTGTCTGCTGGATGAAACTCTGGGTCATATCCATCAGCTGTATCCTCCTGCGCTTCTGCAGTGGGCCAAAAAACAAAACAAAAAAGACATTAAACATTAGAATATATGCATTTTTTTACACAGACCCATGTTTTAATATGCATTATTTAAGGAATTTAGGTTATGCTCTTTTTGGTGAGTTAGTCACTTAAGATGGAAAAGTCAATCAAAACATTCATGTGACTTAACAAGAAGCTGATAAAAGCTACGCGGCGTAAACGCACTACTCAGCAACAATGTTTTACCTCTTCCTTCTGCTGGAGGATGGTGCCTATTAGGGCTGGACTTCAGTGTGGTACAGATGTTCATGCTGCAGGATGGGAGACTGTGACGACCCTGGCTTGCACCTTGTGAAGAACACTCTCCTGACTCAGAGCTAGAGAAGGGCCACACAGACAAGACCATGTTAAAGCATTATATCAACCCCAACACGAGACCAGAGACATTGACTTTATTGTCTTTTAATATAATGCCATGTAGAAGGTTTACCCAAACGCTAAAGCTTTGTGACAGTAAAAATCCAACTTGCAGAACTTACTATCTCTAGGTATAAAATAGGTCACAAAGAGATGACTAAGACATAAAACATGTCTTTGTGTATAAAGATATAAAAATACAAAAAGACTTTCTGAGCATTATTTCAGATAATGAACAATCTTACCAATCAGTCCTTTCCATTTGTGTGAACTCATTCACATGGATCAGGGCAGCTCCTTTACTGCCTGCTGACAAGAGGCAACATATAAAGACACAGTTCTGATATGAGACGCTGTTTTAAAAAAAAAGGACACTCCAGCACTGGGTGGCACTTTAATGCAAACCAAAAATCTGTATGTCAATAGATGCAAACACTCTGCTGTAAGGTTGTGGTCTCTACATCTTACCTGTGTATTATAAATAGTACAGCACACCTACTGCCATCTTGTGGTGTTAAAGAGTAAAGACATGAGTATGAGGCACATCCATTGTTCCAACACGAGCCAATCTTAGCAACGTTTAATTCAGCGAGTCTACTGCAATCTGAGTGAAATTGAAAAAACGGCTCATCTAGATAATATTGACATATTAATTAATACCTTTTTCAGCTCTGAAAATGACAAATAAATGCAGCATCATGTAAAAGAACAATGGACCACTAGTCGTGCTTGTGTGCTACCTCTAGCGGCATAGGAGGGGAAATGTCCACAGTCCCCTCTCCGTTCTGTGTGTGTGTGTGGGTGGGTGTGTAACAGCTGAGATGACTGTGGTGCAGTAAACCAATACTGACAACAGGTGTTTGCAGGGTTTTGGTGTTTATAGTGCTTACCAAATCCTTGACTGCTTGCCTTCTGTCTAAAAAAAGCAGCCATTTGGCTCTTAAAAATGTGCTTTTGTTTTAAGGGGAATTACTTGCTATGTCTGCAAAGAAAATATACTTTTTACACCCCAGAAACCTCTGCATGGGAAAAAAAAAATATATTTCAAATTCCTCAGTCAGCTACAGTGACTTATATACTTGCTTTCCTGGAAAAAAAAACGGAGCCAGCTGAATTTAAAGACTTGAATCATAGTGCAGTATATTAGTAAGGAAACAATAAAATGAATTCAGTATAATTATTGGCTAGTGTTTCTCCAGTGATTACAATTAGCTACAGGAGAGGAGACAGTACTCTGTGGAAGGCTAGCTCACCCTTGAGTACCGTTCAGGTGAGTTCCTCATTCTAGTGGTGCCGCTCTCAAAGCTTCTCCACCTAGGCAGGTTGGAATAAGAGGACAGACACATGAAACAAAATACAATGATACCATGGTATCAAAAGGCAAATGCTATAAACACGTTGCTACACAAAAACCATTCTGACAGATGGATCAATTGCAAAGGAAGATGATGTGAATTTGAAGAATTTTAACCCTTTGGATGGTCAGATCCTTGGTGTCTTCAAAAAGGAGATGGTGGAGAAGATGTGCAGATTTTGGAAATAAAAAAAATAAAAAAGGAATTGGAGACAAATTCAGCAGACAAGTAACAAAGATTTTTGACCTTTGGCACAATTCTATTAAAATTCAGATATTTGGCTCTAACTGTTACAACGGTCCCAGTAACAGGACCATAAAAAAGTGTAACTTACATCTCACTATTATCAAAGATCGTCCTTGTCCTTTAAAGTTTGGGCGAAAAGGTGCATACAGTGTAAAGCAATGTTTCAGTAAATATCAGCCTCTATTTATGTAAAAAAAAGGGTTGCAAGGCATAGGTAATCTACCCTTGTGAAAATGATGCAGAAGTTAACGACTTTATTTACTGCATTACTCTACAATGTGCCATAGAAATTGCATGCAAATGTCAAATGCTATGCTATAGCACAAGGAATGATTTCATTGGGTGGATCCCAGTAGACAAAATATTTCTGTTGTTGTCTCTGATTGGACCGGCTATTAAACAATGCAAGTCTTGTGACAAAAGGGTAGTAACTTTAGCTCATTTTTTAGTGCAGTGAGCATCCATGTAAATATCACAAGGATAAATTACCTGTGTCTAACACTCAATATTTAACTTCCACTTCTCATCATAAACAGCAGAGAACAGCATTTAGTGAGGCTGAGGTTCACTAAAGCATATACTGTATATCTATGCACACAAGGCACAATCTCTGGTAATTGCAAGGTAATTACACAGTTTGGTCCTTTTATAGTTATTGGTGGACTGTGATATTCAATACATGAATTCTGTGTGCAGAAAATGACTGTAGTCTCATGATCGCTGAAAAATAAAGGGTTAAAATCCTGTTTAAAATCACTTTATCACCAAAAAAAAAAAAAAAAAAAAAACTCTTTCAGGTTCTCTTGTCCCGTTGTTTGATTGCACAATTTCAGTCTTTTGATTATCCTTTGAGGCAAAAAAAAATTTGACTTGGAAAAGATGATCTTCATCCCAATGTGAGAATTGAGGTAAAAAAAATTGATTCAAATACTGAATGACAACACTGAATTTGAGTATCTGACAATTGACTGATGCTCAGCTGAGTTTTATTGAAACGGAACAAACGTAAAAGTTATAAATACAAAGAACATCAGAGAACAAACTGCTATGGCTCTTAAGGTAAGCCAAACCAAATTCTATTGGGCAAGTTCAAAGAAAACATAGGAAGTTATGGTATCAGTTTAAAAAAACACAATTTGTCTAACTCTAGAAATGCTAGGTATACACTTTGAACATTACAAAACTTTGATTTCTTCCTTCCTGTGGATTCTTTTCTCCACCATTGCAAAAAAATGAAGTATGAAGCTCTAACCATATGCATTTATTTACAAGCAAGTCCCTAAGCAACTATGAGAAACCACAAATAAAGGGAGTACAAGAAGGGTAAGGGGAGGAAAGGGGCATGGACAAAAACTTCCTGCAAGGCAATATCATTATTTAATGTCCTCTCAGACTTTTGAGAATGAATGTCCAGTTTTTGTAAATGTTCATTGTTGGCTTTAAAATAATCAGGAACAAAAAGTAACAATAAAAGTGTTTTGTGTGTGTTTTTCTTTTCTTTTTAAAGACACATGTCCCAGTGTAACTGTAGGAGTAAGAAATGATTCACCACAACGGTTACCATCACTTCTTCAGCCAAAAGGCTTTCCAGCCAATCATCGAGAGCCAATTCTGGGGTCTGTCCATTTTTTTGAGATATATACAGTTTTTTTTTTGATGAGGGATGATGAATAAAAAGATAATCAAAAATTGTGGCCAATCTCCTGTTGTTGTTTTTTTTTGTTTTTATTGTTGTTTTTCTCTTTTTTTTTTTTGTTGTCACTTTGCCAAATACCTTTTGGTGCATCTACTTCCACTGCTGCCCATAAGAATCCTGTGAAAACTCCATGGTGTCATTACTGTAACCATAGTTACCAGAATAGTCGGCCCCTTGCTGCAGGGGCTGCTGGGCGATGGGCTGGGACCCCCAGTTCTGTTGGTTGTTGGTCTGGCGGCGCTTGGAGTCAGGCTGGTTAAACACGTCTGCCTTCCTCTTTCCACCGACATTTCCCCCACGATTGCCTCTGGCCCCACGAGGACCACGGCCCCGCTGTGGCTGGAAAGGGGCTCCGCGCCCTCCTCGACCACCTCTTGGACCACCGAGGGGTGGCCCTCTTTGGGCATAGCCCCCCCGGCCTCGTGCCGGTGGCGCTCCGCGAGCCCTAGGTGGAGGAGGCCCCCCCCGGCTGGGACGAGTACCACGGCCCCTCATGCTGTATACATCTTCGTAGCCGTAGTAAGGGTCTTCATAGCCACCACGATAATCATGATAGTCGTAGCCATAGTAGTCATCATAATAGTCTTCATATCCATAGTAATCTGGTGGATAGGCATAGCCTCCTCGGCCACCACGACCCCTGCCTCGGCCTGGAGGTGGCATACGTGGAGGTGGGTAGTAGTAGTAGTCATCATACCTACAGAAGGCAGGATAATGTTAAATTTATTTAAATTCCTTATTTAATAATAAGTAAGGCGAGTCACATGACCAGTCACATGTCCCTCAGCCTCACCCTGCATTCCTGGTGGTCTGACGAGCTGCTTGGCGCTCTTTCCTCTTCTTGTCTGGTGGTTTAGCCAGGACGATCTCGATTTCCTCCCCTCCAAGCTCCTTCCCGTTCATCTCATCCATAGCCTGAAATTAAACAATCCATTACTCTGACATTCATCATTCACCATCAGACAAAATACCTTGTCCAGAAGATGAAAATCCCCACCTTTACAGCAGCATCCCTTTCTTCAAAATGCACAAAAGCGTAGTCTTTCAGTTTCTTCACTCGCTCCAGCTTTCCAAATTGAGAGAATGTCTTTTCAAGAAGCTCTTCAGTAACTGCTGTGGCCAGCTTTCTTACAAAGAGCACCTTAACCTATGTAGGACAACAACAGGATGTAGAGAGTCGCAGAACACAAGCTGTTGTGTTTTGAAGAGCAAAAGAACAAGACATCAGACTTTCTAACCTTGGCCATGACCTCGGGGTCTGGCTCTGCGACTGGATCGGCCCACTCTACAGTCACTGGATTCCCCCACACCTTCACCTTCCCGCTCATTAGGCGACGGCGTGCCTGTGCTGCGGACTTGTGGTCCTCATACTCCAGAAAACAGAAGCCACGGTTCTTTTTCTTGTCATCTGGCTGGTGGTACAATATCACCTCTTGAAGACCCTCTGTAAGACAAAACAGTAAGCTTTCCTAACATCACGTAACAGCAAAGGTTCGATCCCCCAGTTGCAACTTTCATTATTCGTGATTAAAGTTTGGTTGCTGCTGAACTTCTGAAACTGACCTGTAACTTTGCCAAAGTCTTCCAATATACTTTCTCTGGTCTTGTTCTTTGGAATTGATCCGACAAACAGGCGATTGTTTGCAACAGATATACACACTCCCAAGTATTTGCCAGGGCGGATTTCATGGTTATCGCACTAAAAAAAATAAAATGGAGATGTCAACAACTATGCGGATTAAATGATTAAATGAACAGCAACAACTTTACCAACTCAAGTTTTAACTGTTTGAAATGATTGTCAAAATTTTGCATATTTGAGTATTTCCACAATTATTATAATATTCCCCCAACACACTACCACACTACTTACAAGCTTCACAGCCTTTTGTGCATCATCCTTATTGCAATATGTGATAAAGGCGTAACCTCTGTTCTGACCAGAAAGAGGGTCCATCATTAACCTGAGGTCCCAGATGGGACCAGCACCCTCAAACAGCGGCACCAGCTCATCTTCATACAAGTCCCTAGGGATTTTTCCAACAAACACCTGATGAACAAAAATAAAAACAAGTGTAAGGATTTAATGTTTAGGATTCTTTATGAATGTTACTGCAGCACAGACTTAATACTGCTCACTCAGTTCAACACTTTATAACCCTGACTCAAATGAATAATAAAACCTGACGTTTCTATTGTTCATCATTACCTCAGTGCCAATCCCTGGTTGTGTTCCTTTAAACACGTCCTCAGGTGGGGGGCCCCCATATTTCCTCTGCCCTGTGGTTACATCCAGAGTGTATCCTGTCCGGTCCAACAGAGCCTGACAAACACAAAAAAACACCCCCAAAATATTACCTGCACTGAATGGCTGCAGATGTGTGTTATGACATTCGTACTGACCTACTTTACAGAACAACTTTGTTCACCTTTATTTTCGCCTCATCCGGGCCCTTGGTGGACTCTTGTACTTTACTTCCTTGCTTTTCTCTCTGCCTGTAAGTCTTCATGACTCCACAAAGGAAAGCGCTTTTATTCTACAAAAAAACAAAAAAAAAAATAGAGAGATATTTATCTTTCATCATTTACAACAATGTTGATACAACTCCTCTTAAAGACAAATCCAGTCATGCGGGTTACCTGTACATGGGAGAGGTCGCTCTCTTTGAACTGCTGCAGCACAAGAAGTGCTCCTTCTTCATTGAACTCCCGCAGCGCATCAATGGCCCTCTCATCCAGGTCAACATACGCCACCAATCCTACAGTTACAAAGGATGGTCACTTTTAGTCTCAACTACAGCTATTTAACCCTGTTTGTAAACATATCTCACAATCAAATCACAGTCCAATCGCTCACCTGTCTGGAAGATGTTATCTAGACTTTCAGCAACTTCCTGGGGGAGCCCGGCATCAATGAGGGTCTGGTAGTTCTCTGTGTGTGTTGTTGTCACATCCATGGGCTCCTCTTCCTCCTTTACCGGGGCAGAACTACCGTTCACCTCAGCGGCAGCCATTCTCCTGTAGCACATCAGTATAAACTCATCTTTAGGTTTTTCTTTATTTCATGTCAGGACTGATGAGTAAACACAAACACTGTGATTCCTAAACAAAGACAACCATGTGTTATGATGTTGTTTACAAACTGAGTGTTGTTGTGATGTGACTTTCAGTCAGGGGTCAACAATTACTTTAATTGAATATGACACAAGGCGATTATTTAAATAAAAAAAAGCCTAACATCAACCTGCTGGGGGCTGAATTAGCTATAAATACTGTTTGATGAGTTAAATCGACGTGAAAGCGTTTAGATATTATACGGTAACATAACACGGTCACTTCAACTAGTCACCGTCCCGCCCCCTTCACATGCAGCTTGCTATCTAAGCGAGGTGGACACCTTTTATTTTTATATGTGCTTACTGGTTGCAACCTACACTTAATAAGATGCATATTGAAATCTACATAGCACGACAGATCTCCTAAAAGATCTTCTCGTTCTTGAGCAAACAGCAACGTTGGTTAGCTTGCATGCTAAGCTAACGAGCTTATAGGTATGAAGGCCGCGCCGTGCAGAAAGACATCTTTTACCAATCAAACTCTCCGTACAAGGTGCAAACAGATAGTTAGCGAAACTTACCAGTCTATATCAGGAAACTAACGGTGGCGTGTGTTAAAACGTAAAACGATTGACGTGTCAGACGTACAAAAAAAACTGCTATTATGAAGAATACGTTTGAGTCTAACCCACGAGACAAAATTTCCAGACAGCTACGGGTCTCGTCGTCGACTCGCCCGAACAACGCCACCGCTCAGCAACCATCGCGAGATGTTAGCGGAAAACGCGCAGTGGTAGAGTGGGGTGGGGGGCGGGTGTAAGCGTCCTCATATGGCCCAACTGAAAACTACATGTTTGAGATACGCGCTCACTTTACACAGATGTTACATCAACGAAGCTAATGTAGATAGTAATATCCTGTTTAGCTGGTTGTGCTATTCAACCTGAGCAAACGAAAACGAAAAGCCCACAATAGAGCTTGCAGTTTGACTTTTCTGTAAAATATTATATGCAACTAATAACAACCACAGTTATTCAAGGCACAATCAACAAACTGTCATTTTGACAAGAAATAAATAAATAAATAAAGAGTCACACGTGTTAAAGCATCCACAGAATCTAAGTGAAATCTCTTTATTGGCACTTTTTATATTCTCACACAGGACCTACCCTGAGCTGCAGTAAAAATATCAATCAATATCTGATAATCATTGATTTGACAATACAATGGCCGGACTCTCAGGAAGAGGAAGTGATAACATGCTTTCAGAGCTTCAGTCGTCATGTTTGAGCTTTCTGATTTTGCCCTTATGACGGTCGATTTCCTTCTGTAGGCGCTCGATCTCCTTTTTGTGGTGCTCAATCTCCTCGGCGTGATGCTTCCTCAGGGCTTCCATCTGCTCCTTTTCCTTCTGCCTACAAAGTGAAAAAAAAGGGGAAACTGGGTAAAAAAAAAACAAAAAAAAACACCTTGTGGAAAACTGAGGATGCAGACATGCAGTGTAATGGGATGTGTTTCACCTGAAGTACCGCTCCTCCTCTGCTACTTCTCGCTTTCCAAACGCACCACCTGCCTCCCTCACTGAACCACCTCCACCTCCACCTTTGCCTGCTCCCTTTCCCAACTCGCCAAGCTGGAACAAGCAGAGGAAACACATTTATTGTATCTGGGGAAAAACAACATTTGGACAGACTCTCTTGAGTTTATGACGTAAAAGTACTTAATACTTTAAAATTTTCATTACTGTCATCCATCCAAGTAAATATAAAATATATATTTTTTAATGTTCATGTTGAAAATATCTAATCTAATTCAGACCTGGCTATTAAAAGATGCAAATTAACTTTCAGTGTAAGCGACGTGGGCAAAAAATCCAATGTGTCCACAGTCATTTTGTTAAAAAAAAAAAAATCATTTGTATCTGAAGCCAATATGAGGCTTCATCAGTCTCAGTTAGTCATAGTGAATATCAGCCACATTTACAGTCTTTTGTAGCATCAAATTCCCTCTTTGTCTTTTATCCGTCTGGGTTTCCCCTGTTTCAGCTGCTGTGGACGTAACACAAAGAGGTAAAAATTAACATTATGAAGGGATCCATCTCAATCTCCCAATGGCCAGTATGATCAGGAAAAAAATGATTATGACAACAAACTGCTTGCTGTTGTGTGAAGAAAGACCCACAAATATTAATAACAAAAACAGATAAACAACTTTTAGAAAAACACAAGTAACACAACAGAAAGCAAAGAGCAAAAAAATGCCACTCCTCTGCAAGGCGTTGTGTAACAGATGTGTGTTATTTTTATACTATCCTTGCAACATGTTATCTATCTATCTGTGCATGGACTACTGACACTCCCCTGCTCCACATTATTCAATTAAGATAAATAGATAGATAGATAGATAGGTATGCATGCATGTATGTATGATTAGATAACGCCAGTGCACCCAGTAGTAAAAGAGCTCCACCCTTTACATTAGATAATTAGATGTTTGCATGTTTAACTTCACATTTGCAGTACGTTGCATGTTCAGACCAACACACCTCTATTTAAAAAGCTTACTATTATTGAACACATTGATCTCTAATAGCACACTGAGGTGATCACTAGCTGACAACACAAGCTAGCCACTAGCCTAGCTCCATAAGGCGCCGTGTAGCCTTCACTCATTAAAACTAGCAGATTGTTTTTTTTGTTTTTTTGTTTTTTTTTGCAAGCTAATGCTAACATTCATGTGTCAGCAGTCCGTCACAGTTTACCTGATCAGATGCCTTTCTGATCTGAGAGGCGATGCATCCTCTGAGGTTTGCTCTCAACAGAAACCTCGACATTATCGTTCAGCTATCAACGTTACTGTCGTCCGACAGAGCAAACTTGACTGTTTTCTACTCGTCGTTGCACAAAATGCGGAAATTTGTATTCGTTTGTAGAAACGTCATCCGCGTGGGCGTGGAAGACACGAGCATCTCTGGTACAAGAAGACTCGTTACTGCCGCCATGTGGTGAAAGATGAGAAGTGTGTGTGTGAAGACATGCACTGATCATCCCTACTGTTATCAAAAGATCCACTTCATATGCAACTTTAATGCAAAATCCACACCTTCATTTTGTGCAAAAAATGCGTTTAAAAGTGTATCTGGATGAAATGAATGTAATGAAATGTAATGAAAGACATTACTGGATTTGTCAACATATATGTATATTAAAAAAGCCTAATGACATATTAAACCCTATAATGTATAGGTCAGGTTTGACCCAATTTTTTTTTTTTTTTTTTTTTTTTTACATTTGATAGCAGTAAAAACACCCTAAACATCATTATTTTGGTCTGAAACGTCATGACATCATGACCCAGAATATACAAAAATGTAAATATTTCAACTCTTAAAACTCTGTTTTTTGTGCAGCTGATACACATTTTATACATACATACATTTGGAAATCACCATCCATAAACAAATAGCGTCAAACCTAAAAAAACAGCGAAGGGTCACAATATGTAAGGGTTAAACAAAACACAGATTTGATTCAATTTCATTTGCAATTTGGCATATTCTCCTGATTAAATTGTTGTTCCTTGAAATAACTATAACATTTAAACCCAAGTACATGTTCATTCATTGTTCATTTATATTATGGGACGTTTTGTTCTTTATATATTATGATGTTTTTGGTTCTAAATTCTCTGGTTCTGCTACAGAACAAAGCTGCATATAACTGAAGCTCCATTCAGTTTGCAACACAGAAAGCTAGAGAATTAATTGTCATTTGAAGTGATACAGATGTTTAGTCAAGTTTTAAAATGCTGATAAATTTCCCCTCCTTTGTGTCCAATCATTTGCATTAATTGATCCACCAGAAGCTGCTAATTCCATACTTCATATTTTGTCTACAGACGACAGGCGACAATCTGGACTGAATCTCTCTCTGTGTTGTGGTCCTTTTACACAAAAAAGACAAGACCCAGTGCTCATCTCTCAAGTGCTGGATGAGGTACTCTGTAGCACAAAGGGAAGCTTTGCACAGCACAAGAGGTGGTGGGTGTTTAGTACAAATGAGTCATAATGAAGTGCCATTGATAAAGAGCCCTCCCTGCCAGACAATGCTCATCCCAGCACAGTGTCGTATGAGCTCACTGTCCCTGACACTCTCTTTCATTGTATGAATCCTGCAGGGTTGATAATCAATGAGCATGTGTAGGCGTGGTGGCGTTGTAATGACGTGCTGCATCCTGCGAAGCAATTTAGAGAAGAAGAGTATTAAGGCTTATGCACAACCTAGTGATTGTGCAATGAAAGTAAGAGAACACGGTCAATGAAAAAAAACTTCTTGCCACAGTTTCCTATGAATTGATTTTCCAGTTTAGATTTTTACTTTTACACCATTTGTTTTTACATCAGCAATAGGAAACTGCAAAACTAAAGGTAGTAACATCATTGCAGCAAATGGTGGCAGTATGCTCTCACACAAATGGAGAGCATTCGGCTATGTGTTGCAGTGATTACTGAACACCAGTCATATAACATTCATATATAACGCTTCCTCCTTCCCCTGTAATGGACGGCAACAAATACCGCACTCACTTAGGTTGAAAAGAGGATGGAAAATGAATTTCGTCTGAAATACGCAAACAATATTTCCGTGCAAAAAAAAAAAGCATTATCGAACAGAACGCTCCAAATGTCACAGAGGCGACTGATTCTGATGCATTTGTTGCATAACTCGACTGTGTCAAACTAGAGGAATGAATTAATTAATATTTGGCAAAATATAGCTGATAAATCCTTCAAAAGATGGATGATGTTCCTAAGTTGATGGACAGGTATATACAGTAACTTCCAAATGAATACCTTTGCATGTAATTCCCCTGAGGAAATCATGAATCACGGCTGAAATCTCACCGGAAGTCATTTTGTCTGGGAGAAAATATCAGCTACCACAAAGGGAGGCAAAGTGAACTTGCAAGTTTTGTGTGTGGCCGTGCGTGTTTTGTGCGTGTTATTCCATGGTCATGTACGGACTTCCGGTCCACAGGATACAGAGCAGCCAGTTACCTGAATCCTTTCAAAGCTGCTCACCTCTTCGGCTCAAGTGTTGCCATAGGAAATAGTATCCTGGCAACAGGACTAACCTGAGCAAAGACAAAGTAAGGTCATGCAGACAAGATGTGGCACAATATTTCTGTATGAACAATCCCTTTTCATAACCTCTGCTTGCAAGGACTTTCATTATAATTTGGACACAATATCCTTTCAGCGTTTTTGCATCATTACTGCATATGACATTTAATGTGAACTCACATTACATTTGCAAGGCTCCATTTAACAGCCTTTATGGTGCAGCGTTACATGGTTGCATATTATATGTTGTGCTTATAATCTGCCCCCTTTCTACTAGTGCACTCTCAATAATTGCACAAAATAGCGCTCCCACCTGAAATTCATTCATACCTCTGGGGAAAGGCATGTTGATGTACCTCTTGGGATGTAATTGATCCTTTTGTTAACGATTTGAACAAATGCTGCAGAGAGGTAATAGCATTGTGTGTGCATTGGGTCATGTTAGTACGAGGTATTGAAATGAGGAATACATTTTTGTTTCCTAGAAACCCTGTCTTGTGGAGCACATTTATGAAACACGCAGTAAATGGAAATTCACCAGCATTTGAATTGCAATGTAGGGAACTATAAGCTATGATATTTTGTATGTAAAAACTCATATTGTTTAGACTTATTGGGTCCCTATACGTGTCTTCAGCCCATCTGTTTCTCAGACTCTGTTGGTGTTGAAACCTCTCATTGCTAATAGCTCTCATGAGCTTCATGGATGTTGCTACTGTTGCCATGGCGACCACCAGGAGTGATAAAGGGGGTCCAGATTCTTTGTGTTTGGAACATACAAGGTCTCATGGCCAAGAAGCTGCAGCAGACGCTATATGCTGGATTCACAAGCATGCTCGGCAATAATTAAAGAGCAATTATTTTTCACCAATCATTCACTGTGCTGTTGTAGCATCCGTTAACTGCTGTATTACAATGTAAAGGGTTTGATCACAAAGCCAGAATAAGGACCAACATCTGCTGTTGTTACGCAATATCTACTTCAACATTAAAGCCCACTGCATTCCATCAGTACCAAAGCTGGTCATTAACCTCTCCAAGTCCAGTCAAACCCCTGGGGCAAGCAGACGGTCTGAAAGTATGACAAGTGGTAATACTCTCCAGGAAACCACTCTCAAGAGACTGCTGGCATTTAGGTATGACGCACATCAGGCTTTTTGTCATTCAGAGGTAAAGGAGCCACACAATTCTTTCTCGACCCCAATCAGGAGGGAAAGTGCGAAAAAGAAAGAAGGTAAAGAGTTTGAAGATATGTAAGCACTTATTTCAGGCTAATGAGGGACTATAATATCAGCTTCACCTCATTGCTCCTTCTCCCTGTGCCAATTCACTGAGTGGTGTGTGATTGCTTTTAAATATGTATTGACATTCAAGAGAAATTCTGCTGTCAGAAGCAGACAAGCCCACGGTTTAAGCGCCTCGGAGTCATGCTTTGGGATCTGTCATGCTCTGTAGGACAAGAGCATAATTTGAGCTGAAGGACACTCTGTGCCACGGCTGAAAACAATTGATGTAGCTAATCGTCAGAGCTGAACTTTTGTTTCCCACTAGTTTTGTAACAAACACAGCAAGACACGATAGCTTAAGATACTACGATGTAGTCAGACAAGTAGGTCAGAAAGGAGTGAAAATCTAAACTAACTTTTTTTTTAAAAACCTGATCTGATCATTCAGGATCTTTCAATCATATCACAACCTTCATCAGCTGATGGAGTTTGTTTGAATTGTCATTTAACATATTCCATTTTCAGTTTTTTTCTAAACCTTTTAAGAAAACGGTTTGTTATCTTCAATTCTATGACAGCTGTGACACATCCAGAGCAGCTACTAAACCGTGTTTTCTCAGCTGCTGCTTCTAAGGTCCTGAATGAACAAACTCAGCTGGTATTGGAACCCACTGTGCAGGATGCTGCTTTTATTGTGTATATGCTTATAATTAATAAAACATTTGTGTGTTTCAGCGAAGAATATGTTGTGCAGGTTTTTAATCCATGATCAAATCTTTAAATGTTTTTATCTCTCTCATCACTTGGTCTTTCCAGAGCAAAATGTCACCTGACAATGTCATACAACTGACAGCACGATAACAGCATCAATAATATTTCATGCATAGACAATCTTTACTTTCACTCCTCTCCTCAGCCTTTTTCTCTAACTCTGTGTTATGTAATAGTATTTTGTGCTCTGCAGAGATAACAGAATCACTGACAAATTCAGGTATAATATGCAGGGCCTTATATATCCATTGACATCAAGCCCAAGTAGTTTTTATTAATATGGAAATGTTTTATTATTCTAAATAAAATCAATTAAAATTCAAGAATGGTATTTTGTTATCATACTACATTAGCTGCAAAGGTCATCGTTTTTTCTTGCTTCATAACCCGGAGGTCATTAAATTGCACTAGTGGAAGTGGTAGAGCATTTAAAATTTAAAATTTAAAAATATATATTAATTTGTAAATGAAGATACGGTAAATTAATCAGACTTCAGAGATATATTGTATTAATTAGTCAAGTCTACCCACCCATCACATTAAAGGCTGTTGAAATGGTTAACAAAACCCTTAAACAATCAATTAAATAAAACTCTTTGATTGATCTCTTTCATTATATTACATCTTCTCAATTAAAATATTAACTAAACGAGATGCAGACAACACAGAGTTAATCTTGCTGCTGCTTCAATCTTAATAATGATAATAATTTCATGTACTAAGACATGACTTGCAATTAGAAATGAACAGCATCTTCTTGTTCTGGTTTTTTTTTTTTTTTAATTTCCTCTCTTTGGGAGTTTAAAGACCTTCTCCTCTTAGCACATCTTGAGGATTAGCATCTGCTGTTTCTATAGCAACAGCCTTCAATTAAGAGACTGCAAGGACCTCGCTGTTACTGCCAGCGAGGTGCTAATTGATACTGGATTTCACATTGTGAGGGGTGTGTGTGTGTGTGTCTGCATGTGTGTGTGTGTGTTGGGAGGCGAGGGGTGGTCAAACATCGACAGTATAAAGGGAGAGGGCCTGTATCCATATAGGCTTCTTTACCAGGTGTATGAGGTATCTTGAAGAAGCAGGGGTGCAGACAGCTGTTTGTGTCATTTAACATTTTGTTTAATGTGAACATAAATTATAGCACTAAAACGTGATTTTGCACCTTTTTCTCCCTTTTTTCCTGCACGTTTACCCTTCTGTCTGTCTCTCTGTCTATTTGTCGGTCAATTTCAATCCATCTTCTCGCTCACTGATGGCAACTATCTGCAGGTCATGACAAGAATTAAAAATAATGAGGGGCCACAGTGACTCATGTAGTATATTTTAGGAGTCACATTTTCAGATGCTGAGAAATCAGTAGCGACATTAGCTCTCATGAAGTGTCATGAGGTGTTGCAGATGTAGCACAGATGACTTTTGGTGTTAAAATAAATTAGCACAAAATGTTCCATGTGACTCGGTAACAAACAAGGAATGCAGTGTAACCTACAGTTGCACCTACAGTATATAGCACCATTTGCACACAAGCCGGTTTGCTCTCAAGCTGACCTCACAAAATGAGCTGTGCTCAACAAATGGAGGAACAAATCTCCTTTTGCTCACAGCTTCAATTAAAAGGAAGAACGAGAACAGATTATAGAGGAGAGGAAACATCGGAGTGAAAATGCTGCAGACAAAGAGGCCACAACTAAATTTAAAATTGTTGAGAACATTTCCTATTTTTAAAGAGGTCAGAATCATATTCTAGCTTCTGTCAAATGTGTTTGTTTTCTCATTACTCAACTTCATAGATCTTTTTTTTCTTAGTAATGATTCGCCTCCCCAAAGAATGAAAATAGAACAGAGGAGAATTGCACTGTTATCATCTTAAGAGATTACTTTTTTTTTTGTACCTGCAAATCATGTCTATATTTGGGGAGTGAAATGAGACTTTAATGTGGCAATGTTTATGAAAAAAATACATTACTGATACACAATCCAGTTCTGCAAGCTCTGGTTCACTCAGTATCTCAGTGTTATATTTACTTTTCAACACTGCTCGTTTGTTTTTGTTCTGACATCAGATATTTGTGTCTAAAAAAACAACCATGTAATCGTGTTACACTAAAAATTTTGTTTTGCAGAATATTGCAAGATTTCATAGATGATAAGATTTAAAAGTTATATTTCACCTTTATAACGTGTCTTTGCTCAATAACCCAGGACCACATTCTTCATGTAATATAGATAGTTTTTTTTTTTATTAGAAATAAGTCACATTCATTTTGTGCTATGAAAACTGTACATTTACAGCAGGTAAAACAGAACATAAAAAATAAAGTTGTGACAAGGAAATACAAATGGGTATTCAGTACGAGTAACTCGGGGTATGAACTGGGCTGACAGGGTAGAGGTATTGAAGGAACAGGGGAATTGGCTGGTAGTCCATACTGTTACTGACAAGGTTATCAAAAACACAGTTACATAAGACATGAGGTTCAATTACTCACCGCCATACAGCGGAGAGTAATAACAAATATCCTGAAGCACAGTTTAGAGATATTCATAGGCTATCATTCATTCTATATAATGTTTGCTTTATAGAAGTACAATAATCTACCTGTCACAAAGACCTCCAAATATGGAGTCTTGTGCTAACAAATCTCTAGTGAATAAATTCCTTGAATTACTAATACAGATTTGTTATACAATATTCTCATAAAGCATCTATATGCTCTGTAAATATGAGGAAGATGGTATAAAATTTTTTTGAAACATTGGTAAGAAAAAAATGCCTAAATCCTAATATCAGTCTTTGCTTGAGCATCAAGCGCCCATCATATTGCACTATTTCACATTGATGGCTAAAAACACAAATGTGTTGAAGTCTTGAGGACCCGGCGCTGTACTGAAAGTCACGTCAGCGCCAGGAGCCTCAGCTCGGTCCAAGAGTCCTGCAAGGCTGAGAAACAAAAAGGGCGATGATGAAAGGTCTCGCTGACCCTTGAATCCACATGTACGACATGGAAGAGCCTGCATCTTGTGCCAGCTGTGAGGGGCTTTATCCCCCCCACCTCCTCACATTTCCACCCAGCAATTTACCAGAGTGCACTGCTCTTCCTGTGTGAGAGTCTGTGTTCATCCCGGTGCTGGTGTTTTGGTATCGAAGCAGAATGCTAGAGAAAACCAGGACATAACGAACCGCCGCCTCCATCAACACTCAGTATGTTTGTCCCAGTGCAGTCCATATGGGCTCACAACACATTGCAAATGTATTGAATCGTTTTTTTTTTCGGAGCCTAATGTTGTAGGTCACAGTACAGAAACAATTACACTTTGTGCCTGACAGTCATGGGGAATGAAAAAAATCAAAAAATATCGGTTTAATAGATAATCAAGTAATAATGATAATTCTAAAACTGACAATAATCATTGGAATAATAATAATAATAATAATAACAACCATGGTGGTAACAACAGTGAGAAGCACTATCAGTGTGATTGAGCCTGATCTCCAGTAGAGGAATTGTATTCTCAATTACAGAGAGTCTCATATTCAGCTCTTTTAGAAGCAGTTCCAGGTGAAAAGCAAAGTGCAAACAAACACACAAACAGAAAAAAATATATATAATAACCTATGGCACAGAAATAAAATGTGTGTGCCCTTCTAGTGCAGTGTTGGACTCCAAGCATTAAACTGGTCCCTTACGCTCCCTTGCCTTGTCCTGTTTTGGAAGGTAACATGACTGGAAGAGGAGCCAAGAGTCTCGGTTGTTCCTCCCAGGAAGCAGGGAGGAAACACCGTTTTATATAATTATTATTATTATTTTTTTTTTTTTCCAAAGTTGAGTTGAAGGAAAAAAAAAAAAGAAGCACAGACATGTCGACCACATCTTCTGAAACTTGGGCTGCAGGGTTCAGGAAAACTCCCAGTGAAGCATTAATGGAACCACAACCAGTCCTGGTCCATGGAAACCACTGATCACTCCACTAACCCCTATGACCTTCAGAGCACTCTGACATGAGATGCTTTAAGTCCACACAGAGAAGCTACATTAAACATCCCATCACTACTACCTCTCCTCCATCACTTCCTCCTGCTCTGGCTGAGGGTTTGAAGACATAGATTCTGGGACCTACTTTCTTACTTCCTCCCTCCTTTCTTGGCTTCCCATACTCTTTTCCATATAGGATACCATTCCCAAAACCAAAAAGGTAACCGAGGTGAAATCAGGTGGCTTTGCTAGCCCCCCCCCTTCCTCCTCAGACCTCTGTCTGCAGATCGATGATGTCCTGTCCCACCAGAGGGATGGTGGTGCTGGACTTCTCCCACTCCACAGAGTGCAGCTCCAGAGGGGAGGCAGCAAGGGGCTCCAGATCTTTGCGAACCCATGCAGGGGGGGACTGCGGTAATCCCCGGACTCCCTCCCACGGCCTCTCCAGAGGACCCTGCTGTTTGTCCTGTTGAGGAACAAAGAGATGCCACTTTAGCATTGGTGTCACACATCAGCCGTGAGCAATTCCTGATCTAATAAAAAAAAATGAAATGGGCTTCATTACATCGGGGGTGATTTTCTAATAATGAAACTCATATTGTCATTTTTGGGGGAAATTATCCTCCTTGAGGCAAGTGTAATATATTCGATGGTGTGTCTCGTCTATAGGTAGTAAATTTGAGATTGTGAGGTTGTATTTAAACACTCACGCTGTGGTTCGTTTTGTCACTTCCTCCTGATGACACACTCCATCTCACAGACTGTAAGAAGGAAGGAAGAAAATACATCCTTATTCAAATGACCTCAAGTTATTGACAACCATAGTTCAATATACAAGTCAGTGGTTGCTTTTAAGGTCATTTTTACAGCACAGAGAGGCTCTGCTCAAAATATTTTTAACATTTAAAATTGCCTCTGCTGCATGCCTCTGTTTATTTATTATTTGTCCATTTTGTTCGGCCTTTACTGGAAATGTATTTCTCTGTGATGATGGATAATGGGTATATTATTATGATATGTTACCTTGCTGTCAGAAGCAGGTGACTCTCTGTCTTTTTCAGCATGATGTAACTTCCTGTTTAGGTCTTGGAACATGTTCTGGTGGCGCTTCTTCGTGTGCATGATTTTCTACAGGACACACGAAAGACAAAAATAATTAACTCTCAATTATACATTTAAAATAATATCACATCATTTATAATGTTTTTGAACAAACACAATTTAAATATATATATATATATTTACCTCAAAGTCCAACTCAGCATAACGTGATTTCTGTCTCTGCAATGAATGAAAAGGGAATACAAAAGTCAGGTTTAGTTTTGTAAATAAATGAAATATTTGCAAATAAATGCAGAAAATATTGTTTTTTTTTTTTTTTGCAATAGGTGGCATAATTCCAGTCTTACCTCCAAGGAGCTCATGGACAGCGTGGAGATGGTCTCACTCTTGGACATCATGGAGTTCATGGACTCGAAGGTGTTCTCCAGGCTGCTGTGGGTGATGTGAGACTCACTCGACATGTTGTGGATGTTCTGGATGGGCGAGTCCCTCTCTGAATAGGACACGCTGACCTGGTCGGCGGGGATCGACTTCATCCCAAAGGCGGCCTGTGGCTCGGCAAAGGGCCCGCTGAGGTGCATGAGTCTGGCCTGCGGCAGCTGCTCCACGCTGATGTTGTATTTTGTGGGGTCGTCTTTGGGCTTGGACCTCAGGGTAGAAGTAGTGTTGGGCATAAGTACGTAACTGCTGCCGTCGGAGAGGCTGCCTTCAGCCTGAACCCGAGCAAGATCGGCATCCAACTGCTTGAAGAGCTCTCCCTCGCACACATACACGGGTTTCCCACAGGATGGGTCGACTCCGCCCGCCAGACGGCTCTTCTCTCTCTTCAAGGTGAGGGTGTGGCTGGAATATTCAGGGACGGCCTGCATGTGGCTCTTACTGGGGTTGGATGGCAGGGTGTGGAAGCTGGAGCCCATGGGAAGAGGCAGCTGAGGAGGAGGCATCTTCTCCTCAGAGGAGCTCTTCATTCCTTTTAAGAAAAATGGCATGTTAGAAAATAATAAAAGGACCATAACAAGCCGGAAAATTTGGTCCAATAAAAATGATTCCTTTTTTATGAATGATCAGATGTTTTAAGTGCAAGTTTCACAAGAAATGAAACACAAATGGAAAAATGGTTAAGGGCAAGAGTAAAAAAGGTGAGCTGACCTTGTCTGCTTGAATCTCCGTCCTTTTCGTTATCAGACTGCTGATAAAAGAATAACAAACGTTCTATCAGTGCTTAATATATGCACATATTCATTTAGAGATAAAATCCAAGAGGCACTCAAGACATTAAAAAGGCAATAAGCCAAGAAATTTACCATAAGCTGGGTGTGGCCATTGTGAAGGGAACTGCCAGAGTCTCCGTTGCCGTCGTCCTTGCGGTCAACTACTCTGCACTTTACGGCTTCTTGAACCTAATGAAAGAAGGGAAAAGCTCATGTAACCTCATAAATAAAATCAAGCTAAGCAAGTTTCATTTTTTATTTGAACTCCTGTTACACTTTATCTTATCTCAGTGTTTTTATGGTTTTATTTACCTCTCTACGCAGGATGCAGTGGACCATGACAATGATGAAACCCTCCAGAGAGTCGAAGACAGCAAAGAGGATCTGGAAGAGGGCAGAGCGGCGGTCTGTGATGGCCAGCACAGCAGACATCCAGGTGAGGGCCAAGAGAGGCAGAACCACGCAGGAGCTCCACAATGATGCCCTGTAGGGTGAGAAAACAACAGATCAAGATCAAGAGCAGGCTCGCGCAGGCTGTAATGAACCTCGAAGCTCTATTCTCTCCTGCCGTTTGATTGTGAGACTTGATATCAAAGCACATCATCAATATACCTGTAATGGCACTGATAAGCACAATACTCTGGTGTACGGAGAAGATCAATAAAACCTACCCAGCTCTCTCCTTCAGCTTCACGTCAGTGATGCCGTCCTTGGATACCAGCTTGTTGAAGACCAGAATACCAATGACCATATTCACCTATGAAAAAGAGAAAAAAAAACGGACGAGTGAGACAATGTAATAATGGGTAATGCATTTACAAACGGACTGTGAGACATCGAAGTCAGAATACGCACCAAAACAACAGCTGCGGCAGGGCCAACAAAGGAGTAGAGAAGTCCACCTTCAAGAGATAGCCAGCAGCTAGAAAAGAGAAGGAGGAATATTAATGTCTGAGCTAAAGGGAGATGTTTTCACAAATAAATGCAGTGGCAAGGCTGAGACTTACTAGTTGACAGTGCCATATCCTTTAGCTTTTGTGAAACCAACAGACACAGCCACCACCAACGCAGGAAGGCCTGCAAGATAGAAACAAGACACAAGGGGGAGATAAGAGTCAGAGTCTGACAGGACCAAAAAACTAAAAAGGGAGGCAAGAGAGGTAGAAGAAAAAGAGAGAGATGAACAGAAAGAAAAGGTGCACTTACCCCAACCCAAGCACAAGAAACGCTTGCGGATGATACGGTTGCGTAGACGACCAGTGACAGCCATGTAGGATTGCCAAGCTTCTGTCAGCACCCAGCAGAAAGAGGAGAGGAAAAAGAAGTGCAGCAAAGCAGCGACGAGAGTGCACACCACCTGTGGGAACGCAGCGGGAAGGAGAGATGGAGAGGAAAGATGAGAAACCTGGGTCAGAGGCTGCTACTTCTGAAAGCTTTGAAAGAGGGTTTAGGATTGGCCAGACAAGTGCCTTACCTTGTTGCGAGCCTGAGTTTGTCCGATGAGAATGAGGGCATTGGAGCATATGATGGAGAGGCAGAAGTTGATGAGGATAACAGAGCGCTCGGAGCGGATGTACCTGGGGTTTTTTGAGAAGACATAAGAGAAGCATGAGTTACGGAGCAGAGGCAGAGAGGAAACCAGAGCACATAGAGTTAGAGGCTGACATGGCTGGACTTTGTTCGTAGGGTTACTTACTTCCACACCGAGACGTAGATGATGATGAGGAGCAGCAGGGTGAGAGAGGAGACCCCACAGCCAACTATGAGAGTCACGGATGGGAGCAGTGCCTTGTCCATGATCTACAGAGAGGAGACAAGACCAAACATGCCCTTTTAGAGCTATACTCTGATTGCAAACACGCATACACATTAATACACCAGCGCCGAGATCCACACACACACACACACGCACATGCACACACACACTAGTGAAGCCTCTGGGTGTGTGCTATCTGGAATAGCAGACAGCTCCCTGTAGGCAAACAGTTGAATGGCACAATCAGGCCACGGCTGAGGCAAGGTGACCTCAAGGTGAACATGTCAGAAAGATGGAGAGGCAAACTAAACAAATGGTCAGGGTCACTGCGTTTCTCCATTGAGCTTTTGAGTCAAGCAAATGAGGCGAGGAGGATACTGCACATATATCTCTGTCCACTAAGCAGAAAAGGGGCGCTTGCACAATTCCCAGGGGGCAGTTCAGAGGGGGTGCTCTATTCAGTCATTAGTTTAAGATGATACAGCGACCTTCTAAACATTGTCAGACATCCCAAGCTAATATCTTTCTCTCTCTCTTTTAGCCGCCTTTTTTCGTATTTTCTCGATATGTGATGTTTTTGTGCCAAGCCGGCAGCTCTTTGCCCGTCCCTGCAGGAGTGAACAGGTGGACCATTATCACCTGTGCATTAATCTGCCACCACCTGCCCTTCTGATCTCTGACAGCAGCTTAGCGCCTGCTACTGCCAACAGCGGTGACCGTCCTATGTTTCACAATGGCCCTGGCACCAAACCTCTGGTGGAAATGGAGAAGGGAATCGTCTTTTGCCTTCGTCTTGCCCTAATGCAGATTCACCCGGAGGGATAACAGGTCGCCGCCAGACAAAATCTCGGCTCCTTAAGAAACCACAAAGGCCATCACTGCCGAGCCAATACACCCTCAAACCTCCAGCAGCTAATCATCTCATTCCACTGTGCCCATAATCTTTTGTCTGTCTCACACCTGCTCCCGTCGCTTTAATGAGGTTTTGAGTTAATCTAACACCTCTGATCAAGTTGTCATCGCACAAAGCGCGTGAGCTGGTTGAAAATCGTTTGCGGCTACGAAACGAAGAAGCCCTCATTGATAAATGGTGTGATTACATTTCTAAAAATGGTGTGTAATGTGTTGAGAGGTAAAAAAGGCGAGAAAGGGCTAAGTGTCTTCATGGGTGAGAAAATGTCCCGAAATATAATAAATCTGCAGGTATCAAATTAGCACAGATAGAGGAAAGAAAGAGACACCGCTTTGGCCTTCACCTGATTTATGAAGTATATATATATATATATATATATATATATATATATATCTCAGAATTTAAAATGGTTCAATGCAAATCCTTGAAGGATTGTTCCTCTCCATCTCAATATGTGCTCTATATAGACTTCTCTTGATATCAAAGCACAGCTGGTGTAGTCCAGCCTGTGGCAGCCAACGACTAATTTAGTGTGGCAAATTTGTTTCAAAAATCTATCCAACTACATCAGAAGCGCCCCAAAACAGATGGCAGATAGCAGAGCAGTTAGCTGCCTTTCACTGCAGCCTTTACTGAATCTGGGGGAAGAAAAAAAAAATATATAACAAGGGCGATACAGTACTGTATGTTCTGTTCTCTTCCCAATCTCTCTATCTAGGTTGATGCTTGCACCATGGGCCTCTGAGTGAAATCCAGACAGCCAGTTTGACCTAAATATGAAGCATGTCTTTTGCCTGTCCTTGGCCGAATCACATGTTCTCATTTTCATGTGCAGAAAGAGAAAGACCCACATTTTCAGCTTTTGGTTTTTGAAATTGACAGTGTGCACGACATTCATCACTGGTCAAGGGCGTCTGCTGTACTAACTAGGTGCACCATCATGTCCCCAACACACATGATGGTGCAGGAGTTGTAAAATCAGACCATACTGAGCGCTAACCCACTGCAGTATCTGGCTGTTTTTCACATCTCCTCACTCCTCTCTCTCTCTCTCTCTGCATCTTGCGTCTCACTTGTGTTGCTTGCAGGAAGATGTTATTGAAAATGTCCATGGCACACATCAAAGGATGGATGGAGAGGTGGGGGGTGGAGGGGGGAGGGGGGCATCAATGCATGACCAGACGTCTGTCTTTCATTGGTCCGCCTCTCTGGCATTTTCAGACTCGCTGCTGTGGCCGAAGAGGAAGGAGGAGGAGGATGAGGTGGAGGTGTAGGAGCAGGAGGAAGAGGGAGGGGGGTGGATGTAATCGAGAATTCAGAGATATTGGCAGACCGAATGATTGGCGCAGCTGCCTTTTTACTGTCGCGGGAGGTTGGGGGGGGGGGGGTAGGTGCAGCCTATAACAAATATGGGAGGTGTTATTCAGAGTGGCAACAGCAAGACAAATCAAATCTACGATGTAAACAACAGGTTGGGGGGAAACAAAAAGATGAGACTGAATCGATTTAACAGCAGAAAAACACTGCAGTCCAAATTCATAAGCTGTTTTGCCAAAGGGAGTACAGTGAATAGAGAAAACAGAAATGTCCTCAAACTAATAGACATCTGTTGATTGTTTTGTGTGTGTGTGTGTGTGTGTGTGCAGCAGCAATGATATATGCACAGCAGAGATGGACAGACCATTTCCTCCGTTCTGAGGGGGGTGTTCAGATGAGGGAGGGGAGGGCTGTGTGTGTGTGTGTGTTTTTCCCTTCAGCATCTCAGTTATCAAAAATTACACAGGCCGAGTGTGTGCTGCAGAAGCCGTTACCAAGGCAACTGGAGAGGGAGCAGCTTCACAGGCAACACAGTCTACAGGGTAAATTACACATTGTCTCTGCGCATAAAATACAGCGATGGGTAATGAAAAAAAAACAAATAAAGTAAATAAAGCATCGAGTTCCTTTTCCTCAAACTATGTGAAATCATGCAAAACCCCAAATGAATGCAAACTCAGATTACAATATGAATCAAAAGTCATTTTGCGTGATTTCATTAATATTTGGGATCAGTGTTTCTTCATTTTCATGCAAGCAACTAAGCCAATTTCCAACATTGCTGCAATAATATTTAATTTGCCAATTACATGCAACTGAATGCAAGCAAAAAAAAAAAAAAAAAAAAATCGACTCAATATGCAATGCATAACGTTTCCGTTTTTAATCCTGCATATCAACACGTTTTCCTCAAATAAAAAAAATAAATCTAATTCTCCGATCAGCTGCACGGAGACAAAGAGGCGCTGGAAAGCAGCGCTACAAGAAAAATGCTCGAAAACAACAAGCATACGTTCCCAATACCGCATTCACTCACACGGAGACATTCAAGATGTATATTAGAAGAAAAACACCACATATAGAGAGCAGACAGAAGAACTTACCGAGTCGAAGTTGACGCGCGCTAAAATGGCGAAGGTGGAGAGGCTGTCACACACGCATTTGGTTCTGAATGAATGAACGGGGACGGCTCTGCAGCTCCGAGCAGACCAGGACCCGAGCAGAGACGAACTGCACAGAGGAGAGAGGGAATGGCAGCGACGGCTTAGCAGAGCAGACACTGCTTCAGAGATATGACAAATGTCTCAATGCAATCTGTCTTCTATGATATGCATGATTAAGAAGACCATTAAGAAAGGCTGTTTTAAGGAGTCACATGTTATTTTATTTTTTAACCTTTTCTACAACATTTAGACATTTAATTCATAGTTGTGTCGTCCATATGTGATTAATAGCCATCTGTGCCATGATTTATCATGATAGCCCTTCATAAATCTCATTATTAGCATAATCTGTATCATTTCTTGCCATGGGCAATCTTTCCTCAGTAGACATGAGATTATTGGCAAGTACTTTGGCCAGTGCACTAAGGGACAAAGGACAAGATGTCCCCCTCTTTTGAAAGAGAAAAAAAGAGGGAACGTAAAGACAATCTGAATTATGATTATTTCTCCATGGCGATGAAGTCTACTCTACAACTGATTTTCAACATATTTCTTGTTCAATTTAAATCAAAACTAAAGTGAGATATGTGCATAATTCATTGCAAACCTGATAAGACAGAACATGGGTGAATGAAAAAAACAAAGACAACATATAAAGTGAAATCAAATGCACTGAAACTATTGTCTAATGACACATGCAAATCAACCTCAACAAATCACTAAGTCTACAGTATTTGTACTCAGATCTCTTTCTTGAGACTTTGGCCAAACAAATCAGGAATCTGCCATTGTGTGTAAGCAGCAGTAGCAGATGTCGGAGAGCAGAGAGAGCAGGTTAAGACACAGAACAGCACCCTTGGGCTCTAACTGGTGAATTCAGAGTGGCATCACAGCCAGCAGGTCCAAACTAGTACAAAGTGTCACTGGCGGACAGCCGTGGGGGCAAAATCATCAAGGCAGTTAACTGGAATGGCATCTCAGTAGGCTTGACTTCACAGTTTGATGTGTACAGTTGTCATATCATGCAGATGGCTTAAACGTTGTGTGGTGAAGTGTGCCAAAAAAAAAAAAAACATGTGCTCCCATTTGGTTTTTTTTAATTTCCTTCTCACTAAAAGCTGCATATCATTTTCCTTGCATGCATCTGGTTATATATATATATATCTGGTTGTATCTGGTGTGGAAGCGCTAATGGAGCACTTCCTGTAATCATCCTGCTCTCTAAAAACCAAACAACATATGCAGCTCTGCACACAAGCATTGACCCCAAACGCCGCCATCAGCCAGAGCTATCTCTATCCTGCCATTAATCACATCCGCTGGCAAACATTCATCTAATTTGACTTGACACACACATCGCCCTCCCTCCAAAAGTATACGAGTTAATTACATTTTCTTCTTTGATTCGTTTTTGTTTTTGCTTTGGCTTTAGTTATGGTTTTATGTGAAAAGGTGTGAGTGTGTGTGTGTGTGTGTGTGTGTGGTGGGGGGTGTTCTGGGTGCAGGTGGTCTTTAAAGCATTTTGATTTCTTATCTGTCCTCCACAAGTGTACAAATCTATCTAAATGCAAATGGTCCACCTGTGTATTCTTCAGGAGGGCAGAGTGAGCCCGGGGCTGATTGATCCAGGCCAGGCCACCAGGAGCTCCTTTCATAAGTCATTCAAATGCATCTAAGCATCTTAAAAACTCCCACACGCCGTGGCCATTAACCTCGGCAGTGACATATGAACATGACCGAGAGGCGAGGGAGTAGATCTGCCGTTGTTTTTAGACTGACACCCTGCAGCCTGAACTATGGGCTCAAATTAATTTTAATGAATTCTTTAGAAAGCAGTGCAGAATCTTAAAGCGAAGTGTTGCTCAACTAAAAGTCATTTGTTAAGTCTGAATGTCATGCAGTAAGTATGTCAGGCAGCTGAGCGAGGCCTAGTGCTCCTGGCTGGGAGAGATGGGTCAACATGTTGTCAGGAAATGACTGACATAAACAAAAGGGATGGGACATCATTGCTCTCTCTGAGTGAGTGTAGGTCTAGGGGCGCCGATTGTTCACATGCAGTGACAGATGTAAAGGAAATAGACAACAATAACACTCAGATCAGCTGACAGGACAGAGAATAGATGTGAGTGACGGTTGGATACACATTTCAGAAGAAAAATAACTGTAGTGGACACTTACGTTTCGCTCTCGTCCCATGAAAGGCATGTCTCATTCATGGTGCCCTGCAAAAAAGAGGCAGATGGAGAAAGCAGTGTGAGGAATCTCTGCAGAAAAGTGTAAAAACACTGGGACAGCGTACTGCAAACGTGTGAGATGCAACAGCTTGCTGCTAGCCACCTGCCCACGTTTCTTGACACCCTCCCCCGTAATGCATGCATGAAACTAAAAACAGCTCCTTATCGGCTACAGGGATTAATTACTGCACATGATTTATATCATTATCGTCAACTGACCGGCTGGTTATGCTGTGATCTTTCGACTGACACAAGTTATAAGTAAAAGTCACAGTGTCGCTGCAAATGTCAACAAAATGTCAGGCTCTGTGCACTGTGGTGAGCAAACACCCCAGAGGGGAGGCTGATATTTTTCATAAGGCTCAATTAGATTGGGTAATCATTAGGGCCTTACGTTGTGGAGGTGGGGGAACTCGATCTCAACGGGGGATGACAGGAGAGCCGGGGTGGGCTTGACAATCACTGTCACCACCTTTGAGTTGAGCAGGGTGGTGTTGCTGTAGAGAAAGAGGAAATTACATAGTCAGTGTGGTGCAAATTATCATATCAAAGCTTGATATGATGGATCTGTAAGGCCTTCAGAATAAAACAAAAACAAAAAAACAGAGACAACAATATAGAGGGAGTGAGTTTTTCAACGTGGGGCGCCATCTTGTGACCATAAATATTATTTCATGATTGTGTATATATTGTGCGGTTGTGTATATATAAAAGCATATAAAATTTCTTACCTCTGGAAAGACATAATAGAGGCAAGATTTCTGTAGAGGACTATGCCGGTCACAAAAGCATCATTGCCATCTGGAAAGAACAAAATACCTACTTAAACTCAAATTCACAAGACAGCACATCGGTTGATCTTATAAAAAATAATTCATTAAAAGTGTTAAAGTCTTACCAGTCTGCTCAATGGACAGAGCATCGCGGGACACTGAGATCTTCTCCTCAGATGTCCTGACCCAGTCCAGCATGCCCCTCCAGCCCTTCACGGGGAAGGTGAAGTTGGAGCTTGTGGTCGTTGGGCGCTTATGGATGCTCAGCACTGAGAAGGGCAGAAATTGAGAGACAGGGGCTTCGTGAACAGCACTTAGAGGTCATCTGATTGCACAAACTGACAATTTAGTTTCCTAAGAAATGTGTGACTAACTGGAGTCATTTCCCCACTACATCCTGTGAGAATATCATCTTTTAGTGTCAAGTTTATAGTTATTCTTACAGTATTTGACAGATTTATTAAATTATGTAAAACCCATATAGGTGTTATGCCACATATACTTATGATCAGATGCACAGCATCTTGGTGTAATATGGTGCTGGCTGATAGATTTGACACTCTGTCCAAGTGATAACTGATGCTTCCTGATGCTTATATGGATTCACAGGTGAGATGAAGATTGATTCACTCTCTGGATGGATGAAAGGACAAATCATCCTGGCTATACACGAGCAGCTGGCAGAGGAAAATTAGGGCTCACCTAAATTCTCTGTGACTTCATAAATGTCCTGAAAGCCGCTCATTTGCGTGCCGATCATGTTCACAAACTCCTCAACAAGGTGGAGAAACTCCTTAATGTTGGCACCCATCTGGATAAAAAAAAAAAAGGGAAGAAGAGAGATTGAGAGATGAGTCAGAGAGAGGGAAAAGGAAAAAAGTGCAGGCAAGGCCTCGCATTTCAAAAGTCTCATTATGTGCAATTTGCACAATTGGTTTAATTGAACACGTGGCTATTATGCATTAATTATATGTGCATATCTAGATTTCCTATTCTTATGTCAGTCCGGCTTATACTGCTTTGTACTAGTTCTGACAGATTGCTCAGCAGTGATGTGGAAAAAAAAGCAAAAAAAAAAAAAGCACACTCCTTGCTGCTATGCAACCTCAGAACTTCCTTAAGGCCATAAATGGGCAGACTGTTGATTCATACTCATGTTTTTTGTCCTCTCCCTCTCACTTGCTGCAAGGGAGGGCTGTCTGACTTGCGTGTCTCTGACGCAGAACTGCAGCGATGTGGGCGCAAGGTGTGTGTTCCTATGTAATGTGCTCTCTGTATCCCTTTAGAACTGCCATCGGTATGTAGGATGGATTGGAGACTCACAGATTGCCGAGTGGGCGTAGTGATTTTCCCTGATTCAGTCTCGCTCTTTTCTCTCTCTCTCACTGTCACCTTGAAGAGTTCACTTTCTCTTGTCGCAGTGGCCTTGGCAATGCATCGTGAGGTTTTTTCAATTTGGGCACATATATTTGTATAGATGTAATATAGAGTCTTTTGTTTGCCTAACTTCTCTATACTTGTCTTATGGAACTCGCTGACTGGTAACTTACTTTAGCCTGAGCACTGATAACATAATGAAATGTGAAGGCAATATGTTAACTGGTGGTCAGACAACACTAAGTTACTGTCATTTTAGACTAACTTATGTGCACTGTAGTTTAGTATCGAAGAGTGTTTTATTCTTATTATTATCTAATTTTGGATCATTTTAACTCTTGGGGAGTGTTAGTTAGTGCGAGCGGACCAGTCGCTGACACTCTTTCCCCCCCTCGTTTTCACATTTTCCACACTAACTTCTCATATACACTCTCGCAACTTTCTCCCTGAATTTGTGCCTTACACACTCATCCCATCACAAGAACGTTAACATAACAAACACATTTTCTCCCCTGCTCATATTCACTTTGGATCACACACCCTCTTATCACGTACCAGCTGTGCCTCTTCCCATTTGTCACGATGTTCCTCCTTCAGTAAGTTGCTGATGGTCTGGACGTAGTTCTGAAGATCATTAAAATGGAGGCAGAGGTGTAAGAAAGGTACCAAATACAGCTTAATTAAAAAACTATTTTTGGCCAGTGAAGCACGAGAAAGTGCTGCATAATATTATTCTTAAAATTTGCACATATGCAGCATAAGAACAAACAAATCCTTTTTTTGTAACTGACCTCTACATCAGCGTTGCTCAGTCTCAGCCTGGTTCCCTTGTACAGTTCAGTGGTGTTCTTCAGGATTTCCATGACAGCCAAGAGGTCGCCGCTGTACTTGGCCCCTTCATCGGAGGAGAATCTCAGGCGTGAAATCACCTCAGCGATCCCATCGATGCTCTGTCCCATCTGCGCTTTGGAGATGTAGTCCCTGGACTACAGGATTAGAGTCGAGAGGTTAATCTGAATCTTTGACATTCTCTGGTTTGACTACACTACTGGGAAATTAGCCAACACACAACAGATGTGGCATGCACCGATTTAATTAGGCTTACCAGCATCTGAATGTTCTCATAGTTCTTGGAGACACACTTGATGTGAGTTGGGTTCTCCCAGGAAGCAAGACCTACAGCGTCGAGGGTGCATCGACGAAGAATCAGACCTGTTTAGAAGAGAAAGTGCACACTTGTAGTTGATGCATGATTATAAACAAATAAAAAAAAAAACCCTCCAAGCTAAAACAGATAAAGCACATCCAGCATGTAAGTCTTCACTGTGGCTGTACCTGAGGCATCAGCAGGGCAGGTGATGGCAGCCATGTCTCCAGCGGGGGTATTCTTCCATACAACATCTCCAGTGTTCTGCTCTTGGCAGATCTCATGGGGCTCTAAAAGGTTACAAGAATCATGTATGATATGATGAGTGATCCGTTATAGGATTGTATTATAGTGAGGCTTATCAATTGCTGTGCATTTGCATCACTAACCTGGACATCTCCTCTCATTGCAACGCCTCTGCTCTCCCTTTTCACCGGGGCAAGGTTCTCCATCAAAGAAAGGCCCTTCACAGACTCTCTGCCTCTGCTGGACGCCTCCACCGCAAGTCTTGCTGCAGCTGCCCCATGAGCTCCATGCATGCCAGCGTCCATCAACTAAAGACAGAGAATAATACACACCATGAACTCTGGACTGGGAAATGTCTAATTAACAAATTAATTTTCCAGAGGTTTTCTAGGATTGCAATGAATACTGAATCTGGGATTATTTTTTCTTTTTACCGGGACAATCTTTCAGGAAGCAGATAGATGATTCTTTCCAGCTGCCGTGGCACTCAGAGCCTCCATAGGATGGGCCGTTGCATTCCCGCGTTCTTTGCATGGTGCCATTGGAGCAAGAAGTAGAACAGGGGCTCCAGGCAGACCACTCATTCCAGGATCCATCCACTAGAGGGAAGCAGAGAAACAGATATATAGAGTTATGGCAAGTCCAAGGACAAGAAAGACCCTCAGGATACAGGCATCACTGCACCCACACTGATGCTATTAACATTTCACATGACCTACTTTGGCTGAGTTGAAGTGAAACAGAAAGTTGGAGCTCAATTATCTGTCCTTTAAACATGACAGTGTGTGTCTAAACCACTGAGGTCCACTGTCCTCAAAACTAAAATCAAGTTAATGTAATTATGTGCATTATTAGCATTGTTTAGTGCACTTGATTTATCTCATTTTCTGATAGAGAAGTCACCAAGTTCTTCAAAAACACAATATTGGGCATTTTAATAAAAGTTTATAGAAACATAAATAAGACATAATTATGATTGAACACAAGAAAAATACAGTTCCCGATTTAATATTGGGGTCTTGAAGATGAAAATAGATAGAGAAAAAAAAAATCAATCACAATTGAAATGAAATGCTGCCTTGTAAGATGGTAAAATAAATTGAATAAAGTGCAGATTAAAAAAAAAAAAAGCCAGACTGGCCAAAATAAAAAAAAGTCTATTCTGCTAAAGGGGCTATTAAGAATGACTCACTTTTCAAAATCCTGCCATTTCAAATGAAATGTGTAATCATCTCTCAATAATGACTTTGTCTAACAGCACATATTATAATGTTGGATACATCTCACAAGTGATAATGACAACCGCCAAAGGAGGTATACAGTAAGGACAAAAGTAACCGCACAAATTTGCACTTTTCAGGCTGAACAGGAAAGAACTAAACTTCTGATAGTGACCATGGCATCGGCAGAGTGTGAGTCACCGGTGGATATTACAAAGCTTCTGAATAATGCCCACAGAGGCTTTTATTACACTGATGCGTCAGATGTAATGTCAACCTGCTACTGCACTTGTTGTTTGTGATGGTGGTGATGCCAATAAGTGGTTTAATTAGCTCTCATATACTTTATGAATCATTTAGCTCAAGGGTCAAGTATCATAGCCTGAGTCAGTTGTCATTATTTTTTAAGTATGGTAGTAAAACAAACTGGTTCGTAGAAGCAATGTGATTTTATGTGTTTCATGTGTATATATTAAAAAATCATTATATAATATATCCAAATGTCAGCTATCTAAATGATTTGAAAAATGGAAGTTCTCCGACTCACCTGGGCAGACAGCGATGTTGCAAAACTTGGTTTGTCTTGTAGGTCCGCGACATGGCTCTCCTCCATTCTTGGGCTGCTTGCATGTACGGGTACGGTCACGGTAACCACGACCACATGTGGATGAGCACAGGCTCCAGGGTGTCCACTCATCCCAAGCACCATCCACTACACACACACACACACACATGAATGTTTTGATTAGGTAAATTGTAGTAGCAACTCTAATTGGGGATTCATACTATATAGTACATATTTTGTAAACTTTCCACTAGGTGGGGCAGTCCTCCATACAATGTCTTAGACACTAAATGCATAAAATGTCAATTCAAATCTCAGTGTACAAAAGCTCAAATTCCTCTCTTTATCTACCTCTCCTTTGCAGCTGGTGCTTTATAAAGGGAAATAATTCAGGGATAATGGGTTTTACTTCTGTTCTTTACTTCCAACAGACATAAGTGTCCCTCACTTTTTCAAGATCACACTTTCTTTTCTTTTCACTTGCTTGTCACATTCACTTTGGAGAGTACGGAACTAGGCACTTACCGGGGCAGACAGCTGTGTTGTTGCAAGGCCGGTTCTCACGCAGGGGTCCGGTGCACTGGGTAGTGAAGGAGGAAGTCGCGCAAACACGTGTGCGGCTCTGCCAGCCCTCACCACAGGTGACTGAACACGAACTCCAGGTGGACCACTCATCAGTTTTAGCATCTACTGTGGACAAAACATGAATTAGACACCCATGTCAACACGCATGTCCTCAAGCTTACTTAACTCACACCTGCAAAAACTGCAAAAAATATATATAAAGATATAACCACTATTGACAACAACTTCTAAGTTTACTGAACTAGGCCTACTTTACCTGTTTGTGTTGCAACAATCCCATAGTTAGAATCATCAGCATTGTCTCTCTTCAAACCGACGATGGCCCGCAGACCCTGGCTCCTGTTGCGTTCTTTGCCTGAGGAAATTAAAAAAATTACAGGATTATTGCATTGAAACTGAGCCACCTGCAGCCCTGTGCTCCTACCCAAATGACTAAATGACAGGTGGGCTTACCAATGCACTGCTGAGGGTTGCAAGCCCGCCCTTCTTCAACTATTCCCTCACACACACCATCCTCGGGTTGACAGCTTCGGCTGCGCACCTGGACTCCGCCGCCGCATTCCTGGCTGCATACTGACCAGCGTCCCCAACCAGCCCAGCCTTCTGCAAGAGAAGATGAGTGGAGGAAATATATTGAGCACAGTTGAAAAAAATCGACACAGTTGCACAAATTCAAAACAAGGTTGGTTAAAAGTTGATCCCAACACCATTTAAATGTTTGAGTCACAGTAAGAGTGCACAAAAGCATGACTCAACAAACATTTCCTCTGTAAAATGTAACTGTATGAACAGGAAGTTTATTTTCTTATGAAGAGAATAAGCAAGGACAATTTTTTGTGAGCAGAACCAAGGACTCAAGCTGATACATGTTCCATTTGAAATGGTTATTGTTTGCTTTTAACCACTTGGTGCGAACCACAGCAGAGCGGTGTGTAAGACCGACAGGCGCGTTGCCATGCCAACCACAAGTGGTGTGCTTCGATTTCCGCTGTGAGGACTGTGAGGTCTTTGTGCTCTGTTGTGGCCCCCCCCAAACACACACCTCCCAACCTAATGCACAAACATGCCCTCTATCTCTTGCCAAAATGCTGTCTCCTTGCCAAGCATTAAAGCTAACATGCCTGTCTCAGACAAAATGGAGAACTGGCGATGTGTGTGCGACTGAGGCGGTTGTGCCACTTAGGCCTCAAGATGCATCAACAAATTTCTCTAACACCTTTAATTTACTTCTCATTACTTTGTGGCAGCAGAGTGCACATCCCCTGCCTGTTCCCATGCTCTGCAGACATGGATCATTACCCTCAACAGCAGCTAAGACACAAACAGGGGCCACTGAGTGATAACAGGGCTGGAGGCAGCCTGCAGAGCTGTGGGGTCCTGGAGAACATGACCTACAATCCGTCTAGATTGGTGGATAGCATTACAAAAGAACACAATAAACCCTGGGGAACACATGTTTCTTTCGAGGCAACATGTTTTGATAACCCCCTAAACAAGTTTTGTTTTTGTTTTTCTCTGAAAATGTTAATGTTTACTATGGTGGTAAATCAAACCAAACTGTGAAACATGCTCCAAACTTACTGATAATCTCAGCATCGCGTCCGTTGTCTCTGGGAACTGGAAGGCATTTCTCAACGTAGACACCACCCCTGTAGCAGCTCCCTGGCTTCCTCTTTGGGGCTTCCCAGCACTGGCAAGGGGTGTTCATAATACCACAGGGATAATCATGGGTGCTACTGGACAGGCACTTCTCCAGCCATTGGCACAGCATCTGGCAGGCAGGCATGCTTGGGTTCCTCTTCCCCACAACCAGAAACTCAGCCTTGAACTCATCGTTCTCCCCCTCCACAATCTCCAGGGCATTTCTTGGGGCCACCTTGCGGATCTGCAGGAACTGTTTGGTGGACTCCAAGTAGGTGACAGTTGTTGAAGCGTCACACAGCCTGACCACCTCATCAAAGCTCTCCATACCCAGGTAGGTGCGAGAGGTCTCAATGAAGGAGTCGAACTGGAAGGTCTTGATCTGGCGGGGCACGCAGGATTCGGTAGGCTTGGTGATTTTCATGTAGACAGTGTAGCGGCGGGGATCAGGGTTCTGCAGGGTCCAGGAGCATGGTGTGGAGGGCAGGGTGGTTGTGGAGGAGAATACGCCAAAGAAGCGGCTCTGCTCCAGGGTGGCACAGGTGGCGGATGCCGGGCCAGAGGGAGTGCAGGAGGTCAAACCGAAGAAGAGAAGGACAAGGGCCACACAAGGGCCAGAAAGAGCTGACCACGCCATTGGGTCGGCTTAGATAGAGGATGTTGTTACTCTTGTTTCTGTGATTACTCTTTAAAGCAGGTTGTTTCTTTGACTTCTTTGTTGCAAGTTACTGCACTTGTTTCAGATCTGTTGACGTATCTATGCAATCCCTCGTAGGTTTTAGTGCATCAGACAATCTGTCATGTGTCTGTGACAATGAGGGAGCTGCAGAGAAATGGGGAATAAGAAGCAAAAAAACAAACAAAACAAAAACAAAAATATATCAGTCAGTATCCAACATCTAAATATTTAGAACAAAACATTAGATATCAGTATGCATGTATAAAAGCTTTCTCCAAATGAAATGCAGTTTTTCCCACTATATTCATGAGATGCATTTTAATTGGATGCATTGTTGAACTGATATGTATGCATCAGAGATTTGCCTATGATCAGTATCATAGAGTTTTGGGGGCAGATTCAGTAATCTAAAATGCCCAGTTCCTCGGGACATAATTGCTCTGTCACTGCAATTACAGTCCTTCACAGCAGGCTGGTATCTCCAAGCTCTTGCTCTTTCCTCCCACACACTGAACTGAACTGCGAAACATGTGCGTCAGTCTGACGTCCATAGAAGCATTGCCACCGGCAACCGCAGACGCTTATTAGTTCCGTTTTTTGTACAATGCACTCCTCCTATTGAGCAGCAAACAAGAGAAATTGTTTGTCCTTGTCCATGTTAAAGTGTGATTACATACCCTGCTGCGGCATCTAAAAATTGCTTTTGGAATATTTCCTGCATTACATACCAGAACATAAACTGAGATGAAAGGGTGACAACTGACATACCACAAGTATTAATGCAAATGCATGCATGTTATTGCAGGTGCATGCACGTTTTAAACTTGTGAACCACTAAAACCTGCTCTAACCGTGCTACTCTGCAAAGGAGCAATGCATGCATGCAAATGGTGCATTTTTAATTTTTATTCACCTTAGATTGTTTCCATATAACTCATCTTGCAAACATGCTTTATGTAGACTTCACTTTGTCTTGTAGAGAAATGTGCCATTGAATGACTAACCCTGCCTGGAGAAAAAGCGCAGTGAGTCAATATCAAGGTCTCTGTACTCTGGGCTGGACTGACTGAAAAAAAACGGAGGGTGCTCCTCAGAGCTGAGATGTGAAGAGGAAACACTGTTGCTCAGCAACATCGTTCACAAGCTTTCAGGATTAGTCTTTTTCCCTTGTCATGTTTTCATTTGTCAGTTATCATAGTCAGTAGAACAGACCAGGACATCATCCTGCTAAACCTAGACACAATACATAAGCTATGATAAGGACTCGGATGAAGTCTGCATGAAGGAAGCTCAGTAATAAATGCCTATATCTGCTGTGTGTGACTGAGAGGTTAATCATAAATGAGGGGCTGTGCAGAGACACAGCAGCACTATGTCGATTGGTGCCTATAGCTACGTTCACATTGAGAAGCATCTGCACTTTTCAAGCAGAGAACTCATAATTACATTCCTCACATCTCTTTTCACATCTCTCCCTCCCTCTATGCCTCTCCTCTCTGTTAGCAACACAGCAAAGACCTCTGCTTTGTGTAGGTGGGTGTCTCTCTACCGCCTCCCAAGAACCGGAAGCTCCTTGAATGGGCATCTGATGAGGCACATAGTGAAAAGAAAGAGGTCCAGCTGTCATAGGAGAACTCTGTTTCTGTGTGGCTCTTTCTCTACACAGCCTCTCACTCCCCAACCCCTCCCCACCCACAGCCTTTCTGTCCTCTTTTCTTACTTGTCTATTCACTGTCATCAACAACATTTCTGCTAAGCAGGCAACCTAAAGAGCAGGCAGTTTGTTGTTATGGAGACTGGGTTTATTTTTTGCAGATCAAAAACAGAAAAAGAACTGCGAAAATGACCATCTGCGACATGTTTTCTATTTATGCTGGTGCTCACAGTTTTGAACTAGCCTGTGTCATCACAGATTCAGCAAGCTTTACAAAACTTATATGAGGGGCAACAATAAGAGAAAACAAAACTACTGTAATATGCTAAGAAATATGCAGGCATGTGATGAGTAGCTCAGTGACATTTTCACTGGCTGCAGATGAATGATTGCAGGTGCTTGAGTAATTAACATAACTACTTGGATCACACAGTTGTGAAACTCAAATGAACTAGCATAACGTTACAATAAATTAATAGCAAAACTATGTATCTAATGCTACATCTGTAAGGCTGATATAGGTGATTTTCTATAGATTAAACTCTAAAATCATCTGTCTGAATACTGCTTTTTTTTCCTAATACTGTTCTCGTCTCTTGTGTACATGCGTGTGTGCTGTAGATAGACAAAGATGAACAGGTGTTTGCAATTTCCTGACCTCACTCTTTTCTTTGCAAGCTGTTCTCTTTTGCTGGAGCAAACTTGTAAAAAAGCCATTTTTGTAGCCATTTCAGGTCATTTGTCAGATTGCTTCTCCCTGTCCAGTTTGTTGCACGCCACGTGCAAAAAAACTGGACCACTCGGTAGCTTTGTTACAAATCCATGTGACAGCAAAAACAGCAAACAGCAAAGCTAAACAAAATTTCTGCAGATTGCTGACATGAACTCTCTGCATCTTGAGACAAACCTTTTTAAGAATATCTGTGTTCGTTCAGATTCAGATGAAATCATATGTGTATATGGTGATTTCTGTGAAATAGCAGCGATTCTTCTCTTGATGAAGAGTGAAACAAGCAGAACGAATAAATCGGAATTTCACAGTATTTGCTGTTTGCTGTGCAAGTTTGTCAAGACCTTTATTAAATACACTCTTCGTTCAAACAACCACAAGGAGTTGTGAAATCCTTCTAGTTGTTTAAGACATTATTGCAATAGCATTCTCATTTGACAGCCTCATATGAAACCTAATGGATTTGCATCACACCCCTGTCTGTCATGCATTGTATCTAAGCGATACAAGCATGCCGGCAAGTTCTAGCAATCAACCTGTTGACATATCTAACTTTCTGCTATTGTCAGGTCGTTTACACCGCCACACCCAGCAGCATGGTAAAGTAAGCCACCAGGACTCTAACATTTCAAAATAAAATCTGGAAGGATACGTTTTGGGGGAGGAAAAGTGTTGCTGACATAAGCTGAAATAAATGCAAAAGGCAATGCAATAGATGCCGTTTGCTGTAACATTTTAGCAGGCTGCCAGACTTTAGAAAGAGTTTCAGCACCTCGGACAGAGCATCGGCGTTAAGGACAGTTTCAGAACCACGGACAGCGACAGACAGAGTTCAAGCAGACAAATCTACTGAAACAAGGTGAAAAGCTGCAGGACACAGTCATATGCATCACCCCTCCTCACTACATGCAACTTATAGGGGTCCGTCCATCAACACATACATTGAAGACACACATTTAAAAAAGTCTTGTTGTCTATGCTTACCATAAAAAGTTTCTCTGAAGTCTTGTCAGTGGCTCTCTATCCGGTCGCCCAGGTGTGTTGGATCTGGGTTTTCTGGAAGCAGCTGCTGAGTGTATCTCAATGTCTGACTTGACTCGAAGTCTTCAGATCTGCGCCGGCGAATTGCTCTGGCCAAAACTTTCGTGCAGTGTTTGAAGGCACGGAAAGGATGCGCCAGGTCCAATCCTGACCCAGGAGGGTCGATCCCAAGTTTCAGTGCAGTCCACTCTCACAAGCAAAGAAATAATAAAATGACTCTAACCAAACTCCAAAGAGTTTACTACCAACTTTGTTTAATTGCTATATCCAGAGAAACTGGCGTATAGCGGAGTGACAAATTGGTTGTATCGGAGCTCCAGCAGACAGTCCGTAGAAACAAAAAGCTGTGTTCTCGCTTGTCTTTTCTCTCTAAGCTCCAGGATAAATGTTGGTACTTCTACTCCCGGCTTCGGAGTCTTCTTGCTTGTGGTCTTTGCACTGCAAGTGGGTCCAGTCTCAGTGTAGCTTGTGGCCTCCTCTAGGAGGTATATATCCAACCCCGCCCCCCCTGCTTCAAGTTGGAGTCAGTGCGTGGATGGCGTACTGAAGTGAATGAGACAGCACCAAGACGGAGGGGGGAGTGTGCGGGGGAGAAGTGTTTGTGTGAGCGCGCGTGTGCGTGTGTAAGTGTGAGAGTGATTGTGTCAGCGCATGGAGGAGAGGGAGGAGGAGGGAGGCAGGGAGGGACTTTGAGTCTGTAGAGAAGGGAGGGACCTGTGCAGAGAGACAAATGACTATGAACACCAAACTACGCAGATATCAACGCAGAGCCAAAGGTGCCGGAAAGAGGATCAGCGGAATTGGTGTACAGGGGAATGAAACAAGCGTAATTACACTCAGCTAATATTCACAACAACGTATGAGATGTTTAACGTGCGCACCTTGCACGGACAGGTTTACTTTCCACCACACGGAGATATTATGACATTTAATTATGAAATATTACTATGATAATTAATTTGTTAATTCAACTGCACCTGCATTTAGAGGCGATGCTTTATTGAAAGCATAAAAAAGGAAGGAATGATCTCCTGATTTACAAAGTTTTTAATTAATAAATTAATAAACATGTTTGGTGTAACGTAAAGTCAAGTTGTGCAAAAAGTATGATGTGCTCAGGCTGTTCCGTTATAATACCTCCACAGCCAATTAAAAGTAAACGTGAGGTGCAGAGAGTGAGGAGAGGAAACACACGGGGAGTGCACACACTCTTCCTGTCTGTCTGCCCCTCTCCATGTTCCTCTCAAAAACTTACACTCACACACACACACACACACACACGAATAGGTGTACTCCACCTCCCCACCCATCCCTCCCTCCCTCTTTCACTCCGCCTCTTTCACAGTCTCTCTCTCCGGGGATGTGGGCAGATTTGGGTCCTTCTCGAAGTGTGATGATCGGGATATTCTAACGTAGGTGTCTGTCTGTTGGTGTAATGTTGGCTCGGTTCCTCCATGAGTTTTATGAAAGAGGATGAGAGAGAGAGAGAGAGAGAGAGAGAGAGAGAGAGAGAGAGAGAGAGAGAGAGAGTCATGAATAAATAAGTAACTGCACAAACAACATGAGTCAGGAAGTGTAAAACAGAGGATCTGATTAGGATTGATCATCAGTCATTGTTCTGATTCAATATTTTTTTTCCCTTCAGTTTCCCCTCAATAAAACAAGAGCCTTTGTGGGCGTGAGGAGTCATGCTGTGCTCTGTTGTGGTGGCATTAAGATCCCACGACTAACTGTTTACTTAACATAATTAGAAAAAAAAATCATTTCCTCTTCCATTAATTAGTTTACCTGATACATTCAAGAAAACACCAAAGCAACCTATGATCACAGGTTTAGAGGGTGTATTCAACCAGGGGTTAACTTGACCCAGTGGGTTAAGGTGACCTGCAGGACTGAAATGTCTCTGTATGTAATCTGGTATATAATGCTCTATTTTCAGCATATGCACAATGTCAGGATGCCTTCTTCAGTGCCACAAATGTGTCCTGAACTTTGTAACATATGTAAATATACAGTATATATATATATATATCCTACATATTGTTTCCCAAACATTCATTTTGAAGTAAAATCGTGTTAAGTTATGACCTTTTCTAAGGTTTGTGAAATTCCTATAATTTGGGGAGTGTTGCATTAAGGAACCAGATACTTTAATTTTGACTTAAACTATTTTTAGGAATTAAATTTATGAAGGTGCCTTTGTTTCATTTAATTTTTGACACAGCTTTAGTTGCCTCCACTGTTGAAAAAAAAAAAATGATTTGAAACGTCTGTCTATCCCGAGATACCGTGCAGAACATTTGTTCTGGTGGAGTTTTGAAAACCTGTCCCCTCACTTTTTATCCGTACACATAGATATAGAAAATCCAACCCAAATCCCTTTTGGTGAGTTACACTTAATAACATTTTGGACAGTTATGAGAACAGATGTGGTGAAATTATATTTGTTTCTTGGATCAAGAGTAAGAAAAAAACCCTTCTGGGAGCCAACAAGCAGCTTTGACGTTGGTATGATGAGAAGAAATGACAACATTAGTATTCCTTCACACGTGTGCACACCATCAGAAGTCATGTCACACATACATACACAACTTGACTTCTTCCCAGCTTATTTCTACTATATCATAATATCCTCTATAACCTGTTTGTGGTGTGTTTGTGGAATTAAATCATCAGTCACAAATCCTTTCCAGTTCATTCTAACCCTGTTATTAACCTGCTTTTGTTTTGTATTAGTCATAAATACATAACATTTGAACCCGTCTGTTAGTGAAGTGGATGGTTAACGCAGGTTGCTGAGTACATCCGTCACTGAGGATATCAGAGTAAAACACACTTACTGAACCTACCAGTTTACTGTATACTTTACATAACATTCCTAAACTAGCTACACATCTTCTCTCAGGAGGAAGTACTTCATCTCGGTTCACATTTCATTCCTCATCTCCTCTCCGTCTTGCACACGGAGGCAAATTTATTTCTAACTGTGTAATCAAATGAGCTATTAGACGCCCAGCGTGTGAGAAAGCTGGGGACAAGTTCGACCTGTTCAAGAATCCCTCCTGCTGCATTCGTAATGGGGATGGCAGACTGGAGAAATAATGAGATGTGATGAGAGCTGATGCTGATTACGATACACTGGACAAACAGTAGTAGTCAGTCAGTCAGGTGGAAGTTATCCAGACAGTTTCAGAAAAGCTTGCTCTCGAGCCCGTTTATTTAGCCATCCAGCTACTGAGAGAGCAGAGCTGCTCAGTGGATTACAAGTCTGGACACGTGTTCATGCATGCAAGTCATACGGGAGTAATTAACAAATACATACCTCATAAGACTATTAAACAATGATGTCATTTATTGGTCATTTGATCCTTAAAAAACCCTTCTGGTTCACCACGGCTCATTTAAGAGGGAGGCGTGGGCCACTGCAGGCACAGTTACATAAACAAATGCCCATATAAGAGAAGAAGTTTGAGGAATCACTACTACACCTCCGCACCTATCGCCTCCACACTCTTTTCCACAGAAGCCAGGACAACCCTCTTACTGCACAGGTATACTTTAGAGGCAGGATGAAGCACTCATGGTGCCTAGGATAGATATCAGTGTCACGTGCACAGAGAGGCAAATCCCCACCTAGTTGAGTCACAGGATATCGTTTTCTTCACTAAGGTGGAAGAGTGTTTTATGGATTGTTTGATTCTGGTAGCAGGCAAGCAAATGACATTAACTACTATTTCAACTGTCACAACATATTAGTTTGCTTTGTTGTGTAGTCTCCAAAACATGCCGTTTTTTGAGTTACACCAAAATGACATCATTTTTTTCATGTTGCATTTCTGCTCTCTAATCCCGTGGTCCATGTCATGTGTTGCTATGAGGGTGTTCAAACCCTAGATGGTGCTGTTTTTAGATGCTTTCCATATCCAAAGATGTTGAGACTACAGCAGGTTGTGTCCGTTCACTGCTCCTGTGTGAAACCGGCAGAGATGAGCTACACATAATCAACCAAACAACAGGAAAACAAATAATGACGCAATTACAGAAACATGGATGCAATTGGCAATTCTAATACATTTACATAATGAATATAAAATTACTGATATGGTTCACTTTTAATTACTTTTACTTGCATATTGCAGAATATAATGTATGTAATATATATATGGTAAGTGCAGTGAGGTGCAGTCTGATAGCTGCATGCGTTAAAGCTGCTCCCTGCTGCAGGAGGCCTTTGTTAGATGAAGTCTCAGTGCTGATGCTTAGTGTGATATGACCAGTAGACATGTGGTCTGTACTCATATTTTTTTTTTTGATACTCTTAAATCAGAAATAATTGTTTTTTTACTTTGTGGTAGAACATTGTCTCTTGCTGCTCATATTGTCCCGTTTGATGCTGCGCACCTGCTGCAGCTTTATTATAGCTGGCCGTCTGCAGGAGAGAGAAAGAGTCACAGAAATACTGATTCAGAGTCTTATTTCTTTTTAAATTAATGGATTTTAAAAAAAATCATATGTTTGTAGCTTGTCTCTGTAGATTGCTTCATTTTCAACAGCAAACAGCACAAGTAGGGCACTCACAGTAGAGTGGGAGGAAAAAGGGCAAAGTTGGTGCTTGTCCAAGACCAATTACCATGACACGTGCCTCCAAATCACTACCTACATACCAGGCAGAGCTTCACTGTTGAAGAGGTGTCGAGTCCTGTTGATTGCACAATATACAGTAGATGGAACTGCAGCAGCTCGTATTGTAAAGCATCTGCGTCACCTGGAAAAGGCGGAGAATGACTACACCCGAGGTAAAAAAGCAGCCGGTGACACATAACAGTTGAATTCTGAAGAGTTACCATCAACCAAAATAGGACAAACTCCATTACTGCTCCTTAAGCAATAGCTGAACAACTCTGAATCAATACATATATAACAGATAATAAGTTGAGAACAGGCGGAATATTATGACGATGAATCGTCCACTTATCAGCTTCTAAACACAGCAAGTTTATATTAAAAGCTGGAAAATATTACATTTATAGAAAACCCATCCGTTAAACCACTTCACTAGCAAGGACCACACCATCAACAAGATAACATTTAAATGATTTATTGAAGAGGAAGAGTTTGTTTGTGTTATGAGGAGGCTTATGGTGAATCCACTGCATTCAATTAGTTGTATCTGTAACTCTTTCTGTCCGTGGAGACTGACAGAGGGAGCATGAACATGGGGAAATACCTCATGAAGCGGCGCAGGCTCTGTGACGTCACGCACGGCGACTCTGGCGGTGATTGGCTCAGGTGAGGAAGCCGGAAGCGCGGGAAACTCTTAGATTGTTGTTGCTGAGTAGAGATGAACGGTTTTTGTCGTCAATGTCTTTTCATTTCAAGAACCGGTCGGCGACAGTTCAGTCTCGGCCGGGTTGAAGAGGAGTGAAGGCAGCTGATGATGGCTGAGTTGACGCCGCCTGTGATTTATGCCTGTAGCGTCTACTGAAGAGGAGGCCCGGGAACCGGAAACCGGGAACCGGGAACCGCCGGGGGTCGGAGGGATATCGTTACGTGTCCATGAGGCCGGTATGTTGCCGCCGCTGTAGCCTGACCGCTCTGTCCTGGCAGGAGGAGACTCTGCCGGATTCAAACTAATCATCTGGATCGGACGGGTTGACCTGCAGCTCCTGCTCCTGGTGAGTTTACTCTTTTCAGAAATGATGGCGTCTGTCCAACTTTTGTTTTTTTTCCTGGTGGTACCTTTAACTATGTTGCTGAAATGACGCGCGCACATAAGGCGTGAACGCGCACGGAATACGAGAGCAAAGAGGAGATAGTTTGATTGTTGTTTATATGCCAGAAGGGGCGTGGTCGGGGCGTGGTTGAGGCGTGGTTCTGCTCATGAAACTTGCTTGTTAAGCTGCAGTTACAGAAGACAATAACCACTGCATTTTCATTTATAATTATTACATCATGCTTGGACTTTGTCACAGTAATATGTGTATGAGTATTATTAGGAGAGCAAGCCCTGTAGTAGGTAAAGGAAGGAGCAGAATGTGAGGACAGGACACCTCCCGCCTCATATCTCAGTGTGTTTTCCTCCTCAGTTCTTGTCTTGCTCTTCTCTCACTTCTTCATCACTCATGTACTGATTGACAAGGAGGGAAAAGCTGCCGCTGACACCAAAGTTTAAAAACTAATCTGATGTGTGAGGTCACATATAACTCTCTTTATCAAACATACCTGTCAAAAAAAATTCTTTAAATGGAGTTGAAGCCTGTCGGATCAGACAAGTGATTTAAACTACTACACTCTTTTTTTTTTTCTCTCTCTCTCTTTGTGAAATAGAAAATGTAATGTTGCATTCATGAAACGTGTGTTGTTGACACATTGTCTCATTTATGACATGCTAGCCAAAGATGATGAGGAGCAGGAAAATATGTTATGACATGAAAGAGGATTTAAAGGTCTCAAAATTCATAGTTTGGTTCAGACTCAGCAGGACAGGCAGTAAGATGAGGTCTCACTTTTGTAATCAATGCCCCTTGGGGCTCATCAGTTGGTCATAAACTCTGCCATTGTCCGATCCCCCATTTATCGTTGCGTCTACTGAACATCCTGGGTGGCTGCACAATTGTTTTGGTGATCAATACAGACACCGAGAAAGTAAAGGCCTGAAATGCTGCCATTTGAGTTGAGGCAGGGCATTGATTTTCTTTACATCATCCAGCAGAGCTCACCTGAACTCACTGACTTTTTCTTAAGAGCAGAAATGGGTCTACCTAGCCTGGCATTGCCAGACCAATTCATACAAGCGAATTAGTCTGGAGCCTCTCAGTCCAATTGTCGATTTCCAAGGGACATTATCAACGGGTGCGGACCCAAATGCCTCTGGATGCAATTGGATAGACCACCGACCAACTAGAGAAACGAAATGTGCGATGTAGCGCTGAGTGATGGCAAAAACGTAAACAGGCTACGGCGTGCAGATATGAGCTGTGATGGTGTAAATCCTATTGAAAGTACAGCAAACACATATTTCTTTATTACAAAAGCTGTGCAGTTCTTTGTTCTTTGTTCTTCTTTTAGAGAAACTGTACCGTTACATTTGTGTAATACTGCTGTAATATCAGCAGTCGTCTTGGTTGTTTAGAAAATGCCTCAACAATGCTCAAACCCGCTGCATATTAGATAAATGTTTGTGATCGCCCAGTGAAAATCTGTCTGAATGGGGCCGGGGACCATACGCATCTAGCAGAGCAAATAAAACATTAGGTACATATTTGTCTGGGTACATCTGCTCCATAGTGTGGTCAAGCTGAGGTGGACAGATCAGGTGTAGCTGAAGCCAAAAAGTTGATTTTGCAAAGAAATGCACAGAGTGTGACAGGACATTGTGTGCAGTGCTTGTGTTGGTTCATACCAGGAGGACGAGGGGGTTTCTTTTGCCAAGAACACAAAGGCCGTTTTAATCCAGTGGAGGCTTCCCTGCTGTTCATCACTTTAAACAAACACAATAACAACAACAATAACAACAACAGCAAGCAAACAGCACACACACAGACATCACCACGTCTATGAAAGGGATCAAGATTCATTAGGAATTGATGGGGCAGGTGGTGTGAATTTAATAAACACCAGAGAGAGATGTAGGCATGAATGACTCACTGGAGTTTCGCTGCACTGAGTGCCAGAGGAAGGCTTTTCCACAACAGGTTCCTGGAGAGGAAACTGATACTGCAGCAGGAAAGACATACATGGTGTTACCTGCGGATGAATGGTTTGGTAAATCCCAAACAATTAGAGAGAGTATGAAGAATCTGGCACAAGCTGACTGGATGCTGTGACTCTTTTTTTTTTTTTTTTTTTGCTTAGTGTGTTTCGAGTGACAAAGATATTTTCTATGCTGAGAATTGACAAATTACACAAAATTTTAAAGGGATAGTTTAACAGTTTCGGGGATGATGCCACTCTCATATGTATCTGTCTGTTAAATATAAGGCTACTACTTGTTACAATGGTAACAAAAACACTGACTAGACACAAATGCATCTTATGAATGTTATTAGTATGTTTTCCCACGCAGCGTCACCTCTTTATGACTACCTGTATATCAAAGACTATAATTGGCACTCAGCCCCTCACTGCTTGGCTTTCATCCCCAAAGACTTGCATGACAGAAATACTCATTCTCTGGAAAATGAGGGGTCCACATATTTAAATACATAAAAATGCATAACTGTCCAAAAATGATTAGCTGCATCTAACACTAACACCTTAAGACCTTTGCTGTTTAACCATTTTATTTCCATTAATACTTCTGTTAGGTATTGTGTTCTATTGCAGTTTCTAGTAATCTGAGCTCACACCTGCAAGATCTCAACAAAGACTGTCTGCATGTCTGCAAGCCTTAGCTCGCTTTGTGGCTCTTCCAAAAGTAATGTGCTTATATGCTCACATATTCACAAGAAGGTTAGCATGCAAATGTTAGCATTTAGCTCAAACCACTCCTCATCCAATCCTTTAGCCTTTAGCATTACTGTATTTGTATACAGTATTACACTATTGCACGTTCCACCATCATCAAACATGAAATTTAATTTAAACATTTTAACAATCAGCCGAAGATCAATTTTTTTCTTGTGCAAAAAAAAATAATGCATGACACCAAACAAAGGGCGAAGTGAGAACAGAGAGTGCACAAATCTGAAGAGAAGAGAAGGGCTTATATCACAGCATGTATATAGTGATGTTATGCACAGCCACTGCTGTTGTCTTTTGGCCATAATGTGAATACCATTGCTTAATTTGCAGGTTAGCTCTCCACTGCTTTTGCAGTGCTTTTATGTCTTTATTCTCTCAGTGTCTCACTCCAGTTTTCTCCCTCTCTCTCTCTGTCTGTCTTGCACACATGCAAGGCCAGGGAGTGTGGGAGTCTGAAGGATGACTCATCTGTTGCGCACCTCGTCGTTGCCTGACCATATTTGGACTGCCCGGAAATCCATTTTTCTCACTTGTGTAGTGGAGAGAGGAGCAGGCAGTGCAGAGATAACATGATGAGCTCTTTTTCTACTTTCTCTTTGCTTCTGTACTATTCCTCACAACAATGACCTCTAATTCAAGGACTGAGTTGTCTTCATCATATTGAGACAATTTTACACGGGTTCTGCTGTATTTGATGTTTTCATTAACATTTCATCATTGTTTTCTGATTCTTTGAACAATGAATAAGGTTTTTGATATACAACATTTGCATAAGTGTGCTTAAACAGATATGAACACACACATATGATTCATCTCCATGTATCTCTCACTTAAACACAGACACACAATTAGGAACAGGCTCTATCCTTTCTGCACAGGAATAAGCATAAATTAATCTTTCTCTCAAATATTTTGGGTCCTCTTCCAGGACAGAGATTGAGTCTGGTTATAGATTAAAGATTAATTTAAATTAGCTTCCTCAGACTTGATTTCAGAACTAGATTCACTATTGTGTTTGATGAACTCAACCGACTTCTCTAAGAAAAGTTATAGTTTCTCGTCAGGAGTCCTTCAATGAAGACACATTATTATCCACTATTATCATTTCCCTCGTCGGGATTTAGTCATCTGATCGTTTTACGTCTATGTGGTGGCAATAAAATTTGGTTGGCAGCAGTTGCCAAGCCTACTCACAGAAACCGGTGAGAAGTGGGTGAAGAAGAAAAGGCTGGAAAGGATGTGAACTATTTATTTGTCTATCATGTCATATTGGATCTTTCTCATTCCCTCCTCACCGACTGCTGAGTTTTAAACTTCTCCTGCTCAGCTGGGTATATATATTGACATTGTGACTTTTCTGTCTTATGTAACTTGAGCGTCTATGCAATTACTCTATTTAAGCTCGGTTATTGCAAAAAAAAACAACAGTGTCAGAGGTGGAGTGCAGAAAACTAAAACATAGTAAGATTGGATGCATTTGATTTGTTTACCTCGTAAGTTCAGGTCTTTGCCTTCTGCAACCAACAACACTCCTTAATGTCCTGCTGTCATTTTAACATCTATTTTCAGAAGCAAAAACAAACATTACTACTGATCGTACAAAGTGGCGGTGGTGCAATTCAATTACTCTCTATGCTTATTTCTCAGAGCTTTATAGACATATTCTTGGAAACGGGTCCCTCAGATTTTTTTTTTATTGTAGTAAAGAACTTAAACCCCAAAAAAACATTGTCAGGACATCAACACATCATTTGTTACAAACAAACACCAGGCTGGCAAACAAAAAAAACCAAAAAAAACCGAGGCTGTGGATTGGGTCTCTTATATCAGCTGGCGATAGATATGAAAATATTGTAATATATTGTAGGACAATGGGTTTATTCTATCTCAACAAGCATCTGTCTCTGTTTGTTCCTTTATTTCAGCATGTTTGAGAAACAACGAGGATCAATTCCCCCCAGGGTGATGTGACACACAGACAATATTACAGACAGAAAAAGAGAAAACAATAAAATACCTTGTTTATGATCTTTCTGGAGCACCACTGTAGATGCTGAAGATGATGGAAAGCACACATCACGCATCATAGGCCCTCTGAAAATGCTGTGTGCCACCAACATGTTTCAATTTGCTATCTGTTAATGAGTAGTAGTAATTGCATTTATTAGGTCACTGTTAACACCAATTTCAATACAGCTTTTAATCATTCGACCATGTCGGGGAGGCACTGAGAAATTCCTGCAGAATATGAAGCAAATGTGTTTGTAAGGCTTCCCAGTTTGTGTATGAGAGAGGTTGATTTAATGCGGGCATTTTTGATGCCACAGTGGTGTTGTACTAAAAATCCATTATATTAATAAATTCAAATATTCCACCAACGTTTGCATATACAGGGGAACAAAATATATTAAAAAATTTTTAATGTGATGTCAGTGAGCGTACTTCCTCATCAAATGACTCTTTCACTTTACTCATTGTATTGCTCCCTTGCACACGTGGAAAAGGAATTTCTGATTTTCTTGATTGAGACAGCAGCAATAAGTACGATGGCAGCATCCGCTTCAGCAGCCAGATGTAGCTCAGCATGACTGTCCACGTTAAACGCTGGAGTTGGCTCTTGGAAATGTGCGTCAGAGACTTCATTACATCCCATCAAGTGCAGATTTCTTTGCGTAAATTGACATCAGGGAAAGACAAGTGCTCTTCATGGGTTTGTGCTATCACAGGTGCAGTCATTAGAGTTTGAGATGTATAGATCTCGAATAGTAGCCAAAGAGGCTTGCGTCTATTAAAATACACTTTTCTTTACATGAATTCAATTCATTATGTTTCACTGATGAATATAGAGTTAACAGACAATATTAAAGGAATAGTTTAACATTTTGAGAAATATAAGTATGTGTTTGAGAGGAGATTGATCACACTTTGTTGTTTGTGTTACTTATAGAGCTAAAACTATCTTTGTTTGATAGAACAGAGGGGAAATGTTCTCGATATATAGGATGATGATGATGATGATGAGGAAGAATGGCTGGAGTGGGCAGGTGAAATAGGCAGGGTGGAGTTGAGAGTTGCAAGGCTGACAGACAGGCAGGTGTTAGTCCTGGAGCACAAGAGGGAAAAACAGACATATGTCACAAAAAAAACAAAATCACTCAAAATGCTAACAAAGGTGGCCTAATGTAAATGCCAGGGAGGATTCAACAACCTGGCAATGAGTGAGTGTAGAGCCAGAGTAAACATACAGAGTGGGAGACAGGTGTGTAGAGTCAGGCCAGGTTTGAGTAATTAGCCAGCAGCCGGGGAGGGAGTGCCACACCCACGCAGCACAGACGGACAGAGACAAGACAGTAAAACAAAGAGGGTAGGCAGGGAAACACAGGACACAATGACAGCCGTGGCCGTAACACCAATTAGCTTCGCAAGAGCTGGTAGGTGCATTTCTGAACCGAGACAGACTAGCTGTTTCTCATGTTTACAGCCTTAATGCTAAGCTAAGTATTAAAGTTTAAGCTACTTTCCCAAAATCTAGCTTTTTATACTTTAAAAGATTTTAAAGATGCTGGATGTGGAAAGGCTGACGTTGTCCACAGTTGTTTTTTTCCTCACACTTCCTTTTGGCTTTTGACGGTCTAGTGTTTCCAATCAGTGAAAGCTGGCGCTGCTCACGCAGAGACCAAGGAAAAATTACTCACAGCTCAGTTAGGTGTCAAGTATTTTTGGACTCGTGGTTCATGGCACATTTAAAAGAAAAGAGAAAACTTCTCAACAAATGTTTTCTTCACATCTTAAATAAAATGTGTGCTGTTTTGAACTGATTTCAGCAGATTATAATGGATCTAATTACTCTACAGGTGACCTGTGACTCATTTTTGGTTATAAACTGATTTTCTTATTTGGAGCAGACTTACAAGTAAACTTGAGTATGAAAACTTGAGTACTATCTAAAAAGACAAAACAAGTGTCATGCAGAAGGGTGATTTTTCCACAACCTGGCAACCCAAATGTTCCTCCATGACTATTTTATAAACCATCAGCTGACTAATAATAAAGCTATTAGTTACAATTTACAGTCCATTTATATTTGAAAGTGGTACAGATTTAATAATTGATAATCAAATGCTTATCCTGGCTCCAACCAGGAAAGATGGCACCGACCATAAGCTCCAACTCTGGGCTTCAAACTGGCTGCAGTGCAAACCAGTTGCTGACGTCACACCTCGCCAAGTACATCTTTATATGCAGTATATGAGTTCAATGTTGTTTCAGTCTTTTTACCTTTTATAGCATTGATACAGAAGTAGCAAACTTCTCTTTGTACTTGTACAATGACAATAAGGCTATTTTATTCTATTCTAATATGTTTCTATACACATTTCATGGTAATAAATGTCTTTGGTTCTCATTGTTTAGTTTTGTTAAAGGCCCTCCACCCCCTTACTCTGCGGGTTCAAGTTACTGTGAGCCTTTTCGCATCATTGTCCTTCTATTTATTCCTCATCTTTCCTGTTGTTTTTGTTTGTGCAGTATGTAAATGGAAATATCCTTCCATCACTGCCCAAAATAACAACGTACCCATGCTGGGAGGCCTTATTTAGACAGCTTGTGACGAAGACGTCTGCCCCGCGAGGCTGTGTGTGGTGATGAAACACCACAGCGGGGAGTTGATGATGATTTAATTCGCACCTTCTTCCCACACTGTCCAGGGCTCGGGCCTAACTGTTGCTGTCCATTCCAGCCAGAATACCACTTGTATGACACATCACATGATGGCATCAGTCACTCTATACACGTGGTTTGTGACTGACAACTCGGCCAAATGCCCAGAACCGTTGACTGCTGGCAGGCCCCTGATTCAAGGGACGACTTAGTCTTCCTCCTTGTAGAACGTGCTGTGAGGGTTGAATCATCAGTGGGTTTGGCACACAATGGCAGGGCCTCCCACCCACACAATCACCATGAGGGGCTCCAATATGGATATATCGTTTGTGTAGACGCCACGTCACAGGGAGCCACCTACTGGATTTCCTACGTTTTTTCGTGATGTTGTTTGTATGTATCATGTACCAGGAGATTGAGGAAACAAACAGACAGCCATGAACCTGTCGTCGTCTTCTGGGGACCTGAAGGGAGTTCGTCCCGTTACCACCCACTGCTCTGCTGTTACTGTGGAGCGCGAGCAGGATGCAGAACTTTTGTGTGATGAAAACTTACAGGAATGTGGAAGTGTAAAGTATAGATAGATTAGACTCTTGTCTTTTCAGTCATTGTGGTCATTTTCATGAAGTCCAACCTGTTGTGAAAATAATACAAGTAAACAACACTACAGAGCATATGATTTAAACCTTTAAAGAAATAGGTCAACATGTTCATTCACTTTCTTGAGTTACATAAGATCATTATTACACTCATGTTTGTCTCATCATTAGAAAGGTATCAATCTTCTCACGCTGTTTAAGAAAGCAAATAAACATATTTCCCTAAATGCCAAACTATTCCTTTAAAATGATGATTGTTCTCATTCAAAATATTCTGCCAGTTCAGCAATATAACAATATGTTCAAACTCATTGCAAGGGTCTAAATAGTAATAATAGTAAATAGTTTAGTTTGATCTGGTCTTAAAACAGAAGGTACCCACTTGCACACCCACACCTGCTCACATCTACCGGCACTCATATCTGCACGATTCAAGTACACCCACCCATGCAACCACACACACACACACAAACACACACACACAGTACAAAGTAAACTCAGAGATTCAAAATCCATCGCTTAAAAGACTTAGTGATTGATTCAGTTGTTTTTACTGGGAGAGGAACCAGTTGGACTCAGCTTAGCAGTATAATCTGTTTAATTCTTTCAGCTTCTTCCAGAGTTGCTGCCCTTATTTGTTCTGTCTCTTGTTCTGTCTCTGTTTCCTCTCTTTTTTTTTTTTGAGAATCTTCAGTCAAACAATACAAATAATTTGATGCACCAAATGACCTCAAGCCCGGATAATTACCTCTTATTTGTAAAGCAGATAAAAAGTGAAAGGCAGTGGATTTGGGACTTTGTGAGGGCGACGGCCTCAGCTTTACACCAAGATTACCTGTAATGATATTGCTTTTGTGTACTTGAATTACAGGTCGTGGTTGTGATTTCAAAACCTGTAATGACATGAAACCGAGGTAGGCCTCTCTTCCAGACTCGTGACTTCTGTTCTTTTTGTGATGCCCACACGCTCCTTTCGTAACAGAGTTGTTTATTTCCGACTGGGAATCACGATCCAATTTTTCCATGGGAAGTTGAATTCTACCAACAGTCTCAAACAGTCAGATTTCAGTTTTTTTTTAAAAGGGTTCATACACAGTTTCATGTTGGAAACCTTTATTTTTTGGAGCTGTGCAATATATCAGGAATAATATACTCTCTGCATTGAATTTTTTTTTAACTACTGGTCTTCCACAAGAATCAACAAATAATTTAGTGTGCATATGGTAACAGTTCAGCCTCACGGCGTTGCTGATGGTACCGTCCATCCGGTCCCGGCTGCTGTGTTTTTCCATATTTGCAATCAGCCCCTAAATCAACCGCCAAGCCTTAATATGTGACGTACAACACTGTTATTGTGCTATGATGTGATCCGCCTAATCAACAAAACAAGCCTGTCCTAACAGGAGCTAATGAGGGAACCAAATGCAGCGGTGGCAGACATGATGATAATGTGCCATTGACCAGCGCCTTAGTCATTCACATCTGCTCCCATCTTGACTCACTCTCTGCGTTTGACTTCAGTTCTGGTTTTAAGGATAATAAAGCTGTCATCCGCTATCATCCTGCTTAATAATAGTGCTTAATGAATAAAACTTGACGTAGAGGATCAACTGAAACAAAGAAAAATGGACTTTATTTCACTCGTTTTATTTTGATTGACAGAAAATCACATTTTTTTTATAAATATGAGAGATCTTAAAGAGGCTTACATCTCGCTGTGACACAGTTCCAGGTTTACACCGCTTAAGAAGAATAAACTACACTTTATATTAATTTTAATGAATGAATATGTCACCAAAATGTAGCGGAATAACCTTTTATGGGTTGTTATTATCTTTTAGAAGACTATGGACTTCTACCGTATGTCACAGATGCATGGGCTATAAACGATTTTGCCAACACAGTGGGTGTGACATCAGACACATCACACACCAGTGGCGCAAAAAGTGGGTATGCACTATATGCGGCGCATAGGGGCGCCGCGTTAGAGGGGGCGCCAAAGCGATGGGGGAACAATAATTTCGAGTCGGCATTTTCTGTATTTAACAGCTGTTTGTGTATGTGTAAATGATATGATCAATAACAGAGGGGCATGTCACTAATTAGGCGCCCCTTCGCTCCCTCACCTCTCCTCTCCTCCTCTCCCACACACACACACACACACACACACACACACACACACACACACACACACTATAAGCGTTCCAGTGCGCGCCCCTCCGGGCACGCGCTGGCGCGGTTTTTTTTCCATTCATTTGAATCGCGTTGTCACAGCTAAAGATGGAGAGGCAGAAAAAAAGCTGTCCAGAGCACAAAGCAGAAAACGGAAGAGGGAGAAGGAGAAAGGTTTTGAGGGGATGAAAAAAAGCTTTTCGAGGTGGTTGAAAGACAGTGGTTAAGTTATGTCAGTGTATCAAGAGGAGGCTTGTAAATATTCAGGATAGCAAAGCTACTAGCAAAACGACAGGTCCAACTGTGGGAGGAAGGACTTGATACACGTTCTTCATTCTTTCAAAACTTCACTTTATTTAGATGTCAGGAATATGGTTTCATTTAGTGACGTTTTAGATTCGTTTCCAATGAGATATTATTGATATAACTGCCTCTGTGTCAGTTGATGTTTAATATAAGTTCCTACTTATTTTGTTTTTGGTTCCTACCTACCTGCATGTAAGTTAATGATGATGATAATTCCAGCACTGGTCATCATAAAAAGGAACCAGAGAGGCACTTTAGGTGCATGGTTTTCAATGTTATTGTCGACACAGTCCTGCAAGAGTTGTCTGACAGGTTTTCCAATCTTCAGCTTGTGTCTGAGAAATTTAAATTCATCACTAAAATGGAGCACATGACACAAGCTGAGCTGGAGGAATCAGTTACCAGATATGCCCTGACTACCTGTGATGTTTCCAGAGATATCATTCAAGAAATGTACCCAGCAAGCCGTCTACTGAAGGGTTACAAGGCTCTTGAGAAGTTGAATTTCCTCATACAGGAGAATCTTGATTTGGTGTTCCCAAATTTGACAGTAGCCCTTAGAGTATTCCTGACCATGCCTCTGACGGTTGCATCTGCAGAAAGATCCTTCAGTAAGCTGAAGCTTATCAAAACATACCTTCGTTCAAGTATGAGCAATGATCGCCTGACCCAGGGCACGACATGTAACAATTTAGTGGTAGGTAGAGGACTTATTTATGTTATTACATTGTTATACATTATTTTTTGTGTTTTATTGAGCTGATCACCTGCTGTAATACATAAAACAAAAGTCTGTAATAAAAGTCTAATATTTTATAAGTCCATGAATAAATAAGATGTATACACGTAAACATTGAAGGGGGGGGGGGGGGGGGGGGGGGGGCACCTGTAATGTGTCTGCATATCCCTCAGAAAGGAGGTAGTTGCGCCCCTGCTCTAGGTGATCAGTGCAGTGTAACAGTGCAGCGCAGTGAGACAATGCAGTACAACAAATGCAGTGAAGCGAAACAATGCAGTGCAACAAATGCAGTGAAAGTAACAATGCAGTGCAATAAATGCAGTGAAACGTAACAGTGCAGTGTGTAAAATGCAGTGCAATAAATGCAGTGTAACGTAACAATGCAGTGCGTAAAATGCAGTGCAATAAATGCAGTGTAACGTAACAATGCAGTGCAATAAATGCAGTGTAACGTAACAATGCAGTGCAATAAATGCAGTGTAACGTAACAATGCAGTGCGTAAAATGCAGTGAAGCGTAACAGTGCAGTGTGTTAAATGCAGTGAAACGTAACAATGCAGTCCGCAAAATGCAGTGAAATGTAACAGTGCAGTGCGTAAAATGCAGTGCGATAAATGCAGTGTAACGTAACAATGCAGTGCAACAAATGCAGTGTAACGTAACAATGCAGTGCAATAAATGCAGTGTAACGTAACAATGCAGTGCGTAAAATGCAGTGAAACGTAACAGTGCAGTGCGTAAAATGCAGTGTAACGTAACAATGCTGTGCGCAAAATGCAGTGAAATGTAACAGTGCAGTGCAATAAATGCAGTGTAACGTAACAATGCAGTGCGTAAAATGCAGTGCAATAAATGCAGTGCAATAAATGCAGTGTGACGTAACAATGCAGTGCAATAAATGTAGTGTAACGTAACAATGCAGTGCGTAAAATGCAGTGAAGCGTAACAGTGCAGTGTGTTAAATGCAGTGAAACGTAACAATGCAGTCCGCAAAATGCAGTGAAATGTAACAGTGCAGTGCGTAAAATGCAGTGCGATAAATGCAGTGTAACGTAACAATGCAGTGCAACAAATGCAGTGTAACGTAACAATGCAGTGCAATAAATGCAGTGTAACGTAACAATGCAGTGCGCAAAATGCAGTGAAATGTAACAGTGCAGTGCGTAAAATGCAGTGCGATAAATGCAGTGTAACGTAACAATGCAGTGCGTAAAATGCAGTGTAACGTAACAATGCAGTGCGTAAAATGCAGTGAAGCGTAACAGTGCAGTGTGTTAAATGCAGTGAAACGTAACAGTGCAGTGCGTAAAATGCAGTGCAATAAATGCAGTGTAACGTAACAATGCAGTGCGTAAAATGCAGTGCAATAAATGCAGTGTGACGTAACAATGCAGTGCAATAAATGTAGTGTAACGTAACAATGCAGTGCGTAAAATGCAGTGAAGCGTAACAGTGCAGTGTGTTAAATGCAGTGAAACGTAACAATGCAGTCCGCAAAATGCAGTGAAATGTAACAGTGCAGTGCGTAAAATGCAGTGCGATAAATGCAGTGTAACGTAACAATGCAGTGCAACAAATGCAGTGTAACGTAACAATGCAGTGCAATAAATGCAGTGTAACGTAACAATGCAGTGCGTAAAATGCAGTGAAACGTAACAGTGCAGTGCGTAAAATGCAGTGTAACGTAACAATGCTGTGCGCAAAATGCAGTGAAATGTAACAGTGCAGTGCAATAAATGCAGTGTAACGTAACAATGCAGTGCGTAAAATGCAGTGCAATAAATGCAGTGCAATAAATGCAGTGTGACGTAACAATGCAGTGCAATAAATGTAGTGTAACGTAACAATGCAGTGCGTAAAATGCAGTGAAGCGTAACAGTGCAGTGTGTTAAATGCAGTGAAACGTAACAATGCAGTCCGCAAAATGCAGTGAAATGTAACAGTGCAGTGCGTAAAATGCAGTGCGATAAATGCAGTGTAACGTAACAATGCAGTGCAACAAATGCAGTGTAACGTAACAATGCAGTGCAATAAATGCAGTGTAACGTAACAATGCAGTGCGTAAAATGCAGTGAAACGTAACAGTGCAGTGCGTAAAATGCAGTGTAACGTAACAATGCTGTGCGCAAAATGCAGTGAAATGTAACAGTGCAGTGTGTAAAATGCAGTGTAACGTAACAATGCAGTGCGTAAAATGCAGTGAAGCGTAACAGTGCAGTGTGTAAAATGCAGTGTAACGTAACAATGCAGTGCGTAAAATGCAGTGAAGCGTAACAGTGCAGTGTGTTAAATGCAGTGAAACGTAACATTGCGGTGTGTTAAATGCAGTGCGATAAATGCAGTGTAACGTGACAATGCAGTGCGTAGAATGCAGTGAAACGTAACAGTGCAGCGAAACAAAAAACGTCAAAGCAGTGCAGCAGTGCAGTACAGTGCAGCAGTGCTGTACAGTGCAGCAGTGCAGCAGTGCAGTGCAGTGCAGCAATGCAGTGCAGCAATGCAATGCAACAATGCTGTCGGAAAGAGGAAGTCAATTAAGTAGCCTACCCATAAAACTCCAAACTACCCCTTTAATTCCTATTATTCTTAACTTTACTAGTTTCATACTTACTGTGTGGCACATTTAAATTGATCACTCCTCCTATTAGTACTAAAGAAACTAGTATCACTAGTAAAATATTTATGTTTGTATAAGTTTGCTGAATGGGTGGCTGGAGTAGAGTTTAAAGGTTTGTATGAAGTATAAAATGTAATATCTGGTATGTGCAGAACCACGTGCTTCTCAGGGCTTCAAGACTCACTGTTTTTTCTTCAGTTCACAACAGGATATATTGAAATCAACACATTTACATCTGCTGTTACCCACATCCTGTTGTCATTTTACACTGACGGTAAAACTTGAGATGTGCTACCTTTTCATATTTATTGGAAATATGCTCACTGGATTGATTTTGGCTGCAGCACTCCACTGAGAATCCCACTGTTAGACCACAACCTCATTCTCAATACTATCAGCCTGTTGTCATGAGGTTTCTGAATGATTTAAACTTTGTAAGATTTGTTAAGTCTTGAAAAATAATATTTTGGACCGAGTGCTCAGTAAGAGCTTGATAAGTTATTCATTAACTCAGTTATTTCACTTAGCACTTGTTCTGCTTCATAAAGAATTCATTCACAAACAGATTTCATACTGTAAGATGATATTTTCCGTAGGATTGATTTGAATTTCAGTTCCTTATTCACCCAGTTCTGCTTTAGTACAACCTGTTCAGCACTTAAAAAAATTTTTTTTTTTCCTTTTTAGGTTATGTGTTTCTTGAACTATATAGTCTTATTTTTTATACCATGATTATTAGTAATACATTTGTTTCTACAGTGGCCCTGAGAGCTCAACACACACACACACAAAACAAATGAAAATACATGTAACCTCTCTTTTCTTTCACTTTTTTCCCCTAATGTAATAGAGTAGAAATTGCTTACATCTTCATATTTGTATTGTTTTAAGAACATTCAGCAGCTAACTGCCTGATATTTCCCTGAGCAAACAGAAACAAAAAAACAGAGCTAAAAGAGAGTAAATATTGGACTTACACTCATAAGGTGGACAGAAACATGACTCCAAATGAATGATAATGTTGCTCCATATTTAACGGATGAGTAAATAGGCAACTGTTTGATTTATCAACTTAAAAGGTGAAGATATATTCGTGCCTGCTGCCCCCAAGTGGCCAAACAATCAGTTAATGCAGGTTAGAGGTGTCCCCTGGATTATTATTGACTGGGTGAACAGGGCTCAAGGATATTTTTGCTCCGAGGCCCTCCAGTGAGTTGACCTGGCTCTGGCTTCACGGAAGTAATAACACTATGTAACACCGGTTTTGTTATTTCCTTATGGCTAAGAAGTATAGAAAATGTCTAGTATTTCCTTCTCAAACTTTGTTTTTGTGACCTAGGCAATGATATTTTGAAATTGAGATATTTCCAATTCATTCACGTAGAGTTACAAAAAAAACAATGTGTTTATCATAAAAATATACAAAAGTATACAATACAGCCACTGAGCCCCAGTCCCCAAATATAGTCTCCCATCATCGCATCCCGTGATTCTTATGTTGTTGTTTTTTTCTCACTTTATGTGAATGAAAATATACAAATTCTCCCGTTTTCCCATTGGAAATGGGCCAATACTAAAATACCAGTGTCCTGGTCACAAATGCAAAAATCTGAGAATGACAGCAAGATACTTTTTTAGATATAAATAAAATAAATAAATAACACTACACAGGGACAAAAAAAACAAACACAATTTTGTTAGACAGTGCAATCTTTAATTTTGGGAACCCATTTTTGCAAATAATTTCCTTAAAAAAATTACAGTAGAACTTTCAAAATTTAAACACGTTTAATTGAGAATCACCAATTGTACTCAACATAGTGAAATCAGTGATCGTATCAAGTCTCCTGATTGGTCGAGTCTTTACAACTCCCTCCTCTGTGATGCTACAACCAGCCCTCCCCTCTTCTCTGTTTGCGGCTCACAACCGAGTCATCCGGCACACGGAGAGACGCGGCGGAGGAAAACGGCAACTTCACCTTGTCCTTTGAAAAGCCGCCACTGTCCTCACAGGGCGAGTTAGGTCGGACACAGCCGCGGGAGAAGGATGAAATAGAAACAGCTCGTTGGTTATTTTATTTTTTTTTAAACAGGTGTCAGTCCGGCGCAGTCACCTTTCGTCCTGCTGTATGCGGTTCACTCGTGCGTTTCGCGTGAAATGAAAACACTCCGCACGCGCCTGTTTCCGTCGCATTCACTTGTTGTCCACGAGCTGCCACGATGGTTAAATGTCCTGTTTAATGGTCGAGGTATGTAAGACCGTGACTTTTACAGCCTCACATGCTGACAAACGGGCTCGTACACACGGAGCTGCTTTGGTATACGCCTGGTAGCCCTAATAAAAAAAAAAATTGAATATGGGCCTAATGTTTATGGGAGAACTTAAAGTGTGTTTGCTGCTTAAAAACGAGTTTTCATTGACTGTATCGTGGTCCACCTTGTGTTTGCTATGGCGGTGTTGAATTCCTATATTTTTGATATTGTTGGCTATTCCTACAGTCAGTGGCGCAAAAAGTGGGTATGCACTATATGCGGCGCATAGGGGCGCCGCGTTAGAGGGGGCGCCAAAGCGATGGGGGAACAATAATTTCGAGTCGGCATTTTCTGTATTTAACAGCTGTTTGTGTATGTGTAAATGATATGATCAATAACAGAGGGGCATGTCACTAATTAGGCGCCCCTTCGCTCCCTCACCTCTCCTCTCCTCCTCTCCCACACACACACACACACACACACACACACTATAAGCGTTCCAGTGCGCGCCCCTCCGGGCACGCGCTGGCGCGGTTTTTTTTTCCATTCATTTGAATCGCGTTGTCACAGCTAAAGATGGAGAGGCAGAAAAAAAGCTGTCCAGAGCACAAAGCAGAAAACGGAAGAGGGAGAAGGAGAAAGGTTTTGAGGGGATGAAAAAAAGCTTTTCGAGGTGGTTGAAAGACAGTGGTTAAGTTATGTCAGTGTATCAAGAGGAGGCTTGTAAATATTCAGGATAGCAAAGCTACTAGCAAAACGACAGGTCCAACTGTGGGAGGAAGGACTTGATACACGTTCTTCATTCTTTCAAAACTTCACTTTATTTAGATGTCAGGAATATGGTTTCATTTAGTGACGTTTTAGATTCGTTTCCAATGAGATATTATTGATATAACTGCCTCTGTGTCAGTTGATGTTTAATATAAGTTCCTACTTATTTTGTTTTTGGTTCCTACCTACCTGCATGTAAGTTAATGATGATGATAATTCCAGCACTGGTCATCATAAAAAGGAACCAGAGAGGCACTTTAGGTGCATGGTTTTCAATGTTATTGTCGACACAGTCCTGCAAGAGTTGTCTGACAGGTTTTCCAATCTTCAGCTTGTGTCTGAGAAATTTAAATTCATCACTAAAATGGAGCACATGACACAAGCTGAGCTGGAGGAATCAGTTACCAGATATGCCCTGACTACCTGTGATGTTTCCAGAGATATCATTCAAGAAATGTACCCAGCAAGCCGTCTACTGAAGGGTTACAAGGCTCTTGAGAAGTTGAATTTCCTCATACAGGAGAATCTTGATTTGGTGTTCCCAAATTTGACAGTAGCCCTTAGAGTATTCCTGACCATGCCTCTGACGGTTGCATCTGCAGAAAGATCCTTCAGTAAGCTGAAGCTTATCAAAACATACCTTCGTTCAAGTATGAGCAATGATCGCCTGACCCAGGGCACGACATGTAACAATTTAGTGGTAGGTAGAGGACTTATTTATGTTATTACATTGTTATACATTATTTTTTGTGTTTTATTGAGCTGATCACCTGCTGTAATACATAAAACAAAAGTCTGTAATAAAAGTCTAATATTTTATAAGTCCATGAATAAATAAGATGTATACACGTAAACATTGAAGGGGGGGGGGGGGGGGGGGGGGGGGCACCTGTAATGTGTCTGCATATCCCTCAGAAAGGAGGTAGTTGCGCCCCTGCTCTAGGTGATCAGTGCAGTGTAACAGTGCAGCGCAGTGAGACAATGCAGTACAACAAATGCAGTGAAGCGAAACAATGCAGTGCAACAAATGCAGTGAAAGTAACAATGCAGTGCAATAAATGCAGTGAAACGTAACAGTGCAGTGTGTAAAATGCAGTGCAATAAATGCAGTGTAACGTAACAATGCAGTGCGTAAAATGCAGTGCAATAAATGCAGTGTAACGTAACAATGCAGTGCAATAAATGCAGTGTAACGTAACAATGCAGTGCAATAAATGCAGTGTAACGTAACAATGCAGTGCGTAAAATGCAGTGAAGCGTAACAGTGCAGTGTGTTAAATGCAGTGAAACGTAACAATGCAGTCCGCAAAATGCAGTGAAATGTAACAGTGCAGTGCGTAAAATGCAGTGCGATAAATGCAGTGTAACGTAACAATGCAGTGCAACAAATGCAGTGTAACGTAACAATGCAGTGCAATAAATGCAGTGTAACGTAACAATGCAGTGCGTAAAATGCAGTGAAACGTAACAGTGCAGTGCGTAAAATGCAGTGTAACGTAACAATGCTGTGCGCAAAATGCAGTGAAATGTAACAGTGCAGTGCAATAAATGCAGTGTAACGTAACAATGCAGTGCGTAAAATGCAGTGCAATAAATGCAGTGCAATAAATGCAGTGTGACGTAACAATGCAGTGCAATAAATGTAGTGTAACGTAACAATGCAGTGCGTAAAATGCAGTGAAGCGTAACAGTGCAGTGTGTTAAATGCAGTGAAACGTAACAATGCAGTCCGCAAAATGCAGTGAAATGTAACAGTGCAGTGCGTAAAATGCAGTGCGATAAATGCAGTGTAACGTAACAATGCAGTGCAACAAATGCAGTGTAACGTAACAATGCAGTGCAATAAATGCAGTGTAACGTAACAATGCAGTGCGCAAAATGCAGTGAAATGTAACAGTGCAGTGCGTAAAATGCAGTGCGATAAATGCAGTGTAACGTAACAATGCAGTGCGTAAAATGCAGTGTAACGTAACAATGCAGTGCGTAAAATGCAGTGAAGCGTAACAGTGCAGTGTGTTAAATGCAGTGAAACGTAACAGTGCAGTGCGTAAAATGCAGTGCAATAAATGCAGTGTAACGTAACAATGCAGTGCGTAAAATGCAGTGCAATAAATGCAGTGTGACGTAACAATGCAGTGCAATAAATGTAGTGTAACGTAACAATGCAGTGCGTAAAATGCAGTGAAGCGTAACAGTGCAGTGTGTTAAATGCAGTGAAACGTAACAATGCAGTCCGCAAAATGCAGTGAAATGTAACAGTGCAGTGCGTAAAATGCAGTGCGATAAATGCAGTGTAACGTAACAATGCAGTGCAACAAATGCAGTGTAACGTAACAATGCAGTGCAATAAATGCAGTGTAACGTAACAATGCAGTGCGTAAAATGCAGTGAAACGTAACAGTGCAGTGCGTAAAATGCAGTGTAACGTAACAATGCTGTGCGCAAAATGCAGTGAAATGTAACAGTGCAGTGCAATAAATGCAGTGTAACGTAACAATGCAGTGCGTAAAATGCAGTGCAATAAATGCAGTGCAATAAATGCAGTGTGACGTAACAATGCAGTGCAATAAATGTAGTGTAACGTAACAATGCAGTGCGTAAAATGCAGTGAAGCGTAACAGTGCAGTGTGTTAAATGCAGTGAAACGTAACAATGCAGTCCGCAAAATGCAGTGAAATGTAACAGTGCAGTGCGTAAAATGCAGTGCGATAAATGCAGTGTAACGTAACAATGCAGTGCAACAAATGCAGTGTAACGTAACAATGCAGTGCAATAAATGCAGTGTAACGTAACAATGCAGTGCGTAAAATGCAGTGAAACGTAACAGTGCAGTGCGTAAAATGCAGTGTAACGTAACAATGCTGTGCGCAAAATGCAGTGAAATGTAACAGTGCAGTGTGTAAAATGCAGTGTAACGTAACAATGCAGTGCGTAAAATGCAGTGAAGCGTAACAGTGCAGTGTGTAAAATGCAGTGTAACGTAACAATGCAGTGCGTAAAATGCAGTGAAGCGTAACAGTGCAGTGTGTTAAATGCAGTGAAACGTAACATTGCGGTGTGTTAAATGCAGTGCGATAAATGCAGTGTAACGTGACAATGCAGTGCGTAGAATGCAGTGAAACGTAACAGTGCAGCGAAACAAAAAACGTCAAAGCAGTGCAGCAGTGCAGTACAGTGCAGCAGTGCTGTACAGTGCAGCAGTGCAGCAGTGCAGTGCAGTGCAGCAATGCAGTGCAGCAATGCAATGCAACAATGCTGTCGGAAAGAGGAAGTCAATTAAGTAGCCTACCCATAAAACTCCAAACTACCCCTTTAATTCCTATTATTCTTAACTTTACTAGTTTCATACTTACTGTGTGGCACATTTAAATTGATCACTCCTCCTATTAGTACTAAAGAAACTAGTATCACTAGTAAAATATTTATGTTTGTATAAGTTTGCTGAATGGGTGGCTGGAGTAGAGTTTAAAGGTTTGTATGAAGTATAAAATGTAATATCTGGTATGTGCAGAACCACGTGCTTCTCAGGGCTTCAAGACTCACTGTTTTTTCTTCAGTTCACAACAGGATATATTGAAATCAACACATTTACATCTGCTGTTACCCACATCCTGTTGTCATTTTACACTGACGGTAAAACTTGAGATGTGCTACCTTTTCATATTTATTGGAAATATGCTCACTGGATTGATTTTGGCTGCAGCACTCCACTGAGAATCCCACTGTTAGACCACAACCTCATTCTCAATACTATCAGCCTGTTGTCATGAGGTTTCTGAATGATTTAAACTTTGTAAGATTTGTTAAGTCTTGAAAAATAATATTTTGGACCGAGTGCTCAGTAAGAGCTTGATAAGTTATTCATTAACTCAGTTATTTCACTTAGCACTTGTTCTGCTTCATAAAGAATTCATTCACAAACAGATTTCATACTGTAAGATGATATTTTCCGTAGGATTGATTTGAATTTCAGTTCCTTATTCACCCAGTTCTGCTTTAGTACAACCTGTTCAGCACTTAAAAAAATTTTTTTTTTTCCTTTTTAGGTTATGTGTTTCTTGAACTATATAGTCTTATTTTTTATACCATGATTATTAGTAATACATTTGTTTCTACAGTGGCCCTGAGAGCTCAACACACACACACACAAAACAAATGAAAATACATGTAACCTCTCTTTTCTTTCACTTTTTTCCCCTAATGTAATAGAGTAGAAATTGCTTACATCTTCATATTTGTATTGTTTTAAGAACATTCAGCAGCTAACTGCCTGATATTTCCCTGAGCAAACAGAAACAAAAAAACAGAGCTAAAAGAGAGTAAATATTGGACTTACACTCATAAGGTGGACAGAAACATGACTCCAAATGAATGATAATGTTGCTCCATATTTAACGGATGAGTAAATAGGCAACTGTTTGATTTATCAACTTAAAAGGTGAAGATATATTCGTGCCTGCTGCCCCCAAGTGGCCAAACAATCAGTTAATGCAGGTTAGAGGTGTCCCCTGGATTATTATTGACTGGGTGAACAGGGCTCAAGGATATTTTTGCTCCGAGGCCCTCCAGTGAGTTGACCTGGCTCTGGCTTCACGGAAGTAATAACACTATGTAACACCGGTTTTGTTATTTCCTTATGGCTAAGAAGTATAGAAAATGTCTAGTATTTCCTTCTCAAACTTTGTTTTTGTGACCTAGGCAATGATATTTTGAAATTGAGATATTTCCAATTCATTCACGTAGAGTTACAAAAAAAACAATGTGTTTATCATAAAAATATACAAAAGTATACAATACAGCCACTGAGCCCCAGTCCCCAAATATAGTCTCCCATCATCGCATCCCGTGATTCTTATGTTGTTGTTTTTTTCTCACTTTATGTGAATGAAAATATACAAATTCTCCCGTTTTCCCATTGGAAATGGGCCAATACTAAAATACCAGTGTCCTGGTCACAAATGCAAAAATCTGAGAATGACAGCAAGATACTTTTTTAGATATAAATAAAATAAATAAATAACACTACACAGGGACAAAAAAAACAAACACAATTTTGTTAGACAGTGCAATCTTTAATTTTGGGAACCCATTTTTGCAAATAATTTCCTTAAAAAAATTACAGTAGAACTTTCAAAATTTAAACACGTTTAATTGAGAATCACCAATTGTACTCAACATAGTGAAATCAGTGATCGTATCAAGTCTCCTGATTGGTCGAGTCTTTACAACTCCCTCCTCTGTGATGCTACAACCAGCCCTCCCCTCTTCTCTGTTTGCGGCTCACAACCGAGTCATCCGGCACACGGAGAGACGCGGCGGAGGAAAACGGCAACTTCACCTTGTCCTTTGAAAAGCCGCCACTGTCCTCACAGGGCGAGTTAGGTCGGACACAGCCGCGGGAGAAGGATGAAATAGAAACAGCTCGTTGGTTATTTTATTTTTTTTTAAACAGGTGTCAGTCCGGCGCAGTCACCTTTCGTCCTGCTGTATGCGGTTCACTCGTGCGTTTCGCGTGAAATGAAAACACTCCGCACGCGCCTGTTTCCGTCGCATTCACTTGTTGTCCACGAGCTGCCACGATGGTTAAATGTCCTGTTTAATGGTCGAGGTATGTAAGACCGTGACTTTTACAGCCTCACATGCTGACAAACGGGCTCGTACACACGGAGCTGCTTTGGTATACGCCTGGTAGCCCTAATAAAAAAAAAAATTGAATATGGGCCTAATGTTTATGGGAGAACTTAAAGTGTGTTTGCTGCTTAAAAACGAGTTTTCATTGACTGTATCGTGGTCCACCTTGTGTTTGCTATGGCGGTGTTGAATTCCTATATTTTTGATATTGTTGGCTATTCCTACAGTCAGTGGCGCAAAAAGTGGGTATGCACTATATGCGGCGCATAGGGGCGCCGCGTTAGAGGGGGCGCCAAAGCGATGGGGGAACAATAATTTCGAGTCGGCATTTTCTGTATTTAACAGCTGTTTGTGTATGTGTAAATGATATGATCAATAACAGAGGGGCATGTCACTAATTAGGCGCCCCTTCGCTCCCTCACCTCTCCTCTCCTCCTCTCCCACACACACACACACACACACACACACACTATAAGCGTTCCAGTGCGCGCCCCTCCGGGCACGCGCTGGCGCGGTTTTTTTTCCATTCATTTTAATCGCGTTGTCACAGCTAAAGATGGAGAGGCAGAAAAAAAGCTGTCCAGAGCACAAAGCAGAAAACGGAAGAGGGAGAAGGAGAAAGGTTTTGAGGGGATGAAAAAAAGCTTTTCGAGGTGGTTGAAAGACAGTGGTTAAGTTATGTCAGTGTATCAAGAGGAGGCTTGTAAATATTCAGGATAGCAAAGCTACTAGCAAAACGACAGGTCCAACTGTGGGAGGAAGGACTTGATACACGTTCTTCATTCTTTCAAAACTTCACTTTATTTAGATGTCAGGAATATGGTTTCATTTAGTGACGTTTTAGATTCGTTTCCAATGAGATATTATTGATATAACTGCCTCTGTGTCAGTTGATGTTTAATATAAGTTCCTACTTATTTTGTTTTTGGTTCCTACCTACCTGCATGTAAGTTAATGATGATGATAATTCCAGCACTGGTCATCATAAAAAGGAACCAGAGAGGCACTTTAGGTGCATGGTTTTCAATGTTATTGTCGACACAGTCCTGCAAGAGTTGTCTGACAGGTTTTCCAATCTTCAGCTTGTGTCTGAGAAATTTAAATTCATCACTAAAATGGAGCACATGACACAAGCTGAGCTGGAGGAATCAGTTACCAGATATGCCCTGACTACCTGTGATGTTTCCAGAGATATCATTCAAGAAATGTACCCAGCAAGCCGTCTACTGAAGGGTTACAAGGCTCTTGAGAAGTTGAATTTCCTCATACAGGAGAATCTTGATTTGGTGTTCCCAAATTTGACAGTAGCCCTTAGAGTATTCCTGACCATGCCTCTGACGGTTGCATCTGCAGAAAGATCCTTCAGTAAGCTGAAGCTTATCAAAACATACCTTCGTTCAAGTATGAGCAATGATCGCCTGACCCAGGGCACGACATGTAACAATTTAGTGGTAGGTAGAGGACTTATTTATGTTATTACATTGTTATACATTATTTTTTGTGTTTTATTGAGCTGATCACCTGCTGTAATACATAAAACAAAAGTCTGTAATAAAAGTCTAATATTTTATAAGTCCATGAATAAATAAGATGTATACACGTAAACATTGAAGGGGGGGGGGGGGGGCACCTGTAATGTGTCTGCATATCCCTCAGAAAGGAGGTAGTTGCGCCCCTGTCACACACACAACACATTTTAACAGTTGGAAATAAATTGTTTTTTTTAATTTTTCCCATCTGTTTCAACCGTGTCATTATGAGAACATGATGTGTCATTCCTTTAATGAATGTTGGGACTTCCAATTCACTCGTGTTGGCTAAATCAACATCAAATGTGTTGGTGATTAGCAAATGGCCAACAGTGGATCTGGGTGTATCGAATCATAAATGAATCATAGAGGACAAGATGAACAAACAGGAAATATGAAGAGAAAAAAAAAAACAACTTAAAGGTTAAAGGTGTCTTGTAATCAGTGTTTAGGCTGTGCACTAAGATAAACTACACGCCCTCTTGTAACTGAATTTCTGCTTTATTCTTTCTGTCATTAACTCTTTTGTACTAACAGTATATGATAAAAATATATTCGCCCACTGACATCAATCCAACCGCACCACTGCCAGTTAAGCTTCACAAAGAGGAGAAAAAAATGTTTCTCCAAAGATTTAACACTTGGCTTTTGTTTTCCGTGCTGTCTCGTCTCCTACCTCAAATTTATTTATTATTGTGTATTGCGTTATCAAACACCAACGGCACGCTTTAATATGTAGAAATGTATGTAGTATGAATTCTCACTGAGTACACTTAAATAAGTGCCAGTCTGAACACAACACATACTCAAAACCTGCTTCGTGTTGTGGCGTCTGAACGCAACAACCTTAACAACACAAAGTTTGTGGTGTTAAGGTCCAATTTATTAAAGCAAAATAAAAGCAGGAACTTTCCAGTCCAACATAAATTCCTCCCGAGCCGGGGACAGTCAGGGTTAAAGGGAAAAAAGGGGCTTTCACGCTCTGTCCTAAATTGCCTACAAAACAAAAGAGAAAAACATGAGTTTTCAAATAAACATCATTAAACAATGCGGCATGAGTGGAGTGTGGAGATCGTCACTTACCGCCGGACAGTGTTTCCCCCAGGAGGGTTAAGCACAGAGTGAGGGACCCAACCTGAGCTCCTTTTGAGCACAGCTGCCTCTGATTGAACAGGTGCGATCAATTCCAGCTGCTCCAGGATGATACGTGGTAGGTACCGCCCCTCCACTAGTTGCCCTAGGCAACGGGCCTGTCTGAGGCCCTGCACTTCGTGTCCCTCACTCTGGCTCACCCTGTAAGAAACCTTACCTGTCCGGCGGGGCTGGAGCGAGACTCCACATATCCCCCCCCTAAGCTCGCCGCTCGGGCCGGGAGCTTCATCTCCTTCATAGCGCCGAGACAAGGCATCGGCATGTTGTATGGCTTTGCCGGGCCGATGCTCAATCTTGAACCGGTAGTTCTGGAGTTCCAGAAACCACCGGGTGATGCGGTCATTGCGGTCCTTGTTAATGGCCATCCACTTCAGCGGGGCGTGGTCAGTAACGAGGGTGAACTCTCTGCCCCAGAGATAGTAGCGGAGATGGCGGATGGCCCACTTCACTGCCAGGGCCTCCTTCTCCACCGTTGAATAGTTACTTTCGTGTTTTTGTAGCTTTCGGCTCACGAAGGTCACGGGGTGTTCATCCCCGTCGATAACTTGGGACAGGACGGCCCCCAGACCAGTCCCCGACGCGTCGGTGTGGAGAATGAAGCGTTTTTTAAAATCAGGGGCCACTAGCACCGGCTCCTCACAAAGAGCCCCCTTTAGTGTCTGGAAGGCCCTCTCACTTTCCTCTGTCCATTTTACATGGTGTGGCAACCTCTGTCGGGTTAAGTCATATAGCGGGGCTGCAATTGTAGCAAAGTGATTAATAAACCTCTGGTAGTACGACACCAGACCAATGAAAGATTTCACCTGTTTTTTGGTGACTGGCCGGGGCCAACTCCGGATCTTCTCGATTTTCGTCCCTTGGGGTTTCACACAGCCTCGCCCTACAGTGTAGCCCAGGTAGTCTGTCTCTTTTAGGCCCAACCGACACTTTTTTGCATTGGCTGTTAACCCCGCTCGTCGTAGGGCCCCTAAGACAGCTTCCAGGTGCAACAAATGGAGGCTCCAGGTGGCGCTGTGGATGACAACATCATCCAGATAGGCAGCCGCATACTCACGGTGGGGGCGGAGCACCCTGTCCATCAGGCGCTGGAATGTAGCAGGGGCTCCATGGACACCAAACGGGAGAACTGTGTATTGGAAGAGGCCATCTGGGGTGGAAAAGGCCGTCTTCGGTTTGGTCGTCTCAGTGAGGGGTACCTGCCAGTAGCCTTTAGTCAAGTCTAAGGTGCTGACGAACCGGGCAGGACCAAGTCGCTCGGTTAACTCATCCACCCGTGGCATGGGGTAGGCATCAAACACAGAAATGTCATTAAGTTTGCGAAAGTCATTACAAAATCTTGACGTACCATCGGGTTTTGGGACCATCACTATAGGACTGGACCAGGGACTAGAGGACTCTTCAATTACACCCAGTTGTAGCATCTTCTTGACCTCCTCTCGGATCACTTCCCTGCGGGCTTCCGGGATGCGGTAGGGCCGTTGCCGCACTACTTCCCCGGGTGTGGTCTCGATATGATGCTCGATGATACGGGTCCGTCCGGGGAGGTCAGAGAAGACATCCTGGCTCCGACCCAGCAACTCTTTTATGTCTTGGAGTTGTTCAGGTGCAAGGTCCTCTCCTATGACCACTGGGGGTAGAGCCTGAGGAGAAGTGGAGGTTAACAGGGACACGGAGGGCAAAGGACCAGCGGGGTTCCATTTTTTTAGAATGTTCACGTGGTATACCTGATGACCTTTTCGCCGGCCCGGCTGGCTTACCCTGTAGTTGACCGAGCCCACCTTCTCCACTATTTCATAGGGCCCCTGCCACTTGGCCAGGAACTTGCATTCGCTGCTGGGCACTAGGACCAGGACCTTCTCCCCCACTTGAAACTCTCTGAGGCAGGCCCCCCGGTTGTAGGTGCGGGACTGAGTTGCCTGTGCCTTCAGCATGTGCTCCCGGACGATGGGCCAGACACGCCTTGCCCTTTCCTGAAAAAGCTCAACATGTTCAATTACACTGCGGTGGGGCGAGGGCTGGCTCTCCCATGCTTCCTTGGCCAGGTCCAGTAGTCCCCGAGGGTTGCGGCCGTACAGCAACTCGAAGGGGGAGTAGCCAGTGGATGCCTGGGGCACTTCCCGGATGGCAAACAGTACATAAGGGACCAGCTGGTCCCAATTCTTACCATCAACATCAATCATTTTTTTCAACATTTGTTTAAGGGTGCTATTAAATCTTTCCACTAAGCCGTCAGTCTGGGGGTGGTACACAGAGGTGCGAATCTGCTTAATTTTTAGCCACCGGTATAAGGTTGTCATTACCCTTGACATAAAACAGGTCCCCTGATCCGTTAAAACCTCCTCCGCTATGCCCACCCGACTAAACAATAAAAAAAGTTCCCTCGCAACCGCTTTAGCCGTGGCGGTGCGTAAAGGTATTGCTTCGGGATAGCGTGTGGCATAGTCCAGAATTACCAGAATGTATTTGTGTCCTCGGCCGGATTTGGGCAGCGGGCCGACAATGTCCATGGCCAGTCGAGCAAAGGGGGTGCCAATGAGGGGGAGGGGGACCAGCGGGTTGTGTTGGTTAGGCCGCGGAGCTGACTTTTGACACTCAGGGCAGGCTCTGCAGAAGTCCTCCACAGCCCGTTTGACCCCGGGCCAGTAGAAGCGAGCTAGAAGGCGGTCGTAGGTCTTTTGAACCCCGAGGTGTGCCCCCAGCTGGTGGGTGTGTGCTAAATAGAGAACTCGGGACACATAGTTTTTCGGTACCAACAACTGTTCTACCAGGTCCCCCCCTTTAGCTTTCACCCCTCTATAGAGTAAACCATTGTTGATTGCAAAATAGGGGGTTGTAAGTTCACTCACCCCCTCGCATAGTTGGCCGTCTATGGCCGACACCGTGCGACGTGCAGCATCCAAGTTGGGGTCGGACCACTGGGAGGTGGCGAATTCCCCCTTCCGGCCAGGGCCCCCGGCCTCAGCTGCTGGGAAGTCTGCGAAGGGGTCACTCTCCTCTGGTGTGGCGACCTTCTCTCTCTCACTGGCCCCGCCGTCATCATCGGAGCTCCTGTCCTGAGGCCCATCGGACGTGGGACGGAAGGCAGGACACGCAGGCAGGGTGGTGCTGGCCGATGCATGCTGGTTTTGGCGCCGTCTTCGTCTAGGCGGGTCAGGGTGCAGACCAGGGGACCAATACCGATCGAAGAGGACACAGTCAGTCCCGATGAGCAGGGGTACTGGGAGGTTGGGGACCACGCCCGCCGGAACCATAGTGTCGCCCCTTGGAGTCTGGATCCGGACGTGGCTTACTTGGTAGCGTCGTATGTCCCCGTGGACACAGGTGACCGGTACGGTGTCGTTGCTGATGACTCCGGCCAGGTCAGCTCGGACTAAGGTGACGATGCTCCCAGAGTCGATGAGGGCGTGGGTGTCGACACCATCCACCTTCACCGGTAGGGTGGCGTGTCGTTGTCCGGTGCTTCCGGAGTGTAGGCAGGGACGTGGAGCCCCGTCGCTTGCAGCAGACGGCATGGACACATCTCTATCACGGTCGGGGCAGTCCCAGGAGATGTGGTCCTGTTGGCCACAGACATAGCACCTTCTCTGGGGCTGAAACATCCGGGGGGATCTCTCAGGCGGGGGTGCAGATGGCGGGAGAACAGGAGGTCGTGACGTCGGTGTTCCTCTCCGACGATCTCGGCGGGGTCTCTCCTCCTGGGCGGGTCTCGGCATCTCCATCCTTGTAGACTTCATCATTTCTGTGCTGACCTGGTGGTTCTCAAGCAGGGCCACGAGGTCGTCTAGTTTGGCAGGACTGACTTGAGATGCATACTTTCGGGCGTCCGGCGGCAACGAGCGAATGCACCTGTCCATTACCAGTCTCTCGATCCATGGAGGCTCCCCTGCCGTAGTGAGCCAAGACCGGGTGAGACGCAATAGTTCAGCAACCTGCTGTCGGGGGGGCAGGGCAGCTGAAAAGGTCCAGTTGTGGAATCGTTGAGCCCTAGCAGGTAGACTGTAGCCCTGGCTGGAGAGTATAGCAGTCTTTAGTTTGCCATAGTCTCGGGCATCGGCCAGTGTTAGGTCACGGCAGACACGTTGGGCCTCCCCTGTCAAAAACGGAGCAATAATGCTAGCCCAGTCTGCTACTGGCCAACGCTCGCGAGCAGCAGTACGTTCAAATAGCTCCAGGTAGGCCTCAACGTCGTCTTCAGGGCCTAGCTTGGTTAAGACACCACTAGGCGCACGTGGAGGAGCCTCAGCGTCCTTTTCCATTTTTTTAAGCAACTGCTGGAGGGCATTCTGCAAGTCTGTTTGGCTCTTAAGCAATTCCTCAACGGCGTGTTCCATGTTCTGTGTTTGGCGGGGGTCCGCTATGCCGGCATTCTCCACCATATGTGGCGTCTGACCCCGACCCAGCACAGACTCAGACAAAGTTTGTGGTGTTAAGGTCCAATTTATTAAAGCAAAATAAAAGCAGGAACTTTCCAGTCCAACATAAATTCCTCCCGAGCCGGGGACAGTCAGGGTTAAAGGGAAAAAAGGGGCTTTCACGCTCTGTCCTAAATTGCCTACAAAACAAAAGAGAAAAACATGAGTTTTCAAATAAACATCATTAAACAATGCGGCATGAGTGGAGTGTGGAGATCGTCACTTACCGCCGGACAGTGTTTCCCCCAGGAGGGTTAAGCACAGAGTGAGGGACCCAACCTGAGCTCCTTTTGAGCACAGCTGCCTCTGATTGAACAGGTGCGATCAATTCCAGCTGCTCCAGGATGATACGTGGTAGGTACCGCCCCTCCACTAGTTGCCCTAGGCAACGGGCCTGTCTGAGGCCCTGCACTTCGTGTCCCTCACTCTGGCTCACCCTGTAAGAAACCTTACCTGTCCGGCGGGGCTGGAGCGAGACTCCACAGTGTGTAATGTTCCTCTGTTTTTTTATGAATTAAGTGTATAAAACATACAAATAAAAATGCATATAAAATGATATATAACTTGTATTTTTCTTTGGGGTGGTATGTAAACAGGATTTCCCAAACAAACATGCACATTATCCATGTTTGCTTCACAAATGTCTACATGCTTTAGGTCAACAGATCATTTACATATTACATAAAATACCCCAGCTTTTTTTTTACATTTACAAACTTCATGTAAGTGTGAGGGTGTTGGTGATACACACACTAAAAATAGATATTTAGGAATCCCTCCCCACACACAGACACATGCGAGTCATTCTGTTTTAAAAACCCAGAATGTGTGTAGGAGACTCAACCGTAGAAATAAATATCTGCCTCACACAAATTCGTATCAATTCCATGATGATACATCTACTGTATTCCCCAACCCCCCTTTCACCTTCCTCCATTCATGCATTTAACATGAAGCGTCTTTAGATTTGATGCACGATTCGTCATAGATGTGTGCTAACTATATCTGTGTGGGTTTCCTTCATGCAACACGCACCGTGCAATGTGAAGGCAGTCTCACTGGGTCGAAAGCAAGTAGGTAGGTGGAACAGAGGAGGAAAGAGGGCAGGTGAAGGGGTGGCACACACTGGGAGCTCAGGAAGTCTAACATATTTTGCATGTACTAAATACAGAATACTTGTTTTTTTTTCTTTCCAGTATCACAGATGAAATGAATCCTGAATTGTGGAGAGGGTGGATTATGAATGTGAGGGAGAGAGAAAGACAGACAGGAAAAACTGTCAGAGGGTGATTTGTTTAATGCCATGATGAGGGGCCACATAGAGGTACAGTGATCATGTTCTCATTAAGCAATCAGCGTGGACCACTTAAAACAATGAAAGAGAGGCAGAAAGGGAGGGGAGGAGAAGAGTCTCCCGGTGATGTCATCTTCCTTAATGACATCACATCACCGAAGCATTACAACCAACAGAGCAGGAGCTTCCTGGTGACTCATTATTAATGACTCCCGTCACTGCCCTCAGATATCTGTTAATAAAGTCCTACATGTAGAAGATGTTCAAATGACACATGTTATAGTTCCTTTTATTACTTGTGATATCGCCATGGCTTCAGAACTGGCAGGTTTACAGTATGAATTAATAATTACTGTTTTGTCCTGGCAGCGTGTGGTGGGGGGAAAAAGCCAGAAGGCATCTCAGAATAAGTAGCATTCACAGCCCGTTTCATCACAAGATGATCATGTGTGAATTGTCTTTCCATTAAAAAAAAAACGTTGAACACAGAAAGCACTAGTGTCTAGTCTGCCAAAAGCACCTTTTATTTAGGAACAAGTTAAACAAAACTGTTATCAATGTGTAAAGTATATGTATGAAGTTATTATTGCAAAAAAAAAAGGTGCCTATCCAGCAGACAGGAAGCAAAATTAGCATTCATTTGGAGGCATGTTGTTGATGGCACGTTGAAGCAAGTTGATGTTTCCCTCTCCACCAACTCCTGAAGGAAGTATTTGGCATCAGACACCGGGGAGGCCCTAGGGTGCCCTTCTTACTGGGAAGCAACAGTTCAGAGCCGCCATGTCATCACTGGATCAATATTACTCATCATCATATTCACAATTTTATATTTGGAGTTTGCGTAACTACAAGTATTGGTCTTTAAAATGAGTCACATCAAACATCTGTGCCTAAGGGCTTTCCGTTCACGTGGCTGGCCGAGTAGACAAAAAAAAAAAAAAAATGTATTAATGGGAAGCTTGAGACTTTTTGAAAGATCTCAAATGAAAATTATTCACTGGCCCTTTCATAAACATCTTGCTAGGCAACATGATATTGGGGTAAGTCCATTAAAAATAACTGCCGGGATGTTATTCATCCAGTTGCTAAGCCAACCGGCACAAAAATAAAGTAAAAATAAAACTTGATGACGAGGTGAATCAGCAGGACAGCTTCCTGGAACAGCGAAGTTAACAAAAAAAAAAAAAAAACCTACCAAAGGTTCACATGGTTCTGAATACTGAGCACTTTAATCAGGTTTAGGTAAACATGCTGCTGCTCGAAATAACAAAAAAATAAAGTCCTCGTCCAACTTCCGATTTGGTAAAAATGGGATAATGTCAAATCAACAAGATAATATGATAAATATAGTCGGAGGGAAAAAAAATACACTGGCAAAATACCGGTTGTAGCAATGACTGGTAAAATTGGTTGTCCAAAGTAGAGTCATGTCTGCACTGCTTAGAAAAGGAAGCTATTACTCTGCAACCTCTGAGGACTGAATAACAATGATGCAGTGACTGATACACAGCACAGTGAATGGTGGAACATGACCTCCTGGTGGTGATTATCACAAATATTGAACAATCATCAATGGTCTCCATTATCTTCTGGGGTTTAACCTTCTTAGCTGTTAAATACTAGCTGGTAGCTAACTTTGACTGTCTGCTGTTTGATGCTGGTCAGGTTTATTGGAGCTTTTTTACCTAAATCAGAGATGGCGCTGATGAGAACGGTGAGAGTAAACTAAAACTATGAGCTAAAACAGAATCATTCATAAACAACATATGTCGCCGTTCAAGTGACAAAGCCCTCTATTAGTATCTATAAGTATTTTTGACGAGCTGAAACAAGGAAATCGGGTAATATTATTATACGGGGACGCAGCCTGCAGGGGGAAGTCGATGGATAAGTCAATAAACTCGAGAACTTGTCGGAGCGACGTATTGCTGTTGAGTGACCACTATTGTATCGGGGTTACCTCAAAACCACAGTATATAAAAAAAAAAAGTTATCTGCAAATTATTGGAAAATGCATTTTGTTCAGGCCCAGCACAGTGTCACATATGGGTTCCTGGAGGAAGAAAGAGAGATGAATGTATTAAACTGAGGAGAAACAGAAGCAAAGCAAGAAGGCTCTTAATGAGAACACCAGGCAGAGCGACAAGCCTGCTCTCTGCCAGGTCATTAGTTGTTCCTGTGTTTGTAGCATAAATTGTCTGTGTGAGAGGTTGCAGACAAGTGTTTTGATATTCCTGTCTGGTTCGCAGCATTACTGGCACCTACATGACAGGCAACAGCAGCAATACATACAAATACACATATCACTGGCTTTTTACCAAACTTATGCAATGCTCCCAAATGTCACAAGAGGCTTTTTCCTCAGAGTTAAATGTTAATGGATGTTACAAAATGAGGGCAACAGCAGAGAATTATGGATCACACAGTCAGGAATGGTAATTATATGGCCTGGTTACCAAATGTGACATGTGTCAACAGATGGATTTGAATACTAAATGCTGTACGTCTACTTTGAGTATTCAGACCGACTGTTGCTGTATGAATGAACTACTAGTACGATGTACATGTTAAGACAATTAATATAATCAATGTAATCAGATAATGAATGTAATCAAATCTTCTGGGAAATAAAACATTATAACCTATTAAAAAAAACTATAAAAAACTGTCTCTGCAATTTTGAAACAAGCACTAATTCACACAATTTAGTTGAATTCATAAGAGAAATGCTCTAGTAAATGAAAGAAATGAATCTAACGCTATAAGCTTTAAGCAGAACTTTAATGTGGAAAAATCTGTATCAGTCAGAAACTATTATTCAAAACAGATTTTGTGTGGATGGGAAGTTACTTCAGTGAATCAAGACAAGTCAAGAAATTCTTCCTTCTACTCTAAAAGAAACAAAAGGTATATATATATTCCGTAAAATACGTTGTTGCTTCCTGTTAGTTTTATTTGTATGGAGTACTTACATAACGGCTTTCTTTAAGTGCATCACTACGTTTGTCTTACTTTGCAATTATAAGCATAATAGTGGGTACTACAAGTGGGTTGTTTGTGGCTACAAGAGGTAGGTAGAGTTTACAGCGGAGTGATGAATGACTAAAATGTTTTTCCACCAGGAATGACTAAAGCAAAGCTGACAAATAATTATTCAATTAATGACATTTGATCTGCCAGACAGACTGCAGTGTGGAGGAAGTAAGTTAATGCATTTCCAAAGAAAAAAAAAAAAAAAAAAAAAGTTGTCGGATGTGACAGCATCGCATCCGTGGCAACTAGCTGAGATTGTCAGTGTGTGTTCTGCAGGAGGATGTAGGAAGAGACTTTTCAGGGATCACCTGTGGAGGTGCAGTGTTCATCAGATGGTAATATGTGCTGTGCTGTTAACAGGAAATCCCTTTTATCGTCATGGAAACGCCATGCACCTGCGTCGGAATGGCGTCAGCTGAGTCCTGCAGCTTCAGAGCAGTATTTCTTTCCTGTAAATCAAATGAAAACTTGACCTTCATCTGGAGTCATGTTATGTATGAGTCTTTGTTGCTCTGATTGGACCACTTTTCGCTACAGGTGGAATGACTGTGATCATGGTATTTTCCAAGCTTCATACCCAATCCTAATCAATAACATGAAATGCAGCTATGTACACACTATGGCCAGCTGTTTAGTTTTGATGTCCAGAGCTGTCATAATCCTTCACAGACTAATACTGAGAAAATCACTGACATTTTTTCTAATTAATAGTCCTTTAATCTTCAGTAGACAAAAGGATTGGAAGTATAAAATCAGGCTTATGGGAAACATTTCCATCCTTAATGTCATTTTCCACAAATCATTTTTTTTTTAACTTCTTCTTCATTCTCCTTCAAACCTGTTTCCTCACTTTGTCTTGTGGACAGAGTTTGTTAGCGGTGTGCAGGTGCATACTACTTGAACGTGAACATCTTATCGAACAAGCTCCATCTCTGCTCTTCTCTGTCTTCCACTGACATGTCAGTTTCACGGGTCTTCAGTACATTTAAATGTGTAATCGGAGACTATTTACTCTCAAATGAGTTCTACTCTCTGACAATGTCGTCTCAGGGAGTTTGTAGGTGGACAAGAGCCTCTTTGATACCTTGGGTTCAATAACCTGCGTCCTTAAGTGGCTCCCTCTTAATTAGACTTGCTGATGGCACAAAGAGACTCTTATCCTTTCTGTACTTTAAAATTCATGTTTACCCCAACAGTACAGTACTCTTTTCTCCCACTGTCAGTGAGTGTTTTTTTTAGTTCATCTTTTCTTTCATCAGTTTATCAGCATGTTTTGTTTGTGTTGTCCTCTATAAATAAGTTGACCTCTCATCACTTTCAGTATAATAAGAACTGATAACAACATATAACAACATAAAATTGGCTCATTTACAGTGTTTCAAAGTTTATTTGACTGATTTTTATTTTTATTTAAGTGTAAGAGACAATACATCTGGGAGAAATATATTAGGTTTATTAATCAAAATAACAAGGTACACGTGATTTTTATTAAAAAGTGACTTCCTATTGGTCTAAGTCATTATGAAATATTGAATAAGACCAACAATCGCAATCAATTTGTGGTAACTAATTGTGGTACATGTGGGGCTTTTGTCACCACCAGTGGCAGAGATGCAACACCTGTCATGATCAAGGTATAAAAGGGTAAGAGAGGCCTTACATGACCTTTTGATTATGTGGACTAAACTAATTTTTTTTCAATATTCAAATTTGGTGCACATGAACCCAAAGTATGTCCAATCATTTTCTTTCTTTTGCAAATCTTACTAGACCTTTCTGAATGTCATGCAAGACTTCAAGAAATGTCAAGATAAGGGGGGAGTTGACTCGAGTCTCTCACAGTAACATCTGGACACTCCCACAAGACCTTCACACTCCGCCTGATGACTAGAGCCCTGCTGCATATTCAGTATACTCACCCTTCACACTCACTTGTAGAACCAACACTCTTCCCACCTTCAGACTAACGCATAAAGCTCACAGTTCAGGTCCCCCTCAATCTGAAATGTGGATGATTGCAAATTCTATCATACAATGTGTTAACTGTCATAGTTTTTCTAATGTCTACACCTTTATGTCTGACTCGCTTGACCTCTGCGTTTCATTTTCTGCCAAACATGCGTGCAGTTATGTGAACAGTTCGCACTGATGAACACACTTTGTTCCAGTTTACACACACACACACAAAATCTGTTTGCTTTTTAACCTTTGTTAATCACTAAATCCTGGTGAAAATCTAGCTCCGACTGTCGGGGCTCGGTGGAGATGCATGGAAAGCAGATGGCTCAAGTAGAAGATGAGAATCTCGCAGACAGCATGGAAAGCATGGTGGCAAAGAAGCAGACTGAAATGTAAAACAAGAGGGTCGGTGTGGGGGGCTGGTAGCTGGAGCTCATAATATTAGATCTGTTTGCAGTGCCTTTATTGCCCCAGTCTTCCAACCCGACTACTGCCATTGGTTTTTAGTATGACTTTAAATACACAAATCACAACAATTACAGACGTACCTATCTTTTGTTTTGTTCCCCAATAACATTTCTCAGTTCAGGTTACTTGTCGCAGGAATTAGGGCAACAAATGCAGGCACGAGACTTAACTTAACACTGAGGCAGTTTAAGAAAGTTTAGAGGTCAAATAAACAAGTTTACAATTGCCAGCAGGAAGGCAGTCACACCAGGCAGAGATTGCTAAAAAAAATCAGTAGACAGGTAGGAGATCAGCAACAGGAAATCCTAATAGGTAGCAGGGTACAGGCAGGAAAGTGACACAGACACTACAGCAGCAACACATCTGTCAAAGACCTGCTGAACCTCATTTAAAAAAAATAAAATCTGTAAAATGCGTCAGTCTCTCAACATACGCTAACCAAAACTCTACCTTATCTACAGTAATATTAAGATTGAAAACATAGTCACATAGTCATTACATCATTGTCATAACCCCTTTTCTGCTATACAAACTGTCAAAAATTAAAGAAAAATAAACGCTTGTGTTTCATGAAATTAGTGACTAAGTGTGAAAATGGTGGCAATTTTTTTTTTTTTTTTTAGTCTAAGTAGCTTTTATTCAAGGTACATCAGCACATTCAGACTCCAGAGGTGAGCGCATAAGATATCATTTATATGTAAAAAGGTATGTTGATTTTTGGGTGGTACACTTAGCCAACACAAGGATCAAAAAGACCGGACTCTTCAATGTCCGACTCCCACTCCCTCCACATGTTCACTGGCCTGACAAAACAAAACACTAGACCGCTACCTTTGTCTTCTTCTTGTCATTATTTTGTGTGTCTGGTCAGCAAACACAGTGTGTGGGATAGATGGGTTACCTTAATGTATTCCACAGCAATTTATATTCATTATGCCATTTTCATGCGTAATTATGATTGCGGCAGAGAGGGCACAGAGTGACTAACACCTTGTCTTACTATCCATCTCTTTCCCTCCTGTCCTTTGAATTCTAATGTAACCTCTCTTTCTTTCAATGTTTTTGAATATGTATCTATCTCTGTTTTTGTTGGTCTCACTTTTTTTGCAATTGCTGTCTGAGTTTTTGCACCCAAGCCTCTCTCGAACTGTCAGCAATGTTGCTTGCTTTCAGGTCAACAAGTGACCAACCCAGCCATGTGGATTTCGCTGATCCATCTTCAATTGGCAGACGCTTCGTTTGCATACTCTCTACTTAATACACAATCAAACAATGGGCCATGTGATGAGTCAGACGCGGGGGAAACACAGTGCCCTCAGTGTGGATGAAGTACACAGAGTGATGGATGGGAGGGAGGAACAAGGGCAGCCGCGAGATCAGCCACAGGGAGGTGAGAGAGCAAAGCATGAGACTGAATGATTGATCAGAAAGGTCAGTTACTATTTTCCTGGAAATTGGGGTTTCTGACCATGAATTTCATTTGATGTATAACTCTTTTTGTCTTTGTTGCCATTGGTGACGTTAAATCCTCCTCAGGGTTCAGTCCTTGGCCCTTCATTATTCTCAATTTACATGTTACCGCAAAGTCAAATCTTTCCTAAGTACAACATTGGCTTCCACTTTTATGCTGACGACGCCCAGATTAAACCCCTTCTACAATGTCTTTCAACTTGCTTTACATGCACATGTCCTGCAGTTAAGAAGTGGCCTGTATGTTTATATAGTTTGTATCAAGCAATAACCTTTATGTTTGGATGTAAAAACAGGGTTAGAAATATCTGAACACTGCATGCAAAAAACTCTTCAGTATTGATAATAAATGACTGTAATAGTACCAAAGTCTGCTTGTAGGAGCATCATGAGAACACTAAAGCTAAGACACATCTATCTATGTTAGTTTGGCATGTAATAATATTCAGTTGCCTGTTCTATTACGCCGGCATTCGAATTCCTCTGCGTCCCACAAAGTGCAAATTGACAGAAAATGATGAGGTGCGCTTCCAGAGATTTGTTAACAGATTTAATTAAGAGATTAAGGATAAGAGATAATTAAGAGATTCGTATAAAAGGATAAATGCCTTTTGTGTATCGTCTGCCACTCTCATGGACCATCCAATTTACTATTTAGTGTCTCTTTCAAATAGCAGCCAAGAGGATATTGGCTTCAGCCAAGAACCGCATATAATGTTGCCCACCATTTTACATCATCACCCTTAAATTTTTCACACATACGCACTTTATCTGGCTGACTGGAAATAGCACATGTCAAATAAAAAAATAAAAAAAAAACAATCAACCACTTATAGCTTGGAAGGAACCTTCAGCTTGCCAACCCCCCGCTACTATAAGGAGCTTACATGCGTCATAACGAATCCTGGCATACATCTAGGCGATAGTCCAACGGGAATGAAAAAGACATTTGAGACATTAACAACTCTCAGTTAAATTTATGATAATGTTTCTGTCAGTTGGTAATTTATCTAGATAAACTTCACAATTACTCATACTTACAAATGGTTTATAATTTTTGGTCCACTACAGTGAATGTTGTCTCTGTCTTTTTCTTTCTTTTCTTGTAATTACTTTATCTAATTAAAACAATTACTGTACACTATATTTGGAAACTGAGATATAAGATTGGACTATTAAGGTAGACACCATTATGGCTGGTTTATATTAAATCCAATCATAACATGTTGTGACTCATTTTGGAGTTAGATAACTGTCAGACATTCACATTTTTACATTTGTATTAGTAAGAGGGACATTAAAGAGCATTTTCTTTGCTAGATTTACAGTTTATGCATCATTAACATTATCCTGTGAAAGGTTAATATATTATTTTAGCAGGAATCGAGATGGCAAAGTAAGCATTTTGAGCAGCATCCTTGAAACAAGCTTTTATATATTTATTATTATTTTATTTTTTTCAACAATGTGTCATACAACCCACTACATGCAGGTGAGTGCACATTGGTGACGGTGAGTTTTCCCCCTTCAATGTGAAGCACTTTGGGCATGAAGAAAAAAGTGATAGTGATTAGTGAATTTGTATTTTTTGTCATTATTGAATGAATAAATGAATACTTTAATAAAACTTTCTGAGCAGGAGAAGTAGTTCATATTAAAACAAAAACACCCCAACTCTTATTTATCAGTTCAGTCTCCAGAAGATAAAAAAATAAAGCTTTTGATGCAGAGCTCATAATTTCTATTCATATGTGCAAATAATTAATAGTATTAACAGATAGGCTTATCGGACATGCTCATGAGGGTTATCTGATAACGATTTGTGCACCAGAAACACTGCAGTAAAATGTACTGCAATGACTTGAAGATAAAGTTATTAAACAGGGTTGATTGCTCCCTGTGGAGAATGACACATTCTGGCAGTTCCAGTTATCACTCTGCTGTTGTAATTGAGTTGAGAATTTCACCATTATCCAACAGTGTAACACTTTCTATTTTGTAATCCATTACCATTAATGTAATGCCCTCCGATTCTGCCAAGTGTCATTTTCCAGCCCGATACCATTGGCTGTATTCGCTTTCATCACAAATAAAGGTTGCACATTTTGGAGAGAAGCAGCTTTATTGTTGTGATACATTCAAAATAGTCCTCAGTGGAGTGATACCACCACATTTAATGGGATTACTCCCTCATAAATATGCATAAATATGCATGAATCACTTAGCGAGTGGGATATGGTAGATTTTTTCCCCATTGTCATGGCTTCTAAAATAACACAGAACGGAACTGGATGCAGCTGATGCTGTGAAATGTTAGCAATGCAATCTCTGAAATGTCAGTTTCCCAAAACAATCATGCCAATAAAACTTACATCTCATCTAATTAAGTGAGTAGGCGAGTTATGCTGAAGTAACACTCAGATAACATCACAAAAAAAAACTATGTTCTGTGTGCTCAGGCCATTTTTACTGAATGAGCAAAATAGCAAAAACGGCAACAGTTGTATAAAGCAGCTGCAGTCTGCCAACATAGAGTTTAGGGCCGCTGTGCTGGATAGAGTGTTCTGGTGAGGTTAAGGCTTGTTGTGTCAACAGAGAATTGGTTTTGTATCCAGACATGCTCAGTCTGTGTTGTCTGTGTATTTGTCAGTACACTTGGAGAGTTGATGAGGGAGATTACATCTCCTAAAGCCATCTGGGTCCGTAAGACCAACATGTCAGGCTGCAGTTGTGAAGGTGACAGTTACAGATGGTGACTCATAATGAAGGCAGTCTGTCCTCAAGGTAAAAACCACACTTCCTGCCAAATGTTAAACTTGCCAAAAAACAATTGAAACAGCACCTCGACTCTTTTTTTTTTTAATCGCACACCTAATGTAATGTTTTCTGGGCACATTAGCAAAGTCTTAGCTGCTTCTTCCTTTAATCTTCCATGAGTGATGAGTGCAAATTTACGGGGACTGTCTGGAAAGTTTTCATTTATATCAACGGCTCACAACTGTATTCTGCTAATCAGCTTCGTAGTTGTTGTTTCCGACAGCTTCTCTTCACATCTCGTGTCTACAGTGGATTCTTATTCATTGTGAATATGAAATTGTGAGTGATTCTCTCACGGATACGGTACTCATTATACTCTCCACTCTGCAAGGGATTTGGATACACACACACACAATGCTTAGAGGTGGGATGAGTGCATTGTTAGTTTGGCTCTGCATGTAATTTGTCAACAATAAGAAAAATATGGAAAAATCACCATCCTTATCCACCAAACCCTTCAGTTTAATCAAATCAATACATGTAAGAGGGGTATAGTGGGGTTTGGTGTGTGTGTGTGTGTGTGTGTGAGATAAAGTGGTATGTGTGAGTGCAAGTATGACTTAAAGCCAAAAGTGCCCCTCTCATATGTGAACATGCGTGTGCGCAGAGGGGAACATACGCACACAAACACACACCACCCTCTAACTCAATCTGCTCCCAGTGAGTAACTCTTTGCAGCTCTCGGGCTGTACTCTTCCCTCCCCATCTGTAAAAGTTCAGATGGATCATATGTGGAAACTCTTCACTGTTTACTACAAAATGAAAAATGCAGAATTGTACTTCCATTTAACAAATAAATATTCTATATTCTATTAGTGATGAAAAAATAAAAATTTTGCTTCCTAAAGATGGCAAAAATATTCATGGTTCATATCTTATAGAAAAAAAAAGAATAAAGAAAAGAAGAATTCTTGCACACAGACACACACACACACACACACACACACACAAACAAACAATATACAATATCAGTAACTTGTGATATGCAAAACAGGAGAGCCTTCATTTCACAATGTATCACTAAGGTTAAAATATAATTTATCTGATGATTACTCATCCTTAGCAACAGTCTCATCTTGTCAAAGGTGGATTTAGTCAGATTGGCTGCCAGCCTTCCCTACATGTGGGTGTCTCACAGAAATGAAAAGATCTTTTGACATTTGAACGAGCAAACCTTAAGTCTCAGCTGCACCGAGCCCACCGCATCATTTAAGCAGCGCATTACTGTGACGTTGTTTACACAAACTGTTGTCTTTTGTTGTCACTTTGTGTCGGTGACAACAAAAGAAACAGATGCATCCTGCACTAGAATGCACTCCATTCTGCAAAGTGCTGTTAGATACAAACTAAAAAAGGGTCTGAACAGTAATTTCACTATAGCTAATGTTGCCAACATGCTGTGGTATAGACAAAGCCTTGCTCTAAGTAATACAGGAGTAGGGTGCAAATATTTTTTAAAAAAGCCAACTCTGTGCATTCTCAGCATTTTTGGATTCATAATAAGCGTAGACGTATTGTTGCTTTTTGCAGCAATCTATTGCAATGTTCTCAATCTAATTAAACATCACATATTTTATTAACAATCAGGGAAAAATTCATACAAAGCGATAAACAAAAATGTTCTTGAAAAAGTCAGTATAATTGATTTTTTTTTTTTTTTTTTTGTAAAATTTCATGTGGTTTGACCAAGAATGTGGATGTTAAAAAAAAGCCATTCATATGAGAAAATACAGTGCATCTACAGGTGGCTCATCAGAGGGGCACAGTGAGTTACATCCGTTAAAAATGTCAATGTCTCAATGAATAAAAAGGGCACATTTCTTGCGTGTTTGCCATTTCAATCGTGACTGCATGATACCGCACAATTTTACAAGGGCCAGAATTTTAAAACTACACTACTTTTATTATTAAAAGCAGCTAAAGCACTCTTCTTAAGGGGTGAGCGATGTGTCAGGATACTTTTGAATACACACAGATATTGAATTGAATGAATTAATCACATGCACGCAGGACAGTTTTAAAGGTAGACGAATATGTTCTCTGAACTACTAATGCACACAGTAGCAACAAAAAAACAAAGACTGCATTGACTAAGAATTTATTGATTGATTTATTCTAATTATTTGTTTGCACAGTTTATCTACTCCTTAATTAAGTTGAAATGCATCCAATGGAGAATATTTTTTATATTAATCTATTGACACTGGTTTTGGTACTGAACAGTGCTTGGTTTTGGTAGTATTGATACTTTTAATGCATCGATCTGCATCTTTATTTTCAACAGCACGTATAGGTCAAGCTGCCGGGGGGGTTTTTGTATCTGCAACTTTCTGGTGCGTCAACAATCTCAGGCTGCAGGCTCTTGTAGTTTGGGTAGAGAGTCATCAGTCCTGCTATACAGCTTCCCTCAATGTCACACCCAAACCCGGGCAGGAACAAATCTACACCGGAACCACTACAACCCCCCTTCTGTGAGCAAATAACAGCATGAAAACAGCATACACATGAAAATGTCAGCCGCGCTAGCAGGTCAGCTCATTTGTACTACGATGTTGCACAATTTTCTACCCACTGGCATTGGTAATTTGTATCATGCTTCGGTCATGCAGTGATGAGTCGCCAAATGATCTTGCTCAACGAAAAGAAAATTACAAAAAGGAACATTATTTAATCAATGTAATAATTAGGTGTGCGGCTAGCTGGACAGAAATAGAGGTGTAAATCTCACTGACGTCAGCTCTGTTCAGTTTCCCACTCATAAACACTCACAGACGGTGGGTTTTGTTCATGGAGTGAAAGTGGGGAACAGCAGAGTAAGACATTTACAGTGCACAGCAATTGGGGGGGTTGGCACTCAAACCTGACTCATCCTTCTCAAAATAACTTCTTACCCCCGTTTTTAGTCATAGATAATGTAAAGAATAAAACTATAGACACAATACAAGAATACGGTGTCATTCATTCATTCATCTTCTGATACATTTCATCCTGTTCATACGGTGACGACTAAAACAAGCCAAACGCGTAGCTCCATTACACCTATTCAGCTCATGTGAACTATTATCATCTTCCCTTTACCCATTTGGCAGCCCGGAGAAGTGGTTTTGGGATGTACAACTGTGTAAACACATACCTCGTTGAGATCCATTAGGACATAAAAAATATTCCACATCTGAAAATAGTTCAGAACAAAGATACAGGGCCATGTGGCCATGCAGGTAGCTGGATTTGAATGAAAAGCGACTAGTGAATGGAAGATATAGGAGAAACATGTCCATATAACTCACTACTAGTCCACTTGAGTACTTATTTTAATGTTCATATCATTTTTGACCAATCCCTGCAGTGGCTGACATAATGCTCTCTCAAACTAAATTAGTTCTGTTTTGCTTCTTCTTTTTCCTGCTGTAGATGTGATTTTTCTTTGCATGTAGACGTGTTTCATCCAGCAAAAACATGTTGATGTTTCTTTTTTGGGTGTTTCAGTGTGTCAGTTGTGAATGACAAGGTCAACACAGTATCATGAACGCCGCAACAACAGCTGCAGTGATACCTTTTGAGGCTTATAATGTTCCACTTGACATCACACAATGATGCTGGCTGCTATTTTATCATATTCTAGGCGCTAAATGTACCTGAATGCACATCAATCAGTATGTACAGTCTTTGTGCTGCTACATGGTTGGTTGGTTCAGAAGATGCGCTTCACAGGATTATTTAATGCAATATATTCAACAAAAAAAATCATCACAGTTCTGTCGTAATGGATTGCATTATGTTTTAACAGTTTTACATGCAGTTTATATGCACCTTTGAGTACTATATAGAGGAATGATTTTCTTCTTGAGCCTGATTGTGCTAATTTAGCCCCAGACAAAGCAGCAGCAAATCTGCTGTGGGTATAACGTGAACCTGCATTTCCTCTCATAGTCACCTGCTACAAACAGGAGAACTGAATCAAAATATTTCTTTTTAGATTTTATCTGGTTTAGCAAATTGCACATTTAAAGCATCGTCCTAATTTTTTTTGCATTTGCAAAGCGATACCTGGCTTTACTGTATTATATTATGGAGTTTGAAAAGTTGGATAGAATTGTGTCCATTCTTCTCATAATAGATAGTTTTCACAATTCACTGTGTATTTTTCTATCATGTAACAAAACATGATCATCTGTTATTTCTCTTTCTGTCTGCGACACTGTGAAGAGGAAACGCAAAGAGAGGGGAAGGCCATTATAAAAGAGACACGGACAAGCAGAAACAGCTTTGAGCTGTGGGCAGAAACATAACAGGCTCACATTATGCTGACGTGAACCTGGCTGTGAGACAAGAGCTGAAGCAAAAGAGAGAGCAGCAGGGAGGGAGGGGTAGCGGGAGCGAGCGGAAGTGGTGGGCGAGGCAGAGACAGACAATATGTTGAGTTTGTTGAAGAAAAGCAATGATAAGAGAAAAAAATCAAGACATTCTGCAGAGAAGGAGGGAGAGACGTGCAGAGAAAGAAAGATATATAGTTTGGCTTCAAAACAAAGAGAGAGCAGCACACTGGCAGAAAGGTCATTCTCTGTAGCAAATTCATTATGCATTGACCTCAGTTGAATAAAAAAAAAAGGAGTGGTGTGGCGTGTAATGACTTTCAGGTATTAAAGTTGAAGCCTTAGTGACATGCAACAGTATGTTTAATCTAGGCTGTCGCAATTAGTGTCATCTCTGGAGAAGATGGTAAAGATATACAATACTATATTGTATCTTTTTTATGACCAGTATTATGCTAAGACAACATCCATACTGTACATCAGTACATTGTACATCAAACATATTTAGTCCAGCTTAACAAATATTGCTTGGCACATAGAATTCATTATATTTTAATACATAACTTAAACTTAATAACTTAACCAAAAGGAGTAAAGAGGCTTGATTGCACTCATGCTGATGCATTATGTCCTCCTGATAAACAAAAGACAAAAGCAAAATCAAATTCCCTGCAATGGTCTGAATGGATGCTAAATTAATTAAAAGCATGTGGGGGAGAGACCCATGGCTGTACTCTCACACACCCCAAAAAAAAAACCATCTTCACCATTCCTCTCCTCTCTGTCTCACACTCTGCCTGTTTCTGTCTCTCTCTCCCTCTGATGATGTTTCCATGGTGACAGGGAATCATTTTGTAGTGAATTCTCAAGGACGTGTATTAACTGTGGATTTTCCACTTCCGACAGGTTAATCGTCTCTCACAGGAAATGAAAGAGACAAAAGAGCTGGAGAGAAATTCAAGAAAAGTTCTTGCAGGAAACGGGTGTGTCTGTCTGTTAATATATTCAGCGACTGTATGCCTGTATGTATGTCTGTTTTAAAGCAAATGGCACAAGTAAGTGTGCATGTGCACAAGCAGCACGTGCACAATCTCTGCTTTATCCATGGTATCTGCGAGACACTCTATTGTTATGGGTTGATTAAGGACACAGCTCATCAGCAACTAAATGATGCAGGAATGAATTTTTGGGAGTAAGTGTTTAAGAGAGGCGTTTAGGTAGGCCTCATACTGTAAATAGACTGAAAACACCACAGATATGTATAATATTAGGATGCAAGCAAGGATTCTTGTTGCACTCAAGCAGAATTCAATTTAGAGCATCTCTGAAAAACAAAAAACAAAAGCAAAAAACATTAAAAAAGATAAGTAAATTAAAGTAGCTAGACAAATCAATCTTGAATCAAAGAAAAAGAAAGCAGTACATATCAGTTAGGTTCAGAAAATAACCAAAAGTAAGTTGAAGCAAAGCTGGAGCTCTGTCCTCTCCGCACTTTTTTCTCTGCAAACATTTCTTTAAAGGTCTACAATGAAAATGTTGGTGTTCGATACCTGACAGCAAATTCAATACCTACTGTGAGAAAGTATTGACCTTCACAGGCAAGCTATCCAGCTTTTGTATCTCTCTGGCCCATTGATGACAATAGACAACGTGTAGCCTACAGTATGTATTCATGTGAAAGGGTAATAACTGTGGTTAGAGTGCTCCAGTGGTTCTGGATCCTATAATATCTGAATTTTTTTTTGCACTTTTCATTCAACTCTATCAGAATCAAACCAAAGAGAGTGCTCTCCTAAAGTAGTTGAAACAGTGTCTTGAAATTAGCCCATTTGACATGGGTCTATAATGGCAAACACCATAAATCTGCACTCAATGCAGTGTGGGTAATGCACCTGCATTATGATGGTGATGTAACATATTTTTTCAACTTTGACGACAGAAGATGAGCTCTGGGAAGTATAAGGCACTGCTGATTTTTTTACAAAAAGTAAAATCTCTAAAGGTTTTGGATCTGTCGATTAAGATACAGTGAGAAGTAGCTACGTGCATAGCTCTGAATCTTGAAATCTGGATGCATGTGTGTGGTGTCAAAACAGATCAATAGTCTTCTTATTTATTGTGAGCAAAAATAAACGTATTTCATCTATTTTGATGAAACACTCATGCAAATTAAAATAAAAAGATGCTCTGAAGGGCACATCACATGACATCTCTGCAGAACCCCACAGCAGTCTTCATGTCTCCCTCTCTCTCTCTGCGTCTCATCCCATGCTCTCTCCCTCAGTCTACTTCACATGAAGTATTCCTTGTAGTGTCATTGTCATAGAAGAATTTCAGCTTCCCCTTAAGACTGAGGAAGCAACTCAACTGGTTATTGGGCCTTTTCTATTGAACATTTCCTACATGCCGGATTTCTGTATCAAGCCAGCAGCAAACTGAAGTCTCTGTGACTCACGGTGGCAGCTGTTCCTTCTCTACTATTTATCCACCAGCAAATTGCTTTTGGTTAAGGTATCGTAGAAAATATGTCTACCAAATTTATGTAATTGCAGCTGGATTTAATCCAAATCTAAGCATTTTGATGAGATTCCTGGGAAAAAAAAAAAAGGTTGTTTGCATTTTCTAGTTTTTGATTGGGAACCAAAGCTTGGACAGTCATGTTTACATGTTTTTGGATCTGAGAATAAACTGTCTATCATTAAAATTCTATTCTGAGATGAGAAATGAGAAAGATAGATCCTGCATAACGAAGACAGTCATAGACTTTCATTTCAAACACTGCCTCAGCTATAACAGAGCAAAAAATAGAAATTATTTACCAAACCAGGTTTTATAGGAGAGGGTTTTCAAATTTATGATGTCCAATTACTCCTCATCAAAGGGTCCTCTTCTCTGAAGAAAATAGTTTGTCTATATCACAACAATTTTGCTTTGAAAAACAGGTTGATTGAGCCACTTATAGAAGCACTAGCCTGACTGACATCTGTATTTATTTTCATTTTGGCATCAAACAATCTCAGCCAAGATAAATCTAACATAATTGATTGTCCTCTGAAAATTGAAACACAAAGTGGTGCCCATAATTCAGGAGCTATTTTTTGCATGACTGACCATTTCAACACAAATCTCAAAAAAACAAGGAGGCGGGCGGGGAGTATAAGCAACTGTTTATAGTTGCGTTAAATAGACATTAAACTACATGTCGTGAACTCAAATTATGTATGTGACTTATTTGGCTGTTTTTTTATGTAATATGAATTGAAGGTAAACATTTTCTACATTAGTGTTTTGTGTCTTATTTTGCTCATATGATGCTTGTTACTCAATCGATGCACTAACAGTTAAACCTACTGTACAATATATGTGTCTCCTCTTATGCAAAATGGATATTTACTGCAGCTTAAGTTGTTTGACTGGAGGGATGTGATCTTTTAAAAACAGCTTTAATTGGGGTTTTTTTTTGCCACAACATTGACATACTGTATTATCACCTTTTATGCAATGGTCTGGGTGAATACTTGATTCTGATTGGCTGCAGGGTGTCCATTAATTCCTGAGAATAAACACCTATTAAAAAGTTCCAGTGAAACAAAAACTTGGTGTTACCAGGGAAACCGAGCTATGGCTTGTGAAAAGCTTTAGATACTGATTGCAAAACGCATGAAAATATAAACAAATAGTCTTTTTAGTCTATGGCAAGTGACCATGGTATAAGCGAGATAATAACCTGACGCAGGGTCATTTATCAGGAAATATTGGATAACAGTCGTCTGTTTTGTCTGGAAACAAGGTTGATGAAAACAGTGAGACTCAACTGAAATAGTTAAGTTGAGGGCCACAAAACCACGTTGGTTTACATATATTTATTTGACTGAAATATATTGGATATAGTTTATTCTTCTCACATACAGTCTTGTTTATTTCACAAAACTATCTCACCTCAAGATCCATTCAGTAAACTCAAACACACATAAACTACTTTCTTCCCACCTCTCACACTGGCAAATTATTATAAAAAGTATTCTCCTGTTCCTCAATCTGCTCTTTATGAGGCTGTAATGCTCGTGTCTCTTCAGCAGGCAATGACATTCAATGAAAAATTCATTACCCCAGTGTGGTGTTCTACTGAGAATCACTGCTAAGTAAAACTCAGTATGTATTGTGACAAAACACCAGTTTAATTCCTACACTGTTGCTATTAATTCAAAACCTGTTACCCCTGCCACCAGCCCACTATGCTATCACTGCTTCATAGCGGGAGATAAAGTGAAAAGGACAGATGTAACACGGGCTGCAAAATAAGACAAAACACAGCAATAAGTCATGGTTTTTTTTATTGATTCACCACTACAACTTGTAGTATGAGTAACTGCTGACACACAGTCCACTCCCACCTCAACCCCGGGTGTAGGCTGTGAAATGGGCAGGTCTGAAGCACGAGGCTCCCGGGCTAAAAATGACTCCTACCTGCTGTCCTGCAATGAAAAACTATCACAAACCCCAACATAAAGATGGAGCGCTCATCACCGTCACACACTCACTGCCTCTCGATTGTAGGTACATATACAAAGACCAAACACCCCTTCCACCTTTTTTTTTTTTGTACATGAAATATTAGATTGCTAAACTGTTTATTTAAGCGAATGTAATGGACAAGTGGGATCAGCGACTTGAACATACTGTACTGAAGGCTACAGAGAGTAACGTCGTGGTCTGAGGCGTAGCTTTGATTTAGTTTTCACTTGATTCTGTCCAGATTATTGAGGAGACCTTGATGTCATGAATCATTGTCAGGCCACATGGAGAGAAAGTGTTGATGTCATCCTCAATATAGAGAAGGTTTGTGCGTCATGGGATGAAAGTTTTTTTTAAATCAGAAACATCTGGAGTAAGTCGTGTGAAGATGTGTTCTTAAAATATGTATAAATGTACACAGCGTGGACACTGCATACACTGGAAAGATTTCACTCAAAGTAACTGTATGACATTATAAGCTTTAATATCATTCAGCATTACAGTATGTAAAAACCTGAGGAAACTAACAGAAAAGGTTTCTGAATTGCAGTTGGATGACTAAACTGCTGAGATGTCCTTTAGTAACCTGACTGCCTGTACTTTCCACAGGTAGTGTGCAATGATGCCGGCTCAGATGAGGCATCCCCAGCTCTCTTCTGCCCCTCTCAGGTTCAGCTAGGAGTAGCAGGACTTCCGGTTGCCCTCATCTTTTGTGTTCCTCTTGTGGTGCAGACTGCAGTCCTCCTCCCTCTTTCAGGTTTTCCTGCTTTTTATTAAACATACTTTGGTGCAGACAGGCACACAGGTGCTTGTATGTGTTGTGCATGGTGAAATTGGCAAAGAGTGAGGGTGGGGTTAAAACATATTTGTGCATACATTTACATATAGTAGGAGTAGTCTAGACTTTTTTTGTTTGAAACAGTACAATAGTCTTATCTAGGTTAGGTCATAAACTGCCTGTGATTGCAAGGACAGGCTTTGGCAATTCCTGTGAAGGTAAAGCTGTTATATCAGAGTGACAAGGGAGCAAGGAAATTATGTTAAGGTGATATCTTATTGCTCTCTCTTTGCTGCAATATCAGGAAGAAATAGATCAATTAAAAGCAGGACCTAACTAAGAACGAAGACAGACAATAAAGGGATACTGTATGAAAACTGGAATTACTGACATGCTGTATATAATGATAAAAGGGACAAGATAAAGTGAAACAAGTTACATGTGCAGTTCATGTGGAGATGAACCTGTCAAGGGAGATCTAAATTAAATGTTCACAATCTTATTATAAAAATGGATACAACCTGTATAGATTACTCCATAAATATGACTCACCCATAGTTCAAATTGCAGATGCACTGCAGATGCTCTGCAGCTTTTCTCTCAGTTGAGACTGGAGTGTATTTTGTACAGGAAGTGTTGCACATTCTGACGACATAAAAGAATACTTAAAGCACTCCATGGTGCACCTTGCACAATGTAGCTGAGGCTGATGATGATCCATAGATGTCTCATGTTATTGTAGCGTGCAGGGGGGGTAGTTTCCTAAGAGGGAGTCTACTTTACCTTCTTTTCTGCGGATGTTTCAAGGCTGAGCACAGTGACAGAGCAGCCTCCCTCCCTGCCTGCCTCACTCTCATGCAGCAACCCTAAAGAGAATATCAATAGCTTGACATTATTGTGCTGCATAAACACCCGGGAGGAAAAAGTTCAATAAAAGTTTATTCCGCTCCCATTTGTGTGGATGTGTCATTGGCATCTTGCTGCTTGTATGTTGGCAATCCATAACTGAATCCTTGATCCCACTAGAGCTGAGCTGCACATGGTTCTTTGCAGTAACGAGAAAAGAAAAGGAGACAGCCAGGCAGTCAGGAAACAGACACAGTAGTAGGAAGAAAGATTATATATATATATATATATATATATATATATATATATATTAGCAATGATATGAACCTAATGAAATATTAGATATATACACTTATGTTGCTTAAGTGATATTTTGTTGATATTTTTACTGTAGATATTGAAGTTTATGGAAGTTATCACATTGAATGTCAGGTTGAAAAGAACACATTAAATACTGGCGGTGGCTTTGATTAAGATCGTGAACTATGTCAGTGTGAGCCTGCTGGCTAAAATGCTTTACAGTAATGCTCCACCATGCAGTACAGTACATGGATGATTAACATTATGCAGACCGGTGGGTGTAGTTTTATGATGACAGCTAGCTTTACCTGCTGGGTAGCTCGCTGAAACAGATGGTGTTCAGTGTGTTTAAGTACTCACACACACACACACACACACAGTCCCTGGACCAGAGTCTGCTCTCGACATGTGTCGACATTTATAACACTTTGTCAGTTTTACAGCCCCCCCATATAAAATTGTTAAATGTAGGGATATATTTAGAATCTTTATCCTGCTAATGTTTAAGACAACTAAAAAAAAACCCGCTGGACCCCAGTTATACAATCAATCAGACAATCAATGGCCACCAGTTTCACTTAATAGAAAAAGCTTCTTCTTACTTTTTCTGTGCACAAACAATGAGAGGTTGGACCTATAAGCACCAAAAACAAAGACTTCTCTGTAACCTGTAGTGTAATATGTTTGTTTTCCTCCGTTGAATGTGCCACCGATGCTTCAGAACAACTATGATTATCAGTTTATCATTGACGAGGGAGTCGAATATATATGTTTAGACTGATTCATTAGCTCCCGCTGTCTACTTGAACAGTTAGTGACATTTTATGTTCAGAGACTGCAACATTCTCATTAAGTCATCTCTACCTAACATGATAGGAGCACGAGTAGGTGCTTGATTGACATGTTGTTGCACCTGTTAAGATGGGAGAAGTTACACCTTTATCATTATTATTTATTATTGGCCCCTATAAGTTGTAAGTGACCTCACGTCATTCCAATACAGCTCAGCCCAACGTCTACCTGCCGTAATTAGCCACATTAGGTGAAAACATCGGTGTAGGTTTTCAGTCTTTAAAGCTATTCTGTACATTTTCTAAATTTAAAGGTATTTAACACCAACTTTTTTAAATTACCAAACATTCATACAACTTTTACTGACACGTTACAGTAGCTGTATGTACACTTAAACACAACATTGCAGTGCTTTGTATAAGTTCACTTCTACCGTATATTTACTGGCAGATTCTTTAGATATAGTATTTGGGCACTTGTTGCCATTGTTGTTGTCACTGTCATTATTAGTAGTAGATTGTAGATAACAGCAACAGGAGGAGACGGTCAAGACTTCATGGTCACCAGGTATATCTGCGTACGCAACATAATTATGTGTATTATCAGACAGACATGCCAGGCGTCTCGCTCCAGAGCAGTGACTATGTTATAAAATGTCTGGCCTGGGATTAAAGGAGCTCTTACACGCCACTGGAGAGGTTCCTGTGCCGGCAACGCTGTAATTAGAGTCAAGAGGTCGAGCAGTTCAGCTGAAACTCTGTTCCCGTAAGTAACGAGGCCTGCCTTACAATTCTTCTGTGTTCACTTCAATGAAGAGTTTTTGGTCTCAGTGAGTTTTTTTTCTATCTATCGTTGAAAACACTGGCATATAATAATGCTCATGTTATAATATTTATACTACTACTCTACTTCAGTAAGTACTATTGCAACGTCTGCTTGTAAGTTCCACAATCACAACAGCACATATTACATTATAATATTCTCGTGAATATTAACTGTAATAAGGTTTAAATTTTCTTTGTCTTTATTATTATTATTATTATTTGTTTCTGTATTTTTGCATTCAGTTACACTGATTGACTGACTGTAATTATTCATTAGCATTAATTGCATTAATTGTAGTTGCTTGATAGGGAAGATGGATGTATGCATACTGTACTAGAGTCGTGTGAAACATTGCACCTGCGATCTGCCATTAATGTTTTATATTTCTTATAGCATCATAATGTTGATATGATGCACCCTTCCCTTGCCTTTATTTCAGTTGCTGATTCGTTGCTTCGCCTGTACCAGAAAGTAGGAGATGATGACACTGTTGAGTCACATGTCCTAAGCAACAAAGTTATTGCTATTGATGTGTCATTGATTCTGCAAATTTCTTTTTTAAAAAAGCAGGCCCCTGAGTATGACTGCCGATGACATCCTCTTCTAACCTGAGCGTCAGGGGAGCGTCATCATCCTCTGTCCCACTCGCTACCATGAGCTCAACTCATTACCATAAAAGTTAATGAAGCTCAGGGGCACATTTGGCATTTCGCAAACTAGTCTGCTTCCCCAGGTACACGCTGTACTAGAGAAAACTTCTATTATATGAAAGTTTTGTAGATATACAGTCTTATTACTGCAGCATGAATGTAACAAATCATCATTATTTTGCATGTTGCTTCCTGATATTTTAGCACATAATGTGACTTTTAGTTTATTTAATTTCTCATAGCAATTTGCACGATGTAAGGAAAAACGGGCGTTATATCTTATTATGGTGTGATGTGTCATATTTCATTTGTAGAACAAAACTGATTGCAGGTCAGTGGCCACTGGTGAATTACAATGGTCCTGGGCACCATGGCAACAGCACACTGCTCAGCTCAGCCAGATAGCTATGAACTATTAAACCCTACACTACAATATATTAAAGCAACAATTTATTTGGATAATCCAGTAATGATACTACAGTGAGAAGAAAAGCAGATGCTCAACAATCGGCTGCTTGTCTAATTGTTACAATATTGTATTATAACTGGTAATCCTGACAACCTTAAACACTGTCATTGATTATATATACACACCATATTTATATTTTATTATTGGATTCATATTATATTACACGAAACTCAGTAAACCTCCAAGTACTCCTCCAAAGTACTTTTAAATACGTCTGGAGGGGATTTTCGATGCAGACGCTCACTGAAATTTTAAAGCAGTTTTTTTGTTGTTTTTTTTAAAAACAACAACTTTATTTTGTAGTTTATGATCAAGACATTTATATAATTTCGTCGCCTCCTACGTTCCCAGATTTATCATCTTCATGTTTTCTGCTGTCACCATGTCAGTCACAGAAACAGTGACACAAGCCAGAATGTCTTCATTGAATGAATTATGATTCACTGAGAAGCTATTTAAAGATTGTGGAGGATGAGATGTTCAGATGCTTTTCTGTGGGCAGAAGAAAGATCTTTTCACTAGATATAGAATTTAATCATTACTATGTTTAAATTCTATAATTCTATATTTAGTGAAAAGATCACTGGGAAGCAATATGAACTTTGTCTTGAGTTCCAAAACTTTCTGAAGAGTTTTCATGTTCACGCTGTGTTCATAGTTTCTCCACACCAAATACACTACATGACTTAACTGCTCCTGACCGTACATTTGTGAAGTGAGTTGTGTTCACCCTGTTATGATCCATGCATGCTGGATTTCATATTCTGTTAGTGATTTATAAGACTTTGAACGTGATTTTAGGTGACTTAAAATGTTTTTTTTATTTTTTTTTTTATTTTTTTTTGTATTCTGGATACAGACACCACAGAGGAACGTCTCACTGACGAGACTACTGTTTGCTATGGATGATTAGAAAAACTTGAGCTGCGTTTCAGGGACCCTTTTGTGCGGCTGGATTTTATTTGTCGCGCATGGTGCAGAATGTCAATCTGTTTCACTACTGTAACTGTATTTCGGTGTCTTGTACTCTAAGTCCATATGTGTCTGTCTAACTAACTAACTAACTAACTAACTAACTAACTAACTAACTAACTAACCAATGAGAGCCAGATAAGTTTTAGTGTGCTTGTAGCACTTTCATAATCATTTTGATGCTTTTTTAGTAGGAAATGAGATAATCCAGGTTATCACAGGTACTGTCAGATCGAGGGGGTATAGGGGGGGTCTTTCTGCTGTTCAAATCCTATACATAGTGGCTCCAGTACTGTATAATGTTTCTATGGTAGAACTATATATATATATAAAAAAAACAATATAATAAATCCAAACAACTCATTCATTAATAGGCCATATTAACTAACTCACCTAGAGTCACCTAAGATATTCATAAACTCCTATTAGTATACAGTATAAATAGCAACATGTACAGACTGAGCCCAGATCATTTACTATCTCCTTCTGTGTATTTTGTCTTAAAATATTGTTGCGCTCTTATGATTGCCTTCTGGGAATAAACAGAGAGTCTGGTGTGTCTCTTATGTGAACTTAATGTGGCACAAGATATGAGGCGCGGACCTGTTTGACATTATGCTGCAATCACATTACCGTACTTAGCATGATTTGTTTCAGAGAAATTACTGCTCTATTGTGCGCTTCAGGCCCATCCTTTGTGTTGACCTCATAAATTGATTATAAGGTCAGGAATTAACTCATGGTAAATATGCTCAAGATGAACACGGTGCAGCAATCATGTGTTGGATCAATTTCCTGTGCTTGCACATGGCATTAAGAGCAATATATATATATATATATATTATTTTTTTTTTACCAGGCATTACTGATGACTGTGGTGTATAATTGTTTTCTCTTACGTGCACCGCTTAATTGTCACCGCTGATGTATTTGAAAAAAAATGACTAATTCCACAATAATTCTTTCTTTATTTTCCTCCAGGCATTTCTTTTTTATTATGCCATAAGTGCTGTACAGTCCTTAATCAAAATTTTAAAGTCTCCTTAAAATTCAGAAGAATGTTGTCGTATGAATCATGCATTATTATTATTATTGCAGGATTACTGAAGATGCTTGTTAGCAACAGAAAATGCGTCAAACTTCTCGCTCTGTTAATTTCACCTGGTGACGATGTGTCTTGATAACTAAAAGGCTTGTTGGGTTTTTGCCTCTTTATCATCACTCTGAATTCATCTAAGAGAGGAAGTGACACATCAAATAGCCTCAACACTCCCCCACAGACTACTTGATAATCTCACCCAAACCTGCTCTTGCATTTATGTCATTTTTTTTATGTTCTTATTCAAAGCTACAACGTACTTTTAATTGAGGCACAAACAGAAGACGGTTGGATGCACAGATGGAAACACTGTTTAGAGAGAAGAACCTTTAAAAGAAATGGGGAAACGTACTGCTAAGTGATTCTGTAATAATGCGCATAAACACTGCAGTATTTAGATTACGTGGGAGGAGTATTTCAGTACAGGAATACTTTGCTTGGCACCGTGTTGGCTCTTACGTAGACAATGATGCAAATGCACGTATACAGTATGATAAACATAAACATAACATAGTCAGGTCCCACGTGGAGCACACACCCACATATTCACACACACACGGAGGACAGGGTTTACACAAACAGGCTTTGAGTTGCAGAAAAAGTACCTCATCCACTGTAACCCTCACCCCTACATGATCAACACCATTTCATCAACTGTGCACTAGCATCTTTTCCCAGGCCAACTGATATTTTTAAACCAGTGGTTAAACCAACATGTGTGTGTATAGCAGATATAAATACACCATCCAATTAAACTAATGTGGGTGAAGACTTAATTGTGATGAACTCAGTATTCATGCAGATGTGGAGTTTTTCTCAATCACACTGTGCAAGCGTGTATTCAGTCGGTATGATCGATATTCCATTTAAGGCTCTCTTGACGTAAGAAAAAAAAAAGGTTTCAGCTTGTGTTGGGTGGTATTTTTAGATGCTGTATTCTAGCATCTTCAATTTACAAAAAAAATGCTTCTCTTTACAAGTAATTTAACTTGTTTGTATCAAACTTTCAAATGCTCAGAAAAGCATGATGCCGGTCACATTTTCAGAAACAGTGTACCTTGCAATGCAAAATTTTAAATCAATCGTGAAAAAATATAACAAAATTCATTTTGTATTACAGGTTATGAAACATTGTGGACTTTATACATACATTTACTGCATATGATGATTTAAAGATACTTTGAGGAGATCCAGTTAGGTAATCACACATCTACAGGAGGAATAAGAGCCAGTAACAGTCACATCATCTAATCTACGTACATCAAGGAGGCTGTGAAACTGTGAAACTAAATATTCTTCCCTGGCTTCCTACAGGATTATTAGCATGTGTGTGTGTGTGTGTGTGTGTTTCCCTACTGGACAGCTGTATCCTGTACCAAGGCATACAATTCAAACCTTGTCAACACTTTAAGGTGCCTGACCTTTAATTATTGTTTCATTCACATACTTTTCATGCTAATATGTCAGTTAACCTTTGAAGATCTGGGGCAAAAGATTACATTAGGTGAACTAAGCGGAGTGCAGATTATGTAAAAGTATGCAGGTAGTTCATTCTGTGGTTCAATCAGATGCAGAATCAAAGCAGAGGATTCAGTTGTAGAGTAGCATTCAGCGAAGGAGGAAACACTGAGCGCAGGAGATCATCCAAATGTTTCGACTAACTACCGTATACAAGTACAGTCATCCTCCCCTTCAAAAAGGCTGGATCTATTCCTACCCTGCTACTGCATGCAGTCAACTTTATATCAGCACTGGAGAGATGCTCAGATGTTCCTGTGCAACCACTCAGAGGTAGAACTGGTAAGACATGCTGAAAATCATCCTCTTCCACCTGAAGATGGTGTCCTTTTAAGTGATTTCTACTAAAAATACGTCACTGACGGTTTGCCGTAACTCTGAGGTTGCCAGGCAACGGAGACTTCACCTGGCCGAGCAATAATCCAGGAAATAAAACCACAAGGTGTGTTTTTATATTTTGTTTTGTTTGATTAAATAAACGACACAACCTGTAGTCAACTTAATAAAATGTTCTACGTCAGTTGGCTGGGTCAGTTATTGTTAATAATAATAATAAAAAACATTTCCAACACGGACAACAATCCATAACAAATAAAAAAACAAAAACAAAAGAGGAGCCAAGCAATATCTCTTGGACATATTTCTTGGAAAAAGCGTCTAAACAAGCCAACAATGAGGTCCTTTTAGATAAATTAATATATTAATATATTAAACATTTGTTTAACCTGTTGGCATAGTACAATTAGCATGTTAGCATGCTAAATTTATTAATCTCACACGACATCTGAGGGGACAGGAATTAGGGGGTAACTAAAGACACTTGGATTCATTTTCTGAGACAATGAATGCCTGAAAAAGGTTTGCAAAGGAGAAAGTAAACTGAATGTGAATGTGTAACATTCATTCATTCATTCATTCATTCACTCCTCCTCCTTCTTCTTCTTCTTCTTCTTCTCCTCCTTTTCCCTTCAGGTGTCGCCACAGTGAATCAGTTGCCTCCATCTGTCTTGTGTATCCTCTTCTCTCACACCAGCTACCTTCATGTCCTCTTTCACAACATCCATATATCTCCTCTTTGGTCTTCCTCTAGACCTCCTGCCTGGCAGTTCAAAGCTCAGCATCCTTCTACCAACATATTCACTATGTGTCCTCTGGACATGTCTGAGCCATCTCAGTCTGGCCTCTCTGACTTTATCTCCAACACCTCTACCATGTGCTGTCCTTCTGATCCTATCCACCCTGGTCACTCCCAAAGAGAACCTCAGCATCTTCATCTCTGCTACCTCCAGCTCTGCCTCCTGTCTTTTTCCTCAGTGTTACTGTCTCTAGACATCAAACAACATCGCTGGTCTCACCACAGTTTTGTACACCTTTCCTTTCAGTGTTCATTCATTCACTGCGGATACAAAAACGCCTGTAACTTTTCCACCGCTACATAATTCACTGATTTCTTTTAAAACTTCAGACTTGAAATGCATTTCATCCATTATGTGAGCCTTGTATTACACAGACAAATTATTCACTAAATTAGGCTATTTAATTAAAATGCACCTTTGAGGAACCATTCAATTTAATGGGCAATTAATAAAGGGCTTCTCTCATCAACCGTAGATCCAACGCGTTAAAAGCATTGCCTTAACTACTGAAGTCATTAATGCCCTGATTTTATGCCTAAAAGCTATTTCCTGTTTTACTTGTATTAATACGGACATTTCATCTGTGTTCATGAAGCATCTATAAGGATGAGTTGTTGAACCGGTGCTGTCAGTGGGAATTCTGTTAACCTGTATTACATGACTAATATGTAGCATGTCAGACGGGAGCTGTAGCTTGATTCAAGTTAGACCTGTTCAGTAAATGACAGCAACTTCATTAACATTTCCACTGACAGTTCTGGTCTCTGAGGATGCGGTGAGCGCTGGTTCTGTGTTAATCAACTATGGTAGAACATTATGTAAGTAATATAACCCGTTTCTGAGGTCAGGTGGTGCGTGCGTGCGTGTGTGCGTGCGTGCGTCTGTGTGTGAATGTGTGTAGCTTTTGTCAGCGATCCAAAAGGTACACAGTAAATAGTGCTCTAACCCAAACAGAGTGAGGGTGATGATGACCCACAGGCCTTCCCCAAAACCATCACCTCCATATTCATTATGAAATCTAGCGTAATGCATAATTATGTTTTTAATTGGTGCATGCAAGGAGATGGGGAAATTCACATTGATATGTTAATATCATTCAGGTAGAATAAAAGCAAGCGTTGTTAATGTAGTATTGTGGGTTGAATGATCAAGAACTTATAGAATATTATAAAATACATATAAATAAAATCGAGCCACTGGCCTGTACTTTATATAGTACAGTTTTTAGTTCATAGTTTTAAACCGTTCATAATTCAAGCAAGTACAACAATATACACTGCACATTTTTTCCTGTGGATTATTATTTTTTTTTTTTTTACTGTTCTTTTCTTTATCAATGCTTTTTTGTGTTATGGTGTCTATTAACAGGAAGTGAGGGCAGCGGGGAAGGTGGCAAATGGAAATCCAATAAGGTTGCTGACGTCAATGTCCATGTTCAGAAGGAACACGTTGATTGAATCAGCGAGATTGTTGTAATATAAACCAACAGTAGAGTGGTATCACCGTTTAGCTGCTCCATTGTTGTTTGTTGTGATAATGACTGGCTGCAGGCTGCAGCTCTGACACTGAGTTATTGAGATTGGGATTTAAATAAAGGGAAAGAAACTCTTAAGTAATCCAGGAGTTGTTCTCGCAACAAGCAGTCAATGTGCATTCTTGGGGATAACAGGAGAAAAGGTGTTTGGTATTGGTACGTTAACATCACGTTTTTTTTTTAGAAAAACAGCAATTAGATGCCGTTGTCAAGGTCAAGAGTTTTATTGCATTTTTACGGTTCATCTGTTTTCCAAATGCCATAATATAATATAATCACATTGTGGTATTTATGTTTTAGGATTTCTATCAGTTTGTCTGTGTTTTATTTCAGCGGAGATACGACCTCACAGTGCGAAGCCCGTCATCAACATTTACTGGAAGTTTTAACCATCTGCACTGTTAATTTGAGGTTTGACATTTGTGGTTTTTACAGGAAATGTCTCATAATTATTGGGTGCATCAGGTCTAAAATTCACTTTCAGGTCTATCCCAATGTTGATTGACAATAAAATGATAGACAAATTCACTTTGTCCAATACTATGCTAAAAAAAACTAATTCTCACCAGCCTCAGCTGTACTTTAGCTATACTACTGAGTAAATGTCACTACGCTAACATGCTAAACTAATATGGTCATAAGACATTTAAAAACCTGCATTGTTTATTCTGGTTGAATCAGACACAGCATCCTTTGGCTATTAAAGTGCAACTATTATATTTTGTTGTCTATTAGGCACAGTAACATGCAATTCTAAAATGTAATCTAATCCTTTAATGAGCCATTAAACATTTTTTTTCTGTGTTATTCAATTTAATTTTCCTAAGATATAATGAGCATTTCAAAAGAATAAATGACCTCTGAGATGATGCAGTTTAGTCATAACAAACATGGTGAAAACAACGAGAAATATAAGAACCTCAGAGAGCCAGACATCCCTAAAAAAAACAGAAGATATGAATGAAAACATTTGACTCCAGATGAATATTCAAATATTAAATCTATACTGCAGATGAAATTACTCAAGCCCATGCTATCTGCTCAGATCGGCAGGTTAATGCCTAACAGCTTGCAGTTCAAGAGAATTCGGTGGCCTATTATGTTTGCTTACAATTCCCTGAACAGACTACCTTGATCCCCCGTCACCTGCCGGTTTGTATAACCGACAGGAAGCAGTGGATGCTGTGCCGTTCAAACAACGTGTGTGACTCGAACAGCTCTTTTAAGCCTCTAATGGTAACTTCCGCTGTGGAGAGTAGAGCATGGTGATCTGCACGTCTCACTTATTTCACCCCAGAGAACACCGCTGCCATCTGTGTCTGGAGTCTATTAACCTTACATCTACTCCTCTAAAGACTGATAATTCAAGGTGGCTGCACATTGAGGTAATGAAAGATTTTTTTTTTTTTATCCGAGCGACTGGTGTCCAACGATACACAGAAGAAATCAATGAGCTTCTATACAACTTTTATTTCCCTTGAACACCAAGGCTCCTGCGTTTTTCAGCAGCTGCATGACATGCTATAATAGTTCCCAACCGGAACTAATGAATCACATCTTTTAGATGAGAAAAACAACTCAGATAAAAGGCCTGTTTATGCAGAAAAGGTATATGGTACACGTTTTATTCAATGAACGGCTATGTACTTGTAGGAAGTGCATAAAAAAGTACAAAATCTTTTTTTGGTGCAATGACGTGCTTTCCACGTGCCATCAGAAGGAACACTTTTTTCACTATGAGATTTCTGTGTGCCACGTGTGAATTTCTTTTTCCTGTGAGCATCAGCGAAAGCCGCAATGTTTGCAAACGTCTGTTTTGCATTCATGGAGCAAAAAGGGAGCAATACATTGAAATACACCACCTGATTACAAAGGTAAACATAATATATTTACTACATGCAGTGAGTAATAGATGTCTCATGAGAAGGTAGAAGGTTTTCTAATTGAACTGGCTGTTATGCAATCCATATGGTTATGTATAAACATGCTTATTTCAAATAGTTACAGTTGCAACATGTCAGAGGCTTAAAAAAAACCCAGAAAGTTGGTTAAATGCTCTCTGCTTCTGACTAAAATGGATGTCAGCAAAGTGCTACCTTGCAGACAGGAAATCCTTTAACAGGGGGGAATGTCTTCTGACAATTACAGTGAATGAAAATAATGTCATTTTTCTAGAGGTCTGAGCACTCAGCGGTTCTTTCTAATTGCCTTCCTGAGCTGGAACTTCCAAGTAAGTGATCACTGTAGGTGTTAATTTTCTGTATTTGCCGTCTCTTAAAATGTCATTGACGTCACGCAAGTGGAAAAAAAAAAAAAATGTAAAAAAAAATGGCTCAACAATTTCTCCCCTTTTCATTCCTAGTCAAACATAAATGAACCGTTCATACATGCACAATCACACTCACTTCCGCAGACGGAATTTAAAATACAAAATGAAACATACATGCAAGAGTTGATCGATGAAGCGGACCGATTTATGTCAATAAAACTGGGAGGAGTATGGATCTCAACCCTTTGCAGTCTCCCTCTCTGAAGGATGCGTATGTGTAGTTGGCACTCAGATGAATGAACAGATGAATTTTCAGTTTTTAGTTAGTGGTATTGTATCTTTTCACAAAGCAACAACACTGACATGTGAGAATCAAATAACTTCATCCTCGTCATTGTCATCACTGCTATTGAACTGTTGTCCCCACAGTTTTTGTTTTTTTGTTGTTGTTTTTTTACTTCACTGAGGTTTTTTGGAGAGTTTGAAAATTGTGTTTCAAAATTCACTGTCATTTTTTTTATTCCGTCTAACCTTCACAGTTTTTTGAAAAATCAATTTTCTGTACAATAAGTACAGTTCTTTTAGGTTAAGATTTATTTATTGTCTATTTCTATCACTTTTACTTTCATGCTAGACCACATCTATCGAAGAAATGGGATCAGTGGATTGTAAGTGGTTGCTTTGAATGGGCTGCCACATAAATGCTCCTCACATCATAAAAGACCTGGGGTCCGTTTCACAAAGCAGGTTTATTGAAAACTCAGAGTCTGTTAACCCTGGAATCACGGAAACTCCGAGTTTTCCGTTTCACAAAGGAGGGTCAGTCAAACCCGAGAGAGAGGGGTAACTCTAACCTGTTTCACAAAGTGAGGTAACTTTACCTCAAGCACGGTTGCCATAGTAACGGGCTCCGTGAATCTAACCTGGTAGGTAGCAGGTTTTCCTGACGAAACTCTGAGTTTCTCTCCGTCTCCGCCCACTTTCAGAGCCGCATACTTACTTTCATTTCCTCATTCCTGCGCTGTCAGATCGTCCTCTAGTTCCAGAAGGAAACGTTTGGTGTCAACTGTTTGAACATGGCGTGTCCTTTTGATCACGATCTTGCGCAGTGAATTACATATCTGTCGGCAGAGAGTACTCAGACCACGCATTGATATTTCAGCCCTCCCGTTACAAAAGCGGTACCGTTTTACTTCACAGTCTATAATTTACATACACAACCTCATCCGTCCGCACATTTCAAACATCACAAGTCACAGTCATGATTTTGCAGTACACTATTTAGTGTGTGGCGCTGCGTTTTTTTGCCAATGATAGTTTACTGTATAACATCGGAGATGCTGAGCACTTGAGTAAGGCAACTGTATGCAGGGCCATCAGAAGAGTCTGACTTGCCCTGAAGGATGTAGAGATCTGTTGAATTCCTTTAATATCAGGCTGTATTATGACATTGTGCTGCCACCTCAGACTTGAATTAGTAAGTTTTATTATTTTTATTTGTTTTAGGATTTCCCAATGTGATTGGCTGCATAGATGGTACACACATTCCCATCAGGCTCCCTCACATAATGAGGCTGATTATGTGAATAGGAAGTCCATTCACAGCATTAATGTGCAGGTACATGTAGACTAAGACGTTTCACTGTGTTAAGCACTTCCTCATAATTTAACTAATATCTGCCATGATCATATGTGATGCTGCACACATAATCTCTGATGTGGAGGCCAAGTGGTCTGGGTCTGTTCATGACTTAAGGATATACCGCGAGTCAAACCTGAGTGCCAGGCTGCAGCGGTGAGAAACCTGAAGATTTGCAGTAAAATTCTCTTGTCTCCCCCCTTTACAACACCCCATGCATCCTCTCTACATTACATGAGAGTTTGACGGCCTTCTGCTGGGTGACAGGGGTTACCCCTGCCAACCAAGGCTGCTGACCCCTTACCCGGACCCTGAGCCAGGCCCCCAACAAAACTTCAACCGTGCTCACAGCAGGACGAGAGCCCGGGTGGAGATGACCATAGGCCTGCTGAAAGCCCGTTTCCAGTGCCTACGTCACCTCAGGGTGACCCCTGAGAGGGCCTGCGAGATTATTGTGGCAGGTGTTGTTCTTCATAATATCGCCACTATTAGAGGAGAGCAACACCCCGCCCTACAGATTGATGACCCCGATGAAGACCCCGTCCACCTGCCAGCTCTGCAGGATGGCCGAGCGGTCAGAGACACGATTTGTTCTAATCACTTTTGAGTTTAAAGCACCACCACAAATAAAAACATGAGGCACATTTCAGTTGGTCTTCTTTATTTCCTACAAATACAAAGCTAGTTAAGTTAATGTTCCAATAGTTAACATTGACATAATTGACATGTGACCATGCACCCACCTTTAATTTATGTTCCAGTATTTGGATTTCTAAATCTGCTTTTTTAATCTGGCGGTCGAGGTATAGCATTTCTTTATTGGTCTTCTGGATTTTATTTAGGAGGTGAATTTTATAAATTTCTTTTACTGGTAACTGGGAATACATAAAGAGGACATAACATTAACCTGTTGCACATGAATTCCACACAATAAATCTCTGGAGTTTCATGAACAGCTGTCTCACTGTGTCAATCTCTGCAGTTGAGGTCAGGGGAGTCTCCTGCTGCTGCCCAGACCTGTTTGAACAATGTTTTTATATTTCATCTTAAGTTGCTGCCAAGTGCGCTTCTCCCCCGCCGGATTGCACCTACATGAAATAAATAAATAGGCTCCATTCATGCAATTTGCCCTTCAATAGTTATTGTGATTGCAAAATATTACATTTAAACTTACGCATTGACCCGAGCAGCAATGCTCTCCCATGCCCTCTCCCTCTCTTTAGCAGTGTTGCACTTCTTTCTAAAGACTAATGCTCATATTCTCCATATGCAGTCATTAATATTTCCAATTCTATTGGGGTGCAAAATGCTGCCCTCTTCAGTCAGTCGTCAGTTTCCATGTTCAATCATCGAATCTGGGCTCCATTGATGCTGGCTTCATATGTCAGTGGAGCTCCAGGTTAAACTACTCTGAGTTGATTAAACTAACTCAAACCAGCTGTTGTGAAACCGAAAACTCAGAGTTTCCTATCTCAGAGTAGATCAACTCAGAGTTCAGGATTTGACTCAGAGTTTTTTGAACCTGCTTTGTGAAACAGACCCCTGGTGTATCATATTATTGTTGTTGTTGTTGTCGTTGTCGTTTTGTTTGCCTGCAGCTGTTGATGAGATAATTAATCCAATTCTTTTTGCATTTGGGTTTGTTGATGCCTGTAAATGATCAAATACGAATGTGCTCTTCATCTCTGAATGTTTCCGGTTTAATCTGCGTCGTTCATTCACATTGAGATGCAGAGGTATAACTTAGTCATAAGAACCTGGTGACTCCACCTGACAGAGGCAGAGATGTTACTGCAGAGAGAGATTAGTCTCACACAGACCTAATGACGCACATCAACCTGAAAAAAAAACAAAAAAAAAACATATGCTTGGTGAGGCAGAAAGGCACCTGAACAGCAGGAATGTGAAATCGATGTTATGCTGGATTAGTGAAGCTTTCTTTGATTTGCTGTCATCTAGGGAGTCTTGGTCAGACTTAATTTTTCACGCGTTTTGTAAAATAATAAAATAATACAAATAAAATAATAAATAATATTACACACACACACACACACACACACAAAAAAAAAACAACCAAAAAACTGAGTTTTCTTTCTATCCTTCTATCCTTCTGATAGACACGTTCATCATGTGTGCATACAAACACACAGTCTGCATAAAGCACATGCATGCTCTGTTTGACTCTGCAAATCACGACCGGAAGTAACCATCAAACTGTGAGTGTTTTTCAGCTAAAGAAAAATGCTCTTTTTTTTCCCCAGACTCTCTCATGAGTATTCTTCATCAAGATACAGGGAGCTCCTCTGTGTCGGCACTTCATCATGAAACAGGTTGTTGTCAAGGTAACTAAGCCTGACATATGGAGAAACCCTAAGCTTGTAATGACTGTGTTGCTGTAGTGATGCGTTTCCTCGGAAATAAATGGAATTAATTTGACATGAAGAATGTGAACTGTGAAAGCAGCAGGCAATCAAAAGAACATTTAATAATGTAAGATGTGCAATTTAGTCACTGCAAGCACGTTTAATGACACTAGATGCATCGTAACAGTCAGGACAACCGTGCCGAACTGATAATTGATTGTTTTGATTCTTGGGAATATTATTATTTCATTTTGCAAATAATACAACTTAACCCTGCTGCATTACATTATGTTAAGCTGCCATTCAGCCTAAGTGACTATTTCCTTGGTTGACTGTGCATACATCAGTTTTGTAAGATTAGTTACCATGACTTGCAATATCATCAGGAGGTCCTCCATCAACAGGTACTGTGAAGATGTAGTCTAAAGAGAGAAAAAGGAAATTGTGTCCATGCATCTGTTTAACTGAAAGATCACCATGAGAAATACAAAAAGGAAAAATAACTGGAGCATGTGTGTGTGAGAAACTCAGACGAGGAGTACACAGGGTCTCTGCGGTGTTGTAATTACAATGGCTTGCACTGGCCATCGGTGTCTGGTGGAGTCTCAACTTCCGGCAGCAGCTCAATACAGAATACTAATGCTGCAATTAGTGTAACCCAGCAACAGGAAGTTGGCTGCCCTTGAGGGGAGACGGGAGAACAGAGCTGAATACATCACTGTGATACTGACAAACTCTAGTGGCTGCTGTCAGGTGGCTCATGCTCTTTGCAGAGGGATAGACCGTCTGAGGTGGCTGCATTGAGGGGCAGGTGAAAAGGGCATGTCAAGGTCAAGTGCTGCAGGATCATTATAGGTTATCCCTATGACAACAGAGAGAAAAGCCACTTCTGAATGTTCCCACCTCTGTTTAAATGCTGTTCTGGCAGGTTCTGACCCGACCTTTGCATTCAGATTATGCAATGTAATGCAACAACAAGAAAAGTTTGTGAAGTGCATTAGTACGAGGAGTCTCCTTCTGCAGACTAAAGGCAAATAGTTTTGTATAACCAGGAGTAGCAAAACAAAGCTGAAGTGGCAAGTCTCCATTTTTACCTAGCAACATGAGAGGCAATCAGCACAGTAGCAATTCAAAACTAAAAAAAATAAATAAAAAGTTCTTCTGATTTCCATTGAGATCGCACAAAACATTGTAAGAACCAGTTCTGATTGACCTTTATATCCAAAGCCAACATCCAAGGAAGGAGGTAGCATGTTATAAATATATATATATATAAAACGTATGTATATATATATATATAACTATAATACAATTTGCACAGATGCACAGATGCACAGATATTGTAGAAAGGGAAAATTTCAAAAGCGCTGGCATTGGATGTAAAATAAAACTAAACAAAAAATAAACAATTGTACAATTTGTATTTTTTTTTTAAATTTTTTAATAATATTTCATTCTTTGTTTCTTCTCTTTCACTTCAACTTGTTTGTGCCCTCTCTCATCTCAAGTGGAGTTAGACTATACGTGTCCTGCATTCTGATGAACTCGTAGCTATGGAAACTCAATCCTCCAGTGGTAAATTGTCCAATACAACACACTTTGAGCATTGCACAGCACTTTCACTTAAGTGCAGTTTTCCGCTTGAATCACTTATTGCGAAAGGCCCTGCACCTATTATCCCAATGTTGATTGACAATAAAATGATAGACAGTCTATTTTCAAGAGTTTGTATATGTGGAAGTTGTTTTTTTTTTCTTTTCCTGAATGAGTTGTCAAGCCCATTGACAGTGTTGACATGTTTGAGTCTGTACCTTCATTCATGTTTTGTTTCTTGGCTTGTGGAAACGGGGAGAACTAAGAAAAAGGGGAGGTTTACTAGTTGTCATGCCTCACACTACCAACGCATGTATTGCCTAATTTAAGCTTTTTTTTTTTTGCTTTTGGTGGGATGACAGTAAACACAGCCCTGTAGTATTATTCATTAAATCAAGCTGTAGGAGGTGGGTAGCATCAATGGGATGTGAGCTGACAGAACATGGTTATACAAAAACAGCAATTCATGACACTTTTTTATATAATTTATATTCATGTTTTTCATACTTCAAATGTAATTTGAAGATTTGAAGTGAACTGAAGTGAAAATTAAAGAAAGGAAATTTAGTTTTCTTTCCTGGCTATGGTGTTCAGGCCCTTTGTATTCTATATGATGATAGATTTCAGTGTTGTTTGCTGTCCAAGCACTGAGGGTCTTATGATATCTAGGTGTCGGTATGCGTTTCCTCCTGACGATTGCGCTGCGAGAGACAAATTGTTCAGACAAATTGCCTCTCAGCTGAGTAATGTTCAGAAAAAATATGTATATATGCAAATCAAGTGATCAAGATGTCACCTCAAAAATCGGTCGCAATCAGTTGCCAGAGAAGTGTTTGCAAAACAGATCGGATAGTTACAGCCGCTGAGCAGGAGCTGCAACGATTAGTCGATTAAAATCGATTGTGAGAAAATTAGTCTGCAGCTATTTTGATGATGGAATAATCATTTTAGGAAAAAAAAAAAAAAAAAAAAGCAAGGCCTGCACACTTACTCCAGTGCAATCTTCTGGGTCGAAGTGATTCATTGATGTTGCCTTACATGATGTGTGTATAATTAGTCCCCTTCAATGAATAACCATTTTAGTAATTTTGTTCTATGAAAAATACCAAATATTTACTAGTTGTCATAAATGTGTCATGGACACCTTGTGTTTCTTGTTATTTTGGTTTCCTGTATTAACTCTTTCATGGATTATTTATTGTCGTTTTCTGTGCATTCGGCGTTCTCTTGAGTCTGATTTTTTTTGTGTAGATTTTTTTTTGTGTGTTTTTCTCTCCTTCTGTCAAAAGTTTATTTCCCAAAGATAACATTTTTTTTTTTTTTTACAAAAATGTTGGTTGTGTTCTAGATGTTAAAATAAAAGCTGGCAGAATGGAACATCTACTGTTTTCCAAGCCAGTATCCTTAAAAATATCACAAACCATCACTTAGTCTCCTAACCTCTAAATATCACACTAATGTCGCTCTTTTCATGAGGTTATATAAAAAGAATTGTTTCTTTTACTTCTCGCTGCATCTACGTAAACGAGACACCTCCCGTATGCTATTTTCATCGATGACATCAAGTAATTCTTTTTTTAAATTTCCAAAAGTGCTATTCCAGTCTATTGTGGGCTCCATTTTACATCACAGCCTCCTATAAATACATGTCTTTAAAATGAGCCACTGGTTGGACACCACCAATAATTATCTTTGATGCTTGGGATTGGATTCCAGGGACTATTTTTAGTCAACACAACTAATAATTTAGCCGCGTAAGGAACCATTTTCGATCACAATGCCTCTGCCAAGATGTTCCTGCCTCAACAGTGCACATACAGTATCTGCTGAGTACACTATTCATGGTTTGCATGGCACCATTAGGAGCTTGCTAGAAATAAAACTAACACAAGGCTGTGTTACACACACAGGTGACACATGCATCAGAGATAGGCCCATTGTGGGGACATGGCGAGGGGGTCATCCTGCCTTTGATGATGAACCAACGACCCACCGCAGGATGATGAGAGAGACAAATGCCATTACTGTGAATGGCACCTCACGGGCAATTTACCCTCCCATCTTCTTCATTCATCACATCCATTTTTAGCACTAGTGATAGGGATTTCTTTAGCCAAATAGCATGCAATTGACCTTGCCTAATTTGTACATCCTTCCTTCCTGCAGGCAGAGAGCACTTAGATACAGAGGAAGGGTTGAGTCACTTTGGTGCACAAGGAAGACTAAGGACTAATGGTGTAAGCACCAACAGAAAATACCAGTTGCATTAAGTTAGCAGGTGAGTCATAAGTGCTGGATGATACACATCTGAGTAAAACCCGAACAAATGACATATATATAAGACTCTCAATATACAGCTTGTGCAGATTTACTGCATATAGATAGGTATGCCCCCCCTCTTTCTCCCCCTTTTATAACCCCACACCCCATCTTTCTATCAGGAAATCTGTTTCAGGAGCTTCAATAGAACCCGTTTCCATGGGGACTGCTGTCTTTTAGACTGGCTCGAGGTGCGTGTGTGTGTGTGTAAGAAAGCTCTGAGAGAAAAGTTTTCACTTTGATACTTAGCTATTGACGCAAGATGAAGAATGTCTGAGAGCAATCTTCAAATTTCACTCCAATTAATAAATCCCCCGGCGTAACAGCAGAGTTTAAACAGCGAGACTGTCTGCAAAAGGCTGCAGAGTGGATCAAAGTGCAGAAACAGTAAATGCAGTCAGTACTATAGGAACATCCACTCAAAGTCAAAACCAATCCTTTATTTGAAAATAAGAGTTGTTGCATTCTTTTTTTTTTTTTAGGCCCACTGATGTTATGTTGGGGTGTATGTGCATGCACGTGTATATGAAAGTATTACTGCAAGAATTGTTTGCTGCAAAACCTATAACAGTTCTTCACTAACTTCCTGTAAAAGCAAACCCTTTGTGACGTGAAAATATATGTTTCACCGTTGCTATGATTTATATTGCACAGGAGGTTTAGGTGTAGGAAATATAGGAATGCTGCTCCTATCAAGTCAGTAAACCTCTTGGTGTTAGTGTATCTATATATATATATAAATGAATGCACACTGCCACCCAGTGTAAGCAACAGGTTTGTGGAAAGGTGTGAGTGTATGACTCATGAGTAACTGCTTGTCAACAATTTATACTTGATGTTTTATTATCACTGCAGCAAACACACCTCAAATCAATCGTATCGATCCAGCCGTCTCTGAGCTGAAATGTTTTACTTCATTGTAAGAATGATTTGTTTAGATTATACATTTCACGTATGCTTACTCTAATTTACATATGTAGTATGCATGATAGCTACATGGACACAGTGAGTCATCCACACTGCAGGATATTCTGCTAATGACCCCAAACGGTGAAGAGGTGTTACTTTTTATTATGGCATAATGAAGGGTGAACAAACGTGACCTGATCTTTAACACAATGGAAACAAGAAGAAACAAGAGAGTTAAATCCTCCTCCTTCCCCTCCCTGACTTTTTCCCCCCTACAGCAGTGAGTCACCATCCGTAGTCATCCATCATGAATTACATGGAGGGGGCAACAAGGGCTTCTGAATATATTCAGCATAATACAAATGGAAATGACAGCATTGACCAATAGATAACTGCTTTCTTTTATTTGTTGTGACTAACAATTTTCCAAAAGGGCAAACGTTGCGAAAACAATGAAAACAAAAACAAAAAAACCTTTCACATCCTTTCAAAAAGGATTTGACAGTTTTATTAATGTCATTGTGATGTAAAAATCATGAGCAATAGATTAGTTTCATAAAAGGATACATGAATAGGTTTAGATTAGACTGGATACAATGTAGTAAATGTGAATTGAATAGTAAAAAAAACAAAACACACAAACACACACAACTGGCATTGAACATTACTTGTCAGCATCACCCATTCACAAAAGCGCTAGTGCAATAAACACACTACAGCATACTAATGTCAGAGTTGTGCAGTATACACAAAGCCCTAACCTTGACATAAGTTGATGCAAGCATATCCCTATAGGTATTATTTACAGCACTGTCATAAAGTACATCATCCATCAAATGATGACTTAGATACCTGAACACCGGCACCGCAGAAAACTCAACCAAAGCTCCCATGTACGTAAACTTTGCTTGTTTACCTGGTTGAATCTTTTATGACGAGAGCACAGAGATGACTCACGATACCTGAAGTATAGAAAGTAGAAAAGCAGGGAAACAGGTGGCAAGAAGATTACCTGGTTTTAACATGTCAATTGCTTATTTTTATACTCTTTAGAAGATGTCATGTGATTTATTAAACACAAATGTTGTCATTTAATGTACCGTAGTGTAATATGAATGTCTTATGATGTAGCTTCAATGAACGCACAGGACTTCAAGAAAGATAGATAGATAGATAGATAGATAGATAGATAGATAGATAGATAGATAGATAGATAGATAGATAGATAGATAGATAGATAGATAGATAGATAGATAGATATGAATAAAAAGAGCTGAAATATGCATATGAATATGAATACAAGTACAAAAATCAAATAAAAGATTGGATTAATTTGGGAAATGTAAATAAGACATGGGTGGAGGTGATCTTTATATTCTCCTTGTGGAAAAGACCTAAATAGATAGAGAGCATGAAGTCATAGAGCACAAATACAAAGAACACAAAGAAAAGTCAAATTGTACCCGGACCTCAAATTTAAGATGCGTTCCTCCTCCTAGTTGTTCCTGCTCAATCAAAACCTCCTCCAGCCGGTGACCTTTATTACATCAGTGAGTCACTGATGTAGGCACTCATTATAAACAGGAAGCGTGAGGGCCTCTGAAGCCGTTTAACACAATAGAAGAGAAAAGCTCGCGGCATCGTTAAACAAATACTCTGCTTTGACTTGATATGCAAAAGGTCAGAAGTTACAGATTCAATGAAAATAAACCGTCTCAGGATTTAGGATGGTGCACAATTTCAGCATTTTCTGTTTTAATGAAATCTGTAGTTGACTTCTTTTCATACAACAGAATAATTGATGATTTCATTGCAGAGAGGAGGAAATAAATGAGCCCAGTTCAGTATACATATATAGATGTTACATTGCATCCTCATGGCCATAAGAATTATATTCACCATCTGTGCGTAAATGTGAAAGAAAGAAATTAATTATTAAAATGCATCACCTACTGTAAAATGTTTCAGATATGTATGAGAAAATGCATATCTGCCGCACCTCTTCTGGCATTCCTATAAATACCTATCTAACCCTCTCCTTGCTTTCGCTCTCATATTCTGCACCCTCCACCTCTGGAGGAGGACATCAACTTTAAGAAGTGGTATGGCATATGACTTAACCTTCTAAAAGTAGCATCCCTGTGCACCAGTATAGGCCACAGGAAGCTCTGAGGGTTTTGAGAGCTGGCTGACATTTTACAAGATGTGGGAAACGGCGAAAAAAGACTGAAGGAGGAGCATCCTCTGCAAATCTCGACTGGATCAAGAAAATGTTTGAGTTGCGTCTTCAGCTGCATCCTGCGGCCTTCATCAGTGCATGGGTCAATTTTCATGGAGCGCAAAGTAGTATAATTAAGAATCATAAATCATCCCAAATTCCAGAGTCCTAGTTCAATAAATACAGCATTCATGCTTTATAGGCCGCTGTCCAGAGTCATATGTGGCTGGATTGCATTTACATTGCAGAATGGGGTGCACCCTGGAAAGCTCACCTGTTTATTACAGGGCTGATCCATACAGACAGAAGAGCAAATTCCCATTCACCACTATTATGCTATGCTTGTACTGTACCAGGAAACTGGAGCACCTGGAGGAAATCTGGGTCAAACAGCGATCTATTACCTAAAGAGCTTTAATCATATAGTCAGAGAGTTACGCACTGCGCATGTATTGGTGCAACTTGTTGTGTAATTATGATGAATTTCAACACATTTATACTCTTGTCCCCTAAAAACACAGTGACATAACACAGACATGAAAAAGATGAATATGCCATGCTCTTGTTTACTCAGGAAATAGTAACCTCCATCACACAACAACATAATGCATGTACCTCGATTGTACACTCTCCAAGCTTTGCTAAAGAGAAATATAGTCCAGGTCATAACTGTCACAAATGGTATTACGGTGTGGTATCAATAAATAATATATGTGTGTTTATAATAACTGGTCATTATTGATACATTTGTCATACCAGCAACCACAACCTGAAACAACTTTATTAGCTGTTCCATAGTCATTTGGTGGATTACCTTTTACTACGAGCATCTCCCATGCTCAAGAAAATTTCCAATCAAAAGCAGCTGAGGAAGATTAATCTCTCCTAGTAGCATTATGTATGAACATAACATAACATAACATAACATAACATAACATAACATAACATAACATAACATAACATAACATAACATAACATAACATGACATAACATAACATAACATGACATAACATAACATAACATGACATAACATGACATAACATAACATAACATAACATAACATAACATAACATAACACACACACATGGTAATAACCTGTGAGACATAATCTAATATCAGTAAACATGATGCATCCACATCCACACTCTATTAGAATAGGGACAGTCAACATTGCCCTCTGCTGGGTTTAAAGTGGCAGCATGCTAACCTACATGCTAACCTTACTGTCCTCTACAAGCTAAGCTGTGCATATATGAAGGCTACACATCGACTAAATGACCAACATATCCAATAGGATAATTATGTACTTTTACTTTAGTAGTCTTTTTTTTATTTTTTATGGAGGACTTTTTAATTGTAATTGTAGTTATGTTTTTTAATTTATGGCCCAAACTGTCCCAAATTATGGCCAGTAGGTGGCGGTAATGAACCTTAATACTTAATATGAACATACTCAAATAAAACGAAGAAGAACCATCTCTAGGTACAGGCTGCCGAAAATTTGTTAGACGAAGAAGAAGAAGAAGAAGCAGCAGCCTGGGTTTGGAGTTACTAGTGGCAAATATATCTCGGCCAGTGGGAGTAAACAAGGTAGGTAAACCATACATTTCCCCATTCAGCTTGAGACGAATACCTTTATAATATTATATCGTTTAGATACGGTTAGCTAATTATTCCACTTTTTTTTCCTGCTCGAGGTAAATAAAATGAATAGTAGAAAAGCTACAGATGCTAATATTAGCTTAGCTAGCTAGGGGTTACCTTTACAGTTGATATTCCTGACCGTTTATCCTTATAACGTTAACGGCACGTCGTTATTTCACTTTTCCTTTTATAACGTCACAAGAGTCCGCGGTTGTCACGAGATATTTGTGTTTAATAAATGTGTTTGTCAGATATTATAATGTATTAAATGCTATATTTTCCCCGCAGCACATATTATTTCGTTCATTCAGACGTTTTCAGGGGGTTAAAACTGATCTCTGGTTGTTGTTTTCTTTTCTTTTTCCTCCTCAGGTTCCAGCTGTTTGTCATCTTTTGTACAAAACTACAGGAAACACCCCCGCAATCAGACTTTACATAATATTGTGTAATATATGACACTATTCCTGTGATGGTGCCAGAAACCTACTAGAACAGTATAAGGAGAACAGCAGCCAACAGGGTGGTCCAGATCTTTATTTGTTTGCCATTGAAGACAAATGGTTTTGAGTCATGGATCAAGGTGTTGTGGACAGTCCTGTCACCCTTGTCATCAAGGCTCCCAACCAGAAGTACGATGACCAGACCATCAACTGTTACCAGAACTGGACTGTGGAGAAACTCAAAGCCCACCTGTCGGATGTATACCCGAGTAAACCTGTGAGTATTTCAGTCCAATCCAAACATTGAGGACGTGAATTAGATCACAAATGTAATCTGGGATCTTCTATTACTCCCTGTTTTAACCCTACTTTCCTGCGTCATTTAAGTCAGCACTCGTGTTGAAGTACAGTTTTTTCTGTTTTATTTTGGGCCGTTGACTGTTGTTGTTGTTTTAGGGAGGAACTGAAAAATAACAACATTGTTAAAGTTGTTCAGATTTAGGAAGTGAGTTGTGTAAAGAGATGATCAGACATTTTTAATTGTTTAAATGTCAGAGCAGCAGTTTCACTCATGGTAATATATATATATATATATATATATATATATATATATGTATATATATATATATATACACTATACAGCCTTCTGGCTTCCTCTGTGAATCACAATGCTAATAACTTTGATTGATTTATTTATTTTTGAAGTGAAATAAAATTAATTTCCATATTCGTAGTCGCTTGAAAAAGCTTTGGAGTCTGTGGATTTGACGTCACAGTGAAAGGAGGGTGTTGAGATCGCTGCTGTATTGTGCTGCTAATCTGACTTCACTCCCTTCCCGTCCGCTCAGGACTGATGCAATCATTGTGAACACAGAGACTACCTTGTAAAGCAGTCGAGTAATCTCAGAAAGGGCAACACTTCTCTTTGTGTGTAATTCAGTGGACATTAGGTATGGCATATTTAACAACGAGACAGCTTGAACCCAAAATAGAAGGTGCCGCGATTTTAAAATAGGCAATTTAAATTCCTGAATGGCTGCACAGTGAATGTAGGCTTTAAGAGGACACACACACTGACCTTGTTGCACTGCCAGTTTAATCCGCTGTTAAGACCCACTTATCCCAATTGAGGTTACTATGATCTCATCCTCATTACTCACTCGCACAAAATCGCTGCTTTTTGATGCCCTGATCTACATTACTACATTTTCCTCATTCAATGTATTGTTGTCAGTTCTAACTAATAATGTTTAGAAAGGGCAAACAAACCAAAGTGAACTGTATTCTTTTAAATTGTTGCTAATATACAGGTTATCTCCTCTGACGTTGTTGTTGTTGTTGTTGTTTTTAGAGCTCCAAAGACCAGCGGCTGGTTTATTCTGGGAAGCTGCTTTTGGATCACTTTACTTTAAAAGATGTGCTCAGAAAGGTATGTTTCTACCTGTTGTTACAGCCTTATTTTCCTGAAAGTTTTAATCAGCGGCAGTACATATTGCACACTCTATGACCACACAGCTGTTTTTACATTGTTTTGGTCGGGCTTCTTGGTTCTAATCAAAGGAAATGATACAGAATGGATAATTATATTGTAGACAATAGTGTGTCAACAGAGCCTTTCCTCTTTGAACATAATGTCCCCGTACACAAAACTAAATAAAGTTTTTATATGGAAGAATGTGACTGACCTCAACTCTATCCAGCACTTTTAGGACAAATTGGACTGCAAGCGGGGCCTTATCGCCCTACATCAGTGCTAGACCTCTAATATGGGAGCAAACTCCCGCAGCTAGGGTCCAAAATCATGTGATAAGTTTTTCCAGAAGAGCGGAGGCTGTTATAGTTGCACATTAATACCTATGCAGTTTTAGAATGAGATGTTTAACACTTGCACAGGGGTTGAAATCAATTGGGTATATTTAGTCTTCTTATCTGTTTATCAGTATGTTTAGCGGATGCTATAAAAATAAATCGTTGTTTAATTTTGTTCTTTGAGCGTGCGTTCATGCTGAGACTGTCTTTGATGATGAGCTGTGTTGGCTTCTACAGCAGGATGAGTACCATATGCTCCATCTGGTGTGCCCCTCACGAACCCCTCCCAGCTCTCCGAAGCCGCCCCGCAGCCACGGTAACAAGCCTCAGGAGAACTCGGCCAATCCCACGGTAGGTCTACCGCGCACTCCTCACACCTTTCCATTTATTTCATCACCACCTCGTTTCATTTCATCATCCACCTGACTGCTGTAATCTGCACCTCCCATGAGGAATTTAGAACAAGTCACTTGCCTTTCCCTCATGATGAACTACGTACAGTTACTAATACTCAGGACTTCTTTTCTGGCTACAGACCCCTCAAAACGTTAACGGCCCTTCCATCTCTGCTCAAGATGGCCAGTCGTCTACAGCAGAGAGCAGTGATGGGCTCAGGCAGCGAGCTGGACCCTTCCCTTACCACCAGATGTACCCACAATTTATGCACAGGTACAGTAACTCTGTGTCAGAGTTATAATGTGTTTTTTTTATATTAAAAACATCAAGTCCATCATAATGTTGTTTTACTACAGCAAGAAAGAAAAGATAATATATAGCCAGAGTTGTACTTTTTAATCGTAGGAGCTGTATTATCTCTTATTTGTAGTATAACACAATGAAATCTAATACTCCTTGTTTAGTCATTAATCAAACTTTATCTCGATTGTAGAAATAGATCTTAGAGTTTATTAATGCCATAACCACTACATAACTTAACATAACCGTCAGCCCACAATTGTTAACATTTTTGGCAAATTGTTACTATCAAAAGTATTCCTAATTAGCAATGAGGTGATCTTGTTCGGATGACTTCTCGATAACTTTGGCGAGAGTGTAGATGGATGTATGTGTAGCAGGTCCTAATATTGTTCTGTTCTTGTAATCTTCTTTTTCCAGCTGGACTCAGTACTCTCCACAATCGACTCCTCCCACAATCATGCCCTCTTATTACAGCCCCATGACACTAATGTGGTGGCAGCAGCAGCTGTACGCCCGGCAATACTACATGCATTAGTAAGCGTCTTCATGTTTCTGTCTCTCCAACTCTGTTGGATATTTACTGAGCTTCTGTAACAACAACACAACTAATCTTCCATCTGCACCTCCCTCCAGTCAGCTACTGGCTGCCTCCTCTCAACACCTCAGGCCAGACCAGCCCCTGACGCAATCTAACCAGCCCGATCCTCTGAGCCAGCGGCCTCAGGTGGATCGCCGTGGCAACCCAGAGGTCCAGATGAACGCACAGGGAGGGGAGATCCTGAACGAGGATGAGTTGAACCGGGATTGGCTGGACTGGGTTTATACATTTTCACGTGCTGCGATCTTGCTCAGTATAGTTTACTTCTACTCGTCCTTCAGCCGGTTTGTCATGGTGATGGTGGCCATGCTGGTGCTTTACCTGTGAGTGCTCCCGTTACTCTACTAATCTCAATCTCTTAATTTATAATGGCCTTACTGAAATATAAACATCATTAAAATCTGCCATTTCTGAAATAAAGGCCACAATTGTTGAATGCTCCCTGATATAATTAGTCTTAGTGTCTCTAATAGATTTTGTCCTGCGTTACTTAACATAAATCTCAACTGCATCCATCTCCCCAGTAATAATGCAACATGTAGTGCTGATACTATTAATTAGTCAGTCAACACAAGTTTAATCTATTTCAACTGCTTGTTAACCAGGTTACATGTGATCAGTTTCTCAGTTTGGGCTTCTGTGTAAGGCATGTCTCACCATTTTGACATGGCCAATTAATCAGAGGTATAATTGATAAAAATTATTTGTTGTGTGTGTCTGCAGGCACCAGGCCGGCTGGTTTCCCTTCAACCTGGAGAACGAACTCCAGCTCCCGGGAGACAGAGCCAATCAGGACGATATGGAGGGAGAGCTACAAAACTTACAAGAAATGGTAGCTGTGCGTCTTATCAATATCCAATTTATCAATAACTTTGCCTGGGATTGATGGACATTTTTATCAGTAAAGTTTCAGTATCTTATTACAGTATAGTTCCCCACAGATAAAAACTAGTGTGAAGTCTGTATCTGTCTGTAACTGATGGTCCTCTCATAACTCATGCACAGGAAGGAGTTTTGGATGAAGGTTCAGACGATGACGGCGAGAGTGGAGAGGAAGGCGCAGATGACCCAAACAGTGTCCCCCACGCAGGCTTCCTGTCCTCCACCTGGTCGTTTATCATAACCTTCTTCATGTCCCTCATCCCAGAGGGACCGCCAAACGCTGCTAACTGAGCCACGAGCTGCCACAGGGGCTCCTACTCCACAGGAGCACATTATTTCTTTAAGAAGAGGACGTGTAGCCCTACATGCTTAAGGAAACTGTCTCTGTTGCAGTGTTGTAGTTTCCCCAGTAGTGTGAGACTTTGAGCTGATACACAAAACTGATTTAACCTAAAAAAAGAAGAAAAACGATCACTTTATATGGAATGGTTTTATTTGTCTGCACAAAGACAAAATGAACTGTCAAATGACACGAACCTTAGTTGACCTGCTATATACAAGGATTGCTAGTGATGCCTTGTAAACATAGTCAGAATAAAAAAAACAAGTGTCTGCCAATGCATTGTTTCTGTAATTTATAAGAATTAGCAACGGCATCTGGTTTTTTTTTTCTTTGCAAGAAGCTGCAATACTTGTTGAAATAGTTTTGTTTGAATTGTAATATTATTTTTTTTTGTAATGGTGGTTGTAAGACATTTTAAAAAGGACCACTTTAGTCCAAAAGCTAATCGACAGCAAAGAATCCTTAACATCATGTAGCATCTGTGATATTTTACATGACTGATTTTGGTCTGAAAGGTCAAATGTGTAGTATATAAAGACACATTGTGTACTGTGGTTGAAGTGTATCCCAGAGTGACGTTAAAGCTACCGAAGTGTGAGTTGGATTAATGTGCTAATTCTTTCCATTGGGATTAAACTGAGGCGTCCAGCAGGCAAGAGATACTTTTGAATTCCTGCTGTTCAATAAAATCACTGCCACGATGCAGAGTTCATGATGGGAGAAACCATACACCTCTAGAGTTGTGAAAATGGCTGCTGCTGCTGTTCCATATTAAAATGTATTGTGCATTAATAATATTCATGTTTATTAAAAATGGATTCATGATAATGTAGGCATGTAGTTTCAGATGGGTAATACTATCACTTCATCCAGTTTCTCACTGAAGCAACACATGATCTACTGATGACTGAAGTGTTATTCATCCGTGTGTTGGGTGGCACATACCTTTAAATAAGGTTTAATAAGAAGCATAATTAAAATGTTGTACTGGAGGTTAATTATACACCATGCCTGTGCCTGTAATTGGTTGGATGATATTGTAGTCTCTGTAGAGCATACACAACAGTGTGTGGAGTGCACGTGCAGCCTGGACGTATTGCTCGACTGCAGCAGTGAGTAATATTTAAAACCCCTGCACATCCACAAAAGTTGTTTTCACTTACTCTTGTTGATTGGATCTCTAAGCAGGTTAAAATTAGAGAAATCAGTCAAAAACTTGTGTGAGTGAGTGAAACATATGTATATAAAGCCTCTAAAAAAATGATTTAAATGAAATAAAATAAATCTCAAGCAATCAGAGTAACGTGCAAACTTCTACAAAGAGAATACAGGTTAAATAGATTAAAAGCAGGTTAACTCTTCTTCGCCTTTAACATGAAAAACACCTCAGGCAGAGACATTTTCTGCTGAACATGTCTTAATCTTTGTAATAGAGAATCAAAGTAAAAGCTGCTGTAAAGCTCAGTGTGATTCAAATGAAGACAGAAGGAAGTCACCATATATTTACTTTTATTGCTTTGCATCAATCTGCCATGACAGAAGTCATCATTCAAGCTAACAACAGGATGCTATGTGCTTCACTGATGTTAAGTGTCTGTACACCCAAACAAATACATTTTTTTTTACTCAGTGATGTTGGAGTGATAATGGAGGGTTACATCTCAGAAGATATCGTTTATCCACAATTATAAGCTAATATATCTTTATTGAATCTCATGTCATGTGGAAATATGGTAATGTTTTTGGTCAGTATAAAACTAATATTCTGAAATCACAAAAGTAGTTGATATCGAACTCATGTTTTAACGCCAGGTGGTCCATATGTGTGGTGGAAAACAACTATGAAATGACATTTAAAGACTGAATTTTAAATTAAGTTTCCTTTTTTTTTGTTTAGCAAAATGGTCAAAAACCTCATTTTCGACGTTGACAGTACAATCATTTGACATTCACTGATTACTCAGATAACAAGTACCTCAATATTGATTACAGAGCAAATATGTTGTGAGCAAATACCAGAACTGTGACAGCAGAACACACACACATACACACACACACAAACAGTATTTAGAGTTACATTTGTAATTGGAAGATTAACTGAGTTACATCGTTTGAGTCGGTGGCTCAGGCTACGACTTTCACATAGATTGGAGTTAAACTACGACAGACATGAAGCCTCAGCAGATGAGCAGTGCACTGGTTCACTCTTGTAAAGTGATGATGGTCCATCTTTGGCATTGGTGTGCCATCGTGTGTATACCTGTACATCTGTTCTCTGAACACTTAAAAAGACTCGCACATACAGAGCTTTGACAAGGCACGTAAGCTATTGGTGTGTATAGTCACTGTAGCTACACACAGACAGTCGATGAAACAGACACGAACATTGTTTCACAAATTATTCTTTGCCTGAATATTAGCTAGGTTCATGGATCCATATATTACATATGGAATACTTATTGCTAAAACAGGACCGCACTTAGCAAAATAAGAACAACTTCATAGAATATAATAGTTTTTTTTTTTTTTTTTATATTTACTGTAGAAATATTTTGCATAAAACGATTTGCAATGCAACACATACCAAACTATCTTTACACCACATGGACTATTACCAACAATAATACAGACAGTATAAAAACAGGTGCAACTAACTGGGCTCACTAATATCTTTTTTTTTTCTTTTAATCTGCACCTGACTATATTTTATGATTTACAGCATTTATTAAAATAGTTTTGATACCAGCGATGAAAGGAATACAGTGAACAGTTAATTATCACTGCCTTGTGACAAAAATATTGAATAACCAGTCAGAAATCCTTCAAGATTCCTGAGTTGTTTATCTGACATTTGAACAACAGCTCTATGGATACTGTGGGAGGAGAAATAACCTTTTTATTAATACGCTATAATCCGTTTTAGGTAAGAAACTATACTGGCAAAGTGCTTTACTGTACAGTACAGACTTCATATGGCCTCTGAAGTAGGTTATCCATGTTACAAATGAAAAAGAACACAGTAGATATACATACAATAATATTCCTATAACAGCACATATGAAAATTGGAAACAGTGAAAACAACTGACCATTTGTTGAGCAGCAATATCAATACTGAGTGTTCCCCTGGAGACAGGAGAAATGATTCACAAGCAAATCCTACCATGACATACGCAGCAGTAGTGTGGTGCCGTAGTAGTTGTAGTAATAGCAGTAGTAATTATTTGAATGTACCTTTGTTTTGGTTTTTGTCATTTACTGTGCCAGACTAATTCTGAAATATAACCAGCTGACACTGACAGTACCTGAATGGCTTTAATTGAATGTGTTCTGAAGCTGGTGTAGTTCATTAACAAGTCACAATCTGACCTGAAGACAAACAGTACAGTGTGTGTGTGTGAGAGAGACAAATACCCTAAAATGTACAGTACTGTGACCAGCTAAAGGAATAACAGTAAAACTGAAATTAAAATATACAATGAATTACAAGTAAAATCAATACACACAGTCCTAGATCCCTACCAGGGAGGCCCCTTCCTTTGGCATCTGTGGTTTAAATGGGTGATAGTGAATTGCTAGATAGAGTTCCTAAACAGTGAGGGTCGGTGGGCAGTAATAGCAGAATTCCTTCATTCCTCGGAGGTGTGCGTTTACGGTACATCATGTGAACATGTGCTGCACATGCAGGACTTCAAGACGCCGTGGGGGGAGCTCGCCTGCTGCCCTGAAGGAGGGAGCACTGTAGGCATGTTGTGCATCTCCACTTCTACGTCCTCTTTCCCACTAAAATGATGCCCGTCAGCAGGGAAAAGTGTTGTGTGGATCATGAGGGACAGAAGGCCGTTCCTCTATCACAGGAAGGTCTCCGCAGTGGAAACCCCTCCTGGTGAATCTGGGCTGACGTCGACTCTAACACAGGCCACTTTTTCCTGGCTGTCGCACAGAGACGAGGACAAGATGAGTTTTTTGTGCAGATTTATGGTGATGTTAAAGGTGACAAGCAACTGCAAATGTGAGATTTTGTCAGGTTGAGGAGTGATGAAGCTAAATTTATAATGCTCTAAGAACACGGTTTAACCACCTACAGTACGCTCTGTTGATGAAGAGGCTTAGGTGAGGACTGTGCTAATATATAGCTCGTAATTATGGCAATTCTAGATACAATTTGTCAACTTAAGTAAACATTTTTTTATTATGGTAGTCAAACTACTGTGATTAATAACATTTTGTAGAAGAATTAAGTTTTATCTCTGCTTGTACAGATTTAGATTGCTTCACCCAACTGCATAAAAGGTCCATATCGACTTTAATCATCTGATTAACGGTGTGTTTTACAGAACCGCAGACTATTTTAAAAAGCCTGCATTAAATATTAGATTGATCTTCTCCCTTCCAGGCAGCAATTAGTCTCACTATATTTCACTACAGTATAAAAATAAGAAAGTAGTCTATAACAAAAAACTGTTCCTGGAAGACTGGGGTTGGATTATTAATAATTAACAATATAGTTGGGAGTGGGGCTCTTGAAAACTAATGGCATAGCTACCTTTCACTACGCTTCACAGGTTGGACACACAAGTCTGCATTCGAGTTCACCGCTTTCCACGCCGTGCTTTTGGCCATTTCATCAGAGATATTTACAACCAAGGGGTCAGAATCAGAACTGCATGCCAAAATGCAAAAAAACAAACACAAACACACAAACAAAAACACAGAGAGGACAAGCATGTAGACATCAAATCAGCAAACAGGGAGACACAAACATGCAGATAAACTGGAGACTGAAACAAAGTGAAGATGGCTAACCAGATACATCATGTTAACATGTATGAAGACATTATTGTGAGCTTATTGTGTAGACACAGTATTGGTTAGTTAGACAGGGGTATGATTATTGAAACAAGACGAACATTTTATTACAGACAAGTTATCCTAAAAAACAAAACAAAAAAACAAACAAACACAACAACACACAAAGCAGTGTGTTTTACAGTCAGTGTCTCTTTTCTTTTTTAAAATAGCAGAGAACTGACAGTTTGGCCATGCGCTAACTGTCTGACTATCAGTGAGACGGGTTAGAGCGCAGCCATGTGGGTCAGATGTTTGCATCAGACACACACTGCTACCTCTTCTTCCATTGGGAGGCTGTGGGTCACTACTCCTATTCTGTATGATCTGTTCAAGATGGACATAATAACACACAGCTGACCACCAGTGTCACTATTACAAGTTGTAAATGACAACATGGTACATCTGAAAATATGTTTACAGCTGTTCGGACCTCTTTTATTCATCTCAGGCGCCATAAAAGCTTTGAATAGGGAGCAAATAAAAGATTTTGGGAACTATTTATATTGTAAGTGTAGACCGTAAAGTATTTTAAGGCAAGATAAAAATGTATTTGGCTGCCTCATACACCACAAAATAAGAAAATACAATCATAAAAGATAAAAGATTAGCATTTTGGTGTGATATAGAATAATAAAAAAATAAAACACCCTTGATGCTGCACTAAGCACTAACAAGAATAAAAAGCTGCTTTTGATTCCCGAAACTGTGGATGAGAGTTTGCTTTATGGAGAGCACTACTCACCTCCCTGAGAGTGTTTTCACTGGGATGGTGAGGCGGTTTGAGTCTTCATAGCCGACCTTCAGTCCCAGCTGCTCTGCTTCCTGCAGTCTGGACTCTACTTCCTGAATGGAAACAGTATCAAGCCTAAATCACACAATAGCTTTGCCTGCAGATGGTGGAACACATAGTACAATTACATTTACAAATTCCATTTTAATATCTTCTGACGCTGCATATAGCAAATAAAATTGAGTTTCCTTTAGATGCGCCTATTTAAATCCAAATCAAAAGTACATTTTCCCTTGTCATGTATGCATAGCCATTATACCTGGATTGTATTAGAGCAACAATTTCCTTCGAGGAACTTCATAATGTAATATTAATCTTACCAGCTTTTCACGCGCTTTCTTTTTCTTGTCATCCTCTTTCTTCTTCTTGCTTTCTGGTATCAAGTCATCCAACCAGCTCAACTCTCTCTTTGTGAAGAAAAAGTCCAGAAGCTTTCGGATAAATACCAATGCCAGAACCTGTAAAGAGAAAACACAAACACATAATAGAATAATAAATAATATAATAAAGAATATATTGTCGTAAATTATTATTTATAAATCTGTAAAATATAGGAGAAAACTAATGAAAACGGTATATTATATGTATATCATAAGTCAATATAAATTATGCTGAGTCATAACCACCTGTATTACAGCATAAAGTCTACTGTGGTGTGACAGTTAACTGTAGGTTGTTATGTGTATCTCTGAGTATCACATAGATGTGAAGTGTCCTAACAATCAGTGAGGTTTGGAGTCATTACCATCATGGGGAACACGACAGCTGCAGCAGACGCTTTGATGACCCACAGCAGCACCAGACAGGTGAGCTGCACCAGGGTGAAGATATGGACCTTCCACAGTGGCACGTAGCGCAGATAGATCAGATCAGGCTGGTGCTTAGCAGGCATGCCAAACAGCTTGATTCTGTCAAAGAACTATAGAGAAAAGAAGCTCAGTGAGGGAGATGTTTTTTTTTTTTTTTATTTAAAGGCAAGGGATGATGAGGAAACACATTAATCAGAAAAGGAAACATTAACAAAAGCATTCAAGGATTCTGCATTATATCAGATCATAAGCAGAGTCTTACTTGAATGCCTTTTAGAGAGGAGACACCCATGTAGAGAAAGACTCCATACAGCACAGGCATAGGGATAAACTGTAAAGAGCAGAAGTGAGTATAAAAACAGTATAAAAGGTTTAACCTGCAGTACAGCACAGTTCACCAGGATACATTAAGTAGACAGACTTCTGAAAACATCTGCAACATATTAAATCCATAACAATGCTCACAAGCAAATGAAGGTGGTGTGAGTTATGCATTTTAGATAACCTTCTCTTTACTGTGGTTTACAGTTTTTCCTTCATCTCACCTTAAGTGCTGATGTCATGAAAACTGAACAACCCATCAGGACAAAGATCATGAATCCAGTGACCCGCTGCTCACGGATGCCCAGAAACTTGGGCTGTTCTCCTGGAGCAGAGCAGCCAGACTCCACCTTCAGGCTGTTGACGTGGGAGATGGAGAGGACGGTTGCAGCCACAAACCACGGCAGGCCCATGATGGAACAAACACCCAGCATTACTGCCACTATCATCAAATCCAAGTGATAGCCACAGCCTTTCTGTAGGATGCACGGGGAGACAAGGAACAGTTTGAAAGCTGTCGACGCAGTGATGCGTTTGTCCCTGAGAAGCAAATGTATTCCTAAAATAAAAACAGAATTACAGAAAAGATTAAGGAGCATTATATAGATTTAATCAAAAGCCTTGCTCAAGGGCACCTCGGCAGTGCCAGGAGGTGAACTGGTACCTCTCCAGCTACCAGCCCACCTTCCATATTTTTGGTCCATTGGGTACAGTTAACGTCATTGGTATTTTAGGTATTTTTCCACAGTTCTTTGTAAGTGAACAAATAAATGAAAATCAGCATTCGGCATCAAACCAACTCCAATGAACCAAATATTGACTCTCATCCCTAATTGCTCAAAATTATCTAATTACCATAATACATGACCTAAAATTTCCATTGAAACCTAATTTGATTAAATATGATTTTAGAACAATTTTGTTTTGGGATGAAAATGTAAAACAATGCCAATCTAAGCACAGGTTTGACCTTGAGCTTGTGCTCTTTGCGGTTGATGATGACAGCAGTGATCTGTTGGTCCATAAAGATGAGGATGGTGCAGAGCAGGGCAGGAAGTGCTGCCACCAGTAGCGTCCACCAGGGATTGTCTCCTAAAGGGTCAATCAACCAGCCTCGGTTCTTTGAAGTTGGCTGCAGGGAAAAAGATAATGTGAAATATTACCCTTTTTAAGTATTAAATTCAAAACTTTGCCTACTAGTACACTTCTCATGGATATACAGTAATTATTTTTGATTTAATTTGAATTATTCTTTAACGGAGAGCATTTTCAGATTAAGTCATTGATATGGCACATTACATTTGGATAAATACTTACTGCAAGTCGTGATTTGAACAACCATGCATATAAATAGACAAATATGCTGGAATAGATGCCTACCTCAAAGCGGTCAGGGACATTAAGTTTAGGAGACGGGATCCCCATTAGATAGTCCACCAACACCATGACCATGATGGTTATAAACACAGCAAAGTCACTGATAGTGGACCGCACCTGCCACACACACAGAAAAGAAACATATATTTATTAATCTATTTAAGACTTCAACTGAGTAACTTCAACAGACCTGTCACCAAAGTAATAATTACATTTGTGCCAACAGTAAAAGCATAACAATTTAGACAATACCAACACCTGCCTACACAGAACACCAAGTGATAACAGACTAGCTGGTACTGAGTGGGAGGATGCGGTAAGATCTTTTCTTTGTGAACAGGGGACAGCTCCTGCATATTAAAAAGTGATCCAATGTAAACATTTACTTAGTGTGGGAGGCATTTAGCTAGATCTACGCACTACTGCATCCAGAGTTATATTCAGATGTGGATTTACTGATACGGTATTCATATTTAAACCAGTAATATAAAACATCACTGCCTTGCACATTATTAAGAACCAAAATACACATAATACACAAAATGTCACATGTCAGATGGCAAACGTCTCACCTTGGTGGGGAAGTATCTCTCTGTTTTGAACTGCTTGAGGAAGGATGATAAGAAGAAGGTGGTGAAGAAGAGGATGATGGACCAGAAGAGAACATCTGGGATGTAGGGTCCATGGTTACTGCAGGCTGGACCCACAAACTCCCCACTGAGAATTTTACACATCTAGAGAACAAGTGGGGGTATTAGATTCATATTGTAAAACTAATTTTGATAAGCTACACCAGTGCTGACAGAAGCCTAGTAAGGTTGTTACATTAGTATTTATGTATCTGACTAAATCTGTACCAGTGAGAGAATGTGAGTGTCCATACAAAGTAGGGTATTGGCTAATGATGTGGGTTTTCTTTGTACATCCTTTAAATATGACTGTGGGTGTAATTGCTGCCTATCACACTGGAGGTCACAGCGTGCCGGCCTTACCGAAACATTGAGGTTGCTCCATGGGATGGAGTCTGGGCTGTATCCTGTCTGGTTCCACTTCTGCATGAGCTGATCTGTGGCATTGGCTGGTGGAGAGCACTGACACCTAAGGACAGGAGAATAAATGTTAAGCAGCATGTATGTAATTATGTACCCTGTGAATTGGGTAAATAAATAAATGGAATCTCACTACTCACGAATACAACGTGAGGTTGTCCAAGTTGTTGTGGATGTTGACAGGGTAGTGCTCTCCTAAATCGAAGAGCTTCTCTAGAGCCTCATAGATGAAGATGATGCAGATGAGTGCAGCAAAGGCCTCTTCTGTGAAGCGGGTGATGTAGCAGACCAGGGAGCTAGCATCCGTGGCCACCAGGATAATACACAGGAAGGCTGTCCACAGACCGATGCTGGTCCGCAGTGACAGGTAGGACAGGCTGTAGTCCCTGGAAAGGTGAGGGAAAAAGTCGACATGGAGGAGGGTAGATGGCGGTAGATGCATTCACTTGTACATGCACATTAGTGCTTATTAGGTTACTGGAGTCCATAAGAAAATCTATTTATTAAAATACAAAATTCTGTATACTATGTGAACTATTTAGCCTAGTTTAAATATTGTATCATCACAGCAAAATTAACTTACTTGCAAAACTTGAAGAGGATCTTCTCAAACACTAAAACAGGTCCTGTGCTGCCAAGAATAGTGAGGGGCTGGCCTGCGAAGAGGGAGTATGCCACTCCTGTCAGTGATGCCCCAAATAGAGACTCTATGGCACTCTGTAGACAGAGAGGAGAGGGAGGGAGTAAGGGGATGAGAAAGGGAGAGTAGGGAAGGTGAAACCACACAAACGAGGATAGAGAGGGTAAAGCTGAAGGAGAAACGATGAGGAAGAGATACCCGACCAGAAAACAGAGTTTTGATTAAACGGACATTCTGGGTTGTGTCTGTGAAACTAGTTAAACTATTTAAATGTTTCCACCCTGCTGACTCGTCCCAAGTCATATCTCTGTGTAGCCCACATCTGCTGAGTTTACTCAGACGCATCACACACACCAGCACACAGTCTGCGCCTGTGCCAACAGTCGCTGGCCTAGCAAGGACAGAGACAGAGGAAGCGATAAAAAGAGAAACACTGTATAGAATCATTTGCAGTGTGATTAATGGAGGAGAGACTGAATAATCTTCCCATCATATTTTGGACAGTGAATTACAGATTAATGGGTACGACTGAGATCAACTGCATCACATCTGTAGAAAATCCTGATACTTAAATATATGTTAAATGTCATAATGTTAGAAAGCACTAGTGTTGCTGACAAAGGTTCGGGGAACAACTTAAGACTAGGTTGCACCAGATCACAACATTATTTATACTCACATATAACAAATCAATTAGTAATGTGCCCTTTTTAGTTAATTTAGTACAACATAGCACTACTGGTGATTAGTTGTTTGATTCCCACTGAGCTCATGAAAAGCACGAGTACTGACTTCAGTGCAAATCTGTTGGACTCACTATGTTGCCTTTCGTTGCCTCCCCAAGCAGACCTCCGAATGTGATGACAGGGGACATGCAGGCGCAATAGAGGAAGAGGACGGAGGCTAGACACTGCAGGCTAAAGGAGTCTCTGATGTCACTCCAGTAAAACGGAGCCTTCCTCTTGATGTCCAGGATCAGACCTCCAAATATCCTGGAAGAGGAAAGAGATAAATTTTAATTGGAGCTGAAACAATTAATATATTCAACACAAAATTAATAGCCATTTCAATAACCAATGAATCGTAAACAAGCAATTTAAATGTTGTGCTTTTTTTCTCTTTTTTTGACAGTTTTCTGTCGATTTAGAGTCTGAAAGATAATCTGGAAATTAATTGACAGATTAATCAATAAGAAAGATAATCATTAGCTGCAGCCTCCTTACAGAAGGAATGGAGATATTTCAACAATATAGAGATCAGAGTGGCTCTTCTGGTCTATCATCTTGTAAAATGCCCTTCTTATTGTGTTAATTTAACACATGAATTCTCAGGTTGTTCTTTTTTATATAGTTTTTAAGAATTGAGTTGATGCCATTTTTACACACTTAATTGGTAAAGATTACTTTTAGGTTTTGAGTTATTTGCTTGAATAGAAACTGTTGTGGAGTATGTAAGGAAGACAGAACACATTGTGTATCTTCATAACATCCAACATCAAACCTACAGTAGGGGGTACTGTCATATCACTGGATTCATTTTATCATTGTGTCCTTATGCACATTCAGAATCTCTCCCAGCTCTTTGTTTCTGTATCTCTTTCTTTTGCCTTTGAGAGATTCTATTTTTTTTTTTTTAAATCCATTTCTCACCTTGTATATCTTCCTTTGCCTTCTCTGACACCTGTCCAATTGCTCTGCTGTGAGTTCTTCTTTCATTTTCTTTTCTCCCACACCTCCGAAATAACTTGTACTGCCTGCCTCCATAACCCCCACTGTCTCTTTTATACAGCCCCTCTTCCTGTTAGCTTTCTATACATTGGCTCCTTACACTCCTCTATCCCCTAGTCACTGCCTCATTGCATGAGCCTTTTATAGTAGCAGTTAAAAGGAGAGTGAATCTGTAAATAATACAGTGCCTCCCAACTGATGTGTATGTGTGAGGAGTGTGTGTGTGTGTGTGTGTGTGTGTGTCTGTCTGTCTGAAGCTTCAAATAAACACATTCTCTGCTGTGTTGCCTGGTCTCTAGAGACTCAGCATTAGCAAGACATAAATGTCAGCATCTGCAGTCCATAGACATCACACACCTAGTACTGCTGATATGCTCAAATACAGAAATAGCTTTTACTGAACACTTTTTGGTTACTGAAAAAATATGGCTTCTGTTTAATACAAAACTACATGTAATATCTTTTGATCACGGTTTGTATTTCACATCCTCTTCTTGTTGTAGAGACATTTGAAAGAATTTGCAGCAAGGACATTTTCATTGTTGTAACTACAAATAAGACTATACATTACAGGAGGAAATGAGGTCCTTAGTCAGATGAGCTTTCTCTTATTAACAAGAGGCTTCTTAATGCTCTAGCATAATATATTAAACATGCCTACATGCTCTAATGAGGTTGTTAATTAAACTAGGATACACTTTAATTATCACATATTTCTTTGTCAGCATATTTTGTAGCCGACATGTGTATACTCAAATAATGACTTTACTCGGTACAGGGTTCGTGCAGCTTTTTAAGGCACTTTCCAGGCACTTTTTAAGCACTTTCAAGGTACCTAAACCAAAAACTACAGACTCTTAAAACCTTTATCATCACATCTAAATTGTTACTTTAAATGCAATTGTGGAAGAGTAAGTTTACAAATTTCTTTCATCAATCAATGTATATTATCACTTTGTTTTACCAGCTGTTCATATTATGTAATGTTAATACTTGCCAATTTCCAGAGTAAGTGATTGTTTCATTTCAAATATTAAAATTAACCATCTTCCAATCTTACAAGACTTTGTACAAGGCCCATTTGCGTGAGAAATTCTAATCTAAAGTTATTGATATGACGAGGGAAGGAGTTATACTCGCCTCCCAGTCCTCTGCAGCTCAGGTCCTGCGTGATGGTCATCATTATTTTCTAGCTCTCCAGCTGGAGATGCAGTTCCATTAAGCTGGGAAGGCCTCTTTCTTTTCAGCTGCAGGTCAGAAGACATTTATATCGACAATATAGTTTAATGCATTTCCACCAACATGTCATGCTGCTCAAATCCATAAGGGGGCACTCTCAGTGTTATTATAGTGAATACAGTATGATGTACAGAATTACACAAATACAACTGAAGAATAGTTAGTGAAAACTTCTAGGTTCCAGTTTGTGAAATTAGACAGAGCATAGGCTTACAATAACTCTCACAATCTCAACAAACGCAGACAAAACCTATGTATTATTCATTAAGTACACTTTACACAGCCTAAGACAGATATAAGCACCTGAGATGGGACATTCTTGGGGGGCTCAATTCGGATCGTGGGGTCCCATTCTCCAGGAGGCAGGACAGTCACCTGATCGAGAAACTCATCTATCCCAGAGAGGAGATCCGTTCTGTCTTTGGCCTTGTATGCCACATCGTGGAAAATCTAAATAATTAATAATATCTGTTATTGAGTTGTTAAAATGCCTCTGGTAATGCATGGTATATCATCCATATTTCCTTCTCTCACTTCATCTGTCATCAGAGTGGCCATGGATCTGCCAATCTCATGGTACTGAGGTCCCTTGCCATGCGGACCCAAAAGCAGGAAAAGAAACCTTTGGACGAGACACACAAAAATGAAGTGTGAAAAACACTCTCATTATTACTTAAAGTACCTTGTGGAGGTTTCTTGTGTTTTATTTGTTTTTCATTAAATGTTTCTTCCTCATTAAACATTTTTAAATCAGATTTTTTTTAAATATTTAAACATTTGGTGCCAAGAAATACATCAGCAGTAATGTGTATCATATTTTTCTAGTGTGTACCTATAACACATTTAGGCATAGCTGTGGTCACATTACAAAACATGTGTCATAGATAAACAAAGGTGTGTCTCCAAGTCACAATCTTCTGGCCTCACAGGACTACTAGCATAATATGTATTCCTTTTACTTTGTACTGTAGAATACAGAAAAACTGCACATTGTTGTGTAAGTTGTGTACATAAGTGAGCTCTGATGTTATTAATTCACAGTAGATCCCCAAGTTTCTATAGTCTCATGGGACCTTTTAGGTTTTTAAAAATTAATTTGTCAGTTTACTTTAAAATCGCAGCGAGTATAATACATAGTCAAAGTAGACCACTTTTTTTGAATATCTGATTTTCAGAATAAAAGCTAAACTCTGTGTTATCATAGTACCTCGTGGGCACTGGCACCTCAGTGAGGCCAGTGATAAGGACTGCAGGGGACAGTCGCACAAAGGCAATTATGGGCTTCTCCAGGAAGTCCACTTCCCCCACCAGCACATTGGAAGCCTCAGCGCCTGGAGGGATCTTCTTCATGAAATTCATGTCCACCTGAAACCAATGGAATAAGGGATTCAGATATATTCAGGTGTGAGGAAGAATTAGAGAATAGATTACAAGGGCACACATGCAAAAAGAGATAAAGACGTGGGAATGTAAGGGATGGCAGCTATCTGAATGCCATGCTATCTAAACAATAAACGTGACACATGAGCAAAGTTAGCAGCTATGTAAACGACTACAAAGTACTGAGCAAAGATTGTCCATTGCCATAATGCATTTCTTATCAGATCTGAGCATGGCAACACTTTCATTATCCCTGTGTAGAAAAGATGTGCCTTTATTTAATTTTTTTTGTATACTCTGACTAATATAAACACTGCACTTTATTTTTTGGCAGTCATAATAAATAAAAATAAATACTTATGGCGGCCTGCCATTTTATTAATGGATGAGGAACAAAATGGTAAGATGGATGGAGGCCATGCGAGGGAGGAAATTTTCAAAACTAACTAGTGTTACATAACCGATTAATATGACTTTTTATTTTGATAATTAATTCTTAGTCCATTACAGGTGGAGCAATGATTGCAGATGCCTATTACTGAGCCCAAAATGAAAGGCCGTTGGGTGTATGATGGTGGCTCTCATGGAGGCAGCTTTCAACACAGGCCACTGAAATGATGGTGGGAGTCCAGAAACTGAGGAAAAAACGCTGATGAACTCATGGGCCCCTCCACCATGATGGACTGTTTCTGTGCTCAGTACTGTGGTTAGGTTACCTTGCTGAAGTCGACACTGCTGCTTTCTCTACTGACCCCTACTTTGGAAGGTCTCCTCTCCACTGTCTTGTCACCATCCAGGTTGTTTGGTACAGAGTTCGGAGACACCAATGGTCCTAGGAGAAGGGGAGGGGGACAAAGTGGAGATAGACACAGCGTGAGTCCTTGGTAGGTTGTTAAATGTCATTTGTGATGGAATCATTAAATGCTCCTCGTCTTTCATTCTTCTCTCTACTCAGACTTTAATTTTGAAAAAGTGGACAACTGAAAAAAAAGAATCTAGGCTACCTGATGACATGGGCTCAACAAGCGGGAGGCAATGCCAATCAGCTCTTATCGAACAAACGTGTATTTTAACCACTGTAACGGTTCTGAGATATTCCATGAAAAACTTTATCTGGCATATTTCTTTACATGTGAATGGGATGAAAAGCACCTCCCATACAGCACTAATTCCACTGTACCTTGTCCCATCCCAGGTCAAAATAATCACCCTTTAAATTACTAAAATGACAATGCAGAGTACTTGTATTTAACAGGCACAGCCATTACTTCCTAGATGTGATGATTTGGTTACAGAGCTGAAAGACTGTGATGAATCACCACAAGGAAAGATGTGTTTTTCCACAAAGTGTTCTTGATGATTGCTACTAGTCTGTCAAGCTCATTTCTCTGGTCTGCTTTGTGTGAATTCAAGTAAGCTTTCAACTATAGGAGACTGAATGTGTTTGATTTGCCGGACAGTTCACCTTCTTCAGACTTTAGCAACTTCTTGTGTTGAAGCTACAGTATTTCTGTGCATAATTGGCTGCACACTTCAACATTGCTTATGTAACTTGAGCCATACCAGATACAGGAAACGCTAGCACTTGAGGTGACATGAGGGTGGGAGATGAAATGAGGGAATAATGTATTTGAGTCAAAGAATAGCATACCAGTATGCATGCTATTCTCTGCAAAAGTAACACTTCTTTTACCAAGTTTGTCCTCCTTATTTTTTATAAATCTATATCCGCACAACTTTGTTTATTTTCCAGTCATGCAAAATCAGTACAACCTTAAGCCAAGTCAAAATTAAAATGTGCCATTTCCACAGGCATGTGATTTGTCCGGTGATCCATACCCTTGAACTGTACCCTAAAGTAACCCCCAATGGATGCTGGGTAGCTGTGACCGTTGAACAGGAGCATGATTGCTCACATACCCGACAAAGCCTCTTGGAATAAGGGAGGGATTAGCTTAGGTTGCATCCGCCAACACACTTCATTCAGGAAGGCTAAGCCCTGGAATGCTCACCCATATCAGCCTTTTAAACAGTGGCATCACAGCATAACCTCATTCATATGCAAAAGGGTAAAATAAATAACTGACATTGTACAAATCTGACTATTATGCAACGCAAAAAAGATGAACTTGGATTCTTATATTGTGTCTTACTATTGAGCAGTTTTTATGAGTGGGTCCCCATTTAGTTTGACGGTGACACAATACACAATCCCGCAAACAGTCTCCCACTACTTCAATAATCTATAGCTGGCTGTAATGAGCTGAAAAATGCAGTAAAGTGCCAAACAGAGGTAGGAAAGTGGAAGGCTGGCAGGGAGGGAAATGCATCCAACTGTTTTTTGTTAAACCTCAAGGATACACATAAGTATTAGTGAGCAACACTCAATGTAAAGATAACTTTTGTTAGTTTACAAGAAAGCTCCAAAGGGCACCTTTATACAGCCGAGATAAATACCTGCACCCTCATAGTAGAGCCTATAATAACACTGAGACAGACACCCATGAAAACATCCTGCATCAGTAGATGAATATATAGATATAAATAAATAGTCTGCTGTAAACTCAGTACCATCACAATACAGTAAATGCTTATTAAAAAAATGTTGAGAACATTTCATCAACTGTAATTATTACTAACCTGTAAAATAGACTGTAACTGGCGTTCAGACAAATGACTGTAAATAACACATTAAGGGCATTTCACTGTCTAGCGCTACATCTCTGTTCAATGCACAGATAGCTGTTAGCTATTTAAAGGCAACTTTGTGCAACATTTTTACAACCTACAGTGTTCCACAAAGTACATTTATTAGAATCTAATAATTAAGACTTTAAAACCTCCTCTGAATAACCCACACACTGATGTCAAGATGAAATACTGTATATTTTCTCAGAAGGGGGTACAATTACAGAAGCTCATCAGCTATAATAAGCATCACCCTTTCACACAACCTTTCAGATTCAACTCCAACCAAGTGATCACTTCTTCTAATGACCCATACTTTGAAATAGAGCCGTTTCCGGAGTGAGAAACGCACAGACGAGACGTATACACACACGTGCACACACACACTCTAATAATACACTAACTAGGCTTGGTTTGGGAAGAACAGAAAGTCACTGTAGGTGTCAATAGAATTGTACATACAGAACCAACACACCCAGGCTTATATTTAGCCACGCTGCTGACACACGCTGCCCTCATTAGATTCGTAATCGGGTAAAAGAATGTTTATACTTGGGAATTGATGAGGAGGAAGAGCATGGGTGCCAATAGGATGTAAGGGGAAAAGCACAAATTGCATGACATTTATATCTGTGGGTACTAAAAAAATGGGACAGCCAACTGGGGATAAAACATGTGAACAGCTGAAAAGATTCAGTACTTATGTCACTTTCTCCAGCGAACATACTAAAAAACATAAGGACTTCATCACATCTAGGGATGTCCCAAGCCTATCAGCAAGTAGATCCATATCATAGACTATGATGATATCAGTAATTAAAAGCTTAATTAATAACAGATTATATTCATTCTGAAATCCATTGTGTGGAAAGCTCACCGTTACAAAAGATCAATACAAACACTGCTCTCTCTATTATACAAAACATGTATGGGTAACAATTATATGACAGCTGTGATTTCTTTATGAGGACATACAACTGTCGAATCTAAATCTAACCTGTATTAAATAAGTATGTGAGGTGTAGCTGTATTATGTAGTTGTAAATTAAATAACATCAGCCGACATTGAATATTAAACTATTCAGATTTAAAAGCTCAAATTGAGACATCCCTATTAGCATGAAAAACCTTGACAGAGAAGAATGATGTGGCATAAATAGAACACAGCAAAAAAAACGTCACAGGACACATGATGCAGTGTGGGAGAAAGACCAGACAGACCAAAACATTTTGGAGGGCAGCCATGAGACCAAAATGATAGAGACATGGCCAAGCAAGGCAGAGACGCTGAGGAATGTCTTGAAAATGTGTAGTGAGACAGAGTAAAGAGAGTTTATGCAGTGAGAAGAATGGGTAAGTGGAATAGTTAGAAAGAGACGGAAAGGGAAGCAAGAATTTTGAGGCGAAAAGAAGAGTGGTGTCAAAAACACTGTGGGTAAATAGAGTGGGAAGAGCGTCTTTGAGAGTGAGCCTTGCTGTGGGTTATTGATGAGATGGCCGCACGGTTGGAAGTTAACGGAAAGCAGAACTTTCATGCTAGTGCTAGTGTTCTCTGTTCAAGCCGTGACTCACACTGGCAGGCTACACAGATATTTGCCTTCTAAGGGCAGCAGCTCGAGGCCTTGGGATGCCGAGGATGTTCGCCGGTTGGACTGTAGTGATGCTGCCTCTTCCTCTGCAGTGTTTGGTGGGTCGTCATCATCGGGAGGAGATACCACCACCTCTGGGATGCCTTGAGGGCCAATGCCTGCCCCATGGGGGCGTGGGGGGCTCGGAGAAGAGCGCCTGAAGGATGTGGGGGTATTTTGAGGGGTGGTGAGGGGCGAGAGGCCTGGGGAGGGCCCGGTGTTGGAGGAAGAAGAAGAGGGCAGGAGATGGCTGAGCAGGACGGAGACTCTGGACTCTCGTCTCTGTGACAGGTTGGAGACAGTTGAGGCTGCCCCTGGCTTGTGGAGAGAGAGACGTGAAGAGGACAACCCCTCTCCTAACAGAGGAGACAATGGCAAAAAAGGGAATAAGGGAGAGAGAGGAGGGAAAGGAGAAGGAGGAAGAGGAAGGAGGGATGGAGCAGAAAGGAAAAACATATGAAGTAGGAGTACATCACAGGGATGGTATCTGGAGTAGACATAGCCAGAAAGGGTGAGCAGCAAGAGCATGGCAGAGATGTCATTTGAGAAATTTATGCTTGCATAAATGTGAGCAAAAAGCAAAAAGTTGTGTACAGAAGACGATAAGAATGATTCAGTGAGGCATGTACGAGGAACCAAAGACAAACAACTTTGTTTGTCCCTTGTCTTTGTCTCATTCAGCCTCAACAAAACAAAACAATCACACAACACTGTGACTTAGATAAGGCAAAACTCTGAGTTCAGCTTGCATGCAGGAGTGAATGAGTTAGCACACTATGTCAATGCACTGTAAGTAAATATGTGCTCTACTACAACAGACCAGTCATAAATCCTACACAATATATACTCATTTGGTACATGACATACATCTTTCACATTGTTATAACCATCACCAACCATCATAATCAAATATAATTTTGACCTTTTACAGTTGCATTCCAGGCATATTGATATGAAAATGCAAGCCCACCAAGAACCACAGGCAGGGAAGTGAAGAGCGTCATATTTCTTTCATTGTTAAAACCTCAGGGTGGCATCCAAGATCTCATAATGCACACATAACACACCACTGCAGCCATGCCTAGTCAAAACACCACACAATGCTGACTTCAGGTGCCGGTAAAGCATAGTTTTTACTGAATATCAGGCTACGGAGTGAAGACATTTGTTAATTCAAACCCCAAGCCAGGCCAGTCATAGACGTTAGGACAATCCTTAGCACCCAGATTTCTCTTTCACAAAGAGGGCTGATTGGTTCAATAGAGATCACTCTCTAGTTTCTACTCACTTTTACCATCCACCTCCTACGCTTGCACTGAAGGATTTGAATGGTGGCTCTTTAGAAATAGCTTCCCAAATGGTGGAAAATGTAGAGGAAAAAGAAATGCGAGTGCACCATAGGATCTCACCGTTTCTTTCAAGCAAGAGTGGGTCAGAGTGTTTCTTGCCTATGTCAGCAATGGAGCGCACCAGAGGGATGCGATTGCTGAGCTTTTTCTCATTCTGGTGGTGGTGTTTCTTCAACATGGCTTCCCGCACCTTCTCACGCAGTTCCTCCTTCAGCTGGCCCGACGCTACCATGCTGTCTATCACCATACCTAAATCATACAAACACAGGAGCAGGGATACAAACGCACAGTAAAAAAAAAAAAACTTATCACCAGAGTAATAAACAATTATCTGCTCTATCCATGTCATGCTTGAATGAAAAAAAAAAACAACTAAGTTTTACCAGCGATTTCCTCTATACTATTGGCCCTCATATCCAGCATGACTGTGCCATTGAGTATGCAGCTACGCAGTTCAAATAAACTGTGTAGAGACAGCGTAGCCACGTAAGGTTTACTCCACCTCTCGCCACCATCTTCCACATCCTCCTCGAACTTGAGCCATCTGTAGATAAACACCAAGACAACACACATGCACACACAGATCAAAATGCTTTCACCGAACCACATATTATAAATAACATGAAAATAAAATGTGAATCGCATTGTAGTTCAAGGACGTATCACTTCCTTCTCATACGGCACAGCTGCATTAGTATTCATGCAAATTAAAATACCACTTTTCAGAGCAGATACTGAAGCACTGCGAGTGACTAAATTATGGGAAAGTAAACAACCAATAGGCTCTTCACTTAAAAATAGGTGTAGCCAAATGATCCCAATACTACAGTATGATTATTTTAAAAAGCTATCACACAAATCCTTAAAAATAAAAGTGTAGTTGTCATGCTGTTCACCACTCCAAATGTTTTCTGACCTGGCAGTCTCCTTCCACTCAGTGGCACTACCGTCTCTGAAGGAGAGCTCGTCCAGCTCAGTAAAGAGGTCGTGAGGGACATGCTCCAGGTCATCGTCCTCTGTACCCAAGATAAACTGGACCCGTTGGGATGGTGTGTCTAGATACAGAATGAGCAAAGTTTAATTGTCATATTTACAGGGATTACAATCATTACAACAGTACAATTCGAAAGAGATCAGGTACTGTTTGTGTATAGCATGCTTAGTATAAGCTGCCCCTGTAGTATAATAACTCTGTGTGTGTTCAGATGGAGGAAGCTTGAGTAAAATTTCTTCCCACAGGAGAAGAGCTATAATAAGAGGGAAATGGCACGAAGAAGAAACAGAATTCTTTATGACCAGTTTGACTGAGCGTCGAAGAGGATTTGTGTTGGTGCGTGTGTGTGTGTGTGTTTGTGTCTGGCAAGAACAGTTGCACTAATTCCCTCTCAAGCGAGGTAGGGTGAAGTAAGAGCGGTATATAACTGTATCTGCTTGTCATTCTGCATCACAAAAGAGAAATTCATCTGTAGTCTTCATGCTGAGAAAGTCCTGATATATTTATATGCACAGTGGAGTATAATGAAAACTCAGATGTTTTCCAGCAATCGTTTTCTCATGTTTGATTGAATTAGACAGCAGATGTCAGGACATCTGGAACCAGAGAGAAAAAACAGAAATAGATATGGCAGGTTACAAGACCTAACGCCACAGGGAGGCACAAATGCAATGACTGGAAGCAAAAAAAGGAATAGTTATTTTCTGTTAACACATGGCTACACTGTGTGGTGGGTTTGGTATGAATTACACACATGTGAGTTCATATAGGTGCTGCTGCTGTAAACTGTTATTAGACACCTACAGTATACCTGAACAAGAAGATGGTCGACCCATTGTCAAAATGGGTAGAGCTCTTTTATTGTTGGACACTATATTGATTCCACTGAACTGCATATATACTATATAGAGAGAAAAGGAAAACCTTTCATCACTGATTTGCAAAAAAGGGTAAGATTTTTATTAATTAATTATCATCTGCCCTCCTCAAATAGAAGTTACATTTGTGTAGTGATAGAGGGACACCGAACAGCGTGTGAGTCTCAATAATCTAGATTCTCACCTAACTCAGCAGCTATAGGGGATTTGTGTGGGTCTCTAGATGTCAGATACATGATGAAATGTTCTAGTAACAGCATATGGTCCATCTGTGTAGAGTAGAACTCTGTTTAAGAATATTTGTTTTATAAACTGTTATGTCCTCAGTGCCCTCAATGGTTAACGTGATAACAACTATTTTGGTGCTGTTGCCATAAAGCACAAGTTAATACGTCATTGGATTTGAGGCATTGCTTGGGTGCTTATGAGTCTTGGTGGTGCTGAACTTCTCACACAAGTGCACATCGCTTAAAATGTCATAGCCTTCAATCAGTGTCAGAGAATGGTTCCCAGTGGCCTTTAATGCCTTTTACAGCTGAATGTTTTATTCAGAACTGTTTGAAAGGCAGAGAGAGAGAGCTTGAGCAGAGTGGTGCTCTAAACTAACTAAAATCTGTGCATCCTTTACCATTAAAATAAAGTACAAGGCAAGTACTCTTATTAACTTGAGCATTTTATGTACGTTTTAACTAAGGATGTTTAGTGCCATTTTATATTGATTCGTGGAAAAGCATTTGTTAAAATCTACCAATCTAAGCACTGCATCAAAGACTGGTAACACATACTGTATAACTAGCAATGTAACTAATTGTAAGGAACTTCCATAAAATACAAGCACCAGAATAATCCCACCAATATAAAAGAAATTGAGAGGCACACAGTCTAAGATAGTTCTCTATAATATGGATTGCGAGGTTTTCTGTTTAATGTCTGAGGTGAGTCCTGTGAGTGTATGAATAAACATAGCTGAAAGCTCTCAAACGCAAGACATGCAGGGCAGAGAACTGTGTAATAGAAAAAGAGTAGAGAGGGGTATTTTAAGAGAGAAATTGAAAACAGAGTGGTGTGTGTGAGTTGGTAGAAACAAGAGGTATTAAGACATTTAGGCTTGGTGTTTATAAGTTACGTGTGTTTTAAATTGTCCAACCGTAAGAGGGGGATTCCCTGCCATCTTCCTTCCCCTCCTCAGAGTCTCTCTCTCTCTTCTTTCGGTGGTGTTTGTGTCCTCGGTGGCGATGCCGTCGCTTGCTCTCCCTTCCAAGAGGAACATGGACGCCTACGTACACAGCTCTGTGGCCTGGGGGAAAGAAAAGTAGAATACCTGTTCAGACACCTTCCCTGCACACTGCACATCTTATACAAATTGTTACAAGGGTATAAAGATACATTACATTAGAAGTAGTATTTTGTAATAACACTGAAAAAAAATGGAAAGAAGTTATTTGTCTTGAGTGCTCCTGATAACTTATCTGAAAGAAACCGGGCTACAAAATTAAAAAGCTTTTTCAGTAACATTTTACCATTAATATCTACTCCCCTAAAAATGTACTTTGCCTCTTTATTGTTATTGCCACACAGGAACTCTGTTCTGAGATGCAAACGCCCCGTTTTTGCCCTACATTCTCTGCTAATACTCATTCTTCACAGATGACTCATTTCTCTTTGATTTGAGAGGAAACCCATGAGGAATGAAACCGAGATGTGGCGCTCAGAGGAAGGCAGAAGTGACATACAGCTGAACAGATGGAGAGAAACAGAGACAGAGAATGAGGAGAAGAGGATGACATAGAAAAGACAAGACAATAAAAAAGATAGAGAGGGGAAATAAACTGACAACTTAGCTGGACAGAAAGCAGAGGATTCAAGTGGTTTCACAAAAGCAGAGACTGGCATAAATGGAGATATAATTGAATGGAGGATGGAAGATATGAAGTGGTGGACCCACATAAAGACAGAGCTGTGAGCTGGAGGCGGAAGATAGAGAGACAAGGAGGGCGATATTGTTGGAGGTGCTGCTTCTCTAATGTGAATAGAGACACTGACACTTCATTAGATGTAACACTCCATCCACTATCTAATCTTATCAATGTATAATTTCAGTCTATAAAATAGAGCAATGTCATGATATTAATAAGAATATAATCTAATGCCCAATGCAGTTAATTGTGTTTGTGTGTCAGGCAAAACTCTTCACACATGGAAAACAATTGAACAACTCATTTCGTTCTTCTTAATTATAGTTTGCTTTTTTTTTTTTAATAGCATAAAGTCATGAGGAAAATCTTTGCCTGTGTGGCTTTAAACTTACTTTCCAAGTCCTCCTTTTCATAGTTTGTGTGTGTGGTGAAGCTGGTCTTCCCATGATCAACTAATGCCTCCTCATCTAGACCCTGAGAAGGAAAGGGTAGAGAGATGGGGAGGGGCAGATATTAGGGTACACAATTAAGAACATAAGCAATAATATTTATGTATCCAGAATCAGAAGCATTTAATAATAACAGTAGCGTAGACTCAACAGTACATCGACACTGTTATAAAGCACAATGTTAGAAATAATGACAAAAATATACTAAAATCAAGATTCAGTCCAACTTTTGAGAACTCCAATATACTTTGATCACAACATAACAGGTATCCGATTTGATAGGTTGGGTTAAGTACAGCTTATCTACTCCATTACCTGTGGAAACCAGAATGACAGATGTAGGATCTGTTGGTGAGGCAGCAGGATATGTAGTAAGTCTGTTCGTAGTAGCAGAATGCAGGAACTACCAGGGTAGGATTATGGACCCTGACTTTATTAGACTGCAGCTTTTCTAATCATGTTGGCGCCGGTAGAGTGGCTTGGCAAAGATTGGCTTGGCTATGATTACACTGCTGGAAACACAGTGTAGTCTGTTGGAGATCTTTATATTCCAAACATGTTGATCACATGTATGTTTGGCAAACAGGTAAAGGCTGGAAGTCCCTGTTTTTCCAAATCAATCCATATCTCTGAGATTAAGCCAGGTGGTAAAGCAAACTAAGTACGGTAGTTTGGTTTTGCACATGGTCAACAGCAACAGCCCATTTCCACATGACTGAGCAGTCAAGAGAAACTGGAAAAAATAATATAGTCTACTTAAGTAGACTGTAACTAATTATATTTTGTTTGAAGTACATATTTGTTAATACAAGTTAAATTTGTCAGAAGATGTAATAACAGCATAATTTGGCTTTTTTAACAACCGGAGATATTGCATAATATAAAAAGCTATCACTGGAACATAACAACAGATGTGCTATTTTCCAGAAGCCAATTAGACTGCATTGGAAAATATATTAATGTTTATGGTCCATGTGACAAAGGTTGGGTTTCATAGCAACATCAAGAGGCTGGCTCATTAAAAAAAGAGGTTTTGACTTTAGTGAAAATAATTACCCTGCTATCAATGTCATGGAAAAATCAAGATATAGAAAGTTGACCTAAAGCTCTCAGGATACATATTCTTTATCAAATACCCAAATACACATCCACACAATTAATTAAATCACTATACTTATGAGGAGACTACATGCATCGTGTCCCATTCTGTATCCTGAACCATCAGCATTACATGCTCAATCTCAACCTGGACACTAAAGTCGGCCCAGGACGACCAATTCTAATCTTAACACTAAAGACCAGCCAGAACTTAGCTAAAACGTTTAGTTTGAAACTCAGACACACAAAGACACACAAGTACAAGATAACACACACAGGCAAAACCATAAATCTCCTGAACCCAAACCTGGCTTGGTCCAATTACCAACCTTGTTATTAGTGGTCTCTTGGCTCCCTGCCCGTAAGTGCCAGGACATTTAAAGCAGCCACAGATACACTGTCTCCAATTACGGCTGCGTGTGTGACCAAAACAGAACTAAATGTGCTGTGAGATGTCACTGTGGATCCACCACCACACTACAGCAATGGATGATACTACTTATTGAGGAATATACATCAGAGCACTATCTATAAGACCACAGAGAGACCATGCAGGGATAATCAGTCGAACTCAAGCCGGACGTGGTTCCACGATCAGTGCACATTTCAGCTAAGCATGATGTATTGTGACCAGGAAGGAAAAGTCTATTTTAGACACAGTCATATGGGATATATAAATACCACAGGGTGACAGTGAGCTAATGCTGGGTTAATAAGAATGGGCTGAATTAGGAGTATATAGCAGTAAATTTCGGACAGTTGAAATGCAAATAGTGGGGATCCTATTTTACAGTTTTTTAGTCCCATTTTTTGTTTATTTTTTAAATCTAATGTTTTCATAACAGGTTGGGAAACATACAGGTCATGAAACAGAATATTACTTCCTGCTTAGGAATTTTTAAATATGCAACATTCAGTGTTTTATATACTTAATTTATAATCAGATACAGCATTTCATCAAAGCAAATCTGCTGTTCCCTCATAGAAAAACCATTTTGACGCTACACAATCCCCAATTGGAGGATTCTTTCGATCGCTTCAACCAATCACAGAGTAGGACTGATGCCAAGCAGGAGAGAGTGGAAACAAAAAGTGATGATGACATTCACCACATGCTGAAAGGATACATGACACGTGGATGACATCAGGGCCTCTGACCACAACAATTTCATTATGATGGAAAGCACATACTCTATGTCCATCTCCTGCTTTTTCTGTTTCATTACTGATGTGCTACTATGAGCATGTCTTCAATGACATTCAGATTTCCACACATATATTACCATAATCACTGTTCTCTTCGAACCCCACCTACGATGAATGATGCCATCTGTGACTGTGTCTGCGTGTGCACTTGTCAGCCTGTGTGTTTGTGAGAGAATGTGTGCGTGCATTTTTCAATTGCTGGTGGATTTGCATGATAATGAGCGGTGTTGCTCTCTAACAGTGTCTTGATGTGGAGCGGTAATAATTCAGCTGCAGAAGCAAAAGGGCAGCAAGAAATGGAGTTCTTTCCCCCGCAGCACTCCAGGGGCAGGTAAAACTTACCAAGGGTGACTAAAACTGGACTGAGTCCTGATCATCTGTGACGGAGAAGACCTGGAAACTGTCTAGGCTTTCAGATTAAACACATGGTAAGCAATCAAGAATGAAATGAATGAAATATCCACCTAAACAAATCACAATTGGCTTGTTTATTAAATCACACATATTTTAAGTCAAAGGTTTATTAAAATCACTTGATTTTTTAGTTAAGGGGCCCTGACAAAGACCACTTCACCCCCCAGTAAATTGGCTAGTGACCAGCTGATTTCCCATTCTGCAGGAATCACATGAACCAATGTTTACAAGCAGGGTAAACAAAGCTGGCGCATGCTTCATGAGCATCGTCTTATTCTTAAGCTTCTTAAAATACCACCAACATAAATCTGTTGGTTTCACTGTGCAACACCTGTTAACGCACTTACGTCCATCATTATGCAATTTATGCATAGTGACGTCGTGCCTGTTTAGCGAAGTATATACACACGTTGCCCTTAACACCACGTTGCTTGGTACAATTTAAGAACCCATGATGCAATGTGTCACATAGCTTTGTCGAAAATAAACTCCTACTCTGTCACCGGCTGTCTCCAGGCCAGGGAGGCGTTTGGCCCTTATGGCCACAAAGCACAGCTGTGACTGGGCTATAGGAGTAGCGTCAGAGGGAGGCAGAAGTATTGCCAGCTGAGTAAGATTCATTTCTTACCAAGAAAAGAAGCCATATAGTGACAGCAATAGACAGCTATTGAAAGATGTGCCCCTGGTCTCATTTGCCCAATAAAACTAAACTATATGTGCCTAGTCCTATGTGTCCAGTGAAGCGTTCCTTCAGCAGATCAAAATGAAAAGCAAAACATATTTCTGAGTGTGCGGTGGGGCTTTAACGGTGGTATGGGGAAGGAGGTAGGAATTATGGTAGTGGTAGGAATTTCTGATCAGAAGCCCCTCACTGTCACCAAGGAAAATAACATCACCTGGAGTGTATGAAAACATGTATGTCTGGTGCATAATAAATAAATAAGCCCTGCCTGGTTGTCCTCAGTTCACTTTAGAGGGGACAAATGTGGATGGGTGTGTTCCAAAATGACAATGAAAGGCAGACAGGAAGGCAACACTAGCAGATAACCTGCCAAACATCGACACAATCAAATCATAAAAAGTGTATTCATAATTTCTCATATTTTTGGTTTTAAATCATGACCCCCTTATCCTCCTTTCTTCCTCACACTGCCTTGCCTGCTGTTCCCATACCGAAACTAATGAGGGAAAATTTACTCATGCCAAACACTTTCCACCTGTCAACTTGTAAAGTTGCTGTAAAGCTTTACAATTTACTTCTTCGAGGACTGACTGAGACTGTGGAGAGCTTACGGTGTGGCAGCTACAATGGATTTGAATACTGACCAGTTTACACAATTGGAAAAAAAATGTTGCGACCTCCAAAGAAGTGTTTCAAACCCCTCCAACATTTTCCACTGTATTATTTGCTAAAGTTTAATATTTTCAATGATGATTATGTAGACGGCATGGCCTCACCACCACCAAAATATACACTGACAAATAGCTAAAATAAACTGTGAAGACCAGGGATCGACAGTGTTGTTTTGATTCGCTCAGCTGTGTTGTTTTAATCAGACACAGAACACTGAGGTGGAAACTAAGTAGTTTTTCACACACTGGGATTATTTATCTCAAGTAAAGGCCAATATAATAGTAGCAGCCTGTAACACCCCAAAATAACCTTAGATTGCTCCACAGCAACGCAATCTGAATTCAAATTTTACAGGCGTCAAAAACATATTTTCTCCTCTCACTGGTTTGGAGTAGGATAGATTGTTTGTTCAACCAAACTGTAATGAATATTTAACTATGTTACCATGGGCTTTATTGCAGCAGGCTGTTACCGGTCAAGAGGCATTTATGTGAGTGCTTATTGGAGAAAAAGCCTCACTCAATAAATGATAAAGCATTTAATAAAGACAGACAGACCTATTGTGTGTGCAACGAATCATGGACAGAGCAATTAAAAACACAAAATCAAAAAGTACCTATTATAATTTTTCCATGACAGAAAAAAGGCTGGCACATTCCTATAAGTATGTCTGCATATAAGGATTTTCCCTGGCTTTTATAGCAGCTTAGGTTGTAAAATCAGCAATGTGTTGAGTTTTATGCAGAGTTGGGGGATTTCACACAAACCTTTAAGAGTAAACACAAGGATTACCATGTGTGCATTCCCTAAGAAAGGGAAATACTTTGTTTTGTCTCCATTGAACTTTATACAAGTAAACAAAAGTTGTGATATTGTGACATGAAATTAAATGGGAAAAGCCAAGACAGTCTTGTGAAATTTTGGTATGTAGGTGTATAAAGTTTGTGTTTGTGACCAAGATATTAACATAGCAATGCTTAAAAAAAACTGAACATTAACACTGTATGAGCTTATTGCCAAAAAGAGACAAAAGTGCTGCCAGACGATGGTAATGTTTCCACAATGTTTCAGATAAACTGATGTAATAGGAGGATATCAATACCTTGCGCTGTCCAATCCCCACCTGTGACACAGTCTTAATAAAACATAACATTACAAGCTTCACAACAGTAAGATTTATTGCATTACAATTGTGCTAAAAATGTTTTTATAGCATTATGTAGAATAGATATGCATGTTATTATGTCCAATGCTTGCCTTTCAACAAGTGCTTGTTGGAAAAGTGTAACTTTACCAGAATCAGACTATAGTACTCTATTTTAAAGAGTAATAATGTATTATACTTTGACAGATTTGAAATAATTACTTCTTTTTTTTTGACAAGATGCATGTTAACCTCAATTCTGATAGGTAGGAGTGATTGAAACATATAGCAGTGAAACGCCTCTTCAGCCAAGCAGGCAAGTGAATAATACAACCAGCCATCCAACAAGCCAACAAGTCTGGTTCCCTCTAATCTCAGGTCTTTGCCAGGCTTGCTTTGCTGGGCTCTGGTCCAATCGATGAAAGACTGATGTAAGAGAGGTGTTACATAGTGAGACCTGTGACCTGTCCCTTGAGATTACAAAATATCTCTCTGTTTTACAGAAACAAATGAACATTAACACAGTAAAGATTAGAATAGTAACATATTTACTGCCAATTAATGTAATATTACGTAACCAATTGAATTATATCTGAAAACAGAACATAACAATGACTACTTTTACATCGAGATGTACATTTCAGTGTATATGTACTATGTATATGTGTATTATAGTCTTTTCAGGAATACACACATCTATTTGTTAATCAGGCAGCTATCTTTTACTGACTTTTGCTGACTAGTCATTCAGTCTTTCTCACCACATTTGAATAGGGAACAGCTAACAAGCGTGTCTCCTGAGTAAAGATGCTGTTTAATACCCTAGTTTTAACACAAATCAAATCATAAACAGATACTTCAAATAGTCCCCTCTGGATAGAATCAATACACCCAAACATGCAGTCTTTGCAGACATACACACATAAACACAAAGATGGAAACCATGCCATCTTTCTGCTTCAAATATGTTCCCCCCCTGTATGTGTGCCTGATTTGATCAGTTCTCCCTCGCTCGTTGCTCCCTATCTGGGCATCATTTTTTGCCATCAGTTCTTTTAGATATATATAACCGTCACTTCAGTAAATAAATATCTCTACTGACAGCATGTACCTTGTTTGTATTCAGCTACCTTGGCAGACCCATTTTATCCACCTCTCCCTGACACTCTCCCCTCTTCCTTCCTGTTCTCCTTGTCCTGCTCCTTCAAGCAGCCATAACTGTCTTTGTCGGCTTTCTCTCATTCCTGTTCCTTCAGCCAATTAAAGATTAGAACGGAAACATTTCCATTTCAAGAAGCATGTCCAATGAGGGAACAGCTCCCTCTTTCATCTAATCCTCCTCATCCTCACATGTTTCTCTCCTTCTGGCCAGTGTAATGACCACCTGCTCCTTTAGTTAGCACACGCCACAACTCCACTCTACATCACAAAAAAACACAAGAGGACAAACCATTATAAAAACACTGCACACACACAGCTACTGGATCCAGTTCAAGTGCAGACCACGACTGTTGCGCGCACACAAACACAGGACCAGACGTACCGTAAGCACATGCTCCCCTTCACTCTGTTCGTCCATTTAGGTCCTATGCAAAGGCAGCAGGGACCTTTCTTCTATCTGACGGTTATCTCTCGTAGAATGTGTGTGTGAGAGCTAAGCACTAGCAGAGACACTGTCGCACTCGTCTGTTGAGTCTTCCTCTGCTCATCTCTTTATACAGAGAGAGGAGAGAGAGCAAGCTGCTTCAGAACACACAGTGCTCCGCTCTACCCTGTCAGCCCGCTCTTTGCTCAGCAGCCAATCCCACCATGCCACCATGAATATTTTATTCACCCAGCCAAGAGCTTAAAAACACACATGCACCCATCCACACGGAGGACACACGCGCACACACACACACACACACACAGTTGGAGGACATACAAATGCTCACCCGCTGAGGTATTCAGGTCACAAATGAAGAGCTACCCCCAACACAGATAAATAGAAACAAGCACACGCATTGGCTTGGCATTCCCCAGAGGGTGCAATGAATTTTAAAAAAGGCCAGATAGCAGTGTATTCATTAAGATTCCAAATGGCTCTGTGCCGTTGACTTTGACATTCACAATTCTTATCATAGGCTCAAGGTTGGACATAGCTTTCGACAACCTGTAATTTTACGAAGGACTATGGTTCATTTGTTTCGTACACACAGCAAGAACAGTTTCACAAATAGGACAAATTTGTGAAACCCAAGATGTAAAGAGAAGAGTGTATTATTTTTTATTTCAAAGAAACACAGTTCAGAGACTAATTGTAAGGACAGTATGCATGGCAGCTTCAGTCATTTCCAAATATGCTACAAATCCATAATGGTAAAGATTGAAATGAATGAAATTAAAGGCTGAAATCTAACAGCTGAACCTACACTGAGTAAAAGTACCAAGAAAATCTGACCGGCCAGCCTAAGTTCTTATGTAGACTGAACTAAAAGTAAAGCCACATGCACTTGCATCAAGCAGCAAAACGAATCTTTTCTGAAAAAAATAATTATTATTTTCACAATAATTTACAGCTTTGACTGTATATAGGTTTGTATACTGGCATTATATCAATGTTCATGGAATCAAACCATTGACTGTATAGACAGAGTATGGACGACTGGTCTCCATTTCCTACCGCTATGCAAAAGTCAAAATATCTCCTTTCTGGGAGGTGTTACTTTGCTTGTGTGACGTCAGAGTCAGTCAGAGTCTACGTAGTAGATTCTGGTGGAAGGATGGCGGCCCACAGAACGCGCCCTCTCAGCTATCCAGTCGTTGACAGAGGTTTGAGAGCAGCTGTCACAGCTGTCAATCATGACATCTCACCCATTTTTTATCAGTTAAAACTAATTAAAAACAAACTTACCAGTAAAAATGAGAATTTTAACAAACATCAACATGATAAGAACTACCTAAAATATATTTGACATACACTAATTTGGCCTGTCCCGTGTGTTAACATGGACCGAGCAGGAGATGTGCATTACGTCCATGTCCAGCCTGCCAAGGGCAGCAGACATAATGTAGAACAAGTGAAGATGAGTAGAATAATAATGTGTGTGAATAATGTGGGACTAGATTTAACGACTTCACGTCATTTTCAGTATGAACAAAATACTCAAATGAACTTTTTGGGTGACAACCCTAACCGCGAACATAAAGAAATTCAGTATATGAGGAGTGCAATTTACACATTGTGTATTATATAGGACAAGTTATTGCCTTAAAAGCAAAAGCACTGACTCAGGTTTAATCTCAAAACTCAATCTTAATAATATAACCTGCAGTGCTCTGTTTTAGCTATCAAATTGTCTTTAAAAACGCACCTTTGTGTAAATCTTATCCTATTTGAATCCAGAAATTCCCAGAAGCCACCAATAGCACAGGATTAGGATGTAGGCATTGGATTTGGATTGCACATGCCTAGAAGATTCGCCTCCATGGAAGAAATCCAAGAAAAAAACGCAGGAGGCTTTGGACATGGTGATATGGTGATGTAAACAGGAAATTTATAAAATATATATATACACATTTTCAGTTTCTCATAAGACTATTATGTGTGCACCTACTAGTGTTTACACACACAAGAAAGAGGTTTAGGAGACATGGATTAACCTCCCAAAGTCTTAGATCCATTATCCTTATCAGTTTATATCACAACACACAAAGAAACCAAGCTCCCCTAATCAGCAATCATCAAGATTAAGGCCACTTAGCAACCTAATGGAGGTGATGAGTGTTTTACATTTTTTTGGAATTGGATGACATTTCAAATCCTCTCTGTAAACTAAAGGGTGCAAACAGATTACAAATACATCAATCGGATATGCACAGATGATGCACTCTGAACTAATGCTTGACTAATGTTCCACAGACATGTGCTATTTTTGTCTCATGTTCCGATATTGAAGCCTGGCTTCTTGACAGTAGAAGAACTTACCAGCTGATTTAGGGACCGTCTTAAAAGCACATGCAAAATGGGTTAAGAGACTCTTACAGATTTTTTTTATAATTTATTATGTAAAATGGTCTAATAATGTATTATGGCCGTTTTGTGTTAATAGCTTCAAAAAAAAAAAAAAAAAAAAAAATCATAGACCCTTAAGACCAACACCTCTGGTTTATAAGAACTGCAATGCATTTCTAGCTAGACTTTTTCCACTTTTTTTAAGGTGGGCTTCAAATACAAATCATGTTTTACTGTCTTACTTAATTCAGGTATATGGATAAATTATGTTATTGTGTACACTCTGTGAGTAGCTAGACTCAGGCCTGTGTGTGAGGAGTATAAATGAAGGAAGTTCATAAAATTAACTGTAATGACAATATTCAAAATGTCAGTGTTTTAGTCACAGTCAATAGGCCTCCCAGCAGTAATCTGACAGCTACAAGAGTAAACGTATGGCCGCATGTTGCTGCTTTGAATCCCAGCATCAGTCAGAGAAACTCTCCATCCTGTTAATGGACATCTAAATAAAAGGCAAATCAGTCACTTTCAGTGAAAGATGTACTGCACGTAGCTTCACCCAAGTGCACTGAAATGTGTAAGAACACGTACGAGATTTAAATACAACTTTTTATGAGTCAAAAAATTACAAGGCAATGGTACACCCAACTATGTTAATTTCTAATTCATATAGTGGACCAATTCATTGCCTCCAAGAAGCATTCAAAAGCTTGTTGTGTTCTCAATTGGCCTATAGCTGATTACAATAGGAATTAAGTCTTTTTATCGTATTATCATAATAGCATAGCTGAACAGAACAGAGCACCGTCAGACTGGCAAAGAGGCTCATTCTGTTTAATACCCATTAAGAGCAATGCCATACAAAAAGTGAGCTTTGCAAAAGACTTGCTGGCAGTAAGTGCTGAGCCAATAATAGTCCAGGTCAAAGAGCCCACACTGGCTGGACTTAAAGCCTTCTTTTAGTAGCGAGACACCAGGATGCAAAATCCGTCTCCTACCGGGCAGGCTGAGGAAAAATCCAATGAAAGCTCCTACTGTCAAGCCATAAGTTACTGTAATCGATAAACAGAGATCGGGTTGAAAATGTATTAGGCAAAATATGAGAAAACAAAAGCAACAAAATGGGAATCAGTTAAGGGGTGCTTGGTGAACCAAATTTCAAGTTATTACAATGAGTCTATTAGTTTTAACTGTGATTATCACTTGACAACTTTTTTTCTAGGTTTTAAAAAAAATTGCATGATTATTATCTTGAACACAGGCCAGTACAGTACACAGGTGGCGCTAAACAAAAGTATTTAAATGAGAACTGCTTGTAATAACCTCATCTCCAACATTAAGGCCTTTTAGTAGCTCTCTCCAAACCCCACAAACACAGACTCCTGACAATAGCATTAGTCAACCAGCAAGCATGAAAATAACAAAAGTGTCTTGCTGAAACCAGATTCGGTCTGAATGTTGAGCTCACAGTTTAACAATGGTGTTTTCTTCAAGATGTGAATTTTGATGGGTTAACAGTTAATGAACCCAGAGAATTCATTAGGCATCAGACAACTGAACTATTGCCCAAGAGATCCTGTCTTCCTGATTTCCATGTCTAGAGAGGGGATGAATTAGGCAGCTATACAGCGACTCCTTTTCAGCCTGGGGTCAAGTTTCCTCTGCAGCACACACACACACACACACACACACATGTGTGGACAACCCTACACCAGCACTGAAGTCAGACAGTACATTTGAAACTGCAACCAAAAGCACTGCAACCACTTTATTGTTTGGGGAGTTGTTAACACACTTATGTTTGATGATCATCATGCATTTGTGACTATAAAGCATTTAGCAAACAGGATGTGGCTGTACACTCACCCACAACTCAGTTGTCATCATATAGACAAGAATGTAGTAACTACTGCCAGCTAGTGTGGGAAATTATTCAGTTTTTAGTTACAAGTCCATTGAACCATATCTAGTTTCAGAAGCTTTCATAGCAAAATTAGCACCATTTCCTGTTTAGGAAATGTCACACGTTAAAATCGGATCTATTTTGGGTGCATTTTATATGAAATTTAACAGTTTATTCCTATGTTCTGAATGTACCAGCAGATCATTTCAAGTGTCTAACCAGGACAAATAATATCAAGTAGCTGGACTGTTCAACCTGTTGAACATTAGGGGTTGAAAGCTAACGTATAACGTATATTTTTATGTTAATTAATTACAGGCTTAACGTTATAAACTTGTCAGACCTATTCAGTCAACAACAGAGGCTTATCATGTCTATTTATATGTGAGCTTATTAGAGTGCTTGAACAAAACACGCTGTTCAAACTTCAAGCTAACAGGACGTTTATTTTATTTCTTTTAGCGGGTACTAACGTTAAAAACGTAACGCTATCTTACCCGGCTACTTCATTAGCTAGCAAGTACTATCTGGTAAGACATGAAGACAAACCAAACGGCTAAAAAAAACAGATATAGGTACACATATTATTACAAAGTGTATATGTGAATAAACGCTTTATATACCTATAAGAGGGACCTGAACACAACTTCTAACCCCCGCCACGTGTCAGAAGTAGAAAGCCGGCTAACAATAGCAGCCGCCGGCTGGTGCCTCACTGAGTCTGACTCCCAAGCATCCTACTACTTCTCCGGCTGCGTAGCAAACAACGGGCTACCCGGACAAAGAGCCACACAGATATAACGGCAGGCTAACTTGTTTGTGTTGTGCGGGTACTTACAGTTCTTAAGAGGGGTCTCATTTGTTCCGACGCTTCGTCCATTTTTTTTTCTACCGCCGGACTTCTGCCCACCGTTAGCTGTTTTTGTTATTTTTTTTGCCGGTTGATGTGCGGAGGAGACCAGGCTTGGTGACACTTCAGTGAACTGGCTGTGCTTCCCCTAACGACGCGGTAAGGAAACGCCTCCACAATGATTGACTATGATTGATTGCCAATACGCTTTCAACAGCCGGCGTTTTCAGCCAATCAAATCCAAGAACTTCTTTATATGGGTTGAGGCCTAGTCTAGATCCCCACATTTTAAATTAATGGTGAGCTATTGGAGGATTAAAACGATGGGTTTGAATAATTTAGCTTTACTTTTTTCTTTTAACTTTCAAGCTACTTAAATTCTGTCTTAAAATAATAGTGAGTTGCACAAATGAACATTGAGAGAAAGAAGATGCCTTCATAGTGCACTTACAATGAAAGTGATGGGCCCACAAGCCTCCTTCTGTGCAAAAATGTATTTAAAAGTTAATCTGAAGCTAATATGAAGCTCAGTCATCCAAAATAGTCAAATCTAGTATATGTCTTTCAACATTACAGTCTTTTCCTTTCTGTTACTATAGCCCACTTCCAGCAGCTCAACATGGAAACACTATCCGAAGAAACACAAAGAGGGAAGTTTATGCTAAAAAAAAAAAAAGACTGTAGATGTGGCAGATATCTACTTTATACGACTAACTCAGACGGCTGAAGAGTCGCATAAAGCCGGACAGTCACATTTTAAACTTAGCACGGCAACCAGTTTATTTTGGGGTGTTAACACATTGAGGGTCATAATGCATCTGTGACTGTAAAGTTATACCTAACAAACAGGATGTGGGTGTACACTCGCTCACAGCTGAGTTAAAACCTCATATATCTGAAGAAACACAAGGTTTAAGATAAAAAGACGTGATACACAATGTGATATACATTTGATATAACTAAGTGAAACGGCTCTAAACTTCAAATGATTTTTTTTTTCTTTTTTTCCACAAAATTACTGTGTGAACACACTGTGGACATCACACATCACTTACATTGAAAAGACAATTGAATCTCATCATTTTATAGCCAGTATGAACAGGAGGAATGATTACAGCAAGGGAAACCTCTTTCAGTGTTCATATGGCCACCTGCCTGTTTTCAAGACTGAAATTGTCAAAACACAGGAACCTGCTACTGCCTTATAGGTGTGTAAGTACCATAGATTAACACTAAACAATTTAACTCTTATGAATGTTATCTGCTGCAGATAGGTATTTGTTTACACTGCCAATAGTAAGTAAATTAGCAGTAAAACAAGATTTATTCTCATTTATGACTAAAGAAAACATTTAGGTTGGAGTTATAGTGTCAATGTCCCTGCCCCAAGACAGGAGGGTAATTAAAAAAATAATTTTAGTTAACAAAAGTAGAACTTGATGCGGCTACAGACACTCTAGCATGCATTCACCACCGACAGTATCCATTTCTTCATCCTCTTCTTATGTCTAACGAAAAACTCCAAGAGGAAACACTTTTCATCCTGTTGTTGTGTGGATGACAATCATGGTTGACATCCACCGTCTTGTGCAGCAAGATTTTTCTCAAAATAGTTGGAAAAAAAACATAAAAGAGTTGCCAAACGCAAAAGATATATTATAATTCAAACAATTTATAGAAAACATATAGTAAATATAATCAAAATACACTGTTTGGGACTTTAAAGAGAAATTGGACGTAAAAAAAAGTTTCAAGAGGTTAAGAGAAACAAACAGCCAGCAAACAACTGCTTTATTCATTTAAATATTGAAAAGATGACAAGAGAGAAGACTGATGTGTTAGCAGTATGAGGGAATATCGTAGAACTGTGAATCAAATACTTAACTTGTGCTCAGATGTATATTCATAGTCTCAAACTATCTCAAGAGAGAGTGCAAAATGTCTTGAGGTGGGCGAATAACAAAGATCTTTAACCTTTTAATTTGTGGGGTTTATGTGAGTTTAGCCTGATCAAACTAATACACACTATTTGCACTAACTTTAAATTAAATCTTCCTTTATCATCCCAAGGTCTCTTAATTTAGGTTTATCATCCATCTTGCCTAAAAGCACCATGCTTAGCATGTAGTAATAGATAAAACTGTGTAATAATTATTTTTCACCAACAGATGGCAATGCTGCATCAACCAATTCTCTCTGGCCTTACAGAAAAGCAGTTGGCAGTCAGTTTAATTCACTCTACAGAGTTTATGCTGTCACTGCTGCTCTCTCTTATTCCAATTAGGCTACATAATCTATAATTTAAGGATAACCTTTCCTCCAGACTTGAGGGGTTTAGCATAGACTCAGATATTCTTCGGCTACAAATTCTGTCATATGCATCATTACAAAATCCCTTCATCATATTGTAAACTTAACTGCAATGGCGTACAATAGATTAAAAATGGAAATCAGATCAGTGCAAGCAGCAAAAGAAGTCTGTTTCTTTCAGGAGTTCATGGATGTCTTCCTTTAAATAGAGCCCATTCCTCACCCGCCCATCAACCTCCGGCATAATCACGCGGCAGCTCAGAAATAGAACTGCGAGGTGGGAGATCAAACTATCACCTCTTAATTGTACCCTGAGTCTTAAAGATGCTGAGAGCCCATTAGCGCACAAAGAAGTGTGCTGTGTACCACTCCTGAAACATGCATCCGCATAATGCAGCTGGGAGATGAGTCAGAAGTTAGACAAGTGGAAGAAGCACCACACTGGCATCCACCTGTGCTGGGATTCACATAAAGAGATGCAGACTGCAAGGTGTGGTGATGATAAGAAAGAAAGTTTTCAAAAGATTTAGAGAAAAAAAAAATACAAAAAGAAGGGTGCACTGTACTTTCTGCAATGAAAGAACTGCAACCTTTTGTCCCTTAATGTCAAATGTAATATCTAGCAGAAAATGCATGGCTGCAGAGTCTGTACTGAGGTTACACACATATTTTATGTTTACCTTTAAGCAGCAAGACGTTGCCAGATATGAGAGTGCAGCATGCTAGACACAAACCACCAAATGAATATTGACTGTCTTGTTTTGTCCCAAAAAGGCAGAGGAAATTAAGACTCCCTTTTTCCCATAAGGTTAAGTGGATGTTGTTTTTTTCTCCAGTGGTGAGGCCTTCTGAGGGTGCCAAGAGAGAAGGAAGGAAATGTAAAATTCCCAAACCTGTCGGAGCGCCCCATCAAAGTGCCAATGCATTGATTTTGACCACAGATCTTTTCCACCCAGCTGCCTCTGCATGCCCTACCCCAAACATCACTCTCAAGACCCAGGTCTTGTGGGAACGTTAGTGCCCCTGAATCCTGTTCCACTCCTCCGGGACCCTCAGAGGAGGGAGGAGTAGAGGCCAGTGACCAGCATGGTGTACCCAAATCGACGCAGGAATGGGTAGATGAAGGGAGGGGTAGGTTGTGGAGTAAATGGTGGCAGTAGTCAGAAGGGGAAGGTGTGTGTGTGAGTGTGTGTGTGTCCCACTGCCCTCCAGAGGGAACACAAGGGTTTGAAATCAATGTGCTGTTAAGTGCAGCTTAGCCGCGGGATACTCTCTCTAACATTACACATGCACCAGTGAGTCAGAGCCCTGCCTGCACGCTGCACACGCCGTCTGAGGGTACCAACACAAGGCCCTTCCGCGTCTCTGGTTCCTCTCACCTCCATGCTCTCTGCCAACACTCAGCGCCCTGCTCCAAACAGTTGTGGCCCTGCTAACTTGAGACTCATCTCACACCAGGGTCTCACTCTAACCGACCTGTGAGCATTACACCCGTACAGTAGTCAATCCCCCCCTCCTCCACCACCACCACCACCACCACCTCCGCTGCTGACGAACCAATTCCAATGGAGGTAGTGAGACTAAATAAAGAATTGTGTTGTGTACATAAACACCTGAGGCGAGCTAAAAGGAGAGCCTTTGTCAGCATCATTAAAACTGTCAATGCCCATCATGACCTCCACTTAAAAAATGCAAAGAACATATGCTTATCATACCTAAAACAGAATATCATATATCATGACATGCAGTGGTGCCAGATGGTATCTAATATTGTGTTAGTTAAAATAATTATCCCTAAGGGTGTTACTATGTAATACGGTGTGGGCACATTCTTCAGAAAGAAATGAGAACTACAAAATATTGAATCTGACTTATTCTTGCCTAATGACATTAATCTTAATATATTTAAACAGAAGCCCTTTGTTAAAAAAAATAAATAAAAAATTTGCCATTAATGGGATCATGGGAGAATACATCACAAAACAACAGAGTGGCCATATGAGAGATTGTCAGATTGTCCCTTAGGAACACTTTTGCAGTAATGCTAACTGGCTTGATCATCATTTAACAGAAGTGACATTTATCAACACATCAGAAGGAGAAATATAGTGCGAAGATGAAACATAATCACCGCCGTTTCAGTCTTGCCTGTCTGTACGCTACTTCTAAAAGGGGTGTCTTAAAAAAAAAAAAAAAATCTTGACCCAAACACACGTCTGCCTGTGGCTGCATTTAGTCAGTGAGAGCAGTAATAGTGTGTGACTGAAGGTGAGGAAATGGCCTCAGGCCTTCATCTGTGTTTAGATGTCAGCCCTCCTTGGGTACAATGTCTCCGAAGCCATCCTTGGCCTTTCTTACACGAGCTCTCAACATGGCCACCAATAGACAGCCTGAGGGAAGGGCACAGACACGCGACTGTACACACGCATAAAAACAACGAGGAGAAATTGAACTTGATACTCGATGTTAACAATGTTGTAACGATGTTAACAACGGCAGTAGAGCACAATAGTCAATTTCTTCAGGTCTTATCCCAATGCGCATATCTCCCATAACTCAACACGGACTGAATTTGTGGGAAAGCATGCTGTCGAGGTGTCTATTGATTACTGTAGCTCTTGCATGAATGGTTTAGAAAGACAATCTATTGACCTGTTGCAGGATTTCGGAGTTGTCAGTTTGCCTGTTATTAAGTTGTGAAATATTCCTTTAAAATAAATTTTGAGAGGATGCTCAGAGGAGGAAGATACTCGCCATTTCATGTTGAAATGTCCTTGCATCTTTGTATACGTTTATTGTATAATGGCATATAATGTGAGCCTTTACCTAAATAGTGAGAAGGCTGTCAAGATTTCACAGTAGAAACACAACAAAGATGGGGTGCTCAAGGTGGCTTTGAAGTCTAGATACTGACTAATAACTGACTAGTTGCTGGTTAGGAGAAATCAACGATCCTCCCCTGCTCCTGCTCAGATTCTCCAGCGCCTGTAGTTGCTGTATGTCCGGTCATAATGTTGACATTATGGCTGTTCACCACCTTACAGCCACTGATGAGCGGAGGTTTGAGACAACATGAAAAGGAGGAAGGAAAAACATCATCAGATGCGGTGAAATACAATTTGCTGACACGTACAAGTGCAAACATTTTTATTCTCAAAGCTCGAACCCCCCCCCCCCCCCCCAAGAGCCTTTTTCTTACAGCTTTCCTGAGAGGCCAGGGCAATCAAGCACTCTACCTTGTTAGGAGGTGTTAATTGGAGTTAGTCAGACTCCTCACTTTGTCAAGGAGTCTGACAACAGAATTAATTAGAATTCGAGTATGTAAATCAATTCAAATTGGGGTCCTTATGGGGGAGGATTTTGAAGTATTTTCACTGAGGGAAAAACAGGTGCTGAGAACATGAGCCAAGAAGTCTCTGTGTGAATATTATGACTTCTCTTTTCATGGAATTTATCTCTGCTGCTTTTTCATCTCGTCCACATTCGGAGAGGCCATGGAAATACAGTATAAATAGAGGTGTTGAGCTGTACATTGCCCTTAGTTGGATGGTTGATGGACCATTTTCTATTTAGCCTGTTTTCATATCTTCAAAGTACACATGCCTCACATGCAGTTGCATCACTTAGGTAAATGATAAAATGTGTGAAAGCAACCATGGCAACAACAGAAGGAACAGGACTATGTGCTTTTGTGTGCTTTTTACCTAATTGGATCTATGTTGTGCGTCATGTCATGTAAGACGTGTAAATCTCATATTTAAATCACACTTTGCTCGCTTGAATTGTTGAATTGTGAGCCCTGGTGTTATCTTGTAACACTTATTTGTAGCTTTAAAAAGGATTGCTCAGCTCTTTTGTGTATACATGCCACGGCCTCTGAGTATTTCTTGAAATCAAAGTGTTCACTGACAGAGTTTGTCTTTAATATTGATTTCAATCGTTCATAATAACTGTACATATTGTTACTTATTGTATATAAAACAAAAATTAATACGCTTCTACTATTATCGCGATGAAGCATATCATATTTGTTTGCAAACTATTGTTATGGGAAGTGTATTCCCAATTTATTTGCAGTCTCGCTTCATCGCTGGAGAAATACTGATAAATGGGCTATAATATTATATTGATCACATCACGAAAGATGGATAGAACCTGTTGCAACTTACAGGCTGGTAATCGTTTTAGGGCCGTCTTTTACTGCAAGAGTCTTAAATATACAAGGTTCATACTGTAGATCACATTACTTATACATATTCACAGTGTGACTAAACCTGTAATTTGTTCATTAATTAAAGCATTAATAATTCATTTCTGCAATGATCCAAAAAGAATCTAATTATGCAGAATATTTTTAAAACTTGCATCAGTGCAGTGCAATGAGTGTAAGCCAATAATATGAATAAATCATACAGGGAAAGACATTTGGACAATGCTTTATGAAAAGCTGTTTTTATTATCCATTTAATAACACCTCCAAGAAGACAATTTGTACAAGATACATCACATCCTAAAGTGCACGAATACTGTACAACGAAAATGACTTAAATACGCAGGGGGAGAATAAAAAATAAAAACCACATTTGTAAAAAAAAAAAAAAAAAAAGAATAAAAAAAAGGAAAAAAAGAGATAAAAGTTGTAAAAATAAATGAATAAAAAGGGACATGCTTTTTTTTCAAAAACAACAATCACTACGCATGTTTCTGCTCAGGTATGTGAGAGGGGATGGCCTGGGAAAAAAACCTTGTGCAGCTTGCTTGGGGGAACACTAAGCTTTGGCACCTTTAGAGAAAAGAGAAAAAAGACATTAACAAGGAATGGAGAGCACTCAATAATAAACAAAAGTTATATTTAGTTTCAATAAATACAGTCTTAGGGGCTTGTGTAGAATGCATAATAACCCATGCCTTTTGGGTTGTCCTTGTTGTAATCCTCCGTAGTTAAGTCTTCACACTTGATGGTTGGGGAGTTCTCTGTGCTTGAGCCCCCAGGGGACATCCTGCGCCTCTTGCAGACCATGGAGTACACACCAGAATCGCTAGAGTCCACCGATTTCAGTGAGTGGGACGTCTCGATCCAGGTCGAGGCCGGCGGCACACTTTCCTCAGGCAGCTTGTCTTTAGTGGCCCCCAGCTGGTCCTCCGGGAAGGCTGGGGGGCTCGGACGAGGGGACCAGGGCAGTCCCGTGGTCATCTTGCGCTGGTAAGAGCTTCTGGTTCCCCAGCCTGCAGCCATAGAAGCGAAGGCTGAGTCTGGGTAGTAGCTGAGGGCGTGGGACGTCTGTAGGGACAGGGGCTTGATGCCGTATGACAGCAGGCTACTGGTGGAATAGTCATTGTCATACGACAGATCCAGCTTGTTGGAGCCAGGCTGCTGGACGGGCGGCACAAACCAGCGCTGGGCAGAGGCAGCTGCACTGGCGTCCTCGCTCTGCGGGGAGAGGAGGCTGTTGGTTTGGGGAACGGCTCGTTCGCTGGTGTAGAAGCGGTTCTGAGGCAGGTTGTTGACAAACTGGTCCTGAAAGAAAGGCTGCATGGCATAACGGGCCCCGGGCACAATTTGGGTAGAGCGAGGAGAGTCTGTGGGCGATGGAGTCAACCTGTCACTCTCTGGGGCTGTGTACATCCTGTTTAAGAGAAAGAACCCACACACACACACACAAAAAAAATATAAATCAGCTGCAAGGATAAAAGTTCACAGTTAAAGCCATGCATCAAATAGTGTACCACAGGAAAGGCAGATCAACCACACTGTTTTAGTTGCAAGACACGTACGAGTCATAATTGTCCCGGAAGCCTTTTGCAAATGGGTTGTGATCGATCTTCAGCTGTGTGATCTGAAAGAAATAAGAAATCCTGACTAAATGAGGTGCATCTTAAAGCAGGTATATGCACTGCATGAATACTAGTTCAAGGTCATTTAATTTTGCTGCAGCTAAATAGTGAAAGGATTTTTTTTTTCCTATCAAAAAAAAAAAAATAAAAAATTTAAAAACCTAATTATTTATGTGCTTACGTCTGTGTTCTGGTAAGCGGTGACGGCTATAAACTGGTTCTCTGGGAAGGTGAAGGTTTGAGTTCTGGCCTCGTTGCTCATGTCCTCCACTCCGTCTTCTGTCACTTCAACAATGTGCAGTCGCGGCTGGTATTTATGGAGAGACTGCAAGACAATCATCTGCCAAAGAGAAAAAAATGTGCAATGACTAAAAATGTGGCACGTATCAAAAACACTGAAAACACAAGCGGCATAAATCTATTTGTCTTCTTTACTTAAAATTGATACTGTTGATAAAATCAATATCAATATTTTCATAGATTACTACCAAATAAGGCCAATTGAAAAATTTGAATTGTGTCAGGAATCGGTGTCTAACCTGTGTGTTGTTGTTGTTGGCCCCTTTATTGTTGGTCAGCTTCAATTTGCCAAAAGAGATTTCTTGCCTCATCCAATGAGCACCAGTGTTTGGGGATTCAGGATGAACATACATTTTGTTACCTGTAAGATTGAAATAACATTGTTAGTGATATATAAAAAAAAAAATGCTATAATATATGACAAATGTGCAAATTATTCTGTCTGAATATTGACTAAATAAATCACACCCTGCTTCTGGACACTTCAGTGACTGACAATGTATGATTTATCAACCATTTGTCCAAATGCTTTTAGGAGGAAAATATTATAAAATAAGTGAAAATAGAAAAAAAGAAAAAAAAAAACAAAACATTTTCCTCATTTTATTAATTTCCTGTTAAATGTTTGATAAGAAAAAAACATTAATTGACAGAAGAGCTTTTTTTAAATTTATTGATAATAAAATTCTGAAACTATTTCCATACACAGAAGAAAAAAATGGCATTTTTTGTCATTATTTTCTATTAAAGTTAAAATATAAACGGAAGTAATGACATTTAAATGTATTTTAATCATCATTTTCACACATCAGTTGCTTCCCCGAGATTACTTCACACTTCAAAGTACTAAAAGGCTAAATTATTAAAAACAAAAAACAAAAAAAAACCCCATTATTCATTCTGCAACCTTTAAATTTTTCGAAATGCAAAACAATATTTATTTACACCCGTATTTTATTTTATATATCTTCATGACTGTCTCGATTAAATGCAGGCTGCTGTGTCGTCTCTAACCAAGTTTTGTTCATTTTTTTTATTTTGTATTTTTTTATTTCATTTTTACTGAAGCAAAATTAAACAAACAAAAAAAAAAAGAGTTGAAAAACAAACAACGTTTAAATAATTCTATAACTCACCTTGCATATTATTGTCTGCTTTGCCACAAGTGACCCACTTTCCTCCTTGAAAGCGCCAGTGATTCGGGTCAGCCAGAACTACTTCTACAAAGACGTTGTAATGGGCCGTGAGGTTGAGACCAGTGATGTTGAAACTGAGGAATGGGAACATCCGTCTGGAGGAGGAAAAAAAGAGAAAACAGAAATAATTAACATCTGTACAGGGTAAAGTGTAAAACAACACGTTGGCACTGGATGCCTTCACATGATGCATTTAGCAGAAAACATCTAATCTGATTTTTTTTTTTTTTTTTTTGCCAGTGTCTTATTAAGCCTGCTGTGTAATTGTGCATTTACAATTTATCAGAAACGAAATCTTGAAATTTATAACATCGAAACCCACAAATACATGTCAAAGGAAAATGACCATCATGTGCGTAATATTTTGCTAATGCTAAAAAAAATAAAATAAAATAAGTGAAATATTAAATTATCAAAATAAAAGCGACAAAGAGAAAATATATAAAACAAAAACAAACAAAAAATGTCCATATTCTGGACATGATTGCATGTTAAAGCCACCGGCAGCGCATCTGCTTACCTGCCCTGTTTGGTGATGATCATCTCGGTCTGGTGCCGGTGGAACTTCAGCCACAGAGGCCGGTTACAGAGATAGACCTGCGCTCTGGCTCCGGCGGCAGACCCCGGCAGAGACATGGAGCCGATGCCCGTCCCCGTCCCGGGATAGGATGGGTACAAACAGCCCGGACCCTGGCTGAACTGGTACCCTCCGCTGCTAAACTGGCTCCGGCCGGTGCACACAGACGAGGAGGAGAAGCCTGTTGGCGGCAGGACGGATCCGTAATGAAGTGAAGCCGGGTACCTGGAGCTGCTGGACCCGGTGTACACCGACCCGGTCTGTCCTGCATAAGGAAAGAGGGAACAGGGACTTGCCATGTCGGAACTCGCCTGGGAGGACGAGATGAAGTATCTGTCAGAGCCAAGTTCATCTATGTTGTAACGCCGACCGCTCGTCAACTCGTCCTCACCGAGCACCGGGGAGCCTTTCCTCCCGTCGGGCCCGGTTTTAGTGAAGGTGTCCCCCTCTCCCTCGCCCAGCATCCCGTTACCCACTCCGCTCAGATATTTCTTAGGAGCGCTGTTCGACTCTGATTCCGTCCGCTCGACTTCTTGATACTCAAGCTGCGATGATGGCCTCGGGCTGTTGTTGGCACTGTCCGACGAGGAAAGATTGTAAAAGGTCTTGGGTAAATTGATGCTAGCGCTGGGAAGGATGTTCTCTAACTGCATTGTTTTAAAAAGGTCTTGTGTAATAAAATAAAAAGAGTTTCAATTGAGTCCAAGGAGTCAATCTCAGCCAAGGAGGCGACACAACCACCGGCGCCCTGGTTGTTTCTGTCTCTGTCTCTGCGCGCCTCCCTCCCTTACAAAAAAAAATGATGGAAGGAGGTGAAACCTTCTCCTCACCTACGGGGCTTTTCAGATCTGAATATGGGCTGGACATGGGCTGCTCAGACGCTCTTATAAGACGTACTTCTCCACGACTGATTGTAAGCGTTAAGATGGGAGGAGCTTTGTCGAAAGGAGCATGCAGGGGGGGAACCAACCCTCTCCAACCAGCCAATGGTCGCACTGCTCTTAATTCAATTAGAAAGCGTCTTTTTTAGAAATAAGACTAAAGAGCATTTGTGACGGACGATGTCGATTAGTTTTTTTATTTTTATTAATTTTATAATCGCAAGTATTGACTGGAGCAAACTTTTTACGCAGCTAAAATCTAAAGTGCAAATAATCTTAAACGTTATTTTTTAAGAGATTAAAAGACTTGTTTTCTTCTTCTTTTCTTCACGTTTTAACTGCAGGACTAAACAGGAAATAGTCCACATTAATCGCGTTTCATTAGTCCAACAGTCCTCATCAAGGTCGCACATTTCACCTCCAAACTTTCAGACTCATGGATTCAAGTCGTCACGTCCAACACGGCAGCAAAAAAAACAAAAAAACAAAATAAAAACAAATAAACAAAAAAAATAAAAGCATATATCCTCCTTTAGATTCGGCTTGTCAGTTTCCACCCATTCACTTACCCCAGGAGACTTATCGTTGATGAACAGCAAACACACAGAGACCTTTCCACCCCTGCAAACACCCCAACACGTATAAAAAAAAAAAAAAAATCACATGTGCACCTTATTTTCTATAATTGGCTTCCGTCGCCTCTTCCCCTTCCAGGTTTCCAGTCTTGGCTCTAATAAAAGGATCGAAACTGTTTGATGAGAAATACTTGAAATTAAACAGTTTATTTTTCCCACTGCTTTAATTAAAAAAAAAAAAGTCAGATGACTTTCAAACCAGAAGAGCTTTTTAAAAATAATTTCTTCATATTAAAATTTTTTATCTCCCTTTAGAAAATTAAAAAAAATAAAACTTTATTTTTAAATTCTAATTCATAACTAAATGTTGAGTGAGTGTCTTATATTAGGATGCTATGAAACATAATTCACAATTTAGATCGATTTAATTGAACATTTATATAAGAAAAATTGAGCTTAGAATATCTGAATGCATTTTTATACTAACAGACTACTTGATGGGGATAAACGGGGGAAAGTTTCATTGATTTATGTATTTATTTTGTATTAATTTCACGTAACAGATAATAAAGAGACGGAGGTTTAAAAGACAGCGGCGAATCTCAGTTAAAACAGATGACTGCAATTCAAATATATGAGGTACATTTCTGGAAGCAAATACACGAGGTACATTTCTGGAATAAAATAAAGATATGTAGGAGAGTTAATACCGAAAACAAATGAACGAACAAAAATAAATCATGTTCATAGGATGTTCATTTAGTATAGGATAATACAATACTACACACACACACACACACACACACACTGAGAGAGAGATAGTGAGAGGGATCGAAAAGCTCATAAATCAGGAATAATCAAACATTAATGCAGCACAACAGACGTCGTTCATAGGATTATACTTGGGCCTTATAAAGGGATAAATGGATTCCTCTTGTGTTCCAGAGACAGCGCCCTCTAGTGAATGTTCAGGGTAACGCTCGTTGTATTATTAAAGTAATCCAACACTGTAAGAGAGCAGCAGCATGTTTGCATCATCTTCAACTGCAGTGAACTCAGCCTCTGCCTGTGTGTGTGTGTGTGTGGGCATTTTGCACGTGTGTGTGTGCATGTGTGAGTCTTAAAGTAAACTGGAGTGGGGAATAAGGGGTGAGATGAATTTGGGGAGAATGGGGATACAAATCTGTGAAAAGCTGAGGGAGAATCTCGGCTGGAGGCAGATTGGCTCGTGTCATAAATGGGACAGTGAAGATGGTTATGGGGGCCATCAGGGGACCAGAGCTACATGCACAGCACACGACTGTCAATCAAGAGCGAGACCCTTCCCAGAGTGTGTAGAGGTGGAAACACCAAAACATCTGACAATTGAGATGAAGCTTTTTCTTTGAAATCATTTGAAAACCCGATTCTATCATGTGCTTTGACCCTTAACATCTCTTAAATTATCTCACTTACATCCAGCATGACAAAAAATCCTGAGGGCTGGATGTTCACCAATCACATCCTTTTCCCCATTTTTTGTGCACACAGGGGGGTGGAGGGACTTACAAAATGATGCCACCAGAGCAGCTTTCAGGTTTTGTGAAACAGAGTCGCTCTAAGTCATTAGTCTTTTAGACTGGAGAGAAATCAGAAAGTACTAGTGTGAATACCACAGCATTTTAATAGATATGTTTGGATAGCGTTGGAAACATGCATAATGAATGGCTGTAAAGATGATCTAGCGTAATGTACTCTTTGTCAGTCTGTCTGTTTTTCTTCCCTCTCTCTCTCTTTTTTTTGCTCACTTTCTCTCACAAACAGCAGAAAGGCTGATCTCTCCAGTCAGTGTTGTTAAGACGCTAAATCAAGTATAATCTTGCCATATTGCTTTTTCTTGTTTCCTCGCGTGATCAACAAATAACCGACGTCCGATGTTGCTGGCTTTCATGCCACCTGCACAAGGCCAAGGCTTTGTTCTCCTTTTACAGTCTCTCATTAAAATATATAAAGTCAAATGAAATTTCCTTATTCCATTATTTCACAGTCGATCGTTCCTACTTACACAGATGATTACAAGCCCACGGAGAAAATCTCGTCAAAGCAAACAGTAGTAACAGAATGCAATTGTTTTTAACGGCCGTGACCTGAAAGTCGGTTGGCTTTTCCAAAAATGACCCCCAAAGACTCAGTTGCCATTTAAAAGCTAGAAAACAAAATAAATGTGATTTACAGGCCACCTATAAATAAACTAATTCCAAATGAGGTGGATGTTTAAGTCCTACTCATAAAGGAGGTCTCACTTGTGACCTGTCAGCGTGTTTCTTGACCACCTATAAAAGTCCAAGTGTGTCTGAGATGACCCTGTTTGGCCCCGGGCCAGGGCCCGCGCGACAGGGGAAGGGAAGTCTTACCATATTGTTGTCAGAGTAGATCATCAACAGAGCACATGAAAGGAATACATTCCAGGTTTTATGGGTGGAGGTGGCTGCTGAAGCCTTTGCTCAGGAGTGAATTCATGTACCCCATTGCAAGGATTAATAACGCAAGTCTCATTAGAGATCCTCGCCACTGAGACCCCTGTAGGGAGGGGTGCTGGGAAAAGAACCGAGAGCAATGTGCACCACGCCAGATCCGCGCTCCTTTCGCAAATCATCATCCTTCGAGAACATTTTTATTGGAAAGAATTTATTTCACAAATTTATCAAAGATGTTCCCCTAGTATATTTTCCAGTGTGTGGAGGATTGCTTAACGTTTAATCAAAGCAGTTGTCTTTACACGAGCGGAGCTTATGTTACAGACATGCTGCTGTCTTCAAAGATACGAAGGTGACAGCTTTCATGAATTTCCATTTGAGGTGCATATTGCTTTCATCAATTACCTTTCCTTATTTCCTTGACTCCACCGTTTTCTTTGTGATTTAAGCAGCACGAGCTTTCCCCTCTAGATCTGGATAAAAAGAGCTTCACATTTTTGTCACCATGCCTTTAAAAAAAAAATAAATAAATAAATAAAAAAAATACTCAAACAGCATTAGGATATGTAAAATATATTCATGTTTGATATCATGCAGGCTATTTCAGATTTCATTCCACCAGAGCAAATTATCATGAAATGGCAATCTTCCCCATCTTCAACCAGTCAGTGAGTGAGACCCATGGGAATGCTCTCTATATGTATGCAGTACGTTTGAATCCCTCAAAATACATTAAAATACGCCGGATTGCATAAAACAATCGGATGTTACTTTTATAAGTCTCAATGTCAGCATGTTGTTGCATGCATGCATGCGTGCATGTATGTGTGTCTGGCCCCTGGAAGGGAGCGGTGGATTATTGCAGAAATGTATCTGGGGATATGTGAGCACAATACTTTTGTTAGGCACAGCTTTTCAGGGGGCAATGATAATCCACTGTGTTAAGACAAAGAAAAATAAGGTGTACTGCCTGGATTCAGGGAAATAGGATTGAAGCTGCACTCACTGTATTTGACTCCCCAAGGCATGATAACATGATTTTTGGATTACTGCATTATAGGAAGTGTCACCCAAGGCCTGTGGGGAAAAGCAGCAAGTACAAAGTATGGATCAGGGTGAGTTTCGGGTATGTATGCTCTTCTTATATGACTTTTTATCCTCTCTCACATATACATTATCTTGAGCTATTGTCATCATTATAGAAGTTTTGAAGTAGCCTCCAACTGTTGCATCTCCAAGTTTAAACATAACATAAATTCATATTATATTGTTAAATCTTCTATATTTTGGGCTTTTGAAAAAAGGTCACAAAAAAGTAATTACCTGGAGCAGCTGCAGCAGGAGGTTAAATACTTTTCTTTTTGTTTCTCCATTTCATTGGGTAAGCAGATCACTGGAAGTGTTTTTGACACATGCACAGTATAATCACCTTTTTACTTTCACTCACTGCATCATCACGGGCTGAAGCCGACAGTGCCTGAAAGTGGATGGCAGTCTGCTGGCCTGAGTCTCACCCTCATCCCCATTTTAGCATCAACCTTTGTTGACCCACTTCTTCCCAGCCAATCTCCCTGAAACACCAGAAGAATTGACATAAGGGACCAAAGCAAAATAGCAGGTGCTAAAAGTTTGACAGCATAGACTGGGTATATGTGATCCCTGGAACGTGAGGTGTAAGGGAGGGTGGCGGAGTTGTATCGACTCGGCATTAAGCCCTATCTAACAGGCATACTCTCTGAGAGTTGGGGTGAGCTGGGATGGGCTGGGGAGGGGAGAGACAGTCCCACACTTGAGCTCGTCAAGCAACTAACCAGGGCCACCAAGACACAGCAACCCAATGCAGCGCAACCCAGCTCACCCCTGGTTCTCTGTCCTTTCCCATAGCACTATTACTGCCAAACAAGCTGGGCTTTTATCACATCGCTAACCCTGACTCAGAAACTGCATTTCAGGAGGACCCTGTCTTTTTTTTTTTTTTTTTTCCACTTGCCTTTTTTTTTTTTTTTGGACAGGGAACACAAACAGATTTACACCACAGGAGTATTCTGCTGCTGCTCCTGCCTCAATGTGGTTAAATCAGTGAGTCAGAAGTGAGAATGTAGAGTTTTAACACATCTCCCTCTCGGTATGAAAGCTTCTAGAGCCACACAGAGGAAAGCCCTAACTGACTTACTGTCTACCAACCAGAGGCATATGCTAGTGGGAGGGAGGGTATGTAGACATGATTAATGGTTTAAGGTTGACCCCCGCCGAAACGGGGATGTTGCCTCAGCATCTTCAGTCTCCTCTGGGGAGTGGGGACTTCATTCATAGTGCTAGAAAGCCCTCAGATGCCCCTACAAAAATATCATTGTAGCCCCCCCCACTTTAAGAAATAATCTGCTTGACTACTGGACATGTTTAAGTAAATATTATTCTTTCTTTTTATTGTTTTGTACAATTAGACATTAAACTAGTTGATGAAATGCCAAATTATTCACTGAAAATGCTCCTATTTTTGCTGTGGAGAAATGCATCCAGCAGCCATTAGATATAATTAGAGACCACAGAATGCTTTTGTATTAAAACATTTGCAGCAATTTGGCAGCTGTATAATTTAGATGTACTGGATCATGCCATGCACATACATGAAAACACACACATGCGTGCGCACACACACACACACACTCATATATGCACACACAGAGGGACCTCAGTGCAGCGGACACCTTCAATATTGAACCCAGACCCAGGCCTGGTCTCTGTATTTACATGTAAATGGTCTACAACAATCTGCGGCCCCTTTCGTCTGCTGTGTCCCTCCAGCCGTCTGGGCCTGGGGAAGAGAGCTGCTAGTCAGATGGGGGACCACATCAGATGGGCTCCCGTGGTTATGGAGCCAAACGCTCTGAAGGGAGAGGGAAGAGGCTGCCTGCCTGGCAGCCACTGAAACAGCAGGGACTCCCACATAGCATGGAAGTGGTCCATGGTTTGGTTTCCTTCAGAATAGGGGAGATATGAAAAGCACTAAGACAAAAAAGGCCTTCCTGTCTGAGGACTAAGAGCAAAGCAGACGTCTTTTTACGTTAGAGGGAAGTCCGCTCATGTGCGCCTCACAAACAGATCTGGGTGGGACAGTGAAGTCAGGCTCTCTAGAAGAGGGCTGTGAACCTGGTCTCTTCCTTGTGGGTAGAGGTGTCATATTTGACAAGTGTATATGTGGATGTGGAGGGGTGGGTGTCAATGATAAGAAATTACGAACAGCAGTGAGCATGCATATCCAAGTCACATGGTGGAGGGAAGGAGCCTGCCTGTATTTGTTCCTTATGATCGTCTGTCGAGTGTTTGTGTGTCCTTCTGTGCTGGCGGGTCAGATATGGTGGAGGTCTAGACACATGGACCAAACATTCTGTCTGATGGAGGGGAGCGCTTGTTTCGACGTTCATCTGATGGTTGTAGACCTTGATAGAACAGACCAGCCGAGACATGCTGGACCCATACCCAGTGTTAACAGGCCAGACTCAGTTTTAAAAAGTCTGCTGTATGTTGTGCCATTTTTTCACAAGTACACACACAGTGTAGCACGGATAATGGTGGAGGAGTTGAATAACCTGTAATCAACTTGAAAAGAGGACAGCACAAAAGTATTTATTTTACTTATGACCGAGACAGAGAGAGAGAGAGAGAGAGAGAGAGAGAGAGAGAGGACATGGCTTGAGTTTTAGGCCACAGAAAATTGATTAATTGATTTATGAAATATTAATTCTAAATTAACTAATAACATTTAAGTTCCCTGCCTCACAGCATAGTTTGACATTTTGGAATATGTAGTGTAGTAGTTTTCTTACAGAGAGTTAGAGGAGAAGATCGATATCATTCTCATGTTCATAGCCAGCTGGTTCACTTAGCTTAGCATAAAGACACAAGGATGGTTTTTGTATTTTTTTAGATGGCGGTGTCTACGTGTATATGTTTATGGTTTTCCCTGTGCGTCCAATTTTTCTGCTAAGCTAAGCTAACTGACTGACTCCAGCTACATACATACATTTACTATACAGACCAGTAACGTGCAGTGAAATCTGGGTAGCGAACAACCATTCTGACTAGTTTCACTACAGTACCACTAATTTGTCCTGAGACTGAATTATAAAATAAATAATAATTATTCATTATGAATATGAAGAAATTATACCATTATATTACCATTACCGTTCCTACCTACCCAGACTGCATATCCGAGGCACGGACGTGAGAGCTGTATCAATCTTATAATCTAACTCTTGGCAAGAAAAACAATAAGGTATTTCTCAAAATGTTGAACTATTAGCTTAATAACTGATTTAAACTAATAAATGAGTCAAATACGCGTGACAGTGCGGGGTGGGGGGGACCGCATGTTTGCTTGGTGATGCCCAAACATTAACTGGATGCATCGAGGGGATCCCCAATGATGGCCAACCTTCCATTTAAAATGTGATTTGGCAGAGGAGGGCACACCGAGCGAATACCTTCCACCCCTGGTTAAAGAATGTCCCCCACCTCCTCAGCAGCACATTGAGCGCTCACACCTTCAGTGCAGATAGAGAAAAGGGGAGTGTGTGTCTGTGTCTGTGTGTGTGTGTGTGGGTCTCTGTGTTTCTACTGCGTGTCAGAGTGTGTGTATGTGCATATAGCAGTGTGGAGGACAATGCAGCATGTTAAACCAATGTGGGAGGTGTGAAGACAGGGGATCTGCTGCAGTCAAAATGAACAAAGAAGAAAACTGCTTTTGCTTTGTTTTCACATCTTGTGAAATTGCAATTAATTATGCTCGTTGCTAGCCTTTTTTTTTGCTTTTTGCCCATACAATTGTTAATTGTCAGATGTCAGCATTATATTAAAGGGGCTCTCCATGGATAGAAAAATCACAGTCGTGTTAATATGCATTGAGGCCTGGTGTTTACAGCCTTTTAAAGCGTTACAAGAATCTCATGGAACAACCCCAACAAGAACTTTGACATTTTTTTAATTTTGCTTTTAAGCGATGTATTTCACCTGTGTGGTTATCGGTGGTTGGGAGTGAGTCACCCAGAGCTCCAGAGGATGTGAGTGGGTGGTCTCCCACCACGGTGAAAAACAATTTTCTCTTTCACTTTCTACACTGGATTTCAAGCTAAAAGGGAACTTCGCTTTTAAGTTAAAAATTGTAGTGATGGGCAAATTCTTCCTGTAGCAGGTGAGTCAGTGTTATACTGTGTAAATTATGAGTCATTTATGCTATCGGAGCGTCTGAGGTCAAGACTCTGTGGAAAGCAAAAAGGCTCAAAAACTCTTTGTTATATAACAGTTAAACATGTTCGGGATTTGTGTATAAATTTGCATATGATTATACTTACACATAATAAAGGAGCAGTACGGATACATGGTATTGTATAGAAACCTACATGAATATCTACACAACCAGACAATTTTTTTTTTACGTCAGTTTATCATCATCAGTATTGTTAGGGCTGGTAATGATATATTCCATAATAAAATATGCTAATGTATAAATCATCAGTGCGCTGTAATACTCATTTGGCCTTTTTTCACAGCAGACATGTAGATCGATGAAAGAAGGAAAAGCACAGGTGTTACTAACAACATTAACCATGGCTCTCCCGGTCACAACAGTGTGAGAGGATAACGAATACTAGGACCCTGAAAGTTGTTGATTTTATTATTTAAACCTGTGCATGTCCAAATGTGCTTAGTGAAAGTCCAGCGCTGCTAACTGAACATTTGATGTCATTAGGTATTGTGATACAGTTTATCCAATCCAGACCTTTTTTTTTTTTTTGGCACACTTTAGCCTCATGCAGAGCTAGGTGCCAGCGCGTCACCTGCCAGTCATTGTTAAATTTATGGCAGTTGGTCCGACTGATTACAGAAGGCGACGTTAATTGTGACTCTTGTGGTTTTATACAACCTTTGCCCTGCTGAAGGATTCTTGTACAAGATAGAGGATCCCAACACAATGTAAGTAACTAACTTATCCCTCAGAATAACCAGAAAGACACTCTCTTATTCTAACAAACACTGTTTAGCTTGTGGTGTCGTCATCAGGATAATTCATGTACAAAAGTGTATGTAAAAAACATTATTATTTCACCCGTTTGCCAGCTTTCACTCAGTACTTGTTACCTTGGATCAGTGTAAATGTATTTTTTATTTTATTTTTTTCTGTCTAGATGAAAAAGATGAGATCAGATACACAAAAATCAACCTGGAATATTGTTGAAACCCATCCCAGGTTGCATTGCTTACCCATAAACGATATCTGGGGTTCGAACACAAGGGTAGGCAGGCATCACATAACTCTGCTCTTTGTATCCTTCTGATCCCTACCATCCAACAGGGTTACTAGTTGCTACACCCCCCTCCACCTTCTCCTGTATGCATGCGAGCTAGCTCAGCCATGACTCCGATTGCAGGATCAAGTGTATGTATACAAGCATGTGTATGCGTATGTGTGTGTGTGTGTGTGTGTGTGTGTGTGATGCTGTCGCCTGCTGGCCTTTCTCCCTGCCGAGGCCAGAAGGCATGCTCCCCGAGTCCTGCCAGCTTCTCCACAGTCTGGGGCCACTGATGTCAGAATGGCAGGAGCTTGTAGGCGGCTGCTATTAGTGAGTCCTCTTCACGCCGGATTCTGGAGTTCCATCAGCTGGTTGTGTAACTTGTTTCTTGTGGGACAGGGAGGGGGATGCATGAGGAGTTTGGGGGGCTAACTTTTGGCTCTCAGCAGTGGACTTTCATCCACCATTCATGAGATGATATCAGGCTAATATGAGTCAGTAATTATAAGTGATTTCTGAGCTTGATTTTTTTTTTCTACACCGCTAGGCATTTTAAAATAAAACACAGTTCTAATTTTGATGTGAACACCTCTGAACAGCTGTACTCCCCACGTCTGTGTTTATGGTTCAGTCCTGCCTCCCGTATAGAGCAGCAGCAGGGGCGAACCATCACATTTGGTGCCCAGCGTGGGGGCGGTTGGTGAGCTGTCGAGCTCCAACTATCCCATGGAGCTTTTCTTCTGTCTTTTCAGTACAATTTTGACTAACCTAATTTGCATCTGCTAATTAGATCCTGTTAGCATAATTCATACACATGACACCCTTTTGAAGCTAATGAATAGATACATCTCCAGACAACTCGCAAAGAGCATTTAATGAGACTCAACTTACTCAAGAATGCCTGTTACTGTGAGGAAGAAAGTTGAAGAAGGAAATCAGAGGCATTACATTTTGTACCTAAAAGTCAGGTGGGAGTTTAACATTAAAACTTGATACTGTGGTAATAATTGCAACATAATAAATTAAAGCAAAAGTTTTATGGTTTTTTTTTTGGTTTTTTTAAAGGACACAGATGGTAAGACAGGCATGATAACTGTGATTTCTGAAATTCTCAACCATCCGTTTTCTATTTAGATGAGCTATATGCAAAACATGAAATCATGAATATTCATAAATAAAAAATGGTAACTATGATTCATCTTATACAGCTGGGTATTATTCACAGAGGCAATGTGTAGAATAGAGCGGAGCCTTCCTGCCAGGTTGTCTGAGCAGGAGAATAAAAAAAAAAACCTCGGCACGTACCGTGTTTGAGCTGCTGATCGCTCCATTAACAGGATGAATTCCTGATGAGCATTCACAACTTTCACTGTGATTCCCTCAGCGCTGGGTCACCGCAGGAGGTGGGTTTCTACTGCTGAACGCAGCTTTCCAGGTGTCTTATTTCCAAAGATCAACTGTAGTTATATATTAAGGATGACAGAAACTTCAACTTATTCTAAAATGCAGCATGCAACAACCTCACTGCTGTCACACGTCTTTCTATGATTTGTAGAAATAAAGATGATACAATTAAGTTGACTATACACATATACAGATTATTAATATTTTTTAATCTAATCTATTTGAATACCATGTTTTGGAAATCTGCATTTTTTTGTAGTCTGATATATTTTGTAGACAGATATATCAGATGTTCCATCATTGTTAAAAAGCATTGAGATTTTTTTTTTTTTTTTTAATTGATTATCACTAATAGGATATAGGCATATACACAACTTATATATTATCAGACAACTGGGCTTACTAAATGGTCTTCAAGATATTTTCGACAAATGTCTTCAAAACTGAACTGCATCTCTGGTTTGCCTTTATTTAATAGACTAACTTTTAGATACCTAACTAAATTAATTCATAAATCACGTTGCGTAAAGTAACTATTTTTTATGTGAGTGTTTCTGTTCAGTGTTTAAGACATGAAACTAAATTAAATGACAATCTAAATGAAAGACTAATTCTCTCCAACATTACCTTCTATTGAGTACAATTTGTCTCTCGTGACTTCGGAGGACAAATGTTTGTTTTGCATTTATAGCTTTAAAAATACACATTACTCATTCAAACCATTTATATCAGCACATATTTACTTTCACATTTAGAGGCCGTAGCATGGAGTGATGGAGTTCTGCTGTCATTCTGGTGTGGAGCTCCACCTGGCTGATTGAGTGAGGACCCAGCAGGGAGTCTTGAATCATCTCAGCTGAGGCCTCATGGCTTGGCCTGGCTGGAGCCCTCATGATGTGATACCATAGTGAGCCAGGCCTGAGCATGTTTGTGCCGGAGTGTGGGTGCACTTGTCTGTGTGGCTCTGTTTCTGTGAGTCTGTGCGTGCATGGATTTGTCTATACATGTGTATGCATGGCGACGTGTGTACTTATGAACACGTGCACACTTGTGTGTGTGCATTTGAAGAAGAAGTGTATGTGCACTCGGGTGTGTGTGTGTGCGTGTGTGTGTGTTTGCTCCCGTCTGCTCCCTCCAACCGGTTGATCTTTCACATTTCGCACGGGCAGGAGGGACAGGAGGCTGCCAGGCTGCGCCCGGAGTCTGGGTACAGTACAGATAGCAATGCCCGGCATTCATTAGCACCTCCCAAGCTGTCTGCACTTTTACCAAACGCTCTAGCTAGCTAACATGCACTGGCTCCCTGCTCCCTGCTCTCGTCACCCCAGTAAAGGCCTTCACCATGCGTTGGCTTCACTCAGCCACAGCTGAGGCCTCCAGTCTTGGCTTGGGCCATTTCAACTTTGTTACAGTTCAGCACAGTGACACAATAGGAAGCCAGGCAGCTTTGTTAGAGTTCACAGAACTTTGTAAAGGAGGATGTCAGTTTCTCTTTTGCTCTTTTTTTACACAGATTTACTTGAGCCACTTTTGCAGAAAATAAACATTAAAATATGTTATGTCGGTATACTGTACATGAAACCTCACTATTAAATATACTGAAAGCCGGAACAACTTATTGTACTAATTAAAGATACATCCACGCTAATTGAAAACAAAAAAATCGAGCCAAAACATTAAAGCGAGGCCTACATACCTTTTGTGATTTGAATCCTTCTTGTGTAAGTGAGTCACTCCTGTTTGGAGATGGATGACATTAATGTTTCCAGCATCGCTCTAATGTGTCGCCGTATTTGCTTTGATAGCGATTCCCAATCTGTCATGGTAGCAGTGTTGGTTCGGTGGGAAGCCAGTGAGGGATCGCGTTCTTGTCACTGCCCAACAATTCAGTTTCATTTCTTGTTCCATTAGCTCTTATAAAAGCTTGTGCAGGCCTTTTAAAAATATATCCGTGCATGTGTGACGTGAAGAAAAGACCTCTTACACACACACACACACACACAGACACACTGTTGTCACTTCGGTGAGGGGGTCACTTTACACTTTACGCGATCATATGACTTAATGACAGTTCTCAGGGAAGGAGAGAAAGAGCAGGGAGCTAAAGGACTGAAGCTGTGATTCTACGGCGAGCAACATTACACAAGGTGTGTCTCACCTCATCACTCATCTCTTTGTCTTACACTTGCATAGCTCGCCTCTCTCGCCCCTTCTCATACTGTATGTTCTCCCTCTCTCCTCCGTCTCCTCTCGTTTGATCCTCTCTCTTTCCCATTACAGGCTCAACAGGCTGGGAATACCTCTGAGAGCTGCGACCGGGGTGCAAAGAACACAGCAGGAGTGGTATTTGCCAATCTTGGCACTTCCCCAGCCAACTCCATTAAAGCCTGAATATACTCCTTCTGAAGCACTTCTGAACACCCCCCCATTTGAAGCCGAACTCCTAAAAGTCCTTTTACGATTTCTCAAATGTGTACATGTGAGCGAACTTACAACTGTATTCAGAGGTATTGTTTTTTACCATTGTTGCTAAAAATCCATCGAATCTGTTGACCATAGCAGCCATACAAAATCCTGAATATAGTGACCATTGGCGTAAACACTAAATTCACCCTCATTTCCTCAAAGTCTTCTTAAAAAAAACAGGCTTTGATACTGGTAGGAATGGATTTTGCAGTAGCTAAGCCATCTTAAAGTTGGCACAGTGTACAGGCAGATGAACAGTTTTTTTTTTGCCAGTAGTATGTTAAGAGTATAATAGAGATACAGTAGTATGTTGTTGGCAAAATTTTGATTTCTTTACTGAGAGTGTAAGTGAGAAAATGATTAGGCAAGAAAAATTGTCATTTTTTCAAACTACATTTTACACGATTCATTCAGCACTATCGCTGCAGAGGTTGGCAGCATGTGGAGAATACACAATACACAAGACAGCTATTGTTAAAGATACAATCCAGACTTTTGCAACACAATACAATAAAATTCACAGCCTAAATGTACATGAACAACTCTGTATCTGCCACACGCTGGTTAATTTACTAACCGAGGTAACAACGTTATTGGGGGAAATCTTGAGAGAGAGAGAGAAAAAAAAAAAACATCCACAAAATCCTTGAAACTGAAACAATAAATGCCGAAATTATGGATGCAGTCTTCAACAAGATACAGTGTGTTTACTTACTCCATCCTACTCTCACACTCTCTCTCACAATCAGCATGTTGCTGATAGAAAAACACAGTGATGCCAATTAATGGATCTTGTAACAATATGATAGTACCGCTGTTACTGGATCTTGTGTTTGCAAATTAGGAGGCGCCAATCAGTGCATCACGTGCAGGTTTGACCGTGGAAATAATTTTTTTTATGGTTTTAATTATAATTTACCTTTATAATTGATAACCATTGCCTAACATGTATTTCCTGTACACACATGATTATCATGTCACTTTATCCATTATTGCCTAAGGCAACAGTAAACCTTGTGGGTCTTATCACCACCATTGTTATGTGTAAATCTTGATTCTTGTATCACTGAACCTGCAGGCAGATGCCAGAGAACGTGTGTCAATCATTTACTCATTTAATCTCATCTGCTTGGGTAGCGGCGATGCTTTTATGAATCTCTAACTGCAAAGTGCAAGTGCAGTGAGACAAGTGTAGGATGCTAAAGTGAAGATTTACTGTAATTCTGTATGATTCTTCATGTGTGCATGTTTTGTTTAGTGGTTTAAATGTATCTAGGCATATAGAAAATATTAAAGTATTCAAGACAATGGCCACGTTCCTTTATGCCGGTCATTTCTAACAACCTACCAGCATAAAGAAATCTATCGAATCAGACATTCAAAATGTTATCCAGTCAATGTTTGCTCAACCGTGATCCTTGTAATTCACTCTCACTGCTAGTTGTCAGTCTCATTTTCTGTAGCGGCAGAGAGAGAGAGCACCATAACGTTTTCGCCTGCAGGCTACCATAAATGCTCGGGGTTTTAAAAAGTACAGTAATATGGACTGAAGGTTTGCGCCTCGCTCTTATGGTGCTCGTTTGAAGCACACCGTGTTTAGTCTGTTCTTCTCTTTCCATGAGCAAATCCATCTGTTACCCAGATTCACTGTAGCATGCTACACGCCCTGACAAACACTCTTGAAAATGTAGTTTCAGGCTAATCATCTCAATGGAAGACAACCCGAGAAAAGCTGTTCTGCCACATCCTGCAGCAGGAGGGGGTTAATGACATGCGATAGGGAATGTATTTAACTGCTGAGCCACGTCATTCTCAATACACTCATGATTGAAAGATAGATAGGGAGGGAGCAAAGGATCTGAAAACTAATTAACACTTAAGTGCATGACAAGGCTGTCGTGTCTGTTATGTTGAGGAGTTTAACAATTCAAGTCCGTACACTCGCTTTCCCAATTTGTATTTTTTATGTATATATATATACACACTGAAAACAGTCATACTTCCATATAAATTACATATTTATTTTGTAACTTTTGTGCACTATGTTCAATTAATGTTTTTTGTTTTTTTCCTAAGAAAAAAACCAAACAACACAGAGAAAACAAGGCTTGTCGTGAACATGAAAAGTGAGTGAAACAAAGCTGTTTTTTTGGATCTGCAAACATCCGCAGTGGCAAAGCTGCAAAAAGGCCACCGCTGACTTGAACTAATTTTAGGTGATGCCATGCGCACAGGACAACCTGCTGGGCCCAAAAATGGGCCTTCGCCATGCCATGACAAACAAGTAGTGGGCGAAAAAAAAGAAAAGGGAAAATTGATAAATGCAGCCAGCCCACGCCAGTTTTCTTTTCCAAGCGAACAATACCATCATTGTTCAGCAGGGGCTCTGGCAAGGGCTTACATGGTGGCGGTTGATTGTTCTGTAAAATCAACAACTTAGAAAATAGATTTCTGAGATTTCCTGGCTCCCATTTGCACTGTGGGTAGACTACATACATTGTTGTTTTAAAAAAAAAAAAAAGTCACCTCACAATGCAAGTAGAAAGCACATTTAAAAAAAAACATAAAAATTGTAGAAAGTTTATATGCTTTTTAAAACAATATATCTATATCTCCAAAAGCCCTTAATTCTTCATCACCTTAAGCCATCTCTGTCTGTACATCTGCAGGCTGCATCAAGTGAGTTCCCTTTCTCCGCTGTTTGGGCACAGATGCGAACAGCATACTCCGTCCCAGCTTCCCCGGTTTCCACCCCTCACTCCACATTCAGCACATTGGCCTTTGTCTGCTTTAATTGAGCCCCCTCACTCCATTTAATGGTCTGTTTAATACTTATTGAAACAGAGCTAGTGCTGGAGGTTAAATACATCTTAATGCACCGCGCTAATCCTTTCATTAAAAGAAATGTGAGGCTCGTTGAAAGCTGCAAGATTGCCTCCATTAATTAGGGGGGTCTCTGTACCCCCATCGCGCTTACCCAGCCAAGCTGTGTGTCACTGCTTTAAATGGTGGGAGAGGACTCACGAAAAAAAAAAAAAGAGAGAGGCCGACCGACCGTACAAACTGCTATTACAACTGGCAGAAAATGGATAAAAAGAGGAACCAGTTTTATTTAGCGAGGCATCAATAGAAACCGTGGCTGTACAAGCCTCGGAGCATTGGGCTCTTTAGTAAAATCTCACAGTTATTGGTCGGAATGGAAATGAGGACAACGTGTTATTTTTAATTTAGAAAAAAAAAAAAATAAGAATTACAGAGGTGCTAATAATTGGTGTATCCCATTGCATAGCTTGTTCCTGTTTTATCTCAATTTGATTCAGAATAATTGCACTATTTGACAGTGTTTGTCAGTAAATATCTTCGCCCATTAAATTATTTACACTCGTGTGACGTTCTCTACCTTGAGACTCATTGATGCAAATACTAGTTATAGGAATTTACCAGCTCGGATCATTTGTTTTTTTTTTGTTTTTTTTTCACAGGGTGGAGAGTTGGCAGTGAAGCATTTTGATCCCTGCGCTGCTGTTCCTGACTCCTGTACAGAATGGTCCTCTCTCCATAGCGAGGTGGGCAGGCCCAGTCTAGTCTTGTCTGGGCTCCAAGCCCATGCTCTATGGGTGAGGGCGTGTGGTCACAACACTCCTACGCCCCGCGTCCAACCCCCCACCCTCACCCACCACCACCCTCCTACTCCCTTGGCTTCACCCAAATCCAAACCCACCTCCTTCAACTGCCCATTGTATTTTAGACTGAGTGCCTGCTCCAATTCATTCTTCTTTATTTCAGAAAGGTACAGTGGGAGCTTGCAGGGTTATGTCAGGCGACGACGAGAGAAGAGCTGCTTTAGCCTTCCAGAAAAAGTTGCATCGAATACATGTCAGGCTTCACATATGACCCGTTTAGATCAGAAGAGAAATGTTAGTCTGCAGACTACCGCCCAGCCGATACGGTGTCACTAAAGCGGGTAAAGTCTAAGGCCTCTGAGGACAACTCCTCTCTGGAGTCATATAAGCAGATTGCAGTCATCTTGAACGCTGCTCTCCCACCGCCCCCCAACAACCAACCCCCCCTCCCCCTCCCACCTCCACCCCCCCACCCGCGTCCCCCGCCCTGCTGCTGCACTCCGCTTTAATTTCCCGACACTTTGAAAGCTTTTCTCACTGTATATTTTATCACTTTTTCTTAAGACTTGCGCTCAGCTACGCCTCAGCTCCTTTTAAAATACAGAGCCAAAAAACAAGACAACTCGTTTCTTGGATTCTCTCTTTCTCTCTCTCTCTGTCGTTCTCTCTCTGTCCTTCTCTCTCATCCCATTGTGAACAGGCTTATTGGAAAGAGCACACTTAACAGAAGAATTTCACACTGTATTAGAAAAATGCATCTTTTCACACCTGTAAATATCTTGTCTAATCTGCTTGGTAACCAGCCCCTCTGAGGGAGGGCCACATGCTGTACAGCAGAGGGACGATGGTGGAATTTGCTTCCACTGCCAGGATGAGAAATAGAATAAACAATAATGTGCATAATAATCTGAATTATATAAATGATATTTACACGAAGACACGAAAAACGTTTGTCATTGTCATTTTCTTTGTCTTCCAGTTGTGTGTACGGGTGTATTCATTCATCGTTTGCTAAAAAAGAAGTCCAATAAATAGCAGCAAACGCCGTCTATTAATTCCTAACATGCGGTGGGTTGATGTTATGTGATTGAAGTGTGACAAAAAGTTGTGAGGTTTATTTATTTATTTAATTTTTTTTTTTTTTGTTGCTGTTGTGATGGAGCTGGTAGATCTGTGGGTGTGTAATCGCACCGAGGTAGAGACACTCGGAGAGAGACACACATTACATCTCATCGTGCCAACAAGTTCAGGAGTGAAATCCTGCGGATGCGAGCACATGTAAAGTCATCATAACATTGGAACAAGGTTATCTGAGAAATGGCAGTTTATGTGGCAGTTTATGTTTTACCTTCATGAATAGAAAATATGCTGACTGATTTGGAGGATTTTTTGCACATGCGCGGATGCACACACACACACTCTTATACAAATACACCCTGTTACACCTCCATGCAAAAAAAAAAAAAAAAAAAAAAACACACTCCAGATCCCCTTGAAATGAATGCAAATATTACAATATCACACTCTCTCTTCCTTCTTTTTTTCCGCCAGATTCACTTTTTCATTTTTCCGAGTACAGAGCTTCTCTTTTGTCAGATAGCACAAGTCCCGACATGTAGGTATTGATCACTTCTCTGATCGGTCCATCAATTGACACGAGTGCGAAGTTTCAAACATGAAATTTCAAGTGGACAAATGTCAACATGCCCTGCTCACATCACTCAAGGCTCACTACTACCGCTTGTTACCCCCTCCTATGGCTCTCAGGTCTCTCTAATTGCCTACAGACTACACACACCCCCTCCGCCCGCAATCCGCAACCTTCCACCTTGCCCCCGGCCAGAGCCGGGCCAGAATGGCGGACGGTGGACCTTGGGAGAGTGGTCTCGGCTGGGGCCCCCTCACTAACACTCAGCCCGATGTGTTAATAGATCCAATGCCATCTTATTTTCGCACTTCTGTGAGACAGCAAGGGGCGGCCAGGCGGGATCGGCAGTCTGCCGCACTGAAAGAGCTAGAAAAAGGGTAGGAGGAGGAGGAGGAGGAGTGGATGAAGAGAGGGGGGATCACAGCACTCTAACAAGGAGGTCAACAAGAAGGCAGGGGGCACAAGTTCAACTGTGCAACACAGAATGATGGGATCATGATGGGAGGGGTGCAGATGTATGAATGGATGTGTCAAAGTGTCGATGGATGGATATACAGGTTAGAAGGAGGGAAGATATTTTCTTTTTTTGGGTCACATTGTATATTTTTATATTATATATTCCTTACCAGATGAACAACACAGTTGGTAAAAGGATAGATAGGGAAGTATCATGTTGTCAGATGGCCGCTAAAGTAAACGCTGGCTATTTGAATGTGGAGATCGCTGCTAATTGTCCCTGAACCTTAAAAAAGTACCTTTAGGTTTCATTTACGTAGCATAAATCAGAATCTGACAGATCGGAAAATATCTAAATGATTCATTTCTGGAACAGTCATTTAGGCTGTTGGGGGGCCTGTCGAACAGGTCATTTCATATTCTGAGATTCAAGTTATATTACCATCAAATTAAAAGTATTACCTTAGCTTATGGTGAAATGGCAAGTGCCACTTGAATCTACATTTCAGCATTTGACAGTAATCTACAGTATGTCTCATGGTATATGGTATAAGTACCATAAAAGAACAGGTCTGACAAAGATACTCATTTCTAACCTAAATGGAGCTAAACGCCATCCAGCCATGTGTGCTGGGTGAAGGACATAAGATGCATTTTGAGTAGTTGGAACAACTGTGCTTCTCTTGTTCTTACTATGCAGTCGATATAGTTAAGTTTCTCTGCCTTTACTTATTAACCACGTCTCAACCACAAATTTAACAAGTTGAAGCTGGTTCTCTGGGGGGCTAGTCATAAATTGTTCTGGGAAATGTAAGAAGGCTACTAACTGAAGAAAAACACATCACCTTTACGTGGCTTCATATCATACTGTAAGAAAGCTGGAATGCACTGAACAGTACTGACAGCTGATACAAGCAGTGTTGATTTTTAACTTTAAGTTTTTGGTGTCTCAAGAGGCCTCTTACTGTGAAGGACCTGAGAAGCAACAGCAACAGTCACACTTTTTTTCTCATACCATTAATTTTGTTCACAGATGGGCGAGTCAAACACAGGAAGGAAGTAAGCCCCTCCTCACAATAAGGTTTTTTCTGTTTATTTATTTATTTATTATTATTTTTAATTTTGGATGAATAAGAGTTCTTACCTTTGAGTTTTTATTTTAACTTTAGAAGCATGAATAAACAAAGATTGGCAAAAATTATTCATTCAGGTAAACCATGTTATATATGAGTGAATTCACACACTTCCTGAGAATTTCTAATTCAGCATGTTTGTTGTTGTTGTTGTTGTTAATATATGCTAATTGGGATTAAGAAAAGTTATGTTGTGTGATTGTATGTGTTACTGAACGAGATCTATTTGGTAAAAAAAAAATCTTATCTAACACAAAAAGACCACTGAAAGCGTTTTTTGTTTTTTTTCATGCACCTACGCCTCTCAGATAGTTTTGCAGTGGAATCCCTTGTTCACTTTGCAACACCCACACGGTATCAAAACATTAGTCATCAGTGTAACATCTATAAGTTGTGAAGGGTTGCTCCAAAGTCATGTGTAGTCAATCAAGTATTTTTTGCATCACAGGACTTTGTTGTGGCTTTGGCACCAGAACAATACATTATGTAGTGTTCTGTATGAGTCTACACAACAGTTTTAACCAGAGTCAAAGATGCGTACTGTGTTTATGAGTCCGTTTGAATAAAAGTTGGTGTAGAAGACACTTTTAATCAAGTTTAGCTCTGGTGGCATTTGTCTTCCAAAGCAGTCACATTCAAAATGCAACGAACCTCTCTTGTCACTTGTCATTGTGTCAGCAAGCAATGATTAGCTCTTAGGAGAGAAACTAATAGGTCTTTCAGTTCCTTTCAGATGTTATTCCCAAAGATTTAAAGGTTAGAAAGATCATAAAGTATAAAAGTTCACATGGATACTCTGAAGTGTCAGGAGAAAGAGGGAAAAGGAAGAAAAAAAAAAGAGGGGTGAGGGGATTCAGAAAGCAAAAGAGGAGTGGAGTTTGGCTCAGAGCCAAGTGTGTCTCAAGCATTTTGGGTCCTCACCTTCCTCTGCCCCTGTCAGCCTGGTCATGTTCTCCCTCTCTAGGCGTCAGAGATGTAAAGTGACAGCCAGGGTGGCTTCCATGTCAGTGAGGTGAGACTAGGCTCTCCGGGTAGATGCCCTAACCAGGACCACCCCTTTGGGTCTGCCGTGTGTGAAAAAAATGGAGAAGAAAAAAAATGAATCCTCACACTGCAGTGTCTTGCCATGATTATATTGTCACTGCCCCCTCCTAACCTGTAAAGATATCCCCACCCCCTCCTCCTCCCTTCCTTCAGCTTCTCAGAGATCCAACGGTGGCAGATTAGGATGCTGTCATCGAAGTGGCAGAGTGCTAAAACATCCATTAAGCTTTTAATTGAAGAGACGGTAGGATGGGGGGTGGGGGGGGAGCATGTGATGTCGTGTGTGTTGGTATGACAGAGCTCGTCTTGCAGAGGTGAGAAGCGACAGAGACTTGTCAAAGGTCACAGTCGGCCAGAGGCCAGCCCCGCTGCTCTTTTGTGGTGCCGCTCATTGATGCAAAACGCACCAGCACACAGATAAAATGCACTCGTGATTTTATTTACACCACCTATGTACAGCACACCTTTTCTTTACACCACGTCATGCGTGTATTAATATGAATTCATATGCACTATTGAAACATTGGTGGTGAAACTCATCATGCTCACACACACATACACATCGGCAAGTGCTTCTTAACTGTCTGAAATTGTCATAAGCAGATAGACTGTGACATGCATCTGTTTACAGCTAAGCCAAACAAACCTGTGAAAATTCACATTAATAGTAAACTCATTACAGTATCAAATGTTCCTTATTACATGAAAAGACCAGATTTTCCCCTCTGCATCACATCCAGTACATGCATGCATTGCTCCCTGTGAATCCCTTGTACGTGTGCAACAAAGTAACAAAATGCATGTATGGAGAAAGAGCTACACAATGCAAATACACCAAATGGGTATTGATGAGAAAATACTAACCATAAATTGTATTGAACATATTACTCATATGTAGGCATAGGATTTGCAGGGTTTGCTGCAGGGACATATTGACATCCTCATCCCATTCTTTACCTTCTGTAATGACATGCATACACATGCATGGCTCACATATACCCACACACTGCCCTTCAGAGTTTTTGTGTCCCTGCTGAGAGGCCGTAATGTCAGTGTTTGTGTTGGTCAGCAGGGTCTCTGTCCACACAGTCAGCAGGGTCAGCGACCCCACAGCAGGACCTGGACACTGGGAGAAACACAGGGTGGAAGGCAGAGGGGGTACCAGCTCCGGTTCTGAGGGGTCCGCTCATCTTCAAATCCAAGCCAAGGCCTCCGATGCCAAGCCAGTCTGTCAGGGCCCCCTCTCACTGTGGTTCTGGCCTTGACCCCCTGCAGTTATGGAGGCATAAACTGGCATAGGCCGGCATAAGCTTCCTCATGGCGCTGCATATGATTAACTGGACCATTGGGCAGCTTGGCCTGGGAGAGGCCCGGGTCCTGGGCATGAGTCCACAGGGCACAGGCAAGGACAAGGAAGGCTTTGCCAGAGGGAAAGCAGATCTTTACTCTTGTTTACATTTGATAACAATTTTGTGCTGACTTTGAGCGAAAAGCAGTTTTATTCTCAATTGCATCAGATGGATCCTCTCTGCCAACATCAGTGTCTCACACTTTCCGAGGCTTATGTATGTGTAAAAATTTTCAGATGCTAGCTAGTCAGGTTTTTACAAGTAGAGAAGGTGCCAGTGAGTCAGAAAAATGTGTCTCGAATGATAGTCGAGGTGTCCCATGTTTAGTGTATTAATTATTATTAACAATTGTGAAAAGTTGGGCCATAATAAATAAAGAAGGGATTTATTTTTTTTTAACTTTACATTTGCCTAATAATTTTGTTGTTGGTAAAGTGTGAAACGCAGATACATGCTGTTCCAGATAAGAAAGAGTTAAGCAGCACATTGATGGTTTTTAAAACAGCAGTCCAAAAAGCTGCCTTTGAACATGATCAAGTCTTTTTCCTTCACACCTCCAACTTCACAAGTGTGACTTCCGTCTGTTGCGTCTCTCTCCATCGTTTCTCTCTGTCCCTCCTCCTTCTCTTTTTCTCGTCCCTTAAATGTTTTTGTACTTGCAAATCCCAGCACTGCACTTGCTATACGGGAAACAGTCTTCACCATCACAATGCCTGTATGGAAAGCTGTATGGAAAAAAAACATTTGCATTGTCCCTGCTGTGACTATATTAATAAACCAGAATTACGATTTTTGAAAAACAAATCTTTAAATATTTTTCAATTTTTTCGGCATGTGGAACTTGAAAATGCCAGTGTGGACAGAACCTTATCTGACACTTATATAGCATTAAATGTATCTACATTGTGTGGATGTGGACCCAGATCACCTTAACCCCCACTTGTAGTCCCTTCCCCCTCTCCCCTGCCTCAAACTCCCTCTAGCCCCTCACCCTTCTCCCCCCTTCTCTACCACCACCCTCTCTTCCTTTCCCTGAGGGCGATGTGGCATTTCTTCCCTCAGCCGGCCGCTTCCCTGGCCCTGTGCTGTCACTCTGGATGGCTCCTAGCATGCCGTGCCCCGCTGTGATTGAGCATTACGAGGTGTTTCACGCCTCCGTGCATTAGGCGAGACGGCAGGGAGGGCGTTGGGTAAATGATACGTATGGATCGCAAGGGCAACAGGGTTCATGGTTAGGTCAGGTCAGAGGGAGGAACGCAACGGTCCTGGTTCCTGTGACAAACCATGCATACACGCATACATGCATCCACCTGCGCTCAATATATACTCAAACATACACACATAGTATATCTGTATGTACATGCACAGGTACACACATACACATGTGTGCACATCACGGATGGATTGACAGAAACACTCGCTACAGCAACGACAATATTGGGTTAATAAAAAAAGCAAACGCAACCAGATTGTACCCTCTCCAGTCCACCCATCAAGAACCATCACAAGGTTGACTAAAATTAATGCAGCTAGTTTTCACATTTGTAAATAGTGACTGCTCACATCCTTTTGTTACTATCAGCAGTGCATGTCCTTAAAAATTTCAACTGCAGCAACATGATCAGAGCAGAAGTAAACATTTCAGATTGTTAAACAACACACACTTCATTTTGTTCTTAATCCATCTCCATGCATGAACAGGCGAGGCTTGTTTCAGCTGGTGAGAGTGTGTAATTAATGTGCTGTGATGAGGGGCTTCTGCCCGGTGACAGTGAAAGACCACCTACTGGCTTTTAATACTGCCTGTCAATGTGGCCACAGGACACTCAATACAAGCCTGCTTCAACTTGGGAGGCTGAGCGGCTGAAAGCTATGCAGAGAGACAGGGATGGAAAAAACAAAAACAAATATAGACCTCATTGTAGGATAGTGATTATTTTAAAAATTGAAATTGATTTAGATCATTTTGATGAGTTTCTGATCTTTAAAGTGTCTGTTTCAGCTGCAGCATAGTGCAGAAAACTAAATTTAAAAAAAATCTATTAAAAAAATATATATGTTGACATGTCTGATTAAATAATGGCCAGAGAGGACAATAAAGAGGACAATTAAGTTAGCCAATAACTTTAAAGCGTTGTTTGTTAGTTGTTTACAGCTCTTAAGTATCCCAGTGCTTTATTTCTACACTATAGTGACAGTTTGCAGGCAGTGTACACAATCTTTACACAATCTGTTGGACTTCTGTGAATGATGGAAATGTGCTTGTAATGCTCTGGTCTCTCCTGTTTAACCTCCTCACCCCCACATATGAAGCCACACACAAACACGCACACACACACACACACACACTGTATGTGAACAACGCACATAAATGCACATAGTCACATACATTCAATCCTTGAGACATACACTCGAGATGACATTTCATTCACAGCTACTGTACGTTATGCAGGGTCATTCCAATAACTGTGAGGCGATAATCGCCATTTGACCTTATTTAAAGTGATTGTAAAGCAGCTCCTCTACTAATGACTTTACGTACATATGTAGAGAACAGGAAAAAAATATATAGAGCTGCAATAACAACAATTTGGATAATCAATTCATCATTTTATCAGTAAATTTGCCAGGCAGAGATGCCAAACAATGTATTTTTCCTAAATGTGAGAATTTGCTGCTTTTCTTCAACACACAGAAGGTTCAATTGAATATCAAAAACAAATTATTTTAATGATATCCCCGCTGTCAAAACATTTTTCAAAGAGTGACAATTAATAAAGTTCTTATGTACAGTAACCTAAAAGTACCCAGATGCCCTGCGTAGAGTTGTTGCTGTCTCTCTTGTGTCACCAAGTGCCTGCTGTGGTTTCTCATCGACAAGCTCTTCATTGGCTCGGCCTTTTGTTTTTATGTCTGGACATACTTCTAACATGACTATTTCAGCCTGAGCAAGCAAACACGTGAGCGCACACACACGTGTACACACACAGCTCCCGGTTCCATTCTACCACTTCACCTGCGATATAAAAGACCTAGGAGTACGGTCCTAGACACTGGAGTTAAGTATAACCTCTTGTATCCAGGCACCTTGTACAGCTGTATGGAGAAATGATTCCCTGCTTCCCCCACTTCATGTCTGCCTGTCTCCTCCTCTGTTCTGGGAGTGAGTGTATGTGCCACAACAGAGCTCTCCAGATCAATACGGCCGTCCAGAAACTCTGTCTGCCTGCCTGTCAGTCTGCCTGCTGGTCTCTGGAGTGTCTGGAGGATTTTAAGGCTACGCTTGTCTTTCTTTGCACACACTCTCCTTGCCTTATTTTTTTTCTAGCTCTGCTCCTTCAGTTCTGTTTTTTCTCCTCTCTGTCCCTCTCTCCCTGGCTGCCTGCAACCCCGGGGCTTGACAAGCTGGCCCGACCGCCGCATCTGCCAGCACATCTTTAGCGGCTTGGCAGTGAGGAACGTCCGTCACAGGTTGTAATCAAACCTGCCTGGAAACTGAGCAGGAGGAGAGAGGAGGAGGAGGTGGAGGGAGTGCAAGTAAGGGGGAGGGCCCCTCCTTCTGCCTGATTAATCATAATGTAATTTTAATTAAAAAGCACAGTGTCAAAGGGTTTAGCTGCCTGAGAAGTGAGCCCAGATTGCCACGCAGCAGCAGCCCCCTCAGTCTGCGGGCAGGAAATGCGTCCTGACAAATCCAGGCGCCCAGGCCAAGAAAAACAAAGGCCACCATTACCAGGATATTGTCATTGAGGGAAGAGCAGGGGTGTGGGTGAGAGTTAGGAGGGGGGTTGACATGGATGAGGAGTGGACAAGGAAGGAAGGAGAGCAGGGATGGGAGGAGATGGGATGTGGGGACAAGCAGAAAAAAAGGTTGGGGGTCACACTGTCATGCCAATTGGTGCTCGGTGCAAACGCCCGTGTCATGCAGAACCGAAAAGAAAGAGTAGAGCCAGAAGTGAGGTGCGAGAGATTCTGGCATCGTGTTTTGTCAAGGGTGGATATTGTAAGCTTTTGTGAGAGATGCTGTAAGCTGGGGGGCCTGTTTTTTTTTTGATGCTTAAGTTTGTTTACATCCCAGGTGCATGTAGTGTCTACCCAATGTCAGGCTGGGCTATATTTACGCCACCTGAATCAGGGTTGCTGTGTACCGCGGTGTCGGCTCCAGGCCAAGATGTGGCTGAGACGATGGTAGCTGCTGGAGACAGGGCAGAAGGAGCCACGGTGTCATGGGCAGGGGGAGGCCAGAGGGCTGCAGCTCGGGTCTGAGAGAGCTTCTGAGGAGACGTGGGGTGTCAACATGGCTGAGTTGAAAGCGGAGCCAAACACTTGTGGTGACATGTCATTACCCTGGGTCATAGTGACAGATTAGGAGGATTACAGACATGGATGAATGTGCCCATAAGGTGTATTGTTTTGAAAACATGTAGTGTGTGTGTGTGTGTGTGTGTGTGTGTTCATGTGTGCAGTGGAGGAAGAAATATTCAGATCTTCTACTTAAGTAGTACATTTTAGTAGAAATTTCTTGAGCAGGTGAGCAGGAGAGGGACTCATAAGTTTCTTATTTTAAGGTCTTATTATTATGGTTGTCTTTTGTGCAGGGTGACAGTGTAGTATCCATTGCTCGAGTGAGACAACAAAGGAGATAGATTCACCCCCGGGAGAGGGAAAGGGGCTAAAAGCTCACTGTTCCCCTCATTCTTCATGGTTTTGGGGCGTAGTGGAGCGATGGCCAGGATTGGATGACCTTTGAATTGGGGAGAGGGGAGGGAAGCAGGAGGAGCGTTGGGGTGGGGGGTGGGAGGGGGGGTCACCAGCATCCTGGCTGAGGTTTTGGAGGTGAGAGACCGTGAAGGGCCCTCCACCAGGCCCTAACAAGCATTTGATTTCTCCCTCCAGGTGTTGTATGCCTTACACTCCTCAGATGAGGGATCTAAGCAGCGTAATATCCTCTGAGGCGATTCCTCTGTGTGATTATGATATTGTCTTTCAATGCTGTATAATAATAATAATAATGATAAAATGTCATTTGTAGAGCACTTTTCAAAACAAAAGCACAAAATGCTTCATGGAAAAGGAAAAAAAAAACCTATTAACATTCCTTTTTAGTTTTAAGGGAATTGCTGGATCTGAAAACAGATACAGTACATATGTGCACCACAGCTCACAAATGTATGCTGAACTCAGACCATGAAACATCATTTCTAAGGTCAGCCAATGCAAATAGGCTAAAATGTATCTTATTTGTTCTTGTTGAGGCTGCAGAATTGGGCTCTGCCAATCAGGTGACAGTTATAACTGTCAGCTCTGGAAATAATAAAAATCTAATTTATATTTAATATGAAGTTAAAAAAAAACACACACACACAATCATAATCCAGAGTAAGATTGAAAATAAAACTGGTTGTCATAATCCAAGAAAGCCACATCAGATGCCTGATGGGAAATGTTCCACAAACGTGATCATGTACAAACTCATATAATTTGCAGAGATTTGCAACACTGTTTCACTTTGGACTTTATGGATTTGCATTACGGTTGCTCTTGTTGTAATATTTTATACTATATTTTACCTTACCTTTACCTTATTCTTGCTAATTCATCCTATTCCGTCTTTAAAAAAATGCATTTTAAAGCCTCTCAAGCATGGACAGCTCAAGAGGACTACTAATCTTTCTGTTGACAGGTCTTTGAATTTAAAAAATACAGCTTTTGACAATTAACTACAATCTCATGGAAAGAAAACGCCTGATCTTCTTTCAATTTGGTAATTAGAGGCTAATTTACTAATTTCCTTCCCATTGATGGTCGAATCCCATCCATATGCCTGAGTTAATGTCCCACTTTTTAGCCTTTATTTGCTAAATCAACTCTATTGACCAGTGAAAGCTAACAAGTGTGGAGAGACCTAGAAGTGCAAAGAGAATAATGAGGTCTCTGTATGATCTGATGTGGCCCATATTGTCTTGTGATCTAGAGTGGCATGCTCCAGCAGAGCACGCACAAATGCAGAAACACACACACACACACACACACTAGGACACTAACGAGGGTTTGAAGAACCTCCTTTCGACACCTGGGGCTGGAGACACAAAGCATGCCACCCGCCCCGCTGAATGGAGAGGCAAAAAGAGACAGATGACATCTTAAACAAGCATTAACACGCAGGTAGTTAACAATGCCAGCTCAATCACATTTACATGTCAAAAGGCATTCGCATGCTTCAGGGGGGGAGGCATATGTACCGAAATGTACAAATGCAAAAGCGTGGATGAATTACATAAGCAAGACTGCACATATGTGTGGGTGTGACACTCACACACACACACACACACACAGGCAACCACACACCAGTCCTGGCGGCTGTGATCATTATGAGGAAGAGACTCTGCCTATTGGATCAACAACTGAAGAGAGAGGCAGAGTCTCTTGCTTCCTGTCAGTCTCCTTTTCACCCAGAGCTGTTGGCGCTTCAGCTCCTGGTTTCCCCCCTGAACCAACCACCCGCTGGCCGCCTTAACCGCTCTCTAATAAACCCATCTGTTGGGTCATTATTGCATCCACAGCCATCTGAAGAGGGGAGCAACCCTGCAAAGCAGACACAGAGAGAGAGAGAGAGAGAGAGAGGGCTGCGCACATGGAGAGTGGGAGAAGCGGAGAAGAAGGATAATACACAGTCAAGGAGTGATTATTGTTTCACTGTCCTTATTCAGAGAATTCAAAGGAAAGGCCGGTGTTTGAAGTTGACTTTAAAAGTTTAAAATGTTTATTGCTGTCATTTTTTTTTTGCGTTAACCTACATTTTTTGGGAGAGCAGTAGGTTAACGCTGTACACTGCTATGATAAAAAAGGGCAATATATATGAGTCTGAATAATGAAAGTAACAGCCGATTTGTGTCTTGCACATTTCTTCTTCCGCCAATCTTTTTTTTCACCCCATTTTTCAACTGTTTGCTTTACCACTGGGTCATTTTAACCTGATTATAAAGACATTTACTGTCCCAGCTTTTCAATGGTTGTGATGGTGCCTGGGAAATGACTTATTATGAAAGCAAATCAAATAAAGATTTAACCATTAAAAGAGAACAGTGCAATTCAAATTTAGTTTAGTTTTAGACTTCAGGATTAATTCGTTAATTTTGTTTGGATTGATGGAGAGGAGTTTTTTTACATACAGACTCTAATAATAAGTGATATATTTTCTCATACGCAGGTGTTTCAGATAGCTTGTCTTTTTTTTGCCAAATAAATGTTTTAAATTACATCACATTTTAGCGACAATTTGCTAATAAACACACAATACACCAAATCTATTGGCAATGACTAACTCCTTCAATGAGAAAGAAGAAAGGCTGTCGGTGTATGTACAACTGTTTGAGTGTGCGCAGCCTTGTATGCCCATATGTACGGCGTGTGTGTGTTGTTCCATTGGCATGGGCAGCAGGGAAGGGCTGGTGAGGCTTTAACTTTGCTAAGCTTTTTCCTGCCAGGTCCCTGGGAGATCCCACTGTTCGTTTATATTGAACTTTGTAGGCCAGTGGCTCTGCCAGGCTCCCCTGCCTACTGCTGTAATATAGGAGCTGCTGGGGACCTGCACAGCCAGCAAGACCTAGGGAGAGAGACACAGATCACACCGGCCCTGTGGTTATTACATTTACTGTGTGTGTGTGTGTGTGTGTGTGTGGAAAGGGGAGTGTTTTTTCCATAGTTTTACAGTCTAGGTGTGACGTCTGGCCATTTAGAAGTGTTTGCTTGTGTGAATTTTGTGTTTGTACAATATGAATTATTGTAATATAAACCATTTTTGTGTACACTGATTGGTGCATGTTAGTATTTGTGAGCGTGTGTGTGTGTGTGTGTACATGGAGCTGGCGATGCTCCACCATGTCCTCTCCAGCTCACACAAGCCTCTGTCATAAACAGCCACAGCCTCTGGCAGGTGTTGCGCTGTGGTGCACAGATATGTGTTTCTCAAAATGACACACACACACAAACACAAAACACACACACACACACACACACGTAGGTGAATAGACGTCCGAACACACACCACTGGGAATCCCCACAGGTGAGCCTTAGAGGGCAGAGTCAACACCTTATTATTAAAATGCACAGACACCCACATGTGCACACACATACACACGCATGCACAGTGACAGCTGTTTAGGGCGTCTCACACAATACCGAGCTCTCATAGGTTACCTGTCTTGCCCCAGATATGAATTTCATTTTTCACATTTCTTAAAACTGAACTTCTCTCTTTGAGATCAAAATTCTAAATCGTCTCCAAGAGGTCTAAATAGACGAAGTATGCAGATATTTATATTCACATATATCTTCACACACTGGATCCTTATTTTCTTGTAGATTAAAAGCATTGTTAAAATGTAAAATAATCCCAATAATGTTGCAAAGGAAAATTACAAGATTCTGTTTTAAATTGTATTTTTCCGACAAAAATTGATTCCCATTTACAATATTAAACTGATCCGCTTAAATATTACACAATATACGTTATGTTTGAATTAATTTATGTTAATTTTAATATTTCCTCCATAGTCTACTATGCACCTGTGTTAGACACTGTCAAAAAATGAAATAATATATTTGGGTCAAAGAGACCTGGTTATTCATGACAAAAATGTTGTGTTAGGGTTAGATACAGACTTCATAATCAGAGCATAATGAGACATATGAATCATAGGGGCGAATCATATGTCTAAAACACTGATCAGACACTCAAGACAGCCAAGATTATATGAGCCGTGATTTATACCCAACATCTGATGATGAGTCTCATGATAAACTGCAACACTCACCATTTAAAAATGGAATATATGTCTTTTCTATAATCAACATTAAATTACAGCGATAATAGCAATAAATAACGGTAAGTAACTTAAATTACTGGATGTCATATCATAACACTCTTAACACACTCGATCCTAAATAATAGTTATATTCAAATGGTGCATTTTAAGAAATAATCTTGGTTCCGCAGTATTTTGTAGCACAGCATTACAAATTCAAAGACTAAACAGAAAATAAAAAATCTCAGCTCTGTCGCCACAGATTGGAGAGATAATCCCTACAAAGTAGTGTGTTTATCCCTTGTCCAGAAATAGCAATTCATCAGTGACCCTATAGTGCTATTCTCTGTCCAGGCCCAGCAAGACAGCACTAAATGTTCAAGTGGAGGTAAGTGCCGGCAAGTCCTTTGATAATACAAGCATGGTTTCAAGCTCCCAGTCAATACAGCTCCTTCCCTCAGAGGGCGTGAGGAGGAGAAGGTGGGGGAGAAGGGAGTACAAGGAGCAAGACTCGGGGTGGAGGGGTCAGAGAGTGTGTGTGACTTGGGAGTGGGGAATCATGTGTGTGTGTGTGTGTCTCCTCTCTGAGGTTTTGGAGAGAGACATGGTGCTCTCTGCGGAAAGGGAAGATGTCTCCTCTTTGCTTCATTGAACCCTGCAGAGAGAAGGGCTAACAGAGAGGAAGGTCTTCTCAAAGCGTAAGACAAACCAAATCCCCTGACACCTGCTGAAACAATAAGTCTCTGCTTTAAAATGTGTGATGGGAGGAACAAAAACCCAAGTTATTGTAGTAATGCGAAGCTGGAGCAAACAAAAAGAAAGTAGTACACAAAGAAAAAAAAACATACTAATAATGCACATTTGTAGCCTTGCAGATGAATTTAAATTATGTAAAACATGTCATTTAAATGGAAAAAAAACCCAACTAGTGATGATGATCACAATTAAAGTGTAATGTCATTTACCAAAGCAGTAAAGACTTTGCATTTGAATCTTAGTCAGATTAAGTCAATGAGAACCTGACCTGAAATTTGAAGCAAAAAAATACAGAGAATGATAAAAATGAACTATGACAACATAAGGCAGATCTTGCAAAGTTACACACCTCAAACGTTTATTTATTAGGCGAATCTCAGCAATGCATCATATGGACCGGAGCTTAAAGCACAAGTGCCACATACAAGTATAAAAGAAGCAGGCATGTAAACGTTTCTGAGCAACACCCATACATCCTCAGCTACATGCAGCTCAGAAAAAAACTTCCAGCTTAACTCAGCTGCTTTGAGACTTGGACTTGGCCCGACACACTACACACTTCTCTCTGTAATTTACTGTTTGAACATGTGTCTCTCTCTCCTCCAGGCCTCCAAGACAAGAGAAAGCAAAAATAACAAAATGACAAACTGCGTGTGTTAAACAAACACCTATAAAACAGTGTCAACCCAGCCACAGTCGCTTGAGACGTACATGTGAAACCAGAGTTACAATTCAAAGAATGAGCCATCATGCACATGTGTGCACACATGCATGTACGTTTGTATAATGCAAGATTTGGATCATTATCTGGCGGTGACAGAGAAAGGTCTCACTGTCTCTTCAACAAAGTTGACCTCATTGCTGAAGACAACAGTGTCAGAGGCTCTGGTCACTGAGGAAGGAGGCGTGTGAGCAAGTGTGTGAGAATTTTGTCAGAAAGAGAGAGGGGACAGTGAATGTGTGTCTTGACTGTGACATAACACGCTGCTAATCACGATGGGAAAAGAAATTAGTGTTATGCAGAATTGCGAACGTGATGAAATGTGTGTATGTGTGTGTGTGTGTGTGTGTGTGTGGGGTGTGTGTGGTCAGCAAAGACTCAGTTTGACGATGATGAATAACTGTGCTGCCCTCTTTGCAGCAAAAAAAAAAAAAAAAGATTGACTTTATGTTTCCACTTTAAACCACAGTGCTTGAGTAAAGGACACAAAAATTACAAAAAGTAATTTGCTCATCTTCATATTTACACAAAATGACAGTTTGCGTCAACAAGATTGAAATTGCTACTTGACCTTTGCAGCATATAATCAAATGGTATAGAAGAAAAAAATATAATATAATAATAATAATAATAGATAAAGTGAGACTCAAAATAAACTAAAGTGACTGTGTTAATGGAAAAAATAATTACGAAAATATAGTAATGTAGTCATCCAATATCAATGATCTGTCTGGCAAAACGGGTCGGAAGAAGTAATTATTAATCTAATTTATACATGCTCAAGAGTTAAGCGTGCAGTACTCGAGTCGCAACTTTTTGAACTGTATATAGCCACAGCTCTCGACTGTGATTGTGTAGACATACAGCTGGAACAAGGCCAAGCAGTTGAGCAGCCTCCTCTCTGGCAGAAACAGATTCTTCCACACCTCTCCCTGTTCTGTCTGAAAGCTTCTCACAGGTACGATTTATTGCCCTCGGTTCGCGAGCTGAAAATGAGAATCTCCAAATTAGGAGTCAGGCAGTCGTGTCGGTGCCTGACCCTGGATTCTCACCTCCTATCCAGCCGGACCTGTGAATACTGGAGCTGATCTACGGCTCCAGTATCCTTTTTTTTTTTTTCCAATATTCTCTCATATCTTGTATCTTTTTTTTTTTTGTATCTTTTTATTTGTCAACAATATTTTCTCTGTGTAATGGGTTTTGCTTTTTTTTATTTTTTTTTATTTATTCTGTGACTCTCTTTGTCTTTCTCTCAACTTTCTGTTCAAGTTGACTTTCCCATTATTTTCAATGTTCATATTCTCTACAATTTTATATAAAAATCGCTGACACATGGTAATAAAGACAGATTTAAAAAAAGGGGGGCGCAATACTATAGAGAAGACATTCATTGTTGGACAAAATATAGGAATGAAAATGAGAAGTTATTTTCCATAGTGACAGGTCCGAGACATAGCAGTCCATTACCACAGATATCCTGTCAGGGGGTCTCCTAGACCCTCCACCCTGGGCAAAACATGGCCTGCCTGCATTCAGTGCTGGGGGGGGGGGTTAAGCTCCATCCACAAGGGCCTGGGGTGAAGGGAGACGCTGGCTTTGCCTGTTCCGACGAGGAGGGGAGGGGAACAGAGACAGAGGAGCGGAGGTGATGAGGGTTAGAAAAGCATTAGTGGACCCTGCTGGTGTGCTGGCCCCTGTGAACCGGGCAGTGATTGAGTAGTAGTGCCTGCGGCTAAACGTGGCACCTTTGACAGTGTCAGGGTGGCACTATAGTGGCGGCCAGCTAGATGCTTCTGCTACATTACACACCAAACGGTTGTTGGTGGATATATTCATGCTGACTTGAATCGAGGGATTATGAAGAAGGAACACCGTAGCATATGGATGAGGGAAAAAAAAAAGAGAGACACAACAACAAACTAGGATCTTTAGTTGAATCCCTGTAAAATAATGATATATCATTCTTGCTTCGTTCATTTGTGGATGATCTACGGTGCCGACTGAAGATATTGAACCCGAAAGTGTCATCATCAGTCACTTTGGTCTTTTTGCACCCGCAGTTATTACACTCGTGCCACACGTTTCATTTCAGCCACATATACTCGCCATCCTGTGCTGCATTAACGTGCACAAAGCACAGCTGTGCTAGAATACAGGAGCTGCAAAGATCTGGGGATTTGTTGCAATGCGATTAGTGAAATTGAATACGCAGCAGCATGTTCGTTAATTCGTTTACAATAAGGAACAAGTGTTACGTGTGTTCTCACCTCAGCATTCCTTCATTCCTTCGTTTACCTGTCGGTCTCTAAAACACCCCCCAACGTTTCAAACAACATATAGGTTAGCGTCATCACCTCTCCAGCTTTCCCTCTTATTCAATCTCTATCAGTCTGCCATTATGTGTTGGTGGGCTTGCTGCCTTTTATTCACCGCATCGAATGAACATGTGCCCACTTCAACACTTTCGTCAAGCTGTCCATTATATTCAAAGCAAACTGGCACTCTCTCACACAAACACACACGATAACCATTGACAGGCTTCTCTCATCACATTTTTAAAAAAACACGCTGCCAAACCGGGGAATGAGGGACATGAAATCACTTTCAGTGGGAAATAAAGGCGGCATTGTGGAGTGGCCTGGTGGTAATTACACCACACAGACCCGTACTAAAGGAAGCTATTTAGCAATATGGCCCTGGCCTGGGCCTCTACCGCTGATCTCATTTGGCTGCATTAATTAGCTTGCTCCGAGCTTCGGAGCTGGGTGTTAACGCAGCAGCCCACCGCTTGGCTGGTTGGTTGGTTAGTTAAGATGACTAACACGACAGTCTGTTCAGTTCTGTTGTAAATCTACAGGCCTCCTGAACTTCCTTACACCTCGCTATTCCCCCCTCCTCCATCCTATCAGTCTGAGACAGCTGGGGCTACACAGAGGGCAAGACTGCTCCCTATTCACCGCATTCAGCATGGTGGCAGCCTCTGCAGTACAATAGACCGCGCCGCCTGCCCCGTTTGTAGAAGCAAGAACAACTCATTTTGTTTGTGTTTTAAATGGGTTCTCTGATTATAATGATCTCTGAAATCCTACTTCAGAGGAGCGAGAAAAACCTCGGTTTCTGATTAGAAATGTGTCTAAATATTAGGGTAGCTGTTGATTTTCTAATCTACCATATATGACAACATCTGACAAATGTAGATTATTAAATTATGATTAGATTAGTTTTTGTTTTTGTTTTAGTGGTGTAAAAAAAACTAAATAGACAAAACGCCATAAATATGTTTGATAAAGCAAATGATTTTCAATAACTTTTTCATGGTTGCCCATTAAAATTAAAAATGCTGCACGCAACTCTTTATTTGCAGTGTGCAAAAAATGCTTCTAAGTAACACTGAAGTTCTCCTTTTTTAGTCCAGCTTTGTTTGAAATCTCCAATTATATTAGTCATATAACCAACTATGTTCACCACACTGGCCCCAAAAAGGGAAATACTCATAGAGGCTATCTTGATAAATATATATAAATATATATATATAAAAACATATTTGGATACAAGCAGGTTTAAAAGTCAGAACTCTCTCACCCTCTTGCTTCCTCTTAAACTGCATATACTTGTATGTCATTCTGGCCTGATTAATGGAAACGTACTAATTGTAGTTGAAGCATAATTAATAAACTTTACAACTTGCTGCTAATGCTTTATTGTACAACTCAGCGAACTCTTTCAGTCCTCTAAAGTATCATGTTCTCTTTCATGCCAGAGCTTTTTTGAAGGTGTTAGCTTTTAAAAATACAGGACGTCTTATATTTAGAATGAAACTCCACGTTGCTTGTGAGTTTTTGTGTTGTAAATTTCAATGGGTTCACAGTAGAATAGCACAGGCGCAGTCACATGCAGAATTAACTCTCCCTCTGCTCTGTACTGTATGGCACTATATGAAACATGGTCCAGCATCTATGTACAAACAGCTCTTTCAAGAGGAGCCGTTAGAGATGCACAAGGAAACCCCATTTCTGACATCCATGCATGTGCCATAAACATTGCACTGTGAGAGGAAATCTTTCATGCCTTACTGTGCTGCGAAACAATTAACAATAACATTTACTGAACATGGTATTTGAAACGGCGTTAAATCATATTATGCGCTCACCTCAGTTCACTGTTTCTATTACTGTCTTCTTAAAATAGCAAAGAGTTGCATCGCAAGAGGATAGGAGAAACAGAAAATGAAACATTTTGGAAAACGAAATAAAAATGAAAATGTTTGAACCTGCCTAAACCATCCATAAAACCTTGCACAGAAGACACAGAAGCCGTGTGGCATATGCTGAAGGTGAGCCATGCGTGTCAGATAGGTCAGGCAGCAGTAGGTCATTTCCATAAGGTGCCGATGGAGCAGGTGATAGGAGGGTGCTGGCATGAGCGGGGCAGAGGTAGTGGGGCAGATGGACCTGTCTTGCACTGACCATGTATCCCTGCACCCTGCTGGGGCCCCAGGAGGGGGCTGAGCAGGCTCCCAGAAAGGAGGGTGTCCCACTGAGACCCTGGCATAGAGCCTTGCCCAGCCTTGGCCTGCACCCATCTCCATAGCCCAAACCCCCCCTCCTCACCCATCCCTCCCTCACTACCCCACCCTGCAAAACACCCTAAACGCTGACCAAGCCCTTAGGGCTCAGGCCAGCCTCCTGGGCTAACAATGGCCCAGACAACAAGCTGGTCCATGGGAAGGCCAAGCCAAATGAGCGTGCCAGAGACGGATTCTTGCAGGACGTGTCACAGTACAGTGCACCAGTGCAGTTTTTGTATTCAAGATTTAGTTCCCATGTTAACTTCAGGGAGCAACTGCTGCATCACAATGTCTAACATCGCACAAAAAAGCTTCACGTGTCTGAAAAAAAATGTATTTGTTTTTAATGTGAAAGAGTAATCTGTTTATGCAGATGTAACTTCTCATCTTTTTATCTGCTTCTTTGGAGGTCCAGTCATTTTCCGTTATGTGGCAAACACACACAGCTTGAGCTGTGAATTTTCTTTGCAAGGTGACATTTCCTGGCTATGTGCAAATAAAGCACACACAGAAACGCTGTCACAGACAAAGATTGAGGTGGATCTCTACACAAGAGATGACATAATTCCCCATTAAATACATAACAACTCTGTATTTGACCCATATTACTAACTTTAACCTTAAGTGGGAGTATGCTATTAGGAAATGATGATTAAAGGGCAGTATTGCCGACTTATTTGAGCAGGTTTAAAAGTGTGTAGCTGGAACAGTATAGGTAAGGGGCCTGAAATCTTAAATAAGGCCCTGCTACTATTGCTCTCCAATAGAAACTTAATTAGCACCACACTGGAGTTGTATTTATCGACCCATCGCTGCCTCTCTGCAGCTGCATGGTGAAATCATGAAGGAGGAGGTTGGTAGGGGGTTGCAGAGCAGTAGATTGGCGATAATTGGTTGGAGGACAGTATACAGTAATAAAGGGTCTTAATAGCTGGGCTTGAGTAATTCCTGTCATGTTTCACCACTTCTATTTCCATACCAATTAAACCTTGTTGAAGCTGCAATGATGAGAACATGGAGGTGCAAAGGATGTGGAATGGCTAAATACACCAAAGCTGTGCTCCACTTTTATTTATGTGACTTCTCGTTAAGAACATTTACTGGGAAATGTCATATTTTTCAAATATTTATGCAGTATTTCTTGACTGTTCAGAAAACTGCATGGAGTAATATAATTATGAGGAAGACGTGTAATGTGTGTTACTGTTCCTAAAGCTAAGCCATTGTTGGTTTTTTAAAAAAAAAACAGAACAAGTGCCCTGTTGACGATGTGTGCCGAGGCTTTGTGGAGTGCGGAGGTTTCAATTGACATGATGCGTCTGATTAAAATATGCATTATCATTCTTCCTGCCTAGATCTCCTCTGAATACAGAGGAAGAGACTAGGTTATGGATAGTAGGAAAGAACTAGATGGAGATCAGAAGGATCAGATGGAGATGCATCTCTAGAGAATATCCACTAGCGCTGTCTTTCCATGATGAGCCTCCTATAATCCACGAGGACGAATAGGTCTCATTTCAAAGTAAGATGGAGGGTCACATTGATTCCACTCGACTGAGAGATCTGATTTAACTTTTGAATGTACGAGCGAGAGCTAGCCCTCCCCGATCTCAGTTCACATGAAATTGGCTTTGTTGCATTAGATATTCTCCTGCTAGCCAGCAGACCGTGCTCGCTGCGGTGTTTTATCACATCGGGAGGGCTAAGTTATACGGGGGTTGGTGTTACATGCACCTACGCAGCTGGAGGGGCATGCCCATACATGATACCACAGCAACCTTGACCTAGTTTAAGTTGTCTCCACTGACCGGAGCCAAGTCCAATGACATTATAGCTCTATCTGACCAGTTTTGGTGTCTTTGTACACAAGACATATCTGACTTGTATCAATCTTCTCTCTGCAAGAAAGCAAATAAGCAAAGCAAAGTATCCCCTTGAAGCGTGTGAATAACGTGTTTGAATGGTAAAAAAGGAAATAGTGGCAAGCTATCTAAATATAAGGAGAGTTGTACGTTTTAAACACTACTGTTACCAGACAACATGTTTATCTGTAATGACTATGAAAAAAGAAGACAGGTGTAGAGAACATAAGCAGTGAAAGTGTTTTCATTTACATATCGTATCATATTGAACGCCACGTTTGCTAAAAAAATAGTACGTGAAAAAGCATATGAATACAAGAGCTGTACTGTACGGGATCGAGACTGATGTCTGATGAGTGTGTGTGAGGACAGAGACTGTTAGGTACGAGCCAGGGGCCACAGCTGAGGAGTGTGGTCCCCCCTTTGTTGACGAAGCAGGAGTCCTACTCCAGGCCTGTGTTTACGTTTCCCTTCGAGTGTTTCCCCCCACGGCGCTCCATCCAATTCTCCTCAACAAGAGAACATGAGGGAGCGGGGTAAAATGAGAGTGGGCTCATGAATGGAAGGGAACAAATTGACATGTGGCGTTTTGTGAGGTGAGTGCCCAACCTCTCGACCGCTGATTACCATTCGCTAATGAGCACCCCGGTTTGTATGTCTCTGCGTTTCTCTCTCTCTCGCTGCTTCTCTGCAGAATGTTCTTTCTCCTCTCCAGCTTTGTGCAGGCCTGGAGTGGCCAGTGGACCATAGGTGCGCTGTTAATAGGGAGACGCACACATCAGTAATTAAAGCAGCAGGGGGCCTTGTACTATACCAACTCCCTCCAATCCCCTGTCATTAAAGCCTGCCCTCCCCCTATAATTCAATCCTGTCTGCCGAATTGATCATTGTGCGGGGCCAGTTTTGCCCCTGGCAGTTTTGTCACTTTCTAATGATGCCTTTCAGAGAGGCAAGGCCTGTGTCCTACCAGCACCAGGACCAGTTGGGGCCAATCGTTCGTTGTCTTCATGCCAAACTCAGTCCATCTGATGAAAAGCCTCGCATTTAGCCACAAGCATACTCCCTAACGTGTAGATACACATGTAATATAAACACAACACATTTAATCAACCACTTCGAACTGGAGTGGGATGCTCAAACGTGTGGGGTCCTTTTTCCGTCTTTAATGAAAACCTGAATTTTCATATTCTTTCACCTATCTCATCTCTTTCCACTCAATTACGAAATCACAGTGTATTGAACCTACACACTCGCGACACGCCCAAGATGAATGGAAAGTATTATGGTACAACTTTGTTATTAGTGCTTTTCTACATGCACCCGCCACAGAGCATGGATAACAGATGCAAGCAAGACGCACGTCACGAAAACAATTAACTCCAATTAGACATAAATAGGAATTTTGTGGATGATCAGATGTGATTTATGAGTCAAGTGTTGCCTTAGAGGACACTTAAAGTTGCATCCTGTTTGCCCAGAAACACATAATGTCCTTCCAACCATTAAACAAAGCAGAAATGGACCTGTCAATATAGGTCATGTATACCGCTAGACGTGTTGAGTCTGACAGCTGCACAGACACTATATATATCTGTAATCCATGGCATATGCCAGGGTCCCTGTCCGGCAGTGGCCCCCCCCCCTCTTTTATCCAAGGCCCTTCACCCTCCCCTAAGGGCACCCCGGTCGTGTCTATATGTCCCTCCTCACTCTGTGCTCAGCAGGCTAAGACAATCCATTGGGAATGTCTCTCACTTCTCTAGACCATACTTATTTCAAGAGTGTGCAAGACAGCAGGGAATCACAATGGCAAAAGTTAGATTTTTGCAGATACGCATTTGGCTCAGCACTTTGTTTTTTATGGAAAGTTTAAATCATCGTATAATTTTAAATAGACTAAACTTAACTGTGTTTCTAGCCTATTCTTGCACTTATTACACTTTATATCCACTCTGCAAAGGCAATACTCAATAATGAGCAGCAATGCTTCCTCTCCATATTCCGATACCAATCTATGCTTATGTGCGCATGCAGTATGTAATTAAAATAACCCAGCCGAGGTGTTTTAACATGGCATTCTGTGCTTCCCTGGGCCATGTTTGTTCTGCTTCCTGCCCTGTTGAGCTCCCCCTTATCTCTTAGACCCCCTTGAGTATGGCGTTTTACATTTCTGTTTGTAAAACTGTCAACACATCCACTGGCTGTACTAACGTGTGATTTAGCGCCAACAGAGAGGAGGGATAGAGAGTGAGAGAGAGGCAACTGCATGAGATCTTGCACATTCTCAAAGTGGAATATTTTTTCACTGTTATCCCCCTAACCCCCAACTCCCCACCCCCAAAGATGCCTTGATGTTTGTGAAGTACTTTTTCTACCCTTTAACAAGCACATTGTCTCTTCTGCTTAGTTATATTTATATATAATATTTGCCATTGATATTTACATGTTATCTATGCATTTTATTTCAAAAATGATTATTAGGAAATCACAGAAGTTTTGAAACATGTACCTGTGCAAGTCTCTGCGTTGAGATGCAATTTTTATTCAAAAAAAATATATAGATGACAAAAAAAAAGATAATTTGTAAGAGTAAAAACGCAAAGCAACATTTCAAAGCTTCCTTGATTCTGTTCTGCAATCAGCGAGTAAGAGAGGAGAACATGTTCAAAATTAATTGGATTAATGTGCGGAGTTGAATTGTGTGTGAAATTTACACCTGTCACACTCTTTTCAAATCAGACATCCCCTGTCAATGCTAATAAGTACCTGGGGGAAGTGGTGGCACCTTAGGACTGGAAAATAAACAACAGCTACAGATCTTGCACTTGAGTCTTGTTCTTTTTTTTTTTTTTTTTTTTAAATGATTTTTTAATCGAAGCCGCTCACATGTACGTATACCTGCCTGATCACATATAATACGTGGCTCATTTTTTGGATTAAAATCTGAAATGAATAAAAAAAACACAGTATACAATATATAAAATATACAAAAAGAAATGTCAAAGCAAAAAATATTAAAGAAATCTTAGTAATTGTGGAAAGTGGAAATGTTGTGTTTTTTAGAAATTACTACACACATCCGCAACACAAGTACACAGTTCACAAAAGCCGCACAAGCATCAGATGTTGTAACATAACACAATAGGAAAAGCCGACCACCCATTCATCCTTTCCACCAGAAACAGATGAAATCCAACATTTTAATCATAGAAATACTGTTGCCTGGCTTTGGATTTGAGATCTTTTTTTTCTTTTTTTTCTTTTTTTTTTAACTTTGTTTGGCTTTAATTTACACCTCTGTTTTGCAGCTGCGAGAGGGGAATTCAGCTTCTGTCCCTTTGGAGAGGAGCACTGGCAGCAGAACATTAGCTCATTTTAACGGCCAGTGTAATAATCTGTGCACCGGAGGGCCTCTGTTGGAAGCTCTACTTTGCACTAAAGCATTGGAGGTTCCCCTGTCAATAACGAAACAGTCACTTCATTATAGCTTCACAAGTCATCCATTTATTATCTATTGGCCCCATCGGAGAACGATAGAGCAAGGAGTCAGATGTTACAATATATTAATCAAAGATGCACCACTGTGTCAAAATGTAATTTTCTGCTACAGGAGGACTGGAGATGTAATTGTTTGATTCGACAACAGAAGTACATAATGTGCCCGGGGACGGACACATTCTCGAGCAATACACAAATAGTCGAAGTGCTAAACTTAATGTTTAAATTTAAGATGACAGGCCATACTTTATGAAAAGAAAAGAGAAGTGAAAGTATGATCGGTGAGTTGTTGATGAGAGGAACTTCAATTGTGCCAAAACACACTTTTACATTTATTACCAAATGTGCATGCAATTAAAAAAAAAAAGCAGAAGCTATCAATTTATTGAAATGTTGTAAAATGTTTTTTTTTTTGGGTGGTTTTAAGGGTTATGCTGAAAATGTTTTGTTTAATATTCACTATTTCCACTTCTTTGTTGGAAGTATTACTTTATACTAATTTTTTCCCCCTGAAAATTATAAAAACGTTTTGTAAATGGTAAATAATAAATGCACATTTGTGTATTTTTCTTTGATAAACACTATATTGAGTTGCTGCTTGTATGTACTGTATTTTAAAGAAGGCAAAAATGTGAAAAGAAGTCGTCTTGCTGATTTCATTAAAATCTTGTGACTGTTCCTCCACTCGAGAATTCATCATTTAATCATCTTAAACATGTCTTTAGTTGCTACTCAGGAAAAAAAAACAATAAAAAAGAGATGGCACGACTCATCTGAAGGCCCAAATGTGTGAATCCACAGACACGTCTGCATGAGCGTAGTGGCTTAGTGCCGATTATAGTTGCACCAAATGTTGAAAAGGACTTTCAAAAAACACATTCACGAGAAGCTGTGAGAAATTCACTCACACCAGCAAATGCAAAAGCTGACCACAGCCAACAAAAGGAGCAGAGCAAAAAAGCTGCATTAGCGAGCAAGCAACTGTAACAGAAAAAAAGAGGAAGGGAGATGCAGAACACACAAACACACACACACACACACACACAGAAAAAATAAAGATATACGACTTTCATCATAGTTTACAGTATTTTCAATGGATTTTATTAGAGGAGATGTGTTATAGTGTGAATATTGGTAATCATGACATAACTGTAATAAAGTATCGAGTATTTCTTTCTTTTCTTTTCTTTTTTTTTTGACCAAATAAAAACTGCCAGCAAACAAGCGGAAACTAAAACCTAACCCCACGAAGGCAAAGATCACCGTCACACTCACAACAAGCAGACAGAAAAAAGACAGCCCCGAGACCCTGACAAACCCCTTTCACATGTAATGATTATTCCCCTTCATTAAAACTGCTAGTAACCCTGTTAGGCTGGAATAGACTCACTACGGGTAATCGTGAAAACACTTTTAATCAACGCACAGCAACAGTAGAGACCTTGCTAGAATGCATTCACTCCAAATAAAGCAGGCTCTTTATAAACAGGCGCAGCAAAACAGCTAAGACCCTGATAAGACTCCTCACACTCTCCATGGCGAAACCTGCCTGTGAATGTCTCCTGACAGCTCCTTAGCCCTTGTTAGAAAGAATCACTTCCTAATGATTCAACCCAGCTTGGAAACATCAACACACACACACAAAGTAACACTCGGGCAATGCAGTTTTTTTACATGAGGTCCGATAGCCTGCAATGTGCACGCAGTCACTGTGGTTAACTCGAGGTAGGTACTGTACATTGCAAAACTGATATACAAAGTCAATATAAATTCAGCAGCAAATTGTTAAGGTGCATTCTTGACTGGGACGGTTTTATTAGCACATAACAAAACCTTTAAATGACAAATTGCTTAGAAGTTAAACTGGAATATAAAAATACAAAACATATACATTTTTTAGGGGGGTCAATTGTTGTATATAACACATAATTTCTACTTGTTTTAATTCATATTGTAACATATTAAATAAATCATTTTACAATAATTGTATACATTTTTCTGGTTGGATCATAGAGACCTTTAAAAACCACAATAAAACTAATTGGACTTTTACAGTTCACACCTGCGTAAGGGGAAAAAAAAATATATACAAAAAACAAAAAACTTGCCACCTCTGTGTACACTGTGGTTGACACAAATGTATGCAGGTGCTTACTCATAGGCACCCACTTACAAACACACACACACACACACACACACAAACGCCACACACACAGACGAGGGAGTTGACACATGGTATATCAGCAGGCGCAGTTCTTTTGTCCTCTTGCTAGTTTTAGCAACACCACTACTCTTGGAACACATTGCGTTTTTTTCTTCTTCTACTTGGTTGCTATTACTGCTTAAATATTAAAATATAATCAAATGCATTATGTTTCCTCTCTATTTTTATTTAACATCAAGCTGAAGATATAGATCTTATGATATATTATAGTTGGAAAACACAAGGGTTTTGATTCTAAGAGACTCGCATTCAATTTCTAACCAAAAAAACAACAACAAAACAAATGATGACAACAATTAATCGGTGACTAAGATTTTTATTTTTTTTTTCAAGGCTCTTTTCTGTGACTCAGAGGTGTTTATTTTCTCACAAGGCAGCAGCTGTATTTTGGTGATGATCCGGAGCGTGGTGTTTGAACTTTGCCTGAGCCGTCAATCTTGTCGACAGTGGGTGGGGTTTGAGTCATTGGTGATATGATTTTGACAGGTATGATTCAGTGCTGAGGAGCAGGCATGCAACACACAAACACACACATACACACACAAACACAATGATTTAAATGGATAATATGATATTTGTAGGTCAAGGAAGAATACGAACTGCATATTGATTCAACAGACAGCCTTCATCTCATCAGGCCTATTCTGGATAAATGCATCTTACATAACATTTTATGATATTTCTAATAATCATGAACTGCATACACCTTCCTTTCTGCTAAGGTATGCTACAGACTCTCTCTAGTGTAAATCTTTCTCATCCGACACAGGCTTATCCCACAGATGCTATCACTCCTTCATCCTGGGTGTGTGAGAAATATGGGGGCCTAAGGTGCTACTCTGTAATCAGGCTGGACTGTTGTGTCTCGTCCTGCCAGCGTACAGTGAGACATGCTGGTAAGCGCCACAACTTCACAAGGCTGCCGTGTGGCCCCGTAGCCACGGGGGCCTCCGCCGCCTCTTCGTTTATCATACGCGGTGTGATGGAGCAAGCAGAGAAAGGCCCGACTAACACCAGACAGAAAACATAGGTGCACACGAGCTACAGGGTCTAAATGCTCTGCCTGATATGGATGATCTTCACTATGGGATTACACGAACGGGTGACACGGTGTCAAAAATAGTGAAAAGGCAGATGTGACATTGGCTCTATTTTCACTCGCATCTATTGGCAGTGAGGACAGATTATGAAATGCCGTCCTCATCCAATGCTCTGCGTGTGAACAGCAGATTCCATGGCTGAAGCTTTTTCTGTCTGCCTTCCCCACATGCTCTTAACAGCGCTCTTAACACCTACAATTATATATTTATATTTAAAAAAAATAAAAATAAAAAATGAAAAAATGATTGGACCAGATTACTTACATCTTGCGTCAGTCTGTAAAAAGTGTAACATCTTGACACTGGCTTTTAGTGAAGACCACAGCTTCCCAGGAGTGTAGCATGCCAGGACAACAGATGATTGCAGCTCCACCATACGTCAAGATCCCTCTTTTAAGTCGGTGCTCCTTTCGAAGGGAGTGGATGTTGAAAAAAAAAGAAATCATTCAGTTCAAATGATGGATTGATAAAAAAAAATAAAAATGAAACTTTGAAAAAGCAATCAACAGTTCCATCGATCGTGATGCACAACACAACACTTTCTTCTTTTTTTTAACTCTAGAAATCTGGATAAAAATGTATGAGTTTATATTTGAAATACAGACAATGCACAACGCACAAACTCTAAAAACAGTTCACTTAACAAAAAACAGCCTCTGTTGCTCATGCTTTTTAAATCCAAAGTCTCAAAGTGCCCCCTAGTGGGTCTTTTCTGTCTCTGCTCTCAACAAGGTCTGTGGAACATTTGACCCGATAATAAGGTCTCTGTAGTTCACTGTGCTAATTAAGAGGGCATTTCCGATATGAGATCACAGGATAACACTCAGTGTCTAACACGGATAGAGTGCATTAGCTGTTTTCTGTACCATAACAAACTGCTAAGTGTCTGCGAAGGTAAACTGACTTCAAATCAACAAACGCAGGCCGTTGTAATAACACTAAGACAATAAAGAAACTGATAAACATTATATTAAATAATATAAAAACTTTATATTTCAGTGTTTTAATCATATATTATTGATCCCTGTAGACAAATGTGGATGTTCTGGTCCAATTATATTGCCCTCACTCATTATACTGTCCTGCTACAGGCCCAAACTGGACATCGAATGCCTTTACAGCACCAAGATGAATAAACATGTTCTCCTTCTGTGTGCGATATCCGAGCGTCTCCATTTCTATTGCTGTAATTCAAGCCACATGGAAAAAATCTAGACAGTCTGTGTAGAACAGGCCCCAAAGCCATGGCTGATTGATAATACACTCTGTCTTTCCATCCCTCCATAACTCCATCCCACAACACAACCTGGCACCTTGTCCCACTGGCTGGCCCTGAAGGAAAACAATTACCAGAGAGGCGGAACAACAATACCCAGAAAACATCTGCTTGTGCCGGCTGGGGCCACTGACATGCCTGACTGTGTGTCCCTGCTGGCTTACATACTGCAGAGGACACATGCCTGCCTGGAGACGCCAAGGGGCCCGAACATACAGGGCCCCGTCTCCTGCTCCACACAGCCTGTTTCTGCCTATACCCACCTGCCTCTCTCTGACTGCCTATCTGCCTTCTCTGGCAATGGCAGCTCTGAACAGAGGGCCCGCCTGTCAGAGCAGTTGTTCGTTTGGGTGAATTCCCTTCTGGTTGGACGACACGGTGGAACCAGTATGTATAAGTTGACGCAGACAGGAAGGCGACGAAGAAGGCACAATGGGCTGACACCCATACACAATGTAACTGAAGAGCCAAACTGGAGATTCATTTCAATATGGTTACTGTCGCTTTTTATCCTCCCCTAAACATAAACATAAATATATACATTTTTTTTAATTTAATTTAATTGCATTTGTATATGTTTGAATCTATGAATTGTTAGTATTTAAAGTATTTATTTGGTTTTGTTTAATTTATTCTTAATGCTTTGGCAATATTTGTGTTGTGACATTCATGCCAATAAAGCAAAATTTGAATTGAATTAAATTAAATGAGGCCTCTCTGATGCTATAGCTCCACTATAGCAGATGGAAAGGCCCTCACCTTTAGGATAAACACTGCACACAGATCTTAATAAGTAGTTAATTATGAAATAAACTTCATATACATACTAAATGGTACATAATATATATAATATATAACACTTAACCTCCAATTTACTGACAAGATAACATAGCAACAATATGACCATAGTGCATTATCAACTATTATATTTAAACCCTGTATAGACCTTGACTTGCTGGGAATATAGCTTTCAAAAATCAAACAATCCTCATTTCACTTAGTGTTTATTGAGTTTATGTTGCCACCTTGTGGCCGTCATAGAGGCCTACTGATCTTTTACTAACAGCAATTTCCTGCCAATTGGTATCTGACCTGGGGATTGTAATCCCCCGAGAGGTGACGAGATGATTGAAGGGATAAGGAAGAAGAATACCCTCTTACTTAAACACTTGTTTAATACCGGATATTTTACAGGCTTCTAAAAGAAACCCTAGTTAACATAAGCGTGCCACTATGCAACAATACCTTTAAATATTCATATAATGCATTCATAATGCATGCAATATATTCAGCTGAAACACAGGATTACTATTATACGGCTCGTCTATCTTTTATAGTATTATTAGCACTAATAATGATCATTTGTTAACATAATGTTCAGTTACACAGTGCTGGTAATATATAATAAATCTATTCCTAATCAGCAGTTGCACTGCCTGTTCAGCTTTAACGGGCCTTCACCTCACCTCCAACCGGACAGGTAGTGGAGCTTCTGTTGCTTTCACATACAGTAGGACATACTGAATACTGCTACTACTACTACATACTGTAACTTCCCAGTTTTGGGATTAATAAAAGTATATCTATCTCTAATCATGTAATCATTGTGTAAATTCAATGCAGTTTTTGCAAGATTATATTTCAGTTTCCTTTGTCAATCACTGTTAAACATGTTTTTGTCTCATTTCTTCACTAAATGTCACTTTCTACAATAGTTTAGGCTAAGTTTAATAACATATGCAGGGCTGCAATATAATGGGCATTACCAATTAATCAATTAATGTGCTGATTATTTTCTCGATTAATCGCTATAAAATGTCAGGAAATAGTTTTTTTTAAAAAAGCTTTAAAATTCATGGAGTCAGAGTTGGCAATGATATTCAGTTTACTCTCATCTATGACAAAACAGCTGATGAACAATTTTCTGACTAATCAACTACAATCATTGTGGCTCTAAAAAATATATATAGTAGAACTCAAAGTTCCTCTTGCATCTGAGTCATTGACATCCAAAACTTTATTGCACAGGCTGCATATTTCTGCAAGTGCAGTGTGTAGCCGGGGTCACATATTACACAGTGAAGCTTCAGTATTAATAACCTAATGATGTCATAATACTATATCAGTCTGAGGGACCAAACCGCTACTTTTACTGCAATGCTTTAGGGTATATTTAGCTGCTAAGACCTATGTACTTTTAGTTAAATAGGATTTTTTTTTAATGCATAACCTTTATTGCAGTGGATCATTTTTTACATCACTGTATTGATACTTTTAGTTAAGGAAGTAAAGGATCTGGAACTTGTGATCTCTCGAATACAGGATATTTCGTAGAGCACCTGAATGCACCATTCTTGATACGGACGAGATGTAACCGGGAGGAGGAGGAGGGTTTGTTTAGTGACAGCTCGCTGGGACACGCCTGTCGAGACAGCAGCAGCGGGTTTGTGCGGCTTTGACACCGAGCAGCACTGCCTCTCCAGCTTCTCCGCCAGTGTTTTGACGGAATAACTTCTCTCATACAACTAAATAAACCGGTTGCCTGTTGTTGTGCCCCAGACTGCTGCTGCTGCTGCTGTGGCTTTCCGCGTCAAAGCAACAACAGAGATGTAAAGCAAGTTGCACTACCGCATCTTCCTCTTGATATGCTTCTGACATAACGAGGAGCCAAGAAGTGACACAGAGGTATTTCGGCATTATTTTAGCGACTTGTTTATGTTTTACGGGCCCATCGCCATACGCTGCTGAAAAGCGTCGCTAGGAGCCCAGTCAGCGGGGACAACCACCACCACGTTGTGTGTGCTGTTTTTTTTTTTTTTTTATAAAAGTCGCCCTGTCTACTCATTTTAGTTGCATAATAAAGCTCGCAGGAGCCGCTTTAACCTGTTATAAGTAAAAGTGTCAATTGGTAACTGCAGCTTTAGTTGTCTTTTAAGCGTGAAAGCAGGCGGATGCACATTAGCAACTCAGGAAGGAGACAACTTCGGGGTTTTTTTAGTTGTTTTTTTTTCAGTTGCACTACAATTAAGTCCTGAATCTTTGAGCTTATACCTGTAAGGTAACTAGTGACATATATAAGAGGCTAATGTAGCATAAATATAATAACATGACCTACCTGGCAAAGTGTGCCACCATTTGTCTCAATTAGCAGCTAACCAGTGATTCTCATTCTTCTATTATCATTGAGATGCTAGGAATGCTAGCGCGCAGCTTACGTCACAGGGTTAATTACCGCGCGCCAACAACAGGTGCTTTTACCTGAGACGCTAACGTGTCATTGTGCAGGCTAGTCCTGCTGCTGTCAGTGTGCTGCAGCAGTGAAGTAGTCACTAAAAGGTCCTTCAGGACATGCATTTATGAGGCAGCTTCATCCAGCATGCTCAGTGTTAAACACCATCAGGCTGCTGGATTCTGGGTTAGTTTTTGATCTTGTCCTTCACACAGGATGATGTATGTTTCCTTTTTGTTTTTCCTGTTTCTGCTTTGACTTGAAAAGGCTCTTCGTCCACTTGCTGCTGATGTAATGCATAAACCACACAGCGTTTTTAAAGATTTTTTCTTTTACAGCATAGTCACTCATCGCAAACTGCCTGTGCAAAAGATGTTTTTTGACAGGTAAAGGTTAAAACCTCTTTATAGAATCTTAGGATGCTGAGTAAAACAGACATGATAATATACACGCGGTGCTTCTCATACTTCATTCAGCAAACGGAAGATAAATTCTAGTTTTGATTGTTTGATGTTACAGGCAGGTAGCAGCTTCCTTTCCTATCTCAGGGGAGGAAGTATCATTTATTAAAAGAAATGAATATTGCTTTTTTAGATGACTCACGATAGAGGAGTTCTCGAACGACTGGATTTTATCTGTCCAGTGACTAACTCCATATCTTTTTATTAGGCCTTTGTGCTATATACACAATACAAAGGACCTTTGCATAAATGGAAATAGTGTTGGATTACACGGTGTATGGTAGATGACAAAAACCCAGAGGCTTTTGTTTTGTCTTTAGGCACATTCTCTAAAATGAATAAAAATGCAAACAATATGCAAATTAACAAATATGCAAGTTAAGACACAAACGCTTGATGCAACCTTTAGTAGAGTACATCATTTGTACTTGAAGGTTCTGATAAAGATTCACATTAAAAGCGTTGTATATCCTTTCTCCCATTTTCCTCCGTCTCACTCTTTCTTCCTTTTTCAAGGCACTGCAGAGGAAGATGGAGGTCCAGAGTGGCGTTCAGCAGCCGGAGCCCCGCCCTCTGGCCTCTCCTCAGTCAGGGGCCAATCAGCAGGATGAATTGGACGACAGACAGACGGACGCCAGCGGCAGGTCTTCTACTGACAACCTCAGTAAGGACGCCCAGCCAGCAACTCAGAACAACGACCGAAATGTAAGTCGTTCACATCTGCAGCCACTGTGCCTGCAGTATGTGTTGTTTTTTTGTTTTTTTTACACATGTGCGATGAGTGATGAGATCCCGTCTGTCTGTTGATTTATTCTAGGTGTCACATCCTGTACTTTGACTCTCACTCAGTCATTGTATTATCTCGTATGGTGCAGAAAGGCCAAGTTGTAAAGCAGTTTGCATGTTTTATGCGGTTAAGTGATATCATGCTTGCAAAGAAGTACTGGAAAGGACTTGTTTACTTACCAGTGTTGTTACAAGGAAAAGTGAAACTGTACATGTAGGTACTTTTGGTCTTTAGCTTCAGTGGTTTCAAAGGAAGTAAGTAATGTGTTGTTATGTCGCCATGACAACCACTCAGTACTACAAAAACCACAGGCATGATATTCATTTAGAATCGCTTATGAGTACATATAAACCTAAGTGGCTTGTGCAGTCTCCGCATGTGAGCGCTGATTCTCAAACAGAACATATCGGAGCCCTCTGCACGTCAAAGAATGACAGTAAAAATCCTCGCTGGCTTCCCTCCATCTCAAAGATGTCAATCATGCTTCTCAGGCAGGAGCCCGAACCGCTTTCTGTCAATCAGCCTGAGAGGCTCTTATATGCCTCGGAGCAGAGAAGAGATAGTGGCAGAATAAACACACAGATATACGAAAACATTCACTTGATGACTGGACTGACTGCTACTGGCAGCTCTGAATGGGATGCTTGTCATGGTTTTGCTGTATAACTTTTGAGTCTTTTGAGCAGACTTTGAGCAAACATTAATCAACATATAATCCTCAAGGGTTTTCAACTTGGCGAGGTGAAAGGGCTTCAGAAGCATTTAAATAAGATGTAAAATATTATAATTATGTGTGGTTACAGCTTGTATATCGCTGGCTATAAGGTATTAGTGCTTATACATTTTTATATCTATTCCTTATCTTAACAAATTTACTAATCAATCCGGAGCATTGGCACCAATATCTATTTGAGTAGTGCATCCAAACAGATATGTCCTCATCCAAAGACATGTCTTTGTATTTTAGTATAAAGGTTTTCACCTCAAAGGTCTGCATGTAAATGCTGTTGTGATTTACCTCGGCTTCATTACTGAAATGCTGCATTCATGTGCAGCAATTATGAAATAAAGGCCTTCCCTATTTATATAAGTGCTATGCCGTTCTGCAGCTAATCCTCTGATAAATCTTCAGCCTGTATAACTTTGGAGTGGTAAAAAAAAAAAAAAAAAGACAAATGGGCGATATAGATAATCAACTTATTCCCACCAACATTTAACCGACTTTGTAATGTGTAATGAAGCACAAAACATATTGAGCTTTTGATGAAGTGTTGAGTGGTAACACCCAGTTGAACCATGTAAATTAATTCATTAATTTTTTCACACAGTTCATAAAAAATCCCAAACCACAGACATTCAAAACTGAAATTTAAAACACACCCTCCACAAGGCCTGAAAAGAAAAAAAAAGTCTAATTTCTTAGATGTAATTGTCTCAATGAAACAACTTACTTACACACACACACACACACACAAAGGCATCTGTCTCTCCTTGGTTGTGAACCGACGTGGCGTGAAGGCGTCTCCAATTTAAGAGAGTAAAGGTTTTTCTTACTAGCTCACAGTGGCAACATTAAATAATTGTTCTTTGGTCTTTACATTGGGTGCCACAATAATGGACAACAAGGCCACTGCCCCTCTGTCGTTAAGTCTAAACGTGTGATAGTGTAACAGAGAGGGTCATCTTCTTTTATTTTTGTGCTCTTCGTTGGTTAATTAACAGAGGAGTCAAAAGCTACACCTCCAGTATATTGATGGTGGCTCCGTGTGAGCGTCCGACACTGCCTGACAAACCATTTGACAGGCTGGCTACTGCTGCCATCGATTAGTCCTGGAGAGTTTATTCATCAATGTGTCATCGGTGGAAGTGGACCAGTGTTCTTGTCCTTGTTAAAAAGGTGCTTGCTTCTTGGCCTGCCGTGTTGTTTATTTGTGATACATCATGGGGGGGAAGTAGGTGGCAACGTTTGATCTGTGGGCTCGGGGCTCAGAGCTGTGGTGGCGTATGAGGTCATCCACAGTGCAGTCTGCAGTTAAAGCTGAAAGGTTGAAGAAGTCAGCTGGTGAAAGTACATTTTTTTTCAGTTTGAATCCCCAGACTGTCTCCAGAGTCTTTATACCCTGGGGCAAATTTTAACATTCATTTTACTCCCAGCAATATACTAATAAAATACCCCTTAGTCAGCACTTCATTGCCAAATACTCCTGGTTGCGACGTTATCTGTTGAAGTCAGCAGCAGGCCGGGGGTGAAAAATGAATCACACACAATGTTTGGGATGATTCATGTTCAGTGCAAACATCAGTGCATCGGTCACATGTTTGATTCAGTTGTCCAATCAGACATTGTGCTAATGAGGTTGAAGTGTGCGTAATTGTTCACAACTGTGTGTCTTCTGGATTTTTAATCTAACGACACCACATGACTGACTGATTATAACCGTCTTAGAGCTCAACTTTGTAAATGTCCACTGCATATCTGTTGTGTAACCAAGTCCTTAAATTTGAGTATAAAAAGGTGCGATGGTGTGTTCATTAATGAGTCTGCTGCACTTCTCTCAGGCAAAATTAATTGTATTCCTCAGTCCAATCAAACCTAAATGCTTGTTTTTTCACTGTCTTTTTTTTGTATTGACTAGTTTTGAATGAGCTATTTTACCTTTTCTATCTGTGCTACTAGTTGATGATGAATGATGACAGCTGAGGTGACGTGATATATGCGATGTGTCACTCAAAAGCGGTCTGGGTCAATTTGCGGTCAATTTTTGTTCCGGGTTCCTGAGTTTAATTGTTATTGGGTCCAGATCTATACTCATTTTTCATCAGTATATGTAGATCTGTGTGTCCTATAGAAGAGTCCTTAAGGAATATCAGGTAAGGTGTTTTTTTTTTCTTTCAAGGGTTCACCAGAGGGTCTTAAGTCTGACCCTGCACTTTAATCTTAGCATGAACCCTTCACTGTACCCTCACCCATGCGTTGATCCGTGACACTAAGTACATGACCTCGAAACTGCCCAAGGGATTATTTCAGTTGCATCCCACACCATAATAGCATCAGTTTGTGCTCATTATGCTGCAATTTGCTTTGTTGAAATCCCACAAAGCATCAGCAGACCACCACTGAAAATGAGCCGCAATGCTGATTTGAAATATTCCACTAATTGGTGTCATAACAGTCTACTGACCTTTAACTCATTAGCTGCACTGGAAGCAGAGATAAGTCGGAAAGCACAAAGCCTGTGGCCACACATAGGAGTTAGCTTGCTGATCCTGCAGTTTTTTATAATTGTTCTCTATTTCAGAAGCACGTATGCGAGCGTGTATTAATATGTGTTCTTGTGCGCACTTTATTTCAACAGACCTGATCTATTCCCCGCTGTGATAATTTGTGTTTTCTTTCAATTAGAAATGAATTATCGAGGATTGAGCTTTTAGGTGTGGAGTGGAATCGTTGTACTAGTGATTATTTGCTGTTATATTTGATTACACAAATGAGAAACATTCAGGAACAGAGGAAGCAAATTATATTAAATTGCTCTGACTGAACGGTTTGTGTGTGTGTGCACTTTGAAATGAGCGATCAGGAAATTAAAATCCACGCAGATGTTACTTGTTCAGGATTCGAATGAATTTCATGTTGTTTAACAAGTAAAATCGACTTGTGTAAGCTCAAGTCAGACAAGTGGAACTTTCTTGACTTTGTGATGACTTGTTTTTTTCCCAGATGCTTTTGGAGCATTTTCCTAATGGCTTCTCACTCATCATGTCTTTTAAGATAACTGGAAAAAGCAGATGGCTTCTCACCTTGCTGGGTAATTTGGCTTCAGTTGCAGTGAAGCTTTGAGATGTTGTTCACTCTAATCACTACTTTTTATGCACAACATAAATTATGTTGCCTGTAAATTGTAAAAACCGGTCAGCCGTTTAACTATTATTTCTTCATCCAACTTTTAAAATTTAATTGTTAATAACCAACACTGATTTTTTGCTGCACAGACAATCTGAATAAAGATGTCAGGTAATAGGTTAACATGTGCAAGTCTGTCTGCTAGGGAAAGTTTTTTTTTTTTTGTGTTCTCCATCAGCATTGCTGGAGTGAGCATAGTGCAGTGAGTTGAGGTAAATATGGACAGACATCCTGAACACCACCTCCACAGCCCCCCTCGTCCTCTACTCTACAGATTACCTCGGTGCTAGCTAGCAGGGCCCAGATAATTACCTTGTGTTATTTCTCCTCCCACACTTTGCTTTTGAAGTTGTGGCTGACTGGCTGCCTCGGCTCTAATAGCATCCCGGCATGCCATCGATCCCACACCCCCTCCCTCCTAAAGCATAGCACAGGTTTCCTAAAGCATTGGTTGATCAATATGCCAGAATACATGATCATGGAAACAGCACAATGCACAAATAACTGTAATTTGCACATTAGCCTGCAGATTGAGAACTGGCGCCTTGTCAAAGACTGTAGATTTACATATGCAGATGGATGCCTATTTTTTATTTTTTACTGGATCTATATAGCTATAACCCAATCATTTCTTCTGTGTGTGTGTGTGTGTCCAACATGCAGCTAAGCCCCCATAATAGTAGGGACCTTTTAAAAAGTCCTTACTGCCCAGTTTTATTGAGAAAATTAATGGCTTTCCTGCTCAGCTGTGTCAGGAAAGTAAAATAAATTGTTGCTGTAATAGTTTTAGATATGCTGTGATGTCTTAATACTTTGACAGCACAAATACTCACTGCAATGCGTCAGACTATTTCAAGAAAAAATGCCTTTGGAGACGGGACGAGACTTTGGAGGCGAGATGTGACCTTAGTGTGATGGCAGAGAACTGGCAGATACAGTACGTGTTTTTGTGATAATCTCAATCCTGTAATGCTATCTTGAGCATTATTGCAAAAAACATTTCTTTAAAGCCACCGTAATACATAGGACGAGATTTAAATGAGGCAACGCAAAGTGATTTGTTGGTATTTTGTTGGTAGAATTTGAGAACCCGTTTCATCTGTTTCTGGCGGACAACATGAATCTACTGTAACTTTGGTGATTTTATCAATGAATGCAAAATAAATAAGTAACAGACTCATTCTTAAAATATGAAACTATTTTGATTTATAGTGGAAACGTCTGTAAATCAGCTGGCATTGATCTAAATGAAATTAATATGGGTTGAAATAACCGCGCACACAGCAACAAACATAAGGCTATTATGTTATAACTTGCTATTCTGTCTATTTAATAATCATTTTTTTCCGATTTTTCCGGGGGTTTATTAATCCTGTCCATCACTTCCTACTGTGCAAAAGCTGTTCTTTCTAAACCATGTGACAATACTGTGATATACAGTAGAATTATGACTGAGACAACATTAGTCTGATGTAATCATAAATTACTTGTTATTGTACTAATCAAGTATAACCCCCCCCCCCCCCCCAAACACACACACACACACACACCATCTGCCTCTGGCGGCAGATTTGTGGTGCTGTGTGTGTGTGTGTGTGTGTGTGTGTGTGTGTGTCGCTCTGCACCTTCCAGACAACAGTATGATTTGCGAGAAGCTGTTCGCACATCTGTGTCAGAGCTGTGACACTAATGATGTGTGGTTGAAAGTGTATTTATTAATCACACCCTATGATCTATATTCACCTTTAGCCAGCCCTTTTACATACTGTACATGAAATGAAAATGGCAGCTGCAGTATTTTGCGCTTGTTGTTGCAGTATTTTGCATACCTGCCCATTGTCATGGCTTACAGAGACATGTGAAGATATTGGAGCCATCATTAATATTATTAGTAATACAACTCAACAATGACAAGTCAATTTGTCTGCTGTGAAGAGAGAAAGAGAGAAAGCTCTCACTTTTGCATAAATTGGTTAAAATAAGTATTTGACAGTATTTTTTTTCATGCATCTTCATATGCTGGAAATAATGTACTGCATTGCTATCAAGAGAGGTAAGGTAAATGTATAGTTTCTGGAGAGACAGACCAGGAGGTAATTGGGTTAGCTCCTGGTCCTGGTTTGGTGACCAAGGTCAAGCCTTAGTCCATGATCTCATGTATTAGGGACAGATGATCATTAGCAAGAAGGCAAAAGAGCATTACAAATTGATTTTTTAAATCCTTTGCTCTATTTGCGATGGCTACATGGATGCCCGCTGTCCACGAGGATCTGTAGAGGTAGTCAAAGGCATTTGACATAAATCATAACGGTGGCACATTCTGGTTAAACAGCTATTTACATAACTCACATATTCTTTGGTAACAACAAGGCTTTCAGGAAATGCTAATCAGTGTGACTGTTATGGTATTGAAATGGATTTTTACGACTGGTGCTTGCTATTTGTAGAGACTTTGTGTTCCTGCTTACTATTTTAGTCTGTTGGCTCTTTAATATGTCACACAAAAGAAGAGAAGATGATCAAGGATGTCAAATGTGTATCATGTCGTCATGTATCAAGACACAACCTCTTTTACCAGCTCTGTTTATCTCACATCAGTGCATTTTAGTCCTCTGTTCAATGCATGCGGTTAGTATAAACATAGACGACACATGGGCACTTACACGTGTGCACACACACACACACACACACACACCATCACACTACCCAGCAGATCACAGGGACCTTATTAGCTGTTGTCACAACACATTTATCCCTCATCTGTTTCTGGGAGCTGTCGTGAGCAAAAGGTTGCTCTCTGCTGCAAAGTGGCCAAGTGAGATCCTCGCTGTGTTTTTCATTCTCTCTAATGGAGAGCGATGGCATGAGCCCCAGCCATCTCTATCTGTGGCCCTGTCCAAACCGGGGTGATTTCTGCCCGAAAATAGCCCTGCTGTCAGCTCGCCTTAGTTGCCGGGCCCGCTGAGAGTCAGTTAAGGGGATCAGTGCTTGCTGGAGTGTGTAGCTCAGTGGTAAGACACGGTGCTGGTGACACATTGCTTTGATGGGATCAGCGACCGCTCCTAATCCCCCCTTGACACAGATGACCTAAGGGGCTCACTGGACTCAGCAGAGTCACCAGTCATGACTCCAGTCCAGCCTGACTGCAACATCCTGTCCCGTTGACTTCCAGCCTTTACATTCACATGCGTCATCAAAACAGCATTTGGCTTTGTGGTTGACGGGTGTCCAGGTTTGCAAAGAAAAAAAAAATCACTTTTGAGATCTGTGGTGGAGGCTGGTTTACACGTGCCTGTGTGTAAATGTGAATATGTGCTATATGTTTTAAGGCTGTACATCACATTGTTTTCTGTATTCTCAATATAATACAAAACGTTATAGGATACATCAAAAAAACATTATGGCTATTTGCTTGGACAACAGCAAAATTACATGATGATGATCTGTGAATCCAGAGTGGTGAGGAAAGTCTGTCTGTCACTTGCACAAAGAATTTCTGAACAGTCTAATAAATATGTATTTATTTAGTTTGTTCATAATGAGTGTTGGATATGCAACTTGATTGGTCGGGCAGCTAAAGAGCCAGCTTTGGCATGGAAACATAAGCAAGAGAACCATTTAGAAAGCCATCTGGGAAATCCTTCCCTGTGATTAAAAAAAAAAAAGTTTAATCTGCATTCACATAAAAAAAAAATGTTTGGCCACATTTTAAGCCTTTGTTACAGCGATAGTAGAGAGAGTAGACAGGAAATGAGTGAAGCGGACGTTGCGGTTATGGGGCATGCTTTTTCTGGTTTTGGTAGTCCAATCTAGTATATGTGTTTAAACCGGTTGGATTTCATGCAAACTGACCGAACTGACATTCTTTTCTTCTTGTTATTTTGCTTAAAGGTGCATTTCTGCCACCAAGTGGACTGGAGTCCCTTTGAGTCATTCATTGGTTTGTTCAGTTTCAAATTGTATACACTGTCCCAATGCCACTGTGCTGTCAATGTGTCCTGTATGTCTACTACACTGGAGCTGTGTAGAAGCACGTCTGTTCTTTGAGGGTTGTGTCTGATTCACTCTCTCAGTTTGTGATGACTTGGCAGCGAATAATAGGTCAAGGTGGACCTGTGCAGAATTGCCAAATGTGCAAGATTTGCAGTATAGAGGATTATTTATGGTATGGGATTACAGAAACATCATATGCACCTTGACAGTCATTGCCTGGAATCTACGTGGATTACATATTTTACTAACTCTAATAGTATGTGGTCTGTGGTTTTGTGGCAATTTTGCATCGATCTTATTAGGTAGTGGGTACTGAGTTTATATAAATGGGTCCACCGCTACTGCTTTTACAGTATTATACTATACTATACCCTATATACCCTATACCCTTCATACTTCTAAACGTCTCCAGTCACATTTCTTTTTCTAGTGGTGGATTGTTTTTCTCTGTATTGATCATAAAATTTCAACCGATACTGATATGAGCACTGAACACTTTTGCATTCACTAAGATGGAAGACTCCTACCTACTAATCAGGTGCACAAATCATCTGAAATATGAAAAGAAGACTGATAATATGATTACAATATATTGCTTTTAGGTGAGCCATTCCCAGATTGCAAAGGCTGATCCAATAACTGCTGTTTCTGACAGGCGATATCGTTCTTTATTTTTCCCCATATTTGTGCGTGACTGTTCTTCAGTGTTTCTGTGCAGATTTTTAATGAATTCGACTAAATCATTTTTGTACATGAATAAAAAAAAAAAAAAAACACCTTTTATCCTATTTTTCTGAAGAACAAAATGTATATCAGAACCTAGTTGACAGAAAGCTTTTTTTTATCAGTTGGAAAAAAAAATGGAAATGGAGACCGTTTGGCTTATTTTCACAAATGTCATGCTATTAAACTGCTTGTGCTTTTTATATGCATGCAAAGACATATTGTTTTGTTTCCTCCACTTGGTGCCTAGTTTCTGGCACAAGTCAAGCCCCAGTAAATGTGGAAATTGGGGGTTGATCAGATTCAGAATTGAAGACAGCTGCTGATGCCCTTTTTTTATTTTTTTATTTATTTTTTAGCATATGGGAGCGGTTTGTGCACTCATTATATCTGGGCCATGGTGCCACCAATTGTCTTTAATTAGTGTAATTCTGCATAGAACAGCTCAATTATCATAGTGTTGTCATCGTAGGTAAGAAATGTCCTGACACAGAATAACTGTATATAACTTTTTTAGGACATCTTTGAGACCAGAGGGTTGGGACGATGACCTCAGCTCTGTTTCTGTCCGCTCTGACAGATGCTTCACTGTTTAGTCATGACACATGCTCAAATATTTCCAGTTGGACAATATGTTTCCACTCGGAAACTTTGTTTGATTAATTATAATCAAGCCCTTAACATCAATATTTTCCAGTCTTTAGATGAGAATCGACTTGCTGTCTTCATAACATCTTGAGGAAGCAAATGAGCAGTATTTTTTTTATTTTTTTGCTTTAGTATCTTATTGAAAATTTAACACTGCTTTAATCCCAAACAGAAACCACAAGAAATAAAACTAGTAATTTATTTAACCTGTCCTATAATATCCATTGTGTACTGGAAAATTGCATGTCTACCCTCTTGTACACAACATTTACAACATTTGCAACATTTAACAGAGTGTAATAATAGGAAACACATGAGTGTGACTTTACTGTAGGTGCTGAGTTATTGGTGAGAGAGAAGGTGGTTTCACTTAATCTGACAAGGACCAGATCCCAAATGAATGTGAACAAAAACAAATAAAAATAACAGCAGTGACCGTGTTTCCTTTTAAGTCTTAGTGGGGTTTATTTTGTGATTTTTCAAAACACTTATCATAGATCAGACTCTAACATTAGTTTTATTACATTGAATTTAAAACCTTAATTCATGGCTAAGAAAAGCTGCACTTCAAATGTTTTTTTCTTTCTCGGTTTAAACCCAAACAATGTAATGAAATGAATCAGCGTTTAACTATAAAATTGAAAAAATTTGTCCTTGTGTATCTGAATATAGATATTATGTAATTTTGTTTATTTTTTTGGCATGTATTTAATAGACATTAGACGAACCTGCTGAGGAAGCTTATACTCATTGTGTTTTTGGATGAGCCCTGCTTGGGACACTTGGGAGGAAACAAACAGAAGTTGTATTTATATTCAGTTGTAATCAGCATGCTACTGTTGTCAGCTGCAGCTAAATCAATTAACTTTACTAGCTACCATTAAGAGCAACACTATAAACTTCTGCCATATACATTAAAACCTTCACATTACAGTAACAAATCATCAGTCCCGCTTGTTTCTTTTGGTTTGTCTTTGATTATATTTTGAAGCCCTGCTGTTGTTATTCAAGCTGCATTTTTATTTTTATTTTTCTTGACCTGGCGAGACTGATTATAGTTGAAAAAAACAACCAAACTGCAGCACTGACTCAGTTTGTGGGTAAATGGAGCATGAATACCCCCAGTTGGTCCTACCTGCTGCTCCCTGATGGCTCTATCTTCATTGACCTGGCTGTGGATGGCAGTTTCAAGTCAGAATATAAATATATATAGATATATATAGTGGAAATGTTACAAGTAAACTAAGCTGCTTCTGATGCATTCTGTAATTATTTTTCTTGCATGGTTTTCCTGGTAATCCCAATTTGATGTCATGGAAAGATTGTCGATAGCCGTGTGTCTTCACACATATGGAATTGTGCCAGTCAATGCTTTCCAGCCAACAGAGGAGGGTATGATACACAAGTAGGGTCCTGCTATCTCCAGACCCCCTCAAATCTACCAGTATGAGTTACCAGCAGGAAAAATAGAAAAATTACGTGATCCCACACCCAGAAAAACTGCGTTCAGCCAAGCTTGAAGCAACACTATTTCATACTGAATTTGGGTCTTCAATGGTGGGAGAATGTTTTTTTTTTTTTTTCCTTTTAAACCAGAGCTTTGGCATTAATTATGGATGTTATAGACACACAATCCCAAATGACTTATCCATTAAAACTAGTCTGAAAATCTGTTAAATTGTTTAAAGATGCCCCCATGACATTTTTAGCCACATGTGAACATGTGTGTATTTTATGTGGCAGCTCTTTTGCATTCAGTATGAAAATTTGGCAAACGCAGTATATCCCATTTATCTGGGTGAAAACGAGAGAGCAAACAACCTGTAAGTTGGCAAAACTCGTGATATGTTTAAATTACCTCATTTCAACCACATGCCTCTGGTCTCTCTCTCTACGCACCAGATGTAGAACTCTTTTTTTATTTTTTTTTTAATGTAAAATAAAGGCTTTCCATATCTCATAAACCCTGCGTCACAGCTGGGAGTCCAGATTCTGATCTCACACGAGCTCGAACACACAACTGGAGTCCGGGCCAACTGAGGTACATCTGTTGACGTTTTAAAACAAAGAACTCTGTGCTGGCTGGGTGGGTTATTGGCTGTTCTTTCAGCATAGCTCACAGGGACATCATTAGGACACCCTACCAGCTCTGTAATAATAAGAGCAAACACCTCTATTATGTTCCCTGTGGACTATAATATATATATATTCACAGACTGTGTGACCATCCTTATTAGTTGCTGCAGTTAGACCGTTCCTGCCCACTCATTAACACCACCGATAGAGACATAAGATAGTCATTACTGGAGAAGATGATGGTAAAATACTGTGCTGGCTTTTAAGTGATTGTGGAAATAAAAAAAGAAAAAAAGGCAAACCAGATAATGTATCATGCTGTGCTCATGTCATAAAGATATTACTGTTTTAAAAGCTGTTAGCAAAGCTTGACTGTATGCAAGCACGCAGGTCAACCGTCTCTGCCCTCTGATGGTGTGTAAATTAAACAGTAATAGAGGGTTTCATCACCACTGCTAATTACTGAATGACAGTTTTCTCACCAGTATCTAAGTGTGTGTGTGTGTGTGTGTGTGTGTGTGTGTGTGTGTGTGAGTGAGATAGGCCTAATTAGGTAAACTCCCATTACACTTAAAAGTGCATTACTGCTGCTCTTTTGTAAAGGCTATAATTAGAGCACTGAGGAGTGTGAGTGGTAATTAAGTTATTTCTCAAGTATTATTAGTCCGCTTGTTATATGAGCCATTGGTATTGAAAATGATAGAATATATATTTGACTTTGTGCCAGTGCCGTATTAACTCAACAGATATTAAAGAGTTGTTGGCGTGATTAGAGTGTATGGCAGTGTATGTCTCATGCTCCTCTCAGGGGATTTCGGTCTGATGAAATTAAAACGTCACAAACTAGCATAAGACCTTTACTAGGTGGTATAAAAAAAAGCAAATGATAACATATTGTACACAATATACACACACGTGCATGCATGCACACACATTTCTTGTCTCAAGCTCTCAGTCTGACTTGGCATTTTTGTACATGTGTCATCCGATGCCTGCAGTGGCAGCAGCGTGAGCCCCAGATCCTATGACTAATCCAGATTGCCTTCTAATCCCGACTCTTCCTGCCATTGATTCCATTATTCCTCTGCAGTTTTTATACAAGCTGACTCCGTTTAAGTCCCCAACGTTGCTCTCTTTGATTGCCACTGTCCTGCATAGCCATTTATTCACAGCAGACAGTTTGACTTGTCATTATAGAAAAAAAAGCAGTGGTGTCACTAACGACATTTAGGATGGCTCTTCCCTATTCAAGTGTCTCTGTAAGACATGACAGTGAGTCAGCATGCATAATACCTGGATGCTCAAACTAAAGCAGCTCAGTGGAATTTAGCCGTCATTTAACTTTATTATTTACGTCTGTGATTTTTCTAATGTGATGTCAAAATGTCTCATGTGAAAAAGGCCTATTGCCATGAACATTTGTGGAATACAATCTAGTGTAAGTGACAAAAGTACACAAAGGTGTGCTTGATTAATAGCTCCCTGTTAGTTTTGGCAAAAAATGGCATGTAGCCATGTTTGTATATAATTACATATCTCCTCTCTCCTATGTCCCTTCCACTCCCAAATTTAATAATTCATAATGATGTTAATCACTGTCTTAGGAGACCTTAATAAGCCTTGAAGGAGAAAGCTAGGAGACTGGGTCACTGGCACATTCGCACACAGTTAGCAAATCCAATAGGAAGGATGGTGGGGTGGATTGAGAGCATGGACTGTGGTGCCAGGAGAACTGGAGTCGATCCTCTTCCCACACTGTTCTGAATGGGGATATTTTTAACGCAGGGTGGTTTTTATGGACAGATACATAACACTTTAGTGCACACATGTGCTTTTGCGGCTACTCATATTCACTCTGTATGGGATCTCTTTCAGCTGCGCGGGTCGTATTGAACAGTCGCATCATGCAGCTATTGTTTTATTGAGATGGTTGTGGCGCCAGGTTGAAAGGATAACGTGTGACCTTCTCACAGAGGATGGATACAACGACATAAACAAGGAAATATACATGTAATAATATAAAGTAGTGAAATAATTGAATAATGTGTGTGGCAAATCACAGAAAAAACTGAACCAGTGTGTGTATAATTTTATTTAGTTATGATTAAGGTTCAGGATTGTTAATCTAAATTAATTTATTATTTTATATTCATTGATTACACATACACACAGAGGTCTGTGAGTAGCAGGCAAACATAAAGGCTGCTCCACGTTATCTATCCTAGTTGGAGTGTATAGATTTCAGTGATAGAGGAAAAGGAGAGAAAGAAATGACTGTTTTCTCCAGAATGGATGTTGTGCCCAAGGTTAGCAAATCTCATTTACACATTTCAGGCAGCAAATATCCTCTATCTTCCCCTCCCATCACAATAAAAAGGAAGTCTCTCATTTAGCAGAACTACGGGCCTGAGGGCTATGTCACAGTAACCCGTGTGACGAACACACACACGCTGAATACCAACAAGCCAAATGACTCTCAGTCTTACTGTGCAGGACTCTATCTTGATTTGTTATTAATAGATGATCTTAACTTCCGGTTCCCTTACCCTAAAACAACTTGAATGTTTCACCCATTTAAAGCATCATATTTTAAGGTTTTAGTGATTGTATGACGTGACAATTTGGGAAAAAAAAATATTTTTTCCACTTCCAAAGAAAAAGTTTGTAGCAAAAATCAAATCATTTTTAGTGAAAATGTGTATTAGTATGGATACTTTTTCAGTTTAGGTTTTCTTGATTTGATGCATCAGGTTCCTGAATGTTACAAACATCATGTCTTTTAAATAGTGGATATAAAATGTATGAGAAATTGCCACTGCACCATATATATATATATATATATATATATATATACAAGACATTGGTCAGTCATTTCTGTGAATAGATAAACTCATAAACATGTGAAGTGTAGTGTGTGTGTGTGTGTGTGTGTGTACAGTTTCTGTGTATGTGGGTTTATGTTGTGTTTGTGTGTCCATAACCATATTTACAGAGAAATGTCTTCAACCACAATTTAATATTCATCAAAGCTGCTGGGGCATGATCCTAACATTCCCATTGCCCTTTCTTATTTTGGGCCATGTTTGTAACAGAATGAGAGGAACGTTTTGGGAGATGATCACAGATGTTCTTCCCAGAGAAATCTTAAGGAGGAAAGTGAGCCTATTTTCAGAGCAGCGGAGAGTGGGACTCATTATGACTCACTCAGAGCTGAAATGCTCTGGATGATGTCTGAGTCAGACATGAGGGCCAGTGTCCGCTGCCATGGTGATGCACAGCCAAATGTAACTGAACTCAGAGCAATAGAGATGGAAATGAAATGAGGGGAAACTTAAAAGGGCCCCGAGGCGGCTACACTATTGGTATGATGAAATTCCCGGAGAAAAACTGGCAAGTTATAGGCTCCTGTATGTAGACTGATAACTCTAGAAACTCTTAATACTTCAGTGTGTGCAGTTTTTGTGTTTTTTTAATATTGAAGATACATTGAAGCCAAGCAAAGCAAATTCAGGGACAATTCCAGAATAATTCACTTTTGTCACTTTTGCTCCTCAAGATTTCTTCGGGGAAATCTTCTGTATCCTCTCTGAAAATGTTATCTTTTTATTCAACAAACATGTAACAAAATATGAAATGCCTGCAAGTCTAGGAAGGAGATGAGGAAGGAGATTTAAGATTTTCTGTGAAGACAATATGCAGACAGAAACACTACATAAATATACTGTGCTTATGCACTTACCACTGCTTTTTAAGCAAACAATATTTTTGTGATTTTTTTTTTATCATTGATTCATTCTGAACTTATCCTGATTGGGGGTTTTTTTTCTTGGTACAACAGGAAACCTGCTGAAAAACTGTAATATAGTTAATATTGGAATTGAAATAATACTGAATCACCTTAACCAAACTCCTTTAAGACAGGAGTTCAAATAGGTGCAGAGACATCTTTTCAATTCTCTTTTGCAGACTTCCACAGTCTCTCTCTCTCACTGGCACCCTGCGGCCAATGGCTAAAATCCAGTATGGCTAGAGAGGATTAGAAAAAAACTTGCACATGCGGTACTTGTCATGCAGGTGTGTCAGAAAGGAGACGTTTTTTCCTGAAAAAAAACAGAGAGATTGATGGAGAATTCAGATGCCGATGAAATACTGAAACATTAGACTGATGTATTGAGTTCATAAATGTCGTAATTGCATGAACAGTACGGAGGGGTTTTTTCTTTTTTCTAAGATATTGGAATCCAGTATGACTTCACTGGCGATCACCAGCAGCCCTGTGTGTGTGTGTGTGTGTGTGTGTGTGTGTGTGTTTGATATGCGTCTTGTCCATTGCCTCAGTTTGACTTTACTGTCAGCAGCGGACAGTGATTGTAAGGACAGAGCCACGTAACAGGCCAGCAGATACTAATCCGATGTGCCGGCCTCTGCTCGGCCTTAAGCCAATGAAAGAGAGGAAAGGGTTAAATGACAAGTTCAATCAGGTACATATTATACTTCACACCTCTCTCTCTGTCTCTGTCCATCTCTCTTTGTCTCTTTCTGTCTTTATGTGTCTTAAACTTTTTGCATACTAGACCAATAAAAGATCAATAAAATGTCCAACAACATATTTGATTATGTGGAACCAGTGAATGTTTAGAAATTTCATGAATAAAAGCCTTAAATGATTCAGTAATTATCACATTAAATGATTTTCTGTAAATCAACAACTTATTGTTTTAGCACAAAAAAAACAACAACAAACAAATGCATAAACAAAACAAAAAATATTAGTTGTACGGTTAACCAGTGTATTGGTCAGGCGCGCACACACACACACACACACACACACACACACACACACCTCTACCTGTCAGTCAGGCAGCTGGAGGTGACCTCTGTGACCTGAGAGGCAGTGACAGACAGCAGGCACGCAGAGTCGACAGTGCCGAGGTGGATGCGTAGCTCTGCTACAGCTGATCCGTGTCATTCACTTACTTTCCCCATCGTCTGGATTAACACACTGCTTGAACCTCATTTGAGATACTCATCACATTTATTTGCTTGTGTCAGTTAAATTTTTGTTTTATGTTCATGTAGTTGAGATTATGAGTGGCGTTTTTTTATAGGTGCTTTCAGGTGCTCGACGAGTTGTCTTTATCTAATGTTATATATGGCGTACATTTTTATCATTTACATCCCATGTGAAGAAACACTGTTGAATTGTAACAACATGGAGTGAAAATGATTTTTCTGAGACGCACTCATGAAGAACAAATGAGACTATAACTTTCAACAGAAGGTTGCCATGGTAATAATGTAAACCGCCATTATCATCATCATACAACTGATGGTTCCACCTGTGAATATCATGTCACTAAAATGTCATTTATTGATATGGAAGCTGTTGTTTGTGTGTGTGTTTGTGTGGTGATCGGCCAGTCAGTGCCACCATCGTAGTGTTTAACGTTTCCTAAAGTGACCGAGTGCAGTATCTCCTCTATATTACTGTAATGCTCTCTGAACTTCACTCATGGATGCGGGGCTTTGTGACACGGTGTTGATCTTCTTTACCGATTCCCTGCACAACATTTACAACATGAGGATTGTGCTTAAACAGCATGTCTGGTGATTAGACTTCATTTGTTGGCTATTTTCAAGTCTTACTGGTTACTGCTGTGTCTCTGTAGGCCAGCATCACTTGTAAGAGTGTAAGGGATCAGGTTTAAATCACCAGTACGTCTGACATCTCACTGGCCAGTAATATTACTGAACTTCCTGTGATATGTTTTTTTTTCTGTGATATCATAATCTTGTTGAACAAAGTGTCTAAACTATATTTGGACTCTGTGATTTGGGATGTTCACTCTGCTTTTTCATCCCGCAGGTTTCACACTTCCCGGCGGGGATGTTCACATTTCAAAATTAGTAGATCCCTTTCTTCTGATTAATTTTATTCAGAGTAAAATCATGTGTGAGTTTACAGTCGTGTGTTTGCGTGTGTGTGTGTGCGTGTGTGCGTGTCAACAGGCTTTGGTGGCCTGTTGAACCACTTAAAGGATTCTATTTAACGGGTCAGCCGAGCAATTAATCAAGGGTTTAATTGGAATCCCGAGTGGAGTGACATGATTTATGCAAATAAGGTCATTAATATGCAGGGCTGCATTCAGTGCTTAAATTAAAATGGCTCATCTGCCAGCGCAGGCTAGCACTTTCATTACGGTAAATTAGAGAACGATAATAACTCCAAATACACATATTTATTTTCCTCAGACATTCAGAGCAGGACATGCCCACAGGGGGAAAAAAAAATATGAAAAGGCAGAAAGAAAGAAGCTCTCATATTGTAGGCAGTCAGGAGGAGGCAATGCTAATGCTGTTAATTTTACCTCATTAGAAGCAGACTGCTATCTGCAGGGTTTCAATTTTAATTGGATCACCAAGCAATTTAAACCACGTTTGGTTCTTAATTGCTTTTTTTTTTTGCTCTTTATTATGAAAAGTTTAACAGCGGTAGTTTGCTGTTTACCAAATTCTTTGGCTGGTCAGTGCAGCACAGTGATGCGCGTGTCTGACCCACTGTATGCTGTTGCCCTTGGTAACCATCCCTGCGGGGGGACAGTATGTGATCCTTGCTCCAAGGTGTCCAGTCCACTCACCCTCACCGGGGATTAGAGGCAGGGAGTAGAGCCACAGCCGAAGTCATTCTCCTGCTATTTGTTTCATTAGGGTTGCTGCCACTTAGAGACTTAGAGATTTTTCACATGCTCAGCAGTCGGGAAGACAATATATAATGGACTAGTTGCCAAGTCATTGTGTAGCAGGTGCCAATATCAGTAAAGTCTGTGCTGATTGATAAGAAAAAAAAAAAAAAAAAATTAGTCTAAATGTGAGAAAATAGTGAAAAACATGCACATCACAATTTCCTTAAGACCGAAGCTTTTTAATTCACTATCACATAAAACAAAGGAGCTGGAACTAGTTCACGGTGAAAAGTGATGACTAATAAACTACATAACTCTGACACTGAAGTTGTTGATTTTTAGTCTTTACAGCTCTGCATAGCTGTTTTTTAAAATACTTAATAAAAAATAAAATATATAATTTTTAAGTGATCATCATCAAGGACTATAATGACAAAATAAGTAGAAAATGAAAATGCCCACAAAATACCTCATTCTGTACTACACTGTACAGTATGTGGCAGGATAAGTCATTGTTTCAACAACGTGGTGCCGAGTCTAATAAGTTCATCACATGAATAACAGACACACCCACACACACACACACACTCGTCTTTGTCCATTTTTTTAATTTTAAAAATGTTCCATTTTTTTTGGTTTCATTAATCCGCTGTTGTGTGGAGGCCCAGTGAATCGATCATAGAGATAATGTCCAATCCTTCTGCATTTGTCATAATAATCGAGCTGTTTTATAAATAGAATCGTTCATTTGCAAAGAAGGATTTTCTTTTCAAAAATATTATTCAAATACATACCTCTGTCTTAACTGTAGCTGTAGAGTAGATGTCAATAACGTATCGGTAACAAAAAGGTTGCGCAATACTAAAGCATTAAAATGCTTTTACAAACATTCCCACGGCTTTTGGACCTTATTATGATTCTGTTTTGTCTTTCGAATTGCCAAACATGCATTTTTGATAAATTGTACAAAAGGTTTTAGTTTTCATGAGCTCCGGGGTTGTAACATACTGTAACAGAACACATTATCGGCTAAGTGGGTTTAACAAGACAAAAACAAAAACACACAAACTTAAATTACCCTGGGGTATAGAGAAGAATGGATTTTTACGAAAAAAAAAAAATAGTTTGAAGGAAATTCTCGACCACAGCAGCAGAATACAAGCTGCTTTAACCTCAGTTCTGCTGGTGAAGGAAATGCCTGCTGAAATGTAGTCTAAAGTTTTGTCTTTTTACTCTTTTGTTTACTTTGCACAGTGTCCACTATTGTGTGTAGTATATTATCTTTGGAGAAAGAAGTGTCAGTAGACAGCTTCTTTTCATCAGCATTAGCAAAACATTGAAGTTCAAATGTAGTTTTGCAACCAACAGCAGCTTTTTTTTTTTTCTCGAGGTGAAAATGTCACACGGCAAAGTGATGCAAATTGACCATTCGGGCAGCTTTTCTCGCTAAATCCTCGCTGTCGGTGTTGGATATCATTAATTAACTCGTGGCTATGTGTGTATTTGTTTGTGCATTTCATAGTTGCCTTACTCACCCCGCTGTATGTTAGAAAACAGTTCCAGTGTTTTTTTTAATGAAACACAATGGGGCGCTTTAGACAGCTGGTGTACACAGAGCACAATGGGTTACAGCAAACAAAGGAACAGAAATACAGAAATGGAACAGGCGTCATATACTGTTGTTGGAACAGATGGATCCATTAAAAACATGCTTTGATCTTCCCAGATCGGATCGGGACATCCTGTTGTAGGACTATTTTATTTAAATTTATATATTAGCTAATAGCTGTTTATTCAGTGGATCAGCGGTTTCTCACTTTCACACACACAAATACACAAACGCACACAAACACACACACAAACGCACGAGTGACTCCCAGTTATTTCTCTCTCTTTTTCTGTCACTCACACACACACACACACCTCTTGTCCTCATGTGTGCCAGGGCTCGCTGGCTGCTTGGGGTTTTCTGTAATTACAGCAGTGAGCAGGGAGCTGTCTTTTGCATGGCAGATGGTCCAGCACCATGCTGCATCAGGTAACCGTGACAACCACCTCCCTCCTCACAGTTAACAGCACCATCATGGGCTCTGTACAGTGACCAAATGTCATTATAGTCTGTGGAGATGCAGAGAGGGGTAGTAGTGGGGGGAGGGTGGGGGTGGGTGTTGTTGGGGGATTAGGCAGTGTGATAGAGAAAGAGAGCGGAGATCCTTTCAGGACCTTCTTATCAAACACACACAGACAGAGGGCAGAGAATAGTGTGACTACCATTGTTTTTTAATCGCGAGAAAGAGATTGGATTTAAGTCTTTATTATATTTAGCTGTTCTTTTTGTGAATCTTATTCATCCAAGTAGTGCATCTTTTCTATCTGATGTATCCCTCCGAATGACAGCATATCTATGGCGTCAATATCATCCTTGACGCTTTCGGAAAATGTGATTAACCTTTTTTGGGGTCTCCCATTTTAACGTAACTAGTTTAGTATCCCACATGCATCTGATATCCGATTCACGTCATCACGCCTTCGTCCTGTAATGCAGGTTTTGGATGAAGGGGTTCTTTCGGCACATTATCTCTAATCAGATGCCTCCGGTAAGGCAGACAGCGTTGATATACAGTCACTTTCTCCTCTCAGCTTACTCTGCAGCAGATGACTCAGGTTACCTGATTAGAGGTTCTGCTACGATTTACAATGTAAGCGGTGTGATGCTTTGACAAAGTGTCACCTGCAGTTCTGCTCATCATGAAGCCTTACTGTTTATCATGAATTATAGTGAAAATAGAAGCTGGCTGAGCTGTGATAGGGCCTTTAAAATCTATTATGGTGTTAGAGGCACTTAGAGAGGTGTGTGCTTCCTTGCAGTACCAGAGGGAGGCAGTGACACACCTTGGTGTGGCAGAAGGTGTAGGAGGCACGCTTTCCACAACACTGAATCATTTGTTCATTCAATTAATCACGTATTCACCTGTTCACTTGGTTAATGAACCAAACAAGTCAATCTTGTTTTATGCAAAATATCATTTTGTGTTGTTTATCATGTCGTAGCTTCAGTTGCTTGTTTGATGAAAATAATTTAACTTGTTGTCATTGTAGTCCCTCATCATTATTGGCATGCTCAAAAGCTACTGCAACCTGTTCTTCATCTAATATTGTTTTATGTTGTTGGAAAGTATCTGTATAAATCTAGAATAATGAAATAATGAATATATCAAGTCGGTAATGATTTATTTTTAAGAACAGAGTTTATTATTATACTTAATTTTCTTCTTCTGAACAATCAGAGGGAGGTATTTCAACAATAAATACCGTAAATGCAAAGTGAGGAAACAAATTATAACTTCTGGAAACATAATATGCTTCGAAATTAAGTTACAATAAAGTATAAATCATGTATTTGTAAAGACAAAGACATCGGATGTTTGTATAAATGGATATGCTGCAGTGTATGTGATGCGCTATTATTATCCCCTTTGGGAGTTTTACCTCTTTTTCTTATCTCCCCCCTGCTTGTCCTTCTGCTAGTACCTCCATTTCTCTACCATATCCCAGTTGGCATGTTTACAGCTGCATACAGATGCAGCTTTGTAGTCATCGAGCAGGGCTCCCCCCATGGGTACCCACATGGAGTTAACGTGCATTTAGTCAGACACAAGGTATATACAGTATATATTAAATGTATTCAGCACATACCTATATACTGTATAGCTCCACATTGCTATGCTGGTTTCCATGCAAGTAAATATCAGCAGTGACAGAAAATATCAGGCTAAATTATTGACTCGTGCTGATGGAAGTGTGTGCACTAAATCTCTCTGATGGATGAGCTCTCATTCACATTAATAGAATGATTGAGTTCTGAGTTTTAGTTGAATTTCCCAGGATATACCCTCTCCTCTTTGCAAAATAGTGTATAAATTGGATAGCTTTATTTTATATTTTTATCAGTTCTCACTGTCCTGACCTATCAATAGCAGGTTTTGTGCTATGGTATAATTTCTTGCACCCTGTCTGATCATAAATGTACCTCTTGATCTGCCTCTGCTGAGAGAAATCGATAGCCGTCCAGTAGGCCAGCTGTTAGGTTTTTATTATTTCTTAAATCAGTCTGCAGTGCAAAGTTAGTGGCATGGAGGCAAAAGCAACAGCAGAGCTTTTAGTTCATAAAACCAACATGTCTCTGAAACCTGTACACGGAGATATTGATCTTGTGCTCTGAAAGCAAAAAAGGCTTTTCAGCTTGTATTACAGTATCCACAGCAGTGGTGCTATTGTGTAATGCGGTTTGCACACCTGGTTAGGAATAAGGTGGGAATACAGTACGAAATGTCTGTGTAACATTTATCATGTTTAAGGTTGAATTTGTTGTTGTTTTTTTTATTTTTCTTTACCTTTTTTTTTTATAATTGAACACATAACATTTTAGTTATTTTTCAGCCTGTTCAACCATTAAGACTGATTTGAGCTTCAGACATCACACTTAAATATTTAATGATGACATAGTCAGTTCACAGGCTGGTACGATACAAAATACAAGGTTCACAGTGTGATTATTTTTACAAAGTTAGAAAAATAAAAAACCCCACTGCAAAACAGCCAATTTATTCAAGAGATATAGATGTAGATTTGAATATTTAATAAAAGCAAAAAAAAATATGACAAAAACAATCTGAAACACGCTGTTAACAAGGCAACAGTTCATTACAGATGCAAGATGTAGACACATTAAAACAATCTAAATAAACACAAAGCATAAAGTGTACGAGAGTTTTGGTAAAAGGTTGATCACATCTGGCCGGCTGTGTGATTCTATGGACTAACGAGTGTGTTTTTGTCCTGGTTACCTCTAATTTCCACAGTGGTGAATAGGGACATACTGTGAGAGCTCCGTAATCTAAAAGGGAAATTGACCATTCAGTACTTTATAAGTAATCAGCAGGATGGTGAAAACACTCTTAAGAGCCAGAGCAGTTGTATTAGGATATATATATACTGTATGATCTCGCCTTCTTGTTTCAGCCTCAGCTCCATATTAACAGAAATCTAATGATGGGATAATACTGCAGTATATCAGTAATGTAATCAGAGAGATTTTCTTAGTTATATTCATGGGAGATGATAAATCCACTAGTTTGATAGTATCAACTCTTCCAGTTTCCCAAAAGGCAAAAACTCGAATCATTACATTTTTAATGGAACAAAACACATCCAGACGTTTTCTAAGTACTGCGAGAGCGAGACTGCATCCTTTTTTTGTTCACTGTTATCAATTTTCTAGTTTTCTCTGGTATGCTAATGTTCTATGTTGGACACTGCCATCTCCTTTTATTGATTATTAACCCTGCGTTGCTAGAACTCGTTTTTTAATGATAATTTAATTTGCCATTCATGCCGATATTAAGTTCCTCTTCCTGATGCGTTTAAATAGCAACACTAATTCACCAGATAATGGACTTGTTTTTTTATGTGTTTTTTTTGAATTATTTAAGTATATTTCTACTTTTCATAGAAATGTTCTATTTTTCATGCACTTTTTTCGTCTCAGGTAACACCAACTTTTCTGGTCAAGCGGCAGCACGTCTGTAACCTCTGTCCACCCTTGTTGTGTTTGAGGAGCGAACCTATCATTATTATTGATGTTTATAGTGTTTAGATGTTGTTTGTATGCAGACCATCTTATATGCAGTGAGTAGCATTCATGGCGATGCTTATTGACATGGACAGACTTCCATGATTGATGTGGGAATTGAACCTGAAAGCTTTTGTTTACAGGCTGCAGTCTGTAAACAATTCTAACAAGTTGCCTTTTGCCATAAACCACGTTGAGTTGATGAACATAACAAACTAGGAAAGCACCTGAGTTTCTCTGAGGGCGAGTCTTTCTCCCAGACATCAGTCTCCTGTGAGCTGCCATCTAATCCACCAGTCATCTGAATCCAGACCCTCATCTCACCAAGGTCGGGATGAAAGAGCATCTCACTGGAGCCGAGGTCCGTCCGTGCGTGGCAAGAGGAAAGGGAGAAGGCCTTAGTGCGAAATGTCAGTGCTTTTTCTGTGAAGCTAGACTCATCAAAGGGGGATTAGTGTCGGACTGATGGCCTCACTGGACGAGCAAGCTCTGATGGGGTAATCTGATGCTTCAGGACTGATACTTGGAGGAGACACATGTACCAAATGTACACCAGCGCACACCCATCCACTTATATGCATGCACCCGAACATGATAGCACACACACATACAAATGCATAGTCTCACACACACACACTGACAGGTTTCTGTTACTGTAGCTGATAGGATGGAAGTGTAGAAAGGATGAATCATTTATATACGGTATAATTTAATACAATGTGGCATTCATCAGCAATTTAGTTAAAAGAAAAGCTCTTGAAACGTTCAAAACTGTAATCAGTACATCCATATTGTCAGGGCAGCACTAACTAACTAAGCTATTTACGCAGTATACTGACAGTGAAGACAGCCATGATGGTAAAAGTCAGCGAGCTTAATGTCATCATTGACCAGCGGAAATAATGTTTAAAAAAAAAACTAATGTTTGAATTTGGTTCATATCATACTGGTTATTGTTGGTCGGTTGCTACACTACTTTGGCCTAAAATATCTCAACAACAGTCACGATGAGTTGCTATTAATATTTCGTACAGACATTTATGATCCTGGGAGGATGAATATTATGAGCCCCTCACTTTTCCTTTTGCTTAACGTCATTGTCATTGTGAACATGTTGGCCGTTCCAAAGTACGGCTTCACAGAGCTGCTAGTGTGGCTGTAGTCTCTGTAGTCTATATTTTGTTTCTCCACTTTCTCCTGTTGTACGCGATGGTGAAGCCATGAGCTCACTCTCGAGTAATGCCACACTCATTTTGTAACGGATAATTTGCAGTTACATCGTCTGGCTGGGACTGTCAAAGTTTGTTTTTGCACCGTCGGTGAGATCACTTGATTGTCAAAGATAATGTAGATGGATGATTCACACGTTGGGGAGTTTTCAGTAGTACCAGAGTCATTACAAGTGTGCAGCATAATGTCCCACCTAATAAGTTAAAAAATGCAGGGATTAGTAACATCTGTTAGATGTAGTATGATATCCTTTAGAAAGTACTAGTTTGTTTTGTGCTCTCAGTCATTCTGAAAGAGTAGATTTATTTAAAAATAAAGGCAGATATCTCGTGAAGAATTAAACTGTTCAAATGTTTTCATTTCTTTCCACCTACATCCCATTTCCTGCTTTCAGAAACAGTATTTACTGCCTTGGGACTAATGGAAGGAGCTGTGCATCATGTGTTAGTTTGAGCTAAATCAACCATTTTGCAACAAATAAACTGCAAGACAAATAGGAACATCATTCTTAATTTGGAAAGCTGACAGGGCAAGAAATGAGAACAATATGAAGGCCCGGCATAGTGCTCTTCATTAAAGTCTTTGTCCTCCACACTTGACAGAGCAGATTGTGATTGTGGCACTTGACAGCCTGTGGACAATTACAAGTGATGTATTTATGGATTTTCAGTGTGATCCAATCTGACATATAGCTGCTGTCAATGCTACAAATGCTCCATATAGAAATGCATTACCAGAAACTGAATTCGGTCCATATTCGGATATGGAGACCGCAGTTGATTCTCAGTAATGGAAAAAGAGAATTTCTTCATAGAAGGGTGAATTATTTTTATTAGTTCTCTCTGGTTTTGTGTGTTGTTATTGTTCCTGCTGTTTGATTTATTGACATAATGTGAATATTTGTAAAAAAAAAAAAAGAAAATGTTGATGTCAGTGTTGCCAAGGCAGATATGTGAATGTGCTTTATGTCTGAGAAAGTCTTTGTTTATGGATTGTTTTTTTATTTTGAAAGAAAATGAACAAAAAAAGAACAGCAAGAAGAAAAAATGTCAAGTTAAATAACATGTTTCTGTCTCCTCTTTGCATGTTGAGAACAGTTTGGTGATATGCATACGGCTAAAGAGAGTCTAAAACTCTGATTTGGGTATAGAAAAATAACTCTTGATCAAGCACAGTGCACAGATGTGTGGGAAGGTATTTTTATTAAGACCATGTGTCTTCATCTTTTAACTGAATTTTCTTCATACGCTCATATGCCCCCCATTCTGTATTTTCAAATACTGAATTTATCAGGGAAAACAAGTACATTTGGATTAAATGTATAGCAATAACTTTGAGTTTATCTAACACTTTATTTTGGGTTGCAAACTTTTGATGTGCTTACACCCCTGTCATTTCTCTTTCTCCGAGCTTGATGTCAAAATAAATAAATAAAAGAAAGCATTTTGGTTTATCAAACAGTCTCAGTCCCAGAGGAGCTGTTTTTACTCGTGGCTGAAAGCTGTGTGTATACAATTTATAGTGAAAATGGATTGAGGCATTCGGCCCTGGGTACACATACAGTATCTTTTGGAATAAGCCGTCGGTGTGATCTCTCAGCTAGACCTGGAAAGTATTGCAGAATGGACGGTGCATGCCCAGATTCAGAAATGTTTACAGAGATCACAGAGGAAATGAGGTAATTCAGTGGCGCTACTAATGGCGAGAGTCTTGACAGAGGATATGTTTCATTTATCCTATCTGCATCAAGGTCGACGTGGCAATTACCACGGTGGCGAGAAGCTAAAAAAGAAAATCCGCCGGCCCAGCGGTGAATATACAACAAATCACCTGTGCTGTTCAGGGCAGGGCCATTTTAAAATGGGTGATGTAAAGTGTGGCTCAAAGGCAGAGTGTTTAAGCATGGAGGACGAGAGTGAATGGTTTATTGCCCAGCCTAGCAGAGCAGCTCTAAAAGCCCACTGCAACCTCACACCTTTTTTTTATGTGGCGTATACTCATGTGGCTGGTTCAGGGGACATGAGATACACAGAGACCTGAGGGAGATCTCTGTCAGTACCATTTTTTTTAGTTTCATATTATAATTAACTGGCTCTATAACATTTCCCCTGTTGCATCCTTATTTTCATATTTTCATCTCCTGATAAGTGTTGGGTTTAAGCATAAATAAAATACAATTATCAAGAACCCTAAATGCATTATTAGCAAGAGAAGCACGGCAAATATTGCCTCAGTGCGCCACCGGGATCTTGTCATCCTGTCCCTCCATCCATCTCCTCTCCTCTCACCTGAATAGCTGCTCAATGCCTTGTCCCTCTTGATCCCTTTACCACCACTTTCCCCAATCGCCTTCATCCCCTCCTTGTCCTCCTTCCCTCCTCCCAAACTCGTTACAGACTGTCAGGCGAGCCGCGCAGCACACTTGCTGTGTTCACGTCAGTTGGTCAGCCCAGATTGGCATGCACAGTGTGTCTCCTGGACTGACCTGCCTGCCTGCGTTGCTTTCCTATTAAAATTCCTGTGCCAGGTCCCCAATGAGGAGAATGTAGCAGGGTCAGCCTGGCTTGCTGGCCTCTCTCCCCCTGCCTGCCTAATGAAGAAGACGCCTGTTGGGTTCATTATTAAAGCACTGCTAATAACAGACGGAGAAAGAGGAGTGATGGAGATGTGGGGGTGAATGAGATGGCAAAATAGAGGGAACAGACACGGGGAGCGAGACATTGCTACGGCCGTGAGATTTCCTGCATCTAAATACGCAGTCACATAGTAGCATTGATCTACTCTTAGATCAATGCTAGCTTTTTGCCTTGTGTTGAAACACCAACATACTGTGCTTCTGTCACTGAAATGGCTCCTGAACCTATAAACTATCAATATATTATTTGTCTTTGAACATTAAGTCAAGAAAAAGAAATATAAAAATCCTGGTATGTTTCTATAGTTTATTGTTTGAAGCTTTTTCGCCTTATTTTTGTGGCGATGCAAAAAAACCAGGGCACGACCACACTTTTTTTTTTTTTTTTTTTCCCTAACCATGACATTTTCTTTGCCATTTTTTTCTGGTAGTTTGGTGCCCAGCACATCACACACGGTGCACAAATGGGAGGAGAGGTGCCAAAACGTAGGAGGTTCAGTCAAATGAGGCAGTACAAAGTGAGTTATTTGTGTTTTTTCATTTAGTGAGCCATAGTTATCATGTTTCACTGGGGTTGGCACAGTTGTTTCAGTACTAAGAGTCATGTGACTGGCGGATATTATAAAACACCTTATGAGCTATACAGTATTAATTGCACTCAGCCCTTTTACACTTTTTACACTGCTGCACCTACATTAGTTTCTCTCTTCATTTTGTCATCTGTATTAGCAGAATGTATTCTGATCTTTCCTTGGCACAAGAGGACCCCATTTACTAAAACTGCCATAAATAGTCTTCCCCAAATAGCCTTGTTGTAGCAGGAAACAGCTGTTTTTGATGTCTTTTATTTTTTTATATTGTTCTATTATTATAGTATATTATCATAAAACTGTCCTTCGGGCCAACCTGCAGTTATCTCTGCATCGGACGCTTTTGGACAACAAGTGCAAAAATGAAATCCTATGCGTGACAGGTCTCTTTAATGACCATGGGAGAATAGGCAATGTTTTACCTACATCTCTGTTAAATATTCCAATGATTAGCAGTAAAAATCCATATGTGCCTGCCTGCTTCTGCATTAATCAGCCCTTTGCCAGAGGAACCATTAATTACACTGGGATTATCATGTAACTATCCCGCAGACTCGTATATTAGGGGAAGAAAAATTTCCATATAGATACTTGTGTTTTTTTTTTTTTTAGCCCAATAATAGAATTCCTTATAGCTGCCTGAAGCACATCCATTCTAAATGAGTCTGCCTGCTGCAGATGCTCTTGGTAAGTGATGTTGGGGTATTATACAGGGCATTACCAAAGTCCTCTGAGGCCTAACCCAGGTCCCAGAAATTGCGTTTTTTGTGTGTGTGTGTGTGTGTGCGGTACGTCTATTCAGGTTTGGGATATTCATGCTTATTTCCGCAGACCTCCTCGCCATATGACTCTCAGGTGTTCTGTTTCTTAACACAAACAAAATCAAAGGTTTAATGCAAATTACCAACCATAAACAGCAAAGTGTAACTACATAAATATGTAATCATGATCTCAACTGCGGAACCACGCCTTTTGAAAAGAGAGGGCTCATCCATCTCATGACTTGAAAGAAACAGAGGAGGAAAAATAACAAAGTGAAGGAATGTGAGTGTATATCCCTGTCGAGCGGGCCAAGGATGTTTATATGGTTTTCATGCAGCGTGACCAGGGCTATTACTTTCTGGTCACTGCTTAGAGGCAGACACACAAGGCCTATTAAAAAAAAGAAGTTAGCCAATTAATTAAAGATGAATATAAGATCTGCACATAAAGCACTGCAGAACAGTAGTAAAATGAAAAAGAAATGCATACAAGCCATGTCTCAATATTGGAAGATTGAAGCATGTTTTATTCAGTTTGTTTTAGCAAGACTGTGAAAAAGGAGGCTGCTTAGATTAGCATAATGAAGCTTCCTGTCAGATTCTATGAGCCTCTGATGTTTATAGTCAATCATCGATGGAATGACAACAAGCAGCAAGAACACATGAATGCTGCTGTGAGGCTTTTCAAGACAAGGAAATGACTGAAATTCCACGTCCTAATCCCCCCCATGTAGACATCATTGGATATCAGGCATAGCCATTATCCTGGTAAGGAAAAATGGTCCACAGTCATACGATTCCAAAAGTGAAATAATAAAATCTACTGTACTTTAATCATTAAATAGAGAGAGCTTGTGTTTCCCCTCTCCCTCTGCGCGTCTAATCTTGATCACAATTAGATGTCTCATCCCTGTACAGAAAGTAATCCACACAACGATTGTAGCGGGGGCCTTATTCTGCTGTTTTACAACAGGGCCGGGGTCGATATCCACGGGAGGTGCTCAAATAAACAAACCATAAATGCTGGAGCTTCTGCTGGCCTCAAAGATTACAGCTGTAACAATGATTAATTTTAACAACCTGAGCTAATTGTCTCACGAAACTTTAGTTAACAGCAAATATGATCTAGCCCTGGGTGCTTTTCTCTTCTGTAATGAAGAATAATGAGCGACGGGATAACTGCTGGCGTTTTTTTTTTTTGTTTTTTTTTCGTATGAGATTTGTAGAGTGTACAGAGGGCCGGCAGGATGTGAGTCTGAGAGTGAAGAGATAGACTGTATCTGTCTGTCTGGAAGGAAGGAAGGAATAGAGACTTGTGTTTGGCTTGAAATCAAATCTGAACCTCTTGATGAATGTGAGGGAGTTAGCCTTTTGACTGTGTGTTCTACATCAGCCTTGTGTCTTTTGATATTCTGCTCTGTGCTGTATGCAGGCGGTGTGCCACATCTCACCCTCTTAGGAGGCATCCCATGAAGCCTCAGCATTTTTCTCTTTGTTATGATAGATAGATATTGTCCTCCTCCTCCTCACTCCTCCTGAAAACTCCTCCTCCTCCTCCTCCTCCTCCTCTCCTTTCTGTTTGTTTACTGCCCTTCCCCTGTCTCTTCTCTCTATGTCTTTCTCTCCCCGTGTGCCTGTGAGCATAGAGGTGTATAACACACCCGTACTGCTGTAGAAAAGCAGCTTGGCCTCGAGCAGTGTCTCTGATTCACCTTCAATCTTAGCTGTGCGCTGGAACACCACCTGAGGCTAGAGATGAGACCTCTCCACAAGTGGCAGAGCTTAAACGCCATCTTTTATCTACACTATCTCTCCCCTAGTGAAGTGAGGAAGAGCGGGGAGAGAGGCAGGACCAGCCTGATCCCTTCTAGCTGCACTCAGACAGAGATGTGCACATTAAGTATAGCGTTTTTATGTGTAGGAGGAGACCTTAAACCTGACTGACAACATACACTATACTCTGCTGCCATTATAAGATTGTATACATTGTGTAAAGAGACCTAATTTATCTGATTTGTTCTCTTTTTTTTTTGCATCTTTTTTTCAGCTGTGCATGCTGTACCAGGAGTACAGAATACAATCTTTGTTCTCTCTTTTTTTCTCCATTGTTTATACTGGAGGAGGAATGCACAACATTGGTATGGCCAGTACGGACTTGTATGGGATTAGTATTGTTATCACATTCCTCCTTCTCCGAGGTGCAAAAAGACCCTGACCTTTAACGTAATCACTGTAACCTACACAGTATCTGACACAGCACTAGCATATCCGTATTCTCCTCTGCCTGCAGTCCACATACACCCTCGGAGTCAATAGATGTAATAAAACGTATTAGGGCAGTTGGATTGAATATGTACGTTACACTCGAGACACAGTTAAATTAGGAGCACCTACCTACAACTTTAATCCAACCCCCCCGATTTTATTCAGTGTGCAGCAGGCAATTACTGGAAAGGTTGCTGTGTTACGTATGCAGTTTTCTTCAGCTTTCTCCCAGTCTATTCCAGCTTATGTAGGGGGACCAGTTCAGATGAAAACACTCAACTGTATTTTAACCACAAACCTTGATGGGGACAGGTTCTGGCTGGAAATCCACATTCCTGGGTGAAAGGCCTTTACTGTATGTGTATAGGCTCTTATATCCTGTGTATGTGTATATGTGTGTGGCGGGAGGGGTAGTTGGGTGCAATTTTCTCAATATTAGGCCAACATAACCTATGGTTAAAACTCACACCTTAATAATAGGTTAACATTTTCAATTTGTGCATTAAAAACACCCGAGTGGAAACACTGAGGAAAAAAAAACCCCCACAAAATATGGCTAGGGTACCAAAAGTTGGTGTATTGATAAGATAAGAGCAATGGAAACATATTTAATTAATACATCGTGTTGTACATCTAGGATGTGCAAACGTCCACTTCTGCTCTCCTCAAGAGACGGAAAATAGCTGCAGATGAAAACTCCAGATCTGTGTGGAGCGATGAGGTAACGTTCCTCAAATTAATACATAAAACAAATATGCTGTATTGTTCCAGGGGCGCTTTTTTATACAATCCTTTTTTTTTTTCAAAGTATGGATCTTTATGAGAGGATCAATTTAATCCAAGGTGAACGTTGGGGGCAATTATACCCAGTTTGGGATATTTACTCTGACTGTAAACCAGCACTAGCAGAGTCCGTTTTCTGGATGCATTTTGTAGGTTTATAGTGGTGTGTATTCCCTCTTAGCCATACTCCAAGAGGGTTGTTGAACCTGAGGACGGACATTAAAGAAATACATATATGTGGAGGTAGAAGCTGCTTTATTGTGTCTTAGAAATTACAGAATTTGAACAACTTGACTGAGGTCGGCAGTACTTAGAGTCTAACAGCTTTATATGAGTGATGGAGGCTTTTTTAATATTGAGTACATTTTCAAGATATTTGAAAAACTAGTGTGATGTTAAAACTCATTTGTAAACCATTTTGATTGATAGTAAATCACTAGATTTTCATGTGAATTTATAGAAACACTTCAGGCTCGGTCTGTCTGTTCATCACTGTCGTGACTCGTATTATTTTCCAAAAAGGAATGAATTACAAGCGGGCCAGATATGAATCTTCACCGGCAGTGTATCACTCTCATCAAATGAAGCAAGGAACAGTCATCCTCAAAATAAAAGCAAGGAGCGTTCTTGGGTCATCACCTCATTAATGTGCTTCATTCTAAAAAGGAGCGGACAGTACGAATGTGTGTTGCTATCCTAGATTTAATTAATTTCGATCACCTCAGGGTATTGTGAATCCACTTCTATTTCAAGCGTTTCGCTAAATGACCATTTTTAGACTATTCCACTCAAGTCTGTTTATCTCCCTTTCTTTCTGTTCACTCTCCCACGGTCTTTTAGTCATTAACATCTTTATCTTCCGAAAGCACAGAGAGCCTCTCTAGAACGATAACTTGTTGCTCTTATTTTCAACCTCTTGAGAACGAAATAAAAGCATGGTTGGAAACAGCAAAAAAACAACAACACCTGACTTTAAAATTTTCTTGCTTATTCTTACGTGTCTTATATAGATGTGAAAATGTATGTTGCAGCAAAATATATTTGTTGACTAAAACTGGAGCAACAATCATCATCACAGTATTTAGCATCACAATAGACAGAGACACACTTGTTCATCCCTAGTCTGCATTGTCATTGACACGAAGCAGATTGTGTTTTCCCGGAGAAATCTGCTCTCAGTGCTTTAAACATGCAATGTACTGAATGGTCCATTGAATTCAGCCAGGAGTCTTCTAGTGGTCTATGGGAGGAAACAGGAGCACATTAAAAGTGCTGATGAATCCAATCAGCCTGTTCGCAGGCATCCAACACAGATATGCCGGTGCCCTAAGCAGCACTACTCAAGGGCCTAATTAGAAGGATGCTTGTGTATTGTTTGTTTTCAGGCATTAGTAAAGTCTGCGTGTCCTGATAATGGAATTGGCTGGGAAATGCAATCGTTTGGCCCCTTCCTTCGTGCTGCTAGGCCCGATACTGCTTGTCAACACCGTTGTTTCCTCACCCTCCTGTGGAGCTCCTATCGATGTCGGTGAAGGAAGACAACTCTGCAGCAGCCAGCCAAACCCTCAGCCGGAGCACTCGGGTTCGACTGTCTGCTACAAGGCCCCTCCGTGCTGGAGACTCTTATGTAGTAGACCTCTAATTAGCAGATACACTCCTCCTCCTACAGCCAGACCCCTCAGTTCATAGTAAAGACTGTAGAGCTTTGTGATATGGTTGAAATGCCATCAACAACTATAATAAATTAAATACTATTCAATGTAATAATTTTGACATCAGAACCTTAACAATAACAATAACACACGTAATCATATAATTACAATATAATTCCACTGAAAGTCAATAAAGCCAGTCTTTGTGTGTCTTAAACTTTGAGTTCAGTGATTAAACACAGATTTGCCACGACAGACACCCCATATTTAACCCTTATTTAATCATTTATTTATTTACATAGTCATCATCAGTAACATGCTTATTATCTTGTCAGAGATGAAATGAGCCATATTTAGATTACCCGTCACTCCTTACTGTTAGTTATCAAGTCAAATGCCATAAAAAAAATAAAAAAAAATCCTGAATTAAAAAGAGATATGTACTGTGCTCCTCTATAAACTCAGTGTCTTCCTCTGAAAGTGTTAATGGAAAATTGATTGATATAACCATTACTGACTGTATACAGTGTTAATTAATGACTGTCGATGATTTGGAGTTAGTAACATATCTTTATTTTCATTACAACTGCCATTGATTGTGGACTGTATTTCCCATTAACATTCACTTCTATAATTGTAACAGTTCATGGCAGGTTAGTTAGAAAGTAAAACCAGCCAAACCCACTCTCTTGATATGCGAATAAGTGAAGCTTAGGAATTCTTTTGCTGGGCGAGGCAGGAATTCAATCAGTTGGACTATGGGTCTAGGAAACTGGGCATCCGACACGGTTATGCTTCAGCACTTTTCAATTTGGGCTTGGCCTGCCTCAGCTTCCATCCTGTAGTGTATCGTTAATGAAAGTCACTTTCGGGCATCCTTGTCGTCCTTAGTTATCCCCTTCAACCAGTAGGAGGTTTTCATAGCTGTTACCTACTGCTTCTATCATGGCATAATGTCACCTCGCTGCTGTGGGAGTCCCAACTCTGTTCTGCTCAAGAAATCTTAAGAAATAAAAAAAAAGGGTGTTAGAGAAGGTCATCCCTTGTCATGTGTGTTTTTGAACTTGTTCTTGGTTATTGATTTCTTTGCAATTCCTGTGATAAAAATCAACTGCTACCCTTTTTGTGTCCTCTCCCTCTGAACCAGCCCTTTCAATATTATCATCTTTAATGATTCATGTTGTTTATGCTGCTCTCTTTGTTACACGAGGGCTTTTTTGTGGTGTATCAGAGGCACATGGATTCCTACATGTATGCAGGGAAGATTAGATGGATATCTTGGGTTTCCCCGTACTGTGACCTCAGCCTCCACCTGAGTGCCTAGCATGCTTACGGCCTGGTGTGGTCTATCAGACCTTTGCCCTTCAAGGAGAGCTCCATACTTTGAGGATCTGCTCATATTGCCTACTTGTGAGGTTCTGTGGCTTTGACAAATGGCCTTTTAGCAAGTTGGTTTGCTCTCTGGCCTAGCTCTGTATAGTGGATTTGGCCACACAAGGTCAAATTCCATAGCAGAAAGCACACAAGTGCGGTTGTCAAGCAGTAGCGTAGAAAACAGCTCAAAATATTTTATATATGTATGCCTCTTGTGTCCGCATCAGTTTCTTTTGGCACTTTGACAGATTAACACATCACAGTCCTGTTTTTGCATCTTACTTTAGGGGCTCCTTGTTTCTCCCCGACTCTTCGCTTGACTTTGTTGTCTGTATCATGTCACCTCTCTTAGCCTGTGGCTCCATATCCAAACCCCAGCTGTCAAAAGAAATCACACTCATTTATCTGCCTCAGAGACAGGATGTGCAAAAAGAGGTCCGTCTGTGCATTGTGGTCTGATTTGAGAGGCGAGATGTGAAGGAAACTTGGATGGGTTTTAGACTCAAAGGCTTGATTGCAATATTTATTGTTACTTGCTGCACATGGGGCTGCACACATTTACACATGGACGTCAACACATTGTCTTTCCTACATATGTGTACTATGAGTAATTAAATTCGGGCAGCGGGCTACTCTGCTCCCTCACTGTTTGAGAGGCAATATAAAACAGGGTGTGGGACATGTGGAAATTGTGATCCCTGATCTGCCGTTGCCTGCATTGGCCTCTCTCAGCCCCAGAGGACCCATGCTGCAGGAAGAGGATTTGTGTTGTGCAGTGCGGTGAAATGCATCTTACCACTGAAAATGTTGACCGCCAGACATAAACCAAAGTCTGAAAATGATAGTTTCATTAGACCCTCTAAACTTAAGAAAGACTCGCGGTGTGGATTCGGAAGCTATTTCCTTTTTTTTTTTTTTTTTCTGATGAAATTACCGAGATTGATGGCTCAGATGAGCATAAATCATGAAGTTTCTCGAGCTGACTCAGTGTTCCCGAGCTGTTTTCTGATTTATCGTTAGTTTGGCCATTTGCAGAATGTTGGTTGAACACTGCACCAAATCATTTGGCCAGTGAGAAACGACGACGGGAGCAAAAAGTGATGTTCATTAGTTGACGCATCATTCTTTTTCCACACTGCGCATGATATGTTGCTCACTTTACATGAAATCCCAACTGGCTTTTTCTGTAGAACATATTGTAGTTGTAATGTATGTTCATATAATGTACCAACCTTTTCTGAGAGAACCGATAGGAGACTTGAAACTTTTTTTTCTGCAACCAATCAACAGTGTTTTATTTTGAATTTTTCAGTTCTACATTTTGCGATGTTCATCAACTCCGTAGTCTATACTACATTATCCCTAGCTGCTGTAATATGCGTCTCATGATGTCTTGACTATGATTTATTCTCTCATGTCTTATGTCTTCCAGAGGAGCATGTGCTCATGTGAGTGTAGCAGGAGGCAGGAAGCCACGTTTCTGCTACGGAGGACTATCTCTAATACTATGAATAGAACATATATTTACTTTTGCACTCCATCACAGCGGGGCAGACACGTATGTTCTTGCACTTAATTAACTCAGTTAATTATGAATGTGAATGCACACAAGTTCAAGTGCTACAGCTTTTCTTCACATAAGTACTTCTATTGGCATCTAACCGTTTAGTTGGCTTTTTTAGTTTTCTCGGGATATTAAAGTTAAAGTTCTCCTTCTCCTTTGAAGATAAAAAGATAATTTCAGAAAAAGAAAGAGCCACATCATAAGTTGACGTTGCATCAGTATTGCAGTACAGTCTTCTCACAATAGTGACAGTATAGCTGTCTAGCTTTCTCAGGGGGCCAAGAGCCACTGTTCTGACATGTCCCTGTGTCAGCGGTCTGGAGAGGAGCTGGAATGTGTTCATGACTCTACATGCATACCCTGTTATGCTCCATTGGGGTGCAGAGTGAAGGGATCACTGTTTTTCACTGCAGCCCTTCTCAACCTGTCTCTCATACGCTGAATGAGTGAGATGGAGAGATAGTGGAGCATGAGATATGAGGCATCCCAGAATCATTCTTCACTCTGATGAAGATGTTCATTGCCGTGATATATAATAGGGCGCACTTTTTCCTTTGGCAATGAAGTCCACTGAAAGAAAAATACATCTCTTAAAGTGGCTCACTCTACAAAAATTTCAGAAAATAACAATTCACACAATAACCACTTGCCACAATAACCAGGTTTTCTGTGTTTGGTAAAATCACAGCAAAACATTGTGTTCAGTGAAGCTGGCCTTTTCATGTCCTTCACAAACATTTGAGGACAACTCATTTTCTCTGCCTGGGTCTCATGGTCATTTATGCGTTTCTCACCGAAGGCTGTATCACAAAGAGAGAGATATTGCCCTATGGAAATTGGTTTAATTTGTCACTGCACATAACAAACTAATAGGGAAAGGTATGATTACAAAAGCTTAACCAAAGGAGACGTTTTGTCCCTTTTCTCAACACATAATTGTAAGTTCTTCTTTAGTAGAAAATCAAAACAAAACCCAAGGTTTAATAACGATCTGTGTTCGTCACGGCTTCTCACAGCAGTACACCCTCATCATTTCAACAAGGTATATTGCAGAAGGCAGCATCATATGAGAAACTTGCACAAAACTGTGTGCTCATCTCAAAACTATACGGTTTTTCATCTGAGCAGAGAGAGAGAAGACTTTATTGAATTTAAAGAAAAATGATAACATCATATGGAGACACTGTGGAGAGAAAATAGACTTTTATCAAGAAGTGTTGTTATTGGATGACTGCAGTGTTCTCAGACTTAGTTGCAACTCGGTTTGCTCTTGTTTTAATTCTCCATTTCCAGCCTCCACAGGGATCTGACAGAGACAACAAAACAAAACGGAGATTTCAAGCCTGAGAGGAGAATGGAGTATTTGTATAGAGGGAAATGGCATTCGTTGTCTTTTGACCATGACCCTATGGGGTTGTTATTCGTATGAGTAATGGGTGTCCTTGTCTTTATGCCTTCGTGTGTACATTTGTGTGTGGTTTCCATGTGTGTGCCCATCTGTCCTTGGCCACTTTAAAATTAAAATTTAAGTTGCCATGACAATGTATGTGCAAAGTGTTTACCCTGCAGATCCTCAAGAACCCTTTTTCTTTCGTCATCTGTATAAGTAAACATTTTTTTTTTCTTTGTGCATGCACTTACTGATGCACAGTACAGCCTGTGATGCCTGGCAGATGTGCCCGTTTGAAGGTGGTATCAGGTTTCCTCGAGTAAGGGGGTACCGGCCTAGAAATAGCACCAGCAGCAGTAGGTGGCTGGGGTCCACGTCATCCTGATAGGTGCTGCAACAACCAGGGCACATCTGGAGGGAGCACAAATCCAAGGACACTGCAGGAGAGGAGAAGGAGAGAGGGAAAGACACAATGACAAGGCCCTCCTCATTGGCCTTGTCATTGGAAGCTTGGAAAGACAAAGATAATTCTTTTTTTTTTCTTTCTTTCTTTCTTTAAGCCTATCAAACACAAACAGAGAGTCTGACTTTAACAACCTCTGACAAACAGACAAGAGTCTGCCATGGAAGACTTTACGTCACCTCAAAGCCACGCTCATCTCCTCTCATCTTACTCCCCCTCTCCTCGTCCCGTCTTTCTCACTTTGGGCTGCTGGGACGGATGCGTCAATGACAGAAACACAACCGAGTCTAAGTGCTGTTTTGTCCTGCCACAAGCTATACTATGTCTGTGATTTCTACTATTGTTTAGGTGTCACTGGTCGTTAGCGCTATTACCAGTTTATTGGCATTCATTGAAATTGCATTATGAGTAAATTTAGGTTGGTGAGATATGCATAATGTTGTTTATTGTACAGACTTACTTGCAGCTTTAAGTAGTTTGCACTTGTGGCTTAAAAACTTTTAAAAATAACAAGACAAGATAGTTTGCAAATTAATTAGACTTTCAGTACGAAACAATAAACTGGTTTGTTGCAGATTTAGTGTTTACTAAGAGCACCATATGTCCTGCTCTCTTTTACCATCGGCATCATGTGTGGCTATTTCTGCCTTGTGTAGGTTGTTTTTTAATGGCACAGAGCTTCAAACAACACTCGGGATTTAGTGTGCTGGACTCCGAGGCCGGAGGCAATCAGAGGCATCCATCATCTGCACAGTTTATAGAGTGATGGAAGGAGCGAGAGAGAGCTGGACAGAGAGGGGGAGAGAGATGGAGATAAACATACAGAAACAAAGACAAAAGGAGAGAGACAAAAGGAGACAGTGATAGAGCAAGGCAAACAGACAGAGTGACAGAGCCAGAGAAGTGGGTGTATAAAAAGCATGCATAAGAAGAGGACTAAAATGTCATTGTGACAGCATTTGCCTGGAGGTGTGATCCACTCAGACACAGCCTGTCTCTATACTGCTGTTAACAGGTTGTAAGTACTGTGCATTACATCCTGGATTCCTGTAATTTAAAACGTATATTTTCATGTGTTTTCAGAGTTGGTCTTTTTCCCTTTTTTTTTGGTCATCTTCTTGCTTTTAGTGATAAACAACTGTAGGAAGTTTCAACAAGGATGACTCTGTTTTATAATACTATAATTTACCGGTACATTGTCTAATCTGTGGCTGCAAATACTACTATTTTTTTTTACTATTCATTTATCTCTGATTGTCAGTTTCAGGAAGTGACGGCAATGGCTGAATACTGCGTCCCCAGTCATAAAGGTGTTGAGGGAAGTCATTTTGAACGTTGTTCAACCATCTCAGAGGCACTTCAGCTGAAGCGCACTGGCGCCTTTAGACTTATTGAAGCATATAGTATATCCAAGAATTGGGGTAACAGAGTAACTTGAACTCGGCCCACTGTGGAGACTCAGGTCAGGTCTTGGTTATTACCCAAGAAGACCTGTGTAGCTCTCTAATTCAGATTGCTTGTTTTATTCACTCAATAGTCTAAAATACAGTTAATATTCTATTTACTATGGTAAAAACAAAGAAAAGTATAAAACACTCTATTTGGTAAGTTTGCACCTGCAGCAGTTTGGCTTTTTTTTTTTTTTTTTTTACCTGACCAATGACTTAAACACTTGAACACACAATTCATTATCAGAATTGTTTTGTATTAGGCTACATTGCTGTGATAAATTGACTTATGTTTCAGCACTAGTCTAATCCATCCTTCCACTAGACCCTGGTTTTCAGCATTAGACCTTCATCTCTCCCTGTAGTACGCCTGTGTAAATGTTTATGTCCCCTCTCCACCGAGGGGGTGGATGCTGCCTCTTCTAGTTAGTCTAAGCATAGTGGGGGATCGAGGGAAGGCGCTGGGAAAGGGAGCACCGAGTACTTTGGGTATCTGCTTTTCCTGGTGTAGGTGTTATCGAAATCAGGACACGCAGATCATCCCCCCCCATGTCTTTCCATTTGCTTCCCATAGGATGTCAAGATGCAAATTTGGGGCTCTACATCCGCTCCACAGCAGCAGCCCTTGGACTCACGGTTCACCAGAGCATAAACATGTGTCAAGCCAAGGAAAATATTTGGAGAGAAGGATAACGGACAGAGAAAGTTGCGGGGTTTACTTAAAACTCCAAGTGTGGAAGGGTCATATTATTGTTCATCAGAGATTGTCAGAGGTCAAAGACTCACTCAGTTTTTTGTCTCTATGTGCTCCCCTCTGCCCCTCCACTTCCCATCCTATTCTCTTCTTTCAACACCTCAAAAAACAGTGCATGACTTGAGGATGATACATTATGATGTATCCTGTTGATCTCTCAAGACTAGAGCAGAGTCTCTAAACAGGTAGGATATTAACAGTTTCATGTGGGTTCCCCAGTCAACAGAGATTTCACAGTCGCACTGAGGTCAATGCAGAAATTTTAACAGTATACACCACACTCTAAACTTAGCACAATTGACCCCAAGTACAGTATTGTACTGCTTGTAAGAGTTGCTGTCAGCCATCCCGGGTATAATGTCACCCTCTGACCCAGTTGCCTTGGTTACCACCTACTCTGTGTCTCTCCAGAGTTTCTTTTCAAAGTGTTTCTCATCTTAGATCAGTTTTCGTAAAGCATTATTAGAAGAAGCGGAGAAGGAGAGAACGAGTGAGAAACTGTGTGTGTGGTGTTGGCCTTGCCAGCCCACTCTGCCCCGTTGCTAATGAGCATGGAGACCCTGGGGTGAGTTCTCACTCTCTCGTTCCTTTCCTTTTTCAACTGAGAGCAGCCTGAAACCTGTCAGATTTCCCACGTGCCACAATCCACACATGCCCTGCCATCACGTTGCCTTGGTTACACTTGAAGTTGGTGATCTGGTAGTGAAGAAAGGATGAGGGTGGGTGAGCAGGGGTGTCATTTGGGATTGTAGGTGGAGCTGCTAGTGACCCACAAAGCCCATCGCACCTCCGTCTGCTGCGTTTTTGCCAGGAGTGACAGTCAAAGCCTGTGTGTTTGGCGGCAGGAAGGTGACGTCTGTGAGGGGATGAGGATTGGCAAAGGAGAGTGAGTGGTACAGTGCAGGCCATTTCACGCAACACAGCTTCCAGGAAGTCAGTCATCAGAGATGCCAAAGGAAAGCTGCATCTCTTTCATAGCTGGCCAAACGGAGCAACCAGGCGTGGAGGGCCCTCTAGAAGACAATATCCCCTAACTAATGCCATCTGGGATGGCTTTCCTGGTCTCTGTGTTGAAGCCTCTCACCCTGAAACCATTTATTTCGACCTGCATTGAGTTTTGTCATGTTTTAGAAAGATCATTTCTGTTCATTTGACTGTTTTTCTGCCAGTTTACACCAATGCATCAGAGACTTTCTATTATTCTGCATGTGCTTTGTGTGAAATTGGAATATGGAGATGACGGAAAGGAAAAGGGGCCTTTTGGCACCTCCCCCGTCTCTTTAAAAAAAAAAAAAAAAAAAAAGGCTGAGCCAAGACAAAGCACAGTTAGGCCAACAGTAAACCAGGACTTTCAGATTTGAATCTGTTTAGTGGGAAATCAACAATTTTTGCTTTCAGTACCCATATATCCAACACCAGCTGGGGGGCATAAAGCCCTCAGGACAATCAGATATTGACAGACCAGGAAGATGTACAGTGTTTTTAAATGTATACAGAAATCAGAAAAGCACTATTAGTTATAATTTTAGTATTACACCTTGATAAAAAAGTTACAATAAAAAAAAAATATATATATAAAATTAGATAACTTATCAAGACAAAATACAAACGAAAAAGAAAAGACAAACTGTTGCCTTAGGAGTGTTTGATTGATTCTGCACAAAAGTCAATATACCAAGCAGAAACCATAAAACTGGGGAATTTTCGAGCGAGTCATAAAGAAGCGTATTCCTGTTAAATTTTCTGTAATACAAAAGCTATCTGATATTTTCGGCAATAGGCCACAGTTTGCTTCCTCGACAAACCGGAACTGGTTTTTTGTTCTATTGTGTTATCGATTTTATGGTGAAAATATTTCCTGTAAAGCAATGAATTGTTCTGTATGACCAATGACCATATTATTATATTATTCCTTAGTGGGAACCTCATGGAGAGGTTTCATCATAGCTATGGGGTCACACAGTGTTCACAGAGTAATGACTACTGTGAATGAGGGAACAGTGTCTTTCTTTTTCTTTTTTTTTTGCAGTTCAGGAATCATAAAAAAGGGCAGCGTAACGTTGTTCGCTTCCATCTCCAAGGAATACCACTACCGTTTGTACCAAACCCTGTCATGCAGGTAATGTAATATATTCTCAAAGAGCACTGGAATAGCATTTAATGAGAAAATATGCATTTATTGTCTGAATAGTGACAAAAGTCCACCTTTTTAAACGAGAAAATCAACCTTTAGCTGACTGAACTGAATCGACCGTGACCCAAGGTTTGATACCTTCTAGTGCTGCACATTGTAAGAATGCATTTCCATATGAGGAGCAGGGCACACAAGGGCTCTGTAACTCACAAAGGTCCATCCCTTACAGCCTTAACCACGCAGCGTCACCAGAGAGAGGGAGGAGAGGGAAAGAAATTACTTAACCAGTGAAAAATGGACTCAGGAGAGGTGCTATGCTCTGGTTCCCTCTCAGCGTATTAATGGAGCCACAATCTCCACTCACTTTTTCATAGGTGAAGGTGAAGCATTATCCCACCTCAACGTGGTGCTGATAACATCCTGGCTTGCTGAAGTAGTTATATTTGTCTTCTGTGTTGAGCCAAATGAATCAGATGTATCAAGAAAATAATGCACATCTTCACTTTGTGCCATGTATTATGATCTAAGGTTAACTTGTTGGAAAACATATAAATGTGTACAGCGCAGTATATTCAATGTCCTACAGTGGATTTATATAGTTTACTGTATGTTTAAACATCACTCAATTGTTTTTAAAGGTTTCTGGGTATAATTTGCAGAGCTTGATTGGATGCTTCCTCAACAGCTGGCCATTTTTATACATATCTGAGCAATTTAATGTAGTATAAATACAAACAGTCACAAAATCAATAAATTTAATAAATGGTAAAACATTTTTTGTCAATATAATAGTGGAAATACCTGTTATCATTTCCCAGAGTCAATGGTTACGTCTTTACCAAACAGCTCTTAGTCCCAAAATATATCCACTGTGAAAGTGTTGAACTCAAATTGGTCCTCACAAAGATACAACAGCACATTCACACACACACACACACATGATTTGCCCTTGTTTAAAAAAAAGTGGAGTGAAAACAGTGTTTTCATCATCCCCCAAAATAAATCTCGAGCAAATCAGTCACAGCAGACGCATGAAGTGCGTAAACACACGCATGCCCTCGCAAACACACATAGACACCAGTCAGCGTGTACATACATCTGTTTGCCTGCATGTAAAACATCCCCCCTCGAAGGAGGAAAGGTCTTGTGTAACCAGATCCGATTGGCCCTTATATAAAATGGAGAAATATGGACGGAGTGTAGCTCTCTGACGAGCCGCTGAAAGTCTGTGACATGAATCTGAGTCTGGGGACCAATCATGCATTCCAGTCGAAGAATTCAAGCCTCGTGTTAAAACACAACCCTGCCCTGTGATATAAAGGGAGGACATCTTGTCATTTATGCAGCATAGCAATCCAGCTTTAAAACATTTCAATCAGTGACTGTTATCCCAATATAACTTATGTGCATGAAACATATTTAAAAAATGTGTCTCTATTGAGACGGTGTCTTAAACAACACCCGTGTCTAGATGCATTAGTTCTAAATGACTTCTCTTTGGCTGAATAATCTTCATTTATAAGGCCAGTGGAGGTTGTTCCATGGCTTGGGGCTGCACTTAAACTCTATCAACTGGTGAATACTTGCATTAAAGTAGCGGCTGTGGCCATGCAGCTTAATGTAGCATACTTAGGTCTTTTCTTTCCCCCCTTGGGTTTTACTGTGGCTGTATAATAGTGGCAAGAATATCTCCATAGCGCTCAATAACATGCATCAGTGAGGCATAGCTCTAAATGCTGATGTATTGTTAGTACAATATATTCTGCCCACACGCAGTTCTCAAATTTTGACCCTATGACTAAGTCTTTCATATGAAGCCTGAGAGAAAATAACAACTCGGTGTGTTTCATGTGTTTGACAAAAACAGGAAAAAAAAATACAGAAACTTGCTTGATTTTTTTTTTTCTTTTCATGCACATTTCAAAACCTGGTGATTCAAAATCAGTACTGTGCATACTTGTCTATTTTTTTCCCCAGGACCTATGGTTATATTACACCAGCAGGCCTCTTTCATACTCCTCTATGGATTCTGCAGTGAACTGCCTAAATGCATTTATCCTACTTTGGGGCGAAAACAACCTCCTCCTGTTTTATATTAACATGAACCCTAAACCTGTCGTTGCATATTGTGTGTATTAGGCTGAACTTTGGCTTACGTACTCCCCCTCCGGTTCTTTCGTGATGAAGAATACAAGACTGGCAAGCTTTCTGAGCACAGCTGTGAGTCTATATTGCTGCCATCGCTTTCCCTCAGTATCACCTGTGTGCAATGGCCTCTGAAGTCAGTGAAAATCCAACAGAGGCTAAAGGGGACTGTTAATGCTCACTAGTGATGTACAGCTGTGCTTCATTCAAGGTGGTTTGTCTTTGATCTGCAAACCATTCATACATGCACATTAAACCATGGCAAAATGCCTTTTACTTGAATCATGTTTCAGAGAAAAAAACTATGTGTGAGGGGAAAACTTTTTGAAATTTTTATATATATAAATTAAATAATGCGCCCGATCTCGTCTGATCGCCCGTGTTTGCTGTATTTTTTTCTGTGCTCCGGTGGCCACGAGAACTCAGTCATAAGCCAGCCTGTCAGCAGATTCAGCCCTGTGTTTCCTGGACCCTGTTGATACCAATACATAATGCCACACTAGGAAGCCCATTGCCAGTCAGTAATCCAAGCATCTTATCAAACCAATCAGCACTTTTCCAGCAAGAACACATCTCGACCGTGACAGAAGGAGGTTATACAACATCTGGTGCTCTAAGAGAGAGAAACGGGGGAGAGAGAAAGTGAGTCAGGGTGGGAAAAAAAACAAAAAACTGTGAGAACAATCTTGATGTTCTGGTATGGAGATCTTACAGTAGATCAACGCCATGTCCTGCCTTCTCTTTGGATTCAGGTCAATGAACAGGCAGTCAGTTGTCAGTGCTTGCCCGTTGCAGAATGGAGCCCGCTTGCAGTCATGCTAGTGATGTTCTTGACAGTTACATTTGGCACCCTCTCACATTTTCTCTCTGCTTCTCTTTCGTCTCACCAAACCCTTCAAGTGTTTCCTTTTTCCTTTTGTACCATCTTTTCATTCCTCTCTCCTATTTTGTCCCCCTTCCTTTCTTCATTCTAGCCCAATGCAGCAGTAAGAGGTTTCCACAGCAGTAAGGCAGCAGCCGTGAGTCCAAGTCTTGGCTCTAACTGGACCACTGGTAGCAGTGGTGGTCAAGGAACATGGAGTGGTCCTTCCTTCACCCGTTCAAGTCTGCAGCACCACATGTCCCACCATCAACAACAACACCCACATCACCACCATCAGTCCACACACACGAGTTACGTCTACTGCCCGGCCCATACAGCTGTGAGTACAGCAGGGATTTCTACCTTCTCTGTGTCGCCTCATGTCTCTCTCTATCTCTGTTGCTTGTTTCTCTGCTCTCTTAAAATACATTTCTGCTTTCACTGTCTTACTTCTTATTTCTAATCACTCCCTATCTCTCTCTGTGGTATCTATTAGTGGCTGTTACCATCAGGGAAGCTCTCATGCACACAGCAAATTCTCTCTCTCTCCATCTTTCTCTTTTTCTACCTCCCCTTTTTTCTATCTACTCCCTTTAATTGCCCCCTCTTTCCCACACTGTTTTGTGTCAAGCCCTCGTGTATATCACTTCCCTTTTGACTTTTTCTTCTTCTCTCACTCTTCCCTACAACTTAATTTGTTTTTCTTTCATCCATCCCCTGCATCAACAGTGCAATGAGAGACTAATTGAGGTAGAGAGACTTTTTGGACGGCTTCTCTTGTCATTATCCTTGGAATTAATTGCTGTTCCGCAATCTGTTTGATTTGACTTTATTGGCACGATCTGGTTTTCTAATGTTACGTTTGGGGTGTGACTGAAAAACCCAGGCGTGAGCCAAATTGAGAAATTTTATTATCGTCATGTTGCTGTCACAGTCACAGCGCTGGAAACAAATATTTGGCAGCTTCTTATTTCTCAGTATTTCTTCTTCTAATAAATGTATTTGTAAAGCTTCACACCAAATCTTTCTCTCATTCTCTTTTATTTTCCATTAGAGCACTCTGATATACTCTCATCTTACATGTGCACCACTTAAATTCCCAGCAGCCCATTTGCCAACATGTTGAGATAGTGCTTGCATGCAAAGTGTGAAGAAATTTGTATTTGGTTAAGATATGATAATAATCATCACTGTACAGTACGTTGGCTCCTGTTTGCACACAGAATCGATTTTATGTTATTTCTGTAACATCGAGGTACACATTCATTTTGACGAAGGCTCTTTTTAGTAAATATTTGGGTGAGGTTTTGTGACCTTCCAATCATAATCACTCTTTCCACCGATTTTGCACAGTTGTCACCATCACTAACAAGCATTGCCTTCACCACTCGTCGTCACTTCTACCGCCGCCAGCATCAAAGACGAAGAGAGCATGAGTGTTTTAACTGTGCAGTGCACAAACAGGAAGCAAAAAACATTCCACAAGACGTACATAAACCCTGTGGTTTTTGTGGGTGGTGGGGTCTGTCACATGTGTCTTTTTCAAACAGTATTTGAGAACATCACAGTCTTTTCTGTTCAACCCCGGGGAGCACAGTCATCGTCATTAACATCCTACCAGGAAGGTTGTTGACCTAAACTGGGATTTTTTTTTTTTTTTCCCCAACAGCTAACATGAAGCCACTTTTGTTCTCTTCTGACTGGTCGTTTTTCTGAGGTGCAAAAAAGTCTATCCTGAGAGTCTCACCCGACATGAATAGTTATGGGTCTTGAACCTCATACCGATGAATATATTTTCACTGCACACTGAGTATCAAAAACTGCCAAGTACCAAAATACGGCATGATAATTTTTATGATTATTTAAATGATAGTGTTGATAGTTTTAGTTTTTTGTCTAATCAACACATATCATTAAAAAGGGTTATGTAGAAATGTTTTATTCCTTTATGCAAGTGTGGTTTTTGGCATCAGTATTGAAACTTGATTGATTCTTTTGTATTAATAATGGAACAAATTACTCCATGTAATATTAAACGAGTCGCTTGTAGTGATGAATCCACAGAGAGTTATCACCAAACTTCGCGGTGCCCCTAAGCTGTACTGAGCTTTTTAATGTCTTCAACTCCCAAGTTTTGTTTTTATGGCTCCACAACAACCTTACTGATGTAGTTCTGTGTCACTGCTCCCATCAATCCCGTTTCCAGCTACGGCAGGCTAACCAAAAATAGAGCTAAAAGGAGAGTAGAAATGAAGCATACTTCCATCATGTGGCCAGAAACACGATTTCAAATGAACGCTTTTGAGATTTATGAAGTAACAAAACCAAGAATGAATTGCTGTTCTCGTCTGGTCTAGCCCTTGCTGCAACCACGTAGTCTAAAGAAAAAGGTGTGTAAATCGATTTGCAATGGGCTGATCTGCCCTCGTATTATATCACTGCTAATACTCTTTTTTGTAGTCTGAGACATTTCAGGAAATACACATTGGGTGTATCACAAAACCAGCAGACAATAGTCTTACAGTGTAGCAAACGGCACACACATTCACACCAGACACACCTCTGTCTTTCTTTTTCTTTCATTTTCTATTTCCACTCTGTTCTCCCATGAGTGTTTTTGTTTTTGTCGGATGTTGGTTGGCCACACCTCTACCCAATACCAGACTAACCGGTCTTTGTTACAGATCACTATGGGATCATCAAACTCTTGCCCTCGTCTCGACTCTCTACCCTCAAACCGTAACTGCTGGCCGTAACTGTTCTGTTTTCATGGGACAGCAGTGTGACAGTTGTTTTCTTTTCTGCCTTTCTCATTTTGTCACTGCAGAAAGCAATTTCTCCTCCACTATCATGTCTTTGTCCTGGCCTCTTAAAACTCAACACTTTGGCCTCAAGGAGGATTCACAGTGCCTAGAGATGGCTAATCCAGACACTAACAGTAAACAAAGGAATGGTTCCAGCCTTCGGTTCTGCCTTGTCCATTTTTACAGCTTCTCATATAAAACACGTATTGTATATGGAACATAAATCCCCACAATTTACAAACAAACCAATGCAGACACCCCACTTTTTTTTTCATAACCTTTGTCACGAACACCCCCCACCCTCCTACTTCATCATTTTTATTGCCTCCGTAAATGCTGTTGTAATTTCAAGCATATTAGATGTAAAGAATGCCCAACAGAAGGGGGGAGAAAAAAAAAAGGACTGATAGCTCAGCATGTGTCTGTCTTCTCAGCTGAGAGAGGTGAGTAAATAAAGAAAAAAAAAAAAAAAGAAAAGAAAAGCAAGCGAGGATCCAACAGAGATCAAGAAGCTTTGCCTCCGGTGGGTTTGCAATTAAAATGGAAGCAGATACATTTCCACTCTTAATATGGTGGGATGAAGATTCCTCAGGGGGGGATGGCGGTCTGACTAAACAGCAGCGGAGAAAGTCATGTAGAAGTCAGAAGAGGTGACTAGAAAGAGAATCAAAGAGAGCGATTTATGTCATTTCTTTGGAGTATTCATCAGTACAAAATACAGGGCAGTATATACTAGATTGCAAAGTGTAAGTGATTGCACATGATGTCGTGATAAAGACTCCTATAGCTTTGACTGTGACTAAAACGTGCCTCATATATGTTGTAGTCTATGGAGAATTGATTACAAGCACAATGGCAAAGAAAAGGATACATCCTGTGTGGGTTTTTCCACTAATTGGCGTGACAAAGCCCATTTGTGAGAGATAGCAACAACTATGGACATACAGTGTCAGGTAAAAGTGTAGACTTTGCAAATTGACTTTCTATTTTTTTTTTCCATTTTCTCTGTTCTTTTCTTTCTGTTATTTGAATAGTTTTTTCACTCACAAAAGCACACTTTTAATGAGCTAATCCTTTGCAGTGCATACAGCACAAACCCAGAGTGAAAAGTATTCCTTATATTTGAAGTAATAAATACTCAGTAAGTGTTGCATTTAGTTACCAAATAGGTTTATTTTTAAACAGTTTTGAAATGTATGTTTTGAGGAAGAAATCTGTTTGACCTCTTAGAAAACAAACTGCTTACTTATTTCCAATTTAAATTCTCAATGGTATACTTCCCCTCTCTTGATTTACTGTAATTGCTCAACATTTGAGCCTTATTTTACTTGAAGTTATTCAGACATGTCTTTGTGTGAGTACCATTTCCTTAAGACAAATTAAATTTGATGATGATGAGGGTCATGGTTGCCTAGCGGCTTGGGAAGCAGACTGCTAAGGCTTCTGCATCAGATCTTGGATTAGCTGGGAAGAAGTACAGTAAAGTGAAAGACTAATGTTCTCCAACCACCTCTGCCTCATCTAAAGTTGAGATGTTTACTTACCCATAAATATAATATAAGACTGTGGCTTTGCAACCGTGTCGGGCAGTGAGATTTTTTGCTGAAAAAGAGCATGTGTTCTTAGTCAACCTCCTTTGCTTATATAAACACATTTTTCTATTTGAACCCCTGACCTGTTTCATTTCTGATGGTATGCTTCGTCTTGCAACAGATTATTTCAAATGTGCTTAATATCCAGATGTTTTCAACATTGCTTCAATCATCTTGTTCTTCTCGGTCTAGATTCTTGTGCTTGTGATAGTGTTTCATTATTTTACATATCAGGCGTGCTTGAGGAATCATGGCCTTGCATTTGTCCTGGCCTAATAGCCATATTGGACTATTTAACTATGTACAACATTGAGAAAATGTATTACTAACCTGGTCTGGAGATGGCAAGAGATGCAGTCCTTTGGTCTTTTGGTGTCATAACATATAGATACAGACACACACACACAGCTACACATGTGTTGCAGTGGACAAAACTAGCTTTGCTCTCGAAACAAGTACTGGACTGCACTGCTGGTGATTTGGTGCAGGAACTGTTGGCTGGATGACTATTTCTATATGTCATCCTTTGCTTCTGTATGGGGAATTCTCATCTTATCAGGCAAAGATAACAGGAGACATTTTTCCCCCCTAATAAAAACATTTGAGTTAGTTTATCACTCTTTTATCTGAGGACATGGACATCCCCTTGAACCCTTCAATTCAATCTGGAGTTGTCTCCCGAGTAAACTCCGGTTGTTACCTCATTAGACTCGCTGAGCACACACTGGCCAATCATTCAGTCAATACAAACCTGCTAGTAGAGATTCCCAGCACATCCTCCGATTCACAAGGTCTGAAAACGCAGAGAAAGACACAAAAAAAAAGGAAATAGAAAGAGTGAGCGAATGGGTAACAATCGTTGAAAGAGGAAGAGAAAGAGAGAAATAAGCAGTTGTAAATCATCCAATCAAATCATTGTGAAGTGATTGTTTGTCTTCTCCATACACCCAAAACTAGGGTTCACCTATAATATTGAAGCAATTTCTTTGTTCATATTTGACAAAGAAGATATTAATAATAAAACATTTAAAAACACCTCACACATTACCTAATTCTGATATTCAGGTGCAGGTGTGTCATAACTCAATCCCACCAACTCGTGTTTTTTAATCCGTCTCCCTTTGTAAGGCCTGAGCTCTGGCACAAACCCTTGGTGTTGTGATTAGCGTAATTGGCCATAACTCACAGCAACAGCCATTTATACATGCTGATAGATGACACAGTCATTTAGCTGAATGAATGAATTGCCTGCCTGCTGACAGGGAATGAAGGTGCATCTCCTGCAACATGACAAGTCATCCAGAAACGCAGAATGCTTGGACCATTGAGAGTGAAGATGTGAGGAAAGTAGGAAATGAGGGCAAAATTTAGTAGTTCCACTTCCACTCATTCACTTCGTCCTCAGCCCTTGGTATTACATAGCAACATACAATAGCTACCAATATTGTGAAGAAATGTGGTAAAACAGCATAAGTCAGTAATGTGGGTATTAGGGAATCGTAACATTCTGCTGAAGTAATTGCACAAAGCAAATTCCATAGCATGACAAAAAAATTGAATTTTGACATGATTACTCTGATCTGGATATTGTTAGTTACACTTGTAGATTGTTTGCTCAGACATTCTTTATGTTCCAATCACAGACATCTGTTTTGAATACTGTAAATCATAGCAACAAGCTGCAATGCACAGTGGTTGATCTGCAGCGCTGACTGACCATCGTTGATGACTCAGGCTTGGAGTGGTTGAAGCCACAAAGTTCACTCGAGTTTAGGAGAGAAATGGAGTGACACTTGTTACGGTGGTGGGGGAAGTCAGCGAGGGCATGTTGAACGACTGTAGCCATCATAATAATATTCTTCCAAAGAACATTACCTCTAAAAGATCATTTACGAATTCCTGATAGCAGAGGCAGCAGATGCTGATTGTACTGTACACGTATGGTGCTGCTGGGGAGGGCCTTGTGGAGACTTTGTGATGAAGTACATTAGCTTACAGTTTAGAGTCTGAGTCTCTTTCATCAGCCCTTGAATGAAGAGCATTGCTCATTCCCCAAATACTGCAATGATTCATCTTTGCCATGAGCTAGAATGGGCTTTGTCTCAGTAATTAATTTAGCTCTCGGGACAGCAGTTGGAATGAGTCGTGTCTTCAAGGCCTAATTAAAAGAAGATTGTCAGACACATTCTAGGTCACACAGCTCAGAATCTCCAATCATTTAGTGGGGGGATTTTAGGCACCGCCACCTCGTCCTTCATGGACCATTTTACATTCCCATAGAGTGTGGGTTACTTAGTAAAAAAAAAAACAAATGGTTTTATTTGTTTTGTTGATTTCTTCAGGCACCTTTTGAAAATTGAGACACTTGATGTTTGGTTTAATATTGGTTATTTGAGTCAGTAACTCAAACCCACTTGTGGAATTGTGCCCTGCATGTCTTTGCCGCTGTCTGGGGGGGGGGTGGTTTATTTGAAATTGCTAAGAAATTTCACGATTGCAGCCACGCAATTAACTTCTAGTATACAGCTGAGTGAGGATCCAAGAGTGCATGAATACCTTTTGGTTTACGATCACTTTCTCCTAAATAACAAATTCAAATTGTGGATAGAAGCACAACGTTCAACACAACACAATCAGCTGGAGTACTCATTTCATTGAACCAGTCAACAGACCAACAGGCAGGAAGCTTCTATCTTATCTGTCCTCATAATGAGAATCAATGACTTTAGTTACAGGCACAGAATGACTCTAACAGTATGCACACTTACACACACATGCACACAGGTTCTGAACAATAAGCACAAGCTGTCAGGCTTAGTGCCTGGGTCCATTGTAAGCACTCTAAACCTGTTAGACTGTGACAGACCATTAAAAGCCTGCCAAGGCTTCCTTAATTTGCTTCAACAGTGCACACTGAGGCAGAGTGAGTAAGTGCCATGAGTTTGTCTCTGCGTATAGACGTCCCTTTACTTCTTATGACACTTCTTATCTCACCAACAACCAACCCCCTCCCACTCCTTGTCCTGTGTCCATCCATGTCACCTCCACTCACACAGAGTTTGACAGTATAAACACCATGAAGTCACTGCAGTGTGTCTCTCATCCAATTTTTATGTCGGAAATAACTGAACTAACTGCTAACAAAATGTAAGCTACAGTATCTTTGCATTGGAGGGTAAATTGAAGCTGTGTATCCCGTAATGCTCGTCAGTTAATATATTGTTCAAATATCCATGTTGACCAGTTTAGTCTGGCCGCACCTGTCTTGGTTGACTGTGCCAGTAAAATCTGGTACATTTGGCGAAGGAGAAGTGGAAATTACATGTTTCACACCATGATTGTATTTTTACACATTAGACTCAACATTATAAGCCCAGTAGATCACACTTTCCTGACTGGTTTGTTTTTAAGATTCTGCAGTGTTTGATTGAGCAGCAACACAAGTGACATGTTTGTACCTTGAAGGAGCCAGCTAGTTTAAGAGGGAGAAAACTGCAAGAATAAGAACCAACAAATTCCCACTATTGCAGCTTTCTGGACTATCCAGATTAACGTAGTCATGGTGACGAAGCAATTTGTTTACTAGCACACCAATACCTTTTGTAGGGAAACCTTGTGTATTTGACACTTCTGAATGAAAGCTTTTTCGGTGGATGCTTCACCTAGCAGGCATTTCCTGTCGTGACCAGAGCTTGGCGTTCTCCACCATTAGGAATTAAAGGCCCAAGCCACAGGATCCCGAGTGCCAGACCACAGGAATATCCAGAATTTGACAGAGCTTCCAAGCCCCCGCATGTTTCATTTCCTATTTCACAAGAGTGGGGCGGTCCATGTAAATTCCTGGCTGCGGTATGCCACCAGACTTCATTTAGCAGCGGTTTGTGGTTGATATTAGATGTTGGACACAATGGGATGTTAGATCGTGGGTTACAAAGGGTGCTAGGAGATTTTACAGGGATTTAAATAGGGATCTTCTCTTGTTCAGGTCATGTGCACTGTCATATTTGCATGTCATTGCCGTCTTAGTGCTGTTTCTCGGTCGCGTTTAATGGCAAATTCAGTGTCTCGTCTGTGAAATTGTTCTTCAGCAAATCAGTTTGCACCTGTTACTTTCTGTTTCAGGTGATTAGTCAATGACAGGGCAGGACAGGGGAACATAAATCACACATCCTGAGCTATAGATGTGACCTTAATTCATAATATTTCGCTCTTGTCTGTGCCTTGGTTTCCAGCTACACATAGAGACACGCTATACAGACACACACACACACACACTGACATCCGTGCACAGATGGGTTTTCATATATGGCAGCCTGGGGCTCTAGTATTGGCTTTAAAAACACCCATAACATCTGTAAAGCATTACGGCTGATTATACTGGTCCTTGAGTGCAGTCATGCAATATGGGCATGAGCGATGGCTGAACATGAACCGTATGGGAAAGAAGGAGATGATGAGGTCTTGACTATTCTGATGAAGGCGTGAGGCCCATGGCTACGTACGCAAACATGAACACATCCCAAGACATTACTTTTGTACATATTTTATCATTTTTTTAGTTTCTAATGAGGACTATAATTGAGTGCATTCATTTTTAAAGTCACATCTCAACACTCTTAACACACTTTAACAGTTTGCGATGTATCTCACATTTCTGAGTTTATTTTGTTCTTTATTTGTTTATATACTTCATTTTTCATTCTCACTATCAAGATTAGAGTTGATCACATCACTTGTCTCATCTATTTTGACAGGCTACGATGTAAAACATGAATTTGAACATCCGGATTTAGTGTTTAGTGTTTCATAGAATCCAATAGGAAATGTCTCCTTCTAGTATGTTACAGCAGTTTTTGACAAGACACAGACGTACACTGTTAATAAGGGGCACAATCGTGTTAGCTGATGTTGGCTACATGAGTCTACTCACCCTGCAATGCACTCTGGAGACTTGAGTGTAAGCGGTTTGTGGACATCAAACTTTCTTGGTATGAAGTAAAGCTGTTTTATCTGTCGAACTCCTTTTGTTTTTCTGAGGAATAGTGTTCATTTCAGTCTCTATCAAATTAACAATTATTAAATTAGATAAGGCATTTAATCTAACTATCATAGTGCCACAACATTCTCTCTCTTGTTTCAGTGCTCTTCCTGTTGAAAAAATGAGGCAGTGGTGGTTTCTCAGGTTTGACCGACTATTTATGTATATATATATATAATTTTTTTTACAATTTTTTTTTTTTTTTACACGAAAGTAAATTAAAAAATGCAATTAGTCTCAAGCAGATGCACAAGTGAAGTGATGCACCTTTACAGGGATTTGTGTTAGGTCTGCAACTAACAACCATTTTATTAATCAATTCAATTAATTTGACGATTATTACTTCAGTTCATTGTTTAATTGAATTAAAAACACAATAATGCTAAAATCAGTTTCCACCTAAACACATTTTATTTAACAATGCTTTTTTTCCCAACAGCAGATCACAGAGTTATAACTGAACCATGCTGCACACACACACACACACACACACACACACACACACTCAGACTCTTTATGTAATGCTCATTCAAACACACATTTCTTCTCTCTACAAGCTCTTTGCATTGCAGTATTATTTCATTCTTCACTCCTGGTTTCACAATCAAGGAATGAGTCGAGCAAAGAGACGTGCAGGTTTAGAAGCTGCGGTCATGGTGGGGATCATACTGGTTTCATCACATAGATCAACACGCTGCTGCTGACCCCACCTTCCTTTTCACTACTACTGCCTGTGCCTGCACTTTCACTTGACAGATTAAAGACGTTCCTAATAAAAAATGATATGTAGCCATATCCTAGTCTTAACTGTGCAATGTAACTATGTGGTTTAATTTGAGGCAACTCATAAATTTAGTTATTAGTTTCTCATAACGTGGAGAGTTACCTTTGCTGACTTACCAAGTCTCCTTTATCTATAGCTCCAACATGTCCTCTAGGTGCTCTATCAATCATGAATTATGTCGTCATCTGTCCAATCCCCCTTCCTCCTGACAGAAACCCATCATTCTTCCCAACATGTCTCACAATGCCACCTGAGAGTCTTCCAATTCACGCTTGGTTCATTTCAATGCTTTTCTGGAGCCTTTAAGATCAATTTTATGTGGGGGTTTTTTCTGCCATTCCACACCTGTCCACCAGATGCCCTCAGAGCTGTGGCTCTTCCGTTAATCAGCTCTGATTTGCTGCCTGGCTCCTCAGCTGCTCCTTATCACTAATTAGTGTCCATAAACCATTTTCACAGCAGACATTTTAAAACCTTTAAATCCAGTGCAGCAATCAGTTGAGTCATTAATTACATCTGTGCTTTGTCTGCTATAACGTGTCAAAATGTCTGCTGTGATATGTACATATAAAAATAGTCTGGTTATATCCTGATGTTCCCAACCTTACTCCAAGTTTCCCCTAGCACCATCCTTATTACCAACAAACTCTTCATGCTCGGCAGAGGATAATCCTGTTTGATTCAGGGAACAACACACCACAGGTGGGGCTTGTAGTGAGGATCTAGGAATAGCAAAGCTATTGTATTTTGAGGGCTGCGATTGATTAAGAACTATAGTGTTGTTAATGTTAAAAAAAACTCTCTCAGTTGAAACTTGGTTGGTTTATCCATGATTTAAAAAAAAAAAGGATTTTTAAACTTTTATTCTGACTGCCGGATTCTTTTTAGACTGCCAACCAATACTATAGATTTCCATTATAAGTAAGCTGGACAGTCTTTTTTTTAAAATTTGTTTTTTGTATTGTTTCGTTTTTTTTCTTCATTCGACAAATTTGTATTTTCTGTTGCGTTACGAGCATCACAAGTTTGCTGGCGTGGCTACAGACCTTTAGACTTAAAAATGCTGAATCCATGATTCTGCTACTGTGCCAGGTTCTGCCACTGAGACAAGCTGCCGGGGTATTTTTGATTTATTTAACAGCACTTTTTGTTTTTTGAAAGTTCCTCTGTGTGCGGAGTTTGGCAGCAGAAACGCAGCGCTTGAACAAGTCTTGTTGGAGGAAAGAGTTTGGTGGTTCACTTCTCTTTTGGCTCTGTCAAGCCACATACAGAGACGGGGCACATAAAGTAAAGGCGCACATGTTATTGCACCCTTTGTTACGACCATAAAACAGTGAAGTTTAATAGGACAAGCGCCACAGAGTGTCCAGCCTGCAGCAATGACAAGTGATGAAATGTTTCCGCTGTTTGTGTCTTTTAATGTCATTACATTCTTCCTCTAAACCGTATCTCCGTCTTTTAACCGCCCTGTAACAGTAAGCAAGTGTTTGCTGTGTAGAATCTGTGTTCAGCGTCCTCCCTCCATTCATCCTCTACCAGCAGTCAGCCTTTGTTGTGTGAAAGTTGAAAAAGGTTTGTTGGAGCTGCTTGCTCCATTTAGTCGGCGTATTTTGATGACTTCAGTACTAATTATAGAGGCGCCGCCAAGGAGGCAATCTCAAAGTACATCACCCTGAAAATCTTACATTCACTGATATCCAAACGTTACCCAGTGGAGTTGCACCATAACGATAATGCTGTAAATAATCTTTATGCTTTCTAGTACCTCTGTGTCATCTGGCAGTATTTCACCATACAAATCCTATAATAATATTCCAATGAATGTAGCATGTTAGAGAAATATGTTTCCTGTTTGAGTTGTGCCATAATGTATGTAATATATAATATATATATACTACACTTGCTGAAGGCGTTTCAGACCTATAACAACTCTGTAATAACACCACATTATGTAATAACTCATTTTGTGATGAACGGTCTGAACACACAATATATAATAAAATTTCCTCACATTGCATAATAAGTAAAAGCATCCATGAACAGTAGGGTTATATGATTCAAAATCTTTGAGGATTAGGCTACTTTTTAGATCGACAGCATAGTGACTAAAAGTTGATTCACCTAGTTTAGCCCTGACCTGAGGGACACGGCAGGAGCGTGCTTCTCAAACATGTCTGTAATGCATTTGGTCCCACTCCATGTATTGATCTATGAACAAGCAGCATTGCCGTATATTCAATTCTGTAGCCGACGGGAAGCTTAGTGCAGGGACTTAGGAATCGGGGTGATGTGGTCTGACCTTTTGGGTTCCTGTAAGAACTCCAGCAGCTGCATTTTTGAATAAGCTGAAGCTTTTGCTGTATGCGAGATAAACAGCTGATCTTGTTACTGCTTTTATGTGGCTATTTAGACTGAAATCAGAGTGAACTATAACATCTCTGTAATTTAGGAATCTATCTTAAATAATAATAAAAAAAATATAACGTGTATACAGATGATGTCAATTTTGGAAGGTTACCACTAACTTTTGCATTTTGTAGTATATTGCATTCAGGCTGTGTATTACAAAATGTTGCAGATTATTACAAAATGCAGCTCCTATTACATATAGGAAGTGAAAATTAATTAGATTAAATACTGAATAGTTTGTAGCTCATCTCTCATCAAATTCAAGGCTTCCTCTACTTTTCCCAACTTTGCCTTTTCTATGGTCAGTAAATCCAACATTACTTCAGAAACATTAAAAGGATGTCACACTGGATCGTGATTAAAGGTTTATTGTTAGGGAGAAGGTTTAGAAGTAGTTAAACGTGTGAAAGGTAATGCAGCATAGACATATCTCAGCGGGTGATGGTCCTCACACTTTCACCTTTTATAAATAAAAAAAGAAAACCAGAGTGGAAATTTCCACGTGAGCACAGCTAACTATTCCACAGCCCTGTGCGTTTTCTGTTATGTTAAAACAAATGCATGAGCAGAATGTCTCGTCTATTAATTCAGTGTTATTTTGTCCTGAAGCTCGTCTCTTCAGCTCTCTCTCTCTCTCTCTCTCTGTGTTCTTTGTCTCCTGGGCTTCATGCTTTGCATGCAGAGGATGAGACACCGGGGGAGGTTAAGAGAGGAGCTGGAATGGAGTTCTGCTCCATTTACCACCCTGAAATATTCCTCTTTGAATGACACACTCTGTTTTCTCTCTCCCTTTACTCTCTGCACTGTTTCTCACTCCTCATGTCCACTCCCTCTCACTTCTCATTTCTGTGTGACATGTGGTCATTTCACTTCATTCCAGGATGGCTTAGCAGTACTTTAAAACATTGCTGCTGTCCTCCCATCTCATCCTGCTCAATTGCAGGCAGCATTGAGCTTCATAGGCCTATACAGATCCGTTCCTCGTAGCAATAACTCTTTTCCCCATTTCCCCAATCTCAATCCGTTGTGGACAGGACCTTCAGCACCTTTTTCTATTAATTCATCATTTCACTTTTACACATGACCACCAGTTTGTTTTTATATTCTAAACTATGTGGGTTTTGCATTTTCTGGCTTAGTATGTCCACATAGACAACATCTGTTGTTTAAATTCACAGTCTCTCTGCCTGTGTAATCCTAAATTCCTTATTGTGCATCATCCCTTCCTCTCTGTCCTAGGTAGCGGGAGTCTGGCTGGTTCATAGAAGGACATGGCTAACCCTCAGCTGCAGTTAATATGTTACATCAGGGTTACATGACTCAGAATAGGAAGTCTGATCTCTGAGCTCCAATGAAGTGTTTTAACCTTTGGTATCAGAACAACCTCAACCCTCCTGTAATCTCAGAGTTTCTTCAGAAATGCTTTACTTTATTTACAATTTTCCGACACACACACACACACACACACACATACACTCACCAGTGCTCATGCCAGGGTATACACAGAACTCGCAGACCACCTGACTGGAAATGTAGTTTCACCAACACAAAAGCACAGATGCAGACACACACATTTATATGCAAACAAAATGCAGCGACTCACACACACATACATGTAAAAATGTACCCCGTGGGCCTCTTTTCCCAGTACAAAATAATTTGTAACCGCTCAGATTTTTTCTTAGAATCATGTTAATCAGGAAATGACTCATTGGAGTGACTTGTATATACATTTCACATTTGGAGATCTAGTAAGTGTTCGCAATTTACTCTTGAAGGTCTATTGCTTGTCCCTCGTTGGGTAGTAAGGGGTGCTGTGAGTCATTTCTACTCATGCATGTCTGGTTTCATATTCCCTCCCCATTAGGCCTGCATTGCTCTCCTCTGTGTTGTGATAGAAGCTAATGACTCACTGGAAATCTGCCTGGTGTTTAGCAAATGTCCCAGTGCAGGGCTGGTGGTCCAGAGTCTGTCTGCCCTTTTTTTACCCTATTAAGAACTATTAGATAAACCAAGTGATGAGCCCATCAACAATGCCCAAAAAAAAAGAGAAAAGAAAATGGAGAAGCAGCTTGAAATCATATCTTGGCCAAATCACTCTGCTCTTTGCGCTTGCAGAAGTATATACGGTACTCTCATCGGGTGAATTGGCGTCCTTTAGTGCACTGATAAGAATGTATTAAGAAACTGCACATGTCAGACATGAGGTGAACACAAAATGTTAACATATCTCATCTCAGCAAGTGGATGCGTATTAAATCTGGTCAACCTTTCAGATTACAATGTATTGGGATGAAAGCTTGAATGGATACCAGTTATGTTGCATGGAAATTTGGCAAAGCTAGACTGTTCTTATGCTCAGCTTATGTTTCTGATGCTCTGATTTGAATTAAAAATATATATATATATAAATAAACTTTTTTTCAAATGTGATTTTTCATTGTGACCATATGAAGATCAATTGCGATTTAATTGGCTTGTTGAGTTCAGATGTTAATCACATACTCAAATGAGTTCAATATGGAAATGAACTGCAAGAAACAGTCTGAAGACGAATTAGGAGTCGTTCTGCACTCTAAAGCCACATCAGAGGTTATCCGCCCTCTCTTTCTTTTCTGTGGTTTGTGCCGCATTTCTTTTCAATTTGATTTAAACTGATAAAATATGTGGCTCTCTTGTAGACTTCATGCACTGAGATAATTGAAATTATTAAATTACCTCTTTCTCTTGGCATTAATGTGTCTTAGCAGGCCTTTAAATTTAAAATAGCTAAATTAGATTTTACTTTTGTAATAAAATTACAATAACTTTCTTTTTATAGCAATACTAAAGTTTCATACAAACTTCATCATCACTGCTGAGTACTAAGGTGATCCTCTGTGATATGGTACACTGATATGCAAGCAACATCTGTTAATCAGTCTGTTCCTAATTGATGTGATCATCGATATTTAGACATGACATGTTCTCATATTATATTATAGTCAAGATCTCTGCTGTAATCCCCAGATCCACAACCTAAAGCACCGTCTAAGATGCTAAATGTCTGTGTTGCAACAGCATGTGCATGTCAAACATGCCTTTCTCTTTAATCATGAACATGAACTTTATCAGTGTCCCAGGAAAGCTGGTTAGTCATGCAACATCATTAGCTCTGCATAAAGCATGTAAAATGATCTTTTGGTGCTTGGGTATCTCCCAGTAGAACCGCTGCCAAAAGCGAATGGGTTTTTCCAGGAATACCAGGATCTGCTCTTCTCCCACCACCCCTCCCATGGCGCTGCGCCAGCCTTCCCTCAAGTTCTACGCACAATCATTTCTGGGAAACACCCAAGACATGACTGTCCAGCATAACACAGGAAACAAAAGCTCTTGGTTTCTGCAGCAGCTTCAAGAAGGCCAGTAGTCACCCAGGGAGGGTTCAGGAAGTGCAGCGAGGTGGTTGTGGATATTTCTAGGAATTGTTTTTGGATGGGAACATTGAGTAGATCTGTATTGTTCGAAATTAAACTTGTGGCTCTCTATTTCAGTTTAAATGTTACATTTAAACTACATCTTAATTTCTCCTTTCTCATTCAGTCTATATTTTTAAAAGAGACTTTTACTGCTTTGCAAACTTTCTATGCAATAATTTGACTTGATCTGGTTAAATAAAAGCTAAATAAAGACCCATAACACTCGGAGACCACAGAGACCACACTGTGATCATGCTGATGTTTTCTATTAATAGACTTGCATAATTCTTTAGATAGGAATCGTAACTACTTAACACCTTCAGGGGCCATGATACACCCTCAGCTGTCTTCCAATTTCGCTATTTTAAAGTCTTGTGAATGACTCACTCGTGCTCTCAATTTAGAAGGTGATTCGACGGCATTAGAACAGTGGAGCAGATGGGTTTCTTTTATGAATTTTATAAAAAACGCTGGCTGCAAAAGTATTAGCAAATATTTTTTCAGAGAGAGAGCAGAGAGGCACAGTTCGAGCTTCATCATGACAAAACCTGTAAATAAGATGACTTTCTCACTCACTGTGAAGTACGCTGAGTGATATATTCTTGCACATATTGTGCTGTACTGAGCAGCAAGCACCACTATATTGTACAAAGTAGTGTAAAAACAAATAGTGCTTTAAAAAGAAGTGATTTTTATGCTGCGTAGACATTCATGCAATAATGTGGTGGTAAAAATCTTTAGGTTTTGCATGTCCTAAACTACATCACCATGAAGATGGAGACACTAAATGAAGAGATATTGGCTCAGTATCAATAATATGAGAAACTCACTTACTGTTCATCTCTTTCCATGAAATAGTTTTCTGCGTAATCACCTCCCTCTGATGTCAAGCGCCACTGATTCAGACCAGAGCACTTCCACCACATCCAGGGCAATACACAAACATCCACAACAGTCACAGAACAAGACACTGCCCATGTTTATTTACATATATCTTGAGTCACCTAACATGAAATTACCTCCATAAACTAACCTTTGTCAACTCAATGAGTAAAGACTTGAACGTTCACGTCACGCCAGTTCTCGAGGAAGTTTCCAGTGTTGTCTGTCGGGCCACAGGTCAAGTTCTTTAGTTTCAAGAGTCTCAGTTCCCTGCTCTTAATTCTTAATGGTTCGGCCAATGAATATTAATAGATCAGCTGACCAGTGTCTGTGTAACGTATTCTCCTGGGTTTCCATTCCATGTCATCTAATTTGAATGAAAAAGGTAGTTAGTTTGCAGTCAGTAGAAGCAAATATTCCATAATTAGGACTCAATATTTGGGATTTATTCTGTCTGACTATAAGCATAACAAACACAATGTTTTAATGACGTTGATAAATGTGATGACTCCTAATCAGCACCTCGATTTGTGTTTTCTCACCGGTTTTATCTTTTCACAGCTGGAAATGTAGCAACTTCCATGAAAATCACTTTAAACTGATCAACTCCCTCTCATAGTGAAAGCGTTAAAAACCGAAGATGATTAGGCTTATCTATGAAACACAGAGTTGACTTTCCATGGTTGCTCAGTGGACACACGCTGGTATAAAGACATATGAATACATCCGGTTCTGTCTCCCAACGTGTCTTATCATATTTTCTCTCCATCTCTCTCCATTGCCTTTCTCTGCCTTGCTGTCTTTGTTCTTTACTTTCTGCCTTTCCCCCATATGCTGAGAGTTTATGTGTCTAGTTGATCCAGAGGCTGTTTTAATCTGGTAATCCACAATCGATATCAGCCTCATCTCTTTCCTACAGATAAAAGTGGCCTTTGGTATAATTATATTTTCCTCTGCATGTCTGTAAAATGCTGGCCTTTCCCTTCATGCTTTGTTTTGGTCCCTAGGATTCTTCTCCTGGTATTGATCTAGTCTGTCCACGTGCACCGGGCCCGTTCAGATGCATAAATCTTCTAAAACGAATACGGCATTTACACCATATTATGTGTTTAGATTTTGAAAACAAACTATGCTTTAGTGTGCATGGGAAATGTTTCAATATTTCTCCCAAGGATATAATATACATTGATGCAACATACTGATTATAAGTAATAATCAGTATAGTGTGAAGTACAGAATGTGTATTTTCTACAGTTTAACTCATCTCAACTTATCTTGAGTGTTGCACTAGAAATATGTATTCAGGTTGAAAGCCTCTATTGTTGTTGTTTGAGAGGGAGACATCAGCCTCTTGGGGTTTTTGTGTAATGCTCTCAGCTATAACAGATAAAATACAAAACTAATCAAATGACTCATCAAAGTCAGGGTTCAATTTTAATGTGGAAATTGTCAAAATGTAATTGTTTCCAGTCCAGTTCTATCATGCTGCAGGTTTTGGCTGCAGGTTCTTGCAGGACTCTAACTAAGTGGAAAATGAGGCTCTTGTACTTGTGACCTTAGAGTCACTGAGAAAGGCTCGAGGACTTTTAGGTCAGTTCTTATCCGTGTGTGTGTGTGTGTGTGTGTGTGTGTAATGAAATATGAGTGAGATATCTGAACCTTATGTTTTTGCATTTGTGTGTTGTGTGATCAGGCACCATTTAACTTTTAATGTACACAGGAAGCAGTGCGTATCTTAACACTTTCAGCCAATTTGTGGGTGATAGTTGCGTGCTGTATATGTACTGTTTGTTATTGTAGCTTATCCTTACCCTTGCTCTCGAACTTTGAGTGAAGGAAAAGAAGCTCTATGACTTTATTATGATCTAATTCCTGCTTTAGGATAAATAAAATATACCTGTTTACGACTGTCAGGAAATACAGTCTGCAGTTTGGGTATTATTATTAATCTTAAGGAATAAATGGGCTTTTGCATTGAAAATGCATCATAGCTTTTGCTCGTATATATAATCCATGTGATTGATTAAAATACTACAAAACAAATGTGCAGGATCAAAATATACATACCTACATGTTGTAAAAAGTTACATGGTTTATCCAACATCAGTGATTTTTGAAGTTAAATCTGCCTGGTTTGTTAAGAGACAGTTTGTTCCAGGCGGTAGCTCCACGTGCAGCCAGTAGGGGGAATCGACTGCTCGCGCTGTCGCCATCCCCCTCTCGTCTCCACTCCTCTCCTCTCCTCCTCTTCCCTGCGTTCTCCCAGGTTGTGGAAACACTGCAGCCCGCTGGTCTGTATCTGGATCCCTCTCGCTGCTCAAGACCCTCCTACCGGCTGGGCTGGGAAAGGAGGAGGCAGTCTGCTCCGCTCGCAGCTTTGGACGAGCCCCCTTCACCGCCCTGTCAGTGTGGAGGAGAACGAGAGAGAGAGAGAGAGAGGGTGAGAGACTCAGTGATAGAGAAAGCTCACGAGAGAGAGAGAGAGAGAGAAAAAGAGAGAGAGGAACTGTCTGACAGAGGGAAAGAGAACAAGGCAGTCTGCTTAGAGGAGTGAGAGCCAAGGAAGAAATAAGGAACACATTTTACAAGAGCAGGAAGAGGGAGGATCGCAGACGAGAGACTCTTTCTCTACTGGGCACCTGGGACACAGTCACTGTGGCTTTTTTCACTCATCTTCTACAGTGGATTGACTACCCAACCGGTGGATTTTTATATAAGCTTGTGCCACATCCTTTTAAAAACTGGAATCATTTATCTGTGTTATCCGCTCTCTGGCTGGCTCGACCGGTACAAACTGAGATAGCTCTCTGTGTCTGTGTTTAGCTTTAGTGCTGTGATTCTGCTCCGTGAACAAAGTGCATCTGTCGGCAAGCAGTGCTGAGGATATCTCCCCTCTGTCAAACAGGACAGCACGCAGCCACCGTTGGATCAGACAACAGAGAGGAGAGAGAGTGTGTGTATGTAAGAGAGGGAAAGAGAGCGAGAGAGGGGTAGAGAGAGAAAGAGAGAGAGACTCAGATTCACAGTGTGTTTGAGAGAGAGGCAGATTAAAGCACAGGCGAAAGACTGGAGTGAAACAGCTTAAATAGAGAAGTGAACCTATACGTCTCCTCTCCCGTTTTCCTTGCCATCCCTTTCCTTCTCCTCTCCTCCTCCTCCTCCTCTCCCATTTTCCAACATTCACAGGACTACCAGAGCTACTGCCACCTGCACCTCTTCACGTTTTTCTCTTTCCTCTTCATCCTCTACCTCACCCTTATCACGCGTTACTATCCGATACCAGCCGCTGACGGACACTCTGCTCTCGGTTCCAAGCACTTGTGGAAATATTTCCATTGATCCAGCAGTGAGAGAGACTGAGCATCCACCTGATACTGAGGCTCCAGACCTGTGAGGCGCCCTTCGTTAGGAGCTTTTTCCCCATCAGAAGCAGACCTTCTTCCCAGCTGCTGTCCGGTGCGAAGACTCTGCCTTCTCCCTGGAGGACTGACTGACACAGTGGTGCGGACAGCAAAGAACGGATTCGCATAGTTCCTCCGCTGCCCTCTATCTCATTGCTAGTTACTTGGCAGCTCACGCCCCCGTGTCACCATTCCCTGCCTCAGTGCTAAGGATTCCAGCTACATGGGCAAGCGATTGGAGCAGCAGCCAATGTACCCTCAGTACACCTACTACTACCCCCACTATCTCCAGACCAAGGTACGCCGCTCTTCTGCTCTTCATGCATTCCTCAAACCTACTCATCTACTCGTACACTCCTGCACTCCCTCCCAGCCTTCCCGCCCCCTCTCTCACCCCCACCACCCCTCCGCCCTCCCTCCATCCTTCCCCCACCTCCTCTCTTCCATCGCTCACCCCTCATCCCCCTCTCATCCCTGAGTGGAGATGAGATTTGATGGATAGCTGGCCTTGGCTGTAATGGTTTCAGATGGCAGGTACCTCCTCATTGGAGTTTGGATGTCTTTATCAGTGTGCATGTATCTGTTTGTGTGCGTGCGTGCGTGTGTGTGCGCCTGCATATGCGTCTCTGCTTGAAGGGTCAGGGATCAAGGCTGGAGGCTTTGGGCCACTGTTAGTCCAGCCTACTAGACCGTTACTGGGAGCTGTCCAATAACCTCCATCTATCCTGTAAACTGATGAGCTCCTCAGATGATACCCTGTGTAACATGTTGAATCTCATGCACAATATGTACCGAAGCTTTTTGTCAATTACAGCAACTGACAGACAGCTCTTTTTCTGCTGTCATATAATTAAACAAATGAGAGAATTAGGATCCAAATTTAATTTTCTAATGAAGCATTTGAGTTGAACTGAATCTAGGCCATTGTTTAAAAAGCTTCAATTCCACTTTTATAATCTAGGCACATAAAACTTTCAATTATAGCGTTGGTAATTCAATGAAATGCATGTTATTGTATCACAAGAGGGCACAAACAGGTTATGAACCCTTTTTTTTTTTCCTATGCTGATGGTTGGTACAGTTCTGACACAGAGCAGGCATGAGGAAGGCTGCCTGTATTTGCTCTAGCTGTAGCATGCATCAGTGCCTCTGGGATGGAAGCCCAGGCCTGGGCCTCGATGGCTGCCCAGACACTGGCTGGGCACACTACCCAGACGTCATCAAGAGATTAAAATGGAAGCCTTTTGGGGATTACTCTATTTGCATGCGTAACACAAATTTCTGTCCATTATGGTGATGGTGTGATGCACAGCCATGGCTGAACCACATGCTGAAGGTTATCGCGTGTACATACATGTACGTCATTATACATGATAGTATAACTTTAAAACAATTATTACAACGGCAAATTTTCCTTTGATTTTAATTCACTTGTGCTTTGATAGATGTATAAAAAAAAAGTGTGCATCCATAGCATCGAGGATAGAAATATTTACAGTATGGGACAATGATTTAGCAGATTGTTTACTTATTCTTTTATATTTCTCTATATTTTGAAGAAGAAACTTTAGACTTTCTATTATTTATTCTTCATTCAGTATCGACCTATTGAGAGTTTGTTGTCTTTTGATAAATGTTTATTTGCCTCAAACTAAGTATTGGAAAAAAGTGCTGTTTTGATATTGTTGCAGAAACTCCATACCTAACCCTACAAATAAAAACCTAAAATGTAGCAAATTTCCACTATTCATATCAAGGAAATACAGCAACAATAAAATTCAAGCAATAAACGTAATAATAAAACTGATAAAGCACGATATGGCAAAATACCATGAATGTATTCGTCCTTTCCGTGTGAAGCTCGATTGTGAGCCGGTGCGCTTCCAGCTGAGAGGACCTGCCTGCGGCTCCACCTGGCAGTCCACTAGCTCTCCCCCTGATTTATAGTTTAATACATTTGTGCTGCTGCCATATGGCTTCCCTCTTCCTCCCACCCTCCTCCCCTGCTCCTTCCATCATCCCCCTCTACCTTCCTCCCCCTTCTCCTATCTCAGAGTTGCTCATCTCGGGGGCCTCTCAATCAGGGCATGCCCCTCCATTCTCCCCTCCCTCCCTTCCACTTTTCTTTTCCCCTCTTCCTCCCGCCTCTCGCTTCCTCCCTCCCTGCTCTGTTGCAACAGGGCCCCCCTTGCCTCTTTCGCCTATGCTGCAGTTCACTCTCAAGGTCAGCGCAGATCCGATCTTGCCACCGTCAGCGATTGATGTATCCTTGAGCGAGCTGCTAGGGTCCTGTGTCATGCAAACGAGACACACGGCGAGGGTTGGGGAGAGGGAGGGGGGTGAGAATAGTGTACATTTCCATTTATAAATCGGCAGCCAACATTCATATTCATTTTCATGGTTAGTTGGCATAGCCAGTGGCCTTGTAGGTTGATACGATAGTGGCATAGACAGGGTCAGCAGGAGAAAGGGAGGCGGGGAGAGAGAGGCCAGAGTGTTGGGCAACGTGGCCGAGAGGGCTGTGAAGAGCTATCTCAGGCTCTCATTAATGATCATTGATAGCTCGATTACAGAGAAGGGAGAAGGGCCTTGGCTGGCAGGTTCACCTCACAGACGACACAATCTCATGGCAGTTACTTTGGCCTTGAGTGCATACATACACACATTCACTGCAAATGGCTTTTTGGCACACATATTCTCCTTAGATGTAGGCATCAGTCTGAAATCACACAGGTCTTTTTTTTTTCTCAAGGTATGGCCTCATTCTCCCAAGAGATGTGGGTGGGTCGGGGGGCATAAATATGTTCGAGGGAGGGGGGGTGTAACTCATACCACAGTGTTGCCATTCTCCCTCTCTCGTCTCCATTTTATGACAAATATTTGATATTCTGTGGATAGAAAATGTATATAACATCTGTGCTTGCATCAGAGTAAAAAAAATTCAAAAGTTCATTTCAAAAGTGCGTTCTGTCGCACCATTAAGATAACGTTTAGCGCTTTTGTGTGCATTATATTCTAATGCTGTCCAGCAATTGCTAGCTAGCCTAGATTAGAATGTGAAAGTCAGAGAATGAGATGAAACAATAACATTTGGCTTTCTATTGATTAATGCAGTGGGGCGTAGCATGTGCTTCTCTTTAGCTGAATTATTGATTCCTGAAAGAGGATTTGTGTGTGTGTGTGTGTGTGTGTGTGTGTGAGAGGTTATGTCTAGGGGGGGAGCTGGCAGGATGCTGCTTTGATGAGAGGATCCTTTAAGGGCCCTATTTCTGTCTATTCCCCAGATGATCAGCCCATAGAGTCATTTCCCCCCCCCCCCCCCCCCACCACCATGTCTCCTGCGTGAGTTTGATGTTTAGTGCTTTTCACAGCTTGCTCTGCAACCAACTTTAATGATAGGTAATAGATATGCATCATAAATTAGAAAATTATAGTAAAACATCTCCCCTTCCCCCCACCCCACCCCACCCCCCTCACAGAAGAGAACAATTACAGCATACAGATCAATTATTGTAATTTCATCATAGTGTTTAGGGAAGAATGTGAATTTCAACTAAATGAGTGCACTAAGTGCCTGTTAGCTTTATTGTGTGTTGAATCTCATTTTGTCCCAATGACATTTTCAGTCCTCTTTGTTTTTCATTATTCCACAAACAACTCTCAAACGTACTGATAATTCCCCCCCCCCCCCTTTTTTTTTTTTTGCTGTAAATTCTTGCTATATTGTGTAGATTTACTTTGGTTTACTGATGTTGTTACAGCGCGCACAGAAGCTACCTGTCACTGCTGTACCCTTGTGCTTTATACCATTGATTGGCTAGGTCATTACATGCCTAATGTCAGCAATCTTACACAGAAAGGCAAACAGCATTAGACAGACAAGGATGGACAACAAAAAATATACTGTATATATACACACACACACACACGTACACTCTTTTCTGTGGCAATCATCTGGGATCCGGCAGGCGTCAGACAAGTACATACAGAACCCGAGAAGCAGAGAGGAGAGATTGAGGTAGATTTAGCAGTGGCTAAATGTCCCCAGCCTTAAGTAAACAGCAGTCAATGGAGCCCTTTGAGAGGATCTGTGCCTGTGTCTGCCCCTGCCCCAGGCACCATTTATAGTTAGACACTATACTGTCTAATTCTCTATAAATGGAGGAAGAGAGGCAGGGAAGGGCTGTATGCGTGCGAGAGAGAAAGAGAGCGCGGACATGATAGCGACAGAGGGAGGGGCCAGTTAAAAAGCAAGGAAAAGGGTTTGGTTACATTACACAGGTCGATCCATTGTGCTACAGAAATAACAACAGAGCCATACAAATCCTCCTTTAATGCCTTGATAGAGGAGAAGGAGAAAACATAAAGACAACAAGGGAGAGACGCAGATACGTAGACATGGAGAGCAAGAGAAATCAAAGGCAGAGTAAAAGGACCCGTTTCCAAAGTCTTTCATTAAATCAGTTATCAGTGGCGTAAAACTCAGCTCGCAGCTTAGTCCCCTCTGTCTCCACTGATGTGGATCTGCTTTGAAGAGTTTATCAAGGGCTTTTAGGGCTGAAAAAATACACTTCTTATATTACATTCACTAAAGCCCCCCCCCCTTTATTTGAGTCCGGGACGATATGTTCTTATTAGTGCTAAGACAGGGGTAGTATAACTCATTTTCCTGCTTGTAATTCATGATGCATGCCTCACACGACTGACTACCCGAAACAAAATACTGTCCCAGTCTCGCTGTAAATCTGAAGCCATCATGCGTCCTCTCGCAGCTAGTTGAGATTGGCCGGCTCTTTAGCAAGAGCTCTATCTTGCTTTCTTTCTTTATTTTATGCTTTCTTAAACCTTTAGCCTACATAATCAAACCATGAAAGGAAGGAATTAATCAGCTCATATATCTGTTGTTGTTTTTGTTTTGTTTTTTATCTGCCTACGTCTATGGCTTTATCCTGCCGTACAATCGCTCTATGTGTAACTATCAGCAGCAACTGTCAGCAGCAATTGGGCAGTCACCTCCATTTGCTTTGCTATGACCTGTGTAGACATGCACGTACACACACACACACACACACACAGGCACCCACTGCAGTAGGTGGTAGTCTACCAACCGACAACCTAGCCCTATCTGCACACCCATACATTAAGGTTGCCTGTGCATAGCTGCTTCCTGTGGCCTCTTATAAGCCACAGAGCAGGGTGCTGAGACATGGCCCTCCGCACGCTGCCGGCCACATCTCATTACAGCCGCTTTACTCTCAACATCCATTTTGGTAGAAGAGCAAAGGAGAGACTGCATAAAGCGGAGGGAAAATGAGATAGTATGCTCATTTTAATTTTCTATAGTCTGTGTCTGTACAAAGGTGAGGAGGGACCTATTCTGTAGGGTTATAAATGTAGCAGCAGTGTAATGCATGTGCTGTTATTGCATGGCCGGGTTTATGAGCACAGATGGTGTGTATGAAGAAGGGGATGCAAATGAATGCAAGACAAGCCTATCAATAGGTCTGTACAATATAAAGTTAAACATAAAAGTATGCATGTGAGATCGTGCGCGCTCAGTAAGTTGTCTAGTGATTAGAGTGAAGGTCTTAAAATCAGGTCATATTTTTTTCTTCTCTTCAACCAGCTCGTGTCGTATTGTGTGCTAAGTGTCCTTGAGCAAGACACCGAACAAAGTACCTGCTCGCTCACTGGAGGTCACTGTGAGAAAGAGCATCTGAGATAAATGGCTAAAATATAAAATGATGTGCTCGGTGGTGGAGTTCTTGCCCCAGGGACTCTTGTCTCTGAACTCTCCTTTCCTGACCATCTGGAGATAACAGGCAAGTCGAGTCTGTGCTGCAAGAGAGGGAGGAACACCTACCTGTGTGGTGAAACGGGGCATATGGGGGGACCTTGGTGGTGGAGTGAGTCAGACGAGTTTCCTTCAACCAGAAAACCTGGGTTAAAACTCTGAATGCCCATCAGTTTCTAAAGCTACCACTGTGAAAAACACACACAAACACAAAAGAAACCTTACTGGGATCATTCATGTATCAAAAAAAATTGTTGATTTGAACTCATATCCACAGGTGGTCCATAGTGTCTGTATATATTTGTCATAGTTTGAATTAACCAACATTCAAACGTGTGTTTAGATAGATAGTTTTTGGCCCAGGATGTGGCACATTTCCTTACGCGGAGCTCAAATGAAACGCATACAAGAGGCACGCAGAGACAACATCAAGCGAGAACGGCGAGAGACAAGAAAGATGTTGCTTCAGATTTCGAGCCAGATGAAACCAGACATGTGATGTGCGCTTCAAACCCACCAACGCAGAAGGACTCCACAGATGCACCTGCTTTTTTCTTCTTTTCCTTGTTTTCACTAGCATTTTTTTGTACTGTAACATAGTTACTTTGACAGCCTGGAGCTGTCTACTCTGGCCCACTGTTTCACTCATCTGTCTCTCTGGCAAAGGACTAGCCTGGCGTTTTCACGCTCTATTTTTTCTGTCTCCCCTTTTGCTTCTAAGGACGGTGGGGTACAGTCTCAGAATTTTGTCTTTTCATCTTTGACTGTTAATGTAACCCCCCTCACTTTTCCTCAGATCACTCCTATTGCTCCTATTTTTTTTTGCCATGCCTCTCATCATCTTTAAAGTCTCTTTCATGTTGTCCCTTTGCGTAATTACTCTTTCACATTCTCCATCGCTTTTTTTCGACCCCTTTTCCTTCTATTTCCGGGAGCCCCTGCTGGCTGTTGGGCACGGTGTCCTGCCATCTGTGCAGGATGACATGAGTGGCTGGAGAGGACACCTCCTTTATAAAAACCATTCAATACATGAAGTCCAATAAAAGCGTCTTAATACTAATACTTAATACTAAAAGCAATTTAATACTATTCTGTTAATGTAGTCTTTTGTTTCCATTCATAACGCCATTTCTTGATTGCAGTTTACAATTAGCTTGCATTAGATTTTTAATGATTTGCTTTTACTTAGATATTTCACAGCACCTCTTTTTTTTTTTGTGAGCTATTGTCTATCGCCAAATTAAGAGCGATGCAAAATGTTTACAAATTTAAACCGTGAAAGTGATGACTTAAAAAGCTCTTGTTTTTTGCGAGACACATAGCTGAAATTCAGTAGCAGGAAGGAGGATGGATAGAAGAAGGAGCTGGTAGTGAAGGATGTCATGCTGCAAGTCACGTGCTGGAGAAGGGGTTAGGGAGGGAGAGGTAATTGTGCCTCGTGAGAGACAGACAAGCAATCAGGCAGAGAAGGGCTTTTGTTGTTTTAGTGTAACTGAAGCTTACGGTGTCTGCTCCGTCTGCTGCCCTACCTTTTGGCATGCCGGCTCACATGAAGAATGCTCAGGTTGCCAGTGTAGCGACAAAAGCAGTGGAAGAGGAGGGGTTGGGAGGAGGTGGAGGTGGCAGCTCGGCATGGTAGTGTTCACTGACTCAGACTCTGCCGGGGTAATTGCTCCTGCATTTTTAACGAGTAGCTGCTGTGTACACTTTTGAGGAGCAGAGCACCAGAAGGATCCCTGCATGGCTCCTACTGCAGCAGAACTGCCTTCCTCACTTTCCTAACTGAGGGCAACTCACGGAGGCAAAGGGCTGCTTCATATGTCCATACCTACTCAGACATAAATGTCTCTTCATTGTCATTGAGTGATGTGAATTTAATATTAGTATTTAATCTGTTAATATGACACCATTTCACGTATGAAATACTGTAATACGGTATATTCTCATGCTGCGTCTGATGGGGCGTAAATAGAGAGGCCGTACAGACAGTTTTGTCATTCTCATCTGGTTTCAGCTTATTACTGGGTTGTAGTTCTAGCCTGTGGTCTACCCCATAACCAGACACATGTTACAGCAAACTGAGAACGTCTAATAGCCATGAGTTATTATCAAAACAGTCCACTATGTAGGAGTCGGTTGGTATGCCATGAAAAAGTTTTACTGAGAAGTCCTGAAAGATTTTTTTTTTCGTACCAGAGAATAAACTAGAATAAGAAGTGGGATAAACCACCTGTGTAGAGAAGAAGAAGAAAGAGCGAAAGATCAACAGTCTTATTTTTCACAGTGGTCTTTCATTTACCTAATGGCATCACAATCTGACAAAGAAGATCCTTTGCCAGGGTGCATCTCACTTTGAGGAATTTGCATTTAATTTCCATTATGGCTGCAAAAACAAATGACCTGGTGTCTTCATCTAGATATTCAGACTTGGAAACCGGAGGAGACCCTAGCCACAGACATGCAAATGGTAGTGTAGCCTTACCGCTGTGATTACTGTGGGCAGCTCCGGTCGCCCCCGCCCCCCCTCCTCCTAAACACATATACAGACTGCCTGCAACATTTACTCTACACAGCTGCATTAGTAGTGGCAGGCTCAATGAAAATACCGTGTCACACATAGCTTGAAAAATGGCTCCGGAAAAAGCCAATTCTGCCATGAATGAGGATAAGCAAATAGGCATGAGGGCTTGAATAGCTGCCAGTCCTGTCAGATTCTCCCCCTCTCACCCAGCCACAATGAGCTCCTATACAAATAAGGATACGTGCACCAATTTAGCGCAGCAGATGAACCTTACGAAGCCTTGTTGAGCGAGTGGGGGATTACCATGAGCAAACAGGCCTTTTTCCTAGCTTTATTTGAGTTAAATGACTCAAGCCGCCCTCTTACATTTTGCCTGAATGGTTTCTTTGGCAAACCCTTCTAGTGCTCCAGCCGCTTCTGAGGCCACAACATGTGTGCGTGCATTAGTCTGCGTATGAAAAAAAAACAAAACCACTGAGCAGGACAGGTAGGCGGCATGAATTAGATTGCAAGGACACTGATGCAGGGTACAAGCAGAGCCAGCGCAGTCACAGGCCAGGATTAATGGAAAAACGAGGATGGGAGAAAGCCCTCGGCATGATAGAGTCCAATAGGAGGAGAGATTATTATTCTTCACTAGTAATTAGTAGCACATAAACAGCTATTGGCAACAGAATTAAAAAGTGGCATTATGATATGTGGTCTCCATACAAGATGCCGCTTTTCTCCCTTTTGAATAGTTAATCATGTTGCCTCGCAGACACCCCCTTGCACACCCAGAGAGGAGGGTAAGGGTTCAGTTTGTAGCAGATCATTGCCTGAAAATGACAAAACCTGTTGGAGGGTTTAATGCAGAACACTAGTTTCTCCCTGTTCAATCTACACCGAGGCAAATGCATGCTCCTCTCTCTCCCCTTTCCCCTAAATTATTAAGGTCATCCACATTTGTGATAGAATGGGACAAAGTGTGTGTGTGTATGTGTGTGTGTGTGTGTGAGAGAGAGAGAGAAACTACACACAGAAACCAATGCTTTTAAATGCATTTATGTAAGACCAGCCGTACGTTATGTCTGTATTAAGATGCGCAAAATTACAGGGACACGTTTTGAATAAATGCAAATGCAAGTTTTTGAGTACTTTTACAGTTGATGAATACTGATGTTTTCATATTCCTGTATTTTCTTTGTCCTTGGGCTCTTATGAAAATGTTAGAAAAACAGTGGCTTTGAAAAAAACAAAAACAGTTAGTTACTAATTCCCTATCTGCTTTCTCTCTCTCTCATTAGCAGTCTTGAGTACCCCGTGGAAGACGTGTATCCATTATTTATCTCTAGCCCCAAAAAACAACAGCTGCATGCTTGTGTAACCGCCATATGTCATACTTCTCCCAACATATTGGAAGGAATCATGCTGTATAAGGAGCTTCATATCAACTAATAGAGCAGATATTCTCAACTTAAATTATTTCCTAAATACTTTGTTTATTCAGGCTATCAATGGAAAATACAGTAGAAGACTTCCTGCATGAATGTAAGAACTTCGACAACATTGGGCAATTAACCACGGTGGCACCTTGCCGCGTATTTTCCGGATGCTCCAGCACCACTGGAACTGTCAGAAGGAGCGGAGGGAAGAGGGTCACATTAGGATTCAGCCGATAAAGCAATAAACCCTTGTAGGAGCTGCAGTCGGCGCCATTCACAGCAGATTCTGTGTCCTCAGCACTTTGGGTCTGCAATTAATCATTAAGCTGACATTACCCCGCCTTCCTGCAAACGTTGGATAAACACTCTAGCAATAGTGAGGCAACACTTTCCACCACAGTCCCGGTGTAATCGTTAAGATGACTGTTGACGCTCGCTCTCCTCTCAGAAATGTTTAGGAACTCTGTGCCCCAGTTATGTAGGCTTCCTGTATAGTGCAGGATGATCTGCGGATCTGTTTAGTTACAGATAGCAGTTTAACAGCCAGTCGGAGCTACAGCAGACGGACCCTGCTCTATCGTTCCCCCCCACTCAAGGGTTATGGAGAACACCTGGCTCTCATGGCTGATGTATAGCAGCATTAACTAGCCTGTTGCATCTGTTTAACCCATGCGTGTGTTTTGGCATTGTACATTCCTCCGCTGGTGCGACTGCATGGCAGTTGCCACAGTGATTCGTGAAATGGGAAGCCTCGGAGCCTGTTGAGGCTTCATTAAGAGGATGGCTGGCGGTGTGCGCTGTATTGTTACCATAGTGATAGTTGCCAATAGTGTGTGCTTACCCAGTCCATTGTTTGACAGTAGGTCAGACAAGGTTACTGCAGGGCAACCACTGTGACCCTAAGGTGGGGTTCTGGTAGGTTGTTATTTTTGGTTTGGTTCCATCGTGGTTCATTTAACGGTCTTGTCATTTATATCTATTTATATTCTCATGTATAGTAATGGCAGTCTAAGACATTCAGATTGTAATTTATAGAAATAGAAAATAAATAGTCTGTCAATTGTTTGGATGTCAGTCTTTCGGGATTATCTCTTTTAGGACTTGTTGGTGTTGGTTTTAAGTCCTAAATAAGTTTTGAAACTGGTTGAGATTTTGAACCCAGAACTCTAAACTTTCCTGATTGCAATGTTTGTATATTTAATAAATTAGATTATCTTAATTTTTAAACTAATGTACCTAATACAAACTCAACTAGTAAGAGTTTTTTGTTTTCTTCTTTTACATATCCACAAAGCATTAAAACTGCTTATGTACACTAAAGGTACGTGAGAGAAGGTTCACACACTTTTAAAACCCCATCATAAACACTAACCCGCATTATCGTGTGCATACATAACAGCCTGAAAGGAAACATGAGAGAGCAGGACGTTTATCGTTGAGGAAGGAGGCAGGAGGGCTGTATGTGAGGAAGGGAGGGAGCCCTGTTGAGTTCAGCGAGTTCACTGACACATAGTTCACCCTCCTGTAGTCTCTCAACCATGGATGGTCTGAATAATTGATCTAATATAATTTATCTCCCTATCTCATTCACTCTCGCACACAAACACACAAATTACCTCTCCCTCCAGACAAACACACAAATACACACATACCTCAAGGGGTTGGGTCCTAGGGCTGGTGTGGAGCGAGCGAGCTGGAATCTGCACACAGGGAAACCTGATAGGCATTCCCTGTGCCAAACACATGAGGTCACCCTGACTGACTGATCCAGCCTGCCAGCCAGTCCCCCCACTGCCGTCAGATTAAAACCTCGTATCTCCGAGAAATCAGCTGCAGGATTTTGGGGGGAAAACTTGAAAGAGTTTCCTCATTCAGGCTCATGCATTTCATGAGCCCTGTAGGACTGTAAAGCTGTTATACTGCAAACTTTAAAGAACACTCTTGTTTATTAAAATGTGGGTCTTATTTCCCTAGTTTTTGGCCATCAATCAGATCAGTGTACTCACTCAAGTTAAAACTTGAGTTAAAAGTTTTAAACAAGCCAAACTTTTTTTTTTGGAAGAGAAAACATGGTGAAATTATTGCCGTCCATTTTTAAACATCCATTACAGATTGACTTTAACTTTCATCTACCGTCGCTGTAGTTGTGCTTGAGACGAGATGATACCCAATTTCAGTTGTATTCAGACAGTCTGTCTTCTCGTCTAATCACTTGTGTTTCTTGCCCCATCGCACTTCTTTGTAGAGATGTGGTCATATTTCCAGATCTCAACTTAGTTACTTAGAGTTCAATGTTATCATGACCAACCAAGCAACCAATTATGGCTAACAATATGAAAATAAAACAAAAGTCAAAATGTTGTTTTTTTTCCCCCAGTGATATAAGAAACAAAGTAAAATAAATACAAAAGAAAAACTTGAAAATATGAACGTTTTCTTGAACTTCATAACCAATTTATGAATTACTTGCCCCTGGGAGAGTAGGCGGTGCATGTCCAGTGTCCAGTGTGGAAAAAAAAAACAATACACTCGACAATCTCAGAGTTGACACGTATGAAAGGCTGCAACCTTAAAATGAAGAATGTGTAGCAACCGTCTTTTATCCCAAGCAGCCCTTTGAAATATCCACCCAAACCCAAACAATACTTTCAACTCAAAGCACTGCTCTCAAAAGGACCCTAAACATGTGTCCTTTAGATCCCAGCTCCTGTTCTCTTGTCACACAAGTACACAACATGGACACCCGCACACATGTGCACACACAGACACACGCATACAAAGTCCCAGCCCCTGCACGGCATAACAGTCACCAATTGCTCCCACGCATCTAATGTTCTCCCCATATTATGTTAAAATGGACACGCATAATTGCGCTGGCGTGGTTTGTTGTTTTTGCTGGCAGTTATCAACAGCCCCCATGATGTCTCTGACAGAGGTGATCATTGTTGCAGGCATCCACAAATCTACATCACAGTGCTCGCAAATATGCCGTTGCTGTGAGGTCCCATTGTGACGATGAAATGGTCTGATTTTTGGAGTTTGGGGTGGGGGTGTAATTTGAGTAATTATATAATTACAGTAGGTCATATGTTTTTCAAATATCGTTGAAAAATAATAACCTAAACGCTAAAGGTAAATGCTAAAGATGAGTGTGTAATGTGTGCAGTAGTTATGCTAAGTCTTTATAGTATAGTGTGTTTCCCCCCATGACACAGTGGTAAAGTGGGGTGAAATGAAGCGTAGAGAAACGTCTGAGTGCGTGAGACGGCTATACCTGTATTATCCGAAGAATACAAGCACCGTCATTCCAAGACCTAAACTAAAACACTATAATGACCTCGCAGCTGCCGATATCACTGTGGTGAGACATTTACTGTACCACCGACGTTTAACGTTCACTTTTCTGTTTCCCCACCAGTCACAGAAGAAGTGGAGAAAGTCAATATCAGACCGCTAACATGCGTCTGCCTTTTATTTTCCTGCTCGTAAGCATTTAAACATTTCTATAGGCTATAACGTCTAAAAACGGCGCTCGACTACCTCGGATAACCTTCCTTTAGGAACCGACTTGGACGAGTCATTTGAAGGGTTGGGTAAAGTTTTAAATAAATCTTGCGGCTTGTGGCGGCTAGCTGACTCTATATGTTTTGTATATGCTAACCCGGGGGCACAGCCCTCTGCCAAGTGAGTGCTGTCATGATCATGTTTCCGAACAGTATGCGGCCTGCAGACTTAACATGAGGGCTCAGTGCCTACATGGAGATGTTTAAGCGGGCTAAATATGATGCTGAAACCACAGAATGTGAGGGGAAAACAGCAGCTGTTAGTTACTATGTAAAGATTTTACTTTATAACATATTTTTTTTTGGAAAACGCCTGTTGCCTAAAATCCTCCAGTAGATGAACCTCAGCCTAAAATATGTTGTATTTAGCAGACAATAGTCTTAAACTTGTAATTGATGCTATCCACCAGCTTTGGTTTGGACATACATACAGTATTTATTTGTTCATCCTTTAACGTATTTGAGTTTGGAAAGAAGCTCTTTGACGATTTTAATGTAATATTTCCCTCTTTTACACGCAATTTTAATATATTCTGTATAATTGTGCACGTTTTTTCTTTCTTTCCTCGGTTTCTTTCTCTTTAGCAGCTCAGGTTAGTGTTGTGGGTTAGAGAGGTGGAGTTAATGGAGAACGTCAAACCAGCTTGTAGCACTGCCTCGGCTCTGACCCGTGCAGATTGTGTAGTGACCCCGGTGGTGCTGCCCTGAGCCTGCAGATGAATCCAATCTCCTCGCCGGGATGTGGTGCATGTTTTAGCAGTCCGGTTTGATAACTTTGCCTCCCTGCCTCCTCCGAAGTGTCTATCATTCCTCTGATAAAACCTGGGTTTGTTTTCACCTGCGATGACCCAGGTTAGTCGGGGTTTTTTGGCTCACAGGCCGGCAGCGGTGCATTCGTTTAATGGCATTAGACCACTTTTCTGCACGCTGCTCTTTGACAGGATGGGGATAAGAAAACATTTTAAACGAGCTTTATCTTTAGAAGTAAAAAAAACAAAACTGCTCGTACTATCAAATGACAATCGCACACGCTGACAGGTTGTGTTTTTATTAGATCTCTGTTTCAGGGTTTATGATGTGATTAAAGTGCCAAACATACAGCTGCAGCTAATCAATAGGAACATGTGCAACACTAAATCAATGACTTTCAATTAAATCAATAGAACTTTCATTACACTTAAATTATCATTTGAGATTCAGAGGAATGATTTTATCGTCTCAAATGTCTGCCCTCATCTCGTGGTTTCAGATTATACTCACTCTTCTTCCAATTACATACCAGGGAAGAGAGAAATCGATGGATATAGAGAAGTGACATCGTTAAGGCGTTTCGAGGGAAACTGAAATCACACGGGGCAATGATAGCCGGGCTGTTTAATGAGTCATCCAAAGAGAGTGCTTCTCCACACCTATTCGTTTTCCTCTCCATTTGGGCCTTTTGCTGTCCTCTCGCTGGTGGTAATTGTCTGGAACACACCGGCTATGACACAGCTACCCTACCTCACGCTGAGATGCATTAGTGCCGTTTTAAATGTGACGCAGGGTGAGACTGCACCCCTGTAATTCGATAAAAAGTGAATACGGGGGAGTTGTAGAAAGGAGGAGGGATGGAGGGCAGCAGAATCACGGCGTGGTTTGAGAGTGGATCGTCAGCAGCTTTTTTTCAAGGTGAAAAGCATCAGGTGAAGGTCTCTCTCTTTTACTTTCTGTTCCTTCCTCCGTCTTTTCCACTATCACATATAGATAGACACAATAATTTCTCTCTCGCGCTATTCAGCAGGTGCTTTAGTGGCCAACATTACCTCTTTGCCTGAGCAATCATACTCAGCTTGAGCTTCTTAAAACTGGGCTCAGTTTGGCTCATGTGTAGTTTGGTTCATGTGAAGCGAGTTTACAAAGGGGAGAGATTAAAGTATTATTATTATATTGCAAGACTGACTGACGGAAAAAATGAAAATGTATGAAAAACGATGACTAAAACGCAGTGTGTGAGTGCAATGAAGTTCAAAGCAGGTTGGAGAAATTGTGTTTGGATTTCGGGGGGGAAGAAAGAGAGACATTGAAGATTACCATAAGACATCAGCAACCCGCTGGGAGCCTTCAGTCTAATTCTACTGTGAGCACATAGTTAACTCTATTGCTTCTTCCATGATGGCAACTTGAGAATTTGAAATAATTAGAGTTGAATAGAGAAACAGTGGATGGATAAATGAGGGGAAACGCTTTGTTTGAGCTCTGAGGAAATGTAGTGCAGACAAAATGTATGAGTATTAATCTGCGTTCATGTGTCGGGAACGTTTATTCATCCCTATTCACACATATTCACATGAGGGGTTGGACAATATAGATAACCAATTTGATCATGGTATGTCATTTTATATGTCAAAATTTTGTGCATTTTCCAAAAGACTATTTATATTTCTTATATTTTTATGGGAAATGCATTCGGGTTTTCAATTGATTGAATCGTATGCCTGAAAAAGTAAATCTGTAAATCCAATATATTCCTGCTGATTTGATTCCTGCGTCTCCTTTTCGTCAGTGTTCTTAGTCTTTTCTCCTTCGACGTTGTCCTCTCAACAGTAATGTCTTTTCAGCAGGTGTCGCTCCAAAGGTTTGCCCTATGAATGATATACAGAGCACCTGTCTTCATTTCTTATTTTCTTGTTTGTTTTTTTTTTCCCCCCTTTTATGTAAGACCGGATGCAATCTGCTCCACCTTGTATGAATAAATAAATGTATAATACATTTACATAATACATACAATGCAAAATGTATTCCCTAACGTCTCGCCGCGTGATTGCTGACTGGCAAACAGTCATCAGTGCATTATGCAGCAGCATCTTCGTCACTGTGAATACACTTATAAGGTGTCCTTCCCCCCCGCTCTCACCCAGTGACTATATGCCCTGTTTAAAGATGGAGCAGAAGGAGAGCAGGTCTGGTTTAAACGGTGAATATATTCTGCCACTTTTCCTGAATCCACTGCTCCCAGGTGCCTCTTGGATTTCAGTAATCAAGGAAAGACAAAAAAAAAATTGCTGCTTTTGTTTTTTGAGTATTAAACCTGCCCGCCAATTAGGTCGTGCCCATATTTACAGCCAATGAATTATTGAGAGCAGCCCATCGACCAGGAGCAGTGACGGAGGGCAGGAGAGAGAGAGAGACGGCCGAACCACCTGAGCACCACAGCTGCATTTGTTAAAGCGTAAGCTGTCTGTGTACTGTGCCAACACTGTTATAATTAAAGTACAAATAACCTCTACATCGCTGAGCTCCAGTGATTTTAATTATTTTCAATCCACAAATTGGATAAATGCAGCATTTATTTGACAACACGCATGTATGAGAGGGGGGGAAAAAAAAAAAAAAAGAAAAAGAAAAAGAAAAGAAAAGGAATCAGGGAGACAACTTACAACACCGGCTACCCTCAAGGTCAACCAATTCATTCCTGCTGTAGGATTTATTGCCTGGTAATAGGTAAGGCAATGAGGTGCTTTGAACCTTGAGCTCATGTCTATATAGGTCTTCACAGCCATATACTGGGTGGGGGGGTGGGGGGGGGATCCTGCTTGTTAACTCTCTACTCAGGGCTCCCAGCCAGCTCTCCAGCGGCTGACACGTGACCCCCCCCTAATATTGTCAGGCCTGCTAATGGTCCTGCTCTTTTGGGGAACACCGAGTTAATGTTCCCTAGGACCGTCGCCTCATCATAAATACTATAAGTCTTTGAGACTTAGTGTCAATGGGTTGTAACTCGTGAAGGAATGACGGGAACGCTGTGACATTAGGTGTCCGTCAAATGTGACTCCTGGCGATTGTCAGTACTTTAGATGTATTAGACAGAGAAGTGGGTGGGGGGTGGGTGGGCTGCTTTGTGTGGGTGCCTCTGCTTTACTGGATAACAGAGCTATCATTATGCATGAATAATTGGATGCATTCCTTTTATTTTTTCCCCCCCTCTCTTTTCACCAGTGGGCTGTTTAATGTCGCAGAGTTGTCAAATAAGTCTGTCGCGGGGAGAAAGAGTGAGCTAAGACTGATTACTTTATGTGAATTACTTTTTTTTTTCTCTCCCCCTCACAGAATTGAAATAATTTAGAGCAGTTAAGAGAGGAGTGGGGACTGTGGAGAAAGGGATATATGTGGATATTGTGGCACGGTGGGGCTTTTAAGTGTGTTGTGATTTAGTTATTTATTGTTTTGCTGCAGGGAACGAGGCGAGAAGAGATTGCTGGTCTCTCAGATGTCTTTAAATAGACATCCTGACTGCCTACTTGCCTGCTTCCTTGTACTCAGAAATGGCTAGTTCAATCTCCGCTTGGTAATATACATTAGCCACGGTCCTGTTTGTCACTGGAATAGCTTAAGTGCCCTTTAGCTGGCATTAGATTCAGTGTTTTCTTCTCTGTTGTTCCCTTATTTCTGAAAAGCCAGCCGAAGCAGAAATAGTTTAATGCTCGTACAGGAAGTGTCACTTTACTCATTTATCAGCGCAACTCCCTGAAATGGACATACAGTATATATCATCATCTAATACTGAGCTCAGGTGTGAGTCCAGAAATTGCACAGAAAAAAAAAATCATTAATTTGTCTTTTTTCTTTTTTTTTTTTTCTTGTCTTTTCTTTCTTGAACATTGTGTTTCTCCCAAGGGGGTTTGACAGACCAGCAATTTCGACAGGCTAAGAGAAGATGCAACAAGCTGCAAACATGAGTCCTTTTGGACTCTGTTGACTCTGTTGTTTCTGTAGCTTTCTTGTGATATAACATATATATATATATATATATATATATATATATATATATATACACCAATCTAACAGCAGTTTCCAAAAAGGATAGACTGTAAACAAGTGTTGTGTCTGTCAGTAATCAAAGTTTCGGCTAAATCTATTTCCTAAATTTAGTTGTAAGAAGGAAAAAATAGACTGACTGAAGTCTGAAGATTCAGAGCCCTCCGTGTCAGAGACGGCTGCTGCAGAGTCTCCATGAGTTGCATCTTTTTCTTTTCTTTTCTTTTCTTTGACTCTCCTTCTGTTTTTCTTTGCTGCCCACAAACTGCATTACATTTTCTCAAAAATAAATAACAATACAGCCTGGAGAGAGTCAACCTGAACCGGGACCGGAGGTGAACTGAAAGGGCCTATTGGAGCTCTACAGCACCATTTCCTTCAGTCAGTCAGTCGTGGGGTTTTTTACTTTTCCAAATAGTGACTCAGCCTCATTATCTTTACTCCCTGCTTTACACCTGCTGTCCAGCTGTTGCCTCCACTAGACACTAAACATCAAATTGTCTAATGATTGTCTTTTGTTTTGTCTGGTTGTCTTAATGTTTGCTTTAATTGCCTCAGTCTGTGCTTTCCTCAAATTTCTCACTATTTGGATTCTTTACTGAGAGATCATTGAAATACCTGTATGACGCAGAGCACCATAGTTCTACTTTGGCAGCTGAGACAGATTAACATCGATAAGCCTTAAATATACTTGGCAGAGGATCTTTGGCACTGACGGGATTGTAGCGAGATGAGTTGGGCCGACGTGAAGCAGCCTGTAACTCATTAATTATGCATTTTGTAGCTTAACCAAAAGTGAAGGAATGCCACCCTGGCCTGGTGACTGCTTTGTGTGTGTGTGTGTGTGTGTGTGGCAAGCCTCTCCTCCTTGTCATCCACTTGATGTCTAAAATAAAATAAAAAAAACCCCAGCATGAGGTTCATTGTAATGGTAATGGAGCATCCATGGTTGCGGGCCGACCCCTTCATGTTCATCCCCACAATGACTCTCCTGTCTTGGATATTTAAGAGCTGGTCTGCTGCTGGCGGTCGACTGTGCTGAGGAGCTTCCTGTTCATGTGGTAATCTGAGCAGCGGTACAATGGAGCGGGCACTGATCTCTCAGAGCCCAGCCCCACATATTCAGCCACAACAATAATAGTCTGCTGCTATCATCTCATGAAAGGTCTCCTTTGGAGGGTAAATAAATAGTTTAGAAAGCTTTTTAGCAAGTACAATGGGCCAGACCACCGCTGATTTTCATCTTTGATGTCTCCTCACAATTTTCTCTGGCTTATGAAATTATAATGCCGGGATGGGGGAAAAACACAGGTCTGAAAAGAATGTAGAGACTCAGTTGAAGGACATCTGTAAGTGCCTTTTTGGTAATAAAAAAAAAACATGAACTGGGATCATTCTCGTCATGCAAGATTTCAAATTGAAATGAAATAATAGCTTATTGTCATATTCATTAGATGAGAGAGGATAAAACTCTTTGCTCCGGTAACTATTTTTCAATTTCTTGCAAAAGTGTGTGCATAAGACTCAAGGGTGACATCTTTAAAAGACAAGAAAGGATGTAAAATAGAAAGTCCAAATGGCCTCTTGAATTTGCAAAAGCTAAAAAAAGGCCTTTATTGCTATTGCTACTCCGTATTTTCTGAAAGTTGTTATGAGTGAGAGCATCTTCGTAAGGGATCCTTATAAAAACCGCTTGAGCAATTGTCAGAGGGAAGAACCATAATCCCTATCTTAGATTCATAAAGTGTCTTGCAACGGGATTGTTGATACGAGACAATTGCACATCTCGTCATTCAGCTCGCACTGTGATGCTGATTTAGCCTCACGAGAAACTGTATGAATAGAAAGATGGTACATAAGTATAAATGAGAAGACTGAGACTGAGCGAAAAATATGCTATAACAAGACAAAAGAATAACCTCAGTTACCTTTAAATATATATATAGAGGGACTCATAGTATCACTGTTGAGTTTGTTCTAACCTGCTTGAACCCAGATATCCTGTGTTTATCTATACTGGCTGTGATCCCTTACCGAGTCCAAGTGTTGCATGCATTAAACTCTTCCAGCAGCCTGGCGAGAGCACAGCAGGCAGAGTCACTGAGGCAAGCAGTCAGGCGAGAGGGAAACATTACACCATTACACTCACCTGTTCCACAGCCATGGTGACTTATCTCATGAATAAATCACACTACCAAAGTCCGGACAACTCTGACACTGCAACGCTTCTCCGTTGGCAGATCTCTGCATCCCTATCCATCTTTCTCTCTCCGTTGCCTCTTCAACTTTTCTCTGCTTTCTCTCTCTTGCTCCCTCCCTCCCTCCCATCTCTCGCTCTAGCTGGCTGCCCGACAGCGCTCACTTTATTTATCACGCAATTGTGACACTTTTGGATAAAGCTCCACACCAGCACTGATTGAACTCTGCTTGTGAGAGCTGGGAAGCACAGATCATTCTGCTTTGGTTTCCAGTAAGTCATGGGATTGGCAGCTTGGGATGGTCTGCCAAGAAGAGGCTGACTCTCTTCCTTTAAATCACTCAAAGAGGCGCTTCTGAAGGGTCAGTAACTCAGTGGCCAATATGCCGAAACCAAGAAAACTATTGAAACTTATCATTTTTATCATCTTTATTTGATGAGCGCATTCTTTGAAGCGTAAACCTTACTGTTCTTTCTCGCTATGACATATCCAGGTGCAGACGCAGACTAGCAAGCGGTGATTCCAGTGATGCTACAATGCGCTATTGTTCTCACATTGACCCAGAGTAAAACAATCCCATGCAAAGCCTCACTGTCTGCCGGTGACGGCAGCCCTGCAGTATGCGAGTTTAGGCCAGAGGAGGCGGGCAGCTACAGGGGTTTTTGTGTTGAGTAATGCTGGTATTCCTTCAAGGGGGATAGTTGCTTAGCACACTGTGCAGAATCTGGCACGGCATCTTCTTTGGCCTACTAAACTCTGCTCAACACTATGTAAACCTCCCCGGTGGCTGTCAGACAGGGCGGGAGAGAGAGAGGGTGGAGAGGAGGAGGAGAGAGAGAGAGAGAGAGACTCGAAAGAGAAAGAAGAGAAGGGGGTGGAGGGCAAGTAGGAAGGAGAAACGGAGGACGAGCAGCCAGATGAGGATTGGGATGGATTTAGAGATAGATGAGAGCTGACTGAAGGGATTGGAGAAGGTGAAGAGAGGATGGATGGAAGACTAGCAGGGGATGGATTCAGTTATGGAGGGTTAGAGAGAGAGGAGAATGAAGGGGAGGGGGGTGAGGTCGGCAGTACGCTGGTTTAGTGATGAAACACTTAAATATATGGACAAAACAAGCTGGTTCTTTTATTTGTAATGTATATATATGTTAGACAGTGATTTACCGCTCCGACAAGGTGCACTTGTTCGGTAAAGGTGATGAGTAAGTGCCTGAAGTGCACTATTCAGCTCACTTGAAAGGATAAACCTGTGGCAAATAACGTTGTGACAAATTACATATCATCCAGGGCCACAACAAAGTGACAAAATGCCTCCAGGTAGGAATTGCATTTGTCAGACCTAAGCAGAGGTTGGATCCTTTTGAAGGACGCCTCTGCAAAGGTAGCCTCACGGAGACCAAAACCCCCAGGGGGTTAAAAAAAAAAAAAAAAACTGGTTTCATGATAGCAGAGTTTACATTATGAGCAACATGATGTAGCACTGTTCTAAATATATCCATATAACCTCAATGAAAGTGTAGCAATCTGTGATTAACAACATGTCTTGGCTGCTAACAAGAACAGAGGAGTTTATGCATGGTGCCATCGTCTGTAAATTGCAGTGGCTTTTTTTCATTTGTATACCTCGTGTCTTTTTCAAGTGCTGATGTATCTTTATATTTTAATGTTTTAGTGTTATACTTCATCTGAAACCCTGCAGAATGTGCAGCAGGGATTTTTTTTTTTTTTTTTTAAACATTTCTACAGATTTGATTATCTGCTGCTTCATGACCTTTTCTCAAACTCATCCATCAAATTCTCATTTACAGCTCGCCACCCAATTAGAGAATAGCCATCTCAAAGCCATTTGTTGTTTTATTTTTTTATTTTTTTTTATTTTACAGTTGTCATATAGACAATGAACTGGATTTATTTTGCCCCTGATTTACTTTACAGTATGTCCATACAGTGGAAATATTCGAGCCGTATTTAAATGGAATATGGGCTACAAAGCCAACAGTCAATCATTTCATATTACAAATCTGATCTGTCGTTTTGACATCAGCATCACCACCGTCCTCCTGCTACTGCTTGTGTTCACCTGGTTTTTGCTGGCTCAGGTCTGTTTGGTTAGGAGCCCCGTGTGAAATTCAAGGATATGTTTTTCAGATGTACGTCATAAAATAACCTTATAAACTACCACAAACCCACCGTTCTCCACTCTGCAGCTGATTTGTTATGGCTGTCTCAAGCTTTCCTGCCACAACAGCGTCTGGTGTTTAGTGCCAGTATTTAGTCTGGCAATTGTCAGAGACGCTCCAGTGGGTATATTCCTTGGGGGCTCAAAAGTGACACTCCAGACCCAGTACAACTACTTTGCATGTGAAAGAAATTGAATATTCAAAGCCAAGAGGATGCCTGTACTCTCCTGTGCATATTTCTATACCTATCTGCATTTCAGTGAGTTTATTTTTTTCATCTCTGTGTTGTTTTCACAGATCTTATCATTGGGTATAATGCCTTCACTCCCTTTGTGTGTCTGTCACTTTGCTTTAGATTATATTTGTTTTTCTACTGTGTGTGTGTATATATATATGTGTGTGTGTGTGTGTGTGTGTGTGTGTGTGTGTGTGTGTGTTGATCCACCTGCGTGAGCGTGATTGCGTGTATGTGCGTGTGTTTCCGGGTGAAATGTAGAGGAATTGAATTTCTGCTCACTGACAGCAGACAGAGTTTATTAGAGATGCATTTCAATTATGGACCTTTGTCAGGCGTCATATTCACAATATGACACAACAACATCTTCATACTACAGCAAAGACAAATACTGCAACACAACTCAAAAGGGAATATATATATATATATATAATCATACAGGTCACAGATCAAAATATTATACCTATAATAAACTAAAATTCAACCTGTGTTTAATACATGTCCAGCCTGTGATATTCCTGCTGTTTGTGTTAGTGTCAAAGCACTTAATGAGCACTAGTTTGTAAAAATACTGTGTATGAGACTGCCATGTAAAAAGCAATGTTCACGTCACTATGCAAACATTACATAGTACCTTTAACGTATGGCTGTGGCCACAAAGTCAAACACACACTGAGTTTGGTGTCAGGCAGTAACTCATGGACTTGGCTGTTGGGGGACCTTTGAGCCTCTTTGCAGCTCCTGCACCAATTACGGCCTTATTTATGAATTTGTAGCAGAGTTGACCTTCTGGAAGAGGAGACGTAGATTTGTTTGTCTGGAGAACAGCGTAACGAATGGCATTCTGCGACAGCTCAAGCGTCCTCTGTATCAATCTGTCCCCTGTCTCTCTCCTCTCTCTCTCTCTCCTTCTCTCTCTCTCGCTGTACCTCTCTCACCCTCTGGCATTCTCCACATTTCAGCAACAACTGAAATCATTGACTGGTCGGCTATCTAATCAGTCATTTAGAAACAGAAATCAGCCAACAAGTTGGTCGCCCTGGACTGCCAGACAAAAGCCAGATGGCTTAAAACTAGCAATTCAAATGTATATTTGAGGGTAGATTTAAAGAGAAGAGAAAAGAGACTCACAGATGTGTGTTTATCCTCTCTCTCTCTCTCTCGCTCTCTCTCTCTCTCTCTCTCTCTCTCTCTCTCTCTCTCTCTCTGTCTCTCTCTCTCTCTCTCTCTCGCTCTCTCTGTCTCTCTCTCTCTCTCTCTCTCTGTCTCTCTCTCTCTGTCTCTCTCTCTCTGTCTCTCTCTCTCTGTCTCTCTCTCTCTCTCTCTCTCTCTCTGTCTCTCTCTCTCTCTGTCTCTCTCTCTCTCTGTCTCTCTCTCTCTCTCTCTCTCTCTCTCTTTCTGTGAGAACATTTCAGGGCAGGATGCCAGCCCATGTGCGTGACTGGATTAGTAGACATTTGTCTCAGTAAGAGACAGGTCACACTGAAAACCCTGCTCTCTCTCCTCCCTTTTCCACATCTTCCACAGTCCTCTGTTTGTGCTTCCACTTCCTGTGAAAAACATAACTGACTCCTGAAGAATGTGCTCAATTAGAGATGGAGAGTGAGGGCGAGCGGAGGGGGGTGGGGGTGGTGGGTGGGGGTCTTCACTCACTGTGACTGCTGCTCTCTCTCTAATATCTGGTGTTGTTTTACACAGACATCGAGTTTTACACTGAGGGTCCTCTGGGTCCAGAGCTCTGGTGAACGAGGCCTTTTTTAGTCAGCATAATGTTCACAAGGCTCAGATGCACTGACATACAAGGGCAAGGCTCAGTCACAGTTATCGACATTATATCCTGCTGGTTGTAACGCTGTTCATTAAAATAACTAACGGGAACAACTTTAATTGGCTTTTCCAGCAAATCCAAACAATTATCAAGTTGAAATTATGAGTCAATAACTCACTTAGTTGATCAAAGCAGAATTTTTCAAAAAAACATTTGTTACCTTGTGAGACAACTGGATTCGTGAAATCGCAATAATTCATCTTGTCAGGCTTCAAGTTATGCACAGTGGTTCGACCAATCAGCATCCTATGAGGAACTACTGGCAACTACTGGCATGTTTTAGGTTTGCCAACATGCTAACTACATAGCTAGCTACACCTTTCAAAGCTTTCAAAGTTCGTCAGACTGCAGCTTGTTGTTGTGTTTTCTTTCTTTCCCTCTCCTACTGCAATATGCAGTTCATTGATCTGATTGGTTGAAGTTTGCCCGTGATAGAGAGTGATAGAGAAATTGCTCGTCTCATCACTCGCCAAGAATTTTTTTTTTAAAAGTGCCTGCACAGTTTCGAAGGACGACTTCTCAGATGGTTGTGTGTAAGAAACCATCTGGTGTGTCGGGTTAAAACATTTGCTGGTCCCATCATCTAAAATATGAGAATTTTCTTCCTTTTTGTTTCTTTTTTTTATTTTTATATCAGTGTTTTATATTGAATGATTAATGGAGCAATCCTACTTTTCAATTTGCCGGACCTGTCAGCCCAAAATTGTAGGATTTGTTTAAATTAGTGACCCGGGGACTAATCTGTCACCATTATTTTATGGCTTATAACCACAGTTTATCAGTGGTTCAGTTCTGAGCGAATAAGTGCCAGTGTATGTCCGGTTGCAGACCAAAGTTTAGAACGTTATCTTCCTATCTTTCTCTGTCCTTCTCCGGCTTGCTTTGTCTTTGAGTGTCTCTGTCCTCCCACTCTCTTGCTCCATCCATCCTGTCGTCTCCACTCCCACACTGGCTAGCTTGCAAACAGACCCAGCTGGCCATAATGATGACAAATCAGCCCAAATATTTATGTCCATCGAGTTCCACTTTGACTCTGCCCACAGCTCGCTCCCTGCTCTTTTTTTTTTTTTTTATGGATCCCTCTGCGGCGGTCTCCGCAACTCGTAGCGAAAACCGCCATAATCGCTCTGCACAAACATACTTCAGCCCTGGTTATGTCACCTAAACACTGGTTGACTGTTAATGTCCACAGAGAACCAAGTTTATGGTTGTTAAAGGACTGCTGTAAACATAGAGGGCTATGGTGTACTTGTGTAGATTTCCGTATGTTCCGTATATTCAACGGGACTATCCTTCTTTGGGAAATGTGTGTTTGTTCCAGGTGCTACTCACCTACTTGAAGAAACTAAACAAGGATCAGAGCTGATGGAGGGTCAAACTGAAAGAATCGAAGCATTTCATTGCGTAATACTGTACTTAAACTTTAATCCAAGAGAAACAGATACATTTCAAGTACATCAACTATTACGTTATTATATATATATTATGTTCTGCGTAAAATTCCCCTTTCCTGTTATAAGGAAAAAGTAGGAATTCTTTCCTTGCACATATTTTCATTGTCTTCTAAACTGTGACGATTTGTGACTAATTATTGACCCCACAGTACTTCTTCTCAGGAAGAAGAGTACCAATTAAATTCTAGTTTCAAAGAAGTGTAAATAAATAAAACGGCTACAGCTAAAAGGAAATCACTGCAGTTCTATTTCCCGTTGCAGCATTGTGTTATCTTTGGATGCCAGAATCGAGATTCATTATCAACAAGTAACATTACTTTCTAACATAAATGCAACATTTCTATTGATTCATTTCAGACCTGCAGTACTTCCCCATCTTGTCACCCCCCCTTGCAGCTAAAAAAAACCCTCAGTATTTTTAAACAGTGATGCTACATAAAGCATCCCTTGTTTACCGCCACGGCTCTTGTTCTTTCTGTCAGATAACATGTATGCATCCTATCTCTCGCCCCTGGGAAAGATATGGCCTCTCTTTTAACTCTGGGGCTCTGTATCCAGACACATGGGTCCTGACACGGAACACATCCCGCTCTTATCTGGCCCAAAGAAAAAGCGGGAGGAAGGGGAGCCAATAATGGGAAGAGACACAGAGAAAAAGGAAGTTAGAGAATGAGAAAACAATATCGTATAATAAAAAAAAAAAAAGGCAAAAGAGAAGCAGGAGCAGAGAACAAGCTCTGTCTCCTGCTTGGAGAGAAACTGTAGATAACCCAATCAGCATATTTAAAATAACCCCCCTGTGTCATTGTCCACAGCAGTGTTGGCTTACAAGTGTCCCAGATCCTTGGGCTTTTTGTTTCACGGAGGGAGAAGGCCTGCAGGCTAGTGTAAGCCCAGAGACAATTGGACAGTCAAAATAACTTGCTTTCCTCCTCCTTGCTTGATTGACTGTTTCTCTTTAGGTTATGACTTCAACATTTTACTTTCCTTTTCTCTCATCACGGCTCTTTCCTCCTGCACCCTCTCCATGCCCCCATATACAGAGAGCTCTCAGTCTTCCATATACATTTGGCTGTAGAATCAGCAGTGTTACATTCCCAGGAGAGTTGGGGATGATTTGCTATTCCCTCCTCTGGCTACGGATTTACCTCGACAGACAACGAGAGAATGAGAGGCATGAAAACAACAGGCAGAAAAGAGGGTAGGCAATAGCTCTCTTCCACCTGTCTTTCAGCATCCATCCCTCTTCATTCGACATTGAGATGCAGCCGCTGTTCCCAAAACACATGTTTAAGGGCTAAAGGTTTTGAAAGCAGCTATCTAGGATGGATGGGGGATTTGTGTTCCTCCCATGCTTAGAGGCTGCACGGTGAATGCAGCCGACGGCCGAGATAGCTGTTAGTTCTGGCAGTTTGGAAGGGATGCCTCTGGGAATATGCTTGTCTTTAAGAGTCTTTGCAGAGACTTTGCCAGCATGAATTAATGGAGGATGAGCTAAGAGGGTTTTATTTTTTATTTTTTATTTTTTTTCTTCAATTTAAGGAGCCCGCTTGTCATTTTTTTTTGCGGCAGGTTTTTGTGTATCTATTCCTGACTCGAGTGACTCGTCAGACGTGAAACAGACAAAGACGTATGAAACACACAGAGCGGGAAATACGCACGCACACACACACAGGAACACGCGCTCGCACGCATGCATGGTGACAGCTGATTTCAAGTAGTGGTGTCCTGGCCGTAGGGGGTTTGAGCCGGGCTGGGTCACTTTACTGATATTGACAGCGTGGCCTTGTCTGGCGCCGTGCCAGTGTTGAGCTAGCTCTCGCTGGCTGCTCTGGCCTCCTATAAATCGGGGCCAATTACCATGCTGGTACACAGTCGCCTCTCTTCCAGTCACAGCCCTGCCCTGCAGAGTGCACTGAGGATGGGAGAAAGGCAGGGAAGCCACATCCCTGCTTTCATTCCAATTACTGCTATGGCTGCCCTCCTGTCTCATTGGCAAACCTTGTGCACACGCATAGTATACTTCCACATATCATACCTTATGCTTTCCATGTGTTATTTAGGTTGTTTCTGCAGATGTTTTATAATAAAAACGCTGATTGTATAGTAGTGTGTATTGTAATCGTAATCGCATTGTTATAATTTTCTCAATTTATATATATATATATATATTTTTTTTTTTTTATATAGTCGTCATTTATCATCAGTTTCTTTTTTTGGACACACATACATGCACACACGCGATACATAAATAATTCATTATTGTACTGTAAATATATGAACACACAAATAGGACAGTAGGTTCAGAGTTGCATATTACTCACAGTGACAGAAAAGACCAGCTATGGTCTTTAAAAAGGAGGAAAAAAAAAAAAAAAAAAAGCGTTGTGTGGGTGTGTGTGAATATACAGCGCAGCGCCATGTGCCCTCAGCCTATGTAACGTACTCTAGATTTATCATCCTCACTTAATACACTCATAAACATTGCCTAGGATGTCACAGAGGCTGTGAACCCCCCCTGCACGGCTGGCTCAGTAAATTGGACCTGTGTAAACCATTTTGCCCGTCTAAAATACAGTGCGGCAAATTGAAATCCCCAGTAAGCCTCTGTAGTGGCATGTCACAGCTGGGTAGGGCGGAGAGAGAATGGTGTTTTTTTCTCATTTACCACCTGGAGGTTTTTGAAGTATCATAACCAGCTATTCTCCCGCACACTCTTTCTCTTCTCTCCATCTCTCTTTAACACTTTCTACGTGTCCCCGCCCTCTTCCTCTATCTCCCATTCCCACCCCTCTCTAGCTGAAATACCCTTTGTCAAGTGCTGTATTCAATCCTCGTCATTCTGACATATGAGGCCTGTATTTATTATATATTTGAGGAGTCATATCTAACAGGCTGACAGGGTGAGGGTAAACAGCAGTCATGGAACCATCCGGGAAGAGAGACAAGCTCGGTTATTAACCTCTAGTCGGGCGACCAGAGGAAGCCGAGGGAAAATTTGATTTAAAACAAAGAGGGGGGGGGGGACATATTTGGTCCTTGTGTGTTTACGTGTTGAGGCAACAGCAAATTGTGTGCTTGCTAATTTCCCTCCCATGTACATATGTGTGCTACACACACACACAAGTACAACTCTACACAGGACACAATCCAATAAGACAGCCTGTTTTTTATTTAAATGGGAAACTGGTTGCTGATCGGGTCGTTTGCAAATTGATTGTTGCAGCTCTCGTCCATTTTGCTTGCATACCTAGACGGTTGCCTTCCTCAACAGTAAAAAACTTCCTTCACACGTTTGCTGGGGAAAAAATAAAAACAACAACTCCACCATTTAATCCTTAAGACATTAAACTAATTCACCCCGTCCCGTCCCACCATCCACCCGACAGTCGCCATTCCTCTGAGACCTTCTGCACCCATTCCATTCTTCATCCCATGGGACTCTTCCGGCCTTTCTTTCCCCTTGGATAACCTCGCTCTCTGCCTCTCACCCAACACTGTAAGTAATGGGCTGGTTTTGACCCTCTATGCCTCATTGTGTAAGATTTCAGCTTCTGACCTTAAAAAATGAAAGCAAATCGATAGGGCGGGACACATGAATTCCAAAGCCCAGGATGCAAGCCAAGCTTGGAGCCCAGTGAGAGAGGAGGAGGAGGAGGAGATAGAGGACTGTGTTAGTTACTGGAGGGCTAAAACAAAGAAAGAAAGCCTGAGAACAAGAGAGAAGCTTTCAATTAACCTTCAGCGCTGACAGCAACTCTGTGCAGTGTCTCCTGTTTGTGTGGCTGAATTTGTACGTGTCACATATTAGGCTTAAGTACTATGTGTATAATTTAGGCTACAGTGAACAAGGGAAAAATAATACGAAGAGGCAAGGGGAGGGAAATATAGGGTGAAAGCTTTAGAGTCGAGGCTTGAACTGCAGCTGTGCACGTTCCAGTGACTCTGAGTGGGAGAAAGTAACTCCCATGGAGCACTCGAGGTTCATCTATACTGCTGCCACAGCATGGAAACATGATTTTTGTTTAGTATTGGAGTTTTTGTTTATATGTGGTGATCATAGCTGTAAACTTCAAGACTGGAGACTGACTTATTTGAGACTCACTTCCCCGAAGACTTGAGACAAAAGGGTTCAGCTCTGAAGTTTGACCTGTTAGTAAAAAATAAAAAATAAAAAAGCCAAAACCATAAAAAGTCAGAAAGCAACAGCAGACCATGCATAACCATAAAACATGCATATTTGATTATTAGACCTCGGCACTAAAAGGACTTTAGTGGTCTAAGATATGCGAAAAACACTATTAACAGCTTTGAAAGCAAACTGTTCAAACGTCTGATACTTTTCGTTGCCACTCAGAAACAAGACAAGTAAATTTTATTTATATAGCCCAAAATCACAACTCTGCCTCAAATTACTTTACAATTTGTACAACATATGACAGCCTCTAGTTTTAGCCTCTTGGTTTGGATGAGGAGATACCAAAAAAAAACAAGGAAACCTCAAGAAGACCAACAGAGGACATATCAAGGATGGACAGGCATGCAATAAATATGATACAGTATGCAATAATAGTAAAATTATAATATTAGTAGATAGAGCTCACTGCACATGTCTATGTTGGCCTCTATGTAAATAAAAAAAAGAAGGTATTTGTGTTATCACTTGACGTATGTGTGTGTGTGCATAAAACTTAACGTATGTATAGTGTGTGTCCGGCACAGCGAGCGGCTGCCCATCAGTTTCACTTAGCTCAGCGTGGTAATTGGCCGTCCATTGATGGACGTGGCTTCCTCTTCACGCTCCAAGGACCCCAGCTCTTTGTCTGAGGAGTGGGTGGCGACACGCTGGCATGGCACACACGCTTAAAATAGCGCATCAAATCAGCCATGCTCCAGCAGCCGCTACTAGCGTGTGGGGTAGAATGGGGGGGGGGGCTAATGGTGTGTGTGTGTGTGTGTGCATTTACGTGTGTGTTTAACAGTGTATGTGTATGAGTCTTTTATGGCGCGGTATGAGGTCTTAAGGTTCTCTCTGGGGAGGATAAGGGGTTAATGTGGTTAACTGGAGCTGGTGGGGGTATTTAGTCATGTCCCTCTCTCTCTCCTACCATTTTTTCCTCTTTTCTTCCATCCATCAGTCACTTAGTTTATTGCAGTGTGCATCGTCTCTATCTCTCTCTCTCTCCTCCTCTCTTCCCTCTTCACTCACTCTCTTCTACTGTAGTGCGTCTATCCCTCTCTCCGTCTCGTTTTCTTTCCGCTAATGCCCACAGGGCCCGGTTCTCTCTTTCTCCCTCTCTGTCACGATGTGCAGTGTCCCTGCAATAGAGATATAAATGGGCTGTGAGCAGGGGGCCCTGACTCCTATACCATAAATCTACACTAACAGCACAACAGCCACATGAGGAGAGCAGGGGAGGAGGAGAAGGAGTGGGTGAAAAAAAAAAAGAACGAGAGGGAGTGACACATTTTATACATTTTGAACACATTTTGGAAGACGGAGAAAAAAAAAAAAGACATTCACATTGAGATGTTTGTGAAATAGTCAGGAGAGGATTACTGCATTAAGATATCACACCCTTGGAGGTGTAAATTGTTTTACAGTGGAATGAAATTGGTTTTGAGGGTATGAATAGTAAGCAGGAAGTTCATCATTTAAAATGGTTATAAGCAGCTGAAAGCCTTATGAACCTTAATTTCAGAAAGTCTTCCTCGGTGATATGTTTACTCAAAATTAAAAATGTAGAAAAGTTTTCACTCTAGACTCGAGGCCCGTGAATAAAAAAAAAATATATACTGTAAAATGTGACAAAAAGTGATTAAAAACTGGGGAAAGAGAATGAAACGTTTCGATCATAACTTGCACACTCTCTATAACTCTAGAGGCAACCAGACAATGAACAATTGCCAATCAGCAGGTTAATGAGATGCAGAATGAAGAGCTGTTTTATCATTCTGCACACTTTCAGATTTCCCTGCACTGTATTCTCATTATTTGAGATTAGATGTTTGTTTTCTTGAGATTTTCCTCATTAATATCTGCTGCTTTCATCTCTTAGTGACCCGAGCCTCTCTGCCTTGCAGCTGCCCTAAAATGTCTTCTCTCATAATTGCAGTGACATTGAACTGGTAGAGCCTGCCGTTTCCGCAAAATATATATATTTTTTCCTCACATCTTCTCTCACATTGCCTTCCGCTGTCGTGAACATTTTCAGCTTTTAGTTTTGCCACACGTCACCGCCCTCTGTTTATTGAAAAGCCCTTTTTGCTTGTCATCCCGTCTTATAAATTGAACCTTTTGTTTTTTATTAAGTCTTTTCTCTCTCTTCTATTCCCAGCAGCCCTATGCTCCACCCCCTCATCCCATGGCTCCTCCCAGCCCCAGCACCAACAGCTGCAGCCAGGGAGGGGCGGAGCAGCTGAGTAAGACCAACCTGTATATCCGAGGCCTGCCACCTGGGACCACCGACCAGGACCTCATCAAACTCTGCCAACCGTAAGTACAGGGAAGCATTCAGTTAAATACAGAGGTTACACTCCCACACAACACTACTTGTGAAACCTGATCTTTTTTTTTTTTTTTTTTTGCATCATTATGTGGTTCCCCTGGTGAGATCTAATCACTGGAATTTGCAGTATATGATTTTTGATTACATGCTTCTATATATGTGTCTAACGCCCAGCTCATAATGTTAATGCAATCTGACAGAAAATATAATGAATGTAATGTGGATTCCATCTTCATCTTTCCATTGTGTATATATCCCATGTTAACTTTTACATACAAATCATTGTATCCATCTACTGCTGTTAGACATACAGCAGTATACATAATTACATAGATCATTATGAGCAAAAAGCCAAATCTATTCTGAATACACAGAATTATTAAATTAAACTGTCGTGGCCCGAATATCTATAGCTGAAAATGATAAAGATGTTTGATGCCAAGGGACAAACTTTTACATTAGTCCAAAACGAACCAAGTACGGAGATTACCCTCACAAGATCATATTTCAGTAATTAACTAAATAACTAGCTGGCAGACAGACTGGAGACACAAGATATATTTTTATGTAGAGGATGTTCCAGTTGGATGAGATGGAAAAAACAATTTGTGTTTGAAGTGAAGATTTCAGCTGGTACTTAAGTTTTGCAAAAAAAAAAAATATATATTAATAATAATAATAATAATAACCTACATGCCATACTGATCAAACTAAAAAGCTCAGCCCAGAAAAGAAAATTACAAGCATGAAAAATGCCCATGTACGATACCTTGCACACCCCATTAAACCGCTACCAACTGAGTGTATTTTAGAGACACACACAGGGCACTCGTAAAGCACTGCCAAATGTTCTTGATAGAGAAAACACACATGCACACACACACACACACCTGCCTGCACACAGCTCAATAAGGCCTAATAAAGCTTAGATTGGACCACCTCCCCCAGGAATCGCAGACCAAGACCTCATCAAGCTGTAACACACAGTCACAGGGGCTTTTCTTTTTCTCTGTGTCTCTGTCTATGTCTCTCTTTCTCTCTCTCTTGCTCACACACACTCACACACACACACACACACACACACAAGCAGCTTTGTTCGGCTCCATTAGGCCCTTTCACGTCTAAAATAGTGAAAAGGGGGTCAAGATCATTAATGGAGACAAGGCCAGCAGATTGTGAAATACAGGCCATGAGCGAGTCTGTCTGGTTGCATAACCTTTTCTTGGCCATATTTCCAGAAATGTCCTGGTCAAACGCGGCCAATTATTCAATGATCCTTTGGAGACAGGAACATGCTGTCCAATGTATTTGGTAATGCTCCCTGTTGCCATGTCATAAGTCATGCATTTATTCTTGATACTAACCCATCAAGATTTAGAAAAGCACTCAGCATTTTGACATTGCATATCTACTGCTTAGCGCTCGCATTCACTCGGTACAACAGTTCCAATTTCATTTCTAATTCCATATGATCTCGACTATTTTGAGCACAACTATTTGGAAGGGCAAATCGTGTTAAAGCTTATGTAAAATACCCTGTTTGCGAGTGTCGGTTTGCATTCTAATATACAACTTTTCTCCAGTGTGTTATGGAAAACTACTGACTCTGTCTGTTATTGCTTGGATCTGCCTTGCCGTCCTCTAGTGGTTGTCCTCTCGTTCAACTGTTTCCGCAGCTCCTCTTTCTCTTTTTTTTTTCTTCCATCTTCCATCCTTCCCTCTGTGTATATCACCTGTCTGAGAGCCCCCAAGGTTGCCCGAGGTGTGCTGTGCCAGTGAAAACCCAATGCCACTGAAACTTTAATTAGCCAGACTGTGTTTCAGTGGCAGGCAGGTGGCATCATTCTAGAAAAGGTCATGCGACTGTTCTGCAGTCTGCAGCACCCAGGGTCCCCCTCAGGTTTTTTTTTTCCCCCAGATGCCCAGACTCCCTCCAGCACCCAGCACCTCCTCTCCTGGCATTCAGCTCTCCCAGGGAGACTCCATGTTCAACATAAACACCCACTAAATGTGGCACTGAAAACTGGGGATGTTTTGGTAACATTGGCTGGCTAAGCAATTTTCCCTCATCAGTATCATGGGCTTGTCTGCGCTCTTGAGACTCTGTGTGTGTGTGTGTGTGTGTGTGTGTGTTTGTGCCACCCTGGGTCACCACTATATTGAAAGCAAACATGCTGCCACCAAACTGATGCATACTTGACAACAGGCGATATCGTAGCTGCTGATTGGAGGCCACCTAAAAGATGCCGAAAAATAAAACGTCTTCTACTGTGGTTTATGAAGTCCGATTTTTCATTGCCGTGATCCTGCTTCATTTTCAGTAACCCTCATCAAGACCTCCCAGCCCCCCAAAGTTCACAGTTCCTGTGAAAATGTTTCAATTAAAAAAAAAAAAAAAAGTCCAAAATATCTTTGATTGCTAGTTTGTCAGCCAGTGTTAATGCTATAATATTGCAATATTATTACAAAATCATTGTTATAGAAATATTACATATTTCAATGTATGATTCATCTAATCAGCCAGTTATACACCGTGACAACATTGCATTGTTGTTACTACCAAATATTGTAGTTCCTTGGTGATGCTCGGTTAGGTAGAAGCTCTGTATATCTGCAGATGTGATGTCATTTTGATTTTAATACAAACCATTTTAGTCGTCCCCGTAGTAATAAAGCCTTATATTTTAGAAAAACAAATGCGTAGTTAACAACAACTAAATATATGGTTATTTGAGTTATCACGGCCAAGATTTCTTTCTTGTCCGACCGACTTCTTCAACCTCCCTGTGGTTATTGGGAGCAAAAGTAAAGACGGAACAACAACAAAGTTCTCACAGCGGTTGGAGTTACACGCCGAGAGCTGTTGTACGAGTAATTAAATGGATTCAGAGGGTGCTTAATCTCTGTTTTATTCAACTGACTGGATGTTGGGTTCTCCGCAGCCGTCAGCCTGATATATGGGTGTAGTGAAGATGCCAAAAGAGTGAAGAGGGGATTTGTTGGCTGAACACCCAGATAGTGAGAGGCTTTCCTACTTGCCTGGCTTTGAGTGGATGGATGGATGGATGGATGGATGGATGGAGGGAGAGATGGAGGGAAGGATAGAACAGCCATTTCTGTGAGAAAAATTCCTTGGCCTAACCAGCCAGGATGAGGCACTGGGCCAACCCCAAGCCCAACACTTGCCCCATCCAACCCAAAGATCTGTGCAGCCAGCACATCCAACCCAGCCAACAAAGCCAAACCCCAAATCACTCCGGGGCAAAGCAGACTTTATAACCGGTTTCTTCAACCAGCGATTAAACATCACCCACATTTTTCGTGTTTGCAATCCACCACCCAGGAGAGGATAGAAGCAGGTTGTTGGATGGAAGGTTGAAAGGGATTTCTTTTTTTTTTTTTTTTCCCACACCTGGAATAACAGACAAAGCATTTCACATTTTCTCTGCCAGCAGCCCGAATCCATAACTCAAACTGCCAAGAAAGCCAAGGACGCTGGAGGTCTCTAAACCCCCCAACTACTCGCTCCTCCTCTTCTTCCTCTTTAACCCTACTTCTTTCATCTCATCTGCCACCTCTCGCCCCTCCTTCTCCTTCTGGTTCTCCTCACCCAATTTCAGTCATGGCTGATCCACAGCTGCGCCCCTTAGTCGCACTGGCTTTCGCCTCCGTGGCAAGGTCTGATCAAACGAACAGAAAGAGCCAAATCAAGAGCTAATCACCTTCAATTGCCCAAATAACCCTTCCCGTGTGTTCTGAATGAATAGTGGAGAGGGAGCTGGAAAGCGGGAGGGGGGGGCATGAGTTATGCTAAGTAGAGTAGGGAGTAGGTGAGGGGAAGGGAAGGGAGGGGAGGGGTGACCCTGGGACCACCTGTTTTTATGGAGCAGAGGCCCGGGCGCTCAGCAGCGTCACATTCTCCTTAATGACTCTCCAAGGTCCAGTGTTGACACTAGCTGCTTAGCTATGAGACCCGGCCTGTTCCCCCGGCTCTGTTGCAAAAAAACTGACAAAGGGTAAAAGTGTGAGCAAAGACGCTGCAGCTTCAAAGTCCCATAACACATCTGCACTAAAGCACAATGAATATGACATTGATATTGAAAAATGTATTAAATGCCTTTAATATAGACTTGCTAACAATACATTTAACATAACATTTGCATATTTTACACTTGTGTTCACAACGTGTTTATTTGTAGTTGCTGTCATTCAGTTCATTACTGACCTAGGAAATAGTGGCTCGACTTTATCATCTTAATTCAAGGCCCACTCAGTACCTTTTTTTTCGAGAGCTTTCAACTCGTGCACCTCATGGTTTATGACAGCTGCATCCATGAAAACTGAGCAAAATCCATTCTCTGTAAATAATCGTGAGATGCAGCTGAAAAAGCTTGAAAATGGACTTTGAGTTCAGATTATTTACTATTTCAATCTCCGGTGAAGTTTGTTCTATCTACAAGCTCAGTACAACACTAATGGAAAAATTTAAGGTATCATTAAACATTTAGTCTTTGTTAAAGAATTGATATTAGCACAAACAACAAATACTGACATTATTAACTGCCTTAGAAATGCAGTATTGTAGAGTTTACTCTCTGCATTTAATGTGTGTCTGTTGCTTAATCTAACTCTCCAACTGTATTTTCTGAACCTACAAACACACTACACTAGTCTATCATCAGGAACAAGATGTGCGTCACTCAAGGCATAACAAGATAGCGGTGCTTCATCTCTGAAAAGTAGCAAGAAAACCGCAGCAATGCCCAAACTAAACTACCCCTACAGCTACAGATACATGCTGAGCAGAAGCATCTGCTATTCCTGTAACTACAACCCTCCATACCATATTTTTTTTTTTTTTATGTGTGAATGACTCTCTCTCTTTTCTCACTACCTCCCTCTTTCCATTTCACTCACATCTCTCCACTGCTCTCTCTTTCTTTTTCTCTCCATGATTTTTCCCCCTCCTCTCTCTCTCTCTCTCTCTCTCTCTCTCTCTCTCTCTCTCTCTCTCACATCTCTTTAGTGCGTTAATCTCTCCACCTCTCTGCTCCAGCAGAAGTGACATAGTCATTTCACTGGCCAGGCCAAACCGACTAAAACGCAATGCCTCTTTCCTCCCCAAACATCAATTTTAGAGTGAGGGCGAGCGGAGAAGCTGATTTGGCCCTAGGCTTATTTTTTGAATTATTTATACTCCCATTACCGTATACATGACACGTACTGTAGACACTTTGTCTATTTAGTGCCTGGAAAGAGCCTCTCTCTTTCTTTTGCACTAAAGTTAACTCTAACATTTTTGAAGCATCTTTACTTTATCACCTTCTTATAAAGATTTTGTTTAAAAAAGGTTGTCAAGTGTTCTGGGAACTTAGCAGCATTTCACCTCTGCTTGCCTCCAGGAACTAATAGCATACCAATAACCATAGCAACTGATCCCCCCCCCCCTGATGCTTTGCATTTTATCTGACTCCAGCCGTATACGGCGGAGGGCGCTTTTTAAGCCCCAACAGAAGCAGCAGCAGAATCTTTGGTACAAAAAGACTGATTGACGTGAGGGACAAAACCTGAGATCTCTGGACTCTCCATCCTTTATCCCTCCATCCTCTCTTCTCATTTCTCTACTTCCCTCTACTGACTTCGCCTTTCATCTGAAGTAGTATCTAGAAAACAGAAGCAGCACCAGCACCGTTGAGATGTGTTCATTTGTGCGTGTCAGACAGCAGTGCATGGCATGTGGGTTTGACAGCTCGGACACTTCCAAACAAACAGGGGCTATTCTGCAAGACTGGCTCTAAAAAACACCAGTGTGTGTGTGCCTGAGAAGGAGAGAGATGGTAACTAGCTACACTCGGAACAACAGGCTATCACTTCCTGCTGCCGGTTATTTCGTCTTTCCTTGATGTACACTTTGAATAAACACACATTTTTACAGTACATCGTTTACTTTCTCGGTCTCGGTCTAAAGCTGTCTTTGGGCTTCCCAGCTTCAACAGTTTTACCCCGTGGATATCCTCTAGGTGGGAGGTAGTTGAAGGTAGAAGAGAAAGGTGTTAATAGAAGAAATAGAAATAAGAAGATCAATACAATACAAGGCTGTTGAAGCTTACATCTTCAACAGCCAGCATCTGTAGCAACTGGATACAGGGGGAATGATGTAGTTCAATCTCCAGGAAGTCACTGCTCTCAGCCAGGAAATAGCCAGGAACACAACCTCTCTGTAAAACTGCTCCAGTTGTTGGACAGAGTAAGAAACCTCTTGAAATAACACACAACACAAATAGTTTTCTAACTTGTGTTGTGTTGGGCACTGTTTACTGCTGGCTTAATACCAGAGTTTGAGCAGTGGCATCCACTTCTGTTATTTTGACCCCCAAATTGAACTCTCTTGCAATCAAAACTTAACATGCTAAAACTTCTTCTTTTCTTTTATAAATTGCCTGACTGGTGCCTGGTTGCTCTATTGCATCGTACAGCTATAATTTTTGAATGGTTACGATCGACTTGTCATTCATTTCACACTTTTCCAGATGAAATGAATGTTCATGAAAAGCAATCGCATCAGTAGGGAAATGATGAAGAATTGAAATCCAAATAGTTGAGGTTAATGACCACAAAGAGTTTGACCGTGGCCGTCCAACACGCACGTTGGCCGAGACACTGTGGTCTCTCACATCTGTACGAAATGAATTCATTTCAAGCTGCATGCTGATTAGGTTGTTTTTGTCTCATCATCAGATCAGATTATAGTACAAACAACAAACTTTCTTTATGTATAGTTACTTTAGATAATGTGATGCCCAAACTTTCTAGATATCCTGAAGAGTTGCAAATTTAGTTGGTTTTTTCCCCCTAAGAATTTGATATTTGTTCAAGTAAAATAAATAAGAAAAGAAGGAACAACCACTTAAGGCCAGATTATTTCTCTGTTCCAACATGCTTCCAACATTTAGAGCCATTTAAAAGTTTTAAAGTAAACATTTGCCAGCTTCCTGCAAACCTGCCAACAAAATATGGGGGAATCCCAGCACCTAAAAAGAGATGCCAAAATACTGCCAAGTAAAGGATAGAGTACTAATGCCAAAAAGGGAATTATCCAATTTATTGAACGATTTTGATTTATTGTTGCTTATCTTTGCCAGCACAATGTTTTGATATGTATACTGTAATGCTTATATTTACCTTAATTTAGACAATTTAGACAACTAACCCTAATCCTAACAATATTTAATTTGAACAACCCAAAAGCAAATACATTTCATATTCTGGATCAGAACAGAAAAAAAAGAGATTTGAAATCTGAAAAGTTGTTTGTAGGCGGTTTGAGTAAAATACATTCAGTATCTTCAGTGGGATATGGGAAAAAATCTCAAATATAACCATTGTATGTCTCTGACATCGTTGTCAATACGCCGTGTCATTCGCACTCAGAGTGCAAAACATGAGAAAGATATATTTGATGCTTGAGGTTAGCAAGATCCCAATAGATTTCCAGTAGTCGCGTAGCAACTGCAGCAGCAACAACATTTCACAAAAGCATCTGTGTAATATTTCCATCCAAAAAAAAGATGCCCAGCGGACAGGAGGCCTAACCTCAGTTTGAGCCACGTAGAGGTGCGAGCTGGGGGACACGTTAGCTGCTGTAAGACACGGGGACGACAGTCGAGGGCAGCTGCCACGCAGTACTTTCATACAGCATGATGATCCCTACTGATTCTCAGTGACAAATCACACACGCACATACTCATTTATATATAGTACATATGCACACTCTCTTTATTTTTTCACTCGCTTGTGTTCATGCATGCCAGAGTCTGTGTGTTTGTGTGTAATGTTTGAGATTTTCCATTTTTATCTGTCATCCTCTTTATATTTGTGTTTTTTTCCTTGCATCCTGTTTCTCCTTTTCATCTTTGATATGAAAGTATAAAGAAGTCATGTTTCTTTCCCTCATTTTTTTTTTTCCTCCTGCTCTGTCCTCTCCGTGTCTGCCACAGTGACACCTGTCTCTTGCATTAGCATCAAAGACTTAAAATGAAACACGTCATATAAAACTTTCGCTTTATCTCCAGTGTTACTGGAATGGGTGGGATTTTCAACATGGAAAATATGTGGGAAAAAGGGTTTTTTAAAGATTATTGATGAATACAAAAAAAATTATAAATATATATATATATATATATATATATATATATATATATAAGCCATACCCTACTGCCTGGTTCAAACCTAAAAACAAGAAAACACAGGCTGTTCCTGTGATGTCATGATGTTCGTCTCGCAGCTGTTTTTCTCTGACTAAAATTGGCTGACAGACTGTTTGCTCAAGCTTTTTTTTTTGTCTAAAACAACTGGACTTTACTAGAGATTGGCTCAGTATTATTATTACTATTATTATTATTATTATGACTGTTTTATCAGCAGATACTTTACAGTTGATACAGTTGTTCGTTGTAGATTGGTGTAAAGGTTGTCACTACCTGAACTAATTCAATTATATTTTAATATTAACTGTGCACCAATATAATAATTACACATGTTATATACAATTGTGTATTTCCTGACCTTATGAAACTCACTCATGGTTACAGAGTGAATAGTGAAACCTGTATGATGGCTGTACATGAAAGGTCTACCTTTAGTTTATACAATCATTTCATCAAAGAGAAGGAATCGGTTTTCTCATATGGTAGATATCTGCTACACTCAGGTCTGTATCTGCAGCCACAGATGGACAGTCACACACATTTATACAAAAACCTTTGGAGAGTACAGATGGCAGTAAGTGGTCTTAGATCCTGAATCAGGTTTCATGTACCTACTGTCTAAAGCATTACACACACACACACACACACACACACACACTCACGAACCTTTGTAAAGTGTGTCTAAAGGCTCGGGGTGAGATCTGAGCCTGATACTTGGGTGGTCCGTCCATCCATATCCAGCGCTGGCCTTTTCTCTGTACCAGCAAACACCACAGTGACGTGTTGTGGTTCTGGCAAGTTCCTCCTCTGCCCACGTACAGCAAAGAGCCTCTTCACTTTCCCGGCTCCGATGACGGAACTGGAATACGCCTGGATCATTTCATCCAGCAAGAAAACGAGAGAAAGAAAGCAATGCAACGCTGAGATGTCGCTGCACTGTGCACGCTGCAGCCCTCTTAGAAACGCACAAGCTTTCGGCTAAGCTTCAATTTTATCGCATTTCAGTGCCCAGACAGCTGTCAAACGAATGACATGTTTTACATCCACCACAATTTGTACGTTTTCATCAGCTTAAAATAGCTCATAAAGCCTCTATTTTTTTTTATAGGCGGTTTCATTTTTTTGGCGTCTAATTTTCTTTGGGTTGATCCGATGTTGCATCAGAATGATTGCCATGGGATTCCTATTAGGAGAGAGGAAGGAGGAGGAAGAGAGAGACAAAAGGAGAGAAATGAAGGATACGGTACAGGAAGGAGAAATGGAGAGGATGGTAGAGAGACATTACAAGAGAGAGGGAGGGAGAGAGAGAGCAGAAAAGAGAAGATTTGTGAGGAGGAGGGAGGGCCGAGGGCCAGCGGAATCAGAGATAAGAGGCTGCGAGAGTGATTGAAATAGGATTAGTGGAGACAGGCTCTGCATTCCGGCCACAGCATCACAGTGTTAAACCTGCGCTTCATAGGGACTGCCTCTGTCACATCAAAGCCTCCCCAGGCCTGCCTGGCAGAGAGGCGAAGGAGCCACCAGCAGGGTCGTCCACAGCCACACACACACACACACACACACACACATACACTCACACCACATACATGAACATGCTGGTCACATTCTCCATCCATCTCCAATATGTCTCCATTATGGGCACGAAGCTGGCTCCTTCCACCTTGCCTTTTCATCTCGCTGCAGTGTCTTTGTGGTGTGTATTTGGACCGCGGATAGGATGCATTGATGAGCCATCTTTAACGTTTAATGAGGCGAGCAGTGATGAGTTGGCATTCAAAAGCTACTGTCTCCTGCTTCCCCAGAGTCCAAACAAAGTTTTAATGAGAACTTTTCCCCCAATTTGTGCCAAAAGAACTGAGCTTTTTAACAGTTTCCCAGACTAAAAACATACAATTTTTTCCCCACACAAGTACTGAAGGAGGGCATATACCTGCATGAATATAAAGGAATAAATACTGACATACACTTACTCCTTGTATGTTTCTCTTCAGTTTCTCGATAAACGCTGAAACGCTGCAGTTACAAGGCCGGCTCCGCATGTTCTCTAATCAAATGAACACTCCAACACCGTTCCATGTTCATCCTGTGTACTTGTGTTCGAGCGTGTCTCAGTGTGATCAAACATTGCACGTTAGTCCTGTTCTGTTGCAGTGGATTATGGATCCCTATAGCTAAAATGGCCTGTTTATCTGCTGAGCAGAGACAATCCACTGATTGGTGAGTGTTGTCTCTGTGTGTGCATATTTGTATGTGAACGTGTGTACTCATGCAGCGTCTGTGTGTGTGTGTGTGTGCGCGTGAGCTGGTAGTTTTCCTCTTGAAGCTCATCAGTTCATATCCACCACCCACCCCACCGCAGCATGCAGTAAATAGAGTCTCCGCCACTCGTTGAGAAATGGCACAATTATCCCCTGCTGGTGAAATATGGGCCGGGATGCACCACTGCTTCTTCCCTACAGAATGTGTGTGCGCCAAACAAACAGAGTGTAGCTGTCTTTTTTTTTTTCTCTGCTCACTCACAATGTGCATTCAACACACAGAGGAATTGTCCTCACTTATGCACATTATATAAACATGAGTGTAATTGTACAAGCGAAGCTGCACGCTTGCACCCATGCTCACACTCGTAGAACTACACACGGCACATCCACACATGCTGATTGGCATAAAACATACTGTGCAAAGACGCTTCTCACTCTTTACACAATGCAGCATGTTGCAGTTTTTAGCTGAGACAAGCAGATAAAATATCTGTCAGTCAGTGAGGTCAGTCTTTCAAATCCCAAAAATTCATAGCATCCGACTGCGCTAACAGACCTGTAGAATAAATAAATATTGTATATATTTCCGTCTTTGGTGTTGAGTTTTCACGGAGCTAAATACTGCATGTTACACAACTTATGCCTGATATAAATTATATTATATCACAAATGCTTGCATATGGTTGTCAACGGTATTGCCACACTATTTCAAAAGATATTCAACCTAATTATCCAGAAATTAAATAAATAAATATTGTTATATCACCGGTGAAAGACTGTTTATGATATAGTTTTCATATGTGAAAGGTATTCATTAGAATTACAATGTTGTGCTTTGTACTACTACATATCTCCTAAGACGGTTCACTGTGTTTGTGTGCTTTAGACCTTTTAAAAATGTTCAGTGATTCTCTCAAATGTCAGAGGGCTGCACATTCGTTTGAAGTCAGCCATACACATAATGTTATTAGTCTCTTTCCATTGGCTTATGACATTTGTGCTATTTTGCAAATCGCTTGTTGCAAACTAAATGGCAGAGAGTATGGGGGGAAAAAAAGACATCTACTTTCACCGTGGGATGGCAATCTGAGTGCACTGCCCCACCGATCAAAGATCATTTAGGTCATTCTGAACCAGCAACTCTACATTTCTTGTTTCTTTGTCTTTTGCAGGTATGGAAAAATAGTGTCAACCAAGGCCATTCTGGATAAGAACACCAACCAGTGCAAAGGTAAAGTTTGTCCTTCTTGTACACCCACCCTGTTTTAGTGCGCCGGCTATCACTCTTGAGATTGTCTTGTCACAGGAACGGCAATCCAAGCCCCCCGCGTAAATTTAGACATCAGCAGAGGAAGCCTTGCGTCGTAAATCAGTGATTTAGCAAGTAGCATGACTTACCATTGCAGGAAGGCTTGGGGTAAACAACCTGCTCTTGGATGGCGCTGCCCTGCTTTGAGGTTTAGCAGACAAGCAAAGCCTCATATTCAAGTCTGTCTCAGTCCCTCTCTATTTCCTCTCCGTTTTCCTGTTTTCTCATATTGGCGACAATCTTTTGGAAGGTGTGTTTCTGTAAAAGGTCCATTAGTGTGTGCACAGTAAATGGTGCGCACATGTAGCAATGACATTAGTGGCTCATTTGAAATTGTTTCTGTGAGTGCACATACGACACACATTTACATGCTTGAACATACACGCGAACTGGACCAATTAGAGAGCTAACAAGCTAGCCGGGATTAGATAAACTTTAATTACTATCATTGTCACACTTGCATTCTCTGGGTTTTCACTTTCTTTCAGCGACCTGCCTCCCAATGGCTGTAAATACATTTCACTTTGTTTTCTTTTGTGTGCATTTAGTTGGTAATTATCAAGACCAGCTTAGTCTTAGTGAGGGAGAGACGAGAGCGATAGAGAGATGAGTAAAAAAAAAAAAAAAAAAAAGATTAGTGTGCTACTTGCCCCGAGGTGTCTGGCAGCACTGTTTAAGAGCTATTGAAGTTCCATCAATACTTTTAATTGCTTTTTGTGGTTTCCCGGGCTCTGAAGTGTGGCCTTTCAAGGTGAAGCTGCCTTCTTAACCCTGCTCTGTCCCTGGGTTTATCCTTCCAGGCATGCTCTGGGTCAAAATGTACAGGAAAAGAACCTCTCCTTTTAGAGGACAGAAAAAAAAAAAGGCTGGATCTTGTGCGTCCTACTGCCTATTAAAGACATGACTGGATGCACGTTAGTAGGAAGGATCTATCTATAGGTCACAGGACACAGCACAGGATGGACTAAAGAGGAAAAAGACTGAGAAGAGTTGAGGGAGGTGAGGTGGATTGAGACTGTGAGAAAAAGAGAAAAAAAGTAACAGGAGAAGTGAAATTCTTTCAATTTCTGTGATGGAGCTTGATCACAAGTTTATCCCTTCTCTGTGTCCAGCTGATCTGAGTTATGCACAGCACAAAAAAAAATTTGCTCTGCTTAGCACTGTGTTGCGTGGGAGACCATGTTTCCCATAAGTCACCCCCCTGGAATGCAGCACTGCTGAGATGCCAAAAAGCAAATATAAGCAGACGTATTTTATGAGTGGAAAGGATGGTCCTGCTCAGCACCCAGCGAGAGAGAGAGAGAGAGGGGCGGACAGAGGTGAGATGTGTAGAGAGAGAGAAAGAGAGTGCGAGGGGAAAGGGCTGAGTAACCTTGAAGAGAAAATTATAGTTCTTTAGTGCTGAAAGGAAAAGTTGAGGAGAAGAGAAACTTCAGAAAAACACTACTTCTTCTCCAACAACTCCACCCAGACGTATGTCAGTATGTTGTGAAAGGCGAGCAGGTATCAAAGCATAAATGAGCCAAGCAGGTGTATTGAAGCCTGATGGACTAACGTCCGTCTCGGCTCACAGTGACAAAGCAAAAGCGTCACATCGTCCTGATCCAGTCACGCGCTGTTTCCAGTCATCTGGCCCCCTGACCCTGACACTTGTTTAAATGTCAGAGCGGCGGCTTATCACTGCTGTGCCATCGTCCCTCTCCTCCTCATCCTCGTCCTCGTCTTCTCCGGCTCCTCTTCTCTCCCTTGTGTTATTTGTGTTTAGTTCAGCTCAGTGAGCGCACTGCAGACAGAGAGAGATTGAACAGAGCAGCGGAAAACAAAGAGTATAACATATCTTTCTCATTTACTCACTTAACTACTCTGCTTTTTGTTCTCCTTCACTTTATTTTTTATAAATATAAAAACAGTTTTTGACTTTATGTACAATCAGATTCTTAATTCTTCATATTCACTTTTCATTTTATTGTATTGTGTATTGGTGCAGGATTTCTACAGAGTATGATTAATTCTGCCATTAAGGTAGCTCGACATCATTAATAAGCTTCCTGTCTCAGATTATTCTGAACCACTGTGCATCTGATAAGCCTCGAGTTTGATAGCTTGTGATTAGAAATGCAAAATTTGAATCCGTCATTTGCAGGATTGTAATCAGATGAATAACATTTAAAAAAAAAAAAAAAAACATATCAAAATGCCCACACAAACTGTGACTTTAGACTAACAATGAGGATTCTGTGGAGATTAATTAAAATGTAAATGACTTAATCACACACAGACTTGCAGATTGGTGTTTGTTTTTTCTTTTTCTTTTTTTTTTTTTTTCCAAAGTTGATGCTGCTGACTGTTAGAACTGAAATAAAAGTTTGCTGAAAGGTTTTTCAGACATATATAGACAACATACACAGTTACTGTTGCTCCAGTGAAATTTGATGAGTATATTTTAACATGTAATAGACAGCAAAAGCGCTACAAAAGTGCTCAAAAAGTACATTTTTAGTTTTATAAAAATGCAACTGCAGTGTGTATACGCATATATAGCTACCTTTACATGCATCTACTACTGTGTATTAATATAGTAGATGTAGAATTTAAGTTTTCAAATGTGCTGCAATATGGCAGTAGTTTGTAATACTGATAAAGCACATATAAAGTGAAAAGGATAGAGGTGAGAGGAAGATAGATATCTGATGATATGTGAGATGAAATAGTGAGCGTGGGAGTGGAGCCTGCGTAGAAAGGAGAAAAACAACGATGCTGCCTTCTGCGCTTACAGGTCAGGTGTTCAGGGAAATTAATTTAAGCATCAACTAGCAAAGGTGCCATTTCCATGCACACACAATGTTTCCCTACAAGCATACATCTATCTATATATTGTCCCTCAGAAGTATGTATAAGTGCTGTAAAGGCCTGTTTGAAGCACCACATCACAAAAACTATACGCCAAGACCATGTAATACACTTCTCCCACGCACTCAAACACAAAGGTCACACACACACACACACAGAGACGACTCGTACCCCCGCACACACTCCTTATCCATCTGCCTGAGGTGTGTGAGGATCTTGCAGCAGCAGTGACCATGCAACAGATCTATCAATCCTCTTCTGAACATCACAGCATGTGTGTGTGCCTGCCTGTCTGCCTGTTCTGGCAGCTCTCCTCCACCACCGCACCACGCAGCTCTTTCAATGAGCCTCTCTATCTTCCCAGCGATGACTCACTCCCTCACTACCTACCCTACACACACACATACACATACTGCAAGGGTACATAACGGACACACACAAACTGTACATGCGGATAAATACACACGCATGCTTTGGATGTAGACCAGTTCAGAGAGAAATGGGAACAGGAAGTTGTGAAAGGGCTTCAGGGCTGTCAAGCGCTGTGTGTAAGAAGAGGAATTCAGCTCTTCATCTCTTTCTGGCTCTCATGCTCCTCTGTGCTCTCACTCTGCTACCCTTCCCTCTTTGTCTCTGTGTTTCTCTCTCGCTCTCATACTCTATCTGTCTATATATCTGTCTCTGCACTTTCACATTTACTGTAGAAATACAGCAGAGATTTGGGGTTTGTAGCAGAGACAGACTGGGGGGGATTGATGATGGCAGAAGGGAGAGAGAGAAAAGGAATAGATTGCGAGAGCCCAAAAAACTGCTAATTTGCCATCCATGCCCACAAGGGCCTCTTAAAAGGCAGCGGCGGCATTTGAAATAAAGCAGATCTGACCCGAATGGAGACATTTTATTTTTCCTGCCAGAGCCTGGAGGCAGAGGAAATGACCTCAGCCCTTTAAAGAACCTCTGTTTCCTCATCCGCCGCTGGGAGATAACGCCACGCAGAGATTCAGCGGCCTGACTGGCGCTCTGCTGAGACGGCCCACCGCACTGAATTGTGGGAGATAGATGAGATGTGAAGATAGCCTCTTGTGGCTGTGCGTTTTGGCAGTTTGTTGTTGTTCATTTCTTTGCCCTGTAACTTGCCATCCATTTTATATGAGGATGCTAAAAACCCACAAGGGCATTATATAAACTCACATCTTATAAGAATTACTGTCACTTTTACTGTTATGTGGGTGACTTGATGTAAAACATGCCAACTTCCTATTTTGTCCAAACAAATTTACATATTATTTGATTGTAAAATAATTTAATATATATTTAAAAAAAATTGGAGGACAAACTAAATCTCATGGCTTTAAAAACTGAATCAATCGTGCCTAGCTGGGCTGTATATGCATCCTCCATATGGTGCAATTTAGAAGCCTGTCAGAAGCTTGACCATTACAATCTGAAGCATCCCTTGCCCTTACCACAAAATCAGCCTAATGGAGAAATATAGGCAATGTTACATTCTATAAAAACAGATTTATTGCTGCATCAGTGCTTGAGTGGAGTATTGCATGACTCCGAGCATAAGGGTTATTGATGAATGAGGTTATGCTCTCCAAAAAGGCCTGTTTTTCATTGTCATGTGTATCTGTGTATTTGGGGTGGGCTGGGCTAGGCAGGAGGTGGATGGGGGTGAGGGTTGGAGAGGGGGGCAGAGAGTGCTTTTTGCATCCGTTATTGGTTTCTCATTAGAGGGCTGAGATATAAACATTTGTCTATGTTGTACACTGTGCCGGTGCAATTAAGGATTCTCTTTGCCGCCCCCTCTGCCCTTTGAAAGTGAATTATGTGCAGATGCGAATCTCGACTGAAGTGCGGCCAACAACGGACCTTTTCCAAATGCCTCTGTTCTCTCAAAGCCATTCCAGAAAGAGGCAAGATCAGCTGAAGGAGAGAGGCAGACAGACAGAGAGAGAGAGAGAGAGAGAGAGAGCTTGTGCCGTTTCCTGCTTGCATTGCGTATTAATGACTCTAATTAGCAATAGCTGAGGGATAATCACATTGATTTGGACAGATTCAGCATGCAGAACCTCAGTGGATGAACACCCGCAGCCTTTGTTAGCACCCCCCAATCACACACACACACACAAAAGAAAAATCCCCCCACCCTGCTGCTCCCCTCCACAACCTCCATTCCAGTAAATTCTAAGTTGGCTGTTTACCAAGTAGGCGTCTGATTGGCCAAGTTTGTCGTAAATAGAGACAGCCAGGCCATCAGCGCCGCATTCTTGAGCCCTGACCTTTTGTACCCCATCAACTTCCTGTGCTGTTTTTGCACGCAGTGTGGTTGCCGTCTGTATATGTGTGTGTATTTTTACTGTGTGTGTGAGGTCATGGTGAGGTGAGATCCAGGAGCCACAGAAACACAGAGCGTTTTGGAATACAGATTTAATTTGATTTTTTGTTGTTGTTTTTTTTGTTTGTGAGGGGGGTGTTAATTTATCTGTAATAAAGTACAAACAGGCTCAGATTTCTGTCATCATAGTTGCTTTCTTCTTCAGACATTGGCTCAATCCATTTCGCAACACATCCCAGAGCACCCTTTTGTGTCTTATTTGTTGACAAATGCCTCAAAGGGCACTGGTGGAAGGTGAGGGGGCGTACCTCCAGTCATCTCTTATCCTGGACCTAACCAGTGGATGGCGGGGGAACCACAATGAGCGATACGGCCTTCTACTGACCTGCCAAGGCCCTGGCCCCTGCACATCCTCTGACTAATGATCATATCCTTGATTAGTTAAGGAAGGCATAAATCATAACTGCAATGAAGAGGAAGGCTAGCTGGGGGGGGTGGCCAGGTCGTTCCTCATGAATGACTAGCAGATGCTAAAAGAAATAGGTTGCGTAGTTGTTCAGAGGAATGGGACACTTGTCTTTGTCTAGATTTAAATGTTTGTCTCTACCTGGAGATTTTCCCCCATGTTCCGAGGGCGCTTGATGTTCATCGATCCAGCTTTGTTCAAATATTTAGCCGATCCTCTCATCTCGCTGGCGGTGCTTTGAGGCCTGGTACCTGACGTGATTACATTGCTTATTACAAACTGCCACTCAAATGGGGGGGGATAACATGGTGACGCGCAAGATGGCACCCAGCATGAATACTAAAATGAGTCATAGCTGCAATGAAGGAAGAGCAGGCGTTTTAAGATTATAGGCGAAGTGAAAGAGAAATGTGAAGAAAAAAAAAAAAAAAAAAAAAGCCCTCACCTGCTCTTTGTGTTGCAGCTTTTCAAGGTTGTTTGACGTTCTAACCTGAGTGTGCATGAAAGTGGGTGCGAGCAAGTGTGGGGACACTTGAAATGCTATGAATATACAGTATGTTAACATGTGTACTTGTGTGTGTGTGTATGCGTGCATTTGTGTTTGATTGTACGCTTGTATGTCTTAGTGCTTCTAAGTCCACGTGTGTGACTATACATGCTGGCTTGTCTATGCGATTGTGTATGTGTTCTTTGAAATATCCGCGTGGGGGTTCTGTATAGCCACTCGGTTTTCTTTTCTTTTTTTTCTTTTTTTTTTTCACGGGTCTCATTTTAACAACCTCTTGACAAGTAATTAACACCCTTCAGGTCTCCAACCTGTCTCGAGGGCTCTTCATATGTTGCACCAAACACATCAGGGCTTTGCTCTCAAACTAGCAAGCTGATGGAGCTACCGGTGGAGTTGAGTGGTGATGCCATTTTCAGATGTGAATGAACACCATGTCTGCACAGTTTACTTTTTTTTTTTTCCCTGCTTGTTTAAATCAGTGAATGGCAGCAAAGTGGAGATATTCTTTAGATGCTTGACTATTTTATTTTTGAATTCCTCTTCATCTCTGTGAGCCATGTTAGACATTTAGAAGGTTGTTTTTTTTATATCACCAGAGAGCTCAAACCAGACTCCATTTGTATTGATACCATTTTAACAGCACAGTTTGTAATTGTAACTACATGCCTCTCCTCTAATACATATATAGTAGTTTAAATACTGTCTCAACTGTCACTGCTGAATTTAGTGCTGAAAATGTAGTGGAAGCCATATGGCGTTGCGCTATAGCGAATGAGTGTGAATAGATATGAATTAATTAAGGAACAAAGGAAAGAAAGGAGAAAAGGAAGAAAATGACGAAGAGTAAAATCAAGAAGAAAGAAATGCTGAGATACAGAGGAATGACTGTTGCAAGCCTGAATGTTCAAATTCTTGCATATTTGACCTGTGAAAATGTAGCATCCACATTTCTTCCCTGCTTCAGTGTTGCCAAAATAGCCTCAGGATAAAAAATGTTTACAGTGTAGTTTGGCAGTCACTATAGTATTAGTTCTTTTGGAATTACAAAAAAAAGGTGTTGCTAGCATGAATGTTAAACACCACAAGTTTTGCAATATGCATCAATTCAGCAGGTGCAAGGCTGTGATATACAACTCTTCTATAATACGTGTTCAAATATTGGATGAGGAAGTCTTTTTATTTTTTTTTTATTTTATCCTTCTGTCGAGTTTGTCTTTGGCACAATGATCTGCCAGTGGCCTCCTTGGCCCTTAGCCCTGGCACCCTGCCCTCTGCAGATCCCGACTTGCAGCTCTCTGACCAGGGCCCTGTTCACACCTGGCATTAAGATGCATCTTGGGTGATCTGATCACAAGTGGATAGCTCCATGTACATCAGTTCACACCTGGCTTTAGAATGTGTCCACATGCGTCTCACTTCTTGTTGTTTCCAACTTCAATATGATGCCGTTGGCACGCAAATAAGTAGGTACTTCTGCTTACACAGAGGACGTCAGGCAGAGTAGCCCAGGACATATTTGCGTACACACTGCTAAAGGAATGTGACCATATGCAGCCCAGACCAGCTCTGAATATGGTCTGGACGTTTGGATCTCAATGCATCATGGGTACATTCACACCAGAACTTATGGCTGTCCACTTGTGATTGTATCACCCAAGACACATTTTAATGCCAGGTGTGAACAGGGCCAAGGACATTCCTACACCTGCAAGAGAAAATGACAAGAAATACAATGCAGCCAATAGGCTGGCTGCTTCAGCCCAAGATGAATGCCTTAGCTATAAATCCATGTTGCAGGGTTGATAAGTTAATTGCCTGTACCGCTATCTCCTTGCCAGTGTCTAATATAAAAGAGCCTTCTGTGAGAGTTATTTTACAACAAATGGGTATTGTCTCCAAGCGTAAAGCAGGCAGGATGGCGACACTGGACAGGAAAATGAGGGCTCTTTATTTTTAGTTGTTCTGTGTGTGTCTGTGGGTGCATATAGAAGATTTTAAACAACATTGCATGTGTGTGCTAATTTGAAGTGCATTTCCTCCCTGATGTATTTATGGGGGCGTGTTTGCCAGAAGATGACTTTAGGGCTGTTTTGTTCTTTGCAGATGGAAACACAGTTGTTTCTTGTTTAGGTTGTCAGATTATAGATAGGGCTGTAATATTACTGGGGAAGTGCTGCCTATGAATTGTCACTTCTCTGTGGTGTTAATGCTTTGATGGCAGTGATGTGGCCACAAGTCTGTAGGCCAAAGCTAACATTTTAATACACGTTTAAAATTGATATTTCTCTGTGGAATGCTTTCACCAAAAGATATATTTATGATCCTCCCCCTGTTTACTCACACATGCACACACACACACACACAAATAAGAAAGTTGGAGATCACATACACAAGCTTTTGGGCACACACATTCACGCACACGATACCGCACGGTTTAGCAGAGGGAAGCCACAAAATGTATAATCCGTCAACTTCTGGTGGTGCAGAATAAATGGAGGACAGAGGAATGCAGTCCCAGTAAGGATGCTCTCCTCTGGGTTTGGAGTATGACCAAGGCAGTCTTGGCTTGGCCGCAGTTAGTCATGGATGCCATCTCACTATTTAAAACCCCAGTGCTCTCCCTCAATGTTTGCACAGCTCACCACAGCCTCCTAAAAACCACCCACCCTCCCTACAGGACAGATGGTCTGGTCAAACCCCCCAAAATGAACCAAAGACATCTATAAATGTACAAGCTAGAAGCTATTTCAACAACAACCTTTCATTCATCGATGTGGATTGATTTTTATTTTTATTTTTTAATTGTGTCTTTAAGTGTCGTGTCACATGCATGTTTGGACACACCTTGCCATTCATTTAAATGAGAAAATGTGTCCAAACTTTTGACTGGTACTTGTAATATTTCCATGTAAAAGTGGCTGTCATATTTATTTTTGTCACCAACCAACCAATCAATCAATTATTTTTGAACAATTAGCTGATTCATTATAGTAACAGTAAATTCCAGAGAACAGTGAAAACTACTCATCACTACCTCACAGCGACCAAGGTGACGTCTTCAAAGATATTCAATTCACAATGGTAAAAAAAAACGAGGAAAGCAGCAAAACTTCAAAGAAAAGTAATCAAAATTGTTGTCAGTTAATTCTGTTGACTAATCGATAAATTGCCTAATATTTACTATATTAGATACTACTTATTTATAGATATACAAAGACAAAAAAAAGTCTGTGCTTACAGGCAGGCATTTGTACACACATTTCAACAGTTGAAGTCAAAAGGATTCACGTACTGTAGGACGCAACATGATGCAGCGCCACAGCTGCGCCGTGAATCATAAGAATCATATTACAGGCATTGTTTTGCATATTTGTTCATTGAGTGGCCCATCTATCTCCTCCATTAACCATAATTACTTTTATACATGCAAAGTACGAATTATTTACATATGTGTAACCACAGTGATTAATCACCCATGTGCAACAGCAGTTTGAGAACTCTTGTTGATGACACACAAGAACGCAAAACAATTACACTGTTTGCCCCGTACAGCATTGTAATGCTCCGTGACTTGTCGTTGATTCATTATTCATACTTAGGGCATTATTATTCCATTGTATGCTGTGTAAAATTGGATCATTAGCGCTGAATATGAGAATGTGAAAAATGGAAATATTGGGGGAAAAATGGTGGTAGAGAGTAGGAAACCCCAAACAATCCAGACTATTAGCAGATAAAGAATGGTAATTTCCCCCCACAAGTAATTAGGATTAGCATAATTTGACGGTGAATGCATGAATGATGCATGGATGATTGATACCTCGATACACGCACTGTAATGATTCCCTTATCTCTGCTCTCCACCGAAGATGTTTGTGCGGAGCGTAGCCCGAGGTGGCATCTACTGTGTAGTAGTTCCAGACCTCCGCAGGGGGACTATGTCAGGGAGCACCCTGTCTCATACACACACATATTCATACACGCAAAGTCACTGGGGCTACAGTAGCGTAGCGGCAGTAGTAGCATAGCGCCATCCGTGTAGTAACTGATTGAAGATGGTCCTTTTATCTTGACAGCCTCCCTGTTAGAGCCAGACCAGGAAATATGATATGACAGCTCATGTTCTCTTTATTCCTCTCAGAGAGACTGTCTGTACATACTGTGTGTGTGTGTGTGTGTGTGTGTGTGTGTGTTTGAGCAGCTCTATGTGCGCGTGTGCATGTTAGTGTTGCAGCTGCACAGCATTATCAGCAACCATGCATGTAGTCAGTCACTTTGAGCTGCTTTTAAGTGACAGCTATCAATTGGATGTTTGTGTTGCTGGAGAGGCTTCAAAGCTACACCTTGCCCTCTGCATCCCACTTGAGATTGTAACTCTAGAGCACCTGCATTGAATACAGTAGCAATACAGCATGTTTTTTTAGCTACAGAAAAGCATTCTTCAAGAGACATCTGCATGCATCTGTGCATAGGTGTGTGTGTGTTTATATGTGTTTTACTGTGTTAAAAGTCTTAAATTAAGTGTAGCAGTGTTATATGACACTGCTGCTCCTTTGACTACTTTTCTTCAGTTTTCTTGCTCAGTGACTAACCAAGGATCAGTGTAACTTACAGTAAACTCATGCACCACCAGACGTACACATCCATAGCCTTGACTTTGTGAATATCTCTTTTCCAACAGAACAACCCTTTAACAATTTTACCCTGTGGCTACAGATCAAACAATCCACATTACAGAATCATTATGCATATATCACAATAATAACTGCTCAGGGGGAAAGCAAACCAGTTCTATTACTCAAGGCAGCTCAGTCAGTGTCAGTTCAATCCTCTTCAATGCGTTCAGATGACCCCAAATAACCCTCACGCTGCCTTTCTTTTGCATACACTCTTTCTCTCTCTCTCCCCCCCGCCTTCCTTTCACTTCTTCCTCCATTCAAAATATAGGTCAGCATTCTCTAAAATCCTCATACTGCTGAAAGTTTGATAAGTGCACTCCAGGTGGTAGAGGGGGTGAATATTAAATTTGTAATTGGGTATAAGTTCCCCCTTTTAGAATATTATGATTATCAAAGAGAATCAGCCATCGCACAGAGGGGCCTCAGTAACTTTTTTTGTCTGGTTCTTAGATCTAAAGAAGGAGGAAATGGGATGTAGCATCTTCTTTCTCTGCGTTAAAAGGGACATTCCCACCAAGTCACAAAAAGTACACAACAACCTCCGATGGTATCTAGCCACTCGGTAGTTAGTTTTGGTTTCACAAGCCTGCAGGTCTGAAGATATTATACACCATATATGGGTTTTCTGTCTCCACCCCACTGTAACTGAGGTGCTCACAGCATCGAATAGTGAATCAAATGTTTTGAGGTGTAAAAAAGAAAAAAAAAGTGTGAATCTGTACTCTGTCAGATGGTGAATGAAGGACACATTCTGTGTGGATTGAGCGTTCTACAACCTTTTGAAACTGTTCAGGAAGCTTATGGTTGCCCAACACCTTACTAAGACACTTGATGTTGGTCATTTATTGTTCACATCAAGGTTTGTAGATCTGCAGGTGGAGGCAGAAATCTCAGAGAATGATATATTTAAACTTTTACAAATAATGCCAAAACTACTCAAAAAAACAGGCAAGAAAGTATTTTTATTTAGTTTTGTTTTTTTAGTTTTCTTTTTTTGTAATTTTGTTGGACCGAGCCATCACGTTACAAAAACATACATTTTCCTAAGATGCCCATATATGAATCATATTTTCATATGTTGTTTTAAACAAGTGGTTTAGAAAATAATCCTTGATACATTTATTTTTATAGAGAAAAGGTAGTTTGACTGACCTGGATTTGAATCTGGACATTTCACTCTTGCTCTTCTTATTATTTCCACAATTAAAGCCCCGCCCCTCCCACTCAAACAGCTGACCATTAATCAGTCCTTGCGCTCGATTTCTCTTCCACCACAGGTTATGGTTTTCACATTACTCCACACTCCTTCACCACCATCCGACAGGAAAATGACCCAACCCTGCTGACCGCCACCACCACCATACACCAACACACAACCCATGTCTGAGAAACCAAGTGAAATATATGTTGTGTGTATGAAGAGAACCGCACATAATCCATGTGCGGAAAAACCAAGCCGTTATGTGTTTTTGTGCATGCATGCTCATCCGTGTGTGTGAGTAGACGGTGGGGTAACCGTTCTGGTGAGTCTACCCCCACCTCACACCCATTATCCTTTTCTAATTACACTTTCCTTCTAAAACAGTGGATCAGAGGGCACCATTGACTGCTTTTAATCCGCCACCAAATTTTAATTAACACAGACGTGACCCCCGTCTCCGATACATCCCAGAGAACGTCGAGATCACAATAACTCATAAATCACAGCCACAGATTTCATTCCCTCCGCTTTCCTCTGCTGATGAATTTCCAGATGGGGGCTGGTGGCTGTTAATGTCAGGAAAAATATGAGAGAGAGTGAGAGAGAGAGGGTGCGTTAGAGACAGAGAGGGACAGGGGGAAGACAGGAGGGAGAGGGACAGAATTGCTATATTTGTGAGAAATATAAATGTGTTTATGTGTATGTAAGAGAGAGATGGAGTTGGAGAGAGAGCGAGAAATGGCAGCAGCTCCGCTATGCTGTCAGTGTCAACCTTTGAAAGATTTGTTACCGGGGAGAGGATTATGAAGGCTGTGAAATGGGGTTGTGTTAATATGCCGGGTGTTGATGTACACGATGTGGGCCATCCAGCTTTCACAGTCTCCGATCTCAAAAGGCTGAACAAGTGAAAAGTGAAAATGACTCAGTGATGTTCTGAGGAATTAATTGACACGTCTGTATGTGTATGTGTGAGTGTGTGCATGCGTGTGCTTTTTGTTTAAACACAGACTTTCAATCGTTTACTTGTCATAAATTACCGTTACATGAATTATTCTACTTGGATAAATTAATGCATAAGAGTTGTCATTAAACTACAAATAAGATCTCTCCTCAAAACTGAAAGAAGTTTGTATTTGTAGATCCATACATGTATCAGTGTATTGTGTGTGTGCGCGCGTGGGTGCATGTGCGGGTGGAGGTGGAGGTGGGCAGATTGCCGGGGTTTGTTATTACTAAATCACTCATCCATGCTACTAATTAAGATGCATAGCATCCCCCTATGAACGTCAGTGTCGCTAATTATCAAACAATGTAGTGCTCACTAGATATGAGAACTGGCAGCCTCTGTAGTCATGTTACCAACCTATTACTGCTACAATTACCAAATGCCTGTCATTCTCCTTGTTAGTCATCTGCCTTCATTTTTTCCTTTACTAATGTCTGTCTTTTTTTTTTCCTTTTTCTCTCCCGCTCTCCCTCTGTTCTTTCCTCTCTCCAGGCTACGGCTTTGTGGATTTTGACAGCCCAGCTGCGGCACAGAAGGCCGTGTCGTCTCTCAAAGCCAACGGGGTACAGGCCCAAATGGCCAAGGTAAGCTGTGTTTAAAAACACCTTAGCATTGCCGCTTCCTCGTCGCATTATCATTAGCGCTTTTGTTGCGCAACAAAAGCTCCCTCCGGGGGATTTAAAATCATACACATAACACGTTTGATGGATGTTGATGGAGCTGAAAGCTCCCACATACGAACTGGTTTTGTCCATAAACACATTTTTTTTTTTATAGAAAGTAATTTTCCACAGCGCTTTGATGTTTAATGACAAACTTCTGTAATATAAGACGTCTTTTTTGAACGTGGGCTGTTAACAATATTTGTGTATTTTTACATGACAAGTTGGGGAGGCGACTGTGGTGCATCTGTTTTATCTTACTGACACTCTCTGTGACAGGCCAAAGCTGTGGTCTCATACAAGCCAGAATCAAGACTTTGCTTACAAGTATGTGTCTCTGGTTACAAGGGCTTATGTGAACTTACTTGTTTGCCAGTATGTAAACTGGCCCTGCTCTAACTGACGCTGGACCAGCCTCTTCTGTATTCTATATTCTGCAGTATTACTAGATTGCTAAAGTGGAAGCAGATGAGACAAGTTGTTTCAGTAGTACAAAGTGGGCCCCAGTGAGTTGCGCAATGGACCAAGGTTGACAGGCATAGATTCATACGGAGAGGTGTGTGCAGGGTATGTGCTACTTCATCACCTTTTTACCCTTGGATTATATAATGAGACTGAAAACAAACCCGTATCTCAATCTGCACTGTATTCGTAGCCATGCTTAGCGTTACATATTTGGCTGTCTGTCAATTTTTAACAGATTGTTAACTGGCTAATTGGCTGGTTAACTACACCCCAAAAGACATGTGGTGCCAAAATTGAGAACATCAGCAAGATCGTTGTGTGTATGTCAAACTTCAATCCATGCTCGTGGTCATATTGTCCTTTTTTTTTTCCCCTCCTCGATTTTTCTATCTAATTTTTCATTCCCTTACTGACACAGGCTGCTGAGAGAATCACCATAGACTGATGCTCAGCAGGCCATCAGTGATGGACGAGCCCACGTGGCTTAAACCGGGCTATTTTTGTATCAGCTGGAGTCAGAATATCTGAATAGGTGAACAAAATGTCAGTAGCATTAAATCAATGAATATGGTGATGACTATGAGTGATTTTCCTCACTCGAGATGGTCTCCATTTGATCTGATCCAGAAATCCCCCCCCCCCCCCCCCCTCTTGAAGCACTGATGAGATGGAGAATGGCGATGGCGCCCGTGAAGATGACAGAATTGATGATAACGATGAAGGTGGCAATTATTTTGATCAAATGGGATGAGATCTGACAGGAGGAGATGATATTCTGTGTGGTGCTCAGGTGTGCCATTTCTCAAATGCACCATTTGGCCGTTTCCTCTCCCCTACCAGTGTCCTTCTTCCAATATTTATAAGAGGGTAGGCGCTCAGAATACAGATAAGAAGCGGTGCTCTTTGCCCGTCTCATTTTAAGACCACACTTGGCATTGCTCCTCTTTTCTCAGTCAATATTTTCATGAGAGAGGTTTTGTGTCCCAAACACAAAGGAGCTGACCTTTTTAAGAATGTTTGTTTGCATATTTGTGTGTGTGTGTGTGTGTGTGTGTGTGTGTGTGTGGGCACATTCACAAAATCATTTTCTATTAGCATTTGCGTCGTATAGTTTATTTTTTTGAATGTCCCCTTGTTCTGTTCACATAAATGGAAAGGCTGGCATTGTGTGCTGCAGCTCTGTGCTTTTATCACGCTTGTGAGAGACATTAAGGAGTGGTTTTCTTTTATAGACTCCCTCTTGATCTCTCTATTGTCTCTTTACCAGGTATCACTTTATATCGGCTCCTCCTTCTCCACATCACCTTCTTTTGCTCGACGCATAATGCCGCTTTCTCTAACTGTCTTTTCACTCTGCACTCATGCATTCATAAATACATTTGTATTCACATCCGCCACGTGTCCCCCCTGCCAAACATCGAACGAGTGCGATTCATTCCCATCAATAATTAACAGCAGTCTGTCTTTGTGTCTGCCTACTGGGCAAGGTGTTTCTGACACTCTCCGCTCTGTCATGGCGGAGCAGCATTCCCCAGGCGGGGCCAGATGATGAAACCCAGGTAAGCATTGAGCGAGGTGTAAATCACAAAGACGACTGCTAACGCCTCAGACGACTTCCACAACGAGAGCATTCAGCCTCATTCGCTCAGTCCCTCCGCTCCATTTTTCACATATAGCTCTCCACAACACAGTAATAAATGGATAGCGAGTCAGAGCCAGAGGCTTTGAGCTCATTAAATAAAACAGTCACAGTAATCAAGTTGCACCTTTTTTCTCCTGCCTTGACGCCATTAAATGCTTTTATTAAGGTGCCTTATTTTAGGAGGCAAGAAGAGAGAAACAGAAGGAAAAGGGAAGCAACACTTGATTTCCTCTTCTTCCTTCAGTGTAACAGCCTGCTGTCTCTCTCCTCTTACTCCCCTTGGAATTTGAAATACCAAGGCAGCAGAGATGAAACATTGCCTTCCTTTTGTCTTGCCCTCCCCTGGGGATGGTGACAGCAAGTGGGAGGAGAGGAGCCATAATTAAGACACCTAAAGGACACTTCCCCCCTGCAACTCCCCTCCTGTCACTCACCTCTACACAAGTCACAGATAAGAGCACTTAGCATAGGCGTGCAGTACGTGTGTGTATTTGATTGTACATTTGTGTATGTGTGCCTGTGTGCTTGTTGGTGTGTGAACTTGACTGTGTGCATCTGTGTGTGTGTGTCTGTGCTTCTGCATATATGGTCATTATGTGTGCTTATGTATGCACAAGTAAAAACGCATTGGTTTGTGTTTTGTGGAATATTATAGTGATATTTTGATCACATTGTTGACTATTTCTGTTTAAATTTAAAAATGAATCTAAGCTAATAACTACCTGGCTCCATCTCCTCTGTTCATTTAACCCTTGGCAATAAATATGCATATTCCCTAAAATTTGTTTAACAATAGTCCAACACAGGCAACTACATATATTATATATTGCAGGCTATATATTGCAGGATAATACATGATAATTTGAGTCTCGTCATTGAAATGTTAAATAGCCATACACTGCCAAAAATGTTTAAAACCATAATCCAAACAACAATGCATTGTGAATCATAAGAGATTATAGTGAATCACAATTACAATTGATCACAATTTCCTTATAAAGACTCATTGTTGTTATTGCTTGTCCCACCTCTTGTATGTGTGTGCGTATGTGTGTGTGTGTGTGTGAGAGGAGTGTTTGGGCACGTGTTTTTCCACCTCACATCTTGGACTCTATCCTCCGTGTCACTTTGTTCACGTAGCTTTCTGATCTGAGAAATCTGACATGTTCAGCAGACAGAATGATAACAGGTAAACGCTGTGTCTAGCTTCGCGAATGCAAACCTGTCAACGAGCCGCTCACCTCGCTCTCCACAGACTGCCATTTTCCCCTTGAGCCAATCAGACTGAATTATGGGAAGGGCACCCTCGATTGTGGTGTCTGTGTCGGAGAGGTAATTCCGCCTGACAGCTGCTTGCTTTCAGACAACAGCCAGTCTTTATGGAAATCATCCCTCCCTATTCTCGCTGCAGTCGGCTTCTGCTGATAACAGTCCGGATGAAAACAAAGCTGTGCTTTTCTACTTCTATTTTTTCCTATACGGACAGCTTATAATTAACAAAACAACTCCAACATACTATGGAGTCTGACAAAGTACACCCTGCTTTGAATTTATACATTTATTATATATAATGTATTATGTATAAATTCATTATAAACTAGCTAACACTTGGAAAGAAGAAGATAAATATGGGTTTGTGTTCGCTGAATTTATCTGTCAGGCATCTGGTAAAGTTGCTTTTTTTTTTTAATTCATGACATGTTAAATGCAGCTTTTTACCATAATATGTTATTTAGAAACAAAGAAAAAATACAGTTTTACACTTTGATGAAAATGTATAAAATGAACTATGCTTTCTGTCAATAAGGTGCCAAATGTGAGGCATTTGAGGGTTTTCAATAATACCTTGGTTTAAGCAGAATGAAGCCCGACGGTGTGCAGTGTGTCTCCATCAGTACCCTCTTTCCAATATTCTAATATTTATAAAGTTCACAGAAGCTACAGGCCGACAGAAAGGCTCTGCCTGCCCTTCACTTCACATTACAGTGGGGAAATTATGCTAAAAGCATCATTAAGTGCCTCCATGAAGTGAATCCCAAATGTTTATGATAACACATTGCTCGCACCGGCCCATCAACTAGTAGTCACCAGCGGCTGGTTTAACGGTGTGAAACGAGCCGGAGTGTTCAGTCCTTTTACTCCCTCTTTCATTTATTCTCACTTCCTTTCCCTTGCTCTCTCTCTCTCTTCTACTGACTTTTCCTTTTCTCTCCTGGGGGAGATTTCCTGTCAATATCACATTTATATTCATGTGAAAAGCGCAGATCTCCCTCTGGGTGGTCTGCAGTCAGTCAGCAGTCTTCTTATTATCCTTTAAAGGTGACTCCTCTGACGTCTTAGTGCCGTTGACATTGTGGACCCCGCAGTTCGGCTCAAAACGGAGTGACCTCTGGGCGATAATCAAAGGGACGGCTGACAGTGCTGTTACAGTGGGTTGCTGACAACAGCTAGACCAGCGAAGCCTGCCTTCCATCAAGCATGGGTTAAATATGGGGGAGAATATAGGGGGAATACATTGCATTGTGAATCCAGCAGGATAATTGGACAGATTTGTGTACAGGTGCTCGCTCAGCAGCATCATTCAACCCTCCGTTCAATGTGCACCACCTCGAATGTGATGCTGTTTCCTCTCTGACATACATTGCAGTGTGTTCGCAAAGCATGTGGTGTCAGAACACAGTGTGGAGATCAGCACGTTCACCCTGCACTGTGCATAGGTGCATCCTTATAATGATAGTCAGAAGCCAGAAGCTCATTTCCTTCCTTATTTTTCCTACCATGCTGCTAGTCAGCACATTGGCACACCATGTATATACTTCACTCATTTGTTGTCATGTATATTTTCACCTGTAGCTTTAATATCCTCCACAAAGCAAGAGAGAAGATGCGGAAAAAGGGAAATGTTTATCGGTGCAATGAGATAAAATAATAAAAAAACAATAAATCATCTGCCATCGTTTCATTTTGTGCAGTGTAGCTAGCCGTGGTGGGGCTCATCACACCGTCTCCTCCCTGCTCCTCCTGCAGAAAGTGATAGTTTTGAAGGACAAAGCCAGTGAGAGTGAGACGGGCCATCTGACGAGCAAGGCCTCCCAAGCACCTCTGTTGGCTTCCACTGTCTCTGCCGTCTAATTACGCTTCAATCATCTGCAGGAGCACTGCGTGCGGTAAATTATTTCAGCGAGCAGTGCGGAGACGTGCCGAGCTGTGAGCGTGTTGAGAGAGTGAGAAGCGAGAGATGAAGTAAGAAATCAGTGAGGGTTGGAGTGAAGAAGAGATGAAGGAAAAAGGAAGGAAAGAGTGTGAGAAAAATGGAGTTTAGAGGGAGATAGGAAGGGAGAGGCACCTTCAGACAGCCTGCACACCAGGAGTCCAGCAGTAATGAACAAAGTCATGAACTTATCACTTATTAGGTATGATCAGAGATCGAGAAATGGGGGGGATGAAAGGCACATTTTGTACTACAACTAGTAACAACATTGGCATAATACATTATGTTGTGTTTATGATTGCTGTATGTAATATCCTTCTGTGTGTAACATAGCTCAGATAAGGAGTCATTAGGATTTTTTTTATATATATATATATTTTTATTTTTATTTTAATTGGCACTTTAGAGCCAAAAAAAGGGATTTAATTAAATTAGAATTTGGAGTGGTTGTATTTATGCATATGTGAATAGCTTCTATTCTGTTCCCAAATTGCTCCGAAATGGCCTTGGTGTATAAACTGTTGGCTTGAAAAAAAGAGTAGTGAAGGCCTACATTCTCAGTATGTTCAATGTTACCACGCTTGCTTTGAAGCAAACATAAATATGGCTTTTTTTTTTTTTTCAGGCTTGGTAATGGCCACAGTGTGCAGTTATTAGAATCTCTTTGATGTGGCAACTGTGCCAACCTGCTCGCCGTCTCTGTGAATTGATCTGGCTCAATTAGCAGGCCCACAGAGACAACGTTCAAAGGACCAGGCTTCCACACTCAACAGTGACACACACACACACACACACACAGAGAGCAGGTGAAATGCTTTGCATTCATTTACTCGGCTGGCCCTGAGAAGACAACCTGTGAACAGATGTGAATATCGGAAAATCAATGGTACAGCTTCAGTGTTGAGTAAAGCTTTCGCCAATAATCTTTGCTGTATTCTTTATCTGGCACAAGTAACTAAACACATCTTCTAAACCTCTCACCACAGTTGAAGTTTATTTCACTCTAGCTATCTACTGTATGTCTTCTGAATGCATATCCAGGCATTTTATATGTTAAATGATGTGTGCATGGTACACCTCTCTTCCAGCCTCCCCTGATTTAGCTGACCCATTCCAATTTGTCTTCATCAGTCATGCCAATTAACTTTGGGATTAGATTCCTCAATGCCAGCTATCCGCAGTCCTCCCTATATCCCACCGTCTATCCCTCCACCCTTCCCTACCTACCTCTGCAAAACTATGCAGAGCTGCAACTTCACAGGTTTGTGATGTTCAACCTCAACAGCGGTTTCTCAGCATCAGACTCAGGTAGCACACCGTCGACGTACATAAAGAGAGAGCACAGAGCGTTTTACTTTCATTGAATTTTCTGTGTCAGAAACACCACAACAGGGCATCTTATTGCTGTCCTCTGGAGAACTGTAATTTTTCCTTGACAGGGACTCATGAAAGCCTTTTCATCAGTGTCTCTGCTGCCTATATCCTGCCCGAGAAGTATAAAAAGAGGCCCCCTTTTTCCCCTTAACACTTTAAAACTAGACACAAATGTGGACCATCTATAATTAAATGGAAAGCACTAGGCTTGCTAGTGGCAGAGAGGCACAGGCTCCAAATGACAAATGAAAGACAATGATACACCTACACACACACACACACACACACACACATATTGACTTTATCTAAAAACAGAAACAGCAAATCATTAGAATATGAGCAAAGAAAGATGCTGCGGTATCACAGAGTCTGCTGCTCACTGTATTTGCATTGATTGAGTTAGAGTGAATGCATGCATGAATGCAGCAGTAATGAATATTTTGACTCCTCTTGCTGCCAGCTCATTTTGTAACTTCACACAAAAATGACCGTCAATATGCTTTTTGCATAGTTTGTATGATTTGCGTGATCAGTGCAGCTATGAACCCTTAGGGCCACTATTCATTTTTTTAGAATTAATTTCTTGATTCATGTAATATTTTCCTGATGTTAAAACTGCAAGATTGGCAAGTTGTGGTGGAAACATTAGTTTGACATGTAGGGCCTCAGTAACACGGTGCACACACTGCAGAATCAATTACATCGCAGCTGCATTCTTATGAACTAAAAATGCATGAAGCTTGCAAACAGTAGTAATAAATTCCTTCACAAATACACTAAACCTTTTTCCAAAAGTATTAAAATCCAGACGGTAACAGAGCTGTTGTTGTTCGTGATAATGTTAAGTCTGTACTATTTACACACATGCACACACACACACAACCACACACATATACATGCAATGCAACTGCATTAAAACACACGACATTTAATTCATTAGAGTCCCCAGAACATGTAATATGATTAATGCAACCCTTCCATTGCAGCAGCATGACTCCACATGCCAACTTTTAAACCACTGCTTATATCTAGTTACATGCTTGTGTGAGTTCACATTGCCATCGCTCTGAGAGTTACCCCACATACATCATATTTAATGGTAGTTTAGGGTGCTGAAGCACAGTCAGAATAGAGCCTGTACCGATGCTAACACTTAAAGAGTTTTGCCAGATGTAGCTGTACTGCTATCACAGATAAATGACACAGTGGCCTATTGCAGTTTCCATTTAGTGTTATAAATAATTCTAATTAAAAAATGTATTTATTACCCATAATTGTTTTCAGAGATAGTCAGCTGTCCTCACACCATCAACCAAAACACCCTTACTATCTCCATCACTCCCTCCCTCTCTAACAAATTCGATGGGCATGCTATGTTGAATTACACTGACTGTTTCCATTTCCAGTAGCTTTAATCATATATGAGAGACCTGCAGTAAGAGGGAGCAGCAAGTCCAGGCAGAGCAGAGCGAGGTACTCTAGATCAGGGATCATGGCTCTATCCTGCTGAGGGTTGGTGAACCAGCTCTCTGACACCAACACAGTCCCTCATTCTGCCTAATGAGGAAGAGCAAAGCCAGACGAGCGGCTCCCTTTTATTCTTTTTCATCTCACTGACACTGATCCCATGAGTCTCTGTTTATGAGCAGTGCGGACACAGTCGTGCAAAGGGATAGATAAAGATAGGAGGAGATGGAAATAGAGAATCAAACACTTTTGATTATGCTCTAGTAGCACAAGAAACTTGTCTTTCTACATGTATTTTTGTGGGCTTTCATGTCTTTTATTGTATGTCAAAGAGATAATGAGGAGAAAAATCTTCTCACAAACACAGGAGGGATCTTTGCCTTGTGTTAGATGTCTAAAAAGTCAAGGTCAGTGTAGTTTATCTAAGCTCATAAGGGGACGAGCTCCTAAGACCTCAGGCCCTGTAGCACACGCATATACATGTACGCACACTGTGTGACTGTTGCCTTGCAGAGGACGAGAGGAAATAGTTGCTGTATTGTTGGTCGGTGTGGAGGAACCGTTACATGTGCACTTTTTCCTCCAGGGTCTGGATGGAGCAAGAGATGGTCAGCAGTTCAGAAGGAGAAATTGAGAAGGGGGAAAGGTAGATGTATGGCGTGGCACACGGGTGTCCTAGCCACTGAGGTGATTTACATTACGTCAGCACAAAACCCACTGCGTAGTCTTAGACTCTTTAACATATTGTTGTATTGTATTTGATTTATTTTTTTTGCTTAAAATGTCACTGTTGTGTTGCACAGCACAGTTCCAGCTTGTGTTTTGTTGGTTTTTTTGATAAACAAGCTATTTATTCGAGAGCTTTAGAGAATTTATCTTTTTTCCCTCACATTTATTTATATCAACTGTTAAGTAGAAGTCACAAAATTCTCTGCTGCCCTTTTTGTCTCTCCACAATGTCAATATTTCTTTCTGCATGTGTTGTGATGTCTGTTGTGCATTTGTTGTGTTGTCTCTCACTCTCTCTCTCTCTTTCTCTTAACAATCGGGCTGTTATCTCTGTCTTTGTTATGTCTCTTGCTGTTTCTCATCCCTCCACTCCAGCTCTAAAAGCTGTTCCATCTCGTTCATTTCCTGTATGTTCGATGTTTTTTTTTTTGCAATGCTTTGCTTGTGATATCAAGGCGATGTTTTCATTGTTATCTAAGCATTTGTCGTGCCATCTTAGTGTTGCTTATGTGTTGTGTGAGGGTTATCTTGCTGCCATCTCTGGTTCTATCTTTGCATTATCTCTTGGGTTATCTCAGTGCTGTTGTCCTCATGTTATCGTATGCCACTATCAAGGTGGTGACCTTTTCTCTCTGACAGCATCTTAAAATGCTCCCAGGGACGTGTTAGTAGCTTCTTTTGCGTGTTTTTTTCTTGCTGCCATAGATTATTACTGTGGGTTTTAAGCTTTTGCATTTTAATCTCCGCATTTTTTTGGTTGCTCAACGTCAAAATGTTTGTTTTCGTCGCATGCCTGTGTGTGTGCTTCATAGCTTCCTCTTGGATGTGTACATTTTCATATGCGTCACACATGTTTAGTTTTCAGGGATGTCTTTGTTTCTGCCAGTGACTGTGATTTGTCTGCTGCCATCATTTGTGTATGCCTGTGTTTACACGACTGCAAGTCTGTGTTGTTACATTCGATTCAGAGCATGGTATGATTCATAGCAGATGGCTGCCTCCTTCCAGAGGAGTGTGACAGCCGAAAGAAAGTTAACACTGCAAACGGTAGACGAGATAGAAAAGGGAGGAAAAAGTAGGGATGTGATTACCATCAAACCATCAGCTCGGTAGAGGGAGCATCCATCCGGATCTCTCTGCTCAGTATATGACTGTGACGGTTTCTCCGTCTCGTGGGTTCTCTCAGCACAGATTAGACGGAACCACAGCTTGTTCACAGTTTAGACGCTTTATTTAACACATATATCAACCAACACGGCAGCCGATCGCAGGCGTTTTGCTGCCGTCTGCCGTGTGTCCTTGTCCTTGTCTGTCTCTGTGTCCGTGTCTGTGTCCAGGTGGCTTGGGTCGTGCTTCTCTGGTCATCCTCCTCCCTCTGTCCAGCACGCCACTATAATGGGAGGTGAGAGTGATTAACCACCTGGGAACCGGTGTGGCAATCACTCTCACCTGGCGCTGCTCTCCCGCGCCCTCTCCACACCTCTCTCCCGCAGCTGATGCACCACGCCCCCTCCACATATCCCCACCGCCCGATTTAGGCCGGGGAGCCATCCGGCCTAACCTACTCCCCCCCGCCTCCCCCCAGGGAGCGGGCGCGGAAGTAGTCCACAGGCATCTGCTCCCCCGGCCTGCGGTGGAATCTCTGGAGGGGAGGGTGGTCCGACGCATCAGTCTGCAAGACAAAAAGGAAGAGAAAAGTTAAGGGTGCGGAGAAAGGGGTTCCCCACAGAGAGCCAGCTTTACCCTCATCCCCCTCTCCTTTTCAAGGTGGGGTGAAGGGGACGAGGAGTCGTGTCTCCTCTCTCTCTCCTGCACAGGGTCTCTGCTCCTCGCCCTCCTGGCTTCCAGTCTAGGAGGCAAAGGAGACAGGTTAGAGGAAGAGTCACTTCTGGCCCTCGAGCGCCTCCCTTCCTCCAGGTCTCTGCTCCTCGAGCGCCTCCCTTTCTCCACGTCTCTACTCCTCTCTTCCTCCCTGTCCACGTCTCTGCTGACAGCCGGAGAACGAGAGGCGGGGGACATGGAAGCTCGGGACAGGTGCGCGTCCCTTCCTCCGCAGTTTTCCTGGTGAGGCTGCGACGCCGGCCTCTTCTCCGTCTCCGTCCCCGTCCTTTAGTCTTTACTGGACCGGGGAAGGGCGCCGAAGGGCCGGCAACCCGGATCACCTGCCCGACCTCCCTTACTGGACACTCGCGGCGGAAGTGTCCGGGCCGCCTGCACCTCCAGCACTCCTGTCCTGCCGCCCGAGGGACCTTCCGTGGGCTAGGCGCAGCGCCCCTAGCGGCAGGACCCTGTGGCGGAAGAGAAGGAGAAGAAGAAGGGATGTTAGTGCGGGGCGGGGGCGTCGGTCGAGCCGGTGTGTGTCTCTGGGGAACAGGAGCAGGTCTTCTCCGGGGCGCCGGCGCGGGGCAGGCGGGAGCGGATGGCTGACCCTCCTGCGCCCGGGCTCTGGAGACGGTGACTAGGTGGTCCTCCGCCAGGGTGATGGCCGCGGCCAGGTCCGCCGGGCGGTGCCCGCGCACCCAGTCCGACATCGCCGCAGGGAGCCCCTCCAAGAACTGCTCCGCCACGATCTGCCCCATCAGCCGTTCCTCGCCAGCGGAGTCCCCCGGTCGCAGCCATCGCGTCGCTGCGTCCTTCAGCTGCCGGGCGAAGATGAACGGCCGATCAGCGGGCCCCAGCCTGGCTCCCCGAAACCGGCGGCGGTGGTCCTCCGCCGAGGAGCCCATCCGATCCAGGATGGCTCCCTTGATGTCCACGTACCGATCCCGGGAGGGCCCCGGCAGTCCGAGCGCCGCCGTCTGGGCATCCCCCGACAGCAGGGGGAGCAGCCGCACGGCCCACTCCGCCTCCGGCCAGCCGCACGCCGACGCCGTTGCCTCGAACGCCTCCAGGTATGACTGGGCATCATCGCTCCCAGTCATCCTGTGCAGGGTCATGCCGGAGAGCGAGGGACCCGGCGACGTTGTCCCCGCCCGGCCCAACATCGCCTCCAGCAGCTGCGTCTGCCTCTCCCTCTGCTCCTGTAGCGCCGCGAGCTGTTCCCTGGTGAGCACGGCCTCGTCCCGCCTCACCGCGGCGACCTCCGCCACCATCTGGGCCAGCGCCGTCGCTTGCTGCGGCTCCGCCATTCCCTCTGTGCTGAGCCACATTGGGTGCCAAAATGTGACGGTTTCTCCGTCTCGTGGGTTCTCTCAGCACAGATTAGACGGAACCACAGCTTGTTCACAGTTTAGACGCTTTATTTAACACATATATCAACCAACACGGCAGCCGATCGCAGGCGTTTTGCTGCCGTCTGCCGTGTGTCCTTGTCCTTGTCTGTCTCTGTGTCCGTGTCTGTGTCCAGGTGGCTTGGGTCGTGCTTCTCTGGTCATCCTCCTCCCTCTGTCCAGCACGCCACTATAATGGGAGGTGAGAGTGATTAACCACCTGGGAACCGGTGTGGCAATCACTCTCACCTGGCGCTGCTCTCCCGCGCCCTCTCCACACCTCTCTCCCGCAGCTGATGCACCACGCCCCCTCCACAATGACATAGATACAAAATATCTCCCAGGCTAATTTGCCGAGCGGTACACACTCTTCACAGATTCATTTTGAAGTTAACAGTCAAACCGAATCATCTCTTTTGCCTCCATATACAGCAGTGAAATAAGACGGGAGATCCCTTAAATATGTACTCCAGGCTGTTTGCACATCAGTTGATCTGCTCGAGCCTCTTTTTTTCTTCCCTTTTTGCTCAGCATGTGCAGTATCTGTTGACAGCAACGTTTTCATACTCTGGTGTTTTCATACAGTTCCTTTACCGGATATCTAAACAGAAGACCCTTTGACCTTGTCAGTCTCAGCTAGTCGTCTCGTGAGAACAAGCCAGAGATTTGTATGCCATATGTTTCCATAGCGGTGTTACGGTCCGCACTATGACAACCACTCAACCACAGCGCAGGGTTTGTATTCCCTTATTAACAGGGTGCGTACACCTCATAACTGTCTAACTGTGGGAGGCACTGTCGTCTTAAATAATAATCAGTCTGTCTGAAGCCATTTTGTGCAATTAAGTAAACATATAGTGATGATTTATCTGAAACGGCAGAGGAAGTAAGGTTTTTGTAGGATAAAAAAAACATCCTTTACGTAGAACCTTTTGCAAATGGTTATTCCAGAGAAACCTGAATATTTGGTTTTAGTGGGCAATGTGATATTTGCAAAATTGTGTTATTATTCACGGTATTTTTTTTCATGGAAAAGTCATTTCATTTGTAGAAAAAGAAAAAGCCTGTTTTTGACATTTATTTAAAGAATGAGTACTTACTTCATTGGAGACTCATATTTACATGTTGTTAAAAGAAAATATCACATTACCACCGCATGCTATGATCATTTTTGGAAAACTTGATCAGTTTTTTGGTGATCAAACCAGAAGCTCGTCATGAAGGATATTTTCTCCCCTGTTTCTGGCTCTGAGCACTAATTGGTAAATAAACTCCTTTCATTTTCACTTAAGCTTCATGCCTCTGTTCTTCAAGCAAAATTCAAACATCTGATTTCTACTTACGTAGCTACTAGTGTTTCTACCAGTATAGCACCCACTTCTATGTGGTCATGACAGCCAGGCTTCTTGTTGTTGCCTCAAGCATAAGGAAGAAGGGGAGAAAGGGGGAAGAGCAGGAGGGACGTGGAAGATGGGATCTGAAGAACCAGGGGAAGTAGAGATGTGACTCCAATCAAATTATTGGCCAATCAAGTCATAACGTGAGTAATTCAAGGCTTACATCGCATCCTTAATCTGATTGCTCGTGCATTAGGCGGCTCAAAGGAGGGCTCTTTGCGAGCATGCTCAGTGGGAGGTCTTGGAGGAGAAGGTGCTTTTGATGGGAGACAAGAGATATTCATTTTTAATGGTGTGCAAGCGTGGGTTTGTGCTTATGTGTGGAAGACTGAAATAGACAATCTGTTGGGGCTGTTGAAGTGAGGCTTTCCTCTGTCTTTTGGAGCTGTACAGGAAGTGAGTCAAGGGGTAGTGGTATGTTTACATCGCCTCTCTGTTGCCGTCTGCTACAGTACCATTGTCCAATGACCACAGCTCTCATTTGCCCAATTACAGAGGAGGATTATGATGTGCTTGTTTCCTGCCCATGGGCTCCCTGGCCACATCTGACTCATGTTGTAGGTAGAGAAAGACCGTCTATCCTCTAACGAGTCTTGCCAGGACTGTAAAGTCATTCTATTGTTTTTGTTTCTACTGTAATATAATGTTTCAACACATATGGCATTTATATAAAATATAATAAGATACTGTCAATGCATTTCAATGCCACATCTGCAAACGTGGATTTTTGCAGGATAATCTGGAAGGTTTTCCAATAACGCTTTCAATATGTTGTCTACGGGGCCAACAAAGCCTTATATACAGTAACTGATGGAGGGTGGGGGGGGGTTGCTAGGAAAGCTTACACCTGGAAAAACAGAAGGAGCTCCTACAAAAGGCCAGGCCCTCAGAAAGCATGGGGTTTCCGGCATCCTACACTGGTGTTGAGTGCTAATCGTGCTCAGTTTCAGCATCTCGGGGCCTCTGAGAGAAAAAAGCCTGGCATGTTTCCGTGCAGATTTGCATGTTGCAAGGTTCATGAATTAGTGACACCCCCCCCCCTATCCTGCAAACAGACACGCACATATACACTCCAACCACCCCCTGAGCTTGGGGATCTGCATTGTCGAAACAGCTGCCAAGGGAACAGCTTGTCTGGGAGAGAGAGAGAGAGAGAGAGAGAGAGAGAGAAAGTGAAAGAGGGGAGGGAGAGGAAGCACTGGGGAGAGGGAAGGTAATCAGTTTTTGGAAAAATACTGCCTCTCCATCCCCTGCCAAGAGTTAGTTTGTGTTGTGGCTTTTTTCTGGGCCAGTGTAGCCCTGGCACTGTGACTCCAGCCACCCACCCCTCTCTCCACGGTGAATTCAACAATGGGGGTTTTTAGGTTGTAAACTGACAAAAACAACAGCCAAACAGAATGGGGTTTTGAAGTGTGTCTGTTTCTCTGTGCGTGCATGTGTGTGTGTGTGTGTGTGTGTGTGTGTGCGTGTGTGTCTATGTGCGACTATGCTCTGGGAGTGTTGTAATTTTTTCTTGTTTCAGCCATATGCTTATTTGTGGGTGACAGGCGTTCGTAAAAAAAAAAAAAGGCTTATTGTTGTGATACCACAGCAAGTATCCATAAGTGAGCAATCACCCTTTTTTTTTTTTTTTTCAGAGCGCTGGCAATCTGCCGTCTCACAATATTGTGGCATGTGTCCCTGCTCTCCCACACACTTATTCTTAGGAACAAATCTGATTCCATCACAACTGACTGACTAAAGCCATTGTACAAATACAGCACCAGTTGAACAAATGTAACAAGCTTATGCATGGTGGATCTAGTTTGACACAACGCACGTGCCGTAGTCCCGGGATGAATAAACAGGAGCGTTCTTCCCCTTCGCTAATAAAGCTTGTCAGCTCAAGAGGAAATGACAGGTTCAACAGTGTTCCTGGTTAACACAACAACCTATGAATAACCTCATCTCATAAAACATATGGCCTTTCCATCAAGCATGCTGCAAACAAGGCAGCACTTGTGAATTAGGGTGTCAATCAAAAGAGGAACTAATGGTGGGGAATGCTCACGTGTAGCTTTGAATACATGATATGGTTAAAAAGTGATTAATGGCAACTTTTTCCAGCTTCAATTACAAGATATCTTAAAGTATTTATCAAAGTATTATTATTAATTAATTGTATTTATTTATTAGCCTGTAAGTTTACATTAAATTAACAACTTAATGGATTTTACTACACACACACACACACACAGCAGCATGCACTGCAACACGCAAAAAAATATATACATAACCTGATAAAATACTGCCAAAATATTATAGTCAAGAGGTTTTTCAAGCCTGTAGCCTGGGAACCAGTTAAACATATTTGACTGAATAATCCGAGAGCCAGTGCTCACCGATGCAACATCAATTAGGCTCAAGTGAAGGGTCGATTAGTCTTCAAAAGGATGGAGAGGAGCTGCACTGAGTCATGTGAACCCAATGCCTTTTTCTCCAGCTATAAGCATGAGAAGAGACAGGACGAGAGGGAGCCAATGCACTAACCCGCACAAAGGAGAGCTAGCTGTTTACACGTTGTGCAGATGTATACAAGTGTCCTCTGTCAGACTTTTAATCACTCTGGAACCGTTCGAGACACAGTACAACAGCAGGGGGAATAGCTTTCACTGTTTCTGTTGTTTAGGGAGGCAGGGAAGGAGGGATAGAGGAAGGAAGAGATATGATTCAGATGCTCCGCTGGCTATTATACACCCCTCTCCTTTTCTTCATTCCCCCCCTCTTCTTCCTCTTCTCTCTCCTCTCCTCGCTCTCTACAAAAGGTATGTTTAATACATAAGGGTCTAATTGCTATCACAGCTGCAGCTCCATCGTCTTGTCTGTCCGTCTGGGTTTTGTGCTGGGTACTCTATCCCTCTCCTCATACTCTCCAGAAAGGAGAAAGGCCAAAGTAATGTACCTCTGTCTCTAGGCTTTGTCCTTTTATTAAATGTATTTTCTGTATTTTTGACACCCTTTATCAGATGGTCATTTTCTCTCCCTACTTGTACATAGATGTTGTGACCAAAAACAAGAATCCTACTCATTAGTATCTTGAAACCGAAATTAAAAACCAACATATTTACTTACTTACTATTTTGTCATGTAGATACATATAGTTTATCAAAATATCTCTCTCTAAAAACCATGGGTGTTTTAGAGAGCCTTTACCTTGCAATTTCTGCTGCGAAAGATAAAACGGTTGACTTTTCAGAGTTGTAAAATCTTGTTTCTGAGTGTTATAAACTGCTGTGCATTGTTTTGGTGTCTGAGGAGTCTTCAAATTCAAATTCCTTTATATTATATTTCATGTCTCGCCATTACTTGTAGCAACACCCCCCCCACCCATGTGTTATAACCTATGTGTAAGCGCTATTACTACTACATTTAGTAACCCATGTGTAAGCAATGCTCGCAAATCACAGTCATTGCAATTCATCTCAAATCTGTTTGAAGGGATTGAGGTCAGTTCACACTAAACTAGTATAACCAGTATATTAAAATAATATATTGATGGACCCCTATATGTTGCTTAGCTGTCTTTGATTTCTGCCGTGTTTTTCACCAATCCTGCCTGTTCTCACCTCCTCCATACTAAGCACAAAGCAGCTCTCGCCCTCTCTTTCCCTCGCTCTCACACTCTCTCGTTCTCCCTCTGCATTAATGGATGCAAATGGAGGTGTGTGAGGGGGAAAGGAGCTGACATTTATGTCTCTGATTAGAACATGCAGCCCCAACGCTCTGTAATTGATTGCAGTCATGGACAGCGCACACTTACCCATACCCTCTCTTAAAGGCCTGTACCACTCTCTGTATCCCATTAGTGTGTGTGTGTGTGTGTGTCTATGTGTGTATCTTTTTCTCTGACCCACACCCATGCATGTACACACACACAGCGGCCCATGCAGTTACAGTATACACACACATAGTCTGCCTCACTACATCCATTTGAATAAGAAGCTTTTAATGGTTGCTTGGTTTGACTCAAAGGCCAAATCATTGTGGAGAAGCTGAACTAACACGACTGAAGATGTTGATCCGCTTCCTCTGGATCAATGGGCGGGTGTGACCTCTGAACTGGGGTAATCCTTGCCTGGGTTCAGGGTGATGGGGTGATGTTTACGTGACGGTTCAAAGAGTTAGCTCAAGGAGGTAGTCAGTGGGAAAGACGTAGGAGTACAAATGTTAAAAAAAAGGTGGAAAAAATGAGAGAATGGGTCTCGAATGAAGAATTAAGGTGGAGAGAGAAGAAAAAGTGGAGGCTATGTTTGTGACGCTGTGAACAGAGATGGGAGTGGGCTGAAGGAAGAAATGTGCTGAGTAGTGCGTTTTTTGGAGTGTGTGATTTGTGTGTGTGCATGCACTATATGTGAAATTGTGTGTCCGTGAATACAGTTGCATGCCCATTTCAGTGTGAGCTTATTTGGTTGTATTTGCTTTCTGCATGCTCGCTTACGTGGATCTTTGCAGGCGTCTTCTGTGCATCACAGTGCATACTGAATGTGTGTGTGTGTGTGTATGCACATGTACATCTGTGTGCAGGTGTGTATGAGGAGCAGTAGGAGAGTGTGGCAAGGTGCTGTGCAGTAATTAGCATCATGCTCACCAGGGAGGTGCTATGTGTGGAGGGCCCATTAAACACATTGCAGGGACAAACACTGAGCCACAGTCCTGTTCTGCTGACAAGCTGTAACACACACAAACACACCTAAATCACCTTGGCCTGCCGAGTCAAGTACCACATACAGTAGCCACGCACACACACAAAATGAATCATATTCAAAGATTGTCAATTTTCCCTAAATTGCGGGCACCAATACAAATCAAGATGAATAATATAAAGAATTATACCAGGCTAAAGTAATAAACTCTTTTTTTTATTTCCAAAAGTGGGCGAGATTAGATCCGTCCACTTCATCCTTGCATACATACCCACACACACATTTAGAGACACACTTAAAGATGCGCCATGACGCACACACACACGCTCACAGGGGTCGAGCGGGGGTGTAAAATTATGCCACGTTAGCTGGCATGCAGTGTTTGTGCTAATGAAGCTCTCTGTCCACACAGGCTGATAACTTGCTGATGACTCGATAGTTCTGCCAGAGAGGTCTGAAGCACAGTTTGAATACTGAAGGAGGCGTAGCTCTGTATTATAAGCTCAGGTTATTGTTTGTTTGTTTTTTTTTTGTCTTTTATTCATTCCTTGAATATTGTGATGTATATGTATAAGCCCACACATGTTTTCCTTGGTCTTAATCTCTACAAAAAACAAAAACTTCCTTTCACAGCCACCCAAAAAAAATATTTCCCTGTAAGCCCAATTATTACATGATTGATAGAATGAAGGCTATCAAATTCACGCCAGTGAAGTTGAAGTTTATTAAACCCGTGGGTGGCAATTAATTTTTTTTGTTTGTGTAGGTGTAAGTTTCATTCTCACCTCCCGTTTCTCTTACTGTCATAGCTGGTGAGGGTTTGTTGCTCTGTTTGTTGCACATCTGCTTATCTCACTAAGGAACTGATGTACTGGTTGAGCCTGACCTTATAGAAGCAAGTACTGTCATTTAGAAGTACACACACACACTCTTACACAAAACAAGAGACATCTCTTTCACACACACACACATACGGACACACATGCCCACCCACCACATCCAGCACAGGGCACAGTAATTAGTTAGTGCCCCCAGGACTTTGACAGCCTCTTTCTGACAAGAGGAAAGGGCAGGGTGACATTTTTGGTCAGCAACGTGCTGCAGTTATCGTGCAGCATACTTCACAAAATTACCAGAGGGGTTGAGAGTTCAATTCCCAGAGCCCACTGTGCTGATAGAGCCTTCAACCTTTTTTCCACAACATTTTGTGCACAGATGACATGCTGGTGTAAAAGAGCCCGGCTCTGTGTATCCTTTGGGACGCCGACACCTCATCTTCTTTGTTTAGACGTTATCAGCCTTGGGAGAGGCCGTTGAACGGCTTCTAAGCACCATCTATAAATGATGCATTCTCCACTTGAATGCTCAGCAACTGATGAACTCTCACAGGAGACCTTATTTAGTGGAGTATTCTAGTGATTTTTGTCTCTGTTTTGATTTTGGAAACTGGACATCCATATTAGTCTGGGTGGTATGAGAGTAGCAGCCTTTGGGTCCGGCCATAAAACAAACAAAACAAGAGAAAAAAAAGGAGATTGGGATGGGGGAGGGTGGGGCGGGGTAAATAACGGATCAGACAGACACTGAGACAGATGGTAAAGACCCATAAAAAGAGAGAACTGCAGTCTCTTAAGCTCATCTTAATTTTTCTCAGTAAATAAACAGAATCTTTAATGGTTGACGCTAAAATTACTGCTCTGTGTAAAATACTACAAACGTCGGCCAGACTCTCTCGCTCTCTCTCAGCTCATAGAGCTTTAAACACACCACACACCTTATTAAATGGACTGTCCTGGCTTGACCCACGCTGCTCAATCTTGACTATAATCGCTGTCAGTTTAGATTTATTCTCCTAACAACTTTGATGGATGGGCCAAACTCATGACTAACTGGCTGCCCACTAGCTCCCCAATCCCATAACCTCATCATTGGCAGGCTGGCAGGGTCTCGACTTTCAGTCGTGCACAAACAATTATTAAGGGCTGTGTGGCCACTGCCATCTTACCCAGGTCCTCTGGTACGGCTCTGCTGGCTAAAATACTTCTTTTGTTGTCTTTCTTTTTTTTGTTTTTGTCTACTTTTTGCGGCATTCATTCACTCTGTGTGACAAAAAAAAAATATCAATACTGCTTTCTCCTTTTAACCGCAAAGCTTTCTAGTTGGAAAAAAAGGTTCTCGGAGAAGTCATAAACGAAGGGAATAATGATTTTCTCAGTCAACACGTCATTATGAATGGCTACGGCAAACGTGGAAAATGTGCTAGACAGATGCAGATGTTGCAAATAATGTCGTATCTACAAGCAAACAAGAAGATTTTTTCCTTACAGAAAACGTTCCAGGAAGCCCACGTGAAAAAAATACATGTGAACACTGTAACTGAGCGTGCTTTTCAGCTGCCACTTAACAAGAAGCACGTTCTCCTTTGATAATGGAGAGTTGTGTAGACGGTTATCTCATTCTCTCCTAGAGTGCGACTAGGAGTTTACATCTCTTTTAAAATTACAGTGGTTGTGGAGTACCCTGCTCCCAGTAAAGTGTTATAGATTGCTACAACAGCCTCATGCATTCTGATTTTCTCTCTACACTCCATTATCACGTCAAGGCTCTCACTATAAGTGACCTTGTCATAGGGACAACATTGTTAACAGCACACCTGCAACCCTTTTCCAGTAGTGCTGCCGTACTTTGACCTTGGTCCACAAAGGTCCACTCTCCCACTATGGATTTATTTTTATTTATTTATTCATTGTAGAGATTTCTTATTACGCTGCCACAACAGCCGATCCAAACTTTTTTTTTTCCATTCAGCTTTCTCCTCATTTGCGGGCAGCCTCTTGCTGGCTCACCCTTTCATTCTTTCCCTCCTTTCCTTCCCATCTTCCATGTCCCTCCACCTCCCTAATGCTGCACCCTTAACAACTCGGTGTGTGTATCATCCGCTGTCAGGCAGAGGCATCACATCTCATGGCAGGTTGGCAGGGCTGACCTTGTCATGCACTTCCTAAGATCCACACTGCAAACCACATAATCCAGCTAGCGTTGCTGTCTGAGGAAACATCTGCTATTTTAATTACCAAAATGATGTATTTTAATCCTTTATCCAACTGCGTAAAGCGGTAATGATTAATATGGGTGTGTTTGTGTGTCTGTGTTTAGGGCTGTTTCTGTGCGAGTGTGTGTCCAAAGTGCAAAAATGTGTTTATTTGCTCTGGCAATTATTTCGCAATTCTTAATATGAGAACAGGAGGAAATCTCATTCAAAAGGATGAGGGGATACGGTGATTGATCCATAGAGGCCAACAGAACAGAACCAGAGAAGAGGATGTCCTTAACCAGATCCTGCGATGCAAACACACGCACACACATGTCCATGACAGACTGGTATGTGGAGATTTAAAGCCGGTCTGTCTGTGGTATCTCCCAGTGAAATCTGGCTGCACTACTTAAAGTGAACCCAGAGAGTAAGTAAACACGGGGAAACCAGATGGTCACTGCTCTCAGCTCTGCTAGTGGCATACAGAAAATGATCCGTACAAGCAGACAGAAATTATTCAGATACCGTACCTGTCTGTCGTTCTGAAGTATTATGCACTGTACACTGAGGGTCAGAAATGTATGATCAACATCAACTCTTTTCTGTGCCATATAAAACCTCATGTTATTATATAGCACTCTGACCGGCAGGGTGGCAGTCATAACTGTTGATATACCATATAACAATAAAAAAGTTTTCCATTTGATCGGAAAAGCAACGCTCTTCTATACAGTGACCATAATATTGTAGTTTACTGTGGTTATCCCCCTCCTCCTTAGGTTGCAGCAGAAAAACATATAATCACAGATTGGTATGATGCGGATTAAAAATGATAAAAGTTCAGTAAAATGTGCAAACTTACATTATTTCAATTTATTGCATAGCTATGTAAATAGTTGTACCTTTCCTGCCTCAGAGTCATTCTTTGGCTTCATTATTTCAGTATTATACTTGCTGACTGTAAACCAAAGAAAAATGCAGTTGGGCAGAATGCCCTCGAAATAAGCCTCGTTCCAACATTTCGTATGCAAACAGCTTTACCAACACTCTTGGAAAAGTACAAAAAAAAATAAATAGGTAACCCCAACTGTAAGGCAAGAAGAGCTATAGAGTGATTTTCTATTTTTGAGTTTTATATTTCACTTCATGGTGTCTTTGAAAGGGCCTCTATGTTCTTCGGTGTCTCCAATACTATGCTATAGGTTACACTCTTAAGTCATAGTGTTACGCTTAATCTTTCTGCCCAGACGCCATTTTGACTCTGGCAGAGGTCTGTGTTTTTCATCCAAGTGCTCTGTGACAGAGTGTAATCAAATCCTGGCCTCCTCCTACACAGGACACCAGACATCTCCCTCCGTCAGCCGCAGGAGATTTGTAGGCTCATCATGTTTTTGGTCCAGGCAAGTCTTCTATATACCCACTGCCGGAGGGGAGGCGAATTGGATGTGGATGGAAGGAGATGGTGTAGATGGTGGCGAAAACGTATTAAATGCAAACCCCCAGCAGTTTTCTTTAGTCCCCTTGTTTAGTCTGGACAAATCCCAGAGTGGTACCTGCCATAGTGATATATTTGCTGGATTTCTCTGTCAGGAGAATCACCCAATACCTTTTATATGTTATGTTTCTGATTATTTTCTTTTAGACTTTTTAATATTCTCCACCACGCACTGTAATATGAAATATGTCACAACTATTACACTCCACCATCCATTATTAAATGGGAAAAGTGCAGCACAAAACTGGTCGCACCGTGGAAAAACACTCAGTTAAGATGTCAGTGGCGTTGGCTGCCAGGCCAGGGGTGGCAAAACAGTCACGACTGAAAACACTGTTGATTGATGGGACTGAAGGGGACGAAGCAACTATACAGTGATTGTGCAGGGCAGAGCTGTGTGTGTGTTTACATCAGTACTGTGTGTTATGAGAAGGAACACACACACACACACACACCGGTTGCACAAGTATGACTGCATGGAATGCATCTGTTCGTATTACAGACTGTTTTTTTGTGTCTGCCTGCGTGTTTTCTTGTGTGGGTAAGTGAGTTGTGCAAAACGGACTGGGTAAGTGTTGCAGCGGTTCAGAATACAAACTTGGCTAGCACATCAAAAGTGGCGTGTCATGTTGGAGCGGCTTTACTCAGGGCGCTGCTCACTCTCTGAACTTCCCAGCATTTCAGCTTGTTTACAGTGGCACATGCCAAGCTTCCCCCTCCATTTGAAAAGCCTTCAGCGTGTCGTTAACTCCTTCCCAAAGGGAAAACTCCATTTTTTTTCCCCCTCCGGGGTATAAAACCTGTCAAAAACAGAAAGGAAGAAAATTGCCATTGCGTTGTTTCAAGGGGTACTGTGTCTGATTCTGATACTGATACTGTTTGTTGTGGGCGGGATTTTTTTTTTCTTTTTTTTTTTTTATTTGCAGAACATTTACTTCTAGTGGTTTTCACTTTTTGACTACTGACTGTGTATGTGAGCAGCGGGAGCAGTAAATGTCGGGCCTGGCTAAAGTAGTCTAGAGTTCAAAATCAGATGTTATGTCCTTGAGCATAAGAGAAAGCATCCACGTGGTTTAAATAACAGAGAGAGTCAAGAGTGAGAAAGGAAAACAAAAAGAAAGCAAGATTGCAAGAAAAGTAGTTAAGCAAAGGGAAAGTGACGATAAATCCTTTTGAAGTGCCGGGGAAAGTTTTCATGGATTTGCCTCCAAAATAGTTTCAGATAGCATCTCAAAGGCCTGCGTGTAAGACAAGTCTTTCATGGTGGGCTATGCCCCTGCTGATGTTGGAGCTCCCCAGACCTGCCCGGTTATCCAGGGCCTTCCAGGAAGCCCAGGGAACATGCTGGGGTCAAACCACCTCTGCTGGCACAGGAACTGTTAGAACGGAGAACACAAAGAAAACAAGAGGCAGGAGAAATCATTATCTGTGTGGAGGTCCTATCTAAAACTCTCCGGGGGGATTGAATGGTTACAAGAAAGCAGTGTATAGCTGGAATTTCAGGTTTAGGAAACTAAGCCAAACTCCCGACACAGGGCATTAATTTTCTGTTCATTATCATCATCCTTATTTAAGCTTTTTAATCAAAGCCAAATCACTCATCCTATAAGTATTGTATGTGCGTCTGAAGCCTGATATATTATATTCCTACTCTTACTCTCATACAAACACAATAACACATGTTGTGGTGAGCTTCCTTGAGTAGGTAGGGGGCTCCCCTCATGAGTGTCACAACCTGGAGGGTGATGTTTACAGCGTGGGAGTGAGTGACGATGAGAAGAATGGAAGGAGACAGGCAGGGAGGGCACATTTCCTCCTCGGTGTCCCCACGATGTCTTGAGTGCAAGAGAGAGAGGTCACACAGCAGCAAACACACACACACACACACACACACACACTGGATGTGTTGACACTTTAGTAATTATGGAAGAGAGGAATCTACTTTCTTTAAGTTAATATTATATTTTTATATACTTAATATTGTAATTCTGTTTTTCATTCCAGTTTTATGTCTTTTTTGTGCCACGTAATGTAAAAACTCGTTCATCAACGAAGGCAGTAAACACTCATACAAACTACATTTATATATCACATTAATATATCATTGAAATGTTGTCAATGTTCTGCCTTATTTACAAGCTGCGCTTACTGTTTGTGATGAAGGGTATGTGCCTTGTTTTATATTATTTATGTATATACTTTTAAAAACTGAACATATGCACATATAAATGACGGCGTGTAGACCACACACACACACACACACACACACTCACACAAAAATGCATATATGTGTACACAGATTGGCATGCGTGTTGCACTGTTTTTAAGTAATCTCTAACAGCCTTCAGTTTATCTGAAACAGCTTCAGGGCGTGTTCAGCTGGCACACAACCCTGCAGAACATTTACCCACACACTCGTGCTCAAGCACACACACTTTTTGCACATGTACGCCTACATGCAAGCATACATGACATCCACATCGACGACAGACACAAAAAAAACACGTCATTTCACACTACTGCTGTGTGTAATCCTTAACAAATCTGACAGAAGGGTCTTATTGTCACCAAAAACTCTGAGCCTCTTTCAGGGATGTCTAATGATGTTTTATCATGGTCTCTGCATCATGTTCACATTTCCCTGTATGTTTAAAAAAAGATTTACAAAAAAAAACCAAAAAAAAACTACTTGTGTCAGTTAAAGGAGCGATTGATATGCTGTCTTCCCGACTCCCACCCTCCCCCTCTGTCTCTTTTCCTCTCTTCTCCTCATCTCTCCGTCTTTTCAAGATCTTACATTTTCACTAAAGTCCCCTTCTCTCTGTTATCATTCCACCAGAGGCTCTCAAAAGGAGCTTTGATATTGAAAGCAGGCTTGGCATGAAAGGCAAAGGGTTTAGGGGAATGTAAATGCTGGGGGTCTTTTTAAAGGAAGAGATCTTCCAGTTAACGAACACCTCACGATCTGGCACTTTCTGCACCGCTGACTTCTTTTTTTCTTCTTCTTCTTTTTTTTTTTTTTTTTTTTCTTTGCATGTGACAAAATTGATTTTAAGATGTCTTTTTAGGCATTCATATGGATTTGGGTCGAGTTTGAAGTTAAAAACAATATCAGGATGTAATTGGGACATATTTGATCGCATCCTGAACTATTCAACTGTTTTATAGCAAGTAGAGCCCTTTAATCACTATACAATATTAAACAGCTATTTGATTTTCTCTTTTTTTTTTTTTTTTGGGCATCACATGATCCATGTTGAATTTTTATGCTGTTTGAAGACAAAACTGACCAGTCGCACCAATTTTTCTGAGCTCTTATGTTCTTTGGTTTTTTTTGGTTTTTTTTAGCAAATTCAACATCATTGAGGTCCAATGAGAAACAGTAAGATGCTGTAAAAATGTCTTAATTCTATCCAGGCAGGCAATATCCTCCATTGTTACTATGTCATTGCGGATCAGATTGACATAACAGGAGCCAAAGTCTATGTACTACTTGTCAGTATGAGCAGTCCCAGCGCATCTGTAATTGCGTAATACTGTGAGCCTCAGTCGGAGCTAAGAGACAGCGTGCTATCTCCTACTCGCTCTCTCTCTTTCTGTCTCCTTTGCACCTTGCCAACATTGCTTCTATCTGCAACTCATGGATCCATTTCAACTCTGTGGCATCCAACTTTCTGCCCACAACAAGCACATTTCACCAGTTTGTCCCGGTCTGCCACATCTCCACATTTCTATGTACTTTTTGGACAGAAAAGGAGTAGTAAAAGAAAAAAAGCAGTTACTCCCTGCACTCTTCCATACACTGCCTTCTTCAAATACCTCTGCTCCTCGCTAATGAGTCCCTGGAGGGTTGTCCCCCGCAATCGCTCTCTTCAGACGCCATTACAGCTAGTGTAGCTTCAAAGAGTTGGGTAAAACTATTACCATAACTGGGGACTGTTACCTGCCTGGATAGCGTTAGACATTTAGCAAAACCTGCAGTTTGCTAATGGGACTGAATGGACTTTACTTAGGAATAAGAGCCATGGGAGGCGTGGAGGTTCATATCCTGGAGTCTGGACTTCTTCTTCTTAGATATTTGCTTTGATGTCTCAGTCGATGTAGACTTAAATAATAAGCTTAGGGTTATTAATAGGTTGTACTCTGAGTGCATTGTTAAGCAGTGTTTACTTTCTGCTCGTCTGTTCTAATCTACTTTGTTCTACTCCATTTTTCAACTCCTGCCTCTGTCCTTTCAAGGTCACTGCTCGCGATGCAGATAATCCTATGGCTAATTAAAAACTCATCATCCTGGTGATGAATATATATATATATATATATATATATATAAAAATAAAAAAAATCACATGGACTATAAAAAGTGTAAAACTATGCCACACAATGACGTTGCTGCTTAATTTGCCGGTATCCTCTGCCAGCTGACATGATGTGCAGAGGCAAATGTCAAGTTAATGCAGCCAGTCACCCATCAAGTAGGTTAAATTAAATGCTAGGCAGCGGTGTGGAAGTCCCAGTGGTAGCTGTCTCTCGGCCAGCCCTGGTGAGGTTTCTCTTTCTGGTATGGCTGAGAAAGGGTATGAGGGTTTCGATACCCCGCTGTCACCTGCTCACATCCCGCCGTATCTGGCAGGTGTTGCACCCATGGGAGCGCTGGCTGTACTCATCTGGCCTGAGAGCCCTGCAGGAGCTGTCAGTCTGCTTGGCTACCTCACTGCTCTTTCTACCTCAACACTATTGCCACAGACCTGAAAGTCATACCACACACAGTGCCGTAATATACAGAACCGTGCTTTACTACACCGTTTACTTTTATTGCTTTCATTAAATGATTTTTACAGACTTGCTTTTACTTTACTGATTAATTATTAACAAAAAATAGTCTTTGCATACCAGTACGTGTGATATGGGTCCAAACTCAGGTAGGAGCTGCATGAAATACATTTGCAATAAAAGAGACAGTGTGCAGGACTGTTTTTTTATTCAAGTGCCAAAATATTAATAAAACAATCTAGGTGACATATTTAGGTCGTGCACACTTTTGTGAAACTTTTTGTCTTTTTAAAGTGTATATTTAAAATTACAAAGGATGTACTTAGGCACAAGAAGTGCTTTGAGATAAATGCTAACATCAGAGTGCTATTAAAAACAAATGTTTGTATTAGTATTTCATGATAATCCATCCCATACTTACATGCCAAATAGGAACTTTGTGGGAAATAACGGGGGGAGCTTTGATGACCCTTCACACCATTGACAAGCTAGGTCATCAAGGATGCCCATTTCCAATTTGCTCAATCTATCTGTCAGCCCTCTTAGGTCAGGTTGTTAAATGAATACACCCATTTTTCGACAATGGTATGTGTATTTTCCACCATACTGAAGAGGCAATTTCCTCTGCAGCTCAAGTGGCAGTTGTCTTTTGCCTCCTTGGTCAATTAGAGGGGAGAGGGAAGGGGAGCTGGAGGGTTGCAGTAATACTTCTGGTCAAAATAAAAGCTTTTTGCGGAGACATCATGTCATCCATCTCCCAGTAAATGATACATCTTCCTTTTACAGCAGTCCGAATGACCTTGTTTGTGTGGCCCTGTTAGTAGAGAGGCAGACTGCGGGAGGGAGTCTGGTCATTGTCTGGAGATGCATGCAAGCACAGAGAGAGAGAGAGAGATAGAGACAAAGACTGAGAGAGGAGCTGAGGAAAAAGTGCACCGGTCTCATCTCCGACCTGCTGCACTCATCAGGGAGGCACTGTGACACCTTGCATCTTATTATCTAGACACTCATTAGACCTGACCTTGGATTGAATTGAAGGCAAAAAAAAAAAAAAAAAAAGAACACAACAAACAGGCACACTGTTATTGCATTTGAGGGCGGAAGCAGTTATTCCTCCCATAAACATTTTCTCAGAGAATTAAAGTTTGTGTTGGAAGGAAGATTAATATGGGGCGAGGAGAGCGCGCCAGCGAAAAAAGCAGGCTAGTGGAATTTAATGAGTTTTGTGTGTCGGCTAGGGAGCCTGCTCGCGCCACACTAATTACGCTCTGTAACGAACTGAGATCTGGGGAGCATCGCAGGAAGACAAAGGCTCTGAGCAGTCCAGCAGCAAGCAAAACAAAAGAGTTGCGTACACATATTTCAAGCCCACATGGACGGACAGAATGAAGTGTGCAAGACAGAAAAGGGGCGGGTTTTCTCTTAAGCCCTCTCTAGTTACCTCCCCCCATGTTAAAGGGTAATGAGATGTTCTGGATACAGAGAGCTTGAACCTGACAAACAAGCCTCTCTATTAGGCTCGCCAGACACGCGGCGCAAACTCCGGTGATAGAAAATGAGTTGCGCAGACGGTGGGATTGTCAGGATAATTAAATCAACCTCTGTTGACTGCTGTTCCAGCCCTTTAACAAGATAACCAAAGAAGACATCGACACACTCACGCAGGAAAAAAAAAAACAAAAAAAACATGCATATTAAAGGCAACACTGCCCTCCTTTGTGAAGGAGGCCAACTGCAGTGTCTGATCCCCTCAGGGTTTGGTGTAAATGAGGAAGTCCCAGCTCTTGAAGCGGGTGTGTGTGTGTCTCTTTCCTTCATTAAGCTGCTAGTGCCTACGGGACTCTAACACTCTTCCCACGCATCAGTGGCCACAGCGCACAAACAGCAAACAATCAGGCTGACTTTCAACTGTGACTTTCAGCAGAATGAAACCAGCCTCGCCTCCTCCTCTCCGTCTCTGTGTCTCTCTGTTGCTCTTGGTCGCTTTCACCCACTCTCTTGCAGTCTCTTTTTTAACTCGGAAGGAGAATTTGCTTCTGGCACAGTTTAAATGAAACTTGCCCTCTTACCGCTGGATTCTAACCTTTAATATTGTGGCCCTTTTTGTTGGCAAGTGTATATCAAACTTTCATCATGCAATATGTATTGTTATCATCTTGTGCCCACCCTCACTATGATATGTTGGTCCGTTACTCCACTCAAAGCCCGAGCTACTGTCGGATGAGGATATTGAATAAATCATGCTCCTATAATATGAATGTTTTGTCAGTTCACGTAGATCTCCTCGCCTGACGTCATGTCGAGTATTGCCAACATACGACAGCACTCAGCCTCCATCACGCCTTGTAATTTGTTTATGTGTTTACAACAGAATCCTGCCAGTTTTATTACAGCCAGAGCAGCCTGGTGCGTGACTGCGGACCTCGCCGTTCGCCATGCTTACCTACTGTCTCTATGTTCTCTCTTCCAGCTGATTTTCAGTGCGGAAAAGCCCCGTAGCCCCATCTGCATTCCTTTACAATTAAGACGGCATCATCTGATTCCAATTACTCTAATTATAGCAGCGATGTAAGTGAGAGAGAGAGAGGGGGAGAGAGGGAGAGAGAGAAGCTGAAGGATTGGGAGAAAGAAACAGAGTAGAACATGATGAGCTTTCACACCAAAATGAGAGTGAAGCCGGGCAGCCTTAAGGTCAACCAATGGTAACGACAACAACAGTAACCAACAACAAGAAGGGCTTACAACATCACAACAACAGCTGCAAATATTTTAGCAAACACACACTGCAGTTAGTAATGGTGGAAACGCATGATAGCGGCAGACCATGTTATCACGCCACACACACACACACACTTTAACAAGGTCAGGCTAATAGAGGGACATGGTTGTTGTTAATCACACTATGACGTGATCAACACTAATCCCCTCGGCTTGTAAAAGGACGTCATATAAAAAATAAATAATAAAAATCCGTCCTTCTTTTCTAAAGGCATGTTTGACACCTGCAGGCCCCCGTAGCAATCTCCGATGTTATTACACAGATTGACACTGTTTATATGCTCGCACGCTGCCAATGCTACGGGTCATTATGGTTGTTTTCACAGCCGACCGCTGAGGAGGAGATGCCAGGGCGTGGGACTTCCCTGTTTTTAAAAGACCAAATCCGTGATTTGAAACACATTTCTCTCTCTGTAAGTCTGTCTGAGTCCCATAATGCCTCTGTGAGCCTCAACACCTCCGTTTTCCCCTCTCAGCATGCCCTTCCACCAACCCTTGGCCTAAACACCGTGGCATCAAAATCAAACCAAGACATTAATTCATTAAATCTAATTATTTTCAACCTCAAAAGATAGCATCATGCATGTTTGTTGCATGCAAATATCCTTTAGAGCATCGCATATATACGCATATATAATCACATACACAACACATGGGCTATCGTCATGTTAGGATGAAAGTCTCATTTGACAGCTGTGGCATCAAACGGCAGGCCGTGTTAACGATGCAGACACTCTCAAATTAAGAACTCATTAGATACTGTTCAGATAACACACTGATGAGCCGAGACAGTTTGTTGACAGATTTATAAAGTAGGCTTGTGTTTCCTACTTTATGGTGCAGTGTTTATTGTGTAGTCTTGTGCAATGGGCCTTAGCATTACTTCTTGCTGTTGTGTTATATTAACTTATTTTTTTTAGATCAAACCACTTATCTACTGCAACGACAATGGCATTGAGCATGATATTGTCCTTTTTGAATAGATGGCAATGATAAATGATGGAGCGATTATAGAAATGCTAAAGCCCGCATGTGACACATGTGACAGTTAATTACCTGGAGACATAAAGCAGGTGTTGACATCAGATGACTGATGTTTATTCTAAGTCACCCCCCGCGTGTGATTTTCCTCTCGTCTCACTCTCAACCCATGATGACCTCTAAGATAAGGTGACCCTCCTCCATCTTTCAGGGTGCTCGTCCTTCTCTCCATTACCCGTTTCTCTGTTTCTCTACGTCCTCTCACTGTTATGCTGTCGTGTGGACACTGATGTTTCTGTCTCTTCTGCCAAGACCCATGACATCTATCTAGACACTTCTACGCCGCTGGCTTACAAACCAGGGACTCTCCCTCCTGATTACCCAGCAGCCATCTCTCCTTTCTTTCTGTCCTTTCACCCCTGCCTCCTGCTATCGCTTCTTATCTTTTAAGTTGAATTGTAGTACAAAAATCATTATCGTGGTGCTCCAGACCACCTCCATACAGCCATGTTGTCTGTTTGCACTGAATGGTTAAACAATATATCCTACAAATATGGCCTACGACACCAAACGTGGCGAAACTTGATAAGTTCACACGATTGTTGTTGTTGTCGTCGTGATCACAGTAGAAAAGCTGCGCTGTTGTAGATTAGCTTCACTTTAGAACTTGACATAATTGTTGTCATTTGTTCGAGTCAGCCACCGACTTCTTCACATCTGGCTGCACCGGGCCCTAATGGCTCATGGGCTTGATTGCATCTTGCAGATACACAGTGTTGATTTTCTGAGAACAGTTCTCTGAAGGAACACAGAATTTGCACTGTAGCTATCACGCATGCACACATTAAAAGCTCCGATTTTTAAGAGCTCCTCGGGGTAATTTGCTGTGTATTTTAATATCATGGGAAAAGTGCCCACAAATTGACAAAGACACTAGAGAGGACTCTTCAGATGCAAAAACATGTACACGCACTGTAATAAAAACATATTTTAAAAGTTTGTTTTACTTGTAATATTTACTGTTACATCTTCTATTTTCGTAAGGCGATTTTTCTCCTATGACGTGGAGCTGTTCGCCTCAACCACATGACACGAGTTTTTGAAAAATCTGGATTCAATAGCGCAAACAGTTTTAACTGCGGTTGTTTGTAAAGCATTAGTTCAACAGGATTTGTTCAGAGTCGGTCAGCGTTAAAAAGCATTGTGTCAACACAGCACTTTTGTGTTAACAGGCGTGTTTCCTTTTCCTGTGCACTGATAAAAGTACCAGCGTAGCTATTATTGTTATTACTACATTTTTATTACTGGCTTCCTCACCGCTGTCCTTTCTTCATACCTCCCCCTCCCTTTTAATGACTTCAGCAACTCCTCCCTTTTGTTTTCTGATTCTTTTTCTCCCCCCTTTCCTCCTCTCCATTGTGTCCCCTCCATAGTCACGCTCCCTCTCCGGAAAGAGGAAGCCCGTTAAGGAGTTTTCCAAGTTTTCATAGAGCGGGAGTGATGAAGCCGTTGAACTCGGTGGGACACCCTGGGTGGGTCGTTAGTTTGCTTCCACTGTATCATTAGTGTCCATAACAAACACATTATCTCCTGCTGCACCACCCCTCTTCCAGGCCATTTAGGGTGATAATTAGACTGTAACAAGCTGCCGTCCCCTCTATGTAGGTCATATACGGCTAATGATGTTCTCACTGAAAACACACATTGAGGAGATGGGGCATGGGTTTGAAACTTAAACTGTACTGTTGGGTCAATAGAATCACTTAACAGCAGGAAAAACTGACCACAGAGGTTCATTTTGTTGTGTAACAGTTGCAGCTTTGCGGTAGATTGGCAGTGATTTTAATTTAATAAAAACACATTTGATAAAAACGTATTCATTTGGTAAACTGTGTCGACAGTGTCGAGATATAATTTTGCCGAAGTCCAGATGTAAATGTATGCATTTGGTGTCGGGGCCCAGAGGTAGCTGTCAACGGGGAAAACAGAAAGGGCTGTTGTGCAGAACACATGAACATGAATCATGTTGTAATTATGTGGTGGTTAGTCAACACTGTCTGCTTGTCTGTCATGTTAACACGTGCATCTAGTTTGTGCAATTTTTTTTTTTTTGCTGTAATCAAAAACAAATATGGCAAACCCCCCCTGATTTGCTAGGATTTTTTATGGCAGCCATGCTGTGGATTTTAGGCGCTATGAATCTTTTGTCTTTGCTTGTAAATGCTGTGTAGTTACATGGTGTAGTAAGAGCTGCCGCGCCAACACTGTCACAAATTAACTTTTTTTTTATAAGGAATATATTTTGTATGTTGAAAAATGTTTAAATAAATAAAAAAACATGTCGCAAATCAAGTAATAATACTTTTTGATTTGTGGAAAAAAATGTATTAAGATCAGGATTTTATTAATTTACACACAGTCTATGTATGCATTGATGTATGTATTTATTTGTTTTTCACATGATCCATCTATTCAAATTCTCAAGAACCTCTTGTTTTGTGATGAAATGGGGAACTAATATTCTACATCCCTGTTTTTTTATAATTGAAAATCACTGCATCAGTTCCAGCACTGAACCTTACTGATGTCACATAAATGTTGATTCGTTCTGAGTGGCTTTCCCTCCGCAACACTTCCATTATTGCTTTTTTATTACTTTTGTTGTTGGCGTTTTCCATTGAGAAATAATTCTTTAATATATATTTCAATATTTCTGCGGCTCTCGCCTCCACCATGTTGTCATTTCTCTGTGCAGATGTGACGGAAACTAAGGCGAGGTATTTCTGCTGCAGTTAAGACATATGATGCTCACATCGCAGTATAGTTTCATGTGGCAGCCTCAGTGTTCCCCAGTGAGTAGTGGCACATTAAGGAATGACAAATGAGTCCATGACCCAGGGTAGTTATTCAGGGTGTGTTTGTGGAGCAGGCAAACAGCGTATGCTATTTGCTTTGCAGTACATTCATAAGTGAAAATTGCATTGTGCCTCCATTTGGAGAGCAGGTGATGGAGTGTGGAGAGAAACAAAAAGATTGTCATTCTCCTGGTTTCTGATGATGCTGTACCGCTTTGCTGAAAGGCTCACACATCCTGCCTGTCATCTTAACACTGAATCTGACTTGTCAACATACTGTATGTGTCTGCTTTTTTGAACTAGATTGGAAAAAGAGCAATCACTCTGTGAAAGTGGTTGGGTATTTATTAGCGCTGAGTGCACGAGATGCGTGTGCATGTGACTCTGTCTTCCTCCCTGACTGTAAACTTTGATCTGCTGACCCAACTGGTCTGCTGAACACATTTTTCACACAGACATGTGCTAGTGAGACAGACTGGGGAAAGGGGGAGGGGCATATGGATGCAACCTTTTGAAGTCACTTAACATCCACTGCCACGGCTCATTTGACCCATGCACCGTGAAGTTAACATGCATGACAATTTTATGATGCGGTGAACCCCATCGAGGGCAGCTCAGAGGATCTCATGTGGCGAAGCCCTGAGAAAAGCATGCCTTGAATGAGACAGTGAAGTGGAGGCTGTATCGGTGGAGACACATGGGCTTTTTTTAGGAGTTTTTAAGTGTGTAGGTCACTGTGCACCGTATCAATGATCTTGGGAACTGAGAGCATTGGTTCCCAACCTTTTTTTGTCTGGCATACTCCCACAGCTCTTTCAGTATTACCATGCAGTGGCTGTGGTGGATTCCTCATTACAATCCATGTTTAGGAGTGGTTTCTTTCATTTGTTCAGTAGATCGTATTGGACTGACGAAAGCTGAACATTGCAACCTTTTTTCACTATTACTTTTAGCTAGTAAGTATATCATTATGTATTTATTGTTATTATTATTCAGCCAAGCTACTTCACAGTCTTTCTATGAGCACACATATGTAATAGGGAAAGCTTTATCTCCATTGCCTTTAATAACACACACCTATGGTCAGTGGTCTACCACTTTGCATTTCACCGTTCCCAGTAAATAACAAAAACAAACAAAATAGTTTTCTTTGTTCATCTATTCTTGCGTATTCCCATAAGGCTACCATGGATGCTGCTGCAGTGTGCGAGTCCCTTTCATGATGTTGCTAGATTTTTCTTGTGAGTGTCTGGAGAAAGCCTACTCCCAAATATCAATATCATATTACCCATAACACAGTATGTCATGTCTTCAGTTCAGTGTTCTATCTCATCTCTGACCAAATGATCAAGTGTCCTAAATTATGGGGACCGCGCTGGTAAAGAGCCAGTGAATTAATGTAATAATGACTTATTGAGTGAGGATGAAAAGCGTACAGTAAACAGAAAAAAAAATGAGAAAAAGACAAAAGAGGCAAGAGAGAGAAGAGGTAGAGTGAAACACCATTCATAATTTACAGATACATTAGGTTTTCCTGCATCAGCCCACAGAGGTCGTCATGGTGGTCAATAGTGGAAATCCTACAGCTCACCTCCTTTCAACGCCACTACCTCCAAAATTATCACCAGCGCTCTCCACCTTCACGTGATGTCAGCCAGGAGGAATTCAATCTCAGAAATGATATCATGAATGATGCATAAGAACGGAAAAATGCATTTACCCTGGCGACAACACAATGAGCTGTTGTTGCAAACACCGTAATGGGAAAAATACGAAGGTTACGATGATGAAAATGTATTATGAAACCGGGAAGGCATTTGTGAATGTTGTCTACTGTAGAGCTGAGAGAGCACAACCGCATAACCACAGCTTATAGGGAAATTCTTCAATGTTTCTACAAAGGGAAGATGGATTTATCTTGAAGTCCTCAGGGAGTGTGCAAAAAGAGTATCTTTGCATGCATGTGTGCGTGCCCGCTTATACTATGCGTGCATGTGTTGTCTCCTTTTGTTTGAGCGCGGGGTAAGGCTCGTGTGCCCATCTTCCATGTTAATAATGGATTTTTGATATGAGCTCCACATGAAATTTTAATCTCTGGAATATTAGCTCACCGAGGGAAGATACAAAATCAAATCACGGGTCGTGATTAAGCAGGTGAAGCGCATATCGACCCATTTAAATTCACATTAACTCGGCATCAAAATGTATGAGCCATGACATTGACGGCAGACATAATTTAGTGGTGTTATGTATGTTTTTGCAAAGTAACCTAACTAAATGTTGCCTATTTAACAATATATGCAAAAAAATTAATAATTTCTTTGTACCCTATGTTAAAATCCAATCATGTTTTCTTCCTGTATATTAAAATATGATGTGTGATTATGTAGGCTTGAACCAACCAATTTCAACCAATAATATCATGACACCTTCAACTTTTAGCGGCACAAAGCTGAGATTCATTAGTTTTTGATTTAAATCCCTCTTGTAACTGTAAACTGCTCAAATATTCAGTGTCACCGGGACTTTAAAGTAGTGCCATAAACCTCCACTGTGTTAAAACCAGTATTGTTGAGCCGTTGTTGATCAGTCCACAACATATACACTATTTACTCCTATTTGAGTGACATTTAATTACAGTGCCCTGCTGTTATAAGCTGGTGGTAAGATTTGAAAGCTATAAATGCTTGTGAACCATTTTTAAATATTTAAATCGTCAATATGTATATTGCCACTGACGGGGTTGGGAAGTACTGAGAGACCAACTAACACACTGTTGTAATAACACAAATATGACAATAAGAAAAATATAGAATAATGTCAGCCTTATGTTTTAGATCCATTAAAGTCACACTTAATCATTTCCATGATGGTTACTTACAGAAACTATATATTTGATGATGATGATGATGATGTGGAGGTGCACCTATTGCTGTGTGATGCTACAGCCAGCAACACTGTAAAATCCTGGATACATTCAGTGACACCTGAACAACATTACTGTACGATTTAGACATTAATTTAATGCATTCTGAGTTAAGTTAATAGCCATTTCAGTAGATTATGATATAGATGCAAAATATGTAAGTGAAGTAAAAGAAGCAAAATACACAAACGTTGGTTTTTGTGATTGTGGAGAGCTCTGTGGATGCGCACCTCTGTTAATTAGAGGCACGCACTTTGAGGCTTCTGTGCTCTCTGCAATTTTCATTATGGACCATTTGAGTGCTGAAATGTTGAGAAAAGCCTGAAACGCTGGAAACCGCTCTGCTCATTCTATCAGACGCAAAACAAAGGGAAAATTGCAAAACTTTATGGGCGTGTTTGCACGGAACGTCATTAGATCAAAATCTTTTGGGAAAAGTACCTTGAAACGGGGAAGATTACGGGTGCAAACTCCAGGGGCGTAATCCCTTCTTTGTGAATTTGGCCCCTGTTTGCCTTATGCTGGATGAATATTTTACCAGCTATGCCAGCAGAGATTAGGCCCAGCTGAGAGAGAGAGAGAGTAAAACAAAAGCCACCGCTGTGTTAGCATACTCGAATGCTCAATAATGTATTACCCGCTTTTGTTCCTTACACAGCATCTATCATCTCAGCATAATACAGAGTAGCTAAAAAGTCATTTTCCTTAAGCAGTATTGCAACAGAAGATTGACAACGCGTGTGTGTGTGTATACGGTCACGTGAATGCGTCCGCGTGTGAGTTTGTGCACGTATGGAGGTGCAGTGCTGTGAAGGAGCGGTGTGTGTACAATTATGTGAGTGAATGAGTGTAGATCTTAAAACCAAACTAAACACCTCGGTGCCTCTGGGCTGCGAGGACATACTTAGTTGTCATTGGCTCGGATTGCACTCATGGGAAGAATCCTGTAGCTGAATAATGTGATGTATTAAGCTGTGCTCTGCAGCAACGTATGGTAATTTGTAAGATTTTTTTATTTAATCAGGTAACATTGTATTCCAGCCAAATGAAACGCTGTGTGAGCAAGGTGAGCCTCTGATCTTCTGCTCCTAAGCTTCATATGCTGTTGCTGTTTTATCTTGTGTATTTGAAGAAAAAACAAAAAAAAACTTTTTAATAGAACTTTTTGCTGTGTGAAAAACTTTGAGTTACTGAGAGGTTAATTAATGGGCATTTTCTAAGTACCATCTGTTGGTCAGTGCTGTTCATACTGTAACAGATGAGTGGAGGATCCTCTTGCAACTACGAAGACCGATCAATCATGTAAATATCCTAATGCGAATAAATGAAAGGACTGAGCTTTCACTAAGAATGACCACTGTTGTGACTATATTATGTCTTCACGTGTAAATTACTGGTAATATAGATAATTTTGACCGAGGGCAGTATGTGTAGTATGTGCAGAGTACAAAAGATTTTTGTCTGTATAATTCTTATTGTGTCATTTATCATAGTGACAACCATACAATAAGGTACATCTACATCAACCAAATCGGATATTTCCGCGCAGACTGACCTTATTAAGCAGATCGAGTATTGGCCATGACATGACCGAATCCACATTGAGTACAGTATCTTTGTCAGAGTCTATAAAACGACATTAATTCGGTGATAGCGGGCCACCAACTGAGGTGTTAAGAGTCACAGCATACCTGACTTATTACAGATTTTAAACTTTGGGGGAAAGAGAGCACTGATGTTCAGTACTGAAGTATTAGCAGATAACTTGCAATATTGGTATCAGGAGAAAAAAAAATGTATTCAACATTTTAATACACGCATGACAAAAATCTCATGTGCACATGTAAAAAATAATTAAAGCCAACTGAGGTGGTTCATATTAAAGAATTGTTTAAGCAGTGACAACTGTATTCCTACATGCTGTTTGCATTCTTTGTCTTAAATCCCTGCCAACAGCCGTTTATCCCGGCACTATTAACGCCATGTTTAAATGACAGGTGTTTTTGGCTAGATGGTGGCCTGGATGGTGACACAGATCCTTTTGTCTCGTAGCCTTTTGTTTCAAACAGACTGTTTGAATCAGGAATGTGAAATTTGTCACACACACACACACCCTCCCCCCCTGGTGAGCAGCAGACGGACCTCACGCATTACTAGCTTGCGCTCTCGCTCTCTTTCTCCTGCTCTGTATGTGACACGCTGTTCTGTGATTGAGAGCGTCTAGGTCGGAGACATTGGTGCATATGTTGGATTATAATGTGTGTTTGTATGCACGTGTGTATCAGAATGAGAGAATTCAAGCCTGCAAAGTTTCTCCATCTGTCTGTAGAATCTGACTTTGATGAATGCATGTAGCCATTGTTGAAAAGACACAGCATTTGAAGCATTTAAAATGCTCCCGTACTAGATTAATCTTAGTCAGTTTATATTATATTTGCATTAGCTGCTGCGTGTTTAATGGACAGCAACTCACCGAATCTTCTTCCTCACATCAGAGTGTGACTCTGACCTTGAAACCAATCTCGACACTTTTTAAGTTTCAAGTTTTCCTGCAGCTTGGCTCCGCTAACAGCGATATGGTATTAAAGCTGCTGTAAACGGTTGCAGTGAACGGAGACGGGTTGGGATGGGGACATATCGTGATGTCTTGGATGTGGATGGGGTTTGAAGTTTTAGTGTCGTAGTGAGGCTTGATAACAGACAGAATGGCTTTTTGGAGTTTCGAGGAAGCATTTTGACAACAGCCGCTACAAAGGGAAAAGTAGAGTGATCCTGCCATCCAGTCATCAGTGGAAACAGAAAATGTTGGCAAGCACTCATCAAAGGCCAGTAAGCTGCCCGGCTGACTTTGCCTGCTGTTGCCTGACCAGCTGACTAGCCATCTGACAGAATGATAGCTCCTTTGTAGTGCTACCTTTTTGTCTACAAATTCTCTGCTCGCTCCTTACAAATTAAACTCGAGCTTTTGAAGTGAGTCGATGTGATGTGCTTCTCCGTTCTCCAGCATCCAGATCCCACATCCCCCTACCACCTACTTGCTCAGCCTGCTCGTCATTCGAATGCATTCTGCAGACTCAGGTACCTACTGCAAAATCTTGAGTGCACATCCTCAACCTTATATACAGAAGAACAGGAACGCTCCCTCCGGCATCTGCAAACTTGTCAGCAAGACATCCTCACAGCGTCAGCAACACAGTAACTGCTTCCTTACAGTTTTCCCCAACCAGACAACATGGAAACCCATTGTCTTTGGCTTTAATTGTGCACCTTCAGGCTGCTGGTTAGTCATACACCAGGCCAGAGTGGCATACCTGAGGGAAGTAAAGTGTGGTGTTCTACCACAGATTGGCAAGAGCATACACGTCCACATTGCCCTTGTAGAGTGTATACCAATGCTTGGGGGAGCTCCTGAGAAGCCTTGTAGAGCCAATTACGCACACACAACTCTAATCTCTTGAGCAAACTGAATGAACAAAGAGAGGAGCGGAGAAAAGGAGCAACAAGAAAGATTGGAGGAGATGGCAATAGTAAGGCGAAGTTAGGACAAGCAGGAATGGATTGACGGAGGAAAAGTAAGACCGAAGTGTTTAAAAAAAGAGAAGTGTTGACAAAAAGAAGCATAGGAGTACTATGAAGGGGGGGAAATAAATGTAGTAGTAAAGAAAAAGAATGAGTGAGGGCAGCTCCGAGCCTCAACGTAGCGTTAGATGCAGTGCCCCCAGTCAAGATGCATATCTATCTGTCTAGCTTTTATCAGTTAAATGGATACAGCCCTAAGAGCCCCATAGGCAGAATGTGAGACTTCTAACAGCTGACATTTTCCCTCAAGCGTTGTCAAAAGGCAACAAGGCCTTCCTTTAATGCGTTATATCTGCCTGTCATGTCAGCTGCCTTCGTCTCTCCGGCTCTCTGTTCCTTACCTTTTCACTTTTTCACCTTTAACACCGAGATCTATAACTCCTATTTTCCCCTCTCCTTTGTTTTTTTTTTTTTTTTTGCATAACCCAGATCCTAGCCGTCTTTTCTCCCACTCGCTACTAATATCCCTCCTCCCCCCTGTAACATGGTAATGTTCTCAGAAATTACAGTGAGGTAAACAGAGCCGGGTGTTGAAATGAAATAACTGCTACAGGGCTGTCAGCTCTAGCAAGGGGGCCATCCGTCAGCGGGAAATGACACGTCAGCCGCCTTCCACCCCACCCCTCCTGTCATACACACAGTTGGATTCCTCCCGTCCTCCTGGTGGCAAGGTGAAGGAATTATGCTCATCAAAAGCCCAGCGCAGCCTGGAGCCTTTCCATTAACCTTCTACAACACTTGTCAATGGCGAAGGGACAAACACAGACACTTCACACACAGTCGAAACGGGGATGCTTCTGGAAGGAAGGAAGGAAATGATACAGACAGCTTTATATATATATATATTTGATGGAACAGACGTACATGCATAATTACTCTGCGTTAGGCTATATATACAGGTGCACACACACCTCAATTACCGTTTCATTCATAGCTCTGACAGCAGAGCGCACACGAAGGCTGACATTAAAGGAAATTAAATCTCCTTGTGGAATGGGCCGGCCCATCTCACCTCTCGTCAAAATGCTCTCATTTCCACTCCTCCCCGTAACCTTCTCATCTGGGTATTTAGGGCTTTGTGGTGCGGAACGTCATCAAAGAGAAAACTTAGCGAGGCGGCCGCGTGTAGACGAGGCCTCCCTGTGATAATCCCCCCCCCCCTACAAACGAAGCCTTCTACTATTAGCCCAGGCTCACAAATTACCGTTACACATTCTGTTGCACTCTTTCACCACATCTACTGTTGCATACTTAGAGGCGAGTGTACTTTCAAATTCAAATTCGCACACACGTAAACTCTCGTATCGTTGACTTAGCCCAGTGAGCGAGTCAGTTAGTCAACTCTTTGATCCAGACCTCCTGTCTGCGTTGGAATACGAAGCCTATTTGACATAATCCTGAAAAGACGGTGCTTCACATAACCAATGATACTCACTCAAAGGAAAGCACAGCTGTAGGGCTACACACACCAAAGGGTTTTAACAGGAGAGTGACACGTGTACAGTAGATTTTTACAGGCAGATTTAATTAAGCTTCATTCGCCACCAAATCCTGTGTTTAGTTTACCCCAAAGTTGGGTAAAATAGTTCCTGGTTAAAGTGGAAAAGAGCTGCGGTTTGTTTCACATTGGGGCGCTGTTTTTTCCCCCGAAGGCTTTAATAAGATCAAACATGTCCTGTCAGATAAGACGGCTAATTAATCAGGAGAGGAACCAGTCTTCTCCTCTGACAGATGGAGAGATGGAGGCAGGACGCTGGTGCAGACATTTCCTCCCCCTCCCCCTTAACCTCTTCCTTCACCGTCAACAGAAAGCGTAAGAAGACAGAGTCGTCTGTGGAGAAGCACAGAGCCTGTAGAGTCTCAGAGATGGTGTTTACATGCGGGCTGCGACTGAAGTATCTCCACAACCCCCAACTGAGAGGAAGACAGACTTCTGTATCGAGGTTGCTGTTGACTTTTAGGTTTTATTTGAGGTCAAAGCTTCTGAATTCAACGTAAAGTAGAGCTGTTGACAGATTACAAGTCTCCATATAAAAAAGTCACAGTGGTACAGGAAAGAGAAATATTGCACTACGTGCAGTTTATGTCTTTATTTTCTTTGGGTGAAAATCAGTCAGCATCCCCTACCCCGTCCTTGCTTCCCTTTTTTTGTCTTGTTACCAACGCTTAAGGTTTATGAGACTAGACTTAGCGGATCCATCATTTCCCTATAGATGATTGTCTTACCAAATTGCATTCTTATTCAGGGTATACTCAGTAGCCTTGATGATAAACCATACCCATCATAGAGATTATTGCCCTTCTACGTGGCTATGCTCTTTTCAAAAACTCTCCATGCTCACATTGTTGATCCGACTTGGATTAAGATGTTAATCAGCTGGTAAGAGAGGCTGTTATTATTTCTACTGAGGAATGGGTGGTTCCTAGATAATGAATCCTAATGAATTTAGTCTTGTGCCACAATAAGGTTTGAACATTTGTGGCTTTGAGTAAATGTCTCGAGAACTGTTGAATAGATGGCCGGGCCTGCTGTGTCCACCGGGCCCTCTACTACCTCAGGCTCAAACTATAACCAGCCGTGCAGTTTCACCTGGCACGCAGCAGCCCCAGGGCACTACAATGAATATACTGTTGTACAATACACACTACACAGATTCTCTCTCTCTTTAGATCTTTAAACTGAAGTAAAAAGAAAAACAGAAGATCCCATTAAAACTATTGTGAATACTGTGTGTTAATACAGATGTGCATAATGTAGCCTACATACTCGCTCTTTCTTACACATAAAAGAACAGTGAGCTATGTATCAATACTGCATTAATGTATGAGTGTGTAAATATAGCCAAGCATCATGCGAGTTCAGAGATAGTTTGGTTGCATTGTTGACAGCATGTTACCATATGTTACCTGATGGCTCATGACACACAGAGTTGATGCATATTTCACAGTTCCTTAAAGTTGATACGGCGATACATTATTTCTTATACCATCTTGTCTTCTCTTCTCCCTCCTCTCCGTCCTCTCTGTGCGCCTGTTCCCTTTTCCCCCCTGCTGTTCTACCCTCTGGCCTTGCAGCAACAGGAGCAGGACCCTACCAACCTGTACATCTCCAACCTGCCGGTGTCAATGGATGAGCAGGAGCTGGAGAACATGCTGAAGCCCCTGGGTCATGTCATCTCCACAAGAATACTGAGGGATGCCAACGGGGTCAGCAGAGGAGTCGGATTTGCCAGGTAAACTTTAATAATGATACTAATATAAAATGATATGGACTCTCTACTAACTATATATATATATATATTTGTTGTAGTTTAGTTTACCCAATTTATTTTTATCCTCCCCACTAGTCCTCCATGCAAAGTCAAACAATAACAAAAAAAACGTTTGTAAATGGATTGCGACCCATTTTATCTGTGCACACACATGCATACTGAACAACAAACACGCAATCTTTAACATGCACTTGTCTACACATATAAATACACAGGCTTATAAGTGTGCGCCTGAACTCTATATATGCACACATGCATTCTCTCTGGAAAGACACTCGGATGAATCCTGCCTCCAGGCAGTGGAAACTTTAAAAGGTGATTTGTTTCTTTTCCAAGCCTGTCTGACTGTGTGTCTGCCAGTGTACGAGTTTGTCTTTGTTCATGCCAGTGCATTAGAGTGTATGCACATGCCTGTTAATTTATACTTGTGTCCGTGTATTCATGAATGCCAGCAATTGCACCCTTACAGCATAGTCAGGGCTGCTGTATTTCCACTACCAAGCACATCACTAAACAGTTTATTTCTTTTTCTACTTAGAAAAGTTTCCACTTCAGCTTGTTAATCCCCCAAAGTCATAAACTGCTCTGTCCTTGTCCTCGGCAGCAGCCACCAGGCTCTCATTCCTCTCCACAAATTCCTCCCTTGTTTACCCAGAGGAGGCCACTGACGGCCACAGAACCGCCATCTTGCAGGGTTTTTTCTTAATCACCTGCTCTGGCTGAACTCGTATCATATTCCCTGCTCTATTACTGAGGGTTACAGCAGGACAGACAGAAACAAACACACACATGCACGTGTGCACAGACATGAACTTAAATATACACATGCAGGCCTCCACACATGCCTACACACCTGTGCATAAGTACAAATGCATGCACATATACTGACAGAAACATTTAATAGCAGACTCCCACACATACACACACAGACAGGTAGGCAGCCTCCTGCAGGCCAGCAAGCAGAGCACAGCAACAACCTTCCACAAGCCACCTGTTCAAGCAGCCCCTCAGTGGGTGGAGGAAGAGACATGATGGAAACAGAGAGCAAGATGGGAGTGTGAAACAATAGCCAGATAAAAAGAACTATTCATGAAGGTTATTATAAAGAGAAAGAAAAAGTGATGAGAAAGGCGAGCGCACTATGAGATGGAGAAGGATGACGAATAGAAAGTAAGATGAGTGAGTGTGGGAGAAAATGTGAGAAGTAGATTGGTATAGTTTCAGGTATATGAGGAGAACACAGAAAAAAATGAAAGCGGTACAGAGGGTGTGATTGTATCTGTACAGATCAAGAAATAAAGGAGGATGGTGGTAATTAACAACTACCAGTGAGAGGAAAAAAAGCCAGAGAGACAAAGGAAATAAAGCAATGTATTTTTATAAATTGTGGAGCTCCTGTTAGCTGTGTCAACACACAGACAGACAGACAGACAGCTGCTGAGGGCTGGGCCATGAGGGGCATTAGAGAGAGTAAACTGAGCTAAGTGTTTGTGGGCCGATCCATTACTGTTATCAGAGCCCATTACTCCAGCCCCAGCACTAATCATTGCAGACAGCAGCACCTGATGCCATTAACCAGCAGCACACAGAGAAAAGCCACCCTGCTTTACTGCCTACCAGGTTTGCTCACTGACTGACTGGCTGCCCCAACAACCGAGTAACCATGAGACAGCCTGGCTACCCGGTTTGTTTTCCAATAACTACCTAACGGCCTGTCTGCCTTATTTACTTCTTGTCTACCCCACCTGTTTTCTGTCTACCTACCTGATCCACTGCTGGAAAAAAGTGAAGGAGAGGTGGCGATGAGGAGGCAACAATGAGTAGCCAGAGGGGTTGTGAGGAGGATGGAGGGGAAAAAAAGCACTTTAGGGAATAGAACGAGAAGCTAAGCATCAACACTTCAGTCAGAGAATCACTTAAAACTCTGGAGAAGCTTGATTGATTCAGTCGGTTTGGACAGCAAACACAACACCCACCGAACAATATCAAAACCACCTTAGTGGAAGTGCAGTGTTGTGTGTGTGTGTGTGTGTGTGAGAACGAGGATCAGGAGCATTTAATGATTATGTGAATATGTGAACATAAACACACATTTTGTTTAAAATGTCAAGCATATTGGCATAATGCTTTCATCACAAAATGCTGCCAAAGCACATGAACATAAACAGAGTAAGATAAATAATACATACTATGAATACAAACATTATTATTGTATATACAATAATGCAATACATGGAAAAAAGAACAAGTTAGTGAGGAAACTTCTATAAAGTGGGAATTACTCATAACCCAAAAAAAATACAGCATGAATAACAACATATTACATGATGTAGAAATAAAGAAAAGCATGTGACTTTGAGGCATTAGGGGGTAATTTCAAGGACATTCTCATTTCTATGTTTTTCTGTATTTTGGGCCATCTGTTAGAAATTGAACTCTGTCTCCAAATTTGTGTTTGACACTGGGCACTGAATTGCAACAGCTGAATGTCAAACCAGATTCATTTGTTGGTACTGACGGAAATATGTCCTCAACACAGAATATCAAAAACAATTTAAGCTGGCATTGAATCTTTCCTTGAATTCAAACTCTTCTTATATTTATTTATTTTACTTTTTAATGTTTTATCAGGCAGTTTTAATCATTTGGTATCATTATGGTAACTCTGTTACTGTCTGTAAATCATTGAAATGAAATAACTTTGGATTTTAGTTGGTTGCTTTGTGATAGTGAGGTGTTAAAGACCAGTTATCATGATTAGTCATCAGCTGACAAGACTGGTTAGAAGAAAGAGAAAGCGAGAACTGATGGATACGGGGTCAAGCAAGAGATGAATGACGCCGGGAAGTATGAATGATTACATCTTCTGAAAAGAGAGGTGGTGTGGATAGGGTGGAGCAGAGAAACAAAAGGATGGAGAGAAAGGGAAGAAAAGAAGGGCTAAGAAAGTGAGAGAGATGGTGCAGGAGAGAGTGAGGGTAAGAGTGAAAGATGGAAGAAATAACCAAGGTTGAAAGACAGGGAGGAATGAGAGAGATGTCAAAAAGAAGAGGTGCAGACGGGCTGGGAGTAAGATGGATGGGATGGAGAGAATGATAAAGAAGCTATGGTAAAAAAAAAGGATGGAGGTAGCGATAGAAGAGGGATGAGAGACAGAGGACAGGGAAGTGAGAGGCTGACAGAATGATATGAGTATTCTTGGAGGTGAGCGCGAACAAAGCATGAATATCTGGAAAGCAATGAATTCTCCACATTCCACCAGCGTATTACCATGAAGGCACTTTAATAAGTCCTTTGTGTGTGTATATATATATATGACCAATTTACATAGTAACATGATGTGCAACTCGATGTGAAGGGTATGTGTTTCATGACATGTTACTGTAACTTAACTCCTTATTCATGAAGAGAAAACCAAATCATTGTCCTTGACTGGTGTAGATTGTGCTGCGTTTGGTGTTTTTAAATGATTTTATGATCTAAAAGTCCCTGAAATAATCAAATGTCAAATTTTGGTCACTCTTTTACAAATTCATCGCGTATTAGTTTTCCTTTCAGGGGATGTGAAATCCTGGTTCCCACTGACTAGTCGGTACTATTGATTTGTGCACAATCTATGTGGAATATTGTTTATTATTAGCCTCTACTTACTCCCACCCTGTTGTGATTGGACTCATGGGCTATACACAGAGTGCTAAGGACTACATGTTGCTGTGAGTTGCTATTGCACACATATGGACCTACTGTATGAAGGAGTCATGGCAAATAGTACTTAGACCCCCCCTCCTTGGTAAAGCGTGGGGCGAACACACACTCGGTGTTCAGGAGCTGCAGATAAGAATAACAGCCGGGAATCAGTGGTAAAGGTGGAAAGAGGACGTTATTTTACCCAGCTTGCTAGCTTTCACTTTCACTTTCATTTTCCAAAATGGAACATAAGCTTGCTTTCAGAAAAAAAAAAATCTTGTATTAACATCTGTAGGCTATAGAGCTTCAGATGCTTGAAGTTTAGCAGCTGTTTTAACAAATATGTCCAAAAGATTTTTATCCCCCTTTTTAAAAACTGAAAAAATATGTGCAATAGCCGTAGTATTAACATTGTATATATGACAAGTATAAATAATTCAAATTTTAGTTTGACTTAATGATTTGGAGCTAAAGGGTGTTGTGTATAAAGGTTATGTGAGTTAAATTAAAGCTGGCAGATAGTGTGTATCTTCCTCAGATCCTTTCATAAGTTTGTATTTTGCAGAAACATGAAAGATGTGTGTGTGTGTGCATGTGTGTGTGTGCCTGCCCACGTACAGTACATTTTCTATGTGTTTGATGTATATGTACGTGTTTTGATGTAATGCGTGTATGGGCATTAGTGTCTGTGTGCTTTAGATGTGAGAGATCAGAGGCTTCCTGCTGGTCAGCTCCCCCGGCCTGTAGACGATTGATCCGGCAGATGGGAAAGAGGAAACAAGTCAAAATTTCAGCAGCTTCCTATATTCTCTCTTCGCTCTCCCACTCCGGAAACCAATTACAGTACATCCACGAGAGTGTCATTTTTACCTTTTTCATACCTTCTCATCTCCCTTTTTTTTTTCCAACATCCCCCTTTTTGCCTGCTCTCTCTCTGTTCTTTTATAGCCTTTGTCTTTTCAAGCAGAAGCTACATAACAACTTATTTCCCTCCAAACCCTGAATTTGACTATTAAGCTTCTGATTCAAACAGACAGTGATGGTCCCGCTGCAGATAGACTCACAGACACTTGATAGTCTCACAGGCCTTTTTTAAGAATGAACAGTTGGATATTAAACAGCCAGTAGGAAGCAGTTTAGTGTGTGAGTCATTTTAGTGGTAAATGTGTCCTTAGTGGCAGTATTGTTTCTCATTATCTACTGTGAAAGATTCCAGTGCTCGATGTAAATGAGCAAACGTTGAGTTGTTTTTAAAATAAATTTGCCATGTATTGTCACTTGTTTGAACTAGTGTAACCTTTTGTTTTGTGCCATTAAAGGATTTCAGTATATCGAGCTATCCGGTTGCCAGTGTTCTTCTTTATAGTCTACTTTAGTGGCAATAATTATACTTTTAAAGATCTACTGAGTAGTTTTTATTCGTGAGAATTGAGACTAGAATTGTCAATTTCAGCCTTTTAAACTAGAACTGGATATCAAAATATTTCCCAAATGAATCCCTTTTTTGCGTCACTTTTTGTTCCAGGATGGAGTCCACAGAGAAGTGTGAAGTAGTGATACAGCATTTCAATGGAAAATACCTGAAAACCCCACCAGGAATTCCAGGTGAGTGTCCCTCCCTTGATTTACATTACTCAGACATCACCCTGCTCCTTTCTTCCTTCCTTCCTTAGTAAAATCATCACCTTTTGCAATGAGAAACCTCCTTTCTAATTCAATTATGGTAATGTCTCATCTCCGATCTAGCGGACAGCTTGATAGATTGTGTACACCGTTGTTTCTGACACCTGAAGCTAGCTGTCGTGGCTGTGGCTGAGTAGCTGACGGTTCTATAGGTCTCTTCCTCTCTCCCTCTCCTTCTCTGTCACCATCTCTCTCCCTCCCTGAGGGTGCTGCTGCTGCTGCAGGCTGGAACTTCTCGGGCAGGAGAAAGCCCTCTTAATATTCACACTCATGCCTCTGTGCTGCTCTTTGCAATCTACTTAAGAGCTTGCACTCTCCCGTCTTTCCTCTGCTGCTCCTGCTGTTGCCGTGTCCTCTCTCCTTCCTATCTGTCTTTTCTGCAGCCACCCTAGACAGTGGAACAAGCTGGCCAAGGACAGACCTGCAAGAGAAAGAAAAGAATGACACAAAATGGAGACAGATTCAGAGAAAAGATTGTACAATCATTGTGTGTTAGCACACAAAGTTGTCTTTTATTCGGTGTCCAAAGTCATCATTACTGTCCCACAAGTCTAAAGTACAAAAAAAGACAAAGCACTGGAAAGGTTGGAAACAGTGCACGTCCCTACGGGGAATAAGGGTGACAAGAGGTGGCAGCAAAAAGAGAAGCAAGGTGGAGGGAGAGTAAAGGCATGAAAGACAGAGTCAGAGGGAAATGATAGGATGAAGAGGCGGAAAAAAAAGTGTTGCCTAAGCAGTTTTGGGGCCAGGTGCTCAAAGCCTCCTGTGCGTCCCAACAGGACACGCGGGCCAGACATGGCGATACCGCGGAGATCTCCTTCACCCCCGTGGCAATTTTATTAACTCTACTCATACTTCCAACCAGCGGAACAGAAACAGGCCTATAAAATGCTCTCCACAATTCAGTAATACCTCAGAGAGACACTGGCTTTTTCGAATCTCCATATATGCTCAGCCACTGCATAGCCAGCAGCCATTAAAGGCAAGGTGAGTGGTTATATTGAAGTTGAATCGTAAGAGGAAACCTTTAAAGCCGTAATATCAGGCTGACCTTCCCCTTTAAGGGTCTATCCCCTGGCCGCTCAGCCTTTATTATTGTTAATGGATTGTTCAGGCTTGAGCCAAGCAGGGAGATTTACGGCCTTGATCTAGGATATCCTTCTGTGGAATTAGGAATGGTTAAGTTTACAAGGTCTGCTCTGGTCTGGTACTACTATCGTCCTTCCTAAAAGGGTCCATGAAATTTCCTGTTTCCCTTTGCTGCATGCCAGAATATACACACACACCTACCTGTTGCAAATTATATAAACTGTTCATTGTGGTGTTGCCAATTGTGTGAGTGAGTATGAGCGATTATGGTACTTATTTGTGTAATTTCTATCACGTATAAAAGCCTGACGGAGCAAGAATCCCAAGACAGGTTGTAAACAAGCCAACAGTCTTAATCAGGGATACTCAAATACAATTTCAGAGGTCAACTTAATACATTTCCACTGCATCAAAGCAGTAGAAGTGCTTTACCGGATGATATTTTAATACGAAAACCATCCAGAACTCTGTACAAGAACAGTATTTCTGTATTAATGGGCAACGCCACACCTTTGTTGTGTAACCAAGTGCTTAAATTTGTGCGTTAAAAGGTGCGATGGCCAGGCGGAGACAATAAGTGTTCTTACCTCCGTGTTTTTGGGATAGTTTTGTTCAAAACAGGCATGTTTGGTTTACCACTCTTCATTATGGCTGCTGTTTCATTCCTACTCAAGCACAATGGATGTCAAAGTGAATGCATATTGATAGATAGAGTGTCACTCTGCTGTTCCTTTGATAGTTTTCTTCTACTTTTTAATTCATAGAGAAGTATGGGAATTGAGGAAGTATACCCTAACCCCCTCCCTCTTTGACACTGTCCATGTTGACTTGCTGTCTGCTAAATGAAAATCTCTGGACATTCCTCCGTTATCAAACTCAGATGTTCCTCTGTGGAGGACCCAGGGCTGTTTCTGTTTCTGTTTCTCACAGAAACAGCCAACATCCCCTTATAGATGTGTGTTTTTGTGTGTGTATGCAGGTCATGTCGTTCTTTGCATCTGTTTCAGTGTTTTCTTTTTAATGCATCTGTTTTTAAAAGTATGGGTTTTAAAACCAGAGGACATGCATACTATATCTGTGTGCTGACGGTGTATATATTTGTGTGTATTTTTGTTTGTGTGTGCATGTGTGTGTGCACGTGTGTGTGTCATGTTGGTGGTATTTCCCCAGAGCCCCTTGCTATGCAGGGCAGCTTCTTCATCCATCCTGCTTTGACAGCTCAGCAGCACCCCCCAGGGGGCCCCCACCACACACAGCACAGCAGTAGCGTGCGTGTGTGTGTGTGTGTGTGGGCACACGCACACGCACGGATATCCTTTTGTGACAGCCATGACTACTACACTGTTTAAGGCTTGACACACACACACACATAAACCACATAAGCACAAATATAGTCATGCACCACTAACTTTGACCTGAATGGAATGTCAACATCCATATAATGCTAATGAGATTCCTTTTTTCCACCATTTAGCGTTTGAAACATAGCCCACAAACACACACAAATTAGCTGTAGTAGCACACACACACACGTCTACACATGGACAACAACACGCACGCATACACATGCACACATTTTTCTCAGTGTACCAAGCTTGCTCACCAATCCTCTCTAGCCAAAATCTGACAAGCCTCTGCATTTCTAGTGTAGCCTCTCAATCACACCATGTCAAGAGATTTCCGTGTGTGTGTGTGTGTGTAAGTGTGTGTGTGTGTGAGAGAGTGATGGAGGGTGGGTCTTGTTATAGCTGCCCTCTTCTACTCAGGTGTGTCCAGTGGTAATACAACAGGATATTGAGTTGTAACCTTGCGTTCACATACAAGGAAGTAAATATCTAGATGTCATGTGCCAGGTCATTTGTTAAATTCAACTGACCATGGGAAAAAATAAACAGACAGGAAGTCATCATACTGGCAGGAAGCTAACGTCGAGTTGCAGATAACACAAAGACACAGGGGTAGGTTGTAGAGAGATGCTAACAGATGGGAGCTAATGGAACCATAGGCCGCTTCCATAGACTTCCTGTTTAAATTTTAATGTAATAACATCTAACTTCCTTGTGATTACATGAGATGTTGAGTTGATATACAGTGTGGGGAAGATGATAGCAGATGGAAGCTAATGATACTTAAACAGCTTCCCTATTCTTACTGTTGAGTTTTCAATCAAATCATATGTAATTCTCTAGCGGTTACTTAGTGTGTTATTTAGATAGAATATATATGGTAAAATGCACGTTTGATTCATGTTATGATTCAGAGTCGACATGTGCGACATGTAGAGTATCAGTACTGCATTGATCCGACATCCTTTATAACTGTAACCTAAGTAACGAATGCATTAAAAATGAGATGCACTGTTATATTTCTTTGTAAGCAATTGAATGCAACGACGACAAAAAAAAAAAAGGGGTTCGTCAGCAACTTGAATTTAAAACTTTGTCCATATATTCTCACCAAGTTCTACAGAAACAAAGTACTACGGTGCTCGCATATAGATGCATCTAATCAGCCATCCAGGTCAGGATTGTTTGGTGAAGCCTGGTTGATATGAGAGGTGCGTAGCAGTTCTCCAAAAAGCCAGTCACTGAGGCCTGCTCCAGCCGCTCTGCTCTGCCCACGTCTGATTGTGATTCAGAGAGAGGGACATGATCGATAGCCCTGATGGAGCACTACAGCTGTTTAGCTATTCAGTGCAATGCGGCAGCCGCTTTCCCTGTCGCTTTTGTCGGCTGTGTGAGCGTGCATACATTCGCACACAGATACGAACACTTACATGTACTCTATGTATGCCCCAAATACACATAGATGCATGTGTTTTCACATAGGAATATACAATATATACATGCATTGCGATGCAGTGACACACACAGATAAATGGACTTATGCACTCGTGTAGACACCTCCTTTCTGAAAAATGATTAACTCTATAGTTCAAGTGAAAATAAAGAGTTATCCTTGTTTTTCAGTAGATGTGGATTTACTCAATATATGAAATAAATGGAATTTATGAAATGTGACTATAGCAATAAACCATACTGAAGTGAGCCCAACAGGGACACATTATGATTTACACTGCAACCCTGAGCACTGGGAAAGTCAAAGGAAGCGCAGATAAAAAGTGATTTAATCCGCTGGCTCCACTGAGCCTCGCTGATTAAAGTCCTTCGTCCCACAACGCATTAAACAGCTTAGAAGTGATACCCTATGGTAAATGTAATTTGAGCCGGAGATACATTAACCATTGTTTGGTTTTGGAAGGTGAATAACCACATGTACATCTCATATTGTGTGTTAGCGTTGGCACTGAGGAAAATTGATACCTTTGATACACTGTATGTGCCGTGCTGCTCAGTCAAATTTATGCTCTTTGTGTGATTTAAGTTAATTTCATTGTCAACAGTCAAACAAACAGCTAAATAAACAAGCAGGTGTGTTTTCAGAAGGATTAGATACTGTTTTTAGCCAAATGACTCCACCAGACTAGATGAATCAAGAACCGTCATAGATGTCTAACTGTGCAGAGTTTCAGACCAGACTGTGCAGTAACAGCGTATATCTGCAGCTTCTTCCTTTTTCACTTCCGTTCTTGTTGCTCGTTCCGTTGTTCCGTTCCGCTGAGAACTGGCTCCAATATTGTCCAATAGATGCTGGATAAATAATGAAAACCACATCAGGAAGCAGCCACAGTGGCCCTGTGAGATGGAACCAAACGGAAACATGCAATATGTACAAGCTTTCCTGCTTCTTTTTTTTTCTTCTGGCATTTCTCTCTCGAGCATTATCTGTTTTCACAAATTCTTTTTAAAACTGCAGTGACTCTCTGTCTTCATTCATACTGTCTTTCAGTATCAAAGGACACAGTGTAAACAACTTTTGAGTTAGGCCCATGGTAAAAGCCGTCTTCTTCACGGTGGCTTGTGGGAAACATCAGTGGTTTTCTCATGCAAAGCGCCGCCCATGTGAACATGACTACATTCGGAAAATCACGACCCAGTTTCCCCTCTGGTTTTCTGATCCAGATGACACCCAGACTCTCCGCAGATGTCAGGCTAGTGCCACACAAAAGAGTTCACAGGGGCCACTACTTGGAAAGCCTCCACTTTAAACAAAACACAGCATAAACCGAAAGACAGTCCTGAACCCCAAAGTGCTGGCCCAACAACACATCCCGTCATTATTTGCAGAACAGTGGGCCTGTGCCACGGCTGGTGGGGGAGCTGTTGCTTGGGGGTGCTGTTGCAGAAAAAAGATCCCCTCCCTCTTGGCATCCTCGTCAAGGCAACGGTGCCAAGATAGCAGAGACAACCCACAGTATTAAAAACGTCCCTCGCTGAATTAAGGCAAGTCCCAAATCACTTGGTAAGTCACAAAAAGCCCTTCTGAAACTGTCAGTCATACTTGAGTAATCCATGTTAATTTCTGCAATCCCTCCCACATTCCCCTGGCTAATAATTGGCCTGTCGGCAGGCCCATTTCTCTCCCCTATGGCGTGTAGATTTAGCGTGCAGCCAAGTAGGTTGGTGGCTTGGCTGTCAGTGTCTCAGACATGGCTGCCTCTCCAAGAATACCGAGGTTTTTTTGAGGTTTTTTTTTTCCCATGATGCATTTGTGTGTCATGTGTGTATGCTCATCATGAATTATTCATATCTAATGTTTTCCTTCCACTTTTTTGACAGAAACAAAAAGGTCAAATCCATTATGTATTGATAATTCATTTACTTCTGCTCATCCTGCAGAGACTGACTGTCACCCAGAGTAAACTAGCCATATTTCTGTCTCTGTTTGTGATCCTCAGTGACAATCAGACAGCTTTTCAATATACACTGCCACAGATAATAATTAGTCACCAAACCTCCCTTTCAAATGCAATTCTCAGGATATTGCATCGTAATGAAATCTGTCCTCTTAGCATGAACCTTCCATCCTCCCACCCCTGACTTCACCCGCCTCCCATTAGAGTCAGGACACACAGGAAGTTATTATTGGCATCCCCAGTAAATCAGACAGCTTCCTGAAAAAAAAAGGATCAATTTCCCCTGATGCACTTTCTCATTATAACCTTATCTCGCCCACAGACAATAATCTGGATTTGTCACGCTTTGTTTGTTTTGCCACTGAACTGTATCAATCACGAGCAAAGCCAACGGTTAGCAGAAAGAGGAGGAGAGGGGAGCTGCTTTGAGTGGATCTGTCACTGAAATATAAAGTATTCACCTGCTGCAGTCCCCTTCCACAGAAAATGATATAAGCCCTTTGATTGGCTTCAAGGTTTGTTTAGGCAGAGGAGAGCAGCTCTGGCTCCTGGAGGGTTTTAGGCAGAAAACGATTGACTTTGCTCTCCACTCAACCACATCTAATGTTGAGCGAGACAGAATGGAGGAGAGTTACCATGAGAAAAAAAGATGCATAACGAGGGAGAGTAATAGAGAGAAATATAGCAGGAGCAGGAATAGATTAAGAGCCTAGAAAATGTGACAGGAATAAGAGAGGGAGATGAAAGAGAACAGATGGAAAAGGGCAGCGAGGGGAAGAAAGTGACAGGCAGCGTAGGGGAGCCGAAGAGAGAGGAGTGAAAGTTGGATCAACCCGTGCTTTTTGGAAGGTTAAATTTGAGTAAAGTTCAGGTTGCTGCATTTGCTGCAGCAGACGAGATGAAAGGATGACATTGACTGTGCGTCCGCTTCCTGAGCTTGACCCCTGTGACCCCAGTCCAGCTGTCCACCATGTTGATCCCCTTCTATCTTTCTCCCTTCTCTCACCCCGCTCACATCTCTCCTTTCACTTTTTTTGTTGTCCTTGTTTTAATACTCTCATCCGTCCCTTTCTCTCTCTCTTATCATCCCTGCCGCCACTGTCTTTCATCCCTCACTTTCTCTGTTTGTCCTCCTCTCTTCTCTCTCTCTCACACACACACACACACACACACACACACACACATTCCTGCTCATCCCTCCCTAATGCTCACCTATGTTACTGGATGTAGCTGAGTGCACACAATATTAGTGAAAGCATAATAAGCACCTTAAGCTGTGTTTATTTCCGAAGAACATTTTCATCTCTTCTTTGTTCGACATGTGTTCAGCGTGTTCATTGATGTGTTCGCCTTTCTTTTATAACATGGATATACGGACGCTGTGGATAGTTGACAGTACAAAAGTTGTTTTTTTTTTTATTATTTGTTTGCTTTTAAATATTTTATACATTGACATGAAACAACAACAACAACAAGTTTGGGTCAGAAATGTATTCTAGGCATCGGTGCAAGAATGCTTTTGAATGTAAAATACCAATGAATTTATAATGCACCTTGTTATTAAGAATCCTTTTTTTTTTTTCCACATTTTGCTTCATTGCAAATTGAGGTGTTTTTAAGTGTTCTAGTGATTTGAGTTTCTAGTAGAGGTGAAGTGCAGGATTGTGATTTCAAATATAGTGCAGAATGCAAATGTATGATTTTATAATTCAATAAAATTGAGAGGAACAAGGGACCACTAAAAAGGTTCCTACCTTCCTGAGCAGTCATGTCCATCTATTGTCGAGCGTATTACGTTTTGTTTCTATATATGCTAACAACCAGAGCTGCCCAGTGAAACTACGTCGGGGAGTAGTTGTTATTTAATGTATTTTCTTATGAATTTTAGTCAGGAAAATCATCAAGATCTAAGTGCTCTTTCCACCAATCTTGGGAATACAAACTTGCGATGTGTGCATTAATTTCATTGATCTACACTGATCAGATTGCTTTTTTTTTTTTTTTTTTTTGCAAACAATAATAATATTCAGCCTCTCAACAGATATAGTAGGTCACTGAGCTCATAGCCTTTCGGTCAACCTGTCTGTCCTCCTGAATGAAGATTATGTTTGCTGAGGAGGATAATCATGCTCCAAAGTCTCTGTGGTATGCAAGCAATTCGGCTGGCTTGCTGTCTGTGGTTCACTTCATTTCACCTTTTATTAGATTAAAGAATCACAACACATGCCTTTTGATTACAGCTTTCTAGTTTTTTTTTTCACTCCAGTCTGTGTTTAGCATCTTATAAGGTTTAAATTTCATAGTCAACAGAAGTAATGAGGCATAGCCGGATCATCTGACTGACCAGAATTGACCTCAAGACTGATTGTGTCCTGTGTGTGCTTGCGTCAGGGAAGCAGGAAAAAAAAAAAAAAAGAAAAAAGGCAGGCATCAGTTACACCCGGCCACGTCACTGTCATCGTCCCGGGACACAGAGGGCAGTGAGATAAATCTAGCTGCGGCCCCCAAAATAGAGCACAAGCCTCCATTAGAACAGGACGCAGGCTGTGTGAGAACAAGCAGAGGTCACTGTGGTCAGCAAAGTTATTTCTGTAGCACCACCGGACCTCCAGGAATGGACGCCCATTCATTCATCCGATTGCCTGCCAGCAGGGTAGGGGACACACACACAGAGACACACACAACAACAAAAAAATGCATACACGCCTGCAAACTCTGCTAAAGGATGATCTGTGGGAGTGGGACATGTTCCATTTGGTGAATCTAACTGTGATGGTGTTGAAGGGTATTTGTGTCTTTTCTATGCGTATTTATATGAGAGCAGACTGCTGGTTTTTGGAGATGACGGACGATGGAAACACACCTGGTTTAAAGTGACCTCATGTCCCAGATACACTGTCTCTCTGTCTGTCTGTGTCTGTCTCTGGCAGTACAGCATATCATGGATATTGGTTCATATTTGTGGTTTTTGCTCAACTTATGTAGATGATTTACAGTAGTTTATAGACATGGATGTACAGTTTTTTTGGTGTTTTTTTTACTATTAGAGAAAAACATAGACACAAATGGAAAACACATCAGTATGCCAACAAAATGATTTCTTACAATTTCTTTTTTCTTCCTTTTGTTCGTTGAGCCTCATCTTCCTCTCATACATCCACGCACACACACACAAATACACACACATCAATAGTCCATTAGGAGTGTGTTGCTTTCATTACCTCCAGCTTGGCCCTGAGACAGCCTTCACAGTGGAGTACAGCAGAGCAGAGCTGGCCAGGATTGGAGTATATATATATATATAGAGAGAGAGAGAGAAGTCTGGTAATTACCAGCTCTCTGTTCTCTCTATCCTGTACATCAGGTGGAAAGTATGAATCCGCGGTATCTAGGGACCACCCCTGCTGCACCGCACCGCATCTCGCTACAACTGTCTGTCCCCCCACCGGGCACAAGTAATAGGAGGAAAACAGAGAGCTTAAAGGCCTCAGAGATCCAACAACTGCCACTCTAACAATACGAACCACCATGGGGAAACAAAAAAAAAAAAATCTAGTAGTCGACATTAACAGCACAGAGAGGCACCTATAGATAGATACATGCTCGGTGCTGTTACTGTAGGACAGCTTCTCTGTCGAAGTGGAATATATTACTTGCTTTGTTTCATACGCCAGCAGGCAACAACAGCGAGTTTGAGACCTGAAACATTTTGATATTGAAGAAAAATAAGCAGCTGAACGCCAATCGCTGTAAGGCAGCTAATTAGAGTCAAACGTTCAAGTCAATTTTGATCATTTTTTTGCTTGTACCGTAACAGAGATAAAAAAATTAGTTTTAGCTCCAAATCCATCAAATACGTGTTGAACTTGAACATCTGTTTGAGATAATGTTTTCTACAAAAATGAGCATCAGTGATCAAAGCCTATTAACGCCAGTTTGATTGCAACGTTACGAGGTTAATTGTTTTGCGTTAGCTGCCGATGAGCGGATTGTGTTCACAAGCTATCCTGTTGGAAAAATGAGTAAAGATGACCGTTGCTAAGTATAAGGTGGTTTTTCTGATGTGAAAGTGTCCTTGAACACGGCGACAGGGAGGATTGTCAAAAACAGTTGATACTTGCCAATGCATTACAGTGTAGAAGTATATTGATAAGGTAACAGATCAGTCATGTAAAATATAGATGATGGTCAAAAATATGCAAAAGATAAATTTTTTTTAAATGTGGTTGGAGAATAAAATGTCTTTCTGCTGTACTGAATCCAGTCATTCATCAAGGTATTTGTATTAGACTACAAAAGGCATTGTTGTCTTAGCGGAGGAGTAGACAAACTTACCTATTTATCTTATTTGTTCCTTGTTACGATGAATTGATCCCTACAGTATCTTCTAAATACAAGTGTATAATGGTGTTTCCAAAGTGTGACCTTTACCAGCTCTCAGCATTTATAGAGGTGTTGACTTAATGGCCTCTTTGCTGCAGCAGTCTCCCAGATAGCGGTGATGTAGTTATGATAATACCACAACTAGGCTTTTCCCATTCACCAGACCCTGCCCTGATCCTCTTACACATAGGCACACAGATTTATGAATTACCTTGAGCTAGTCATATCTCTCTTTTAGCCCTAGACGTAATCTTGCCACAGATACATCCAGATCAATTTTTCAGGATGTCTTATTTGTGGAGCGAACGCTCGGCGCAGCGGGGGTGAGCGCGGGGGTTGGTGGAGGGGATGGGAAGCAGTCGGGGTGTATCCAATTTCAGGCTGCAAAGCAAATGGCCTTGGAGATCAAGAATTATACAACCGATTTCTAAGTCGAGCTGGTATTGATTCACTGTGCCCCTGTTGAACTCCAGATTGTACCTTAGCCATGTAAGCTCCTTCTGCTGCCTCCTCAGTATCGCCCCCTGATCTGTACGACCGCAACAACTGACCCTTATAAAATATGGACTTTTGTTTTTCTAGATATTCCATGAACCAGTGATGCATTGGAAAGTGTGCATGCTTTATTTTGTTAAGGATAAGATTTTTATTTACAGGGTTGTAGCTGCTTGTAGCTGCAGCTAGATGTGTTAAAAGGGGGAAATACTGTAATAAATGGCAACATTTGAGAGATTTTGACATATTTTCTTCTGCATCTATACCTATACATTTATGCAGTCAGTTCTTTAGTCAGTTATGTCACAGCTTTCGTTCTGTCTGCCCATGAGAGATTGTCAAATTTTTTTCTTTGCTATTCTGGCAGTCCTCATCTCAATTCATTTGCCTTGTTTGGAGCCCCTCCACACTACAGCTGGTACTAATAAACGTCTGACCACCCAGATGCTGAATTTTTCCATAGAAACTTTACGTTTTCAAATTCAGATTTGTGCAGCAAAGGCATAATCACAAGAGTTGATGTCACTTCTAATGTGTCTTGATGTGCTGTCCCATACCGAGCAGCACTCTTGGCACCCCTCTGTGACTTCATGGTCTCCATCTCCTTCACCAGTCTGAGGCGCAGAATTAAAAGTTTGTTGTCCTGCCATTTAGCCATCTGTTCTGCAACTTCCACTGCCCTCCACTGTTTTCTTTCTCTCCATCACACTTTTATTCACACTCTTTCTTTCTCTCTCTCTCTGTCACTCACTCGCACATGCACGCTGTAAACCACTGAACACAGATTTGAAGCTTGATAATTGCTTTTGGACAAGCTGAGAAAAGGAAAAGAACATTTATTCAAAGTCTAATTATTTAACAACACCCCCTCTCCTCCTCCTAAAATAAGGGACGGATAGAAAGAGAAAGAGGGTTATGATGAGTCTTGGGATCAAATAGGTCCATTATGGGGTAAAATCAACAGTGGGGAGTGTTAGATGTGTGCTATCAAAATGAGACCATGTCCAAATCCCCTCAGTTCACACAGACATTACAAACAAGAGTGGATTAGCCAGCAGACCCCTGCTGGGAAACTGAATAGATGAGAATGGGGAGAAAATAGGGGAAGGCCACTCCTCTCCAACATTATCTAAATAATAGGCAGGGGAATTCAATAAGTACTGGCCTCATCAGACCTCATCAGCTCCCCCAATTAAGCTGCACATCATGGCGGCTGGCGGGCTGGTTGCCATTGGTGACAGATGAGAGCCGGCGTGGGGATGTGCTGCCTGCCTCTGCAGAAGAGCTGTGCTGGCTCACATTCCTGACATTGTTTAAGTGGCTCCATCAGTGTGTGTGTGTGTGTGTGTGTGTGTGTGGGACAGGTGGGTTGTTTTAGAATCATAAGCACAGATGAATATCATCAGTGAAGCAACAATATTTCTCTAACTGCTAATTTACGGTCCACACTGCCACTCAAGTCCACTTCCACTGTGCTTCTTCTGTCCTTGATGCCGCATTGGTGAGTCTCTGATAACTGGCGTCGACTTCAAGTAAAAGGGAATTACCTTCACCATCCTGGTGCTCGTGAGCCGCTAGTGATATCGATGTTGTGCGTCAATATCTCCCCTCCCACATTACCTCCCCGTGTTTCCCCAAGGGTTAGGACATGTGGAGAAAAAACACGGTTCTCCCACATCGATTGGGGCCCATTAACGCAGGCTGAGAAAAACAAAGCCTTTCATCACGTCTGAGATGTTTAGGCAAGGACTTACTCAAAGTTGTTCTTCGCAGGTCAGCCGTTCTTTCTCTGGTTATCACTCTGACATCGCCCTCTCAAGGGGATGAAGGGTCAGAGCTGCTGAAGCTAATATAAATAACGCCGGGGAGTTTGCTGTATTTTCTTCCTAGGAGAGGAATGTACTATCGCACTGATGTCGTATTTTGTGTTGTTTTTTTTTCCTTTATTTTTGTAACAGAAGGAGGCTGAAATGAAAACAGTAGAGGACTGACAGAGGAAGGAAGTGGGATCAAACTTTGGTCAGGGATTGTTTCATGTCAAAGAATAACAACCACTAATTATTTTTTATGGCATTCCTGCCTTAACATTTAATATTAAAAATTTAGGTATTAAAATTTATATCATCTTTTAATACTTTTCAAATGAGATGGACTGTTTAATATCTTTTCATTAACTTTATTAGAACACTTACTGTAAGCCTGGAGATATTGATGTTTCCTTGGAAAACGAGTGATATATAGATATATACACAACAAAAAATGTCATTTTGTTATCAGCGTTTTCAGAAAGACAGAAGAAATAGTGTCAACACTGCTTGTGAACAAAGAGAATATATAGCATCATAGCATCATACGTGTGAATTGCTTCTTGCCATCTTGCTTTACAGAATATTAAAGAAGAGTCCTAAAAACAAACAAAAAAAAACAACAACAACGTAGCTTTAAATAAATGTCATAATCATCAAATGTTGACACTGTGAAGGAGTTTACCTCTGTTTATCTTTTACACGTGTGAGTATAAGTTTCAAAACAAAGTGTTTCATAAAATGACCCACTAGAGGTGTTTAGTTATAAATTATACTGTAATGTGTCGGAGATATAATTTGCTGCAGCTGTCATGGTCAGCGATGTCCATCCCTCAGTGGTTGGAGAGAGTGTCACATGTGTCTTGAGAAAGCACTGTGTCAGATAAGGTTGTATAGTTGACGTGGCTCTGCGCATTCGATGCCTCACTTTCATGGTAAGCTACATGATGCTCAGATTTGCTGTTGTTGTAATGCAAAAACGCCCACTGCTGGATCACAAATGGCCTGTTGCGCTTTTAGACAGTATATTTTGAATTAGAACAGGTCATTACACTTTGAATATTCAATTATCCCACGTTTAAATTAAAGATTGAATTTCAAATAAAAAGTGACAACCGTATGATCTACTGCAACTTCCCACGTAACATGAAGGCAGAATGAAACAAGGTTATTATGGGGTCTTAAAGATAGCTGAAGACTGTGAGAAAACAAGGCAGAGGAGAGGGATCATGTCGATGAGAGTAATAGATAAGATTTTAATGAGGGAATGGCAGAAAAATTGTGTATAGGTTTCTTTGGTTGTGTGTGTGCATGTCTGTGAGTGGGTATGTGTGTGTGTGTGTGTGTGTGTGCGTGTGGCTGCTCTTTTGAAAGTGAAAGAGCAAAGAGAGCTGCACCTGCAGCTTCTATCAACCAGTGGAAAGCTCCTTTCAGCACAGCTTTAATTACCGTCTCTGCAGCTCTGTTCGACTCAGACAGGCCGGTCTCCACGCAGCCAACCAAATCCTCTCACACATAGCTGCCTTCCTCTACCACAGAGCCGCCTGATCTCTAATCAGCCACGGTGCCACTCTTTATCGATCGCCAATCAGTTACAGTAAAGGGGGTGCTATGGAACCCCCTTCACACACACACACACACCCTCTACCCCTTTCTCCCCTTATTAGTCAGGTGGCCTGCTTTCATTGATCATAAATCAACGTCACTGGCAGCATTGATCGTCAATCACCCCCAGTGACATTATTGATCCGGCTGGTCCCACAGCTATAGGCTTGCCCTCAGCCCTCGTCCCACATTGCAGCCTGGCTGTGGCATATTGATCCCCCCCCCCTAGATACAGTATTGAGGGCTTTTTATTGATAATTCATTTATTGTGCTGTAATTTCATTTTCTTTCCTGTCTATACCGTTGTTACTGGAAGCCCCTACGGAAACCTAGTTAACGGACAAACAGCCTTTTGTATGCTTGCCTCTGTGAGCACCACGCTGCCTCTAACTGATGTGGCTTTCTTGTGCTTGCAGCTTCAAGCATTTTTTTTTTTTCTCCATCTTCGTTGAAATGTCATTATCAATTTGCAGGCAATGGTAGCCTAAAGATTAAATAACCCCACTTTTAATGGGAAAATCATGTTTGAATCCCTGAACCAGCTGTGATATGCTATGCTAGGCAAGGTACCCTTAAACTAGACACCTAACATTCAATTTTTCATTTTGAGTTTCATGCTGTCCAACAACAGAGGAGTCTTTGTAATGCTTTGAGTGTGAATTTGTGTAACTTTATGAATGTCAAGCAGCGCGTTTCTGAAAAATGGCATGCATGCTCAGCAAAACCTCACATTGATAAATAAACTTAAATACATTTTGCTGTAAAGATAAAAAAAAGAGGCAAAAATTGTTCAAATGCTTTATATAAATATCCCTAAGAATATAGACTATAGTACATCTTGCAGAGCTCAAAACAGATTTGTTTGGCTTGTTATACATACCAGTGTCATATATATATATATATTTGCTATAGATCTTGTGGATGGGCAGTTACGCTGAATTACAAAGCACCCATCTGTATGATTCATCTCTATAGATGGGAGGTTTCACAGGTCACTGGAGGCGTTGGCAGTGCTATAATACTGTGCTAACAGGGACAGAGCTAGCTTCACTGTCTGCCCACACAGGCGGTGACACAGACAGTGGCAGCACAAGTCAGCCCCCACAGGCATAAGTACAACAGCAGCCGCCTTCAAGCCCCTTTACCACAGCCAAAACTATTTGCCGTGAACAGAAAACTCAAGACCAGTTTGACGCCACAAGGCTAAAGAAATCCACTTTTCATTTATGGCATGAAAGCAGTAATTGTTAGCATTACTGTTCGTGTTTGTTGTCTATATCTATAGTATAGTCTATACACCAAGAGATTTGATATTTCAATAATGTAGCGTAATTGGGATTTCTGGATCCATGAGGATTCTCAGACTCTGTCAATGTCATTTTTCGTACTTTTTTTGTTTTTTTTAAATCCTAAAGAAGCTTAATCAATCATTTCATCAGCAAAGAAATTGGAGAAAATCTGGATGACTGTTATAACATCTTCAAGGCCAAACAGCAGGTCTACTCGGCTCACCGCTTCTACATTCAACTGACGTATTGAGTCACGTCGCCTGTTGCGAATTGTGGTGTTTTCTTAGCTGGGGTGATGTTTTGACTCCGCTCCACAAATAGTGTTTTCAATCTCATACTGTACTCTTACAATTTCGACCCAACCCGCAATGTGACCACTTGTAATTGCCTCCCTTGGCCAGCTGTGTAAAGCAGCCACTGATACTGAGACCAGCAACAAAGATGTTGGCTTTAGCATTAGAAAACATCTGCAAGCGACGTTTTTTAAAATTGCACGGCTAACTGCAGGAACCAGCGACGCTCAAACTGTGCCGTTTGGAATGAACGCGGTTTAGGACTGTCTGCTCGTGTAAATGTTATTTTTAATATATGGATGGAGGATTGTAAGCAGCTCATTAGAGTTGGCAAACACATACATTAACTTCTACTCCCTCACATACCTCTGTCTGCTCCGTTGATTTTAGTTATTTGTTTACTCACCATGGCAACCTTCGCGTCGGGAGTGGCAAATGGAATTAGCTGATTAAGGTAAAATAAAGTTCTCCTCTAACTGTTTTACTGGTACCTCCGACCTCGTCTCGCTGGGGTTCGGCTAGCGGCTGGAAACTGCCTGCTTGGTGCTTGTGCTTGAAGTTCACACATTTACTGAGAGCAGATTAATTCAGAGTCTCAGAAGGCACAATCACGCACATATTCACCTATATTTTTATCTGCGGCTCTGTATGCTGAATATTCTTCACGTTTTATGTTAAACAGTTTCACATTTGTGCCTGCAGTGTTTTGGTCTCTGGTATAACCAAGCCTCCTTCTATTTTAGTACACTGCACTTACTTGGGTCCTCAGCAATACACCTGCCAAGTGTGAAGTCGATCGGGTCAGTTGTCAAGAAAATCGAAAGGACAGACATGCATGCAGACAGACCTCTTTACATTTTAGCTAGATATTCCCGGACTACTTCTTAAGCACACACAAAAACAATACACACATCACTTCTCTAAGTATTCTCATTCCCATAAGATGGTCTCAATCAATTCTAGTTGTCTGCTGCATTATAAACTGTGTGTCAAACACACAACACTCATCTCATCCATCAGCTTTGTTTATTTGTCCGAGTTGTCCATGAAGAGATGTAGAGACAATAGATGGAAAGATAGATAGAAAGATAGATAGATAGATAGATAGATAGATGATAATTTTTCAGGTAGAAATTGAGAGACAGATACAGAAGAAGAGATAACCACGACAGAGAGAGATGCGATCGAGGGAGACAGACAGAGAGAGTGAGAGATGGATTAGCATGTCAGAGGCTCCCTACATAACATTACTCTTGTTAAGTGCGCAATAGCTCATCGATCAGGCTTCTACCACCCGCATCCAGGGCTCTTCCCTCCACTTCCCTTCCCGTAATCCATAATATCATCTCAGGCCTGAACCGGTTGGTGTGCTGCAGGAGCCCTCTATGGGAAAGTCTGAGTAAGGGCTGATCAATATCCATGGATCATGTGTAGCGGATGCAGCGTCGGGAAGCGAGGCGTTGTTGACATCCTTTTCCCTACACTCGTCTCACTCACTCATCTACACAGTACGGAGTAAAACTGGACTCCGCCTGTCAGTTCTACCGTGGACAAATCTCTCGCCTCTGTCCCGCTGTCTCCCTGTGTCTTTTTGTCTCTCTGACACTGTATCTGTCTCTCCATCTATCTCCCTCTCGTTCTCCTCTTTGTCTCACTCTCTGCCGTTACTCTCCTCTCAGCGCCCGCTTCATTTATCGAGCCACGTCTTCGAGCCATATGTGCCGTCCCTGTCAGCAAAATGGCTGGCAGACTGTCTTCATTTCCATGCTGAAGAATGCAAGGTTAGCGTGGCAGTTGTGAGAGCTATCGACTGGGATCCGTCAAAGCCCTGCCTGTAGGGATGTCGCCTGTCTTCCCGGTTGGCGGCCATTCGGAGTCCTTTTGACTCTGAAAATGGCGACGTATATAGTACACCATGTCCATTCTCATCTGTCCTGTCCACCTGTAGTCATGTTTGTTTCTCTTGTATCTACTGGCTCCTTCTTGCTTTTCTTCATCTTAATCTATTTCTAAAATCTGTCCCTTGTGTCTGCTTTCTCTTCCTGCATCTGTCTGTCTGTCTCTTTCTTTCTCTCTCTCTCTCTCTCGCACTCTTTTTCCATCTCTTTCCCATAAGACACAGCTTCCCCAAACGGGGCAGACAGGTCAAGCTGGTTGATGGGAATCAGACAGTTGTTGATCCAATTAGAGATCCCCTCGAGCAGTGTCAGTCTACAGCAGAATTCCAATAAAATGCTGTCCTCTTTGCTCCTTTTACCTGTTCTCTCCAAACATGTCCTTGCAGTAAAGCACAAGGAGCCATCCAAATGACTGTTCAGACATGTTTAGCTCATAAAACGTCAAGCCAATAACCTGTAGAAACCTTCAACTAAAGTTGTCATAGAGAAGTAGAACTCTTCCTTTCACTGAGGCATTTTCAGACATATTTTGGTTCTATCTGTTCACCCTCTTTGGGGTTTTGTACACTCTCAGAACAAAGCAAGGCCAGCACAGTTTGACTCCAAGGCCTAGTGTGAGAGCCTTGATGGTGAGAAGCTAGCTGTTTCACTGAGCAAAACCTTTTACCCAGCCCATATGCAGCTCGGGAGGGTTCCTGCATCGATTTCACCATTCAGGCCAAACAGATGTACAGATTTTGAACAGCAGATGAGTTCTATGACGTGCTGACATTGACGTATTATAATACTGTACATGTGCTGATTTGCATTCATGGATCAAGTGTTATTCAGCTGGCCTTACGAGACCATCCAGAGCACACAAGCTTCCCTTTGTCTTCAGATACCAGGAAGAAAAGGACTGGTGAGATGTGGTGTTCCTGCTGTTCTGGCTGCTATTCAGCAGAAAAAAAAAAAGGCTGATTTCCCCCAGATGCCGGCCCAGGAAACAACAGTAACAGCAATAATTACTTATGCACGCAGCGCTAATAAGTGAAAGTTGCAACAAGCTTCAATTTAAATGGCTATTGTTATTGCACTCTCTTGTAGAGAAGTACATCTGCATGTACTTAATGGTTAATTTTACTGGGTGGTAATGTGTCTATTGATGAGCAGAAACCCATGACTATCTCTTTAGAGCCAAATGCACAGTCTGGAGTATGATTGAGCCAAGACTATGATTCAGCCAGGCTAGCAGCACAGACGTCTTACTCTCAGTAAAGTTTCTGTTTCCAGCACAAGCTCCTCTTTTGTGTGTATGTGTGTGTGTGTGTGAGTGTGGTTGTGCACATGCATGTGTGTATATCTGCGGTCACCCCTCATTAACGTGTTTACCAGTTCCTAGGGCAACCCACATAAAAAAAACTATTAAGAGTTCCCATGGAGCACCTTGTTAGCGGCTGTTGTTGACCTCTAACCAAAAACACTTAATGTCTTTTTTCCCATGATTAAGGATCATTACAGGGCAAAAAATTGGTTTATAACTGAGGTTTTTTTTTTTTCCCCCTTTTCCAAGTGGCTCCCTACAACAAATGCTGAAGCCAGTGTGAAATGTGTCGTACCTGGAGCCTTGTGACCTAAAGACGCAGCATCAGCAAGCTAGTATGTACAGCCGGTGGCCCAGTTTATTCTAGTAAAGTGCCAGCGATGGCTGTGTGGCGAGAGGTCTTAGAGCGGTTTTTTAGGCTGGCAGCAGTTTGCATTAACTGTGCATGTGTGTTTTTCTGTGTGTTTTTGAGAGGTTATGGCAGAGAGACTTTAAGGGCAAAAGGAGAGTGTGTATGTCAAGACCATAGAGGGGGTAAGTGTGTTCACATGGGGCGGGGTGAGGCTGTTGATCTTGGCTTGGAGTCTTAAACAAATTGTCTAGTTCGCTGGGGGGAACTGGGGACGTAGTCACAGGGGAAACGAGCTCTGTGTCAGATTCACCAAATTTCTCCGATAGCTAATTATCTCCCGGAGTGCCAGAGAGAGGTTTGGAAGAGCTTTTGTTGTTTTTCTTCTGCAGCGTCTCGCTCACTCTCCCTTCCTGGCTACATTCTCCTGGGCAGACTCTGAAAAGTTTGGTCCCATAGCAGCCCCTAAAGTCACACAAACACACACACACTGTTTTTTTTGTTTTTTGTTTGTTTGTATGTGTTTGGCCCTACAGTACAGTAGCCCACAAGGCACACACACCCACATACACACACATAATTTTGCTATTTTCACAGCCCTCTGCTCATTTACGTCTCTGATACTTACTGCAATTACAGTATAATTCTCTCCAAATGTGGCAACAGTCAGTACTCAGTAGTGACATATAAATAAAAAATGGATATGAATAAACAAATCATCCTGTTAGCTCATTAATGCCCAAATCATTTCAGCTTATCAGAACTTCACTTCACTTCAAGTTGTTTTATTGCTGTCACTGCTTTGTCAATCCAGACAGCATCTCATTTCTCTCTTGTCGTGTGTTACTGTATTATTATCGAATGCCTGTAACATCTGGGGATTGGAGATTAAAGCATCAACAATTCTCCCGGTGGGTGTCATCTTTTGGCACAATGTAATGAAAGGTCCCGTTGCTCGCAGCCCCCGCAGACGTCTTCGCCGTCGGCCTTTGTCGTCACGGAGCGGTTGTGTCACAAGCTGCCAGGCCTGTAATGTGAATGCGATGACAGGGCAGCCGTCAGGTCCTTTCTAAGCCAGCAGGTGCAGGGCAGCAGTGTTTGGACAAGCTCGCTGGCTCAGTGTGTACTGTACTGTAGCTCAAGTGTACAACCCCTTCCAGGGAATGAGTGTTTGATCCCGGTGTAGATTCTCACTCTGGCTCAGTTTTTCACCTTGTTTCTTTCTTAGTCACTCACCCATTTCTCTTATCGGTTTCACTCTTTTTCTTTTTTTTCTTTTTCTTTTTTTTTTTTACCTTGTTTCTCTTCCTCTCTCCTGTGTTTCGTCTACCTTATCATCACTGCCAACACCACAACCACCGTCCAAGTATCTCTGCCCCTCTCTCATCTCCACAGTCCGCTTTCAGAGAGAGATTTCAATCTCGCTGATGCGGACTGAAAAGGGGACGAACACCGTTAAGACCCCCAGATCCCCGGCCAAGAGAGCCACCCGTTTCTCATGAGAAAATGCTCGTTTTTTTTTTCTTTCAGTCTCTTCTCTCATTGAGCCTGTCTTTCAATATCTATAATATCTCATCAGGAGAGTACTACACCTGAATCCGTTTTGCCTCTTTTGGTGCTCACCTGCAGCTCAAGTGTGAGAACGTGCCCTTTTGAGAAGTTATCTTTACAGCGACGTAGGTCATCACAACACTTTCATCAACCTTTTATTGGCAATTATTCATACAAAAGGCTGTTGACATGGAGACAGCTTAGATGAGGTCGCTGTACAGGGAGCTTTTTTTTTTCTTGTTTTAATTGGATTAGTAAGTTATTTCATGTCATGTTTTCCTGCTGGTTGATTATAGAAACTTGCCAGCTCTGAAGTGAGGCCACTTGTGTCAGTGTTGTGTTACTATTGTTCCTAACATGTCAGAAATGGTTACGCTGCTCCCACTGCGTTCACTCCTGGAACGGTAACATTTATATCTACGGCATCCTTTCCTCAAACAGCTCAACCCCAGTGAGCCGCTTGCAGTGATGGTTGCCGAGTGGAAAAAGGCATAAAATTTCAAATAAAAGAGAAGATTGCCGTTAAAGTAAAACATGGAGGGATTATGCTTCAGGAACAGGAACGCCTTCTAGAAATAAGCTTTGGCTGGCAGAGCAGTCCTGCATTACCATCTCTGAAGTATTTACGAGAGCGATTACTGTGATTATTATTTCAACAATACCCTGCAATGCTCTTTCATGGGCTGCCAGCCTTGGCCAGGGTAGAGAGGGCCTGCCAACATTGACGGTCTGGGAATTTGTCTAGGAGCTCCATAGAAGGACAGAGAGGAGGGAGCAGATAGACAGAGATGCCATGGTAGGAGAAGAGAAATGGGAAATGGGACACAGTTGAGAAGAGCTTCTGTGAGGTCAGAGGATGCAGTCCTCCTGCTAACATGATTTTGTTCTATCTCTCCCTTTTTCCTCTGCAGCTCCCACGGAGCCTTTGCTGTGCAAATTTGCCGACGGAGGGCAGAAGAAACGCCAGAGTCAGAGCAAGTACCCTCAGAACGGGAGGCCGTGGCACAGAGAAGGCGAGGTAGGTTACAGCCAAGCAGATGCTTTTCTCCTTCAACACGTCCCAAAAGCATATGGAGTTTATTTACTGCTGCACAACTCAAAGAAAAGTATGCTGCAGGTACAAACTGTAGTAGTGTTGTAGTGCAGATATCACTGCACACCAGGTCTCTAGAGATTATTCTTGATTTCTACATGAAATATAACTTTTTTTTTCTTCTTCTTCTTCAGTGATCAATGCTTTTCATATCCAGCTTCTCAGGTTTACTCATCAAGATGCCAGCACATCACAGGGGCTATATTTAAAGAAAAAGAAATCACATGATCAACAAACTTAACATAATTTACAAAAAATATATCAGAGCACCAACACTCACAAATATTAGTATTCATCAAATCATAATTTACAATTTGACTAAAACCTCTTGTCACCACGTAGACTTTTCTCTGGAGCTTTCAGCCACATTGTAATCGCTGTCTCTATACAAAGATGGTCCTGGTTGATGACTTTTGACTTTGATCGTCATTATGGTTTACTCACTAATATCCACAGATTAAAGATGACTGAGACCACGAGCTCATGTACGTTCTTAGCTGATGGCCTTTACTATCCCACTGTAGCTTTCTATCTAGCTGTGCAAATTCTCACTTCATCACCACCTTTTGGAGATATTGTCCTAACTTCAGTTGATGGATTGCATAGTTATGCATTTGCTATTTGTCTTACAGCAGTTCCTAAAAGATTCACAAGTGCAAATTCAATATGCTCAAAAAAATAATCATCAAGTTACAACAATGGGACAAGGAGACTCGGCCAAAAAATGTCATTTAACTATGTTGAGATCAACTCTTTTTAATGTCAGCGTGATGACGCACGGAACAAAGTGTTTACCTCTGATGTAATGGCATTTCTAATAACAGACCCCTCCTCACAAAGCCCCTAGAGAAGTTGGCTACAGCATCTGGCTTTATGTAAACCATCGCTGCCTGTCATTTTTAGTTACTCTAAGGTATGGAGCTGTTTAAAAAACAAAACAAAAAATACCCTAGATATCGATCAAACTGCCCCTGGATGTATAGGCGCTGTCATATAAATTGCTTCTCAAGCCAAACGCCTCACTGAGTACGTAAATTCTTGCCATACATCAGAATGTTGGGAAACCTGAAATTGGATCCAGTGCTACGGTAACATATTCATCAGTAACATGTGGAGACAAGGTTAAAGTCTCTTCATAGGCTACCAACCAGATATATACTGGGAAGGACACACAAAGGAGACAGATAGAGGTGTGTTTCAGAAAGTCCTATACACGGTAGAATAGAGTGAATGCACACAAACACACTCAGAGACGCTGACAGTTATGCTGAAATGGCAAGGTAGGGAAGACCACGGGAGATGAAATGTTTGTCCTTCAGAAAACAGAAAACACATGCTCTCTGTTCCTCACGTTGTGGGGATATAAATCTGTTTACGCAGTCGTGTTATAAGGACTCGTCCTCCTTATGGGGACAAAAAGCAAGTCCACTTAACGTAAATCGTTGATTTTGGGGTGAGGGTTAGGCATGTTAAAGATAAAGTTAGGATCTCCAGGAAATGAATGTAAGTCAACGTAATTTCCTCTGAAGAGATGGATCCTCTGTGTGTGTGTGTGTGTGTGTGTGTGTGTGTGTGTGTGTGTGTGTGTGTGTGTGTGTGTGTGTGTGTGTGTGTGTCCATCACATGTTCAGCAGCCTTAAAACCTATAATCCAGTGAAGCGTGTTTAACGTAAATCACATTGCTACATCTCCTCCACACACATTGACTGGGTCAGCTCAGTTGACTTGAAGTAAAGTGAGATGAGTGTGTGTGTGTGTGTGTGTGTGTGTGTGTGTGTGTGTACTTCAACTTGAGCGGTGGCATACGGATAAAGAAAAAAATCTACTGCAAAAATGGCGAAAATATCTTTTTTGTCCTTTTACTGTATTTATTCCCGACCCCTCACTTTACTCTATGTTACACACACACACACACACACACACACACCGCTCTATAAGCAGCTGCTTACTGTGTTGCACTGACCCTATCACCTGCAAAATACTTTATACTAAGCTAATTTGGCAATGTTTTTTTTGTTTTTTTTTCCAAAAGCAGAATTATGGATTATGATTTCAGTTGCATATTGTCATATATATGTCATATAAAGTCAGTGTGTCACATCTTGTGCTTTACGTTAGCGTCGACTTTATCTGTATTTAATCTTTCCATAACCTCAACCATGTGCTTTGAGTTGTCCAAACACAACCATGAAAGCATTAATCATGCTTTAGATGCACGGAGTGGATATTTAAGGTATTGGTATGGTATATGGTATGAACATACATTTTAGCAGACAAGTTTGGTCTCACATACACATGCACAGATATGCACTGGTTATCAATGGGATGTCTGTTTGTTTCTTTATTAAAGCACAAATCAAATTACAAGATAACCTTGAAAAGGCAGATGTATGTATGTATATATGTTTGTGTTTATCACTCCAGCATCCCTACAATTATGTGTTTAAAGGGTCTTTATGAGGTGATGTTTTGCCATCCAGTCCAAAATTTAGACCTTCAGAAACTGAGGTAAATTTTAGTCCAGCTTTAGGACTTGATATTAGATGATTAAGATTAAAATACATTCTTAATTATTCTTTTTGTTTGCACTTAAATTAATGAATTTAAAATGTTTCAATCCAACTCAAGGCAAGTATCTTTCTTTATGCTTTTACAACTGTAGAATCAGAAAGAACCTCATAGCGTTCAAAATGTGTGTGTGTGTGTGTGTGTGTGTGTGTGTGTGTGTGTGTGTGTGTGTGTGTGTGTGTGTGTGTGTGTGTGTGTGTGTGTGTGTGTGTGTGTGTGTGTGTGTGTGTGTGTGTGTGTGTGTGTGTGTGTGTGTGTGTGTGCGGCGCATGCATCAATGTGGTCATTGATCAGCTGTGCAGAAAGGGCAGAGGGAGATGGGAGATAGGCATCACATGTTAGTCTGTTTATCAGCAGTGAAGTCATTCCTCACCTCGCTGCCTGTGGCAGACAGATGAAGTGGAGCAACAGCCAACGCCATCTATAACTCTCTATCTTTCTCAGTGCCTCTCTACCTTCTCTCTCTCTCTCTCTCTCTCTCTCTCTCTCTCTCTCTCTCTCTCTCTCTCTCTCTCTCTCTCTCTCTCTCTCTCTCTCTCTCTCTCTCTCTCTCTCTCTGTCACTACAGTATATCTCACTCTGCTCTTTCTCTCTTCGTCTTTTTTTCTGTCTTCTAGCACTTTCTCCATTCTGTCTCTTTTTCATTCCCACTTTGTCTCTTTCTCCCTGTGTTTGAAGTCGTCCCAGATCCCACAACAACATATGGAGAGAGAGAGAGAGAGAGAGAGAGACAGAGACAGAGAGAGAGAGAGATAGTGACTCAACGAGAGTAAGAGAAAGAAAGAAAGAGAGAGGGAACACATTGCATGATCAGTCAGGAGTTACAAGGGGTTGAGTGCTGCAGGGTGGCTGGTGGTGAGTATTGAGAAATATATGACAGATTTTCTTGTAAACTACCCAAAGTGGGAGTCTGGAAAGTGCTGTCTCTCGCTGTCTCATGCTGACAAACAGATTAGTCACTGCATATTTTTTTTTGCAGCACACACAGACACAAGCGCCATGGGTGCTCATTCTTTTCTCTCTCCCTCTCTCTTTCTCTTCACTTCCTTGCTCTCTTTCACCAACACACACACACACTCCTACACACACACAAAAAAAAAACTTCCAAAGTCACACTTCTCAAGCACCTACTCTTGGGGAATGAGTGTAGATGAAAAAAACATCCGGCTCTCCACTCTGTGTGAAAGCCTGACAGATGTCCGTGTGTGTGTGTGTGTGTGTGTGTGTGTGTGTGTGTGTGTGTGTGTGTGTGTGTGCGTGCGTGTGCGTGTGCGTGTGCGTGCGTATATGTGTGTGGCCATGAGGCAGGAAGAAAAAATAGAGTGAATCTGTGTACAGAAGGCAACAACAATAAAAGGAGGGAGTGGGTCAGTGTGTGTGTGTGTGTGTGTGTGTGTGTGTGTGTGTGTGTAGACAATGGCTCAATTCCTGTATAAGAACTGCACAGCACAGGTGTCCTTTTAAGATCATAAAAGCATAAATGAACATTCACACATTTTTTCTTGTGTTCAAAAAAGCTGAGTTATTGGTATGATCAAATACATTTACAGTACAAATGCAGCAGTAAAACAAAATACACTTGCACACCCACCCAGGAGTGCAGATGAAAAGATATTAATGCAGATCGGTGCTTCGATTCCTGGCTTCTCCGGTCCGCATGTCAACGTGTCCACAGGCAAGACACTTAACCCCAAATTGCATGTGTGAGTGTGTGTGAATAATTAAATCCCTTCTGGTGTGCAGAAGGCACCTTGTATGGTTGCCTCTGCCATCAGTGTATAAATGCGTGTGTGAATGCTGACATGTAAAAGACAAGATTTTTGATGTTATCATGAAAATGTTTAAAATCTATACTCCCTAATGTCTGAAAAGTCTTTTTTTTTTTAAATCATCATGAGATGAGGAAATGTAACTTTGGCGCACTAAATCAACATACTCTGTTAGCTTTTCTTTGTAACACTGAGTCTGTCTGTCTGTCTGTGGCATCTTTCCTCAAGTTTTTTCTTTAGTCTTGGATTAATCTCAGACAACAGCATACACAAACTATCTCTGTCTTTTTCCTTTCCCCTGGTTGTAGAGGAGCCAAAAGCTGAATGCATCCGTAATCAGTCATTGGCCATGCAGGGTCCTGGTCAGGCGATCCTCTGCTGTGGAATTCATCAGCACATGGAACCAAGGGCAGCACTTAAGGGAGTTATCAGCCTCACCAGACAGCTGGCCATGTCTGCCACTGCTATTAGCGCACATTTGAACACACATACCCAGACACACAAACAAGCAGATAGGCACGTACAGTAACACGCAGCATGCAGCAAGACTCTTTTGATCTTACATTTAGTGTAAAGAAAGTGCATAAATACGTACACAGAGAAGGACATACACAGTGAGTTAATAAAAAAAACACATGAATACAGCTGAGAATAGTTATATAGCCCATGGACTAATGCATTCCCTTCATCCAGCCTTTAGAGCTTTACATATAATGTCTCTGAAAGTCTTTTTTAACTTGATGTGCAAACGCTCTCACACATAAATTGAACACAAAGACCTACCACCATGCATGAACACACACACACACATGCACACTTGCACTACACACATCCCCTGCACAAGCAAGGGCTTATTCATTCGTTGAAGATTCTCTGTTTTTGCTCACACTCTTGGGTTTGGTCAAGGCTCACTGATCCCCCTGCTCCTCTGAGCCACTATTCCCTTAACAGTGTAGCACGTGTAGGTAGACCTCTGGAGGAGCAAGGGCAAAAGAGCGGTACAGAGAGACGGGAGGGGGGTAGATTAAGAGATGAGGCAGGTGAAGGATGAAGGGAAAAAGGTAAGGAAAGAAAGGAAGAGAGCACAAGATGTGAAAAGATGTGAAAAGAAAATAGAGGGAGAGAGGAAGGGCAAGTGTGTGGGTGTGTGTGTGCGTGCGTGTGTGTGTGTGTGTGTGTGTGTGTGTGTGCGCGTGTGTGTGTGTGTGTATGCTGATGAAATCTGCCATCCTCAGCAGCCTCCGGTTAAAAGAAATCGGATTAGCTCTCCTCCGGGAGAGAACCTTCAGGAATGCAGATGACGGATTGCGGCACACAGGTTTCTCTCCTGGACTCTAAGAGGGCCTCATACACTCGCTTGTGCACACTTACACACACATGCACACACACGCACACACACACCATCGGTAGACAAAGAACTCTTTTCCACTCCACTCCCTTTCTCTCTAAAGGGCATTTCTTCATTTCCTCTCATTCATAAAAACATGATTGTACGTGATAGAAATAAAAAAAAGGGGGCGTCCTTGATACTAATTCACTTTGGCCTATTGACTAAGCTTTTTTTCCCCACGTAGCCTTTGTCATTTGTCAGTTTTTACAACCTGAAATGAGTTGATTTTGATTTGATTTAATTCATTTTGAACAAAAAGAATCGCCATCTAAATCATGTTAATCCCCACGTACAATAAAGGTAGAGCAAATTATCTTGGACATTGGTGCAGGAACATATCGACTGATTTCCCAGAGATACAATAAACATACTGGGACCCAAAAGTTGGTGACAGTGACAGAATGCACTCCAGTGTACATGTGTGCAAGAGTCCATATACCATTTAGAGGAGATTAATCTTACCTGACTACGGTCTACCGACTAAAACGTTTAAATAAATAAATAAAGTGAGCCCGAGTGACAGACAGTGTGCAGGATTCCTGCTTCCTTCTCAGGTTCTGGCCCTTTACAACTGTCATTAAGCCTTAAAATAACAGTTTAAAAATGTGCCTACTCACATTATTGCCAAGAGCTAAAATAGTGAAGATTGATATTTTCATGCTGTACGCTAAATTATATGCAGCTACAGCCAGAAGGCAGTTAGCTTAGCATAGCATTGAGGCCGGAAACAGTTATTATAAGATGATATTAGATATTATATTAGATACAGATATTATAAGATAAAAACACACATACATTAGATGGTTTCTCATCTAACTCTTTGAAAGAAAGGGAAAAAAGTCTTTAATCCTGTGTAAATAAAAACAACAAAACATACAGATAAATAAAAGGAAAATAATGCTCTATAATGACCAGTTTTATAATCTGTAATTATGTCTGTGTCTTTGCAGTTTTTTTCTGATCCTTAATCCTGTGTGTTTATTGTGTTTTTTTTGTTTTTTTCCTCTTTCAGACTGGCATGGCGTTAACATATGATCCCGCTGCAATGCAGAATGGGTAAGAGCTGTTCAATCCATCCTTGGCACCGTCTAATACATTACATACACCTCTTGGCTCATAGGATCCCAGTCAATACCACTGTCATACATAAAGATTAATGGAGTGTCTGCACTTTGTTACTGTTTGATTAAGCAAATCTATATGGACTTCAAATATCGGTTCATTGGTGGGGTCGGGTAAAGAATGACAAAGGGTTGTGTGTGTGTGTGTGTGTGTGTGTGGTTCTTCATTTATGTGGGTGTTCCTGTGTGTTTCTGTGTCTTCATGTCATGACTTAATGGTGCTATGAAAATAAATGACCCGACAACGTGTTTTATTTTTCCCTGCAGTCCTGAGACAGGAAAGGAGAGTGCTGATGCTCCTCTCTGTCTCCCTCTGGCCTCAGTCATTCACAGGAAGGCCCTCGTGCTCTGCTTCCTAAACCACTTATCCCCAGTGACTCTGAGTCAATCTCAACCAAAAGCTGGATGAATAGTATCACTCACTTCAAACCCAGCGAATTAAAACCCCACTGATGTTTGTGTTAAGCAACAAACCCACTAGGAAAGAGGTTTCACTCTACTTAATGATTATATTTCATACAATAAGGAAATGGAGTGAATCAGCTAGCGAAGAATTTAGACGTTGATGGTCAAAATTAAAAATTCAGTTGAACTAAAAATTAAAAAATGTTTGCTTCACATTTGTCAGGCTCACTGGGACATCAAAAATTCAAGTGCTAATGTGGGATTAGTGAATAAAAATATAATTAAAATGCAAATTATACATATATAATGCATATACAGTATGTGCTATAGTGGGACTGAATTTACATGAACTAGTTTGCATTAATATCTGAATATATTTGACTGTATATCTTCATAGAAGTCCCAAAGTAAAGTTTTATTCCTGTTTTGAGACGACATGTCACCGTACGCTATTCCATCTTTTTAAGTCACACGTGTGAAGGATGTTTGAGAGACGGTTGTGCTAATAAATGCAAACTCAACCCTTTTTTCTTCAGAAATGTTTTTTTTCTGACCTTTTTAAAGCCAAATATGTAAAAAAAATCGCTTTGCCATGATCTGAATTTACACATTTGAAGAAGATAATAAAAACTCCAATGACAGAAATGTTTTTCAAAATCATGTTTACAAGCACTTCACTCACAAAATTAGGAAAGAAATCAAGCAGAAGAAACAATGTTAAGTATGTTTTTCAAGCTGTTAAGGAGCAGGACCCCAAACAGGGTTAAAATATGACATAATGAAGAGCCGATCCAAATTCAAGCCTTGTACATAACTTGTTTAATAACCTTAGCCAGTAATATGATTTTTTTATTTTTTATTTTTTTTTGCTTAGATGACAGAGACTATTGGACATCCCACTTAGCCTCTTAAGGGATCAGAGTAACTTTCGTCTCGCTATAAACCTATAGCAATGAGATAAAGTAGCGTAGCGGACCACCTCGCTTCTCAACAGCTTCAAGTCGAACCGCAGCTTCTTGAAATGCAGCGAGTTTTTTTCCCCTTAAAGCCCAGCGTACAGGCGTTCTACTTAATCCAGCCTGCCAGCGCAGAGCAGTGCAGCCGTAATACGAGAATCCACATGGAGAAGAACAGACACAACCTCCTATTTCATGCAATGACAAAGCTCAATTTTATGTGATAAAACACGACTTTTCAATTGAGAATGCTACGAGACACTTTTATGTGACCTGCGAAATGCAATATATGTGGCCGAGTGTTTGCTCGGAACAAGCTGCAGGATAAATCCACAGTGTGTGTGTGTGTGTGTGTGTGTGTGTGTCCTGGTTTTGCAAGTGTATTTTTCTTTATTATATAGACAGAGAGACCTTTGTATAGACAAATATATGTCAGTTAACACCCCACTTGTGTAGTAATAGAATTTCATATTTACATTATGAATTTGACAAATTGATTCTGCTGTATGAACATTGTCTTACTGCGTTATCTCCCCTCTCTCTCTCTGTTCTCTACTCCGTCCACTCCTCTCAACCTCCCTCTCCTCCTTTTTCTCCCCCCTCTTTCTCGCCCTGCTTCTCTCTGTTCCTCCTCAGGTTCTACTCCTCGCCTTACAGCATCGCCACCAACCGCATGATCGCACAGACCTCCATCACGCCCTTCATCGCTGCTTCCCCTGTTTCCACATATCAGGTGGGCCATAATGCACTGCATTATGGGAGATTGGTCTCTGTCTATGTGTGTGTGTATAATAGGAGGGTTTATTTTGTGTAGGGGGATAGAAGAGAGGGGGTGGGCTGCATAACAGCATGAGGCTCTCTCTTCTTCTCTAATCGTTTCTTCGCCGCTCCAGCTGTGCTCGATGACATCTGTTTCGTAGGCGGCAAACACAACAGGCATCAGAAAACAAGCAACAACAAAAAAAAAAAGGGATTAAAAAAAGGCTGACAGGGTAGAAAAAAGGAAAATCACCCATCAAGAATGAAAGTGTCTAGGAAAACTAAACTCTCTCCTCCCTCTCAGTTTCCTGACCTCTTTTGTGCACTGTCAGCTGCTAACGCTAATTTTATTTTTACTAACTTCGATACCATCAATTCCTCTTCCAAAGTGAATTTCCACATTCCTCGTGGCTGTGATCTTTGAAGTAATGAAACAGAACAGAACAGGAACGTGAAAATTGCCCGTGTGAGATGTCAGGAGTGTTAACCGTTTTCCCCGTCACTGCACATTTTACGCAGCGCCCTTTTTGCTGAAACCTAACATCGAGATATTTTGCCACTGTGCCCTCCCTCTCAGACGCTATCGCTTAACATCAGCTCTGTTTGGTATGCAGAGAATGACAGGCAAGGATAGTGAGCGAGAGAAAACAGATGAAGGATAGATAGAACAATAGGAGGGACAGATGGAGGAAAAGACAACCAGGCAGAGGAGGAAAGATAGTCGGGGTGGTGGTGATGGCATTAGCTCAGGTGGTGGGGGGCAGAGTGGTATTGCTGAAGGTTGCTGTGCCCGTCTTTGAGGCACGCTTGATTAAAACTCTGGCCCGGTACCTGCGCTGGAGGGGCAGGGGAGAGAGGAGGAGGAGGAGGGGGGAGAAAAGTGGGCCAGGGCGCGTCGCTAATCCGCTCTCGGAAGGCTTCCCAAATTGATTTATCAAAAACAATGGCCAGGCTTTTGAGGAATATTAATCCTCACAGTTTCAATATCGGGCAGCTCCGCCGCTGCTTCCTGTAATATTGCCCTTCAGCCAGTCACGGGCCGGCAGGAAGGTGAGTCCTTCATCTTCTGTTCAAGTACAAAGAGACAGAGGAAAAAGAAATGGAGAAGACAAGCCAGACAGGCATATACCAGACAAAAGGAAATTACTTCCTCTTATGATGGAAACTATTGCCTTTGTAATGAAAATCTCAAGGTGCATAGAAATGACTGTATATGCCATTCCTCCTTTTATGTTTATGTCGAGTGGATATTTCTCGAGCTGCTATTTTTGACGGCTTTGATTTATCAAATGTGCAAATGATCCATGGCAACAGCAGTGTTCTGGTGTTCTCTTAAGCCTGAATTATGATTGGCTTTGTTTCCTGGAAAAAAAAAAAAACAGCTTTGATGATCCACACAACAGGAGCCAGTGCAGGCCAGATCTCTACCAAGATCTCAGCCTGCACCGCCAGCCAGCTGCAGCCTGGTTTACATCACTTGCAGACCGGCTCACTGGCCGAATTAAATATGTGGCTGGCTGGTTAGATGTGTGACTGTCTGGCTCGCTAACTAGCTAACAGGATAACCGGCTGCCTGTTTGGGCTTTACATGTGACTGGCCAACTCACTGAATGAAATGACAGGCTGTTTTAAATGGTAGCACAAACTGTGAAGTTCAGCCAGAGGTGGGGAGCTTCTCAGGTCATGTACATTATACCTTTCACTCACAACGAACCTGAACCTACTGTAACTATATATGTATCTATTTTCTCTTCATAAATTTATGACACTGTAAAGAAGATGCTCTTTCTTCTCCAAAAATTAGCTGATGGGCTTGTCGAACTGACACGACATCTTTCCTCAAAGGACGGCCTCGAAGTTGCCTCGAGTCTCGACTCTTGAAACCACAGCTCTTGCTCTCTGTTATCTAAATCACATGACGGTCATGCAGCATCTCGGTTAGAGAAATGCCGAAGATTAAGCGTTATAAGGATGAGCTCTTCCTCTGTCTGTCCGGTTTCCTGTGCAGCTCGGGGAGAACAAATATTGCCACGTATAAACAAACAGACTTGGCTTAATGTTATAGAATATCAAGCTTGTTTTAGGTGCGGATCCAAATCACATGTTTGGGTTGGCTCCGACGAGTGATTGCTCTTATAGCAGATTATTCCGTGTTTGTTTTTGTTTAATCTAATCATTTTACCAGGATCAGTGGCCAGCCTGTGTGTTTGTCTGCTACAAGCTGTCTAATTCCTCTCTCCAGCATCTAAAAGCCCTGTTTGTTCAACCATTCCTTCAGTCTCTTGATCACCGTCTCTGTCATTGTTTCACCGTCTCTTTATCTTTCTCGCCCACATTTTTCAATATGCATGTCTGTATATTTTCCTCCAGTAATAACTTGGCCTACCTGTGATTTCTAGCTCACAAAAAAAAAATATATATATATGTTTACCCCAATTTTTTAGATGAAATAGTCCTGCTGAGATTGAGTGGGTTGTAGCTGACTGTTGCTATAATTATTAAATGTATTATGATCATAGAGAAGGGGTCTAATTTATGGGATCTGCACAAGTCATATTGACAATAATGAGGAGATATGAGGGAGATTTGCTGCCTTTAGACTTCAAAAATCTTTTTGTAATTATTTGGCACAACTTAATCTGTGTAAATTTAAGTTTCGGTGCATTTAAACCAATGCAATCATTCTAAAAACCTCCAGACTCGAGAGTATTTGAAGATATTGTGAATATTTGAGCAGCATTTATTGTTTTTTACACAGGATACTACTTGGATCTAACTAAGACTGAAGAAAAATTCATATTGTCACCATCATTTTTACATTTTATGTCTTTTCCCCCTCAGGTCCAGAGTACGTCATGGATGCCTCATCAACAATATGTTATGCAACCTACCGTAAGTACTCCACCATTCACCTGCAGTAGCTGCCCTTGTTGAAAAACCTTGTGTTGAAAATTGACAACAGTTTTGCTCAAGTTTCTCCTTATCCTGCACAGTGTTGTTGAAAGGTCTCAGGAGGAATTTGTTAAAAGAAGCTTATTTGTTAGGTTTGAGCTGAAACAGCATGGAAAACTCTTTATATTTAGAGCTACATGAATGTTCAGGAAAATAGAGTCTCTCTGGAAAACCGCTTAAGACACATTCTTCCTCTGTTGTAGGTCAAATGTTGAAGCAACTAAATGGCATACATGCACTCACACATATATGATTTTTCGCATGATATTACCACATGAAAACGTCTGATAGCTAAATGATTACACCACTTTTGTCCCCGCAGTTACTATACAAAGCTCTATAAAAAGCATATTATCCCATTCCAATAACTATGTTTCCATCTTTCCTTAGCACACAGACATTACACTACACATACACATTTAGTTTTATTTTTGTCGGTTGGAAGTTTATAGGTGTCAGTTGTGCCAGGAAGCAATTCAGCATCATTTATCAGGCCGCAGCACAATACAGACAGACAGGCTGTAGACTGTTACTCATTGGTTACCAGGCCTACACAGCAGACAGGGGAAAAAAAGTAATATTAATTAGATTTAGCTCAACCAACAACACAGTCTGCCAGCGACCGAGGTGATCGTATTGCATCCAATTATATACAGTCATCTTGCTTGAAGAGTTCAAAACATTTGTTTTCTTTAAAGAATATCGACACTAATGACAGATTTAATTTTATCTTTATTGGTAGTATTATATTTCTCTGCTATTAGTGATTTAATAGATATTGTTTCAAGAAACGTTCATTTTTTTGGAGCTCAGCTTTTATATATTTAGTTTGCTGAAAATAGTTTACAGCGTTCTTGGTTCTCTGTAATGTACCAACGGTATTGTTGGGAATATACACCCAGAATTGCCTCTGTGATGTTATAGCAACAAAGAAACATTAGTAGTTTAGTAAATGATTTGGTTGAGGTTTTAAAACGGTCCTAGCTCTATAAGTGTTCTCATTTTGTTGCTCAGAGGTTTTAAATCATTCTGCCAGAGGCTTTTATGTTTGCTTGAGGCTTTTTTTTTTTTTGTGGCCCCTGAAGCACATTCATTGTGCTTTGTTTTCTTCTCTCAGTTTATTCACTGATTAAGTCTGCTAATCAGTCTCAATAGAAACAGCATCGCTATATCACAGACAATAATTAGCAAAATAGATTTCTTATTTACAGTAAAGTCTGCTATACTATGGTGCATTTAGGTACAATAGGAAGTACAGCACAATAGTAACTATGTAAATATTGTACTGTGGTTATAATAGATGATATTTTTTTCTGTGGAAAAGAAATTGCCACCCTGAGGCTTGTTTGAGTTTTTTTTTTTTTTTTTACTGATGTTACCTGTAATGAATCACACAGCCGGATAATTTAAATCACATTTTAGTATCAAGTTCACTGTTCTGCGCTAATGAGAAAAAGGGGTAGCATCTTTACAATTGCAAATTATTATGACCCCAAAATATTTAGGAAAAAGCGCTGGTGCTTGATACGGGGCGCTGTGGTTCAGGAACCGCTGTAGAGCAGATCATGGACTCAGATGGTCGGTGGTTCGATCCCCGGCTCCTTCAGCCCGCATGTCAATGTGTCCTTGGGCAAGATAATTTCCCCCGAATTGCACAATCAGTGTGTGAGTGGGTGAGTGAGCATTTGCAAAAGCACTTTAGATAAAAAGCGCTATATCAGTCCTGATGAGCAGGTTAGCACCTTGCATGGCAGCCTCTGCCATCAATGTATGAATGTGTCTGTGAATGGCTGGCAGTAGACTAGAAAAGCATTATATAAATGCATTATATAAACGTATTTCATTTACTATATGTTGCTGTGTGGTCTTTAGAGCACCTCGGATTGTCTGCAGTGTCCCTTTAAAACTGGACCACAAATATAAACTTGAACGACTCCTAATAAAATTAAAAACAGGGTATGGATTGTGCAAGGCAGTAAAATTATTATAATTTAATATAATTGCACCATCATTTAAGTTTTTATATGCATCTTAACTGGAAAATTTTGATGTAGTCTCTAACATTGATCAACTTAGATTATATTTTAGCAGTTAGTGTTATTTTACGTTATTATTATTATTATTGATAAACATACAATAACTTGGGCGAGGGTTCACCGAGAGGGCAAGCTAGTCGCCATGACACAAATAACTAATATCTCCTATAAGCCACTGCTGTCGCTACTTGCATTGAAGAAATGTGTTTTCCTCAAGCAATCCATGAAAGTGTCGATAGCATTGTTAGTCCCTGTAACTGAACACATTGAGAAACACTGGACTATACAGCTGATGGTCCAGCACTCACTCACTGGAGGAGTGCTCAACCATCCGTGTGGCTCCCTGCTGTGGCCATTTACCACTCAGTCTTTCCCATCTCACTTCCACTCCTGCTGTGGGACAGTGAACATGTAATCTGGTCACAGCAGGTCACCAGCCCGGCACACACACACACACACACACACACACACACACACACCACACCCAGCTGTTGTTACTCTCCAATCCACTCAGTTTGCCTTTCAGCCAGCCTTTTTTTTTTTTTAACTCACCCAGCCTCTTCATCCCTGTTGTAGTTTGCTACCTTTGCAGTTAGGGCTGCACCGTCCTGGTGACACTTGTTTCACGGAGGATTAGAGCAAGATCACTAACAAGCTAAGAGTTTGCCTGTTCTGAAAGTGAAGGTGTAATGGGTGGTAGACAGTATTAAGGTGAATGACACGAGTAACAGTAAATAGTGTAACAAGCTGTCTACTTGTGTGCAAGTGAGTATGTGTGTATTTCTGCTTGCATGTGTGTTTGCATGTATAGGTATAGTACTGTATGTACTTTATATGTGCATATCTGTGTGCTTCTAGACTATACTGATACATGTGTTTATATCTTCTGGCATCTTCTCAGGCTAACGAGTCAAGTGTTGTTATGGTTTGTCAGTCAGCATGCAGAGAACATACACAGCCTCATCCTTCATGTTTGTGTAACTGCTCATATTTGTGTACACTGTATGTATGTTATGTTTTGCCATATGTGTGTGGTCCATACTAGTTATTCCCAACCAGCCCGTACGGCTGGCTGACGGCCATCCATCTTCCAGCCTTATGTCACAGGGCCTCTTGGAGCCATTGGCAGTAGCCAGTAGCCACATTGTACTGTTGTGTACATCTCATCAGTTCTTCATGCCAGCAGTAGCCATGTGGCCATATCCGTCCCCATGTCCCAGTCCCTATTGTGTTCCAGTGGCTCTCGCTGTCACCAAACGGCTGCTAGGCGCTAACCCCAGCTGTCACAGTCGCCAGTGGATCATAGCTCCCAATCTGTCTCCTTTATGACCCACACTCATATTAGCTACCAGCCACATACATAGTAGACTGCCCTTTACACACACACAGCCTGCCACCAGCTCAGCGAATGACATCAAATTAGCCAAGCGTGCTAGCTTCAAGAGCTCAGAGGGCTGCTCGGAGTATTAAAAACCAATTGATTGTGCTGCAATTTGGCGCCTCTCACCACGTGTCGCACGTTAAACCAATGGAGCGTCGTGCAATGGCGCTCCCGGTGTCCAGGCAATATGGAGGCGGCCGAGCGTGGAAGGGGAAGAGGTCACAGCTAGCCAAGACAGGACGGGACGGGACGGGACAGGCCAGGCCAGGCCAGGCCAGGCCAGGCCAGGCCAGGACAGGCCAGGACAGGACAGGAAGATAGAATCAATGTGTCTAATTATTGTAAAAATGAATTTGTTATGTAGCAAAAAAACTGGATTCATATAAATATATATCTAGAAAATATATAATATAATTATTTTTTCTTTGTTATTATTTCTTCCTTGTGCTCATCACCATCTTAGATAAGGAACTCGTTTCCTTTCCTTAAAAGTATTAAGAACAGCGGCTCTTATTAGGACAGTAGTTTGTTTGTAAAAAAGACGGAAAGGATCGATAGAGTGATATGTTGTTAGAAATCGTCCGATTCTGCAAACTTCCATCCATTTAAAATAGGAGCCAACAAGAATTTGCAGGAAATAATAGGTGATGTATTGAATGGCGGAGTTGAGAACTTGACCCCGGAGTTTGCTTATTGTACAGTGTACACCGTGTACTGCTTCAGCAAAGGTGTTTGATGTTACCTGACTAGATTACATTTGACAAGTCCAGCCATACGAAAGTGGACTCCTACAGAGGAGCAGTAAGACAGAGAGAGTGAGGAAAGAACAGTCTTCAGAATTTGTTTATCCCCAATTAATGGCAGAGATGTATTTGGCATGCAACTTGATAGAAAGTGACAGTGTTGGTTTGTTTTTTAAAGTGGACAGCTAAATGAGATGTCAGCTTGTTATTCCAGGCTCGGTTCTCTTCTTTCTTTTTTTATTATTTGTCTTCCCTCTTTCTTCTTCTCTAATACCGTCTCTCAGATCTTCTAATGCATTTTTCTGTTTGGCAGTCGGACGTGGGATGTCTGAACGGCATGACTGCTTTACCTTTTGCTCTGTTCGGGTCAGTGCAGCTCAAGTCAGCAGACCTTGTAGAAGAGGAAGAAAACTAAAGAACTAAAAGCCCCCAAAGACAAATACACACATGCAGCTCACACACAAGCCTAAACACACGTATTGTTTACTGTAAGTGCGGAAACACATTTTTGATGCCAGTACTCACACGTACAGATCATCAATCACACACACACACACACTTCACTCTGCCAAAGAGTGTGGAGTAGCTGTATTGCCAGCCAAGCACAGCATTGCTGTCTTTCCCAATGACTTATCCACCCTCTTTTTTTTTCTCTTCTTAGCCTCACTCTAAACTGTATGTGCTTCAAGTGTGTATTTGCTGGAGTGCATTGGCCCTTACATACTGTAGGTGAATTATTGAATTCCTCTCACTTGCACCTCAGCCAGTTCTCTCTCTGGCTCCGGCTTTGAATAGATGTTCGCTTGGCCTCTTAGAATTGAACCGTAACTATCTGACCTCATTGGGTTGGGGTGAATCAGTGCACTGTGTGATACCTATCTCCCTGCTTGACATTAAAATGCTCCGTGGATTCAGCAGGGGAACATTATGTTGGTCTCATAGATTTGACTGGCGAGGCAGAATTTGAGACGGGGCTACAGTCGTCCTTGAGTTGCTCTCACTTCTCTTTTTCTCCTCCCTCTATCTTTTCATCCCTCTCTCCCATGCATCCTCTCTCTCTCTTTAATTCTTTCCATACGTTGTCTTCTCATTTCTTCTTTTTTTTTGCCTCACTCCATCTTTCCCACTTCTCCTTTTGTGTCTCTCTTCTCTGCTGCTCTTTCAGAGTACAACTGCAGCCACCGTGCCTGTGCCAGCAAAAAAAAAAATCATCTGTTCAGGGTTAAAGTTTCATTCATATAAGAGAGATATTGTTGCAGTGCCATGGGGTGACTGACAGAGAGATTGAGCAGTTGCATTTTTGCACTATTAGCTTTTGGCTATAACTCGAAAATTTGCGATAGTGGCAAGAAAACATTTTTTGAGACAAAAGCTGTTATGCTTTGGTGAACAAGCTTTATTAGCTCACTGTATTTTTTTTAATTGGATTTCTAATCTTCTTTTGCTTTTTGTAAATAGAGCAAATATTCAGCAGAGATTCTTGTGTGTGAAATGATCCATTTGTCTATAAAAGGCAGTCAGACAACAGCTGATGAATGAGTGCAGTCCGAGTGTGGAGAGGAATGGACCTCCCATGAAGACGTGACAAATACTGTTACATGCTTCATCTAACAGCCTTATTCTCTCTAGTACACACATATATGTGCACGCGCACACACACACACACACACACACACAAACACACACACACACACACAAATCCATCCAAATCCATCTAAATACAATGACCTTGTCAATGAGGACATGTTATTGGTTACTTTTTAATCATAACCCTTATTAGCGTTTTAATTAAATTAATTGTTGGGATCTCTCTTTTTCTCACACATACTCATGTTCAACAATTCTTCTGAACAATCTCCATCATGGCCAATTAGTAACGAATATGTCACCGTATTTTTCACCTGTAGTTGTGGCCTACAGCACCACTCATTTCAACTGGTGTCATTTTGAAAACCGTTTTATATTGTAATTCAACCATCAACATCAGCTGAGATATGGCACATGATGGACAGACAAATAAATCAATAAGTGGAAAAGGGGCTGATCCATCATCCCTTTTAATTTCACTGACAAATAGATACTCAGTAGATAAACATCTTTGCCAGAGTCAGAAATCCTTCATCAGTACCAGGCTCCACATGTTAATCTGTTAACATACATTGTTGTGGCCCCTCCGCTGATTCATTATCACAGTAATGATTTCCCTGTAGGTTCTTCTCATGTTTGCAGCTAAGCTTTTCAAAAACCCTTTTAAAAATGAGATTTCAAATTTCAACATGATGGCAGAGGGCAAGATGAGCCACTTTCTGCATCAGTGTCAACTTATGAGGCATTGGGCTTCATTCATTGCTAATTAACAGCGTGCATCTGTTTCTCTGCTCTTTCAGTCTCACTGTCCTGACTTATCTGTCTATTGTAGTCTTATAGACAGTGTTGGTAGTAGTAGGGCAGCCCTGGTAGTCTATTTGCCCCAAGGAGGGATTCATGCTGCGGATTAGAGTGAAACACCCAGGATGCTGGCTCCTTTTTCTGGGCTTACACAAGCAGAATGGTGCCTGAGGGCATCTCGAAACTGTGGCCATCGTTGAGGCAGACGAAGGCCAAATGGGCGGCTTTTGTAAAGCTTGAAAGAAAAAATATATAAGAACCTGTACAATACGCACACATTGAGATCATGTTGGAGCCAATATCTTGTTATTTTGTGGTTTCTTTGGACACATTTTCATATACGCTTTCAGGTGGACAAGACTGTAGTATTTAGGGTCCCCTGTATTCTGTAGATATATAGTTACCAGGCAATTATCAGCAGCTTTCCAGACCAATAATGACTAACTGAACAAGCTATGAGAACACTCTATGTAGTCCTAATGCTTCGGCAGTATTACTCGCTTTCATGGCGTGGAGCTGGCGCGCGTGTGTGTGTGTCACATTTACACAGACACAAAATACATTAATATACACGCCAGCATCAGTATCCAAACCACAGAACCTCACAGGGAGAAACCGACTGTCAAATACACGGAGGAATGCGTCGAGTCAAGCGCAGGTCCTCTTTCATGTGGATAACACAAGTGATGCTTTGTTTGAGGGGAAGACTCGCGGTTATTATTTGACATATTTGAGGCTTTTACTGTGCCTCTTTTTTTTCTGTGTTGAATGAAATTGTCCTTTTTACCCACCGATGTTCACGTTTTACGTGTCTGAAAGCAAAACTTTTTTTTTTTTTTATTTCTTACTTTTTCCTCTTTAGGCTAATAGTGATTTTGTGTACATTGTCCAAACAGTACAGTATACTGGTACCTTTCTGCAATCAGTGTAACACCAGGACCTACAAGGTGAGGACTGGTCTGTGTGAGCTTCTCTTTGTTGCCCCGGGCTGTTTTCACTTAAAAAGAGGGCATTGCCACCGCCTGAAGGTAGTGATATATCAGCAATGGTTTGAAGCAACAGTGTAGATAGGCAGTAATGTTGGATATTATAACCTGCAGCTACAGGGATGCTCTGATCGGACCTTCTGGGTTCTGATCAGACCGTTTTAATCTGATACCAGTTTTTTTCAGATTTTTATCAGGAGCCTCTGAGAAAGACATAAAGACATAAAACCCTTCATTCGCTCTAAGATTTCATGCTCTTATTCGTGCTCTAAATGCTACACTGCTGCTTAATTTCCAAGACAGTTTGATATTTATTGTAAACAATGCAATAAATGTTATACATCATCATAATAAATATGCATTTATCCTCCTTTCTGTCAGATTTCTGGCTCGGTTTCTCTCGACTGCTTCAGCAGATGTAAAACATTAAAAAAGTTGTTTTTCCATATCTTTCAGGTACATAGTTGTACATAGGTACCTGGACGTATGTAATCAGCTCTGCCTGTTTTACAGTTGTTATATCTGATCAGTGAGTAATTAGATGCTATAGCTCTCAGCACTCTATCAGTCGAAGCAGTCGCTGTTTACTTGTAATGAGCGGTCATTAAAAAACATTGCTGGTTGTAAGATTTTCTGTACATTGTCTCTAGTTGTTGAGTGTATATCAACATACTTAACAGCCAGGGCTATGATATCATCTGTCTCCTGTCTGGAGCAGGATCAATACCATCTTACGCAAGATGGGTTTCTCACAGACACACACACAAACTCATATCGGCACACATATACTATAACATGCATACATTGAGGAGATCTATAAGCATCACCTCATACATTTGTACCAGCCGCAGCATCCATTATCTTCCTCTGTCTTCGTCTTCCCCTTTTTTTACACACACACACACACACACAGAGAGAGAGAGGAAGGACAAATAAAAATATATATTGTCTATTTGTGTCAGTCTCTTTCTCATTTTCTTTCCTCTCTAGTCTGGCTGTGGACAGACACACAACCGGGCAGACACCCACACACACACACACACACTAAAACCCCCTCTCTCACAGACACTCAGTCTCACAAACACAGAAAATCGAAATCACAAATCGGCTTAACTCTCCCTGACACGTCTGTGAATTAAGCCTTTCCGTTGCTCTCCCTTTCCCATTATAAAGGCATTGTCAGAGGCTGAATCAGTAACAGGTAGCCCACAGCTCCTGCTGCTTCCCTCTCACTCCTCTCTTTTCTCTTTTCCTTCTCTCTTCCTCACCCTGTTTCTTTTTCTTCTTTTTTCTTTTTTTTTTGTCTTCTTTCGCTTTCTCACTGTGTGTGTCCCTCAGCTTTCCCTCTCCTCGCAAATTCTCTCTCCTCCCTCCCCCCTGTCCGCCTCTCCTCGCTGCCGTCTTCCTCATGACCTCCATCAGCTCTCTCCTTAATCATCTCTCTCCTGTTCCACACAAACACTTTCTACCGCTTTCCTCATTTCCCCTCTCCTTTTTTTTTTCATCCATCACAGCCAGTAGTAGACTGGAACTAAGTACTAGGTATTTACATTTTGTGCAAGTTTATATTTCATTACATCTTATACTTTTTACTCCACTACATTTATTTGAAAGCTAAGAGATCACCTTGTAAAATACCCAGCAATATATAAAGCACTTAAATTTGGCTTCACCTTCACCAACAACATCATTACTGCTTATACATAAAGGCATCAGTAATAATAAGCCAATAATATAATATATGATAATATAACAATGACAAGGGGCTTTCTACCCGCATAATAGGCTTTATTTATTATTTTTTACATTGTTATTTAAACCTGCAATAACATGTTACCACATCTCCAGAGCTTGTTGTAAAAATATTGATTATAGCCACTTTTAGTGAAAGAATATTGAATATTTCTTTCACCACTAATCGTAGCTCCTTAACTTAACCGATTATTCCGCCCAGTTTCTTTCTTTTTGTCTCGAGGTGCAACTCTGGGAATGATCACATGACGCTTGCATATTGAAGAGGAAGAGGAGGAGGAGGAAGGAGAGAGAGAGAGAGAAAGAGAGAGAGTGAGAGTTTGCTGTCTGTGTTGTAAATGCAGGGAGTAGACAAGCAGAGCGATTCTGACAGGCTGTGTCTGCACAGTTTGTTCTCCGATAGGCCCACACAGAGTCACCAGTGGGGTGCACACACACACACACACACACACACACACATATACACTATTGGAGTTTATGTACACGCACGTAGACACTGGCAGTCGTTTTCAAATGTATGCACAAATGCTGTTGCACACAGTGTGTTGCAGGCTTACCTGCAGACACACGTAGACACACTTACAGGCGCACGCAAAGTGAAAAGAGACACGAGCCGAGCAGAGGAAGAAGGAAGTCGTGGTTTTTTGACTGTGTTCCTCCCGAGGCTTCAGTGCTGTGGAAATGGAGCTATCATGACAAGAGATGAAAGAGCAACAATGGTTTCATCACTTTCCCTCATGTTCCACTTCACCGTGAAAAAAAGGAGCTTCTAGCGTTCTCATCCACCCGTTAGGGAAAACATGCCGAGCATTATACCAGGAGGGGAGGCTCGTAAGTGAGCAAGAGAGACGGGGAAGGGAGTAAAAGAGGAAAAGCATCCTTTCTAAGCAATCAATGAACCACACAAACCCATATTGTTGATACATCAGTAGCAGATCAGATATCGACCGTTTTGATGGACCAAAGACAATAGTGTATCGATTTTAAAAAATGTCCCTGTGTTGTGTTGCTCTTTATGGTACACTGTCCTCTATCCCTTCTTCTTCTTCTTCTTCTCTTGCTGTGTTGTCCTCATATCACCCCTGCCTGGGCCCCACCCGTTTTTTTTTCTCTTTTTCTCTCTCACACTCTCTTCATTGCTTTTATCTTCCTCAACTTTCTGCTTCCTGTCTTCCAGTTTACTTTCTCTCTCCTGCTCTCCTCTTTCCAACTTCAACTTTTTATCCTCACTGCCACCTCTGTACTTTTTCTCACCCTATTTTATTTTCCTTACACTCATATGTACCTCCTTTTTATTTGCAAAAATCTGTTCACTTATTTCAAAGGGACTAGCAATCACTTTGTGCCACTAAAGTTAATATGGAAGACTTGTATATTTCTTCTGTTGCTCTTTTCTCCTCTCACCTCCTTGTCTCTTCCCTCCTTCCACCAGGGTGCAGTGATCACGCCGGCCATGGACCACACCATGTCCATGCAGCCTGCCAGCATGATGGGCCCTCTCACTCAACAGATGAACCATCTGTCCCTGGGCACTACAGGAAGTGTGAGTATAATCTCCACTGCACTCCAATGATGGATATCACGCACATACCAAAACACAAACACAAGCCAAACAAATGTCCCCGACCTCTTACGGTCTAAAGAATCTATTGAATGAGGAAAAGCAGCAGAATTGATCAACATGCTGATACACTCATTTAAAGCGGTTTCAGTTGTTTCCGTGCGCTCACTGGCTGTAAGATTAGAAGGAGCAGGATGCGCTTCGTGCACTTTCGACAATAGGCTCATTCTGCCACCAGCGGCTGGTTCCGGTTCAACATTCGGTTTCTATTATTCTGTTATTCTGCTTTATTTTGACACTGTGGCCAAAATCACATCGCCATTAAACATCATCACCATTGTAAATTTGTAGAAACTTTAAATGTGGAGCATTTATTCAGTTTCCTTGTTAATTCATCTTCTCCATACCTTGTTCTAACTTTTGTCAACTCCTGTCTTCAAATAATTATTGATACAATTTCCATCTTTAATTAAATTGCCATTACTTATTCTCATATGTTAAAATAGCATACACATAATTTCCATTTTCCAGTTGTCGAACCCATGATGTAATTTTGAACACTACACATATGCCCTTAGGGGCAGGGAATGATAAAACACTACAAATCCATTCATAGACAGTTAGAGGTACACTAAATATGTATTCATGGATAACTGTGTCACTATTATTCATTATACAGTACCAGTCCAGCAATTCGAAACATCTAAAAGTACATATTCTCTCAAGAGTTGGCAGAAAATGAAATGTAAAGAAAGAAAACAGCGGGTGTCCATTACACCATAGGTAGGGGTCAGGAGGATGAATTAGAGGCCTCTTATTTTTGGGAAACATTGTTCTTTCAGGTCAGAAATAAAGTACACATTGACTGAAACATGGATTTCCCGTTTCCTTTCGAGAAAGCCAAAGAAAGTCTTAGGCTGTCGCCACATGTGCTCTGCCATGGAGCTGCTGTATTATTTGTTTTGCACTGCATGCATTCACCAGCAGATATTGAGAGAGCACATTTCCTCCCCTGATCTTCTACATTAAACAGATTTCCTGCGAAGCTTAACAGTGTGACAGGGTTCTCTGTTCTCCTCCTTCCTCACTTTCAGCCTCTAATTTCTGTTTCTTTCTCACACTTTCTTGTCTCCCTCACTCTCTAAATCACACATCCAGTCTATCACTCCATCAGTTTTCTTTAGTCCACACACACACACACACACGCAGACACACATGCGTACAGTCACCCCTATATCAGGAACTCCCCCCTGTTTCAGGATCAAGTCGACTTAGAGGTGTCACACAGTTCTGAAGCCTGACTTCCTGCCCTAACCCTGCTGCCCGGGGGCAGGCAAGCAGCGGCACTACGTTTGATCTCTTTGTGTGTGTGTGTGTGTGTGTGTGTGTATGATTGAAACAGTGCTGTATTGTACAGTTACCCATGTGTTTCCAGGTGAGCTGTCAGCGACTGTGACGCCATGTTGGCTCTGTCAGTAATGCCCCCTCCCTAATCTGCCCCAGCTGTGCTAACAGCCAGGATTATAGACAGGCTAATCTATGATGATGGCTTCTGATGTTTGATGGGTTGTATTATAGGAGAAAGTGGGTTAAGGCTCTCCCTCTCCATTTTTACTTCTAGCTTACTCTCTTGCTCTCCTCTTTCAGCCCGCTTAGCTTTCCTCAGGCGATGTGCTGTGTAGCGTAACTTTTCAATGGCTGAACTGTACACACGGCATGCCACACTTGATCATCTCTGGGAATTGAGACATGTTTCCTATAAAGCTCATTCTTGAACCAGATGTGAAAACTCTTTCATACGGCCTGATTGGGAAAGTCTGCTAAAAAGAGGGGTTAGGAATCCGGATTTCTAACTATCCATGTAGTAAACTGGAGGTGACACCACATACTCTTAGAGCACATTCCTACACGCATGTGGTAGGCTTGTTTTGATTGCCCCCCCACCGGTCATGTGACTTAACCTTCGCCACAGAAGAGCACCTGCCATGAGCAGCGTCTCCAAAGTCAACAACTTATCATGACTGCTTCTGGCCGCTGAAGGAGGAGCCACACCTCAGAATACTCTTGGCTGTTCCCGGGCTCTTTCTGCGGCTGCTTGTGTATGGCTGTGGCTTTATTTTTTTTTTATTTTTTTTTTCTTCTCTCCAAGAAAAGAACCAAATGTTCCCGGTCCACCCAAAGCAGTGGAACTGGTGCGGTGACCGTAGCTTTCCGAGAACGCTGTGTTATTTTGCACCGTCGAGAGCGTGGATCAGCACAGAGGGTTAGGCCTGTTAAAAAGGAGTGGCAAGGAAAACCTCGCCTCGTAATGAGGAAGCATGGATCAGTGCCGTTTGATGGTCACTGCTTTGGAATTCAGCTGCTTTTTTTTTCAGAAAATATTCAGTTTTTAAAAAAAAACATTTCTACTCACCCAGCTGAGTTTGATGCTTGTATGTCTTGAACAACTTGATTACAGAATGCTAAAGAACCTCAGGCTTACTGTTTATGGATGGCACACATAAACATGCCATCCATGCTTCTCACTGATTTATTTTACTGTGTTTGGTGCATATTGCTCTGTTACTGATTTATTTACCATCTTGGAAGCTCTCACCACTTAACAGAAGTCTATCTGTCATGCCTGGTGTGTGCGCATGCCGCTGTGTTGCTGTGGATGTGCATATGCTCTGTCATTTTTAGTATATGTGTATATGTGTGTGTGTGTGTGTGTGTGTTTTTGCACGCATGTCAGTTTCTGCGTTTGTGTGTGAGTGACACAGTGTTCGACATGACAAGAGGTGACCTTCCCTCTGTGTTCTCCAGCCTATTCCTGTCATGGCATGTAGAACCCAGGTCTCTGTTGTCATGGTGACAGTAATGATTGACAGTTTCTGTGTCCCTGGAAGACAGATTTGTGTGAGGCGCTTTCCTCTATTATCTGTGCTGTTTCTCTTGGTTTTCCCTTTGTGAAGTATGAGTACAGTATGTTACTCTGCATCTCCATAACTGTGCATGGGCGTATTTAACCTTTACTCACCTGGGGAAAGGTGACCAACCATGCCCACTTATTCAGATAGTAACACATGTTGACACTTGGGTGGTTCCCAGCACCACCGTGAGCAGAGGACCTTGAAGGAAGTTGTTAAGAGAGGGAAAAGCTTGCATGGCATTTTAAAAATTTACGTGCATTTTAAATGTTTTAGAGGGCTTGAAGCCAAGAAATATGGTGCAAGAGTTTTGCCACACATAAATTTAATTTCCTGATTGTGAAATATGTGATTTAAATTTAGGATCTTAGATCTGGATAATAAAAACCTGCAACAAATCTGGCATTTGAGGCTTATAAATGTCTGTTAAAACACTTCGCACAAATTTGACTTCGCCTTTGCAAAAAAAACCCACATATTTACACAAAAACTGACTCTTATAACAAAGCGAGCACTGCAATATAACAACTGTGTCAATACTTAGTAAACCAATAAAATTACATACATACTTTAACTGCTGATAAAAACCTGCGCTTAAAGAAAATATTTAAAAGATGACACTGATTTTTGCCACCATAAATCTCCACAGGCAGGGTGTTAACAAAGCCAAGGGGCTGAGATATGGAGGGCTTTTCATGGTGAAGCAGTACAGTGCTGTGATTCACAGCCGCTGGTGTGCAGCTCCAATAGTTCCCATCATGTTGGAGCCCCACAGCTAAGATCAATAGTCATCAGAGCTCATCCCCACACTGCTCTGCCATTAATAACCTACACTGAGTAGCTGGATGCTCTCGCCTTGACCAACTGTTATCATCCACCTTGCAGACGATGCGACAAAACAGCATGTCACTACAGATGGGACAGATAGATGTGGAGACTGACAGAGAAGTGGATGATTTATTTAAGAATTTAAACATACTAACATATCGTGCTCCATCCCACCAGAACTACTAGGTCTTATTATCCATCAGACATAAACTGCATCATCTTACAGTATATTAAACTGTTGCCCAAACCACTGTGGTACCAAAGTGGGTCTGTCTATGGCATGGATTTTTGTTCTGGCATTACTGCATTGCAGTTTGACTTTATACAGTAGTTATTGGTCCGTGTCATGGAGAGTGATGGTAAAGAAGAAACTTAAGGATTCTACTCACACCAGCCTCGTTAAGGAGCTATTCAGGCCTCCCGTTCATCAAACATACACACACGCCATCTGCTTCAGGCGCGGACGTGTGTGTGTGCATATGCATGCATGTATATGTGTGGCTGTGCACATGACTAGGGCAGTGAAACGCCATTTATTGCCAATTAGGGATGCTTTATATTGCTCAAACCCGTCCCCTGACTATGGACAAGAAAGTATTAAAAGAGTTGAGATTGGACAAAAATCATCTTTATCACCATAGCAACCTATTTCACTGGAGCCAGGCTTGACATCCCCTGCCACGGCAGCAATGCTGCTCAACCTGCCACATTAAATAGGTTAACTAATGGTTATGGTAGGAGAACAAAAATCTTATCTTATTACATTTTCTTGTTAAATCTAATTTAAATTCCTTTTGCAATCCTGTGGAGAAATATAACATTTCAAATGGACACTCTCCCTTTGACAGGGCGATTTTGATATTGCTAATTATCTCCCGCTTTCCTTCATTTGCTTTCAAGCAGCCCTCACAGGTGAGTTGGTTGAATAAGTAAATGGGAAGGAGAGGTGAAGACAAAAAGTCTGAAGAAAATTGGTATGCACGGTTGCGATTCACCAGGGAGAAGGTCACTTCAACAATCTGATAGGCCCTTTTTAGACGGTTGAAAGAGAGAGAGAGGGAAGTGACAGGAAGGCGAAGGGTGAAGGAGGGATGACACAGAGAGGTAATGTGGTAATGTGTCAGGAAGTCTGGATATGCCGCCTCACCCCATCCTGAGTGTGACAGCCCTGAAGGTGTGATAACCTTAAATTCACACAGTCACACTCACATACGAACGCATACTAACATCCATCCCAGGGCATCCTTCTGGCCATGTGTAGCGACGGTGGGGGAGTTAATCACCCATGTCCATGGCCTTTAGCTGCTCTCATTAGCAGTGAGCGGTGGAGCCGTACCCGATCCATTAGCAACGCTGCCGGTAATGACACTTCACCAGCACTGCCGGGCCCACAGCCAAGAAAGGCTCCACAGCTCCAGCACAGCCCCTCCATTACTGCCTCCTACAGCATACTGCCGCCACACTTTTTAGTACTGGCAGGGTGACTGAGAGGCGAGGGAAAAAAATAAGACAGAAAGAACAGGATTGTACTTCCCTTTTTCCTTCAGTCCGGAAAGGCAGCAGGAAGACGTGGAGAGGCAGAGAGGCAGCCTGGTGGCTTTTATCTGGGATCACATCCGTTGGCGCTGTACTGCAGCATTATCGTTCCAAGCTTCTTTGTCTTTGTCTCTCAAACACACTCTTGCGCGCACACACACACACACAGTAATACGGACATGCATGTACGTTCCCAACCCACACACACTTTACACAGCTGCATGCAAGGAGAACACACACGTGCACAGTTGGAAAAGTGATATGTCATCTTTTGTGCACAGGCATGCGCTAATTAAAAAGAAGCACACATGCTCATACAAACACACACACACACACACAAATGTTCATGGCAAGTCGGGGGGGAAAGCCTCACACAAAGTACCGCATCCTCATTCATATTGCATGTGAAAGCCCTGTAGCTGTCATGTAACCGAACCTGTGTCACATCTGTAAAATGGCCATCATGGAGTGAACTAGCACCCAGATAAAAGCCAGAGCATGCATAACTAAAAGAATATAGGCCACGGGCAACCGACCTCCTGCTTTCTCTTCCTTCTCTCTCACTCTACTTCATTCCTTTTAGCTTCTTTTTTTTTTTTACTTTTTTATCTTTTGTGGCCTGGTGCATTTGCCTGTCTGTGAAATCTTGGTGGAGCAGCACTTCCTCCTCCTTTTTTTCATCTGTCTACCTCACAGACTCTCTTCTACTTTGCTCTACTCGCTGGAGCGTGCACACATATTCTTTTAGCGCCCTCCAAAGGACGCTTGGAGCACAGCAAGCTCCTTTTCCCAATGGTTTGGGATAATTGCACAGAACAAGACTTCCAGGACACTTGGATACTATTTTTTTTTACTAGCTATCATATTTTATATCCATGCTGCAAATGTGTGTACTTCATGTGAAAGCTGTTTGTAATTGTATTGTATTCATGTGCAAAGTTTCTGATCTGTGTGTGTCTTTTGTGTTTCAGTACATGACTGCTGCAGCCGCCGCGGCGCCTATGCAAGGGACCTACATTCCCCAGTACACTCCTGTGCCTCCAACAGCCGTCCCTGTCGAAGTAAGACCCACACGCACGCACTCTGTACTCGCCAGCTTCCTCTGACGACCCCCTCACTTACATCCACAAGCGCTCACATTCCTATTTCTAAACCTGCCCATCACATCATCAGACTGATACAGCCATTAAATAGACTGATTACACAGAAAATTGCTTTTTATTCTCCAAACAAATGGCCTCGCACCACCAAACAAGGATGAAAACTGCAAGCAAAGCAGGATGAGTCAGAAGTTTTATAGTATTTGGGAAAGACATTTGAAGTGCATCACAGACTTTGTCACTTCCTCGGCGGGCTGTCTGAGCTCCTGGCAGGTCGTGCAGTCCAGCCTGAGAAATGATGAACGTGGAAAGCGGGGCGGGCTAGCAGGCCGCGAGGAGAGCGGGCCGGCTGTCTGGCGGCTGACAGTGCGGTCGTATTTAGATGGACTATCAGTCGTGTATCAGATGACAGCAGCTGAAGTGAGACACAGTGCCGGCGGTGCTGTCTCTTCTTCTCCCCACAGCCGGTTCAGGCTGGTAGGTAGCTGGAACACACACATCCGTCAGCCACGGAGCTCTGGTTAGCCCACCAGCCACAGACACTGACAGTTTCCCCTGACAGTCCCATTAGTCGCTCTTCCCCCTACAGTATCTCCCCCCTTTTTTCACAAAGTTGCTGGCTTCCTCGTGAAGGAGCGGGACAGTGGAGAGAGATGTAGTTATAGTGTAGCCCAGGGCACCTTTTACCTATTTCATTCTCACCAGTGTCGTCTCAATGCCAGCATCAGCAGCAGGGTGTAGATCACTGTATCAGCCGGCGTCTGGAGGGCTGATGTATGGCCAGGACGCAGTATCCTTGAGAGCTTGTTAAAGGTGATTGAGATGACTAAATGATGAGGGCTTTTAGTAATGCCAGGCACATAAAGCAACATAAAGCCTAAGGGGTTGCTTGATGATTTCAGTGCATGTGGCCACTCCTTTTTACCTCATTTATAAAAGTGAAATCCTGCATGATGAACACAGTTTGTACTTGAAACCTTTTGACTCCCGATGCAATATCAAATCACAGTAAGTAAGTATTCAATCTGTGTTTTGTATTTCATTTAACAACTTAGTTCAACTTAGTACCCATAAAGTAGCTTCATTGTTAGATGAAAGATGCATATACTTTTGCAATAGTACAGACGTACAGTATGCACACGGTAGACAGAAGAAGTAGCAACACTTTTTTTCTCAATACAGTCACATACATTTCACCAGGAAGTGCCAAGCAGTGCAGAGAGATGCTTGTTAAAGTTGCACACGGCACATTTGTGTCCTCAGGGAGTGGTGACGGACGCCTCCCCCCAGTCAGTGGCTCCCTCGTCACAGGAGGTGGCTGGACAGCAGCAACAGATCCAGGTGGACAGTGCTGCCGACCATGTTCCTGCTTACTCATACCAGTCCAAGTAAGTTACACAGTGAAGCTGTTCTTCTCCTTTCAGACCAGTTTTTTTTTTATTTCCTAAAATATATATATACATTTTTTTTATTGTGATATACATTACATATCCTAATACATCTAGGGCAGGCAGGTTTATGGTCATATTTGGTTTTATATTATATAATGACAAAATGTTGGTTTGTCAGGTATTAATTAGCTGGATTAGCCCAAAAAAAAAAAAAGGACTTCCTGTCAGGTTGTTTTATCCATTAACATTTTCTCAATTTAAGATCCCCTCCAGACATGTTATAAAAATATTCACCTTGGAATAATAAATTGTATCTGATATGCTTTTTTTCCCCCCATGAGATAAATTACATAACATAGTAAGCATAGTTGACCCACATCAGTGGTCTAACATATATAACATATAACATCAACATAACAATAATATAAAAAATTTGCACGATAATGTATTTCTCTTTGTCTCTTTGACTAATATTTTTGTTAAGCGGCATAAAACACTACTAATAAAAATGAAATGAGAGTATTAAGAGACACACTGCCACTATAAAATAACAAATTATTCCCGGCTGTCATTTTCTCATCATTTTGGCAGCGCTGTGTGCCTTTTTTTTCCCTGATCTATCAGAACAGTTGCATGTGCTTCATTTTGCTGGTCTGTCAGCTGTCAGTTCTGTTCTATTGCTTTTATGCGTTTGTAATATTCTTCTTTGATTACGACTGCACATCTCTCTCTCTCTCTCTCTCTCTTTCATCAGATAGCAACGGCCTGAGAGAATGTTCCTGTGACAGCGTTGCCTTGAGACAGAAGGTGGCTGCACTGTGAATGTGAGGAAAAGAGAAAAGAAAGAGATTGCTTCCAGATTGCCCAGGCACCAAAAAAGAGACACTTTCTTCATTTCCTACCTGGCCTATGAGAAAAAAAAATACAGCAAAGGAGGAGGCAAAGAGTGCCGAGGAAGGGGATGGGGGGAAATTGCTGGGGCACAGTGCAAAGAAGTGAAATTGTGTAGTCTGGGAACCTGCCTGAAGGGCTGGGCTGAAACTAGAAAAGTTTCTCAAAGAAAAATTCTCAACCAATTAACAAAAAGAGAAAAAAAATAAAATAAAATACAAAATGACAAAAAAAAAAAAAAAAAAAGGTTGAATGCGAAGGTAGGTGATGAAGTTTATTTTGTAATTAGAAAAAGGGGAGTCAAGTTTGAGATACACACAGAGATTGTCTTCCTCAGATATTAAGCTACAATTTCTTTTCACTATTTTTTATGTTCTAGTGTTAAATTTTAGTTTTCTAGATATATTCAAAAAAAAGTGTTTTTTTGTTTTTTGTTTTTTCTTTCTTGAATCTTCATGGCCTTAATTTGAAGGGCGCCAGAAACTTTTTACAGAGTTAAAGTCTGACGTCTGGTTAGGAATAAAAAAATAAAAAAAATAAAAAATAAAAATAAAAAAGCAAACAAAATCAGTCTCTTGGACCACTCGGAGGGTACAAGACACTGGATGAGTTGTTATAAAGAGGAAAAAAGAATCTATGACATAAGCTGTACAGATTTAATAGAGAAGAGCTTTTTTTTTCCTTTTCTTCATTAGAAGAAAACTTTGATAATTATTATGTCAGAGGTAACTAAGTGTCAGAAGAAAACAAAATGTCTGTTGGGGAGAAAAAGACTTGGGGTGGGGGAGGGGCGGGGCAGTTGAAGCTTTGAAGAGATTTTTCACAATGAGGAAAAAAAAAAAAAAAGAAAACATAAGAAAAACATGCTGCATTGTGGATGCAGTCTGTTGCAAAATGCTGAACTTGTTTTTTATTATCATAATTATTATTTTACAAGGCAAAGTTGCTGTCAACGACATTAGTGCTTTTTATCTGCCACATTTTACCTTTTTTAAGAGCTTTACGATGTTTTTAGCCCGCTTTGCTTGTCACACTGCAAAAAGTGAAGAAAAAAAAAAAAGAAAGAAAAAGGAGGATAAAAAAAAGTATAAAAAACAAAAAAAATAAAAAAGCTACAGAAAAAAAAGTTCTGGCAGTGAAACAAAAACAGTAGATACAGTAGGAGCTTACGGTTTAAACCAATCAGTGCAAAAGCAATAGAAGAAATTGTTGACAATTTCGGTAGTCTTTCCTAGTTGTGGATCAAATGCAGCCCATGGATGGCCATTTTTATACCAAAGATGAAGAGACACTCTGAACCAGAGTTTTGTTTTTGTTTTTGTTTTTTTGTTGTTGTTTTTTTTTTCCTTTCCATTTTTCAGTTTGATTTTGTTGTTGTTGATGTTGTTGTTGATGATGATGTTAATGTTGATATTGTTGTTGTTGTTGTTGCTGTTGTCGTCGTTTTTTTATTTGACCTTGATGGCCGGACCAGTCCTTACTATCCTTCTTAACATCTTCTTTTCACCGGTTTTAAGCTCATTTTTCCACGGTTGTCCGAACTATCACACACACACACGCGCGCGCACACAGACACACACACACACACAGACATATCAAAACATACACACACTTACAAACTCATACACACATCAAACAGTATTTAAATATGTGATGCAACCGGTGGCAGTTCTACCAAAACTTCACTTCCCTTTTCTTGTCTTTCTTTTCTTTTCTTTTCTTTTCCTTCTTTATATGTCTCATCAGTTTCACGATGCGTTCAAACACCGTGGGTGTATTCCACCTCTCTCTCAGATCCTGCAGGGAAAAGCTAAGAAACAGATTGAGGAATGTTGTTCGCTATGCTCCGTAATTGTCGATGCATTGCTTCCAGCTTCGTCTTCTTAGTGATTTCTGTCTTCAGTCTCTTTTTTTTTATCTCATTGGTTCAATTCAGAACTAACTCGGCCGTTTCTCAGCATACTAAGCATCAGTGTTGAACTGATAATCTCCCTGCTGCTGTTTGGCATCATTTTAATCACCAAACCCGGGTCACTTTTTTTTTGCGTATTTAACTGCTCAAAATACCAAATGAGTGTTGTTTACGTTATATTGTACATCATGGAAGGTTGTTTTTTTTTTAGATACAAAAAAATGTACAAAACTGACTTTGAAGTCTTTAGCTATGATTGCATAAACTTTATGGCACTTAATGGTGGAATAAAACGGCTACAAAATAAGGGAAATTTTTGAGGATATTTATATCACTGTCATGTCTGTATCTGGTTAGCTTAGCTTAGCATAAAGACTGGAAACAGGTGGAAACAGCTAGCCTGCTAATAATATAAATAAATAAAATTCACCTCTAAAGCTCACTAATAATCACTCACTAATAACAGAAGCAAAGCTGATGCTACTGTAACACGCTCATAGTACATGGATGAAGTGTGCTTAAAGGCCTGAAAACATTCACCTGATCATTCATCCAACACAAACAGAGAAGGTCAGCACACCTATGGGAACTAACTAGGCTCCTCACCAGCCACATGATGTTGATGGCTGCTCCTTCCTTGACCTCTCGGCTGAGTATCAATTACACCTCTAGTTGTCCCAATTTGTTGCACAAACAACCCTGTCTCGTCTCATCCGGTCTTTCTATCCCAGAGCTGCGTGAGATTTAAAATGACTTAATCTCTGAGGATTGTCCCTGCAAAAATTGCCTGCGGGACAATGGCCATTTCTGCCCCCACTACAGCAGTCTGTCTGTCTGTCTGTGTGTGTGTGTGCGTGTGAGTGTCTGCTGTGTCCGGCCCACAGTGGTGCTACAGCACTAAAAAGACCCTGTTTTTCCCTGCTTCACTGGCACCATTAATGTGCCATGGCCAAGCCAGGCTCCTTTGCTCTCATTCTCCCCTTCGCTGTTATTCTCTCCCTTTTCCTCCTCTCTCGCTGTTCTCTCTGAGGTTTCTTCTCTTTATTGGATGGTGCAGAAGCAGAACCACAAACCAATTTCAGTCACTCTCGCAATGAGGCTTGACGGGCCCAATTTGTCTCCCCCCGGGGCAATAGGATCCACTCCAGTGTCCCTCAAAAAGACCCCTTTCTTCCAGACAGACAGAGAGAGAGAGAGAGAGAGCTTTTTGTTTGGTGACAATTGCAATTGAGCTCCTGCAGTTCCTGTGACTCATTCTACGTCCAGCGGCGCTGTGCTGCATTTTAGGGAAACGATGGCTATGTCACCATGCGTGGCGGTGTTCGTACGTAACAAAGCTGTACATCGAGTGCCTTTTAACAAAGCTTCCAAATGATTCCAAATAATCTTGCGCGACGGTTTGAAAAGCAAAGCACATGGACGAGCTCGTTAAAAAAAGGAGTTGTGCTAAAGAAATCCTACACAATATCGAAGCTACTCTACGGTGCTAAAGAGGAAGCTAAGCCGTCTCAGGCTTGTGCCTTCATTGTGTCCGCTGATTTCTGCGACGAGCTGGCCGCTGTTGATCATTTTGGCCGTGAACCCGCGCTCGACAGGCCACTTGATGACACACACAAAAAGAACGAGGCACACAGGTTCTTGTAATGAACTACACCGGCGAAGCCATATGTACGTTTGTACTTTCTGTACATTCATAAAGCCTGCCACATGTCTTCCATCCACCAACGGAGGTCAAAAGCCAAATGTGTCATTCAAACTCAGTCTCTCAGTGACTGTTCAGCTGTTTATTCTCCCATCAAATCAACACCTGCCCTTTCTCTTTCATCTGATCTGCCGCTCACCATCTGTTTTCACCTGCCCGGAGGCTATGATTTGCTCTTATCTCCTGATGAAGTGTCTGCCACATTGTGTTGGGTTTTTGAGCTCCCTGGATGTTCCCTCATTGCTCATCTGTTCATCATTGTTTCATCAGCTCTCTATATTCCATTTATGATTCATTTTAAGTGTCCTGATTAAACAACAGAGCTGATACACTGTAGTTGTACCAGTTTTAAGTTAGTGTGTTTGTGTGAAGAGTTGTTCTACTCAACGGTTCAACTTTTAGTTGTTATCATCAGTGCATAGCTATAACAGAGACCTCTAGACTTGTACAGCTGCTGTTTTATAGAGTACAGAAGCTTAATAGGACTCTTAATGTGGGAGTTGAACATCTGAGAGCAGAGAGAGACCTACAAATGGCTTGAGATTCAACACTAATGGCATTGTGGGAAATAAGATTAGAAATACCCAAAAGATTATGGGGGGAAAAAATGCACAACAAAGAATATCAGTTCTATTTTGCTAATGGAGAATCAAGAAAGAAAAAGAGGCAGGTGTTTGCTCCTAGTGTACAGTATTTCACTGTAGATCTGAAGGATTACCCGACTGAACAAACAGAAATGGCTTTTTCTTAATAGCACAATGGCATAATGTACCTTTTCAGAATACTAATATCTTCTTTGAAGCGTACAGAGGGCACGTCTGCAATATTAAGGAGGCTGTAGCAGAAACGCTCTGCTCCCAGTCAGCCCGTGTGTCAGCACAAACCAGGAGCCAGTTATGCCAAGAGAGAGTGTGTATGCATGTGTGTGTGTGTGTGTGTGAGAAAGGGAGAGAGGTGATCATTAGTTCCTGTTGCCAGGCGGAAGTGGTCATAGCCCCGAGTTTCTTCCGTCTTTATGAAGCGGTGTGTTAAAGCGTCGTAGTGATATCCCACTGTACGGGACCCGGGGACCAGCCTGACCCCCCTCTCACTAATTAGCAACACACGCTTCCTTTTTTTACACCATCACACCAAGACACACTCTTTCTGTCCTTCTCCACACAGTCGAGCCATCATTTTGCTTAAGTCACATCCCTTTTGCTTCATCTTCCTCCTCTTCCTCCCCAGCATGCTTTGTCCAGTTTGCGCCTCTTTCATCATCATATTCGGGTCGGGTTGTAATTTGCAACTTGCAATCTAATGAAATAATGTCCTCTCACAGGCATTTTGACACATTTTACCAATCAGAACCATACTTGCAGCTACGAGCGACTCCTGTAGGACAAAAGATATTCATAATTTCGGACCAAGCAATCATTTGTGAAACGTGATTTTGCCGCCAGTTGCGATCTGCGTGCAAGTCAGTTTTAGTTAAACGGGTCCGTGGATTGGAGGCCAAATTGCCACCATCTCATTCAGCAGAGACAGCAGGCTGTAATGGTAATTGTCCTTGTTGGCATGTTGTTCATATTGCTCAGTAAAAGCTTGGCTCTACTGGTTTTTAACTGTATTTACAGTTTTGATGATATTGTTTCCATCCCTAGTGCCAGAAAGTCAAAACTCGGGTTTATGCAATCATATACTGACAATTTAATTTTTGTGAAATTAACCATTTATCTGAAATTGTTTGAAATTGCAGTAAATGACACTCATCTGGTTTTAGACTTTTTTTTTTTCACCTACTATTTGATGCCTGGAGAAAGCCGGATAATTCACACACTCTGATAAATACAGATCTTGAGATTTTACCTACATCTACATTGTTTTTTGTTCCAGTGTCAGTCTTTCAAGGCGAGGTGCTTCCTTCACTGCCTTTTTTTTTTGTAAACCGTTTTCTCAATCCGTCCCTAACTCACCGTCTCTCTCACAATCACTGCCGCCATCCCCGAAATCTGACGCGATCCAGACAGTCATTTATGAAGTGTGTCTTCCACACTGTCACAGTAAACTCATTAGATGTATTACATGTCATACTCGGCTGTCACGAGGCTCTTGTGGATTCATCTTTTGTGAACAGAGGCGACGCCATTCCCTTATTGATTCTCATGTGTTAGGAAAACAGTAGTTCAGAGTTACTCTCGCAGCACAGAGTGTAAAGGAGAACTGTGGCTCAATAACTCATCACAGATCAGCACATACACACACACACACACACATATAATGCAGTGGGAAAATTGCTAAAACTACCCCCCACAAGAGCGAGGCCCTGTGCTTTTTAATTGATGCTTCGGTCCACCTTTGATGAGAGCTATCGATTGGCCACACAACCCCAGGAGCGCAGCCAGCCAGCTCGGCCCTCGTGGAGTTCAAACGGCTCCCTGAGAAATACAAAATCTAAGAATCACTCGTAAAAATGGCCAAACCAAATTGTTTAAGGATAGCCGGCACAGAAAGTGTGTTAGGCCTGGGAGTCATTAACCAGATAAAAATAGGAAATATTTATTAGGACAGCAGAGCGGTTTTTAATTTGTTTTTGTTTTTTTTGGTAGTTTTCTCTTTTTTTGTTTGTTTTTTCACTTTTCTTTGTTTCAGCGCCGAGGAGGACATGGTCACGCCACGCACACGCTGCTCAGTGTGTGTGATCTTTGAGAAATTATCTGTACATCTGTGGATGTTAGGATTTGAATTGGGTTTTACGAGTTGTTTTTTTTTTCTCTCTCTCTCTGATGAAGCTTTCAATAAAAAAAAAAACGTGGAAAAAAAAAAGCACCAAGGTGTGCTGTTATCTTTCAGTCTGCATCAGAAATAATTGTGTTTCAACACAGCTAGCTGTTTTCCTGTCCTTAAGCCCTTATTATTAAAACACTTATTATGCACCAAGCATCCTCCAAGGAATAAACACACACACACACACACACACAACACGCCATCTTCTCCCTAGCCTATTATCTATATGACTAAATTGCAGTGCGAAGCAAAAGGAAGCCCTATTATTATCATCTAGCCTGATGGCACCTGCAGCATGTTGACCTTGAGCCTTCACATCCTCTCATAATTACAGCCTTTGAAAATGGAGCTAATACCTCTCGATGGGATTCCCCCCCCCATCACAGCTCACACACACACTTGATTGGGTGTAAAGTGGTCATAATCAAAGATGGAGGAGCCTGCTCGAGGAAAAAGTGGATCGATGGCAATCAGTCTCCCTTTTCACTCTCATTTAGTCCCAATCAATTGCTGTCCTTGTCACCTCTGAGGGATACTGTCAATACCATGGCTGCACAGTAGCCAAAGTCTCCAGTCCCTCAGACGTCTCTGCAACATCAAAGCAACGAGGCCGGCCAAGACAAAGGACGTCTTAATAGAGAACAATTGACTGGCTGGATCGGGGATTGAGTGTGTGAATGGTGCTCTCCAATGCGCTTGATTGGGTTGTCAGGAGTTACAGCTTCCTCCTTTGCATCTGCTGATTTGTGAATTCGTCAGCGCTTGACAGAGATTACTGTCAGTTTGGTACATTAACAGCAATTTGAAACATTTTACTGCTGCGATAGACCTCTCCGTGGCACTACGGTTCTCTTCACTACATATACTGTATGGCTGTTAAATCTGGGGAAAATGCACTGGGATCCTTTATCGAGCGAAATGCCACAGATTGAATCTCACTCCCTTCAGAGCCAAGCAGTCTCCTTATCTGGAATTATAGAGATGTAGCAGCTGAGCACCACAAGGGTGCAGCATACCAACACAGATGTTATCTGATGTGTGTGTGTGTGTGTGTGTATTTCACATAGGAAAACCCCCCACTCACCCTTTACACACATACACCAGCACTACTGGATACAGATCAAGGACATCTCCACTGGGGAAACTCAACACGACAACACAACCAGCCTTCCCAAGCCATCAGGCATTTGCCATCTGCTGAATATATACGCAGATTAGAAAGGAAAAGCCAGGACGTGCGTGAAAATATATCCGTCCTACTTGCAGTACAAATTGTCTGATTGATGTGTATTTATATAAGATAAACATGCCCTTTGAGGGGTTCCTGGATGCATTTGGTGTTGATAAGGGAGCTGATGTGCAAATCTTGGCAGGAGCTTCAATGTGACAACTGTGAATTACATTGAGACAGATAAATCCCAAATCCATTTAAAATGCAGACATACTTCATACTTTTTTTCTTTCTTTCTTTTTTTTTTTGCAGTACAATAAATGTCAGAAATGACAGCAGGAAATAATTGGGATGTCGGCTTTTGTGTTGATGAAAAGCAACTCGAGGAAAATCCTTTTATTGGTTAATCAGCATCATTTTTGCCACATGTCACACTTGCAAACCCGGCGTTTTTTTAAAAAATTGTCCGGATGTAATAAACATGGTTAAAACAAAGACCAGTAATTAGTTGTAACAATTATCTTGGCTCTGAAGTTTTATCAATTATAACTAATGCTTTGTAAAGATCTCTGGGGGTGACGAGGTTTCAGGTTCCAGCTAGTTGAACACAATTGATTTTTTATCCCCCGACCAATCTAAATAGAGGTTTCTGTGAAATTGGGTTGATTGGGACTGGAGGACCTTAATGACCTCGAGCTTCCAGGTGCAGTCAGAGCAGTTTGCATTCAATCAAGAATCTGTGATCGTCAGCAAACCAAACACACACCTGGTGTTCCCTTATTAGTTTATACTCCTTTAAGAGAGACATAATTAGCCAAAGGCAGGATCTGCACTGCTGAGCTAAAATCAAAACAAAGCCCGAGAGAGGGGGGGTAAGTGTGTTTTGAGGGGGGACTTCATTATTCACTTAATCTAGGAATATGTGAATGCAACATTAGGCTGGTAAACCTCATTACAAGAAGCTAAATATGGATCTCATTAGTGGGGAAATGCATGATTTATATTTTTTACACTATCTGGGTCTATTAGATTCAGAAAGTGTTATTATGTAAGTAACGTGCATATAATCTGGCTGCAAATCTGAAATTGTTAAAAGTTGATTCGAGTTCATTACAACTGGGATCTTTAGTTTTAGTAAGTTTTCATTCCGAACAGTAATATGAACATTAATATTGTACTTAACACTTTAATTGCAGAGATGTGGGATTGCAATATAATAATGTTTGAGAGTGCAAGAAAAACAACAATCAGAAGGTCATTCGGTTAAATTATTAATAATGTGAGGTTAAAGGGGTCCCCCATAGTTATATCCACAGAGAAATGGCTCATGACTCTCCCCAAAAAAACTGATTATTGTTCAAGCTGCCGTAGGAGCTTTATCAAAATCATACCTTTAGCACATATTGATAAACAAGGTGTGACAAGCTGACAGGAGAACAAATGGAAAAAAACGGATGTCTTGCCCCACATCCACAATATAATCCCCGTGGCAACGCACTCAGTCAGACTGCAGCTCCATTTCAATATTCCCATGATGAATCACTATCATTGTGTTTGCAGGAATCGGGAGCGCAGCCAAAAGCCTATTGAAGTTTTTACAATGACATTAGTGGAACAATTATATCCCAGGAGATCCCAGGGGCTGCACAGAAGGCATTGTTCCCCAGGTGGCACTGCGGTGGGTCTGTGCCAAGGGCCCAGCTCTGTGCTCAATACGCCAATGACAAAAGGTGTTAATTGAGGATGTGAAGAAAACCTGCAGCTCATGACGTTCGCATTAATGCCCCGCTGCCTGTCATTAACTCTTATGTAACCAATCAGTTTGACTCATGTTTGTGCCGTGTTGTTAAAATTTGAACACGCAGATGGTCCGAGACAATCGCACAGCTGTCATTTGAATAAAGATTACAGCAGATTTTTTTATTTATTTATTTTTCTTGTACAGTAATGGCTATGGTGAGTAAATAACTAAGATCCTTGGGTTAAAATGATCCTTTAAAGACACTCAGTCGAAGGGCAGCTGTGAGGAAACCAGGCGTTTCCTCAAGATGCAGCAGAAATGAAAGATTTATATTCTCACGATTGAAAATAATCTAGTGGATGCAGTCACACATACTCGATATCAACGATTTCAGAATTTGTCTTTATCAACTTAAGACACTTATCTGTTCAAAAGGCCAGGAGCCGTTTCGTTGGTCCTGTCTGTGTGACTTGTGTATGTGTGAATATGGTGAGATAGTAGAGTAGCTTCCCAGCAGGCCAGATACAAGACCCTTACTCTCCATCCAAATTAGTAACAGGAAACAATGACAATAGTTTTAGTGAAAGAGGTACAACGTGTGCAGCAGACTTAACTTACTGTAACTGTATAGAGGCTATGTTCTTAAAATATAAACATATTTCCTACCTTAGACCCTAGAGAGATGAATATGATAAGACCCATATTCACATACACTGTATGACTCTCCAGTATATTATCTTCCTGCTGCCAAAGAAAAGGGCGGAGGAATCAAATGATTTGCTGTGAACACAGTGCAGCTATTTCTGGAGGGAACATTGGGGCATCTGTAATACTTGGATGATTGTTGCTTACGGAGAGTCAACACATCTCGGCTTGGATATGCTGCAAGTGAGAGCAATCCATCAAGTTCCACCTACACTGAGATGTAACAGAGGTCCTGTGGAACACACCTGAAGGTTTTTCCCTCAAATAAAAGTCTAAAATCAACCCGATCCAGTTTCCTGCAGGGATTGAGGAAAGCACCTTTTTCTCTTGTCAGCCACTCAGTGAAATAAACCGTCCAAACAAACATTTCAAGTGATGAAATTCACCTTGGAGAGAGAGAATTTCTGAGCACAATGCGATGAATGAATGTGTCGAGTGTGCGCCGCGTGCATATCGGTGAAAAAAGAACAAAGGCGTGGATGGAGATTGAGAGGAAGACACTGCGAGGTCAGAGTTGGAGAAAAAAAATAGAGGGCGGTATGGCAGAAGGAAATGAAGAAAGAAAGATGAGGAGAAGACATCAGAAATTGGAGCAGAAGGGAAGGAGATGGAAAGAAGAAATGATAAAGAAGAAGGAAATCAGTGAAGGGTGAGAGAAAGAGATAAATGGAGAGAAAACAGAAGAAGGAGGGGTATATAGGAAGAAAAATAAAGAACAGAGAGGATTCATTATTTACGTCCTTGCTTCCCCCTGCGGCCCATCAGACCGTGAGGGCTGCAGGATGAGGTCTTAATAGCTCACTATCACCTCCAGGCCAAGTGATGTGATCTACAGCAACTGTGTTTGGTGGATAAACAGTCCCCCGAAAATAACAAGAGGAAGACCACACATGCTCCAGGGGCCGACCCGGCACCCACAGTGCAGCAGATTTGTGGAACTGTAATGTGAATGTGTGTCAGTTACTGACATGTGAGGCCATAAAGCACCAGCTCCAGCTCCGGGGGGCCTCCAGAACACTTTAGCCCCTGCAGATGTGACCCTGATGCATTAGGACAAACAGTACTGGAAGAAATATAAGGTTTATTTTAGTGATGCACTGCAAAACATCTCCCTCTATAGATATACTAAAGATTGAGTGTGAATGTTAATTTTTAATAGATTAACAGTAGGGAGCTTTCCAAAAATGCTAATTGCTAATATCATGTTTTTAAAAACACACCCATGAGTGAATTGATTTGCCCGTTTATGCAGCACAGCTTGTCAATAGGTATTTGTATAAATTACAGTAAAACACAATATTCTGCAAGTATCAGCTAATTAACACTCGAATTCTGCTGTCGGTCACCCTGTTTCCCAAATCACGTGTTGTTCAGTTCGTCTGTCAACTAGATAACCCTTTGCCCTCATCAGGCTGTGTGTTATGAGAGCGTAGTGAAAGAATGGTCCATATACCACAAATGTCATGCCCTCTCCAGCAGGAATAACAATGGAAGCTGGATGTAAGGGCAGGGTTAAGGGCAACAAGCGGGGGAAATGCCACGCTATAAATACATTAGAAGTGGCCGTGCTGAGTCTGTGAATGCTTTGTTGACTGACCGAGGCGTTTTCTGGATTCAAGACGTAGACTGTAAGGTGCGTAGACTGTAAGCAGAGGAATGAAATGATCGCTGCTTATTCTGCGGCCATGGATCCATGCACACAGACAGACACGTTCCCCCCTTATGTAGCTAAAGATAATATACTGCTCAGGCATATTTGTGTGTTTCCTGCAGAAGAATGTTTTCTAATCTCTCCAGAGTTATGGTACATTACACATGTTATGGCTGCGGCAGACTAACCTTCTGCTGAACTACAAAGAAACTCATCATAGGTGAGGCCGGAGTCAGAAGGGGGTCCGAACTCACTAAAGTACTCCCACATGTGGCACATTTGTGTGTCTCTGTGTGTGTGTGTGTAAGTGTGCCAACTTCTGTTCATGTATGTATATTTTACTGTGCAATTAATTTTTAGGAATTTAAGTGCTTGATCCGGTTCCTGCATCTGTGTATATGTCTGTATGTGTGAGCCACAGATTGTATTTGGGGACTAAACAGAGCAACACAGCCATCAGCAGAGATTAGCTGTCTTCCAAGTCACGCTGCTAACCTGAAACATAGTTCAAACTGGTGACATGTTAAAATGGTAACTTGCTGTCATCATATCCCTTGAGCCATATATGAAAATAAGACACAGACAATTTCAGGTTTGCTTTTAATAACACAATGACTATAAAATATGTCATTATTTAGACAGGTGTAGCTCTATTCTCTGGCTAATGATGAGAGCTGGAGGCCGACCATCACAAAAAGGAAAAACAATGGCCAGAGCTGCATAGAAGTACCTCACCGTCCCTCCGTCAGTATTTCACTGCTCTGTTTTAGAAGCTGCTCTGGCATTTTAATACTCACTCTTTATTGCTTTTCCTCCTGTTCCCTCTGTTCTTGTCACTGCCCAAATGTGTGTGCGTGTGCATGTATCTCTCTCTCTCTCTCTCTCTCTCTTCATAGCTCCAGATATCATAGCAAAGGTCCAGCAGAACGTAGACCCGTTGCCATGGTACCGGCTGGACAACAAGTGTACACATTGATGAAGATTAAGACGTGCGGGCTGGAGCTGGCAACGAGCATCAGGGCTCTGGCTAATGATGCTTTATCTGAGTGCCAGGACATTCCTTACTGCTTTTCCGTGGGACTACAGAGGGATTTCAAGTGGAATTAAAAAAGGACAGATATGAGGAGAGAGAGATGGGAACGTGTGGCGCTGACGTACAGTACAGTATGCCTGATGAATACAGCTGGCAGCTGCTGTAGTCAGAACATCTGGAGTTAGAGGCCTCATTAGATGACAGATGAGGGCTGGATGAGTTTCTCTATAAAAGTTAAAACAAATACAGTCTCTCTGGAGGCTTTGTGTGCCACAGATAGCAGCAGATACTGGGATGAGCTGTTATCTATTACTGAAATAAACATAATCTATGCACTGATCCAGAGAAACACTAAACATGCTGCACAGCTTCAGTACGCTGCATGACAGAATGAATCCTTTAGTATCGTATTTCCTGATGGTGTATCTAACTGTGCTAAATGTCATATATATATATATAAACATCCAAAGAACTATTAAACTCAGAAAGTGCCTTAAAAGGTAAAGCGTTAGGTCCAAAAACAGCACTGTTGGCACCATTATATATTACTGAATCATATTTAAGTGTAGACAGTTTAGGTGGAAGTGCTGTTCCTGACGTTCTGAGGTATAAAAACTAATAAAAAAACAATTTTCTTTTGCAGGGCGGCGTGTACTCTTCTAACCGTAGCTGGCAGCAGGGAGCCTGCGGAAGCAAAAAAAAAAGACCATATCCCTCCATGTGCAACCGATCGGCTCCACTTAACAATACTGTAATTTATAGTCATGCACGCTATTCTTTCAAAAAAATATTTTTCATACTTTGTCGCTCCACTTTCCTCTTCCAGCACACCACAAATTGTCTCAGTCACAAAAGGTCCACTTGAAAATTCAACCCCTGTAATTTTCTCGCTGATTTCAGGTGACCACACTCTTTCCTCTGGACGGCGAGCAGCGGCGAGCAGTAGCAGCAAAAGTTTTCCTGTGAGTAATATGCCAGTCCTGCAACACCCAGCCGTCACTATCATTGTTCTAGCAGCCAGTGGTCAGATAATACAGAAAGAGGTCAGGTCAGTTGGAAAATCGAGGCACGATGAAGCCAGATGTATCACCACACACACACACACACACACACACTTTTTTTCTGTCACTCTTATCAGATTGGAAACATTCAACCTTTTGACCTCATGCACTTCTAACAACGTCTCCACTGTGTGCAGAGGTTTCTCTCAGGAAACATTCACCTCACCTAACAGCTGCACTTAAAACAAAGAGCTTAGGCAGCAACCTGAAGTATAAGTTGAGCCATAATAGCAATGCATTTTAATGAGACTGGACCACAGAGCCTGTCCTGGAAATAAGGACGCAGCAAGGTTCATTTCCTCAAAAAAAAAATTTTTTAGGCCACAGCCCAAGCGTGCATGTAAATGGACTGCTGTGAAGAAAATGTGCTTTTAAGTAGAACACATTATGTCAGAATATATGGTCCTGAATGGATAGCTGTGGAGTGTTAATCTTAGTCCACTGAAAGCACATTTAAAAGAAAACCTTCCTTTGCTAATCTATTATGGCTGAGGGCTTGGTCTCCTCTGCTCCCTGAAAGAGATGTCTAAATGTTGCAAATTCAATGCAAGATATTGAGCTTTGAATTCCCTGTCCATGACCTCCATGGATTTCTTAATCTTGCACGAATTTCTTGTTCAATAAGTAAAAATTTCAACATTCACCTTTAAACATTTAAAGCACTTTTGAGTATGATCTTTACAGCGTGCGACAGAAAACAGCCTTTACGAGTAAAAGAGCTCCGTTATCCGTGTCAACAAAGGCCAACACATTACTGACTGACAGTGTTGGTATTGTGAACGCAGCAGCTGATTATGTTGTAAGACCCATTTTTTTCTTTTTTAACAATGTGGTAAACAGTCTTTTATTCCTCTGTTTCTGTCAGGAAAGGAAATATGGCATATTAAAGCTTGTGCACCAGGAAATAAGATCCGCGTAGGTTTTGACTTCTGAATATATTCTGCTATGACTGTTTTGGTTTGTACTTGTTTATAGCAAGATACCAAGAAAGTATTACTAATGGTTGTTTTGGGCGGTTGTGATTGTGGTCGGAACAACTTAATCGCTTGAGAGAGAGAGAGCGACTATTCTGAGAAACATATTTCAGATTTGGACTGAATTCCAGCATAAATAAATAAATGCTTAAGACTCTCTTACAGTTGCACTGGAGCAGCTAAAGTCTAAATTTCCTCAAATGACTAAATCATCCTAGTGTCAGGATAGACGGTGGGAGTGCTCCGTAAGGAAATTCGTCACAGGGAGAAAGCTGGCAGTCACTTTGTTTGGATAAGCACATTGGGATCTGGCAAAGAAAAAGAGAGGCGGTTGCCTCTAGAGTTATTAGATCTGACGAGTAAATGTGAAATTGATTGCCTGAAATGAAAAAAAATAATCTCATCTGGAAGTAGTGTATTCGGGCAGGCGAAAGCATCAGTATTCACCTTTTGACATTTGTAAATCTGTGTAGTTTGTGTTTGTAAGAGAATAGTTTACGATACTCCATCAGTGGCTCGTTATTAGCTGCGTTATATGCAGCTGCAATACAGTGGTTGTACTAAATAGAGCCAACAACTGCTCTAATAGAGGAGGGGTGTAATCGTCTTGGCATTTGTATGCAGCGTCGATGCGCGGCCTGCGACGGAACATGCAACAGAGCTTCAATCTCACTCCATGTCATGCACGGCTCGTTTCAAGGGAAGCAATTGCATGCAGGTTTTCCATGATCAAAGTCAACCACAAGAGCTGAGCAGCGTCCGATATTTTCATGGAGCGCCTCAAAAAATAAATGCATGTTCGCAGTCACGGTAAATTTACAAAGCGGCGAGAGGAAAACGACAGCTTCAGCCGAGGAATGAGGCGTAAAATTAAATTCATTTGCACGACTGACGTCACAGCCGTGCATTTTTAACTGCTTCTTAAAAATGTTTGACATATTTCTCACTGGGCCAAGAGAAGGAACATGTTGTTGGTTGTTATATCAAACACATTGGGAACATATTCACACTCTCACAGCGTCACAAGTGTCTAAATATAAAGGATTGTTTCAACCCCTCTATCTAGTACTTCTAAGCGTTTAATAAATATCCCAAATATCAGCATACATAAGGTATTAATAACTGTTGTATAAACTGTATATATTATATAACGCAGCCATTGCATGTTTAGTAGTGAAATGTATATATAATTATATATGTGATTGGTGGATTTAGAAATACCTTTTCACTCTCTCTGATGAAGGCCAAAGGATGCAGCTTAGGTGAACTCTAAGTTATGATTTGTTAGTCAGGCTACTAACTCAGCATGTCGTCATTTGTTTTGAACACATATATATGAAGAGTTCAAACTGTCATCTGAATGATGTGAACATAGAAACAGATAATTAGTTTTTTTAGAACACACTAAACCTCTTCCTATCCGGGAGTTGACATCCGTGTTTCCATTTCCCCTGCAGTCAGCAGTCAACATAGATGAAGAGAGATTAATTCATGAGGTTGAGACGCAGCACATCTTGTATGATCCACAGCTCCCAGAAGTCACAAACGGGAATCATTCCAGCTGAAGAAATGATTAAAACCTACAAAAAATTACATGGGTTATGGAAAAAATAACATTGGCACACATGAAACAGTCAAAGAAACAAACCAAAAAAAAGACATGAATTAGCAAAATACAAAGAAAACATGACATGAAGACATAAGCTTCTTATGTAACACTCATAAGCATAGGCTATTACCTAAAATAGTGAACTATCCCTTTAATAAACGCTGAAAAAGTCCTAATATCAGCTTACAGCTATATTATCAATCAAATCAAATATCACATCTTTATTTCTTCATCTCTGTCAGTCACTACTTTACTCGCTCTGTCTTTCTCTCTTTCTCACACACACACACACACACACACATAAACACAGAGTATATGGTTCCTCTATTGTCTGGCGTTGTATACCACGTAGCCATGGTTCAGCTCCTTATTCTTATCAGTGTCGGGTCATGGTGGTATTTCCTGCCTGTAACAAGAGCAGAAGGTGGCACAGGATGAGCGCTGCTTCCTGTGCTGGCACACCCAACATGTACCCACTGGCTCCATCCACCACTCTGCTCTGCAGTCAGGGAAAGTTGCCCCTGCTATACACTCCATGTTTTTTAAGCTAATAATTCATCATTCATTCATTCACCTGAGATCAAAGAGAGCTGCGTGGTTTGCTGAGAGCAAATTCATTTGATCTTTACTAGGTTAATGGGTGACTTTAAAGGTGTTTGTGCTCACTGGACAAATATGAGGGTGTGACCAAAAAAAATAAAATAAAAAAGGCTGCAGGCAGTCTAGGTCATTATGAGTTAAATATTAATTTTTCAAAGAGAGTCAGTAATTTCTGCTGATATTTGCTCAAGTGAATATGCTTAAATTCCTCATAGGATAGAAGATCTACTCAGACCGTATATGAGATGTTAGATCACATGACAGTAAAAGTCCATAATGATAAAAAAAATAAGAAATGATATCAACTCAAACTGGCCTTCAGATAACCATTAAATCTATATATATATATACAGAAAAGTAATATCATTCTAAGATATTGTCAAATGTTGTTTTGATATACACCAATCAAGTACTTGCTTCTTTGTGTCCCGGCCTTCCTTACCCTCTGAGTGACATTAATATACTATACCAGCATTTTCACTGTGGAAACCTTGTTTGGCTGGAATGTTGTTTCATCCCGATCTTGCAGCCTTTCCCATGGGAAGTACACAGAGGAATCTTTGGTCTCAACAGGGGGAATCTGCAGATGTTTGTAAATATGCATGCGTCCGCTGAGACCGGGGTGGACGTGCCCTTCAAACACTGTTGAATGTTTATTAGAAGTGGGTTTCTTGGGAAACCATGATCACTGAACGTATTTGGAGTGTGGCCTGTTACATATCATTGCAAACTGGCTTTTCTTTGCATACGCCCCATTCCCCTCCATCTCTCCGAGCTGTGTCCCACAAGGAGCCGACTGTAAATCAGTGGATGCTGTTTGTAAATTACAACCCTCGCGGGACCACTGACATTTTCAGTTCCAGATCTTGATATGGGAAACCAGTAGTAGCTGCAGAAGCCTTAATCTTATTAGGCAGTTAAAAATGATTCAAAAAGTCTAAAATGTATGCTTTCAAGAGCAAAGATGATTTCATAGCCACATGTATTCATACTTGTAGACAACCCCTAGAAAAGGTAAAGGCCTTTTTCAAGCAGGTCAGTGTGACGGTGCTTTCCTATTGTAACGTTTCATAATGTCCTGTGTGGAAAAAGGCATATGGAAGAAGTCAAGTTTTATTTATAAAGCACCAAATCACAACACAAGTTGTTTCATGACACTTATACATAAAGAGCAGGTCTAGACTGTACTCTTTAATTTACATGAGCAAGCACTTGGCAACGTCGTCCTTCTTCCTTTTAAAGGGAAGAAGCTACCAAGCAGAACCAGGTCTCAGGTGGGCGGCCATCTGCCTTGACCGCTATTATCAACTTGCAAAGTCACCATGGTAGCAAATAACTCTACCTATCCAGCACAGTGGTACATTTTCTTCTATTAAAAGTTGTGTTTTTGCCCTCCACCAACTGACTCTTTAGCTGCTAAATACTCCACTATGTTCACCGTATGTTTCATGTTTGTCTGAGCTTTTTTTGGTGAAAACAGCTGATGTGATACATTTCACAACACACACTACTTTAATTAACTTTAAGTTTCATATATAAATGTGCTTATTATGAAAAATGACCCCGGTCATAGTGCATATCGTTACAGTATATGCAAACATGTCTGCAGGTTACTGGTTATCATGTACAACTGTGTTTCTATACATATAACAGGTCTGCAAACACACACAGCACTGTAATTCATATGGCTTTTATTAATGCAGAGATCACATGCAGCACACATGTTTCCCTTCTCGGTATTCATGAAATTCTTTGATATATTACATCTACATCCCTCATAACACACTAGACACTATGATTGCATTTGTGTGTAACTGTATCCTCAGCTACATTAGGGAGCCATATTGAAACATTTTCTTGGGGGCAGGGACACTAAATCTTCCCCCTCTTTGCTTAAATAGTCTGTTCCCTGTAATTGAGGTTTGGTGAATGACATTACCATCATCTTCCTCATCTTCTCTCTTCGCTCTCACCACAGACGTAGTTACAAGCAGGACAGGCTTCGGGCCGGTTTAACCCTACACTGCACAGATCGCAGCACGATCTCCCTCGAAGGCATTAGATACTTTGGATGCATCCAATCTGTGGTGAAACCCGCCGGTTGACGTGTGGCATTATGCTCTTAGGAAAGAGATTTGGTTTGCAATGTCAAGAAGGAAGGAAGATGTGGGTGTTTTTGTTTTCTTCCTCTTCTTCATCTTTTGTTAGCTTTTCTGTTTCCTTTCCTCTTGTTGCTGCTTTGTGACCATGAAAGGTTGCTTTCGGGTCAATTAAAAAATGCTTTACAGATTATAATAGTTCAGCACTGCAGAATACCTGCATAAGTAATGTTGTTTTTGTGTTTGTCTTGAGTGAGACTGTCTTATATATAAAACCTGTCTGTATATATATATATATATAACACCATGTCTGTCACACTGAGAAACAGGATGCCGCTTGTCGCACTGAATCACACGCTGCAGCATTTTCTCACATGTTCGCTTCACCCTACAAAGCTTTCTCTTTCTAAAAACAAGTTTTTTGGCAGTGTTTCGGACACCTATCGATGTCCTTGCCAGAGAACAATAACCCTAACAGTGTTGTGATACCAAAGGTTGTAACCTTTGGAGCTTTTAAGATAAACTTTCCCTTCCTTTGCAGTTTTGAATGACGCTGGGAGACAAAGCCTGCTCACAGCTGTGGAAGACAGAGAGAAGTTGTTGTTGTTGTCAGAGTTGGCCATTGCGACTTCCTTTAGGGTTTACTAATGGTACAGAGAAAACTGCCAATTCAATGTGTGGGGATGTGTGTGTGTGTGTGTGTGTGTTATTGTGAATGACCTTGTTATATGCACACAAAAACACATGCCAGCCGTGTTGAGTCAGATTTTCCCAGTATTTTAAAATTTACCACAAAGTGCGTGCAAAGAAGATTAAAAAAAAGTGAGAGATTGTGTTTGATATCTTTCCCATACATGGCCTGCATTCCTGCTCGTGTCTGTGGGTTTAAAACTATTCAACCACGTTTGTATGCATGCTATATTAAGTCACCTCTTACGAGTTACAGTTGTGAGGTGCCTGCCTACGATCCGTCAGTGTTAAAATATCTTTTCGGCAGCTAGCAGCGCAGCTCTAAGATGTCTCTGCTTGGTTTATGAATTCCTGCTAAACTAATGACAATCTCATCAGTCAGTCGCCTCAGTTATCCTGTATGTATGTAGTTGCTCATTTCTCAAATGACAGTTGTGTTACTCGTGCACAACAGGAAGAGCATTTCTCATGTTTTGTTACCATTTACAAATGTCTTAGCACATTTAGGCAAATGACTATTGCCTACAGTTTGAACAATTATTGGTTTTTATATGTCTTTGTAATCAAAATAGATTACGTTTTTTTTCTCAATTGAATAGTTTTACTCTCAAAAATATGTTAGAATTATATCATTGTGGAAGTCATCATGTGCAAATAGTCAATCTAATTGTACAAATCTGCTGAAGCCATGTTTCATGAATTGCATTAATATGGAGTGGTGGTAAAGTCTGCTAAATTCATACATTTATAGAGCTGGAGGGTAACAACAGTTACTCATGGAGAAGCCAGATGAACATTAGACGGCGGCAACGGAGGTGTAAAGTATATAATCATCAACCATACAATCAAATGTCTTTGCTTGCTGCAATCGCTTGTGATGACATAACAGAAGAAGCATGATGGTTGCGACATACAAACATACAGGCAGGCAGACAGACAGGCAGACAGACAGATAGACAGACAGGCAGACAGCTAGACAGACAGATAGCTAGACAGACATACAGACAGAGAGACAGATATATAGACAGATAGATAGACAGACAAGAAGATACAATCTGAATAAACATAGGCAGCCTCCTTAATCGTGTATCTGAAGAAGGTACTGGTTTAAAATTACCTGATTGTTTTCTCACAATCAATTTGCAGGTTGTATTGCATTTCTCTCCGCTGCACAAACAATACTGTATATGCCCAAGCTTGTGGGACTCATGAGCAATGTTTAAAGATGTCTTTCCTTGGGCATACACGCTGTATTTGTGCATTTGATCCTATAACAAAGTCTTGATTGAAAAAGGTTTACAGAGACATGCAGCGTGAGGTGGCACGCTTGCTTTTACAGCCAAACAGCGGCCAGCAAATCAGTGACTGAACCTCCTCTGTTGAGTGAGTGTGCTCAGATTAGTCATATATTAGTCACCATATATGGCCCTCCTTCACGGGCAGTGAAAGAGGGCCATGTTAATTAGAGCAGACAAGCAAATTAAATACATATTATCAGGCTGCCAAAACTGGATGATAATTAATTTATCACCTGCTTTTAAGACCAAACCTACAATTTTAAAACAGCATTTTCTCTTTCGGGTTAAGCTTTTTTTTTTTTTTTTTCTTTCTTTTTTTTTTTTTTTACACCATTTCAGAAATAATCTCTGCCCATAGTATCACGCCACCCTTACGCCACTCCTACCGCAAACTAACGTTTTGGCAGTGTAATTGCAGAGCAATGCAGACACACAAGTGCAAAAGTAGAAATGCTCACAAGGGCAGAGCACACTTACGTAGGCCACAGCGTAGGAATATCTGTATATCTGTATAGATTTAACACAGAAATATAAAAACAGTCTTAAGATACTTCAAATTTCCATAAGATACAAAAAAAAAAAAAAAGTTAATAAGTTTAACAGCCACCTGCTGTACGAGGGGACATCCTGTGTGTGTAATGGACTGCAATGTCTAATTTTAGATGTCAAGAAACACAGTGTACAAAGCATGAACTGAAAATGCTAAAACCTCATGTGGGAAAGTAAAACCATGATTATGATTTCTATCTCATCATCATGTACTGTAACTTACGGCGTCCTGAAAAGAAAATTCAAAAGCTATTAGAGCTTCCTCATAATTGCCAAATGTCTTTTTTTAAGTGCCATCAGTTCACAGCAACATCATCATCAAGTCAACATTTTTCTACCTTTGCACTATTTGCATGGTCTCAGCGAAGCATTGATTCAATACTCCTGTGTGTCCCTTCATTTTAAGGCGTACCTCCACTTGGCTCAGTGCGGAGCAGAGATCTTATAAGAAACGTGCACGTGGTATATGAATATAATCCTGTGTGGAAGAGACACTGTACTTGCGATACTCCTACCGAGACATTGAGGCTGACATCTCAGAACACCTTTGCAATGTGTTGCATATGGCGCTTGTGTGCCGTCGGTGTTATCTCAAGGCACACGTCCAGAGATTTGTCATCAGGTTGCTCTGTTTGCCTTTCCACTCGACCAAAGCGGTTTACAGGAACGCCGAGCACCTGCTATTGAACATAATACTACACAGGATGTTTGCCTGGCGCTTGTTTATCTGTGTTTGTGCAATGAGGTGGAGAAAAAAAGCTGTTCAAAGAGAAAAGGCACACTGGGGAAGCTAAAAGTAACAGACACGTGAAGTAACACTAAAAATAAAATAAAAAAAGATGTTTAAATAAGCTTTTCTGGGCACACTGGAGTGTTACGTGTTGTCCTGTTGAAATGAAGCAGATAAACGTGGAGTATAATGGAGTTTGTTTGGGTGTTGTGGTCAGTGGAGGAGGATGTTGAGACCCTGTGGGATCCCACATGTGCTAAAGGCAGCAGGGAACGGTTGTTTTGGGCTCACAGCGCTGCCGGATCTCCACCTTGTGGCTTGGACCCCATCTTGCAGTGCGAAATGCTTTCCTGGCATACAAAGCCTGAGCAAACACATATACACAAACACACCCAAACGCCCACACCCACCCATACCCGCAAATAAAAAACAAGGTCAGCTAAAGAGGCTAAAAGAAATCTCTTTCAAACATGTGGACACACATGCAAGGTAATAATCTGTCTCCCACATTTGTTTCCTCACATATATAAAAAAAATAAAATAAAATGTTCGACACTACACCGAAAGCAAAACAAGAGCTGTTAATAAGTCTCAGTCAGCCGGTGATGTAAGGAAGGAGTAGACATCCTGTGGGGAGAGTTTTAAGCTCCGGGGTCACAAGGGTCACGACTGAAACCTGACATCATGGCTTGAGTATGCACAGTAAAAACACATGTCTGCAAAATCCCCGGCAATAGACGGGTAATTTATAGGCGCTGTAGTGGACTTAGCCTCTGTGTGTCTTTAATAAAAAAAAACAACAGTATGAGATATGGAGTGACCCGTAGCACTTCTTATGTCATCCTTGTTTAAAATAGGAAAACAATGAAGCAGAGAGGGATCTAATTTAGTGACTTGAAATGGGCACCTAAAGGACTCCAGCATGCAAAAAATATAATATAAATAATAAAAAAAAATTAAATCAAACCAGAGTTGACAGCTCTAAATAATACCTAAAAAAGGTGTAAATACTTAGAAGTGAATTATTGTGTTTGCATATGTTTAAAGTCTATAGGTGAAGCTACTGGTTAAGCTATTTCAGAGCATGTCATTTCAAGTCTTCAGACTTAATGACATGGTTCAAGACTTTGAGAGTCACAGGAGCATGACTGAGAAAAAAGACTGAGAAGAAGAAGAAGAAGAAGAAGAAGAAGAAGAAAAAAACTGTCCAACCCCTCTGAAGATTTCCTGTTTCATGAAACGCATACCGTGTGAGTCATATAGGGCAAGTCGTGCCTGGTGTGTGTTTACTCTGACTGTCTACCGGAGCTGTGAAGGCGTTTTTTTTTTAGTTTTTTAGTTTTTTTTAGTTTTTTTGAGAGAACGAGAAGCAACAGGCGGACGGAGTCTGGATATTAAACGCGTTGTCAAGGTTGCGCTTAATTAATGAGAAAGAGGAAAGCTTATAGTCCGTTTAGTCCGTTTCTACATGGAGCTACTTCGGTTTTCCGTTTTCTGGTGCGGAGTGATACTCTTTGGTTGTATGCAGCTCCAGCAGGCGGGTGAGTTGAGGTTTTAACAGAAAAGTTCCCAACAAGTTATTTATTTATTTATTTATCGAGCGCTACAATGTAAACAAACTTTTTTTTTTTTTTTACCTTGTTTGTCTACGTAGACCTACGGAGCATTAGCCTGTTACAGCATGAGTTGAATTAAAATACATTTTTACCTCACTGAAACCAACTTATATACATTTCTGTGTGCTCTATGAATACATGAATGTGTTTCTGTGTATATGAAGACGTGAATCTCTTATTTTGGGCTATCACCTGTTGTACGTCACACTCCTTTTCAAACTGTCTCCATCTCTGAGGAAGACAACGTCTTTACCTTCCTCTGTCTCTGTCTCTGTCTCTGTCTCTGACTCTGACTCAGTCCCAGCGGCACCAAGTGGCTTTGGCTGCTCCTAATCCTCTCTCCCCCCTCTCTGCAATTACACGTAGCCCTGGGTGACAATTACTACTATTCATCCCCTCCATATAGCCCGCCTCCTGGCTTTAAATGACATGCTCTTTCAGGAGGAGTTGCTCTAATGATTTAATTACTCCAGCTCAACCACCCTAACCCCACCACTAGCACTCAGGCATGGACTATCTAACCCCCCTCCAAACACCTCAACAAGTTTTATATTGCACTGTCAAGTAGTTCAAGTTGTAATATTTTGTTTTTATTATTATTATTATTATTTGGAGTTAAAGGGAGTTCTTTGGCTAAGACGCAGCCAGAAAGCAATATCCGTCTGCAATAACCTGCTGACTTCTTGTGAAAGTATGTCACTCTGGCTCTGTCTGAGGAGTAGTGGGAACACGACGCTGTTGATGCACTGCATGCTGCTCTCGGTTCAGGTTGTACAGTATTTACTGTTGCTGCAAGCCGCAGCTCTACCTCCACCCTGCGAAATGACACAGTAGGCTTTTTGTGCCAGGTTAAGCACACACATACACACACACACACATACATACATACATACATACACACATACACACATGCAGCACCTTTTCCTCGAGTCAGTGTGAAGCCAGTCTGTGACAAACGGATACTGAACAGACATTTTGACAGTTGATACTGTCGCGTTGTCTGCTTTCACTTACACTTCCCACCATAAAACGTCTGACTTTGTGTGGTCATGTGATTGATCAAAGTCATTGTCATTGGCAATAACTATTACTACTACAGATACACTTGTTTGTTTACTTGAGGTTTAAAAAAAACGTATGATGGTATAAATTAATCGATTTTTTTTTTAAGTTATATGTTCTGATGCAAGGAACAGGTTCATGCAGTCAGCAGACAGTTAAAGTGTGGTTTTACACTAGCATTACTGTCATGTTTATCTCTTCTTTTGTCTATGTTTCAGTTCTAAACTATCATAATTAAAGCTGTGGAAGGAGCGCAGTGCTGAAGCTCTTATTTCTCAGTGTCTATTTGCTCATTTGGCCTTATGTTGTGACACCTTTACAAACCTTTTTATGTACTTCTAAATCCGGTGTGATTGTGTGTAGGAGGTGATTGTGTGACGTTTCCACTACTGGGTCTAGATTGACGCTTGTAATTTAAGAATATCTTCTTTAAGGATGTTTTTTCTCATCCACAAGATTCCACTCATACTTTTATGTGGTGGTACGTGTTGGTAAAAGGGAACACTCCCTTGTAGGAAAAGGAGAAGAAGAGGGATTGTTCAACGTCTTTATTGTTCCTTCTCTCTTTCCTCTGCCAAACAGTAGCATGTCGTCTATCTCGTTTCTATCAGCGATAGCCTCTGCTCATGACACAAGGACAAGCTGCAAACTGCAGTCAGGGGGATTTCTACAGAGCACAAATATTCACTAACGCACACACATTTCTTCCTTCTCTGGAAACATTCATAGATGCTGATACATAATGTCCTTTTTTTAAATCTTTTTTTCTAATCACGAGTTGGCACAGCACTTTTTCTAGATAGGGAGCCAACTCATTGGCTTGACAAATTAAAGACTTTTCAGCAAGGAGATGCTTCCGTGTTGCCTTTGTTTGTTGTTCTTTGCCTGTCTCCTTAGATGAGTATCAAACCCACAGGCACTCACCACACAATCCTGTCTGTCTCACTGATATGGGTTCTGCCTGCCGGCAAAGTCAAGTTTGAACAAGACCAAAGGAGGTGGATGCCACTGCGCACCGCTGTTATTGTTCAGACTTCACAGGAGGAAAATCTGTCCACCCCTCTGGGAAGAAATAGTCTGGATTTTCTAGTGGTTATGTTGAATATCTGCTTCTACTTACTGGCAAATACCAAAAGACATGCACTCTCTAATAAAATGCATTTTTGTCTTGCTTTTCAATAACTATCATGTATATTCCTGTTACTGATCATGATGAAAGTGTTTTGCATCTCTGTCTCTTTGTCAGTTGCCTTTTGACTGCTTAAACTATCACTTAAGTATCCAATTGCATATAAGTTAATGGGCTCGAGTCTGTTTTATGTTTTTATAGAGTAGTCTGAATCATCTTTCCTCTCTCATTTCCTCTCTCTCTCTCTCCAGAGGCCAATATAATAAAAGTAAGAAGGCTGTGCAAGTTCTGCGACGTACGGGGGACCAACTGCACCGGTAAAGGGAAGTGCAAGGTTGACTGTGAAATCACGGCCATCTGCCCCCATGAAAATGATGTGTGCGTCAGTATTTGGTAAGTGTTCGCCAGTCTAAACATGATGCCTGTATTTCCAAACCACATTCGCAACTTAATAAAAGACAGGGACATACCTTTTTATGATCAAGTTATAGTTTAGTATAATTATAGTGAAAAGAGCAGTCGCGTATTAGATCGTACTACATGCTCAAACAAATAAGTGAAGAAATGACCTTTTTCCTTTCGAACACTTCGTCAGTCGGCATTCTGGTGGAGACAGTTGGCCGGATTATGACAGCACACGAGTGCCTAACCACCCATCAGCACTGAGGCTGACTCTAAATGTGAGGAGCAGCAGGAAGCTGCAGGAAGCAGATTTGTGTTGGTGTTAAAAGCTTAAGGCTGCACTGCTGTTTCTCATTATGTTAGCAACGTAGTGGGCATGTTATGAGCTGAGGTTAGCAGAAAGCTAATGGCACAACGGTCAGCGGCACCTCATTAACATGTTTCTCATAAGCACGCTGCTCATCAGGGAAGCAGCATTTAAATATGTGTATTTGTGCAATTCAGGTTTTTCCTTTGTTTCCTGTTTGTAGTGATTTACACAATAACTGAAACTGTGGACTGCTGAGACAATTATGTCATTCACAGTTTTTTTCATTGTACAGCTTATTTACATAACTGCATCACCTTTTTTTTACTTGATAATACAGATATCTGAAAACTCTCCAAAAGGGTTGTGAATAAAGACTACAAATTGAAGTATTTTTTCCATGTTTTTTTTCTTCTTTCTAAGGAGGAAGAAAGATAACAACGTCACCTTTGATACAGTTTGCCACAACCCAGCTCACAAGCTGTACGGCCTGGTCCTGGAGGATTACAACAACACCAGGTGTGAGATGAAAGAAAGAAAGGGCATGGGCTCACAGTTCTTCATCTGCTCCTGCTCAGATGATGAGTGCAACGAGATCATCTTCTTTAACTCCTGTAAGTTGAAGCAGCATTTATTGATCAGTTATGGAGCAGCATTAGCATGTATTGTCATGTTTTTGAACTTATCTCCTCCAACCTGTGATGGAAGTATCTGTCTGCTTAACTGCAAAATGCTCAAATATAATGATAATAATAATAAAATAATAAAATCAGCAATTATAAATGTTTTGCAAAAAAAAATGCAAAGTAAAATAAAAATAGTAAAATAATCTGATATTATAAAACATATTAAAACTATAAGACTAAAATAGAGGGTTGACAGTGATAAAAGGCTTTATTAAATTTTTCTTTTTTTTTTTCATTCAAGTTTTTAGAGACATTTTCTGATTTTGCAGCCTTTGATCGTCGACTAATTTGTTCTGGGGTTCAAGTTACACAGTGGGTGGATCAGAACGTGTTTGCTGAAAACAGCTTCTCTCTGTGGATAGAAAGCAATGTTGATGAGAGCAGTGGGAGTGAAACAAAACAGTAAAAGCGACACGACAAGTCTTCCAAATATAAATGTAGTACCGTTTGTACCTGCACTCCAGAACAACAGCATAGGAGTGTAATATGCCACGGTTGAGGTCTGGTTAGGGTTACAAAAACCACTTGGTTGGGATCAGGAAAAGATGATTGAAATGTCCCGACGTGAGAGTAAAAATGTCCGGTTAGTCGTGCTTTTCTTCCTGCTTGTGGACTCTCTGCTGTCTAACTATCTTAATTAACATCCAACCTGCTCCTGGTAAGAAAGTGAATTTATAGCGTTCTTAATATAACAAAGTATAGTTGATTTCATTTTTTTCCCCAATAAAAATAAAAACCGAGGTGTGTATATATATGTGTATATATATATATATATATATATATCAGACTGCACACGCCTCAACCAATAGGACGTGTGCAGATACTAACAACCTTAACATATGCAACATGCAACAAATCTACATCATCCATCAACCTATTTACTATTTACATTATTTATATATATATATATATATATATAGATATATACACACACAAAATTACTCTAACACTGCACATATCTTGCATCAGTACTTTCCTATAAGCATGTGTGTAACTTTATGGTTTGTACATCTGTACAATATAACACGGTAACCTCCATAGTCATGGTCACCCTAATATTATTATTACGCCAGCTCCTATCGGCTTGTCATGTAAGGTGTCATGCATGAATGCTAACACGTGTGCACTGTAATGTTCTCCAGATACATGATTGCAAACAGCTTTTTGCAGTCACTGGCTTGTAGTCGGTACAGTTACAACATCGGCTGGGGAATCAGATGTATTTTGACTACAGCATCCAGGCAATAATAACACTGAGGCACATTTCCGAGATCTGGCTCTGCACGGAGAGCCAAATTGAAAGCATCTGCACAGTGCAGACCACGTCATGGAAATGCATTCACTCACTCTGGAGAATGTCTTTGCACACTGACTAACATGAGACAGTAGAAATAAAAAAATACAAGGTGACAATACCTGTACAGTAAATATATTGAAAATGAACTCTTCATCCTCAGCATTCAAGTGAAAGTGCTGTACTTAATTTATTAGCTGGTATCCAGCGCCTCTGAAAAGTATTATTCTGATTTTCTGGATTAATGTTTTGGTACAATTCAATAAACATATCAAATTCAGTACTTAATAAGAGTTAAGTATCATACACCAGTTCAAATATGCTCAGTGTTACCATAGTAACAGTAAACATCTTCTACTACGAGGAGACCTGGAGTGATGATAGACAAATAAAGTTAATTAAAGTTAAATTAAACCTACCAGTCAGTTTGAAACAGTTTAATTAACCTTTAATGATGAAATAATCTGTATCTGTCAAAAACATAGGTAACTGAGGCAAAACTTAAAATAAGGTGGTTTAACCAGCTGAGTACAGCATCACAGTCCCACAAATGTCAATATAAGACCTCCTGTAACATGAAATAGACTCACACTACGTTTCCTCCTAAAAACTCTAAATATTTCATACTATAAGTGAGCTTCTGACCCAAACTGTCTGAGAGAGGCCGGGAGGCACAGTGACAGGTTTGTTGTGAGGAATAGTTTCGCATACTGTGAAAATCAAAACAAACTGTTAGAGGCCATGTTGAGGATTTCAGACATGTGGTTTCCTGTTTAGGAAAAAAAAAAAGAGAGAGAACCAGAGAGCTTGTCTGAGGAGTCAGCTAGATTTGTCATCCTCTTCTTTCTACCTCCTCTGCTCCTCACAGCTAGCCTCTAAAGTCAGATTTTAAGGTCAGTAGAAGCTGTGAATTTTAAAATGGAAAGAGAACAGCGAGAAAAGACGACATATAAATGATTAAATTTAGAACTCATCAAACTGGGGTTTCTCATTTAGTATGTTATGTCTGGAGATATACTTTTTTTATAGGTCTTTCTTTTATAGCTGCAGCTTCAGAAAAACTGGTCCATAAACATAGCACAAGCATAAACTTGCATTGTTGGCCAAAACCGTAGCTCCCAGACACACCACCTCCCAAATTATAAGAATCAGACATAAACTATAAACAGACACAATATGTGGTTGACTGGGTCATGGTTGGGAGCGGTTTGCGTTTGTGGCCCAGGTGCTAACTTTAACTTTCTGAAGCTCATAGGCATTCCTCAGGGAAGGATCAGGTTCCTCAGCTGTTCAGAGGATAATACAAGACTCTTGGCCAGATGTTGATACAATCTGCAGAGAGAGAATTTGAGTTTTATATCTTTTTTATGAGGGGAGACAAATCGTTTCATGTTTATGATGGTGGGGGGAAAAAACAGGGACAAAAATACAAAGATGGTGGAATATTCAACTTTTTGTCTCCTTGGTGCATTTTGTTTTTTGACCACACATTTATATTTAAGCCTTTTTGCCTTTTGTTCCCTCAGACATGGATTCCCAGGTGGTGACTGTCATCTTAGTAAGCCTGGTTCCACTTCTGGTCATCGCCGTCTTCGTCATCACTTCCTTCTACTGTTATCGGGTCTACCGCCAGCGCCGAGCCAGCTCCAGACGCAAGAAAGGTCTTCCAATGGACTTCAGTGACGACGAAGATTCAGACAGCAGCTCTACGCATGCCAACAACCTCAACCATAACACTGAGCTGCTGCCCATCGAGCTGGATGTCCAGGTTGGAAAAGGACGCTTTGCGGAGGTTTACAAAGCCAAGCTGAAGCAGGGCTCCTCAGTTAGCGAGGAGCAGGGCTTTGAGACTGTGGCTGTCAAGATTTTCTCATACGAGGACTATGCCTCCTGGAAGAATGAGAAGGAAATTTTCTCAGACGCGGACTTGAGACATGACAATGTGCTTCACTTCCTGACAGCAGAGGACAGGAAGGTGCAGAGACAGTACTGGCTGATCACAGCGTACCAGCCAAGAGGCAACCTTCAGGAGTATTTGATTCACCATGTTATCAACTGGCACGACCTGTGGCTCCTCGGGGGTTCGCTAGCCCATGGATTGGCACACCTTCATAGTGACCACACCACATGTGGTCGTTACAAGGTGCCCATCGCGCACAGGGACATTAAGAGCTCCAACATACTAGTGAAAAGTGACCTGACCTGCTGCCTGTGTGACTTTGGCCTTGCACTTCGCCTGGATAACACTCTGTCTGTGGATGAGCTGGCCAACAGTGGGCAGGTAAAGCTCTTTGAGCCTAAATTTGAGACTTTTATTTGGATTCACACTAAAAAAGAGCCTTGATCTTAATCAAACTTAATTTCTGATCATCCTCCCTTATCACTCAGTGATATTTGGTATTATCTATATCTTAGCCGCAGATGGACACTGCTGGTAAATGTTCTTAGGTTGTCGTTCTTTTATTATCACAAGACAAACAGGCTTGATTGATTGTTAATGGACTCATTATGTGGATATAATAGGCCAGAGCTGTTTCAGACTGTTATTAAAATGACTCATTATAAAAAAGGCATCACTCTTTGCTGCTCAGAACACCACATGCATTGTAATGCCTTTAAATGCATTTGGAGGAAGTGGCAGTGAACACAGTTTTCCAAGGTGGTAATTATGGGAAGACAAGAAACGAGTTTGTCGAGCTCTGAGCTTGTTTTTGTTTTTCCAATTATTTTTAAACATCATCACAACATGTTTTGATTTAAATAAATATAATATGACCTCTTTCTATAGTACAAAAATTACCACCTGCCTATTTGATCAAGGCGAGTAAATGACTATTACTGCAAAGATCGTCTACTTAGCCGGAGATTTTCAACAACTCCTGTTTAATTCTGCTTGCTCACAGGTGGGAACAGCCAGGTATATGGCTCCAGAGGTGTTGGAGTCCAGAATCAATCTGGAAAACATTGAGTCTTTCAAACAGGCCGATGTTTACTCCATGGCTCTTGTACTGTGGGAGATCATCTCAAGGTGTAGCGCTATCGGAGGTAAGATATGACAACACTCACACGACTATAAGGTGAAATGCTGTTTTAAATCAGAGGCTCTGTAGAAGAGTTGTGATGCCTCAGTTACTACACTGTGTGTGTGTGTGTGTGTGTGTGTGTGTGTGTGTGTGTGTGTGTGTGTGTTAGCCTTTGAATTTGATAGTTAATGCAGTAGTTTTGAATAAAAGCTGTTGACAGCTTAAATTTTGTGGACAAGATTTTCACATGTTTATTTTTTCCTCCAAATAGTGTCATCATGCTTATCCAACAACAGACCATGGGATATCAAAACCTCCAAAAAAAACAAATCAAAATCAAAATATGTTTAGTTTGAGCTTAACCTGTAAGTAAACTGAAGGAATATATCTGTATCTGGGAGTTAGATGAAGAAGATTAATAAAAATCTCTCATCCTGAAACTACAACCAGGAAAAGCTTATTTTAGCTTTGCATAAAGAACAGAAAAGTGAAGAAACGACTAGCCTGGCTCTGCACCCACCTACTAATACCTCTAAAGCTCACTGAAATTCGTGAGGTTGCCAGTGAGTCGTGGAGATTTCCTTAGGTCACGGCCTCCGGCCAAGAAATAGTCCAGCACATAACCTCCATAAAAACCACAACGAATATGAGAGTGGTATTGACTTACCAAAAGTGTGTAACTATTCCTTTAATCAATATTCCACCTCACTGCTCTCATCGCCCACTTGAGTTTTTCTTTGTGTTTTATTATGATTAATTATGTTTGGTGGATGCCTACTTTAGACCTTTTTAGACAAGATATCCCTGTGTGCCTGAGCAGTAACATGATGTCCCCAACTGTACACACAGTAAACATCGCTGTGACCTTTAGTTAATAATAGAGATAATTACGTTTCCCGTGGTAAATTAGAGATTAGCCTGGGTCATTGCATGTAAAGGAAATCAATAGAAACACTGACTGATGAAATTCCCTTTGGAGTCTGTGTCAGTATCCTTAGAAATTAAGTAAAAAGAAAAAATTGCTTTTTACAGCTCACTTGACCTCTGAGGAAATAAAAGCACATTGATGACTTTACCAATTCGAAGTGCAGTGAACAACCACTTACTGGATATGTAACATTGTGTAACAGGACTTAACGTGTCTGTCATTTACATCCCATTAATCAATGTGGGAACAAAATCTAGAAGTGTTAAACACGTAATCCGTCTTATACAGGTCTCTCTGCTTCTGTTTGGCATACTGAAGGGAAAACAAGGCCAGGATATGCTCAAATAATAGAAATGGGTGATTATCTGAAGGCAAACCACAGGGCAGTATTTTAATGTCGACACTCAGTCATTCGTTTCCCCTTAAGTGTTTCTGTGGAGCGGCTTGTTTCTATGACTAGTCCTGTCCTCTATTGTGTCAGAGCAGTGATTGAAAGCTGGGTTTGGACATGAACGCGTCTCCTCTGGCTTTTTCCTGTTTTGCCCCTGTCATCGCCCCACCGGGGGGGGGGGGCCTTGAAGTCTATTGCACACACTGCCCAAGAGCCCTGTGAAGAAAACAACACGGCCAGGTGACCCACAATCCCCCTCACTTTTCCTTTCCCAGCAGCAAGAATATGTGTGCCCTGTGGGTACATGTTTGAAAAGAAAATAGACTATTTCCTGTTTTGCAAAGAGCAGAATCCCAAGACAGACTGTTTTTGTTTTTTTTAGCATGAAGAATTAACTTTGTAAGTATAGATGTCTTCTTTGTATGAGGATGTTTTGTGGGTAATGTCTCTTGAGAGTGGACCAGACAGGATACATGTTAGTAGTGTTGGACTAAATGAATCCAGGCTCACTGGACGGACAATAATGTGGCTTCTCCTGGTTTCCTCTTGAGGGATTTAAGGGACAGCAGATTGATTCATTCCACAAATCATCCTCCCATCCCACCCCACCCCTTCCTTTAATTTCTTACTTTTTATTTTCATTCCCTTACTGTGTATCTAGATCTCAACAAAAACTGCAAACATTATTTTAAGCACATTTAAACACTTAATGTCCTTCCACAGAAACTCTCCATCTTAAACTCTTTGTTTGTCTTTATCTCTCTCACTTTTTTCTCGTTCTAGCCTGAGGCAGGTGAGACAGCAGTTAATTATACTCCCAATTCACTGCAACACTGTAGACAGCCATCCACCTTTACTTCATGTCGGCACAGACAGACTGGGAGGACAGGCTAGTGTAGATTTACTGGAGAGAGGGGAAGCAGAGGGGTTCCTGTCCCACCCGTGGATCAGAATAGATATTATATATAGAAGTGCCTTTGGGTTCACTTCATGTATTTCTCTGTTTATCTCTATCCCCTTTTCTTTTCTGGACTTGGCATCTCTCCGAGATGAATGGAGGGTTGAAATCTGTAGTTCATTAAAGCCAAAAACTTAAGAAGACATTCTCATGCTAAAAGGTTAAAACACCGTATAAACACAGCCAACCTCATCCACTAATAGACCCTGACAAAGGTGGAAAGAATAAGCTGCACAAATGAGAAAAGTGAAGTGAAGCAAATTTGATTTTGCTTCACTGGCAGCTCAAAAAATCCCCGTAGATGGTACATATTGATTGTGCAGCATGAGAGTAGAACAGATGTGTTTACAGAGTTTCATGCTTTCATGCGGCTGGTCTCTTGTTTTAACTGGCAGTCTGTGAGTCACTCATGACACCCTGAGAACTCACCCCACTTCAGACAAAATGTGAACATGTGAACACACACACACACAAATTCAAAGTGACACATCCCAGGGCATCGTTATAATCACTGGGGTGAAGCCCTGCTTGCCTCTTGTGTGTGTGTCTGTGTGTGTGTGTGTGTGTGATCAGCGCTCTGCGTCTCCGTGGCAGGCAGCCACATAGACGCTCTGTCGCAGTTCCTGGGGCTGTAGCCTGATCTGAGATCCACCAGGCGAGAAGAACACAGCCGTCTGTCGACAGCCCCAGTGAGCCAGCCATGAGCCATCACTTTGCTTTCTTTATCTTCCCAGACTATGAAAGCAGAGGACGAGTTACAGTGAGAGGGAAATGATCAACACACCTTTTAAGAGAAGGAAAAGTTGAATTCAATGCTCAGGCCTTTTTATCTCCGCCTCTGTTCCCTCAAATGTCTCTCCTGTATAATTTAGCTGGTCCAGATTTAGGGCTTGGAAAGACTATGAGGGCGTTCCTCAGGCGGGTGGAGCTAAGTAGGGGGATAATAGTTGAGTGGCATTGAGCGTGGAAGCTGTTGACGAAAAAATGCCTTGAGTCCCTAGAGGGAAAGGTTGGGCTAGACTGGAGAGGAGGAGAGGTTAGGGCAGCTGCTTTCCAGATGTCAGACCATCAACCCCATCAGGACTGCAGGACTCTATTGTGTGTGTTTGTGTGAGTGTGTGTGTGTGTGTACTTGTAATTGCTACATGGTGAGGACTGTTACACATTTTGAATCAACAGAGTAACGTCATTTTTGAAAAGTGAGGACATTTTAGCCAATCCTCACTTCTACAGAGGAGGATTAAGACTTGGTTTTTAGGCTCAGTGTTAGAATTGGGTTAAGGTTTAGGTAAGAGTTGGGATTAGGCGTTTAGTTGTGATGGTTAGGGTTAGGGGCTAGGGATGCACAATGTCAATAAGACAGAAGTACAAGTGTGTGTGTGTGTGTGTGTGGAGGTCCAGCATAGTCCTCATTTGGGGACAAAATTTGGACTTGAAACCACTTGACTGGGGATAAAACGGGGACAAAATGCCTGTGTTTAATTTGGCACCAGTGAAGTTGCATCCAGCATGAGCTAAAATGGTTTTGGTTGGTTTTCTTTAATGGGGTTGGGTGAAAGTTAGGGCATGTATCAGTTACTGTATAGTTAATTGTAGGGTAAGCCTCGGGGCTGAGTTGATGCCATATGTCCAAAAGTAAGCTCTCATGCATCCAATGTGTGTGTGTGTGTGTGTGTGTGTGTGTGTGCCGATCTGTACTAAAAAAACTTTAACAACCTGCGAGGAACACAAACACTAAACAAGTGTCACGGCCACCACAGCCTAATGAAAACCAGCAGAGAAGGCTGGCAGTGGATTAGTCAAGCTGTTGTTGTAGACCCAGACAGACTTTGGGAAACAGACAAAGTTACTGTGATCACATTACTAATTTATTACCACGTTAAAAAGTCTGCTCGGATCTGTTTTTCTGCATTATTTATGTGTTTAGGCAAACTTATTTCTGTTCTATTTCCAGTATTTATGCTTTGTTGATCATAATTAGACAACAAAAAAAAAGCGTTAACTTGCATTGTCAACACAACAAACAAGATATCAAAATGCATGCTTACAATGTGTGTGTGTGTCTCTTTATTCTTTTTGCTACTGTAATTGAACATTTATAACTAAACGTAACCGATATATGTGGCCATCAGTCATTAGCTATAGAAACATGATAATAAGACGTACAGCTCCTGAAGGGTGACACTCATTGAGTTTCTACTCTGCTGTTGTTGCTAAATTTGCTAGTTTCTCAGATAGTTTCTACAGGCATGAAAAATAGGCATTAAAGATGAAATATGTGCTCGCATTGCAAAATGTCCATCTCTAGATGTCAGCTGTCGTAGGAGACATGGTTTAAGTTCCCCATAGTTACTGTGCTGAACTTGATGTATTACTTTGCAGAAATCTTGTCAATATGCAGTGTGTGACTTCTGCAAACCACAGCATTCCTCACTCGCCCTGTGTTGTGTTTTTTAATAGCTTTTGCTAGTTCAAAGTTTAATTTAAGGTTTGCCTGGTAAGAAAACATCTTTCCTTTTTAGAGTAGGATTAGCCAATCTCTCCATGCTGGAGTACACACTTTTGTCTACACTGCAATGTGTTCTAGTTATTTTCAAATATTTTTGGACCTATTGTTTGGGGGATGAACACATAAACATGTTTTCCCGACAGTTTACAAAGTGGATATGCAGCGTAGCACATAGTTATACTCTCCCTCTGACCTGTCAAAACAAAAAGAAACATCTGTCTCCTTTTATCTTAAATATTGACTGGTGGTTGGGTGTGGCTGTGTTTAAAGCTTTTCTACCAAACCAGAGGAACTATACTTGCAAAAAAAAATAGGACATTTCAGTTTTCGAAAAAGGGTGCATTAGTTTGTGTTCCAGTAGTCTTGAAATTTCTATCTGCAGGCCTCATAACTTCCTGTGAGTTTTCAAATAGTGAAACGAAACACATCTGGTTTTGACGTAGATGATCTACTTCAGTGTTTTACTCTAACCGGCTCTTAGACAGTTGTGATTCATACGTGAAGATTCTTTATTCCTTTATTGTTGGCAGTAATCTTCATACCAGTTACTCCAGAGCTTGCTGACTCTTGATTCACTTATGAAAATGGAAAAAATAAACCTGCACTGTATATTTCATTCATGTTATGTTTGAAATCTGTGTATTTAAAAACCTGATTGATTAAGTCACAATCAGAAACATTTAGACACTCAGAATAAAACAAATGAAGCAACAAGAAACACAGGTTCACCATCAATGAGATGTGAGTGATAGATCCATATAAAGACAAATAGCAAAGTTGCAATAGACTAAATACAAGCGGTAACTCTGCAAAACTCTAAACTGCCTCTAAACCTCTTTATTTAAATAGCAGCTAGGAATATTATATTATTATTATTATTATTATAGCATCATCATCATCATCATCATCATAAGTATAACTGTTACACTAAGTGTTTTTGATTAACATCATCATTGCTAATCATAGTTCACATGATCCATTTCTGACTTCTTGAGAGTCGGTTCTTTGAGTAGCTGAAAATAACAAAAACAAATGTACTGCATGTACTCCAATCTGTCTTTCTGAATGAGATGAGAAAGGTATTCATTCTGACGTACAGTAGTTATTGCAACATCTAAGAGGCATCAATGTGTTCAGCTACAGCCAACAGTGGCAGTCAAATTAAAGATTTCAAAGCAGCTTGAAATACACGCATCAGATTTTTTATTTTATTTTTGTTATCTTGTTATCTGTATTGCTTGAAGATTGTTGTCTTGTCTTTGTTAAAGTGTTATTTGTGTGATTCTCAAACTGCTATTTCATCTCCCACTCGTCTTTTAATTATTGAAAACCCACTAAAGCTAATTATCTACTTCAACGTTCTTCACACAGTCACATGCTTCATCAGTACAGTACTCTCTGAAACTTGTGTTTTCTTTGGACAAGCACTCCATGCTTCAAAGCCAATTGGATATATTAACTTATATAATAATGATTTGTCTTGTCTGGAAACTCTTGACCCACAGCTTCCAGATTATATTCTACGCCAGTGCTTTGAAATCTTGCCCCGAGTAAAACTGGTAAATTGCCTTTGACAAGAGAGCAGACACAAAGCCAGAGCTGCGTTGTTGAGATACTTTAAGCCCATTGATGCTGAGGGTAAAGATGTGATAATAATAAGTGTTTCTCTTCAGCAAATCTCCTCCTCAGCCCCTCTATCAGCAGCACAGGATTCTTTAGCTGTTTGTGCTGCCTCAGTGCTATTTAAAGTTTGCAACCTGCAATTTTAATTTAGAGCGCACAGTGAATCCTTTGAGAGGTGTTGTTGATGTGTGTGTGTGCCGTGGGGCACTGACATCTGATCCTCTCTGTTCAATAGAGTTGCATCCTCCAGTAGATGTGAATGAAAATCTATTGCTTGCATAAAACAACTAAAGCTCGCCATTTTGATAAGGACACAGGCTGTTTTTTTCTTTCTGTTAATTTCTCTCGTTTGTGTGTGGTTTGCGTGCAGAGGTGAAAGACTACGAGCCCCCCTTCGGCAACTTGAGGGAGCACCCGTGTGTAGAAAGCATGAAGGACAGCGTGCTCAGAGACCGAGGACGACCTGAGATCCTCAACAGCTGGATGAGCCACACAGTAAGAACTTCATGTTGTCCTATGGGCTGAGCTGACTTTAGTCTATCAGAAAGCCCTTTTAATACCTTTTGGATAACCTGAGAAATGAATAGTTAACTTGAAATTAATTTGCTCTGTTTTCATGCTGGTGAAAGGCAAATGCAAGTGAATTGTTAATTGAATTTAGCACATGTTGGTTTGTTTTTTTTCTTTGTACGTGCACTTATTTGATAGCTTCAAGATTTTAAACTTGCCTCCACATAAAGTGCATGGTGTGGCACAGACAAGCCTGGATTAATTTGCTATGGAAGAAAAACTGAGCTGCATTTCTCTTACTCTCTGTGCAATGTTAACAGTACCTGGCCCCTAGTTTTGGTGTGTGGTGTTTGTGTTTAAATACAATAATTTAGGATTATGCATAGATGGAATCATGGAGAAACACAAGAGTTTCATCTTGAAAGGAGTGATTATATTCTGTGTCAAGCTTGCCTTAAGTCAGTATTATTGACTGATTATATCTGTGCTCCACTGCTCCCCCTGCAGGGCATCCAGCTGGTGTGCGCCGCCATAGACGAGTGCTGGGACCACGACCCGGAGGCCCGTCTGACAGCTCAGTGTGTTGCTGAGCGCTTCGACGACATGGAGTACCTGGACAAGCTGTCGGATCGCTCCAGCTCAGAGGAGAAAATCCCTGAAGAAATTATTGTGGTGGATGAGAAGTAGAGTTCAACAGAAACACTGCCCCCACTAGGGTAGCTGAGAAATTACAACCAAGCAGCTTGGAGAGAAGAAATGACAGGGTGTCCATTGTTTGCTATGGGTTCATCAGAAATGTGTGCTGGAGGAACAAACTGGAAAATCATGTGGATGAAAGGGAACTGTTATCAGAGATGGACTTTATTGGACTTTGTTTTCTTCTACATACTTCAGAGACTGGATCAAGTCTTAAACAAACAGGGATGTCACATTATAAAGCTTGTTAACCAAATACTATTTGCACTTTATCAATAGTATGCACACCAAATGATATATATTTAGTGGCTGTTTTGTTTTGACAATACATTTCAGGTATATGGAATAAAGGGACAACATGTATTCCCCTTACAGTGTATTTGACATACTAATGGTTTTCTAGGTGCTTTGATTCTTGGATAGATGTCAACATGACATGTATGACAGTGTGACGCAAGATTCAAGGTGCAAGTATAATTTCTTCTGGCACGAAATGGAAATTACGCACACAGCAAAGAAATAGAAAACTCATCCAAAGCAGTAATCTGCGAGGCAAGCTGACATCTTAATCTTGACCATGAACTTTAAAATAAAGACAGCAAAATCAGCCGCAAATGAAAAATGCAACTAACTAACTGTGTGTGTGCGTGTGTGCGTGTGTGTGTGTGACTCAGAGGATCTAAAAAAGAGTCTGCTTAACCAGACTAGGAAAATAAAGGGAAAAGAGATGTGCTACAAAAGCAGGAGAACTTCTGCTTTTGTAGACATTATGTGACAGAAAGGGGAATTCTCATCCTAAACTTAAAACAGATCTATATCAGAATAGTTTTTTTTGTATAAAAATGTATGCCATAATTAAAAGTGTTACAGTATTCAATGTATTAAGTGGTGTTTTTAATTGCTTCATACTTTGATTTTTAGATGATTATTCCACTTAAAGGTGTTATGTGAGGTCATTGTCTCTCGATCATTGATCTGCATTTATACAATGTCATCACTTTTATAGGAAATTTGGACTGCAATCAGCTCCACACATACTGTATAGTTTCGTGGTGACATTAGGATGCATAACTCTCATTATTACCAACAACACTACTATATTAGCAAGTATACTGCATCAAAATGTACTCAAAACTCATAAAGAAACATTGAATCAAATGACTGCATGTATGGCTAAATGTTGTTAATACTAATTGATCCCACTGAGAATCAATAGCCGGCAGCTCTGTGCAGCCGCTGACATTCCCTTTATTCGTGTACTCAGAAATACTAAAACATCCTTCATTGATGACCACCAAGATGCATCAAAATCTCAATCTCTCTCTGACTGCACCTCTTAATGGTGGCTGTTCTCTATTGATTGTACTTTTACAGACAGACAGTGCCTCATGCTTTACATCAACAGTGTTTTGTGTGTGTGTGTGTGTGCGTGTGTGTGTGTGTGTGTGTTGGATGAGACCAAGGTACGAGGTTCAGCAGGTCCACATGATGTTTGGCAAGAAGTGTGTCTGCAGTGTTTGAAGCTGACAGACCTTTCATCATGAGCTGACTCAGACTGGAGGATGTGTCTGTGGCTTTTATCCTACCTGTCTGTCCAACTATTTGCCTGTCTGTTGACTTGTCTGTGTGTCTTGGAGGCAGCTGCTTTTAATTCATCCATTGGGGAATCAATTTTGCAATGTTGTTAAAAAAAAAACAAAAAAACACTCCACTAAGCAAAAACTGACTTCTTAGACTGAACTATAATCAGGGGGCCACATCAGGTTGAGAATCTAACAGGAAAAGGACACATGTTTATCTCTCTAACTGTGTAAGATTTTAGGTTTCCAGCGCTCAATCTATGATGTCAAAATTGTCAAAAATGGACCAGAAACATTAACCTAGGCTGCAGTCGTGAAGCTGCTTCAGTGAAAATATATGAACTGTTCAACAAATGCACTCGAGAACAGTAAGAAAGTGATTTATCGGCTACAGTGGGCTGAGTTGTCGTCTCACAGGGAGATTCCCGTTGCCCTTCTTGCAGTTTACATGCTCTATTTACATAAAGCATGCGGCAGGCACACTTGGTGTAGGTTGCACTACAGATAAATTGGACACCACCCTGGGATATACATGCTGATGATAAATTATTTATAATTTTTCATTATAAATGGATTACCACTGGGGCATCAAACATAACAAAAGTAACATATGTCTTCATTATTTCGCTGTTGAATAATGTGATGCCAATTTCCTTTTCAGCACAGGAGTCAGGTTTTTAAAAAGGGGTATTCTTTTTAAGTTAATTGCCTCTAAATGCGTCCTAAAGCACTTCTTTTTTTTTTTTTTTTTTACTGACAAAACATTTGTTAGTGTGACTGAAAGAATAACATCTTCATTTCAACAGCAAATTCTAATGAGCTTTGACTATTTTATTGCAGGAGCAACAGAGAACTGATTCTTCCTTTAAAAAAAAGGTCTGCACAGTTAGGTGCAGTTTGGCTAACAGCCTGGGAGAAGTATAAAGCAATTACACATGAATCATGTAGCACATAGAGCCAGTCAACAATAATCCTGTTATGTTTAATCCTGTTATGCCACTTCACATTCCTGTCCCTTGCAAATTAATTCATTGAATTTTGGCTTTAACAATAATTGACAGAGAATAGTAATAAAGAGAACAAATTGGTGACATTTTTTGATATTTTCAGGTTTGTTTGTTTTTTTTGGGATATTTTAGGCTATGCATTTATTTGTCTCATTGGCATTAACGATAATCATTCAGTCATCTGGTACAAACATATGCACGGACACACATATCCTGCAACACTACTGCAGAATATTCTTATTGCTGCCTGCATTTTGTCTTTGAACCAGTAGAGGGCGTAGTGGCTCTACTGGATACTGCAGACAAAGACATCATTTGTGCCTTGTTGAACCAACTGGGGAAAAAGTGCTGAAGTGCAGAATCCAATGTGCTTACATTTCTGCTTTGAGGTGGTGGAGGAGGAGGGGGGGGGGAAGCTGAGCTCAACATGTGACAGGTCTTTCCATTACTAAGAGTCATACTCTGTGGCACTAACCAGCCACCAAACACTAGAGTCATTTTGTATCCTTTTGGGACCTACCTAATTGCATTTAAACAGCTGCTGTTGGCAAGCATAACTTCACAAATTCTTCTCTGTCTGATTCTCTCACCGTGTCAAGTCGCTCTTCTCTTCATTCCTCAAAGCCTCGCCATCTCCTGCCTCCTGTCACAATGTCTCAGGAAGTAGAAGCTCAAAACCCACGAGTGTACAGCCCTCCGTTAGCATTACTCCAAACCTGCGGCATCATGTGTATTTTCGTCAGCCGTTCAATCGTGATACTTTCTAACCCGATTAACCCTTTGAGTGGGCGGCCAACAGCAGGCAAGGACTGTTGAGCCAAGAACAACTCGTCATTGCTTTCATACAAAGAGGCAAACGCTCACACAACCCTTAGGTGGTCTTAATAATCCAGAAAGAGAAAGAGATAGTCTCCTGCCAAAGTCACTTATCGTTCCCACATGCTGGTTGCCATGGTGACGCCTCATACATCAACCCCAACTGCTGAGGAACGTGTTTGTCGGTGAGAGCTATAAACAATATTTTAAGATCCAGCTAAAGCGATGACAAGGAAGACAAACGACTCCTTGCTCTGACATCACCTCCTCTTCCCCGCTCTCCACTTCAGATAGCGTCAGAGGCCATTTCTCCCCACCAGCTCACCAGTCATTTTCAAATCCTGCTTTGTTTTTTTATAGAATTCATATACTCACATGGTTTAGGTGTTTGCTTGTGGCAGTGGCAGCAGCAGCAGGAGTCACGCTCTTGAACAAACTTTAAGGCCCGGAGCCACAATTGCATGTGGCATTCGTCCAGCAGATGATGCGCCTGTTAAGATAAACGCAGCATGCCGCCGAGGCCCAGAGATGGAGAGATGAGACTACTGGTGTATTAGGAGCCATTACCCTTCCTGTCCTCTCAGACAGACATTTTTTGTCTGATGGCAGACTTAATAGCGCTAATATTACTTTAATTTCCTTGAATCCCTGAATAAACTATTGTGTCATTTAGATCTCAGCTAGCAAGCCACTCAAAGCCCTTATAAGAATAAAGCAGCTTATTAAGGGCAAACATAGCTGTGTCACTAATGGCATGTGAGTTGTGAAGGTGTTTGTCTTGGGAGGGTACGTTAAGAGTTTACTTGCATTTAACAAGACAAGTGCTTGGCAGTTATATTGCAATTTCCCCTCCAACATAAGCTGGAATGATTTGATTATTTGAGCCTACAAGCAGGAGGCTGGTTGCATAATTCCCTACATCAATCAAATCCTATAGTCATTTGGGACTAATTTGGCTCAGTATATCTTTTAATTTGTGTTCCATATTAATTTGTCTTATTTAAAAATAATTCACTGTTTTTTTTTTATTCCGGTTAATGTTGCATGAGAGACTGCAGCGAGCCCGGCGCAATGCTGATAGCTTCCAGTCATGTTTACTATAAAACCTGTTTGCTCTTTTGTAGTCAGCTCATAATGAAACTGCAACAAAACAATCCTCAAAGGTCAAAGAAAGTCGAAGTTAGACAAAAGGGCAATAAAAAAAAAAAAACAACAAACAGAAAAGATAATTATTTTCCTTTTTTAAAAAAGTAAAAAAATCAATTGATACCACATTCATATTTGTTTGGTAAATATGAAGCTAGCCAGGAGGCGATTAGCTTAGCGTTAAGACTGTGAAAGCAGGTGAAAATAGCTACCAGCGATCGTCAAGCTCACTTAATTCACACGTTGTAACACATCTGTTTAATTCATATAAAAACAGAAGTGTAAAAAAAAATAAATAAATAAATGAATTGCGGTTTTGTAGAGGATTATGTCATGACCACAGGCGAGCAGCGGAGACGCTAGAGCAAACAAAGAAATGAAATGTTGATTAGACGAGCTTTAAAGGTCTGACTTTGATTTTTGAGCTGATTTTATTGACTGTAAATATGCTTCTTAATTCTAATATCAATCAAAACGGGAAGAAGTGTATGTGTTAACTAACACATTATGTCTCATTATGCCTGGTGTAATGAGAGTCATGGCATAAGGTTGTGTTTGTCCTCTAGTCTTTTTTATTGCCCGTCCTGGACCATCGTCTCCTCCCATCCCTTCTCACTTACATACGTTATCAGCTAACTTTAACTTTATTTTGGAGGAGTGAATGGTCCTGTCATCCTGACAGATGACTGATCAAGGGCAACCAGGAGGATAAACGATTGGACAAAGGCTGAGCACAGAGACGCATAGGCCTGACCAAGGGGCCACGTTTACGGAGTGCTCTTTGGTCAGAAAATAGACCGGAGTTGGCCTTTAATTTTAATGTATTTGCACATATAAAAGGCACATGAAAAAAAAATACACATATAAAAGAATAAGCATCAGTCTGGAGTTCATATAAACAGAAATTCTTCTGAAAAACTGAAGCTAATGAGGCATTGTGCGCCACAGAAATACCAGAAATACCTCATGTCATATGGCTGTAAAGCAAGATGTCAAGATGAAAGTGTGCAGAATGCAAGTATTGGAAAGACATGCTTTGTGACAAGAGAAAAATATAAGCGAGGCAGCTCTCATGTCTGCTGTGATTTTGCCACAGAGGTTTTAGGGATGTCATTGAAGCAATATCACACAAACTCTTCTGAATTGAGACAGCCCGTTCTGGCCCAGGAAAGTGGAAGTAGGGTCATTTGTCAAGCTGAGGCAGCTGGGAAATTGGGAAGCATACTTCAATTGTCAAACCTTGAGTCATATTTTGTTCATCCCCGCGGGGGGATAACGTTGGACCAAGTTCAACTGTTTTCGACACACTACGTCTCTCATATCTGAATGGGAAGCCCCTCAAAAGAAATGTGTGAAGAAACTGTTGGAACCAAACGCAAGCGAGGGAAATGCTCATAAGGCAGCCGCTACAGCCGAAAAGGTAAAAGTGCAAACCAACGTTTCAGAGTCTGACATTCTGTCTGCAGACAGTTAATATCTCTGTTAAACTCAGGTTAGTAGCCCCCCATCTCTCTCTCTCTTTCTGTTGATTTATCAATTTAAACTTTCTTATAAACTTTTTTCTTTTTTTTTTTTATGTAGCATGTCAATAGGAACTGAAGCATCACTGCAGGCAGTTTTCGCTGTGTCGACAGGTCAGAATCAATCTTGATGAATGTGGAGAACTGTGAAATGTTTACAGGCCATTTTCTGTGTGATACTTTCTGAGTGTTTTTCTCAGAGAAAGAAAAAGACAGACTAAAAGTTTTGTCTGCTTTATGCGTTCAGAATTTCCATAATTACGTAATTATTGTATAATTTCATTGCACAATTATTGTGATTAAAAGCCTGATTGGAAATTGAAACGATAGGTTTTCGTGACTGTGTGATTGTTTTAAATTAGGATTTGGGGTATAATAAAGATGCAGGCTTTTATTTAAAAAAAAAATAAAACAGTGATACATTCTTTTTATCTTAGTTGTCAAAAATGGAAGCTTTCATTGACAAGATTGCTTTTTTCCTCCCCCTTTTCTGGTGATGTGGTAGACAAAAGTATTTTTTTGCAATCAAATGAATCAAAAAGCTATTTTCAATCAAAACTATCATCGCCTCTAAAGCTCACAGCCTCTTAGGGAGAAATAACTTTTCATATGCTTTAGAACATGACAGATGAATGCAATGAATGCAATAACATCCTGAGGCAGACGTAGCCTTATAAAATGAGCTCTCTGATCTCCCAGATGATAGATCACACCATATTCACACAACACCATATAATTTTCCTCCCAAAAGAAGGAGTCTGGGCTTGACTGGTACGTATAGAAATGCAATGCTTAGAGGTAATCACAGTGGCTCGCCCATGACATTATCAAGATTAACAATCCTATCATACGAGGTGAAACCCGTGGCCGATCCGGAGCTGGCACGCCTTCCATCAAAGTCAAGATTAAGTTGTCGTGCTATTGTAGAGTATCATCTGAATGTGTTGCCTAGGACTGAGCGGGTCATGTTCACATCTAGTAGATTTAACTGCTTCTCTGTGCCCCGTTGACTGTTGAAGAAATGAGGCATGCTCCGTGTGAAGTGATGCGTTACTGATGATGAGGCCGCGCAGGTAACCCTCTGCACTCGGTGTAAGACCCCACATCCTCAAGTAGGAGCTAACTCAGGTCATTACTCGTGTTTCTCATCATCAAGGACTTAGGACTCTATAGATGTGATTAAACTGCATTGTCATATTGTCATATAAACCTCTTAAAGCCAATTTTCAAAAAATTCAAAAGAGTAATTACTTCTCGGGACACATAAAAACATGACCTCGAACCAATTATTACGATGCTGAACAGCTTCTTGAAGGTATTAAAACGGCCTGTCTAAATCTCTGTTGGCAAGAGGTAAACAAATAGTTCATAACAGTTGGATGCCACACCTCAACGGGATGCTAAGCGGTTTTCTTCAAGTGTTTTTATTTCTGTTAATGATTGTAGTGCAGATTGGTCTGTGCAATGGCGATCCCCAGGTACTGCTTAGCTATTGGACCACACAGATAGACTTTCTATGTTTGCAATGAACAAACATCCTGTTCTTCCATGCTTTTTTTGATTGAATGGACCCCCCCTCTCCCACTCATGTATCATATAGATGATGCACAAGCAATTAAAGAAGAGCAATACCAAAAATACAACAATAAAACCCCGGTGTTGCATTAAGTAAGACGAGCAGCAAGCAAACCAAAGACTCTACATACTGTAGGTGTGTGAATGTGTTGAAATATTTGTGTTATCCATGCGATGGATTGGAAATCAATCTAGTATATTTCTCTGCTACAGACCAAAAGAGAATAAAATGGGTATAGATGATACGCGGATCTATAATTCTCATTTAGTAATGTGCATATGTGTTGCAACGATGTCAGGAATCTGAGAACATGATGTGCCATGCTTCCCAGATAACCTTCACACTACAGTCTTTGCCTTAAAAAAAAACTAATTGCAACATCAGATTATTTCCCACTGTACAATCCACATACCATCATAATAAGATTGTATATTTCCGCTATAGTATACAGCAACTTCACCTCCATCAGAGACACCTGATTCACAGAGGATTCTTCGACTGATTGATTGATTACTGTGCATCTTGACACAACTGCTGAAGAAGCTTTTAGTATTCTCTCGAAACGTCTGTTTAGGCAAAAGGCATAAAAATGGACATTATGATTTAATCCTCTTGACCTGTTATGAAACCTCTCTCTCTCTGACACATGCTTTCTAACTCTCTCAGCGCAACAGACAGAATGACAGAGCGAGAGGTGCAAAGAGTGTTTCTAGCCAAGGCATTTTAAGCTTTTTTGCACAACTGGCCTTTGGCAAGGAAAAGACGTATAGGCACCTAAGAACGCCAAGCATAAACTCGGCAAGCCTGTAATGTTCTTGGAAGAAAAAAAACAGAAAAGAAAGACAAAGCAAATACAAACATTCAACTCTGCCTTTGGAGCAAAGCTGCCCTGCCTGGCAACAGCAGTCATTTTGGCTGGCTTTCATCTGGGCTTGGTCTTTTGACAATAGATGCGATTGAAGCAGTCTTCACAGTCTGCAATTCTATTTGTCTCAAAGGTCATCCATTCAGGATTTGGAGGTAGAAGAGAGAGGTTGAACGGGTAGAGTGTTAATCTTGGCATAAGTAGGCCTTGATGAATGATTGAGGCACTGTGCGTATATGTGTGTGTGTGTGTGTGTGTCTGTGTGAACACATGGCGGTGTGTCTGCTGAGGTATATGTAAATGTATTCGTCAGTATGCATGTGCTCATGTGCGGGAATACATGTGTTTGCACGCATGTGTTGTGTATCTTTACTCCCTTTTTTGCATGTGTATATAATTCCTTGTGGCACGGACTTTAAGATGATACTGTCTGTGATACAAAGCTTTAGTCTCTATGATCTCTTCATGAACTCAACACTCTTTATCCACTTCTGCCACTCCATCTACTCTCCATGATGACCTCTATCAATTTTCATGATCATCCTTTTTACTCTCATTTATTATCTGCCTTCCATCTCCTCGTCTTTCCAACGCTGTATTCTCATATTCCTTTTATCGCCTCTTCGTCTCTCCAGATGACCGCCCTGATCCACAGCTGTGTTAAAACTGGCTCAGACTTCAATTCAATTTTCCTACATAAATATTTCATTTACTTCTTTTAAAATCATTATCTTATGGACGACAGGGAGGCTGTAAACTGTGTTGATGCGAAGCAAGGATGGGAATTTGCATTTTCAAAAAACAGAAAATAGGCTATTCTAAAATCAGAGTTGCCAAAAGCAGATTTGCAGCCAATTAACAACTTGTTTTATATTGTATGTGGTAAAGAATACAAACTTAGATACTCAGTTACTGCCCGAAAGCGTAGTATCTATTTAAACATTTCCATAATTCAACCAAAGCAAAAGGGCTTTGAAATCAGATGTATAACACAGTAATTCATCATTTGGATGCATAATAATGTTTTGGAGGTCTGCAATCTAATTACATTGCAGTGTGTTTAGACATAGGATCCTTTGATTGTACACTACTTCAAGGAAAACCTCTATGTAAGATGAATCACTGTGTTATAGATTTACATAAAGGGGCATATAAATACAACATGATAGAGGAGGTGAAGGAAAGATCTTTGTCCACACTAACCTACTGTACAAGAACAAAGTGGTTTATATCTATGATATTACTCTGAGGAGGACTGTTGTTTTCCCCCCATTTTGGGACTGAATCACATCTCAGATAAATCAATAATCCTCCCTGCCACTGTCTAACGGTTATATGAAACAGGGCAAGCACAAAATGAATGTATACAATCAATAAAAAAGACTTTAGCATTTATTTGAAATGATCAGAAAATGTGTTTTATTCCATTACAGGCTTTCAAGGCTTCGGGGAAAGTTGTGAAAGTACATCCTGAGTTTAAGAGAATGATGAATGCTGTGTTCTTGTCTTTGCTGGGGGACACAATAATGATGAGACACATCAATCTTTATTATCACTCTACCACCCAGTCCAGAACCTCCAAGGGCAACAGACATATTGCACTCATAGAGAACATTTATCTTCACACACCTGGCTATAGCTTTTGGCTGCAAGGAAACAGATTTTAGACTGTATGCACTTATCTTTATTATTCTTTGAAAAAAAGCCCAATTCAAATTCTATACGGCTTCAAACCGAGTAATAAGGATTTTATTTACACAAGAGCCCCAGAATGACTCAAATATATATAACAGGGGATAATCCTTATTTCAATCAGCTGCAATCATAATTCAGTGTGTTTCCATTGGTGGACGTGCCTGTCGGTCCACTCCATACTGCTCTGGGATTGGCTAAATGACAACAAACCACGCCCCCTCGTACATGTCGATCTGTGAGAGGTCGCCAGAGCTTCCCGGCGCCCCGCCTTCCGCATCCCTCACCTCCCCTTTCCACCGGCGTTCAATCGTGTCGCGGATTGACTGTTGCGAGGCTCTGTATGTGGCGCATGAGTGTGCGTCTCGGGATGTAACGGCTGTCTCTCGGAGTAGCAATAGTGAATTAAAAATATATTTATTAACGGGCGTCAGAGAGGACAGTATACAGAGGGGAAAGCAGGCACTGACTGAGGGAGTTTTACGACAGTACGGAGCGGAGGGAGACACGGGAGCGTGGCTGGAGGGACGCTCGAGCAAATTCAACCGACACCGCACGCAGAAATGGCGGAGCACCACGCAGCCAGCGACGGGAAGCACAAAGCGTCCACCAATGCCGGGGGCTCAGTTCACGGGAACAGTCGACCCGGCGCCACGGGTGGAGGAGGGGGCAAAGGAGGCCTGTCTGGCGGACTGACACAACCAGCAGGGTGGCAGTCTTTACTCTCCTTTAGCATCCTTTTTCTGGCCTGCCTGGCTGGATTCAGCTCCAGACTTTTCGCGGTGATCCGGTTCGAGAGCATCATCCACGAGTTTGATCCCTGGTAAGCTAGCTAACGTTTAACTGTCGCTTGTAGCAGTAATAGCGAGGGTGGTGGTGGTAGTGGTGGTGGGGGGTTATCTGTTAATGAATAACAGATAACGTTATATTAATTTTCACTTTAACATTAGTATTTTACTCTTTTATAAGTTAGCATAATAACTGGTTGATTTGAATGCAGCCTTCACTACTTAACGCTAACAATGTGCTGTTAACGTTCGTTAGCTCCTCATACTCAGGATAAACAGTTGTTTCCACTTTGTGACCAACGGCTGGATTCTTCTCTTATGTCCTTGGGACGAAGACTTTCACTATCAGTGCTCTGGTGTGTAGTCTGTCAGAGGGACCTTGACATTTAAAAATGTGATGATACTAGTTTAGCTAGTCTGGTTTGACCGCTTGTCTAACTTAGTGTTGATATATATATATATATATATATATATAAATAGTTTTTGTTTTTACATCCACTTACTACATAGTAATAGCCGCATTGAGCCTCCAGCTGTAGGTACAACTTTGCTTCAGCTTGAGAGAAACATGTAAATAACTGTGAGGAAAACATGCAGCCTTTCACTGTAGTTTGAGCGCGTTTTAATGCATTGAAAACTCATAGTTATTATATATATTTTTTATTTTTTATAAATAGTGAGTAGTTGAAAAGTAAACTTGACAACCGGGTTTCTTTTTCGCGCACATTACTCATCACTACAACAGACTGTTTGTAACCCGGAAGCTAATTGATCCGGTCTGGTGTGTCTGTCACCACAATGCATTATCATTCTGCTTTGTAACACTATCACATTGGGTGTCACAGGTGTCTTCCAGGTTGCAGTGCACTGTTGTTCCCCCACTGCTCTCATAAAGTGGTCTCAGACTTTTGGACCCTACTGTACTATTGTGTCATGCATCCAGGCACCATGGCTAATGCATTAATTTATTACATTTCAAGGGCGGGTTTTCCATCTTTTTGAGGGTGACACCTGCCTTTAATTATGTTGATAACTTGATTGCATGTTATAGCCAAGGGCCATGGCTTAGGGCTAAGAGAGGATCGCCATTTAGACATGGTTGACCCAAATGAATGACCTTAGCTTTGTTAAACTGTGGTCCCGAGTGTTACAATCTCTTTACGGCCTGCATTCTTTCATTTCAGCCCTTCATATATCCGATTATCATCCTGGGTGGTCACGCAGTTGGTATATTATCTATGGTATTTTGCTACACTACCCTGTGGAGGTGGGAGCTGTTTTGCCTCAGCATAAGGCTATAAAGTGGCATCAGTTTTCACAGTTAACTGCACAGCTTTTTGGCAAATTGTTACCAAAAAGAAAGCAAAGGCATTCTGTGATATTCAAAAGTTTAAGAGCCCTTGTAGCTATGAGTAGTCAAACAAATGTCTCTTGGACCCTGGAAAACAAAGCAATGCTTAAGTGTACAAAATGGTGAATTCATAAACAAAGCAGCTGCTTTTTAGATTTTTTTTTGTTCAAAGAAGGATTAGGGGCTGCAAATAGTCATCATTTTATAAGGTAAGTATTTTTATCCATTCAGTTATCAGCACAGACTATTTTGTTTGACTATTCATAAATCTTGCAACATCCCCCCTCCCCCCTCTTCAGTTGACCCCTTCTGTAATCCTGATTAGGTTGCTGAGTACCATTTCTGTACATTTTTTGTTGACACAGTGGGGATTTTGTCACAGCACAGAGTTTTATATAGATTTACATATAAAATTGACCCCAATGTACGCACTGTGTTTGCTACGGTAAACATTACTAAAAGATGTTTTCTGATAAGCTTTGTCAAATTACATGACCTCTAATGAAAGGAGCGCAGTCTGTTTCTTTTTAAAAAGCTTGTGGTTTTTTTGCATCATGTATATAACTTTGAAATTAAGGAATGAAAGAAAAAATATTATCTGCAGACACGTTTCGGGTTCTGATGGAAAGTGTCTGTCACTCCTAGATGCACATGATTAGTGCCCTTGTCACCTGAATACATGGATTGGATTCATTGATTTTTTTTCTCTCTGTGCAGAGCTCCAAATTATCTGCAGCTAACCGTTACATTTAACAAGCTGGCAATTTGAAGAATCAAGATTGGATTTATAAGCACCAAAATGTCAAACGTATTCTGCACAATGCAAAAACTACACAAGCTGCACTGATTTTGTAGCCCCTGATACGTCTGTTATCTCGCTTGTTGTGTCCTGACTTAAAAATGTATTATACTTTCTTTAACCAACCCCAGATGTTCTCATGTTCAGTCCTCTTGTGAGTCAGTGGATAATTTCTGTAGAGAATGTTTTTATGACTACTTAATATTATGTTTAAACTTGTGGAGACGTAACTCCTTGACCCTGCTAGTACAAATGTATCCCTTTTTTTAGTAGTACTGATATTTATCAAGCAGCTAATGGTACTCTTTAGAAGAGAAAAAAATTGTTCTTGCTCCCCGAGTTGACTCTTATGCATATTCTTTTTGTGTTTGAGTCAGTGGAAGCAAAATTTAGATAGACTAAAACCTCTATGTTGAGAGACACACATGTATGTATGGAGGGGGAGCCTTTATTGGAAGCTGTTGGAGCTTTTCCCACATTGGATATGTCAGGAAACTGAGTCGACATAACAGAAGCATCAAATGTCAAGCAAATAATGAGCTCAATAGTCAGGTTTGGTAAGCAAAGACATACACATTCGCACTCACGCACACTTGCACTCTTATTTGCTCTATGACCTGTCAGCATCAGAAGTGCTTCTGCTTTGCATGACTGGATTTTTGTTCAAGCTCTGGGATGCTGGCAGTGTGTCATACAGGATGTTAGTTTTTAGTGCCCACTAAAATGACAAGTTGATGAAGTTGCCTTGACAATCGATTCAGTCATTTATGTGAAAAAATTCCCAAATTCTCGTTTTTTTATGATTATGATTAATTGAATACTTAAGTTTTTTTTTTCACAAAAATATTCAACTTAAGAATGCACTGATGCAACTTTTTTTCTCCCAATATGTTTCTGATACCTCAAATCGTATCAAGAGTATCCAATACCAGTACTGTCTTCCTACCAAATTTTAAAATTATATACCTGACTGTGTTGAACTCGTTAGATTCAATTTATGAGGTAGCATGAGAGCAGGGATTGCTGTGGCACCACACATTTAGTCTGTGGCCTGTTGTGACTAAATGACAAATACGTGATCCGCTTGATCAGGTCAGTATTGGCATCAAAACCGATCTGTTGGGTGGGATCAGTGATATAAATAATTATAAGGAACAATTTTGAGGTTTGTTAACTTGTAAAGTGGCGAATGGTTAAACTGTAGCAATGCAAAATGATTCATACATCATCTGCCAAATCAGACAAAAGTTGGGCTTAAACTATCAATTATTTTCATTATTGATTAATCTGTCAATTATTTTTTTTATTAACTTATTAGTTGTTTGGTTTATAAAATGCCAGAAAATGGTGAAAAATGCATCCATCACTGTTTCCCAAAGCCCAAGATGCAACCTAAAATGTCTTGTTTGTCCCGACCAACAATCCACAACCCAAAAGCATTCAGTTTATGGGAAAGGACTAAAGAAATCAGTAAATATTCACATTTATGAAGCTGCGACCAAGTAATTAACATTATTATATTATTATTATTTAAAGTCTTAAAACAATGAATGGATTATCAAAATAGTTGATGACTAATTTTCTGTTGATTGACTAATTAATTAATCAACTGATTGTTGAAGCTCTGATATAGTTAGATTTATCAAAGTTGAAAATGGTTATATTTAAGTTATAGTAAGAGGCTTTTGGGATTGTAGTGTTAGTGTCGCTCTTTCATGTGCGTCTCCTCTTGCGCTCTGCAATATTTTAATTTCTCTTAGGAGTCACAAATCTGAACATAGTAACAGCCACGTTCACGTTAATCCCAAGAAGTGTCATTTAACACCTGAAACATCCGTAGTTTCAAAGACGCTTCGTACCATCATCCACTATCTCACGCAACACTTTCATGAAAACTATGTTTTAGTACTTCTGACCCCTTTAATAATGCAACCCCCTCCACCACCACCACCCCAAGTGATGTTACCACCTCAGCTCTTTTTAAAAAGCTAGAGAAAATTAGTGAGGGTTGCAGCTATTATATGTGGACCTGTTCATACACACACTGTCTCCTTTTCTCTCCTTCTGTCTTTTTCACACACTAAAAACATCACGCCTGTCTTAAAGTAGATTAAGGCATCCCAGGAGTGGCTGCTGGCACAGCAACACATTAGCTAAAGCAGTAGTGTGGGAAAATGTAGAAGTCGTCATGATTGATCTATCTACCAGACACTTTGCCGGATCGGTGGAACCTGCTTTAACCCCTGACTGACTGTGTAACGGCTTATAAAATATTCAGCATAGAGATGGTGTCCTGTTTCCTGCAGTAGGAAAAATTGCAGCGAGTGCCCACCCTCAGTCATTATAGGCTGGTTTTATAGCCCAGTGGTTCTCAAAGTGAGGTCCTGGAACCCCCAGGAGTCCTTGAGGTGGTTCCAGGGTGTCTCCAAGCAAAAAGGGAATAAATCATTTTTTTTAATATTTCCATCCACAAGTAACACAATGACAGTATGTATGACTGTTTTGGTCAAATGGGGGTCTGTGGTCTAATATGTGTCAGTTTAGGGTCCCTGATGTGAAAATGTTTGGGAACCATTGTCCTAGACTTACATTACCTGAATCCTTGTATGATGAAGTAGATTGGAGTCACCACGGCAAACTGTTTCACATTATACCTCCGTGCCAAGGGTACTTGTTGACTTTTTGGGCTCAGGTTCTTTTGTCTCTACTCCAGTCTTGGAGGCCAGGCCTCCTTGTACACAAGTCATAGACAGTTACAAGACACAAGAAAGTGAACACATTCAGATATTTTCTGTCTTCCTTGCACAACTTTTTTATTTGCTGCTTTCTCCTCAGTCAGGAGACATGAGCCCCCGGATTATTAAGTACCATTTCCGAGGCCAAACTCCCAACAGACTAGTGTCGGGCATAGCAGGGGAGTCTGTGAATCCAAGGTGTTCTGTGTGTGTAAAATGGAGAGCGACAGATCTGTTCCAGGGTGCCTGGGGTGTGTGTAGACGAGCTGCTTCTGACAGGAAGGAGCATCGGGCGCGAGCTCAATGAAAGGCATACAAATAGCACAATTACATACAAGATGTAACTGTTAATTTGTTTTTGTTTTTGGTTTTTTTGCTTCATTTTTGTTGTACTAATTTTTAGTAATAGTAAAGGTGTGTTAATTAATCTGAAACAAGTAACACCATTCTTTTGTGACAAATATGTTTGTGGCTGCTTTGTTGAATCTGTCGTCTGCCTTTATACCCTGTATGCTACCATTATCTACTGGCTGTGGATTGTGCTTTTGAAAGTTTGTGCTTTCAGCCTGTTATGAGCTATTCCAGCACGCTATTCAGGACATTAACAAAAGGGCAATATATTGTATAAAGGTGAAAAGCAATGGTCAATAGGCCTGTCACGATAACTACTTTTGTTGAGAGATTATTATTACAGATATATCCCCAAAGCCGCAAGGTTCAAATGCTGAAACCTTCTGTAAACAACCCGCTGTAGCAAGGAGACTGATTACTTGTCTCAAATAAATACACCACACACAATAAAATATGTTGTTTATACTGGAGTCATGTTGACTAAAATGTTGGTGATAAGTCAGTATATGGACATATTAATGTTTAACTATATATCATACGATAAGTTGATGTAATTATTGTGAGAGGCCTACTGGTTGAGTCATTCACATTGTAGCTTCTGTCCTTTTTTTTTTGTCCCCAATTTGCTTGTCATCCAATCTGATGGGGCTTTTTAAAAATGTTGGCAAGATAGATTGGTACCTGGCGAGAGGTGCTTGTCAGCAGCCCAGAGGCCACATGAGTCACATATTCTTTGATGGAAGATGATGGCTCAAGGTAGCCCAATTTGTTAGTGTGATGAACTGCCTCTGCTGTGCATTCAGAGCAATATTTGTGTTTATGTGCTTTTTGAAGTGGGGTTGTATGAGGTACTTATCCATAGTCAGTGTATTACCTGCAGTAGATTCTGCACACTGTTTGTATTATGCCACAAATCAATCAATCAAAAGGCAGTGCAAAAGAAAAGGGCTGTCTGACGTCAAGGTAATGTGGTGAAAATATTCTAAATATAGCATACACTTAAACTTTTTTATTTAGGTGGGCCTTTTTTAGGTGGCTAAATAAGTTTTGCTGCTGGTTCCGTCCACAGCAGTACATTGCTTAGTTTCCATGCTGGTATTCCTGCCTGCTTCTCCAAACTAGAGGTGGGTGTGGACCTCCATCTACTGCAGGTAAGACACTGACTATCAGTACCTCTTACCACCCCGTGTCAAAAAAAATGTAACTATCCCCTTTTAAGTCTTTGTTTAAATTACATTTAATTACATGGGAAGGTAGAGGTTCAGCATAGTCTGCTATTTGCATACAGTACAATATAGCCTTGGTTATTATTCATTACAAATTACCCTGAGTTGGGCCTCTGCCCAAACTTTCCAAAGTCTTCTCACTAGTTCTGGCAGTCGATTTTAAGAGCTTCAAACACCGTGTTTCAACTTTTTTTTTTAAATTGAAGGCCGAACAGTGTGACTCCTATAACTTTCAAACATGGCAGCAATGCAACACAAGCAACTGATAACACCCAAGCCTGGTGCTTACATCTCCACATTAAAGGTGTAGATGCCAGTGTTTCTTATACTGTACGTTCACTAATAACCAGTGGGCCTCCACAGTTTTATTAAATTATTGTTAAATTTTGTTAATTAGTCATTTAGTTTTGGGAAGGAAGGTTTATTTGTGTAGCACATTTCAACAACAAGGCAATTAGTGCTTTACTTAAAATATAAAAGGCAATATAAAAGGTTGGATCAATCATACAATTAAAAAGTTCAGTAATTTAGTTACTGTTCAATCCACAACCAAGTAATAAAAAAAAATAATGTAGTGCTGTATAATCTGTGTGGAGTGTATTTGCTGTTTGTCAACACATATACGGATGTTAATGAAGTATTGCTTTGGTTGTGTGGCGTTGCATCAGAGAAAATCATTCTTATTTTGTTGCAAGTTCTTCACGTGTTCTCATCTACTGAAAATGCTACAAGAAACAGTAGACATGTGCACAAACACACACACACATAATGTGTATGTCACACAGAGTGGGGATGCGTGGTTGATGTAGCTTTTGTCAAGCTGTTTGTTCTGTATTTCCATGGGTAGTTTGATGTGATTGTTGTTCCATGACCACACAGCCTGCAGAACCCATTTGTCCAGGGAAAAACCAGCAACGTGTCTACTTAACAAATGCAAAGCTATAATTAATGGAACTCCTTTTGTGAGTGTGTTCTCTTGTGTCTTTTCTTATAGAAATTGTTCTGTGCATGAGTAGCAGTATGTATGTATGTATGTGTGTATGTGTGTGTCAGGTCAGCAGTCTGTTTTCATGCTTCATGTCAGTAATATTGGGAACGGTTTATATGTCTGTAGTCTTTGTTTTAATTTTACAGTCATTTTGCAAGTCATACCTATGTTACCGGTTGTTGAGGAACCCCTGTAAAATACTAAATAATATAAGACCAACAGGTGTGGAAGATGCATTTGCAGAGCCAACCCTAAAGTAGGTCTTATCCCAAGGGACAAACCTGTGAAGTTGTACTTGGAACAGAAAGCCCAGTATCTGCCTGTTAGGAGTCTTTTGACTTTGTATGTGGTTCACAGTAGATCACTGGTGGTCAGGTCATTCTCGAATATTGGCTCAGCCTTATTGTTTACCATCTATTCTTTCTCACTTCGGCTTTAAAATGGTCCTTGATGCCATCTGGATGTAATGCAGAGGATCGTGGGGTGGAAGTGAGGCAGAGGGAACAGTGAGGATCTGTGCTTATCATACATCCCTGTCCTCTTAGTGACAGGAATCAGCGTGCAGCTCTGTGGGCGGGCACACCTGCATACAGAGAGGAGAGGAAATGAGGAGTGAGACAGACAGTGGTAGGAGGTAGGATGGAAGGAGGCGGAGAGGGATAAAAGAAATAATGCCTGCCAGCCATCCAATCTGAGGGAGGTTTTGGTGGTGGAGCCAAAGTGATTTCTTTGTTCCATAAAATGCTCATCAGTTTGTTTGAGTGTACATACATGTACGATTATGTCTGTGTTTTCATGCAAGGCAGGTAGAGTTGATTTATAGTTTTGTAGGCCTCAGGTTAAATTGAATGTCTTCTTTAGCTGACTACTTATAGGAGAGCCCGTTTAATAAGATCAGCTTCTTAAAGCATCTCTAAAGCATTACTGAATAGTTCAAATGGCTTATTCTTGAGTAATTTTTCCTTTCATTTTAATCCCGCCAACATTTTGCAGGAAGTCCCTAGAAATTCACTGTCTAGCATCAGCAGCAAAGAGCCGGATTAATCAATCTAATCCTAAAAAATACGCTATCCTAACGCAGGGGCTATTATGAAGGTCGGGTTCAATTCTGTGTTGATACAGCCATTGGCTGGATCATTGCTTAGCTAATTGACTTGCTGTCCATTTAAAAACGCCTTGTATTCTGTTGTCATTTAGATTATGTTATGTCTTTCAAGGTCTTTAAAGGTCTTGGCCACCTGTCGAATTCATACTTCACGCTTCAATTGGGAGCAGTCTAACACCAGAAAGTTGGGGTGTCCTTTTTTACTTACTCCGCACTCAGACACAGAACTGAGCAGCTCAGTTTACTTGTTTATTAATGTTAAATGTATCACATGGCCAAACTGCACTATATTTGATTTGGCAGTGCATATCCTTGGGTCCCCAGCAATATACCCACTAAGTATGAAGTAGATCAAATAAATGGTTCTCTCTTATAGTTACATAGCCCCCTTTTTTCTTATTTCATATACATTTTATGTAATTCTTTGTACATTTATGTATTGCATGTGTATGAATGATTTTTTTTTTCAAATGTTTGCTGTATGAAATTGTTGCAATTCAATGCAGCCAGTTTTAGCCTTTTATTACTATGCAAATAAACTAAACCCATAGCTAAAGCTACTGAGATGCTACTGCAGTTCTTAGAGAGAGTGACACAGCTTTTGTCTCTTCTATCACTCTGATTTGTAGGTGCCACAGTAAATCTACCACAATATCCTCTCTCTTTTTGAATATTGATGTATTCTGGTGGAGCTGTGGACCTTTCAGTTGCATGTCCCCCGCTTCAGTTCCCCTCCTACACAAATAGGGGCGTGTTGGGGATTAGGGATACTCCTGTCATTCCCCTTCATCAAGGCACTGGTGTCAAATCTGAATGACTGCCATGAGGTAGCTTTCCACAACTCTTAAATAATTAAGACATACTGAACACTGTGTGGACTTATAACTGGGATTAAATAAGTAAGAAGATCTTTTAAAACGACTTTTGCCAAAGTTATAAGTTCCCACGCATCAAAAGGTGCTCTGCAAAAATAAGGCGCTGCTGTTTACAATAAATGGGGCCCTCTTAGAGGAGACAGATAAGCTTGTGGCAACAGAGAATTAAAAGCAAAATGGGATGAAAAATGAAAAATTGCTCCTGGTTATGCTACAATCAACCAGAGTCCCTTGACATAATTTAACTAAAGCGAGTGTTTAAACCACAGAATTTTGTATGCTGGAAGTTGTATTTATATAATCATATTTTATTTATGTTTTTGTGGTATTGCAGTTTTTTTCTGTCCCTTGTTTTTTTTAGTATTCAGAATAGACACTGGATCCCTGATTATGTAGACGTGTTTGGTTTTGTTTTAAAAATAATGAGCACAAAGTATAATGCTCCTCTGCCCATTGTATGTCTGCCAATGGGCATCTTTCCATTTTGGCAGCACCCCGTCTCTTGTTTTCCTGGTTGCAGATGTGGCCATTGTTTAGCTATTGTGCTTGTGTTCATTCTCATCGGCCCATTGAGAGTAGAGGACTTTATTGTCATAGCAAGTCCACCTGGTGTGATATTATAGAGCATTACAGGGCGCCAGGACAGCCAAGCACGGACGCGAGTGCCGAGGGTTGCTTTCCGTTTTTGTCGAGAACAGACGAATGAAGGAGTGGTTGGAAGAGTGCTCAGGCAGCGGATGAGAAATGACAGATGGACGAACGGAGTGGTGTCAAGAAGGACAGAATGACAGCTTGAATAGGTTGTCAATCTGTGACTGGCCCGAGAAAGATGAGCCTGTCAGGCGGCTGTCATATCATTGCGGTTATCAAGCACAGCAGCTGGCAGGTAGTCTGGGCGAGCCGCATCAGCTATGAAATGAGGTTGAGCAAAGAGTCTGGGTTTGACCCCATGAGAGGCTGGCATGGGCCAATGGGCCAAGAGCACACTGGACATTTGTAGATCCTGTTGCGTGTAAACTGCAAAGGAATGCAAACACGTAGACTTTATTCTTCTTTGTTTGGTAACAACTCCACTTTTCAAGCATGTAGTTTCTCTAAAAGGAGAACCAGTTAAATCCCTTGTTGGTAGACTTTTTAAATTCTTAGCACTAAATTACTGATGTATTCGATTTTGCAAGTTGCCTCTTTTTTGCTGGATTTTAAAACAGATGTCTGCATAGCAAAGTTGAAGTTCCTGCTGAAAAGGAGATGGGAGAGTATCAAGACGGAAATGAATCACCTGCAACAAATTAATCAAGAAAGTTAAAAGCCCCTAGAAAATCCACTATAGATGTTTGATACCAAATGTGAGGGGTTTTAACTCCTGAAAGGATTGAAGATCTATGTAGTTGTCTGGAAAGAAACACTTTCTAGTCATATTTTGACAGTTTTTTTTCTTTTTTATACAGCAGATTTGCTTATTTATTCAAAAGAATGACCACACAGATCCCAGGGATACTGTGGTTGTTGTTTTTTTCCCACCTGGTCTTTACGGTCAGTGTCATTATTTAAGCACCTGCTATCATCTCCATGCCAGCCCGAGTGACAAAAGACAGAACGTAATGTGAGTGCTTGCTGAGAACAAGTTTTCCTCATGGAAACTGTGGGCATTGTTGGCAGGCAGCTAACCTGCTGCTATAAAAAGTCCAAGGAGTGCTTTGAGAATAGCATGACTCATTGTGGCTCCAGGCAACCCACAGCAGGCATCAGTGCACTTGCAGGCCATTAGATAAACCGTTTGTTTCAGCCTCAAGACATCTCCGATTTTAAAAAGCAATCCTTTTCAAATTCTAGTGAAAGATTATAGGCTTATCAGTTTGCTTTTTAACTCTATCTGACAGATAAATATAGCTCTTTATAAATTGTGATAGGCCAAAATAGAGAAACACTTGATTCAGAGCCAAAAGATGATGTCTATGAAACTGTTTGTTCGACAGCGTGCAAAAAAGAAGTCTTACTTACATGTCACAATTCTAGTATCACATTACTACATCTTGCAGCATTTCAGTCTGCAGACACACAACTTTACCTACTCTTGCTTTTTATGACACCCCATCCTGAATAAGAGAATTCCTGATTTGCTGAAAATTAATGAATAAAATGATCCCTGCCCAGCTCCGTCTTCAATTTAATGTGTCCTTGAGACATGTAGCATCACAGTAGTAGAAGCTTTCTTTCCAAATGTTAATCATGGCCCTGAGGGTCATAATCCCTCTTGTCCGTCCCAACCACAGGATGGACTAACCTACTTTGCCTTGCACAGATATCCTGAAAACATTGTCAAATCTCAGAATGTATCCTTGTTTTTTTTGACACAACCTACAAATGCCAACCTCACAGAAAAATATGTTATGAATATGACCACTTAGGTGAAGGTACAAGGCAAAAAACTTGCACAGATCAGTGTTGAGTCATTTTCAGTCAGTCAGTCCCACAATCACTTATTCCATCTTGTGGCTCCTAAGGGTTCATGCAGAGCTTTTTGTCACATCGAGTTTGGGTGCAACATTTTAGCAGTTCCATGCTTCTATGCTTCAGTGCAGACCAATAGCTAGTACTTTGTTGAAGGACTCCCTGTAGCACAAAAAAATTAGATAATGGATGTTTTAAGTTGACTCTTTTAGAGGGCAATATCCTTGGACATTCCTCGGTGTCCATTCAAAAATGTATCCGTAGTTTATTATCTGGGTTGGTAATGAATTCTTGATTCCACTTAAATGTCTTGGTTTTAGCATCAGGGTTATTTTTTATTCTTGTTTCTGTTTGTGACAAGTAGCCTCCTGCCTTTCTGTTTTCCCACCCCAGCCCTTTGCATTTGACACCAAAATCAAAGACTCAAAGTTAATGAAGGGCTGTGATGGTGTCATCTTCTCACCCAGAGTTTTTCATCTCAATATATGACCTTCAAAGCTTGTTTCCTTTTTAAGTAGATGCACTTGAGTCAGTGAGATCAAGGGGGGGTATTTCTGACACTTAAGGAATGGATCCGGCACTGACGATGGCACCTCTCCATTTAAAAGCTTTATCGAAATATATGAAGATCATTAGGCACTTGATATGATTTCACTCAGGAGAGAGAAGTGACCTTAGACTTCAACATTTCCTTCCTTTCAATATAGCGCAAGCAATTTAGCAATTACCACTGTCATTAGAATTTCATTTACCATGACTGCTTATCTTGACCTTGAAACATACTTTCTCTATCCTAATGGCAAAACTGACAGAGGTACTCTTCTCACTGTCATTCTCAGTTCCTTATTTGCCTTTTTATATGTCTCGGTTCTCTTCCCATGAGCATGTCTTTGTAACTTAGCAAGCAGGTCTTGCTCTCAAACTGTGATCTAACTCCCATCTGGTCCCCCCAACAGAGTTTCATTTCAAAGCAATATGAACTTGTAGAAGCCTTGGAAAGCTATGTTACCTGCCATTCTAGTAACTTAAAAACAGAAGAATAAGTCTGGACCCTTTGTGCGGTCATGATGATGATGCTGTATTAAACCTCTGTGAATTAGAACAAGCACCATTGTGGTTTTAGGTTTTATTGTTTTTTTTCTCCTCTCTTTTATAACACACTCCTCCCCCACAGTCAGTCAGTGTGCTAGTGAGGTTGTTAAGGAATATTATTTTTTGATAATGCTCTTACTGTTGCCATCTGGCACATCATATGACAAGCATTCCCATTGGATTTGGCTGCCAAATTTAATCTACAGTGTTTCCTCTGTAATTTTAATACAGCTGTGATGCTTTGGGGAATAATTCAATTTTTTTTTTTTTACCATATCTGTCACTGTTTGGGTCTAAGTTATGTTTAAACTTGAGACTCTAATGTTAAAAATGGTTTAATCACTATATAATCACTACTTCCAAACCATCAGGACTACAGTTTAATTTTAGATAACATTAAGGCTAAATTATAGTCTTTATTTTGAATTAACATATTCTCTTTGCAGTGCTGGTAGTGTTCTTGCTAAATGAATACAGAGGAAACATTGATCTGTTTTCCTCTTATTAGCAGTTTTAGGCTACTAAGCTTTAAAATTGCAAATGGAGATGATTTTGATTACCTTCTTGGCATTTCGATATATTTTGGAAAAGGTCATAATGCGTTTTTAAGCATGACAATGTTTCTTTGGATATGATGATTTGGGCTATTTTAGTGGATGCTGTAAAGTATTTTTTAAATGTTTTTTATATAAAGCTGAAATGATTAGTCAGTCAGTTGGTTAATAGGTTAACAGAAAATTACTCCTCAATTTCAATAACCAATTAATTGTTTAAAGAAAAAAATACCATTTTCCAGGTGCATCACTAAATCTGTAGGCTGAATGCTGCTGAAGGTAATTTTGTATTACTATGATTTTACCTTTTTACCATCTTAGTTTCTACAAATGTTAGGACTGATGGCACGGATAGTGCTCTAATCTTTATACTAAGATGTATCCCTCTTTGTTTTGATAAGAGGCACTCTGAAATCGGCACACAGTATGTCCCATTTTAAAGGTACTGGCTGTACAAGCTTGTGACATTAGCCCTGCTGTCTGCATCAGCATCATTCACTTGCAGAGGGAAATCAGGGGATATTCCCCCTTCTAAATTTCTGGGCTGCAGTTCAATCAGGAGGCTCGGGCTGAGAGAGTCATCTGTCTCTTTCTCCTTCCTTATCACCCTCTCTCTTCAAAATACACACACGCACACACCCCTGCATAGACACACACCACTATGAATTTGCTGCAGCCAGAGTTGGCATAATATCATTATGAAGGTTGGACTCTATTTGATGGGGCCCGCTAGACAAAAGCTGAATTTGGCTGCAAATGAACCACAGTCCCATCTCTCTGGCTCCCTGTAATAGGGTGCTGGATCTGTTTGCCCTCTGGCTGAGATTTAGAGATTTGCTACCCAGACAAGGGAGTGAGAGGAAGCCTTTGCTCACAATTACCACCCCAAATCCATCGTGTGTGTGTGTGTGTTAGTGTGTGTATGTGTTAGTGTGTGTGTGTGTTAGTGTGTGTGTGTTAGTGTAGTTTTCATCCAGGATGAGCTCATTGTTGTCTTTTATGTATTCTCTTTGCCCAGAGCCCCGTTTTCTACTAAGATGCTATCGCTGTGCATTTCTCACAGATACTTTATCTGTGAGTGCTTGGGCTGCTTGATTTTTATCTTTGCTGAAGTTTCAAAGTGAGATTAGTGCAACTGTGTGCTTTCAATGTGAAAAGACTGATTACATTTCTGTTCATTTATTGGTCGTATTGCGAATACTGCGTTCATACTGTGGCAGTGCTGACCGTTTGCCTCACATAGTACTGATGTGTTTCATACGTAAGCTGTTTAATTGCTTATCATATGCTTTGTTAGTTTATTTTAGTGATAACCTGAGGCAGTAGGATGGATGTAGCAGCTTGTCATAAACAGAAATATGACTGTAATTTAACACTAATGGGGAAAGGTTTGAGAAACAAACCTGTTTTCACAAACCAGCAAGTTTTAAAAGGGATTTCGTGTAGTTTGTCAAACATATTGAAGGATCAGCAACTGCTTTCACATTGCCACACATTTCCTCACATGCTATGAGACCAAAATGGGTCGCACAGCTGTTTTTAAGCAGTCACTACACATCAAGAAGTGTGTAAAATTCTCTTTAGTCGGACTACAGTGACTCAGTTTGGACCTTTTAAAAACTCAACTGCATGGTCTCAGTCACTGAACAAAAATGATCCCAGTGCTGAGATGCATTTGGGATGCTTCGACTCAAATCATGAGTAGCAGTGCATACAGCTACAGTATTCTCCGTTTAGCCGCGAGCAATCCTTCATCCTCCGTATGAGGGCCTGAAGTGTGGATGCTTCACCATGTCTGGGGTGACATTTAAATGGAGGAATGACAAAAGGCTCATTGTTTTTCCACTACTGGAAATAACTACAGTAATTTTGCTCACCACCAAACAAATCAATGTCCCCTTCCTCCAGTACAATTATGCATGCAGAATCACAGTTATGTAATAATGTAATGTAGTTTTCTGTGTTTTACAAAGTCGGGATGCCCCCTGTGGTGATATCTGTATTCAACATGGTTGCTCATTAGATTGCATGGATCATTAAGGGCTGCTACATCAAACAAGTGCTTCTTGGGGTTGCATGCACTGGGCTCATGTTGTCTGTGTTGCTCTCCAGCTTTTGCAAAGACCAGATTTGACAATGGGTCTTTGAAGCAATCTTTTAATTTGTTTTGTTTTTTTCTATAGTGAAATTAAATATGTTGAGAATAATATACGACTTTACTGAATGTGACAGTGTGATTTGTTTTTGATATTTGACTGTTTATCAATCCATACAAATAACTTAGCAAAAACATTTTTAATTGCTGAAATTCTTACACTGAGTAACTCACCTAATTACTCCAGATCTTTGGCAGCATCCTTTGTAAGTGTGAATAATGCATTCTGTCACACTAGTTCAATCAGGTCAAATGAAATTTAAATGGAAGTTAATCTGGTTTCTAAATTAAGCCATGAGTGTTTGTGCAGTCTGTCAACAAAATGGTTCAGTCTCAGCACCTCTAATGTTTCTCCACACAAAATTTGCATACAAACAGGATCAACAGTCCTCTCAAAGAAGATAGATGTATGTTTCAGTATGTGATTTGGAAGAGCTTTGCATTTGTAGGTAAGTTTTGAAGCACTTCAAAATACTACAGCTTACTAACTAACTAGCTAAACATCCTGGGTAATGATGAATCATGCTGCAGCTACAAAAAACACACATTTATGTTAGTATCATTACATCAAATGAAAAATATTGAATACACAACTAGACAGTTCATGCTGCTGATATATCAAATTTTTTATGAATTTATGATGATATTCTTGGGATTTCCACCAGTTTATAGAAGCCTTGGGGTTTAGTGGTGAAATGCCTTCCAGTTAACCTTGATTCTGCATTTCTAGATATCCTCCTACTATGTCATAGTGTATCTATGACATCTATGACAGAGCCTCAAGCACTTGTTGATATCACAGCTCATCAGTAACTTGTGTCCAAGTCCTTTACGGTGTAGATTACATTTAGAATCACAACACTGTCAAATTCATTCTGTATTGACCATCTACCTGCTGGTGTTCACTTTAATGCAAGTAAAAAAAGAAATCGAATAGGCTCATAGGTCAAACTAGTTAGCTGGCTATGAACTTCAGTAGTACAGACTCCATGTGTCTGTGGGCCATACAATTTGGAAATTTATACCTGCTTAAAGACTCCCCTGTGAAACAATGATACATTGCGTTGTCACCGCTATAGGAAAAGAGAGAAAACAGAATAAGAGCGAGACAGAGAAGCACCCCCATCTGTTCTCTTCCATTATCTCTCAGCCATAGAATATGAAGTAGCAGAAGCAGCCATGAGTTAGGAAATAATGACGAAGGGACAGCAGTGGTACAGAAGACGGTGTATAATTACTCAGCCTCTGCAGTAAATTTTGACCCCACAGGATTTCAGTACCACAGTGGCAAGTCCATTCATGCAGATATAACAACTTTGTTGCAGCAGTAACCTGTGTAGGCACACTGTCCTAATGATTGTCAAGTTTTGCAGAGAGAGTGTGTGCAAAGTGCTCAGTATCTTCTCGAGTGGAGCGTTATTGAGTGCCTTGCACTAGTATTTAGGCCAATGAGGCATACATGTCTTACTGGCTTTGTCCTATGTCTCTTAGTTACTTTACAGCTCATGGCAAAGCCATTATGCTCAAAGGCAGAGCAGTAACAACTTTTTGAGTCGAGGGAAATCAATTGTATGTAGATGGTGTAATTGTACACAGCTGTGGACACTTTATTTTCTTTTTTTTTCTTTTTTTTTTAAACATCCAGTTTTGTAGTCCAATACATTCTAGTTGCATGGCTATTGTGGTGTCTTAATAGAGCCTTTTATCCCAGCCCTTAGCTTTCCCGCAGCAGGTGGATGTTTGGATGAAGAGAAGGTGATTTTTAAGCTGTAGATCACTGTGGACAGCTGCCCTCAGTTTACCCTCACTGCAGGATTTTCAGCCTCACAGTGAGGGACTTTTGTGTTTAGCTCTAAAATGTACTCTTCTTTCTAAGCATTACCGCCTTTCTACTAGTATTGAGTATCTTCACATTAATTACCTGTCCCTGGCTCAGTCTGTCATATCCGCTTGCTTCAGAGTCCACCATCATTTTTGTACCCAAGAAAACAAAACCAGCCTGCCTGAACAACTACAGGCCAGTCGCATTCACCTCTGTAGTGATGAAGTGCTTTGAACGGCAGGCCAAGGATTTCATCTGCTCCTCACTATCAGTACACTGGACCTACAGTTTGCCTACTATCCCAGCTGACCAACAGTTGAAACCATGGCACATCCTCCACACCACCCTATCGCACCTGGACGAAGGGCTATGTGAGATATTTATTAGCCACAGTTCGGTGTTCAACACCATAGGTCCCTCTTGTCACAAAGCTCAAGCTCTGAGATTAAACACCTCACTGTACATGTGAATTCTTGACTTCTTGACGGGCAGACCTCAGATGGTCCACATCATTAACACCGGAGCACCCCAGGGATGTGTTCTGAGCCCCTTACTGTGCTGTACATGCACAACTACTCCAACACCATCATTTGCTGGCAATACAGCTGTGGTGGGGCTAAATCACAGATAACAATAAAAAGGCAAGGAAGAGACTACTTCACCTCAGACGCTTGAGGAAAGTCCAGGTATCCTGTCAAATATTGAGGAATTTCTACTCCTCCACAAACAAGAGCGTCCTATAACAGTTATTTGTTGAGATGAACATACAGTAGGTGGTGCTCCACCCTGCCTAAAGGATATTTACACCAGGTGCTGAAAGAATAAGGTTAGCACAATCATTCCAGATCCCAAACACCCGGATAATGTCCTTTTCTCCCTGCTTAGGTTAGGAAAAGGTATTAGACCAGGCCAGCAATGAAAGGCTCATTATTACTTTTTAAAAATTTTGATTACTATTGATTTAGGTTTTACATGTTTTAATTGTCTTCCTCACTACACCGTATCAATAGTTAGAGTAGAACCTTCACAGTAAAGCCTTGCTGTTCTTTTTCCATATTATCACACATTAGCACTTTTAAGAATGCTTTCAATAGAGATCTCAGTCTGTGATGATTAGGACTGTAATTATTGCTGCTGTTTGTCCTCGGTGTTTGTGTTTGTGATATCCAATTGATTAGCCGCCCGTTATGACAGCAAAGCTCTTTGTGAGCCAGTAATTACTCCCCATCTCTGGGATTCACTGCTGCCTGCTGTTTCTGCCTGGCTCTTCCAGTGCCTCCCCTATTCTCGGTCGATGCTAACAGTGGGTTTTGATAAAAGAGAATCCTCTTCCCCTGTGGACTCCTTGGCTAAATGTGGAATTGGCATGTCTTTCATCCATTTCCTTTGATTCACACGCCGCAGTTGGAAATTCTGTGACTTTGTGGTTCTGAAAACGTCATTTCTTATCCCCCTCCTTACCTTTGAGTTGACTCAAAGTACAAATCTTTAGTTTCCTTTGAATCACTCTTGTTTCAAGTATGTATAACATGATTCTTAATCCATTATTGTGTATAGTTTGGCTTATTGGACCTGTAGCTTTTAAGAGCAACTAAAGTCCACCTTCCGTTAACAGTTGCGTTACGTTCAGTGCCAATGCTATAATGTACATCTATTCATCAAAAAGCCAACAAAAGTTCACACTTGCTGTAATCCCATCCAATCATTTACTGTTTACATTCCTTTTTTCATTCATTTTGTGAAACATTGCATTATGGTATCAAGTTGTATGTAAAGCAGAAGAACCTCCCTAATAATAATAAAAAAAAAAAATCTTTGACTTTACTTCTTGTATTGCCTTTGTCATTGTTGTTTAATTTGGTCAAACCATATGTGTGACCGTATTTGATGGTTTGGTCATTTAATTACCATCCTGAAAAGGTTTGAATACCTTGCTCGCCTGCCAAAATATGATGGTATCCATTTTTCATAATCAGCTTAAACCAAATAAACAGTGAAAATGATTAGTTTCCTCAATGTTGGAAGGTCTCAAGCAACAGTGTACATATCTATTAAAGAAACTAAACGTTTTCTCCCTTCAACATTGGTGCCTACTCATTGATGTTCGACATGAGATGGATTACATGATTGACAGCAGCAGGGTTTCTCCACTGTTTGTGTGGCTCAATCTTAACATATTGTTATAACACTGAGCTGCTTCTGTTTGGACTTTGAGGCGGATGTCTGTTATTGGCTTCATAAAGTGAACTACTGTGGATTGAAGATATACTGCACTGCATTTCAAAGGCTTTCACCATCAGTCCTTTTTGGACAGAATGATTATGGGTTTAATGGGGTTTTACAGTACAAACGTCATCTTATATCTTCCTATAATGTGTTCATTTCAGTACAGCTTTATTCATCCCTAGATTACATAGAATTTATATAGATTTTATACTGTCTCAGTGTGTCCACATTGCAGATAGTGACACTCATCTTTGTGCTTGTACTTAATCTCAATCTCGTTGAGAACCATGCTTCTAATTTTCCATCTGTCACCCGTGTAGATTGCAGTAACTGTCACAGAAACATCTGTTGCAATTAAAGTCTATTCATCAGTTGTCAGCCCAACATATTTATTAGACAGGATTTGTACAAGATCATGGATTTACCCCTCAAATTCTAGCCCTTGTCAAATACACCAGTGTATCAGCTATGATAAACAACTGACATTTTTTTTCAAACTGTGCAACAGCATCATGCTTAATCTGGATCTTTCTTTTCTTTTTTTTTAAAGAGAATACAAATATGACCCAAATATATTTAGTAACTTAACAGAAAAAGTTCTACTCTAGGTGTGTTTGTAGTTTGTTTTTCTTGACCATCTGTTGGGAAAATGCATCTTTAAAAGCTTTGCTTATTTACCCAATGCTTTGTCCAATCCTACAGTCCATATCCTTTCCATTTTCAGTCACATATGTGCTTAGAAGATGGTAAGCTAAGCTCTGTGGGATTCATAGTAATATAGCTAACATTAAAGACTATTTTAAAAGACAAGCTGTTTGTTTGAACTCTGACAGTGGAATATTAAGTTTGATAGGTGCTATTTGAAGACTTATGAAGGTAATGCTAGGTTAGCTATGTTGTAGTTTATATTTTGCACACTATATAGTCATTAAAGCTATCTGGCTGCAATTAACAGGTTCATGTTACAGCCATACACCCATTTTCCCTGAGAATGCTTTCTGGACTGTAATTGCTGTGGTGTTAAGCCAGTGCTTGTTGGGGTTCAGATTTCTCATCTTTTCTCTGTAATTGCTAATCAATACTAACCTAGCTCCAGTTGGTTAATTGTATGCCACATGGCCACCCGTGTATTGAACATAGAAAGCACAGTTGCATAATGGTTTTGTCATTGATGGATTCTCTGCACGTCAGCCTACAGTTTTGCAAGTACTGATAAACTCGACCTAGCATATTACGACTGAACTCCAGTGTCAGTTTATCTCCTTTGTCAGTGCAACCTGTTTTTACACTCAACACAGATACATCTTACAAAAAAAATAGATCTGAATTGTTTCCATCAGAACTAATTGATATTTGTGATGTGTTGGATTATGTTAAAAGACAATTCTAACATTTGACCAACACCATTTACATTTATCTTGAGATAAAAAACCCCCCTGCATAAGTCATTAAATACTAAAGTGTCGTATCAACTGCACTTTCCAATCTGTAATTACAGCATCTCCTGCTACATTATTAACATGACATTATGTTTGATCTTAGTATATGTTGTAGTTTAATCACAGCAGAGACAGTGCAGTGTGTTACCTACATAGGAAGTAATATTGGTTGCATGATTGTCTCGTTTGGCCTCATCAGACTGAGTTGACCAGGCACATTCTTCTTCATCATTTTGCCCCTTTAGATCGCTAATCTCCTGTAGTAGCTTAGTTCAAAATGCAGGAACCTGCAGAGTGTGAAATGATTCTGTGTACCAAGCCCTTTCTTGAAATTTCTTAATAGACCTCCACCACCCTGCGCCCTCAACTAGCAGCGGTGGCGGCAGGTCTCCATCTCATGGCAGAAGGTTAAATGCTTACTATTTTCTGTTTCTCCCATGTTTTGTACACATTTGTTTAAAGTTTTATAATGTGGTGCTGAACAACCTTTTAAAGAGTAGTGTTTCTTTCCCCATTGGAGCTTGCCTAGTCAGAGTATCTGAACTTTTATTAAGGTTTTCTCTGTGTGTGTGTGTGGGTCTGTGTGTGTACTGACATGGGTGTTAAAATTTTATTCAAATATTCATATTGATTTCAGCAGTCCCAATAAGTCGGCAGATGGACTGTGTGTTGCATTTTAGCTTCAGACTTGTGTTTTAAGGCTACTACTATTCTAGTATATAAAAACATCACTGTGCATTGTTGACCCTGTTTGGATAATTTATTATTCAATGCCTCTCCTTGTCTGCTTATAGCTTGTGTAAGCATCTTGGTCTAGCTTGGCTAAGGAAATGGCCTAATTTAAGATCGATTGTTCTTTTATACCCAAAAGACATTACAATTCTGTCATTGTGGTAGGTATCGCCAAGCTGTTTTCACACAGGTGTGAATAAGGGATTATGCATCTGTTAAAAGATAATTAGGAGGTCAATAACCGTGAGTCTGTTCTCTATAGATCTGATGTCAAGAAAATGTAGAGCTCATTGGCGAATTGCCTTGAAATAACCATTTTACACAAAAGCAGCAGATTCCAAAACTGAACAAATCGCAATCCACAAGCACATTTGCTGAGTGTAAAAGACACATAGCATTTACACACTCACAAAGTAGCACCTAGGCACAGACAAGTCTTTATCAGTTTATGTCCCATTTCACAATTTAATAACTCTGCTCCCACCAGCCTCTTTATGACGGCTCAAACTGTTTTATATGTGTGTTTGTCTTCACTGTCAAAATGTGGAGGTACTGGAGCAAATAAATAATGCTAGTTTATAGCTATTCTCTCTCCAATGGAGAATTATCAATCCAGCTATAATCATTGATCCAAATACATATTAAATCAGTGCAATATTGTGATTGAGTTCTCCTGCCTAATACGTTCTTTTGTGTGGATTCTGTCTCCTTTGTCTACTTTGGATTGCACCATTTCTTTGTGACAGTATAGTTGGCTTTATTCCACCACCATGACAGATGAATTTGTGAAGGATGTATTTAGAAACT